>CM046958.1:10587802-15587802 GCA_025698475.1 Gossypium anomalum
GTTAGAAGTAAATTTATGGTTTGATAATAAAAGAACTAGGGAAGATTAGTGTTGGGAGAACCTTGAGGATTAGGATTCATTTGGTGGGCTTGTATGCAAACCCTGCTTGCTTAAAAGGAATTAGAAGGAAAGAATGTGAATTTAATATGAAGAGCTTTAAAACATTAGAGATGGGAGATCAAGAACTGAAATTCTTGATGGCTTTACTTGAAAAAAAAATTCATAGCTTTAAATTCTTGATAATGTGTCACCCATCTAAACAACAGCAAACTTTGTTAGATTTTGGTGTTAATTCTTAATAGTATGATAAAATCTTTTCCCTATTAAGCACCCTGGAGCTTAAAAAGAACTCTCTGCTGTGTTATGCCAAAAGAGCTCTCTGGAGCTTTAAATTCTTAGTAACATTTCACCTATTTGAAGAAGAGGAAATCTTGGAAAATTTTGCATCAAGGTAAACTTTCTGTAATTTAATTCCCAATAGTGTAGAAATATCATCTCTTTACCTCAGAAAGCACCAATCAGAAACAAAAAGATCATTCTTCAAAAGGCTATCCAAGTATCTAATCTAATTTTCACTGGTAAAGTACCATAAACAGTATATTTGACAGTAAAACTTTGGAAGTAAAGAAAAACATTTAAGAGCATATTTAGAAGTTTTACCTACTGTGATAAACTTCTTTTTTGCATTTCTTTTAATATTTCCTTTTATTCTGATGTACCATAATGAAAGCTGTTTTAAGGCTTTATTCAAGGATTTCATTCATTGGCATGCCTGTAATGAGCCCCAATTGTTCTTTGCTTACTATTTGAGGTTTGAACTTTTGGCAAACACCTAATAGAGGTTGCATTGTACTCCCCTCCTACTGGTTTAATTAAGGAGTATAATGCCTTTCAGCACCTCTGTTTTCATAAATAACATTGTGCCCATGTTCTAAACCTCCTTTCTGACAATGGATATAATATCATTGTTAAGTGTTGTTATCCCACATCTAATAATTCTTGGGTTTCATGAAGTCTTATATTCAAGTTGGCCACTAAACCTATTGCCAATTGGTTTTAAGTTGGATGTAACATGGTATTTAGAACCCAGGTGGTGTTTGGTTTTTCCTGCCTATCCTATCTGAGGTTGATCCCTTGGGAGGTATTCCACATGTAGGCCCTTATGGAGCTACATGTGAGAGGGAGTGTTAAGTGGTGTTATCCCACATCTGTTAAGTCTAGGGTTTCCCATGGTCTTATTTAAGTTGTCATGGTTTTAGGTTTGATACTTAACAATCGTGAACTAGAACATTAAAATACCCATTAGAGCTTCATTCAAATTAATTTAGCTTAATTTGATTCTCTTTAACTTTTACCAATGTTCATCTTGTTGGAATGCTCTCATTTGGGGAATATTACTTCCATAGCAAGTCTCTTTTCTTGTTAATTAGTACACTATGCAAAACTAGTACTATTAGTTCCTCCTAGGTAAAAACTCTTTCAAAGTAATTTCACTTTCCCAGGTTATCCTAAAGGAGATAAATTGAGTCAAGGATGAATGGTTCTTCTTGAATAACATTTTTCTTTTAATTCTTAGGTTCTTGTGAGATGAAATTAATGAATTCAACACACCTTGTGGAGCCTGTAGAAAGTCGGAAGTTTGCTCGATTTTCCTTACAGTATAAACAAATGGAAGAGAAGCCTGAAGGAGAAGACCAGTGGGTACCTAGATTTGCCGGGCATCAGAGTTTACAAGAACGTGAGGAATCTTTTTTGGCACGTGACCAAAAGATAAATTGTGGGTTTGTTAAAGGTCCACAAGGATATCCAAGCACTGGCTTTGATCTGGCAGAAGATGATGTGAATTATATCAGCAGGTGCCACATTGCTGTCATATCTTGCATTTTCGGAAATTCTGATCGCTTGAGGACACCTGCTGGCAAAATGGTACGAGGATAATCTTTTTCTGGCAGTACATGGTCTTAGTGTCCTTTGTGATTGTTTTTGAATTTAAAAGATATGCACTTCTGTTTTTACAAGTAGCTGTTCTTTTGTTTTCTTCTTTTTCTTCTTCTGCTGTTTGATAACCTGATAAGTTTTAGGTTCAAACGTTAATTAATAAGAGCCTTCGTGTTACCTGTTGACTACCTCACCATGCACATGCATGTGTATCTTACCATATATGAGGAGAAATAAGTTGGTCCTTCTCCTTTCTTTTCCCGTGTGTAGCATTACTTTAGTACTTTCCATACCTCCTGCCCTGGTATCTCTTCTTTAGACCGTCTTAACTCTTTGCTATCCTCTTCTTTTGGTTTTCACTGATTATCATCTTGCACATGATGTATTAAATTTGTGATTTTATTGTAGAATTAGCAGTTTTCTTTTTTCCATTTTGCATGGCACTTTCCAGGTTTCATGAATGCTGGAGGCTGAATCAATTCCCAAACTTTTTGATGGGAAAGGGAAAAAAGACAATTTCAAAAGTCAAAAGAAAATGAAATAAATTCTATATGCATTCCACAGATTGATCACTTCGTCCAAAATTTTCTGAGTTTGGCAAAGATACCCCAAAAACATTGTTTGCTTTGTATGGTGGGTGAAGGCAAGATTGTGTTCTGTGCACACCAGCCTTTCAAATCCCTATCCTCAGCCCAAGCCTTGAATGTGATGTTTGAGGTGACATGAATATGTTCTAGAGCTAAGAAATTAGGGAAAAAAGAGAAAACAATGGCATAGTTTGACAAACAAAAAGCTTGCCCCTGTTGGGTTGAATGGCACGAAATCTAACTGGAGGAAGGAACTGCCACTTCTATTGGTCATCATTTGAATTTGTTAGACTACTTTGCATAGTGTGCTTCATACATGATATTATTACACTGTTCATTCTTTAAGGGTTTATCATGCACTACCATTTTGTTTATCATTGAATTGCTGGAGTAAAGTGTGACTTGGATTATAACAATGGTTGAATCATTATTTCTCCTGATTTTAGGTTACTCGTTCGTCAAGGAAAAATGTCTGCTTTGTTATGTTTGTGGATGAAGCTACGATGCAAACGCTTTATTCAGAAGGCCAAACACCTGACGGTGGTTTTATTGGTTTATGGAAGATAGTGGTTGTAAAGAATCTTCCTTACACTGATATGCGTAGGGTGGGAAAAATACCAAAACTGTTACCGCATCGACTATTTCCTTTTGCAAGGTTTGAACTGGATATTTGGAAATTTTTGTTTCATAATGCATCCACTAGTTTTTATATGTTTCACATTTTATGACCATTTTCATGAATGAAGTTTTCTTAGCAGCAAGTTGTTTATTATGATTATCCTTTTTCTGGATGATATTACTTAGACAGGCTTGACATTTGTTTCTTAACTCTTCTGATTTCAGGTACTCGATCTGGTTAGATAGCAAACTACGTCTACAGCGTGACCCCTTACAACTCCTGGATTACTTCTTGTGGCGAAAAGGTCATGAGTATGCCATTTCTAATCACTATGATCGTCATTGCGTCTGGGAAGAGGTTGCGCAAAATAAGAAGCTGAACAAGTATAATCATACAGTCATTGATGAGCAATTTGATTTCTATCAGGCTGATGGACTGAAAAGATTCAACGCTTCAGATCCTAACAAGCTTCTTCCTAGCAGTAAGAAAATTTCACACTCAAGCACCTTAGATGTTCGGAGTTGCATGCATATACACAAATATACACCCGAGGGTTTTTATTTATGTCAGTTAATGCTTCTACTTTGTTGTTTGAAATGCAGATGTGCCTGAAGGTTCATTTATTGTTAGAGCACACACCCCGATGTCAAATTTGTTCTCATGTCTTTGGTTCAATGAGGTTGAGCGGTTTACTCCCCGTGATCAGCTAAGTTTCGCATATACATACCAGAAATTGCGAAGAACAAATCCTGACAAACCCTTTTATCTGAACATGTTCAAGGTAAAGAAACTCTGACAAAAAGTGGCTGCAGCTTTTAAAATTAGACTACAATTCATGTAGGTCCTCATGTTGACTCTCTGGTTTATTTGATTGCAGGATTGTGAGAGGAGAGCTGTAGCTAAGTTGTTTCGACATAGATCGGATGAGAAGCGAAATGTTCAGCAACGGGCAACATTGTAAAATGTATGTTGTATTATCAAACCTTTGCTGTTGAATATAAAAAGAATTATTTTTTGTACACTTTCCTTGGCAATGCTGGTCCATAAAGAAAGGAGTTGCATCGGTGGTGATGGTTGTTGACATAGAACGATGGACGTCGAGGGAACAAAGTTTGTTGAGCATGGTGGAGGTATCTTGGTTGGGGGGAAAAGTCCATTAGCTTTAATTTGCTAGAAAAATTCTGTTTTGCATAATTGTTATTTGTTCTTTTGTTCACATTGATTCCTTCGTCCATAGGTAAAAACGGAGGACCAATACTAATGTACTTCTTACAACTAAAATTTGTTGTATTATTGCTATTACTATTATCATCATTTTTTGAACCTTTCAATTGGCTATTGAAGTTTGATTTGACTGCTCAATTCAACCACAAATATAAATGATTTTCCTAGCTGCTTACAAATAGAACCATTGCTACCATTCCAAATAATATAATTATTTTTTGGGTTGGGTAAATTATAAATTTCTTTTTTAATTATTTAAGGAATTACAAAATGATCACTTAACTATTAAATTATCTTTTTTAGTTACCAGTTGATTAACTTAAAAATGGAAGCATTAAGAAATTCGAGACAGTTAGGTGACAAAAAAAAAAGATAAAATTAAATAGTTGAATGAACGATTATTTTATAAGTTTTTATAGTTGAATGACTAAAAAAAGAAATATACTAATAATTGAGTGATTAGTAGTATAGTTTATCTATATTTTTTATATTATATTTAGTACATGTTGATAAATCCTCCGCTAAACCTTTACAAATGATCTAAATAAATAAGAAAAATAAAAAATTTGAGTTTAATTACTATTATGAAATCCTAGAGAAGCCGATGTATGAACACCATTGGTGATACGATGATCTGCTATAACATTCACCAACAATTAATGCAAAAATGTTGTTATACTTATGCAGCTGTGAATAAATAAATTAGATGATGAACAAAGCAGCTCATCATTTTGTTACCTGCATACGAATTATATTATGCAAAGCAGCTATGCTATGAATAAATAAATGCAAAAGTCTTGTTCTTATTATGCCTCGTTCAAATGATATTAGAGCACATACCAACTTTATTCACCCAATTGGATTGGTGACCTTTTTATCTAGGCTGCTTTTGTATGTGATTTGTTACTCTTGCCAGGTACTATAGTTTACTACAATTCGTACAATATGTACAATTAAATATGTTGCGAAATATTTACATGTTTCACATTTGGTAAATTCAATTTCAAGTAAAAATTTTTTTTATAGTTACAGTGTCACTGATCACATAATGACTAAGAGTGAGACTGAGCCATAGACAATCAAGAGTAAAAAGATCGTAACCACCTTAGCGAAAAGAGTCACATTACATCTATTTCTTAGACCATCAACAATTGCAAATAAGCAATACTACATGTCTTTAGAAAGTTATTGGCTTAACTACCCATTGTGTAGCAATTAACTATTATCAACCTCTCTTCTCTTGGACCAAGTGATTTTCTTGAGCTTCATGTTTCTACAATCAACATAAGATGTAAAATTAAATATGTTGTCAAATATTTCCTTAACATTTATATGTTTCACATTTCGTAAATCCAATTTTAAGTAAAGTTTCCTTTTATTTGGTAAAAAATTAATTTTGGAGAACTGACGGTTATAGTGTTACTGATCACGTAACGACTGAGAAAGAGACTAGACTATAAACAATCGAGAGTAAAAATACCATAATCGCCCTAGTAAAAAGGACCAAATTAACATTTCTTTTTATTTATTAAAAAATTAATTTTAGAGAATCGACAAATATGGTGTCACTGATCACATAACGACTGAGAGAGAGACTGGGTGACAGATAGCCTAGAGTAAAAAGACCATAATCGCGCTAGCAAAAAGGGCCACATTAGAGTTTCTTATTATTTATTAAAAAATTAATTTTGGAGAATTTGATAGTTATAGTGTCACTGATCACATAACGACTGAGAGAGAGATTGGACCACAGATAGTCAAGAGTAAAAAGACCATAATCGTCCTAGCAAAAAAGGGCCACATTAGAATTTCTTTTTATTTATTAAAAATTAATTTTGGAGAATTGACAGTTATAGTGTCACTGATCACGCAACGACTGAGAGAGAGACTGGACCGCAGAAAGTTGAGAGTAAAAAGACCATAATCGCCCTAGCAAAAAGGGCCACATTAGATTTTCTTTTTATTTATTAAAAAATTAATTTTGGAGAATTGACAATCATAGTGTCACTGATCACGTAACGATTGAGAGGGACACTAGACCCTAGACAGTCAATAGTAAAAATACCATAATCGCCCTATCAAAAAGGGCCACATTAGAGTTTCTTTTTATTTATTAAAAAATTAATTTTGGAGAATTGACAATTATAGTGTCATTGATCACGTAACAATTGAGAGAGAGACTGGGCGGCGAACAGTCGAGAGTAAAAAGAGCATAATCGCCCTAGCAAAAACGGCCACATTAGAGTTTCTTTTTATTTGGTACAAAATTAATTTTGGAGAACTGACGGTTATAGTGCCACTAATCATGTAACGGGTGAGAGAGAGATAGGCAACAGAGAGTCGAGAGTAAAAAGATCATAATCGCTGTAGCAAAAAGGGCCATATTAAAGTTTCTTTTTATTTATTAAAAAATTAATTTTGGAGAATTGACAGTTGTAGTGTCACTGATCACGTAATGACTGAAAGAGAGAGACTGGGCGACAGGGAGTCGAGAGTAGAAAGACCATAATCGCCCTAGCAAAAAGGGCCAATTAGAGTTTCTTTTTATTTATTAAAAAAATAATTTTGGAGAATTGACAGTTATAGTGTCACTGATCATGTAAAGACTGAGAGAGACACTGGGTGATAGAGAGTCGAGAGTAAAAAGACCATATTCGCCCTAGCAAAAAGGGCCACATTAAAGTTTCTTTTTATTTATTAAAAAATTAATTTTAGAGAATTGACAGTTATCGTGTCACTAATCACGTAACGACTAAGAGAGAGATTGGACGACAGACAGTCAAGAGTAAAAAAACCATAATTGCCCTAGCGAAAATGGCCACATTACATCCCTTTCTTAGACTGTCAACAATTGTAAATAAGCGATGCTACATGTCATTAGAAAGTTGTTGGCTTAGCTACCCATTGTGTAGCAACTAACTATTATATATCAAACTCTCTTCTCTTGAACCAAGTGATTTTCTTAGGCTTCATCCTCATTCTTTTAGCCTTAATTCTTCCTCTAATAATTAAATTGGTGAAGAGGTATACAAAATTAGGCACAAGTACGTTAATCACTTCAATAGCACTAAAAGTATTATGGAGGATCCTGAATTGGAAGTTAGATTGCATTTTGGCTTGTATAATAGGTTAATTAGTCTATGTATGTTAGATCAAAGAGCAAATTGGTCATCCTATTAAAAATTTTATTCATTTTTACAGTTAAAAACTAGTCCCTATACTTCAGCATAAGGTACAAGTGGCATGTCATATGTTACTGTCCGGTCATTGTGTTAGATACACTACTTTTTAATAGTACAAAGGAATGAAATTTTTCAAAGAAATGATCAACTTGCTTTTTGATCTAATATACAGGGACTAATTTACCAATTTTCTAAATAGAAGGGGTAAAATGCAATTTGGCTCCTAGTAAAGGGTTGTACTTTTACCCTTTAATAGCTTTTGTGATAATCGTACCATGCTTAGCCGTGATGGAGCTTTTGTAAGAGTTAAGTGAGCATTATAGCAACCAGTGAGATATGATTTTGTAAAGTGTGTTACTTGTGAAATTAAGGTCACTCTGATATTTTTTTAAGCATTTGTAGAGAGCTTGCCATAGGTTTGAGCAGTGTTATTGGAATTGAATTTGAAGCATTTTTCAATATCAATGGTTAACAGAGCCTAAGAATAAGTGCTTGAATACAATGTATTGGCTAACGTATTTTTTGTACCATTACGGAATAAAAAAAAAAAAAACCCTCCATCTAAATGCTCGAGACTAATAACGTTAGTATAGCCCAACACCAAATCTACAAATTTATTTAGACTCAAACATCCATAGTTATATACTCATACTGCAGATGAAGAAGACTCCTTTCCATTAACCTTATCCATCTCAAATACCAATGGTGACTCCTCTTTTGGACCAACTTGGCTACTCTCATTCGACGACCTTTTGAAACCACTGCCCTTATTCTTCTTTTTTGCCTTCTTCCTGAATATGTTCTTTGAATATCGCCTTCTTGTATGAACTTCCCATCTGCATATTAACCAACGTATGTCAAATTAAAGTACAAGGATTAAATCGAAAATTTGAGCATAGTAGAGGGAATAAAACCATAATTTTACAGTTCATAATGAATGTGTTACCCGTGTGACAAATGCATATAGTGGCAGGGTACTAGAACTGCAGACGAACTGAACGAAAACCCTGACAATGAACACATAAGATCACATAAAATATCATTTGGCAACACATAAAAGAAACCAAGTTTCTTTGTTATATTCATGCCCTATAACTAGTCTGGGTATAAATATAGTAAAACGAACTTGCCCCATCATGCATGAGTTGAAAAAGAAAAAGAGAAACCATACTGCACCATTGGTGACACAATGATCTGCTGTAACATTCACCAACAATTAATGCAAAAATGTTATTATACTTATGCAGCTGTGAATAAATAAATTAGATGATGAACAAAGCAGCTCATCATTTTGTTACCTGAATACGAATTATATTATGCAAAAGTGTTCCTATTAAAGCAAAGCAGCTGTGGTATGAATAAATAAATGCAAAAGTCTTCTTCTTATTATGCCTCGTTCAAATGATATTAGAGCAGATACCAACTTTATTAATTTTATATAATGTGTTGATGAAGCAGACAAAGATCAATCTGCAAACTTCGGGGCAATTTTTTATACTTAAGTTAGATGAAAGAAGATGATAAGCTTTTAGGGGAATAATCGGGATCTTAAGTTGCATGATAGTGCGTGAAGGCTTGAGTTTTGTAAGGAGCGAGCGTTGGATAAAATCGAGTGAAATGAAATTCTATTTTATTATTCTAATTCGATTTGAATTTTTTTAATCGATTTTAATGAATTTGTTTGTGTTAAATTAAAAAAGATTAAATATGTCAAGCTAAAACATTGGTAACAATAACAAATAAATTTGACACCATATTTATTTGCAAACTCTTTCTAAGCAAAATAAGAGAAAATTACTATAAATTCAATATGATAAATTTGATAATTTACTTGTTCAATGCCTCAAGTTTATCATTTTTGGGAAAAAATTATAATTCAATGTCGAAACCATTTTTTTGAAAAAGCGGGAATCGACTTTGTTTGAAACGAAGATTAAAATGGGAGTCGCCACCGATCTTTATTTGGTGTGATCGGATCACCTTTGTTAAAACAATTTTAGTTTACCAAAACGGCATTTTGGTCTACGAATTCCAAAAGAACAAGTTCGGGAGTCGGTTACGTGCGAGGAAGGATTAGGACCCCCGACACGCCCAAAAATTGGTACCAAATTGATTAGTTAGTGTCTTAATGTTGAAAATAAAAAATCGGGAATGAATTTGAAATATGATCTTTTTTATCAATATCGATTTTAAAATTTCTGAATTAGCTCAAAATAATTTGTTTAAAGATTTCCTTATCTCGAGATATCGGGGTATCGCATCCCGTAAGTTAGGACACAATACCATGAACTCCCGAGCGCAAGTTTGTCTTTAATTTTAATTGGAAATCCATGTGTTTTAAAACTCGAAAAGGATATTTGCTATTTAGAAACAACGAGAAAATCGAAACCCCGTAAGTTAGGGCACAATTCCTCGATATTCCAAAATGCAAAACATTGCCTTATTTGGAAAATTTCGTTTTTGAATAGTATCGAGTACGATATTTAAATGACGTGTATTTGTTTAGGTTAAAATAAAACGATTTATTGGACAAATGTATTGGGGTTTAATTCATGGGGTGATGATATGAAATAAAAGCATAGTGCGACATGGAACGATGATACATGAATAAAAATATTACACAAGTGAATGACAATAATATGAAAATACAAATAAACGAATCATAATACATGCAATGGCAATAATCTCACAACATGCATCATCTAAATACTAACGTTAATAATCAAAGACCAATGAATTAAATAATATATATAACAATTTAAAAAATTATAAAGCAAATTAAAATAAATAAAATGTAAAACAAATTTTAAAATGATAATAAATGAATTTAAAATAAATAATGTGAAAAAAGAAATTTAATATCGACCATATACAAAACAATTAAATGTATAAAAATTTTAAAATAAGTAATATTGGCGAAAGTTTGAAATAAATAATATACGATAAAAATTTTAAAATAAATAATATGTGAAATAATTTAAGATAAATAATATATAAATGAATTTAAAATAAATATTATGTAAAAAGAAATTTAAAATAAGTGATATACGAAACATCTTAAAATAAATGGTATATAAAAAATAGATAATGCATATAAAAATTTGAAATTGATAATATATGAAAAAATTAAAGTAGATAATAAAACAATTTAAAATGAATAATACATAAAACAAGTTTAAAATAAATAATGTATAAAGCATTTTAAAATCTATAATACACAAAGCAAATTAAACAATGACAAATATGAATAATTTTAAAATAAATGATATATAAGTTAATTTAAAAATAATAAATGAGAAGTTTAAAATATATAATACATAAAAGAATTAAAAATAGACAATATAATTATATTTTATAATAGTAACAGTTCAAGGGTAATATAAAGAGAGTTTGAAATATATAATGTACAATAACTTAAAAAATAAACAATATAAAATAATTTAAAATAAATATATAACAAAACGATTTTTAAAAGAATTATAAATATATAAAAGGCTTGAAGTAAGCTTTATGTATACATATATAATAGGTAAGGAATATAAAGTAAATAATACTTATAAAATAGATCAAGATAAAATATATGCATAAAGCAAGTTAAAATAATAACAAGAATTTAAACAAAGAGTACATTAAAATAAATTAGAATAGATGTAAAGTAAATAATATATAAAATATTTGAAATAACATATAAATGAATTTTTTTTAAAAGAAGTTAATCAATGGATTATATAGATTTAGGACATGGTTAAAAACAAGTTAAAATTTGGAGTACAAAATTATAAATACTGGAAAGTTAATCAGGATCTAAACGAAACGCTACTAAAACTAGCGGGGGACTAGATGAAATAAATCCCTAAATGCTCAGGCGCATTTACCCTGACAACACAGGGACCAATTTGAAACCCAAATGAAATCGAGGGTTAAAATTAAAAACAAAAGAAAACAGAAATGGGGCCCGATTGAATGGAGTTGCGAATGAAAAGGATTAATTGCACAAATTTTCCCTTTAGTGAGAATGTGCAAACCCCACCCCACCAAATGACGTCGTTTCAAATATGAAGTAAAACCAAAATTTTCCTTCCTTTTCAATCTGCCGTTTCTTTTTATTTCAAGAAAAGAACACAACACCCTCTCCCCTTTGTTTCCCAACTCTCTGCAAGGGTTATGAACCCTAGCCTTTGCGCCATCACCAGTCGATCCAGAGGAAGAAAGTCTCTCCTCTCCTCCTTTTTGGGTCCGATTTCAAAGAACGGGGAGAGTCTCCTGTAACACAATCACAGGATTCCAGTAAGCTCTCTCCTTCTCTTATTATTTTTGTTTAGAAGAGATTTAAAAATAAAAGATAAAAATATGTATAAAATATAAAAAAGAAAAAGAACACGAAAATGGTAGTCGAAATCAACCCTTTTTTGCTTCTATTTTTGCTTTTGATTGCTTAATCTCGTCCCCTTTCAGTATAATAGATTTTGTAAATGAAATCAAAAGAAATTAAAGAGCAAAACGAAAATAAAAAGAATCAAATCGAAAAAACAACCTTTTCAGCTTTCTATTTTGTTGTTTTTGATTTTTATTGCTCAAGTTCGTGTCTAAAAAAAAAATACAAAAGGGTCAAGGATGGCTTTTATAGCCTAATCCATGCCCGTTCTATTCTCTCTGTTTTTCGTTCTTTGTTTCTTTATTTATTTTTTTTCTCGCTTCCTTTGTTGTCTTTTCTTCTTGTTTGCTATTGATTTTGTCCTTTTGTTCATTGTCCCTCTTGATTGCTTGTTGGTCTTGTTTTGCAGTGACACCGCACGTGAGGCCAGCGATTGGTGGTGCGCGTGGTGGCCATTGGTGAGGTGCGGCGGCTGGAGGCCTATGGGGGCTAGGGTTGGTGGCTGAAAAGTTTTGAGATTGTGGGCTTGGGCTAGGGTTAGTTTATTTTGGGTTTGGAGCTATGTAAATGGACATTGGGCCTTTTATTATTTTGGGTTTTATTATTTGTTTGGATTTAATGACTTGAGCCAAAAATTGGCCATTACATTCAACATTTTATATATATATATATTTTAATTTTTTTTATAATTTGTATAAAGTTTTTTATAACTATTTTGATTTTTTTTTGTAATTTTTAAAAGGATTAATTTATTCATTTTAGAAATCATAGAAACTTAAGAAGCATTTAAACCAATTTATTATTTGAGTTGTAAAAATTCAATTTCATTTAAACTCAAAAAAAAATTGTTTATTCAAATTGATTTACTCAAAATTTAATTTAATTTTCCTTTGCCATTTCAAGTTGAATTCAATTTTATTCACCCAATTGAATTGGTGTCCTTTTTATCTAGGCTGCTCTTTTATGTCATTTGTTACTCTTACCCATCAATCTTTAGCTGGTAATATTGTTTACTATAATCCACATAAAGATGTAAAATTAAATATGTTGCCAAATATCTCTTTAAACATAAATTAAATCTAATTTTAAGTAAAGTTTCTTTTTATTTGGTAAAAAATTAATTTTGGAGAACTGATAGTTATAGTGTCACTGATCACGTAACGACTGAGTAAGAGACTGGACCACAAACAATCGAGAGTAAAAAGACAATAATCGCCCTAGCAAAAAGGGCCACATTAGCGTTTCTTTTTATTTATTAAAAAATTAATTTTAGAGAATTGCTAGTTATAGTGTCACTGATCACGTAACAACTAAGAGAGAGTCTAGGAGACAAAGAGTCGAGAGTAAAAAGACCATAATCACCCTAGCAAAAAGGGTCACATTAAAGTTTCTTTTTATTTATTAAAAAATTAATTTTGGAGAATTGACTGTTATAGTGTCACTGATCACGTAACGACTGAGAGATAGTCTGGGTGACAGAGAGTCAAGAGTAAAAAGACCATAACCACGATAGCAAAAAGGGCCCCATTAGAGTTTCTTTTTATTTATTAAAAAATTAATTTTGGAGAATTGATAGTTATAGTACCACTACTCACGTAACGACTGAGAGAGAGACTCAGAGACAGAAAGTCGAGAGTAAAACGACCATAATCGCCCTAACAAAAAGGGCCACATTAGAGTTTCTTTTTACTTATTAGAAAATTAATTTTGGAGAATTGACAGTTATAGTGCCACTAATCATATAACGACTGAGAGAGAGATTGGGCGACAGACACTCGAGGGTAAAAAGACCATAATCGCCCTAGCGAAAAGGGCCGCATTACGTCCCTTTCTTAGACTATTAACAATTACAAATAAGCGATGCTACATGTCATTAGAAAGTTGTTGGCTTAGCTACCCATTGTGTAGCAATTAACCATTATCAAGCTCTCTTCTCTTGGAACAAGTGATTTGCTTGAGCTTCATGCTTATTCTTTTAGCCTTAATTCTTCCTCTTATAATTAAATTGGTGAAAAGGTATACAAATTAGGCACAAGTACTTCAATCACTTCAATAGCATTAAAAGTATTATGGAGGATCGTGTATTGGAAGTTAGATTGCATTTTGGCTCGTCTAATAGGCAAATTAGTCCATATATGTTAGATTAAAGAGCAAATTGGTCATCCTATTCAAAATTTTTACTATTAAAAATTAGTCCCTATACGTCAACATAAGGTTCAAGTGACATGCCATATGTCACTGTCCGGTCATTGTGTCAGATACACCAGTTTTTAACAGTACAAAGGAATGAAATTTTTAAAAGAAATGATCAACTTGCTTTTTTTATCTAACATACATAGACTAATTTGTCAATTTTCTGAGTAGAAAGAGTAAAATACAATTTAGCTCCTCGTAAAGGGTTGTACTTTTAGCCTTTAATAGCTTTTGTGATAATGCTATAATAGCTTTTGTGATAATAGTACCATATTTAGTCGTGATGGAGCTTTTGTAAGAGTTAAGTGAGCATTATAGCAACCAGTGAAATATGATTTTGTAAAGTGTGTTACTTGTGAAATTAAGGTCACTATGATATATTTTTTAAGCATTTGTAGAGAGCTTGCCGTAAATTTTGAGCAGTGTTGTTGGAATTGAATTTGAAGCATTTTTCAATATCAATGGTTAACAGAGCCTAAGAATAAGTGCTTGAATACAATGTATTGGCTAATGTATTCTTTGTACCATTATGGAAACAAAAAAAAAAAAACCCTCTATCTAAATGCTTGAGACTAATAACGTTAGTATTGCCCAACACCAAATCTACAAATTTATTTAGACTCAAATATCCGTAGTTATATACTCATACCGCAGATGAAGAAGACTCCTTTCCATTAACCTTATCCATCTCAAATACCAATGGTGACTCCTCTTTTGGACCAACTTGGCTACTTTCATTCGACGACCTTTTGAAACCACTGCCCTTATTCTTCTTTCTTGCCTTCCGAGCCCATCCAACCAGCCCTTCCTGAATATGTTCCTCGAATATCGCCTTCTTGTACGAACTTCCCATCTGCATATTAACCGAAGTATGTCAAATTAAAACACAAGGACTAAATCAAAAATTTGAGCATAGTAGAGGGAATAAAACCATAATTTTACAGTTCATAATGAATGTGTTACCTGTGTGACAAATGCATATAGTGGCAGGGTACTATAACTGCAGACGAACTGAACAAAAACCCTGACAATGAACATATAAGATCACATAAATACTTGAAAACATCATTTGGCAACACGTATAAGAAACCAAGTTTCTTTGTTATCTTCATACCCAATAACTAGTCTGGGTATAATAAAACGAACTTGCCCCATCATGCATGAGTTGAAACCATACTGCACCTGTTATAAAAATGGAACAAGAAAGGTTGTTTACTTACTGACTATATGGAAAAAAATGGCATGTGACGATGTTAGGGACATTGTGTTTTACCCATATCCAGGCGAAGAAGGCCATTTCGAATGAATTTTGGAAGAGGATGATGTGAATGAGGCGGAGGACGAGGCGCGGCCTGTTGAACCAGAAATGGTTATCTGAAGGTTGAACCACCAATTCACCTGTCACCACCATGTGTCTCTCAGCTACCTCTTGAGCTAATTGTGTGATTATATGTTCCAACTTGGTGCCAACAGCAAGTAAAAGCTGCCAAAGGTTAAAAAAGGAACCATTGTCAAATATATGCTAACATGCCTGCCTAGCTTATTCAACATGTAAGTACTTCAACTTACAATGAAGGGAATGAATGCTATCCAAAAATACGTGTGCCAACCTGCGAAACCAGAACCGAAGTTCGATTTTAAGTCAATATTAGGAATTCAAGACGTGTGGCGAAAATACAAACGAATTCAGCATCTTACCAACAAAATTCAGCAAGAGGAAAATGACTACAAATGCCCAAAGATACCAACTGCAATTAAGTAACTGTTAACAGTATGGTAGTATATAATGATATGTATGTTGATGAATAGAAACGTGACAAAACATCATTTTCACCAAAGGTATACACTGACATAAATGCTTATGATGCTAAGCATGTACATAACTTTAACTGCATAATGCATTCGTGGAAGAACACCTTTCTCTAACTCATAAGAAAACTGACCTTATCCCAACAACTTTCTTAAAATCGGCTTCGAGAGCACGCATCATGTAGTTGTGAAAGTTAAACTTTGGATTTCCCCTGCAGTGAGTCTAGATAAGAAATTTTCAGAAGTTAATCTAAGAGAGTTGAAGTAAAAATGGAATGAAGTAAGATTAATTCATTTTAACTTACCATGATGAAGCCTAGTCTTAATGTGATATAATCTGACTTGGTCACAGATCCATAGAATTGCTTGAAAAAAGAATACTGAAAGCAAAACAAAGCCATCAAAACTATGTTACTGGCTTATCAACATATAAATAGAAAAGAAAAAGGATCTTGACTTACCACCCATCCCTGGATCTCAGAATTCTTTCCAATACCCAAGAACCGACCCTTGATAAAATCATGTTCTTGGACCTGAGTGATCTTTGTTTTCACAACTGCAAAATCACATTTACATTATAAAGTAGCCTTAAAAGCTAAAGTTTGAAGAATCCCAATGCTGAATTGTTGATAAAGGATGTTAGCAGTTATTCATTACCTCCCTCAGGATCATCTTCCATATCCTTAGCATAATCTTCCCAATTTTTCCATTGATGGATCTAGATCATCATATATATCAGAAGGCAATTGAAAGCAGTAGTAGCATTATACATGGCATTTGGCATTTGAGAGAATGAAGGAAACATACCTTTGTGCTCCCAAAAACAATGGTTAGAGCACTGAAAGTCACATGTACAACAGCTAGAACGAAGATGAATATATGTAAATGATGCAATGCCGTAGTGGATAACAATGGAACTTTCCCCTGGATTCAAATTTCAACATATTTGCTGTTGAGTCATATACTCTTATAAGACATGGTTTCTAGTTCCAAAACTGTTGCAGTATAGGGGTACCTTAGTAGTACAGTAGACAGTGGAATCGGCAGGCTCGGCGAGAAGACGACGGCCATTACCATTGGGAAGAAAAGAGGAAAAAAGGGTCTGAAAGTGTTCTGTGGTTACTTCTTTCTTTTCCTTACAAGGCAACCATTGATGAGCCAAATCCTCTGATATACAGATTTTGGCAATCCTGTCTTGAAACACTGTTAGTAGCAACGATATGAATCCCAGCAACATCAACTCTGCATCCACACCACATATTTACTTTTACAGATTCACACAACACAACATATAATCAAACATGATGATTTTAGAGTCTATATATTATACCTTCTTTGATCTTCTGCAAGGCCTCAAAGAGAGGTTTCTGATTCTTTTTCTTCAAATACTGAAAAACAAAAAAAAAAAAAAAAAAAAAAAAGAACAAAAACTCATTCAAACATTTCATCAACAAACACACACAGAATGCATAAACACATGTCCATCATGTTACATGCCTTGCCAAAGAAATGGAGGATTCTTTCAGCAACAAGAGAAATGAAGACAATGACAGAGCAGACAACAGCCACCACCCATGTCGGGGTGTATTCTATGGTTGTTCCTCCTTCAGACATATTTCCCACCACCACTCAGTTTTTGTTTTTCTTCCTTCTGTGTTGTTTTTGTATGTAAATGGAACGTGAAGACAATAATTATAGTAATAAAATGAAAGAGAATGATTAGAGCTGAAATTCAAGCGAATGGAGATTATGATGAGTTGTTAAATTGCCGTATATAAATTTGTATTAAAGCTTTATTAGTTTTGGAATGGAGTTGGTGCAATGCACGTTCAAACGCGTATTACGCGTATATTCTACAAAGTCGATAAAATTAAGTATCCGTGACCACGGAGCCGGCCTTAACCCCCAAGAATTTAGAGGAAACTAGTTTGTTTTTACCCCTTTTATATATTAATTCAAATCTATCATTTTAAAAAATTCGATTCACGTATTATTGTCAATACAAAAAAAATATAAATTTGAGTGTGCTGAGCTGAATTTAAAATTATATTTAGAATTAAATTCAATAAATTAAAATCTAAAAAAAATATTAAATTGAAATAAATTAAAAATTAAAAAATTAAAATGGAAATAATTCATGTTATATTTAAACACAAATTTTTAAACCCATTAATAAAGGATTTAGGGTTTCTAAAATATATAATTTTTATTAGAATCTATAACAACAAAATTATGGGGTTGATTGAATTTAAACTTACACTTAACAATTTAGTTTTAAGAAATGTTTGATTAAAAAAGTTTTTTTTCTCCAAATGCTTGTTTACTTTTTGTTTTTATCGAAGGTGGTGTCAGTCTCCAGGTTGACTATACCAAATCTTTCTTTCTTTCTTTCTTCTTTTCATTCACTCCACATGTCTTCTCTCTTTTCAATTTACAGATCTATTTTGTGGGTATCTTTGTTGTCTTCACAAGTTATGATGGACAGATGACAATGCCGGTCATTCGCTAAAACTCCACCGGTCACCAGTAGTTTTCTTGGAAAGTGGGTGGGAGTATTTCAGAATAATAAATGATTTCACGAGTTGATTTGGACCTATGTTGTATTTTTTTGTTTGTTTTTTCATTATTTAATAAGTTTTCAGTTTTATAAGTTTTTATCTGCTCTTGTAGCATGTTTTTTAGTCTTGCTTATGCATGTAACCTTAGTTTTAGAAGTGATTTTAGGGATGATTTTGTTGTCGTTCTCTCTAATTTGGTGAATGTTCGACTCTTTTGTCGATTTTTGCTCCCCGCTTTGGACCATTCGGGGCTGATTTCCTTATCGTATTAAGTGCTTACAATCACTCCAGATATGTCGTGCTTGAGTTGTGACAAAATCAATTGTCAGCGTGTCATGATGTTCTATTAATGCTGAGGCTAATGTCTTTATTGTGTTGATGGAGCTTGTCCTTTACCATCTACGACAAGTGTTTGTTATTTTTTTTCCTGAATTATCTGGTTATATTCATCGAATGAATGGATGAATTTACTTTAAAAAAAAAAAGATATGTCATTCACCATATACGACGAGTGCTTTTTTTTGCATTCAATTAGATATTTGAACTTTCAAAATGCATAAAAAAAAATCCTCAATCTTTTTCAAAAAAAAGCAATTAAGCTCCTACTTTTTTTTTCACTCAATTGGGTACTTGAACTTTTAAAAAAGGCCCTCAAACTTTAAAAAAAAATTAAGCCCCTACCTTTTTCTTTTGTACTCAATTGGGTACTTGAACTTCAAAATGGATAAAAAAGGCTCTCAAACTTTTTCAAAAAAAAATAATTAAGCCCTTACTTTTTTTTGCACCCAATTGAGTACTTGAACTGTCAAAATACATCAAAAAGACTCTTTGACCGTTAAAGTTAGTTGCCCCTAATTTTTTCAATGAAAGTCACCCCATGTCACAAACCACAGCGTGACACATGGAAAAAAATTATAAAAAATAAGAATAAAAAATAAGAATCAACAAAAATTATAAAAAATATTAAATTCTAATAAAAAATTCAAAAATTAGAAAAAAATTAGAAAAAAATGATAAAATTTGTAAAATTTTATAAAAATCATAAAATGTGCCCTTTAACTATAACTTTAACTGTTGACCGTTAAAGTTAATGATCCCCAATTTTTTTTCAGTTATAACCATCATGTGTTGCAACACAGCATGACATGTGGCGAAAAATGATAAAAAATAAAAATCAATAAATGTTATAGAAATTACAAAATGCTTCTTTTGGTATGATAATTTTATAATTATTTTATGAATTTTATATTTCTTTACATTTTTTATATTTTTTACGAATTTATAAAATTTTATAATTTTTTATCTATATTTCTATATATTTTATAATTTTTTATAATTTTTAATAAATTTTAAATTTTTGAAATTTTTTATTAAAATTTAATAAATTTTATAACTTTTGTTGATTATTATTTTTTATCATTTTCTACTACATGTCACGCGGTGGTTGTGACATGCGGTGGCTTAACTGAAAAAATTAGAGGTGATTAACTTTAATGGTCAAAGGGTCTTTTTTATGCATTTTGGCAATTCAAGTACCTAATTGAGTGCAAAAAAAAAAAGGCAGGGGCTTAATTGCTTTTTTTGAAAAATTTTGAGGCTCTTTTTGATGCATTTTGAAAGTTTAAGTACCCAATTGAGTGCAAAAAAAAAAAAGAGTAAGGGCTTAATTGCTTTTTTTGAAAAAAAGGGCTTTTTACACTATTAAGCAAAAGATATTTTCAAATTAATGTAGTAGAGAAAGTTTTTAAAAAATAAATTTTAGAAACAAAAAAGTTTTTAAAAAATAAATTTTAGAAACAAAACATTTATTAATAATATAATTTGTTATGTTAAAAAAATCTATATATTTATTATGTTAATTATTAATTTGAAGATTAATTAATTTTAATTTTAATTTTTTTAATATACTTGAATAAAGAAATTTATGGTTAAATATATATATGTGAATTACTATTTTAAAATTAAGCTATAATTAAATCTTCAAGCAATCTTATATATTATGGAAATGATTAAATTTTAGGAAATGAAATATATTTTTATATTTTGGAAACAACTATATATTATTAATAAAAGAATACCCTGATTTACTAATTTATGAAAATAATCTTATAAACATAAGATGTGTTTTCTTTTAAATATTAGAAAATCGTGAAAATTTGTACTTTTGGCCATAATTTTAACAACTCTATTGTTAATAAAAATAGGGTAATCTACAAAAATAGTCACTTTTGTTTACCCCAGGTTACATTTTAGTCACTTATGTTATTATTTTGTTACGAAGTGATCACTTTACCATTAAGTTCCGTTATCTCTCTAACGGTAATCCTACGTGGCAGTCCAACTAGATTTTAGGTGCCAACTTGGATTTCTAAATGGGATGAAAATAGATTTTTAATTAAAAAATTCCTTTTTTTATTGTTCTTCCGTCTCTTCTTTTTTTCAATGGTTTTTTTTTTTCATTTGACTGGAAAAACTATTATTAAGATCAAAATAGTTGAAATCAAATTGACCGCTTCATAAAAATGGATTCAATGGAGTGTTCAGGTATGTTTTCTTTGCATTCCTCTATCTCTTTTATTCAATACTGAAAAACAAAAGATTGAATTTTTTATTGTTTAATGAAAACCCTAAATTAAAATTCTTGAAATTGTCTGATATTTGCAAGGGACAACTGACTTAGCTTGCGTAAAGGCAAGATCTCAGGAAGGAATTCAAGTGGATTACCAAAAAATCTAAGAATTTCTAACTCAATCATAGCCTTGCCATCCAACTGGAGAAAAACATTAGACAAGAGAAAAGTACCATACTTTTTCAAGCTTAAACATTGATTTTATTGTCAATAAAGTGACCTGAAGTCGAGAAGAAGCCGATTTTTAATTTCAAAAATTTTAATTTAGGGTTTTTATTAAACAATAAAAAATCTAATCTTTTGTTTTTCAGTATTGAATAAAAGAGATAGAGGAATGCAAAGAAGACATACCTGAACCTTCCATTAAATTCATCTTTATGACTGCTTTGATTTCAACTATTTTAATCTTAATAATAGTTTTTCCAAATCAAATGAAAAAAATTGAAAAAAAAGAGAGAAGAAAAAAAAAAGAGAGAGATGAAATAGCTTTTTTAGTTAAGGTTTAGGTTTAAAAATTTTAATTAATTAAATTTTTTTAATTAAAAGTTTATTTTCATCCCATTTAGAAATCTAAGTTGGCACCTAAAATCTAGTTGGACTGCCACGTAGGATTACTGTTAGAGAGATAACGGAACTTAACGGTAAAGTGATCACTTCGTAATAAAATAATAACATAAGTGACTAAAACGTAACATTTCAAACATAAGTGACTAAAATATAACCTGGGGCAAACAAAAGTAACTATTTTTGTAGATTATCCATAAAAATATTAAAATTGTATCAACAGATTTTTGTATAATGAATACTTATATTTTTAGGTACTGCTTCACTTATTTATGCATAATTCAAATCAATTAACTAAGATTATGATGCTTTAAAATAAGTTTAATTTGGTAAAAACTGTGTGCTTTTTCTTTTAAAACCACACATTTTTTTTTATTTTTTAATTACAACAATTAAAGTTTTATTATCAATTTAATTTCTTAGATGTAATAATTTAACTATCAAAGTGTGTAAATAATCAATAATTCAAGCAAATGTTATGTAATTAAAAAAAATCCAATATTTAGTATTTTTTATTAATTGATTTTGCATTAAAAATAAATTAAAATTAAATACACAAAGATTAAATCATATATGATATAATTAAAATAAAAAATATTTATATTAATACCCTAAATGAAATCTCCAACTTAATATCTAATATAGTAATATTTTTATTGGTTTAAATATTTAGTATATATATTTTTTGAAAGTTGATCAATGAGCAAAGAATGCAAATTCACAAAAAAAAAATATTAAACTAATTGTGTGCACATGTAAAAATAAATTTTAGCTATTTATATAGGGATTAAAAGTAAAATCTAAGGTTTAATATATTTAATACATGTCATACATTATTATTATTATTATTATTATTATTATTATTATTATTATTATTATTTTCTTACTCATAATATGAAGTCAAAGATATTTAAATTATGTTTAAAAAAATATTCATCAAAATAATTACTAAAATTTTTTTATAACCATAATTTCTTCCCTATGTATAAGCAAATATGAGGCTTTCAATATGGTAAATAATATTAGCTTGTAATGCTTAAAATATTTATTGCAAAATTTAAAATATACATGTTTAATCACAATATTAATTTCATATTACATAGTTGACCTTAAATTTTTTAATTGAAATTAAAAAAGGTAACTTTTAGAATTAAAATATATACACATGTTAATTTATTAGTGCCAAATGGCAATGTATGAACTATAACACAGTAGGTTGTTTCCTAAATTGCAATTTTCAATAAAAGTATTCATAGTTCGGTTAAAATTGAATTAATTGATCGAACTAATCTAATTTAGTTAATCGACGAGTGCCCAAATTTAGTTCAATCAGAAGTCGGTTAATGATCGTTTGAAGCTTCGGTTATTGATTAATTCGGTTTGAAATCAGGTAATTAACCAAATTAACTGAAATAAATAATATATATTATATATAATATATTTTTTATATTAGTAATATATTTTTTAAAACTATCATTTTCATAGTAATCGAAATAAATAATATATATTATATATAATATTTTTTTGAACTATTAAAAAAATAACATTAGAAATATATATATTTTATATGTTTTGTACTTATTTTAACCAAAAGACAAAAAGATATAATTTTTGGTTAACCGATTGAATTACTCAAAATATTTTAGTACGGTTAATGTAAATTTCAATTCAGTTAACGGTTAAATATTTTTACACTTCGAATAATTTGACTAATAGTAATTCGATTCGATTAATAACCGAATCAACCGTTTGAACTCCCCTAATTTTCATTATATATACTGTTCGTATTTGGAATTTTTACACAGTATTTTTTTATATTTTTTAAGAGTTAATTTCACCATACATCCTTAAATTATAACATTCATTTTAAATTGGTCCCAAAACTTTAAAGTATTCTAATTACATCCTAAACTATCGAGGTTATATCAATAAGGTCCCAAAACTTTAAAATGTTCTATTATGAAAATCTTATGCAACATAATTTAAAATACAAATTTTAAAGAAAAATGAACTGTAAAAGTGAATGTTGTAAAAATATTGATTTTGAAGTTTTTGAAACTTTTACAAAAATTTATCCTTTACTATCTATTTTTCAATTTTATTTTATTTTTAGTTTTAAGTTATGCAGTAACGTTTTATTTTTCTTTAAAAAAATTATTTTAAATTAAGTCACATAAAATTTGACGTGTCATTTAACGATTAAATTAAAGATTTGATTTATATAGTTTCGATAATTTGTAGATGTAATTATAATATTTTAAAGTTTAGGATCAATTTAGAATAAGAATCATAATTTGAGGATGTCCAAGGCAATTAGCTCTTAATGTTTTATTACATTGGATGCATTATAGAGGCAAAATCAGAAAAAAAAAATACAATTTTTTTAAAGGATCAAAATATAATGGCTTTATTAACTTAACTTTAGGACTAAAGCCCCCTCTTCCCCTTGGTGTTGTTGTTCCATTTAATCTTAATGAACGCTCCATTGTGAAATAAAATTTTTAAATTAATCCCTCAAGAAAATACAAATAAGAAGTACACATTCATTCATAAATTACTCAAAAATATGGACAAATATCTCTTTTATTCCAAGGTTTGACATAATAACGGATTATTTGAGGACTGAATTGTAAACTAAAAATTGAATTCAACTAACTATCTTTTTAAATTAAAAATGGCATATATAAAATAAATTTTAATTGGTCCCAAAACCAAATGCCTATTGAGAAAATTCAATGTGAATGCTTCCGCGTTACGCTTGATGTGGGGTAGTCGAATCCCGGCAGTGATGATGCCGCCATCACCGCTCATTTTAGCTACTTCATTGTCAAACTCAAGTCAATGATTAATACCACCAAAATTCAAATTTAATGAATCAAAGAAATTACTTAAAAATCATTTTTTTTAAGTCAATAAAATTAAAATTTGGTGCGCAGCAATAATTGGCACTTACAATTTCTATTTTTTTAGGCATTTTTAACAGAATTTTGGTGTCAAGCACAAAACATATAATAATAAGAAAAAGTAGACAGTCATATCATATGAATCAATCCAAGTCATAAAACTACATGGATGGCAGCAATATCAAAGACAACCAATCATATCAATGGTAGTACCAACATAAGATTCAGCAATAGAAAGAAACCTCTCTCTTCAGGTGTTGCATCCCCAAAAATATATAACACGACAAAGCAACACCAACATCAAAATGAGATTATAAAGATAGAAATAAACCATTTAAAACAAATCTGCAACTTAACATTTTTACACTCCTGTCACTCCACTTTTAACATTTAGCTTCTGTTGTACCCAAATACGTTATACAAGCATGGTGAACCATGCAGCAATAGGGTCCAATGACATAGCTTACTTACTTCTAATCATCAACTACACACAAAATCTCACCAATTACGTTAATTAGTAAGCTTTGATATCAATTAAAAATACAAATGTTTAATTTATGTACTTATAACTACTAAAGCATAACACACACAAAAAAGGGAAAAATAGAAGCATGAACACAAAGATTATTTACAATTTGATGTCACATCTACGTCGGCGGGGTTAGTTCGAAAAAATTCATTACTAAGCTTGGAGTGCAAATAATTATTTAGTAAAAATTCATTACAAAGAAATTGTACACTTCCAGCAATCATTTGAAGAACATGTTAGCTCATCGAAAACTCTGATAGTATTCTCTAACCAAAATTCAGCTTTTTCTGGATCGTCTTCAACCTTACCACGAAATTCCTCATTCTCATATTTGCAAATTTTATAAACAAGAGGCTTGTTTACACATGCTTGTTTCGTACTTTGCAGAATAGGGGGAATTGGTTGAGGTACAGGAGTAGACGGAGGTCGTTGAGCCATTGGGTTAGATCGTATAAAGTCGGTAAACCATTCCGACATCATATCAAAGAAAGCTTCGATGTGCCTCACTCCTTCGTCCACCAGAAATAGGCTAATTGTGAACTGTTCCCTAAATCAAAGTTGGTATATTACTTTCAACTTAATCAAAATTAGCTTGATTATGATTAGAAAACATCTTTGGTCTAAATCAATAACAAGATAAAAATTTTAAGTCAGGAGACATCAGACTATCACAGGTTGTATAATGGCATATACTTCTAGACTCTATACTTACTATGTTTAGTTTGAGAACCGACTAAACCGTAACACTGATATCACTAAATGTAACACCCCTAACTTGTCTCCATCGCCAGATCAGGGTTACAGAGCATTACCATACAAATCAAAACTTTTAACTTCAAAACAGAAGCAATTATGAAATTTAAATGTTAACATTTAATTATAGTAAGAATACATTTATGGGCCTTAAATCGAGCCTGTGAGACTCTAAAAATAGTTTGGAAACATTCAGGGATCAATTTTAAAAAAAAAATTTAAATTTTGGAAAAACTAGAAAATTTTGAAAATAGGGGTCATATGGCCATGTGACATAGCCCAGGCTGTGTGAACATTTGAAGTATGGAAACACGTTCGTGTCTTAGCCCATGTGTCCGCCCATGTGGGTATTCGGAATAAGGTCACACGGTCGTGTGCCAAACCTTGTGCATATTCGAAATATGGTCACACGCTAGTGTCGCAGGTCGATTCTTAGACCGTGTTACATACTGACTTGAAACAAATAGCCGTGTGGGGTGACCATGTGTGACACACGATTGTGTGACAGCTTGTGTCCCAGGCAGTGTGCTTCATAAGTTACCCCTAAAACAAGCCAAGTCAAGCACCAAGACTTGCACACCAAGACACACCATTCCCAAATGCATTCATATGTCCAAAACACATTCAAACACACTCCAAAACATGTCAAATAAACCATCATATAAACTAACCAATATGCCATCCAAAAGGCACTACAATTCATGTCAAAATGAATCAAAACCAAACACTTATCCAACACTTAACTAAATGGTATTTAAATTCACCAAAAGCAATATATTCAACTAGCTAAATGCCATTCAATCATATCATCAATATCCACTTTAAAAAATCTACCATTCCAACTCAAACTAATACATTAAGTATACATAATTAAAACTACTCAACATTTTATCTCATTTCGTACACTTTTAAACAACTTATATATATAAATATATATACACCATCACAATCATCAACCAAAATTCCTCAAGCATCTATAACTAAACCATTTGTTCAAAGTACTAAAACATATATACATGTCTACCAAATATTACCAATTCAAATACCAACAAAAATGACATGGATAAGTCAACCAAAAAGATCCTAATACATGTCATTCGTAACCAATTACAAAATGACCCAAACATTTATCGAGATAGGGAATGGATAGTGCGAATGCCCCCGACTTGACCTTCCAACCAAGCAAGCTTTTCGTAATCTAGAAGGAAACACAAATAACGTGAGCACGTAATGCTTAGTAAGTTCGAATAAAGGAACACATAACTCACAAATAAAATTACTTTACATAACACATATAATATTTGCATAACATGTTCAATCAATACCCTTTTCAATCGATAACCTTTTCATCCTTTTCATTGTTTCGAGAGTGCCATGGTATCTTTCAACCATGGCTTTTCCTTTTCGAATATAATGCCATGATATATCTCGATCATGGTCTTTTCCATTTCTCAATTCAAGTAAATCAAAATATTATTTCATAGATACGTATTTAAAGATATCAAATTACATTATAAATTCAAATGAAATACTTTAAATGAAATATGAACTTACCTTAACAAACACGAATGCAAAAGTAGAGTCGGCGACTAATCCGAAACCTTAACTTTACTGCGATTCAAGTCCGGTTGATTTGTTTCTTCATATAAACAATAATTTCACTCAAATAAATAATTCAAATAGCTTAAACTAATTAATTCAATCTTCTAGTCCATTTTAATGTGAATTTACAAAATTAACCCTAGCATTTTAACTTTTACTCAATTAAGTCCCTAAACTCAAAACTTGCAAATTAACCAAATTTTCACAAAAATCATGCTAACCATTTTTTAATAGGTTCAAAAATAGACCATATTTGTCTTCTTTTTAACCTATTTATAAAATATTTTACTATTTTCACAATTAAGTCCCTAAACATTAAAATTACTAAAAATTCCTTAACAAAATGCATCTATTTAACAACCAAGCTCAACAATCTACTACAAAAATTTAAAAAAAAAAACTCATCAATGGTTTATTCCACAACATTTAACAATTTTAGGAATTGACCCCTAGGTTAGCTAGATTAAATTAAAACGATTACAAAAACAAAAACATAAAAATCATTAGAAACGGTCAAGAATTACATACCATGCATGTAAAATAAAGGTTGGCCGATTATTCTTTATTCTCCCATGGTGATTTTCGATCAAAGCCATGTAAGGAAGAAGATATGATACTAGCTTTACTCATTTGTTTAGGTATTTATTTACTTAATTATTAATTTACCCTTAAGAAATCAACTAAATTTTTATCCAAATAATGTCCATAACCATCCAACACTTATTCCTAAGGTAAATTTACTAAAAAAATCACTTAATTCACATTTTCATACCCAATTGACACGTTTAACTAATAAAACCCCATTTTACAGCTTTTACAATTTAGTCTTTTTTACTTAATTAACTATTTAAATGTTAACATTTCTTAACCAAACTTTAACATGACTCTAATAAATACTCATAGATATTAAATAAATATTAAAACACTAATTCGTTCATCAGATTCGTGGTCTCAAAACCATTATTTTTGACACCACTGGAAACGGGTTGTTACATAGTTTGTCGACAATATCTTGGTTCCACCTTTCATGTCTTGAATCACTGGCATAATTCATTATTTTTGTCGAGTATCCAAGATGCAAATTCAGTCGACAAAAGGAATCAACAAGGCATCAACCTTGTCAAGAAAATTCAAGTCAAGCACGAATTTGTAATCATCTAAGTGAATTACCTCAAAGTCTTCCTTGTCTTTCCATTGACCGATTTGCAGCTCAACTCCTTGTGCTACTCCCACTATTTGGACCTCTTTGAAATTAATAGTTTTGATCTTCTTAGTTGATTCACTAGCTAAGAGACCAAGTTTACCCACAACTTTCTCTGATATGAACAACTCTGATGCCCCCGTATCAATAAGAGCACTCTTCCTTTGACCTACAATGTTGATGTCCACATACATTAACCCTTTCTACTTTCGATTCCATTTCGCCTTCACAAAATTGAGTATCATCGGCTTAAACTTTAAAGCCACACTCTCAACAGGCTCCACTTCCTTCTCTTTATTGATTACAGAAATCTTGGATCGCTCTAGACAGTCTCACATCTTATGCGAACCACAACACAAGAATCAGTTCACTAGCTTCTTCTCATTATCTTTGACTCATTTGGCTTCAATAAAATGCACAATTGAACCAAATCTCATCGATGCTCTATTTAGCTTATCGTCCTATTCGATTGTAGAAAACACACATTTCTTTGTATAATCTCTCACCATATGAAGACCATAAAAAAGAAAGCATTTTATTGGCCCTTTGATCTATTGTTGGACTTTCTGTTCCCATTATGTGGTCTCCCATTACCACTATTTTTTCTGTTGCCACCGTTTCTATTTCCATCTTCCTCATAGTCTCCCCCACCATTGCTTGCTTCTTTAGGCTGGAAAACTTAAACTTTTCTTTCTTCGGACCAAGCTCGATAAAAGATTTCATCTCAACCACGGTTACACTAAGCTTAGTGATACCTTGTCGACGCAACTTTTGCTTCGCCCAAGGCTTCAACCTGTCTTTGAACTAGTAGAAAGCTTATTTCCCGCTCAGGTCAGAAATTTGAAGCATCAATTCACTGAATCTCTAACATACTCTTAGACAGTACCTTGTTTCATAAGTTGATGCAACTTAGCCCAAGTCTCCTCCTCAGTGTAGCGATCGTAAAAATTTCGCTTTGGTCGCTAATTGAGGCGATTATTTGAAAATTTGAAAATGGAATTTCGGTTTTAAAGAGAAAAGGAGTCGCCACGATCTTTTTTCTAGGTGTGATCGGACACCTAATAAATCTTCTTCTTTTTTAAAGAAGAAAATTTATTTTTGAACAAAATGAAGGCCGAATTTGGGTCTACGCAAAAATTTAGAGAAAAATAGGGTTCGGAAGTCGGTTACGCATGAGGAAGGTATTAACACCCTCGCGACGCCCAAAATTGGTATCTTGTTAAACACGCGTTGTCTTAATTTTTAAAAATACAAGTTTAATTTAATTTTTAATCGCGATCCGATTGAAATACGAGAATTCAAAATTTTGATTTTTTTTGAAGGACGTCTCGTTTTTTTTAACACGAGCCAATGATATCCACCCAACATAGCGATGAAATCAGTGACTTAGTGTTGAAATCGGTACGTTGTCTTATTTATTGAAATTAATTAAAAACATAAGAAATAATATCATTCATAATAGGAATTTGTAAATAATGCAAACGATGATACAATTAATGAAAAACTATTAAAATACAATATTAGACTAAAAATAACAATAATATTCACAATAAAAAAATAATAATAATAAAAAATGTTCTAATAATATAATAAAAGAAATAATATATTTGTAATAATAGTAGAAAATACTAATATGAACATGAAGAATACACATTTATATATATATATATATATATATATATATATTAATAATGATGATAATGATAATAATACTAGCAATAATAATGAACTACAAAAAACAAATATAATATAATAATAATATTAAAATAAAGTAATTAAAATAATACTATATATAAATATATAAATATATATATATATACATATATAATAGAAACATACACTAATAATAATAATAATAATAATAATAATAATAATAGTAGTAATAATATGTATTAAATGGTAAAAGAATAATAGTAACAATAATTTAAAAAAAAATGATAATAGTAATAAAAATAAAAATAATAGTGATAATAATAGTAATAAAAATAAATAGTAATAGTAATAAGAGTAAAAATAATAGTAATAACAACGGTAAATACAAATAGTAATAACAACAAGACAAATAATAAATAATCTAAGGTTTGAAATTATTTAAAAAGATAAATATAAATGATGAAATATTAATAATAAGAGTAATAATATATAAAATAAGTGTGCTAAAATATATACATATTAAATTAGTTAACATAAAAATAATAACGTATGAGTAAATACAAAAAAAAAAGGAAAATATAATAATAATAATAATAGCAATAATACAATAGTAATAATAATAAAAGGTATAATAATACATTAGATAGTAAAAAAAAGGTAATAATAACAATAATTATAATAATGATGATAATAGTAATAATGAAGATAATGATAAACATAGTAATAATAATAATAATAAATATAATAACATTAAACCAATTAATTTAATTAAAATATTGAATATAACAAAAAGGACTAAAATGAACCTAAAATGAAAGTTCAGGGCCAATTTGAAAATAAATAAAGACGAATACGACCAAATCGAACACGTAAAAAAAGAAGAGGGGCCAAATCGGGAAATAGACCCTCCCTCTAAAACGCGTAGCATCGAGTAGGACCCTACTAAAATTGAAATAAAATCACGGGGCGAAAATAAAAAGTAAAAAAAAAAACTGCATCGCAAAACCTAAAAAAAGCGGAAGGGCCAAAAGTGCAGTTAGCCCTTCCGCTACAAAACACGCGGATCCTAGCTAGGCAGGGTCGGGTCAGCCCGCTCCACCCCGAAACGATGCCGTTTTGCGCCTGGGGGTTAAGGCCAAAACGGTATCGTTTCCCAGGTACAATAAAAGCAAATTTTTTTAAAAAAAAAAATCACTTTTGCTGTTTCAAAAAAAAAAAGGCTCTCTCTTTCTCTCAATTCTCTCTAGCCGAGGCCAAAGTCCAGCGAGGGGCCCACCGTCGATCGCCGTTGTCGTCCGCCACCCCCTCTTTTCTGCCGATTTAAAAACTAGGTGCGTTTTTGCCTTTGTTGTATGTATATTTCGATATATTTGTGTATATATGCGATAAATTCGAAACAAAGAAAAATAGAGAAAATAAAAGACCTTAGTAACCCGATTCCTGATCTGATTTCCTTGTTTTGTTTCCAATTTTCTGATTGATTCTTGGTCTATGCTTAATTTGCTATTTCCCTTTTCTTTTTTGTATGCTTGAAACCTTTTTTCTTACTTCATTCCAAAAAAAAAAAAAATCCCCTTCTACATTGATTTGTTTTAGGCTTTTATATTGCCAGTTTTACAATATTATCTCTGTTTTCTTCACTGTTCTTACATTTAATTGTCTTTTTCTTTGCAGGAGCAATTGATTGATGGATGGAGCAGTGGTCGCCAGATGCAGCGTGACAAGGGTCTTGGGGCTAGGTTCGGCGCTGAAAAGAAATAGGGGCTAGGGTTTTTTTACTTTTGTTTTTATTTCTGAATATTGACTTGGGTTATGGTTAAGCATTGGGTTTTGGGTTGGTGTTTGGTTTTTAAGGGTATTGGGTTGGCTGATGGGTTTAGCTAATGTTGGGTTTAATGTATGGGGTCAAAATTGGCCTACAACACTTGGCATACTACGGGTAAAACTATTTCTTCAGTTTTTTTCTGGAACTCATCCCAAGTCCTAATTGCAGTATCACCTCGTCTCTCATTTGTGGACCTACAATGCCACTATAAAAGAGCGACATCAATAAAATAAACTGCAACAGTGTTTACCTTAGTGGTATTATCCTCGATGCCTATCACACGGAAGTATTGTTCTATTCCCTAGAGAAAATTATCCATATCTCTCGTGGACCTCATCCCCCAAACTCTTTTAGCTTAGGGACATCCATCTTACGTTGCTTAAGAACTGCAGCCAGCATCCCTTTTCCTATAACAGTTTTACACACAACAAGCTCTCACTCGAGCTCCTCAATCTTTGCCATCATGGCTTTAGTTTCCTCCTTCAAAGGTAGAATTGAAGCTTCGAAAACATCATTACCCTTAATCAGCTTCTCAGTCTGTTTACCCATGTCAGCATTGAGGGCCTCTTTCAGCACATCCCGATTGCCACTAAGAGTCTTTGCCACATAGTCCTTAAGTTGCATTCTCATCGAATCTAACTCATCGACACATCCCTCAACTTCCTCAAGTGTTTCCTTCACACCACCCATGAATTCCTTGAGATCGGTCACCTAACCTTCTAGAGCCGATAGCATATCCCTCAATTTGTTATTTTTCTTGGACCTCCCACGAGTCTCCATCGAAACATTCTGCTTGTCTCCTCCTTTTTGTCATCTCAATTAGCGCCTTCAGACACTAGCTCTGATACCAACTGTCACAAAACTAGATCTTCAGTCTGGCAAACCGCGTGGCCTTAAGTGATTTCTTGATTTCAAATCCTACCTAAGTTAGCCTACTATCGGAAAATAAGAATTTTACAAAAATTTTCCAAAGCACCGAAGCAAGCTCGAAAGAAAAAAGAAACTACAAATGAACAAAAAGCCAGAGAAAAATAGCGCACAACAAATGTATAAGTAGTATTCAATTATTATGAAGGATTACAACTAAGTGAATACAAATGAAGGGGAAGGCCTCTATTTATAGTTGAGCTCCCCTAAAACTAATAGTACAGGTTGAGTTACATCGATGATCAAGATTTGTGTCTATATATAAGATGAGAGTCTTAAAGGATTTAAACTTTATACATCTTTATCCCTTTTTATTTACATTAATTACCCTGGTAACTCTAGAAGTGTTTTACTGAACCACCAAAGCTTCATGTAAATAAGTTTCTCCATGGATTCCATGAATCGAGCTAGGTTATATAGGTCAAATGAACCCCATTTAATAAGTTATCCTTTATGGGACATTCTGTATGTAATGGTCACGGTCCGTGACCTAGTGACCAACGATAAGACATTGGAACATGCAAACTGAGTAGGTTTTAAGAAGATAAATATGAAAGGTGATGTGCTGCACATTATTAAGCGATCATAGTTGAATGGGGAGGCTTTTCATATTCATCATCAAAAAATTAGTTAGTTGATTAAAATCAGTTTAACAAAAATATTTTATTTTAATTTAGTTGGTTTTCAATTATTTAGTCAAGGGATTTGATTTCAATAGGTTTAGTTGATGATATTTCAATTTTCATTATTCAAATACAAACGATTCGAATAAACAACATTTTTTATTAATAAATATTAAATTGAATAGCCCCAAATTTTTTAGCCTTAGCCTAAGCCTAAACCCAAATATCTAAAACCCATATTCAATCCAACCTAAACCCAAATTCAATTTAAGTCACTAATAAATACCCAACCTAAAATTATATTTTGAAGGATATAAAACTGTAAACCCAAATTCAATTTAAGTCACTAATAAATACCTAACCTAAAATTATATTTTTAAGGATATAAAATTGTAATGATTTTTTAATGATTAAATTTTGGGTTTCACAACTGCATCTATGATAAATTTTTTACCATATAATAATATTATTTTCTTTCAATTTTTATAATGATTATAATTAATTAAATTATAATCATAATTTTATTTTGGAATATTATATTTTCTAATTTAAAAAAAAAAGAATTAGGGAACAATGTTTGATAAATAATGCAATAACTTATTGTTATTATTATATACCAAATTAAATATCAAAATAATTAGATTCAGGAGTGGAAGTTCAAATAAATTATGACGAGTCCAAAAAGTTCCCCAATTCTAATGGAATGTATTTAGCCCATACCTAATAAAGCCTAGCTAGCACAATCATTCCTATTTACTCTTCAACACCAAATTTATATAATCTATATCTATACTAATAATAAAGTCCGCAGGGACGAAGTTAAAAAATATTTTTAGGGGAGTCTTAATCGAATTATAGAATTTTAAAAAAATCGAAATTATAATTTTATCATATATTAATTTATAATTTTATCATTTTTAAAAGGATTAAATATTTTTTTTTTATTTTAGAGGCTAAAGTGTAATTTTATTAGGGAGAGCCAAGATCACATGCTAAATGCCAACCTCTTCGGTGTTGTCTCTGAAAATGTATTGCTAAATTTAATGTCACGTATTAAGTGATACAAAGTTAAATAAAAATGATAAAATTATTTTATTTTTTCGTTTTTGAAAATTTACCCTCTTTAAATTTTCTCTTAAAAGAATTGCCTATTCATCTCAAAAAATATATTAAAAAACATTATTTTATCACCCACAGTGTGGGTGTCATGAAATCTAGTTTGTATGGGATGCACAAGTATTGAAGTTTCTTTAATCCTACAAGGGATTAAGAGGATGCCACATGTTCCAATATTTCCTTCTTTAATTTATTTTTTTATTGTACCTTTTAGTGTTTGTATCATTTAAAAATAATAATTTCACCATTACTAAATTTGATATTTTTTTATGTATAATTAAAATTATATTCATAAGGAGACACATAAATTTAAATATTGAAAATAACATTATTGCAATCCTAAAATTAAAAAATATAATTCTTAGTATCTATATTAAAATGTTAATATTAGAAGCATACTTTATTATTTCAAAATGTTAATTAATCAAATTTTATAAAATACCTAGGTCATATGGTTAAAATATGTTGTTAGTGTTTGTGCTTTGATAAATTTTGAGATTTAATCCTTAGATTTTAAAAGTTAAAAATTTAATTTTTCTACTTTTTCATTTTAAGAATCCTAATCTAATCATTATTGTCATTAATAGTTTTAGTTAAAAATTTGCCCAACATATTTATTTCTTGTCATTCATATGTTACATCATATGAAAGTTGTCTAATCAAAATATCGAATTGATAAATTTTAACTAGAAATATCTACAATTTTAATTATTGGATTGAGATTTTTAAATTAAAAAAGTAGTAAGATTTAATTTTTAACTTTTCAAGAACATAGATTAAATCTCAAATTTTATTAAAGTACTGGACTAACAACATATTTTAACCAATATATATATATATATATATATATATATATATATATATTCCTCAACAATGAAATTTAAAATTTCAAAAAGAAAAAAAGTGGAAAAAGTTTAAAAATTAGGGCAAAAAGTTAAAAGATAGCAAATTTGTGGAGGCTAAGAAAAATAAAATATAAAACCCACTAAGATGCGGAAAAAGGGATTGAAAAAGCACAATTATTTAGTTTCTGTATCATCACTAAAACAGAGTTATTAATTGCATGAAAATAATCCAGTAAACAAAAGTGAAACATAAATTGAATAAAGGAGACACGCATGCATCCCCCACTAACTTCTAAAATCTTCACATTTTTATTTGGATGCTCATAACCTGTATTTGGTGATAGAGTAGCTTTGGAGGTGAATCTCTGGAGTTTTACAGGGTAAATTCGAGAAAATTGGAGCCTTTTTTTATATTTAAATCAGTTCAAAAAAAGACAATTTTTTAATGGGATAATACTCATCATCTATTCTTTTAATCTGAAGCTATCTACGCATCATAATAGATTGATTTTGAATTATATTAACCCACCTCATTAATACTTGAAAGCTAACATTACTAGTATCTTAATGTAACAACCAAGGGACATGTGTTATACTTGCTATAGAGACATGTATCAAATATATTTTAAACATATATTTAGTATTTAGTACAATTAATATCCTTATAAGTGTATGGTTTTATTTAAGATTTAGGGTTTAATGTTTATATTGTCTCAACAAAATATTAATCTTCAATAGCATTTAAAGTTTTAGGGTTTGGTATTTATATTTAATGATAAATGAAACAAATAAAAATTATGAGGGTTTTTTTAGTGTTTCACATTCATGGAATATGATGGGTTGTTTGAAAAGTAGGATCCAAACTTTCATTGTTGTTATTGTTATTATTACCGTCACTATTATTATCGATGTTGATGTGTGTTGAATCCATCAAAACTAATATTTTTATGTCTAAACAGTAAATAAATACCAGTATAGGGAGTAGGATCGATCCCACATAGATTAGGATATCTAAAATTGTTGTTTGGTTCAATCAGGTTGAGCTTTTAAGCAATTGTCTTACTCACAACGTGTGACAATCTATGCAAAAAAAAAAAAAAAAAAAAAGGGAAGATTTAAATCTAATAAAAGTAAAAAATTTAAAAAATTGAAATAAAAATAACACTAAAAATAGCATAAACAAATTTTAATTAAATAAACAGATAGGATGAAATTCCAACTTTAGGATTGATTTTGTTCTGATTTCAAACTGGTCCTTGATAACAAACTTTTTCCTTCAACCAATAAGTTAGTTACGGTGATCAAGTACGCCTCAAATCACTCACCTTTCCATGTGTAAATTAATTGCGGGAACTTCCAACAACTAATCCTTACCAAATAAACAACCATGAAACGCCCATCCATGATTTAGCTTTCTTGTAGTCTTGCAAACTAGAAGGATCCAACTTGAACCAATGGCCTCAACTACACAAGTAGTTTAGATTCCATTACTATTTTTGTTAACGGAATCCAATTAACTACTTAATTAGACACGTCAATGTGTTCTTCAATAGACCGAATACGAAAGGCGATCGACTCAGTATTTCCAATTGTTCGCCTACCAACACCGAATCAACGACTTTTTTTTTGACTTCGTGTCAATATAATTTTGTGAGATGACGGTATCTATCTCTCGACCCAAAGAAACAAAAAATACTAGAATAAAAGTTTTTAAGTACAGGTTCAAATCTCAGGGCTCTCTACTAAATTATTTATCAGCCTAAAACTAGATGAGAAATTTAGCTTAGAGAGTTAACAAAGATTAATTAAAAATAAAAGTAAAAAAAATAAAAAGAAAGGAAAAGGGATTGCACATCCTTGAACAAAAACAAAGGAGAAAGAAATTGCAAAATTCTAATTGATCTCCAAAGTCAAATTACAGGGGTTTAATATATATATTAAAAATTATAATAGCCAATACTATTTAAACTATTTAATTACAGGAATTTGATATTTTGGTTATAAATTATGGCGTGTACATAGGTTAATGCAAAGTATACAGACAAGGTATATGCTTAATAATGTTTAGAAGTGATATGGTATGATTGATGACAAAATAGACTTGGTTTTAGATGTTATAAGCTTGCTTTGGGTAATATGTTCTCAGTGTCACAACATCATAATTCAATGTTGTAACACCCAAGTCTAGCGAATCTAAGGTTTTGGCGTATAATAGTAAAATAGTTTGTCTAGTGAAGTGTAATCCACCCAATTTCTTATTTTGGCGTATACGTGTGGGCATATAGTAACTGCCACATAAGTAAGTAAGGATTTTATTTCATAATATTATGTTATATTAAGGAGAAGTCTATGTTAAATGATAAAAGGGTATGTATGGTATGAGTTTTCGCCAAAGGTATTGTACGCCTTGTTTGTTTGGAGTACTGTGCTGGTTAGATTATAAGTAATCTGGTTAGAAATCAACTGGATAGCCTAACCTGGTCATTGTGAATGCAGGGTACTTATTTATGTTTCTCTTGGAAACTGTAGACTATTAAGAAGGCGAATTATGAAACATGTAACACTTGTTAAGTTCCACAAGGTAGGTTGGGTCATGTGTGTTTGTGTGTGTGTGTGTGTGTGATGGGTTTGAGAGGAGATTCTTCTTCTTCCTTGCGTGCTACTCTCTTATTCTTTTTCTTAAACCAAATGGTATATCTTCTTTCTTAAGCTGGAAACTATGATTCTGGGTTTAATCATTGGGCATTCCATCTTCAGGTAAGTATTTTAGCTCTGCATGTTAAGTTCTTAAAAAAAGTAAGACTGTAAGAGTTATACAAATAGTAAAGCATTTAGTAAAAGGCTTTGCATGAGGGTTGTCGGTGCTTGAGATGATAAGTAAAATGTATGTATAAGAATTGTAATAGTGAAATTTTGTTTCTAAGCAGTGGTTGCTGTTAGTTCGAGAGGGATATTTGGGTCTGAAGTTTAGAACTGCAATAGATGAGAATCAAGTGAGTCCCTACCCTGACTCTCTTGTGTAAACTTTGCAAGTAGAAGTAGTTATATATAAAAGATAATGACATCTACAATAATTGGTAAATGTGAACATAGTGAAGAGGAAGTAAGTGCAATGATGATATGTGTAAGGTTCCGTTGAGAAGAATACTGATTTAGTAAGAATACAGGTATAGTTGTGATATGAAAAGTATGAGTCAGTCAGAAATATGATCACATTTGGGTAAGTAAGTAATGAGAAATGTCCTATTGTGAAGCCTCTAGTAGAGCAGTTATATTACTAACTAGATTGGCATATTATGAATTGAAAACGAGTGTAAGATCATGAGATAGAGGCCCATGACAACTTGGTATGATTTGGAACCATTCATGGTGTAGCCTCTAGTAAGATGGAACTGGAATGACAAAACACGATACATAAATGTGTGTAAGACTATGTGGTTAATACTCATGGCATGATATGATTATGGTGTAACCTTCAGTAATGTGTAAATCGAAATGGCAGATCACGATACATGAAATTCTGTGAAGTCCATCAGGATAATAAACACAAGATTTCTGTATGATGCCTTTATGGTATGTTCTGTTTGGCTCTTGTGGTGTGATCTGTCATATATGTCTGGTAAGATATGAACATAATTTTTTTTGGTAAAATGTAGATAAATTTTGTTAGTTCTGTAAAACATATGATTAAGATAAGGTATCAATATGTTCAAGGTTAAGAGTTGAATAAAATCTGTGATGTAGTTAAATAAGTCTTAAGGCTTTTCGTGAAAAGAGATGTGTATCTATATGTTAAGAAGGGTATCAGCCATGATGATCTGTAGGCTTAAGGCTTTTCGTGATAAGTTCTCTTGAACTTATTTATGTTGTGTTTATGTTTCAGATTTCGAAGTTAAGAGACTGCGCCTGTAACACCCCCTACCAGTATTCGTTGCCGGAATAGGGTACGAGGCATTACCGAAGTTTACGAATTAATTTTTTTTAAACGCAATATAACCCCTTTTATAGATATCTAAGCTTCCCTGCAATTTTAAACAGAGACCAATCCACATCAACCAATCCAATTCAACATATTTTCAAGATAGATTCATGCATATTTATAAGATAACCTCATCACATACCAAAACCAAGATTTGTTAGCCATACCAATGGCTGACCTTACATTCATTTCGCATTAACATTTACTTTATTAGCTTATACATGCCATTGATTTTCAAAATAAAGTTTCTTTATATACCGAAATCTTGAGGTTGATAGTGTGATGTGTCTCCAACCAAATTCGACCTCCGAGCTCTTAACATTACAAAACAGGGGAAAATGAAACAGGGTAAACACTTTGTGCTTAGTAAGCTCATGTAACAAGAACTATACTTACCTAATATTTTCAATACAATGCAATAAACATTCATATATCTATTCAATGCATTATTACCCTAACATGCACAAACTCAACATTCAAGTTAGTACAATAATTTTCATGTATCAATAATATATATCATGATTGATGAGCTCATCAATACCATGATTTCTATTCCCTTGTTATTTTTCCATATTTATCCCGTTGAATTTCTTGAAATTTCGATCGATTTTCAGAGGTACATTTTTAGTGTATAATTCTGGATCCGTCAATTCATATTTATGTGCGCACATTTCTATTTCAGAGAACACACTCCCGCGAACCTCAACCTTGCAAATGGATTACGGTCGAGCTAAATCCCTCTGCAAATATAAACTCATAGAGTATTGTCGGGATTACCAGTCCAGGCTAAATCCCCTTTAACGACAATTACTCTAATGAGCTTGGATCTGAATTACCAGTCTAGGCTAAATTCATACCTTAATTCGGATTACCCGTCTGGGCTAAATCCATTTACACATATTCTTCGGGAGGGCTATATCAGGATAGGATCACCCATCCGGGCTATATCCTTTTTACCGTCAATTCCTTTTCAGAAATCCATCAAATTTTCCTTCCATTCAACCGGGATTTCTTCCTCTTTTTATCAAATATATCAGTGTTTCATTAATTTTCATACAATGAACATTCAAATCATATTCACATCAGTAACATACATTTCAAGTATTTAACAATATAATTCAAGTTACACGAACTTACTTCGATACTTGTTCATATACAAAAATCTACTAATCCCAAACTTTTTCCTTTCCTCGATCTAGCTTCGTATTTGAATTTTTTGGATTTGGTGCAAAAATTATGGAATACCAGCTTAAAGAACCCCTCCTATGGCGTTTTCGCTGATGAGAGTGAAGAAAAACGAAGAGAATATTTCCTATTTAGTCCTATCTTTATTTAGTTAATTATGCAATATTCTAATTTTGTCCTTAAATCATCAATTTTCCTACTGATTTCATGCCCTTGCCGTCCAGCCCAAATAAATTTTGGGCCTGATTGCCTTTTAAATCCTTTCTCATTAGACACTTAAGCTAGTTAATCATTCTAGCAACTTTTACACCTTTTCCAATTTAGTCATTTTCATTTAATTGATTACCCAAACATTAAAATTTCCTAATGAAATTTTAATACCACATCACTAACATTTCATAAATATTTATAAAAATATTTTTGACTCGTTTTTATGAGATCGAGATCTCGATAACTTGTTTTTACCCAATTTCTTCAATAATTTCTTTTTCTAACTAACCACTAAATCTGTAAAATTTTTCTATCAATACTTTCATACTATTTTCCTGTTATATTAATATTCATGCAATAATTTTTAAAATAATTTCTCTTTAAATCAGATTTATGGTTACGAAACCACTGTTCTGATAACCTTAAATTTAGGCCATTACAGCGCCTGGAGGGACGATGCTAGGACTACACCAAGGACACGGCGGAGTGGAATATTATGTATACAGTGGAAGTGTGGCATAACTTTAGAATACACCTTAAGTGTCTGTTATTAGTAAAACTTCTATATTGTAATGATCTATATGATGTATGATGTAATAAATTATTTTTAAAATCTTCCCTTGTTTTTAGATGTTAATTTTTTTTGTTAAAGTGATAAATAAAATATTTAAAAAAATGGAAGTTTGTACTCTATTTTTGTTAAAATGTTAAGTATTGTGTATAGTAACACCCAAGATTTGAATCCGGCAAATCAGATCGGGTAGACGATATTACAAATTATGCGAAATTGGGCATATAATTAGAGTAATCTGTCTTTGGTGTCACAACATCATAGACTCAATGTCGCGACATTAATCAGTGTTGTAACACCCATTTTCCGGTGTCGCAACATTGACCCTCTTTACCTTATTTTTTTACCTAAATGGTTCTCATTTGTAAATAAACTTTAAAGAAAGTCTAGAAATGGCTTGAATAACATCAGATGAGTCTATTTCTATTAAAAATAAAATTTTGAAAATTATTCTCAAGTTAAGTAGTCTTAATGTCCAAATGTGGCATCCCTTGTTCGGGATGTATTGAACATTGTAGTTGTTGCATTGGTGGACTAAGATGATAATATAGATCGAATTGGGGTCTCATTTCACAGCCTAAATTAAAGTAATCTCTCCACTCATAATTGTATGTCTTGAAGAAAGAGTCATATCGCCCTTGAGGTGGTCTATGGAAACTTCTAGCGATGCTAAATTTTCTTGGATAATTATCCTCCTAAACAAGACACACTTCTGTCGCACAACTAGGTGCAATACATATACCATACACCGTGACTGGCATCATATTTCTTGCACCAATATAATGAATTATATTAGCAATATCACTAAGTTTATTTCACATGGAAGATATACTTAACCTCTTGTGTTCTCATTGAATAATCAAGTATAAATCCAAATGGTTGATAATTTGCAACCATAGCAAAACCATTCGATCATTCTTTTTCTTTTCTTTTTTTTTTTGCACGAGTAGTCTTCTCTACTTCTAAATAATGCTCAAGCGGTTGAAACTTCTAGACCTGGTAAAAAAGAAAACACAAAATGTAACACCTCAAACCCGGCCTAGATGTTATGGCTGAATCCGGAGGAATTACATTAGTTTGTTTAAAAGCCTTATTTAAATCAAACTTAGTTTTGCATTTCAAAAACATAAAACTTGACAGAAATTTCACAGACGTTTACAAAAGCTTAAGTTCGAAAACACTTATTTCAAGTCCCGAAATTTATTTCAAATTTGTTTGCTTCGCAAATACCGATTTTGAGCAAACCTCTTTCGGTTAATGCTAACATTTGTCAAAAACTATTTATTTACAGAAAAATACCTAAGGGTTTACTTAATTTGCAGTGGAAAACTTTTTAGAATTTTAATTTTGAAAACCGAATTCTAGTTTGTTAGCTTGTATGATTTTGCAGTTTCCGTTAAAACTTCCAAAAATTGACGAACAAAACAAAACCAAAACATAGCCTAAAAACAAAATACAATTTCAAAAAACGAATAAATTTTGTATTGTAAACCACCATATTTACTTAGACGAAATAATCCGAGCTCCCGCACGCCATTTGATCCTAATTTGAAGGTTCATCTGAAACGTATACACAAACAAGTGAGCTAGAAGCCCAGTGTGTGAGCCGACCCACAAAAAGAAATTTTACTATGGTTTTGCAGATACAATAAGCAACTCGTAATTTCATAACATACTACATATCAGAGTATATCATAAATCATAACAAAACTCAACATATATCAGAACATATTTTATCATACCAGAGCGTATCATAAATCATACCATATCGATTCATATCATATCATACAAAGTCCTACCCCCATCCACTACACACCATTTTTGACCAGCCAATCACACCAAAGAGGACTACAATAGTCCATCCATTCAATCACACTAATATATATGGCGGTGTGCCACTCACATAATTGCAGCTAAGTTGCCATATATATAAATTTGCAGTCTAGCTGCTATAATTGTAGTATAAACTGCCATATAACACTTCCTCCGTCATATCATAACCCACCCCAATACATATGCAAAGTCATGTTAACATGCATACATATCACATAAGTTGTATGGCATGCATGCATACATAGATAGTTGTTATACGAAGCATAACATAACACATAAGTTATACAGATCATAGCATAACATATTATATAGTCGAATTGGATAGCTTATCAAAATAGATAACAAAATATGTATAATACACAAGCTTAACTCACGTACCTACTTATAGCAAATCATAACACATTATTATACTTATCGAAACTTATTTAACATACTTCCAACACTTACTCATATTTGTTTACTAAAACTTACGTTTTGTTAGGCCTACATAATGCCCATAGACCTAATTTCTGAGTCTCGTAATCGGCTCCTAATTGGGCCTCAAAATTGGCCCAAAAGGCCCACACGACCCAAAAACCTAGCCCGTGTGGTCTACACGATCTACATGATTTTACACGGACGTGTGCCCTACACAACCTACAAAAACACACACGGCCATGTGTTCCATACAGTCTACCATACGACCGTATGCTCCACATGGCCACGTGGCACTGGGCAGTTTCGAAAACAGCCCATGTTTCTCGAATTTCTCAAGTTTTGAGCGATAAATCGGGTTAAAATCACACACTTGATTAAAGATTTGATCGCTCACACAACTACAACACTCCAAAACCTAAATACCACGTTTAACAAGACTGATTACAATATAATCAAATCCCAAAATCTCACTCAAAACGCTCATTTTTCCTTAAAGAAACAATCCCTAAATGAGTACGCGGGCACTTACTTCACATGCACCATGTTGAAACAACGATTACATTGCTAGAAGGTTTCGATTCTCCCACCCTTTCCTTGGTCTAACATCATGAAAATACTTTACACAACGAAAAATGAAAACTAAACATTAATTACTTAAAACTTGCTCAAGAACAAACTAAAACTTAATAACAGAAAATGGAATGGTACTACTTACACGAATCTTGGATTACGACCGAAAACTAAGAGTCAAAAAGATTAATCCCTTAAAACTTAATGGAAGTAAAAAAAAACAAATGAATACATCAGAAAAAAGAACAAAAAGAAATGGAATTTCAAAAAAAAAAAAGAAAGAAAAGCATAAAGGGAAAGAAAAAAACCGTGAAAATTGAATGAGGAAAGTGGGGAGATTTTTTTATTAAAAACCAACTACTTCCCCCCACTAACCCCTATCACTATCCACATCAGATTTTTCTTTTGAATTTAAAAAAAAAAAAAAATTTCACTTAACTAGCAGACTATTTGTATCAAGCCAAAAGGTTAGGGATATGAATTGAACTAAAGATTAACAAAATCTTAAAGGAAGGGATTTGAACATTGGATTTCTCACATACAAACATAACATTTAACCACTAAACCAAATCAATTTACTTAACATAATTTTCACAATCAAAAGTAAATATCCGAATGAGACCACTCTTGGTTTCACTAACCCAATTTCTTTTAAATCGGTTTTTGGGATGTGACACAAAATTAGTTAGCACCAATCGTTAGTAACAACGCCAAAATTTGACTGGTGTCAAATCTTTAAAAAAATATATTCCTACGGTTAAACAGTAAATAAATAGCAGTATATGGACTAAGGTTAATCCGATAGAGTTTAGGATATCTAAAATTGTTGCTCAGTTCATCTAGGTTGAGCATTTTGTCAACTATCATGCCCACGACGTGTGATGGTCTATGCAAAAATAAAATGGGGGATTTAAATGAAAATAAAAATAAAAATAGCATAAACCTAAACTTAATTAAATAAATCGGTATAATGAAATTCCAGCTTCAAACTCGATTTTGCTCCAGTTTTGAATCGATCATTAGTAACAGATCTTCTCTTTTAACCGATAAGTTAGTTATGGTGATTGGGGACGCCTCAAACCACCAATCATTCCATGTGTAATTTAATTGTGGGAATGCCAACAATTAATCCTTGCCAAACGAACAACCATGAACATGCATCCACGATTTAGCTCTTTAATAGCCCTGTGAACTAAAAGGGCCTAACTCGAACCAACGGCCTTAATTGTACATGTCGTTTAGATTCGATTGTTGTTTCCCTTGACAAAATCCAACCAACTACTTAATTAGGCACGCCAATATGTTCTTCATAGATCAAATACGACAGACGATCGACTCGGTACTTCCAATTGTTCGTTTACCAACATCAAATGAACGAGCTTTTTTTTATTTGGTGTCAATATAACTTTATGAGATGACAATGCGTATCTCCTAAATTGAAAAAGTAACAAATATCAGAAAGAGGATTTTTAAGTATGAGTTTAAATCTCACTACTCTCTACCAAATTATTTATCCACCTAAAACTATCTTAGAAATTTAGCTTAGATGTTTAACAAAGATTAATTAAAAAAATTGAAAAAAAAATAATAGAAAGGAATAGGGGTTGCGGCGCCTTGAGCAAAAACAAGGGAGAAAGAAATTGCACAATTCTAATTGATTTTACAGGGCTGCAACGTCTCACGCATATATATATATCTATTAAAAATATAATAGCCTAATCCTAAAGAGGTATAAAAAATACCAAAAGATAAAATGCTAGAAAATTAAAATATTATCTTAATAAAAAAATTAAAAATGTTATTTTTATAAATAAATCTGCAAAATAAAATAAAAATATCCAAAATATTGTACATTCAGTAACTGCTCGTGTTAAAAAATCTTTTGGCGACCTACATTTTCTATTATTCTCGACTTCTCCGATTTTACTTCGCATCCAATAAAAAAAAAATCAAATAATAAGCTCATTCAAAAATATATCAGAACTAAATATAATAAATATATCAATTGAGCACATCAAGTATCTTAAAACTACGACCATAGTTTTAAATTAGTACCTAAATTCAAATTTGTTTTATTAAGTATCAATTAAATTTTTTTGTAAACTTAATTATTAGCTTAGGTGTTAATACCAACTCAGATATGGTACAGAGCATATTTAATCTAGGATCAAATTGTAAACTCTGTATATCTATTTAAATTCTATTAGATTGTCTATTTTTAATACATTAATTTCAAACTATTCATGTTGTAGATAAACATATTTATAATTTGATTTACATGTCTCAAATATGTTTTATATCAAGTCATAATTAACATTTAATACCCAAATTAACAATTAAATTTGTGGAATAAAGATTGATAATATTTTAATAATTCGGTTAGAATATTTTGAAGTTTATTAATTAATTTAAAATTGGAAGGATAGTTTGGAGGTGTTCATGAGTCGGGTCCGGTTGGGTTCAAGCGGTCCTAAGTATAATATTAATATACTTTATTATAACACCCCTAACCCGTAACCGTTGCCGGAATAGGTTAAGAGGCATTGTATAGCCCAATATTTGCCTGGGCTTGGACCCAAGACAAATTACCCAAACCCATTTAAATTACAAAATCCAATATTCAATACATACTAAACCCCAAATAAAACAGCCCAATTTTAGCCTAACCCATCCCCAATCAAATCAGAAAACCCTAATCCCTATGTTTGGCACCGCACCTCCAGCTCTCTACCTTCTGACACCAACCCTTGCAGCACGCCATCATCATCACCTGCGCCACTGAACTGCTCCTGCAAGAAGAATACAGTAGAAGTAATAATAATAAAAAATGCATGTAAAGGCTATAAAAGCCATCAAAACAAATGTAAAAGGGTCAGCAACTTTGAAAAAAATACAAAGGAGCATTCGAATTTTTAAGAAAAAATAGTGATTCCAACAATATCAAAGCAAGAGAACAGTATTGGATAAAAATCCAATATCAGAAATTAAAAAAATCAAAAGGCAAATACCTAAGGTGACTTTGTTTTGTTTTCTTTTATTATTTTATTTTTATCTATTGATTTGCATGCATATATATATATTATAAATACTAAAAAATAATACAAAAAAATAAAGGAAAAGGTACCTTTTTGATTTTTCGACCACCGCATACGGTGGCCGGTGATGGCACAACGAACGGCGGTGGCCCAGTGACCGGGATTCCACTGGAGATGGGAAGGTTTGAGAGGATTTTAAGGGAGGGTTTCAGTTTTTTTTGAAGGAAGGAAGGAAATGAATTTTTTTCAAAAAAAACTTGACTTTTATAGCATGGCAAAACGGCACCGTTTTGTGCCCAGGGAATAGACGCTTAAACGGCGTCGTTTCACACCAAACCCGCGCAGACGACCCGACCCACTAGAAGGATCCGCGTTTTTTTTGTTATTAGGGTAATTACGCATGCGGTCCTTCCGCATTTTTATTATGTTTTAATCTAGTCATTTCCTGTTTCTTAATTCTGTCTTTTAATTTTAACTCTGTTTCAATTTGGTCCTTTGACCATTTGGGGAGGGACATTGGAGCGACATCGTTTCAGGGATGAGGCATATTTGCGCAACCGGTCCCTCCATTTCATTCGCGTGTTCTATTTGGTCCTCTTCCTTAGCTTTATTTTAAATTGGCCCTAAACTTTCGCTTTATGTTTAATTCAACCCCTTTTTAGTTATTCTTACTATTTTATGATTAAAAGTAATTGATTACTAATATTAGTGTGTGATACGTATATATCTATATATAGTATTATTGTTATTTTTTTTATTACTTTACTTTAGTATTCTTATTATATTTTATTTACTTATTTGTGTTTCATTATCACGTCTTACTATGATATATATATTTTTATTATGTATATTTTTATGAAGTATTATTAATAGTTGTTTTTAACATTATTATTATTTCTAATATATTATGTATATATTTTAATACTATATTATATATATATTTATATTATGTATATATTTTTAATATTATTAGTTATATATTTTTTATATTATCTCATGTATATATATTTTTATATTATCCTTATTATTATTATTAATACTAGTATGCGTTTTATTAAATGTATATATCTTTAATATATGTATATATATATATTTATGTAATATTATTAATAGTTGTTTTTTTAAACATTATTATCATTTCTAATATGTATATACTATGTAAATATTTTAATACTATATTATGTACACATTTTTTATATATATTACGTATATATGTCTTTTAATATTGTATTTTTATATATCATATATAGTTCGAATACTATATGTATATATATATATATATATTTACATATTATCTTATGTATATATTTTTTAATACTATATTATGTATGTATTTTTTAACACCATATTATGTACATATTTTTAATACTATGTATATATTTTGTAATACTATTATTATGTTTATATTTTAATATATGTACGTATGTACGTAAGTATATAGGTAACACTATTAGTGTTTTTAATATCATGTTTCCATCACTTTACTAATTATTATTATATGTATATATCTATTCATTGTTTTTATTTCGTGTTTAATACTACTATTACGTTTATTATCGCATATACATTGTTAATGTTCTATATATTATTTGCTTCGTATATTCTTAACTTTTTATTATTTATCTGTTCCGAATTTAGCATATTAGTTCACACCATATTTCAACATCGATATTAGTTTTCTTTTTATTCTTTTTTTTAATTTCAATAAATAAGGCAACGCACCGATTTAACATTAAGTCATCGATTTCATCGCTATGTTGGGTGAATATCAATCGGCTTGTGTAAAAAAAACGGAACGTCCTTCTCAAAAGAAATCGAAATTTTAAAAATTCTCCTGTTTTGATCGGATCAAGATTAAATGTTACATTGACCTCACATTTTTGAAAATTAAGACAACACACGTTTAACGAGATACCAATTTTGGGCGTCGCGAGGGTGCTAATACCTTCCTCGTGCGTAACCGACTCCCGAACCCTATTTTTCTCTCTCGGCTTTCGACGTGAGACCTAAACTCAAATTTTCTTTTGTTTAAAAATAAATTTTCTTTTAAAAAGAGGATTTATTAGGTGTCCGATCACACCTAGAAAAAGGATCAGTGGCGACCCCCTTTTTTAATAAAATTGAAAGTCGGTTTTCAAATTTTTAATAAATTGCCTCAATTAGCGACCGAAAGTAAAATTTTTACGTCGTTACAACTGGCGACTCCACTGGGGACCCATTTTTGAGAGTCGAGTCGAATTAAACTCGTGTTGTCAAAATTTTCGAATTTCCTTGTTTAAATTAATATTTAGTCGTGATCCTCAAATTTTGTTTTAAAAAAAATCATGCATTTGCATCATGTTGTAAATATTTTTCTAACTTGTTTTATTTTTTGTCTTTCAGCTCTAAGTTCTTATGGTTTTAGATTTTTAGTTTACTTTTTAAATAAAACGAAAAGGTTTGTGAGTTTCTCCCCACACACCGTGCACTTGCATTTTGCATAACATAAGCTCTCTACCCGGGCTCCGTCCGTTTAAGTGAAAGTAAACGCTATGCCTTCGTGAGTTAACTCGTCCCTCCGCATAGGCTAGTGAATACTTTCGGGGTTACATATGACTTATGCTTTTGTGAGTTAACTTGTCCCTCCATATAGGCATAAGTAAATGTAATCCTTCGAATTGAACTCGTGAGCCTGTGATGGGCTACGACCGAGGCTTCGTACTAGTCTTAATAGACGATAGTACGAACAATTCGAGTACCTGTCTAGAAACGAAACGGCATATAATGAACCATACGAGCCACCTAACTAGAGCCATGCCGAACCTCCGTCCGTTAATAGTCACCAAAATAAGTACACAGGAGAAACGCCTCTTGCCTTTCATTTCCTTTACATTTACACTGTTTAGGCAAAGAAATTGAACCGGGTAGCTTTATTTGTTGGAGTTTCCATAGTTTTTCTCAGTTCATTTTTATTGTGATTACTAACCAAGGTTGTTTGTCTTTATTTTTATTTTTTTTATCATGCATCATAGGCATCTTGATTAGGAAGGTGTTGATTAGAGATTGGTTGCCAAAAATGGGTTTCTGATGGAGGAGTCAATTAGACAAGTGATCGAGAAAAATATCGTGATTCGAGACTGGTCTTTGAAAACTCAGAAAGCAAAAGGGGACAGTTTAATGAAAGGATGTATCTCCAATCTTTCTGAGCAAGTAACTACAAATGTTCGTCAGAACAACCTCGAGGATTTGACTCGGACTTGGAAACAGTGGGATTCAGACACTAGGGGCATCTTCACCTAAAAGTACGGGGATATAGCTCATTTGATCGCCGTCAACGTAGACAAACAACTTATTCAAGCCATGGTTAGATTTTAGGATCCAGCTTACCAATGTTTCACTTTCAATCATGAAGATATTACTCCGACCATAGATGAGTATGCTGCCTTGCTTCGCATTGACAATGTACAATGCAGCAAGATGTACGTGATAGAGCCTAAGCCAATGACCTTCAAAAAAAAGCTAGTGACGTTGATCGGAATGACCGATATATGGGCTGAAAAACAGATAAAGAAGAAGAATGAAATCAGTTGTGTTCTGTGGTTTTCTCTATGAGATTTAGTTTAAAACCATCCAGATATGGTGAAGAGGATTGATTTGTTTGCTTTGGCCATTTACGAATTAATTATTTTCCCAAAAGTTCTCGGGCATATAGAAGTCGCGGTAGTGGATTTCTTCGAAAGATTGAAGCAAGGGATCAACCCCGTCCCGGCTATCTTGGTCGAGACTTTTAGATCTCTAAGTTATTGTAGGAGGAAAGGGGAAGGACGTTTTATCGGATGTGCACAGTTACTTAATGTCTGGATTTAAGCCATTTCTGGAAAGTGGAGCGCACACCCTTCCACATGTTTTCAAAAACATTCGCTCCATTGAAAGCTTACCTTGAGAAAGATTGGTCAAAAGATGTCACCGAGCAGCACTGGTTTCAGTTTTTCAAAACCTTCGTGCTGAAGAGATAACTTGGAGAGCACCATAGATCCGTCCTTCAGTTTCGATATATAAATACGGAAGCCAAGATTGGGTGCCTTTACTCGGATTATGGGGAGGGGTTGGATATGCTCCATTAATGGTTCAAAGATAGTTTGCTTCACGATAGTTCATACCCGCCACTAGAGGGTTGGCACAGTCAGAGTTTGCCTTTACAGGTGAAGGTTACATGAAAAGAGTTCGGGATGCTGCAAAGGCTTGGAAAGAAATTCACCTAATGGAGTTAGCTCTTTATGCTGATACTATCACTCAAGATTATTACATATAGAGAAAACGACGAGTGAATAGTCAACAAGTCTCATCGACGGATTACACTTTCCAGAATCTTTTTTCAGAAGAAATACCATCCGAGCTGGAAGTAACAAGACACAAATTTGAACGTGAAAAGGCTAAGCTATTACGGGATATTAGTTCTCTTCAAGAGAAAAACTACCAGCTGAAGATCGGGGTCTAAATTAAAGAATCCAAATCCATAAAAGTTCAAAAAGAAGTTGAGATCGTGAGGAACGACTTAAGGGATCTTCATTTGGAAAATAAGAAATTAAGAAACACTATAAAAAATAGTGGTTTAGGCAAGTCGTCAGTAGAATAGAAAGAAGAGCTAAGCAACGTCAAAGGTGGGAATTCTGGAGAGGGAAAGTAAAGAAAGAAGAGGAAAAGGCTGCGCGTGCTATGATAAAATTGAGAAAGAAGAATGCAGAGTATGAAACTGTGACTGCAGAATTTGTGATTAGGCAGTCCGAACGTCAAGAGTTAAGAAGAAAAATACGAGATCTAGAAAAAATGCTGCAATCTCGTCAGCAACAGTTAGATACTCTTCTAAAAGCTCTAGAAGAAAAGAATGATCAATACGACAGAGACACTCGCACTTATGAAAGAGCTCTCCAAGAAAAAGAAATGCAGCTTGACTTTTTGATCAATGAAGTTCGCAATGCGGCTATGCAAGTTGTGTAATTATCAGATGAAGCGAAAGCTCTCAGTTGCCAATTCTCTCTGAGCCAAAAATCAAGCATGTCAGAGTTCTTAGAGCGAGTGAAGAAACAAGGTGATGTGGCTAGGAAATTTGTGTAACTATCGAAAAAAATGGTGAAACGTTTTCTAATAGACTCTTTTGATAAATGAAATGCCTAAGTATGGGGCTATCTTGAAATCAACACCAAATTCTTGCATATTTATTCATGACTAACATTCATTCGTCATTTATTCAACATTCATTTGTCATCTATTCATTCATCCATTCATTGCATGTATATATCCCATAATCATTCACTGAGGTTAAAATCGTATAATCTGCAGTTGTGACACATCAAGTCTGGAATCACGCCACTCTTATAGAACGCGTCTAAGAGCTAGAACCATGGAGGCCGAATCCAATGAGAGAATTGAAAGGATGGAAAGAGCCCAAAAAGAACTGCAAGAGTAGTTGGCAAAATTACAGCAGGAGACGAGAGATTTAATGGTAAGATCTCGAGAGAAATCGCTCGAGCAAAGGGATCAAATGGCCAATATGATGGAGATGATAACAGCTTTGGTCAAAGGAAAGGGACCTATGCAAAGCCCTGACACTATGGAGCCTCAGCCAAGAGCTAATCAGGATCAAGATCTGCTCTATCCCCCAAGATTCACTCCACCTCACGCCCATGCAACGCAAAGAGGATATCCTCAAGGGGAACCTGCAAGCCTCAAGCAATGACCCGTACCCCCTGCTCATCTAGGGCAAGGTGTATTCGTATCGAACCCCGGAGCTAATCCTGCTAACCCAATTGTTCCAGATTTGGATGATCCGGTAGAAATAGCCAGACTGAAAATAGATGATCATGATGTTCAGGACAAGTATAGGAGTTTGGAAGAAAGACTCAAAGCGATAGAAGGTACTGAAGCCTTCTCTGCATTAAGTGCCAAAGAGCTCAGTTTAGTGCCCGATCCGGTTCTGCCTCCAAAATTCAAAGTATCAGATTTCAAAAAATACGATGGCACGAGAAGTCCAAAAGCGCATCTTGTCATGTTTTGTCAGAAAATGACGGGCTACATGAATGAAGATAAGTTGCTCATACACTACTTTCAAGATAGTTTGGTTGGATCGGCTCTTCGATGGTACAATCAGCTTAGTAGAGAAAAGATCCGATCATGGAAAGACTTGGCATCAGCATTTTGTGAACAATACAAGTATGTATCTGACATGGTGCCTGATCGGCTAACTCTACAGATGATGGAAAAGAAGCCAATGGAGACTTTTAGGCAATACGCACAAAGGTGGAGAGATATCTCGGCTCAAGTAGAACCTCTATTGACTAAAACTGAAATTACGGTCCTCTTCATCAACACTTTGAGAGCACCGTTGTATGATAAGTTGGTAGGAAGCGCCACGAAGGACTTCTACAGATATTGTAATATCCGGGGAACTTATAGAAAATGCCATTAAGAGTGGAAGGATGGAAGGTTCCGAGAGCTCGAAAAGGGCAGCACCCATAAAGAAAAAAGAAGCAGAAACTCATATGGTGGGAATTGAGAGCCACCACACTTCTAATTCTTACCCAGTCCAAACACGACCTCGATATCGCCCACCTCCAAACTTCTATTATCCTCCCCAAAACCCTTACTATCAAGCACCACCTCATTACCCTTCTTACCCCATCTACGCCACAAATAACCAAAGACCAGTCACTACGTTCCCACAGAATACCATGCCAGCTCAAAGCCAACCTAAAGATGAACAAAGATCGACAAGATCCAATCCTGAAAAACCCCAGTTCACCCAAATTCCTGTGTTATGTGGAAAGCTGTACCCAAAACTGTTAGAAAAATAATTAATATCCCCGTATTATATGGCACCCCTGAAGCCTTCATACCCAAAATGGTACAATCCTAATGCTAGTTGCATGTACTACGCTGGAAACCAGGGGCATTCTACAAAAAATTATTTGGCTTTTAAAAGGAGAGTTCAAGGTCTTATTGATGCAGGCATTCTACGATTTGATGGTGCTGGCAGTACGGTTGGAAATCCACTCCCTAACCACACTGAAAGGAACGTGAGCGTGGTGACAAAAGAAGACAAGTGGCATGCCAAAAGTTGTGTCTCTGAAATAAAGACACCGCTGCGAAGGATTTGGGAGGTAATGGTTGAAAAGGGGCTATTCTGTCATCCCAACAGAATTTTCAAAGAAAAAATTACAAAAAGTCAATATTTTTGTGATTTTCAGGGGATCGAGGGGCATGACATCCAGTCCCGTGAAGGATTCAGAAAACTACTTCAAGACATGATGGACAACAAGGAAGTCGAGATCTTTAACAAAATGGAAGAGGCCGACGAAGGAGAAATATGCACTTTCGATAATCAATCATCAGGTCTCCCTTATAGTACCGATCGACCATTGGTGATTTATTATGATACAAAAAAGGAGCAAGTGAAACCAAAGATGATAATTGAAATACCATCTCCTTTCCCTTACAAAGACAATAAGGCAGTACCATGAAAATATGATGTCAACATTATCATACCTGAAGGTGAAAAATCCAAAGTCACGACCAAAAATGTTGGCGAAGTAGGACACTTCACCCGAAGCGGGAGGTGTTATTCTAAGATGGTCGAACCAATGAAGAAGATTAATGATGTGAAGCAGAAATGAAAGGCACCAATGCATGAGGCTAAGGTCGAACTTGAGACTCCGTCTGAACAAGAAGTTAAAAGCCTGTGAACGAGGAGGAAGCACAGAAATTCTTGAAGTTTATCAAGCATAGTGAATATAATGTTATGGAATAATTGAATAAACAGTCAGCACGAATTTCGGTATTATCTCTATGTTGAATTCAGAACCACACCAGAATGCTCTGCTGAAAGTGTTAAATCAAGCTTATATGGCAAACAATATATCTGTTGAAAAGCTGGATATGTGGGTGAATAACCTGAATGCGGGTAATTTTATTTCTTTTAGTGATGACGAAATACCGCCAAATGGTAGGGGCTCCGTAAAAGTATTGCACATCACAACCCATTGTAAGGGTTACATAATACAAAATGTGCTCATTGATAATGGGTCTGCACTCAATGTAATGCCTTTGGCCACACTTTCTAGAATTCCAATTGATCTTTCTTATCTAAGGCCTTGTCACTCCACAGTAAGGGTATTCAATGGGACAAGACGAGAAGTCATGGGAAAGATTGATATCCCTCTAGAAGTGGGCCCCTACATATATGATATCGAGTTCCAGGTCATGGACATTACACCTTCATATAATTGCCTTTTAGGAAGGCCTTGGATCCATTCTGCTGGGTAGTTCCTTCATCTCTTCATCAAAAATTAAAGTTTATCATGGATGGTTGTTTGGTCACTGTCGCAGGTGAAGAAGACATTATCGCATCTATCTCTGCTGATGCACCATATCTCGAAGTAAGCAAAGATGCAGTAGAATGTTCCTTCTGATCCCTCGAATTTATCAATGCTACATTTGTTGCTGAAGGAAATAGAATTCCCATGCCTAAGCTGTCAAGGAATAGCAAGATGGGAATCAAGCTGACTGTGGAAAAGGGAGTCCGAGCGAGGAAAGGTTTGGGAAGATATTAGCAAAGGATAGTTAGAGCTCTAAAACTAGTGCCCCATAAGGCTCGATATGGTTTAGGGTTCCAGCCGGATATACGACAAAGAAGAAAACAGTGGCAGAAAGATCAAGAAAAGAGGGTTTCAAGAGCCTTAGGCCGAGAATTAGAATGGGAGCCGATAACGTACCCTTTTTGGTTAAGAACATTTACATCTGCAAGAATGATATACCCCAGGCAAGATAATCCACGAAGCACGCTGTTATTAATTGAAAGGGGTCTTCAAAATGTCAGTATAAATATAATCGACAAAGGAAATGATGCAATTAAAGATGTTTCAATGATACGCCCTTATCCTCCTGGATTCATTTTGAACAACTGGACTACTGTGGATCTCCTTGTAGTTTCTAAGTCTTCTCCAGAGTAATGCTCAATGTTAACACTCTTCTTTTTGTGTGTCCCTAAGTAATAATAGGGATTCTTTTCTAAGAGCTTATGGTTTGCTCTTTATCATTTAAATGAACATCAATGGAAATGTATTTTGTCATGATCTTTTCATTCTCATTAACTTTATAATTTTCCCCTCTTCTCACAGCTTGTCATTGCATATATCTCACATCATGCCATTATGCTTGTTAGTCCCAACATTTTGATGCTCCTCTATATTTTTCTTTTCCATTCAACTTTCAGGTGCTCAGATATTAACAACATGAACAAACCAGTTATAAATCTTGAAATCGATTTCGAGAAGGCTATTTGTTTAGGAGAATTCGAAGCTGAGAAAAATGTTGAAGACTATGTCTCGTCTCCTGACTTACTAAGAATGGTAGAACAAGAAGATAAACAGATTCTACCTCATCAAGAATCTGTTGAGATAGTAAACTTGGGAAATGAAGAAAAGAGGCAAGAAGTGAAGATTGGGACTTCCATTTCAGATAACACCAAACATGATTTGATCGCTTTGCTTCATGAGTACAAAGATGTATTTGCATGGTCGTATCAGGACATGCCAGGATTGAATGAGGATGTAGTGGTCCATAGACTCCTACTGAAACAAGAATGCAAATCCATTCAACAGAAACTAAGACGGATGAGACCCGAAATGCTGTTGAAGATAAAAGAAGAAGTTAAGAAATAATTTGATGCTGGCTTCCTACAAGTCTCCAAATATCCAGAATGGGTGGCTAACATAGTCCCAGTACCGAAAAAAGACGGCAAGGTACGAATGTATGTATATTATCACGATCTAAATCGAGCAAGTCCTAAAGATAATTTTCCTTTGCCACACATCGATACATTGGTGGATAATACAGCCAAACATTTATTATTTTCATTCATGGATGGATTCTCGGTTATAATCAGATAAGGATGGCTCCTGAGGATATGGAAAAAACTACTTTCGTAACGATGTAGGGAACGTTCTGTTATAAGGTGATGCCGTTCGTATTAAAGGATGCTGGGGAAATATATCAGAGGGCCATGGTGATGTTATTTCATGACATGATGCACAAAGAAATAGAAGTCTATGTCGATGATATGATCGCCAAATCCAAGGGGGAAAGAGAGTATGTGGGGAACCTCAGGAAGTTATTCGAAAGACTGAGAAAGTTCCAGCTGAAGCTTAATCCAGCCAAGTGTACGTTTGGAGCTACCTCGGGAAAATTACTAGGCTTCATCATCAGCGAGAGAGGTATTGAAGTTGATCCAGATAAAATAAAAGCCATACAAGAACTACCACCTCCGCGCACGCAAAAAGAAGTCAGAGGATTTTTAGGGAGGTTGAACTATATCGCTCGGTTCATTGCTCAACTTACCAATCAGTGTGACCCAATTTTTCGACTTCTTCAAAAATATAATCCGGGATAATGGAACGAGGAGTGCCAAGTGGCTTTTGACAAGATAAAACAATACTTATCTAATCCCCCGGTGTTAGTACCGCCAACTCCGGGAAGATCGTTAATATTGTATCTAACTGTGTTCGAAAATTCAATGGGTTGCGTACTGGGGCAACATGATGAGTCAGGGAAAAGAGAAAAGGCGATTTAATATCTCAGCAAAAAGTTCACAGAGTATGAGGCAAAGTATTCGTTAATTAAAAAATTCTGTTGCGTATTGGTTTAGGTAGCTCGTAGGCTCAGGCAATATATGTTGTATCATACGAAATGATTAATTTCAAAGCTGGACCCAATAAAGTACATGATGGAATCACCTGCACTTTCAGAAAGAATGGCATGATGGCAGATCCTATTATTAGAATACGATATCGTCTATGTGAGCCAAAAGTCGATAAAAGGGAGTGCAATAGCTGATTTTTTAGCAACTCCAATAATGGAGGAATACGAGCCATTGAGATTTGATTTCCCAGATGAAGACTTGATGTGCATTACAGAAAAAGAGTGTGAGTTTTGATGGCGCATCGAATACCTTGGGGTATGGGATTAGAGCAGTCTTAGTATCACCAAAAGGGAACCATTATCCGCTCACTGCCAGGCTGAATTTCTTCTATACCAAAAACATAGTGGAATATGAGGCCTGTATCATGGGACTTCGTGCAGCTATTAAACAAAACGTCGAAATCTTAGAAGTGTATAGAGACTCAGCGTTGGTGATATACCAAATCCGTGGAGATTGGGAAGTGAGAGATTCGAAATTAGTCAAATACAGCAATCTAGTGGCAGGACTAATTAAAGAATTCAAAGAAATAACTTTTAATTACTTCCCACGAGAAGAAAACCAACTAGCTGATGCCCTGGCCACTTTGGCTTCAATGTTCAAAGCGAACAGAGAAACAGAGATAATGCCTCTGCAAATGAGCATACATGAAGTCCCTGCACATTGTTTCAGCATTGAAAAAGAGCCAGATGGACGACCATGGTTCCATGATATCTTAGAATATATCAAGAATCAAAGGTATCCCGAACAAGCAAATAAGAACGACAAAAGAACAATCAGAAGAATGGCAGTGGGATTTGTTCTTGATAGGGACATTCTGTACAAAAGAGGAAAAGATCAAGTGCTCTTGAGATGCGTAGATGCTGTTGAAGCCAGAAAAATACTTGAAGATGTCCATGAGGGAATTTGTGGGACACATGCCAATGGTTTTACTATGGCCAGGAAGATTATGAGACTCGGTTATTACTGGTTGACGATGGAGAGCGACTGCATTAGTTATGCACGAAAGTGCCACAAATGTCAAATTTACGGCGATAAAATTCATGCAGCCCCTTTGGCCTTTCATGTCATGACTTCTCCGTTGCCTTTTTCTATGTGGGGCATGGATGTTATAGGGTCAATTTCCTCAAAAGCTTCTAATGGACACCGATTTATTTTTGTGGTTATTAATTACTTCACAAAATGGATAGAAGCCGTTTCATTTTCTAATGTGACGAAGACTGCAGTTTGTAGGTTTTTAAAAAAGGAAATCATTTGTTGATATGGTTTTCCTAAAAGAATCATTTCAGATAATGTCTTGAATCTGAACAATAAGATGATAAAGGAAGTGTGTGAGCAATTTCAAATAAAGCATCATAACTCATCACCCTATCGCCCGAAAATGAACGGAATTGTTGAAGCGGCCAACAAGAATATTAAGAAGATTATTGGAAAAATGACCGAGACATATAAAGACTGGCACGAGAAGCTACCATTTGCTTTGTACGCATATTACACATCTATGCGGACATCTACAGGAGTAACTCCTTTCTCTCTGGTCTATGGAATGGAAGCTGTGCTACTTATAAAAGTTGAAATCCCCTCTCTAAGAGTCTTAATGGAGTTGAAACTAGAAGAAGCAGAATGGGTTCAAGCTCGATATGACCAGCTAAATCTTATAAAAAAAAACGCTTAAAGGCAATCTGTCATAGACAGATGTACCAGAAGAGAATGATCGCGGCCCATGACAAGAAGGTATGGCCAAGAGAATTCCACGAAGGAGAACTCGTGCTGAGAAAGATTCTCCCAATACAAAAAGACCTGCGAGGAAAATGGACACAAAATTGGGAATGACCATACGTCGTAAAGAAGGCTTTCTCGGGTGGAGCTTTAGTTCTCACCAGGATGGATGGGAAGGAGTTACCGAATCCAGTGAACTCAGATGCTGTGAAGAAATATTATGCTTGAAAAAAAAAAGAGATCAAGGTGAAAACTCGAAAAGGGCGTCTTGATTAACACAAAAGATTAGGATGAAAACCGAAAGGGCATTCTAATGAAGCAAACCTGGGCTTAAAGAGCAAGGCGGTTGAACGGTGCGTCAAATAGCAAGACTACAGTATTTGAAGCATTTCTGAAAGCTCAAAATCTTCTACACAAGAAGCCACACTCGAAAGGATTCTTGATTAAGAAATGTGGAAGAGTTCATGTGTTGAATATCTAGAGCATTTGTATCCGTTGAATGCGATCCCCTTTCTCTTTATGATACTTTTTACTATCCTTGGTTAACCTTCTTTGTTTGCTACATTTGAAATAAATAAATGTGAGGTACCCTTTTTTGTCCCTACCTGACCATTTTCACGCATCTCATTATGTGGTTTATTTAAATGGTAAATAGTGAAATGACATACTCTAAACAAAAGAAATGTTAAGCATTACCCGGATAAGAATTTGTTAAGTACAAGAGCCTCAAAGTAAGGACAAAGTTCAACTAAGGGCAAAAGAGTGATATCTGAGAAACACAGATTGTTCGTGAAGCTTGAGGATGGGTACAGGGCCTAAAGAGAAAGTCAAAAGTCGAAGTAGCGAATGCAGATCATTACGAAAATCGTGACAAAAAAGGACATACGACAAACGTACATAAGGCGCATAGCATAATCATGTAGGCATAAAGGCATTTAAGACAAACATGTGCATATCATGATAACATCATGCATGACATATACAGGTACTCCAGCAGAGCAAGAGGAGGCGATGATAGCTGTACTGAATCAAGAAAAAGACACCTGAGTTCCACTAGATGACAGGTTTTGGTATTTTGATGTTTTTATTTTTGTGTTCAAAAATCAACTCATATTTCGAGAGGTGAGTTGAGCCTCAAGACACGTTGAGGAAATTTCAATTTCTGTTTGTCAAAAATCAACTCATATTACGAGAGGTGAGTTGAGCCTCGGGACACGCTGAGGTATTTTCAATTTATGTTTTTCAAAATTCAACTCATATTGCGAGAGATGAGTTGAGCCTCGGGGCACGCTGAGGTATTTTCAATTTCTGCTTTTCAAAAAAATCAACTCATATTGTGAGAGGTGAGTTGAGCCTCAAGACACGCTGAGGTATTTTCAATTTATGTTTTTCAAAAATCAACTCATATTGCGAGAGGTGAGTTGAGCCTCGGGGCATGCTGAGGTATTTTCAATTTCTGCTTTTCAATTTTTGCTTTTCAAAAATCAACTCATATTGTGAGAAGTGAGTTGAGCCTCGGGTCACACGCTGAGGTATCTTTAGTTCCTATTTTTCAAAAAAAATCAACTCATATTGCGAGAGGTGAGTTGAGCCTCAAATCACGCATTGAGGTATTTTCAATTTACGTTTCAAAAAAATCAACTCATATTGCGAGAGGTGAGTTGAGCCTCAAATCACACGCTGAGGTATCTTTAGTTCCTATTTTTCAAAAATCAACTCATATTGCGAGAGGTGAGTTGATCCTCGGGCCACATGTCGAGGTATTTTCAAATTCTGTTTAATGTTTGTTTTTCAAAAAAGTCAACTCATATTGCGAGAGGTGAGTTGAGCCTCGGGTCGCACACTGAGGATAAAGATTGGAGTTGATTGAAGATGCAGATTTTGCCTCCCTGAAGTTACAATAGAGCAGTGGAGCAACGAAGCAGATCAAAGACAATGAATCCCATATCCCTAAAGATGCGAGTAGATTGAAGCTACAAGTCATATCTCTCTGAACTTGCAGTAGAACGATCAAAGCAACAAGATGCGGTGGATTACGACGAAGCTACTTAAGGAAAAGGGGCACCAAAGAATTCAAGACTCGGCAAGACAGGGCAAAATTGGCCTTTCTTTGTGTCTTTGCTCTATTCTCGTTACACGACAATGAGCAAAGAGGGGCAGCTGTATAGCCCGATATTTGCCCGGGCTTGGACCCAAGAAAAATTACCTAAACCCATTTAAATTACAAAATCCAATATCCAATACATACTAAACCCTAAATAAAACAACCCAATTTTAGCTAACCCATCCCCAATCAAATCAGAAAACCCTAATCCATATGTTTGGCGCCGCACCACCAGCTCTCTGCCTTCTGACACCAGCCCTTGCAGCACGCCACCATCATCACCTGCGCCACTGAACTGCTCATGCAAGAAGAATACAGTAGAAGTAATAATAATAAAATATGCATGTAAAGGCTATAAAAGCCATCAAAACAAATGTAAAAGGGTCGGCAACTTTGAAAAAAATACAAAGGAGCATTCGAATTTTTAAGAAAAAATAGTGATTCCAACAATATCAAAGCAAGAGAACAGTATTAAATAAAAATCCAATATCAGAAATCAAAAAAATCAAAAGGTAAATACCTAAGGTGATTTTGTTTTGTTTTCTTTTATTATTTTACTTTTATCTATTGATTTGCATGCATATATAATTATAAATACTAAAAAATAATACAAAAAAATAAAGGAAAAGGTACCTTTTTATTTTTCTACCACCATATACTGATGGCATTTACGACGACGACTAACGACGCAGCGTGGGTCTGGTGGACTGGATTCCACCGGAGATGGGAAGGCTTGAGAGGATTTTAAGGGAGGGTTTCAATTTTTTTTGAAGGAAGGAAGGAAATGAATTTTTTTCAAAAAAAACTTGACTTTTATAGCATGGCAAAACGGCACCGTTTTGTGCCCAGGGAATAGACGCTTAAACGGCGTCGTTTCACACCAAACCCGCGCAGACGACCCGACCCACTAGAAGGATCCGCGTTTTTTTTGTTATTAGGGTAATTACGCATGCGGTCCTTCCGCATTTTTATTATGTTTTAATCTAGTCATTTCCTGTTTCTTAATTCTGTCTTTTAATTTTAACTCTGTTTCAATTTGGTCCTTTGACCATTTGGGGAGGGACATTGGAGCGACATCGTTTCAGGGATGAGGCATATTTGCGCAATCGGTCCCTCCATTTCATTCGCGTGTTCTATTTGGTCCTCTTCCTTAGCTCTATTTTAAATTGGCCCTAAACTTTCGCTTTATGTTTAATTCAACCCCTTTTTAGTTATTCTTACTATTTTATGATTAAAAGTAATTGATTACTAATATTAGTGTGTGATACGTATATATCTATATATAGTATTATTGTTTTTTTTTTTATTACTTTACTTTAGTATTCTTATTATATTTTATTTACTTATTTGTGTTTCATTATCACGTCTTACTATGATATATATATTTTTATTATGTATATTTTTATGAAGTATTATTAATAGTTGTTTTTAACATTATTATTATTTCTAATATATTATGTATATATTTTAATACTATATTATATATATATATATATTTATATTATGTATATATTTTTAATATTATTAGTTATATATTTTTTTATATTATCTCATGTATATAGGCAACACTATTAGTGTTTTTAATATCATGTTTCCATCACTTTACTAATTATTATTATATGTATATATCTATTCATTGTTTTTATTTCGTGTTTAATACTACTATTACATTTATTATCGCATATACATTGTTAATGTTCTATATATTATTTGCTTCATATATTCTTAACTTTTTATTATTTATCTGTTCCGAATTTAGCATATTAGTTCACACCTTATTTCAACATCGATATTAGTTTTCTTTTTATTTATTTTTTTTAATTTCAATAAATAAGGCAACGCACCGATTTAACATTAAGTCGTCGATTTCATCGCTATATTGGGTGAATATCAATCGGCTTGTGTAAAAAAACGGAACGTCCTTCTCAAAAGAAATCGAAATTTTAAAAATTCTCCTGTTTTGATCGGATCACGATTAAATGTTACATTGACCTTGCATTTTTGAAAATTAAGACACGTTTAACGAGATACCAATTTTGGGCGTCGCGAGGGTGCTAATACTTTTCTCGTGCGTAACCGACTCCCGAACCCTATTTTTCTCTCTGGCTTTCGACGTAGACCTAAACTCAGCCTTCTTTTGTTTAAAAAATAAATTTTCTTTTAAGGAGAGGATTTATTAGGTGTCCGATCACACCTAGAAAAAGAATCGGTGGCGACTCCCTTTTTTAATAAAATCGAAAGTCGATTTTCAAATTTTCAATAAATCGCCTCAATTAGCGATCAAAAGTAAAATTTTTACGTCGCTACAGGCATTACCGAACTTATAACTCAAATCAGAACCACCACACATCAAATATCATCTCATTAATAATACAAGTAATTCATTCACATTCAATATTCACATAAAATCGAGTATACAATGCTTAAACATGCATTCGGCACCAAATTGATAACATATAAAAGTTTCAGAACTTATAAAAATTTTCAACTTTTAAAAGGTCACACGCCCATGTGAACAGGTCGTGCGCCTCACATGGCCTTAGACACGCTCGTGTGTCTAAGCCGTTGCAAAACAGGGCATAGCTACTGACTTGCCCACACGGCTACAAGACATGCTCGTGTGCCTTCGCCGTGGTCAAGTTTGACTTGGGTCACACGGCTAATCACACACCCGTGTGCTTTGGCTGTGCTCGAGTCTGACTTACAATTGTAGGGTACCCCAGGGGACACACGACCGTGCAACATAGCCATGTGTCGTACACGGCTGAGACACATGCCTGCGTTTCTACCCGTGTAGACAAAAATAGGCCATTTGAATAGCCAATTTGCCATCCCAAATTTGGGTCAACCTACAAGCAAAGAAACAAGCATATATGCACCACCATTTTAGCCAATTTTATGCCAAAACATTCATCATTTATATCATAACAATATCAACCATTTGCCTACTTATAAACCTTACCAATTCATGCCAACATAAGATAAGATCATGCCAAAACATTTCCTTCCATACATCATTCAATCTCAAGCTAAACTTACCAACTAAAACATACCACAATTACGTATTAACATCACATACCTTAAGCCATTATCAACTATGAGTTTAAACACCAACTAGCCAAATCACATGGCTAAGTATATACATCACAAAACATAATCCCACAACTACTAGCCTATACATGCCATACTTCAAAATATACATTTACAAAAGTACCGAAATGAGGTTAGATAGTGTGGTGACGATCCTTGACGACCTTCGAGCTTGAAGTAGCTTCGATATCTATAAAACAATGTAAACACACACAAAGTAAGCTTTCATAAGCTTAGTAAGCTCGTACTAAAATCATCAACAGTATATAAAACATAATACTTCAACACATAAGTATTTACACATTTTCAATTCATATAATCATACCAATTCAATGAACTTCACATGCATAATATCATCTACCACTTAGGTATCGTACATACCTAAATCTTCCTGTACTTATTCACTTTCATTCTTACCTTTCGCTGAATATTTTAAGACTTTCCGTAAATTATTCATACTTTAAACATTTGCACACTTAGTGCTATAAAGATTAGCCGAAGCTAGAATGATTCCGCACACTTAGTGCCATCTCAATTAACCGAAGCTAAGTCAGTATCGCACACTTAGTGCCTCATATAGCCGAAGCTAGTTTAAATCGCACACTTAGTGCCCAATACTATTGATTCATCATCGTATTCATCCGAACCAGATATGTATACAATCTATGTATAATCAAAATAAAAAAAATATACTTTAACGTCATGCTTTAAGTATGAACTTACCTCGTACTTGGAATTTGTCGACTAGAATCGTTTACTCTATAATCTTCGACTTCCCTCGGTCTAAGTCCAAATTCCTCTTTTCTTGATCTATATGTATTCAAAATTAACCCTTTTATTCACCAAATCATTTAAACCAATCCATATACACGCAATTAGGGTATTTTGCAAAATAGCCCTCACATTTTCACATTTCGACACTTTAGTCCATAATTCACAAAATCACAAAATACACAAAATTTTCTTGTACACAAGCTTAGTTGAATTCTCCTAGCTCTCATACAAGTCCATACATTTCATTTATTTCATATTTTAGTCCCTCAAAATAAATTTTTTACAAATTAGCCCAATTTACTCAATTTCATCAAAAAATCAAAGACAACATATGTCAACCCAACACATATCTTTCATAGTTCATCAACTAACATCACAAAGCTCATAGTTTCATCAATGACATAACTCAAAATCATCAACAAAATTAGAAATTGAGACATGGGCTTAATAGTATACTAAGCAACGATCACAAAACGTAGAAATCATAAAAAACCGAAGCAAAAACATACCCGAATTAAGCTTCCAATGTGTCGAAACTGTAAAAGCTTTTATTCTTTCTTTTGTTCTTCAATTTCGGTGGATGAACACATAATATGACATCATTTTCTAATTTTTTTCATATAATTTACTTTAATATGCATTTTACCATATTACCCTTGCATTAAAACATTAATATGCCAACAACTAATGTCCACTAATGTCATTTAATCATAAATTTGGTTAAATAACCACATAAGGACCTCACAGTTATAAAGCCAAGTCAAATAGGTACTTTTAACATCTAGCACACAGCTTTTACATTTTACGCGATTAGGTCCTTTTTGCAAATTAAGCACACAAACAGTTAAATTTTCACACTAGACTTTCACACATGTCAATTCACTTATAATAGGCACGAAAAATAATATTAAAATATTTTTCTAACTCGGATTTATGGTCCTGAAACCACTATTCCGACTAGGGTCAAAACCGAACTGTTACAATTATGTTTGTCCAAGTCTGGCCTGGCCCGAAATTTGAGCCTAAAATTTTATCAGAACCGGTCCATATTTTCAAAAGACTAACCCAAGCCCATTTTAGGCTCGCCCATATTATTTTTTAATTTCTTTTAAAAAAATATTTATATTATATTATTTTAATATTTAATAATTTTATACATTTTTTATTTATTGAAGTTTTTATATAATCATCTTAATATTATTTTAATGTTTACATTAAAGTAATATTATATATTTAACATATGTTTATTTTTTAATGTATTTTAAATTATATAGTATATAAAAATAATATAATATAAAATATTATAAACTTAAAATAAGTTGAGCCAGGCTTAAATCTTGAATGTTTAAGATCAAACTCAACCCATATTCTAAATAAACTTAATTTTTTTATTAAATTTATTATTCAGACCTAATATTTTTCTTTAAACCTTTTTAAATTTTAAATTAACCTTCGATTTTAGACAAATAACATCATCATATATTTGGCCGTTTCCAAGAATAATGAATTCTATGATTGGAAATATATAGAGATAATAAAGTAAAAAAGGTAGGGGAGAATCTTCCCCATAAGAAAGTCACCAATCAAGGCTTATATATCGTCATTGCATGCGTATGCGATTGACGTGAAATCATGATGGGCGACCTTAACCATTCACTACAGATGGCATGTACTGGATTGGACTGCTCTTAAGTTCTAGTTTTGATTTTCTAAAAATTATACACCGTCCCTCTCACTAAATTTAATTTTAACTTATTAGGTAATAAAACCTCTTCGGTCCCTTATAATTTTAAAATTGCGCAAATTGATCCTTTTTAAAAATTTTGAAGAAATTAAATCTTTATCAATTTTGAAAGTGAATAATTAAAGATAATTAATCACGAAATTAATGTATTTTGTCAATTGTACATGATTTTGATTGGAATAATGACAACTTTAACCTTTAATATTTACAATTTTGTCATTTTAGTATCAATTCTAAAAAAAAACAATAAATTTAACCTTAGTATTTACAATAATTTTACGGGATAAATTTGTTAAATTAAGACTAATTTGACAAAATGTGTAAACTTTGAAAGCTAAATTTGTTATTATAATAATAAAAATTATATTCAATTGATGGAAAATATTAATATCATGTTTAATTGTCCTTAGTTGCTCACTATAGAAATTGACGAGGATTAAATTACCCTGATATTTTTTAGAGGGATCAATTTGTTCAAGTTCAAAATTGAGAGAGACTGGAGAAATTTATTATTATAGATATAAATTTGAATAATTTTTTCAATGAAATAGTTTTTAAATATACATATTTTATAAAATTTAATTAATTATAAAATATTTAAAATAATTGTCATTAAAGTTAAAAAGTATAATTTGAAAAATGTCCTCTTATAGATTCGGAATTTCCAATTAGAATATTGTATTGTTGTTGAAATTTGAGATTGAATTGTTTCTGTTTTCAGAAAGATTAAATTATCACGAATTAATCAAATATTATTTTAATTAAAAATATAAAAATACATAAATAAAAATATAATATAAAAGTAATAAAATAATTTTTTAGGAATAAATATCAAAATTATACATAAACTTTGATACAATTTACAATGTTAAACATCAACTTTAATTTGGTGCATTTATATACATCAAACTTTAGTTTGAGTTTAATTTTCACATTTCACTAATCCTATTATCTTTGAGGCACAATTTTCCGTTAAATCATGCGTAAATTACTTGCATGATATTCTTTTAAGTTTAAAAACAATGAAATGAATTTAAATTATTTTCACCTAGATTTAAAAATAAGCAACCCTTTTTCCAAGTATGTTTATTTTGTTTAATCTAGGTGAAAATAATTTAAAATAATTTATTTTTTTAACCTAATAAAATATCATGTTAGCAATTTACGCTTGATTTAACGGAAAATTATGCTATATAAATAACAAGATTAGTGAAATGTAAAAATTGAATGAAAATTAAATTTTAATGTATATAAATACACCAAATTAAAATTAATATATAAAATTACAAATTGTATGAAAATTAATATATAATTTCAATATTTTCCCTATTTTTTTTTCATTAGAAACAAAAGAAGAAGTTTCCTACCTATCATGCTTGCTTTGCCACCTTTACTCCAAAGGGGCTAATTGGAATAATATCGATTTTAGTCTCTCTTAATTGTACTATTCAATTTAAATCCTTTTAAAATAATATTTTAACTTTAATCCCCTTTAAAATTTTATAATTTTATTTTGTAGTGATTTAACTCAATGGATTTGTAAATATTATGAGATTTTGAATGAATGAAGTATGAGCTACATGTATAATTTTTTAGAAACTATTTTTATTGAAATTAATCACATACGAAGAAATTACCCGCTTTTTACAACTACGGTCTAGTTTAGGAATGTTTTTCAAAAATGTGTTTGGGATAAAAACATTTCTAAACAAGTTGCTTTTTGAAAGAAAAAATACTTCTCTCAAACAAAAAATTAATCCAAAAACACTTTTTTGAAGAAGCTGAGAATTTTAGTTTCTCCCCAAAAATATTTTTTTATTAAAAATACTTTTGAGAAGCATTTCTAAACTAGGTTTACCTACCTTTTTTGTTCCTCCATTTTTTTTGTTTTATTTTTTTTCTCTACTAAATTGATCATATTTTTCTTTTGAAATATAATATTCTCATGTTCAACTTTCATATTCAATGTATATTTTTTTTAATAAAAAATAATTAAATTTTTTTCTTTAATTTTTTTAAAAAAGAAAATAAAAAAATAAATTGAGTTATCGAAGTAGAATAACTACTCCGTTGATTTTGATTCTTTTATTCTCTTAAATCCATTTTTTAAAATTTGATTAAAATAGTACAAACTAAAGTTATGAAAAAAAGGGTGTTATTAGATTTTTTTTTTCAAAGAAATAATTCAATTTTGATCGGAGCAATTTTTATAATGCATAAAATAGAAACTGAAAAAAATTCGAATTAAAACCTATACATACACAATTGCACATAATAAAATTTAAGATTCACACATGCACAATTAGGGTTCAACATTCGGTTGAATCAAGTGAAATTTTTTTTTCAGTTAATTGGGTTTATGAATATTATTTTATCATCCTAACTTGATTTGAAATTTTTTTGAATCGAGTCGAGAGAAATGAAATTCAAGTCAAGTCAAATCGAATCGAGTGAAATTGTTCGAGTTGAATTAATGTCAAATTAAAATCTTGTTACAGTATAATTAGTTACATGTTAGATCACATAAAATTGAAAAAAAATTGGATCATTAATTAACTAATTTAGATCCCAAAATTATTATTTAGAACATTTTTAAAATTTTTTATACTTTTTAGAAACTTTTTAAACTTTTATAATTTAAAAAAATATAAATTTTAGAATTTGTTTATAAATATTTTAAATTTGTTTTGTGATTTTTGTTGAGAAAGAAACCAATTTGCTCATTTTAAAATTGACCGGGACCAAAATTAGTATTTACACTAATTTGTTATTCAAATTATAAAATTCAACTTGACTCAAATTCGAAACTCGAATTACTTATTCAAGTTAACTTGAATAACTCAATTTAATTAACTCGAAATTGAATTATTTTTTCAAAATTTTCAAATCGAATCAAATTTTACTAACCTTTATACACAATTGCATAACTCTAAAGTAAGTACCCACAACCATATGTCATTGCTTACAACAAGTACTTATCAAATGCAATTACGTGGGTTTGCTTACTAATTAACTTTGTCATTTTTTTATAATTTGATATTGATATATCTTTTGACCAATAAAAAGAGATGTATTGAAAATAAAATTTAGTTTAGTCTATTCATACAATTATTAATTTGAGTTTGAATTTTATTTTTAAAATTGATTTAAACTGTTTGTGTGTAATAACACGTTAATATGTAGTTTGTTTTTTGAATTTGTAGAAAAGTACTTAGTTGGTATTTGAATTTTTTTTATCTAGTTGGTACTTGAATTTATTTCATCACCCTAGCGCCACTGTTAGTTTGTGTTGATGTAGCATTGATAACAAATCCTATAATGACATGTAGAGGCTTCTCAGTATAACATGTGGTGGACATAAATTTAAAAAGTTAAAAATCTTTTAAAAATATAAATTAAGTTTAAAAAGTATAAAATTTTAGAGAAATTTAGAGGGCAAACTATATCCCTTAAAAAGTTAATGTTATTAATAAATTAGGACAATGTGTGTGATAATATACAAATTAAGATATGAACTAAGTAGAAAAATTTGAAGTAAGAATGAATATTTTTAGACAAAATAAAAAAAAGTAAACTACATAATAATCTTATAATAAAAGAAATGGCATGGGAAGTTTCTACAAAGGCTCATTCATCTCCACCAACTAGCCAACAAGGGGGGAGGAATTTGAGATGGGGGTCTACATTTTGGACCACTCTTTCTTTTCTTTCTTTTTTTTTTTTCTATTGGGGATCTGTCCAAGACTTTTAATAATTGTGGGCATGTTGTTTGTTGCCACTATTTGTTAGGCTCATAAATCATACTGTTGGAGTAGGACAAAGATGTATAAGAATTAGAAATTGCTTTTCCAATATAATATTAGGGTGGAAGGTTAGATGATAAAATTTAAATTCATGTGAATAAATATTAAATAAAAATAGAAAAGTGTAACTTCAACAAAGACACATACAAGGGAAACGAAAACTGAAAATAAAGGGCATTTGGTATGATTTAAAATGTTTATTTTATATAAAATTTAGTTAGTTAAAATATGATTTTAATATTGTGAATATCGTTGCAAAAATCAACAGTTTCTCCTAATGTGTAGGGTTTTGGAACATGACAACCTTTTTGGTTTTCATTTTATGCTACTCCTTTGTAACCAGTATTGGGGCCAAGTGTATCCTATTGTCGTTTCTTATTTCGTTAATCAAAAAAATACAAAAATTAAACTTTTAAAAAGAAAAATTATATGCAAAAAAAATCGGAGAATGATAGAGAAAATATTGAAAGCAACTTCTTCAATCCAAATTTTTTTAAATATTCTTGTTTTTAATTTATAAATTTAAATGTTATAAAAAAACAATAAATTTAAATAACAAGTTTAAAACCTAACATTGTAGGTACTCTTTTTTCTTCAATTTGTTTGTTTTTATTTTTGTTTTGCTAAGTGGTGCTATTATTTTTCGAGTTGGTTATTGTTGGTTTTTTTTCTCCCTTTCTCTCATCAATTTTTTTTTTCTTTTAATTCACTTTACATGTGTATTCTCTCTTTTTAGCTTGCTATATATTTTGTGGGTATTTTTGTTGTTTTCACAAGTTGTGATGGACAGATGATGGTGTCTGTCGTCCTTGAAACTCCACTAGCCACCAATATTTTTTCTTGGAAAGTAGGTGGCTTTTCATTGGTTTCTTAATCTGTTTTGTTTTGAAAGTATTTTAAAATAATAAATGATTTCACTAGTGGGTTTAGACTCGTATTGTTTATATTTGTTGGTTTTCTATCATTTAATAAATTTTCACTTTTAGAAATTTTTGTCTGCTCTTATAGTACGTTTTTTAATATTACTTATGCATGTGTTAGAATTTTAAATAGTATCTAATATAAAATTAGAACCGTAAACCAGGATCTGTCATGTCAAATCATCAAGAATAAATCAAGAATAAAACTAGATACGGAAGCGTACCTGAATCCACGGATTTCTTGAAGTTTTACTCGATCTTGGGGATTTGATCTTCTAAATTAGCACACAAGAAATTCAGAGAAGATCTGCTCTCTCTTTCCTAATGATGGAATATTAGAAAAGATATATTGTGTATAATTTGGAGACCATAACCCTAATATTTATAACCTTGGCATATTAGTTCTAATCAAATTCTAATTAGCCAATCATTAATTAGAATTTGATTAGAATAGTATCTACACATATTTGACCCATACTTTATTTAATAATTAAAAGCCCAAAAAAATTCTAACCAAATTAGATCACTTTTAATTTGGGCTAACATATCATGATAGTAAATAATAACATGTAATTATCATTATTATATATGTGATGTCCAAATTTTCCAACAATCTCCCACTTAGACCATATATATATACTGATTACTTTATAATTACATGTCATTATATAACCTTATGAGCTCAAAATTTTACTATCATATCCAAAGGGTATTCCGAACAATCTCGTCCATTAATTATGTTAATATAGAACCAAGGCGACTTTCGTTACATATATCGTATCTAAATCCATCCATGATCATGTATATTAACACAACCAAATGACAGAGATCAAGTATGGATGTGTAGCACGGAAATTACATGCAATATGATCTAAACATGTCTATTTCCAACTGGTCCTCTTTAGTGAGATCAAACCTTACCAAAATCAGAGTGTGAATAAACCAAATAAATTTTATTTCTGCAGAAAATAAACTTAATATCTTTAAACTGAAAATGTGTCTATAACATAAAAGCATTTAAAAAATACAAACTCCCACTAAAACCAAATATCCTTTAAATGACATTACACCCATATGAGCAATGTGCTCTTATAAAACCTTAGGGGTAGTTTCTTAGTAAACGAATCCGTAATCATGGAGTTTTTCCTCATATGCTTTATAGACACCTAACAACTCAGAAGTTTTACTTTAACAACCAGGAACTTAAAGTCTATGTGTTTTGACTTTGATGTGCTCTTGTTGTTATTGGAATAAAAGACTGCAATTTGTTTTCACAATTTGCACCTTAGTGACAAAATCTTGTATTCATATTCCATTAAAATCGGAGTCTATATACCTGATGATCTCTAACTGATTAGACCTCCGATATGTGAGCATGTAATCTTTTGTTCTCTAAAAATACCTTATAACCCTTTTGGATGCTATCCAATGATCCAAACCAGGGTTGCTTAAAATATCTGCCTAACATCCCAATAATATACACAATATTCCAATGTATACAAACCTAAATGTACATTAGATTTTCCATTGCTAAAATGTAAAAAAAAAAAAAACTAATGCATTTTTGTAATCTCAAAATCATTCTTAGGGCATTGATTGAGACTATACTTATTATTGACAAGCAGTATGTCATTAATATATAAAACCAAATATAGAACCTTACTCCCACTAAACTTATGGTATATACGATTATCAATAAAATTCATCTCTAAACTGAATGAGATAATCATTTGGTAAAATTTATAATATTATTGACGAGAAGTTTGCTTAAGCCCATAGATGAAGTTCTTTGCAAATCATTAACTTTGCATTATTAGACACAAAGCTTTCTAATTGCACCATATAAATGTATGATCAATATTACCCTTGAGAAACCATTAACTTAATATTCATCTGATGTAGCTTAATGTCAAAATATTCCACTAAAGCCATTATAACTCTTTCTCTAGTGGACCTTTTTAATGACATTCATTCTTGAGGTTGCTGAGTTTGTTCTTCTGGAATAATTACCTCATCTTGAATAGGGAGTTGTTTAACATTGCCTTATTGAGGTTCTAGATTCACTTCTTAATCAATGATATGTATGAGAACCTAAACATCATCAAAAGTGATAGTAGAAATAGAGTTAAAATTCAATTCCTCCTTAAAAACAATGTATCTAACCTTATTTCTCCCTCCAAACTCAACATCCTAAAAGAATGTTGCAATTCTCATCTCAAAAAAATATTCCTAATTGTGGGATCGTAAAGTTCATAGCCCTTAGATCGCTCAGTATTTCTTTGACCCTTACACATTATAGACATCAAAGAAGTTAGAAATGATGTCATTTCAACCTTATCGTTTTTAGCAAAACATTTCTCAATTTCGTCAAGGAAACCTTGGCCTGAGTAATCTTTTCAGATTCTATGCCCTTAAAGGCTTCTAAAATATTGTGCTTCATGATCATTAGACTCATGCAATTTGAACGATTTCACCTCTCAAAATCCCTTTTAACATAAGGGGTGCTTTCATGATGAGAGGTGCATATTATTCTTCCCTTAGTGCAATGTTTATGTCCATACAACCAAGCGCTATAAGTAAGTGCCCTTTCCATTCCTTAAAATTAGTCCCATGAAGCATGGGTATAAAATTTATATTAGCAGATATTGTGGCAGTAGAATATGGATTAGATGAATATAGAACAAAAAATAAATAAAAAGCTCACATCAATATTCATAAGTAAACAATAAATTCAGGATAATGGCTAATCCTATCTCAAGATACCAAACACAACATTAATATCAAGTCTTTGACATGATAATAATAACGATGGCGGTACTCTTGTTGAAGCAATCAAACATTGACAATAAACTATGTCAAATAATGAATTAATCTTTGGACTAACTTATTGCTCACATAAAATACCTTATAATTGTCACACATTTATCACCACAGATGTCGTTGTAATTCTGCCAAATATTAACTTACCTTCGGGTCAATTAATAAACGCATGAATCACAAAAATATATAATTATCTTAATATTTCAAATAAACTAGTCTACACAAAAGAGGTCACTTTGACGGCATTTTGTTTCAACTAATTTATTTAAAATATTAAACATCCTTAATTAAAAGCCAAGATCTGAATTTATTAGTTTCAAAATATTTACCTTAATTTCATCTTTCAAACAAATTAAAAGATAATAATATATATATTTATATATATATATATTTATCCCAAAACAACATACAGTGATGTTGGCAAATATAATAATAGCTGAATAAATCAAAATAACCTTACCTAAGACTTTAAATTTAAACTAAAATAATTTCAATAAAGGAAAACCTCATATCAAGATATCGGACACTCCATTAATATTTCATCTTTGGACAAAATATTAACTTGTAAGTGATATCTTGGTGGAGTAATTAAACATTGACAATAAGAACATGTCGAATAATAAATCTTCCTTTGGGCCAATTTATTACTCATATGTAAAACCGAATAACCAGCACATGTTTATCACCATAGTTGCACATGTAATATTATTAACCTTCATTTGGGCCAATCAATATTAACATAAATTAAGTTACATGCACATAAACTTTTATATTTTAAAACAAAATAATTTATACAAAAAAATCACTTTGGTGACTTTTTGCTTCAATTAAGTTATTTTAAAATATATATAAACATACCAATATTCAAATTTAAATTTCCCCAATAGTCAAATGTCAAAACTATTTTTTTTATTGCTTTATAGACTCTGAAATAACCCAAAATAAGGTTGTCTTAATAATGCAATAAAAAACCGAAAACCTTAATCTTTTTACTATTTCTTTCTTTTTTCTTTCTTGTTTTTTTGTTCCAAAATCATATATGTAAAAACCAAACAGAAATAATGTAGTGGTTCAAAGCCAAATAATTAACAAGCACATGTATTCATAATTTTGGCATGGATAAAAACACCAAAGCAATTCACGCATATACATGTATTCATAATCAAATAGAAAAACTTACCTTGAATTTTCAATGTAAATCCAAAGTTGTATTTATAATTAAACAGATATTCACATAAATACTTGAAAAATATTTTCAAGCCAATAAATCTCAAAAATCAAAATCATAATAGTTGGCATATCCCACAATTCATACAATAAACCATATCATCATAATTTAACCAAATATTTGGAACCATAAGATGCCAAAACCTAAGATTATATAGCCAAATTTAAAACCAAACTATTTAAATATGTATATAGTTGACATGAATTTGCACCAAAACACCCATAAAATTGAATATATAACCATAACAAAAAAAAAATTTAACTTCAATGATATCCATCAAAACTTAATTTCACCAATTAAACTATAAAAGATATCTTATTGAATAATGGTTATAAACACCTGTTCACACAAACTATAATCATGCATTAATCCTCAAAATCATTAATATATATATAATATATATAATTAAAATATCAAATCCATAAAATTAAAAAAGAAAAACGAATCAATCCAAAATTAATAAAGAATCAATTCATTCTCAATGATTCAACATGACAAAACTCTGATACCACTTGTTAGAATTTTAAATAGTATCTAATATAAAATTAGATCCGTAAACCAGGATCTGTCATGTCAAATCATCAATAATAAATCAAGAATAAAACTAGATGCGGAAGCGTACCTAAATCCATGAATTTCTTGAAGTTTTACTCGATCTTGGGGATTTGATCTTCTAAATTAGCACACAAGAAATTCAGAGAATATCTGCTCTCTCTTTCCTAATGATGGAATATTAGAAAAGATATATTGTGTATAATTTGGGGACCATAACCCTAATATTTATAACCTTGGCATATTAGTTCTAATCAAATTCTAATTAGCCCATCATTAATTAGAATTTGATTAGAAGAGTATCTACACATACTTGACCTATACTTTATTTAATAATTAAAAGACCAATAAAATTCTAACCAAATTAGATCACTTTTAATTTGGGCTAACATATCATGATAGTAAATAATAATATGTAATTATCCTTATTATAAATATTACTTATGCATGTAGCCTTGCTTTTGCAAGTTAGTTTATGGATGGTTTTGTCATCATTCTCTCTAGTTCGGTGGATGCTCGATTATTTTATCAATTTTTTCCAACCACTTTGGATCATCCAAGGCTATTTTCTTTATCGTATTAAATGATTGCAATCACTCCAAATATGTTATGCTTGAGTTATTTTTCTAGTAGCCTATGACAAATCATGAATAGAAGCGAAAAATAACAAAACCATCTTGCATCAGAATACTTGTCTTCTTGTAGTTGGATCTCCAAGTTTTTGGAATGCTTTAAATTCCACTTGAGCATCCAAATATGGATCAATATCGGCAAAAACATCATTGAACAAGGTTCAAATGTGTCTGAAGAATAAAAGCAAGGCAAACAAAGTATACCAAAAAGTAAACTAACCCCTCAGACTGTTATGAAAAATATCATCGGATTTCAAAGTATCACGATCTAATTAAAAAATTTCACCCAATTGAGCATGTTTAGCATATTTTTTTCATAGTAGCAGGACCACTATAGCAAAGTTAATTATCGACGTGTCATAATGTTCTATTAATGCTGAGGGTGAAACATTTGTTGTGTTGATGGTGTTTGTTCTTCATTGTCTTCTATGGGTGTTTGTTATTTTTTTCCTCAAATTGTATAGTCCCATTCATGGAATGAATTAATAAATTTCCCTTTAAAAAATAACAATTTTAAATTACCAATTTTAATTAAAAAGATATCTTAATCAACATGCTCCAATTTATTATGACAATATTGTACTTTAAAAAACACAATGCTTATATTATTAGCAAAATATGATAGTTTTTTTCTTCTAAAAGTGATCTCGCCATATCAGATGACAAGTTTATTGTGCACACAACATATTTCACATTTTTCTAATTGAGTTGAATTATCACGAATCAACTCACTTGACACCAGAGGCGAAATTAGAAATTTTTTTTAGGGGGATCGAAATTAAATTGTAATTTTTTCGACAACAAACATGCAATTTCACTGTATTAATAAAATTTAAAAGATTAAATAAAACTTTTATATTTTTAGGGGAACCAAAGTGCAATTTTATTTTTACTAATTTAAAATTTTAAAAATTTTAAATAATCTAAATAAAAATTTTTTCATTTTAAGGAGTATCATACCTTTACGAGCCCCTAATTTCACCCTCCTTGACATATGATAATTCGAGTCAATTTTATTATTTTTAAAATTTAAAACGTGACACATTATTTGATATAACAGGATCACTTTCTGAAAAAAGATTCTACTATATTTTTTTAAATAATCTAAAAATTACAGTATTTTAAAAAAATACTGTAATTTTATATATTAATCACAACAAGCTCACCCGTCACCACCTTTATGCTTTGATGGTAGAAAGAGGGAAAAGGTGTCGTGGGAGATGGCGCTTGCGTTGTTTCCCTCTACCCTTCCTTCCACTTCACACTCCCCAATAAGATTCCTTTAAACAACTCCCAACTAAATATAAAAATAAAGAAGAAAGAAAGAAAGAAAGCAAGTCAAATGGTTCATTGTTGATGTTCATGAATGGTTTGATCCATCATTCATCCATAGAGAAAGAGAATTTGAATCACGTTTGTTGTTGTAATGGGGTCCCCTTCCTTCACTCTTTTGTTTCCTTCTAGCCTCCACTCTCCTTTGCCCCCCAATCCCCCTTTCAAGCTTTTTCATCATGGATTGAAAATTTCTATTATTAAATGGATTCATTTATTTTTTATATTATTTAAAAAAATCAAATAAGGTCAAGTTAGAATAAAAAAATAAATTATTTATTTAATTTTTTAATAGTATAAGGATTAAATTGATCCATTTAATAATAAAGGGACTAATTTAATTTAATATTTATAATATAAGGACCTTCTAAGTAATTTAACCCAAATCAAACTATCAAAGATTGATTCATTGATGGGGTTGACTTGTTTATCTTTGTCCCACTTACCAATATACCAAAACTGTAATTTTTTTTATTTATTTTTGCTGATAAATTTGGGTACCCTAAGTTTCCTTTCCTTTTTCTTTCTCTGTCTCTTTAGAAGCATGAATGAAACTAACAACATCTGAGCTCATCTTGAATATGGTATGTCTCTCCTATTCTTTTTATTTCTTCAAGTTTTAATTTTTAAACCTTTGTTAGATCTAAAAAATTGATTTTTCTTTTCTTTTCTGGGTATTTAGTAGAATGATGAGTTGTTTTCAAGTTTATTTGCTTCACCTGTTTCTGCTACCGTTTATTTCTTTGATTTGATATAATATATTTGGTTAAGGGGATTTTAGCAAGGCTCTTGCTTGAATTCCAAAATGAGTTTTTGGGATTTTAGTTCATTCTAAGGAAAAGAGTTATGGGATTTTTTGAATATAGAAAACCAGCTCCTATCTTTCTGCAATTCTAAGGAAAAAAGGTGAAAAAAATCAATTTAATATTGGAAAAGAAAGGAGGTTGGTGGGTTTTATGAGTAAATTTGGGTGTGGGAGTTTGAATCTTGGTTCCTTGCGTGATTATACTAAAAATTTGAGTACTTCTATGTTCAGAACAATACTAATCTTGCTGAATATTTGGTGATGTGTTTTTCCAGCTTTGAGGTAGTAAGAAGGCCTAAAAATGGATCATAGAGACAGGCAATCTATTGAACATCAAAAGAAAGATCCTCAACAACACCCCCACCCATGTTTTACTACTTTCACAACTCACCATCAGCAGCAGAAATGGGAGGATCCTTCCCTATTAGATTACAGCACCAGGATTGAACCTCCTTTCCAGGGATTCAACCCAAACTGTCAAACCAAATCTTCATTTCCATGTAACCCCAATAACCAAATCAAGGTCCCTGACCCTATTATGAATGAGTTGCTTCAAGCCGGCAAAGTCCAAGATTGGGATCCAAGTGCAATGCTAAACAATCTGTCATTCCTGGAGCAGAAGATCCATCAGCTTCAGGGTCTGGTGCATACCATCATTGGGAGAGGGGGTCAAGTTTTGGGGCAACCAGATGAACTTGTAGCTCAGCAACAGCAGCTCATCACTGCTGCTCTCACTTCGATTATAGTTCAGTTGATATCTACTGCTGGTAGTCTCCTTCCATCTGTTAAGCATCATACACTTTGTGGTGCACAACCCACTGCATCTCTTGCACAGTTTCAGCCACAAAATGGTGGTGGGAACAGTGTCCCTGAGTTGCCTAACACTGTCGATGTTAGTAGTAACAGTGGGGAGCAGCAGAATCATGTAATGGAGGAACATGAAATGAAAGATGAGGAAGATGCTGAGGAATTAGGGGAGAATCTTTTCCCAGGCACCTATGAGATATTGCAGCTAGAAAAGGAAGAAATCCTTGCACCCCATACTCATTTCTGCACTATATGTGGGAAAGGATTCAAAAGAGACGCCAATTTAAGGATGCACATGAGAGGGCATGGTGATGAGTACAAAACACCAGCAGCACTAGCTAAACCCAATAAAGAATCCAGTTCTGAACCAACTCTTATTAAGAGATATTCATGCCCTTTTGCTGGTTGCAAGAGGAACAAGGATCACAAAAAGTTCCAGCCTCTGAAAACCATCTTATGTGTCAAAAACCATTACAAGAGATCCCACTGTGACAAGAGCTACATCTGCAGCAGGTGCCACACCAAGAAATTCTCAGTGATTGCTGATCTCAAAACTCATGAGAAGCATTGTGGTAAAGATAAATGGCTATGTTCGTGCGGCACCACGTTTTCGAGGAAAGATAAGCTGTTTGGTCACATAGCTCTTTTCCAGGGTCACACTCCAGCAATTCCCTTGGATGAAAGTAAAGGACCCACTGCCCCATCTGACCCTGGAGATGGCAGTGAAGCAACAAATGTGGTCGGAAGCATGAATTTCTTCAACTTTGGTAGTGAAAATGGGTTGGATGTCAAAGGCAGCCTTGATGATCCTGCTGCTTATTTCTCACCATTGAACTTTGAGACATGTAACTTTGGTGGGTTTCATGAGTTCCCTCGACCGGCATCCGATGATTCGGAGACTTCATTGGCATTTCTCCTTTCAGGAACGTGTGGTTACAATAATAATAATAATGATGTTGAGAGGTCTTGAATATTGATGGTGGACTAGACTAGATTGTATTCTTCCTTGAATTAGGGAGCTATTAGTTTGTGTTAGATTTGTATGGTAAGGCAACCCCTGTGTACTTAGTTATCTAAATAAAATGATATTTTTATTGAAGAGAAACTCCTTAGTTTTACCCAAACCTAAATTTTCAACATGATTAATTTCAATCTAAACTCAGAAATAATTTGAGATGTGCACATTTTGATCATGAGGTGTGTCCATGTTGTGACACTAGCATGCATTAGTGCATGTTTAAACTCATTCTATTTTGTCATAACTATAATTAAATTTCTTTTTAGTATTATTTATCTTATTTTACGGTTTATGTTCAAGGTTCGTGATTATTTTTTTCAACAATGTCTTCTCTAAAGATCAAATATGATAATTAAAACATTTTAATAATATAACTAACCTATTTCGAAATTTTTTTATGTGATCTAAAATTTTTTCATTAACATTACTAGACTTTTGAGTTTTTTTTTTTTTTGCAATAGAAATATCTTAAAAATTTTCACCAAATTAAAAATATAATTAAATTATATTAATCTATACTTATATTTACATTGAATCATAGTTGTTGACATTACTTGTCTACTAAATAATTTAATTTTATTATGAGGTCTTAATTTTCATGAGCACTAAAATATATTTTCATTTTGTATTTATGGTATATGTGAGTGGGTGAAAAATAAGGTATTTTACAATAATAAATATTATGTCCCACATGCAATGAAATTGGAAAATTAATAGTCAACAAAACCAAAATGAAGAACATAAATATTATTATATAAAAATCTCTATGGCTCACCTCTAATGATTTTTTTTTGATAAAGTTAATTAAGGGTGAATGTTAGATTAATTAAGGGTGAATGTTAGATCGAATCGAGTGAATTTTTTGTAAATTAATCGAGTTGATGAGTCATATTTTATCATCTTAACTCGATTTGAATTGAGTGAAATTAAAAAATTAAACATGTCAAACTAAAATCTTATTACCGTCTAACTAATTATATGTTAGAGGACATAAATTTGAAACCATATATATTTAAAATTTTTTTCAAAGTAAAATAATTAAAAAATAAGATACTTTAATATGATAAACGTGAATCATTAGTTAATTCATTTAGGTTTTCAAAATTATTATTTTAGAAAAAAAATTAAATTTAATAATTAAAAAATAAGATACTTTAATATGATAAACGTGAATCATTAGTTAATTCATTTAGGTTTTCAAAATTATTATTTTAGAAAAAAAATTAAATTTTAACTTTCTTTATATATTTTTAATTTTTTTAAAAAAATTACAATTATTTTAAAATATAAATTTTAGAATTTTTATAATTATTTTGAATTTTTGAAAATTATATTGTAATTTTTGTTAAGAGAGATCATTTTGCTCATTTTCAAAATTGATAGTGACCAACAGTATATTTATACCAATATGTTATTTAAATTATTCAAATTATAAAATTCAACTCGACTCAAACTTAAAATTCGAATTACTTATTCGAATTGACTCGGATAACTCAAATTTTAAATTTTTTTATTCGAATCGAGTTTTTCTCACCCCTAAATATAACTTCAAAGTGGAAATATAATAAACTAATTTATTTTGAGAAAATATTTTAATTTGATTTAAATAAAAATATGTATAATGAAGAAGAATTTCAGGTCAATTTAATTTATTTAATAAATATAAATACCTATTCTAAGAGCAGATGCCCAAAATTATTGGGACTTCCGCCACTATCGGGCGGTGCACTAACTAAGATTTAATGCTGTAATCATGACTTTGTTGAAATATATATTTTAATGTATCTTTATCCGTTTCACAATTCAAGTTTAGTGTTATAGTTCATAAATATATTTTTCCAATTTATCTTTGTTCAAATATGTATAATGAATACGGTTTTATCATAACAAAAAATTAAAATTTTAAAAATTAAGTTAATTTGTGATATTTATAATAATAAATCTTTTATTGAAATTGTGCATGTGTTTTTGGCTACACGGATCCTTATCGTTCTCGGCTTTCAACCGAACGACTTTTCCGTTATTTTCGTACAACGAATTGTTTCGAGTGTGGGCTCGAACGATTTGAATCAGACACAAAAACTAAAAATAGTTTTTTTACTTTCAGTGTGAAAGCAAAATTTCTCTTAATAGAAACCGATAGAATTATTACTTTGAAAAATAGATTTAATTCTTAGAGAATAAACTAACTATTTTTTAGCAGAATAATAATATATCAAAGTCCTATATTTAGCCCTATCAGTGCCATCTATTTATAGAGAGAAGAGGTGAAAACCTAGTTAAATTGTAGAAGTATGTTTTAAATAGAAAAACAATCTCCTAGTCTAATTAGGAGTGTAGGGGACGACAACCTTAGTTAAACAAATTAGGGTTTTTCGTCCCTCTCTAAACATAAGGGCTTTTAGGCCTCTTTCATATCGGGTCCAATTACAAGTATTTCCTAGACTTTTAGCTCAGTACTTTATAATTCGATCCAACCCAATATTTTTTTCTATTTCCCAAAATAAACATCTTAAATTAAGAAATTAATTTCTCAATTAAATAATTTCTCAACTCAATTCTAATTCCGTTAAAATCATGATGACTTTACTGTAAAAGAATCTATGAGAAACTATATTTAATATTTCTACATTCAACAGATTCACTATAACTAAAGGATTTATTTCCATTTTCAAACTTTATTTAATTTGAAAACCATAGATTCATTTTTAGGTCATTTTCATTTTGGAAAAAGCCACATTCGTTTCCAAATGTTTCCCATTTCTCTATTTTTACCATTTCTATCCATTTCTGTTCATTTGATTCAATATGCAATTTATTTCTAGTTTCAACGAGCTAGCAGAGAGACTGATTTGACCTATGTGATTATGGCTCAAATGATTTATAATTAAGTTCCAAATTTTTGCCTATTAATTATAAACTCATTTAATCACGAAGTCATTCTGCTATAGTATCGTAACTAAGCTCTCCCCAATGGCATACCATTACGAAAGCAACTAGACCAATGCTTGTCCAATGACATTGTCATAAGTGTGTTACCCTCATAGGATATCTTTAATCTCTTTGAGATAAATTTGTTCTCCCAATATGATCATATTTTATCTCATGATAGCCATTACATTTTCCTTCATGAAAAGTCAATTACTATCAAATAGTAATCAAGTCATTCATCAAAAAGATAAATGATTCGTAGCCATATTTACTTTTCATCAACCATGTAATGCCAATGAGTGGATATCATTTACCCATGTCTCGGGCTATGAATTCCACTGTTGTGAATGACGCTACATACTGTAGAAGTCGTATACCCAGCGCAACAACTTTTGGTTCCTTATCTATTCAAACTCAAGCTTTTACTTGCATTAAATTATATGAATCGCACATACATAGTTTGTCATCCACTTAGTATTTAGGTATGTCACACTTTGAACGTCACAAATGAATAAATGCATAAACGGATTTATGATCTATTCTTTTTGGGTTTAGTCTGATGTACTTCTAGCCCAGTCAGTCACATCTATATCTCTATCTTTTGGGAGTCATTAGCTTTGATGCCCAAGACAAGAAATCTACCCAATTGAACTTGATAGACGACATATTAGTCTTTCAATTGGTTTGCTCATTTTCGATTAGACTAATGACATGTTTAGGTTTGTCTACTAATATAAGTTGTTTTTCCGTATTACGATCCGACCACGTAATACCGCTTAGTATTAGTTAAACATTAGACAACCAGTGAGCTAATATTTTCTCTATTTTGCTTTTCATGCGAAAACCACGTGAGGACAATATACAAAAGGTATTAATGTAATCATGAATAATTTTATTAACCAATCTGTTTGAAAAATTACAGGAGTACATAGACAAAAGCACTACACTTAGGGCACTAGATCCAACAAGATTTTCACCCCTTAGGCTTCAGTGTCGCGACACCCAGGCTTTGGTGTTGTGATCCCACGACAGTTAGATAAAAAAAGGCTTAAAGAGCACTTAGTGTTGTAACATTAGCTTGTTGGTGTCACGACCTGGACTACAATCTACTTGGTCCCCTTCACTTCGATGCTTGTCTTGAAGTTGCAACCTCGAGAGCGCGAAGTCGCAACCTTAAGGCTCATTGTCACAACACCCTACACTTAATGTCGCGACATCTACAAAGCCCACTTCAAGTTGAGATTTGGTGAAGTCCAAATCCTTCATGGTTATGGAAGGGTCATAAGCTCCAATGTCACAACCTTGATCACAATAGAGGTCCTCCTTGATGTTTTTGCCTCAATCACCTCCCTACACAAATTCAAATCAACCATTAGATTTCCAATGGTATAGTTTTTCCCATTTGGTTCTCAAAAGTGATAAAATGTTATAAAAGCTAGCATTGAAACTAAAATTTAAGAATTGATAAAAAGTATTAAAAAGACTCTTAAACTACTTGAGAACAAGCTCATTAAGTACAAGAAAGAGCCTAATTTGACATATCAAATTATAATAGATCAGGAAGCTTAGTGGGAGAGTGATCTAGTCTTTGTACAATAATGAGGTTGCTAAATTGGTGAGTGTTATACTAATGTTAGAACTTAAATAATTGGTTGTACTATGAGAAAGATATTGGATCATTGCTCTAGGCAAGACCTTGGAGATGTAGACCGAGGTTGAACTGCGTAAACAATCTCAATGTTTTTCTTTATTGTTTTCGTAAATTCGATTTCTTGGTTGAAACTATGGCCATAGTTCCAAGCACTATTACAACCATAGTTTTTGTTTTGCAAAGCAAGTAAGTACCGTATAAGGTAACTCGTGGAATTTGTGTAACATTTGGTGATTGTGGTAATAAACACATTCCTTTTCTTTTAAAAGAATTGAAACTAAAAATAAAAAAACATATGATATATATTATATAATGATAAATATTTATTAAAATATGATAAATATAATTATTTTTTACTTGCTTCCTATTCAACTCATCAACTTTTAATATATTTAAATTAATTTGCATAGTAGTAGTTGAATTACTCTATAGTTGTAATTATCTAAATAATTATAAAATAAATTATAAATAATTATAATTATAATTTTTAAAGTAATTTAAATATTATAAAGTAAAAAATTACATTGCAAAAGTAATAATTTTAAAAATAGCAAATAATTTTCTTAGGCTATGTTTGATAAATTGAAAAATTAAGTGTTGAAAGGGTAATTGTTGAAAAATAAGTCCTGAAAAATTAAGTATTGAGTTTAAGATATAAAACTTGTTTGGTGTATTACTTAAAATTAAATACTGAGTATAATCAGATTGTTTGATAATGGATAATATAATCTTAAATGAAATAGAATAAAAAAAAATTGAATTTAAATCTCCATTAAGTGATAAGTAATCCTTGTCTATTTATCATTTTCCACATTTTATTGTGGAAAAAAGTTTTATCTAGTAGTTTTCGTTGTGAGTTATCAAGCATGCTAAAAAAATTAAGTTTATGAACATATTAATTTTCATTTTTATTGCCAAATTAACAAAATAAGTCCCGGTCTCGGTAGCCAAGTGATCCTCAAAGTCAATTTTTTTTAGAGGGCTCGGTACTTTTTATTGCCACATTATAATAGCCTGATTAACAAATTAAATACTTATTCAGTTCTATGATATATAACATATTTATTGTAAATAATATTTTCTTTTGAATATAAATCAAGCCATTTATTATTTTTATTAAAAGAAGTGACTTACAAATAGAAAAAAAATCAAAACCCAACAAAATCCGCCCTAAAAAACCACAACAAAGACCCAACCTAGAAAAGAGCTCCCCACCGTCCCCAAGGACATTTACAAAATGAAAAACCAATAGCTCTTTAGAATCAAAACCGTCTCTTCTCAATAATGGAAGTTAGAGAGACTTTCTTCCTCAACCCTTCCTTTCCCCCTTCGAGCAACCCCAAATCTAGTCACAAATTACCATTTCTTTGCTATTCTGTCGTTTCTGACTACCAATTATCTTTTCCCACTGCTTCCATCACTGACGAAGAATCATATCAGTCAGATAAGTAGTTCCTCCTCCTCTTATGCCTTATATAGCTAGTCGATTGGGTGTTTCATTTGCCTTTTTGTCGATATATCTAAACATGCATTCCTCAAATCCTCGATTGGATCATTTTTCATCTTCAATGTAAGCACTTATCACAGAATCATCTTGTCTTTGTGTTTGCAGTTTCTTAATCACTGTGAGATTGTTTTCTTCAACAACCACTTTCTTGAACCTAAGATCCAGACCTATTTGGACTCCTTGAAGGCAGGCCAACACTTCAGCCGCAAAAAGGGTAGGAAAATGGTAGTTGATTATCATTCTTGAGCCCATAATCCTACCTTCTAAATCTCGTCCCACTAACCCTGAACAGGATTTATTCAAACTGCCTAGGAAAGACGCATCAAAATTTATCAATGTAACACCCCTCACTCGATCCGATTACCTGACCAAGTAACAGAATGCTGCAACAACTATCAGAACTTATACACATGCAAATACAGTTTTTAATAAGAGCAACAAGTACCACTATCAATTGTTAGACATGTAATCATAACTAGTTAAACATTTAAATAAATATTAGAAATATAATTATTCGAGTAGTAAGAACTATTTTGAAATTTTAGAAAACTAGCGTAAGTATCGATACTTTTAACCAGAATGCTAAAATTTCACAAGCTAAAACGTTTTTCATGCTTAAAACATATTCCTATTCAACATACAAATAATGTCTACTCCAACCAAGCCTACTATAACCTTTCAACCATTTTTTATGCTACATTAACACATATTCGTCAAGCAACTATAGAATGCATTACTAATAACAATCCCAAGCATCAAAATTTGTCCACATCCAAAGTCTAAAAACAACATTAGTAGTTCATAAGCCTAATCCCAAAATAATGATAATAATAATAGTCGTAACTATCACATTGCCTTTATTCAGTATGGTTAAAGAATCGCAAAACCACTTACTCAAAAATTATGCCTTGTTTAGATCACTTCCTTTGCCACTTCACTCACACCGAAAGTGCTACTTATCTGCAAAATTTTAATGTAAAGTGTGTGAGCTTAAATAAGCTCAGCGAATGTTTTGAATTACTGAAAAGCTACACAACAACATAAGTTAAGTAAGAGTATACTAAGGCACATGCACAACCATATATTCATCAATGCAAAATAATATAACCATGCTTCACCATATCCTGATGAATGAATCTTAGCTCGACATTCCCTTATCTCTCCAATCTGTCCCGGGCCTCAATGCCCAAATCACAAACACAAATGTGAGTACTCACAATCTTATGACATGCCAACTATATCCAATGATTTCAAGAGACCACAAGGTCAAAATATCCACAATTACACATTTTTAGTTACTATTTTAATGCACATCATCTCTATTCATATCCATCAATTTACATCACAAACTTGTACACAATGCATTCTATAGGATTCATATTTAATTGCACTTTAAGTGCCACAATAATTCCCATTGATCCATCACACATCAGACCACACACGCATGCTTTAAAATCAGTTTATCACATCCAAATATTCATACACATTACTTGTCATAACAACCTCACATTTCACAACTCGACATACATTAGACAAAATTTCATAATAAAACAAAAAGTATAAAAAAGGCTTACACTTAGAACTTATGTTAGGGGTTTAGGCTATTCCTAAGCTCCCTATTAATGCTACGAATACCAACAGTGACTCCAGACACTCACTGATCATGCTTCCGCTTACTAGCCGAAAGCTCAAACAAGCTTTTCTTTGCCTTTAAACTTGCTCATGGTGGCTCTCGATTGATCCAAAACTTTACACACATAACAAAAAAATTCGAAAATCATCAAAAAAAACCTTGAACACAACCAAACAACAAGAAAACACCATTCAAGCCTTTCCTTTCTAGCTATTGAAAACTAGTTAGCTTTGCTGAAATTAAAGTTTCGACACTCCTAATATTGTTTTTAATCCTCAATTTTGATTTCAAACATCGCAAATATCATTTAATTTCATATCTAAACCATTAATTTCACCTAAATCTATGGTTCTAAAATTTTTGAAAAATTCAAGCTTTCAAGGACATGTAAAAGGGGAAAATGTTTGTTTCTTAAAAATTCGGTTATAAACTATCAAATTGAAGTGGAATACCTTCTAAATAGGTTAGAATGAATCAAAAGTCATTTTGAAAACACATGTTTACTCAAGATTACGATATTTTCTATTTTTGAATCCAAGCTTGCTTTAAAAACATCAAATCTAAATAAATCTTTATACAATTGTTTAAAACTCAAATTGAATTAACAAAACTCTTTGTTTAGCCTTAAAAAGTCAAAATATTGCCTTAATTCGATGAAAATGATGATCTAGAACTCTAATTTGGGATTTGAACTCAAGAAGAACAATGAAAAAAATTGGGAAAAAAATGTGATTTTTCTTTGAAATTGGGGGTTATTTTGGTGTTTGGGAGGTTAATAAATATGAAATGATAAATCAATTTCAAAAAAAACTCTCTAATTTAGGTTTAGGGAAAATTTGAATAGTTTAAGGTTTAAGAAAGGGAAGAAGACGTAATGACTCCAAGTAAAAGACCAATTTTCAAAAATTGGGCAATTTGCCTTTTTGGTCACTCTCTGTTTCTCCCTTTTTCCAATAGGTCCTAATTCAATTAGAATCCCTTTTTTTTTTCGAATTAGACTTCAAAATTTAAGCTATTTAATAAAATAAAAACTAGATTGCATTACTTTAATTACTTACTTACGACCCTAATTTCCAGTATCTAACTCAACTAACCCAATTTTGCTAACCCAAAACTATTAGGTTGGGTTTTAGGATGTGGAAAACTTAACAAAATGTGGCTTTGGTGGTCTCCATCTTTCTGATTGAACCCGTCTTCAGGTAAACAAACATTTTTCTCATCAATATCCTGTATATATGATATGATAAAATGTACCGTTGATGTGTTTGGTTGATGTCTCCTTTCATGCACTTGTCTGTTTTTGTCCCCCCAAATAGCCCAGATTGCACATGTTATTTCCATGCACTTATCCTTAGAATGCACAAAGAACAACCAGTCCATCCACTGTCTGTATCTTTCATTCAACTGTCCCTGTGAATAGCTCAGATTACACATGTTATTTCTTTGCACTTATCCTTAGAATGCGCAAAGAACAACCAATCCATCCATTGTCTGTATCTCTCATTAGACTAATCTTGAGGCCATTGGATTTTTTACTTACTTTATAAATAGATAATATTTTGTAAATAAAATAAGTTAGATTCATAATTAAGTAATGATACAATGTTAGAAAAAGTACTTTTATACAAAGTAAAAAATAAAATCATAATAATTTGTTTGTTTATGTCCTCTTTTATTTCATCAAAAGAAACAAAATCATAAAATAAATTAGTTTAGTGAATTGGAGAAGTTATTTCTTTTTTTTTTGGTGAAAAAAAACAAATTACACAAAAGGAATTAAGTTAATTTCTCTAAGAGAGAATCTTCAAACAGTTTAAGGCCCGATCTCCTATCGCGAACCATCTTGACAAGTCCATTTGTGATTTTATTCTCCTTGTGAAAGATATATTGAATTTTCCATTGTCTTACTAAGTCTAATAGCTGGTGAATTCTCCTGAAAACAGACGAATTATAACCCTCCCAATGATACATCTTGAATCGCATTAACGGGTCCAAGACTATTAGTCTGAATTAGAACATTACCATAATCTCGTTGCAGAGTAAGCTTCAAACCATCTAGGATACCCCAAATTTCAGTGTCAACAACCATGCACATGCCCAAATATCTACTAAAATCGAAGATATACTCCTCATTGTGGTCACATACAGGCAACAACTATCCTCATTTCTAACCAAACCATCTGTAGTCAGGTGTACGCAATTCTTTGCTGGATTCGGTCCTACAACGAGACTTTGTGAACCATACTTAAATATTTGGAAATAGAAGTTAATTTTTTCCTAACTAACAGAAACCTTGATGATTTCATCAATATTCTATAAGGAACCCTGAAAAATTTAGAGGTTATGGTTTTTCCAAATGTGCTAAGAAATCATCCCAAAAAGGCATGGCCAATTAACTTATTTCAGAAAAAAGACCATTGATAAGAAGGTTCCTTGTCATCCATTCATAAAGAGATTTAAAGTAAAATGTAGAGAGCTTATATGTAGGGATGAGCTTGTTCTAGATAACTTTAGCCACAGGGCAATCCCTAAGAACATGTAATACATCCTTGGCACCAAATCCATATATTACACATGCACTGTCATTTCCTATTCCTTTTATTACCCTTTTTGTGTTTTTTAGTAAGCGTTCTTTAAAACAAGCCATAGAAAGTATTTAACTCATTAAGGTCCTTGGAACTTCCACGATAACTGCCAAATGGGTTCTTTTGAATTCCAAGAGCTTGTTGAAGCTCTTGAAACTTTTGAATTCCAAATGGGTTCTTTTGAATTCCAATAATTTTATTGATGATGTCTTCATTAACCCACAATATAAAGAAGTCTAAGTTCTAAGAGCCGTTATCCGTAACCATATTATTAAGAGGATAATTCATGTCAAGATTAGTGTAAGAAGGAATCTGCTTAAACAGGGGATCGGTATTCAGAATCCAAGGGTCTTGCCAATAATTTATACAATTCCCATCACCTACTAACCAAATTAAAATTTCTCGAAAAAGAGGCCATACTTTTGTGAGGGATCTCCATAAAAAGGAACATAGACAATTCCTTAGAGACTCAGGTAATCCGTGTTAAACCTTGTACTTCGATCTGAGGACCCTAACCCAAAGGGCATTGGAATTGGTCATAATATTGAAACCAACCTTTATCATGAAAGAAGTATTTTGGTCTTTTAAAAGTCTCAGCCCAAGGCCTCTATGTGCTTTGGGCTGGTACATTGAATCTTAACTCACTAAAGCCATCTTTCTCACCTCGTTATGTGAAAACCAGATGAACTATTTGACTATCTATTCAATCTCTTCACACAAACCTTTTGGTATCATTATTGACTGCATGAAGTAATTTGGAATCACAAGTAAAACTGACTAAGCCAAAGTCACTTTACCAGCTAGAGGGAGTTGTTTTACGTCCCAACCAGAAAGCTTGCTTCGAACTTTATCCACAAAAAAACGTAGAGTATTATTAATGACCTTTGCATAGAGAATGGGCCCAAGTAAGAGCCTAAATTGCTTACTTTTTGGAAACTAAAAAATCTGCTTATGCAATCCCTTGGGGCTTAGTCTACCCTATTCAAGAAAAAATGTTGATTTTTCGAATATTGATTTTGTAACTCGAAACCTCACAAAAATTATTGAGGAAACCTTTAATAACTCTAGCTTGATGTTCCTTCGCTTGCCCAAAAAGAATCAAATCATCTGCAAAAAAGAGATGAGACAAAGGTGGGCTAATACTATCCAATCGAATAGGGGACCAACTATCTGCATCTATGGCTGAGTGGATGCTATGACCTAGCCATTCCGTGCATAAGATGAACAGATACAGGGACAATAGACATCTTTGACGAACTCCTCTAACCAGACAGAACTTCTAGGTTGGAACCCCATTCCATAAAACCTGCATAATAGAGGTCGAAATAGCTGACATAATAACATTATGGAGAAAAGAAGGAATGCTTGCAGTCTAGAGAGATGCTTCTATGAAATCCTAGTGGACTCTATCATATGCCTTCTCTAAATCAATCTTGATAGCCATCTATCTCCCGTTCTTGTATTTTCTTCTCATGGAATGAATAACCTCCTACACAATAATAACGTTATCCGTGATGTTTCTTCCAATTACAAATTTGGCCTGTTCTGGGCCAACAATCCGCAAAAAGACAACTTTAAACTAATTAGCAAAAGCTGAGCAAAGGCTGATTGGGCAAAAATGAAAGAAGCATTCCGGGCTCTACTCTTTAGGGATGAGCACAATGATCGTATTTAGATTAGGATCAATGTTGTCCCCAGAGAAAACTTTTCTAACCCAATTACAAACAGATACTCTAACATGATCCCACTGACTTTGATAAGACAAAGTGTGATACTCGTCACTACCTAGAGCCTTTAGATGAGCCATATCAAAGAGGGCAGACTTAATTTCCTCATCAGATAACGGTTTGTTTAGGAAAGAAATGTCTAAATCATTAAGGTGCTGGAATGCACTAAATGGTAAAACATGTATCAGCCCCGGGTGTTCCCCATATAAATTTGCATAGAAGTTGACGGCCTCTGTCTTCAACTTTTCCTCATTTAGAATCCATTCTTTTAAATTATTTTTTAAGGTGGCAATTCTGTTCTATTTTCTTCTTTACAATGTGCACATATGAAAAAAGTTTAGTGTTACAATCTTCTAAAAGCAACTAATCACACTTTACTTTTTGATGCCATAAAAGCTACTCATGATTTAAGATATTATCCAACTCTTGTCTGACTTCCATTTCCAACTGGTGTAGATAGGCCGAATTATTACTATCGAGCGTAGACTGAATGTTATTAAGCTTGCAAACTAGGTGATTCTTGTGAGAAGTAATGTGACCATACACATCGTTATTTTAGTGTCTCACTTTGTTTGTAAAATTAGAGTGTGTCGTCAACATGTTATCAGAGATACTCCAATTCTCTTTAATAAAGTTTGAAAAGCCTGGTTGTTTAACCCATCCCGCTAGAAATTTAAAAGTACACCCCTTACCAGAATAAAAATTAGGCCGTAGGTCCAAACGAAGAGGCCGGTGATCTGATTTAAGTTTAGAAAAGTGAGTTACCGTGGCATAAGAAAAAGCTGAATTCCATGTAACATTGAAAATGGTCCTATCCAACCTCTCAAACACCCTACCTCCTTTCCACGTAAATTGCAATCCCTGTAAACCTAAATCAAGCAGCTTGAACGAGTCTATGGACTCCCCAAAAAGAGGGCACATTCTCCCCACGATTTTCCCTCCTTTCTTTTCATTAGAAGAAAAAATTGCGTTAAAGTCACCAATTGCCAGCCACGGGGTCCCATATCTTAGAATAATATTTTTTAGAACTTCCCAAAGATGTCTTCATTTCCGACAATCAGGGTTTCCATAGACGAAAGTAACCAAAAAAGGCATTCTGAAAGAATTACATGAAATATTTAGGAGAATGAATTAGGGATGGCCTTTTAGAATCTCAACATCAAGCGAGCCTCTCTACCCAATCCAAATGCCACTTGAAAATCCAATTTTCTTGACTCGATGAGAAAATTGAAACTCGAGCTTGGTGGTGATCGAATTTGATTTATCACCACTGACACTTGATTTTAAAAGGCCAATTAAGTTAGGTCTATGTTCACAGTTATACTCATGAAAAATGCGAGGGAATCTGGAGCTAGCACACTCTTGAAAATTCCAACAGAAAATGGTAAAGTTCATAAATATTAAAAAAAGGGGAAAGAAACAAACCCCCTAGGAAGACGCCTTAAGCCTGACATTGGTCAAACTTATATGCTTCGGCTATAGCTTGGGAGCTAATAATCGTAGCTAAGGCAAACATGGCTTTTGGAAGAGCAACACGAGAGCTTCCTGCTACTTTAAAATGTCCCCTTTGGCTACAAATGGTTTTACTTAGGGACTTCCCTTATTGAACAATTTTTCTTTCCCCGTGATTCGCTGCTTTCAGTACTTGAAAGAGAAAAATGACGAACCAGCGACTCTTTTGCCTTTAAAAAAGTTAAAGAATTACATCAAAATTTTTCTTAAAAGGTACGGAAGAATGTTTATTGGGGTCAAGAGTTTTAGAATTCAATTCTACCATAGTTTCGATTAGGCCTTCATAAACGGGACTAAAATGTAAAAATAATTTACTAGAATTTTCATCATGGGATTTCGCATCACTCTTACTGTTATTAGCCTATTTCATATGTTTCATTCCCTCCGTATTAAGATTGACCAAAGTGGTGGGTTAAGTGGGTCCTTAAGATATACATCATTACTTGACCCAACAGAACCCCGTGTGTGCTCAATCAAAATTCCTTACTTTTGAAAAGTGGAGTCCATAGCAAGCTTATTGTTACCCATTAATGATTGTACTTTCGACCCATTAAGTTCAACACCGCTCAAATGGGCCCATATGATAATCCCTATTGTTTTTCCATTAATCGATCTAAAAGTCGGCCTTATTTTCTTACCATCCTGGTTTTTTAAAAACTCCCATTTTTGGAAATTAATCTCCTTAATGCCTTGTTGTTCATCATCGATACCAATAGTCTTATTTTCCAACGTGATTAAAGCGTCAAATCTAGACTTGCCTGATCTTGTATCCGATGATTTCAGTTTCTGGTTTAAAATCTCTTTTTAATTTTGGCATAATTTTCATTCCACAATCATCCATGGGCCAAAGGGTTCGCCCATCTCCACTGGAGCAAACTCCTTGACGATCGGAATAGGGGCTTGCTCCTTGCCACCAACGGAGTTCAGATCTAGGACAATGGAAGGGCAAAAGTCATTTAGGCGACTATAACAACCACAGGGAAGCAAACTGCTGGCAGAGATTCAAACTCAACCCTTTAGACCTTTCCATTAACAAGGATTTGCGAGACAAGCGACTTCTCTAAATTGACGAAAACAACCATTTTCGCAACCCATCTCCTTATGCCACTGTCGATTTTAATGTCCAATCGGGCCACTTTACCTATCAGCTACCAATCTCTTCCAAAACTTGTCGCTTGCAGAGGAAGCCCGTCATACCTAAAAAGCGAATCCATGCCAAAACCATACTTGGAAACAACTTTGACGGGTTAAAACCAATCGTCCCTGGTTGAGCAGTAAGCTAATGACCATAAATAAGCTATGCCCCTTGAGTCAATGCCATATCATGATCACCCTTATTTTAGAACCTAACCAGATAATACCTGTTTTTGACATCCATAAGGTGAAATGGTTGAGAGGGTCTCCATGAATTGGAAATCCAATTATGTAATATGATGATAATTCACTTAACTAACTAAAATCACGACAAAGACAAGCGCACCTATCGAATAGTAGTATAGCTATGGTGAGTCGGGGATATCGTATCCACGGGGACTAAAAGAACTAGTAATTACTATCTTTTTATTATCTAACCTATAAATTGAAGGGTTGTTTTTAATCTAAAATTAAATTAATTATTAAAGACTCGACAGATGATGAATTGGGAAAAATATTTGAAGAAAACCAATGATAAAGACGATACCCAGGAAAGAATCCACCTAGACTTCACTTATTATTCTGAATATGAGTTAAATGATTTATTCACTTATCTTGATCCGTAGAAATCCTTAAATTATATTAATATCTCTTTCGAGAGTATAAATAACTGACTCTAGATTGATTAATTGAAATCTCTTTCTAATTAAAACACCTATTGTCGTATTAACTCGATCTATGGATTTCCCTATTAGATTTGACTTTAATCCGGTAGATTTATGTCGTCCTATTTCTAAGATTTCATGCAACTCCACTCAATTATGCCAGATCTACTTTTAAATAGGGACTTTTGCTCCACTGAAATAAGCATATAAATCATGAATTAATATCCTGAAAACATTAACACATGAAGTAATGATAAACCATAATTTATACATATTATTGTCCCATGCTTAACACATTTATGAATGGTTTCTTCTTAGATTTGGTGAATTTGATGCTCCCAATCCTTTAATTTTATGTTTTATACTTAGGTGAGCACAGGAGAGAAAGAACAAGAAATGGGTCGAAAACGAAGAAAATGGGCCGACGTAGGAAAACAACACGACTTGGACTTCCTCACATGGGTAGCACACATGCCCGTTCCATTCTAGCAGGCTCGAACACGGCCTAAAACAACCTCAACATGGGCGTGTCTATCTCTCAGCCTTGACCACGGCCTGAAGTAATCGCACACGGGCGTGTCACACGGGCGTGTCACACGGGCGTGTCACACGGGCGTGTCCCTGTCGAGCCCAAGTTGAGTTCTATTCGGAAAAGGGAAATTTTGAGGGCTTTTAGGCATTATAAAGCCTATTTAAACACCCTAGAGGAGGATTGAGGGAGACATAGAAAATAGGAAGTAAGGAATTACTCGAAGAAAGCCGATTGATCCATCTCAGAAGCCAGATTCACCTCCAAGACTGAAGATCTCCTTTCAATTTCCTTCAGAGGTTTTTGGGTTTTCTTTATGTTTTGTTGTCATTCTTTTGAGATGTTTTCTTTTATAGTTATGAACTAAATCCCCTAAATACCTAAGGGGGATGAAACCTAAGACGGATCTTGTTAATATTTTCTGAGCTGTATGATAAATACTTGATTTGTTCTTAATTATGACTTTAACTCTTGTTTGAATATTCCAGGATATTGATTCAAGTATTGATATGCTTATTCGGAGGATGAATAGTCCCTGTCTAAGATTAGATCACTCATAATTAAGTAGAGTTGCATGCAATCCTAGAGATAGGATGACATAAATCTGCCGGATTAGAGTCAAATCTAATAAGGGAGTCCATAGATCGAGTTAATACAAAACTAGGGGTTTTAATTAGAAACATATTTCAATTAATCAACCTAGGGTTAGACATTATTAGTCTTGAATAGGGATAATAACATAACTTAAGGATTTCTACGGATCAAGTCAAGTGAATAAATCGTCAGGTTCAGAGTCAGTTAACAAGAGAAGTCTAGGTGGATCCTTCATTGGGTGTTGTCTAAAATCAATCAGTTTTTCAAAAGTATTTCCCCCAATCTATTTTCTGTGCATTCTTAGATTAGTTAATTAGTTAGTTAAAACACTCTTCATTATTCTTAGGCTAGATAATAAAAAGAAATTTAATACTAATACTTTTAGTTCCTTTAGGTTCGACATCCGGTCTTGCTAAAACTATACTACTATTCGATAGGTGCGCTTGCCTTCGTCATGATAATAGTTAGTTTAAGTACGATCATTTATAAATTTTAAAACTTATCGCGAGCGACAATCAAGTTTTTGGCACCGTTTCCGGGGAACTAAGATATTAGGAACACTCGATTTTATTACTTTAGCTATTTACTTTTATTGCAATTTAAATTTTGTTTTGATTTTCGTTACTAAATTCTCTTTTTCTTTCTTCTGACAGGTTCTTATAGTTTATGACTAGAAGAAACCTATCAGGACCATTACTTCTTGACGGTGAGATCGATCGCACAGCTCACAGAAATCGAAGAGAAATAAGGCGAAGCTTAAGATACACAGAGGAAGAGCAGGAGGAAGATACTCTAACTACAAACGAGGAGATGACTAAAAATCAGGAAAATCCACTATCTTATGCGATTACTGCTGACCCAGTAAATTAGAATCCTGCTCCTCGTACTATGTATGATTATGCTAAACCTACTTTAACAGGAATTGAATCGAGTATAGTTAGGCCTGCTATTGCTGCAAGTAATTTTGAACTGAAACCTAACACAATTCAAATGATACAATAGTTTGTTCAGTTTGATGGTTTGCAGGACGAAAACCCAAATACTTATTTAGCAAATTTTCTGGAGCTTTGTGACACATTCAAGATTAATGGTGTTTCTGATGATGTCATTCGCCTTTGGCTATTCCCCTTTTCCCTAAGAAATAAAGCTAAACAGTGGTTGAATTCGTTACCACAAGGATCAATCACTACTTGGGAACAAATGACCGAAAAATTTTTACTTAAATACTTTCCACATATTAAAATAGCTAAACTAAAAAATGATATTTCTTCTTTTGTGCAGATGGATTTAGAAACACTTTACGATGCATGGGAGAGATACAAGGACCTACTACGAAGGTGCCCTTACCATGGGTTATCTCTATGGCTGCAAGTTCAAACATTTTATAATGGTGTAAACCCCTCGACAAGATAGATGATTGATGCAGCAGCTGGTGGAACCATCAACAACAAAACACTTGAAGCAGCTTATGAATTTATTGAAAAGATGTCACTGAATAACTATCAGTGGCAAGTCATGCGGACTAAGCCAACCAAAACAGCAGGCGTTTATAACGTCGATGCGGTTAATATGTTATCAAATCAGGTGGAACTTCTAAATAAAAAGATTGATGGTTTATTTGGTTCTACGCAGGTACATCCAGTGATGAGGTGTGATTCAAGTAGAGGAGGCGTACATACAGAATATCAACCTTTCAATCCTACAGCCGAAGAGGAGCAAGTTCACTATATGGGTAATAATAACTCTAGATCTCTAAATAACCCATACAGTAATACTTATAATGCAGGTTGGAGGAACCACCCAAATTTCTCATGGGGTGGTCAAGGAAATCAAAGGCCAAAAAATCCGTCGGGTTTTCAACAACGACCTTATCAACAGGAAAAGAAACCGAACCTTGAGGAAATGCTAACAAAATTTATCTCGGTGTCAGAAACTCGATTCCAGAATACCGAGACAACACTTAAGAATCAACAAACGTTGATCCAATGGCTCGAAACTCAGATAGGCCAGCTGTCAAAATTAATTTCTGAATGACCACCAGGTAGTTTGCCAAGTGATACTGAAGCTAACCCAAGGGAACAGCTCAATGCGATTAACGTTGGAAATGAGGAAGGGTTAGTTGCATCCGAACCAGAACCAAAGCAAGAAGCTGTGGAAAGCAAAGGTAAAGGTAAAGTATACCACAATGAACAGAAATCGGTAAGTGTAGAATATAAACCTCGTGTACCATATCCTAATGCGACAAAGAAAGACTGCTCAGATGAACAATTTGGTAAATTCCTTAAACTTTTAAAGAAATTACATATCAAATTACCATTTATTGAAGCTTTTTTGCAGATGCCGTACACAATGAAGTTTTTAAAGGAGCTTTTAGCAAATAAGCAGAAGTTGGATGAGGTGTCGCATGTGGAGTTAAACGCAGTTTGCTCAGCTATTTTACAAAATAAGCTGCCTAATAAATTAAAATATCCAGGGAGTTTTACAATTCCTTGTTTAATTGGTAGTTTAGATGTGAACAATGCGTTAGCTGATTTAGGGGCTAGTATCAATGTCATGCCTAGAAAATGTTTAAGCAACTAGGTCTTGGGAAAACCAAACAAACTAGGATGAGCATTCAATTAGCAGATAAAACTATTAGATTTCCTAGGGGTATTGTTGAATATGTACTCGTTAAAATTGATAAATTTATATTCTTAGTGGATTTCGTTGTTCTAGACATAGAGGAGGATAGTAATGTTCCCTTAATTTTAGGAAGGCCCTTTTTAGCAACTACTAGAACAATTATTGATGTTGGCAAAGGTGAACTCACACTTCGTGTGGGAGACGAAACAATCACCCTACAAGCTCGCAATTCGAGCACCACATCAAAAATTGAAGGTGGTTGTATAAAACATTCTACTAAGGTTGACCATATGTTGCAACCTACTTTGCAGGAAATAAGTTCGAAGGACACACATGAGCCATGTTCAAGCAATATCAAAGGACCTATCCATGAAGAACGAAGCCTACAAATCGAGGAGTTAGATGAATGGTGGACAAATAAACCAAAGACACGCCATAATAAGCTAAATTTTTTCCCAACTCAAATTAAGGTTGGAGACAAAGTACTATTAGATGCAGCAGATCCTCGTATTACCACTTTTGGAACGAATGGAGCAATCCCTCTTACGGTAATTAACATCTTTCCATACGGTACAGTCGAGGTAACTTATTCTAAATTTGGCATGTTTAAGGTAAATATTACTCATTTAAAACCTTATTTTGATAAAATTGATAGCAAAAATGAGGAGTGTAAACTCCTCGAACCACCATGACGCGTGAAATCAAGGTAAGTCGAGCTTAGGTTATAAATAAGCCCTTCTCGGGAGGCAATCCGAGCACTAACGGTATTAACTTCTTTAAATTCTAATGATTTAACACCTAACTTACTTCTTGAATATAGGTTTTCCACAACCACACGGCTAGGCACATGGGCGTGTTTTAGAACGTGTGAAAACAAGGCAAAATTTTTCCCTAACACGAGATGCGACAAGTGGCCACAACCGTGCGACATGGCCGTGGGTGATCCTGCCAAAACAACACGGGCGTGTGACACGTCCGTGGCTTAGAACCTTGGTTAAACCTGAGAAAGTAACAGGGCGTGCGACACGCCCGTGCCTAGCACTCGTGGTCGACACTGTCAAACTAACACTGGCGCGGGCCCACATACACAGGCGTGGGAGAAGCGAACGAAGCCAGACACGACCGTGCGACAAGGCTGTGTACACCAACATGCCCAAGGAACACGGGTGTGGAGTGAATGTTAGATGCGCCAAAATTTTAAAAACGCGAAACACACGGGTTGAAATCAGGACACGGTTGTGTACCCCAAAATCTATAAAAACCCCTCACCATTCATCATCCTCTTCCCCCAAAATCCCTAACCCTAGCCGCTACAATTCCACACGCCTTCTCTGCCATACCCCTACGCCGCCTTCAACCTCATTTTTGACTTCAAGCTCATCCCTTTTGCATTCGTTTACTCTTTTCTCTTCTATTTTACTTACTTTTGATGCTTATTATCATAATAATCTCTATTTTTTTTCATATTATTTCCATTTATGTTGAATCAAGATAGTAATGAAGCCTCATGCTATTGTCATTCTCATACCCATGCCATCACCATGCTCATACTCATGCTATTGCCATGTTAATTGTCACAAAAAGCTCTGCCATTAAATTGATTGTTTTGGTTGAGTTTTTGTTCATGTTAGTAGTTTTGGTTGAAGTTGTGAGTTTAAATGCATAGTTTGTTCTGTTTTGAATTCATTTACACATTATCTTTTCCATTCATTAAGACAACATAATGGTTCTTCTTGCAGGTATACAATGTCAGCTTCACGTGGTAAAAAAGGTCACCGTTCCTGCTTCAAAGGAAAGGAAAGGAACAACGTTATCCTTGAGTCCTACCGCAGAGATTCGTCACCCCTTCTTTCAGTTTCCGGTGAGACCCCAAGAAGAACTCTTCCAGATATTTCGGGCCTAATCTTTAAGTGCGGGCCGCTGCATTGACTGGGCTGCACTTGAACAAATCCAACTAGCTGACATGATCAGAGTTCTTCTGTCAACCGATCCATGGGAACTTTTCTTTATGACCATCGAGCCGACTTACCTTGAGCTCACACTCGAGCTTTGTTCGACTTTCCATCTTCAAGACTTCATAAACAATTTTGATGATCCCGACACGGTTCAATTTCACCTTGGAGATTTAGTTCACCAGTTAATCATCCCAGAGTTCAGTACCGCACTGGGCCTATACACAGAGGAGTTTATGGAAGAGAACGACCTCCACGCTCTCAACCGTAACATCTATCGTTCTCCTTCACGGTGCTGAAACGCTTTAGTACCTGTCTCGGCCACCTATGACCCTAGCCACTCCAAGGCATCGGCTCTTGCCCCATCCTTGAGGTACCTACATTCTATTTTAGCTCACACTTTGACAGGACGGCGAGAGAGCACCGGCGTCGTCAACACTCACGACATCTACTTTCTATGGTGTATGTCGCATGGGCACGTCTTCGACCTTGCCTATTTCATCGCCCTCGCCATTCGCCATCAAACGGAGCGGTATCGAAAGGGGGTCATCTCCATTGGCCCTTATGTGACTCGACTTGCTCGACACTTCGGGCTCCTCAACACAGCAACACAAGCATCCTCCCTTACTCTTATTAGCCAGATGTCTCCACAAGGTATCTCGAGCATGCTAAATATGAGGATGATCGAAAAACACCGTGGAACTTACCCTCCTCAATATCGCCTCGCCCAATCAACAAAGGATGAGGCCCCCGAGGACATTACTGATGTCCTTCCATGACATGAGGACCCACCGTCTCAGCCACCACCCACCTATCGTCCAGTTCATGCGACGACTTCATACTCTGACATCTCTGAGTGCCTCACTCGATTTCAGCAGCAATGCTTTCAGCATTTTGATAACATTGATGCTACTCTACAGCAGATTTTTCAGCACCTCCACATTTTATCGCCACCACCACCTCGCAAACCATCCGGCGATGATGATGTTCAAAGATTTTGTTTGTTATTTTTATTTTTATCTTTCTTATTATTCTCATTTCCTTTTGATACTATTTTATTTTTAGGTTTTATAAACAATTTTTAATTTCGGCTATTTCATTACAAGCAATTATTTTTCTTCATATTCTTAAAAAGTTCCTGATTCTGTCACAGTTATAAAGAGTTCCAAAGCTCACAATTACTTAGGAACTTGAAACTCCACTGGAAAATGTTCTCCACAACTGTCATGTCCTGCTCAACCACCACCAGAGTATTCTCCTCCATTATGCAAAACTCCAACCTTAGGAGTTCATTTCATTTAACATTCAGGAAGTTTCACTTCTCTCCCTATTTTATGATCTTATATCTCTAATTGCCACTAACTTTATCTTTGTACATTGAGGGCAATGTACATCTTAAGTGTGAGGGGTAAATTATATCACTATCAGAAAAATCCCTAAATTTTATCTTATTCTCTTGGAAATCCCTCATATCATTATTAGAATGAATTTTGATTAATTTATGATTTTTATTGATATGACTTGAATTAAAACATAGGCATTCATGCATTGATTATTTAAACTTTAAGACATTAGAGAATCAAGCATGATAAGTTGATTTTTGAGAATTTAAAATTTTAAGTTGTTCTCCTCAAGTTTAGGTATTATCTTGAATTGAAATCCACAAGTTTAAACATAAAAAAGCCATAATTTTTGTGAGATTTTGAGCCTTTAGAGCATCTATTATTTCTTTCATACTCACTTTTATTGTTGCTTAAGTGCGTCAATATCGAATTGTTATTCTAGAACTTGCTTGATTATGTATGTCGAGACCACACCATTTGATTTGATATGTCAAGATGATAGAGGCACTTAGGTTTAACCCACTCATGCCATGAAAAGCCTACCTTCACAATTAAGTAAACCCCTTTGAGCCTAACATCCCATTCATTTATTTACCCTCAATATTAACCCATAACTCATTATTGTTGAAATCCCCTCAATTAATTTTATCCCTATTTTTTGTCGAGATCTGATTTGAATAAATTGCTTAGCTATGCCTTTTTCTTAATAGTTAGTTTGTGTTACTTGATTTGGTCTTAAAAAAATACATACATATCTATTTATTTGCAGTAAGTCGTATTTTTGAAGCTTAGGTGTTCAATTCCATATTCTGAGAAGAGGCTCTTTTGTATGAAATTGATGATTAAATATTTTTCTAGTTAAGTAATTCTTCAATTTAATCTCGATTCTAACCTTCTTTTTCAGCTTGTGACCACACCCTCTAACCAAAGCCTTGTTACAACCCTTTAAAGACCTTTTGATTGATGTATCATTTCAATTTATAGTGGTGGAGATTTGATTTTCATGCAAGCCTATGGTAATAACTTTTCATATTGACTGTTGAGTGCTGAATTCATTATCCTTAAACACCTCGAGTGATTTGAGTGAATCTTTAGTGATGATGTTAGAACTCTGTGAGATTTTGATTCAAAGGTGATTACTTAGACAAGGGGAGATGCTTATATTTTTCGTGATAAAATACTCAACTTGGAATGTTTGAAACTTTAATGTTCTTCTAGTTGAATTTTCAATGTATGATTACTTATGAATTAGTTTGAGATATTATTGATAGGAATTATAAGTTGAGAAAAAAGAAATTCTTAATTGTGAATTAAGGATTTTGCTTGATGACAAGCAAACGCTCAAGTGTGGGGGTATTTGATAAACCGTAGTTTATACATATTATTATCCCATGCTTAACACATTTATGAATGATTTCTCCTTAGATTTGGTGAATTTGATGCTCCTAACCCTTTAATTTCATGTTTTATACTTAGATGAGCACAGGAGGGCAAAAAGAACAAAAAACGGGCCGAAAACGGAGAAAATGGGCCGACGTGGGAAAACAACACGGCTTGGAATTCCTCATACGGGTAGCACACACGCTTGTGCCATTCTGGCAGGCTCAAACACGGCCTAAAACAATCTCAACACGGGCGTGTCTATCTCTCAGCCTTGACCATGGCCTGAAGTAATCGTACACGGGCATGTCACATGGGCGTGTCCCTGTCGAGCCCAAGTTGAGTTCTATTCGAAAAAGAGCAATTTTGAGAGCTTTTAGGCATTCTAAAGCCTATATAACACCCTAGAGGAGGATTGAAGGAGACACAGAGAGTAAGAAGCAAAGAATTACTCAAAGAAAGCCGATTGATCCATCTCAGAAGCCGGATTCACCTCCAAGACTGAAGATCTCCCTTCAATTTCCTTCAAGGGTTTTTGGGGTTTTTTTATGTTTTGTTATCATTTTTTTGAGATGTTTTCTTTTATAGTTACGAACTAAATCCCCTAAATACCTAAGGAGGATGAAACCTAAGATGGATCTTGTTAATATTTTCTGAACTGTATGATAAATACTTGATTTGTTCTTAATTATGACTTTAACTCTTGTTTGAATATTCCATGATATTGATTCAAGTATTGATATGCTTATTCGGAGGATGAATAGTCTTTGTCTAAGAGTAGATCGCTCATAATTAAGCGGAGTTGCATGCAATCCTAGAGATAGGACGACATAAATCTGTCAGATTAGAGTCAAATCTAATAAGGGAATCCATAGATCGAGTTAATGCAAAACTAGGAGTTTTAATTAGAAAGAGATTTCAATTAATCAACCTAGGGTTAGACGTTATTAGTCTTGGATAGGGATAATAACATAACTTAAAGATTTCTAAGAGAAGTCTAGGTGGATCATTCCTTGGGTGTTGTGTAAAATCAATCAGTTTTCCAAAAGTATTTCCTCCAATCTATTTTCTGTACATTCTTAGATTAGTTAATTAGTTAGTTAAAACACTCTTCATTATTCTTAGGCTAGATAATAAAAAGAAAATTAATACTAGTACTTTTAGTTCCTTTGGGTTCGACATCCAGTCTTGCTAAAACTATACTACTGTTCGATAGGTGCGCTTACCTTGATCGTGATAATAGTTAGTTTAAGTACGATCATTTATAAGTTTTAAAACTTATCGCGAGCGACAATCAAGTAAATACACTTAATTGAGATTAAGAGCAAATACATGTAAATAATATTCATCATAGGTTTCATCTTCCCTAGGTATCTAGGGAATTTAGTTCATAATTTGGGAAGAAAACATCTCAAAATTAGGAAAACAACAAGATATAAAGAACCCAAAAACTTCTAGAGAAATTGAATGGAGATCTTCAATCTTGAAAGAGATCCTGCTTCTGAGTTTATTCCGACGACATTTTTCGAGTAATTTCTTCATTCTACTTGCGTCCTCCTTAGGTCTTCTTCTAGTGTGCATTTATAGACTTTAGAATGCTCAAAGACCCTAAAAATTGGCTTTTTCCGCTTGTTTTGGAAATAGGAAGCGGTATCAACACAGGCTAGCACATAGGCGTGTGGCCAGCCACACGGGCGTGTGCTCAGCCCTTGTGGGAATGGCCAGGCCGTGTGGATCCTGAAAGTGGCTTGTTTTGTCCGATTTTGGCCCGTTTTCTGCTCCTTTTGCTCCCTTATGCTCTCCTAAGTATAGAAACATGAAATTAAAGGATTAGAAGCATCAAATTCACTAAATTATATAATAAACAATCCAAAAACACATCAAGAATGGGATTAAAACATGTTACTTTTATGACTTATCAAATATCCCCACACTTAAGCGTTTGCTTGTCCTTAAGCAAAATCCTCAACTCATAATTAAAATTAAACTTTCTCAATTCATAATTTTCATCAAATAATGTTTTGTCATAATTTACAAATAATCATACATTGATAATTCAACTAAAAGAGCACTAAAGATTCAAACAATCCAAGTCACACATTTTTAAATCATGAAAACATATGTATTTCCCCTTGTCTAAGTAATTACCTTTAATTCAAAACTGACAAGAATTGACATCCTTACTAAAGATTCACTCAAATCACTCAAAGAGTTTAAGGTTCAAAAATTAAGCACTCAAAAGTCAAACATGAAAAGTCATTACCATAGTCTTGCTTGAAAATCATATCTCCACTACTATAAAATTAGATAATACACAAATCAAAAGGTCTTTAAATGGTTGTAATAGGGCTTGGGTTAAAGGTGTGGATAAAGGCTGAAAAATAGGGTTAGAATCGAGATTGAATTGATAAATTACCTAACTAGAAAAATAAACTAATGCTGAATAATTACATCAATCGAAATTATCAATAATAATACGAGCTTCTTCTAAAAATATGGAACTAATTGTTTAAGCTCAAATAACATAGAACTAGTAATAATCAAAATAAATATACATAATTTTTTTTTCACTTTTTTTCCTTTTCTTTTTGAATTATGGATAATAAGAGATAATTTAACAACTAAAACAAAAGAACATAGTTAGGAAATTGACCAAATCAAATCTCGACAAAAAGGGAGTCAATAAAATATGAAAAATTCCCAATGAATCAAAAAGAATGAGTTATGGGTTAATATTAAGGGTAGATCAAGAAACGATTTATTAGGCTCAAAGGGGTTCATTAAGGGTTAATTATAAAGGTAGGATTTTTAGGATAAGTGGGTTAAAACCTAAGTGCCTTTATCATCTCAGTATATCAAATCAAATATGTGGTCTCGACATGTAGGTTATAACCAATCAGTATTGACACACTCATAACCAAAAATAAAGTGAGCAAGAGAAGTGTATGCTCTAAAGGCTCAAAATCTTACAAAAATTATGGTTTTTGATATCAATCTTGCAAATCTCAAACTTAAAGGTAATACCTCAATTTAGGGAAACAACTAGCAATATTTATCCTGAAAATAGACTCATCATGCTTGATTCTCTCATGCCTTAAATTTTAAACAATCAATGCACAATTACCTATGAATTTAATCTAGAACATATCAATAAAAATCACAAATTGATAAGAATTCATTCTAATAGTAAAATGAGAAAATTACTGGAACACAAGACATAATTCAGGGATTTTATAATAATCATATAAATAACCTCCCCACACTTAAGATGTACATTGTTTTTAATGTACAAAAATAGATAAACACAGTAGAAACAAAAATACCATACGAGAGGGAGAGAATTGAAACTGCCCTGAATATTGGATGAAATTCCCAAAATAGTGAAAAGTGGAATTGTAGATAAATGTAGATGTAGAGAATGATTCTGAGCAACTGATAAGAAAATAAACACAACACTGAAGAAGATTAAAGGGTTACTCGATTAGAAACAACCATAATAAATAAAAACATATAGTTCAAACTATAAAAACAAAAGAAGTCTAAAAACATAACAACAAACATAAAAATAGAAATAAAACTAAAAATAAGAAAATAAAAATAAAAATAAAATAAAATGATAAATAGACTCAATGGTCCTCATCATCAGATGTATCGGCATTGTGAGTTGTCGGTGCTGGAGGAGTAATATGGAAATGCTGACAAATCTGTTAAAATGTCACATCAATACAGTCGAATCTCTTATCGCAGTACTGACGGAAGCTAGTGAACTCCTCGGTGGATACTCCTCGGAAGCTAGTAGCAGAAGGAACAGGTCGGTGACTCAAAGGTGGAGGCTGCAGTGGGTCCTCGTGATAGGGAAGAACATCATCAGTGAAGTCCTCGAGTTCATTCTGAGCGTTAAAATAAAACAGTCGGTACTGAGAAGGATCCACTCTACGACGCTGCTCGATCATCCTCATGTATATCATACTCGAGATACCCTGTGGGGACATCTGACCAACAATTGTGAGTACGGAGGACTACTCTGGTGTGTCTAGGAGACCGCAGTGTTGAGCGAGATGAGTCACGTAAGGGCCTAGACAGATGGGGCCCTTCTTGTGGCGGTCAATCTGATGGCAGAAAGATAAAGCAATGAAGTACGCCAAATCAATAATATGACCGTGGGCCATGCTCCATAGGAAGTATGCGTCGTGAGTGCTAACGACTTCAGTGTTCTCTTTTCGACCTGTCAAAGTGTGAGCTAAGAGTGTGAATGTATCGTAAGGCCGGAGAGAGATAAGTCGCCTTTGAGCGACTCACGTCATAGGGTGTCTGGCTAGCTGTAAGATCAGTCCAACAATGTGATGGTGAGTGATGGATGTGCCAATAAAGCTGAAGGAAGTCCTTGGGGCTCATGAACTCCTCTGTGCAGAGTCCCATAGTAGCACTGAACTCTGGGACACTCATATGTCGCACCAAACCACCCAGGCGAAAAGTGATGGTGCTTAGTTCATAATGAACCATCATGACCTGCTGTACTGAAAATGTAGCACAAAACTCTAAGGTAAGCTCTATGTATGCGGGTTCGATGATGTCGAAGAATCTATCCTACAGAGCCGTGACAATAATGGCACGCATGTCATCAGCTAATCAAACCTGCTCTAATGCGGCCCACTCAATGCAGCAGCTTAGGCTGAGTGGTCGTACGCGATGGAGCTGGTATAAATCCTCTTAGGGGCTCGCTGCAAATCAGAGGTAACGGTGTCGAGCCTTGGCGGAGGTGCTTGAGGAGGAAGTCGCTCCGGGCCACTTCTGCTTTTTCGAAGCGGGGACAATGGTATTAGATTTGCCACGTGTGTTCGTCATAGTGGATCTGCAAGAAAGTGATCAAATAATATTAAATGGACGAATCAACATAATACAGGCATGCTAATAAGAAGGGAAAAATCTCAGTAAAGCTCAATAATTTTCCTAATAGAGAATGGAATATAATAAAGCTAAGGGATAGCAGGCTACTACCAAACAAAAACCTAAATAATAGTACACATGAAGAAGCAGATTAGTAAGATTAAAATTAAAGCACCAATAAAATCAACCAAACAAAAGATAGACGTAAGACTACAGAATAAAAGAAAATACAATTTAAAGAAATGGAATCATCAATTTAACAAGAAGAATATTCAATACCCAAAAAAAAAAAAACATAGCCTCAATAGTCAATAAGCATAAATAAAACAAGAATCAAAGCAATAAACCCAATTAAAAATGACATGGAATAAAAAAATAATAATAAAAGAAATAAATAAAGAATTATTAATTATAATAAAATAAAATAAAAGAAAATAAGGGTAAAAGGGGGAAAACCGTTAGTGGAAAGGGTGGTGGTCGACGAATGGGAAGGGGGCGGCGGTCAGTGGTGGTTCGGGTCTTGTGGTGGCTGTTGTGGCCCGGTGGTGCAAGAAGAAGAAAAAGTCATAAAAAGATGGGGAATAGTGTGTGGTGGATTAGGTCGCGTGAGGTTGGGGAAGAGGGCCGACGAAGGTGTACTCAAAGGAGGTCGAAGGAGGGTAGGTGATCGATGGGGTGGGAAATGAGAGGGAAAAAGAAGGGGAAAGGGAAAAAGAATAGAGGGGGAAGACGGTGCGACGGCTTGGGAAAGGAAAAAGGTAAAAAGGGGTGGTTGGTACGTGCGAGGTGGTTGAAGGGGTGGCCCGTGTCATATGCCTATGTGGCTTCATGTTTAGCCCGTGTGCGATAAAATTAACAACCCAATCTTCACACAGCCTTGAACACGCCTGTGTGTCCAAGCCGTGTGGTTTACACGGTCGTATGCAATCTCATTCGCTTCTCCCACGCCAGTGTGACCTCCCACACGTCTGTGTGACCGTATATACGGCCGTGTGCCTTGCCCGTGTAACTCTCTGACTTGTTTTAAAATTGAAAATTTTAGTTTCAAGTTTCACACGGCTTATGACACGCCCGTGTATCTAGGCTGTGTGATCCACACGGCTTTGTCACACGCCCGTGTGGACTATTTTAGGTCGTGTATCTGTTGATTTTTAGAAAAATTAAGTCTTTGGCTCCACACAACCAAAGACACGCCCGTCTGTCCAGGCCGTGTGGGTTAAACAGCCATGTCGCCAGGCCGTGTAACTCACTATTGATTTTCTTCAATTTTAAAAACTAAGTCATATGTTCCACACAGCCAAGGACACGCCCGTGTGTCCAGGCCGTGTGGGTTTTAAAAACCATTTTTTAAAATTAATTAATTTTTAAAAAATATAATGAGATAAAATTAGTAAATTAGGAATGCTAACACTCGGGTTGCCTCTCGAGAAGTGCTTATTTAAAGTCTAAGCTTGACTTACCTCGTATTCGCACAGTCACGGTGATTCGCGGAGTCGAAACTCCTCTTTCTCACTGTCAATTCTTTTATTTAAATAAGGTTTAAGTCGAGTAATGTTTACCTTAAAAGTGCTGAAATGAAAATGAGTTACCTCGACTGTATCGTATGGGAAGACATTGAGTACCGTAAAAGGAGTCACTCCGTTTGCATTAAGCTCTGAAGTGGTTATTTGAGGGTCGGTTTCATCCAATAACACCTGATATCTAACCTTAAATTGGTTCGTCCCATCCTTAAGCTTGTCATGGAGTCACTTTGGTTCATCATGTATTCTCGGTTTCTTCTTGACGTGTATCCGCCATTCATCTAGTTCATCAATTTGTAGTCTTCTTTCTTCATGATTTGTTCTGTTTTTGTCATATAAAATGGACCGTAGCTTTATCATATTTTTTTGAGGTGTTTCCTACAAAGAATGTTGAGTCACAAGGTTATTAACATTAACAGAACTCGTAATATCATTTCGATCACTAGATATCCTAATAGAATCACAAGCTTGGAGTTTAATCATGTCATCACCTACACGAAGTATTAACTCACCTGTACCAACGTCTAAGATAGTTCTAGCAGTTGCTAAAAAGGGACGACCTAGAATTAAAGGTGCATCACTATCCTCATCCATGTCTAAAACAACAAAATCAACCGGGAATATGAATTTATCAATTTTAACAAGCACGTCTTCAACAATACCACTAGGAAATCTAACAGTTTTGTCTGCCAATTGGATACTCATCCTAGTTTGTTTGGGTTTCCTAAGACCTAGTGTTTAAACATTTTATAGGGTATGACATTAATACTTACCCCTAAATCAGCCAAAGCATTGTTAACATTTAAACTACCAATTAAACAAGGGATAGTAAAACTCCCTGGATCTTTCAATTTGTTGGGTAGTTTGTTTTGCAAAATGGCTGAGCACACTGTGCTTAACTCCACGTGCGACGAATCATCTAACTTCTGCTTATTTGCTAAAAGCACATTTAAAAATTTAACGAAATTTGCATTTGCGAAAGAGCTTCAATAAACAGTAAATTACTATGTAACTTTTTCAACAGTTTAAAGAATTTACCGAATTGTTCCTTTGTGTGGTCTTTTTTTGTCGCGTTGGGATATGGCACACGTGATGTATAATCTTTACTGACTGATTTTTGTTTATCTTGACTTACCTCAACCTTACCTCGACTTACCACACTTTCTTGCCTTAGATCTATTTTGGTTCAACTAACCCTTCTTCTTCTCGAACCGTAATTGCATGAAGCTACTCTCTTGGGTTAGTTTCGATATTGCTAGGCAAGCTACCTTGTGGTCTCTCTGAAATCAGCTTAGCAAGCTGACCTATCTAGTTCTCGAGTCTTTGAATCGACGCTTGTTGATTCTTAAGTGCGGTTTCAGTGTTTCAGAAACGGGTTTTCGAAACTGAAATAAACTTCGTCAACATCTCCTCAAGGTTTGACTTCTGCTTTTGTGGGTAAGGTTGTTGTTGGAAGCCTAGAGGGGGTTGTGGTCTTTGATTTCCTAGACCACCCTAAGAGAAATTGGGATGGTTTCTCTAACCTGCATTATAAGTGTTACTATAAGGATTATTCTGAGGTCTAGAATTATTACCAATATAGTTAACTTCTTCGTATTCTGTGCTAGGGTTGTAGGACTGACTTTCTGGATGGTTCATCCCTCCTCCATTTGTATCGCATTGTATCACTGGATGTACCTGCGTAGAATCATATAAACCATCAATCTTTTTATTCAAAAGTTCTACCTGGTTTGATAGCATGGTGACCGTATCAACATTAAAAACACTGGCTGCTTTCATCGGCTTTGTCCTCATGACTTGCCACTGATAATTATTCAGTGACATTTCTGCTATAAACTCGTAAGTCTCTTCAGGTGTTTTGTTATTCAGAGTCCCACCGATGGATGTATCGATCAATTGCCTAGTTGAGGGGTTCAAACTGTTGTAAAAAGTTTAAACCTGTAGCCATAGAGGTTACCCATGGTGAGGGCACCTTCTCAATAAATCTTTATATCTCTCCCATGCATCATATAGAGTCTCTAAATCCATTTGCACGAAGGAAGAGATATCATTCTGATCGTGATTTTCTGTGATAAGTTTTATAAATTTATAATTAATCGTTCTTGAAACTAACTATTATCACGACGTAGGCAAGTGTACCTATTAAACAGTAGTATAGCTTTAGCAAGACCGGATTGTCGAAACCTAAAAGTACTAGTAAGGAATGTCTTTTTATTATCTAACCTAAGAAATAAATGGGTTTGTTTTAACTAACTAATTAATTAAACTAAGAAGTTGCAGAAAATAGAATTGGGAAATTACTTCTGGGAAAATGATTGATTAAGGACAATACCTAAGAAAAAATCCACCTAGACTTTTACTTGTTATTCTGGCTCCAAATCAGACGATTTATTCATTTAGCTTGTTCCGTAGAAATCCCTAAGTTATGTTATTATCCCTATTCAAGACTAATAACGTCTAATCCCTAGGTTGAATAACTGAGACTTTTCTCTAATTAACACCCTAGGGTTGCATTAACTCGATATATGGATTCTCTTATTAGGTTTCACTCTAATCCGACAAAATCTTGTCACCCTATCTCTAGGCACGCAACCAAATCCGCTTAATTATGACAAAGTTACTCTTAGTCAGGGTCTATTCCTGCTCCAACTAAGAGTAGTAACTTGAAGTGATATCCTGAAATACCAAAACAAGAATTAAGAACACATAATTAAGAACAAGTTAAATATTTATCATATGATTCAGAAAATAATAACAAGATTCGTCTTAGGTTTCATCCCCCTTAGGTATTTAGGGGTTTTAGTTCATAACTAAAAGGGAAAACATCTCAGAAGAAGTAATAATACAAAACATAAAGAAAACCCAAAATTCCTAAAAGGGAAATTGAAGAGAGATCTTCAGTCTTGATGATGAATCTGGCTTCTGAGATGGATCAATCGGCTTCCTTAGAGTAATTGCTCACTCCCTCTTCTCCATCTCCCCTTTCTTCCTTTTTTGGGGTGTATTTATAGGCTTTGGAATGCCTAAGAACCCTTAAAAGTAGCCTTTTTCGAATTTGACTCAACTTAGGCTCCACAGGGACACGCCGTGTGACACGTCCGTGTGCGATTACTTCAGGCCGTGTTCAAGCCTGTTAGATTGACACGGGCGTGTGTTCTACCCGTGTGAGTCTTGCTTCGATTATGCCAAATTGACACGGCGTGGGATCTGCCCGTGTGAGGAGGTCCAGGCCGTGTTGATTTTGTTCTGTGGCCCATTTTCTCCGTTTTTGGCCTGTTTCTCGTTCCTTTCGCTCTCCTATGCTTATCTAAGTATAAAACATGAAATTAAGGTGTTAGGAGCATCGAATTCACCAATTCTAAGGAAAAATCATTCATAAAAATACGTTAAGCATGGGGTAAAAATATGTATAAATTACAATTTATCACATTCCTCAACTTAGCTATCTTAGCAGGTAGAAAATATTTAACAAAAATTTTCCAGTTATTTGCTCCCATGTAGTGATAGAACCTTGTGGTAGGGAGTTCAACCACTGTTTAGTCTTATTTCTTAATGAGAATGGGAACAACAGAAGGCGAATGGCATCGTCAGAAACGCCATTAATTTTAAAAGTGTCTCAGAATTCCAAGAAATTAGTCAAATTAGAAGTTCGGTCTTCGTCCTGCAAACCATCAAACTGAACAAACTATTAACTGAACAAACTATTGAATCATCTGAATAGTGTTAGGTTCTAGCTCAAAATTATTTACAACAATAGTAGGTCTAACAATACTCGATTCAGCCCCCGTTAAATTGGGCTTGACATAATCGTACATAGTACGAGAAGCAGGATTCGGATTTACAGGAATTGCAGCAACCACAAGAGGTAACTGATTATTTTAATTTTCTGCCATCTCCTCAATAATACCAATAACGTCCTATTGCTCTTCTTTTGTATTCTGTCAATTTTGCCTCGCTTCTTTACGGTTTTTGCGAGCTGTGCTTTCGATCTCACTGTCGAATACTAAAGATCTTGACGGGTTGCTTCTAGTCATAAACTAAAAGAACCTGCCAGAAGCAAATAAAAGAAAAGTTACTAAATTAAAATAAAAACAAAAATAAAATGCAATAAAAAAATGGCTAAAGTAATAAAAATTAAGTGTTCCTAATATTTTAGTCCCTGGCAACGGCATCAAAAATCTTGATGATGATTCACTTAACTAACTAAAATCACGATAAAGGCAAGCGCACCTATCGAATAGTAATATAGCTATGGTGAGTCGAGGATATTGTATCCACGACAACTAAAAGTGCTAGGAATTACTACATTTTTATTATCTAGCTTATAAATTGAAGGGTTGTTTTTTTATCTAAAATTAAACTAATTGCTAAAGACTCGACATAGGATGAATTGGGAAAAATATTCAAAGAAAACCAATGATAAAGACGATACCCAGGAAAGAATCCACCTAGACTTCACATATTATTCTGAATTTGAGTTAAATGATTTATTCACTTGCCTTGATCCGTAAAAATCCCTAAATTATATTAATATCTCTTTCAAGAGTACAAATAATTGACTCTAGGTTGATTAATTGAAATCTCTTTCTAGTTAAAACCCCTATTATCACATTAATTCGATCTATGGATTCCTCTATTAGATTTGACTCTAATCCAGTAGATTTATGTCGTCCTATTTCTAAGATTGCATACAACTCCACTCAATTATGCCAGATCTACTCTTAAATAGGGACTTTTGCCCCACTGAAATAAGCACATCAATCATGAATTAATATCCTAAAAATATTAACACATGAAGTAAGTACACATAATTGAGATCAAGAACAAATATTTATCATGTAACTCAGAAAAATCAAATAATAATATTCATCATAGGTTTCATCTTCCCTAGGTATCTAGGGAATTTAGTTCATAATTTGGGAAGAAAACATCTCAAAATTAGGAAAACAACAAAATATAAAGAACCCAAAAACTTCTAGAGAAATTGAATGGAGATCTTCAATCTTGAAGGAGATCCAGCTTCTGAGTTGATTCTGACGGTGTTCTTCGAGTAATTTCTTCGTTCTACTCTGCGTCCTCCTTAGGTCTTCTTCTAGTGTGCATTTATAGATTTTAGAATGCTCAGAAACCCTAAAAATTGGCTTTTTTCGTGTGTTTTGGAAACAAGGAGCGATATCGCCATGGGCTAGCACATGGACGTGTGGCTAGCCGTGTGGCTCACACGAGCGTGTGCTCAGCCCATGTGGGAATGGCCAGGCCGTGTGGATCCTGAAAGTGGCTCGTTTTGTCCGATTTTGGCCTGTTTTCTGCTTCTTTTGCTCCCCTATGCTCTCCTAAGTATAGAAACATGAAATTAAAGGATTAGAATCATCAAATTCACTAAATTATATAATAAATCATCCAAAAAAGCATCAAGAATGAGATTAAAACATGTTACTTTTATGACTTATCATAATACCCCATAACTCATGTTTTGTCCCAACAGCTTCACGACAACAGTGGTCTCCATGTCCTTAACAAGCCAATCCTTGATTCGGTCAGAAAAATTGATGGCTGGAATCCCATTTACAGTGGATCTCAAAATATCTCTGTAATACCCCTAACCTACATCCGTCACCGGAACAGGGTTACAAGATGTTATTGAAGTTTACAGAATAATTATACAAAAATTCCATTATTTACCTATATTCACATCAAAGCTGTCCACTCGAGTCATAGTCACTAAATTGTTTATATATGGAGCTACAGAACTCCAAATTAAGATCCACTATTTTTTCCTGAAACTAGACTCACTTATCTTCCTACCAAAAAATTTTCAAATTCTTTGGTTTAGCCAATAAGTACATTTTATTCTTTAAAGTCTCCCCTGTTTCACTGCTTGATAGTTCTGATGACTCTTCACTAAAATTTAATTATCTCTCTGTAAAGAATTCAAATAATGTTATCAATTGTTTCTCCTGAAAATAGACTCATTAAGGGATCTAACCATATAAATTATGTCCTATAATTATTTTTGTACAATTTTTAATGATTTTTACAAGTCAGAATATGGGAGCTCAAAATCACTCTAACCTTATCTCACAAAAATTCAAATATCTCCTGATATGAAAGTCTTTTGCTTACACCATTTCTTCTATGTGAAACTAGATTCAATAGGATTTAATTTCATATCTTATTCAATCTCTAATTATATTTTCATAATTTATGGTGAATTTTCAAAGTCAAACTACTGCTACTAACTAAAAACTGCTTTAGTACAAAATATTGTTAACTAGTTTATAACATCTTTACTTCATTTCATTTAAAATCTATACATGCCATATAAATCTTTAAACATAAAACAAAAGCTACCAAAATGATTTGGACCTTGTTGTGTGGATCCGATCTACCAACTTCACTTCAATTCAATCTACATAAAAATATCAAACACACACAAGTAAGCTTATTGAAGCTTAGTAAATTTATAGGTTTAAAAGTAATGCTTACCAAACACAATATTTCCAAACAATACTAAAACATTTACTAAAGTTTCCTGCCATTCACAGCCACTGTTATAATACTTTACATAGTTGAGCTCAATATTAACAACTACTCAATCTCTTTCATTTGGTTCACTTCTCTTGTATTACTTATTATCAAATTAGGAAACGACTTACGAAATTGAGTATGTCATTGTTCAGTGCCACGATTCATAACTCAGTATGGTTTTCCTCATTGAAATACCATACCTACATTTTATAACTCGGTATGGGAAATGCCATACCTACGTTTCTTAACTTAATATGGATTTGATAATACCATACCTACATTTCACAACTCAGTATGGATGATACCATACCTACATTTCGCACTTTGCCATGGAACAACCATGGTCTTATCCGTCAATTCACCACATGTCACGATACGAATGTACTCAATCCTGCGTTTTTCCTAATTTGCATTTCCACGTTTATTCTTTCATTAACAAAATTTTCACAATCCCACAACAAATTCATATATAATAACACATTATATCATTCAATCATTCACAAATAGACATCTAAATTCAACCATATGAACTTACCCGGCAGATTTGTAGAAGATATTGAAATTTAGGGACTATTTCACAACTTTTTCTTTTCCTCGTTATTCTTTGGATTCTTGATATGATGTAAAAATATGAGAAACCAGCTTTCTCCAAACCTTCTATGGCGTTTTGGCTGAGAAAATATGAAGAGATCTCTAGATTTTTCAATTTTGTCCTTATTTTATATGTTAAAATTGTAAAATTTCTAATTTTGCCCTTATTTCCTTTATTTTTCTGCTGATTTTCTTGCCCTTGCCATCCAGCCTATTCATTTTTAGGCTTAATTGCCCTTTAAATCCTCTTTCTTTTAACACTTGAGCTATTTAATCCTTCTAGCAAATTTTATTTTTATTACAATTTAGTCCTTTTTATTTAATTGACTACCCAAACGTTAAAATTTCTCAATCAAACTTTAACACTAACTAAATGACACTTCATAAATATTTATAAAAATATTTATAGCTTGGTTTTCAAATTTGAGGTGTCGATACCTCATTTTTGACCCGTTTGACCTAATAAATTCTTTTAATTTACCAAATTCACCAATTCATAAATTCTTCTAAATTCTTACTTGACTCATAAATATTAAATTACTATCTTGTTCAATCTTACTTGTCGGATTTAGTGATCTCAAATCACCATTTCCGACACCATTTCCGACAATCTCCCTCAACAAAGACCAAATCCTCTTCGTTGATGATACCAAAATTTAGCGATGGCCCATTCTCCTTCCCCCTCAAGAGCTTATCCTTCCAAAAGACCCCAGCCTCCGGGCTTAGATCTACCACCATGTTCTCAATAGCATCATTGATTGTCTTTTTGAAACGAACTTTATTTGTGATATGATCTTCATTAGTGTCCCCTCCGCTATCTCCTCAATCGCTGGACTAGATCAAATTTTTCGATGACATTTTCGATCAACAAGAACAAACTCTTTCGCTAATAAATATATTTATTACATAGAGAAGTTATTTCTTTAACAGTGGTATAAGAAGCCAATAACAATTCATAATATTAATAAAGTCTTAAAACTTTACTACTTGAATTTAATTTTCCATTTAAAAAAAATTTCAATATTTAATTAAAAGTTCCATTAAAAATTAAATTAATACATAATACTATTAAAATCAATATAGAAATTTGGAACTAAAATAAAAATAAACTGTAATATTAAATTGAAATAATACAAAATAGGCATAATATTATTTGACATCATCATCAATTAAAACTTTTTATAAAAATGAAATGCAAGTTGTGAAGGTTCATCATCTCTAAGAATAGTCTGAGTTCAAAGAAAACCAGCGGATGAGATAAAAAAAAATTTTAAAATGTGAGTTTTTTACCCAATGGATGCTTCAATTAGCTGCCGATTAAGGGTCTGAAATCGCCCTTTTAATCAACTATTTTAGAAATAAAAGTACTTTTTATTATTTTAAAATCGCCGTGTAGGGGAAATTTTTAGAAACAAATATTATATATGTTGAAACCTCAATAAAATGGGGTAGTTTCAAAATAATAACAAAAATTAAAAAATATTTTTTATATAAAAAACGACACCTATCCAAGCCGGGTGAAATTTTTCTTTTTTATATCTTGGAACTGTCGTGTAAAGAGGTATTTTTAAAATATTTTTTTATAAGAAACAACAAGTGCAAAGGTCGGGTGAAATTGTCTTTCTTTTTTTTTTTTAATATCTTGAAACCACTGTGTAAGGAGACACTTTTAAAATAAATCTTTTGATATCAAAAACATGTCTCGAAGCTAGGTGAAACTACCACCTAACATGGAGATTTCACTTGATTTTGACATCTATTTTACTATCACAAATATATATATATATATATATATATATATATATTATTGTGAAACCGTGTTGTAAGGAGGTAATTTTAGGAAAAAAAAATTATATAAAAAAACTACAATATGTTTCTAAATAATTTTTAAAATTACAATTTTTTTTTATAATAAATTGAATTCAATGAGTCTTTTATAATTTTAAAAAAATAATTGTATATCCACTTTAAACTTTTCTAATCATTTGCATAATAGAACCTTTAGTGATGGTGGAATTCAATAAAAAATAAATTTGTATTCCTAGAAATAGAAATAGATTAAGTTTATTTCTTTTATTTAAAAAAAATTAATTGATAGATAGTGATGAGCAACATTGTATTCACAGGAATTGATGAAGTTGAATTTGGTCCAGGAAGGAATAATTTTGTTTAATCATCAAGGTAAAATTTTCCTTTAATTCGATTTTATAGTGAAATCAATACTCATTAAATTGATCAGTTGAACTAAGCTAGATTTTGGATTAAGCATTTGATTTTAGCGAATTTTGTTTAATGTTTACATTTGGCCCTTTTATGGTTGATTAATGGTGATTTAAAATAGAGAGACCTTGGGCTCTCTAATGACAATAAACCATTGCTCAAATAGAACAAATTTCCATGGAATGCCACATTGAGATTTGGAACATACAATAAAATAATTTGAATGATTGAGCTAATTAATTGAGAGAGCCCATGTCTTTATTTGGCCTTAAATCTTATTATTATTATTGTTATTATAATAACACAACATCTCTGATGCTCCTTTTCTAAACCAATTCAGTCTATGAATTTCGATTCCTCGTACAAATTATAATTTTATTCACTCAAAAATAAACATAATTTTTTTGATTATTTTAACACATTGTAATTAAATATTAAATTTTAAGTTTTTAAATTTCGAAATTTTTGACAAAAAGTAAATAATAAAATACTGATTTTTGGGAATCATAAAAATACTATAATCTTTCTTATGCATAACCGACTTCCAAATTCTTAGAAATCTTTGGCAAAAAAATTAGAAAAGTGGAGGATGGAAGATAAAAAGTTAAAAATAATAAAACTCAAAAATAAAAAATTGGAAAGTTCTTCAACAACAAAGTTGAATATTTCAACATAAAAGAAATATGCCCTAGGTAGCAATTTTATTAATCAAATACAAATGGTGGTCGGCTTTGGTATTTAAAAACCAACGAACTAATTAAACTATCTAAGGACGGATCAAATTTTAGTTATATGGGAATTCTGTGTTTGGTTCATTGGCTAAGGATGTTTGTATTCGAATTGATGAAATTGTCTATTAATAGTGTATGTGATAATGATTTGCTTTTATTTAAGTACATACGAATTCTTAAAATAAAAATTGTCATTCTTTTTAAAATTTATTAAAGGTTAAAGAAGATGAAGGGGAATTACTTCCATTTTATTGATTAATTTCGTTACAAATAATTAATATTTTTTAAACAATTTTGAAATTAAAGATAATGTACTTCAGCATACTCGAACTCACGTCCTTCTATATTGGTAACAATGCCACGTCCTTCTATATTGGTAACAATGTTCGTACCAATTAAACTAAAACTCAACAAGAAGTTGTAAACAATTAGATAAGAATGATATGAATGTGTTAGAAAAGAAACAAAAAAGTGAACTTGATGTATCATACACATTGCCATGCAGAAGCCGTTAGCAAGCACCTATCTTGCCACCCTAATGAAAGAGCCTTCCCTTCATCCCTTTGAAATACTCTAAACCCACCATTAATATTCTCTCCTTCACATGGAAGGGGGCAGTAATTATGGGTCCTAACTTTCAACAAAAGTTTTGCTTGTATCAAACACTTTGAGCTCAGTTTCATCCCTCCAAATCCATGCCTTTCCATCATGTTTTTCCATGTTCCTTTATTTTCTTCATCTAAGTTCTCACTGTTAATCATGGCTTTGATCTCTTTACCCAGATGGTTTCTCTCAATACTTAGCCTCTCAGTGCTCTCTTGTGGGAGGCAATCATCCAATGAATCAAACATGGCAGCAAAGTAATGCAAAGATTCCATGAATCTGGATAAGAAATTTCTTACTCTTGGATTACCTTCTTGCTCCACTAGGATGACAATGGAAGGTTTAAGTGAATGAACTGATTTTAATGTCTCGGACATTTCTATTAAGTTGCTCAAATGAAAAACTAAATTCACAGCAACTGTTTCATTCTTCTTTTCCCTTTGGTTGATGATCAGCTTGGATGATGATCTCAACAGGCCTTGGAATTCAAAGACCAGGTTGCAAAACCCTTTGGCGAAGCTCACTAATCGAGCCTCAGTTTCTTGCAGTTCTTCTAAGCTTCTGCCATAGCCTGTAAGTCGAAGGGATACCCTTTTGCCACTTTGTGAAAGGGATTGGATGAGAGAAGGCCATTGAAAGCCATAAGAGACGTTAAAATCAATAACATGCAAGGCTCTATTGTTGTTTGTCTCTTGGTCTTTCTCAAAAGCTTCGATGATGGCTTGGTTAGCAGTGAAATGAGCGAACTGGTAATAAGGGGAGACCCTATAAAGACTGGTGAAAGCTAGAAACTGTTGTTCAGTAGTAGGTTCCTTCATGACCATGTCATAAAAAGGGGATTTTGGGGTTAAAATCCTAGCAAATAAACCATCAGCAAAGTGAGCAACAACTCGTTGCACTGAGTCTCCCATTAATGACACGGTTGGATAGAGTTGGATGAGATTCTCCAAGGCTGAGTTCATATTGTTCTTATCAACTGAAGTAGCAATGATGAGCAACGAATGGATTAAGTGAAGACCTTTCCCGTTTTCAGCCAATCCTTTTGATCTCTTGTGGTCAAGCTTTAACATCTCTTCCCTCACTTGAAGAAGCTTAAATATCTTCCCTTCAAAATACCCTTCATGTGATGGGTTCAGAGGGTTGCAAACATTAAGTAACTTTCTCTTCCTTTTTCTACTGTTTTCCCCATTAGGATCTGTCACAATGGCCAGGCTGAGATTCAAATGCTCCTCCTCTTCATCTCTATCTTCCATCACCATTTCAAGGGAGAAATTGAGATTAAGAAACAAAGATCAAAGAGATGAAGAATATAAGATTTTATGACATGAGGAAGCTAGGCTTTTATGGGGGGAAAGAATATGTATATCATGGGAATAACTTATGAAAATTCCCTTCTGTCGTTACATGTGAAAGGAACAAAAGTGTAATATAACAAGAGAGATAGATTTTTTCGAATCGAAATTGAGTTGAAAAATCGGGTTAGATTAGATTTTTAAAAGCATATTTTTTATCTAATTTTAAATAATGGTTAAATTTTTTAATTAAATTTATTTAGAATTGGATTGGAGATCCCATTGTATTTCTCAAGAACGAATGTGTTGAATCAAGAAAACATTTTGATTTTCTTAAGAGAAAAAAAGAGAATATTTGAGATATTTATGCTTTAGAAAAACTATGAAATATTTCTTGCTTGGAGTCATTGGGTAGTTCGGAGGTGCTTGAAAGATGCCATGAAAGTTGACAAAAAACAACGAGGAAATAAAAAAGGGGAAATCTAAACCTACCTACCCTGAACAGACTTTGTTCCCATCTTTTCTTTCTATATGGAGATACTTGTATTTTATTTAAAAAGTGAGCAAATTAATTTCAATAGGATAGGTTAAAGAGTAAATCTATTATTTTTGGTAAAAATTTTATCTATTTTTATGATTAAAAACAGTCGTAATTAATGGAATAATTGGATAGTTACATGTGACCTACTACATATACCTCATATTGATGTACAGAAATTAATTTTTAACGATAGAAATTGATCAAACTTTTAACTGAATGGCTCATTTGCTCTTTGATTTTATATATAGGGACTAAATTGCCCTTTTTTTTAGTAGAGAAATTTATTTTAACCTATACTATGTCGCCCAAGTAAATTGCTTGGGATACTGTTGAATTAAAATTTTGTTATTTATTAAAAATATTGTGTTTCAAAACTCAAAGTTTAGCTTAATTAATTTATACAAATAATTTTAAGAAGTGGCGACGAATTTAAAAAAATTCAACATTATTATTTGTTTTCGAGATTTGGTTTATACTAAAATAAATTTCAAAGAAAATATCTACAAATTGAAATGGATATTTCCTTAAGGTATCATAGATTCTAAGCAAATTATGAAACTAACAAGACATTTCGAATTAAATGTTTGTCTTTGTGCATGTTCCATTGGATTCACACATTCTCCTTTGCCAGCAATGGTACACCATGACTATGTTGATCTCTTGTCCAAAAACTTAGGTTAAACTTATTATGTGGGAGTATATTCAGTTTCCCTAACTTATTTTAAATATTTGGGAGATCTTATCTCCAATCTATGTTCGGATATTTATCGAGCACAGCTGTTTACAAATGTGTGTGTGTGTGTGTATATATATATATATATATATATATATATATATATAGAAAAAGCATGAAAGCAACATAGATCGCAGTTGCTCAATTGGACAGGGTGGGAATAGGTCAGCTTAGCACGTGAATTGCGAAGTCTAAGCTGCTGTATATAATTATATTACTAGAAAGCGATTAGTTCCACCTAAATCTTGAGATAAAATTCTTGAACTGGCCAATTCTTTTTTTATGAATTATCAGAGAGCTGCCATCCTTGATTAGGTTGGAGAAAGGGATGTATAATTATAAGTTATGATACTTGATTACATTACAACGAGAAAGAAAACAAAACGGCTTTTGTCAATGGGATTTCACGAGGGATTGCCAAACCAAAAAAATAAAGTAAATCTAATGTATGATAAAACAATGAATTCATTTATTTTATCATTTGAAAATAAAATAAATATGTTATTAACTTCAATTAGGATAATCATTTCTGTTGAGGTAAGTATTTGAAGTAGCTGTTATGTGCTAATGGAAGTGTTCATTTCTATCACCACGATAACAGATTGTTACTTGTTATATTTGAAGTTGGCAATTTATTGAAACAAAATATTTGGGATATATTGATATTATGGAATTATTCAAGCAAATCAGTGAGATCAATTTATTTGGAGGAATATATCTTAAGGATCAGATTAGACTGATTGTACTAAATACCTTGAATCAAGGGTGTTGGATTAGAACTAAACTTAAAGATTTTTCTTCCAACGATCCACTTTACTTTGGTCGTTATGATTATATTGTTTTTAGCTATTTTAGTTAATATTTTATAAGGGATTGTAATTGATCTTTAGTATATTAACAAGTCTCGAAAGCTTCTATGTATTTGAGAGACTTGTGTAGGTTTATATATTGAATTTTGAGAGTACTTATTAGTTCATTAACTTGGTGGTTTTACAAACTAAATTCTTAAAGAAGAATTTAATAGTAAGAGATATAATTTTTTAATATAAAAATAAATATAATATTATATACGAATATTTAAATCCGCAATTGAAATTGGCATTTCTATCAATAACTTCATTTATGTATTATAAAAATTCCATTAATGGAGAGTAGATAATTTATCTAAAATTATTATAACCAAAAATAGTATTTTAATTCCCCCACTTGTTTCGAAGTAGTTTTTATACAATACTCTTTGAATTCTTGGTGTGGCATTTTGTTGTTGGATTGATTGTAGAATAAAATAAATAAATATGATAGTAGGAGTAGGAGTTGAAGGAACTGCCGAAGGAATAAATTGATACACATTGTGAGGACCGTTTGCAACTTTGAATGTGTCTTGAGGAACACACATTAAATATTGGACCCAAACATCTGAATTCAACTTTGTTTCATGCTTAACATTCTGGCTTCAATATGCATTTCTCCTTCCAACTTAACACATTCTCTTAAATTAGCACTTACCGTTTTTTTTTTTTCAATTTGGTATATAATTTTTTTCCATCGAGAGAATGTGCCATTGAAGGTTAAATACATATTTAAGCTGACAATATTTGATGTACCATGTACTGTAATAATATGACATATCATTATTGAGTAAAACAAAAAAAATTATTGAAACACTAATAAATAAATACTAAATTTTTTATTTAAATATTAATTATAATCATTACATTTTTACTTAAGTTTGATGTTTAGAATTTAAGGTTTATGATTTAACGTTTAAGATTTATATCAAGTTTAGGTTTTAGATTCATAGAGGCAAATCTAAACCCTCCTCCCCCCTTCAATTGTAAAATTATGTTTTAAACCCCTTATATAAATGGTAGCATTAGAAGTTGATATATGTTCAAGTCGTACTTTGGCCCCCCAAAATAGAAAATATTATTTAGTCCCTTCAAACACGATGAAATCATAAGTTAATACAATATAAAATTACACTTTGACCTCATAAAAAATTATACTTCAATTTTTGTCCCCCTAAATAATGTTCTAGCGTTGACATAAGGGTTTTAGTTTTAAAGTTTAGGGTTTCAATTTTAGGTACAATGATAAATTTAGCCCTCGGCATTTATATCTTTTGTCATTTTGGCCCATATTCTTTTTTTTAAAGCTAAATTTGGCCCTCAAATTTTTAAAAAGAATAAAATTTGGCTACCAACATTTCAAAAAGAGTTGAATTGCCCTTTTTTAACAAAAATCTTGACTAAAACGTTAAAATTTTAAATGTAGTAGCCGCATGACAATCCACTTATATAAGGGAGAATCCAAAAAATAAATTAAAGGGACAGAATTGAACTATAAATTTTTGAGAGGTCAAAATATAATTTTATCATGTATTAATTTATGATTTTATTATTTTCTAAAGGGACTTAATATAATTTTTTTTATTTTTGGGGGCCCAAGTCAATTTGATCATATATTAATTTATAATTTAAACGTCTTAAGGAACCTACATAATAAATTTTCCATTTTGAAGGGGCTAAGGCCCTTGCCTACCCCCTCTAAATTCCCCTTGCATGTATACTTCATGCTCTTATTTTTAAAAAAAATTATGAACTTTTTTTTTAGTTTTCAATTTTCTTAATTTTGAATATTTTTATAATTTTTAAATTATTTGTTGATATGGATAATAAGTCATGTTAGCATAGAGTACACATGGACTGTCATACGGGTTGCAACACTAAAATCATTAAATCTGGAGGGACTTCAAAAATCTGGAGGGAGGTTTGCCAAGAAAGGCCAATCTTCGCTAGCTTGTCAGCAATTAGATTATACTCTCTGGGAACATTCCTGATTTCCCACTGTCCTTCAGAACGCAGAATTCTTTTGACTCTTCTAAGCAAGGTAATACCAGAGTCCACGGTTTCTTCCATGCTTAAGGCTCTGACCACTTCCATATTGTCCGTCTAAATCCTGACTCTCTTATACCCTTTAGTTAAAAGTATGAGGATGCCATCAAGAATACCCTAAAGCTCTGTTTCAAAAGGTGAACATCTGCCTAGATAATGTGTAAACCCTAAGGTCCAATGTCCATCCAGATCGTGAACCTCTCCACCCGCTGAGGCATTCCCTAAAGATCTGGTTACAGCTCCATCCTTAGATAAGGACACCCAATCTTCAGAACAATGGCGATGAATCTTTAAATGCCTGGAACCATTCCTGGTTCCCAGCAGAAAAGATTCAAAATGTCGAGCCCAACTGAGAGATGATTTTATAGTATCCTGGGCCATCCAATCAATGTTTTGAAAGATGAAAAGATCCCTGTTCTTCCAAATTCTCCAAGCGATTAAACCAAAGAGACACGACCAAGTAATTCCCTTATCCTGCAACTTAAGCTGGCAACAAAGATTAGATGAAAACCAAATATGAAAAGGATCAGAAAAGAACCTGGCTTGCTTCTCTATAGGAACAATAAGCTTCCACACTTCCTTAGCCTTCGCGCAGTCACGAAGCATGTGCATAGAATCTTCATTGGCATGATCGCACTGTGGACATTCACTACTCTGGCCAATGCCTCTTCTGGTCCTTTCGGCATTAGTGAAGAGTCTCTGTTTAGCCACAATCCAAAGGAAAAGACGCACTCTCTGAGAGCCTTGATACTTCCAAATAGGCTTATAAAAGTCATCTTTAGGGTTCCAAGAATTTTCCTTTAAGGACCAGTATGCACTACGAACAGAAAAAGATCCAGATCCAGAACGAGCCCAAATGATTCTATCCTCACCCCCCGCCGAATGTAGAGGAGGAATGCTGATGATACGTCTAATTACATCCTCAGTCAACCACATATGGAGCATATCAACATTCCAAGAGCCATCTTGAAGCACCTAATCCTTCAGATTACTATCTAAATTAAGTCTTTCATGAGCAGAAACATAGGAAAAAAGAGGCCCAACATCAGGTATCCAATTATCTTTCCAACCACAGATTGAAGAGCCATTCCCTACTGACCACATTAGATTTTCACGAAAAAGGGGCCACACCTTAGAGATAGATCTCCATAAATGGGAGCAGTTACTTCTATGGATAGAATCCGGAAGCTGGTTGTTCCCCCTATATTTTGAGCGAAGAACTCGTACCCATAAAGCATCCTTCTGAGAGACAAGGTTAAACCTAATTTTCATAAGAAAAAGAATTATTCTGATCCTGAAGGTGCCTAAACCCTAATCCTCTGTAAGACCTAGGCTGACAAATAGAATCCCAACCCACCAAAGCGATTTTAGTATGACCAGCTGAACTCCCCAAATAAATTGTCTAGCAATCTTCTCAATCTCGTCACAGACTCCCTTAGGAACCGCCAATGACTGCATGAAATAGTTAGGAATAGTAAGAAGAACAGATTGAGCAAGAGTGACCCTACCTGCAAAGGAGAGTTTCTTCACTTCCCAATTCTAGAGTTTGCACCTTACTTTATCTACTATAAAGTTCAAAGTGCTATTAGTAACCCGGTCATGCAGAAGAGGTATCCCCAAATATCTTCCAAGGTTAGAAACTTTCTGGAACCTAAAGAAATGACTAATCTGATCACAAACACTTGGATCCCTCCTTTAGAAAAATACATATTACTCTTCCTTGTACTAATCTTATGACCAGAAAAGTCACAAAAGCGTTGAAGGATTTCCTTGAGAACGTGGGCTTGATTCAGCTCCGCCTTACCGAAAATGACGAGATCATCAGCAAAGAAGAGATGAGATAACGCCGGACCCTTTCTAGATAGACGAATAGGGCTCCATCTACCAGCTGTAATGTTAGATCTGATCAAGTGACTTAGCCAATCCATGCAAAGGACGAACAAATAGGGCGATAGGGGACACCCTTGCCTAACTCCTCTTAAAGGCTTGAAGGACTTAGAACGGACTCCATTCCAAAGAATCTGCATGGTAGAAGAAGAAATAGCATCCATAATTACCTTCCTGAATAAATCAGGTATCCCAGCAGCTACAAGAGAAGCACTAATAAGCTCACAGCTAATCCTATCATAAGCTTTTTCCAAATCCAGCTTAATAGCCATCCATTTCTTATTGTCTTCCTACTACGCATCGAATGAATGATTTCCTGAGCAATGATGATATTATCAGAAATATTTCTACCAACAATAAATCCAGCTTGCTCCGGAGATATAAAGTTCGGGAACACCACTTTAAATCTGTTGGCGATCACCTTCATTACCAGCTTATACATAACGGAGCATAGACTGATTGGCCGAAAATGACTAAAGTCCTTTGGGTAATCCTTCTTCGAAATAAGCATGATAAGGGTATTGTTGAGGCCATCTTCAATTCTATTCCCAGCAAAAATACCTTGGACCCATTCATAAACCGCACCTCCCACTAAATCCCACTGACTCTGGAAAAGCAACGCATGGTAGCCATCACATCCTGGAGCCTTCAAAGGAGCCATGTCAAACAGGGCTTTCTTAATTTCATTATTCAAAACTGGCTTACTGAGATAATCAATTTCACTCTCCTTAAGACGAGGAAAAATATTACCAGGAAGGTTAGGCATGGGAGAAGGAATTTCACCATACAACTTTTCAAAAAATATGGCAGCCTCATCACTAAGAACCGACTGATCTGCACTCCACTCCCCATTGCTGATACGTAAGGCCATAATGCGATTCGCCTTCCTCCTTTGTAACGTGCGATTATGAAAAAAGCTAGTGTTACGATCCCCAAACTGGAGCCAATCACACCTTGCCTTCTGTCTCCATAACAATTCCTCATGATTGAGCACATTCTCCAACTCATCTCTGACCTCCATCTCTACCTTAATCAATCTCCTAGAAGTCGATTGATCCATAGCCTTTTGAATATTCCCAAGTGACTCCATTAGCTGTCTTTTCCTCGTTTTTATAAAGCCGTAGACAGACCTGTTCCAATCTTTAACGTGTGAAGTAAGACCAGATAAAAAATCAACCATATTACCTGAAAATCTCCACATTTTAGCAATCAGATCCTTAAAATTTGCATGCTTTGTCTATCCTGCAAGGAAGCGAAATGGTCTCCCTTTTGCGGTATTAAGCGTAGGATTAGTCTTTAGGAGAATGGGCCTATGATCCGATTTGATACGGGTAAGATGATAAATAAGTGTCTACGGAAAAGCCAAAATCCATGCATCATTAGCAAGGGAACGGTCCAATCGCTCATACGTATTACCTTTTTGCCAAGTAAATGACGGTCCAACAAAACCTAGGTCCTGCAAATTACACGAATCAACAAAATTGCCAAAGAAATTACATCTCTTACCAAAAGACCGATCACTCTGTTTGTCTTTATTAGGGAAGATGGCATTAAAATCTCCCAAAATCAACCATGGCAAATGATCTTGAGGTAAAACATTCAATAAGTCAGTCTACAAAGATTTCTTCTTACTTTTATTAGGATTACCATACACAACAAAAAGGAAAAAAGAACTATAAAAATTATTCCCTTGAATGCACAAAAGCATAAATTGGGGATGATTGTGAATAATTTTAATAGAGATATAATCTTTCCATCCGACCCATATGCCATCTGAAAAACCAACTGATTCAATGCGATGAGAAAAATCAAAACCCAATTTACCAATAATAGAATTAGCTTTTGGGCCACTAACTCTTGGTTCTAATAAGCACACAATATCTGGATTGTGCTCTAAATTATACTCACTAAAAGCACGGATAAACTTACTACTTGCACACTCTTGGCAATTCCAAGAAAAGATTGAAATATTAAAGTCCATAGAAAATTAAGCTAGAAAATAAACAAATGAACGAGGGTCTTAAAACAATCACTAGACAACAATTAACAAAACAGAACTAAATTATTTTACCATCCCTGGTATCATCCGTACCAGGGTCTACTCCCTGCACATTTGTAATAGCCTGAGCTAGCTTGGACATAGAGTCTCTCAAAGGGATTTTGGAGGGATTTTTAATTTAAAAAAATTCCCTTTCCTGTGCGAGACTTTATTGATTTTCCTTGTGGCTCGAAATCCCCTATCTTTACCTCCCGTTAATTTCCCTGTAGTCTGAATTTTGCTAACCTCAAAATTCTGCAAGGAGGCCTTTCCTGTATTACTATTATCAGCTAATTTCTTTTTTTTAAACGAGATCGCAGTATGCTTGGTGCTATTCAAGCCATCAGCAGTATTAGTAATCTGAAGTAAATTCTAGCACCGAAACAACAGTTTTAAAAGCTATATTAGTATCCTCAATATTATTCTCCCCTTGGTCAACAAACATAGGGCTAATGCACGAGAAATTCGCAGGCATATTATTAAAATTTGAATTTTGCAAATTATTAAAGTCCACTCTATCCGAATAATTTAATTTTGAAATAAAATGTTGCTTAGAAGAACTCCCTGGATCACTGCGCGTGGGGCCTAAATCTTGACAACTTGAGTCGGCTGAATTACTAGTCTGGATCCCATTAGGCAATTTTGGGTCATCAGCCCGTTTATCAATAGTTGAATTAGAAGCTCCTAGGGCCGAACCCACCACTGGCCTATTGATATCTAGGTCTGCTATAATGGCATTAGATAGCTCATTTTCTAAAATAATTCCCCCCAACGGACTGCTCCTATTATTTTTTCCATTATTTCGAAAGTTGAGCTTCTGTTTCTTCCCAAAATCAATAACCTTTAATTTCACTTGAAAATCAGCCCCAATTCCTTTATCACCCTTATCTTCTCCTTTTCCAAATCGAACTCACCTTCTATGATAGCCAAAGCGCCAAATCGGGAACCGAATTTGCCTTTCTCCTTATTCTCTGTTCTAATAGAACCATTATTCTGAGAATTTCGTTTGCTTTTACGTTCGACCACCATCCATGGTCCGTAAGCCGCGGTATTTTCTCTTTTCTCCACCGCCACCGGATCAGTCCTTGTTATCTATTTCTCCGTTCTAGATTCTGATTCCGTCTCAATACAAAGATCCTTGGTATGTCCATACTTCCCGCAAGAGAAACAGATGGTTGGCAATGCTTTATACTCAACTTTCTGAATTCTGCCATTCACGAGAACTTGAGCAACCAAGGGTCTATCCAGATTAATGTAGGCTACTAACCTGGCAAACCTGCCTCTAGTCCTGCTATCAGTATTGAAGTCCAAGCGAACCACTTTCTCAATGGTATTCCTAATTACCTCGATAATTTTCTTCTTGTATAAATAACCCAGAAGACCAGGTAGTCTAATCCATGCCAACATTAAACTTGGGTAAGGTTGTGAAGGACAAAACTCATTTGTCCATGGTTGAACTGTTAAGTATTGTACATACACCATCCACGGACCTTGCTCCAGAACTTTAGTGTAATCGTCGAAAGATTGGAACTTAGCCAAAAAGTATCCATTCTCAATATCCATGAGATGGAATGGCTTGGCAATGTTCCAAAGAACTGCTAATACGATTCTTAAAAGTTCCATATCCAATGTTTCTTCCTAGTAATTTCAATATTATTGTGAGTTCCATCTCTTTGACTAAAATATTTTGAATCCTTTCAGAGAAGTCAATGGAATGAATACCATTAACAACAGATCTGTGAACGTCTCCTTCTAAAAACTCAAGATCTTCATCGGCATCTAGACTAGAAAGACCCAACTTACTAACGTCCATCCCTCCAGAATTGGTTCCTAGAAGTTTATCCTTCCAGGATATCTTTGGGCTCGATCCAGAGTCCTCCATCATCTCAGTGTCTTCTTCTCCGATTTCATCTTTGAACCGTACTTTCTTAGTCATACGATCAGAATCCGATCGAGATCCATCGCCATCGCCTACTGCCAAAGGGGGGGAAACGTTATCGGGGATCAGAGAGAGTTTTTCCATAATCAATCTTTTTTGAAAAATAACCAGTAATATCTTTGATTGGTGCTTTTTTCGTATTTTTAATCATGTAAAAACCATGGACTTTTACATCATTAACATTCACATTCATCCAACTATAAATAGAAATTTCAAAGTGATTATTTATTGATTGTAGTTGTTTAATTAGTATGTTTCTAAGGTTGCTCGGTAAATGATTAATTATGAAATGTGTTTTATTTTTATGGGTAGAGATTAAATTTCAGACCTCATGATTAAGGGATGGGGTGAGCAACCACCACACCACATCTTATAGTTTTATTATTTATACATATTACAAAACTAGTAGGAAATGTGATTTAGGGAACCAAGATTAAGTTTACTTTAGCTAAAAAATTGGATTATCATGTACAAATATGGGTAGCAAAATAAAATCATAATATTTTGTGTTATTTTAAGTAAAGTTTCCACACAAAATTAATTGTCAATTTTTTAAAAAAAAAAAATTTGTTGATATAGGGAATTAACAAAGAGGAGACAAGGAAGAGAAGGTGATAGTTACAATGAGGCTGATTCACCTATAACAAGTGGAAAGACGAAGGTGAGGGCTAAGGGAAAGAAGAGGAAGAGAAAGGTAGAGAATGTTAAGTCAGTAAAGAGAGTGCTTAGGGTTGAATTAGGAAAGATCCTTGGTTCTTTCCTTGTTTGGTAATGCCACACCACCGATAATATGGATGGTAAACTGTTTATGTGATTGGTAAGGTTGCAGATCCGTTACATGTCAGATATTTTCATTGTATGAGGTTGTTATATCTTGGCGACCTCTTAACAGTCCTTCTAGAGGCCAAAATCGGGTGGCCAAAAGCAAATGGTCTATTAAGGAAAAAAGTTCTACCCATAACTTTTCTCTAAGTCATAAATCGAAAAAATAATATATTTAAATGCATTTAAACTCACGTTCTCTTAATTATTATAATAACAACGATATTAATTAAATTAATTATGAATTATTAACAATCATAACAACTGAATGAGATTATCATTATAATAAAGTCAAATGCAATTAACAAAGTCCAGGCTATGTAAATTAATCTATAATAATCGCCGAAATTTCAAAGTGATGACTACTAGGATTTTATTTTGTCTCGCACTCCCTATGGTTTGAATATTCTTTGTATCTCGAACCAAAAAAAAAAAAAAAAAAGAATATCATTTGTATCAGAATATAAAAGTATTCAAAGATAAGAAAAGAAAAAGGGCCAATAAGTTTGACTTTCTTAGGTTTGATTCCTAGCAATGAAAAAGGTCATTATCTTACCAAATTCATATGTCCTTTTAAGTCTATCAAACGGCAGATTTATATATATAATTTTGTTCAAATATGTTATAAATATGACTACTTTTCTTAAAATTTGAAATTTAGTTTATATACTTTTACTTTTAAAATTTTAATTCCTCAATTTTTTAAATTTCAAAATTTAGATCTAATAATTTTTTGTTAAGTTTATTGATTTGACATTTAAAATTAAAAAAAATTACTTAGTAGTCATGTTATTAAAACATATTATAATAGTTACATCTAACCTTTAAATTTTAAAAAATAAATGAACTAAATTTTTAAAAATAAAAAATATGGAGATTAAATTCTATTTTTTAAAAGAATAGACTTATGGTGTGATGAGTCATTGCAGAGCAAACAGGGGGTTGATGGCCACCCAAGGTTTGAAATTTTGTTTGATTAGAATAGATAAGATAATGTTGGATTTTGTGAATGATAAAGATTGGGAGAGTGAATAATAAGAATTTCATTATGTGAGTAAAAGCAGTATCCATGTTGTTGCTTAAAGGATATTATGATATATGTGGACTTAAAATCTTTAAAAAAAAAAAAAAAAGAACAAGTTTTCATGATAACTAATTACGATCAATTTAATAGAGATATTAGCTCACAATTACTACAAGCAAAAGCCATGTTTAGAGGAATAATGACACATAAAACATGTAGAAAATACAACATCTCTTACCTACCTTCTATGCGAAGTTGCAGCCGACAAATTTCTGAGCTTCTTCTTGCTGGAAAAAATGCGAAGAGCTGAACCTAGTATTGGCCAACTTGTAATTATGGCAATGTAAACTAGTAACCACACCGATTTTCCGTTTTTTCGGAATAGAAGATGATTCAACCATCTTTTTGATGCACCAATCACATCAAAACACTTGATCCGTTGCAGGCTTGAACATTCTCCTGATACTTCACCACCACTGCCTGCAACATCTGACTTTGCTTCCGTCTGCTGCTGTGTTTGTTCCGTTGCTAAAACAGTTTTATCTTGAATACTCCCCAACCCCGTAAAGTGTTCGACTGATTTATTTCCTGCATGCGTGCTACCGACTGCAGCCATTATTCCATCCTCTCCGATGTTTACATAAGGACCCTGATCAATCGATGATTCAATTGACTCCTTCTGCTCTGTAATCTCGGTCTGCAAATGCATCAACTACTTCATAACCCTAGCAATGCACATTTAAATGAAATGAACATAAAATAAAAGTAAACCTTCTTTTTGTGCATATGTGAACTAGAGTGTAGGACACCAAGAAATTCGTCAGTGGCCCTCACCCACCTGCATGATTAAAAGAAAGAAAGAATGTGTCAGAACAGGTCTGCCTTTTGATGTCTTAAAAGAATTACATATCAACAACATCCATGACACCTCAAAGAAACATTGAAGCACATGGTTGGAGTTCCCTCTCAATTTCAGTTAAGGGGTTTCATAAATGACAGCAGCAATCAAATAATAACACGAAAAAAAAAGCCACCAGGACTACTTGGATTGAACTAAATAAATTTCTTGAAATTCTTTTATCAAGGGAAGGCTGATTTTTAGCATCAATAGATTTGACATATTATACAGGTTAGTTACGTACTAATGTGAAGCTATAAATTACCATAGTCTAGATCCAGTTATTCCCTCAAAAAATGCAAGATGTCCTCCATGTTTTATGGTGGCCAACACAATATTTTTATTTGCCCTGTTAAAGACAGAGTTAAAAGGTCAATTGCCCAAAATAACACAAGAAACTCAAAGATAACATTCAGTAGCCTGGTTACAGGAGCTCCACCTGCATTCATCCCAAGGAATAGCTTCTCTCGTACAGACCGGATCATCTAGAGCACTGATACAGAGCAATGGCACTGACACATTTAACACATAAGGAGTGCTGGTAGAACGCCTATAGTATGTATCCACAGTCTGAGAAAACAGTATGATACTTTTGGTAATTCAAAATAGACCGGCAAAGAAGAAACAATGGATAAAGTTTCAGATGGTACCTCAAATTTTCCAACAAGGCAAGTAGCAAAGTTGTCAAAATCTCGAATTGAACGTGACTATTGAAAACCAAGAGGATAACCATTAAAGTGTAAGATTTAAGCAAGAGAAGCATAACAAAGCAATTTGAATGAAAATTAATAACATCATGAACATAATAGTGCAGGTTGTAAAAAGGAAAGGAAAGGTGATTCGAAGGCATCCAAACTTAATAGTCCAAACTTCCCTTGAGGTAAGAAACAAACCATTCAAGTATGCTTAATTCTACAAGTAATCATGCTCAATGTTTTCATGTGGAAACTATCCAGGACTGGCCTGGCAGAAGGAAGGATAAGAAACATAACATATATCAATCTCTAGATTAGATATTTAAGTGATAATTTTTGCAAAATGAAAGCAAAATGAGGAAACTTTTATCTCCTTACAGCTGTATGAGAAACAACAGAACAGCATTTCATCTTCAGATCTATTATAACTATAGTAGTCACGCATCCCAAACAAAAGGTGGTCCTCATATAAAAAAAAAACTAACCTTTTTTATTCCTTCCCAATTAGCCAACCGAGAATAGAGAGGCTCATGCCTACAATAAACATGTGGGGTCATATCAACTCTAGGAAACTAATATATAAAATCTATTACTACTTCATCAATTGAGACATATCCAAGAACCCCATTCTCCCCACAAAGAAACCAGAAACAGGTATTATAGGTACTGTTAAGCTCCAAAGGGTAAAAGAAATGGAACAGAAACCAGTTACTAGGTACACTATTCCTGAGACCTCACTCTGTATGCCTCCTCTGAAAAGAACAAAAAGGTTCCAACAGTTTTGAGTTTCAGACAGCAAGACCTGCATTTAGGCCTAAAATCTGACGAGTTATTTGAGGAAAGCAAAACAGACATACAATTTTGCATAACCTTGAAGGCCAATTGTAAGGGCTCTATCATATAACTTCTGAAGTAGCCTGCGGCATATAAACCTATCACCAATCTGCAGAAGATGTAAAATTAAAAGAAAGAAAATAACCATATGATGAAGAAGAATTGCAGATTCATATGGATGATCACATATCCTGCTACGATGTCAAAGAACTAGTAACTTAATATGGCTAAAGCAGGTATACCATCATAACTAATTTAACTTCCAACAACAGCTCCTGAATAAGGAATACTTACCAACATAAATTTATATATTCACATCACAATAAGTCAAAAACTTCTAAGAATTAGCAAGTGAATGGAAAACGTAGGATGTCATGGAAGATGGGTAAGAGTTCATTTGAGAGATAATGTATTAGTTGGAAGTTTTTGCTGCTAGAATTGAGCACGGAATTGATTGAAACAAATAGATTTAGGTTCTGTTAAGTTTCTTTGCCAAGGCTAGAAAGTTAGTTTTATCTTCGAGAGCTTAGCATGTGTCATTTCAACTCCAACTGAACCAAAATGAGTGTTTTTTTTTTCTTCTTTTTGTGGTTCCTAGTTAATTTCTTGCTGTATCTTAGCATCATTAGATAATTGGTTCTATTTATAACCTTGGGGGTCAAGAATTAATACTCAATCAATAGCATGTGCATAAAAGGGAGGTCCTATTGAGGGAATCATTAACACTATTAACACTAGTGAAGGAATCAATATAACCCAAAACAAAGAATGCATGAAAACACATTTCACTTCATCTCAATTTCAACAAATTACAAAGGCATAAGCCTAAAAGATTAAGAACAAAGATAGTTAAAAATTAGCAGTTAAGGAATAATGGAGATATGAGAAATTTATTTATTGGAAGAGAAAAAATATGAAGAATAATATAATGGCATACTCTGAAGATTCAAACTAGCAACTAACAAATAATGAAACTTTGAAAATTTTCTTCCATAAAACATAGGCCACTTGAAACCTGAAACTAATAGCTAGATTTTGGTATAGATAAAGCACTAACCAAAAGGTCCCATGGGGAGCAAATAGCCACTGCTCCAGCTACTGGTACTTTCTCTCTATCCTCTCCAAGATATTTCACCTGTTGGAAATGATTGATACTAAGATGTCAAAGGTAAATATGAGTTGGTATAAGTTATAATTCAAGGTAACAAAATGTAACATACAATGGTATGGTTAAGCAAACTGCCTATTGGCTAATCAAAAGAAAAAAAAAAAAAAAAGTAAATACACAAGAGTGTATGCACACACAGAAACAGAAACATATATGTATATATCCAAATTGTCTAAAAAACACTACTTTTATGTGGACAGGGGAAGGCATAGGACCATTTATAGGACCAATAACATGGACTTAAGCCAACTTATTCTAATCTAAATAAGCTGAAACGTGGAGATTTACAAGAATCCAAAATGCATCTATTTGATTCTTGTAAAAGGAGAAGGAAATATCCAATACATCACTGGTGTAGAACTGGCATCTAACATAGACAAGACCAGTTGGTAGATGCACGGGAGTGGTAGATAATGCAATAGATTTCGTAATAAAACTTTAATACCAAACAAATAAGAAATACAATGTCAAAGAAATTCAGACCAAGTAACATACCAGAATGTTGGCACCAATGCTAGTTCCAATAGCAAATAAAGGAGCCTTTGGATACTGATGATGAAGATAATCAATGACGACTCGGGCATCCTCTGTCCAGCCAGCATTATAAAAGCAATCAGACTGCAAAAGTGTTATAACAAAATACAACATTAAAAGAAATAGATCTATTTCACATTAACAATGTTAAACTTTATAAAAAATCATGAAGAAATTATTAATATGAACAGAATGGTTAAGCGATGACTAATCTTTATTTAACTACAAGATAGCTCTTAACATCTGAAAACTTCCAGAGGAAGTACAAGAAGCCCTCAGCTTTTAACCAATACACTATAGTTTTCATCCATGCATACTTGTTCCTTGGAGCATGGCATACAGACATAGCCAAATACATCTCACCAATCAACTACCAGTCAAAGATCTAGGTCACTGTATTAGTTCTTAATAGAGGAACTAAATGAATTTTTAAAAATAAAACAAAATAACTAGAAATAAAGCATCACAATGTAATGTGACACAAATAAAAAATGCAACTAGTTTTATTTTACTCGGACTCGGAGTTCAGTGTTATACACAGGTATGGTCAACTTTTTCTAATTATTTCCACATATTTGGAAGGTCATATCTGCATACCTACATTTATTGAATATCATCAGATATAGGTGTTCTAAGGAACATGAAAAGTCTACATAACATAGGCCTAATTGATCTATCATTATAAGGCTAAATACCCAATGTTCTGTCCTTTTTAATTAAATTATTACTACCTTTAGATCGACCTCCAGAAACTTAATTGTTTAAAAAGCTCATCAGTTAAACAAAAAATCAAAGTATTTTTCGATGTCGATTGATTTCACAGACCAATAGAATATAATTATAGGAAGTTCAATGTCCATCATGCAAGATAGATTACTTGGGCAAAATTCCAACTCAAACAGACCAATTAAAAAAGAACACATAAAATACAAGTTTAGTGAGCTAAATGCAGGAGGGAAATAAAAGAAAAAGAACAGCTCACAGTAATTGAAACACCACCCAGTCCTCGGTGGTTGCTAACTACAACATTCCATCCATGTGTTGCCAATCCAAATGCAAGGTGCTTAATGTACTGCAACAAGAATTATATCAAGAAATTTGTAATTTAGTAAACCATATTCCACAACAATCTCTTTCCCATATTTAACCTATGTGTCATTAATTAGTATATGCAATTCTTTAAGTGATTAGTAAGTGGAACAGGGAAGAATTAAATTGGCATCAATAACAACAATTTTTTCTTAGCCAGCCACTACATATAGGCAGTAAACTTGCAAAAGAAAAAAAAAAAAAGAAAGAAGCAGCAGCGCTAAATATACCTAACAAAAAGAACCATGCGCAAAATCGATATATACAGCCATTAAAGCATATTCCATAAGCAATAAGTGAGAAACCAGCAAAGCCTAAGACAAAATCGGTTTATTAGGCCTATCTATTACTAGGCAACTGAATTTTGAGACAGGATAGACATTTGCAAGTTCTAAATTGAGATCCTCGTAAGCCTGTCAGCTATCTACTACCTATCCTTCACCTCTAACTACTCATTGTACTCTTGAAGTTTCTACGCATAACTATCCAACTATCCTAGTTGGATTTTTCATTTGTCCAAGTTCAGCAAAAGTTGATACAAAGAGCAGCTAGAAACAAGAAAAGAAGAGTAGTAAACATTTAACTTACTGAAGAAGTAGAATCACTTGTTAAGCCAGGAATGACAACCACCAAAGGTGTAGTGTCATCCTTGGAGATAGTATGGTTCACTTCAAAGGCACCTCTTGAAACTGTACAATTGTCAAACACATCAAAAGTAAGAGCTCTTTACAACCCAAAGTATGAATTTTTCTAGTAGTTATTATGTCTACCATAATATCATCAAAAGTTTTGCACTTACTATCAGAGCTTGTAAGCCAATCTAGAGCTATGGTTCCACCATCAGAAGCATGAAAAAGTTGTCTGAGGAAACAGAGGTCTTTGTGAGATAAAAAGCACATGGGCCAACATATACATATTCTAAATCCAACATTATAAAGATAAGAAAAATTTTAGGACCTGCGGTAGCTGAAAGCAGGAGGGTTCCCGAAGAAATTGAGAAAAGCAGTCTGAAAATGAGGACTTGATAACCACGGTGTTGCTAAATACCTGCAATAATTTACCAAATCAACCCCCGCCCCCAAAAAAAAAAATCATGATTGAAAGTGAAAGAAAACAAATTTGTGGGTAAACTAGAAAAAGGAGGAAAAAGGGTACCTGCCATGAAGGATCTTGCACTTGGAAACCACGCCATGGTAGATATGGGAAGTGGGATGAAAGGTCAAAGCAACGGGAGCACCTCGGAATCCACTGAAAAAGTCTTGGAAGAAATGAAATTCCAGGAAATTGTAAAGGAAAACTACCCAAATCACCATAAACGCAATTACATAATGCAAAATAGGAATCAAACAAAGGGCTCGGAATACTTCTTTATATGCATTGAGGGATGATTCATCCCATGAAATCGACCAATCCATTTGATTAAAATTTGGAGAAAACATGAATGGTTAAATCAAAAAGAAACTTGAAATTGGGGAAGAAGCAGTACATTCAGAAATTGGAAAAAAAAAAGTTGCCTTTCTTTTTTAATGGTTTTCCAGAACTAATGGAGAGAGGGAAAGTAGGAGAAAATTATGGTGAAAACTTCTTTGGGGGTTTGATTTTCTGTTTGGGTGAAGAAAAAAAAATGATGACAGTTGAGAGTTTGGCGAGTGAATTTATGTCAAAAAAAAAAAAAAAATATGGCTCTATCATCAATCATACCGCAACTAATGAACATCTGACAAATGTTTCTCCTTTTGTATCAGAGAAACAAGGTAAAAATCGTTCAACACAATGCTCGGTATAAATAAAATATAACGAGTAGAACCATATCAACAATGCTGATATAGCAGCCAACCTCAAATTATAATAGAAATAAGTTGCTTACCAGGATCGGAGTGAGTTTTTGGTTCGGCTATAAGTAACAGCCGGGCCTTTCCACCATAGTTGTTTAGAGTGACCATCAAGATGTTCCCATGGAACTAACTTTGATGGTCATAGTTGGCAGCCTTTTTTTTTTTTTTTTTTGTGAAAAACAAACAAAGATTAAGTTATATTGATCAAAATCACCCCTAATTTTATATTGATTTAGAACTTTTAAGGTATCGTCCGCACTTCATCATAAACTTGTAGGCATGCCCTCTCATCTAAGCTCAATTTAATTAAATAGTTGGCAACTCTGTTATCTACTTTGCGAACATGTCAAATCAGCCAGCGCCCTTATGTTTTTATGATCTATTAGACCCTGTTGAGTAATTTAATGCCCGATTCCCCTAAAAAATTATTTAGTAAAGCTTGAACTACCTTTAAATTGTTAGTATGAATCCTAGCTCTATTAAATCCATTACTAAGTGAAGTAAGCACGCCATCCAAAATACTCTAAAGTTCAGCCTTAAAGACTATGCATTTCTCGAGATATCGGTTATATCCCAAGATCAATTTTTTAGTCTGATCTTGCAACACTCCACCAGCAGACGCTGGTCTAGACCCTCTATCCATCGCACCATTAATGAACAAGTGCACCCAATTCCCTGATAAAGAAGTTCGAGTATTAGAGTCATGAACATTTAACTTTACCTCATTATGGTTCAACTCATACTGTTGTGCCCAAGTATAAGAGACTTTAACAATCTCAAGGACATTGCAAGTTATGCCTTGAAAAATAAAAAGATTCATATTCTTCCAAATACGCCAAGCAATTGTCCCAAAAAGACAGGACCAAGTTGTTCCTCCTTTAGGCAGTCTCGTGGAATAACAAAGATTAGAAGTTAACCAAATCTGTAAGTCTTCAAAAAAAACCTATTCTGTTGGTTAAGTGGGACAATTTGCATCCACAACCCTTTTATTGTCGAGCAATCTCGTAGCACATGCAAAATATCCTCTGTTTCATGACTGTAAAGTGAGCAAGAACTATTGTGCCCAACTCCCCGCTGAACACGCTCCATGTTAGTAACCAGCCTTTGCTTGAAAACAATCTAAAGAAAAATTAATTCCTAGATAGTATTATGATTATGGCGTAAAGAAAAAAAACATGTGTGAGGCTGATATTATTTGGAAACAACAAGAAATGATCTACTTCAAAAGGCAAGAATCAGAATTGTTATGTGCATGATTCGTGCATTATGTTTCATGCATTATGAAGTAACGACAGCTACGACTCTCATTGTACTTGTATGCTCTTTTTTTCCTTTCTTATTTCAATTAATGGTTTTTTGGTTTGTTTTCTTCTGTTACACATATGTACGCACTCGCACTTACTTTTTCTTTTTGCCGCTAACATGTAAAAGTTTAAAACCCCCTTATGGCTCTCACGCATATGTGTATACTCTGCCTTACTTACATTTCCCTCCACCCTCTTTATTTTTCATTATGGTTTATTTTATTCTACGAACAAAAATTAATTTCCAAATGATATTATGATTATGGTGTAAAAAAAAAACAAAACATGGGTGAGACTGATACTATTTGGAAACAATAAGAAATGATCTACTAGAAAAGGCAAGAATCAAAACTGTTATGTGCATGAATCATGAATTATGTTTCCTGCATTATAAAGCAACGACAGTTACGACTCTCACTGTACTTACACTTATATGCTTTTTTTTTTCCTTCTGCATTTCAATTAATGGTTTTATCGTTTATTTTCTTCTATTACACATATGTACACATGCGCAGTTGCATTTTCTTTGTACCGCGAATATGTAAAAGTGTAAAACCTCGATGATGATGATGATGATGATCATGAAGCAGCGGTAGCTACGACTCTCACTGTACTTACACTTACACGCTTTTTTTCCTTCCCTATTTCAATTAATAATTTTTTTTTTGTTTGTTTCCTTCTGTTACACAAACATATACACTCGCACTTACTTTTTATTTTAGTTGCGAACATTTAAAGTGTAAAACCCCCTAATCGCTCCTACGTGCGCACGTATACTCTACCTTACTTAATTCAAAATAGCATTTTGATAATGATGTAAAGAAAAACAAAGCATTGGTGAGGCTGATACTATTTGGAAATAGCAAGAAATGATCTGCTTCAAAAGGTAATAATCAGAACTGTTATGTGCATTATTCATGAATGATTCGTGTATTATTAAGTAGCGACAACTACGACTCTCATTGTAATTACATGCTTTTCTTTCCTTCCGTATTTTAATTAATGGTTTTGTCATTTTTTTTTCTTCTATTACACATACGTACACACTTGCACTTACTTTTTCTTTTTGCCGCGAACATGTAAAAGTGTAAAATCCCTTTATGGCTCCCACGCACGCTCATATATTTTACCTTACTTACACTTCCCCCTGCCCTCTTTATTTTTCGTTATGGTTCAGTTTTATTCTACGAACAAAAATTAATTTCCAAACAGTATTATGATTATGGCGTAAAGAAAAACAAAGCATGGGTGGGGTTGGTACTGTTTGGAAACAACAGGAAATAATCTACTTCAAAAGGCAAGAATCAGAACTGTTATGTGCATAATTCGTACATGATTCATGCATTATGTTTCGTGCATTATGAAGTAGTGACAGCTACAACTCTAACTGTAGTTACACTTACATTTTTTGTCCTTTCGTATTTACACATACGTACACACTCATACGTATACTCTGCCTCACTTACTCTTCCCCTCACCCTATTTATTTTTCCTTATGGTCCAATTTTATTCTACGATAAAAAAATTAATTTCCAAATAGTTGTATGATTATGGCGTAAAGAAAAATAAAGCACGGGTGAGGCTGATACTGTTTAGAAATAGCAAGAAATGATCTACTTCAAAAGGCAAGAATTAGAACTGTTATGTATTTATAATCCCCAACCCGAAACCCAGATGTGGTATGGACCACCTACTCGCGACCCAGCCGGGCCCTACCAATGGTATTCGAGCCTGGCACTTATTGCCTCTCTCTTTCTCTTTCTCTCTGTGTGTGTGTGTGTGTTTGCGTGCATGATTTTTACATTATGTTTTGTGCATTAATAATTTTTGCATTATGTTCCGTGCATTATGAAGCAGCAGTAATTATAACTCTAACTGTACTTAAACTTACACATTTTTTTCCTTCTTTATTTCAATTAATGGTTTTGTCATTTGTTTTCTTCTGTTACACATACATACACACGTGCACTTACTATTTCTTTTTGGCACAAACATGTAAAAGTGTAAAAACTTGATGATTATGATGATGATCATGATCATGAAGCAGCGGCAGCTACGACTCTTACTGTACTTATACTTACATACTTTTTTTTTTCCTTTCTTATTTCAATTAATGGTTTTGTCATTTGTTTTCTTCTGTTACACATATGTACACATTCGCATTTACTTTTCCATTTTACCATAAACATGTAAAAGTGTGGAAACTCGATGACGATGATGATGATTATGAAGCAGCGACAGCTACGACTCTTACTTTGCTTACACTTACACACTTTTTTTTTCCTTTCGTATTTCAATTAATGGTTTTGTCGTTTGTTTTCTTCTGTTACACATAAGTAAAAACTCGTACTTTTTCTTTTATCCGTGAACATGTAAATGTATAAAACCCCCTTATGGCTCCCATGTGCACGCGTATACTCTGTTTTACTTACCTTTCCCCCACCCTCTTTATTTTTCGTTATTGTTCAGTTTTATTCTATGAACAAAAATTAACTTCCAAATAGTATTATGATTATGGCGTAAAGAAAAACAAAGCATTGGAGAGGCTGATATTGTTTGGAAGTGACAGGAAATGATTTACTTCAAAAGGCAAGCATTAGAACTATTATGTGCATGATTCATGAATGATTCGTGTATTATGAAGCATCAACAACTACGACTCTCACTTTACTTACACTTACACACATTTTTTCCTTATGTATTTAAATTAGTGGTTTTTCATTTGTTTTCTTCTGTTACACATACATATACATATACACTTACACTTACTTTTTTATTTTATTGTGAGCATGTAAAACTGTAAAACCCCCTTATGGCTCCCACGTACGTATACTCTGCCTTACTTACCCTTCCTCCACCCCCTTTATTTTTCGTTATGGTTCAGTTTTATTCTACAAACAAAAATTAATTCCCAGATAGTATTATGATAATGGCGTAAAGAAAAATAAAGCATTGGTGAGGTTGATACTATTTGGAAATGTCAAGAAATGATCTATTTCAAAAGGCAAGAATCAAAAATATTATGTGCATGATTCATGCATTATAAAGCAACTACAACTACGACTCTCACTGTACTTACACTTAAACACTATTTTTTTCCATCTGTATTTCAGTTAAATGTTTTATCGTTTGTTTCCTTTTGTTACACATACGTACACACTTACTCTTTTTTTGTTGCGAACATGTACTTTTTTTTGTCACGAACATGTAAAATTGTAAAACCCCCTTATGGCTCCTACGCACATGCATATACTCTGCCTTACTTACTTTTCCTACCACCATCTATATTTTTCGTTATGGTTCAATTTTATTTTACGAAAAAAAATTAATTTCTAGATAGTATTATGATTATGGCATGAAGAAAAACCAAGCATGAGTGAAGGTGATACTGTTTGGAAATGATAGGAAATGATGTACTTCAAATGGCAATAGTTAGGACTATCATGTGCATGATTCGTGAATGTTTTGTGCATTATAAAGCATTCGTGAATGTAGTGAGGCTGATACTATTTGGAAATGGCTGGATATGATCTACTTCAAAAGGTAAGAATCAAAGTTGTCATGTGTATGATTGGTGCATTTGTTTCATGAATTATGAAGCAGCGACAGCTACGACTCTCACTGTACTTATGCTTACATGCTTTTTTTCCCTTTCTTATTTAAATTAATGGTTTTATCATTTGTTTTCTTCTGTTACACATATGTACACACTCACACTTACTTTTTCTTTTTGTCGCGAACATGTAAAAAGTGTTAAACCCCCTTATCGCTCCCATGCGCATATGTATATGCTACTTTACTTACCCTTCCCCCTACCCCTTTATTTTTTTGTCATTGTTCAATTTTATTTTATTAACAAAAATTAATTCCCACATAGTATTATATTATGGCGTAAAGAAAAACAAAGCATTGGTGAGGCTGATATTGTTTGGAAATGGTAGGAAATGATCTACTTCAAAAGGCAATAATTAGAACTGTTCTGTGCATGATTCATGCATTATGAATCAACGGCAACTACGACTCTCACTTTACTTACCTTAGACACTTTTTTTTTCGTTCTGTATTTTAATTAATAATTTTGTCATTTGTTTATTTTCTTCTGTTAAACATACGTACACACTTACACTTACTCTTTTTTTGTTGTTAATATGTAAAAGTGTTAAACCCTCTTGTCGCATCCCAAAATTGAGTCTAAAAGTTTCGAGGGTAAAATGAGAATTTTAGCTCATATGTTTTTGGAATTTTATAACATGGTAAACCGGAAATGTCTTCATCTATGGCTTTTAGGAATTAAATATATTTTTGAAAATGAGTTTCAAAAGACCTTTAATTTTGAATAAGGATTGATTTGTAAAAGGGTTCAAAATAGAAGTAGTTATAAAACAATTATAGCTGTAATAGCCCAAATTTGCTTGGGCCCGTGCAATGAAATAAACAAAATTTGTAAATTAAATAAATAAAGGTCCTTGTTGAAATGTCCAAATTACAATAAACAGGCCTAAAGGCTCGATAGCCCAAACTTGGTTACACTTGTAGCCCAACTGGGCTAAACCAGAATGCCCATTAAACTTATACCCGGTTACACTTAAAAAACCCTTGGCCCATGTACCCGAACCTGACCCAAACAAGTAAAGCCCAGTAAGGCCCAATCCCTAAGTTGAATCAGGAAACCCTAGGGTTTCCAGAAGCTTCGCGCCGCAAGCACCACGCCCCTTCGTCTTACGCTGTTCCAGTGGATTCTCATCGGCACCGTGATTTCAGCCCCGTATTGTGCCGTAATCGACGAACGGATCAACGCCAGCCCACTCCTCGCCGTGAGATCCTCGATGGTACCTACAAAAAGGGAAAGAAGAACAGCAGAGACGAATGCAAATATGGCAAGAAATAAAATCAAGGATTGTAAATTTGTTTTCAGTGGCTATAAAAGCCCGAATCAAGAACGATGTAATACTAGGTTTTTTTATATACATACACATATACAATAAAATATCAGCATCTTATCGAAGAAATAGAGGTAATATACCTTTACCTTTTTATTTTCTCTAAATACATGCAAGTATTATCAAAATAAACTAAAAGGAAATTTACCGTTGAAATCGCGCTAAAAAATCGAGGCTCTTCGGCTTCCAACCGCCGTACGTGGCGGAGTCAGTGGCGGCACGTGGGCGCGTGAGCGCATGGGATCCCGGGACGGAAGCTCGATGGAGCTCCAAGAGCCACCCCCCCAATCTTCTTTCAGAGGATTTTTAGTTTTTTTTTTTAAAACTCGAGTTAAAATGATTTTAAGGCCAAAATTTGGCTTATATAGCCTAATGAAAACGATGTCGTTTTGCTTAAAACAATAAGCTTCAAAACGGTATCGTTTTAAGGCTGAGGATCCGTGTGTTGACCCGTGACCCGGTGAGGATCCGTGTGTTTTTGGTAAATGGGCAAATTGCTGTTTGAGCCCTTCCCCATTTTTTCATTTTTTAATCTCGTTTAATTTTAAATTTAATATTTCAATTTGGCCCCGACATCTTTATTTTTGTTTCAATTTAGTCTCACCTGCCAGTATAAGGCTTGTTTTGCGAGCAATGCCGTTTCGGGATTAGGGCAAATTGCCCAGTGAGTCCCTCGGAGTTTTGTGCTCGTTCCAATTAGGCCCAAACCTCTTTTTTATATTTTAAAATTAGCCCTAGAACTTTAGTTTTATTTAATTTTAATCCTTTTAAATATTTTTGCATAATTTACTTATTAAATACTTTATATATTATTTATTTTACTATATTTATATGTAAATTATTACATATTATATTATTTTTATTATTTATTATATTATTTATATATCATTTTATTATAAGCAATTTATTATTAAAGATTTTGTTATTATTGAAAATTACATTTTTTATATATCATTATTTAGAGTTTAGTACGTAATATTTTAAAATTTAATGTGAAATTTTGTTCCTGTTTAATATATTAATATATTTAATAAACATATTAAGTTATTAAATCATACAATATATTTATATATATTAACTATTGTTTAAAATTTTCCTTTATTATTTATATATATCGTTTTAAATATTTTTACCTCATTTATTCTTTGTAAATTGTATTTAGACTTTATCCTTTTTACATAAATAATTTATTTGTTTATTTTTAGTACCCTTTTCCGTATTTACTTGATGTTGTTTTGATATAGTAATCTTACCTCGTAAATTATTTGTTATTTTTATATTATTGTTTTTATACATTTGCATGAAATATTATTACATATATATTAGGTAATTATATTGTTCTATTTATTATTCGCCACGTTGTATTTTGCATGGAATGATAATTGTCGAAACCATTTTTAAATCGAGTTTTGGAAAATGGGAATCGACTTTAAGAAAATGAAAATGGGAGTCACCACCAATCTTTTTAGGTGTGATTGGATCACCTTTAAAACATTTTGTTTTAAAATCATTAGTTTTGGTCTACGAAATAAAAAGAACGGGTTCGGGAGTCGGTTACATACGAGGAAGGATTAGCACCCTCGTAACGCCTAAAAATTGGTACCTAATTAATTATCAAATGTCTTTAAGGTCAGAAATTAAAAATTTTAAGATGCAATCCTCTTTAAAATATTTTGATTTTTTTGAAAATTGGGGTTCGCTTGCATCAAAATATTGATACTAAGTTAGCCTTTTTGGAAATCCCTATCTCGAAACGACAAAACGCCACTCCAGTAAGTTAGGACACAATGCTTGGAAATTCCAAGACAGTTGCCCGTATTTTGAAAATCTTTAAAACTTAGAAGGGTACTTGACTATTCGAACTCAACGAGGAAAAATTGCAACCCAATAAGTTAGGGCACTACTTTTCTCGAAGCTTCCAAACACCAAGCATTGCCTTTTTATTTTTGAAAACTTTGACGTCTCGTTTTTAAAACCGATGCATGAAGGAGCACATTAACATTACAGAATAGAATATTGCAATAATAAGTGAATAAGACAAGCATTTAAACGATACAATGGAGATAATACAAAGATCATATACTAGATACATACATATTTAAAGTTACATAACATTATATATACAAAGATACACATAGCATATATTGAAGATGAATAAGCAAAACATACAAACATACAAAGTAATAATTAAGAAACGATGCATGATATACAATTTTGACATATATATAATAAAAATATGCATTTGAAAGTAAATTACAAAAGTCTAAAGTATTGCATAATATATAAAATACATTAACTCTAAAGTAAAAGCAAATATTGTATAAAAAAAAACATGTATAATATAAATAATACATAAATATAATGAGCATATGAAAATGTGATATTTAATACTAGATTTAAAAGTATAATATATATTAAAAATATATTTATAAGAATAATAATTACAAAAGAAATAAAATATAACGATTTAGAAAATTAATATATAAAATATCAAATATGTAAAAGGATTTATATTTACAATAAAATAATTATAATATATATAAGTTTAGAATAATATGAAATAAGTAATTAATGATGAAATATACATATTATATAAATTATAATATCATAATATCTTCAAAATATATAATAACAGAATATGAGTAAAGTAATTTATTAACATATAAATAATGATACGTATGTAATACAAGTTAAAACCTTTAATAATAATAATATATAGATAAAAATATATAATGGTATAAAAATGACATAATATAAAATAATTATAATTTATAATATAAAAGTGTATATATATAAAAATAATGTAATATATAAATAATTAATAAATATATAAGTAAAAATATAATAATAATATATAAATAATAATATAAAATAATAATAATTTGTAAAAAATATATATATAATAAATAATAATGATATGAAATAATAGTGTAAAAATGTAAAATAATATAATATAATAAAGATATATAAACATTATGTGATAAAAATACTATAATAGATAATAAATAATGATATATGTTAATATATATATATATATATATATATATATATATATATATATATATATAATATGATAATAGAAAGATATGAAGTAATATAAATAAATAAATAATTATAAGATATATACTACGCATATTCATATTAAAATATAATAGTATATGTATAAAATTTAAAAGAAACAGGTTATAAATAGACTAAAAGTGACTAAATTGAACATAAATAAAAAGTCATACTAATTTAATAAGAAAATAACCGAGATCAGACCTAATTGGAACGGCCATTAAAATCCTAGGGACTCATCGGGAAATTTTCCCTTGTCCCTAAACGGCAACGTTTTAACGCAAGAATTAAAACAGTTACTACAAGGACTAAATTAAACCTGAAACAAAACATCAGGGCTAAATCATAAATAAAACAAAACAAAATTGTAAACATAAGAAAGGTGGAGGGACTAATTGGGTAATTAACCCAATCTTCAAAATCACGCGGATCCCCCCCGGGTTATCGGGTCAACACGCGGATCCTCAGGTCTTAAAACGATGTCGTTTTAGGCTTATTGACTTAAGCCAAAACGGCACCGTCTCTTCCGGGCTATATAAGTTAAATTTTAAGTTTTAAAAATCATTTTACACCGTTTCTAAAAATAAAAAAAAGGGTTCAAAACTCTCTGTATGGGAGAAGAGAGAGGTCCGGTCTCGGCCTTCAGCCTCCGAGCCATTCAGCCACACGTGCCGTCGCGAACACGGCCACGCATGGTGGTCGGAGGGTTTTAAACCCTCGTCCTTCCACAGGAACACCTTTTCTTTTAAATATTTTTATTTTTTTTTAAAAAACGATTCGTATATTCATTTAAGAAAAGAGAAAGGAAAATAAAATATAAAAAAAATCACCTTCTCAAATGAACTCCGTTTCCTGTTTTCTTTTTGAAGCAATATATGTATGTATTTTATTCTGTGAAAAATCCGGTCCATTACACTGCTTTGATTCAGGCTTTTATAGCCATTGTTGTTATTACATAAACTGGGAAAGAAATCTTTTATTTCTTTCTATCTTTGTTTTGCTTGTTTGTTGCTGTGGTTCTTTCCTTTCTTTGCAGGTGCTCGCGAGAAATCCGGCGACGACGAAGGCCTGACGATGGTCTAACGGTGGCATTGATCTCGGCGTGACTCAGAGCCAGACAGAGGGATGACCGGTGATCGGGGCATTAATGGACAGCATATTGAATGATGGCCTCGATTTGGGGGTTGGCGTCGCTCCCCGAAGCTTCCAGAAGATGTTGCGGCGCCACAGTGTTTAGGAAACCCTAGGGTTTCCTGTTTCCCTTAAGTCCTTTGGGCCTTTTGGGCTATTTTAATTTTGGGCTTGCTCGGTACTGTAATTGGGTCATGTTTAGGTTTGGGCTACGGGTGTATTTGGGTATATGGGTAATCTAGACTATTGGGTCAGAACCAATCTGCTTGGGTGTGTATGTAACTGTCCGAGGTATTTGGGCTTAACGGGCCTTGGGTTTATCAGGCTTTGAGGCCTGTTTATTTGTAAATGGACTTTAATGGACTTTTTAAATAAATAAATAATTATTAATTTAATTATTTTATTCTGTTTTCAGCCTGATCAAATTTGGGCTACTACAGCTGCCCCTCTTTGCTCATTGCTGTGTAACAGGAATCGAGCAAAGATTCATAGAAAGACCAAATTTGTTTGGCCTTATCGGATCATGGTCCTTAATCTGCTCATTTGCAAATTCAAGACTGTCATGTTGATATCTTCGATCTGCTCTCCGTAGAACACAGAGACACCAAATCTGCTTCTTCGATTTGTTCCTTGACCATACAGAGATGCCAAATCATCTTAGATTTGCTTCAACATAAGCACGCGAAAGCCAAATCAGCTATGTCTTCGATTTGTTCCTTGTAAGCATAAGGATGCCAAATCATTCTGGATCTATTTGAGAACATCTGAGAGTCAAATCTGCTATGTCCTCGATTTGTTCCTTGTAAACACAAGAATGCCAAATCATCTTGGGACTACTTCAGTATAAACATCTGAAAATTAGATCTGCTATGTGTCTGCCCTCCATCGAATATGGAGACGCCAAACTTCGATTTGTTCTCTGACAATACAGAGATGCCAAATCATCTTAGATTTGCTTCAACGTAAACACATGAATGCCAAATCTGCTATGTCTTCGATTTGCTCCCTGTAAGCACAATGATGCCAAATCATCTTAGGCCTGTTTGAGAACATCTGAGAGTCAAATCTGCTATGTCCTCGATTTATTCTTTGTAAACACAAGGATGCCAAATCATCTTGGATCTGCTCCAGTATAAACATCTGAAGGTTAGATCTGCTATGTGTCTACCCTCCGTCGAATATGGAGACGCCAAACTTCGATTTGTTCTCTGACAATACAGAGATGCCAAATCATCTTAAACTTGCTTCAGTGTAAGCACATGAAAGCCAAATCAGCTATGTCTTTGATTTGCTCCCTGTAAGCACAAGGATGCCAAATCATCTTGGACCTGTTTGAGAACATCTGAGAGTCAAATCTGCTATGTCTTCGATTTGTTCCTTGTAAACACAAGGATGCCAAATCATCTTGGATCTGCTCCAGTATAAACATATGAAGGTTAGATCTGCTATGTGTCTGCCCTCCGTCGAATATGGAGACGCCAAACTTCGATTTGTTCTCTGACAATACAGAGATGCCAAATCATCTTAGACTTGCTTCAACGTAAGCACGCGAAAGCCAAATCAGCTATGTCTTCGATTTGCTCCCTGTAAGCACAAGGATGCCAAATCATCTTGGACCTGTTTGAGAACATCTAAAAGTCAAATCTGCTATGTCCTCGATTTGTTCCTTGTAAACACAAGGATGCCAAATCATCTTGGATCTGCTCCAGTATAAACATCTGAAGGTTAGATCTGCTATGTGTCTGCCCTCTGTCGAATATGAAGACGCCAAACTTCGATTTGTTCTCTGACAATACAGAGATGCCAAATCATCTTAGGCTTACTTCAGCGTAAGCACGCGAAAGCCAAATCAGCTATGTCTTCGATTTGCTCCCTGTAAGCACAAGGATGCCAAATCATCTTAGACCTGTTTGAGAACATCTGATAGTCAAATCTGTTATGTCCTCGATTTGTTCCTTGTAAACACAAATATGCCAAATCATCTTGGATCTGCTCCAGTATAAACATCTGAAGGTTAGATCTACTATACTGCGGCCTATTACCCTACTGCTTAGGGGATTAAGGCGCGTTGTCTTTGATAACCTGTAGAATGATTATGCCTGATAATTAGGATGCTATGATCGAAGTGAGTCGAATGCTCCTAATTAAACATGCTATGATGCAAAATGTTGTGAACATGACCCCTATCCTAGATGTCACCACTCATTCCTTCATTTGTCATTTCTTTTCTCAAAGTATTATTCTTGCTCAGCCATGTAGGCCTGTACCCCTCCTCAAATGCTACGATCCACTGAGGATGTCTGCAAGATAATCTTTCCTTAGAATTGAATCATTGGTTTTGTCCATTTTCCTTTTGGAAGAAAGGAATTCCTCGAGTTCCTTCATCCCTTACTTATGTGAATTTCTCGAACAATTATCCTGTTTTGGTTTCTTGTATTATCTAGAAATCCCAAAGTAATGCGTAAAACTTCGTTTGTGAACATATTTAGTTCATCTATCATTATTTCAACGCAACATACTTAAAGGGTAATAGAAAATGAATTCAATCTTGGGAACAATGAATTGTCAAAAATACAAAGGAAATAAATCTGATAGCATATCTTTGAGAAGAAATAGAATCTAAAGATAGCAAACAGGATAAAAGTTAGATGCTCTAGATATCGCCGTTTGAGCATCTATACACCAGTTCTATGAAATCTTTCTTGAGTTCAACATGTGTTTAAAAGATCCAAAGTTCTTTCTTGATGCCCCAATATACAACGCGCTTCACTCTTTGGTGGAGTCAGATATAGCCAGATTGCTGTATGCCCTTCAAAATTTGAGCTTCCCTTTTGGGTTTTCAACTCAAAACCCTTTTGGTCAGAAGGCGCCCTTTCCAGGTTTTCACATTGGCCTCTCTATTTTTTTTTTTTTTGAAAATTCAAGGCGCCCTTTACGGGTTTTCACCTTGGATTTTCCTCTTCTTTAGACAAAGTACTTTTTGACTGAGTCTGAGTTTATTGGATTGGGTAGACTCTTCCCATCTATTTTTGTCAAAATCAATGCTCCTCCAGAGGAAGCCTTCTTCACGACGTATGGCCTCTCCCAATTTGGCATCCATTTTCCTTTAAAGTCCTTCTGAATGGGAAGGATCTTCTTTAGCACAAGGTCCCCCTCATAGAATTCCCTTGGATGAACCTTTTTATCATAAGCTCGCATCATACGCTTCTGATACATCTAACTATGTCGGATAGCTCTCAGCCTCTTTTCCTCAATCAAGTTTAACTGGTCATATCGGGATTGAACCCATTCAGTTTCATCTAAGTATCTCTGTCAAAATTCGGAGAGAAGGTATTTCTACTTCAATAGGCAACACTGCTTCCATCCCATAAACTAACGAGAATAGGGTTACCTCAGTAGAGGTTCTGACAGATGTTCGATAGGCCAGGAGTGCAAACAGTAGCTTCTCATGCCAATCTCTATAAGTCTCAGTCATCTTTCCAACTATTTTGTTAATGTTCTTGTTGGCGGCCTCCACTGCCCCATTCATTTTTGGACGATAGGGAGAAGAATTGTGATGCTTGATCTTGAACTGGCCGCAAACCTCTGCTATCATTTTTGTTGTTTAAATTCAATGCATTGTCGGATATGATCTTCTCAGGCATTCCATAACGACAAATAATCTCCTTCTTCAAGAATCGACTCACAACTGACTTAGTAACATTCGCATAAGAAGTGGCCTCTACCCATTTTTTAAAGTAGTCAATTACTACAAAGATAAACCGATGTCCATTCGAAGCTTTCGGCGATATTAGTCCAATGACATCCATACCCCACATGGAGAAGGGCCATGGAGAAGTCATAACATGTAAAGGTGAAGGTGGTACATGAATTTTGTCCCCATAAATCTAACACTTATGGCATTTCTTGGCATAGTTGATACAGTCTCCTTCCATAGTGGCCTAATAATAGCCAAACCTCATGATTTGCCTTGCCATCGTGAACCCATTTGTATGGGTCCCACATACACCTTCATAAACTTCTTCTAAAATTAGCTTAGCTTCCACAGCATCAACACATCTCAAAAGTATTTGGTCTTTCCTTCTCTTGTACAGGATATCCCCGTCCAAGACATAGTCACAAGCTAACCTTCTCAAAGTTCGTTTGTCATTTTCGGTTGCCTGTTCTGGATATTTACGATCTCTTACATATCGCAATATGTCCTGATACCAAGGGTTATCATCCTTTTCTTCCTCTTCAATGTTACAACAGCTAGCTGGAGTCTCATAGACACTCATTTGAATTGGTCTCACCTCTTCCTCTTTATTTGCCTTAATCATTGAGGCCAAAGTTGCTAAAGCATCTGCCATCTGATTTTCGTCTCGTGGGAGATAATTTACCAACGCAGAATCTCCATATACTTCTAGGGTTTTTATACCTCGCTCTATGGTTGCTTGAAGTCCCATGATGCATGCTTCATACTTAGCCATATTATTTGTGCAATCAAAGTCCAACTTGCACTGAATGGGTAATGATCACCATTGGAGGATACCAAGACTGCGCCGATTCCATTTCCAACTGCATTAGAAGCCCCATCAAAATTGAGCCTCCATGGAGAATCTTCGGTCATCGCTATACACATTAACTCCTCATTTGGAAAATCAAAGTTCAATGGCTCATAATCCTCTAGAGCTCTACTGGCCAAGAAGTTAGCTACCGTACTTCCTTTTATAGCCTTTTGACTTACGTAGACTATATCAAACTTTGAAAGCAAAATTTTCCATCTCGCCATTCTCCCATTTAGAGCTGTGGATTCCATCATATATTTCAATAGATCCAGCTTTGAGATGAGCCAAGTGGTATGGTATAGCATGTACTGTCTTAATCTCCGAGTGGTCCAAATCAGCGCACAACACAACCTTTCAATTGGTGAATATCTCATTTCACAGTCAGTGAATTTTTTACTGTGATAATAAATTGCCTTCTCTTTTTTCCCCGACTTGTCATGTTGACCAAGCACACATCCCATAGAATTATTGAACACTGACAAATACAATATTAACGATTTATCTGGGCTAGGTGGGGATAATACTAGAGCATTCAACAAATACTGCTTGACCTTTTTAAAAGCATTCTGGCATTCCTCATCCCAAGTACCTTGATTGTGTTTTCTGAGGAGGCGAAAGATAGGATCGTGTTTCTCAGTCAGTTGTGAAATGAGCCGAGCGATGTAATTCAACCTTCCTAGGAATCCTCGAACTTCCTTCTGAGTGCGTGGTGGAGGTAACTCTCGTATGGCTTTGACCTTGTCTGAGTCGACTTCAATTCCCTTTCAACTAACTACGAAGCCTAATAACTTTCCCAATCTGGCTCCAAAGGTACACTTTGCTGGATTGAGCTTCAACTGAAATCTTCTCAACCTCAAGAACATTCTCAAAACTTCAATATGCTCTTTCTCTGTTTGGGACTTGGCAATCATGTCATCGACATATACCTCAAGGTCCCTATGCATCATGTCGTGGAACAAGTTCACCATGGCCCGCTGGTAGGTTGCCCCTGCGTTTTTCAGTCCAAACGGCATTACTTTGTAACAAAAGGTGCCCCACAAGGTTATGAAGGTAGTTTTATCCATGTCCTCTGGATGCATCTTTATCTGATTGTATCCTGAGAAGCCATCTATGAAGGAGAATAACGAATATCCCGCTGTGTTGTCTACTAAAGTGTTAATGTGTGGCAAAGGAAAATTATCCTTTGGGCTTGCTTTGTTCAGATCTCTGTAATCAACACACATTCGTACCTTCCCATCTTTCTTTGGAACAGGCACAATGTTAGCTACCCATTCGGAGTACTTCACTTCTTGCAAGAATCCTGTATCAAACTGCTTCTTGACTTCATCCTTTATTTTCAGAACAATATCTAGCCTCATTCCTCGCAACTTCTGTTGGACTGGCTTACAATCCTGTCTTATCGGAAGACGATGTACTACAATGTCAGTACTCAATCCGGGCATATCCTGATATGACCAGGCGAAGATATCTTTGAACTCTCGAAGTAACTCAACCAGACCATGCCTTGTGTCCTTGGTAATCAATGTTCCAATTTTCAACTCCTTCCCTTCCTCTAGGACTATATTCTCTATTGCTTCTTTCTTATTTGGCATGATTTGTTTCTCTTCCTGTTTTACCATTCTTAACAGATCGAGAGATACGTCACAATCTTGAACATCTTCAAAATCCTAAGGTTCCTCTAAACACATGTCTTGCTCGCAAGAGAAATCAGGAGCGGCAATATCAGTGCTCATATCATTGATATCTAGGGACCTGTGGGGGTATGAAAGAATTTACAAAGAATAAATGAATCTAAGAATGACTGTTTATGTTCTATGAATAAAAGAATAAGAATTGCCAAAATTTAAAAGAATATTGGTTGATAAAAAGTGAAACAATACTTGTTTAAATTAATAAAAGTTATGTTTTATTTAAATAATAATAGATGAACATAAGCCTATTTTCACAAATGTAATCTTACTACTCCTAGGCCTTAAAGTAATAGACATGTTTCGAGCATTACTCTGAAAAATTCCTAAAGACTACAGGAAGGTCCTCCGCAGTCCAATTGTTCAGAGCGCTCCCCGGTTCGTAAGGGCGAATACCCTTAAGGTTTTCTTGCTCCAATCTCTCATTATGTACAACGTTGATCTGATGACTTTCTTCCATCAATAATCCTCCTGACTTAAAGGATTTGGATATCGGTGGGAATATAATCGGTTCCCACTCCACTCCTCCTCCGTTCAAACGCGCCTTCCTTCTTGCTTGGCGCTTCTCAATCTCTTGTCCCTTGTGCTTATGGTCTGGCCTAAAGCCCAAACTAAAGCAGTCCTTCTTCTCCATTAGTTTTGGGATTTGAATCCCTCCTTGCAACTGTCTTCCTAGTCCTTTTCTTTGCGATGCTTCCCTCCCCTATCATCATTTGCAGGGCCAGCTTTGTGGCTCCAGACATTTTGGGTACTAGCACCTCACTTCCTTCCAGAATGAAGGTTGCGTTAATAATTTCTAAAGAGCAGAAAGAACACTCAACAGCCTCTTCACTGGTCTCAACATAAGGGGCCTTGTTAGTGACTGTTGCTATAATGCCCTCCTCCATATTGATGGTTATTAACCATCCATCTGTCACTAATTTTAATTTCTGGTGTAATGAGGAAGGCACCGCTCCTGCCGAGTGTATACATGGTCTCCCCAATAAGCAATTATAGGAGGGTTTGATATCCATTACCAAGAAATCAACTTCGTACGTGTTTGGCCCAATTTCCAAAGGGATATCAATTTGTCCCATCACTTTCCTTTCAGTTCTATCGAAGGCTCTTACCACATTGTGACATGTTTTCATATGCGAACTGTCAATAGGCAACCTGTTCAAAGTGGATCATGGAAGGACGTTCAAAGCGGACCCGTTATCAACGAGTACACCTGGAAGCATGTATCCTTTTCACCGAGTAGTGATGTGTAAGGCTTTGGTTGACCCTATGCCCCCAGATGGAATTTCATCATTATTGAAGTAGAAGAAATTGTCAGCACTAATATTATTTACCAACCGATCCAACTTGTTAACAGATATGTCGTGGGTGACATACGTTTCGTTAAGTACCTTCAACAATGCATCCCGATGCACCTCAGAACTTAGAAGTAGGGCTAATACTGATATACGCGTTAGCTGCTTACGCAACTGCTCGATCACACTATATTCACTATGCTTAAGGAACTTTAGGAATTCCTTAGCCTCCTCCTCCCTTACTGGTTCATTGATGAATTCTTCGATCTCTTTCTTTTTCTCAATATCCTTTGTTTTCGTGGGCTCTACTCTGATGCCCCCTCATCATAATGCTTCCCACTTCGTGTATGGGAACCTTCATTTTGCACGCCCCTAGACGCTCTGGCTATACTCTTTCTCTCAGGTACTGTTATACTGTAGTCATAGCTCCATGGCACCCTCTTGTCATCCTTGTAAAGGAAAGGAGTGGGTTTATTGATGACGACCTTGGGCCTAGTTTGCGTCCCCACTGCATTATTCCCTGGCAAGGAAATAATAATTCTTGGTCAGCTGGTTCCTTGTTGTTCACCTTCCAACGTGCTTATTTCTCTTTTATAAGAGTTACCTTCAAAAATTTGTAGCTCTTTATTATCTATAAAGCCTTGCACCAAAGCTCTGAATTCTTCACAATTTTGGGTCTCATGACCCTCTTTTCCATGGAACTCACAGTAGTTCCCCGTTTTTTCTCTTTCTTTCTCAGAGGTTATTATCCCTCTCTTCACCATCTCTTTCCAAACTAGCTTCAAAGGCATCCTTACCTCAGCAACATTTTCCTTTATCCTTCTTTCACTAGCTTCACCAATGGCATTCACTCCTTGATTGTCATGGTTTGGCAAAGGGTTCTCAGTATTTGGGGTACTATCAAATTTCACAACCCCGTTTTTGATCAACCTCTCTACGGCTTTCTTGAATCCAGTACAATTTTCAATTGAATGCCCCGATATTTCGGTATGGTACTCGCGTCTGGCATTTACATCATACCATTTGGGATACAGAGGCTGTAATGGTTTCAAGTGGAAAGGGGCTATAGCATGCGCGTAATATAAGCTTTGGTAAAGCTCACGATATGTCACAGGTATAGGTGTAAATTGTATCCTCTCATGCACAGTGCCGATTCCTCGCTTTGGGAGCCTGTTGCCCAACCGTGGCCACTTTGGGGTGACTAATGTGGATCTTTGAGTTGAAACTATTTGTATTGTTTACTTCATTGTCTTTTCTCCTTGGGGCCGATCTTTTGGCCACTTCCCCCTTAATTTTTTCGTCCTTTATGGTATTTTCTATCATCTCTCCTGCCATAACTATGTCCGTAAAACTTTTGGTAGTGCTTCTAATCATGTGAGTGATGAATGGAGCCTTCAGAGTGTTGATGAACAATATGGTGGTTTCTTTCTCCAACAGTGGTGGTTAAACCTGCATTGACACCTCCCTCCAATGTTGTGCGTATTGCCTAAAATTCTCTTTAGGTTTCTTCTCCATGTTTTGCAGAGTGATCCTATCAGGGGTCATGTCAGTCACATGATTGTACTGCTGCATGAAGGCTTACACAAGATCCCTCCATGAATTTATTCTAGTCTGGCTCAACTGATTATACCACCTGGCTGTTGCTCCCACTAAACTTTCTTGAAAATAATAGATTAGCAGCTGATCATTGTTTACGTACCCAGTCATCCTTCTACAGAACATTGTGATGTAGGCCTCTGGGCAAGTAGTACCATTGTACTTCTCAAACTCTGGCATCTTGAATTTGTGAGGCAACACTAAGTCTGGGACCAAACTTAAGTCTTTGGCATCAATCCCATAATGATTGCCGGCGCCTTCCAAAGTCTTGAATTTTTCTTCCAGCCATCTGCAGCGTTCATCCAACTGCCTTGCAGCTTTGGCTTTCAAATCTTCATTTTCTACCATATCTAGATCAGGAACGAGAGGATTAGTGGGGTTATCACCCAAATTGAATCCCGAGCCATTTGGGTAATTCATATGGATCCCACCATCAACTGGCCTATGTTGAGGCCTCACGGTGACAGATGGTCTTCTAGGAGGTGCTTCAGTTTGCAGTGGCACATGGGGCGGAGTAAAACCCGGAGGACGATTCTCACCCTCCTTATCAGTAATAGCCATGGGGGACTTCCCTTTATCAGTGGCCCTTAGAAGCTGAGCCATTTCAGCCATCATATTCCTCTAAGCCTCCAGCATTTGTTCCCTTATGTCATTCTGTATCTTGGCCAACTGCTCTTGCAATTGGTCTTGCATATCTTTTTGTAATTGCTCGAACCTTTGATCCATACTCTTAGTTTTAGTGCAGGTGCTGTAAGGATGTGTGATTTCCAGATTTTCCTTTTCTACCTTTAGAAGTAAACTTTAACTAATTAGAGTCATTCTATAACTTTGAATGCATATGATGTGATGTAATACAAATGTATGAATGCAAAAAGGCATCGATCTCGATTCAATCTCATTTAGAAAACCTTATTTAGAAAAAGAATATATTTACATATAAATGGATTACAAATACGCCTTTGCCCTAATGCCCAAAGTTCTAACTTTGTCTAATAAAAGGGCTAACTCTTGACCTTTATCAGACGTTGACTCATACATTATACTCAACACATCAGCTCGTAATGCTAAGTCTCGAACATATTCAGCAATCTCTAGGATCTGGGCTATAGCTTCGCCAATAATGTAATCCCTATCCATGACTTGACCTTTAAATTGATAGAGTTCTCCTCTTATACAATCTTTTTGCGCCTCAAGTTGCTCAATCTGAAGTTTACCATCATGCAATGCCACTTCCAAATCTTCAACCTTACTTTTTAGCTCCTCTAACTTGACCATAGGATCATGGTTTCGGTGCCAACTCATATACCTTAGTCTTAAACCCTTTATTCTCTTTCTCTAATGCCGAATTTTGCCCCCGCATCTCTTGGAACTTTCTCTCCCAATACTTGGCTCTAGCTTTTTCCTCTTGAACTTCTTTCTGCCACTATTCTAAAGACTTTCCTAACCCCACTCGCTTTAAAGATACTTGTGCTTTCTTATACTCCTCTTTTAAATCATCTCGGTCTTCCTCCACCTTCCTCTTTTCCTTCCTAACTTTTTCAACCTCCTTCTTTTGCATGTCAACATCTAGACTCAGGTACATCTTCTCCTCTTCAAGCTTTGCTATCCTCTTCACGATCTTCAAGTTCCTTCTCTCGAACTCTTGCTTCATGATTTTTAACTCTAAGGGCATCACTCGTAAATATTCCTCTATCAGTTCACTCACAAATATTCCTCTATCGGTTGAGCTCTTTCTATGCTTGGCTTAGGGATGTTATCATTAATCCTTCTGCCTCTCCATTCGACATATTCTGGTGTAGTAGCAGGGCCAATAGCTACTCCTTTCAACCGACAAGTCTTGTTCCAAGCACTAGAAACCTCGCTAACCTTCCTCTTGTAATCGGCTCCTTTGTATACAAACTCACTTTGAACCAATCCATGAGTTGCTGGTACGAACTGTCTCATTCCATGCTGTCTTAGCATGAGCAAAGGGGCATAACCAATGGCACCCCAAATTCCCAACAAAGGGACCTAATCGAAACTACTGCATCAGTAAAGAATCTCACCAGGAATCATCCACGGAGCTCTCCACTCAACATCTTTCGACTGAAGGTTCTAAAGTAGCGCTATCCAATTCTCTTCTGGAACATCAACTCTCCTAGTTGAAGCTATTATGTCTTTTATCAATCAGAAATGGCTGTGAAACCAAGCCAAAAGTAACTGAGCACACCCTATAAACCTGCCTGCACCAGCCTTTCTACACGCGCCTAAGGATCTGAATGTCTCCACCAAAATCGCAGGGACAGAAGTGACCCTTTTGTTGAGTAGATGAAAAAGATCTGTGGTTGCCTCATCCACATATCCCAAAGCCCTAGGAAAAACCATCAGTCCATACAAACTTAAGGCAAAAATGTCTACTTTCTCCGTCTTATCAGGGTGTGTCAAAATCAGATCCTTCAAAGTGTCCCACGAAATGCACTTGCACTCACCTTTTTCTTTAATTCTGGCTGTGATCCACTGCTCGCTCATTCTCGTAATAGTCATTAATTTCTTCCAAAAGGTAGGGACACAAGCAGCTCGAGAATAGATCCTATCAACCTGAAACCTGGGACAACGAAGTAAGGCAGTGTACTCCTCCATGGTAGGTACCAAGTCTACTTCCCCAAAAGTGAAACAACTGTACGCTGGGTTCCAAAACTGAGCAAGGGCTCGAAACAAGTGCTCATCTACCTGAACATCGAGCAAGTAAGGTAAATCTTCGTAATTACCGTAGAATAACTGATTAGTCTCATTGCCCCATTGATCCCAAATTTCCTTAAGCTCTTGGAGATTATTTTGTGTGACACTAATATGAGTATAATCCGATAGCTCCGACATATATCCCACAGCTATACTATCTCCCTTTTCTAGTTGAGTTTGCTCAGACCATCTATGGACGTTGGCGTTGCCCTCCACTTTATCAAGAAGTCCGTTCTCCATAATAAAACTTCCTAACTTAGAAACTGACCGTGAATCGATACCTTTGTGAATGCAAAATGTCATGTAAACAAAAGAAAAGAAACATTCAGTATCACGTGATATCAATAAATCTCAACGATAATTTATAAGGGTGTTATCTAAATTTTGGTTCTAACTAAGTTAAGTTCTTACGGTTTTTCCTATATGAGGTTGGTTCTAAAGTTTAAGGTACTTGAACCAGCAGATTCCTTGATCCTCACCCATTATAGGCTCATTTGAATCGAGTTCAGTTCAGGGGGATACATTTCCCTATGGCTACACGAAGATGAAAATCTCACGAAACCATAGGTACGGATGTATCCTGAAAGTGATCCACTATCCTGCACGGAGGTGAAACCTCACGAAGGCGTAGTTTCTCACTCCCACTTAAGGGTGTAACCACAACGGTCATGCAAATGCAATGCGTATCAGAATATATAACATATGCAATAATACAAACACATGTAATGCAAAGAGGATTAAATTTTAAAATTTTTAATTTCCGACATTAAAACAAGAGATAATCAATTACATGGCTTGACTCTCTTATTGGTCCCCAGTGGAGTCACCAAGCTGTCGAAACCATTTTTAAATCGAGTTTTGGAAAATGGGAATCGACTTTAAGAAAAACGAAAATGGGAGTCGCCACCAATCTTTTTAGGTGTGATTGGATCACCTTTAAAACATTTTGTTTTAAAATCATTAGTTTTGGTCTACGAAATAAAAAGAACGGGTTCGGGAGTCGGTTACATACGAGGAAGGATTAGCACCCTCGTAACGCCCAAAAATTGGTACCTAATTAATTATCAAATGTCTTTAAGGTCGAAAATTAAAAATTTTAAGATGCAATCCTCTTTAAAATATTTTGATTTTTTTGAAAATTGGGGTTCGCTTGCATCAAAATATTGATACTAAGTTAGCCTTTTTGGAAATCCCTATCTCGAAACGACAAAACGCCACATCCAGTAACTTAGGACACAACGCTTGGAAATTCCAAGACAGTTGCTCGTATTCTGAAAATCTTTAAAACTTAGAAGGGTACTTGACTATTCGAACTCAACGAGGAAAAATTGCAACCCAATAAGTTAGGGCACTACTTTTCTCGAATCTTCCAAACACCAAGCATTGCCTTTTTATTTTTGAAAACTTTGAAGTCTCGTTTTTAAAACCGATGCATCAAAGAGCACATTAACATTACGGAATAGAATATTGCAATAATAAGTGAATAAGACATGCATTTAAATGATACAATGGAGATAATACAAAGATCATATACTAGATACAAACATATTTAAAGTTACATAACATCATATATACAAAGATACACATAGCATATATTAAAGATGAATAAGCAAAACATACAAACATACAAAGTAATAATTAAAAAACGTTGCATGATATACAATTTTGACATATATATAATAAAAATATGCATTTGAAAGTAAATTACAAAAGTCTAAAGCATTGCATAATATATAAAATACATTAACTCTAAAGTAAAAGCAAATATTGTATAAAAAAAATGTATAATATAAATAATACATAAATATAATGAGCATATAAAAATGTGATATTTAATGATAGATTTAAAAGTATAATATATATTAAAAATATATTTATAAGAATAATAATTACAAAAGAAATAAAATATATCGATTTAGAAAATTAATATATAAAATATCAAATATGTAAAAGGATTTATATTTACAATAAAATAATTATAATATATATAAGTTTAGAATAATATGAAATAAGTAATTAATGATGAAATATACATATTATATAAATTATAATATCATAATATCTTCAAAATATATAATAACAGAATATGAGTAAAGTAATTTATTAACATATAAATAATGATACGTATATAATACAAGTTAAAACCTTTAATAATAATAATATATAGATAAAAATATATAATGGTATAAAAATGACATAATATAAAATAATTATAATTTATAATATAAAAGTGTATATATATAAAAATAATGTAATATAAAAATAATTAATAAATATATAAGTAAAAATATAATAATAATATATAAATAATAATATAAAATAATAATAATTTGTAAAAAAATATAATAAATAATAATGATATGAAATAATAGTGTAAAAATGTAAAATAATATAATATAATAAAGATATATAAACATTATGTGATAAAATATACTATAATAGATAATAAATAATGATATATGTTAATATATATATATATATATATTAATATGATAATAGAAAGATATGAAGTAATATGAATAAATAATTATAAGATATATAATACGCATATTCATATTAAAATATAATAGTATATGTATAAAATTTAAAATAAACAGGTTATAAATAGACTAAAAGTGACTAAATTGAACATAAATAAAAAAGTCAGTGGCTAATCTAATAAGAAAATAGCTGAGATCAGACCTAATTGGAACGGCCATTAAAATCCTAGGGACTCATTGGGAAATTTTCCCTTGTCCCTAAACGGCAACGTTTTAACCCAAGACTTAAAACAGTTACTACAAGGACTAAATTAAAACTGAAACAAAACATCAGGGCTAAATCATAAATAAAATAAAACAAAATTGTAAACATAAGAAAGGTGGAGGGACTAATTGGGTAATTAACCCAATCTTCAAAATCACACGGATCCCCCCAGGTTATCGGGTCAACACAGAGATCCTCAGGTCTTAAAACGATGTCGTTTTAGGCGTATTGACTTAAGCCAAAATGGCACCGTTTCTTCCGGGCTATATAAGTTAAATTTTAAGTTTTAAAAATCATTTACACCATTTCTAAAAAAAAAAAAGGGTTCAAAACTCTCTGTATGGGAGAAGAGAGAGGTCCGGTCTCGGCCTTCGGCCTCCGAGCCATTCAGCCACACGCGCCACACACGCCGTCACGAACACCGCCACGCATGGTGGTCGGAGGGTTGTAAACCCTCGTCCTTCCACAGGTAACACCTTTTCTTTTAAATATTTTTAGTTTTTTTTAAAAAAAACGATTCGTATATTCATTTAAGAAAAGAGAAAGGAAAATAAAATATAAAAAAAATCACCTTCTCAAATGAACTCCGTTTCCTGTTTTCTTTTTGAAGCAATATATGTATGTATTTTATTCTGTGAAAAATCCGGTCCATTACACTACTTTGATTCTGGCTTTTATAGCCATTGTTGTTATTACATAAACTGGGAAAGAAATCTTTTATTTCTTTCTATCTTTGTTTTGCTTGTCTGCTGCTGTGGTTCTTTCCTTTCTTTGCAGGTGCTCGCGAGAAATCCGGTGACGACGAAGGCCTGACGATGGTCTAACGGTGGTGTTGATCTCAGCGTGACTCGGAGCCAGACAGAGGGACGACCAGTGATCGGGGCATTGATGGACAGCACATTGAATGGTGGCCTCGATTTGGGGGTTGGCAGTCGCTCCCTGAAGCCTCCAGAAGATGTTACGGTGCCACAGTGTTTAGGAAATTAATTTTGGGTTTGCTCGGTACTGTAATTGGGTCATGTTTAGGTTTGGGCTACGGGTGTATTTGGGTATATAGGTAATCTAGACTATTGGGCTGTAACCAATCTGCTTGGGGTGTGTGTGTAACGGGTCTGAGGTATTTGGGCTTAACGGGCCTTGGGTTTATCAAGCTTTGAGGCATGTTTATTTGTAAATTGACTTTAATGGACTTTTAAGTAAATAAATATTTATTAATTTAATTATTTTATTCTGTTTTCAGCCCGGTCAAATTTGGGCTACTACAATAATGTATGTATATTTACGTTTTTACGATTATATATGCATGAGATATTAATGTATATTATGTGAGTTATGTCATTATCATTTTCTATACTATATTCGCATGAAATGATAAAGCATGTATCATGTAATTAGGTTTATTTAGCATTGATCTTTTGTAATATGTAAAATACATCATTACTTTTAAAAATTATATCTCATTTAATTCAAAAGGATTTTTTTTTTTAAAAAAGGCAATGTTTTTGATATTTAGGAATTCGGGAAGTAGTGCCCTAACATGCTGGGTTGCGATTTTCCGTTTGTCTAAATGTCTAAAGTATCCTTCTAAATAGATTTCGTAAATCACAAGATGATTTCGATTACGAAAGTTTAAAGATATTACGTCCAAACATACTGGATGTGATGTTTATACTCTTTCGGAGCGAAAGAACCTCGACTTTCAGCAAATTATTATGGTTTTAAAAAGAGATCTTATTTCTAAATTATTTCAAACTTTTGACATTAAGACAAAATTATTCAATTTGGTACCAATTTTGGGCGTTGCGAGTGCTAATCCTTCCTTGTACGTAACCGACTCCCGAGCCCGTTTTCGTATAACTTCGTAGACCAAAATATTTTATAAGGTGATCCAATCACACTAAAAAAGGTTAGTGGCGACTCCCGTCGTTTTCAAACTCTCGTTTTTAAAAAAAAAGAGGTTTCGACAGCTTGGCGACTCCGCTGGGGACATAAGAGAGTCAAGCCAAAAAATTGATTATTTTCTGTCTTAATGTCAGAAATTTGGAAAATTTTAAAATTGATCCTTTTTACATGTGTTTGGCTGCACATGTTTGTTATCTTGTTGTCGCACATTGCATTTGCATGACCGCTGTGGTTGCACCCCTAAGTGGGAGTGAGAAGCTACGCTTTCGTGAGGTTTTCACCTCCGTATGAGCTAGTGGATTGCTTCCGGGATACATCTGTACCTATGTCTTCGTGAGATTTTCATCTCTGCATGGCCATAGGGATATGTGTCCCTCTGAACTGAACTTGGTCTATATGAGCCTATAATGGGTGAGGACTGAGGAATCTACTGGTTCAGTTACCCTTGCTTTAGAACTAAAATGCATATAGTGAACTTTAAGTGCTTACCCTAGGGAGTATAGTGATAGCCTTTAGTAAATTACCCTTATAAGTATTTGTTTATTATACTTTTATATATGATACTAACTTATTTTATTTTGCTATCATTACATGCCATTCAACATTTAAGGGTGTCGATTCATAGTTCGATTTCTAGATTAGAAAGTTTTGTAATGAGAAACGACTATCTTGATAAACTAGAGGACAACGCCTTTGTCTGTACCTGGTCAGAGAAAACCCAGTTAGAGAAAGGAGATAGTGTCACCGAGGGGTATACATCAGAGTTATGAGACTTCACTCGTATTAATTCGACATAGAATGAGTTTCAGGCGTTGAGAGACATTTGGGCCCAATGGGATGATGAGGCTAAGCAGCTGTTCTACCAGAATTATGGAGATCTTCACTATTTGCTAGACATCAAGGTGGATAAGCATCTGTTTCGAGCTATGGTACAGTTTTAGAACTCTGCCTATAGTTGTTTTACCTTTAGAGAGGTAGACTTAGTACCTACCTTGGAGGAGTATACGATCTTGCTTCGCTGTCCAAAAATTCAAGGTAACAAAGCTTATGTTAGGGCTGCTAATCTCCTAACTTTCGTGAAGAAATTAATGATGATCACAGGGATGAGTGAACAGTAGGCTGCAGCTCGAATCCAACAAAAGGATGATGGTAAATGCATTCCGTGGGTAAGTTTGAGGGGTCTAATATTGGCACACCCAGACGTAAATAGGAGGGTCGATGTCCTGGCTTTAAGTATTTATGGTTTGGTGATTTTCCCAAAAGCTATGGGACACATAGATGAAGCAGTCGCGGATTTATTCGATCGACTAGGTAAGCAGAATACACCTGTGCCTGCAATCCTAGTTGAGACATTTAGATCCTTGAATGCATGTCGGAGAGTTGGGGAAGGTAGATTCATTAGATGTGCATAGTTGTTGTTAGTTTGGTTCCACAGTCACTTTTAGAAGGTCGATAAGGTTCCTTACCGAGTGTTCTTTAAAGATTATTCTCCCTTAAGGGAAGCAGCAGCTACACCAAGGAGGGATGACATTACAGAGGAAAGGTGGATAGAAATACTTCAGAACCTCTGAGAAGAAGATGTTATATGGAAAGCCCCTTGGATGACTCCTAGCGAAATTCTTTATCGTTGCGAAAGCTTTGATTGGGTACCTCTTCCTAGAATTTGGAGAGTTGTCGGCTATGCACCATTACTCGTCTTAAGGCAATATAAGGCGGAGCAATTTATACCAGCAACACAAGGGCTAGCTCAGAGTGATTTTTCATATAAGGGGGATCATTATAAGAAAAAGATGCGAGAAATTTTCGAGGCTTGGAAGAAGGTTTGCTGTGTAAAGATTCTGACTAAAAGTCTTATGACAACTTTTGAATACAAATGGTGGTTCAGTAAGAGGGTCAATGATAACATCCCTAGACCGAGTTTGGAGGCTGCTTGATCGATGGAGGAGAATTTACGAGTGATTCCATCAGAGTTAGAGGTCATAAAGTAAGAGTTCGAAAGAAAGAATTTGGAGCTTGGAAGAAAGATAGAGAGGCTTGAGGAGGAAAAGATGTACCTAAGCTTAGATGTCGACGTCCAAAAAATCAAGGTCGAAAAAGTGAGGAAAGAAAAAAGGAAGATTGAGGAAGACCGAGATGAAGACGCAATATAAAAAGACACAGCTATAATTGAAGAGAACTGGATTGGGGAAGTCTTCAGAGTAGTGGCAACAAGTGGTTCAAGAAGAAAGGGCCAAAGTCGAGTATTGGGAGAAGAAGTTCCAAGAGATACAAGCGCAGAATCAGGCCTTAGAGAAAGAGAATCAAGGATTAAAAGCTAAGGTGACTGAGCTTAGACGGTCTCTTCATCATCATCGAAGTCGTAATTCTGCGGTCGAGTTAAAAGCAAGTCTGAACAAAATCGAGGAAATGAAGCACAATATTGGAGAGTTGGAAGCAGCACTGCAGAACTGTAAGATAAGGATTGAGCAGCTAGAGGCAAGGGAAGGACATTGGAAGGGAGCGCTTCACCATTTTCAGGATCAAGTCAGAGATAGAGACTATCTCATGGGAGAAGCCATAGCCTAGATTCGAGAGGTTGTTGATCATTTGCAAGACCTAGCAGAGCAAGCTAATGTATTAAGTACAAAGTATGAGTTAGTGTCAGAGAGAGGTCTAGAGTTAGCTTTGTTATTGGATAGGGTTAAAACTTTGGGCCTGAGGGCGAAGGTGTATTTGTAATCCGTTTTGTGTAAGGATTTTTGTTTCTTAAATAACGTTTTCTAAAAGAAACTGAATTAGAATCGATATCTTTTAGCATTCATGCATTTGCATCTCATCGCATCATATGCATTCAAATTTATAGAAAGACCCTAATTAGTTAAAATTATTAGGGAGAAAGAGAGAGTGTGAGAAAGGAAAATCTGGAAGCAACACATCCTTACGGTACACGTGCCAAGACAAAGAATATGGATCAAAGACTTGAGCAGATTCAGAAAGAAATACAAGAGCAATTGCTGGAACAATTGGCAAAAATCCAACAAGAGATGAAGGATCAAATGTTGGAGGCTCAAAGGAATATGATGGCTGAGATGGCTCAGTTGATGAAAGGGGCGACGGATAAAGGAAAGGCCCCTATGACCATCACTGAAGAAGATAATGAGGATCATCCTCCGGGTTTTACTCCGCCCTATGTGTAAACTCAACCTAAAGCGTATCCCCGAAGGCCTTCCGTCATAGTAAGGCCTCAACATGGGCAAGTCGATACTGGAATACCTATGAACTTTCAAACTGGCTTGGGATTCAACCCAGGAGATAACTCTACCAATCCAGTCATCCCTGATTTAGATGTAGCTGAGAGGGAAGAGATGAGGCTCGAATCATCAAGGCAATTAGAAGAGCGTTGTAGATAGTTAGAGGAGAAGTTTAAGGCATTGGAAAATGCTGATGATCGTCAGGGAATTGACGCCAAGGACTTGAGTTTGGTCCCAGATTTGGTACTTCCCCACAAGTTCAAAATGCCAGAATTTGAGAAGTACAATGGGACTACTTGCCCTGAGGCCCATATCACCATGTTCTGTAGACGGATGACTAGCTATGTAAACAATGATCAATTGTTAATCCATTGTTTTCAGGATAGTTTGGTTGGGGCAGCGGCTAGGTGGTATAATCGATTGAGTCGCGCAAGGATCGGTTCTTGGAGAGACCTAGCGCAAGCCTTTATGCAGCAATATAATCATGTGACTGACATGACTCCTAATAGAATCACATTGCAAAACATGGAAAAGAAGCCTAATGAGAGTTTTAGGCAATATGCACAGAGGTGAAGGGAGGTTGCATGCAAGTTCAACCACCGCTCTTGGAGAAAGAAACTACTATGCTGTTTATTAACACTTTGAAGGCCCCTTTTATTACTCACATGATTGGAAGTACCACCAAGAGCTTTGCTGATATAGTTATGGCAGGAGAAATGATCGAGAATGCCATAAGGGGTGGCAAGATAGAAGGGGAAACTGCTAAAAGATCGGCCCCAAGAAAGAAAGATAATTAGGTGAACAATACGAGTAATTATAATTCAAAGGCGATTATGGTTAGTCAGCCCAGAGTAACTACAGTTGGGCAACAGGATTCTCAAAAATAGGGATCTGGTTCGAGACAAAATTCTGAGAAGGTCTCATTTACGCCTATCTCAGTGATGTATCGGGAGCTTTATCAAAGTTTATTCAATGCGCATGCAATAGCTCCTTTTCATCTAAAACCTCTGCAACCTCCATACCCTAAATGGTACGATGCAAATGCCAAATGTGAATACCATGCAGAGATATAGGGGCATTCGATCAAAAATTACACTGGCTTTAAAAAAGCAGTGGAAAGACTCATCAAGATGGGGGTTGTAAAATTTGACGATACCCCTAGTAATGAGAACCCGTTGCCAAATCATGGTGATCAAGGGGTAAACGCAGTTGGGGATACTGGTATGAGAAGGATTAAAGAGGGCGTGGTCGAGGTGAGAATGCCGATGAAAGTAATTTGGGAAGAAATAGTGAAAAAAGAGATGATAATCTCTAAAGAAAGGAATAGAGGAGTGAAGGACTACTGCGAGTTCCATGCTGAAGAGGGACACGAGATCCAGGAATGTGACGAGTTTAAGGCCTTGGTACAAAGCCTTATGGATAATAAGAAGCTAAAATTTTATGAAGTTGGCTCAGACGAGGGACATATATGCATATTAGAAGGTGGACCGAAGAATCAAAACTGGCCAAGGATCATTATTTCTTTACCAAGAAATAATGAAGTTGAAATACCAACGGTACCGAAGGTCATTATCCATAAACCTATTTCCTTTCCTTATAAGGATAACAAGAGGGTACCCTGGAATTATGACTGCAATGTGACAATGCCGGAGAAGGAGGATATAGCTAGTGCTTCTAAGAAGGTTCAAGGTGAGGATTCTTACACACACAGTGGGAAGCGTTATGATGTAGAAGGCGTTAGAATTGAGCCCGCGAAAGCAAAAGCCTTTGGCAAAGGAAAAGGGACTGAAATACTGGTTAATGAGTCGGTGAAGAAAGAAGAAGCTAGAGAATTTCTAAAATTCTTAAAACACAGTGAGTACAGTGTGGTTGAACAATTGCGCAAACAACCAGCTCGCATATCAGTGTTGGCTTTGCTTCTGAGTTCAGAGGTACATAAGGAAGCATTAATGAAGGTGCTCAATGAGACTTATGTTACTAATAATATATCCGTCAATAATTTGGATCAATTGGTAAGTAACATAAGTGCTGACAATTTCATCTATTTCAATGATGACGAAATCCCACCTGGTGGCATGGGATCAGCTAAAGCTTTACACATCACCACTCGCTGTAAGGGGTATACATTGTCAAGTGTGCTTATTGATAATGGATCAGCCTTAAATGTCTTACCATTATCTACATTGAACAGATTACCCATAGACAGTTCTCACATGAAAACATGCCATAATGTAGTGAGAGAATTCGATGGTACGGAGAGAAAGGTCATGGGAAGAATTAATATTCCTTTGATGATTGGGCCAAATACTTATGAGGTGGACTTTTTAGTGATGGACATCAAGCCCTCTTACAATTGCTTGTTGGGGAGGCCTTGGATACACTCGGCAGGAGCGGTGCCCTCGTCTTTGCACTAGAAATTGAAGTTAGTAGTTGATGGACGGTTGGTCACCATAAACGCGGAGGAGGACATTATAGCAACAGTTACCAGTGACGTACCCTATGTAGAAGCAAACGAAGAGGCAATTGAATGCTCTTTCCGTTCATTAGAATTCGTTAATGCAACATTCATTTTAGAGGAGAGTGAGGTACCGGTGCCCAGGATATCCAGAACTACAAGAATGGGTTTGCGAATGACAATGGGGAAAGGAGCTTTGCTAGGAAAAGGATTGGGAAGATATCTTCAAGGAGATATTCAAATTCCAGAACTAAAAGGGAAGAGAGACCGTTTTGGCTTGGGTTACAGGCCAGATCACAAGCAAAGGAGGAAGGAAATAGAGAAGCATCAAGAAAGAAGAAGGGCGCGTTTAAGTAGAAGAAAAGTAGAGTGGGAATTGATGATGTTCCCCCATATATCCCAAAATTTTATATCAGGAGGGATAATTCATCCTAAGGGAGGGTTGCTTGAAAAAGGAATCTATCACATAAATGCTGTGCATAATAAAGAGTCTGGACAAGGAAACCTTGAGGGCATTCGCCCTTACGAACCGGGAAGCTCTTTAAACAATTGGGTTGCAGAGGAACTTCCTGTAGTTTTTAAATATTCTTCAGAGTAATTTTTAGAACACTCTTATTGCTCTAAAGCCTAGGAGTAGTAAGATTTCATTTGTAAAATAGGCTCATGTTCAGATATTTACATTTCAATAAAACGTAACCTTTGTTATCGATTCAAGTGAACATTCTTTTATATCGTTCAATTTTCTTTTGACATTTAAATTCTTTCAAATTTTTTCCATTTTATTCATAACATATAAATGATTGCTCCTAAAATTCATTCATTCTTTGTACATTCTTTCATACCCCGCAGGTCCCTAGATATCAATGACATGAGCACTGATACTACAAATTCTATATTCTCTTTTGAGCAAGACATGTGTTTAGAAGAACTTCAAGATTTTGAAGATGACAGGGATTGTGATATGTCTCCAGATCTATTGAGAATGGTGGAACAAGAGGAGAAACAAATCTTACCCCGTGAGAAAGGAGCAATAGGGAATGTAGCCTTGGAGGAAGGGAAATAGGTGAAAATTGGCACACATATTGCTAAAGAAACAAGACAATGCCTTGTTGAATTGCTACGTGAATTCAAAGATATATTTGCATGGTCATATCAGGATATGCCAGGATTGAATACTGATATCGTGGTACATCGTCTTCGCATAAGACAAGATTTCAAGCCAGTTCAACAAAAACTGCGAAAGATGAGGCCTGATATTGCATTGAAAATAAAAGAGGAAGTCAAGAAGCAGTTTGATGCTGGATTCCTACAAGAGGTTAAATATTCAGATTGGGTGGCTAATATTGTGTCTGTCCCTAAGAAGGATGGGAAGGTACGAATGTGTGTTGACTATAGAGATTTAAACAAAGCTAGCTCGAAGGACAATTTTCCTTTATCGCATATCAATACTTTAGTAGATAATACAGCGGGGTATTCGTTCTTTTCCTTTATGGATGGTTTCTCTGGGTACAATCAGATAAATATACATCCTGAAGACATGGATAAAACTACCTTCATAACATTGTGGGGCACCTTTTGTTACAAGGTAATACCCTTTGGGCTGAAGAATGCAGGAGTAACATACCAAAGGGCTATGGTGACCTTGTTTCACGATATGATGCACAGAGAGATTAAGGTGTGTGTTGATGATATGATTTCTAAATCTCGAACAGAGAAGGAGCATATTGAAGTCTTGAGGAAGTTGTTCCTAAGATTAAGAAAGTTTCAGTTGAAGCTTAATCCAGCAAAGTGCACTTTCGGAGTTAGGTCGGGGAAATTACTAGGCTTTGTGGTCAGCGAAAAGGGAATAGAAGTTGACTCAGACAAAGTTAGAGCCATATGAGATTTGCCTCCACCACGTACTCAGAAGGAAGTTCAGGGTTTTCTTGAAAGGTTAAATTATATTGCTCGGTTTATTTCACAATTAATAGAGAAATATGATCCTATATTTCGCCTCATTAGAAAACACAACCAAGGTACTTGGGATGAGGAATGCCAGAATGCCTTTGATAAAGTCAAGCAATATTTGTTAAATGCTCCAGTATTATCACCACTTAGTTCAGATAGACCATTAATTTTGTACTTGTCGGTTTTTAGTAATTCCATGGGATGTGTGCTTGGTCAACATGACGAGTCAGGAAGAAAAGAGAAAGCGATATATTACCTCAGTAAGAAACTTACTGAGTGTGAAATGATATATTCGCCAATTGAAAAGTTGTGTTGTGCTTTGATTTGGACAACTCGAAGGTTAAGGCAATATATGCTATATCATACGACTTGGCTAATTTCAAAACTTGATCCATTAAAGTACATGATGGAGTCAACAGCCCTAAATGGAAGAATGGCAAGGTGGCAAGTATTGCTCTCAGAGTTTGATATAGTCTATGTGAGTCAAAAAGCTATAAAAGGAAGCGCGATAGCAGAATTTCTGGCTAGCAGAGCTTTAGAAGATTATGAACCATTGAGCTTTAATTTTCCTAATGAGGAGTTGATGTATGTGGCAGTTATTGAAGAATATTCATGGAAGTTGAACTTTGACGGTGCATCCAACGTGGTAGGAAATGGGATTGGGGCAGTCTTCGTATCTCCAAAGGGTGATCATTATCCATTTACATGTAAATTGGATTTTGACTGCACGAACAACATGGCCGAATATGAAGCATGTATCATGGGGATTTGAGCAGCCAAAGAGCGAAAAATTAGAACCTTGGAAGTATATGGAGACTCTGCATTGGTAATTTACCAGCTTAGGGGTGAATGGGAGACAAGGGACCCCAAATTGATTAATTATCGAAAGGTAGTTTTAGAGTTACTTGAAGAATTTGATAATGTCACATTCAGTTATCTCCCACGGGACAAAAATCAGATGGCGGACGCTTTGGCAACATTGGCTTCCATGATTAAAGCAAATAAGCTAGATGATGTGAAACCAATTCAGATGAGCATTTCTGAAGTTCCAGCTCATTGCTATAACATCGAAGAAGAGGAAAAGGATGACCATCCTTGGTATCAAGATATATTACGGTATGTAAGAAATCGTGAATATCCTGAGCAGGCAACTGAAAACGACAAAAGAACTTTGAGAAGGTTAGCCTGCGAATATGTGCTAGATGGGGACATCCTTTATAAAAGAAGGAAAGATCAGGTATTTTTGAGATGCGTTGACGCTGTAGAAGCTAGACAAATCCTGGAAGAAGTACATGAAAGAGTTTGTGGTACACATGCTAATGGCTTTACGATGGCAAGACAAATCATGAGGTTTGGATACTATTGGTCTACTATGGAAGGAGATTGTATCAATTATGCTAAAAAATGTCATAAATGCCAAATATATGGGGACAAGATCCATGTACCACCTTCACCCTTACATGTTATGACTTCTCCATGGCCCTTTTCCATGTGGGGGCATGGATGTCATTGGGCCAATATCACCAAAAGCTTCAAATGGGCATCGTTTCATTTTCGTGGTCATCGACTACTTGACAAAATGGGTGGAGGGAGCTTCATATGCTAGTGTTACCAAGACGGAAGTAAGTCGATTCTTGAAAAATGAGATTATTTGTTGGTATGGAATACCTGAGAGGATTATATCGGATAATGCATTGAACTTGAATAACAGCATAATTGCGAAAGTTTGCAATCAATTCAAGATCAAACATCATAATTCATCTCCATATCGCCCGAAAATGAATGGGGCAGTGGAAGCTGCCAACAAAAACATCAAGAAGATAGTGGGGAAAATGACTGAAACTTATAGAGATTGGCATGAGAAATTACCGTTTGCAATCTTAGCCTATCGAACGTCTATCAGAACCTCTACTGGGGCAACTCCTTTCTTGTTAGTTTATGGGATGGAGGCAGTGTTACCCATTGAAGTATAAATACCTTCTTTTCGCATTTTGTCAGAGATAAAGCTGGATGAAGCAGAATGGATTCAAGTGCGGTATGACCAATTAAACTTGATTGAAGAAAATAGGCTAAGGGCTATTCATCATGGTCAGATGTATCAGAAGCGAATGATGCGAGCCTACGACAAGAAAGTTCATCCAAGAGAATTCCACGAAGGGGATCTTGTATTGAAAAAGATTCTGTGGACTTTAGAGGAAAATGGATGCCGAATTGGGAAGGACCATATGTCGTGAAGAAGGCTTTCTCTGGTGGTGCACTGATTTTGACAGAAATGGATGGGAAGAGTTTACCCAATCCAGTGAATTCAGACTCAGTCAAGAAATACTTTGTCTAAAAGAGAGGGGAATCCAAAGTGAAAACCCGTAAAGGGCGCTTTGAGACTTCTAAAAAAAATTTGGAGAGGCTAAGGTGAAAACTAGCAAAGGGCGCCTTGAGACCAAAGTGGTTTTGAGTTGAAAACCCAAAAGGGCTGCTCAAATTTCGAGAGGCATGCAGTAACCTTGCTATACCAGATTTGACGAGAAGTAGAGTGTGTTACATACTGGGGCATCAACAAAGTACTTTTGATCTTCTAAACACATGTTAAACTCAAAACAGTCTTCATGGAATTGGTATACAGAAGCCCAAGCTGCGATATGTTGGACATCGAATTTTTGTTGTTTACTATCTTTAGATTCTTTTTCTTCTCAAAGATATGTTTTCAGATTAATTTCCTGTTGTATTCTAATGACTTATCTAACTATTCTCAAAATCAGATTATTTGTATTCCAAAGTGTGCTGCATTGAAATAATGATTGATGAACTAAATATTTTTACAAACGAAGTTTTGCATATTACTCTGGAAATTTCTAGAGAATACGAGAAACTAAAATAGAACAATTGTTTGAAGAATTCCCATAAGTGAGGGTCAGAGGTATTCGAGGAAATTTCTTTAGTCCAAAGAATAATTGGACAATTCGAATGATTCAATCTTAGGAGAGGATCATTTCCAGCAGGTCGTAACATTCGGAGAATGGTACAATAGGACCAATCTGATTCAAAACATAGGAGCAAAGTATGATTGATATTGTGAGTAAATAAAAGTGGAACTTTGATGGATGAATGAGTAAAAATGTCCAAGATAGGAGACATTTTCATAACATCTTGCATTATAATATGTCTATTTAGGAGCATTTGACTCATTTCGGTCATGGCACCCTAATCATTAGGCATGAGCACATATGCATTCTACAGGTTATGTCCTTTAAGGGGTATTGTAGATCACCGATGACAGATTTGGCGTCTCTGTATTGTCAGAGAGCAGATCACCGATAGTAGATTTGGCGTCTCTATATTGCCAAAGATCAGATCGAAGATAGCAAATTTGGCGTCTTTGTATTGTCAGAGAGCAGATCGAAGATAATAGATTTGGCGTCTCTGTATTAGACGGGGAGCAGATCGAAGATAGCAGATTTGGCGTCTCTGTATTGCTAGAGAGCAGATCGAAGATAGTAGATTTGGCGTCTCTGTATTGTCAGAGAGCAGACCGAAGAAGCTAATTTGGATTCTCTGTATTGACGGAGAGTAGATCGAAGAAAGCATATCTAGCGTTTCTATATTGAAAGAAAGCAGATTGAAGATAGCGGATTTGGCGTCTCTGTATTAAGCAGGGTGCAAATCAAAGATATCAGCATAACGTCCCTGAGTTTGTGGAAAGCAAATTGAGGACCATGAGGTCAGGATTCGATAAGACCGGGGCAAATTTGGTCCTTTTATAATCTTTGCTCTATTCCTGTTACACAGTAATAAGCAAAGAGGGGCAGCTGTAATAGTCCAAATTTGCCCGGGCCCGTGCAATGAAATAAACAAAATTTGTAAATTAAATAAATATATGTCCTTGTTGAAATGTCCAAATTACAATAAACAGGCCTAAAGGCCCGATAGCCCAAACTTGGTTACACTTGTAGCCCAACTGGGCTAAACCAGAATGCCCATTAAACCTATACCCGGTTACACTTAAAAAACCCTTGGCCGATGTACCCGAACCTGACCCAAATCAGTAAAGCCCAGTAAGGCCCAATCCTTAAGTTGAATCAGGAAACCCTAGGGTTTTCAGAAGCTTTGCGCCGCAAGCGCCACGCCCCTTCGTCTTACGCCGTTCCAGTGGATTCTCATTGGCACCGTGATTTCAGCCCCGTATTGTGTCGTAATCGACGAACGGATCAACGCCAGCCCACTCCTCGCTGTGAGATTCTCGATGGTACCTGCAAAAAGGGAAAGAAGAATAGCAAAGAGGAATGCAAATATGGCAAGAAATAAAATCAAGGATTGTAAATTTGTTTTCAGTGGCTAAAAAGCCCGAATCAAGAATGATGTAATATTAGGTTTTTTATATACATACACATATACAATAAAATATCAGCATCTTATCAAAGAAACAGAGGTAATATACCTTTATCTTTTTATTTTCTCTAAATACATGCAAGTATTATCAAAATAAACTAAAAGGAAATTTACCGTTGAAATCGCGCTGAAAAATCGAGGCCCTTCAGCTTCCGACCGCCGTACGTGGTGGAGTCAGTGGCGGCACGTGGGCGCATGGGAGCCCGGGGACGGAAGCTCGCCGGAGCTCCGAGGGTTGATTTTTAGTTTTTTTTTTTTAAAACTCGAGTTAAAATGATTTTAAGGCCAAAATTTGGCTTATATAGCCTGATGAAAATGATGTCGTTTTGCTTAAAACAATAAGCTTCAAAACGGTATCGTTTTAAGGCTGAGGATTCGCGTGTTGACCCGTGACCCGGTGAGGATCTGCGTGTTTTTGGTAAATGGGCAAATTGCTGTTTGAGCCCTTCCCCATTTTTCATTTTTTAATCTCGTTTAATTTTAAATTTTATATTTCAATTTGGCCCCGACATCTTTATTTTTGTTTCAATTTAATCCCACCTGCCAGTATAAGGCTTGTTTTGCGAACAATGCCGTTTCGAGATTAGGGAAAATTGCCCAGTGAGTCCCTTGGAGTTTTGTGCGCGTTCTAATTAGGCCCAAACCTCTATTTTATATTTTAAAATCAGCCCTAGAACTTTAGTTTTATTTAATTTTAGTCCTTTTAAATATTTTTCCATAATTTACTTATTAAATACTTTATATATTATTTATTTTACTATATTTATATGTAAATTATTACATATTATATTATTTTTATTATTTATTATATTATTTATATATCATTTTATTATAAGCTATTTATTATTAAAGATTTTGTTATTATTGAAAATTACATTTTTTATAGATCATTATTTAGAGTTTAGTACCTAATATTTTAAAATTTAATGTGAAATTTTGTTCCTGTTTAACATATTTATATCTTTAATAAACATATTAAGTTATTAAATTATACAATATATTTATATATATTAACTATTGTTTAAAATTTTCCTTTATTATTTATATATATCGTTTTAAATATTTTTACCTCATTTTATTCTTTGTAAATTGTATTTAGACTTTATCCTTTTTACGTACATAATTTGTTTGTTTATTTTTAGTACCCTTTTCCGCATTTACTTGATGTTGTTTTGATATAGTAATCTTACCTCGTAAATTATTTGTTATTTTTATATTATTGTTTTTATACATTTGCATGAAATATTATTACATATATATTAGGTAATTATATTGTTCTATTTATTATTCGCCACGTTGTATTTTGCATGGAATGATAATGTATGTATATTTACGTTTTTACGATTATATATGCATGAGATATTAATGTATATTATGTGAGTTATGTCATTATCATTTTCTATACTATATTCGCATGAAATGATAAAGCATGTATCATGTAATTAGGTTTATTTAGCATTGATCTTTTGTAATATGTAAAATACATCATTACTTTTAAAAATTATATCTCATTTAATTCAAAAGGAGTTTTTTAAAAAAAAGGCAATGTTTTTGATATTTAGGAATTCGAGAAGTAGTGCCCTAACATGCTGGGTTGCGATTTTTCGTTTGTCTAAATGTCTAAAATATCCTTCTAAATAGATTTCGTAAATCACGAGATGATTTCTGTAATAACCCAAATTTACCCGAGCCTTAAAACCAAGAATAAAAAAAAATGTTTATTTATGAAACAGTCCATTATTAAAGTCCGTTTACAAAAGCCCAAAGTTCGGGTATCTTTGAAGCCCAAAATACCTACACCCGGTTAAGCCTAAATGCCTAAACTACCCAATAACCCGTACAAGACCCAATTAACCTATTAGCCCGTTCACCCCAACCCACAAACAGGTACGGCCCAAATGGCCCAATTTGTTAACAGATGAGGGAACAACTAGGGTTTTTTTGGAACCCTAGGTGCCGTAAACGGAAAGTTCCAGAAGCTAAGCCAAGTGTCACGCCCCTTCGGTTTCCGTCGTTCCAGCTACCCTCCATCAGCGCTGCAAGCCAAGGTGCAGTCAATGCCTGGTCCGTCATCGTCAAGCCTTCATCACTGCCAGATTTCTCATCGTCACCTGCAAAAGAAGAAATAACCAACAGCAACCAAGAAATAGATTTGGAAAGAAATCAAATGATTTCTTTTCCTAAAATATAACAAAGGGTTATAAAAACCCCTTCTTTTTCTAATCTGTAACTACGATTTTTTTTAAGAAAGCACATATATAATAAAATACAACGATCTATCGAAGAACAGAGGTGATATATCTTTTCTTTTATTTTTTTTTTCCTTTTCTGAGTAACATGCAAATATTATGAAAATAAATAAAAGACGAACTTACCGTTGAAATCGCGTCAGAAAATCAAGACTTTTGGGCTTCTGACCGCCGTATGGGGCGGGGTCAGTGACGGCGCGTGGGTGCGTGAGGCCGACGACCGGGGCTCGGCTCGACGGAGACCGGAGCCCGGATCCCGGACCTCTCTCTCTCCCCTCTCATTTCAGAGAAAATTTTAAAGGTTTTTTTAAAACTCGGGTTTCAAATGAATTTTGAGCTAAAAATTTGGCTTATATAGCCCTAACAAAAAGGTGCCGTTTTGGTTTAATTCAATAGATATAAAACGGCGTCGTATTGATGCTTAGGATCCGCGCGTTGACCCGATTACCCAGGAAGGATCCGCGTGTTTTTGTAAATTGGGATAATTACCCAATTGGTCCTTCCGTGTTTTATAATTTCAATTTCAATTTATTTTGTTTTTTAATTTAACCCTAATACTTTAATTTTGATTCAATTTGGTCCTCACAGTGGTTTTAAAGCTAAGTTTGTGAAAACGGTGTCGTTTTGGGATTAGGATTAATTGCCCAGTGAGTCCCTCTGGTTCAATGCGCTATTCAATTAAATTCAATTTTTTTTATTTTGTAATTAATCCTAAATTTTTAAATTAAATTAAATTTTAATCTTTTTATATTATTTTTAAATACCTCATATATATATATATATTTATACATATATAAATATTAGTTATAAAATAGTACATATTATCTATTATATTATTATTATACATTCTTAAAAAATTTTATCATATATTTTTATTATATATATTTTTTATTATATATTTTATTAAATGTTATATATATTTTTATTATATGTTATTTATTTTACTATATTTTTACTTATTATATATATATATATATATATATTATATTTCATTATATTTTATTTATGTATTTTTATTACATACTATATTCTATTATATATTATTCCTTATAAGATCTATCTTTCTTTTATATAAATTATATTATATACATTTTATTATATATTTTTATATTATTTATTATATTATTACATATATTATTTATATTATACACTATATTTTACTATATTTCTTTACATTACCTTTATTTTATTATAAAGTATACATTATTTTATTGCTTATTAATTATATACATTCTTAATTTTTTTATATAAGTGTAATATCAATACTTAGGACATTTTTATGTATAGTTATTATACCCTATAATATAACTTATATGTATGTATCATTTTTTTTTAAAAAAAAGGGTTCTCTTTTATTATTCTTATATTATTCAACATATTTTTAAATATCTTATTTCTATTTAATTTTTATTTTATACATTTTAATTTACTTATTTATCTTTATTTTTCTCTTATTTTGATATTGTTTAGTTGGTTAAATCTTACATATCATTTATCTTGTATATTAGCATGAAATTAATTATTTATCGTGATTTGCATAAGACATTATCATATATGTATATTGCAATTTATATTTGTTGTATTTATTATGCATTGTATGGTGTTTTGCATGGAATAATAATGCATGAACATTTATGTTATGTATGATGATATATGCATAAAGTGATAATGTATATTGTGTAATTTATGCCATTATACTATATTTCCATGAAATGATAAAGCATGTACATTGTAATTAGATTTATTTAATTCCTTATAATATGCAAAACACATCATTGCTTTTAAACCAAAAGTTATATCTCATTTAATTCAAAAAAAGAATTTTAAAAAGTGAGGCAATGTTTTGATATTTAGGAATTCGGAAAGTAGTGCCCTAACATGCTGGGTTGCAATTTTCCGTTTGTCTAAATACCTAAAATATCCTTTTAAACGGATTTTACAAATCACAAGATGATTTCAATTACAAAAGTTTAAAGATATCGTGTCCAATCATGCTGAATGTGATGTTTATACTCTTTTAAAATGAATGAATCTTGATTCTTTTTAAATTTAAAACATTATGGTATTAAGGGAATCTCATTTCTAAAATCTTTCAAACTTCTGACGCTAAGACAAATATATTTGATTTGGTACCAATTTTGGGCGTTACGAGGGTGATAATCCTTCCTCGTACGTAACCGACTCCCGAACCTATTTTCTCATAATTTCGTAGACCAAAACGTTTTATATAGTGATCCAATCACACTTTAAAAGATTGGTGGCGACTCCCGTTTTCGTTATTTTAAAACCCGTTTTCAAGGAAGTTTCCACAGCTTGGCAACTCCACTGGGGATTCAAGAGAGTCGAGCCAAGAAATTGAATATTTTATGTCTTAGTGTTGGAAGTTTGGAAATTGTAAAAATTTGATCCTGTTTTACATGTGTTTGTTGCATATGTTTGTTTTCTCATTATTGTACATTGCATTTGCATGACCATTGTGGTCATACCCTTAAGTGGGAGTGAGAAGCTACGCTTTCGTGAGGTTTTCACCTTCGTATTAGCTAGTGGATTGCTTCCGGGATACTGTACCTATGTCTTCATGAGATTTTCACCTTCGTATGGCCATAGGGAAATGTGTCCCCTTGAACTGAACTTGGTCTATATGAGCCTATAATGGGTGAGGACCGAGGAATCTGCTCGTTCAGGTACCCTTGCTTTAGAACTAAAAACTCATATAGTGAACCTTTAAGTACTTACCTTAGGGGAATAGTGATAACCTTTAGAAAATTACCCTTGTAAGTATTTGTTTATCATTTTCTTATATATGATGCTAACCTATTTTTTTATTTTACTGTCATTGCATGTCATTTGGCATTTAAAGGTGTCGATTCAAGACTCGATTTCTAGATTAGAAAGTTTTGTAATGAGGAACGAATACCTTAATAAAGTGGAGGACAATGCTTCTGTTTGTACCTGGTCAGAGAAAACCCAGTTAGAGAAAGGAGATAGTGTCACCGAGGGGTATACGTCAAAGTTGTGGGACTTCACTCATGTTAATTCGACACAGAATGAGTTGCAGGAGCTAAGAAATATTTGGGCCCAATGGGATGACGAGGCTAAACAGCTCTTCTATCAGAATTACGGAGACCTTCCCTATTTGCTAGACGTCAAAATAGATAGACACTTATTTCGAGCCATGGTACAATTTTGGAACCCTGCTTATAGTTGCTTTACATTTGGTAATGTTGATCTAGTACCTACTTTAGAGGAGTATACGACTTTACTGCGTTGCCCGAGGATTCAGGGTTACAAGGCTTATGTTAGGCCTGCTAGCCTTCCAACTTTTATAAAGAAGTTGGCAATGATTACTGGGATGAGTGAGCAGTGGGCTGTAGCTCGTGTGCAGCAAAAGGGTGATAGTAAGTGCATTCCATGGCTGTTCTGAGGGATTTGATATTGATACATCCAGACGTGAAGAAAAAGGTCGATGTCCTAGCTTTGAGTATTTACGGCATGGTCATTTTCCCAAAGGCGTTGGGGCATATAAATGAGGTGGTTGCGGATTTGTTCGATCGACTTGGTAAATGGAACATACCTGTGCTCGCAATCCTAGCTAAGACGATAAGATCATTGAACACATGTCGAAGAGCTGGTGAAGGAAGGTTCATTGGATGTGCACAGTTGCTGTTGGTTTGGTTTCATAGCCACTTCTGGAAGCTTGATAAGGTTCCTTGCTGAGTTTTCTTTGAGGTTTATTCTCCCTTAAAGGAAGCAGTAGACATGCCTAGGAGAGATGACATTTCAGAGGAGAGGTGGATAGACATTCTCCAGAATCTTCGAGAGGAGGATGTTAGGTGGAAGGCTCTTTGGTTGGTCCTAGTGAAGTCCTTTACCAATGTGGCAGTTTTGATTGGGTCCCTTTGCCAGGAATTTGGGGAGCTGTTGGGATACACCGTTGCTTGCTCTAAGGCAGTATCGAGCGAGGCAGTTCATACCGGCTACACAGGGTTTAGATCAGAGTGATTTCTCTTATAAAGGAGATCACTACAAAAAGAAGATGCGAGAGATTTCTGAGGCTTGGAAGAAGCCTTTCTGTATGAAGATCTTAACCGAAGGTTCGATGTCAACCCTTGAGTATAAAGAGTGGTTTCAGTAGGAGAGTCAATGATAATGTCCTTAGGCCAATTTTGGGAGTGGCTCGATTATTAGAAGAGAGCTTACGAGTGATTCCATCAGAGGTGGAAGTCATGAAGCAAGAGTTCGAGAGAAAAAATTCAGAGCTTGAAAAGAGGATAGAGAAGCTTGAAGAAGAAAAAATGTGTTTGAGTCTCGATGTCGACGTTTAAAAGATGGAAGTCGAGAAGGTGAAAAGGGAAAAGAGGAAGATCGAGATGGCTTGAAGACACATTACAAGAAAGCCCAAGTAACGTTGAAAAGGGTCGAATTAGGGAGATCTTCGTGCAGATGCAAGCGACATGAGATTCAAGAGGAAAGAGCCAAAGCTGAGTATTGGGAGAAGAAGTTCCAAGAGATGCAGTCGCGTAATCTGGCCCTAGAAAAGGAAAATCAAGGGTTAAAGGTTAAGGTGACAGAACTTGGACGATCCCTTCATCATTATCGAAGTTGTAACTCTACAGCCGAGTTAAAAGCAAGTCTAAACAAGATCGAGGAAATAAAGCATAATATTGGAGGGTTGGAAGCAGCACTACAGGACTGTGAGCTACTGATTGAGCAGCTTGAGATGAGAGAAGAACAATGGAAGGGAGAACTTCATCATCTTTGGGATCAGGTGAGAGATAGAGATCATGTCATGGAAGAGGCCCTAGTTCAAATTCGAGAGGTTGCTGAACACTTGCAGGATTTGGCAATACAAGCTAGAACCCTGAGTATAATGTATGAGTCATCGTTAGATAAAGGGCGAGAGTTAGAATTATTATTAGATAAGGTTAAGACTCTAGGCCTACGGGCGAAAGTGTATTTGTAATCCGATTTTTGTTCCTTAAATAACGTTTTCTAAAATGAAACTGAATCAAAATTGACATATTTTTGCATTCATGCATTTGCATTTCATCACATCATATGCATTCAAGTTTATAGAAAGACCCTAATTAGTTAAAATTATTAGAGAGAAAGAGAGTAAGAGAAAGGAAATATGGAAGCAACATATCCTTACGGTACACGCACTAAGTCAAAAAATATGGACCAAAGGTTTGAACAATTGCAGAAGGACATGCAAGAACAATTACAAGAGCAATTGGCAAAAATGTAAAATGACATGAGAGAGCAAATGTTGGAGGCTCAGAGGAACATGATGGCGGAAATGGCTCAACTACTGAGAGCCACTGATAAGGGAAAGGCTCCTATAGAAATCACTGAAGAGGAGAACGAGGGTCATCCTCCTAGTTTCACCCCACCCCGTATGCCTACACAAACCGAGGCACTACCTAGGAGGTCATCTGTCACTATAAGACCTCAACAAGGGCTGGCCGATACTGGGATCCTCATAAATTTCCCAATTGATTCAGGATTCAATTTGGGCTACAGTCCTGCAAATCCTGTCATTCCGGACTTAGACTTGGCTGAAAAAGAGGATTTAAGAACTGAGGCTGCAAGACAGTTGGAAGAACGCTGCAAATGGTTAGAGGAAAAATTCAAGGCTTTAGAGAATGCTGATGGACACCATAGAGTTGATGCCAAAGATCTAAGCCTGGTCCCAGACTTGGTGCTTCCTCACAAATTCAATATGTCAGAATTTGAGAAGTACAATGGGACTACTTTCCGAGAAGCCCACATTACGATGTTCTATAGGAGAATGACTGGGTATGTGAATAATGATCAACTGTTGATCCATTGTTTCCAAGAAAGTCTGATTGGAGCAGCAGCCAAATGGTACAATTAACTGAGCCGGGCCAGAATAAGTTCATGGAGGGATCTAGCACAGGCCTTCATGCAGCAGTACAATCATGTGACCGACATGACTCCGGATAGGATCACGTTGTAAAACATGGAGAAAAAGCCTAATGAGAATTTTAGGCAGTATGCACAGAGATGGAGAGAGGTGGCAATGCAAGTTCAACCACCATTGTTAGAGAAGGAGACCACCATGTTATTCATCAACACTTTAAAGGCTCCTTCATCACTCACATGATTGGGAGTACTACTAAAAGTTTTGCGGATATAGTCATGGCGGAGAAATGATCGAGAATGCCATAAGAGGTGGCAAAATTGAGGGGGAAACAACCAAAAGATCAGCCCCAAGGAGAACGGATAGTGAAGTGAATAATACGAGTACCTACAACATGAGAGTAATCACAGTTGGTCAGCCTAAAATAGCTGCGGTTGAGCAATAAAGTTCTCAAAAGAAGGAGTCGGGTACAAGGCAAAATTCTAAAAGGATACAATTCACACTTATACCCGTGACGTATCGTGAGCTTTATCAGAGCTTATACGATGCACATGCTATTTCTCCTTTCTACTTGAAACCACTGCAGCCTCCATATCCCAAATGGTATGACGCAAACGCTAGTTGCGAATACCATGCTGGAATACCGGGGCATTCGATCAAAAATTGTACCGGTTTCAAGAAAGCCGTAGAGAGGCTTATTAAGGTGGGGGTAGTGAAGTTTGACAATACCCCTAGTACTGAAAACCCATTGCCAAATCATGGCGACCAAGGAGTGAATGCCATTGGCGAAGCCACTGAGAGGAGAACAAAAGAAGATGTTGCTGATATGAGGATGCCCATGAAGGTGATTTGGGAGGAGATGATGAAGAGAGGTATGTTAACCTCTAAAAACGAGAGAAACTATGGTGAGTTCCATGAAATTCAAAATGGTGAAGAATTCAAAGCCTTAGTGCAAGGCTTTATAGACAATAAAGAGCTACAGATTTTTGAAGGTAGCTCTAGTGAAAAACAAGTATGTGTGCTGGAGGATGAACAGCAAAGAACCAGTCGTCCAAGGATTATTATTTCCCTGCAAGGGAATAATGAAGTGGGGGCACAAATGGTGCCTAAGGTCATTATCCATAAACCTGTTTCCTTTCCTTATAAGGATAACAAGAGGGTACCATGGAGTTATAACTGCCATGTGTCAATGCCAGAGAAGGAGGATATAGCCAGTACGTCTAAAGATGTACAAGTTGAGTGTTCCCATACATGGAGCGGGAAGCGGTATGGCACGGTGGGCGTCAGAGAGGAGCCCATAAAAATAAGAAATGTTAATGCGGAGAAGGAAAAAGAATTTGAAGTACCTGTCAAGGAACTAGTAAAAGAGGAGGAGGCTAAGGAATTTCTAAAGTTCCTTAAGCATAGCGAGTATAGCGTGGTTGAGCAGTTCCGTAGGCAGCCAGCTTGCATATCAGTATTGGCTCTACTTTTGAGTTCTGAGGTGCATAGGGAGGCATTGATGAAGGTGCTTAATGAGACATATGTCACCCATGACATATCCGTTAACAAGCTGGACCGGTTGGTGAACAACATTAGCATATATAATTTCATCTACTTTAATGATGATGAAATTCCACGGGGGACAGGGAGTCAACTAAGGCCTTGCACATTACCACTCGATGTAAGGGGTACACACTCCTAAGCGTGCTTGTCGATAATGGATCAGCCTTGAATGTTCTACTGTTGTCTACATTGAATAGATTACCCATTGACGATTCTCATATGAAGACATGTCAAAATGTGGTAAGAGCCTTTGACGGTACGGAAAGGAAGGTGATGGGGCGGATTGACATCCCCTTGGAAATTGGGTCGAATATATACGAAATAGACTTCTTGGTGGTGGATATCAAGCCTTCCTACAATTGCTTATTAGGCAGGCCATGGATACATTCAGCAGGAGCGGTGCCCTCATCGTTACACCAGAAACTGAAGTTAGTGATGGATGGACGGTTAGTAACCATCAATGCGGAGGAGGACATTATAGCCGCAGTCACTAGTAAGGCCCTTATGTTGAGACAAATGAAGAGTTTATTGAGTGTTCCTTTCGCTCTTTAGAATTTGTAAATGCAACCTTCATTTCAGAAGGGAGTGAACTACTGGTGCCCAAGATAGCAAGAGCTACAAGGATGGCTCTACAAATGATGGCGGGAAAGGGAGCTTTACCAGGAAAAGGGTTAGGAAAATACCTACAAGGAGGGACTCAAATCCCAAAGCTTAAAGAGAAGAGAGATCGCTTTGGTCTAGTTTTCAAACCAGACTATAAGCAAAGGAGGAAGGAAATTAAGAAGCGCCAAGAGGGAAGAAGGGCACGCCTCAATAGAAGAGAAGTAGAATGGGAGCCGATGACATTTCCTCGAATATTTCAAACCTTCATATCGAGAGGGTTACTCATAGAAGGAAGTCACCAGATTAATGCTATACAAGATGAAGGACCAAAGCAAGGAAACCTTGAGGGCACTCGCCTTTACGAATCAGGAAGCTCTCTGAACAATTGGACTGCGGAGGAACTTCCTGTAGTCTTTAGGAATTTTTCAGAGTAATTTTCGAAACATTCTTGTTACTCTAGAGCCTAGGAGTAATAGGATTACATTTGTGAAATAGGCTTACGATCATTTATCATTTTTTTAATAAGACATAACTTTTATTAATTCGAACGAGTATTATTTCATTTTTATCAACCAATATTCCATTAAAATTTTGACAATTTTTATTCTTTCATTCATAGTACATAAATAATCATTCTTAAATTCATTCATTCTTTGTATATTATTTATATTTCACAGATCCCTAGATATCAATGACATGAGCACTGATATATCAAAACCTGATTTCTCTCACAAGCAATACATTTGTTTAGAAGAATCTCAGGATTTTGAGGATGTCCAGGACTGTGATGTGTCTTTGGATCTTTTGAGGATGGTAAAACAGGAGGAGAAACAAATCATGCCACATGAGAAAGAGGTAACAGAGAATGTAGCCCTAGAGGAAGGAAAGAGGTGATAATTGGCACGCATATTGCCAAAGACACAAGACAAGGACTAATTGAGTTGCTGCGTGAGTTCAAGGATATCTTTGCATGGTCCTATCAAGATATGCCAGGGTTAAATACCAATATTGTGGTACATCGTCTCTGAATAAGATAAGATTGTAAGCCAGTACAACAGAAGTTGCGAAGAATGAGGCCAGATATCGTATTGAAAATAAAGGATGAAGTCAAGAAGCAGTTCGATGCAGGATTCTTACAAGAGGTGAAGTACTCTGAATGGGTAGCTAACATTGTACTAGTTCCTAAGAAGGATGGGAAGGTACGAATGTGTGTTGATTACAGAGATCTGAACAAAGCTAGCCCAAAAGATGATTTTCCTCTACCACACATAGACACTTTGGTAGACAATACAGCGGGATATTCGTTGCTCTCATTCATGGATGGTTTCTCAGGGTACAATCAGATAAAGATGCATCCTGAGGACATGGACAAAACCATCTTCATAACATTGTGGGGTACCTTTTGTTACAAGGTAATGCCTTTTGGATTGAAGAATACAGGGGCAACATACCAGAGGGCTATGGTGACCTTATTTCACAATATGATGCACAAGGAAATTGAGGTGTATGTCGATGACATGATTGCCAAGTCTCGAACGGAGGAGGAACATATTGAAGTTTTAAAGAAACTATTCTTGAGATTAAGAAAGTTTCAGTTAAAACTTAATCCGGCAAAGTGTACTTTCGGGGCTAGGTCGGGGAAATTACTAGGCTTTGTGGTCAGCGAAAAAGGAATAGAAGTTAACTCAGATAAAGTTAAAGCCATACGAGATTTGCCTCCGCCACGTACTCAGAAGGAAGTTCGAGGTTTTCTTGGAAGGTTAAATTATATTGCTCTGTTTATTTCACAATTAACTGAGAAATGTGACCCTATATTTCGCCTCTTTCGAAAACACAACCAAGGTACTTGGAATGAAGAATGCCAGAATGCCTTTGATAAAGTCAAGAAATACTTGTTAAATGCTCCAGTACTATTTCCACCTAGTCCAGATAAACCATTAATTCTGTACTTATCGGTGTTTAGTAATTCCATGGGATGCATGCTTGGTCAACATGACGAGTCAGGAAGAAAGGAGAAGGTAATATACTACCTCAGTAAGAAATTTACAGAGTGTGAGATGAGATATTCACCAATTGAGAAATTGTGTTGTTCTTTAATCTGGATGACTCGAAGGTTAAGACAGTACATGCTATATCATACTACTTGGCTTATTTCAAAACTTGATCTTTTGAAGTATATGATGGAGTCAACAGCTTTGAATGGGAGAATGGCGAGGTGGCAAATTTTGCTTTTAGAGTTTGACATAGTCTATGTAAGCCAGATAGCTATAAAAGGAAGCGCGATAGCAGAATTTCTGGCTAGTAGAGCTCTAGAGGACTATGAGCCGTTGAATTTCGATTTCCCAAATGAGGAGTTGATGTATGTAGCAACTACAGAGGATTGTCCTTGGAAGTTGAGCTTTGATGGAACATCCAATGCAGTGGGAAATGGAATTGGGGCAGTCCTGGTATCCCCAAATGGCAATTATTATCCATTCACATGCAAATTGGATTTTGATTGCACAAACAATATGGCTGAGTATGAAGCATGCATCATGGGACTCCGAGTAGCTATAGAGCAAGGAATAAGAACCATGGAAGTATACGGAGACTCTGCATTGGTGATTTACCAGCTTAGAGGTGAATGGGAGATAAGGGATCCTAAATTGATCAATTATCAAAAAGTAGTTTTGGGGTTACTTGAGGAGTTCGATGACATTACTTTCAATTATATCCCGTGAGATGAAAACCAGATGGTAGATGCTCTAGCAACCTTGGCTTCAATGATTGGAGTAAATAAAGAGGAAGAGATGAGACCCATTCAGATGAGTATCTTTGAGGCTCCAGCTAGCTGTTGTAACATTGAAGAAGAAGAAAAGGATGATAATCCTTGGTATCAGGATATATTGCGATATGTAAGAGATTGTAAATACCAAGAACAGGCAACTGAAAATGATAAGCGAACTTTAAGGAGATTAGCTTGTGATTACGTTTTGGATGGAGACATCTTGTACAAAAGAAGAAAGGACCAAGTACTGTTGAGATGTGTGGATGCTGTGGAAGCTAAGTTAATCTTGGAAGAAGTTCACGAGGGTGTTTTTGGGACACATGCAAATGGCTTCACGATGGCTAGACAAATCATGAGGTTTGGATATTATTAGTCTACTATGGAAGGGGACTGTATCAACTACACTAAGAAATGCCATAAATGTCAGATTTATGGAGACAAGATTCACGTACCACCTTCGCGTCTACATGTTATGACTTCTCCATGGCCTTTTTCTATGTGGGGCATGGATGTCATTGGGCTAATATCACCAAAAGTTTCAAATAGACATCGCTTTATTTTCGTAGTCATTGATTACTTCACGAAGTGGGTAGAGGCTGCTTCTTATGCAAATGTTACTAAGTCAGCTGTAAATCGTTTCTTGAAGAAAGAGATCATTTATCGGTATGGGATGCCTGAGAGGATCATATCAGACAATGCATTAAACTTGAACAACAAAACGATAGCAGAAGTTTGTAGTCAGTTCAAGATTAAGCATCATAATTCATCTCCATATCGCCCAAAGATGAATGGGGCAGTGGAAGCTGCTAACAAAAATATCAAGAAAATAGTGGGGAAAATGACTGAAACTTACTGAGATTGGCATGAGAAGTTACCATTTGCACTCTTAGCCTATAGAACGTCTGTTAGAACTTCTACTGGGGCAACTCCTTTCTCACTGGTTTATGGGATGGAGGCAGTGTTACCTATTGAAGTTGAAATACCATCTCTTCGAATTTTGTCAGAGATAAAGTTGGATGAGGCTGAATAGATACAATCAAGATATGACCAATTGAACTTAATTGAAAAAAAGAGGTTAAGGGCTATTCGTCATGGTTAGATGTATCAGAAGCGAATGATGCAAGCTTACGACAAGAAAGTGCGACCAAGAGAAATCTACGATGGGGATCTGGTGTTGAAAAAGATCCTTCCTATACAGAAAGACTTTAGAGGAAAATGGATGCCAAATTGGGAAGGGTCGTATGTCTTGAAGAAGGCTTTCTCTGGGGATGCATTGATTTTAACAGAAATGGATGGGAAGAGTTTACCCAATCCAGTGAATTCAGACTCAGTCAAAAAGTACTTTGTCTAAAGGAGAGGAGAATCCAAGGTGAAAACCCACAAAGGGCGCCTTGAGTTTTGGAAAAAATTAAAATTTGGAGAGGCCAAGGTGAAAACCCGCAAAGGGCGCCTTGTGACCAAAGGGGTTTTGAGTTGAAAACCTGAAAAGGCAGCTCAAATTTTGAAGAGTATACAGTAATCTTGCTATTTAAGAAAGAGCGAAGTGCGTTGCATATCGGGGCATCAACAAAGTACTTTGATTTTTAAACACATGTTGAACTCAAGAAAGACTTCATGGAGCTGGTGTATAAACGCTCAAGCGGCAATATCTAGGGAATTTAACCCTTTTTCCTGTTTGCTATCTTTAGATTCTATTTCTTCTTAAAGATAGGCTTTCAGATTAATTCTCTTTTTATTTTTGACAAATTGATTCAAATCTAATTATTCTCATGATTAAATTCATCTTCCATTATTCTTAAAGTGTGTTGCATTAAATAATGATAGATGAACTAAATAATTTTCACAAATAAAGTTTTGCTCATTACTCTGGAAATTTCTAGATAATACAAGAAACTAAAATAGAACAATTGTTTGAGGAATTCACGTAAGTGAGGTTTGAAAGAACTTGAGGAAATTCCTTCTTTGGTCCAAAATGATGATTGGACAAATCAAACGATTCGATCCTAAGAGAAGATCATCTTACAAACATTTTTGATGGGTCATAGCATTTGAAGAATGGTACGAACTCACGGGCTGAGTAAGAATGATATTTTGAGAGAAATAAGGATGAGCTTTGACGAAGGAATGAGTAGTGATGTCTGGAATAGGGGTCATATTCATAAACATTTTGCATTATAACAGGTTTAATTAGGAGCTTTTGACTCATTTTGATCATAGCATCCTAACCACTAGGCATGAACTCATACACATTATACAGGTCATGTCCTTCAAGGGACAATGAAGATTGATGAGCCTTAGCCCCCTAAGCAGTAAGGTAACAGGCTAAAGCAGAGCAGATCTGACTTTCAGGTGTTTACGCCGAAGCAGATCCAAGATGATTTGGCTTCTCTGTATTGTCAGAGAGCAGATCAAAGATAGCAGATTTGATGTCTCTGTATTGTTAGAAAGCAGATCGAAGATAGCAGATTTGGCATCTCTGTATTGTCAGAGAGCAGATCGAAGATAGCAGATTTGGCGTTTCTGTATTGTCATAGAGCAGATCGAAGATGACAGATTTGGCGTCTCTGTATTGTCAGAGAGCAGATCGAAGATATCAGATTTGGTGTCTCTGTATTGCCAGAGAGCAGATCGAAGATAGCAGATTTGGCGTATCTATATTCGACGGAGAGCAGATCGAAGACATAGCAGATCTAAATTTCGGATGTTTCCATATCGAAGTAGATCCAAGATAATCTGGTGTCTCTGTATTGTCAGAGAACAGATCGAAGACATAGCTGATTTGGCTTTCACGTGTTTACGTTGAAGCAAATCTAAGATGATTTGGCGTCTCTGTATTGTCAGAGAACAGATCGAAGATAGAAGATTTGGCATCTCTGTATTCGACAGGGAGCAGATCAAAGACATAGCTGATTTGGCTTTCACGTGTTTACGATGAAGTAAATCCAAGATGATTTGGCATCTCTGTATTGTCATAGAGCAGATCAAAGATGACAGATTTGGCGTCTCTGTATTGGCAGAGAGCAGATCGAAAATAACAGATTAGTGTTTCTGAGTTTTCAAGAAACAAGTTGAAGATGGCCAATTTGACACTTCTAAAGACATCAGAATACCTTTGGGGAAGATGAGGATTAAGATTTTGAGATTTAGCCAGACCGGGCAAATTTGGTCCTTTTATAGTCTTTGCTCGATTCCTATTATATATAAATGAGCAAAGAGGGGCAGCTGTAATAACCCAAATTTACCCGGGCCTTAAAACCAAGAATAAAAAAATAAAAAAATAAATGTTTATTTATGAAACAGACCATTATTAAAGTCCGTTTACAAAAGCCCAAAGTTCGGGTATCTTTGAAGCCCAAAATCCCTACACCCGGTTAAGCCTAAATGCCTAAACTACCCAATAACCTGTACAAGACCTAATTAACCTATTAGCCCGTTCACCTTAATCCACAAACAGGTACGGCCCAAATGGCCCAATTTGTTAACAGATGAGGGAACACCTAGGGTTTTTTTGGAACCCTAGGCGCCGTAAACGGAAAGTTCTAGAAGTTAAGCCAAGCGTCACGCCCCTTCGGTTTCTGTCGTTCCAGCTACCCTCCATCAGCGCCTCAAGCCAAGGTGCGATCAATGCACAGTCACATCGTCAAGCCTTCATTACTGCCGGTTTCTCGTCTCACCTGTAAAAGAAGAAATAACCAACAGCAACCAAGAAATAGATTTGGAAAGAAATCAAATGATTTCTTTTCCTAAAATGTAACAAAGGGTTATAAAAACCCCTTCTTTTTCTAATCTGTAACTACGATTTTTTTTGAAGAAAGCACATATATAATAAAATACAACGATCTATCGAAGAACAGAGGTGATATATTTTTTCTTTTATTTTTTTTCCTTCTCTGAGTAACATGCAAATATTATGAAAATAAATAAAAGACGAACTTACCGTTGAAATCGCGTTGGAAAATCAAGACTTTTGGGCTTCTGACCGCCGTACGGGGCGGAGTCAGTGACGGCACGTGGGCGCGTGAGGCCTATGACCGGGGCTCGGCTCGACGGAGACCGGAGCCCGGACCTCTCTCTCTCCCCTCTCATTTCAGAGAAAATTTTAAAGTTTTTTTTTAAAACTCAGGTTTCAAATAAATTTTGAGCTAAAAATTTGGCTTATATAGCCCTAACAAAACGGTGCCGTTTTGGTTTAATTCAATAGATACAAAACGGCGTCGTATTGATGCTTAGGATCCACGCGTTGACTCGATTACCCGGGGAGGATCTGTATGTTTTTGTAAATTGGGATAATTTCCCAATTGGTCTTTCCTTGTTTTATAATTTCAATTTCATTTTATTTTATTTTTTAATTTAACCCTAATACTTTAATTTTGATTCAATTTGGTCCTCACAGTGGTTTTAAAGCTAAGTTTGTGAAAACGGTGTCGTTTTGGGATTAGGGTTAATTGCCCAGTGAGTCCCCCTAGTTCAATGCGCTATTCAATTAAATCTAGTTTTTTTTTATTTTGTAATTAATCCTAAATTTTTAAATTAAATTAAATTTTAATCTTTTTATATTATTTTTAATACCTTATATATATATATTTATACATATAAAAATATTAGTTATAAAATAGTACATATTATCTATTATATTACTATTATACATTTTTAAAAATTTTATCATATATTTTTATTATATATATATTATTATATATATTATTATATGTTATATATATTTTTATTATATGTTATTTATTTTACTATATTTTTACTTATTATATATATTATATTTCATTATATTTTATTTATGTATTTTTATTACATTCTATATTCTATTATATATTATTCCTTATAATATCTATCTTTCTTTTATATAAATTATATTATATACATTTTATTATATATTTTTATATTATTTATTATATTATTACATATTTTATTTATATTATACACTATATTTTACTATATTTCTTTACATTACCTGTATTTTATTATAAAGTATACATTATTTTATTACTTATTAATTATATACATTCTTAATTTTTTTTATATAAGTGTAATATCAGTACTTAGTACATTTTTATGTATAGTTATTATACCCTACAATATAACTTATATGTATGTATCTTTTTTTTAAAAAAAGGGTTCTTTTTTATTATTCTTATATTATTCAACATATTTTTAAATATCTTATTTCTATTTAATTTTTATTTTATATATTTTAATTTACTTATTTATCTTTGTTTTTCTCTTATTTTGATATTGTTTAGTTGGTTAAATCGTACATATCATTTATCTTGTATATTAGCATGAAATTAATTATTTATGGTGATTTGCATAAGACATTATCATATATGTATATTGCAATTTATATTTGTTGTATTTATTATGCATTGTATGGTGTTTTGCATGGAATAATAATTCATGAATATTTATGTTATTTATGATGATATATGCATAAAGTGATAATGTATATTGTGTAATTTATGCCATTATACTATATTTGCATGAAATGATAAAGCATGTACATTGTAATTAGATTTATTTAATTCCTTATAATATGCAAAACACATCATTACTTTTAAACCAAAAGTTATATCTCATTTAATTCAAAAAAAGAATTTTAAAAAGTGAGGCAATGTTTTGATATTTAGGAATTCAGAAAGTAGTGCCCTAACATGCTGGGTTGCAATTTCCCGTTTGTCTAAATACCTAAAATATCCTTTTAAACGGGTTTTACAAATCACAAGATGATTTCAATTACAAAAGTTTAAAGATATCGTGTCCAATCATGCTGGATGTGATGTTTATACTCTTCTAAAACGAATGAATCTTGATTCTTTTAAATTTAAAACATTACGGTATTAAGGGAATCTCATTTCTAAAATCTTTAAAACTTCTGACGCTAAGACAAAAATATTCGATTTGGTACCAATTTTGGGCGTTACGAGGGTGCTAATCCTTCCTCGTACGTAACCGACTCTCGAATCTATTTTCTCATAATTTCGTAGACCAAAACGTTTTATATAGTGATCCAATCACACTTTAAAAGATTGGTGGCGACTCCCGTTTTTGTTATTTTAAAACCCGTTTTGAAGGAAGTTTCCACAATTTCGATTATGAAAGTTTAAAGATATTGCGTCCAAACATGCTGGATGTGATGTTTATACTCTTTCGGAGCGAAAGAACCTCGACTTTCAGCAAACTATTACGGTTTTAAAAAGAGATCTTATTTCTAAATTCTTTCAAACTTTTGACATTAAGACAAAATTATTCAATTTGGTACCAATTTTGGGCATTGCGAGGGTGCTAATCCTTCCTCGTACGTAACCGACTCTCGAACCCATTTTCTTATAACTTCGTAGACCAAAATATTTTATAAGGTGATCCAATCACACCAAAAAAGGTTGGTGGCGACTCCCGTCATTTTCAAAATCTCGTTTTTAAAAAAAAGAGGGTTCGACAATAGCAATGTTCTTAAAATACCCTATTTTCCCCTCCATCTTCATAAAACACAAGACAGTTTTCTCCCATTCACTAATGTTCGTTTTTCTCCCATTGAAGGTAAAAATTCATTTTCCTATTAGTTTTTTATATTATCTAGTCTTTTAAATAGAATTTTTACCCATTACATCGAATGTTTTGAATAAAAGCTAATAATTGGGTTGTTAATGGTGGATTTTGAGATTTTGAATAAAAAAAGGTTTCAAAGTGTTTTTCCATTAGTTTTGATGTGATTTGAAAGTTTCTAAACATTTCTTAATGTTTCATTAAAAAATTCCAACATTTTAGTGAATTTTCGTGAAAATTGCCATTATATGTCGAAATTTCGGATCCATGAATCTGTATAGTTTTGAGTAGTTTGAAGATTGGGAATTGTTCTTAGATATAGAATTAGATGATTGGAATCGATTATAGGCAATGTGAATGAGTAAAGATTAAGATATTTCAGTTTCAAGTTTGTTAGTTGAAATTTTAGTCTCACTTTACATACACTTACACGCTTTTTTTCCTCACATATTTCAATTAGTGGTTTTGTCGTTTGTTTTCTTCTGGTACACACGTACACACTCGCACTTACATTTTCTTTTTGTCATGAAAATGTAAAAGTGTAAAAACCTTTTATGGCTCCCATATACGTGCATATACTCTGTCTTACTTACCTTTCCCCCACTCCATTTATTTTTCTTTTTTGTTCAGTTTTATTTTACGAACAAAAATTAATTCCTAGATACTATTATGATTATGGCTTAAAGAAAAACAAAGCATGCGTGAGGCTATATTGTTTGGTAATGGCAGGAAATAATTTACTTCAAAAGGCAATAATCAGAACTGTTATGTGCATGATTCGTGAATGATTCATGCTTTATAAAGCAGTGACAACTACGACTCTCACTTTACTTACACTTACATGATTTTTTTTCCTTTCGTATTTTAATTAATGTTTTTTTGTTTGTTTTCTTCTGTTAAACATACGTACACACTCGTACTTTTTCTTTTTTGTCGTGAATATGTAAAAGTATAAAACTCCCTTATTTCCTTTGTATGTGTATGTGCATGATTCATGCATTATGTTTTGTGCATTAATGATTCATGCATTAATGATTTGTGCATTATGAAGCAACGCCAGCTATGACTCTTACTGTACTTACACTTATACGCTTTTGTTTTCCTTCCCTATTTAAACTAATCGTTTTGTCGTTTGTTTTCTTTTGTTACACATACGTACTCACGTGCACTTGCTTTTTCTTTTAGCTACAAACATGTAAAAGTGTACAAACTCAATGATGATGATGATCATGAAGCAGAGGCAGCTATGGGTCTCACTGTAATTTCACTTACACGTTTTTTTTCTTTCCCTATTTCAGTTAATGGGCTTTTTATTTGTTTTCTTTTATTACACATACATACACAAGCGCACTTACTTTTTTCTTTTTGTTGCGAACATGTAAAAGTGAAAAAACTCGATGATGATGGTGATCATCATTATCATGAAGCAGCTATGACTCTTACTTTAATGGTTTTGTTGTTTGTTTTCTTCTGTTACACATATGTACACACGCGTAGTTACTTTTTCCTTTTGCTGTGAACATGTAAAATTGTTTTATGGATATTCGTTGAGGGTATGCGAGCTTGACACTTACTGCCCCCTTTTTCTGTGTATGATTCGTGCATTAATGGTTCGTGCATTATGAAGCAGTGACAGTTATGAATCTCAATGTACTTACAGTTACGATTCAATGAGTAAAGTTGAGCTCACATTCCCTTATCTCTCCACAACTATCTTGGGCCTCAATGCCCCAAATCACAACACAAGGGTATGTATTCACAACTCCTATGGCATGTCATCTATATCCAACGGTCTCAAAAGGTCAAAAGGCCAAAATCTCCATAATCAAACAAATATATACTTAACATTTTCTGCACACTTTCATTGCACATTTACATCACTAACACAACATCATCACAGTCATTTGGTACGTTTAGCATATCCACAATTAACACATTTCACAATAGCTATCACAAGCATATATCTCATATCACATTAACACATCATAATACTCAATCCATATCACATATATCGCAAAAGTAACGAGGGAAATAAGAAATCTTACACTCGAAACTTTGGATAGGGGTTTAGGCTACTGCTAAGCTCCCATTTAACACTATGAATCGTGTCTACAAGCAACGATTCCAAACACTCACCGTTCGCGCTTTCGCTTAGTCGCTGAAAGCTTAAACTAGTTTTTCCTTTCCTTTCGCCTTGCTCAAAAGGCTCGTCGAAGGCTCCAACAGTTCCGAATCTTCACCCAAAATAGATCAAATAGCAAACATAATTAATATTCAGCCATAGACTCACCTAAATCAACCAAAAATGCAGGCCTAAGCTACTTCCTCTTAGAACTTAAATTTTCGACTAGCTTAGCCAAAACATAAAAATCTCAATTCCTACTCGTTCCCTTTGCGTAAAAATGATTCCAATCATCTAATTACTTACCTAAGAATGATTTTCAACCTTCAAACCACTATAAACTACTCAAAATCATGGTTCCGAAATTTCGATGTATAATGGCTATTTTTTAAAAAAACTTAACAAAACATTAAAAAATTTTAACAAAAATTTAAGGGGAGTTTAGAAGCCTTCTTATCACATCAAATCTAGTTGAAAAACACTTTAAAATATCGATTTCATTCAGAATCCTGAATTTTACCATTAATGCCCCAAATTTCGACATTTACACAAAACCACTCGATTTAAATAGCCAGAGTTCATCAAAAACTATTAGGAAAATGAAACATTAACTTGGTTGGAGGAAAAATGAAAGTTTAATACGAAATCTGAAAAACCCACAAGTTGAATGAATGCAAAAATTAACTGCGTTATTGATGCTCTTTATGGGATTCTAGGAAGTTTAATGCTTGGAATATGATGAAAATCAAAGGAATTGAAGTAATGGAGATCAAAATAGATGATTGGTGTTTGGGAAAATCAAGGGACAACAAAGACAAGTGAGAGGAGAAAGCTTTCGTGAGTTTCCTGTAGGTGGAGGAAAATAGGGCAATTTTGAAAACTTTGGTATATTTACCTTTGTAGTACTCTCAATTTTAACCCAGTTTTCAAAACAGTCCACATTTTAAATTTAAAGGTATTTTCTACATTATTTTCAAAAAATGATTTAATTTCCAAAAATCCATAGCTGAATATATTTTCAGGTTACCATACTTTAAAATTTTCAAACTCATTCCGAGCCAAAATTTCAAGTTTACCCTCGAAACTTTTAGACTCAATTTTAGGGTGTAACAACTTTCCTCCTCTAAAGAGAATTTTTTCCTCAAAATTTACCTGAGCTAAACAAATAAGAATATTGTCGTTTCATCATATCTTTGGCTTCCCAAGTAGCCTCCTTCATTTTATGGTTACGCCACAAAACTTTAACCAACAAAACTCTCTTATTTCACAAAACCTTTTTTTCACGAGCTAATATCTCAATAGGCTCTCCCTCATAAGTTAGATCGGGTCAAACTTCGATCTCCTCAACTGACACAACATGTGATGGGTCTGAACGATACTTTTATAACATGGACACATGGAAAAAACATGAATTTGCTCAAGCTCTGGTAGCAACTTGAGTCAATAAGCTACCGAACCAATTCTCTTGACAACTTCGTATGGTCCAACATATCTCGGACTCAACTTACCTTTTCGTCCAAACCTCAAAACCTTCTTTCAAGGTGAAACTTTCAAGAACACCTTATTGCTGACTTAAAACTCAATATCACAACTGTAAGAGCCCAAATTTGATCGGGCTGAAAATTAAATAAATAAATAAACAATTGTTTATTTAACAGTCCAAGTTCATGTTACAAAGCCCAAACGGTGGGCCCAAAATCAAATATTTCAGACCCATTAACCCGGTTACTACCCAGCAGACCTAAAACTACCCAGCAGACCCATTTACACTCCAAACCCAAATCAAAAATGGCCCAAAAGCCCAAGTAACTTTAAAGAAACAGGAAACCCTAGGGTTTTCTAAGGACTACAGCGCCGCAAGTAGCTTCTAGAAGCCTTGGGGAGTGTCTGTTGAATTCCCCAAAACTCGAGGCCATTAACGAGTCTTTTTAGCACAGCCTGGACGACTCCTCAGCTACCAATCAGCGCCTCACCGACACCACCGCCGGACTTCAGGCCTTTATCAACGCCAGCGACCCCTCCATTACCGGATTTTTCGCGAGCAACTGCAAAGAGAGGAAAGAAACACAGCAGATACAAAAAACAAAAAAGGGAAACTAAAGAGATTTAAAGGATATGATACAACAGACAAAAAATGGAAAGAATTTTTTTTTGATCTCTTTCCAGTTTATGTAATCACAGTAGTGGCTATAAAAGCCCAAAATCAAACCATTGTAAAGGAGGGGATTTTGATGAAATAAAAAAACCTATTCACAGGTATTCATTTAAAAATATCAGCAGTCTCTCAAAAGGTGATTTACATCACATATCTTGTGCTTTATTTTGAATATATATGAACTGTTCTAACCTGCATGAGTAAGGACTGAGGAAAGAGAGATTACCTGTGGAAGGACGAAGGTTTTTAAGCCTTTAGACCACCGTGTACGACGGCGCGTGAGGCGCGTGTGTAAACACTGCACCATGGCCAGAGGTCGGAGCTGGGACCTCTCTCTCCCCTTCTGTAGAGCATTTTTTTAGTTTTTTTTTAAGATCAGTGTTAAGATGATCTTTAAAGCTGCAAAGTTGGCTTATATAGCCTCTTCGAAACGACATCGTTTCTACTTAACTCAATGAGCTCAAAACGGTGCCGTATTAAGCCATAGGATCCGCGCGTTGACCCGATTACCCGGGGAGGATCCGCGTGTTTTTTAAAATTGGGTTAATTATCCAATCGGTCCTTTCACCTCTTTTAATTTATAATTACGTATTATTTTATTTTTAAATTTGGCCCTAATATTTTAGATTTATTTCAATTTAGTCTCGACAGTTGTTAAATTACATTCTGGGAAACGTTGTCGTTTTGAGGAATAGGGCAATTTGCCCAATGAGTCCCTTTTGTTTTACACGCGTTTTAATCAGGACCTTAATTCATCATTATTTCTTTTAAATTACCTGTGATTTTATTGAACTTCAAATTTAACCCTATATATATTTATTGTATTGTTATTCGTTTTATTTTTAACCTTATTTTTTATATTATATATTATAAAATTATTTTATTATATATTATTTATATTATTATTTATTATATATTAATTTTCACAAGTTATTATTATTTTACATAATTATTTATACATTAATTTAAATGTTTATTATATGTTATATATTATTTATATATATATATGCTTTTATATTATATATTATAATTATTTCATATATTGTTAAGTCATTTTTATATTATTATACATTTTTATCTATATATTTTTATCATTAAAGATTTTTAAACTTGTATTATATTTATTTTTATTTATATGTTAATAATTATTTTTATTTATATTCTATTATTATACATTTTGAAGATATGATAATATTATAATACATAGATTTCATCATTAATTATTCATTTTAAACTTATATTTATATATATATTATAAAATTATTTCATTATAGATATAAATTCTTTTATATATTTTATATTCTATACATTATTTTACTAAACCAATATCCTTTTTTAATTATTACTCTTATAAATACATTTTATTATATTTTAAATTTATTATTAAATATCACATTTTATCATTTGTTTATGTTATACATATTTTTTATACAATATTTATTTTTACTTTAGTATTAATGTATTATTGTTATGTTATACATTATATCTTAGATTTTTATATTTTATCTCAAATGCATTTTTTTTTGTTATATTATATATCATGCATCATTTATATGATTAAATATATGTAGAATTATATGTTTAGGGATTTTTACATATTTCTTCTTTAATATGTATTCCATTTTATGTATATTTTCTTATTTAAAAATTGTCATGTTTTATTTCTTATATATGTTGATTAGTGTATGATATTTATGCCGTTATACTCTTACTATCCTATCATTGTAACATGTTATCTCGCATGTTATGTTAATATGCACCTTCATGCATCGATTAAAAAAAACGAAACTTCAAACTTTCCAAAAATAAAAGGCAATTCTCGGTGTTTGGAAGCTTCGAGAAAAGTAGTGCCCTAACTTATGGGGTTGCGACTTTTCTCGTTGAGTTCGAATAATCAAGTACCCTTCTAATTTTTTAAAGGTTTTCCAAATGTAAGCCACTATCTTAAAATTTCAAATCAATATGTCCTAACTTATTGGATATAGCGCTTTGTTGTTTCAAGATAGGAATTTAAAAAAAAAAGGGGGGTAATTTAATGTCAATACTTTGATACGAGTGAGCCCCAATTTTCAAAATTAAAATATTTTAAAGAGGACTACATCTTAAAATTTCTAATTTCTGACCTTAAAGACATTTGATAATTAATTAGGTACCAATTATTGGGCGATACAAGGGTGCTAATCCTTCCTTGTACGTAACCGACTCCCGAACCCGTTCTTTTTATTTCGTAGACCAAAACTAATGATTTTAAAACAAAATGTTTTAAAGGTGATCCAATCACACCTAAAAAGATTGGTGGCGACTCCCGTTTTCTTTTTTAAAGTTGATTCCCATTTTCCAAAACTCGATTTAAAAATGGCCTCGACAGCAACATCTCAAATGCGTATAATATTTTTGCCTATCCGATGCTGCTTTCAACCTTTTGCAAACCAATTTCACTTTCTCTTCAGTTTCTGGCACCAAATCCGGTCCAATAGACCACTTTTCATCTAATTCTGTCCAACACAAAGAAGTCCTACACTTCCTACCATACAATGCTTCAAACGGTGCGATTTGAATACTCATCTGGAAATTGGTCTTGTAGGCAAATTCTGCTAAGGGTAAATATCATTCCTAACTACCACTGAATTTGATCACACAACTTCACAACATATCCTCTAAAATTTGAATGACCCTTTCCATCTGACCATCTATCTAGGGGTGATAAGCTGTATTAAAACTAAGTTTCAAACCTAATTCCTCTTGTAAACTCTTTCAGAACCTAGAAGTAAAACGCGAATCCCTATTCGAAATAATAGAAATTGGAACTCCATGAAAATGTACAATTTAAGAAATATACAATTCAATTTCACTAACTTCTACAAAGAATAATTAGTAAGCACTGCCAAGAAATACGCACTATTTAAAAATTGAACAACTATTACCCATACAAAATCCTTCTTCATCGGGGTCAAAGGCAAACCCGAGACGAAGTCCATGGTGATCCTTTCCCACTTCTATTCAAGAATCGTAATTAGTTGTAATGAACCTAAAGGATACTGATGTTTCACTTTCACTCCCTGACAAACCAAACACCAAGTCACAAAATCTGTAACATCACGCTTTAAACCAGGCCACCAATAAATCTCTTGGAGATCATGGTACATTTTACCAATACCAGGATGCATAATGTAGCGGCTGTTATGCGCTTCGGCAAGAATCGCTTGTCTCAAATTGATATCTTGCAGTACACACAATCTTCCTAAAAAATTCAATATATTATTTCCGTCAACATCAAAATCTCCCTTTACACTTTGTTTAACTTGACGAATCATATTTACAAGTTTCTTATCTAACAATTGTTTCTCCATAATTTGGGACAAAGTTAGCTTCAATTGAAGTTCAACTAACAACCCACCATCACTGGCTATACTCAAGCGCGCAAACATAGCTCGCAATTCTGTCATCGACTTCTTACTCAAAGTGTCAGCAACAACACAATCATAATATTTCAAAAGTTCAATCCAACGCGTTTGCCTTAAATTCAACTCATTTTAGCTGATGAGGTACTTAAGGCTTTTATGATCTATATAAATAACACATCTCTCACCGTACAGATGATGACACTAAATCTTAAGCGTGAACACCACAGTAGCTAACTCCAAATCGTGAGTCAGATAATTATGCTCATGCATCTTCAACTATCTCGAGGCATAAGCTAAAACCTTTCCCTTTTGCATTAACACACAATTGAGTCCCAAGTACGAAGCGTCATTGTAAACCGTAAAGTATTTTTCAGGTTCTGGTTGAATCAACACAGGTGCCTCAGTTAAAACTGGCTTAAGTTGTTCAAAACTTCTCTGCCTTTAGTCAGTCCATTCAAACACCATGTTTTTCTAAAGTAGTTTCATTAAGGTGCAGAAATAAGGGAAAACCTTTAAACGAACCTACGATAATACCCAGCCAAACCCAAGAACCTTTAAACCTCAGTAACACTTTTTGGCTGCTTCCACTCCAAAATGGCCTAAGTTTTCTTTGGATCCACATGGATTCTATTTGCCGACACGACATGGCCTAAGAACGTTACCTCTTTAACTAGAATTCGCACTTACTCAACTTCACATACAACTTATCCTCCAAAATCTGCTAAATAATCCTCAAATGTGCATCGTGATCCTTTTCAAAATGAGAATACACTAAAATGTCATCTATAAAGACAACCACAAACTAATCCAAGTATGAATGGAAAACACGATTTTTCAAATCCATGAATGCAGCAGGAGCATTTGTTAAACCAAACAACATGACCAAAAACTCATAATGCCCATACTGAGTCCTAAATGTAGTTTTCAAGATGTCAGACTCCTTCACCTTTAACTAATAATACCCTGATCTTAAGTCAATCTTTCATCGTCGCTTCTCAGAACTGATCAAACAAGTCATCGATTCGAGGCAAAGGATACTTATTCTTATTGGTCAACTTATTCAACTGTCTATAGACTATATATAACAGCAACGTAACATCCTTCTTCTTCACAAACAAAATCAGTGCTCCCACAGAGATACACTCAATTGAATGAAACCTCAGTCAGGCAACCCTTGCAACTAAATCTTTAACTCCTTAAGCTCTTTTGGTGCCATGCGATAGGGTGTAATAGACATCGGTGTAGTACTAGGAAAGAGCTCAATACCAAACTCTACTTCATGTTCCGATGGCAAACCAAGTAACTTCTTCAGAAACATGTTAAAAAAATCCTTAATGGTACAGATAACCTACACTTTCGCTTCCTTTTTAACTAAGTTCATCACATAAGCCAGATAGGCTTCACAATTTTTCACCATGATCTTCCTAGCCTTAATAGCCAGAACAACATTGGACAAAAATTTAGGTCTCTCACTGACAACTACAATTTCCAACCTATCACTATCCCGTAAAGTAACTCGTTTTGTTTCAAAATCTACCTTTTCCTTATGTTCAGTTAACCAGTCCATACCAAGAATTACATCAAAATCGTAGAAAGGCAACTCCATGAGGTCTATAGAGAAAACGTGCCCTTGTATCATAATGAGGCATCTATGATACACTCGATTTACCACGACACTATTGTCGAAAGAGCTAATAATAGTCATACTCAAACCATTAGTCTCTATAAAAATCTCTAACTTACAAGCTAATTCACTCAAAATCTACGAATGCGTAGAACTAGAATCAACCAAAAAGAATAACGAAATAGACTGCAAAGTGAAAGTACCAGCGATAACGTTAGTCGAATCCTGATCATGTGACTCCCTAACAGCATAAACCCGAGTTGGACCTCTAAACTCAACCAGAGATGAAAAAGTATGAGCAATGACTCGTAGCCCAACTGGTTTCCCTTACCTCTTTTTCGGCCTCTAGCAGGGTAGATACAGGTGCAAAACTCTAAATTTGTGAAACCTCAACTTCGTTTGGACAATCTCTTAGTAAATGTTCCTTAGATCCACACTTAAAACATCAACTTGTCAGTTTACCACACTCTTCAGGATGCCTACGCTCATAATGTGTACAAAGCAGCCATTAAGAACCACTGGTCGATCCACCAGTACTAACCACCACACTGCTTTGCTGCTTAGACTGACTTGGTTGAAACCCTCATCTAGCATCTTTACTAGAACTCTGAGTATCACGACCCCTCTTAGGTGGTCTTCTGGATGCACCATCAAAAACTCTCTTTCCGATTCAGTCACCACAAAATGTGGTGGCTTAGCCAAATTTTCCTCAACAGCTTTGGATTTATCAACCAAATCATCAAAAAGCTAGATACTTTAAACCACTAGATAAACCAGAATCTTTCGACTAAGGCCAAATCGAAACCTCTTGCATCGGTCCTTCTCAATAAGAACTATTTTAAGAGCATATTGACTAAGTTATACAAACTCCGAATCATAATCAGCCACAGAGAAATCACTTTGAACCAGGTCTAGAAACTCCTATTTACGGGCTTTCATCTACTGTTCACCTAAAAACTTCCTTTTAAAAACCTTAAGAAAGTAATCCCAAGTTAATCGGTTTGCAATAGTACCTCTCTTCATCGTGTTCCACCAATGGTGAGCTTCACCATCGAGTAGGGATATAGTACAACCCAGTTTCTCCTTGTCCAAACAGGACATCTACTCGAGGATTCTTTCAACACCTTCAAGCCAGTATTTTGCTACAATCGGATTGGCTCCTTTCACTCTAGCAAACTCTTCACCACTCAACGCCTCCAGACATTAAAGCGATAACCCGCGATTAGTAGGTGCAGGAGCAGGGTTGGCACCAGCAATCCTCTAGAATGCCCTAACCATGGCTTTCATAAGAGGGCCAACACCTTCTTCAGGTATATTCACTCTACACGATGACACAAGAGGTGCAGAGGGTGTACCATCCTCTTGAGCATTCACATTCACATTCATGCGTCTAAAAGGCACTGCATATCTAATCTAACATACACAAACAAACCAAAGGTGTGAGTGGTGGAGAAGTGATCCAAGGCATGTTCCTGCAAGAAAACATTTAAATAAAGGTAATGTGTTCACAGTCCTACCCCAACATCAAGTAAATTCGTACAATTTTAAGTAAAGATAACTAAACTGGACAGTTCAAATATTAAGGAAAATTTAGACACATGGGTTCCTCGATGCATGGGTTGCGTAACCCAGTCCGTACCTCAATAAATTATGTTCGAGTGTTACAGAACCTAGGCTTTGATACCACCAAATGTAACGCCCTATACCTAGCCCAATCGCTGAGCCCGAGTAACAAGATGCTACATCAAACATCACAATTGCTCACATTTCACATGGTCTCTTCTGGATACAATCATCGTCAGAATTATATATATAGAAGTTTAAGTCTAAAATACTCTAGGGAATATTAGCATTGACTAAACATTCAATGAATAATCTTACAACAAGTTAAAAACATGCTTAGGGACCTCTTACGAAAATTCCAAAGAAGTTACGTAGGTATCAATACATACTCACTGGTATCGATATTATCAAAATGGGTATCGATACCGTAAGAAAATCGATACCTTTTTAGCATTCTATTGTTCTACAAATTTTAAAACCAAGCAAATTATCGATACAAAGCAAGAGTATCTATACTTTTACCCCAAGTATCAATACTCATGAACTAGTATCGATACCAAATAGAGCTACTATTTTCTTGCACATTCCTTTCAACTTAGCAGTATCGATACATATGCCTCGATTATCAATACCTATATATAATTTAGAAAAATTACAGCAAAACAGGGCATTTTACATACTCAGTCACATACCACTTCAACATGCATCCATAACTTCAATATCCAACATCAAAATGTCCATATTTTCAATTCATAGCAACATCAATAATTTCAATCAAGCAAACCAACAAACTAATAACAACGTCCATAAATCCTAAGAGTATTAAAATCAAAACAATCATTTAAAATATCATGATAATAATCAACCAACAATTTTACCACATTGCCTTATTCCCCTAGTTAAAAAAAAATGATAGCAATTATATCACCTACTCAAACACTAAGCCTAACTTGGATCACTTCCTTGGAATTCAGCAGTGCCCACACTAAAAACACTAACTATCTACAATGGTTTAGAAAAAAATATGTGGGCTTAAACAAGTTCAGTGAATGATCAAAAAAACTACCAATAAACATAATATCATACATTAAATGAGAACAGCTAAGGTACAATTTCATACATAGTTAACTAGAGTTGCATGCCAAAATATTCATGCATAAACTATCAACTCATCTAACTTTGTAATCACATAATCATATATACATCACATTTCATAATATTTCATTTACTGATAAATTTGCACTTGAGGCTATGAAACATAAAAATGGGCTCTATCACCACATATTGGATATATGAATCTCTAACACACCATTGACTCGAAGAGTCGAACATATCCCAAAAGTGTAGCAACAAGCTACCACTCTCCAACACACCAATATATCCCGATGAATGGAGCTAAGCTCATATTCCCTTATCTCTCCACAATTGTCCCGGGCCTCAATGCCCTAAATCACAACACAAGAGTGTGTACTCATAAATCCTATTGCATGCCAACTATATCCAACGGTCTCAAAATGCCACAAAGCCAAAATATTCACAATAAAACACATATATACTTATCATTTTCTGCACACTTTCACTTCACATTTACATCACTAACACAACATCATCACTATCATTCAACATGTTTAACATGCCCACAATTAACACATTTCACAATAGCTATTACAAACATATATCTTATATCATATTAACAGATCATAATACTAAATCCACATCACATAATCACATATATCGCAAAATTAATAAAGGAAATAAGAAAGCTTACACTCGAAACTTCATTTTTCATGAATTATACTATTATTTACATCATTTTTAAACATATTTAATAGTTAAATCAAAGTATGTTAGTATATATATAGGTTTTCATGCTTAAAATAGTAATATATGTTTTTTAGTAGATTTTATTACATTATATATATCTAAATAAGATTACATAGTCTTATAGGACAAATCGGGAGCTAAAGATACATATTCGAGCCAAAACTGATGCCTATATCGTGACATCAAGACATTGATGTCTCATCATTGAAGAAAAAAAAGCCAAAAACGAGTCCTATATTGAAACTACCTTTGATGTCATGATACGCTCCCTGCTGTGTAGTGGCATACCCCCTGTGTTGCAAAATCGCAAGCCTGTGTTGCAACAAAACACCTACACAGCCTAAAAAAGTCCTGCAAGTGATAATGATGTTTTGGAAGAAAATTAGGTGTATGTGTCCTAGTCAAACTCTAAGGCTTCAAGGACAATTTAGGCACTTTAATATTTCGAGTTTAACCTATATAAAGGCCATTGTAATCAGTTTAAACACACAATTTTAGAGAGACAAAAATTATTTTTAGGTTTTTTATTTCTGATTGTCACTCGCGATAAGTTTTAAAATTTATAATTGATCGTACTTGAACTAACTATTATCACGATGAAGGCAAGCACACCTATCAAATAGTAGTATAGTTTTAGCAAGACCGGATGTCGAACCCAAAGGAAGGTTATTTTATTTAACTAATTAACTAATCTAAGAACGCACAAAAATAAAGTTGGGGAAATACTTTTGGGAAAACTAATTGATTTTAGACAACACCCAAGGAAGAATCCACCTAGACTTCTCTTGTTAATTGACTCTGAACCAGACGATTTATTCACTTGACTTGATCCGTAGAAATCCCTAAGTTATGTTATTGTCCCTATTCAAGACTAATAACGTCTAACCCTAGGTTGATTAATTGAAATATCTTTCTAATTAAAACCCCTAGTTTTGCATTAACTCGATCTATGGATTCGCTTATTAGATTTGACTCTAATTCGACAGATTTATGTCGTCCTATCTCTAGGATTGCATGCAACTCCATTTAATTATGAACGATCTACTCTTAAACAAGGACTATTCATCCTCCGAATAAGCACATCAATACTTGAATCAATATCCTGGAATATTCAAACAAGAGTTAAAATCATAATTAAGACCAAATCAAGTATTTATCATACAGTTCAAAAAATATTAACAAGATCCCTCTTAGGTTTCATCCTCCTTAGGTATTTAGGGGATTTAGTTCATAACTATAAAAGAAAACATCTCAGAAGAATGATAACAGAACATAAAGAAAACCCAAAAACCCCTGAAGGAAATTGAAGGGAGATCTTCAGCCTTGGAGGTGAATCCAGCTTTCGAGATGGATCAATCGACTTCCTTTGAGTAATTCCTTGTTTCCTACTCTTCGTCTCCTCTTTAATCCTCCTCTAGGGGTGTTTAAATAGGCTTTTAGAAAGCCTAAAAGCCCTCTAAATTGCCCTTTTCTGAATAGAACTCAACTTGGGCTCGACAGGGACACGCTCGTGTGACACGCCCGTGTGCGATTACTTCAGGCCGTGGTCAAGGCTGAGAGATAAACATGCCCGTGTTGAGGTTGTTTTAGGCTGTGTTCGAGCCTACTAGAATGGCACGGGTGTGTGTGCTACCGTGCGAGGAAGTCTAGGCTGTGTTGATTTCCCACGTCGGCCCATTTTCTCCGTTTTGGACCCATTTCTTATTCTTTTTGCTCTCATGTGCTCACCTAAGTATAAAACATGAAATTAAAGGATTAGGAGCATCAAATTCACCAAGTAAACCATTAATCTTGTTATTTAAGAGTTCTACCTGATTTGATAGCATAGTAACCGAGTCGACGTTATAAACGCCTGCTTCTTTGGTTGACTTAGTCCTCATAACTTGCCATTGATAGTTATTCAGTGACATTTCCTCAATAAATTCGTAAGCCTCTTTAGGTGTTTTGTTGTCCAGCAGCTGTATCAATTATCTGTCTCGTTGAGGGGTTTACACCATTGTAAAATGTTTGAACTTGCAGCCAAAGAGGTAACCCATGGTGAGGGCACCTTCGCAGTAGGTCCTTGTATCTCTCCCATGCATCGTAAAGTGTTTCTAAATCCATCTACACAAAAGAAGAAATATAATTCCTTAGTTTAGCAGTTTTAGCAGGTGGAAAGTATTTAAGTAAGAACTTTTCGGTCATTTGTTCCCAAGTAGTGATTGATCCCCATGGTAACAAGTTCAACCACTGTTTAGATTTATTCTTCAGTAAAAAGGGAAATAGTCAAAGGCGAATGGCATCGTCAAAAACGTCATTGATCTTGAATGTGTCGCAAAGCTCCATAAAATTTGCTAAATGAGTATTTGGGTTTTCGTCCTACAAACCATCAAACTGAACAAACTGTTGTATCATTTGAATTGTGTTAGGTTTCAGTTCAAAATTATTTGTAGCAATAGTAGGCCTAACTATACTCGATTCAGTTCCTATTAAAGTAGGTTTAGCATAATCATACATAGTACGAGAAGTAGGATTCTGATTTACTGGGTTAGCAATTTTTCCTGATTTTCAGCCATCTCCTCGTTTGTAGTTGGAGTATTTTCCTCTTGCCCTTTCTCTATGTATTGTAAGCTTCTCCTAATTTCTCTCCGATTTCTGCGAGTTGTGTTCTCGATCTTACTATCAAATAGTAATGGTCCTGACGGGTTTCTTCTAGTAGTAAACTATGAAAACCTGTCAGAAGAGAATAAAAGAAAGTTTAGCAAATAAAAATAAAAACAAAGTTAAATTGCAATAAAAGTAAATGGCTAAAGTAATAAAAATCGAGTGTTCCTAATATCTTAGTTCCCCGGCAACGACACCAAAAACTTGATTGTCACTCGCGATAAGTTTTAAAATTTATAATTGATCATACTTGAACTAACTATTACCACGATGAAGGTAAGCGCACCTATCGAACAGTAGTATAGTTTTAGCAAGAACAGATGTCGAACCCAAAGGAACTAAAAGTACTAGTATTAACTTTTTTCTTATTATCTAGCCTAAGAATAATAAAAGTTGTTTTATTTAACTTCACAAAAAATAAGTTGGGGAAATACTTTTGGGAAAACTGATTGATTTTAGACAACACCCAAGGAAGAATCCACCTAGACTTCTCTTGTTAATTGACTCTGAACCAGACGATTTATTCACTTGACTTGATCCGTAAAAATCCCTAAGTTATGTTATTATCCCTATTCAAGACTAATAACGTCTAACCCTAGGTTGATTAATTGTAATCTCTTTCTAATTAAAACCCCTAGTTTTGTATTAACTCAGTCTATAGATTCCCTTATTAGATTTGACTCTAATCCGGCAGATTTATGTCGTCCTATTTCTAGGATTGCATGTAACTCCACTTAATTATGAATGATCTACTCTTAAACAGGGACTATTCATCCTCCAAAAAAACACATCAATACTTGAATCAATATCCTGGAATATTCAAACAAGAGTTAAAATCATAATTAAGAACAAATCAAGTATTTATCATACAATTCAGAAAATATTAACAAGATCCGTCTTAGGTTTCATCCCCTTTAGGTATTTAGGGGATTTAGTTCATAATTATAAAAGAAAACATCTCAGAAGAATGATAACAAAACATAAAGAAAACCCAAAAACCCCTAAAGGAAATTGAAGGGAGATCTTCAGTCTTAAAGGTGAATCCAACTTGCGAGATGGATCAATCGGCTTCCTTTGAGTAATTCATTACTTCCTACTTTCCGTCTCCTCTTTAAAATCCTCTAGGGTGTTTAAATAGGCTTTTAGAATGCCTAAAAGCCCTCCAATTTGCCCTTTTCTGAATAGAACTCAACTTGGACTCGACAGGGACACGCCCGTATGACACGTCCGTGTGCGATTACTTCAGGCCGTGGTCAAGGCTGAGAGATAAACACGCCTATGTTGAGGTTGTTTTAGGCCGTGTTCGAGCCTGCTAGAATGACACACGCGTGTGTGATACCCGTGAGAGAAAGTCCAGGCCGTGTTGATTTCTCACGTCGGCCCATTTTCTCCGTTTTTGGCCCGTTTCTTGTTCTTTTTGCCCTCCTGTGCTCACCTAAGTATAAAACATGAAATTAAAGGATTAGGAGCATCAAATTCACTAAATCTAAGGAAAAATCATTCATAAATGTGTTAAGCATGGGATAATAATATGTATAGATTACGGTTTATCAATTTCATTCTTAGTTTTCACTTAGGGTATTTTATGTTCTTGTAATCGAAAGATCCGATTCCAAAGTGAGACTTTTGCGAGTGAAGATTGTTCCGAAGCCACACTTTCATCGATAAATCCATGAACATCTCTTTCATTTATTCTGTTATTTATATCTCTTTGTTAACACTATTAATTAAATGTTTGTGTAAAAATTAAAATCAATTTATACTTTATCTATATTTTGGATGTTTTAATTATATTAATCTTATTAATTGATTGAAAGGTAGAGTTTTCTTAGTGGATCAACTATTTGGGAGAGGAAGAACTTAAACTCTAGGCTTGACGCTAAGAAGTCATTTAGGTAGGAATTAACCCAAAATTGGTATGGCCTATCCATGAATACATTAGCCCCAAACCGGTCTAGACTGTGAGGTCGAGAGATAAGTAGTTCTTGCCGGCCCATTAAGTTAGTTAAACGCTGAGAGGTGCAACTAGGTTGATGACTAGCTGGTTCAATAGAGCCCTACATCAACAATTAATTAGGTAAAGCAATTGAATCTAAGCTAATAGAACTCACGTAGTTGAAACAAAGGATAGGAGAAATCAATACATGAACTTAGGAGTAGATTTAGGTTTAATTCAATTTATCTAGTGTATTAATTTTATCATCATCTTGCTTCCATATTAACATTTCTAATTCATGACTCAAGTATATTAGTAATTATTTCTAATAGTTAGCTTGATAGCAGCTTTCCCAAACTACAATCCCTTGGGTATGATCCTTAGAGTACTTATCTATTTCGTTGTAACTATATTACAACTTGACCTATATACTTGCAGACACCACCTCAATTCTATATATTTCGTAGAAGTATTCACATCCTAAAAGTTAGTACGGCCAGAGGCGGTCAAGTTGTTAGTACCGTAGTCAGGGATTGCAACGGTGATAATTTTTATTGAATCGATTTCTTGTAAATAATTTTAGTCGAAAGACAAACAAGCTAGATAGTGTACTAATTTTTATATTCATTAATTGTGTTGTTTTTATTCTTAACTTTTTTCCACCTTGTTGACTAGAAGATTTAATTATGAAAAATTTTGATTACAAGTAGTTTAATTATGGAAGGACTTCTTGGGACGACGAATGGAACTACATAACAAGTTGGTCGAATAGAGTTGCAACAAACCAATGGAGAGATGATAACGAGTGTAAGGATAATGAGTACTCGAACGAAACTCTTCATGAGTTAAATGACAAAGACAATAATATGGCCAAACACTCAGATGAGACTCATTGTGATTTTGCATAAGATGCCCTCATGTGAAACTATCAAGCCGTCCAACTTCGAAAGATTATCAAACATGTCAGGCATGATGGAAAAAATAAGGAAAATGCTACAAGAAATATCTGAAGCGCTATCTAAAAGGGAAGAGATCGTACATGATGTTCCCAACTAAGGATCCCCTTATTATCGTTAATTAGTGGGATAAACTGAATATGGATGAAGTGGTCTTTGATCCAATTGGCATAGAATTAGACACAACAGTAGATGTAGCCGATGACGTAAAAGTAGAAGTAACCACTAGCATGAAGTTTAAACCAATTCTAATAAGAGGTGTAGAAAATCCAACACACCTTCTGGCCATAGCAAAAAAGGTATCAGCCGAAGAGATCGATGAGTTTGACTTATTCTCATCTGACAAGGGCAACAAAGCTCGAGTGACCAAAACTTCACGCGACATGGAGAAAAGGAAGTTCGAGGCAATAATACCTCAAAAAATTACTTAGGGTTGGCTCGAATTTGGTACTAAACGACTCGTAATGTGGATGTCGCATTGGTCGAAAATAAGGCAACATCATTGGAAGCGACAAATGGGGCTGGTTAATATATATTGATAGTAGAACAAACATTGAATCAAAGTATCGAGAACCAGCTGGAAGTTTTTTAATGGCGGCGACACGGATCGTCTTGGTTTTTAAAAGAACTTCTATTTCCTATTCTAAATTTTGTTTCATTTTTTTTCTTTTCTATTTTTTTATTAATTTTAGCTGTGTTTAGTTTTCCTACAGGAGGTGTAAATACCATGGAGTGATAGAACATGAAAGAAAAATTGAAGAAGCTAGAAACTGGGCACTATTTTACGACATCGCACCCTAATGTCGCAATATCCTAGACAAAACGCACCTTGCAACATCGAGGCCTAAGTTCATCAGAATATTTTTAGACGTTCTGTCATCCATAACTGACACTTTTTCTTTTTAATTTTATTTTCTTTACATTATATTTCATATTTCTTTTCGTAGAATTTTTTAGGTACTCTTTCATCCGCTTGGAGCACACAAATCCCAAGATTATCATAACAATAAGAACTTGACCTACTAAGGGAAGTTTTTTTGTTTGCACTTTAATTATATTATATTAAGGGCAATGTATGTTCTAAAGTGTGGGGGGAAGAACATAGGATTAGTTTGTGTATTTTTACTTTGTTTTAGTTAATTATTTATTTACTTTTTAAAAAGGAAAAAAATTATTATTGTTGCATTGTGCTATGATTATATTAATACTATGAATAGCGATTGAAAATAATAAAGAATGTAATGCTTCTTGTCAAGCATGAAATTTTTTATTGATATAAGATAATTTGATAATTTTTAAGGGAAATTTATTAGGTTACCTAGTTAAATTACATAATAGATTAGAAGTACCTAAGTAAGATTGTTTGATGATGCAATATGATATATAAGTCTTATAGATAGTCGTAGAAACATGAATGCTTGAATTGATTATTATTCATTCAGTTTAATTTGAAGCATGAAAGAAATTGTGTATGGTGGGATGCTTAGGGATGACTTAAGGCATTGTTTGAATAGCCAGTTCTCAAATGACCATACCTTAATGCTATGAATCCCTAGTCTTTTTATTTGAGCTCAATAACTCCTTTTTAATGAACCAACAAGATTAAAACCCAAAGACTACACATAAAACTTGAACTCTTCCATATCCTTGTTCCTTTCATACATTACAAAATAGATGCCAGTCCATAGATAATGAGGATTTAAATAGATACTTCATGGTGGTTTAAAAAATAGCAAAAAATGAAGAAACAATGTGATACAGTGACTATAGTTCGGGCAAAAATTGTGTGAAAAAGAAAATTACAGAAAAACTCAAAATTAAAAATGAAAAGAATAAGTGTAGAATAGAAATAAAAGCATTATGATTGAGAAAAAAAATTAAAAAAGTTAAAGTGACAAGACAAAAAGTCACAAAAGTGAAAGAAAACTCAGTCATCAATTGACCAAAACTGGTTAAGCCAACCATAGTTGCTAGTATTATATTGTACTTTCCTACATGGATAGATAAGGTAGGTGAGAGAGGGAGACAAAAGACGTTGTGCTTGGATAGGACATTTAGGGGGAAGAGAGGGAACAATATCATGTGCCTAACTATTTATAGTGTTTGATTTGTTTTGAGCCATATCTTTCTTTAAATTCATATCGTCCTAAGCCTTAGAATGTTACAAGCTTAGAAGACCAATGTGACTTAAGTGTTTTTTGTGCATAATCTTCAGAAATTGCTAATAATTACACTCAATGAATATTTTTTATTCACATGATTATGTTTGTTACATATATGTTTGATTCATGTTAATGGTGATATTATTAAATATTTGGTCATGGGAATTACTTCTAATTTGTTAGTAGTGTAACTTTGTAAACTAACCCTAATTTACTTTAAAAAGTTTCAAAGTATCAAACTATAAAGATTAAGTTACATGTGCGATAAGAATTGTTATACCTTTAATATTTGACAACCATGTAAAAACCCAATTTTTAGTGGTCTTAGAAACAGTGATTTGAGATCACTAAATTCTACGAGTGAGCTCAAAAATTTTATTATTTAAATATTAATTATGAGTCAAGTATGATTTTAGAAGACTTTTGAATTAGTAATTTGTGATTTAAAAGAACTTATTAGGCTAAGTGGTTCCAAAAACAAGGTATCGAGGCCTTGATTTCATAAACCAAGTCATAAATATTTTTATAAATATTTACGGAGTGTCATTAAGTTAGTATTAAAGTTTCGTTAGAAAATTTTAATGTTTTGATAGTTAATTAATTAAAAAGGACTAAATTGAAAAAGGGGTAGAACTTGTCAGAGTGATAAAATAGCCTAAATGTTAAATGAGGAAGGACTTAAGGAGAAATTATGCCTAAAATAAAGGCATGAGGCGGCACAAGCAGAAAAGAAAACAAAAATTATGTGATTAAAGGGCAAAATTGTAAATTTTATGAAATTAACTTAAATAAATTGAATTCTAAACTTTTCTAGGCTATTCTTCTTCAATTTATCAGCTAAAAACACCATAGGAGAAGGTTTTAAGTTGGTTTTATTTATATTACTTCATGTAAGTTCAATTCTTGCCTTTTCCTTATAATTTTTGTGTTTTTAAGACTTTTGCAATTAGGTCTAACTATCTAATTCATTAGTTTTTGATTTTATGGGTAACTTTGAAAGTTACCATTGATGAATTTTGGATTTTTATGATGAATTAACATGGAATTAAGGCTTTAATTTTGTTATATGATGATCTTATCAAGTAATTTTAATAGAAATTTATTTTAGGACCAAATTGTGAAAAAGATTAAATCTTAGGATTTGGTATTAAATTATATTTATCAAAGGCTGTGTAATAGCTTAGAATATTTAGTTAAAATGTTAATTGAGAAAAATTAGCTCATTTGATGGGTTAATTTGTGATGGACTAAATTGTAAAAACTATAAAAGCTGGGTCAATTGTGTAATTTCAAAAATTAAGGGGTATTAATTGTGAAGTAAATTGAATTGAAATATATGCTAATGAATAAATAATTTTACATTTTAGATCAAGATCCCGTAGATCAACGAGAAAAGGGGAAATTAACAGAATAGTCCCTAACTACTACAAATTCTACAATTAGCTCATGTAAGTTCATTTGATTAAATTTTAATATTTCTTTACTATTTGATGAATGTTATTACATAATTAGTCATATTTTTTTTGTTGAAAAAAAATTATTGTTAAATTGTAAAATCGAATTGAATGATTAAATTGAGTAGAACGCGGGATTGAGTACAATCGTTTTGTGACAAAGGATGAATTGACGGATAAGACCATGGTTGGATCATGGCAGTATTTATATATAAGACATAGTTGGGCTATGTCATTAATGTAAAGGATGAATTGACAGATAAGACCATAAGTGGGTTATGGCACTATAAACGTAAGACCATGGTTGGACCATGATAGTGTTTATATGTAAGACCATAGCTGGGCTATGACATTCTGATGATAAGACCACAAGAGGGTTATGGCACTATGAATGTACGACCATGGCAGGGCTATGGCAAACATATATATAAGACCATAGTTGGATAATGGCACAAAGAAAACGATGTACTCATATCTGTAAGTCGTTCTTCGATTTAGTAAGAACTGGTAAAAGACTTATGTGATTGGAATTTGAAAGATTTATTGGTCATTATTGTTATTAATTTGAAGGAAGTGTGTTCATTGATTTATGTTGTGTTTGACAGAAAGAATGTATGATTTATTTGTAATTTAATTTATTATATTGAGTTCAGTAAGATCAATGTTTAACCTAATGAACTTACTAAGCTTTGATAAGCTTACTCGTGTTGTTTAATGTTCTTGTAGATTAACATAAAATTAGAGGATCAGATCAGCGCATCGAGCCACACTATCCAACTTGCTCCGGTAGATTTTGTTATACATATTATGGTTTATATGACATGTATAGTGATTGGTAAGGTTTTGAATAAAGTTGGTCTGTGTAATATTATGATGTATACTTTGTTTAAGTTTTCAATCAACTTATATAAGTATGAATTAAACATGCATGATGTGTGTTTAAAATGGTTAATTAATGCTTAATTAATAGGTATAATGAGGTATAATTTGACTTAGTAAATTTAGTAAAATATGCATAAATGTGTATATGGTTGATTTGGTAAGATTGGATATTTGAATATTTGAATATTTGCAATGATATGTTAGTTATAAGACTTGGTATTGGTTTGAGTTGAAGCCTTATTGTATTTTGTGAATGTGTAAATGGTTATACCTAGGTTGATACCAAGATGGGGTGAAAAAAATGGCCTTAAAAATGACCTATTTTCGTCTACACAGGAAAAGATACGGGCGTGTGTCCCCTGTTCCTAATAAATTTTTTAAAATTTTGGAAAAAATTTCTGAGTATCCGATTTAGTCCCGAATCACTTCTAAGGTATATTTTAGGTCTCGAGGGCCCATCTAAAGGAGAATATAAACATTATATAATTGATTCTTAATATGAATAATGAAGCTGGAGAAATGTCCGTATTTATTCCGTAAAGTCCAGTAATGCTTTATAACTTTGTTCTGGTGACGGATAAGGGTTAGAGGTGTTACATTTATTGGTATCAGAGCTTTGGTTTAGCCGATTTTTGAAATGAATATAGTGTGTAAAGTGTCTAGAAATACATGCCATATAAATCTGTGATAGTAGATGTACGACAAGGTAATCGATCGGTAGCCGAGTATGAAAGGGAATTTGTATACCTTAGTAGATATGCGCGAGAAATTGTACCAACCGAAGAAGAAACATGTATTCGGTTTGAGGAAGGACTAAATGATGAAATAAGAATGATGATTGGGAGCACTGAAATAAGGGAATCTGTTGTTTTATCAGATCGTGTTCAAAAGATGGAAGAAGTGGATAATAGAAAGATGTAGAGAGATAGACGAAATAAAGAATCATACAAGTGAAGCTCCTCCAAATCATTTTCAGCATTTCTGGCTAAAAAAAGCTTGTAGAGGAATTCAATCCAGCTACTTCAATGCCTGAACAATCAAATACGAATAAAGTGACTCAATAAGATTTCAGGATAACTGTTAGACCTATGGCTAGTGTGGGTAATGTGCAAAATGTTCCTTAGCCCAAATGTAAATATTGTAGGAAAAATCACTTTAGTGAATGTAGAGGTAAGGCAGGAGCTTGTTACAGATGTGGGGCCACTAACCATTTTATTTGAGACTGTCTTCATTTGTAAAAAGAGGAGGAAGAACAAAGAGAAAAGCAAATAGCAACTTTCCAAAGAAGAAAACGTTCATGTCAAAGTAGTGCTACTGGGGCTACTTATTCAAATATGAGAGATAAGGCCACTCGGCCAGAGATTAAAGCAACGGCCTGTACTTATGCTATCCGATCAAAGGAAGAAGCTACAGCTCCAGATGTAATTGCTAGTACATTCTATCTTTTCAATGTTATTGTATATGTATTGATTGACCCTGGGTCTACACATTCTTATGTTTGCACTCATCAGAAAATAAATTTTCTGTTGAACCTACTGATTATGATGTTCAAGTCACTAATCTATTAGGCCAAAGTGTAATAGTTAATTTAGTGTGTCGTGACTGTCCACTAAAAATAAAATGCTGTGAATTCCCTGCTGATTTGATGTTACTACATTTTCGGGAATTTGATGTTATTTTGGGAATGGATTGGTTGACAAAGCATGATGTTATAGTAAATTGTAGAGAAAAACAAATTGATCTGAAATGTCAAACAAGTGAAATGATTACTGCTGAGTCTGAGAATCCGAAAGATATTGTTAGAATTATTTCAGCTTTTTTCAGCTCAGAGATTAATGTGAAAAGGTAATGAGGCATTTTTCGCCTACATTTTTGATACCGGGGTTTTGAATCAAAGTTAGAACAGTTACTAGTTGTTAATGAGTTTACTAATGTGTTTCCTGAGGAATTTTTAGGTTTACCACCTGATCGTGAAGTTGAATTTGTAATTGATTTAATTTGGGGAACAACTCCAATATCAGTAACACCATACCGTATGGCACCAGTTGAGTTAAAGGAGTTAAAGACACAATCGCATGAGTTATTAGATAAAGGGTTCATCAGGCCGAGTATGTCTCCCTGGGTGCACCTGTTTTATTTGTGAAAAAGAAAGATGGATCTTTGAGATTATGTATAGACTACAGACAACTGAACAAGGTCATAATTAAAAATAAATATCCCTTACCCTGTATTGACAACTTGTTTGACCAACTGAAAGGTGCTGCAGTATTTTCGAAGATAGACCTCAGATCCAAGTATTATCAGTTGAAGGTTAAAGAGTGTGATGTGTCGAAACTACTTTCAAAACTCGATAAGGTCATTATGAGTTTTTGGTAATGCCTTTTGGTTTGACTAATGCCTCTGCTGCTTTCATGGATTTAATGAATCAGATTTTTTAGCCTTATTTAGATGGATTTGTGGTTGTGTTTATTGATGATATATTGATCTATTCTAAGAAAGAATCTGAGCATGCATAACACTTGAGAATTGTGTCACAGACTTTGAGAGAAAAGCAGTTATATGCAAAGTTTAGCAAATGTGAATTCTGGCTTCATGAGGTTGGATTTCTGGGTCACATTATATCAGTTGGTGGGATTCCAGTAGATCTTAGTAAGGTATTTGCAGTGGTGAATTGGAAAATTTTGAAAAATATTATAGAAGTGAGAAGTTTTTAGGCTTAGCAAGTTATTACTGACGATTTGTTAAGAACTTTTCGATGATTGCTTCGCCAATGACTCGATTGTTACAGAAAAATGTTGAATTTGTATGGTCTGATGAATGTCAGCAGAGTTTTGATCAGTTGAAGAAGATGTTGACAGAAGCTCCAGTTTTGACTCAGCCAGAATCAGGTGTACCGTATGTTGTTTACAACAATGCATCTTTAAATGGATTGGGTTATGTACTGATGCAGTCGGGAAAAGTAGTGGTTTATGCTTCTCTACAGTTAAAATCGCATGAGAAGAATTATCCTACACATGATCTTGAGTTTGCTGCAATTGTCTTTGCTTTGAAAATCTGAAAACACTATTTATACGGTGAGAAATGTTATGTGTACACAGATCATAAAAGTCTGAAATACTTGATGACTTAGAAAGAGTTGAATTTGAGATAGAGACGGTGGTTTGAGTTCCTAAAAGACTCTGACCTGGTTATTGACTACCACCTAGGGAAGGATAATTTGGTTACAGATGCACTTAGTCGAAAGTCGTCATTGTTTGCACTTCGAGCGATGAACGCTTATTTGTCTCTTAATGGAGACGGTTCTGTATTAGCAAAATTAAGAACGAAACCTATGTTCCTTCATTGAATTCAGGAGTTGCAAGCTAATGATCCAAAATTGATGTTGAAATGACAAATGGTTCGGGACAAGTTGAGTTTAAAGTATACCATTGATGGTAATGGTATGTTGCGTTATCGCAATAGAATTTATGTTTTGAATAATTCAGATTTAAAAAATGACATTCTTTCTGAAGCTCACAGTAGCATGTATTCCATTAATCCGGGTAGTATAAAGATGTATTATGATTTGAAAAGAATGTATTGGTGGCCAGGTACGAAACGGGAGATTTGTGAGTTTGTGGCACAGTGTCTGATTTGTCAGCAAGTCAAAGCATAACATCAGGTACCAACGAGTTTGTTACAACATGTCATGATTCCTGAGTGGAAATTAGAGCATGTTACAATAGATTTTGCATCTAGATTACCTATGACTCCGAGAAAGAAAGATTCGATCTGCGTGGTTGTTGATAGATTAACTAAGTCGGCACATTTTATTCCAGTCAGAACGAACTTGTCACTTGAGAAGTTAGCAGAATTATATATATCTGAGGTTGTAAAACTACAAGGGTTCCAATATCCATTATTTTGGATCGAGATCCGAGATTTACATCAAGGTTTCGGAGTAAACTACAAGAAACTCTGGGTACTAAGCTGAATTTCAGCAAATTGTTTCATCCTCAGACTGACGGGCAATCAGAACGAGTGATTCAGATTCTAGAATACATGTTGAAATGTTGTATACTCGAGTTTGGAGATAGCTGGGAAAGATATTTACCCTTGGCCGAATTTGCCTATAACAATAGTTATTCGTCCAGTATAAAAATGACACCATTTGAAGCTTTTTATGGAAGAAAATGTAAGACTCCATTGTATTGGTCTGAGTTGAGTGAATCCAAGCTAGTGGGAATTGATTTGATCCTGGAAACTGAAGATAAAGTTTGAATCATCAGGGACAATTTGAAGGCTGCTTCTGACCGTCAGAAATCATATGCAGACTTGAAAAGAAGAGATATAGAATTTAAGGTTGGTGATCGAGTGTTTTTAAAAGTCTCTCCTTGGAAGAAAGTACTACGATTCGGTACGAAAGGAAAACTGAGCCAAAATTTATTAGACCATATGAAATTGTAGAAAGAATTGGCCCTATGGCTTATCGATTAGTTCTACCTCCAGAACTTGAGAAAATTCATAATGCGTTTCATGTATCAATGTTGAGATGGTACAGATCTGATCCTTCACATGTGATTCCTCACAATGAGATTGAACTGCAACCAAACCTAACATATTCGGGAGAACCGATAAAGATTTTAGCTCGAGAGGTTAAGGAATTGCAAAATAAACGGGTACCATTAGTAAATGTATTTTGGCACCTAGGCTACTTGGAAAACAGAAGAATCGATGAGATCATAATATCCGAACTTATTCTTAGGTAATAAATTTCGAAGATGAAATTTCCTAAAGGGGGAGAGTTGTAACAGCCCAATTTTCAGTGGTGTCAGAAACAGTGATTCGAGATCACTAAATTCAACGAGTGAGTTTGAAAATTTTATTATTTAAATATTAATTATGAGTCAAGTAGAAGACTTTTGAATTAATAATTTGTGATTTAAAAAAATTTATTAGGTTAAATGGTTCCAAAAACGAGGTATCGAGACCTCGATTTCATAAACCAAGTCATAAATATTTACGAAGTGTCATTAAGTTAGTATTAAAGTTTCGTTAGAAAATTTTAACGTTGTGATAGTTAATTAATTAAAAAGGACTAAATTGAAAAAGGTGTAAAACTTGTCAGAGTGATAAAATAGCCTAAATGTTAAATGAGGAAGGACTAAAGGAGAAATTATGCCTAAAATAAAGGCATGAGGCGGCACAAGCAGAAAAGAAAACAAAAATCATGTGATTAAAGGGCAAAATTGTAAATTTTGTGAAATTAACTTAAATAAATTGAATTTTAAACTTTTCTAGGCTATTCTTCTTCAATTTATCAGCCAAAAACACCAAAAGGGAAGGTTTTAAGTTGGTTTTATTTATTTTACTTCATGTAAGTTCAATTCTTACCTTTTTCTTGTAATTTTTGTGTTTTTAAGACTATTGCAGTTAGGTTTAACTATCGAATTCATTAGTTTTTTGATTTTATGGGTAACTTTGAAAGTTACCATTGATGAGTGCTGGATTTTTATGATGAATTAACATGGAATTAAAGATTTAATTTTGTTATATGATGACCTTATCAAGTAATTTTAATAGAAATTTATTTTAGGACCAAATTATGAAAAAGATTAAATCTTAGCGTTTGTGATGGTCGCTAAACAAACTAAAAATTCGATTAAGGCAAGCGCACCTATCGAACAACAGTATAGTTATGGTGAGACCAGAAATATCGTATCCATGAGGACTAAAAGTACTAGTAATTACTATCTTTTTATTATCTAGCCTCAAAATTAAGAGAATGTTTTCTCTAAAACTAATTATCTAATTAACTAAGTTTGCGACAGAGATTAGTTGGAAAATACGTTTGGAAAACCGATGGAGAAGACAATACCCAAGGAAGAATCCAACTAGACTTCACTTATTACCTTTGAATTAGACGATTTATTCACTTGACTTAATCTGTAGAAATCCCTGATTTATGTTAATATCTCTCTCGAGACTAAAAACAACTGACTCTAGGTTGATTAATCGAAATCTCTTTCTAATTAAAACCCCTATTGTCACATTAACTCGATCTATGGATTCCCTTATTAGATTCAACTCTAATCCGGCAGATTTATGTCATCCTATCTCTAGGATTGCATGCAACTCCGCTTAATTATGAATGACCTACTCTTAAACAGGGACTTTTCCTCCACTGAATAAGCACATCAAAAACCTAAATTAATATCCTGGAATATTAAAACAAGGATTAAAACTCACAATTAAGAATAAAAACAAGTATTTATCATATAAATCAAAGAATAATAAGATCCGTCTTAAGTTTTATCTGCCTTAGGTATTTAGGGAGTTTAGTTCATAATAATAATGAAAAGCATCTCAAAATTGGGAAAACAACAAAACATAAAGAAACCAAAGAACTTTTAGGAAATTGGATGGAAATCTTCAGTCTTGATGTAGATCCTGCTTCCGAGCTGATTTCGATGGCTATCCTTCAGTCTTTCCTGCCTTCTACTCTGCGTCTCCCCTTTAATCCTCTTCTAGGGTGTTTAAATAGACTTAGGAATGCCCAAATTAGCCCAAAATTAACCTTTTTCGAGTAGAATTAGACTTAGGCTCGACAGGGACACGGCCGTCTGCCACGCCCGTGTGAAGGTGCTCAGGCCGTGTGAAATTCTAACTTGATTTAATGTCGACACAGCAATGACAAACGGGCATATGGTCTACCCATGTGTCACACACGGGCGTGTGGATCACCCGTGTGGACGTGCCTAGGCCGTGTGGAACATTGAATGAGGCCCATTTTATATGTTTTTGGCCCGTTTCTCGCTCCTTTTGCTATCTTAGGCTCTCCTGAGTATAAAACATGAAATTAAAGGATTAGGAGCATCAAATTCAATGAAACCAAGGAAAAATCATCTATAAATATGCCAAGCATGGGGTAAAAACATGTATATATTATGGTTTATCAAATATCCCCACACTTTAGCATTTATTTGTCCTAAAGGAAATTCTCAACTCACAATTAAAATAAATTCTTCTCAACTTATAATTTTCATCAATAATGTTCGAAATAATCCACAAGTAATCATACGTTAAGAGCTTAACTAGAAGAACATTAAAGTTGAAAACAATCCAAATTGAGCATTTCAATCATAAAATCATAGGTATCCCCCTTTATTTAAGTAATTACCTTTAATTCCAAATCGACAAGGTTAACATCCTCACTAAAGATTCACTCAAATCACTTAAAGTGTTTAAGGTTCAATAATTAAACACTCAATAGCCAAACATGAAAAGTTATTACCATAGGCTTGCATGAAAATCAAATCTCCACCACTATAAATGATATGATACACAAATCAAAAGGTCTTTAACAGGGTTGTAATGGGGCTTGGGTTAAAAGTGTGGAAAAAGGCTAAAAAAAAGGTTTAGAATTGAGATTAATTCAATAAATTACTAAACTTAGAAAAATAAAGCTAATTATTGAATTACAAACAAGTGCCATAAGTAAAACTATCCAAAACTAATGCAATGAGTTTTTTTTTAAAGAATAAGAACAAGAATTTAATGGGGAGTACATAATGAGAAATAATTCAGCAACCTGAATGAATGAACTTAGTTAGGTAACTAATCGAATTAAATCTCGATAAAAATGAGTCGATGAAAAGGGAGGAATTCTTAATGAATCAAAAAGGGTTCAGTTGTGGGTTATCATTAAGGGTAAAATCAAGAAACAATGGTTAAGGCTCAAAGGGGTTCACTAATGGTCAATTGTGTGGGTAGGCTTTTTATGGGTTAAATGGGTTAAAACATAAGTGCCTTTATCGTTTTAGTATATCAAATCAAAGGTATGGTCTTGACATGTATAATCAATGCAAGTTCTAGAATAGCAAATCAATGTTGACACACTCATAACCAATAAAATAAGTGAGCAAGAAAGATATATGCTCTAAAAGGCTCAAAATCTCACGCTAATTATGGGTATTTGATGTCAATCCTGTAAATTCAAAATTTCAAGATAATACCTCAATTCCAGGAAATAACCTAACAATTTTAGTTCTCAAAAGTCCACTTATCATGCTTGATTCTCTAATATCTTAAAGTTTAAACAATCAATGCACAATTATCTATGATTTAATTCAAAACATATCAATAAAAATCATAAAGCAATCAGAATTCACTCTAATAATGATATGAGAAAATTATTTAAGAACAAGATAAAAATTCAGGGATTTTCTGATAATCACATAAATAACCTCCTTACACTTAAGATGTACATTGTCCTCAATGTACAAAGATAGTTAATAGCAATATAAGCATAATATCAGAAGAGAGGGAGAGAAGCGAAACTGCTCTGAATTTTTGGATGTAATCCTTGAAAGGGTGGAAATAGGTTTAGAGACATTGAAATTGATGTGTATGTGACATGTAGACAGAGGTGAAAGTGGTGGTAGAGGTTGGGTTCCACAATCACAGTTTCCAGCGAAGAGGTTATCGTGGTGGTCGGTGTCGTGGTGGCTATGGTCGTGGTTGAGCAGGACATGGTAGTCGTAGAAGATTTTTTGTTTAGTCCTATGTAGCACCCATCGACTAAACCTTTTGAAACTGCGATGCCATCAGTAGTGTTTAAGAGATTTATAATTATAAGGTTGCTATGGTTAGTAATAACGAAATACTAGATAAAATAAAATTCAAATTATACTAATAAAAGTCTTGAAAGAAAATGATAAATAAGGTAAAAAAGAAATGCAAAAATAAAAATAAAAAGAAAAAGAAAAACAGGTTGGAAATTAAATAGACTCAAAAGTCCTCATCGACAACTGGATCCTGAGGTGGTGGTGCTGGAGGTGATATGTGAAAATGTTGGCAAATTTGTTGTAGAGTCGCCTCGATGCTGTCGAATCACTGAGTGCAATATTGCTCAAAGCGATGAAGGTGGTCAGAAACTTCAGACAATGAAGCAGCCACATGAACTGGTCGGTGACTCGATGGTGGCTGAGAAGGTGGGTCCTCCGGGAATGCAGGGATATCTTCAGGAATGTCCTTGGTGTCATCCTCATCGGTAACTCGTGCAAGTCAGTATTTTGGAGGGTTGAACCCACGACGACACTCAATCATCCGCATATGGAGCATACATTAGATGCCCTGTGGGGACATCTGGCCAATGAGCATGAGTGAAGAGGACTGTGTCACCGTATTCAGGAGTCCAAAGTATCGCGCTAGATGAGTCACATATGGGCCAAGGCTAATGAATCCCTTTAGGTGTCGCTCGGTTTGATGGCGAAAGGTAAGGGCGATAAAGTAGGCGAGATAAAAAATGTGCCCTTACCTCATGCTCCACAGGAAGTATGCGTCGCGAGTGTTGACAACACCAGTGCTCTCTCGTCTCCCTGTTAATGTGTGTGCTAAAAGAGCGTGGATATATTGTAGAGCTGGAGTGAGAGTCGATACATTTGAGCAGCTGGGGTTATAGATGCCTGTAGCAAGCATCATGGCCTTCCAACATGATGAAGGCACATAGTGGATGTGGCGGTAGAGGTTGGGAAAGATGTTGGCCTCTATGAACTCGTCTGTGTAGAGTCCCAAAGCAACTCCAAATTTTGGGGCACTCAATTGCCGTACCAGACTGCCAAGGCGAAATTGGACTGTTCCTGGTTCGTCATGCTCTGCCATAACTGCTTGCATCTGAAACGTCGAGCAGAGTTCCAAAGTGAACTCTAAATACGTCGGCTCGATGATGTCAAAGAATCAATCCCACGAAGCAGTGGTGAGGAGGGCTCGTACCGAATTAGCTAGGTGGACCTCCTCTAGTGTGGCCCAATCGATACAACGACCCACACCAAGAGGTCGGGCACGTGGAATCTGAAATAAATCCTCCTGGTGTTCTGGTGGAAATTAGAGGAATGAATGTCGTATCTCGGTGGTGGAACCCGAGGAAGATGTTGCTCCTTTCCGTTTTTTCGAGACGGGAATCATAGCTTTCTTGCCTTTTGGGTTCGTCATGATGTCTAAAAATAAAATACTAAGTCATCAATACAATAATCCCCAAATTCGCAAGCCAAAAATCTGAGTAGTCTAAAATAATTAATTGCTCGTAAAATAGTATGGACGAATACTCAAGCATGCTAAAACTAAATAGTGACATTGCATAGGAATCAAAGGACCAAAGGAATAATGATAAATAAAAGAAGGAAAATAGGACTGAGAAATAAAGAAATCCCAACTAAAAGACAAATCAAGTTATTATTAGCAATAGAAATACCAGAAATAATGATAAGAAAATGCCTAGGAACTGACATAGACAAATTATGTTAGACATGAAAGCAGTAAATAGATAGAGAAACAACGAAATAGAGGCTGAGACGCAATTGAGATGATAATACTAAATATAGGGTGGTTAGAACAGGAAGAAATGAAACCAATGGAAACACGAAAGACCAAGAATGAATGAATGTAGCATTATGCATAAGTCAAGCTCTAGCATCAGTAAAATGGAAGATCACTAAACAGAAATAAGAATCACAAGCATGAAAATCATTAGCAGTGGAAAGAATAACCAAGAGTAATTAAATGAATCAAGAAATAAAATAAAGATAATAAAAGAAATGAAGATAATGGAGGGAAAAGGATGGACAAATGCAGTGCTGCTGGATGGTACTTGTTGAGCGCACGCGGTGAGTAGGTCGACGGTGGTGGTGCGTGGTGGTTGGAGGGGGAGGGAGAAGGGGAAAAATGGCTGGCAGCGGTGCGTGGTAGTCGGAGGGGAAGGGGAAAAAGAAAGGAGAAAGGAGGAAAGGGAATGAGAGGGAAAGAAAGAATCGAAACAAAAAGAGGGGAGAAATAAAAATGGAGAAAGAGGATCGGGGTAAAAGAAATAAGGGAGTAGTGGAAAGAAGAAGGGAAAAGAGAAAATTGAAAGAAAAATAGAGAACGGGAAGGAGAAAGAGGGTGGTTGGTTGGAGAAGATGATGAATAGTGAAGGGAAATGAGAAAAAATTAGGGTTAGGGGGGAAATAAAAGGGGCCACGATCGTGTAAGCCCCGCTTTAAGCCACACGACTGTGGTCCGCGCCCTTGTGGTATGCTCCCAGCCCGTGTCCCTAGGTCGTGTAGTGCGCACGGCCGTATCGCACAGCTGTGTGCACAATCGTTCGCCTTTCTCACACCCGTGTCTGGTACACCACGCCTGTGTTCATGAATTGTGCTTATCGCCTAATGATTTAAGTCAGTGTTGCACACAGCTAGTGAACACACCCGTGTGGCTCACATGGCCACATCACACGGCCATGTAGTGCTCCATTCGTTTCTCCGACACCCGTGGTAAGTGTAACACACCCGTGTTAATTAATCAGGATTGTACACGGCCTGCAAGCACAGTCGTGGCATCAGCCCGTGTTCTATTCTGACTTTGTTGAACGTTTTGATCTTTGGGCAAGTTCTCATACTGCCTTGAGCACGTCCATGTTAAAGGCCGTGTGGCTCCCACGGCCGAATCGCATGGCCGTGGAGATTTATCGCAGCCTGTGTCTCTGCTGATTTATGTGGAAAATTAAAGTGCAATTTCAACACGGTTTGGGACACGCCCGTGTCCTTTAGCCGTTGGTGTACACGGCCTCGTCACACAACCGTGGCTATTTATCATAACCCGTGTGTCATCCGATTTTGGGGAAAATATTTGTCCTGTTTTAGCACGGCCATGGCCACGCCCGTTTTTCCTAGCCATGGGGATCCCACGGCCTAAAGAACGCCCGTGTGCTATGCCGTGTGTGCCAAAAATTCCTGCAGTTAAAATATAAAACAAATGAAAAAACAAACTAAGTTACTTAGTGGGGTTAGTGCTCGAGTTACCTCCTGAGAAATGCTTATTTAGAGTCTAAGCTCGACTTTACCTTGTGGGTATGTTAGCTGGGTTCGCGGAGCTGTAGCTCCTCTCCATTGTCTTTAAAATCCTCACCGTTATAAAGTTTAAGACGATGTCTATTTACCTTGAAAGTGCCTTGGGTTGGGTGGCTTACCTCTACTGTGCCATATGGAAAGACAGTTTGGACTATGAAAGGACCTAACCAACGTGATTTAAGCTTCCCAGGAAACAATTTGAGCCTTGAGTTGTATAACATGACAAGATCTCCAACTTTAAATTGCTTGCGTTGCTTTAAACGAGCATCGTGGTGGCGCTTCGTTGCTTCCTTGTATAATAATGAGTTCTCGTAAGCATTAGCTCGCCATTCATCTAACTCGTTCAGCTGCATCAATCTCTTTTCACTTGCAAGTTTAGGATTAAAGTTCGAAAATTTTATAGCCCAGAAAGTTTTATGTTCTAATTCAAAAGGTAAATGACAACTCTTCCCATAAACAAGTCTGTAAATAGATGTTCCTATAGGGGTCTTAAAAGCAATTCTATAGGCCCATAAAGCATCATCTATTTTCTTTGCCCAATCCTTCCTATTTGCCTCTACAGTCTTTTCTAGGATACGTTTAAGCTCTCGGTTAGCGACTTCGACTTCTCCACTAGTTTGAAGATGATAAGGGGTAGCTATTCTGTGGTAAACTCTATATTTCTTAAGGGTTTTATCAAATTGAGCATTACAGAAATGAGTACCCCTGTCACTGATAATTGCTTTAGGTGTTCCAAATCGAGAGAAAAGTTTCTTAAGGAATTTTACCACCACTCTAGCATCATTAGTAGGTGAGGCTTGGGCTTCCACCCATTTAGACATATAATCAACGACTACTAAGATGTATTTATTCCAAAATGAGCTAGGGAATGAATCCATGAAATCAATACCCCAAATATCAAATATTTCAGATAAAGTATATACGTTTGGGGCATTTCGTAATGTTTAGAATTATTACCTGCTCGTTGGAATCTATCACAAGAATTAACATACCTGTTGGCATCTTTGAATAGTGTGGGCCAATAAAAACCTGATTCAAGTATTTTATGTGCGGTCCAAGTTCCACTGTAATGTCCTCCAGTCGATCCTGAGTGGCAATGTTCCAAAATTTTAATTACTTCTGTCTTTGTAACACATCTTCGAATTACTTGATTTGCACATATACGAAAAAGAAAAGGTTCTTCCCAAAAATAGTTTTTCACATTAGTGAAAAATCGCTTCTTTTTCTGATGTGTCAACCCTTTTGATCTAACGTTAGCGGCTAAATAATTCGCAATGTCTGCAAACCAAGGCACCTTAGAGTCAGATATAGCAAAGAGTTGTTCTTCAGGGAATGTGTCATTTATTTCATGTTCATCAAGTCCCTCGAGATGTGGGTTCCCTAATCTCGACAGATGATCTACTACAAGGTTTTCTGCTCCTTTCTTATCTTGAATTTCTAAATCGAATTTCCGCAACAATAAAATCCATCTTATTAGTCGAGGTTTTGCATATGTTTTAGTAAGGAATATCGAAAAGCTAAATGGTCAGTGTAAACAACAACTTTAGATAATATTAGATATGGTCTGAATTTAACGAATGCAAAAACCACAGCCAACAATTCTTTCTCAGTCGTCATGTAATTTATTGGGCGGCCGTCAAAGTTTTACTAGCATAATAGATCGGTTGAAAATGCTTGTCTTTCTGCTACCCAAGAACCACACCTACTGCAAAATCACTTGCATCACACATTAGTTCAAAGGGTAAATTCCAATCAGGTGCAACTACAATCGGGGCATTAATTAATTTATCCTTAAGAGTGTTAAATGCTTCTAAACATTCCTGACTGAAATTGAAAGGTACATCTTTTTCTAGCAAATTCGTTAAAGGCTTAGCTATTTTAGAAAAATCTTTAATGAATCTTCTATAAAATCCTGCATGTCCAAAAAAGCTTCTAATAGTCTTAACTGAACTAGGGAGAGGTAGTTTCTCAATAGTTTTGATTTTTACTTTATCAACCTCGATCCCTTTACTAGAAATGTTGTGTCCTAACACAATCCCTTCACGAACCATGAAATGGCTTTTTTTTCCAATTTAGCATAAGATTCGTTTCCTCACATCTCATTAGAACTCGTTTTAAATTTTTAAGGCAAAGATGAAAAGAGTTACTGAATACCGAGAAGTCATCCATAAATACCTTCATAATGTCTTCCACGAGTTCATCAAAAATGGTCAACATGCATCACTGAAAAGTAGCCGGAGCATTACATAAACTAAAAGGCATTCGTCAATAAGCAAACGTACCGTATTGACATGTAAATGTCATTTTCTCTTGGTCCTCAGGAGCTATTGGGATTTGGAAATAACCAGAGAGTCAATCTAGGAAGCAATAATACATATGCCCAGATAATCTTTGCAACATCTGATCAATGAATGGTAAGGGAAAGTGATCTTTTCTTGTGGCATCATTCAATTTCCTATAGTCAATGTAAACTCTCCACCCCATGACTGTTCGCGTTGGAATTAATTCATTCTTCTCATTGGCCACCACAGTTATGCCTCCTTTTTTTAGGAACAACCTGTACAGGACTCACCCAAGAACTGCCAGAAATAGGATAAATAATTCCAGCATGTAGAAGTTTAATTACCTCAGCTTTTACGACTTCTTTCATATTAGGATTCAGTCGTCTTTGAGCTTGCACATAGGGTTTTTTATTCATCGTCCATTAAAATTTTATGTGTGCAAAAAGAAGGGCTGATCCCTCTTATGTCAAAAATCTTCCAAGCTATGGCTCTTTTATGCTCCTTCAATACTTGAAGTAATTCGTCCTTTTCTATTGGCTGTAAATCTGAAGCAATAATCACTGGTAATATGGAATTATTTCCAAGAAATGCATATTCTAGGTGATTTGGTAATTGTTTCAATTCCAATTTAGGAGGTTCTTCAACAGAGGGTTTTAATTTTAATTCGTTGTCTCAGTAACGGTTCATTGGAATTTAGTTTAACTTTTATCTTACCTATCGCAGAATCATTATCAGCTACCTCCTCTCCTTGGGCAAGACACAGTTCTAACGTGTCCTTATGTACGATTTCCTGTAAAGAATCTTGAGTAGCATGATCAATAGAGTCAATAAAATAACATAAGTCATCTTGTTCCCTAGAAAATCTCATGGCATCATAAATTTTAAAAATAATCTCTTCGTCACCTACTCTAAGCACAAGTTTACCATCACCTACATCAATAACAGCCCTAGCAGTGGCTAAAAATGGGCGACCTAAAATTAAAGGCACCTCAACATCCTCATCTATGTCAACCACAACAAAGTCAACAGGGAATATAAATTTATCTACTTTTACAAGCACATCCTCAATAATTCCCCTAGAATATTTAACAGATCTATCAGCTACTTGAATACTCATCCTAATGGGTTTCGGTTCCCCAAGACCAAGTTGCTTGAACATTTTGTAAGGCATCAGATTAATGCTAGCACCTAAATCAGCTAGTGCCTTTTCAACATTTAAACTACCAATTAAGCAGGGAATAGTAAAACTTCTTGGATCTTTCAATTTGGTTGGCAGTTTATTTTGGAGTATGGCCGAGCATTCCTCGTTGAGTTCTACTGTGGACAATTCTTCAAACTTCCTTTTGTTTATTAGAAGCTCCTTAAAAAATTTTGCGTATGTAGGCGTCTGCGAGATAGCTTCAACAAAAGGTAAGTTAATATGCAATTGTTTAAAAAGTTCAAGAAATTTACCAAATTATGCATCCATGTGGTCTTTCTTTAACTTTACTGGATATGGGATTGGTGGTTTATATTCCCTTGGCACTGAATTGTCATTGTTTTTGGGTTTTATCTCATCTCTTTCGTTTCTGTCAGCTTCTTGTGGTAGCTTCTTTTCAGATTCAGCTAACACTTTCCCACTCCTTAATGTAACTGCTTTCACATGCTCTTTTGGATTAGGTTTAGTATTACTAGGGAGACTCCCTGGTGGTCTCTCTGAGATCATCTTAGCCAGCTGTCCAATTTGATTCTCAAGTCCTTGAATCGATGCTTGTTGATTTTTAAGCGCAGTTTTAGTGTTCTAAAAATGGGTTTCCGCTACTGAAATAATTTTTTTCATCATCTCCTCAAGGTTCGACTTTTTCTCTTGCTGGTAAGGTTGTTGCTGGAAGCCGAGAGGGGGTGGTGGCCTCTGATTCCCTTGGCCTCCCCATGAGAAATTTGGGTGACTCCTCTAACCTACATTCTAAGTGTTACTATAAGGATTATTTTGAGTTTAAGGATTAATACCCATATAGTTCAATTGCTCGTTCTCCATGCTTGGGCCGTAGGGTGGATATTCTGGATTGTTCATTCCACATCCACTTGCATCGCACTGCATGACTGGTTGTACCTGTGTAAAACCAAGCAAACCATCAATCTTTTTATTTAAGAGTTCTACCTGACTTGACAGCATAGTAACCGAGTCAATGTTAAAAACGCTAGCTACCTTGGTTGGCTTTGTCCTCATCATTTGCCACTAATAATTATTCAATGACATCTCCTCTATAAGCTCATAAGACTCTTCAAGATTATTATTATTGATGGTTCCACCAGCAACTGCGTCAATCATTTGTCTAGTCAAGGGGTTCAAACCGTTGTGGAAAGTTTGAACCTGTAGCCAAAAGGGTAACCCATGGTGAGGGCACCTTCTCAATAAGTCTTTGTATCTCTCCCATGCATCATAAAGTGTTTTTAAATCCATCTGCACAAAAGAAGAGATATCATTCCTTAATTTAGCTGTTTTAGCCGGCGAAAAATATTTAAGTAAAAGTTTTTCGGTAATTTGTTCCCAAGTGGTGATTGACCCTTATGGTAACGAGTTCAAACACTATTTAGCCTTATTACTTAATGAAAAGGGAAACAACCGAAGGCGAATGACATCGTCAGAAATGCCATTGATCTTAAAAGTGTTGTAGGGTTCCAGAAAATTTGCTAAATAAGTGTTCAGATCCTCGTCCTGCAAACCATCAAACTGAACAAACTGTTGTCTCATTTGAATCGTGTTAGGTTTCAGTTCAAAATTATTTACAACAACAGTAGGTCTAACAATACTCGATTCAGTTCCTGTTAAATTAGGTTTAGCATAATCATACATAGTACAAGGAGTAGGGTTCTGATTTACTGGATTTGCAGTAATCGCAGGAGGTAGCAGATTATTCTGATTATCAGCCATCTCCTCGGTTGTAGTATGTATATCGTCCTCTCGCTCTTCCTCTATGTATTGTAGGCTTCACCTTATTTCTCTTCGGTTTTTGCAAGCTGTGCTCTCAATCTCACTATCAAAAAGCAAAGGTCCTGACGGGTTCCTCCTAGTCATAAACTAGAGACACCTGCCAGAAGCAAACGAAAGAAAATTTAGAAAAGAAAAATTAAACTAAAAGCAAAAAGTAAATTGCAATAAAAGTAAAAATGGCTAGAGTAATAAAAATCAAATGTTCCTAATATCTTAGTCCCCGGCAACGGTGCCAAAAACTTGATGGTCGCTAAACTAACTAAAAATTCGACTAAGGGGAGCACACTTATCGAACAACAGTATAGTTATGGTAAGACCGAAAATATCGTATCCACAAGGACTAAAAGTACTAGTAATTACTATCTTTTTATTATCTAACCTAAAAATTAAGAGAATGTTTTATCTAAAACTAATTATCTAATTAACTAAGTTTGCGACAGAGATTAGAGTTGGAAAATACTTTTGGAAAACCGATGGAGAAGACAATACCCAAGGAAGAATCCACCTAGACTTCACTTATTACCTTTGAATTAGATGATTTATTCACTTGACTTAATCCGTAGAAATCCCTAATTTATGTTAATATCTCTCGAGACTAAAAACAACTGACTCTAGGTTGATTAATCGAAATCTCTTTCTAATTAAAACCCTTATTGTCGCATTAACTCGATCTATGGATTCCCTTATTAGATTCGACTCTAATCCGGCAGATTTATGCCGTCCTATCTCTAGGATTGCATGCAACTCCGCTTAATTATGAATGATCTACTCTTAAACAGAGACTTTTCCTCCACTGAATAAGCACATCAAAAACCTGAATTAATATCCTGGAATATTAAAACAAGGATTAAAACTCATAATTAAGAATAAAAACAAGTATTTATCATATAAATCAAAGAATAATAAGATTCGTCTTAGGTTTTATCTCTCTTAGGTATTTAAGGAGTTTAGTTCATAATAATAATGGAAAGCATCTCAAAATTGGGAAAACAACAAAACATGAAGAAACTAAAGAACTTCTAGGAAATTTGATGGAAATCTTCAGTCTTGATGTAGATCCTGCTTCCAAGCTGATTCCGATTGCTATCCTTTAGTCTTTTTTGCCTTCTACTCTGCATCTCCCCTTTAATCCTCTTCTAGGGTGTTTAAATAGACTTAGGAATGCCCAAATTAGCCCAAAACTAACATTTTCTGAGTAGAATTAGACTTAGGCTCGACAGGGACACAGCTGTGTGCCGCGTTCATATGAAGGTGCTCAGGCCGTGTGAAATTCTGACTTGATTTAATGTCAACAAGGCCATGACAGACGGGCATGTGGATCACCTGTGTGGACGTGCCTGGGCCGTGTATAACGCTGAATGAGGCCTATTTTATTTTTTTTTTGCCCATTTCTCGCTCTTTTTGCTATCTTAGGCTCTCCTGAGTATAAAACATGAAATCAAAGGCTTAGGAGCATCAAATTCAATGAAACCAAGGAAAAATCATTTATAAATATGCCAAGCATGGGGTAAAAATATTTATATATTATGGTTTATCAGTTTGGTATTAAAATTTATTTATCAAAGGCTGTGTAATAGCTTAGAATATTTAGTTAAATTGTTAATTGAGAAAAATTAGCTCATTTGATGGGTTAATTGGTGAGGGACTAAATTGTAAAAACTATAAAATTTGGGTCAATTGTGTAATTTTGAAAATTAAAGGGTGTTAATTTTGAAGTAAATTGAATGCTAATGAATAAATAATTTTACATTTTAGATCAAGAGCCCATAGATCAACGAGAAAAAGGAAAATTAACAGAATAGTCCCTAACCACTACAGATTCCACAATTAGCCTAGGTAAGTTCGTTTGATTAAATTTTAATGTTTATTTACTAATTGATGAATGTTATTATGTAATTACTTATATTTTTGTTGTTGAAAATAAAAAAAATTATTGTTAAATTGTAAAATCGAATTGAATGATTAAATTGAGTAGAACGTGGGATTGAGTACAATTGTTTTGTGACAAAGGATGAATTAACGGATAAGACCATGGTTGGACCATGACAGTGTTTATATGTAAGACCATAGTTGGGCTATGTCATTCATGTAAAGGATGAATTGATGGATAAGACCATAACCAGGTTATGGCACTATAAACGTAAGACCATGTTTAGACCATGACAGTGTTTATATGTAAGACCATAGCTGGGCTATGGCATTCTGATGATAAGACCATAACTGGGTTATGGCACTATGAATGTTCGACCATGGCAGGGCTATGGCAACATATATGTAAGACCATAGTTGGACTATGGCACAAAGAAAACGATGTACTCATATATGTAAGTCGTTCTTCTATTTAGTAAGAATTGGTAAAAGACTTATGTGATTGGAATTTGAAAGATTTATTGATCATTATTGTTATTAATTTGAAGGAAGTGTGTTCATTGATTTATGTTGTGTTTGATATAAAAAATGTATGATTTATTTGCAATTTAATTTATTATATTGAGTTCGGTAAGATCAATGTTTAACCTAATGAACTTACTAAGCTTCGATAAGCTTACTCGTGTTGTTTAATGTTCTTGTAGATTAACGTGAAATTAGAGGATCGGATCAGCACATCGAGCCACACTATCCAGCTTGGTCCGGTAGATTTTGTTATACATACTATGGTTTATATGGCATGTATAGGGATTGGTATGATTTTAAGTAAAGTTGGTTTGTGTAATATTATGATGTATACTTTGTTTAAGTTTCCAATCAACTTATATAAGCTTGAGTTAAACATGCATGATGTGTGTTTAAAATGGTTAATTGATGCTTAATTAATAGGTATAATGAGGTATAATTTAACTTAGTAAATTTATTAAAATATGCATAAATGTGTATATGGTTGGTTTGGTAATATTGGATATTTGAATATTTATAATAATATGTTAGTTGTAAGACTTGGTATTGGTTTGAATTGAAGGCCTTATTGTATTTTATGAATGTGTAAATGGTTATGCCTAGGTTGATACCAAGATGGGGTAAGAAAAATGGCCTTAAAAATGACCGATTTTCGTCTACACGAGCAGAGACACTAGCGTGTGTCTCCTGTTCCTAAGATTTTTTACACATAACTTTAGCTTGTTTAATAGTGAAATCAAAACATCTTAGTATATATTTAGGTTTTCAAGATTAAAATAGTAATTTATGCTTTTTAGTAGTTTTTATTACATTCTATATATCTAAATAAGATTACATGGTCTTGTAGGATAAATTGAGAGCTAAAGATGCATATTTGAGCTGAATTTGATGCCTATGTCACGACACTGATGTCTCAAAATCGAAGACAGAAGCCCAAAATGAGTCCTAGAGTGAAACTGCCTCTAACGCCGCGACATGCTCCCTGTTGTTTCGCGACATACCCATTGTGTTGCAACATAGCCCCTGTGTAGCCCAAAAGGCCCTGCAAGTGATAATGATGTTTTGGAAGGAAATTAGGTGTATGTGTCTTAGTTGAACACTAAGGACTTCAAGGACAATTTAGGCACTTTAATATTTCGAGTTTAGCCTATACAAAGGTCATTGTAATCAGTTTAAACACACAATTTTAGGGAGACAAAAATTATTCTTAGTTTTTTCTTTCATTCTTCGTTTTCACTTAGGGTATTTTTATGTTCTTGTAATAGAAAGATCCTATTCCAGAGTGAGACTTTCATGAGTGGAGATTGTTCCAGAGCCACGCTTCCATCGATAAATCCATGAACATCTCTTTCCTTTATTCTATTCTTTATATCTCTTCCTTAACACTGTTAATTGAATGTTTGTGTAAAGATTAGAATTAGTTTATACTTTATCTATATTTTTGATGTTTCAATTGTATTAAACTTATTAATTGATTGAAAGGTAGAGTTAGTTTTCTTAGCGGATCAGCTGTTTGAAAGAGGAAAAACTTAAACCTTAGGTTGACAACCCTAAGAAGTCATTTAGGTAGGAAGTAATTCAAAATTGGTATGGCCTATCTGTCAACACCTTAGCCTTAAACCAGTCTGGATTGTGAGGTTGAGAGATAAGTAGTTCTTGTCGACTCATTAGATTAGTTAAACGCTGAGAGGCACAACTAGGTTGATGACTAGTTGGTTGAATAGAGCCCTACATCAATAACTAATTAGGTAAAGCAATTGGATCTAGGCTAATGGAACTTGATCGTGATTTTCCTTGATAAGTTTTATAAATTTATAATTAATCATTCTTGAAACTAACTATTATCACGATGTAGGCAAGTGTACCTATCGAACAGTAGTATAGCTTTAGCAAGACCAGGTTGTCGACCCCAAAGGAACTAAAAGTACTAGTAATGACTATCTTTTTATTATCTAGCCTAAAAATAAAAGGGTTTGTTTTAATTAACTAATTAAGTAAACTAAGAAATTGCAGAAAATAGGATTGGGAAATTACTTTTGGAAAAATGATTGATTTAGGACAATACCTAAGGAAAAATCCACCTAGACTTCACTTGTTACTTTGGCTCTGAATCGGACGATTTATTCATTTAACTTGTTCCGTAGAAATCCCTAAATTATGTTATTATCCCTATTCAAGCCTAATAAAGTCTAATCCCTAGATTGAATAATTGAGACTTTTCTCTAATTAACACCCTAGGGTTGCATTAACTCGATCTATGGATCCCCTTATTAGGTTTCACCCTAATCTGAAAAAATCTTGTCACCCTATCTTTAGGCACGCAATCAACTCCACTTAATTATGACAAAGTCACTCTTAGACAGGGACTATTCATCCTCCAACTAAGAGCATTAACTTGAATCGATATCCTAAAATATCAAAATAAGAATTAAGAACACATAATTAAGAACAAGTCAAATATTTATCATACAATTCAGAAAATAATAACAAGATTCGTCTTAGGTTTCATCCCCCTTAAGTATTTAGGGGTTTTAGCTCATAGCTAAATAGGAAAACATCTCAGAGAATAACGAATACAAAACATAAAGAAAACCCAAAACTCCTGAAGGGAAATTGAGGAGAGATCTTTAGTCTTGATGATGAATCCGACTTCTGAGATGGATCAATCGGCTTTCTTGGAGAAATTCCTTACTCCCTACTCTCCGTCTCCCTTTAGTCTTCCTCTAGGGTGTTTAAATAGGCTTTAGAATGCCTAAAAGCCCCTAAACTTGCCCTTTTTCGAATGGAACTTAGCTAGGGCTCGATAGGGACACGCCTATGTGACACGCCCGTGTGCGATTACTTCAGGCCGTGGTCTAGGCTGAGATATCAACACACCGGTGCTTGGACGTGGTCGAGCCTGTTAGAATGGCATGAGCATATGTTCTGCCCGTGTGAGGAAGTTCAGGCCGTGTTGTTTTCCCACGTCTACCCATTTTCTCCGTTTTTGGCCTATTTCTCGTTCTTTTTTCTCTGCTATGCTCACCTAAGTATAAAACATGAAATTAAAGGATTAGGAGCATCAAATTCACCAAATCTAGGGAGAAATCATTCATAAACATGTTAAGCGAGGGATAAAAATATGTATAAATTACGGTTTATCAAATACCCCCACACTTAAGCGTTTGCTTATCCTCAAGTAAAATTCTCAATTCACAATTAAGAATTCCTTTTGCTCAACTTGTAATTCCTATCGATATTATCTCAAACTAATCCATGAGTAATCATACATTGAGAATTCAACTAGAAGAACATTAAAGCTTCAAACATTCCAAGTTGAGTATTTAATCACGAAAAACTTAAGCATCTTCCCTCATCTAAGTAGTTACCATCGATTTGAAATCTCACAGAGTTTAACATCCTCACTAAGGATTCACTCAAATCACTCGAAGTGTTTAAGGACAATGAAATTAACACTCATTAGTCAATATGAAAAGTTATTATCATAGGCTTGCATGAAAATCAAATCTCCACCACTATAAATTGATATGATACATCAATCAAAAGGTCTTTAGAGGGTTGTAACGAGGCTTGGTTAGGGGGTGTGGTCACAAGCTGAAAGAAAAGGTTAGAATCGAGATTGAGTTGAAAAATCACTTAACTAGAAAAATATTTAATCATCACTTGTGTACAACAGAGCTTCTTCTCAGAATATGGAATTTAAATACTTGAACAGAAGATTTCTACTACTAATATGTATACACATTTTTTTTTAAGAACAAGTCAAATAACATAGACTAACTATTAAGAACGAGACATAGCTAAGCAATTTATTCAAATCAAATCTCGACAAAAATAGGGATCAAATTAATTTAGGGGATTTCAACAATAATGGGTTAAGGGTTAATATTAAGGGTAATACAAGGAATGGCTTGTTAAGCTCAAAGGGGTTTACTAAGGGTTAATCGTGGAGGTATGCTTTTCATGGCATGAGTGGGTTAATCCTAAGTGCCTCTATCATCTTGACATATCAAATCAAATGGTGTGGTCTTGACATGCATAATCAAGCAAGTCCTAGAATAACAATTCGATATTGACACACTCAAAGCAATAATAAAAGTGAGCATGAAAGAAATAATAGATGCTCTTAAAGGCTTAATAATCTCACAAAAATTATGGCTTTTTGATGTTTAAACTTGTGGATTTCAATTCAAGATAATACCTAAACTTGGGGAAACAACCTAAAATTTTAAATTCTTAAAAATCAACTTATCATGCTTAATTCTCTAATGTCTTAAAGTTTAAATAATCAATGCATGAATGCTTTTGTTTTAATTCAGGATATTTCAATAAAAATCATAAACCAATCAAAATTTCTCCTAATCATGATATGAGAGATTTACAAGAGAATAAGGCAACATTCAGGGATTTTTCTGATAATGAAATTAATATCCCCCACATTTAAGATGTACATTGTCCTCAATGTACAAAGATATATAGAAAAATATAATTATAAGATCATAAGATAGGGAGAGAATTAAAACTTCCTGAGTGTTAAATGAATGAACTCCCTAGTTTGAAATTCTGTAGAGTGGAGGAAGATACTCCGGTGGTGGTAGAGGTTGGGTTCCACAAGTGTTTCGCCAAAAGAATATTATATCTCGTGATTGAGCAGGGCATGGCAGTCATGGAGAACCTTTTCCAATGGAGTTTGAAGTTTCTAAGTGATTGTGAGCTTTGGAGCTCTCTATAACTGTGAGAAAATCAAGAACTTTTTAGGGGATATTAGGAAGAATAATTACTCATAAAGAAATAGCCGAGATTAAAATTAATTTATAAAACCTAAATATAAAATAGTATCAAAAAGGAAATAATATTTAAAAGTTAATAATGAAATTAATAAAAATAAAAATAAAAATAAAGATAAAGATAAAGATAAAGATAAAGATAAAATTAAATTAAACATCATCATCGTCGGATGGTTCGCGAGGTGGTGGTGGCGATGAGATGTGGAAGTGCTGACAAATCTATTGGAGAGTAGCATCAATGTTATCAAATCGTTGAAAACACTACTACTCGAATCGATTGAGGCGCTCAGAGATGTCAGCATATGAAGACGCCACATGAACTTGACGATGGAAGCGTGGTGGCTGAGACGGTGGGTCCTCGTGCTGTGGAGGGACATCATCAGTAATGTCCTTTAGGGCCTCCTCCTAGGTAGATTGGGTGAGACGATATTGGGAAGGGTAGGTTCCTCGGCACTTCTCAATCATCCTCATGCTTAACATGCTCGAGATACCTTGTGGGGACATCTGGACAATGAGTGTAACGGATAATTCTTGGGCCGCGGTGTCGAGGAGTCCGAAGTGCTGCGCCAGTCGAGTCACGTAGGGGCCAATGGAGATGATCCCCCTTCCAATGTCGCTCTGTCTGATGGCCGATGCCAAGGGCGATATAATAGGCGAGGTCGAAGACGTACCCGTGCGACATACACCATAAGTAGTAGACATCGTAAGTAGTGATGACTCCGGTGCTCTCTCTCTGTCCTGTCAAGGTGTGAGATAAAATAAAATGTAAGTACCTCAAGGATGGAGGGAGAGCTGATGCCTTGGAGCGACTGGGGTCATAGCTAGCTAAATGTGGGACGAGGGCATTCCAGCACTTCGAGGGACAAAAATGGATGTGGCGGTTGAGCGTCTCAAGGTCGTTCTCCTCTTGGAACTCCTCTGTGTGTAGTCCTAGTGCCGAACCAAACTCTGCAACGCTCAACTGGCGGACTAGACCGCCAAGTCGAAATTGGATCGTGCCGGCATCATCATTGTTGGTCATTACAGTTTGAAGATGGACTGTCAAGCACAATTCCATCGTGAGCTCGAGATACGTCGGCTCGATGATTCCGAAGAAAAGCTCCCAAGGGTCGGTGGTCAGGAGGGCCCGAATCGTATCAGCCAACTGGACTTGTTCTATTGCAGCCCAGTCTATGTAGCGGCCTAGAATTAAAGATTGGGCCCGGAGTATTTGGAAAATTTATTCTTGGGGCCCAATGGGGAACTGTAGGAAAGGATGACAGATTTCTGTGGTAGGACCCGAAGAAGATGATGCTCCCTTCCTTTTCTTTGAGGAGGGACGACATGGTATATCTGAAATCAAAGCCATTAATTAATAAATTCAAAAAGGCAAAAGTCATAAATTGAAACTAATAATTTCAGCTAAAGCTACTAACAAACTTAATAAAAAACAATCAATTTTATGGAGTATTATTAGCATGATAATAGTATGAGTTTTATAAAACAAAATGTAAAAAAAATCTATGTAGTATATTTTATGGAAAATGTCAACACAAAAAAAAAACATGATTATTTCTAGTATCCTAAACATCAATATTCACTTTAAACAAGTTAAATGAAGCAGATAGATCATGCAATGAGTAAGAACTTCAACATGAAAAATGATAACTACTCTAGATATAATATTTGAGTGATAGAAATGTGAAAATAACATGAAAAGTGCAGATTACTATGATAAATAGCATTATAGAGTAGTAAAATAGAAGAGAAAAGAGTAAACAAACACTAGAAAGAGGAGAATGAGCGTTAAAAATGGGGTTGGAAGCGGCGCACGGGCACGGCAGGGAGGCCGTGTGGACTTGCTGTGGCTAGGGTTATGGATTTTGAGTGAAGAAGACAATGAATAGTGCAGCCTATTTATAGATTTTGGGGCATACGGCCAGGGGACACACCCGTGTGCCCCAATTTTAGCCCATGTGTTTCACATTTTTCCTATTTTGGTGCATCTAAAATTTGTCCCACGCCCGTGTACCTTGGGCATGTTAGTGCACACGGCCGTGTCTAGCTTCGTTTGCTTCTCCCACGCTCGTGTATGAAGGCCCACACCCGTGTTAATTTGACATGTTTGACCACGGGTGTTAGACACGGGCGTATTGCACGCCCGTGCTATTTTCTCAGGTTCTCCAACGGTTCATTGCCACGAGCATGTCGCACGCCCGTCTTGTTTTGACAGGTTTGCCCACAGCCATGTCGCACAGCCGTGGCCATATATCACAGCCCGTGTTTGGGAAAAATTCTTGCCCTGTTTTTACATGGTCCTAAGGACACCCGTGTGATTGGCCGTGTCTATGTGGTGAACCTATTTTCAAAAGCCTCGTTAGTAAGTTAGGTCTTAACCACTAAAATTTAAAGAAGTTAATATAGTTAGTGCTCGGGTTGCCTCCCGAGAAGCACTTATTTATAGTCTAAGCTCAACTTACCTCTCCATTAAATGGTCATGGTGGTTCGAGGAGTTTATACTCCTCATTCCTGCTATCAATCTTATTAAGATAAGGTTTTAGACGGGTGTTGTTTACCTTAAAAGTGCCAAACTTGGGATGACTTACCTCGACTATACTGAATGGGAAAATACTAAGTACCGTAAGAGGGATTTCTTCATTCAATTTGGCAGTGACAATGTGAGGATCTGCGACATCTAGTAAGACTTTATCTCCAACCTTAAGTTGATTTAGAGAGGTATTGAGCTCGTTCTGGCGTAGTTTTGGTTTATCGTGTGTTCTCGATTTATGTGTCCGCCATTCATCTAGCTCCGCGATTTGTAGCCTTCGTTCTTCATGAATGGGTCCTCTATTATTGCTTGAACATGGCTCATATACATCCTTCGAACTCATTTCCTGCAAAGTAGGATGCACCATATTGTCAATTTTTGTATATGGTTTATACAATCACCTTCAATTTTCGATGTGTTGCCAGAATTGTGAGCTTGAAGGGTGATTGTTTGATCTCCCACACGAAGTGTGAGTTCACCTGTACCAACATCAATAATTGTTCTAGTAGTTGCTAAAAAGTTCCTTCTTAAAAGTAAAAGAGTGTTGCTATCCTCTTCTATGTCTAGAACAACGAAGTCAATGGGAAATATAAATTTATCGATTTTAACTAGCACATCCTCAATAATACCTCTAGGAAATCTTATGGTTTCATCTGCTAATTGAATGCTCATCCTAGTCTATTTAGGTTTCTCAAGACCTAGTTGCTTAAACATTTTGTAAGGCAAGGCGTTGATACTAGCCCGTAAATCAGCTAATGCATTATTAACATCTAAACTACCAATTAAGCAAGGAATTGTAAAACTCCCGGGATCTTTTAATTTGTTGGGTAGCTTATTCTGTAGAATAGCTGAGCAAACTGCGTTTAGCTCTACATGCGATGCCTCGTCCAACTTCCGCTTATTTGCTAAAAGCTTCTTTAAAAATTTCATTGCGTTCGGCATCTGCGAGAAAGCTTCAATAAACAGTAAGTTAATATGTAATTTTTTTAAGAGTTTAAGGAATTTACGAAATTATTCATCTGAGCGGTCTTTCCTTATCGCATTAGGGTATGGCACACGAGGTTTGTATTCTACGCTTACCGTTTTGTTTTCATTATGACCTACCTCACCTTTACCTTTGCTTACCACGGTTTCTTGCCTCGGTTCAGGCTCAGGCTCAGGCTCAACTGATCCTTCTTCACCTTGAACATTAATCGCGTTGAGCTATTCCCTTAGGTTAGGTTCAGTATTACTTGGCAAGCTACCTTATGGTCGTTCGGAGATTAGTTTGGACAACTGGCCTATTTGAGTTTCGAGCCCTTGGATCGACTCTTGTTGATTTTTAAGTGTTGTCTCGGTATTCTGGAAATGAGTTTCTGACACAGATAAATTTGGATAGCATTTCTTCAAGGTTCGGCTTTTTCTCTTGTTGGCAAGGTGGATGTTGAAAACCCGAAGGACTTTGTGGCCTTTGATTCCCTTGACCACCCCAGGAGAAATTTGGGTGGTTCCTCCAACCTGCATTATAAGTATTACTGTAAGGATTATTTTGAGATCGAGGATTATTACCCATATAATTTAATTTCTCATTTTCCATGTTGTGGCCATAGGGTTGATATTCTGAATTGCTCGATCCACCTCCGCTTGCTTCACATTGCATTACTGGATGGACCTGTGTAGAACCAAGTAAACCATCAATCTTTTTATTTAAAGTTCTACCTGATTTGTCAACATAGTAACCGAATCGACGTTATAAATGCCTGCTGTTTTAGTTGGCTTAGTCTTCATGACTTGCCACTGATAGTTATTCAGTGATATCTCCTCAATGAATTTGTAAGCCTCTTTAGGTGTTTTGTTGTTGATGGTTCCACTAGCGACTGCGTCAATCATCTGTCTTGTCAAGGGATTCACACCATTGTAAAACGTTTGAACTTGCACCCATAGAGGTAACCCATGGTGAGGGCACCTTCATAGTATGTCCTTGTATCTTTCCCATGCATCGTAAAGTGTTTCTAAATCCATCTGCAAAAAAGAAGAGAAATCATTACGTAAGTGAAAAATACTTTAATAAAAAATTTTCAGTCATTTCTTCCCAAGTAGTGATGGACCCTCGTGGTAACGAGTTCAACCACTGTTTAGCTTTTTCCTTAGTGAAAAAGGGAATAAACAAAGATGAATGGCTTCATCAGAAACGCCATTAATTTTAAAAGTGTCGCAGATTTCTAGGAAATTTGCCAAGTAAGTGTTGGGATTCTCATCCTGCAAACCATCAAACTGAAGAAATTGCTGTATCATTTGAATCGTGTTAGGTTTCAATTCAAAATTAATTGCAGAATAGCAGGCCTAACTATACTTGATTCAGTTCCTCTTAATGTAGGTTTAGCACAATCATACATAGTATGAGGAGCAGGATTTTGATTTGCTAATTCAGCGGGTATCGCAGGAGGTAGCTGATTGTCCTGATTTTCAACCATCTCCTCCGTTGTAGATGAGATATCGTTCTCTTGCTCTTTCTCTGTGTATCTTAGGCTTACCTTATTTCTCGTCAGTTTCTATGACTGGTGCGATTGATTTCTTCGTCAAACAATAGTGGTTCCGACGGGTTTCTTCTAGTCATAAACTATAAGAACCTACCAGAAGAAAAAGAAAATTAGTAAAATAATAATTAAAATAAAATTCAATTGCAATAGAAATAAATGGCTAAAGTAATAAAAATTGAGTTTTCCTAATATTTTAGTTCCCCTGCAATGGCGCCAAAAACTTGATCGTGATTTTTCGTGATATGTTTCATAAATTTATAATTAATCATTCTTGAAACTAACTATTATCACGATGTAGGCAAGTGTACCTATCGGACAGTAGTATAGCTTTAGCAAGATCAGATTGTTGAACCCAAAGGAACTAAAAGTACTAGTAATGACTGTCTTTTTATTATCTAGCCTAAAAATAAATGGGTTTGTTTTAATTAACTAATTAAGTAAACTAAGAAATTGCAGAAAATAGGATTGGGAAATTACTTTTGGAAAAACGATTGATTTAGGAGAATACCTAAGGAAAAATCAACCTAGACTTCACTTCTTATTTTGGCTCCGAATTGGACGATTTATTCATTTAACTTGTTCCGTAGAAATCCCTAAGTTATGTTATTATCCCTATTCAAGACTAATAACGTCCAATCCTTTGATTGCATAATTGAGACTTTTCTCTAATTAACACCCTAGGGTTGCATTAACTCGATCTCTGGATCCCCGTATTAGGTTTCACCCTAATCTGGCAAAATCTTGTCGCCCTATCTCTAGGCGCGCAATCAAGTCCGCTTAATTATGACAAAGTCACTCTTAGACAGGGACTACTCATCCTCCAATTAAGATCATTAACTTGAATCGATATCCTGAAATATCAAAACAAGAATTAAGAACACATAATTAAGAACAAGTCAAATATTTATCATACAATTCAGAAAATAATAACAAGATTCGTTTTAGGTTTCACCCCCTTAGGTATTTAGGGGTTTTAGTTCATAGCTAAATAAGAAAACATCTCAGAAGAATAACAAATACAAAACATAAAGAAAACCCAAAACTCCTAAAGGGAAATTGAGGAGAGATCTTCAGTCTTGATGATGAATCCGGCTTCTAAGATGGATCAATCAGCTTTCTTGGAGTAATTCCTTACTCCCTACTCTCCGTCTCCCTTTAGTCTTTCTCTAGGGTGTTTAAATATGCTTTAGAATGCGTAAAAGCCCCCAAACTTGCCATTTTCCGAATGGAACTTAGCTAGGGCTTGGCAGGGACACGCCCGTGTGCGATTACTTCAGGCCGTGGTCGAGGCTGAGATATCAACACGCCCGTGCTTGGATTGTTTTAGGCCATGGTCAAGCCTGTTAGAATGGCACGGGCGTGTGTTCTGCCCGTGTGAGGAAGTCCAGGCCGTGTTGTTTTCCCATGTCGACCCATTTTCTCCGTTTTTGGCCTGTTTCTCATTCTTTTCGCTCTTCTATGCTCACCTAAGTATAAAACATGAAATTAAAGGATTAGGAGCATCAAATTCACCAAATCTAAGAAGAAATCATTCATAAACGTGTTAAGCGAGGGATAAAAATATGTATAAATTACGGTTTATCAGAACTTGCGTAGTCAAAAAAAGGGATAGGAGGAACCGATACATGACCTTAGGAGTAGATTTAGAAACAAGGGATAGGAGGAACCGATACATGACCTTAGGAGTAGATTTAGGTTTAATTCAATTTATCTAGTTTATTAATATTATCATCATCTTGCTTCCATATTAACACTAATAATTCGTGAATCAAGTAGATTAGTAATTATTTCAAGTAATTGGCTTGATAGTAGTTTTCCCTAAACTACAATTCCTTGGGTACGATCCTCGGAGTACTTATCTATTTCCTTGTAATTATATTATAACCTGACCAGTATACTTGCAGACACCACCTTAATTTTATATATTTTGTAGCATTATTCACGCTTTAGATGTTAGTACGTTTGAAAGTGGTCAGAACTTAGGATAGGGGTTTAGACTACTTCTAAATTCCTATTTAACACTATGAATCGTGTCTACAAGCAGTGATTCCAAAGACTCACCATTCGCGCTTTCGCCTAGTTGCTGAAAGCTGAAGCTAGGTTTTCCTTTCGCTTCGCCTTGCTCATCAAAGGCTCCAATAGTTTCAAATCTTCACCCAAAATAGATCACACAACAAACACAATTACTATTCGGCCATAGACTCACGTAAATCAACAAAAAATGCAGGCCTAAGCTAGTTCCTCTTGGAACTGACATTTTCAACTAGCTTAGCCAAAACACAAAAAATCTCAATTCCTACTCATTCCCTTTACTTAAAATTGATTCCAATCATCTAATTATTTACCTAAGAATGATTCTCAACCTTTAAACCACACTAAACTACTTAAAATCATGGTTCTGAAATTTTGACGTACAATGGCCATTTATCATGAAAACTTAGCAAAACCTTAAAAACTTTAAACGAAACTTTAAAGAGAGTTTAGAAACCTTTTTATCACATCAAAACAAGTTGAAAAACACTTTGAAACATCAATTTAATTCAAAATCTTGAATTTCACCATTAACGCCCCAAATTTCAACATTTACACAAAACCTTTGATTTAATAGATAAAAACTCAATTTAAATAGCTAAAGTTCATCAAAAGCTATTAGGAAAACAAAACATTACCTTGGTTGGAGGGAAAACGAATTTTTAATGAGAAATAAAAGAAATCCACAAGTTGAACTATTGCAAAACTTAATGGCGTTCTGGGTGCTCTTTTTGGCTTTGCACTATTCACTGTTTTTCAAGATTGAAGGCACATACCTGATCGTTTCTGAATAGTGACGTAACGACGTAATTCCAAACCCTAAAAAAGCATCTAGAATGAACTAATTAACAATGGTAGAAAAAATTCAAATGCTAATTTGACCATAAGAAAAGAAAAATGCAATCGACCTTTACATAACACAAACCAACCCCTACAAGGCACTTGATCGCTTACCACGATTGAAGTAGTAGATCCTAAAGCTCACTATTCGCCAAAGGAGTAAATGACATACAACCTTCACCTACAAAATATCCTACAAGCGATTACAACCGAAGTTATAGACTTAAATAAAATCACCCATCCTTCAAATGAAATAACAGTTCATAACAAACAATGAGGAAGGAAAAGAGCATACGATACCTAACAACAAAAATGACACAACAGCAACGACGACACCACACAAAAATAAAGTGTCAATAACTGTAGCAAGGTGAAAACAATGATGAATCAAAGTAAGGAAAAAACAATTCACTAGAGTTCTCCAATAGGGAAAATAACGGTAACGTGTGAAAAAGAGAAAGAAAAACAAAAGGTGTCAGAAAAGAAAAACTCAATAAATAGGTAAACTAGAAACAAAAATGGGAAAAGAGAAAAAGTAGAAGAATGAAAGATGTGGGAGTGGGAAGATGGACTGCAATAGTGGGAAATTTTGGGGAGAGATTTTTTGGATAATTTCAAAAAGAATTTTAAATCAAAACTACCCACAACCCCCTACTAAAACTGATTAGTTATCGTATCAAAATTTTCTCAGAGTTCAAATTCAACTCAACGCCAACCTCCTGAACGGCAGAGATTAGGGAAACAAAAAAAAAATTCACTAAGCACATGCAGGATTCAAACACAAGCCCTTTAGGTAAGTTGAATCCTTACCACCGAACCAACAAGCTTATTCTTACCAACAATTACCCAAAATTTAAAAATATGTCAGATTTTCTAAGTTAAGGGTTGGAATAAAAATAATAAAACTCAAGGGAAGACATTTAAACATAGGACCTTAGGCACACATAACTAACACTTAGCCACTACAACAGATTAATTACTTGACATGATTCCTGCAACTTTAATTCAAAAAAAGGATGTGACCACTCTTGGTTTACTAACCCAATTTCTACTAACCTAGTTTTCGAGATGTGACACATCATGACGTTGGACCACACGACATTGTGACATCACAAACTGACTGTTGACGTTATGATGAGGGATATTCCACGTCGTGACGAGAACCCCATTTTTGGTAGATTTTGGTTATTTGGTACTTATTTCGTGTCAAACCAAATCGATAGCTCATTTGGTGCATAAATGCTCACTTAAACTTGCACAAAACCAATCCAAAACATAAATTAAGGCATCCATTTAACCGTTCCCAAGATCATCCAAGCCATTGCGAATCAATTAGACATTTTGCTAAAGCATAACAACCTATGAAATCATCAACTATTCAAACATTTAATACCCCTCAATTGTATCATTTAACCCAACTATTTCATTCTCAATTTGATTATTCATATATTTCAAATATAGCTAAACATGTTACCAAAATGCATATTTATATACATAACCTATAACCATTCACTTTCAAACATTGTTTAAGGTCCAAAATCAAGCATATTCAATATTCAAGCTCAAGAACATTCAAAATAAGCACATACACAACACAAATCCTATATACATGCCATATAACTGAGTCCATAGCATTTAAAAGTCTACAAAATCAAAAGTTAGATAGTGTAAGCTCCGAGGCAATCTGGTCGACGTATTCCGCAAAATAATCACTATAGAAACAGAAAACGAAACAGAGTAAGCATATCGAATGCTTAGTAAGTTCATAATAAATTAACTTAACTTTACATTGTCATATAACAATTTAAGTAATTGAAACACAAAGGCACATTATGGCATATCATTGGCATCCTTATTTATATATAATCATTTCAATAGAACAACTAATAAGTTAGTTTGCTTCACATCAGACATTTATAATGCAAATCACATATATCTGTTCAACAATTAATATAGCATAATATATGACATCTAAAATCATATTCAATTCTTAAACATATATAATCATATTCTTATTCACATCATATTCTAATCGTGTTCGATTTGCAACATAAAAATTCAGTTCATATTTGATCTTTCAACCTTGTTCGATACTACAACACATTAATGGAATTCAAATTCAATTATTTTGTTACCATTTAATTTTCATTTTTTTTCTGAAGAACTATAGCAATTTAAATTTGGAAACACGGGACAAATTTATTTCCACAAACTGTAGAGTTGGTTTACTTATACAAGCTTTATTTGACGCTACTTGATGGTCACTAAACTAACTAAAAGTTCGACTAAGGCAAGCGCACCTATCGAACAATAGTATAGTTGTGGTGAGACCGGAAATATCGTATCCACAAGGACTAAAAGTACTAGTAATTACTATCTTTTTATTATCTAGCCTAAGAATTAAAGGGAAAATTTTAAACTAAGATTAACTACTTAATTAACTAAGAATACGACAGAGGTAAAAGTTGGAAAATACTGTTGGAAAACCGATGGAAAAGACAACACCCAAGGAAGAATCCAACTAGACTTCACTTATTACTTCCAAATTAGATGATTTACTTACTTGACTTAGTCCATAGAAATCCCTGATTTATGTTAATATCTCTTTCAAGACTAAGAACAACTAACTTTAGGTTGATTAATTGAAATCTCTTTCTAATTAAAACCCCTATTGTCGCATTAACTCATCTATGGATTCCCTTATTAGATTTGACTCTAATTCGACAGATTTACGTCGTCCTATGTCTAGGATTGCATTCAACTCCGCTTAATTACGCTAGATCTACTATTAAACAGGGACTTTTGCTCCACTAAATAAGCACATCAGACTTGAGTTAATATCCTGAAATATTAAAGCAGGAATTAAGAACACATATTTAAGAATAAGAACAAGTATTTATCATATAATTCAAATAGTAATAAGATCTGTCTTAGGTTTCATCTCCCTTAGGTATTTAGGGAGTTTAGTTCATAACAATAGGGGAAAACATCTCAAAATTGGGAAAACAACAAAACATAAAGAAACCCAGAAACTTCGGTAGAATTTGAATAGAGATCTTCAGTCTTGAAGTAAATCATGATTCTGAGCTGATTTTAATGGTTGTCTTCGAGTATTCTCTGTCTTCTACTCTACGTCCCCGTTTTGATCCTCTTCTAAGGTGTTTATATAGACTTTGGAATGCTTCAAAACCCTAAAAATTAGCCTTTTTCGAGTAGAATTAGACTTGGGCTCGACAGGGGCACGGCCATGTAATGGTGCTCAGGCCGTGTGTAATTCTGAGTTGGTTTTTAGTTGACACGGCCATGACACACGGGCATGTGGCCTACCCGTATGTCTCACACGGGCGTGTAGTTTACCTGTGTGAAAGTGCCTAGGCCGTGTGAAATACTGAGATAAGCCCATTTTGTCCGTTTTTGGCCCGTTTCTTGCTCTTTTCACCTTCCTATACTCACCTAAGTATAAAACATGAAATTAAAGGATTAGGAGTATCAAATTCACTAAATCTTATTATAAATCATCCAACAATATGCCAAGCATGGGATAAAAATATGTATATATTATGGTTTATCAAATATCTCCACACTTAAGCATTTGCTTATCCTCAAGCAAAATCCTCAACTCACAATTAAAATAAATTCGTCTCAACTTATAATTCTCATCAATAGTGTTTTGAAGTAATCCACAAATAATCATACATTGAGAATTCAACTGAAAGAACATTAAAGTTTCAAACAATCCAAGTTGAACATTTTAATCATCAGACCATAGGTATCCTCCTTTATCTAAGTAATTACTTTTAATTCCAAATCGACAAGGGTTGACATCCTCACTTAAAGATTCACTCAAATCACTCAAAGTGTTTAAGTTTTAATAATTAAGCACTCAATAGTCAAACATGAAAAGATATTACCATCGGCTTGCATGAAAATCAAATCTCCACCACAATAAATGAGATGATACACAAATCAAAAGGTCTTTAATAGGGTTGTAATGGGGCTTGGGTTAAAGGTGTGGACAAAGGCTGTAACACCCTATAACCCTCAACTGTCACCAGAATAGATTCATAAGGTATTACCTATCAGAAGACAGATCAAACCAGCCATTCAAAATCAATCATGCATAACCAAATATAGTTTCTTTGATCTTTCAACCATAAACAAATTTTATCTAAAGTTAAAATAACTAATGAATTTCAAGATATTTGACACATAAGTCCATAGAACCATAATCTCGTTTTTAGAAATTTAGCAAGCTATTTTCGCATGGCTAAAATATTTACAATTTCAAAATATATCTTGCTTCAATAAAGAGTTAAGCCTATACATGCCATATTTCAAAATATAAACTATCAAAAGTACCAAAACAGTGACGATAGTATAGATAACTTTGAACTTGAAATCCCCGAGCTCGTAGCTTCCAACAAGATCTATGAAATAGGACAACACAAGACATTCACAGTAAGCCATTAAGCTTAGTAAGTCTTAAGTATCTTAAACAAAAAAACTTATTTGTACACATTATAACATATTCGAAATGCAATACTAATTAGCCGAATATACAAAACCATGTAAAATCCATATCATTTACTTATTATTTCATCAGAGTTCGAATTACATAATCATACCTTCTAAATGACTCGTAGTAATTCATCGATTCGACCTTATAAAGTTAATTCGAATCATTACATTCACATATAATTTCAATGATCATAATTATATGCATATAACATATACTTGCATGTACTAAATTCAGGATAGCCGAATATAAATATACACAACCACCTTTCATATACTTCTCATTTCAATTCATACTTTAATTCACATTTCTTCATATGCATAACAATTTATATGTACCTGGACAATTTAATCTATCGAATGAATCTAGATGCCGTATAGCATAATCTCATATTCATAGACTTTTATTATTTCACCGGTAATTTTCCTGCTAGGTATAAACCTAAACTTATCACCGGCACAAGGCCTGCTAGGTATAAACCTGAATTTATCACCGGCACAAAGCCTGCAAGACATTAAGTCTGAAACTCATTCACCGGCATTATGCCTGCTAGGCTCATGGCCTGAAACAATTCCATCTGCTAAAAGCTTGCTGAGCCATAGGCCCAAATAATAATTCGAATATAAATTTCACAAATTCATAACATATACACTTCTTGTATTTATGCATTTCACATAAGCTAGTCACATCAGTCCACTTTGACTTCATTCACGTATAATCACTTGATAACTATCACACTATTGCTTCTTAATTTACTATTACATATCTTCAATCCAATGAATACAACTCACGGCAATATGATCATAACAAATTTCCTTATTTCACTCTCATGCATACTAATCGGCTTCAAGCATGTGTATATATATATATTTATGCTAAAGGTATGGCTAAATTCTCCTGACATATCATGATTCATTCACAAATAACTTAAGTTTAAATACTGAAAACTTACCTCGAGTATTTCTGAACAATCTACGGGTCAGCTACTCAACTACTTTGGCTTTTCCCTTATCCGAATTTGTCCCTCTATGCTCTTGAGCTTAATTCAAAAATTTTAAACTAATCATTATTCGACTATTCAAGCATTACTTCAAATTATAATATATATACATATTTAAGTTTCACATATATAAATCATAGTAAACAAAAAAATAAAATACATTATAGGTCATCTTTGACCTTTCTATTTTCATCAATCTGAACCATTCCTTGGCCAAATATTTCATTCGGCATTAAGATACAAACAAGTTAACATTTTCTTTATACACACCCTTAAGACCAAATGCATAATTCATTTATTTTAACATATAATCCACATAGCCAAAGTACATATAACCCTAATGACCGAACAATTTGAATATGTATATCATCAAGGTTACTATGGTCTAACCCTTAAACCTCATAGCCGAATATTCATTGTATATCTAACTCACATACACAAGCACAAACTCATACGGCTATTATATAATTTGATAAACAATCACACACATACAACCATATATATATATATATATATATATATAACATGTTTGAATATGCTATTATAGATTAAATAAATATTGCGTTCTTAATATAGATTCAAGACTACATTTAACAATTGCATTTATTCTTAAATAATAGACTAAAACCACAATGGAACATTTTTCCTAACTCATTACGTTGCATATTCGAATTTCATTAATTAATATACATACACCTCCAAATATTACATCATGGAACAAGTGCCGAATTACAAATTGTAATAAAATCAAAACATAAATCTTACCATGATATAAACATATTAAAACATTTTTTTTTATTTATAAAATTCGGATAAAACAAAATAATCCTTAGATATCAAATCTCTTACAACACATTGACTAAATTCAATTACCTAATACATTTATATTTTTTTTATCCATGCATATTATAACCGAACCAGCCACACAAATTCAACCTAAAACATTAACCTTTCCCAAAACATATAATACCTATCTCAAAATTAATTTATAACTATCTAAATCATTTAAACATCCAACACCAATTTTTTTTTAACTAAGCACATTTTCGGCAATGATAATGGCAATGTAACAAACCTTTAATCAAACTTATAATTTTTGCTTATCACATTCAAAGCTTCCACTCCATTCCATCATTTTAAAACACAAACATTACTCAAATATTGCCTAAGTTCACATTCGGCAATTTCACCAATACACAAGCTGATTTTTCCTATCATTTAAACTACCTAAATGAACATTAAACTATCTCAAACATCACCCATTTGCAATTATTCATTAAAACAAAAGGACAACAATCATTTCCTTCAAAAATCTTCCATAGCCGAATACTCATATCACTACTAAATCCAAAATTTTAACATGGCTAAGTTAGGGACTTAGTAACTAGCTTAATATATACTACAATTTCAAAAATTAACATGAATTTCATACCTTAATTCTAGCTCAAAAGTGACCGAATGGCTATCTTCCCTTTCTTCTTTAAGGTTCGGCTCAACTAAGGAAGAAGATGAACCAAACCTTTTGTTCTTCTTTTCTTATTTCAATTAATATTTTTATTTCATAATTTAAACCATTACTATTATATAATATTAATATATAATACATATTTTGCTTAACATCATCATTATGGCTGGCCACTACAACTAAAGTGGGAAATTTGACATGCAAATCCACTTATTTTACACCATTAATTATTTAACCACTACAAAAATTACCTATCACATTTTTAAAATTTCCACATAAGTCCTATTTAATAATTTCACTCACAAATGACAATATCAAAGCATGAAATTTTCACACATGCACTTTCACATATAATAAGCACAGAATATAACATCTAATTATTTTTATGACTCAGTTTTGTGGTCCAGAAACCACTTTTCGACTAGGGTCAAATTAGGACTATCACAACTCTCCCTCCTAAGGAATTTTCGTCCCCGAAAATCTTACAAGCGAAAAGGTTAGGATAACATTCTTTCATTGAGTCTTCTGGCTCCCAAGTCGCTTCTTGAACCCCGTGTTTGAGCCACAGTACTTTCACTAATGATATTTTCTTGTTTTGTAGTTCTTTTACTTCACGAACCAAAATACGAACCAGTTCCTCTTCATAACTCAAATTAGACTGAATTTTAATCTCTGATGGATTAATCACATGACAAGGATCAGATCTGTACCGACGGAGCATCAAAACATGAAAAACGTCGTGAATCTTTTCAAGTTCAGGTGGTTAAAGTAGTCTATAAGCAACCGGCCCAATCCGTTCTGAAATTTCGTATGGTCCGATAAATCTCAGGGTTTAATTTGGCTTTATGGCCAAATCTGAGTATCTTTTTCCACGGTGAAACTTTAAGAAACACTTTATCTCCAACTTGATACTCTATATCTTTCCATTTCAAGTCTGCATATGATTTCTGACGATCTGATGCTGCTTTCAAACTTTCACGAATCACTTTCACTCTCTGTTCGGCCTCTTTAATCAAGTCAACTTCGTAAATCTTATTCTCACTGAGTTCGGTCCAAAACAAAGGTGTACGACATTTACGACTGTACAAAGCTTCGTAAAGTGCCATCTTGATGCTCGATTGAAAACTATTGTTATATGCGAATTCAACCAAAGGCAAGTATCGTTCCCACGAAGTACTAAACTCAAGGATACAACATCTCAACATATCCTCTAGTATCTGAATAATTCGCTCGAATTGACCATCGGTCTGGGCATGAAAAGCGGTGCTAAAATACAACTTAGTACCCAATGCTTCTTGCAATTTCTTCCAAAACCGCGATGTGAATCTCGGATCTCTATCCGACACAATAGAAGTAGGTACCCCGTGTAACCTTACAATCTGAGAAACATACAATTCAGCTAGCTTATCAAGTGAATAATCCATACGTACGGGAATAAAATGATCCGACTTTGTCAATCTATCAACAACAACCCAGATCGCATCTTTCTTGCTTGGTGACAATGGCAACCTAGACACAAAATCCATCGTAACCCCGGTCCCACTTCCATTCGGGTATCATGATCGGCTGAAGTAATCCCGAAGGCACTTGATTTCCGCTTTCACTTGTTGACATATCAAACACTTCGAAACAAAGTCAGAAATGTCTTGTTTCATACCATGACACCAATACTGACGTTTTAGATCATTGTACATTTTCGTACTACCTGGATAAATTGACATTCGACTGCTATGAGCCTCGCTCAAAATCATCGGAATAAGCTCTAAATTTCTCAGAACATATAATCGATTTCTGCACCTTAAACAATCATTGCTATCAATCAAAAATTCTAAATCCTATTTCGATACACATAGTGCTCGTTTTACATCTAATTCATCATCAACTTTTTGAGCTTCACGGATTTGTTGCATCAATAACGGTTTTGCTTTCAACTCTGCTACTAACACATCATCAGCAAACACAGAAAGGTGCACATTCATTGCTCGCAAAACAAACAGTGACTTACAGTTTAAAGCATCAGCGACCACGTTAGCTTTTCTCGGATGGTAATCAATAACAAGCTTGTAATCTTTCAATAATTCTAGCCACCGTCTTTGTCTCAAATTCAAATCTCTCTGAGTCATCAAGTACTTGAGACTTTTGAGATCGGAATACAAATGGCATTTTTCCCCGAACAAGTAGTGGCGCCAAATTTTTAAAGCAAAAATAATAGCAGCTAATTCGAGATCATGAGTTAGATAATTTTTCTCATGTGGTTCAATTGTCTCGAAGCGTACGCTACTACTCTACCCTCACGCATCAATACACAGCCCAAACCATTCAAAGATGCATCACTGTAAATCACAAATTCTTTACCGAATTCTGGCTGAACTAACACCGGAACTTCGGTCAAAAGAGTTTTCAATTGATCAAAACTTTTTTGGCACTTTTTTGACCATTCAAATTTGATATCTTTCTGAAGCAACTTTGTCATCGGTGTTGCTATCATCAAGAAACCTTTCACAAACCGTCTGTAGCACCCGGCAAGTCCCAAAAAACTTCAAACTTCCAAAACATTTCTCGGAGGCTTCCAATCGAGTATAGCTGAAATTTTACTAGGATCAACGCTGATACCCGATGCAGATACAACATTTCCCAAAAAGCTGACTTCCCTCAACCAGAACTCACATTTACTGAACTTCGCATATAATTGCTTGTCTCGCAAAATCTGTAATACTAGCTTCAAATATTCAGCATGCTCGATTTCGTCGCGTGAATAGATCAAAATGTCATCTATAAACATGACTCCAAACCGATCCAAACACTGTCTGAAAATTCGATTCATTAGATCCATAAAAACAGCAGGGGCATTAGTGAGCCCAAACGGCATCACTAGGAACTCATAGTGTTCATACCTCGTTCTGAAAAAAATTTTAGGCACATCAGAGTCTCTAACTCACAACTGATAATAACCCGATCTCAAGTCTATCTTCGAAAATACTGAGGTTCCTTTCAGTTGATCAAACAAATCGTCGATTCACGACAACGGATATTTATTCTTTATCGTTACCTTATTAAGCTGACGATAATCATTCTCATGGTTCCGTCTTTCTTTTTCACAAACAGTACTGGTGCACTCCAAGGAGAAAAACTCGGTCGAGCAAAACCTCTATCTGTCAACTCTTGCAATTGAGATTTTAATTCTTTTAGTTCAGTTGGTGCCATACAATACGGAGCTATCGAAATAGGTGTAGTCCCTGACACTAGTTCAATGCCAAACTCTACCTCTCGAATAGGTGGTAGTCCAGGTAATTATTCGGGAAATACATCTAGAAACTCACAAACTACTAACACTATCTCAACTTTCTTTTCTGACTCTTTACTATCCAGTACATACGCAAGATAAGCTTCACACCCCCTTTTCATATATTTTTGAGCTAACATCGAAGATATTACTACCAGTAATCCATTTAAATCAGCAGACTCAACTCAGATTATCTCATCATTTGAACACCTCAAATCAATTGTCTTTCACTTGCAATTCACTACTGCATCATGCACAGTTAACCAGTCTATACCGAGAATGACATCAAACTCGTCAAACGGTAATAACATTAAATCAGCCAGAAAGCAAGAATCTCAAATCATCAGGGGATATTTCTTACACACTTTGTCAACTAGCACGTAACGGCACAAAGGATTTGACACCCGAATCACAAACTCAGTAGACTCAACAGGTAGAGTCTTACTAGATGCCAAAGTTTCACACACATACGAATGAGTAGAACTGGGGTCAATCAAAGTAATAATATTAGTATCAAAAAGAGTAAAAGTACCGGTAATAACATCTAGCAAAGAAGCGTCCTCGCGCGCTCGTATAGCATAGGCTCTGGCAGGAGCACGAGCCTCAGAACGTACAGCAGTATTTTTAGTCCCTCTTTGATTTCCACTAGCATTACCCGCAGGTCTAGGTGGTCTACCTCGCGTTGCAGTGTTACTAGGTCTCCCACTCAGATCAGTATTATGTTCAGCAAATTTTAGACAGTCTCGGATAAAATGATCAACTGATCCACATTTGAAACAGGAGCGGTCATGAAATCTACAGCTTCTTGAATGCCATTTGCCACAATGCTTGCACTCAGATCTGTCCTGACGATCATTACCAACACTGACAACAGAGGTGGCTCGTGTACTCACAGGGGGTCGATCACAGTCCTGTCTGAAAAAACCTGATGTTTTCTTAAAACCAGATGTATTTTTAGAACGGCCTGAATCATCCCTAAATTTCTTCGATGACTGATGAAAGGATTTTCCTGAAGATCTTTTATGAGACTCTCTAGCTCCATTATCAGCTTTTCTTTTCTCTTTACCGAGCTCTTCGGCTTTACAAGCTCGCTTGACAAGTACTACAAACTCTTTGATTTCCAGAATACCCACTAACAGTTTAATGTCATCATTCAACCCGTCCTCGAAGCATTTACACATGATAGCCTCAGACGAGACACATTCCCGAGCATATCTACTAAGTCTGACAAACTTTTATTCATAATCAGTAATTGTCATAGAGCCCTGTTTGAGCTCGAGGAATTCCTTCCGTTTCTGATCGATGAATCTTTGATTGATATATTTCTTGCGGAACTCGGTTTGAAAGAATTCCCAAGTAACCCGTTCTCTCGGCACAACTGAAATCAAGGTATTCACCAATAGTAGGCAGAATCACGCAACAGAGATATAGCACATTTTAAACACTCATCGGTTGTGCATGATAATTCATCAAACACTCGAATGGTGTTATTGAGCCAAAACTCACCGCTTTCGCATTATCATTATCACTCGCGAGCCTTGAATTCGATGAGCCTCGTGCTTTCGAATTCTATCAACCGAGGGCTTGCTTAATCTCAACGGGTCGACTATCAGAGGTACCACAGGTGCAGGGTTTGTATTAGTCGGGGGTGGGGGTTGTGTAACAGCTGGATTAGTTCGAACATATTGGGTAAACCAATCGTTTATCATAGCATAGAAGGCTTGTTTAGCCTCATCATTTTGATTACTTGCATTTAGTTGAGAGTCAATCGGTCGCCGCCCCGCCCGCGCGCGAGTAGGCGCTACACTCGACATCGCCGTCGACCATCGCTTGATCAGGATCAGAATTCATTACTATACGAAAAACACATTTCAACTGTCAGAAATCATCACACTATCATATTAAGACTTCATGGCATGTATAGCTAGACTCAAGCACGCTACGTTAGTCCTAGAATCGACTAAACCGCAGCTCTGATACCAATAAAATGTAATACCCTATAACCCTCATCCGTCGTCGAAATAGATTCATAAGGTATTACCTATCAGAAGACAGATCAAACTAGCCATTCAAAATCAATCATGCATAACCAAATATAGTTTCTTTGATCTTTCAACCATAAATAAATTTTATCTAAAGTTAAAATAACTAATGAATTTCAAGATATTTGACACATAAGTCCATAGAACCATAATCTCGTTTTTAGAAATTTAGCAAGCCATTTTCGCATGGCTAAAATATTTACAATTTCAAAATATATCTTGCTTCAAAAGAGAGTTAAGCCTATACATGCCATATTTCAAAATATAAAATATCAAAAGCACCAAAACAGTGACGATAGTATAGATGACTTTGAACTTGAAATTCCCGAGTCGTAGCTTCCAACAAGATTTATAAAATAGGATAACACAAGACATTCACAGTAACCCTTTAAGCTTAGTAAGTCTTAAGTATCTTAAACAACAAAACTTATTTGTACACATTATAACATATTCGAAATGCAATACTAATTAGCCGAATATACATAACCACGTAAAATCCATTTCATTTACTTATTATTTCATCAGAGTTCGAATTACATAATCATACCTTCTAAATGACTCGTAGTAATTCATCGATTCGACCTTATAAAGTTAATTCGAACCATTACATTCACATATAATTTCAATGATCATAATTATATGCATATAACATAAACTTGCATGTACTAAATTCAGGATAGCCGAATATAAATATACACAACCACCTTTCATATACTTCTCGTTTCAATTCATACTTTAATTCACATTTCTTCATATGCATAACAATTTATATGTACCTGGACAATTTAATCTATCAAATGAATCTAGATGCCGTATAGCATAATCTCATATTCATAGACTTTTATTACTTCACCGGTAATTTTCCTGCTAGGTATAAACCTAAACTTATCACCGGCACAAGGCCTGCTAGGTATAAACCTGAATTTATCACCGACACAAAGCCTGCTAGACATTAAGTCTGAAACTCATTCACTGGCATTATGCCTGCTAGGCTCATGGCCCGAAACAATTCCATCTGCTAAAAGCTTGCTGAGCCATAGGCCCGAATAATAATTCGAATATAAATTTCACAAATTCATAACATATACACTTCTTGTATTTATGCATTTCACATAAGCTAGTCACATCAGTCCACTTTGACTTCATTCACGTATAATCACTTGATAACTATCACACTATTGCTTCTTAATTTACTATTACATATCTTCAATCCAATGAATACAACTCACGGCAATATGATCATAACAAATTTCCTTATTTCACTCTCATGCATACTAATCGGCTTCAAGCATGTGTATATATATATATATTTATGCTAAAGGTATGGCTAAATTCTCCTGACATATCATGATTCATTCACAAATAACTTATGTTTAAATACTGAAACTTACCTCGAGTATTTTCGAACAATCTACGGGTTGGCTACTCAACTACTTTAGCTTTTCCCTTAGTCGAATTTGTCCCTCTATGCTCTTAAGCTTAATTCAAGAATTTTAAACTAATCATTATTCGACTATTCAAGCATTACTTCAAATTATAATATATATATATATATACATATTTAAATTTCACATATATAGATCATAGTAAACAAAAAAATAAAATACATTATAGGTCATCTTTGACCTTTCTATTTTCATCAATTTGAACCATTCGTTGGCCAAATATTTCATTCGGCATTAAGATACAAACAAGTTAACATTTTATTTATACACACCCTTAAGACCAAATGCATAATTCATTTATTTTAAAATATAATCCACATAGCCAAAGTACATATAACCCTAATGACCGAACAATTTGAATATGTATATCATCAAGGTTACTATGATCTAACCCTTAAACCTCATAGCCGAATATTCATTGTATATCTAACTTACATACACAAGCACAAAACTCATATGGCTATTATATAATTTGATAAACAATCATACACATACAACCATATATATATATAACATGTTCGAATATGCTATTATAAATTAAATACATATTGCGTTCTTAATATGGATTCAAGACTACATTTAACAATTGCATTTATTCTTAAATAATAGACTAAAACCATCATGGAACATTTTTCCTAACTCATTACCTTGCATGTCTGAATTTCATTAATTAATATACATACACCTCCAAATATTACATCATGGAACAAGTGCCGAATTACAAATTGTAATAAAATAAAAACATAAATCTTACCATGATATAAACATATTAAAACATTTTTTTATCAAATTCGGATATGTAGCAGGCCAATTTTGGGCCTTACCCTAACCCAGAGGCCCATTTACCCCTTTTACACCCCTAACCCAATACAAAACCCTTAACCCAACCTAACTTAATTAACCCAAGCCCATTAAACCAAAAAAAACAGAAGTCAGAAAAATAAACCCTAGCCCCCCAGCTAGGGTTCGGCGCCGCAACCACCCCCTGACCATCTGACCAGCGCCGCACCAACCTTCTGCCACCACCGCCACTGTCTCTATCAGCAACTTGCATCTGAAAACAATAAAAGGGAATAGACAGCAAGAAGAAAAAGGGGGGGCAATATATAATCAAAAACAGATAATGTCAAGGGGGAGGGATTTTGTAAATCAAAAAAAAAGAGAGGGGAAATCATTCGGGATTGAAGCAAAAAGAACAGAATACATATATTAGTCTTTTTAGCAAAAAAAAAGCAACAATAGATCAATATCACGAATCGATTAAGTTTAGATCGACATCAAGAAAGGTGAAAAGAAATCCATTTTTCCTCAGTTCACTTATCTGTTTTTTTCTTTCTCTTTTTACACTTCTTTTATTTTCTATATTCTAACACATATATTTGTACATATATTATAATACGAAAAAATATAAAAAAAAAAAAATGAAATTTTTACCTTTTCCGCCACTCCAAACCGACGCACCATCAAACCCCTTGGCCTGAGTCCCACCCAAGAGCTCCTCTCTTTCTCCCCTTTTTCTTCTCTCCCCCTTTTCTTTTCTCTCTTTCTTTCTTCTCACTGCAAAATGAAAATTTTTCAAAGAGATTTGGCTTATATAGTGAAGTAAAACGCGCCGCTTTTGGCCGTTGTCCTTAGGCGCTAAACAAATGTCGTTTAAATCGACCCAAAGCAACCCGACCCAAAGACAGAGAGGATCCGCGTGTTTTAGCGGAAGGGTCTAATTGCGCGAATGACCCTTCCGCTTTTCGAGAGGCTTTATAATTAAATCTTTTGTGTTTTGTAATTCTGCCTAAAGATTAAATCGATCTTATGATTTGATCCCCACCGATGCGTTATGTTTAGAGTGAGTGGAAATATTGCTAATTCGCCCCCTCAATGTTCCATGCGCGTTTAATTCAAATCCTTTTCTTGATTTTATTTCAATTCGCCCCATAACTTTGGTTTTAGTTTAATCTTAATCCTTTTGTTTGAATGTTATATTATTCTGTTTTTTTAATTTTAAAAAAAGCGTAATTATTATAAATATTATTATTTTATCTGGTTATTAGTTTTCTATAATGTATATACTTTTCGCATATATCTTTTATTATCTTTATCGATTTTTTATTACTATTATTTTATATTGTTATTATATTAGTATTATTGATAACATTATATTTTCGTCCTTATGTCTATTAGTATTTTCAGCAGCATTACTTTTTTATTTTTTATTTTTTATTATTCCATTATATCAATTTTTTATATATTTTATCATTATGTTAATAACTAGTAATGCTATTGTTACTTTTATTATTATTACTATTAGTATTTTACCATTATTAGTATAAGTATTAATTCTCCTTTAATATTTATATGTGTATATATGAATATTTATGTAACATATTAATAGTTTTTACTACGTATATGTTTCCGTAATATTACGTATTTTCAACGTTATTATTATACATTTTTATACATTACATATATACCTTTAGTATTGTATTTTTTATATATTGTGTATACATGTATTTTGTACATACGATATTATTTTTATATACCATTATAAATCATTACATTTATTATCTTCACTATTATAATTTATTATTTTATCTTAATACTATATTATGTATGTATTATTATACGTTATGTATATACTTTTTGATATATTATGTTTACATGTATTATGTATATTTCAATATCGGTTATATATTTTTTCATGCAAGCTTATGCACATATTTTCATCACATAGTCTTAATATCATTATTATATACTTTGTATATACTACATTGCTTTTTATTTCATGTTTAATTCTTATTATGCTTAATATCACGCATTGTCATTGTAATATTCTTGTTGTATGTATTATATGCCTTGATGTATTTCCAATTATCATCTTTCATTTCTCGCCCATTTTTATATATTGCCCCGTTGTTCATTATTTTAAAATATTTATTCGTGTTTTATTTATAAGGCAATATATCGATTTAACACCATGTCGTTGATTTCATCGCTATGTTGGGTGAACGTCAATCGACTCGTGTTAAGACGGTATATCCTTTTTTTTTAAAATAAAAAATAAAAAAATTTCAAAACTTCTCGCCTTCTTTTAATCGGATCACGACTAAATTTTATATTGAACTCGTATTTTTGAAAGTCAAGACAACACTTGTTTATAAGATACCAATTTTGGGCGTCGCGACGGCATAAAAACCTTCCTCGCAGCAACCGACTCCCGAACCCTAATTTTTCTCTGGCCTTTAAAGTAGACCTAAACTCGGCCTTTTCTCGTTTTTAAAGGAAAATCTAATAGGTGTCCGATCACACCTAGGAAAAAGGATCGGTGGCGACTCCCAGTTTATTTTAAAAATCAAAATTTCAATTTCCAAATTTTTAATCGCCACATTTAGCGACCCGAAAGTAAATTTTTACGTCGCTACAGCTGGCGACTCCACTGGGGAGAAGGTTTTGAGAGTCGAATCGAATAAACACGTTTTGTCAAAGTTTCTAAATTTCCTTGTTCAAAGTAAATATTTGGTCGTGATCCGAAAATCTCACTTTCAAAATTCATGCATTTGCATCGTGTTGTAAATATTTCTTCTAACTTGTTATTCGTTTGTTTTTCAGTTTTTATGGTTTTAATTCGGTTTAGTTTCTTTAAATAAAACGTAAAGGTTTATGAGTTTCCCCACACACCGTGTACTTGCATTTGGCATAACATGAGCTCTAAACCCGGCTCCGTCCGCTTTAAGTGAAAGTAAACGCTACGCCTTCGTGAGTTAACTCGTCCTCCGCACACTAGTGAATACTTTTGGGTTACATATGACTTATGCTTTCGTGAGTTAACTTGTCCCTCCGCATAGGCATAAGTAAATGTAATCCCTCGAATTGAACTCGTGAGCCTGTGATGGGCTATGACCGAGGCTCCGTGCTAAGTCTTAGCAGATGATAGTACGGGCAATTCGAGTACCTATTTAAAACAAAAACCCGCATATAATGAACTATACGAGCTGTCCAATTAGAGCCATGCCAACCTCTCATCCGCTTTATAGTCACCAAAATAAGTACACGGGGAAATGCTTTTTTCCTATCATTTGCACTGTCTATGTAAAAGAATTGGGTTGAGTAGTTTAATTTGTTTCTCAAAATATATTTGTTGTGTTGCTAACCAAGTTTGTTTGTTGTTATTTTTATTTTCATCATGCATCATAGGCATCACATTAGGAAGGTGTTGATTAAAGGATAGTTGCCAAAGAACGGGTTTCATGGAGGAGTCAATTACACAAATAATCGAGAAGAATGCCGTGGTTCGAGAGTGGTCTCTAAAAACTCAAAGAGAAAAGGGGGACAGCCTAGTGGAAGGGTGTGTTGCCAATTTGCCCGAACATACAACTGTGAATGTTCGCCAAAATAACCTTGAGGATTTGGTGCGAGTTTGGAATCAATGGGATTTAGATACTAGGGGCATTTTCACCGAGAGGTATGGAGATATAGCTCACTTGATCACCATTCGTGTAGACGAACAGTTGATTCAAGCCATGGTTCGATTCTGGGACCCGGCTTATCGCTGCTTTACATTCAATCAAGAGGACATGACTCAACCATAGAAGAGTATGTCTTGCTTTACTCCGCATCGACAATGTGCAATTCGGCAAGATATACGTGAAGGAGCCTAAGCCATTGACCTTTAGGAAAAAATTAGTAAGACCGATGCACATGACTGGATGCATGGGCCAAAAACAAATAAAAAAGAAGAATGAAACCGTTTGCATTCCATGGTCCAGCCTACGAGAATCGGTTCTGGAGTCATCCGGACATATTGAAGAGAGTTAATCTATTCGCCTTGGCCATTTACGGTTTGGTCATTTTCCGAGAGTTCTCGGACATATTGAGGTCGCAGTATTTGATTTCTTCGAAAGGCTAAAACAAGGAGTCAACCCTGTCCCGACTATCTTAGCCGAGACATTCAGGTCCTTGAGTACTTGTCGAAGGGTAGGAAAGGGACGATTTATCGGGTGTGCACAGCTGCTCAATGTTTGGATTTTCAGTCATTTTTGGAAAATAGAGCGCACTCCATTCCACATGTTTTCAAAAACATTCGCCCCGCTAGAAGCTTACCTCAAGAAAGAATGGCCGAAAGAAATCACCGAGCAACATTGGGTATCGGTTCTTCAGAATCTTCGCGCCGAGGATATAACGTGGAGAGCACCCTGGATCCGTCCTTCAGTCCTGCTATACAAATGTGGAGGCCAAGATTGGGTACCTTTACTCGGGTTATGGGGAGGAGTTGGATACGCTCCGCTATTAGTCCAAAGGCAATTTTCTTCGCGACAATTTATACCCGCAACCGGAGGGCTAGTGCAGTCCGAGTTCGCTTTCACAGGTGAGGGATATATGAAGAGAGTCCGAGACGTTGCAAAGTCTTGGAAGGAAATTCATTTCATGGAATTAGCCTTGTATGCTGATACCCTTACCCAGGACTATGACATATGGAGAAAGCAACGGGTAAGTAGTCGAAGAATCTCATCAACAAATTACACCGCCTAATCCCTTTTTGGAGGAGATGCCATCCGAGTTGGACATAGCTAGACAAGAATTCGAGCGAGAAAAAGCTAAGATGTCTAGGGACCTTAGTATCCTTCAAGAAGAAAACTATCAGTTGAAGATTAAAGCTCAAGTTAAAAGGTCCAGAATCAAAAGTACAAAGGGAGGCCGAGATCGTGAGAAACGACTTAAGGGACCTTCATTTGGAAAACAAGAAATTAAGAAGCACTATAAAGAATAGTGGATTGGGCAAGTCAACAGCTGAGTGGAAAGAAGAAATTAGTAACATCAAGGGAGGAATGGAGTTTTGGAAGGGAAAAGCAAAGAGAGAAGAGGAAAAGGCATGCACATGCAATAGAGAGTTAAGAAGGAAGAATGCCGAGTATGAAATGGCAAATCATGAATTTGCGAATAGTCATCTGAACATCGAGAATTAAAAGGAGAGTACGAGATTTAGAAAATATGCTACAATCTCGTCAACAACAATTAGATAACCTCCTAAGGCTCTAGAAGAAAAGAATGATCAGGACGATAGGGACATGCACGCGTACGGAAGGAACTCTCCAAGAAAAGGAAATGCAGCTCGACTTCTTGATTTATGAAATTCGCCAAGCGGCTATGCAAGTTGTTCAATTATCAGATGAAGCCGAAGTTCTCAGTTGCCAATTCCCTCCGAGCCAGAGATCGAGCATATCAGAATTTTTAGAGCAAGTGAAGAAACAAGGCAATGTGGCTAGGAAATTTGTGTAACTGGTGGAAAAATGAAAACTTTTTGTAATATACTCTTCTGATAAATGAAATGCCTACATATGGGGCTATCTTGAAATCAACACTAAATTCTTGCATATTTACTCATAACTAACATTTATGCATCATTTATTTCTTTGGACATTCATTCATTCATATACTCATTCATTCATTCATCGCATGTACATATCACCATCCACCGGAACTAAAAGAGCCATATAATCCGCAGTTGCAAGACTTCAAGACTGGAATCACGATATTCATACAGAACGCGTCGACAAACTAGGGCAATGGAAGCTGAGTTCAATGAGAGAATCGAAAGGATGGAAAGGGCTCAAAAAGAATTACAAGAGCAATCAAGCTAAATCGCAACAAGAGACGAGAGATCTAATGGTAAGATCTCGAGAGGATTCACTCGAGCAAAGAGATCAGATGGCCAAAATTATGGAGATGATGACAACTTTGGTCAAGGGAAAGGGACCCATGCAGAACCCCGATGTTATGGAACCTCAATCGAGAATTCACCACAATCAGGATCCACTCTATCCTCCGGGATTCACTCCACCACTCGTATATACAACACGAGAGGGTATGCTCAAGGAGAACCCGCAGCTTGGAACATCGACCTATGCCACCGCCTCCACCCACTAATTTGGGGCCGTGAATATTCGCGTCAAACCCAGGGGCCACCCTGCTGATCCCCTAGTTCCGATCCGGGATGACCCAGTAGTAGCCAAATTGAAATTGGATAACCATGACGCAAAAATATAGGAGTCCGGAGGAAAGACTCAAAGCAATAGAAGGCACCGAGGTCTTCTCCGCCTAGGTGCCAAGGAACTCACCTGCACTGATCTAATTTTGCCTCCGAAGTTCAAGGCGCTGATTTTGAGAAGTATGATGGGACTAGGTGCCCAAAAGCACATCTCATCATGTTCTCATTCGAAAATGATCGTTACGTGAATGATGATAAGTTACTTATACATTGCTTCCAAGATAGTCTAACTGGTCACCTCTACGTTGGTACAACCAACTCAAAGGGAAAAGATTAGATCCTGGAAAGACTTGGCATCCGTGATTCTCGAGAGCAATATAAGCATGTATCGGACATGGTGCCGCACTCGGATGACCTTACAAATGATGGAGAAAAAGCCGTCGAGAGACCTTTAGACAATGCGCAGAGATGGAGAGACGTCTCACCCAAGTGGAACCCCACTAACAAAAAAACGGAGATAACCGCTCTCTTTATCAACACCTTAAAGGCCCTGCTTTACGACAAATTAGTGGGAAGTGCCACAAAGGAATTCGCAGATATTGTAATATCCGGTGAACTAATAGAGAATGTTTGTCAAGAGCGGTAGAATGGAAGGATCGTAAGGCTCAAGAAAAGCAAAGACCCATAAGGAAAAAAGAGCTGTAGCCCACATGGTGGGAACTGAAATCGTTATAGTCCCAATTCATATCCTAACCAACCTCGACCCCGACATTATACACCTTCAAATTTTTATTATCCTCCTCAAAACCCTTACTACCAAGCACCACCTCCTCCTACCCCGTATACGCCATGAACAACCAAAGACCCACACCACTTTTTTTCACAAAACACTACACCCATCCAAAACCAACCGAGAAATGAATCAAGACCAACAAGGCCTAATCCCGAGACCTCAATTTACTCCCATCCCCGTGTCATATGGGGAGCTATACCCAAAACTCTTGGAAAAACAATCGATCTCTCCCCACTACATGGCACCCTTAAACCTCCATACCCAAAATGGTACGATCCAAACGCTAGTTGTGCATACCATGCGGGAACGAGGGCATTCTACCGAGAACCGTGCTCGCTTTCAAAAGGAGAGTTCAAGGGCTCATCGATGCGGGTATTTTGCGATTTGATGGTACTAGCAAGATGCACTAGAAATCCTTCCCAAATCACACCAAGGAATGTGAGTGCAGAGGAGAGGAGGATAAACGACGAAGTAAAAAAGATGGGTATCTCGAAGTAAGAACACCTCTGCAGAGAAATGGGAGGTGCTAGTTGAAAAAGGGTTGCTTTGTCGCCTTAGTGGAGTATTCGAAAGAAGGGATGCGAGGAGTCACGCTTTTTATGAGTTCCATGACATCGAAGGACACGACATTCATCCTGTGATGAATTCGTAAGATTATTGCAAAGTATGATGGATAACAAGGAGATCGGGATTTTTGTAAAGTCGAAGAGGCCTATAGTGGAGAAATATGTGCCTCGACAATCAACCATCGCCCCCTTATAGCGCTGATCGACCATTGGTGATCTATTATGACGCCAGAAGGAGCCGGTGAAACCAAAGATGATCATTGAAATACCATCTCCTTTTCCTTACAAAAATGACAAGGCGGTATTTTGGAAATACGATGTCAACATCGTAACACCCGAAAGAGAAAATCAAGCCGCAACAGAAGCGTCGGGAAGTGGGTCACTTTACCCGAAGTGGGAGATACTATTCTAAAGAAGTTGAACCGGTAAAGAAAAGTAGCGACTTGAAGCAAAAGGGAAAGCGCAAAGATGCACGGTCGAAGTCGAGCAAGAAATTCCACCCGCAAAGAAACTAAAAGCCTCGTGAATGAGGAAGAAGCTCAAGAATTCTTGAAATTTATCAAGCACAAAGTTGAATATAGTGTGGTGGAACAATTGAGCAAGCAACAATGAGAATCTCGCCTATCTCTCATCATTAAATTCAGAGCCACACCGGAATGCCTTATTGAAGGTGTTGAATCAAGCTTATGTAGCCAACAATATATCTGTTGAGAAGCTTGATAGGTGGGTAAACAATCTGAATGCGGACAATTTCATCTCTTTTAGTGATGATGAGATACCGCCAAACGGTAGAGGATCGGTGAAAGCACTGCATATCACGACTACGCAAGGGCTACATAATACCGAACGTGCTCATCGATAATGGGTCAAGATTAAATGTTATGCCATTGGCCACACTTTCCGTATCACCGATGGATTTGTCCTACTTAAGGCCCCGCTCATTCCACGGTAAGGGCATTTGATGGGACGAGACGTGAAGTTATGGGAAAGATTGAGATCCCTCTAGAAGTGGGCCCGTACATTTATGATGTCGAGTTCCAAGTCATGGACATTACACCCTCTTATAACTGCCTTTTGGGAGACCCCGATCCATTCTCGCTGAGCGATCCGCCATCCTCCACCAAAAATAAAATTTATCATGGACGGCTGTCTCGTCACAATCGAAGAGAGAAGAAGATATTGTCGCATCTATCTCTTCGGATGCACCGTGCTTGGAAGTAAACAAAGACGCAGCGGGAGTGTTCCTTCCGATCCCTTGAATTTGTGAATGCCACTTTCGTTCTTTGAGGAAACAGAAATTCGAGTCTTTAAACCGCGAGAAATACCGTAATGGGTGTCAAGTTGACCGTAGGAAGAGGAGCTCGAGTAAGAAGAGGTTTAGGCGGACATCTACAAGGAATAGTTAGGGCTTTAAAGCCGGATGCAGACAAGGCTCGATGCGGTTTGGGGTTCCAGCCTGATATGCGTCAAAGAAGAAGACAGTGGAAGAAACATTAGGAAAGAAGGATTGCAAGAACTTTCGGTAGAGAACCGAATGGGAACCAATAGAATACCCTCCTTTGTCAAAAACATTTAAATCATGGAACGATATACCTCTGGACAAGACGATCCACGAACATGCCGAGGATAATTGAAAGGGGTTTTCGAATGTCGAGATAAATGTCATTGACAAAGGGGCTGGTACAAGTAAAGATGTCTCGAGGATACGCCTTGCCCTCCCGGTTTCATGTTGAACAATTGGACTTCCGAGGAGCTTCTTGTAGTTTATAAGTCTTGAGTAATGCCAAACATTAACCTTCTATTATGTCTTTAGATATAATAGAATTCTTTTGTAAGAGCGTGCATTCGCTCTTTATCATTTAAATGAATATCAATGAAGATGCATTTTGTCACGATTTTTTTTCGCATTATCGCTAATTTCATGATCATTTTCTCATTTCATAACCTATACTCACATTTGCCACATTCCATGCCATAACATTTTTGTCTGTTGTTTCCCATACTCGGATGCCCCTCTATAGCTTCCTTTTCCATTCAACTTTCAGGTGCTCAGATATCAATGACATGAACAAACCCGTTACGAGTCTTGAAATTGATTTTGAGAAGGCTATTTGCTTAGGGGAATTTGAAGCCGAAGAAAATGCTGAAGATTACGTCTCGTCTCCTGAATTGTTAAGAATGGTGGAACAAGAGGATAAACAGATTTTGCCTCATGAAGAATCTGTGGAAACAATAAACTTGGGCACTGAAGAAAGGAAACAAGAAGTGAAGATTGGGACTTCTATTTCAGAAAGCACCAGGCATAATTTGATCGCTCTACTCTGCGAATACAAAGATGTTTTCGCATGGTCATACCAGGACATGCCAGGGCTAGATGAAGATTTAGTAGTCCATAAGCTCCCATTGAAGCTAGAATGCAAGCCCATCCAGCAAAAATTAAGACGGATGAGACCCGAAATGCTACTGAAAATAAAAGAGGAAGTCAAGAAGCAATTTGACGCTGGTTTCCTACAAGCCTCCAAATATCCAGAATGGGTGGCTAATATAGTCCCGGTACCAAAGAAAGATGGCAAGGTACGAATGTGTGGGGACTACCGTGACTTGAATCGAGCCAGCCCAAAGGATAATTTTCCCTTACCACATATTGACACGTTAGTGGACAACACAGCAAAACATTCATTGTTTTCTTTTATGGATGGATTCTCAGGGTATAATCAGATCAAGATGGCCCCTGAGGATATGGAAAAAACTACCTTCATAACAATGTGGGGAACGTTCTGCTACAAGGTGATGCCATTCGGGTTAAAGAACGCTGGGGCAACGTATCAGAGGGCTATGGTGACCTTATTCCATGACATGATGCATAAAGAAATAGAGGTCTATGTCGACGACATGATTGCTAAATCCCGAGGGGAAGAAGAGCATATAGTGAATCTCAAGAAGTTGTTTGACAGATTGAGAAAGTTTCAATTAAAACTCAATCCAGCCAAATATACGTTTGGGGCGACCTCAGGAAAGTTGCTAGGCTTCATTGTCAGTGAAAGAGGTATCGAGGTTGATCCAGATAAAATAAAGGCTATTCAAGAGTTGCCACCCCCGCGCACGCAAAAGGAAGTTAGAGGATTTTTAGGGAGATTGAACTATATCGCCCGATTTATCGCTCAACTTACCAACCAATGCGATCCAATCTTTCGGCTTCTGAGAAAACATAACCCAGGAGAATGGAATGAGGAATGCCAGGTGGCCTTTGATAAGATAAAGCAATATTTGTCTAGTCCTCCAGTGCTAGTACCGCCAACTCCGGGAAGACCATTGATTCTGTATTTGGCTGTGTTCGAAAATTCAATGGGTTGCGTACTGGGGCAACACGATGAGACGGGAAAGAAAGAAAAGGTGATTTACTACCTCAGCAAAAAGTTCACTGAATATGAGGCAAAGTATTCGTCCATTGAAAAATTTTGTTGCGCTCTAGTTTGGGTAGCTCGAAGACTCAAACAATACATGTTGTACCATACGACATGGTTGATTTCAAAGTTAGATCCGATAAAATACATGATGGAATCACCGGCACTATCAGGAAGAATGGCCCGATGGCAGATTCTCCTTTCGGAATATGACATTGCCTATGTAAGTCAGAAGTCAATAAAAGGGAGCGCAATAGCCGACTTTCTAGCAACTCGAACGACAGAAGAATATGAGCCGTTAAGATTCGATTTCCCAGACGAAGATTTAATGTGCATCACAGAAAAGGAATCCGAGTCCTCAAAAGAGAAATCATGGAAGATGTGTTTTGATGGTGCGTCGAATGCTTTGGGGCATGGAATCGGAGCAGTCCTGATATCACCAGAGAGGAATCATTATCCGTTCACTGCAAGACTGAACTTCTTTTGTACCAATAATATCGCAGAATATGAGGCTTGTATCATGGGGCTTCGTGCAGCTATTGATCGAGACATCAAAATCCTAGAGGTGTACGGAGACTCAGCTCTAGTAATTTACCAAATCCGTGGAGAGTGGGAAGTGAGGATTCAAAATTTATCAAGTTACAGGTGATTAAGTGGCGAATTGATCAAGGAATTCAAAGAAATAACTTTTCATTACTTCCCACGAGAAGAAAACCAATTAGCCGATGCCCTGCCACTTTGGCTTCAATGTTCAAAGCAAGTAAAGAAGCGAGAAATAATGCCCTCAAAATGAGCATATACGAAGTTCCTGCGCACTGTTGTAGCATTGAAAAAGAAGTAGACGGACGTCCATGGTTCCACGATATATTAGAATACATCAAGAATCAAAGGTATCCCGAACAAGCGAATGAGAATGACAAAAGAACAATCGTAAGAATGGCAACGGGATTTGTTCTTGACGGGACATCCTGTACAAAAAGGAAAGGATCAGTGCTCTTGAGATGTGTGGATGATGCCAAGCTAGAAAAATACTTGAAGAGGTCCATGAGGGAATCTGCGAACACATGCCAATGGTTTCAATATGGCGTAAAGATCATGAGACTCGGGTATTATTGGTTGACAATAGAAAATGATCGCATCAATTTTGCCGAAAAATGCCACAAATGTCAAATCTATGGCGATAAAATCCATGTAGCCCCTTCGCCCCTTCATGTTATGACTTCTCCGTGGCCTTTTTCTATAAGGGGCATGGATGTCATAGGGCCAATTTCTCCAAAAGCATCAAATGGACATCGATTCATTTTTGTGGTCATCGATTACTTCACAAAATGGATAGAAGCCGCTTGTTCGCCAATGTGACGAACTGCAGTTTGCGTGTTTTTGAAAAAGGAAATCATTTGCCGGTGATGGCTTGCTTTGAAAGAATCATTTCAGATAATGCCACGAATCTGAACAATAAGATGATGAAAGAAGTGTGCGAGCAGTTCCAAATAAAGCATCATAATTCTTCTCCTTATCGCCCAAAGATGAACGGGTCAACATTGAAGCGATAACAAGAACATTAAGAGGATCATTGGGAAAATGATCGAGACGATAAAGATTGGCACGAAACTTCCATTTGCTTTGTTTGCATATCGCATATCCGTGCGAACATCTACTGAGAGCAACTCCTTTCTCTCTAGTCTATGGAATGGAAGCTGTGCTACCTATCGAGGTTGAGATCCCCTCTCTGCGAGTCTTAATAGAATCAAAATTAGAAGAAGCAGAATGGGTTCGAGCTCGATACGATCAGTTGAACCTCATAGAAGAAAAACGTCTAAGGGCAATTTGTCACGGGCAGATGTACCAAAAGAGAATGATCACCGCCCATGATAAGAAGGTACGACCAAGAGAATTCCATGAAGGAGAACTTGTGTTGAGAAAAATTCTCCTGATACAAAAAGACCTGCGAGGAAAATGGGCACCAAACTGGGAAGGACCATACGTCGTAAAGAAGGCATTTTCAGGAGGAGCTTTGATCCTTACCGAGATGGATGGCAAGGAGCTACCAAATCCAGTAAACTCAGATGCAGTGAAGAAATACTATGCTTGAAAGAAAAAGTCAAGATGAAAACCCGAAAAGGGCATCTTAAAAAAAAAAAAAGATCAGAGCGAAAACCCGAAAAGGGTGCTTTGATTAAACGCAAAAGATTAGGATGAAAACCCGAAAGGGCGTTCTAATGAAGCAAGCATTCGGCTTACAAGGCAAGATGTTTTAAATCAGACGACAAACAAAGTGAGACTACGATGATTTGAAGCATCTCAGCTCAAAATCTTCTACGCAAGGAGCCAGACTCGAAAAGATTCTTGATTGAGGAACATGGAAGAGTTCATGTGTTGAATATCTAGAGCATTTGTATCCGCTGAATACGATCCTTTCTTTCTTTTTGACATTTTTACTCTCATTGGTTAACTTCCTTTGTGTGCCCCACTTGAAATAAATGAATATGAGATATCATTTTTGTCCCTACTTGACCTTTTTTCATGCACCTCATTATGTGTTTATTTGCATGATAAATGGTGAAATGACATGCTCTAAACAAAAGAAATGTTAAACACAATAGCCTCAAGGCAAGAGTAAAGTTCAACCAGGGGCTAAAGAATGATATCTGAGAAACGTTGATTACTTGTAAAGCCTGAAGGCGGGTACATGGCTTAAAGAGAAAGTCAAGAGCCGAAGTAATGAATGCAGAACAATCGTGGCTAAATGGACATACGACAAACATGCTTAAGGAGCATTGCATAATCATGTAGGCATAAAAGCATTTAAGACAAACATGTGCATATCATGATAACCTCATGCATGGCATATACAGGTACTCCAACAGAGCAAGAAACCTGGAATGAGAGTCGCATTGAATCAAGTGAAAAGACACCTGAGCTCTACCAAAGGACAGGTTTTGGTATTTTGATGTTTTTAATTCATGCTTTTCAAGGAAAATCAACTCATATTGCGAGAGGTGAGTTGAGCCTTAGGTCACACACTGAGGTATTTTTAGTTCATGTTTCAAGAAGTTGACTCATATTGCGAGAGATGAGTTGAGCCTCGGGGCACGCTGAGGTATTTTCAATTTCTACTTTTCAATTCCTGTTTTCAATTTATGTTTCAAAAAAATCAACTCATATTGCGAGAAGTGAGTTGAGCCTCAAGACACGTTGAGGTAATTTCAATTTCTGTCTTTCAAAAATCAACTCATATTGCGAGAGGTGAGTTGAGCCTCAAGACACGTTGAGGTAATTTCAGTTTATGTTTTTCAAAGAATCAACTCATATTGCTAGAGGTGAGTTGAGCCTCAGGACAAGCTGAGGTATGTTAAATTTCTATTTTCAATTTATATTTTTCAAAAATCAACTCATATTGCGAGAGGTGAGTTGAGCCTCAAGACATGTTGAGGTAATTTCAGTTTATGTTTTTCAAAGAATCAACTCATATTGCTAGAGGTGAGTTGAGCCTCAGGACAAGCTGAGGTATGTTAAATTTCTATTTTCAATTTATGTTTTTCAAAGATCAACTCATATTGCGAGAGGTGAGTTGAGCCTTTAATTTCTGTTTTTCAAAAGATCAACTCATATTGCGAGAGGTGAGTTGAGCCTTTAATTTCTGTTTTTTTTCAAAAATCAACTCATATTGCGAGAGGTGAGTTGAGCCTTTAATTTCTGTTTTCCAAAAATCAATTCATATTGCGAGAAATGAGTTGAGCCTCAGTTCACATGCTGAGGTATTTTCGATTTTTGTTTTTAATGTCTGTTCATATTGCGAGAAATGAGTCGAGCTCAAGATCACATACCAAGCAAAGAATAAAAATTGAAGCTAATGGAAGACACCAGATTTGGGTTCCTTGAAGTCGCAGTAAAGTAGGTCAAAGTTGCAAGTCTCATCCCCCTGAAGTTGCAGTGGAGCTGATCAAAGATATCAATGCTCGCCTTTTAGAGTTACAGAAGAGAAAATCAGAAATCTCATCTCACTAAAGTGATAGAAGAGCAGATTGAAGTTGTAGATTTTATCTTTTCGAAGCTACAAGGGAAGCAGATTGAAGCCACAAACTTCATATCCTCGAAGTTTCATTGAAAAAATTGAAGTTACAAGGCATATGTCAGAAGACACTGTGGATTGAACCAAAGCTACAAGACACAGTGGATTGGATAGAGCCTACCTGAATAAGACGAGCACCAATGAAGTCAAGACTCGCAAGACAGGGCAAAATTGGCCTTTCTTTGTGTCTTTGCTCTATTCTCGTTACACGACAATGAGCAAAGAGGCGGTAACATGTGAGCCCAATTTTGGGCCTTACCCAACCTGCAGGCCCATTTACCCTTTTTACACCCCTAACCCAATACAAAACCCTTAACCCAACCTAACTTAATTAACCTGAGCCCATTAAACCAAAAAAAAAAAGTCGAAAAAATAAACCCTAGCCCCTAGCTAGGGTTGGCGCGCCATAACCACCCCGACCATCGACTCACGCGCACCAACCTTCTCGCCACCACCGCCACTGTCTCTATCAAAGCAACTTGCATCCGAAAACAATAAAAGGGAATAGACAAAGAAGAAGAAAAAGGGGGCAATATATAATCAAAAGCAGATAATGTCAAGGGGAGGGATTTTGTAAATCAAAAAAAGAGAGGGGAAATCGTTGAGGATTGAAGCAAAAAGAATGAATACATATATTAGTCTTTTTAGCAAAAAAAGCAACAATAGATCAATATCACGAATCGATTAAGTTTAGATCGACATCAAGAAAGGTGAAAAGAAATCCATTTTTCCTCGCTTCACTTATCTGCTTTTTTCTTTCTCTTTTACACTTCTTTTATTTTCTATATTCTAACACATATATTTGTACATATATTATAATACGAAAAATATAAAAAAAAAAAAATGAAATTTTTACCTTTTTCCTGACCAAGTGACGAATCAACCCCTTGGCGAGTCCCACCTGAGCTCCTCTCTTTCTCCCCTTTTCTTCTCTCCCCTTTCTTTTCTCTCTTTCTTTCTTCTGCACAAAAATGAAAATTTTTCAAAGAGAGAGTTTGGCTTATATAGTGAAGTAAAACGGCGCCGTTTTGGCCGTTGTCCTTAGGTGCTTAAACGGCATCGTTTCGTCGACCAAAAGCAACCCACCCAAACACAGAGAGGATCGCGTGTTTTTAGCGGAAGGGTCTAATTGCGCGAATGACCCTTCCGCTTTTACGAGGCTTTATAATTAAATCTTTTGTGTTTTGTAATTACGCCTAAGATTAAATCGATCTTATGATTTGATCCCCACCGATGCGTTATGCTTAGAGTGAGTGGAAATATTGCTAATTCGCCCCCTCAATGTTCCATGCGTTTAATTCAGTCCTTTTCTTGATTTTATTTCAATTCGCCCCATAACTTTGGTTTTAGTTTAATCTTAATCCTTTTGTTTGAATGTTATATTATTCTGTTTTTTTTTTAATTTTAAAAAAAACTGGTAATTATTATAAATATTATTATTTTACTGGTTATTAGTTTTCTATAATGTATATACTTTTCGCATATATCTTTTATTATCTTTATCAGATTTTTTATTACTATTATTTTATATTGTTATTATATTAGTATTATTGATAACATTATATTTTCGTCCTTATGTCTATTAGTATTTTCAGCAGCATTACTTTTTTATTTTTTATTTTTTATTATTCCATTATATCAATTTTTTATATATTTTATCATTATGTTAATAACTAGTAATGCTATTGTTACTTTTATTATTATTACTATTAGTATTTTACCATTATTAGTATAAGTATTAATTCTCCTTTAATATTTATATGTGTATATATGAATATTTATGTAACATATTAATAGTTTTTACTACGTATATGTTTCCGTAATATTACGTATTTTCAACGTTATTATTATACATTTTTATACATTACATATATACCTTTAGGATTGTATTTTTATATATTGTGTATACATGTATTTTGTACATACGATATTATTTTTATATACCATTATAAATCATTACATTTATTATCTTCACTATTATAATTTATTATTTTATCTTAATACTATATTATGTATGTATTATTATACGTTATGTATATACTTTTTTGATATATTATGTTTACATGTATTATGTATATTTCAATATCGAAGTTATATATTTTCATGCAAGCTTATGCACATATTTCCATCACATAGTCTTAATATCATTATTATATACTTTGTATATACTCATTGCTTTTTATTTCATGTTTAATTCTTATTATGCTTAATATCACGCATTGTCATTGTAATATTCTTGTTGTATGTATTATATGCCTTGATGTATTTCCGATTATCATCTTTCATTTCTACCCATTTTATATATTGCCCGTTGTTCATTATTTTAAAATATTTATTCGTGTTTTATTTATAAGGCAATATATCGATTTAACACCATGTCGTTGATTTCATCGCTATGTTGGGTGAACGTCAATCGACTGCGTGTTAAGACGGTATATCCTTTTTAAAAAATAAAAAAATAAAAATTTCAAAACTTCTCGTCTTCTTTTAATCGGATCATGACTAAATTTTATATTGAACTCGTATTTTTGAAAGTCAAGACAACACTTGTTTATAAGATACCAATTTTGGGCGTCGCGAGGGTGCTAAAACCTTCCTCGCGCGTAACCGACTCCCGAACCCTAATTTTTCTCTGGCCTTTAAAGTAGACCTAAACTCGGCCTTTTCTCGTTTTTAAAGGAAAATCTAATAGGTGTCCGATCACACCTAGGAAAAAGGATCGGTGGCGACTCCCAGTTTATTTTAAAAATCAAAATTTCAATTTCCAAATTTTTAATCGCCACATTTAGCGACCCGAAAGTAAATTTTTACGTCGCTACAGGATAAAAAAAATAATCCTTAGATATCAAATCTCTTACAACACATTGACTAAGTTCAATAACCTAATACATTTATATTTTTTTATCCATGCATATTATAACCGAACCAGCCACACAAATTCAACCTAAAACATTAACCTTTCCCAAAACATATAATACCTATCTCAAAATTAATTTATAACTATTTAAATCATTTAAACATCCAACACCAAATTTTCTTTAACTAAGCACATTTTCGGCAATGATAATGGCAATGTAACAAACCTTTAATCCAACTTATAATTTTTGCTTATCACATTCAAAGCATCCACTCCATTCCATCATTTTAAAACACAAACATTACTCAAACATTGCCTAAGTTCACATTCGGCAATTTCACCAATACACAAGCCGATTTTTCCTATCATCTAAACTACCTAAATGAACATTAAACTATCTCAAACATCACCCATTTGCAATTATTCATTAAAACATAAGGACAACAATCATTCCCTTCAAAAATCTTCCATAGCCGAATACTCATATCACTATTAAATCCAAAATTTTAACATGGCTAAGTTAGGGACTTAGTAACTAGCTTAATATATAATACAATTTCAAAAATTAACATGAATTTCATACCTTAAGTCTAGCTCAAAAGTGACCGAATGGCTATCTCCCCTTTCTTCTTTAAGGTTCGGCTCAACTAAGGAAGAAGATGAACCAAACCTTTTGTTCTTTTTTTCTTATTTCAATTAATATTTTTATTTCATAATTTAAACCATTACTATTATATAATATTAATATATAATACATATTTTGCTTAACATCATCATTATGGCCGGCCACTACAACTAAAGTGGGAAATTTGACATGCAAATCCACTTATTTTACACCATTAATTATTTAACCACTACAAAAATTACCTATCACATTTTTAAAATTTCCACATAAGTCCTATTTAATAATTTCACTCACAAATGACAATATCAAAGCATGAAATTTTCACACATGCACTTTCACATATAATAAGCACAGAATATAACATCTAATTATTTTTATGACTCAGTTTTGTGGTCCCGAAACCACTTTCTAACTAGGGCCAAATTAGGGCTGTCACAAAGGCTGAAAAAGAGGATAAGAATCGAGATTAATTTAATAAATTACCAAACTTAGAAAAATAGAGCTAATTACTAAATTACAAACAAGTGCCAGAATTAAAACCATCCAAACCTAATGAAGTGAGATTTTTCTCAATATAATAACTTTAACTTGTCTAAGCTCTTTATGAAAGAATAACAATATGTAATTACATGACTCTATAAAATTTTTTTTTATATAAGAACAAGTACATAATAGGAAATAATTCAGCAACTGAAATGAACGATCATAGTTAGGTAATTAATCAAATCAAATCTCGATAAAAAGAGAGTCAATAAGAAGAGAAAAATTCTTAATGAATCAAAAAGGGTTAATCTGTGGGTTAACGTTTAATGGGGCAATATCAAGAAATAGTGTTTACGGCTCAAAAAGGGGTTCACTAAGGGTTAATTATGTGGGTAGGCTTTTCATGAGGTGAGTGGGATAAAACCTAGGTGCCTTTATCATCTCAATATATCAACTCAAAGGTGTGATCTCGACATGTATAATCGATGCAAGTTCTAAAATAACAAATCAGTGTTGTCTCACTCATAACCATCAATAAAAGTGAGCAAGAAAGATATATGCTCTAAAAGCCTCAAAATCTCACAAAAATTATGGGTTTTTGATGTTAATCCTATAGATTTATAACTTCAAGAAAATACCTCAATTCAGGGAAACAACCTAACAATTTTAGTTTTCAAAAATTCAACTTACCATGCTTGATTCTCTATTGTCCTAAAGTTTAAATAATCAATACACAATTACTTATGTTTTAATCCTAATACATAATAATAAAAATTATAATTCAATCCAAATTCATTCTAATAGTAATATGAGAAAGATATAATTCAGGGATTTTTTTATAATCAAATAAGTAACCTCCCCACACTTAAGATGTACATTGTCCTCAATATACAAAGATAAATAATATCAATAAAAATAGAATATCATAAAAGAGAGGGAGAGGTAGAACTGCCCTGAATTTGGATGTAATCCTTGGAATAGCAAAAGTGGATTTATAAATATTGGAAATGTAGTGCATGCATAACTAGGCAGAGGTGAAGGTGGGGTAGGATACTCCGGTGGTGGTAGAGGTTGGGTTCCACAATTACAATGCCAAGCGAATAGGTTATCGTGGTGGTCGGTGTCATAGTGGCTATTGTCGGGGTCGAGCAGGACATGGCAGGCATGGATCATCTTTTCCCAAAAGGTTGTTTGTACATTCTTGAGTAGCACCAATCGACTGAACCTTTTGAAACTGCGATATCACCAGTAATGTTTTAGGGAGTTATATCAATGGGGTTATCATTTTACTCATAAAGGAACAGCCATATAAATAAAGGGTTCAAAATATACTAATAAAATTCTTTTAGAACATGAAAATAGAAATAGAAAGAAAAACAAAAGGATCAAAAAAATAAAGTGAAAAATAAATGGACTCAAAATTCCTCATCGGCAGCTGGATCGTGAGGTGGTGGTACTAGAGGCAAAATGTGGAAATGTTGGCAAATCTGCTGCAGAGTCGCCTCGATAGGTCGAATCGCTGAGTGGAGTTGTCGAAATGCTGAGTGCAATAGTGCTCGAATCGAGTCAGGTGGTTAGAAATATCTGTCAATGAAGTAGCCGTATGAACTAGTCTGTGACTCGACAGTGGCGGAGGAGGTGGGTTCTCCTGAAAGGAAGGGATATCATTAGTAAATCCTCCGGGTCATCCTGATCGGTGGCTCGGGGTAATCGGTATTGAAGAGGATCGAACCCATGACAAAGCTCTATCATCCTCATGTAGAGCATGCTCGAGATGCCCTATGGGGATATCTGACCGATGAGTGTAAGTGACGAGGATTGTGCCAATGTGTTAAGAAGCCCAATGTGTCGAGCTAGAAGAGTCACGTAAGGGCCTATGCAGATGCCCCCCTTTCTGTGTCATTCGTTCTGATGGTGAAAGGCTAGTGCTATGAAGTAGGCGAGGTCAAAAACATGCCCTTAGATCACGCTCCATAAAAAGTATGCGTCGTGAGGATTAACAACGCCACTGCTCTCTCGTCGCCCTGTTAAGGTCTGACATAAAAGGGCGTGGAAATACCGTAATGCTGGAGAGAGAGCCAATGCCTTGGAGCGGCTGGAGTCATAGATGCCTATAGTAGGAATGAGGGTTGCCCAACATGAGGAAGGTGCGTAATGAATGTGACGGTGGAGATGGGGAAAGTTGTCGTACTCCATAAATTCCTCTGTCTAAAGTCCCAAGGCAACTCTGAATTCAGGGACACTCAGTTGACGCACTAGACCGCCAAGACGGAACTGGACTGTGTCGAGATCATCGTACTCTGACATAACCGTCTACAAGTGAAATGTCGAACAAAGTTCCAAAGTGAACTCTAGGTACGTCGGCTCAATAATGTCGAAGAAATGGTTCCAATGAGCGGTAACAAAGAGGGCCGAACTAAGTCAGCGAGATAGACCTGTTCTAATGCAACCCAGTCAATGCACCGACCCACTTCGAGGGGTCGAGCACGTAGAATCTAAAACATCTCCTCCTAAGGTCCTGGTGGCAACTATAGAAAGAGATGCCCTATTTCATTGGTCGCACTTGAGGATGTCGCTCCTGGACCCTTCCGCTTTTTAAAAGTGGGGACTGTGGCTTTGGTCTTTCCGCGTGGATTTGTCATAATGAGTCTGTAAGAAAAAATATTTCAATATGAGAAAAATAGAAACAAACACAACATCTAAAGAACTCATCGAGAATGTTAAAACTAAATCATGTGACATTTATTCCTATATGCAGTAATGTTCACAAGTGCAAGAACTCACAAGTTATGAATTGGAACTTAGTGTATACCAAATGAATTCAATCCATCCAATACATCGAATGGTGAGAAATAAACAAGATAATCCTATCATTTTTAATTACTAACAAAATCGAAAACTATCTAGAGAATTTATTATTTAGCATTAGTGAATGAAATCAAGAATCAACATAATAAACGAAAAATCAAGTTATCCTCTGTTATGGTTAAAATGAATGCACTAACAATAATTATAAATTTCCAAAATGAATGCTAAAAACTAAAGTTAACAAAACAAGAATCAAAAGTAAAAGAATAAAATGGGGAATAGAGGGGTTAAAGAACATGCGAGCCAACGGTTGATGGTAGTCGGCGCAAGGGGCAAGCGGGGTAATAGTGCATTGTCGTCGGTACAAGGGGCGAACGGGGACTGCGATGGTGCATGGTGGTCGGCGCAAGGGGCAAATAGGGAGAAGAGAGGGGGAAAAAGAGAAGAAAAGGAAGGAGAAAGGGGAAGAAAGAAAGGAAAAAAGGAAGGAAATGAGAGTGGGGGTATTGGTTGCCGGTAGCTCGTCGGAGAATGGTGGTCGGAGTGGAGAAGATGAATAGTAAATGGGGTGATAAATAGTGAAAGGTGGGGTTTAAATAAGAAAAGGAATGATTTTAGGGTTAGAGATTTGATTAAAAATGGGGGTCATAGTCGTGCAAGCCCTGTTTTGGACCACACAATCGTGGCCTACACCCGTGTGCTTCACTCTGAGCCCGTGTTTTTCACAAAATTTTAAGTCAATATTGCACATGGCCTTTGGGCACTCCCGTGTATCCAGGTCGTGTGGCACACACGGCCGCATCGCATGGCCGTTTACTCTTTTGTTCGTTTCTCCTACAACCGTTTTAGGTCCCACATGCCCGTGTCTTAATTTGTGCTTGTGGTCTGATGTTTTAAGTTTGTGTTGCACACGGCCTTTGGACATGCCCGTATGTCTCGGCCGTGTGATGTACTCGGCTGTCTTGCACGACCGTGTGCTCTTTTGTTCGTTTCTACCACGCCCGTTTTTGGTCCAACACGCCCGTGTGTTATAGTCAGGATTGCCCACGACTTTTGGGCACAATCGTGGGATTTTCCAGTATCTTATCCTCACTTGTTGAAGAGTTCAAAGTGTGTGCTCAGGTTCCCATACAGCCTCAGGCACGCCCGTGTTCTATCCCACACATCTGTGTGTCTGAACACACGGCCGTATGTCGTGCCCGTGGAGCTCCCTGTCGTATTTAAAATTTGGAAGTTTAGCTCCAATTTTCAGACGGTCTAGGACATGCCCATGTGTCCAGGTCGTGTTCGTCACTGTCGATTGTCAACACTAATGCTTTAAGAGTTTACACGGCTCAAGGCATGCCCCATGTCTCCAACCCATGGTGAGCACAAAGCTTAGGACACGCCCGTGTGTCAGGCCGTGTGTGTCAAAAATTTTCCTGCATTTAAACTATGATGAAAGAAAAATAAACTTATTTAGTGGGGTTAGTGCTCAGGTTGCCTCCCGAGAAGTGCTTATTTAAAGTCTAAACTCGACTTGTACCTTGAAGGCATATTTAGGCATGTTCGCGGAGCCATAGCTCCTCTCTATTATCTTTAAAATCCTCGCCGTTATAAAGTTTAAGACGATGTCCGTTTACCATGAAAGTGTCGTGGGTTGGATGACTTACCTCTACTGTGCCATATGGAAAAATGGTTTGAACTACGAATGGACCTGACCATCATAATTTTAGCTTCCCAGGGAACATTTTGTGTCTTGAGTTGTATAGCAGGACAAGATCTCCAGCTTCAAATTGCTTGTGTTACTTTAAACGAGCATCATGGCGGTGCTTCATTGCTTTCTTGTATAATCGTGAATTCTTATATGTATTAGCTCGCCATTCATTTAGCTCATTCAACTGCATCAACCTTTTCTCACCTGCAAGTTTTAGATCAAAGTTTAGAAATTTTATAGCCCAGAATGCCTTGTGTTCTAGTTCAAATGGTAGATGACAACTTTTCCCATAAACAAGTCCGTAAGGAGATGTTCCTATGGGGGTCTTAAAAGCAGTTTTATAGGCTCATAAAGCATCATCTACTTTCATTGCCTAATCTTTTCTATTTGACTTTAGATTCTTTTCTAGGATACATTTAAGCTCTCAGTTTGCTACTTCGACTTGTCCACTAGTTTGAGGATGGTAAGAGGCAGCTATCCTATGATGCACTCCATATTTCTTAAGCACTTTATCAAATTGGGCATTACAAAAATGTGTACCCCTATCACTAATAATTGCTCTAGGTGTTTCAAATCGAGAGAAGAGTTTCTTTAGAAACCTAACTACCACTCTAGCATCATTAGTAGGTAAAGCCTAAGCTTCCACCCATTTGGACATATAATCTACTGCTACTAGGATGTATTTATTACCATATGAGCTAGGGAATAGGCCCATAAAATTGATACCCCAAATATCAAATATTTCACAATAGAGCATATATGTTTGAGGCATTTCATCATGTTTGGAGATATTACCTGTTCGCTGGCATTTATCACAAGAAATAACATACCTGTTGGCATCTTTGAATAGTGTGGGCCAATAAAAACCTGATTCGGGCGCTTTATGTGCGGTTCTAGTCCCACTGTAATGTCCTTCAATCGGTCCTAAGTGGCAATGTTCCAAGATTTTAATTGCTTCTAACTTTGTAACGCATCTTCTAATGACTTGATCTGCACACATACAGAAAAGAAAATGATCTTCCCAAAAGTAGTTTTTAACATTAGTAAAAAATCGCTTCTTTTGCTGATGTGTCAACCCTTTTGGTGTAACTTTAGCAGCTAAATAATTTGCAATGTTTGCGAACCAAGGTACCTCAGAGTTAGATATACCAAAGAGTTGTTCTTTAGGAAACGAGTCATTTATCTCATGTTCATCAAGCTCCTTAAGATGGGGGTTCTCTAATCTGGAAAGATGATGGGCTGTAAGATTTTCTGCTCCCTTCTTATCTTGAATTTCCAAATCGAATTCCTACAACAATAAAATTCATCTTATTAGTCGAGGTTTTGCATCTGATTTAGTGAGAAGATATCGGAGGGCTGAATGGTCATTGTATACACAACTTTAGATGATATTAAATATGGTCTAAATTTATCAAATGCAAAAACCACAACCAATATTTTTTTCTCAGTCGTCGTATAGTTTTCTTGTGCTGTTGTCAATGTCTTGCTAGCATAATATATCGGTTGAAAATGCTTGTCTCTTCGCTGTCCAAGAACTGCACCTACTGCAAAATCACTCGCATCACACATTAGTTTAAAGGGTAAATTCCATTCAGGTGCAACTACAATCAGAGCATTAATTAATTTATTTTTTAGAGTGTTAAATGCTTCTAAACATTCCTGATTGAAATTGAAAGGCACATCCTTTTCTAGTAGATTCGTTAAAGGCTTAGCTATTTTAGAAAAATCTTTAATAAATCTTCTATAAAATCTGGCATGTCCTAAAAAGCTTCGAATAGCCTTAACTGTACTAAGGGGAGGTAATTTCTCAATAGTTTCAACTTTCTCTTTGTCAACCTCGATCCATTTACTAGAGATTTTGTGGCCTAACACAACCCCTTCACGAACCATGAAGTGTCATTTTTCCTAATCCAGTACAAGGTTCATTTCCTCGCATCTCATTAGAACTCGTTTTAAATTTTTAAGGCAAAGGTGGAAAGAGTTATTGAATACCGAGAAGTCAGCCATAAATACCTCCATAATGTCTTCTACGAGTTCATCAATAATGGCTAACATGCATCACTGAAAAGTAGCAGGAGCATTACATAATCTAAAAGGCATTCATTGATAAGCGAATGTACCGTATGGACATGTAAATGTTGTTTTCTCTTGGTCTTCAGGAGCTATTGGGATTTGAAAGTAACTAGAGAATCCATCTAGGAAGCAATAATACATATGCCCAGATAATCTTTCCAACATCTGATCAATGAATAGTAACAGAAAGTGATCTTTTCTTGTGGCATCGTTCAACTTCCTATAGGCAATGCAAACTCTCCATCCCGTGACTGTTCGCGTTGGGATTAATTCATTCTTCTCATTAGCCACAACAATCATGCCTCCTTTCTTAGGAATAACCTGCACAGGACTTACCCAAGAACTGTCAGAAATAGGATAAATAATTCCAGCCTCTAGAAGTTTAATTACCTCAGCTTTTACGACTTCTTTCATGTTAGGATTTAGTCATCTTTGAGCTTACATACACGGTTTATATTCATCCTCCATTAAAATTTTGTAGGTGCAAAAGGAAGGGTTGATTCCTTTAATGTCAGAAATTTTCCAAGCTATGGCCCTTTTATGTTCTCTTAATACTTGGAGTAACTCTTCTTTTTCCTTAGGTTGCAAGTTAGAAGCAATAATCATTGGTAATGTAGAATTATCTCCAATAAATACGTATTTTAAGTGATTTGGTAATTTCTTTAGTTCCAATTTGAGAGGTTCTTCGATAGAGGGTTTTTGCTTAAGTTCTCTGTTTACCTCAATACCCTCATATTTTGCTTGTCTTAGAGAGGGTTCATTAGTTTGTATCTTCCTTATCTTAGTGGTAGCGTTGTCTTCCCCCTTTCCTTGAGCAAGACACAGTTTCAACGTGTCCTTAAGGGCAATTTTCTCAAAAGAATCTTGAATAGCATAATCAATAGAATCAATGAAATAACAGGAATCGTCTTGCTCTCTATAGAATCGCATGGCATCATAGATTTTGAAGGTAATTTCTTCATCACCTACCCTAAGCAAAAGTTTACCATTACCCACATCAATAACAGCCCTAGCAGTGGCTAAAAATAGGCGACCTAAAATTAAAGACACCTCAACATCCTCATCCTTGTCAAGCACAACAAAATTAATAGGGAATATGAATTTCTCTACTTTTATGAGTACATCTTCAATAATACCCCTAGGATATTTAATAGATCTATCAGCTAGTTGAATACTCATCCTAGTAGGTTTTGGTTCCCCAAGGCCAAGTTGCTTGAACATTTTATAAGGCATTAAATTAATGCTAACGCCTAAATCAGCTAGTGGCTTCTCAACATTTAAACTACCAATTAAGCAGGGAATAGTAAAACTTCCTGGATCTTTTAGCTTGGTTAGCAGTTTATTTTGGAGTATGGTAGAGTACTCCTCGTTGAGTTCTACTGTAGACAACTCTTCAAACTTCCTTTTATTTGTTAGAAGCTCCTTCAAGAATTTTGCATATGTAGGCATCTACGAAATAGCTTCAATAAAAGGTAAGTTAATATGCAACTGTTTAAAGAGTTTAAGAAATTTACCGAATTGTGCATCCATGCGGTCTTTCTTCAACTTTGCTGGATATGGGATCGGTGGTTTATACTCCTTCAATACCGATTTTTCACTTATTCCGGGTTTTGCCTCCTAATTCTCTATCCTATCAGCTTCTTGTGGCAATTTCTTCTTAGATTTAGTTAAGACTTTCCCACTCCTTAAGGTAACTGCTTTCACGTGCTCTTTTGGGTTGGGTTCAGTGTTACTAGGTAGGCTCCCTTGTGGTCTTTCTGAAATCATCTTAGCCAGCTGTCCTATTTGATTCTCGAGCCCTTGAATCGATGCCTGTTGATTTTTAAGTGCAGTTTTGGTGTTTTGAAAATGGGTTTCTGCCATTGAAATAAACTTCGTCATCATCTCTTCAAGGTTCGGCTTTTTCTCTTGCTGGTAAGGTTGTTATTGGAAGCCTGGAGGGGGCGGTGGACTCTGATTTCCTTGGCCTCCCTATGAGAAATTTGGGTGGTTCCTCCAACCTGCATTGTAAGTGTTACTGTAAGGATTATTTTGAGGTCAAGGATTACTACCCATATAATTTATTTGCTCGTTCTCCATGCTGGGGCCGAAGGGTAAATATTCTGAATTGCCCATTCCACCTCCACTCATGTCACACTGCATTACCGAATATACCTGCGTAGAACCACATAGACCATCAATCTTTTGATTCAAGAGTTCTACCTGTTTTGATAGCATGGTGACTGCATCTAAGTTGAAAATGCCGACTAATTTACTCGGCTTTGTCCTCATAACTTGCCACTGATAGCTATTCAGTGACATCTCTTCAATAAATTCATAAGCCTCCTCGGGTGTTTTGTTATTTAGGGTTCTGCCGGCTGCTGCATCGATCATCTGTCTAGTTGAGGGGTTCAAACCATTGTGAAAAGTTTGAACCTGTAGCCATAAAGGTAACCCATGGTGAGGGCACCTTCTCAATAAATCCTTGTATCTCTCCCATGCATCATATAGTGTTTCTAAATCCATTTGCATAAAAGAAGAGATATCATTCCTCAATTTAGCTGTTTTAGCTGACAGAAAATATTTAAGTAAAAATTTTTCGGTCATTTGTTCCCAAGTAGTGATTGACCCTCGTGGTAACGAGTTCAACCACTGCTTAGCTTAATGAAAAGGGAAACAACCAAAGGCGAATGGCATCGTCAGAAACGCCATTGATCTTAAAGGTGTCGCAGAATTCCAAAAAAATTACTAAATGAGTGTTTGGGTCCTCATCTTGCAAACCATCAAACTGAACAAACTATTGTATCATTTGAATAGTGTTAGGTTTCAGTTCAAATTTATTTGCAGTAACAGCAGGTCGAACAATACTCGATTCAGTTCCTGTTAAAGTACACTTAGCATAATCATACATAGTACGAGGAGCAGGATTCTAATTAACAGGATTTGTGGCAACTACAGAAGGTAGCAGATTATTCTGATTATCGGCCATCTCTTCAGTAAAATCTGTAACTTCTTCTTGCTCTTCCTCTATGTATTGTAGACTTCGCCTTATTTCTCTTCGGTTTCCACGAGCTGTACTCTCTATTTCACTATCGAAAGGCAAAGGTCCCGACGGGTTCCTTCTAGTCATAAACTAGAGACACCTGCCAGAAGCAATTAAAAGAAAAATTAAAAAAGAACAATCAAGCTAAAAGCAAAAAGTAAATTGCAATAAAAGTAAAAATGGCTAAAGTAATAAAAATCAAGCGTTCCTAATATCTTAGTCCCTGGCAACGGCGCCAAAAACTTGATGGTCGCTAAACTAACTAAAAATTCGACTAAGGCAAGCGCACCTATCGAATAGTAATATAGTTGTGGTGAGACCGAAAATATCATATCCATAAGGACTAAAAGTACTAGTAATTACTATCTTTTTAATATCTAGCCTAAGAATTAAAGGGAAATTTTTAAACTAAGATTAACTACTTAATTAACTAAGAATACGACAGAGGTAAAAGTTGGAAAATACTGTTGGAAAACCGATAGAGAATACAACACCCAAGGAAGAATCCACCTAGACTTCACTTATTATTTCCAAATTAGACGATTTACTTACTTGACTTAGTCCGTAGAAATCCCTAATTTATGTTAATATCTCTTCCGAGACTAAGAACAACTGACTTTAGGTTGATTAATTGAAATCACTTTCTAATTAAAACCCCTATTGTCATATTAACTCGATCTATGGATTCCCTTATTAGATTTGACTCTAATCCGGTAGATTTACGTCATCCTATATCTAGGATTGCATTCAACTCCGCTTAATTACGCTAGATCTACTCTTAAACAGTGACTTTTGCTCCACTGAATAAGCACATCAGACTTGAGTTAATATCCTGAAATATTAAAGCAAGAATTAAGAACACATATTTAAGAATAAGAATAAGTATTTATCATATAATTCAAATAGTAATAAGATTTGTCTTAGGTTTTATCTCCCTTAGGTATTTAGGGAGTTTAGTTCATAACAATGGGGGAAAACATCTCAAAATTGGGAAAACTACAAAATATAAAGAAACCCAGAAACTTCGGTAGAATTTGAATGGAGATCTTCAGTCTTGAAGTAAATCCTGCTTCCGAGCTGATTTCAATAGTTGTCTTCGAGTATTCTCTGCCTTCTACTCTGCGTCCCCCTTTTGATCCTCTTCTAGGGTGTTTATATAGACTTTGGAATGCTTTAAAACCCTAAAAATTAGCCTTTTTCAAGTAGAATTAGACTTGGGCTCGACAGGGGCACGGCCATGCGATGGTGCTCAGGTCGTGTGTAATTCTGAGTTGGTTTTTAGTTGACACGACCATGACACACGGGCATGTGGCCTGCCCATGTGGTTTACCCATGTGAAAGTGCCTAGGCCGTGTGAAATACTGAGATAAGCCCATTTTGTCCCTTTTTGGCTCGTTTCTTGCTCTTTTCACCTTCCTATGCTGACCTAAGTATAAAACATGAAATTAAAGAATTAGGAGCATCAAATTCGCTAAATCTTATGATAAATCATCCAACAATATGCCAAGCATGGGATAAAAATATGTATATATTATGGTTTATCACTACTCACTCAAGCTATCGATAATCCGTAACATGTGTTGAATCTCAGCCCTCAATAAAAAATAATTCAATTTGCTCACACAAGCTTTGATGTTTGAATTCACCTACACAAGCTGTGATATTTGGATTGCTCACACAAGATGTAGGTTAGATTTACTTTTGCAAACTTTATTTGAAGCTCCTCACTTAAGCTGTCGAGAATCTGCAACACATGTTGGATCTCAACCACCGATAAAGGAATCCTTAACCAACACCCAATTTCTTTTTGAACCTTAATGGCATACCATTCTTATCCCAATCGTTTACTAAGTTCAACTGGTATCATTATCAATTTTATATCATTACAAACTCTGAAACTGTATACTCACTTTTCGCATTTCAAATAACAATCCATATACATTTTTAACCCTGTAACATCATCATATACATCCTACTCAATCATATATCAATTTCACATTTAATCATTATCATGTATCTATTCAATTAGTTATTTATTTCATGTTTACAATTTAGTCCCTTTGATGCCAAAATACATTATTTACCTAAAAATTTGAACTAAAAAGTAAAACAATATAATACAAACATAACATGAATTAATAAAGAAAGTCTCATATGAACTAACCCGATAAAAAAATGAAACGTTGAGGACTAATATGCAATTTTACCTTGTCTTCAATTATCTTCCGGTTGATTCAAATCTCTATCTATAATAATTCATTAAAATTTATCAATTATAAACATATTTTAATAGTTTATTGTAATCATAAGTCAGTTCAATTTCATTTTTTGAAAGTTTCCTAAATTTTTGCATTTTATTCAATTTAGTTCTTAAAATCGAAATAGTTATATATTTCCTATTTAAGCTTCATTTTTCAATCAGATTTCAATTTCATCCTTCTATAACCCTCTATTATCTATAATTATAGAAATTTAATATCAATTTTAAAATTCTTACAATTTAATCTCTATGTCCAAAATCTAGCAATTAAATTTTACAAACTAATTCTTTTTCATTTCTAAGCTAAAAAAATAAAAATTTAACATTAAAACTTGAAGAATTCATTAATGACATCATTTATAAAATTTTACAATTTCAGAAAATAAAATACGAATTAACTAAATCAACCTTCCACAATCTCAAAAATATAAAATTTACGAAAAATAGACTTTAAAATTCTTATCATGCAAAGGGCCGAATTCTTTGAAGCTAAAACGATGGCTTCCTTCATTTTCTTTTGTTGTACACGGTGGTGAAGAAAGAAATAAAAAGATGACCATGCTTTTACTTTATATTTTATACATATAATAATAGTTTAATTAAAATTTATAAAATTATTCTATAATTCTTCAACCACACCGTCCACTAATATTCGAAAGTGGATTAATTTTCATCTAATCATTTTTTAATCTTTTAATAAATAAAAATCTATAGCGATTAACTTTTATTATTTTATAATTTAGTTCTTACATTAGAATTAGTCATTAATTTGGAAAAATTATCTATCTAAAATTCAAATCATCTATATAATAACTCTGTAAATATTTTTATATATTTATGGGCTTGGTTTACGGAAACGAGGTCCCGATAGCTCATTTTTCAACATCACTGACTTTAGGGTCAATACACTTGTACCTTAATTAACTATCCAATTAACAAAATTGTCAAATCAAAATTCAATACAATAATAAAATTAACTCATAAATAGTAATTAATAATATTAATAGATTCGATCATTGGAGAATAGAATTTCAAAACCACTATTTTCGGCACCACAGAAAGACATGCTATTATAATATGTATATGAATTTATTATTATAGTATTACATAATAAATTTATTATTGATTTTTATTTTTGTATTATATTAATTGAAATATGCTCTAAGTCCCTATATTCCTTGTATATTTGAAAGTTAGCCCTCCTACTATATTTTATAATACTATATCATATCATATAATACATAATATAAAAGTTTGTATATATGTAGTAATGATTAAATATTATAATATTATGTAATACTACATATTTTATTATAATTTATAATATTAGTTATATATATGCATTAATAGTTTTAGTAATATTTATATACTATATTATTATATTATGTAATAGTATATCATCCATTATAATTAGCGAATAAAATCGACTTAACCGACCAACTCGAGCCAATTCAAGCAAACCAGTCGATATATTTAAATTTGATTTTTGGACCAATTAATAATTACATTTATACATATTAATAGTTTTAAATATATTATTACATTATACAATACTATATCACATATTGTAATAGTAATACATAATACAGTATTGTTTATTATTATATTGGTTGAAATATGCTTTAAGTCTCTATACTCTTCATACACTTGAAAGTTAGTCCTGTCACTATATTATATAATGTTATATCATATTTGTAATACCCCTAACCCGTCTTGATCATTGGAGTTGAGCTACAAAATGCTACAGTACAAAATAGAGCAGTTACAGATCTTTAATGGATAAATCAAGTCAAAAATCATTATCTATCATTATAAAAGTCATTCAAAACAAATTTAAACCTTTTTCGAGCTTAATACAAGCTTACATGAGCTCTAACGTTGACCCGAAATCAAACAATGACCAAATTGAAAATTTTAAAAATTATAGGGCCGGTGTCATGAAAAGATTTTCTCCATGTCATGATGTTGCCAAACAGTATGTCACGTCACGACATCGGGACATCACAAATTGTTGGTCAACGTTGCGACAAGGGAAGATCGACGTCAGAACAAAAAACCTATTTTTAGTGAAATTTAGCCATTTGGTACTTGCTTCAAACCAATCATCCAAATAGGTCAAAGAATGCATTTGATATCATTTGAACTTGTTCAAAACATACCAATTTCATGCCAAAACATAACATATAATCATCTAACCAATCCACAAATATGCCACATTTGGCACCAATTTACAACAAGGACATGAATCATTCCAAACCATTCCACCTATTTATACCATTTCGTATCACTTATCCATTATAAACAACAAGTTGATTCAATTATAACAAACTCATTATAATTACCTATCCCTATCTACATATCAATCTACCAAAACTATGAACATGAGCAATTTAGCATCACCACATGTGTTCAAAATCAACTATTTCTTAATCATGTTTAACATTACAAACAACTTGACACTCCTAAGTACATACCACATATAATCGAGTTTCAAATGATCAAAATTTTATCGAATCAGGAGACGAATAGTGTGAGCTCTTTGAGGATTTGATCAACACGTTCAACAAGTCAAAATCTACAAGAGAGGAAAAGCAACGGGGTAAGAATTATGGAATGCTAAGTAAGTTCGTACAAAATTTCACTTACCTAAATTTTATATCAATTTAATCAATGGAAATAAAAAGATGCATAACATGACATTTCTTTGATGTCCTTAAGCATTCTTGTACCAGTCCACAAAACAATCACAAGTTAGTACATTGGCATAATAAGATCAAAGTATTCAAATAAAAAACATGTACCACCATACTAATTATTTTCATGTATTTCCCCCATATACAATTTGTAAACATATCACCTAAGTTCATAATCACTCTTTCCAACTGTTTGCACATTTAGTGCATTTGTACACTTCCAAACCTACATAAAACATGTTCAAACACATCCCAAACAATGTATTTTAAATCATTCAATTCAATTCAACATTTAACCGCTTTAAAATAAAAAAATTCATATCATGCACAATTATTCTGTTACCCCAGTTATCTGAGCTAAATGAATATATGAACATATGTCAAGTTAACTTTTTGAGCTAAACCTTTTAAACGACATTAGATTACTCATCCGAGCTAACTCTGTGTCCCAAGTATATTCGATATATCAATTGCTCACCTGAGCTGAACATATAATTGTGTCAGATTATCAATCCGAGTTAAACCTTTATCGACACATCAAATAGCTTGGCCAAAGCTGTAATGTACAGGTCATGTTACCCGTCCAGGCTGAACCTTTAAATTACCTCGGGTTACTCGGCTGAGTTGAACATATAATCGTATCAAGTTACCCATCCGGGCTAAACCTTTATTGACACATCAAATAGCTTCACCAAAGCTGTACATAAATATAAGGTTACCCATCTAGGCTAAACCTATAAAACGACATCAGGTTACTCATCTGAGCTAAAACTATGCCACATGTATCTTTGAGTCCGCAACAAATGTTGGATCTCAAAATCATCAAAAATCAAACTGTAACCATGTGTACGATACATTTATGAAGTTCTATCGGATTAATTCCATCTTGTAAGTTCATGTTATTCCATTTCAATTTAATTCATTCTCACTCTTTTGTACTAAATTGTAAACAATCCAAAGTTCATTAGAATTTATCTACATTCTTACAATATAAAATACATAAAAAAATCAAAGCATTATGATACCATATGAACTTACCTGACAAAAACAACAATCGATAAAGTGTCAGGGACTAAGTTACAATTTTCCCTTTTCTGTAAATATCCTCCGATTAGTCTAAATCTCGATCTAAATCATAATTTAATTCAATTATCAATTCTAAACATCATTTAATAGCAAATTATAACTATATATCAGTTCAACTTCACTTATCAGATATTTTCTCAAGTTTTTCATTTTATTCAATTTAGTCCATAAAATTGAATTTGCCATAACTTTCAAATTTGAGCTTCGATTTAAAACCAATCTCAATTTCATCCATCTACAACCCTCTAATAACTATAATTACTATGATTTTATGCTAATTTTGAATTATTCACACTTTAGTTCCTATGTTTAAAATTAACAATTTTCACTTTACAAAGTAGTCATTTTTCATCTCTAAGTTCAAAATCTATCAATTTAGTACCAAAAGCTTCAAGATTTAACAATGGTAACTTTTGTAAGCTTTAACAATTTTGAAAAATAGTCCCCGTGCTAGTTAAATTAAGCTCCTTAGATATCAAAAATATAAAAATTATAAGAAAATGACTAAATTAAGCTTACCAATCAAGGACTTCAAGTTTAAAGCCCTACGACCGATTCTCCCCTCTTCAAAAATGTTGGTCTCATGGCTGAGGAAGAAGATGAGAAAGTGTTTCTCTTTCTTTCTACCATTTTATAATTTGTCATTTAAACCTTGTTTTAATTACTAAATAAGCCTTTTAGCAATTAAAAATCTATAGCGATTAATGTTTATCACTTTTACAATTTAGTCCTTATACCATAATTAGTCACTACTTCAATAAAATTACAAATCCAAAATTCAATTCACCTATTATGGGCTCGATTTATGGAAACGAGGTCCCAATACCTTATTTTTTGACACCACTGACTTTAGGGTCATTACACTTGTACATTAATTAACTATCCAATTAACAAAATTAAAGAACCAAATTCTAATTAAACTTCATACTAACTTTGTAAATATTAAATAATAATATTTACGGACTTAATCATCAAAAATGGGATTTCGAAACCACCGTTTCCAACGCCACTAAAAACAAACTGTTACAATATCAAATAATATATAATATATTAATACTTTATATATATGTATTAATGATTAGATATTATATATTATGTAATATTATATCTTTATTATAATCTATAATATAATAATAGCTATATGTGTAATAATAGTTTTAGTAATAGTTATACAATAGATTATTATATTATGCAGTAATATATCATCTATTATAGTTAGTGATCAAAATCAATTTAAACAACCAAATCAAATCGACTCAAGCAAATTGGTTGGTAAATTCGATTTTGATTTTGGACCAATTAATAGTTATATATGTATTAATAATTTTAAAATATTTATTACATTATGCAATACTATATCACATAATGTAACAGTAATACATAATATATTGTTGTTAATTATTTTATTGGTTGAAATATACTCTAAGTCCCTATACCCTTCATACATTTGAAAGTTAGCCCTCCTATTATATTATACAATGCTATATCATATCATATAAATATAATATATTAAGGGAAAAGATCCACTTACACCGGTTACACCCTTCCATATCTCTTTGGACGATTAATATTTTAATGATCCAACTGTCATATTTTATATTTCATTCATATAGATCATGCATGCCAAATTGGATGTAAATGAAAAATTTATAACTATTTGTTTTATGTAAAAAAATTAATTGTTTTAATAAATATTAATATTTATACTATTTTACACCGATACGATAGAGATATAAAATTAATTTAAAATTTACATACATAACAAGCATAATTGTAATGATAAATTCAACGGATAAAAAATTATCCATACAAATAGATACAAAAGGATGTAAAACTATTTTAGTTTTTTTATCGATGTAAGTGGATCCCTTATCATATATTAATAATTTATATATACAAGGGTGTAGCTAGGGGCAGGCAGGGCTTGGCCTCCAACCAAATGGTATAATTACTATTTTAGGCATTCCAAAAAATAAAACATTAAATTTAAGTATTTTAAGTCTTTAGTTAAACGAAAAATATTTAATTTTGGTCCATCTAGAAAATTAATAATTTAATTAAGTGTTACACAATAATTTTAGCTTCCCTCAAATTCTATAATTTTATATTGACCCCGTAAACAAAATTTTTGGCTTTGTCCATGCATATATATATGCATTAATGTTTAGACATTATCTTATTATATAATACTCTATCTTTTATTATAATATATAATATAATAGTTATATATATATATATATGTATGTATTAATAGTTTTAGTAATAGTTATATTAAATTATTATATTATGTAATAATATATCATCTATTATAATTAGCTATTAAAATCGACATAATTGATTAATCAAGCCAATTCAATCAAATCAGTTGGTAAATTCAATTTTTGGAAGGTTTGAATGGTTTCGATTTAAAGTCGAGTAAGTAATCAATTAATTTAGTGTTGTCAGTTTAGTTTCAATTTTAAAATTAAAAACTATAACACCCCAAACCCGACCTAGATGTTATGGTCGAATTTGGAGGAGTTACACTGACTCGTTTGAAAAAACTAATTAAAAATCCCATTTTAGAAGTCATGTGAACTGAAAATAATAATTTTTTACAAAACTCTTACATTTTTATTTAGAGAAACTCATGCGCAGAATTTTCTCATTTTACAAAAAAAATTTAGCTTCGTACTTAGTTTTGCAACGTATATTTCAGAGTCTTAATTTTGAAAATCAAGTTCTAATTTGGTAAACCGTATGAATTTGCAGATTTATAGTAAAAATAACAAAAACTGACGGACAATACAAAAACCAAAACCAAGACCAAAAACAACCATATAGTCCAAAAATCAAAAGTCCGGAAACCTTAACTCATTAACCAAAATAGACAGTTTAATGTGAAAAACCAATCCCAGCTCCCACACGCCATCTAGTCCTAAATTAGCTGATTACTTGAAAAGTCAAAAAAAGAAGGGTGAGCTATAAAGCTCAATGTGCAATTAAACTCAAACAGAGAACTCAAATAACAGAACAATCAAATCACGGAAACATAGAGAATTTCATATCGATCATTTGAGCAAAACTGAGAATGCATGATTATGCCAAAGCAGTACATTTTAGAAAACATAATGCAGACATTTCGGAAAACTTCCTACTTAACTCCACTACACACCAAATAGAGTTCCCTAGAAGTCGTACATCCAATCACACCAGCAGATAGTTGTGGTCAATGCAATCAGATTTGCAGTTAAAATTGTCAAATCGGATATATGTAGCCAAACCACTATTTTGCAGCCAAGCTACTAGACAGTAATGTGGATAAACCACCCAATAGTGCAGATCATTGAACTGCCAGAACTTCCTCCTTTCCATATTATCCCAAACCCTATGCAATGTGACATGGCACACATATACTGAATCAGAATGAAAAGCATGTAAAACATGCAGTCGTACAATATCAGAGATCAGAAAGCATGGCATTCCATACTTTAGCAGAATAAACGTATCACAAATGCCACATAAACAAATCAATTTTTGCCATAACATCACATGCATGGTCATATAGCAGAATCCAAAGATACACAAATCAAATAGATTCAAACATCATATGCTCATACTCAACATAGAAAACCGAAAACATACAATTAAAATTGACAGAACACAAGTTGTACGTATATAATTTACATACCTTTAAAACATCATATAGAGAAGCATATTAACAGATGCATTGTTTTCAAGACTTATTAAGCAATATGGACCCCACAGAATCAAATTACTAATTTTAAAGTCAAACGGGCCTAGGTGAAAATTTTTAGAAAATAGGCTCACATGCCCGTGTGGCCCACATGACCTAACTAGTCCATCCCGTGTGGACCACATGGTCTGGCACACGACCATGTGGCTCACACGATCTGCCACACGGTCATGTGACGTCGATAGTGAGTTTTTTGACTTTCTATTGATCGCCATTTCTACGAGTTCAAGTCACACACCTAGGTATTTCCGATAAACAATGATCCGACACCCCTCTAGACCCTAAAACCAGTGTACCAAATAGACTAATTAACAAATTTATTCAAAGTTTAAACAAAAATTCGACTACCAATGCTAAACAAGCAGTCTTGAGCACAAAGGATCAGCCCTTGAAAAGGTAGTCGAACACTTAACCCAATTGAAGTTGTAACGCCCCGTACCCGAGACCGTCGCTGGAGTCGAATACGAGGTGTTAACAGACTTAATTCATTACTTAAACAGCTCAAACAATTTAATTTTAAAATTTTCAGACAAGCTGAAAATCTGCGTCACAGTCGCTAAAAAATTCATATCTCGAGTTACGAAACTCGAAATTAAGATCCGTAAATTTTATATGAAACTATACTCATATTTCTATCTACTAATTTTTTTCTAGAATTTTTGGCTGAGCCAAATAGTACAGTTTATTAGTTAAAGTCTCCCCTGTTTCAGGGTTCGACTACTCTGACCTCTGTGTATTACGAATCAGATATCTCTCTATAAAAAATTTCAATGACTATGAGGTTTGTTTCTCTTAAAAGTATACTCAATAAGGAATCTGTACATATAAAGAACAACTTCTAATTATTTTTTTAAAATTTATTATGAATTTTTAAAATCAGAACAGGGGATCCAGAAATCACTCTGGCCCTGTTTCACAAAAGTTTAAATATCTCATAAAATATAATTTATATGCCTATTTTGTTCATTCCATATGAAAATAGACTCATCAAGCTTCGATTCCATAACTTATTCATTATTTAATTCCATTTCTACTATTTTTAGTGATTTTTCAAATTCACGTCACTATTGCTGTCTGAATCTATTTTATGGTAAATTTTACCTATTTCATGGTTTCCATGGATTAGCTAGCAATTTGACATACATAACACCAAATATGATCATGATTAGCCATTCCAATGGCTAATCATTACCAAGCATTTTCATACCACTCAATAACCATAGCATAAGACCATATATACAAAATGATTATAGTGTTATACATGCCATACTCAAAATATACAAGCCATTATGCCAAGATGGTATACGGATAGTGTGAGCGAGCCTCCGACTGTTCCCGATTTCTGAGCGGACTTGTCAAAACTACAAGGAATGAAAAGGAGGGAGTAAGCATAAATGCTTAGTAAGTTCACATGCAAATAGCAAGTAACATAACCATATAAGCAAACATAAAATATCATTTGCATAATCATCATCAAGACATTCATGTCATATTTTCATTTATCATCTTACCACATTGTTGATATATCGAGTTTTCAACCCGAGGGTTAAGTACATACCTATTCAAAGTATCCATCTCACAACACTTACCAATATGTCCCTTTCATCTCTAGTATTCCTCCATTTGAGTAGAACTTTACCCGTTGAACACATCGGAATATAATTCGGATACATGGAAAGTTTGCACATAAGTGCCACATATGTAGCCAAGCTACCATGTAACCCGCCCATAAGTGAACTCGGACTCAACTCAATGAGCTCGGGCGTTCGCATCCATAAGTGAACTCGGACTCAACTCAACGAGTTCGGATGCCTAGTTACATCTCACGAACTCGGACTCAACTCAACGAGTTCGGACATTCGCATCCATAAGTGAACTCGGACTCAACGAGTTCGGATGCTCAACCATCCTAGTGACATGTCACTTGTATCCTAATCTATTCCTAAGGTTCAAACGGGCTTTTTCCCTCGATCTGACATTAGCCGTCTTCCACGGAATATCGGAACCGATACTCGGTAGCAATTCATATTTATCAAGTAGTAAACATAAGTTGCATATTACTCAACATTAACCACAAAGCATAATATTTCACGATAAAAAAAACAGCATATCATATAATTAACATCAATAACTTAAAAATAACAATTATGCTACATTATTTACACATGAACTTACCTCGTATGCGAAAATGGCTACTTTTACCATTTCGTCCACAACTTGTTATTTTTCCCATTTTAGCCCGAATTTCAGTTTTCCTTGCTTATTGAGCTTGGAAAGCTTGAAAACCCTAGCCATGGCTTCTCCCATGCTAATTTCGGCCTCCATGAAAAAGATGAGCAAAATTGGCTTTTAATTTTGTATTTTAATTCATTTTACCCCTAAATGACCAAAATGCCCTTACTACTAAACTTTCAAAAATTCCTTCCATGTCCTAATTTTGTCCATGAACTTAAAATTGGTCAAATTCTATTTAAGACCTCCTAATTAATATTTCAATGCAATTTCATACTAAAAACTTCTAGAATGCAAATTTTGCAACTTATTCGATTTAGTCCCTACTTTCAATTTAAACACTTTAGGCATAGAATTTCATCACGAAATTTTCACACAGTCATGCAATTATATCATAATCATCAAAATAATCATAAAATAATTATTTCTATCTCAAATTTTGTGGTCACGAAACTACTATTCCGACTAAGCCCAAAATCAGGATATTACAGAAGTAACCACTCCTAAGGCCTTCCAAACATCGGAGAAAGGTTTTCACCTAACAGAAGTACAAGAGTAATTAACCCAACAGAAAACCTTTATAAACTATTAACGAAAATTCACACTCAATTTCCCCTAACCAAAACGAATAGATTTTTACTTACACCAGAGTTTTAATACCGCAACAGAGACACTTCCAAACGCCCAAGATCGAATACAAACTTTAAGCGATGAAAACATCAAAACTACGATGATAGACATATGAACAATGATAGAAACAAAAAGAAAAAGAAAATTTTGAGAAGAAAGAAGAACAGAAAAAGTAACGTAAAACCAAATTGACAAAGAAGTAGGGAGGAAAGAGTGGGAGCAAAATTAGGAGATAATCCCTCAATTTGTCTTTTTTAATAACTACCCACTAACTTCGTCACCTATCCACATCAGATTTTCTTTCAGAGTTTAAAAAAAATAATAAAACCCAAGGGAAGAGATTCAAACCTAGAACCCCGCACACACTACTCATATCTCTTAACCACTGAACTAAATTAATTTACTCAACAAAATTTTCGCAATTTTAACCCAAAAATCAAGGCGTGATCATTCTTGATTTCACTAACCCAATTTCTTCTAACACAATTTTCGGGATGTGACAAAAACCATTTAAACCAAATTAATCGACTTTGCACCTATTATATATGTACCAACCAAACCCAAACCTAAGCCTAATATAAATTTTATTTAGAACTCAACTAAATAAATATAAACCCAATCCAAATTAAAATTTAATATAAAGATAATAAATATAATAATATTAATAAAATTTTAATATCAATAAAAATATTAAATGTTAATCAATAAAATAAAATAAATTTATTTGTAATATTATTAGTCTTACATAATAAATCATGTTTAATCATTTGTGATAAGTATAACACTAGTTACCGTATTATTACGTTAATATATTATGTCATTATATGTTTTATATTATCATTAACTTTAAATTTTATAAATTTTGATAATTATTAATTTTATATATTTATTATACATATATAATTATAATATTAAAAAAATATTTTATATTCAATTAATATTGTTAAAAATTTATTTCATTTTATAACGCAAGGAAATTAAGGAAAATAAAAAACGATGAGCAGAAGCTTGAAGAAACTATATTCTGTTATTTTAGCTATGGGCCTAACCATAGCTGGGCCTTAGTAGTAATTTAGTCCCACTAAAAAGTTTTTGTCCAAGTTATTTCTAAGTTGGGCTTTTTTAAGTAGTAACTTTAGTAATTATATTATTTTATATTGTTAATCAATAAATCGATTGAACTAATTAAATTGAGAGCTAGTGGTCTAACTAATTCAATTATCGATTTGTTTCTGAAAATATTGTTGACATGGAAAGGTCACTCGCTGAAAATCAACTCTCACTTTTATTCCTATTTTGTCTTTAGTATTTATTATTTTCTATTGTTGTTTTTATCATTTTATTTTTATGATGCTGTAAAAATTATAATTTCATTTATAATTGTTTGTTTAAAATTTTAAAATATTTTTATAATTTAATAGATCACTTAAGTAATTAATTTAAATATATTTTTATATATTTATTTCAGAATTTATGATACATATTATATTATTAAATAAAAATACAATTTTACATATGGTTTCATGAAAATAAAATAACTTAAAACTTTTATTATATATTATTTTAAATCTAATATTCTTAATGATCATTTTCTATCCTCACTTCTCCACTACAACTACTTTTAGATCCAAACACACATTTCACTGTTGATTTTATTTCACTGCTATACCATCCAATCTCATTGTTATAGTATTCAATTTTACTGCCATCTTTTTTTTTAATCTCAGTGGAGGTAAACACATTACCTATCCAAAGAAACTTTAATTATTCCTAAAATTACTTCTACATCCTTTTTTAATATAAGAAGTTACTCTCAAGAGACATTAAAATAATTATATTTTTTGGAATTACTGCTGATAGAAATGTTTGTAATAAAAAAACAACCATCGACATAATGTATAAGGTGAAATAAGATAATAATAATAATAATAATAAAACTTGCAATGTCTACTATTCCAACCTTTAAATCATACTTCTCCATTGACATCATGATCCTATCATAGGCGACAGTAATAGCGGTTACCAAAGGCAGCACCAAGGAAGTTGGGAGGGCCAGCCCCCTAAAATAAAAAAATATCACATTGTCTCTTTTTATATTTTATAAAACTACAAATTAATAAATTGTTATATTACATTTTGGTCTCCAAAAAATGATAAAATTTTAATTTAATTTTTTAAAAATTATAAAAATATAAATTAATACAATGATAAAATTATATTTTAACTCTAAAAATATATATAACTCAATTCCAACTCTTTCGAAAAAAAAATTGTAACTTTGTGTTTACAATAGTGAAGGAAGATCCCTTCACCAAGCAAGTCCAAGAGGAACAGACCAAAGCGTGAGTGAGGTAGTGTCAGCTTTCAAGAGCTTGATGAAATCAGAGTGGATCCAATGGATAGCTTGGTTTCCATTCTTCTTGTTTGACACTGACTGGATGGGGTGCTCCATCATCCCGGGGTTGACTTCGCTTGCATTGGAGCCTGCGGGGTCAATAAATTGTGTTGCATGCTCGGCATGGACGGTGTTGATTACAAAGATAGCTTAGGCTTGGAGACGAACACCATGGGCCCATCCTCCACTCAACGTCAAAGCCTCTACCTTGGCTGCATTCGGAATCTTGCGCTTACTTTCATTATCTTTCGTTTCTTCCTTTGGTTTCTACGTCACACACTTTCATTGAATTATGCCAAACAGCATGTGAACAATTTTAATTATTATTATTTTTTAAATATTTTTAACAAGGTGTAAACGTATTAATTTGTTGTTAACATGTATGTCAGTAAGTAATGTGGTTTAAATACAAAAGATTTGACCATTGAGGCTTAGAAATTGACCCCTAAAGAATTTTGATAACACAAGCTTCTGCCAATCTACGTTAGTGACATATATGCTTTTGTTTTGATAAGACAACCTTGGGTTCCTGTTGCTCTCAATTTCAATTTCCTCCATCTCCAACTTGCATAATATTCTTTCGTTTAAAAACATAAGCTCGAATTCAAGCTATCCACAATGATCTAGTAACATCCATATATTTCTTAGGATGCAAGCTTGAAGAAAAGAAATTGAATTAATCAAAAAATTTCGGAAGTACAATCAAAGTTTGTTATCAATACCTCATTAGAGTAGGTCTTGTCACCTTTACTTCGCCCAATCACAACTTTCCTGGTTAGGGCTTTGCCTATGGGTAATACTTCTCTAACTATGGACCTCATAGACATGTGCATGTATTGCATGTGGGGCTCCCTTAATCCATTTTGCTAGGACATATGTTAGAATTCTCTTTGCTTGGATCACACATGGGATGTTACTTGTTCCATATCAATCATATTAATATTTATCTAAAAAACTATTTGTTCCTTAAGTGATCAACCATAACAAGATAAAGATCACATGGCAAAATTTAAGACTGTCACCTTCACTTATAAGTATCTATAATTGGCCTTAGCAACCTTCCACTTCTCATCTTTCATGTACTTTTTTTTTCTCTTAGTGGTTCTCAATACCTTACATCATGTTAACTGCCATGTTTCGCTTCCTCTTTGTTCCCAATAAAGTTCTCTCTCTCAAGGAACAGAACGTATCAATTATGACAAATGCCAAAGCAAACAAATCCTCAATCACATGTTCATACTAGCAACAAATACACTTTGGTAATTAGTTGCAGCACATATGATATTTGGCAAACATCTTGTCAACTATAATTTTTTGTGATGCACTTGCAGATAGTAGAGCAAATGGATCTGAAAACCATACATACTACCAAGGTTTGGAGCATTTGGTACCATGACAATAATTAAGGAACTAAAATAAGGTAATACCTGTTGAACTACAACACCAGCTGATTTGCCTTTGTTTAGTTGTTATTGAGTCAAATAATTGTTAAGATATTTTGTTAATTTTTAGTCTTTGAATTGTTCACATTAGAGTCAATAGTAATCCTATTTTTTAGCACTTAGTTGAGTCCTTGTTAGCTACAATATCTGCTGAAAATATGGCAGCATTGTTACATGTGTTTTGATATAAAAACGTATTTGGTTCAGCAATAAATAACAAGTTCTTCCATTTTTTTTGTATTTCTTTTCTTAAAAATATTGCTATGAAATATGAATTATGCATTCATTTCCTGTTCTAGTCTACATTTTGGTATCAGAGCTAGTTTGATTAAAAGGCATGCATATTATTTTCTAAGAGTTGTCTTTGTCATTGGTAAAATAGTTTATCTACAAGTCATCTGTGGAATCAAAAAGCTAAGCAATCAAAATTATAATTCACAGTCTACATGCATGATGTCGTATCTGTAAGGCCAAGATCTATGGGAGGAAGTTAACGGGAATGAAAGTACACAACCAGAAGAGGACAGAAATGGTGTTCTAAGGAAATGGAATATTAAGGCAGGTAAAACCATGTTTGCCTTGAAGACAACACTGGAAGAAGATCTGTTGGAATATATTCAGAATATAAAGATCCCAAAAGAAGCTTGGGATACATTTGTTGATCTGTATTCGAAGAAAAATAAGACAAGACTACAACTTTTAGAGAGTGAATTAATGTCAATAATACAGTGTAGAATGACGACTGCTCAATATTTTCACAAGGTGAAATCCTTACGTTGAGAGATTTTTGAATTGGATCCACAAGCTCCAATTGGTGAAACCAAAATAAAGAGGGTAATTATTCATGGTTTGAGACTAGGATGTCGAGGCTTCATCACAACAGTATAGGGATGGCAGAATCAACCATTATTTGTTGAGTTCGAGAATCTATTTGTTGGTCAAGAAGCATTGGCTAAGCAAATGGCAGGAATTTCATCGAAAAGTGAAAAAAAAGCTCTTTATGCTGGTAGGAGTAAACAAAACTTCAAGAAACATGCTGCTTAGGGGTCAAAAAGAAATCAAGAGGAAAAGGGTAATCGTGAAAGTACACCAGAGCACTATGGTAACACCAAGAAATTTGAAGGAAAGTGTTACAGTTGCAGAAAGAAAGGTCACATGGAAAATGATTACTTGTTAAAGAAAAAGACTATTGAGAGCAATGTTGCTACATCCAAAAGCGAAGAAGAATGGGTTGTCGAGGCTCTTGTTGCGATAGAAGAAAAAAAGTCAGCTCTAACTATGACAACAAAATAAATTAATTACAAGAAGGACTGGATCATTGACTCGAGCTGCTCAAATTATTTGACGATTGATAAAGAAAAGCTGTAAAATTTATCGAAGTACAAGGGAAGTCGTGTGGTGGTGATAGCAAGCGAATCAAAGCTACCAATAGCCCACATTGGTAATACTATAATTTCTCCGAAGCATAAGGATGGTGATGTATCGCTTCAAAATGTCTACCATGTTTCACGTATAAAGAAGAATTTGCTTTCGGTAGCACAATTAACATCTATTGGTCATTTTGTCTTATTTTGCCTACAAGATGTAAAGGTATATCGAGATCTTAAGAATTCAAAAATGCCAATAATATGTAGATAAGACTAGGAAGAACGAGATAGCGGATTTGTGGCACATGCGATTGGGTCATGTAAACTATTCAAAGCTTGTTGTGATGATGAGGAAATTGATGTTAAGAGGTTTTCCACAACTTAAAGTTAGAACTGATTCGATTTGCACTTGCTGTAAATATGGAAAAGTTCATCAATTACCATATGCAGACTCTAAGTTTCAAGAAAAAGAACCATTAGAGTTGGTGCATTATGATGTGTTTAGATCTGTCAAACAAGCATCAAATGGTGGAATGAAGTATATGGTGACCTTAATTGATGACTTTTCAAGGTATGTGTGGGTTTATTTTGTATAGGAAATATCTAACACATTTTTTAGATTTAAGGAGTTCAAGGAGACAACTGTAGAGGTTGGAAAAAGAATCTATTGCTTACGAATGGATAATGGTGGAGAATATAGCTCAAATGATTTTTCTCAGTATTTTTTAGATTGTTGAATACATCATCATCTAACATGTGCCAATACGCCACAACAAAAAGACGTGGCTGAGAGAAAAAACAAACACTTGGCTGAAATTTGTCGGAGTATGCTTTACACAAATAGTGTACATGGTAGATATTGGGCAGAAGAAATGAGGATAGCTACATTTGTTATCAAATCGTCTCCCTCAAAAAAGGTCATGTTTTTTATCACCTTTTGAAAAATTATGGAATAGAAAACCTTTGGTTAGTTATTTTTGAGTTTTTGGATATGTGTGCTATGTGTTCATACCTGACCATTTGCTTAGTAAAATGGACAAGAAAGCTATAAAATGTATTTTTATAGGATATGACAGCCAAAGAAAAGGTTAGAGATGTTGCGATCCTGTAAATGGAAAATGCTACACATCTCGAGATTTAGTGTTCGATGAAACTTCTTCTTGGTGGACTTCGAAAAAGGATGAACTGCTAAATTCAGAAATTTTTAGTGATGCACAACCTTCCCATATTCAGTAAAGTTTTGACGAGATGAAAAATAGAGATGATGCTTGTGATCATGAAGGTGAAATAGTGCAGAATCCATGGCAAACTGGTGTGTATCGACAACCACAAAAAGGAGTTGAACATGGTGAAGCAAGAACACCAGCTCCATTGAGAAGATCAACAAGAATAAAAAGGGCAAATCCCAGATATAGTAATGCTGCCATAGTAGAAGAAGCTGATATAATGGAGCCAGAGACCTTTAAAGAAGCAACTCAAAATGCAAATTGGACCAAGGCCACGAAGGATGAAATTGTTGCACTTAAACACAACCAGACTTGAGAGATTGTGCTAAAGTCGAAAGATGTAGAACTAATTTCCTATAAGTGGATTTACAAAATAAAGTGTCACACCGATGGATCAATTGAAAGACACAAGGCTCAATTGGTAGCTCGTGGGTTTTCTTAGCAACATGGACAAGACTATGATGAAACGTTTAGTTCTGTTACCAAGATTACTACGATTCGAGTCTTACTTGCACTAGCAGCTAACAAAAATTAGCAGTTGTGGCAAATGGACGTAAAGAATACATTTTTGCATGGAGAGTTAGATCATGAAATTTATATGAATAAGCCAATTAGGTTTCAATGTGTAAGCTTCAAAAGGCACTCTACGAGTTAAAGCAAGTGCCTAGGGTTTGGTATGGTAAACTTTTAGAATTTATTACTCATGATGGATTCTTAGTGACATCCACAGATTCTAGTTTGTTTGTTAAAGAAAAGAAAGACAGATGGTTATTGTCCTAGTGCATGTGGATGATTTAATAATAACAGGAGATTGCGAAGAAGAAATTCTTCAAACAAAAGAGAATTTTTCTATTCATTTTCAAATGAAAGAATTGGAACAACTGAAACATTTTCTCGGTCTAGAGGTTGATCACATAGCGAAAGGAATTCTTCTCCATCAAAAAAAATATTCCAAAGATTTATTGGAAAAATTTGGAATGTCTGAGTGTAAACCAATCGCAACTTCAGTGGAGCCAAACGTCAATATTTGTTCTCTTGAAGGGAAAGATTTAGAAAATGTGACTATGTATAAAAAAATGGTAGGTAGTCTAATCTATCTAACTCTAACTAGGCTTGATATCTCATATGCGGTAGGTGTGATGAGTCGTTATATGCAAAGTCCAAAGAAGTCACATCTAGAAAGAGTTCAATGAAATTTGCGATATGTGAAAGGTACACTTGAATATGGTATCTTGTATAGAAAAGGTGAAGAGTGCACGTTGACTGGCTACTGTGATGTTGATTTTGTGGGAGATTATGATACTCGACGTTCAACAACAGGGTATGTTTTCATGATAAGAGTAGGAACCAAGCATGTGGCAATCCAGTTTTACATACAAAAACCAAGCATGTGGCAATCAATTATCATTTTATTAGAGAGAAAGTTCTGCTAGAAGAGATTGACTTGAAAAAGGTTAAAATAGAAGACCAAATTGCAAATGTGTTCACTAAAAGCCTGAGAGGTAAAAAGGTTTCCAATAATGCATTATGGGCATCATCAAGGTAATTACTCTTGAGGTCAACTATTTGGTAATGTCCAACATTTCTCAACAACCTTAGCACAATCTTCTTTTATATATTTTCCTTATTGGCTATTTTTTATTCACATGTTCATTTTATGGTTCATATTCAGGGTTTGCAGTTGTTCCTTTCAACCATATCAAGTAAAAGTATCATGAAGTCCCTTGTACTAAGAGTCAGATTGCATTTTACCCCTCTATTCAAAAAAATAGTAAATTAGTCCTTGTGTGCTAAATTAAAGAGCAAAGGGTCATTCTATTAAAAATTTCACCCATTTTTGTTATTAAAAATTAGTCTCTATACCTTATAATGAGGTACATGTTGTTAAACTATAGCAAGAAATAGAAAAATAACAGAGACTTTATGAATCAAGAAGAATATATTTAGAAAATTATTTCTCTATATAGTGGCTACTAGTGCTTTTATACATCATACCAAAGCATGCTATCTACAGAGAATAAACTAACAGATTAACTAATAGCTAACTAATACCTAACAGATTAACTGACTTATCAATTACTCTATCATTCCCTCGGTTTCTCGAACCTTGAACATTAAGGTCAGCATCACTTGAAAGAACTCGAAGAGCATGTCGAAATGAGGCAAACTATTTGGCTGTGATGGGCTTTGTGAGAACATCAGCGACTTGTTTTATTGATGGAACAAAATTAACCTGCAGTGTACCATCAAGTACTTTTTTGCGAACAAAATAATGATCGATCTCTACATGTTTTACCCTAGCATGATGTGTGGGGTTTGCGGCCATTGAGACTGTGAAAGTGTTGTCGCACTATACCACTGGTGACTGACAGATTGGCATACCAATTTCATCTAGTAACTGTTTAACCCACAACAACTCAAATACGCAATTGGCCAAACTGTGATATTCTACTTCGGACAAAGACCTAGACACTACTGCTTGCTTCTTGGAACACCATGCAACAGGGTTAGGTCCTAGATAAAAAAACATATCCTGTGGTGGAATGTCGATCTTCAACATATGAAGCCCTGTCAACGTTAGAGCAGCAGACTAATTCAAACTGACTTTTTGAGAAGTACAGGCCATGGATCCATGGTTCTAGTGAGATATCGCAACACTCGTTTAACTGCATTCCAATGAGTGTAACTTGGAGAATTCATGTATTGACTGCGTTTGTTAACACAAAATGACAAGTCAGGGCATGTAATGCACATATACTAAAACATTCCAACTACACTTCAATACAAATGACCATCAGTAAATGGTGGACTACCTTCTGAAGCAACCAATTTAGGAGTGCTCACCATGGGTGTAGGTCTAGTTGTTGCTCTTATCATTCCTGTTTTGTAAAGTATCTCAGAGATGTACTTTTTTTGAGTAACTAATAGTCCCCGAGGTGTGTGTTAAACTTCAACACCTAAGAAAAAATTAAGTCTTCCCGTGTCTTTAAAAGCAAACTTATTGAGAAGCTGATGTACCACGTTGTCTACATCATCATTTGAACTGCCTGTTATAACTATGTCATCTACATAAGCCATAAAAAATAATAAATTTCCCAAAGACGCTCGAATGAACAATAAAGGATTGGCTTTCGAAGCATGAAATCCAAGTTGATCAACTAGATACTGTTTGAGAGTGTGGAACCATGTACGAGGAGCTTGGCGTAAACCATACAAAGCTTTGTTCAATCTGCAAAAAAGCTTTTATCTATTGTTACCTAACACTTCAAATCCAAGTAGTTGACCTATGTATATCTCCTCAGTCAAATTCCCATTGAGAAATGCATTTGAGTATTGAATGACATATTTTTATGTATTAATTACATATTTATTTTGAGTATGATATTACTAATTTGAGCTATTTATGATTTTTATCTTGTAGGGACTAAATTGAAAGCACAAAGAAATTTAAGGACAAAAAGAGTGAATTTAAAGATAAAATGAGCCAGCATACGAAGTAGGAAAGAAGTGGTGTCGAAAATACAAAGTGTGGAAGACTTGGAGGCAAAAATACAAAGAAGAGATTTTATAAACACAAGACTCTATTTAAATTTTAATTATATTAGGATAATTGTTAAGATTATTTAGATTTAATTTTATCTTTTATCTCTATTTATCTTTTATAATTTAGATAGGAATAGACTAGGTTTTCTAAGAATAGGGGATGGAGTGACACAAATTGTACTCATATTTTTCTGTAAAGCTCCCTCTCCCAAAGAGCTTAGCCTTTGTTTCTTTCATTTATTCAATAAAATTCTATTTTTGTTAAGTTTATTTCTTTTTTCCTAAAAGGCATGAGCCACTAAATTCATCTAGCTAAAAGTTGTCGAGATTCCCCAAAAAGGGTTCATAAGGCTTAGAATCTACACTTAGCCTTCTCAACTAGTATTCATCATTTCTCCGCACTACGGGACTGACGCTTTCGTCCATGTCCCTTCAAAAGTGATCTTTTCATCTTGTGCAAAGATGGTCGCTTTGTATGTTTTGGGAAGGTTGCACAGTCGGTTCGTTAGCTTACTACGTTAGTGGTTGATGAGCCCAAGAGACAAAACGGCGTGGCATTCGCTAATGAAAAGTGATGATCTAGTGTAAGTCAGCCCCACAAAAGCGACGGTTGGCCAAAGTCAGGTTTCTCTAAATCGTAAGTCTAAAATCTAAGTGGAACTGGTGGTCATAGGCGTCCTCTTTCACTATAACTGGCTTATTCTATTCGAGAAGGATCACCTAAAAGCCTAAGACTGAGCCCAATGAGGATCGAGATAACCAGAGGCTGAAATCTCTCCATCAAAAACTCTCTTTTCTCAACTCTGTTTATCTTTACAATTTTAGTTTCAATTTACACAATTTTAATTCAATAAAACTTTTAATTCTTTTTTTTTTATTTTTTCCTAAGTACGCCGATTTTCTTGGGTACGACTCTGCTCGGGGTCTCGAGGAACAGAAACTTGTGCAAATCTAGTCCTTAAAGATTTGACCCTACTTCCCTTATACTATTCTTTTCGTTATTTTATAGGGATAAGATATTTTTGGTGCTCTCAACGATGTATCAAAATTTGACGCCGTTGCCGAAGACTGGTAACATACTAATCTTTTTTTTTTTTCTTATGACCAGATTTGCTTCAGGTATTCTTGCGTTTGATTTAGAAATAGAGAAGACTGCGAAAGCTAATTGCAAGGAAACAAAGCTACGGAAAAAGTAGTTAGGGGTGGTAGGGACTCAGAGTAACCCACCGTCGGAAGTGGAAGCAGACAGCAAGGTTGAGTCTAGGGTTAACGAAAACTTTACTCAAACACTATAAAACAAAAGAATACGAGTCAATCCACTAGAAGAAGTGCTTAACGCTAGGGTTAACGAAAACCCAAATCTAGCACATCAACCTATGACTCAAATAATCCGGTAAATGGTTAAAGCTCCTGCAGAACAACAACCACTATGCATTGCGTATCCTACTATGGATACTGATTTTGAACTAAAACCAGGATCAATCCAGTTACTTTCAACTTTTCATGGGTTGCAAAATGAAAATCCACATAAACATCTAAAAGAGTTTCTTATGGTTTGTCTTAGTACGAAACCTAAAGGCGTAACTTAGGATCAAATCAAATTGCTTGCTTTCCCTTTCTCTCTAGCAAATTCTGCTAGAGAATGGTTGTTTTACCTATCTCCTGGATCCATTACTACTTGGACTGATCTTTCCCGTTTGTTTCTTAACAGGTTTTTTTCTAGCATCACGTGCAGCTAAGTTAAGAAGGGAAATCGTTGGGATAAGGAAAATGATGTGGAGTCTCTTTACAACTATTGGGAGTAATTTAAGAAGTTGTGTGCAAGTTGCCCATAACATGGTATAATAGAACAGTCTTTACTCCAATACTTTTATGAAGGCTTAAAGCCTATAGAGATGAATATGGTAGATGCCACTAGTGGAGGAGTGTTGGTCAACATGGCTCCCTAACAAGCAATGGACTTGATATCTATAACGGCTGCAAATACTCAACAATTTTGAGCTAATCTTGAACCCTCTAGAAGGGTTCACCAGCTAAGTATTTTAGATCTAGAAGATAAATTTGATCAACTTACTAATATCATGAATTCTCTTTTTGCAATAAAAACAGGACCAACCCGACTGTGCGAAATTTGTGCAACACCTGAACATACAACTGATGCATGCCCTAGTTTGTATGACGATACTATGGCCTATTTAGATGCTGTATGAAACTTTCCTAGACTACCCCAAAGGCGATATGACCTCTATGCAAATACATATAACCTAGGATAGAAAGACCACCCTCACTTAAGTTATGGGGCAAACCTGCAGTATAACCAGCCATACCAAAATCGGTTTCCACAACATTTGTGAGATTCAGGTACCTCTCTAGGAACCATGGTCAATAAATTAACAGCTAATATACTTGATTTTTAATAGAAAACTGAGGCGTCTATAAGAAAATTGACCACATCAATTGAGAAAATGAACTCACAAGGAAAGCTGCCGTCACAAATTGAACCTAACCCAAGACAACACGCAAATGTAATGACGTTGAGAAGTGGAAAAGTACTAGAACTAAATCATGGCAGGAATCTTGATCAAGATTTTATCTAAAAAATACAGAAGAATAATGAGCAGGTCCGAACGAAACCTCCACTGCCCATAATTCAACCTCTGTTTCCAGGACAATTGAACCAACATCAGAAAGGTAAGAAGGAAAAAGAGATCCTTGAAACATTTAAAAACGTTGAGATCAACATACCATTATTGGATGCCATCAAACAAATTTCGCAATATGACAAGTTCCCTAAAGAACTTTGCACCAACAAGTGAAAATTGACTGGAAATGAAAGAGTAAGTGTTGGTGAAAATGTATCTGCGGTGTTGCAGCAGAAGATGCTAGCAAAATGTAAAGACAGGGGCATGTTTGCAATACCATGGAAAATAGGTCATTTAGGAATTAAAAAAGCAATGTGTGATTTAAGGGCCTCTATAAATGTAATGTTTTTTTTTTCTATTTATGAATCACTTAACGCGAGTTTTTTAATGAAAACATGTGTTATCATTCAATTAGCAGACATGTCTATTATGTATCCTGAAAGACTCATTGAGGACGTATTAGTGAAAGTCAAAGGACTTAACTTTCCTGCAGACTTTTATGTGATAAAAATGGAAGAGGATAACGCTCCTAAGTCTTCAGACATCTTGTTGGGGCTACCTTTCCCTAGTATTGCAAATACTAAGATTGACGTGCGTAACGGAACTCTCATTATAGAATTTGACGGGGAGATCGTGAAGTTTAATGTTTACGACGCTATTAGTCACCCAAGTGAAATCTTGAACGTAAATTGTGTCGACATAATTGACTCATTAGTAGAAGAAACTTTTGAGTCATCTTATGGAGTTAAACTTGAAACATTTTTTGATGATAATTTAATTCGGGATCTATTTGCGAATCTATTAATGAATTATCAGCTCCTATGAATACTAAACTTCTACCTTCTATTGTACAGGCACTAGATATGGAATTAAAACTACTTCCCCAGCATCTCAAATGCAAATTTTTGGAGAATGATGAGACCATTGCCGACTTGAAAGGAATCAACCCCTTGACATGCACATATAAGATTTTCTTGGAGGAAAAAACGAAACCAAAGTAAGAGGCACAAGGACGATTAAACCCAAATATGGTGGATGTGGTAAAAAAAAAAGAATTTCCAAGCCCATACGAATGAAAGAATTCAGCTGGAACAAGCCCAATACTAGTTGGGGCATCAAGCTAACAACGTTAAACAAGCACTTGTTGGGAAGTAACCCAATTTTTTTATTTATATTAATTTTTTTTATTTTCTTGCATTTTAATAAATTTTATCGCTCTTCTTACATCTAATAGAATCGAGGAATCAAAAAAATTAAATTTGGAAACAGGTGAAAACAGTAATGAATATGACATGGGGAGTGTTCTAAACCCTTTCTTTTCATCATATTTATTAATATTATTTTTCACATTGAGGAAAATGTGTTTTAAGTAGGGGGAGGCATTCCTCATTATTTCTGTCATTTTATCTGCTGCTTTTATTGTTGTGTTACTGTTGCTGCTGCCTTATGCACGTTTTTGCCCACATTTATTTTTTTTAGAATATTCTACCTCTTTTCATACTCAAGATTTTAACTAGGAATTGTCCACTGTTTGACCTGAGAGCATGATTCTTGTCTACTGAATTAGTTATGATTTTGCTAGTTTGATTTCGTCTCCACAATTTTATTTCTATTAGGCTAAAATAATTATGATTAATAGAGTTAACCCTATCTTGCTTATAGTAAAACCGATTAAGCCTAAATGCAAAGAGGACACTTAATACAATTGCATGCTAAAATTTTGTTCACGGTTGTTAGGTGGTTGCTGAAACTTATTTTTGACACTTGATTGTTTTTCCTAATCCTCCAAAATTAAAATTTAATTAGTGATAATAAAAAATTTTGATGTCTCCGTGGTTATGAGTGCAGCTTAAAGACGTGGCTAGCTGAGTAATTGAGGTAGGGTGCTTGGGTTGTCATCCTACTTCGCGTCAAAAGGTTGTGTGATGTGTTAGGTAAAACTCTGCTAACCGGAATTAAACAAATTCTTTTTAGGAATGTGTTGGGCTGAGTAACCGAGGTAGAGTGCTTGGCTGTCATCTCTCTTTGCGTCAAAAGGTTCAATAAATTCTAAAGAAAAAAACATATATAAATATAATAAATTAGGAGTAAGTTGGGCTGAGTAACCGAGGTAGAGTGCTTGGTTGTCATCTCTCTTTGTGTTAAAAGGTTCAATATATTCTTAAGCAAAAAGAAAAAAAGAAAAAAAAAAGATGTATTAATAATAAAATTGCATTTGGGGACTAAGAGTGGAAACAAATAAGGTGTTTTGGTAAGTTTAGTAAATTATCTAATTTTCATGAAATAATCCAAGTCGATTTTGATTTTTGTGTATATTAATTGGAATACTTTTTTAGTTTTACTTAAAGCAAGCTAAAGGTTCTCTTTATTTATCATATGCATTATGCCTACTTTTTATAAAATTTTGGAGTGATATTACTTTCATGGCAAAAATCTAAATTTCATAGTGCATAGGAACCATACTTGAGGGCAAGCATGGGCTAAGTAGGGGAAATTTGATAATACTCTGGAATGACATATTCTTGTGTATTAATTACATATTTATTTTGAGTATGATCCTACTAATTTGAGCTATTTATGGTTTTTTATCTTGTAGGGACTAAATTGAAGGTAAAAGGAAATTTGAGGGCAAAAAGCGTGAATTTAAAGATAAAATGGGCCAGCATGTGAAGTAGGAAAGGAGTGGTGCCGAAAATGCCAAGTGTGGAAGACTTAAGGGCAAAAATATAAAGAAAAGATTTTATAAACACAAGACTCTATTTAAATTTTAATTATACTAGGATAATTATTAAGATTATTATTTAGATTTAATTTTAGTTTTTATCTCTATTTATCTCTATTTATCTTTTAAAATTTAGATAGGAATAGACTAGGTTTTCTAAGTACTATAAATAAGGGATGGAGTGACACAAATTGCACTCATCTTTTTCTGTAAAACTCTTTCTCCCAAAAAGCTTAACCTTTGTTTCTTTCATTTATTCAATAAAATTCTATTTTTATTAAGTTTATTTATTTTTTTCCCAAAAAGCATGAGCTACTAAATTCATCTAGCCAAAGGTTGTCGAGATTCCCCAAAAAGGTTTCATGAGGCTTAGAATCCGCTCTTAGACTTCTCAACGAGTATTGATCATTTCTTCGCATTACGGGACTTACGTTTCCGTAATGTCCTTTCAAAAGTGATATCTTCATCTTGTGCAAATACGACCGCTTTGTATGTTTTTGGAAGGTTGCATAGTCGGTTTGTTAGCTTATTGCATCAGTGGTTATTGAGCCCAAGAGACAAAATGGCGTGGCATTCACCAATGAGAAGTGATGGTCTAGTGTAAGACGGCCCCACAAAAGCGATGGTTGGCTAGAGTCAAGCTCCTCTAAATCGTAAGTCTAAAGTCTAAGTGGAGCTAGTGGTCATAGGCGTCCTCTTCCACTATAACTGGCTTATTCTGTTCGAGAAGGATCACCTAAAAGCCTAAGACTGAACCCAATGAGGATCGAGATAATCGGAGGATGGAATTTCTCTATCAAAAACTCTCTTTTCTCAACTCTGTTTATCTTTACAATTTTAATATCAATTTACGCAATTTCAATTCAATAAAACTTCTAATTCTATTTTTTTCCTAGGTACATCAGTTTTCTTGGGCACGACTTTGCCCGGGATCTCGAGGGATAGGAACTTGTGCGAATCTAGTCCCTGAGGATTTGACCCTACTTCCCTTATACTATTCTTTTCGTTATTTTATAGGGATAGAATATTTTTAGTGCTCTCAACGACGCATCAGCATTATTGACGTCAATTTACCTTAGTGACCACCTCTTCATGACTGCAATAGCAAGCACAGTTCGAACGGTTGTTGCTCTAACTGCTAGACTGAAGGTGTCTCGAAAATCAAATCCAGCATGCTGAGAAAACCCTTTAGCCACCAGTCGTGCTTTATACCTTTCCACAATCCCATTAGCCTTTTTTTTCACCTTAAATAACCACTTACAGCCGATGGCCCTTCGATTAACAGGAAGTGAACAAATACTCTATGTGTTATTGTGAAGAAAGACTTGTAACTCACTATGCTCCACCACTTTCCAACACTCATTACTCATTGCTTCATGTATGTCAGTAGGAGTATCATTAGAGAAACATGTTGCTTTACTTACGTATGCGTTGGGTTTAAAAATGCCAGCTTTGCTACGTGTAACCATAGCGTGACAGTTAAGTGGAACAGGAGGTTGAGGATGTGGCTGGTCTGGCATATCAGTACTAGACGTTCTAGATGTAGTTTAGATGTAGAATTATCACAGAGAGAATGTACTGAGCTAGGTGAGTTGGATAGAGAGACATCATTGAATAAGTTGACTCGAGTGGTAGAAACAATAGATGTTGGATTAGCATGTGACATATGGCTTGGGGACAACACGAGCAGCTTAAAACTAGACTGTGGAGAATGCATGGAGGGAACAGATTTTGAGCTGTTGGTTTGAAATAGAAACACAGTTTCATAAAATGTGACATGACGAGAAATACATACTTTACCATCATTATCCCGACAACAATACCCTTTCTGTAACGGGATATACCCTAAAAACGTGCATAGGGTGGATCAAAATTGTAGCTTGTGGGTGTTGTAGGGTCTAAAATTAGGAAAGTACAAGCAGCCAAAAACTCGAAGAAATGAATAACTTAGTTGAACATGAAAGAGCTTTTCATATGGTGAGATGTTGCCTAAGGGAAAAGAATGCAACCTGTTTATCAAGTATACTGCACTGCTGAAGGCATCATTCCAATAGGTTAAGGGCATATAAGCATGAGCTAGCATGGAAAGACCAGCTTCAACTATCTATCTGTGTTTGCGTTCAACTAAACCATTTTTCTTAGAAGTATATGGACACGTAAAACAATGCATGATCCCTTGTTGAGACAAGTACAACTTCAACGCTTTGAATTCTCCTCTCCCACCTGTTTGTAAAGCTTTAAGTTTGCAGCCAAGAGCCCTTTCAGCTTGCCTGTGAAGCTGTGGGAAGACAGTAAGCACCTCTAACTTTCTCTGCAAGAAATAAACCTAAGTGTATTTTGTATATGCATCTGTGAAAGCAACATAATAATGAAAACCATTGGAAGAGACTGGAGCTGGTCCCCAAACATCAACAACCGCCAGTTGAAGGGGTGTAGTATACTTAGATAAATACTTATGAAACGGCAGCTTATGTTCTTTTTCTAAGTGGCAAGCAACACAATTAAGGGATTCTTTATTTGTACCAAATGGTATGTTACAATAGTGTAGAGCCTTTTTAAGTGTGACGTTACAAGGATGCCCTAACCTAGAATGCCATATACTTAAAGGAACTATTGTATTAGCTGTAAAACACTGAGCTGAGTCAGAAAGCAAGGTAGTCTTAGGAGAGCCATTTAAGTGAAGTATGTACAAACCATTATGCATCGATCCTCGAAGAAGTATCTCCCTAGTTTTCAGATCACGAACCTGACACTGTGTAGGAAGAAACTCAAATGTCACTTGATTATCTTTTGTAAACTTGGACACAGATAAGAGGTTTTTGGTTATACCAGGTACAAATAACAGGGATTTCATGTATAATGGTCGTGAATGAGTAAGCAAAAATGATTACCAGTAGACATAATAGGAAGTACAGTACCATTACCAACATACACTTTACTTGGACTATTGTAGGAAGTACATTCACCTAGTGAAACAACTAAATTGGTGAGATGATGTGTTACGCCAAAGTCAGGATACCAAGTATTGCTACTAACTGTTTCAGGGGTTGTAAGATAGGCTTGAGGGTGTAGGGCTGCTGAAGTGGGTGCACTGACATACTGCAGAGAACTAATAGTAAACGGATTAGTCCAGGTAAGAACTGGGGCAGGTGGAAAAAACCAACCCAGTTGTGAACTTGGAACAGCAGGAGGCGTTATGGGCATAGATGATAGCATCCATGGTGTGATGGGAGATCCAGTATCAAACATGCAGACATTCGCTTAGGAGGAAGGAGGGGTCTGTAGCTTGCACTCTTGTAGGAGGCATCAAATCGATAGTAACATTGGTCAAGAAGGTGACCTATTTTCCCACATAATTGACATTGAAAACGCGATCCAAATGAGCGACCACGCCCACAACCTCGAGCAGCTGATGAGTGACGATAGGCTGGTGTAAGCGCACTGTTGACAGCAAGGTCTACGTGTTGATGAGAGACCATATTAGCTGAACTAGGAGCCTCAACTATTGTAACTTGTTGTTGTGTTTCAGCATCAAGAAGCATGGTAGTGACACCATGAACATTGTAGGGTATCTGACTTGCAGTGATAATCGTAATAATAGATTCATACTCAGGCGATAGCCCATTAAGAATTACAGTAACATGTTCATGCTCGCTAATAACTTCTCCACAACTAGCAAGATTATCACAGTAACCCTTGATTTTCATTAAGAAATCTTTTAATGGAAAGATCACCCTTGCGTTGAGAGTGCAAAGCCCTTCTGTAAAACATCAACTGAGAGGTAGTCTTACTGTCATACAAATTAACAAGAGCATTCCAAATTTGAGCACTAGTATCCAGACCAATGAGATGTGGAAGAACCGCTTGACTCATCGACGACAGGAGCCACGGTGCAAGAGCGCTATCTTGTTGTTCAAACCAAGCAAACTCAAGATTCTCTTGAGGCACCCCATTCTCATCCGAAATCAGTTGAGAAGAAGGAACAATTTTGAAGCTTATACGTCTTGATCGCCAAAAGAACCTGTTGACACCACAGCAAGTAATTATTGTCATAAAAAAGAACACTGATTTTCTTGGTGGAAAAGAAATGACTGTCAAAGACTCCATCAGTAAGATTGAAAGCCATCACTGGTGTAGCAGATTGAACAGCAGACAGACTAGAAAGAGAAGCCATGAAAAGCACAAGATTCAAAGATATAACTCTAAGAGAAAATGGACATTTGATACCATGTTAAACTATAGCAAGAAATAGAAAAATAACAAAGACTTTATGAATCAAGAAAAATATATTAAGAAAATTATTTCTCTGTACAGTGGTTGTTAATGCTTTTATACATCATAGCAAAGCATACTATCTACAGAGAACAAACTAACAAATTAACTAACAGCTAACTAACAGCTAACAGATTAACAGACTTATCAGTTACTCTAACACATGTGGCACGTTACATGTCATAGTCTGGTTATTTCGTCAATCACACTAGTTTTTAATAGTACAAATGGATAAAATTTTTAATAAAAAGGGATAAATTTGCTCTTTAATTTAGTATACAGATGATAATTTGTCCATTTTTTTAGTAGACCACCACATCACCTTTAGGAATACAATGATCTTACTATTACACCCAACACTTATTTGATTAATTAGGTTAGTTTTGATTAAGAGAAACAACTAAGAAATTAAACATAACACAAAAGTTGCTTTCAAATTTTCATTTTCGAAGGTTCTGATATATTGGAAATTATAAGCTTAGATTACAAATCTTAGAGAAATAAAAAGGATTTCCTTGCAAACTTCCCTATATATGGAAACCTTAAAAATACATAAGGAGAGGCATGGGACTAAGCCATGACTGCATTGCATCAAAGCAAATATTTATATGAAACTACACCAAGCAAATCATAAAACTTGAAAACAAATTGTTGGCATGCAAAGAGGCTGATCAGAAGCTGTGGAATTGATTATTTATTAATGGCCACCACCCATTCCTGGCGAAAGGGACACTTGTTTAGGTGGGTTCGGCAATGCCAATATAGCCAACAACGCACTAACAGCAGCCGCTATGGACCCCAGCACAAAAGCAGGCAAGTTGCCACCCCCGAATGCATCATCCAACGGTCCACTAATTACTGATACGAACATCTGCCATTTTCACATACAAGGTCAGTCTATACATATCATGCCATTAAATTTCACTTTATCAACTACCAACATACTGTCTACCATATTTTAAGTTAGAATATGAAGAAAGATGATAAAGCAAGTACCTGTGGGATAACTATAGACAAGTTTAGCACTCCTAGAGAAAGACCTGCCATTGAGAATCATCTTCATATGACTATAATCATCTTCGTATGATTATAGATTATTCAAACACAAAATAAAAGTTACTGCAACTCACCTTGACCACCACCAGTACTAGAACAGTAGATGGATGCCAAAGCGAATGGAATACTGTATGTTACCTGCATAATAAAGCCAGAGTTGTCGTCATTGCTATTGTTCCAAAGACTTTTCAACTCATAAATAATGATGGCTCAATTATTATAGTTTAGTTTCACTTTTTTGATGGCTCAAATTGCAGGAAATATTGCTGTCCTGTCAGGGTTAGAACTGAACGAAACACATATTATGTTACGTAACCAGTATAATATAATCTGTGGTAATTAGGATTAATTTGACTGGAAAAGAAAACCTGTTTACTAAAGTTTCCTGCAAATTACTAAAAGGGTCAAATCATTTACAGAAGCAGTCAATTTTCCAAGGCACAAAAGTCAAATCCTTGTTTTTTTAAAATTCAAATCACATGACATGTTACTTTAATTATACATAGAAAACAAAAGAGAGAAAAGAAAGAGAATGGAACTAACCGCAAGTGGAATACCCAAGACACCGAATACAGCCAAGGCAGAGCCTGTAATGTTAAATGGAGGATGGGTGAGTGGGGACCCATGGTGTTGTCTCCAAGCCTCAGCCATCTTTGTGATCAACACCGTAGACGCCAAGCAGGCACACAAGATGAAGTTGACGATCGCCCACAAGTTCTTGACCCCACCGATCACCCGCCCTGCAGGCTCTAACCCCAGTGAAGTCAACCCCAAGACGATGGAGTTAATCATCAACCCTAATGCACCAGCTCGAACCCCATCACCGTAAAGCTTAATTTTATGTGCATCTCCCTTGGCTTCCCCACCGTAAATCTCTTTGCCCATCCAGTCAGTGTCGAACAACAAGAATGGGAACCAAGCTATCCAATTGAGGCAAGTCACTAGCAGCAGGATCCACATTGGTTTCTTCAAGCTCTTGAAAGCTGCTATCATTTCACCTATGAAAGGAGTCGATTCTTTGCTCCCATCATCTTGGATTTGCTTGGTGAAGGGATCTTCCTTCACGGTTGTGACTGCGGTTACTGTTACTAACAAGAGGATCATGATGTCTATGGTGAAGCATGATTTGAGATTTGCACAGTAAATGTCGCAGGCTGTGGTTTTGGTGAAAGGGAAGATCTTGTAAAGATGGGAGTAAGAACCGGCGGCGTAACCCAACACGTTACCGACCGCCATGAAAAACGAGAACCACCCGTTCGCGGTTCTCATCTTTTTGTGGTCATTAGCCGAGAGGTCCGCGAGGAGAGCTCGACACGGACCTTGCAACATGTTGTTAGCCACGTCGAGGATCCAAAACCCGACGACAAAGATGGCTACAGCTCTCGGTTTGGTCGATCTCTCCAAGGAATCTCCCGCATGGTGGCCAATGTCTTTGGCGAAACCGATGAGGAAGACAGCTATGGAGACAGAGAGAGCTCCAATGACAATAAAGGGTCGGCGTCGGCCGAACCGAGAGGTGCAACGGTCACTGTTGTATCCCACGATGGGTTGAACCAGAAGGCCAGAAATGGGACCGCAAAGCCAAATGAAAGCAGCCCAAGCGTGGGGTACACCAAGGGTCTGGACGTAGGGTGTCAGGAGAGACAGCTGCAGAGCCCACCCAAACTGGATGCCGGCGGCAATGGATGCAACCGTGATGATTTTCCTAAGTGGACTTGGTGCCGGGTTGATATATCCGTTCTCCATGTTGATTGCCAATTCCTTACTCTTATCTGCAAAACAATGAATCCCTCAGCATTAAATAAAACATAAATCCTGTCTCTATCAGTTTGATTATGTCGGTGAGAGACATATAATTGGCTGTTTAATTAACTCAACTTGGACCATGTAACTATTGCACATGTATCCATTTTTTTTTTTTTTTTACCCCAAAGGCAACGTATACTAAAACATAAAAGCAAAAGTAGTTTACTTCATCATACCTATGCAAAACACATAAGCATGGAGTTTAATTTTGATATATACACATGTGATACTCCCTTTGGAAACATAAAATGAATGGATGTAAATATGTAGGTAGAGAAGAGGATCACGTAACACTTTCCAAGCGTGTGTGAAAAGTTAAAAGGGTGAAGAAGGTGTTGAGAGATTATATGTTTGAATTCCACGTCGTAATGATTCGATATTGAGTAATAGAATAATGATTCGCAATATCCATTTGGGTCGGAACCTCTTTTATTTATTCTTTGACACGTCATGTTTATGCTAAAGTTCCATCTCCATACTATTTATATATTCTCTGCATCATCATTCTGGTTTTCATTTTCTATTCCTTTTCCATACAACTTGAAATTTTTTCTATCAAAATTTGGAGCTTGACTTCTAGTGTAACCACACATTTTAAAACACACAAAAAAACCAACTTTTTGCAAGAGTTTTAATTTCTTTAAAATTAGCTTGTGATTAGGTGATAACAAAATGACACCAAATAAATCATTTATGTGTATACCCGTGAGATGGAACAGTCAAAATAATTAATATTTTAAAACGAGGTGAAAGATAGAGACAAAGATTTTTAGGTTTCAAGTCAACTTGACCCACGTTGTTTACATGGATACTATTTTATTTCCCTCAATAAAATACCCACTCTTTTGTTTTTTAAATTAAAATATACTCTTTTATATATATATATATAATAGTCAAAATTACATCACCTTTATTCCCTCCTAATCCCAAAGACAAATTATTATTTTGGTGCCAATTTTTTGTGTGCACTTTGGTGGTTCAAAAAGGTGTATCGCCATTCTTTATAATATTTTAATTTCTAAATTAACAGTGTTAGTTAATGTTTTAAAATTTGAAACTAAAGACATCTTAATAAAATTAGTATCATAATTGTTTTTTTAATATAGTATCATAATTGTTTTTTAATAATTTATCATATCTGTTTCTTTTTTTTTACACAATACTTAAAACTACTCATAGTCTCTCCTCAACTTATAAATAGGAAGATAATGCGCTTCAACGCACTCAAATCTACGTCCCCTGCATTGACAACAATGCCTATGCCAATCAAGTTAAGACTCAATCCACAACATTATAATTGTTTTATACTTATAAAATTGAGTTTTTTTTTTTATAATATCAATAGTTGGGATACTAAACCAAATATAATATTAAACCCAATTGTTATTTTCGGTTCCAATAAATCCTCAAAAATAATATAATATGCTCTCACTACTAAAGTTTTCTTCTTCTTCTTTCAATTTTATTGAAAATAATATTTGTAGAACTTTCTAAAACAAATAGCTTAAGTTGAATTAAATCATTAATTTTATTAATTTAAAATATTAATTAACAAATAAAAAGAACCCAAAAACCATAAATTTTATGTTTTAAACATTACTATCAAACTCTTCCTTTTTCAACTTAACTAAGAACTTTATTGATAAAAGAAGAAAAAAAAAAGTATAGACATGAAACCGACTATATCATAAACAATAGTATCAAATCTTTCTTCACTTTTCTTTAAAGAAGAAAAAGAAAAAAAACTTACCAGTTTTTTCTCAGTGAGAGAGCTTAACTCCAGTTGTTGTTATTTTGCTTGAAAAACCCGCCACTATTTCTATCTTCCAAGCTGCAAAAAAAGCTTCCTTTTTTTTTTTTTTAGGTTTTATGAGATAGAGAGTAAAAAAAAAAAAATAAGAAGAATAAGAAGAAGAAGACTAAGGGTTGCTACTAAGCTCTAGGCTTTCAGCTGGGTTTGAGAATGCATGAAAGGAGGAATCAACATATCTATTTATATAGGCTTGGTTCCAGTATTATATGTTGTGTTATTCTTTTTAATCATGTTAGCTGACTTGATATTTATATTTGTTTGGTTGCTAAGAAAATATGCTTATTAGCTTAGATATTACCAAAATATCATTATGGGGGTATAACAAATTTTTAAAAAAAAAAAAAGCAATAAAATTCTTCTTGTAAGAGATTCTCTTTTTTTTTTTTTCTCTTTTCTTTTTTTTTCTTTTTTACTTTTCTTTGATGTAAAAAAAGAAAGCCAAATGAAGAATATATACAATCTCATATTGCCAAAAAGGAGATTCACAAGTCTTACAAGCAAAAAAAAATTTAAAATGATAAAAGGAAATTACCACAATTAAATGTATATATATATATATATATAAAAGTAAAAAATTGATATTTCTATTAAAAATTTTATTTATTTCTATAGATAAAAATTATGCCCTTATCTGTTTATTCCATCAATCATGATCGTTTTTAACAAGATAAATGAATGAAATTTTTAATTAAAAAAAATTGATTTGCTCTTTGATTTAACATGTAGAGACTAATTTCTCATTTTTAGAGTACATGAGGTAAAATGCAATCTAACTCTTAGGACAAAGACCTCTATGGAAGACATTGGGTTCTAACTAAATTTGTAAATACTTTTTTTGGAATCAAAAGACGAGTAAAGTTAGATTCTGAACAAAGTCGACAAAATTCTACTAACATTATTTTCTCCATTCACAAAAGTTAAACTTGAAATTTTAATCGGAGGCTCAACCAATGAGGTTTGAAAGAGAAAAGAGAAGGCAAAGATAAAGATGTAACAATTGCTTGGTTGTAATGGCTTTGTTTTTCTGCTGTTTTTGTCCTATACTATCATCTTCTCTTTTTTTATATTCTGTTTTTTTTCCTTTTATTGAAATAAAATTGGCTGCTATATCTCACAAAGAAAATTTGGGTCCATACTGTAACAATGATAATAAGGATAAAGAATAAGGAATAATTGTTGATAGCATTTAATTTGGGATTGTAATTACCTAAGAGTTTTGGATAAATAAATGAAAGACAAATCAGCCATGTATGTCCCTAAGATCAGTCTCTCACCAATATTCATTGTTTGGGAATGTTTATGCCTTTCTTAGTGTGGTAGAGAAGGAATCTTGGTTTTTCTTTTTCAGTTGCATTTCCCTGTTTATTCATATTCGATTGAGTGCCGGATAGAGGTTTTCATCCCATATCCAAATATGTGTTCAACATTATTTTTAAATAACAAAATAACATATACTGTCTGTAGTTATAGTAAATTCAACATTTAACCTATATCTAATCAACCAATATAACAAGTTGTAGACAAAGACCAAAAAAGTTAAACCTTGCCTATCATTAGGCTTAACCATGACTTCATAAATCAGAAATCGAAATTAAATTGTATATATTTTTTATGAGAATTAAAATGTAATTTCACAATTTTATAGTTTAATCATTATAGTTTTTAAAAAATTAAAATATTATAAAACTTAAAGGGTCAAAATTAAATTTTACCAGGATGAAATGCTACTTTCTAATTTCAAAAAAAAAAAAAATCATGTTCAAACCTACATTTTGGTGATGTTTGACTGTCTATTTTTTTATTTATATATTATAAAATGAGAGAGATTCACTTACACTAGTATAAAATTATAGTTTGATACACTCGTAACTTTTTGTTTGATAAATTTTTCATGTTTCATTTGTGTAGGTAGTACATGTTAAGTTTTGAGTAAACATTAACTATTTGTTTTGTTTAAAAATATTACCCGTTAAATATATAATAATAATAAATATAGTACTCTAAGTCAATATAATAGAGATATTTGATTGATTCTAAAATTTAAATGTCTCACGACTACAATTATGTTGATAAATTCAACTATAGAGTGTTCAAATATGAATTGTAAAAAAAAGTTATGGAACTGTGTAAAACTAAAGTAGTTCTACATTTTTTTGTATAATCACTGGTGTCCTCACCCATTTTACGATCTAAACTAGCCCTGTTCAAGCCAGAAGTGATATTTAGGAAAAGGCCTCCAACAATGCTAACTCTAAGATTAAAACTTAATTCAATTGCTTGGAGGAAGAAGTCCACTTCCATTTCTTCTAACCAGTTGTTGATAAAATAGTTTTACATTAACACATGTGAATCCCTCCAACTATTTTTATTTCCTTAACAGCTATTTTTTTTCATTATTTATCAATCAATGAATTTTTGAAGAAAACCTCAACATCAACAGATGTTGAGTTTTTATTAGGGTTTAAGTCACTATGAAATCCATGCTCAAGAATCTAGTTCAAGTTGGGCAAGCTGCTTAGCGATTGGCATATACCTTCACACTCATTGATGTCTCGATCAATGACTACTTCACACTCATTGATGTCTCGAGATAATAGGATATTTGTCGTTTGGGTAAAAAAAAAAAAAGGTAAATTATCAACCCTAAGCCATCCCATGTATTCTAGTACCACAAGAAATCATTCTCCTGGATCAACTAACCGGCGAGGATATATCAATAACGCATGTTCCGATCTAGAATATGTTCTCTATGTTCAAAACCTCAATTCCTATCCTTATGCTCTCTCCCATGAAGTGAGTAAGTATTTCTTACTCCTGTGAGATGGTTTGAACATGCCAATTTGTCACAATATCTAGTCATTGTGTTGTCACTCGAAAATGTGAAAGCATATAACTAATGTATATGCCCTCCCAAGACGATCAATGTGTCCTTGTATATTGCCTCTAGTACTACTACTTGAATCTTATCAACCAGGTACGATGTACACATAAACTACAAATAATTATAATAAATAAAAATATAAGTTTACTATAATAATCACTTCATTAAATGCAAATATACATGAAACTTAACTTTTCGCTTGCATAGTTATTAATATCAATAAATATGAGTAAGCTCCAAATGAAAAGGGGTGTGAATTTGAAATCTGTTAATATGTTAAATTTAAGGCACATTATAAATATTTGTAATTTAATATATTTAAAATATTAGATATATAATAAATTTTAAAAAAATTAAATATAATTATCTTTTTACTTTTTTGCTAGTGCAAAAGTAGATATATGGGAAGGGGCCAACACTATAAACGACATTCACATCGTCGCTTATGTTTGCAAGAAGAGACAATAATTGTTTAATTCATCCATCGTAAATGCGATGTGCTAGAAAGTGCCCCATATACGAACGCTAATATGACAAACCCTAAAAGTATGTCCGAACAAGATTGAGGTCTTGAATAGAGGCAAATACAAGCAGTGGGCGAGATTGCCTAACTTATTTAGCATTAACATTCCTCTAATAATGTATGGTACGTAGGATTTGACATACTGATCAAACTCTTCATTGGTCGCATTGTTTTTTGTTGGCATATCTAATCATGTTTTCAGCCCTAGGAACTTGACTCAAAACCCATTGACTTCATCCTCATTCTCCGGATATGCATGAGCCAGCTTATATTTCATCACAAAACATGAATGAAGAGCGACTCCTTATAACCACTTCTTCAATTGAAAGGCTAATGATTAAGGCTACATCTCCAAGATAAGAGCCACTAAAGATCCAAAGATATGGGAAGTGGGGTAGTTTGGATGCATTTAAAAAACCAGTTACATTTAACCATGCTCTAAGTTGATGTATTCCTCAATCGATATGAAATATTTTAGATTTCTCCGGATCCGAACAATTCATTCCACATGCTAATAAATAAAACAAAAAAATCAATACTTATTTATTACAATACTAAAATTTAAAAATAACAAATAAATATTAAAATTGATACGAAGCTAAAAAAATTACCTTTTCCCTTAATAGAGTCATCTTAGGATATAAAAAATATGAATTTAGAGAAAAATATATAGATTTAGGGTTTACATTATGGATTTAGGGCTCAAGAACTTGATATCTTTAGGAGTAACTTTTTGGTTCTACTAAAAAGTTGAAGGGGAGGGAGTATCTATAGGCTCGGTAAAAATTTGGGTAAAGGGACCTCAACATGCACAGTGTCAAGTTCCATTAAGATTTCAATGTAGCGTTAGATAGAGTTAGGTTTCAAACTGTAAAAAAATAATTTAAAAATAATTTGACACTCATAATTATCGAGATTTTTTTATTGATAAAGATTCAAATGAATCTCAGCATCTTTAGAGGATTAAAGTGACACATGTATGCAAAGAGTGTAACCGAGTTGTTGATGGTTTGATAATAATGGCATTCGCAAGACCTCTAGATATGTATAGATATATGCAATCTCCGGATGAAATCCTTCAAAAGCTACATGACGATTGTTACAAAATGACTTGACTTCGTTTAGTCTAATTATAGTTTTATTCTTATTAATGTACCAAAAAAATCCTGCTATACTTAATTATACTTTACTATAATTTCCAAGAATATTGGGGCATGAATTTCGCGGAGAAACCCATTAAAAACTCAACATGAGTTTATAAGTTAAAATATTTTTAATGAATTTGGATTAAACCAATTAAATTTAATAAAAATACTATAGGAGAACAGACTTTTACCGGCGTTTTTGACCTTTAGAGCGCCGCTAAAACTATTAGCGGCGTTTTCACAAGCGCCGCAAAAAACGCCTCTATAGCCGACGCCGTAAAATTTTGCGGCGTTTATTTAAAAAAAACGCCGCTAAAGACCATGACCTTTAGCAGCGCTTTTTTCACAAACGCCGCTAAAGACCATGATCTTTAGCGGAACTTTTTTTACAAACGCCGTTACAAAACAAACCTTTAGCGGCGCTTTTCTCACAAACGCCGCTAAAGTATATAACCTTAAAAAAATATATTTTTATTAAATAATATTTATTTTCTATATTATATTTTATTTTTGAAACTTTAAACTATATACTTTTAAGGATAAATAAAAAATATTAATTAAATTAAATTTTCTATTAAAATTTTAACTTTAAAACTAAATATAAAAATTGATGAATTTAAATTTAGAATTTAAATATTATGTTTAAATAAATGGGCAATCTACCAGCAACAGAGAGAGAATACAATTTATGAAAATTTATGTCGATGAGAATTTTTAGATAAATTTTAAGCACATTTACATTTATGGAAAGAAAAACAAAAAGCTCATACCAAATTTAAAGTAACAAAAATGGAAGAAAATGCCAAAGAATCAAAGCTCTTTGTGCCTGTGGAACATTATAAAAATAGTGAAAATAGAGGGGAAAAAACATCACGAGAAAAAATAAAAAATGATTCTATCTTTTCTCTCTAGATTTCGGATTAAGCGCTATCCACTCCAGTGCTAAATGATCAGATGGGCTATTTTTAGACCTAAATCCCCAATTTCCATGCATTCTTGCTGATGTTCCACATCCTAAATCTCCATATCTTTGAAGACTGTTTCCGCTTTTCCTACTCAAAAATTGAAAGTAAAAGAAGTACGTGTCTTCTAATAGCTCATTAGAAAATGTTTTCAAAAGTTATATGATTTCATCCAAACTATAATACCAACCAATAATTAGAGAGAAAAAAACAGACCTACAAATAATCTATAGCTGAAACCACACGTGCACGACGTAACTCAATAAGCCATTGATCTTGAGCTTCATAGTCATCATCCTTCCCAGATCGTTGCCATTCATCAAAATGTGCTAACACGTCAACATCCATCGTGAAATTTAGGATGCCTTGAATAGAATCGATAGTGTAATTCATTGTGAAAGGAACCACCTTAACACCTTTTGATTCAAGCACATGAACAACCTAGTTTTAGAAAATAGTCAGACCTTAAGAGTTACTTCAATATTTACTTTATATCAAAGTTATCTCTAAGAGAAAAAGATATAATGTTGAAGTTCAATCAATTAATTTATAGCAATTCTGACATATGTTGTTTTTATTTATTTATTATTGTGCATCTGTTGCGGTTGCATAACAAACTCAAGCTTTAGCCAGATGTTTATGAAATCTAACCTCCATGTCAGCATCGTTAAGATAACCAACTGTAAGCTTTGTGATATCAACAGAAAATGGGTCACCAAAGGAATGTCTCTTGAAGAAAGATCATCTGGATCTTTCCCTCGGATGACATCTAGAATAACCGCACAATCAGTAGCATTTTGACAGAATGGACCAAGCTTGTCCTGTTAAAAGGAGAGCATAGAAAGTTATCGGAACATCACACCCAGAGGCTGGAGCAAAAATGGGGCTGAATAATTAAATACTTTCAGTCCAAAGAAGATTCCTCTCCTTCATGGTATTACCAAGCTTTCGATAGGCTCATCACACCGCCGTCCAATCAACCAAAAGTTGGCCGCAATGCCATCACACCACACCACAGATGCGCGGGTAAGTAATGGAACCATTTGTTTCAACCAATTGCAAATGGAATCATACCTGTAATGAAGCAATGTGCATCTGGTTTAGGTTCAATACTAGATCAACATGTTTGATCATGAAAAGATTGTTAGACCTAAAAATACTATGGCTTATTTCATGTTTAGTATAAATCTTGGAGGACATGAATGATAAATTGAACTTAAAATAAAAATACCAGGTATTTTGAGTGCAGGCAAAGAGCCCAACTGATGAGCCCGTAGAGAATTCCTCAATGTTCCAAAGGTTCCTAGTCCTACCATCGAACTAGATGTCATCATATGCCGTGATCCAAAGAATAAGCTTTGCAACAAGAATCGCCCTGCAGACTTTAACCTGCATTGACAATTCATAAGAGTGAATAATGTCATCTAACTAAAAGAACTTTCCATAAGATCACAATGATTTCAGTTTTCACTGATGCATAATACCTCTTATACACCCATGCTTCAATATTAAGCACTTGTTTTTTGAAAGTTGTTGAACCCTAAGTTGTCTTGTACAGAGGTACTGAGATTATATCCTTCAATCCATAAGGGATGCCATGTAGAGGTCCTAAAATACAAAGTAATATATAACTCTCAACCAATAAAAAAATTGACAATAAACTAATACAGAAAGAGCTATTTTTTTTAACTTCGTTAAGCAGGCAAGCCTTTGCCACCATTCTAAAAAGTTGGATAAAATAATGTAACCTAAACAAGAACAAATTGTAAGCGAAAGAAGTAGAAAATTGCAGCAAATTTATTCTAACAAAAAGTTTTTAACATTATGGCCGAAGGTGATAATTGTATAGTGCAGCAAGTTGTTTAAAAGGTACCTAAATGCACTCCTTGAGAGAGCAACTTGTCAGCTTCTTTCGCTTGCTGGAAAGCTAAATCTTCAGTATAAGAAACTACAGATTCAAGTACCGGATTGTATCTGGTATTTTAGCAATAAAGAATCAATGTGTTTGAGGGACAAAAAGGGTATTAGACATTATAAATGCATAAACATAACCGGATTTATAATTTCTACCTCTCAATCTCTTAAGAAAAATTCCCGTAAGCTCCTCAGAAGTAATCTGTTTTTTCTTTATGAGTTCTCCTAGTTCGAGAACCTGATAATAAAGACCAGGAAAGTCGCATACAATAATAAAATCAAAGCTATTTTTTTTTTATTTTATAAAAGTTATATCAATTGACTCACACTCATAAAGGCTATATCTTCTTCATTGTTTGGCCTTTGAATGCCAGAAGCTGAAGGATGATTAAACCTGCTGGCCTTGCCTTGTGATTGCTCCTTGCTCCACTCGGGGTTAAAACCGAGGGAGAAGGGTTATGCAGCCCTCCATCAATAGAAGCAACTAACTTCCTGTTGGCTCTTATTATAGGAATATTGAACTCTTTTACACCCTTTGCAATCTCAAGAACCTGAAAGAATTAATCAAATTAAAGATGATAATATTAGATAAAGCATACCCACTTCAAGCAGGATTATCTGAAATGAAGTTATAATGCTAAAATTCATCACCTTTATATCGTTAAAGAAATCAGCATCCAATGCTATATGATAAATCATTGTTCTCTAGCACTTCAACTATCTTCTTAATGTTAAGTAAGAATAATATAGAGAGAAGATGCTACAGCCCTCCAATGGTTCTTTCCCTACACGCCACCTTGCCTTCATCATGCACTACTTTCAAACATTTATATAACATACTACCATAAAACCTAACTTTATTAATTACCAACCTCCACTTTAAATCACAATTGGAGGCATTTCCATCCATTAAAAGTGGAGAATGTCTTAGCTCAACTTCAAGGTAGTGAGCTTAGCAATTATTGTTATAAATAGATTCTTCAAAACCTTCCTCTCTTTTTTTGGTATAGCAGGTCAATGACTGCTCAAAAAAGTTGGATCTATTAATAAAATAATGCTATAAGGGAAACTATCAAGAATATGTTCTTCGCCACTCCTTTAATGAAGATGACGATATAATTGGAAAATATGAAAACCAGAAGTTTGTTTAATATCTAATCCAAACAACATTTTTCCGAGCAGTGCTCGTTGAGAGGAAAGCGTCTTCTAGTAATTTTTCCCATCTTCCAACAAGTCTCTATTGCCTAGTCGTTTATTGAACATTTCAAAAGAACAATTAACAGTGGCTACAAGCACTAAAATGTTAGAAGGATCAAATTATAATTGAAAACATGGCATGTTTGTAGCACAAAAAAGTAAAAGATGATAGAACATGCGAAGGCAGTTAATATCTAGGTCTGGCAAAACCCTGCAAGTCCAATGTTTCAAATATATCATTATCTCTACCATGGCAAGTGTTTAAAGTCTTACTTGAACTTGCAAACTAAAACTCTATTCAATTTGGGGAATTTGAGATGCCGGATGAGAAACACTTCACATCTGTACAGCGGTGTGAAAACTTCCAAATCTTAAAATAATAACAAAATGTTATGCAACAACTTAAAAAAGCCTCGACTTATTACTCTTTAATCTTTCTTTATTGGGACCCTAATGCACCTTGGCATCAGAAACTAGTTCACAAAGCAAATATGACTGGTCATAGCTCATGCCTAAAGCTTCCCAACTTCTAACCAGCAAGGGGAAAAAAGGAACTTTCAAGTGCAGAAAACTTTAGCTAACATTGGAAATCTAGCACTAGCACACTTTATTGCTCCGACTATTCATTTTTCTAGAAGTATCTGTGTTTGATGCATATCCAGACATGAGCATGAGGATATAATCCTCCAAGAATCCTCAAAATACATAGAAAAAACTTTAAAAAAATAAAGAAATTCTAAAACATAAAACATAAAACCTAACTTACTGTGCATAGAATACTGGATGAAGTTCTGCAAGAAATTCCTTCTTTCCACAAGGAATTACTCCGCAACTGCAGACAAAGTTTTCACCTTCCTTTTCCCTTTATCTTTTTCACCTGTGTAATACCCATCACCCTAAAATTCCACCAATTCGCAAAATCCCAAGAGTTGTCGCATGAACAGGAGCTTCTGTAAGCCTTGTTATATTTGCCTTTTCCCTCTTAGCAAATGCATTGATAAGAGTAGACTTCCCAAAGATTTTGAGCCCCAATAACCCACACATTACCTCAAGGACTCACTAATTCCTTTACCTCGACAATGAGTCTTCACCGTGTCTCACTGATTTTTTTGGGGAAATTTAGGGATTAGGAGAAATTAGAGAATTGGGGAAATTTGTTTTGGGTTGGGGGTGAATAGCTAAGTAAACAATTATGTTTTTTTGCGGCGTTTTTTTTTAAAACGCCACTAATCCCCTAAATCTTCAATTAAAACGACGCTAAATTATTTTGTTTTTTTGTGGCGTTTTTTCAAAAAACGCCACTAACCCCTTAAATCTCTAATTAAATTTTACTTAAAACACATTATATTTACAAATACTTAACGTAAATTTACTTAAACCTAATGATATTGTTTTAATTTTTTTATAAATATATACATTTTATTTTCATTTGATATTTATTAATTTTTTAAATATAAACAAGTTAAATATTTTTAATTATTATTATTTTTCTATTAGTCATTAAATTATATGTAAGTTGTGGATTTAGTCATTTTACTTTAATTTTGTTATTTTTAGTCATTGTAATTTTGAAATTTTGAAATTGTAGTATTAATTAAATGGTAGCTATTAAATTCATTAAGTTTGCTATTTCTAAAATCTAATGTAACAAACATATTACTCACAAAAAGCCAGTTACGGATTTAACGGTTGTCATTTGTGTCAAAATTAAAATTTTAAAATTCGAAAAGTATAGGGACCAAGAATGATCTAATTGGATAACATGAACTCAACCTACAACTTTACGCACAATACCAAGACTAATAGCAGAATTTAACCAAACATATGCATATATAATTGCTATCATTTGAGTGATCATGACTAAAATTTTAAATTTTGAAAAGTACAAAAGATAAATTTGATCGATTTGAAAAATACAGGGACTAAAACTAATCAAATTAAAATATAAGGACTAAATTTTAAGTTTAAATTTCACTTAAATAAATTAAGTGTAGAGGAATTAATTTGAATTGAATTATTTTTAATATATCAAAATATTTTTAGATTAAATCTTAAACCATTTAATATATATAAAGTTTATCTATTATCTCTTAAATAATTTAAACTATAATCAAAAGTTTAATATATTCAAATTAATATTATCTCTTTTACAATTATATAAGAAATCGTTTAATATATAAATTAAAAAATACTAATTAATCTAAACCCTAAACCTCTTAACCTGGCCCCTATCCCATAAACACTAACCCCTAAACCCTTAACCCTAAACCCTTACACCTTAAACTCCAACCCTAACCCCTAAACCCATAATTCATCATAAACCTTCAAATACTAGTTAACTCCTAAACCTTAAATCCTAAACTATATATCTTAAACCATAGTTAACTCATAAACCTTAAACCATATATCTTAAACCATAAACCTTAAACTATAATGATAATTAATTCGATATTTTAAATTCAATACTATCTCTTTTACGATTATATAAGAAAATATTTAATATATTGTATAACCACAAATTTTAATAATTATTATTTTAGGGGTTATAGATTAGTGTTTATGATTTTTTTAGGGTTTAGGATTTATATGACTTTTAGCGGCGTTTTGTCGAAAGTGCCGCTAATGCTCTGGTTTTTAGCGGCATTTTGCAAAAAGTGCCGCTAATGCTCTGGTTTTTAGCGGCGTTTTGCCAAAAGCGCCGCTAATGCTCTGTTTTTAGCACAAAAACGCCGCTATTGCTCTGTTTTTAGTGGGTAAAACGCCGCTAAAGCCCTATTTTCCTGTAGTGAAAAATTATCCAAATTTTAACGGGATAAATGAAATTAAAAATTTTATCACACTCTTATATATTTAAAATACAGATGTTATTTTAAAAATAATATCCAATAAATAATAAAAAAAACATTACCAGTAACCGATATCAATATCATACTAAACATCCAACCTAACCTGATTTAGTCCATTCTTTCCCCTATTTATTGTCATTTTGTGTGAGAGGCACATATAAGAGTAGGCCAAAAATAGGAGTTTTAGAAGACACGGGAAACAAGGTTTGTGAACCAAGCATGCTAGCCATGGCCATTGGCAATTGGCAAATGGCAAATGGCAAATGGACTGTTGACCAACCATTTGCTATAAACTCCCAAGACAACAAGCTTTAACCCCAAAATACTTCAAAACCTACCATGCTTTGACTCTCATCGCCATTTCACTTTCAAATTATTCCCCCACCCATTTTCCTTCAAGAAAGCCTTTTTTTTTTTTTTCCATCGTATTCCTCTCGAAAAAGTGCCCCATTTTTTAAGTTCCTGAACAAAAAGCAAATGATCAGATGCCATCTGCTTAGTTCCATCTCTATGAAAAAACTGAAATAAAAGAAAAAAATAAAATTCTCGTCTGACATGATTATCTAAGTGACTTGAAGCATCTTTCTATCTCTTCCTTTTTTTTTTTTTTTTTTCCAATTGTTTATTTAATGATATGATTGGAGCATCTGTTTATGGCTAGTTGCCGGTTCTAACATCACTTTCCTTTTAAAAATATTGCTCCACTTTCGGGATTTTATTTGGCCTGTGCAGTAGTTGTTCAGATCAGATTGCTGGCCGGTTCTCTCAGCATGTTGGCATTTCAATTGTGACCACGGAATAACTAAAAGAGTTATAGAATTTAGAGCCCCTTTCCTTGCTTCTTAAGATATATATCCAATTTGGTACATACCCTTTCATCCATTTTATATGATTCCATGTTTTTAACAACTGTTTTTATGCCTTTTAGAGTTCCCAAATTTGTTAGTTGACTTTAATGTTAGGACCAACTCTTTGTGATCAGAAACCTACTAACATGTTTATCTCTAGGTAATTTAGTTGTGGTTTTTGAGGATGAGATCATGTCCACTATTTTCTCTCTCTTTTATCCCTAATAATGTTAAGAAAAATCAAATATTTAAAATGTCATTAAATTACGAAATTCATATTTATGAATAGTAATTAAATTTGTACCGGATAACGATGAAACATTAAAAAAAATTAAGGAAATCAAGTAGTTTTTCCTCCAAATTCAAAGGTAATTTTAACGGAGTTTAGATAAAAAGATTAAATTTTAAATTTGAATTTAAATAAAATTAATGACTTGTTTTAGATAAAAACATCTTGTATCTTTTTTTCTCTAAATTTAAATGTCCTTTTGATAACTCATTCAACGGTTAGCTATATAAAATTTTGAGAAAGATCAATTTCTTCTAGATGACATCAATCTCTATTAAGAGGAATCGTTGTTTTTTTAAAGAAAGAAAAAAAATTCTTTTAAATTTTGTGAGGGGACTGAATAACATCAATGGTCCATAAATGAAAATAATTTGATCTAACTTTTATATGTTCTTTTGTTTCATGACAAAGATGGTATTCCTTTTTTTTTTCTTAATACAATGCTTAAATTATTTATGACTTTTCAAATTTCGAATCCATTAAATTGGAGAATATTATGTACTTAAGCACGTTCAAATCCCCGACTTTGATCTTGATCTAACTTTTATAAAGGATGTTCTTGGTTAAATGATAGAGATGATACTCCGTTCTCTTTTCCTTTGATATGATGCCTAAATTGCCCATAAACTTTTCAAACCTTAAATTAACTAAATTAGAGGATATTGTGTGTTTAAGCACTCTCGAACGCCTGTCTTTGATCTAATTTTTATAAGGGATGTTCTCGGTTACATTGCAGGAAAGGTATTTGTTGGTGAAACAAATCGTAACAATCGGTTGCAACTCACTTTACCAACTAAGGGTAAAAGACTTAATTTTTTTTTTGGCATCTTTTTATTTTTGTGCAATTTTTTAAGTGATCTTGTGCAGCAATATTGTGGTATAAGTGAAGAAGACATTTTATCAAGGAAACTCGAAAGAAACCTAGCGTGGTTACCTTTACATATTTAAAGAGATAAGCGATCAAGTGGTTTAATAGATAAATGTCTTTGTATTATTTTATTCTATATTAAGAGGATTAATTTGGAGGAAATCCTAGAGACCTGTTCTCATCACACTGGCTTGATTCATGAAGATCAAAGTGCCTATATATTGAAGAATATACTTACGGTTTTATAAGTGAAAATTACGAGAACTCAATCTATTCTAGATGACATCAAGCTCTATTAAGAGGAATCATTTTTTAAAGAAAGAAAAAAAAAATTCTTTCAATTTTTTTTAAGGGGATTGAAATAACATCAATGGACCATAAATGAAACTTTTATATGTTCTTTGTTTCGTGACAAAGATTGTATTCCTTTTTTTTTTTCATTATACAATGCTTAAATTACTTATGAATATTCAATTTCCAAATAAATTAAATTGGAGAATATTATGTGCTTAAGCACGTGTAATTTAAGCACTTATGAATATTATGTATTGGGTTATACATTGAGGACAATGTGTAATTTAAGAGTGGGGGTGCACATTATTTTATTTTTCTTTGTTTTTATGTGTGTTTTGCACTTTTTCGGCTTTTACGCTATTTTTCAAAAATTCTAAAAATATTTTTCTTTTATTTATTTGATTTTTGTTCTTGTTGCATGGTACTTGAACATGAATTGATTGACATTAGTGGATTCTGGTATGATATTGTGGATTAAGTTCTTTGAATTTATAAATTTAATCTATGCTTGATGAATTCTATGTTTTGTGAATAAATTTTTTAGTTCAAATAGTTACATTGTATAATAATATAAAGATAGTTGAATTTTTTTTTGTTTTATCCAAATGATCAATAAGAATGAAGATAGGTGTATACATGCATGTTCTAGAAATTAACATTATTCATTAAGATAAGTAGAAACATGTTCCGATTTGGTATTCGTTGAAATGCTAATGGATGACCTAAGGCATTATTTATGTAGCCTAGAGCCTAAAGGACTAACCTTAGATGATACATTATCCCTAGTTCCCAAATTTGAGCCTTAATTTCCATTTCTTTATGATCCTTTATGTTTGAAACCTTGAGCAAAAATTGAGTTCGAAACTCAACCCTTCACAGTCCCTAAACATTGTATTGCACTACCGAATGGACGTCAGGCCATGGACATCGAGGGTTAAGTAGGAACATTGCAAAGGTTTCTTACAAAATTTACTTGAGTGACTAGTGAAAAGAGATTGATTTAGCTCGTAATTGATTCTTACTAAAAATTGTGCATAAAAAGAAAGAAAAATATAAAAGAATGAAAATATAGTGAGGATCAAAAGCATCGTAAGAGAAAAGAACAAATGAATGAAAAATATGTTCAAAATAGGAAAAAGAAAAAAGCATACATTAATGTCTCAAAATCATAGTGCACAAAAATGAGCTAAAATCGACCCATCTCTTCCACATTATTGGAAAGATAAGGAAGGTGAGAGAATGAGAAATAAGAGGGTGAAATCAAACTATCACATTTGGGGGGAATTGGGAATAATGACTTGTGTTATATTGTTCATAGTGCTTAAACCATTTTGAACTTACCTTTTGTTAAATATGCACAAACCTAAGCCTCAGAACATTACAATCCACTAAGCCCTATGTGACCTTAGTGTCTCCGTGTATATACCGAAAATTTTGGAAACTTATTGTAAATGAATAAGTCGATTTCTTTCGTACATAAATACATCATATCTTCATGTCTTATTGTGATGGAATAATGTGTAAAATTTGATTTTCATAAGCTACCTCTTCATGTCTTCATGTCTTTTGTGATGGAATAATCTGTAGTTTTTTTTAAATAAGACAATTTGCTCTCAAAGTTATGAGTTTGCAATACATCAATTTTGAGTTGTACCATAAAAGGACTTGATACATAGTGCATGCCCCTTTCACCAATTGTCAAATAAATTCATTGTTCAAAGGTTGTCGTCTTTTTGCATGTTTTGTGTGTTTGCTTGAGGACAAGCAAACACTTAAGTGTAGGGGAGTTTGATCTGTCTTAATTTGACGTATCAAATTACGCTCCTCATTACACTTAACAAGCTTGTTTCCAAAGAATTTATATGTTTTTATTATGTTTTTACTTAGTTTTTATATTTAACTTTAATAAATGAAAATTATGTTTTTAACAATTTTAAGGCCCGAAATGGCCAAATGCATCATCGAAGACCGGTATCGCGATATTGAAGCTTGGAAGTCGTGATACCCTAAACATTGCTAAATTGAAGAAGATCGAGGCCCTTCACAGTGATATCGCAATATCCAAGCATGTGTATCGTGATATGGGTATCATGATACTGCTACTTGACGTAGAGAAAAATGACTACCGGGTTAGCTTTTGTCCAACACCAATCAAAATACAATGTTCAAGAGCATTTTGGTCACTAAAACTTGGGTTGCAATCAACTTTAAAAAGTCAAAAATTAGCTAAAGAAAGGGAAGTTGTAGTTTAGGTTAGAAAGCTTTTTGGTTTTAGGGTTTCCTTCATCTTTCAATTTAGGTTTAGGATAGTTTTGTTTTCCATAGCTTAGGGTTTACTTTTCCTACACATTTTCTTGTTCTTCTTAGTATTAATGGTAGTTAGTTAGTTTAGTTATTACTATAGCTAGGTTTATTTACATGTTTAATACTTTAAACATGCTTCTAGTCACATTTTAACCTTTAGTTTAATGTTATTTCAATTTTTTTTTCTTTTCATCTGTTAAAGCTCTCATCTTTGGTGTTCTTATTTCTTTATCTTTGTGTTAGTTGTTTTTCACTTAAGTTTATTAAGTTAAAAATAAAAGCTTTCATCTTTTTGTTCAAGTTTATGTTAATGGCTTCCATAGTTGCTTCTTTCATGTTTGTTAGATTTAATATGGTAATGGGCAGTTAAACCTAAGGTGGTTGGTTCATGGAAATATTGTTTGTTTAGTTTTTGGGTTTGGGGAGTAAATAGCAAAACTGGATTAAATCAAATAAACTTCAAAACTTAGGATCGATGCTCCTAAGGGAAAGTCAAGATAACTGATACCAAGAGGTAATCTTATTGGGCACCAATTCATTAGTCTCGGGTGAGTTGGATGAGGTCGAGAGATAAACCAAACTAATTTGTCTAAGTTGGTAAAGTTGAGACTGAAAGGTAAAATGGAGCCAATTTAGGAGTGTTAATGATTTAGATCCCTAATTCGAGGGTTAATTAATAAAATGGAAATCAACCAATGAATGTCTATTATTGTATTTGGTAGTTTTATATTTTTCTTTATTTACAATTTAGTCATTTTTTGTTGTAGAAATTAATTAGTTTAATTCAACTTCAATTTATGCTCTACCATAATATAAAAATGAGTGAGTAGCTAGCTAGACTCCTTTCTTGCATGCATTCTTGAATGGAAATCATTAAGCCACTGACTCTCTCGGGTTCGATCCTTGGAATACTCTAGTGTTCCATTGTAACACTACAAATATTACAACTGACCTGTCACACTTGCAGTAAGCCACGATATTTTATTTTAGTTCCCACGATATTTTATTTTGGTCTCCGGGCCAAAAAATCTTGCCCGAGGCCAGACTCATTTTCTGAACAGGCCTTATTTTTTAATCCAAACCCACTTTTAGGACTTATAATTTTTTCAAATTCTCTCACTTTTCGGGCAAGCCTTCGAGCATGGGCGAATGGCCTTGCCCATGATTAGGTCTAAATATAATATGTATGTTATAATCGAATAATTGTCTCCTCTAAACATAGTAGAAGAGCCAAAAGATGTATTAAGTATTTTTTATATAATATCTAAACTATTTATAAACCTTTAAACCCCATACTATCTAAATTAAAGGATATTATTTAATTGCGTTCAAACTCATAACTTTCAAATTACTGTAATACTAACTAAATTAAAATTAAATGGAATGATGATGTTGTTTTCATCGAAAAGAAATTAACAAAATTCTTTGATCACTATTCCAAGAAATAGAAGATATTGGGTTTGGTTCTTTAATTCACGCTACATGTAATTAATATAAAAATGTTTTAAAAGGAAAAGAAAGATGACTTTGATTATAGATTTGAAGGACAAATGCTGCTTTATCCAGTATTGATGATCACAAATCAAAGTTAAGATCATGATTAGATCATTAATTAAGCAAACTCCCACGATGTAGATAAAGTTGTTTTGCATTGTTATTTTCCCAAGATTCTTGAATAAAAATATATATCTACAACTTGACTTCAAAAACAAAAATCAATGTGAAAACGGAACTCACATGCCCAGGAAAAAACACACCCAAAATGATGAGCCGACAAAAAAGGTTATGTAGGGCTCAACAAACCAACTGACACAACAATCAACTCATTTCTGACTCTAATAATAACTATTATTATTATTATCAAAAAGCTAGACTTCCACTTCTCCACCAATTTTGAACAATGACTCGGTCATCAATAACACAATCATACCAATTTTTAACAACTCTCAACATGGATAATCTATATATTAAATTTTATGAAAATTTTTTTTGAAGGGATTGAAATTATATTGTATTATATATTTTCATGATAATAAAATTACAGTTTTATTATTTTAATAATTTATATTTTTATAATTTTTAAAAAAATTAAATTAAACTTTTATCAATTTTAAGGGCTTAAATATAATTTTACTATTATTAATTTAAAATTTTATAAATTATAAAAGCCTAAATTGAAAGTTTAACCTTTTAGGGGAGGCCATGGTCCCCTAAGTCTCTTAGTGGCTCCGCCACTGCTCACCAAATATAAATACTTTATATTAAAAATATTATTAGTGAAGTGAAAAGAAATTTTATAACAATTTATAGATTTTGCATTTGATTCTCAAATAATATTTTATTTAAAGATTATATAAATGTATCTAAAGATGAAAATCCTCTTATAATAACATTATTGATTATTATTTAAAGTAAGAATATTTTAATAATTTTATAATTAAATTAATGTCAAATTGACTCATGCCATCAATTCAGTAGTATAGATAAGATTATGGCTTTGTTTAACATCGACTTTTAAAAGTACTTTTAGGATAATAAGTGATGTGAAGGAGACAATTTTTTAAGTTAAAGTGTTTTTAAAAAATGTTTGGTTTTTGCGTTTGGAAAAAAAAATAATTTTTAGAATCAAGTCACGTTTTCAATTCTTATTTATAATCTAATATATTTTATATAATATTTATATGAGATATATAATTATTTCCTTATTAAAAACTGATTCGAATATGTAACATTATGTATTTGAATTTGTAATGGCTATATGATTATAATTTAATATTTAAAAATATAATTTATATATTTAAATTAAATTTTATTAACAATTAATATTAATTACTTAAAAATAGATATTTTATATATCAAATTATTAGTAATGAACTACAATCAATTACTTATATATATATATATATATATATATATATATATATTTGTCTTGAAATATCATAATATTAACGAATTTAAACGTTATTTAAATACACTTTTTACTTTATAACATTATTTATAAAATAAATATTTTATTTCTTAAAAGCACTTTTGACTGTAATACTAAATAATTAAATGTTAAATCAAAATTTTCAAATGCAATGCTGAACTAACTATAAAATTAAATGTTATTAAATATCTAAAAGAAACTTTTCTCTAAAAAAGACAGAGTTTAGTTTACGGATGAATGATTATTTCTAGTAATAAGGTTACTGTAATGTAATATTATTTAGTATATTATTTTATATATTACATTATTATATTTAATTTATTCAATTGGAATATAAGATTACTTAAAATCACATTTACAAATTTATCCTTATAAATATGGATGAAAAAAAATTATTAATCTATACTGAAAGTGAAAATAAACTATAAAAAAATATGAAAACAATAATGTTCAATTTTTTCAACTAATAAATAATTAATAATGAAAAACACTCACTTATAATAATTAATTAATTAAAATTAAGGTAATATAATAATAAAAAGTGTGATACGACAAACAAATATTAAATTTTCTCTATTAAAAATAAAACAATAATAATAGAGATATTAAATTTCGAAAAAAAGTTATGAGCCAATTTTTTTTAATTAAATTAAAAATGTTTAAGAAATTTTCAATGGAAACAACTTAATTTGCGAAATGTTTATTAAAAAGATAATATTATTGATTAAGAGATATCAAATTAATTCAAAATTATATCTATAAACATGGCCAATAATAGGGTTAATTGCATCAAATATACTTAAATTATGGGTCAAATTCTAAATTGATCCTAAACTTCAAAATATTCTCATTAAATCCTTAAATCATTAGTATCGTTTCAATATGGTTCTTCTGCCAGCCATTTCACTAGCTTTTTCATTATTAAATGTCAAATTTGTAACACTTATATGTTTTTCATACTTCTCTTATATATACAATAATTGAAATAATTTTTAGATTTATACTTAATAAAAATACTATTTAATTGTGATATTTTTTAAAAAACAATTTTTCCTTTTTCTCTTTTATACCAATAAATACATAAATTAAATTAATATATACTATAAATTAAATTAATATTTAAATAAAAATAATTTGTAGAAATATTGAACTAAATTATATTTTATATTTTAATAATATTTTTTATTCTTCTTAATTCCCATTCCTCTTTCTTTCTTTGTTTTTTTTTTTTTTTGCATTTATTTTCATATTTAAACTACAAGAAAATAAATAAATAAATAAATTTTATTCGCTCATAAAAATAGTTATCAGAAATATTTTATTTTTCTTTCATATATTTCATATTTTTTTATGTTTATCAATAAATAAAAAGTGTTGATAATAATTTATATTAGTTAGTATAAATTTTATTTTCACTAATTTAATCATAAAAAAGTTAATATGTAGTTTACCCCTAAATTTTATTTAGACCTAATTAGTACTTAAATTTTGTATTTGTCACCCAAGTTGGTACCTCCACATTAACACCGTTAGTTTGTGATGATGTAACATTGTTAACCAATTCGGTAGTAACCGTGACCTCTTAGTATGACACGTGACAAACACAAATTAAAACTAACAAAAATTTAAAAATATATATAAATAAATAAATAAAAGTATACTTTTTTCACATCAATAATGAACTTGGACAATTTAACTTCCATATACATTTGAATCTAGACAATAGTTTGTCTTGATTCATTCCAATGTATTTTTAATAAGTTTATATGTTTTTAATTTTTTTATAAAATATCGCGTTATTTATATTATTATTTTGAGATTAAAAATATACAAAATATTTTTAAAATATAAAATATAAAAAATAAAAAATTACATCGTTATCCATATTCAAATGAATATGGACAATCATCTGTCCAAATTCATTATAGACATGCTTTTTAGTTCTTATATATATTTGTAATTTTATAATTTTTTTATTTCTTTTATATATTTATATATTTATATGTTTTATAAATTTATATTTTTATTAATTAATATATTATATATTTTTCAAAATAGGATACATTTTTATATATTGTTAATTGTATTTATTTTTATACTTTTATAAATTTATATTTAATATATTTTAAAATAATAATAACCTTATAACTAATATTTTATAAAAAATTTAAAACATGTATAAACTTACTAAAAATACCTCTAGAATGAATCTAGGCAAATAGATGTCTAGATTCAGATATATTTGGACAAATATTTGTGCAAGTTCATTCTAGATGTGAGCAAAAACTATACTTTTATTTATTAATTATCTATTTTTAAAGATGTTTTATTTTTTTCAATTTATGTTTGCCACATGGCATACTGATAGGCTTCCATGTGTTACCACAGAATTGGCTATCAGTGTCATATCAGCACAAACTAACAGTCTTAATACAAATGTACCAACTTGAGTGACAGAATATAAGTTCAGATACTAACTAGGTCCAAAAAAAAAAAGTACTAACTAAATACTTTTGGACAAGTTACAAGACAAACTATATATTAACCTTAAAAATAAAAATATAATTATTTAAGTATATGCAAAACAATTTTATATTTCATAAATAATATATTTTTATAGAATTATTTTAATAATAAAAATAAAAGAAATAAAGCATTAATTTTATAAAACTAATATAAATAAATAAATTTATAAAGAAAGGAGGAATGCAAAACTTTTTTAAGGAATCAAAATTGAGTATTAAAGACTTTTTAATATGTTTGTCCAAATCACAATTTTATTATGTTATTCAACTTAACATGAAATATTAAAAATAAAAAAAAAGTATTTTTAAATTTAGAATCTATACTCATATTTCAGTTTCAGTTTTTTATTTAAAGAAGTTCATCCATTTATACTTAACCTATTCTTAAACGAAAGACTTAGAGTTGGTACTATACCCTAAATAATCATCTGAAATTTAATTTTTATAATATTAATACAATCTTAAACCCTAAATTACAAATTATTTAATTAAAAAAAATTTAGCCCTAGCGAAGGCGAGAATATTAATATGATCAAAGTATTATCTTATTATAAAATTGATATGTCCAACAATATTGGGACTATTTCGCATTAGGTTCTCATTTCATGAATTTAGAACCGTTATTCGTCACTAATTCAGTCATTCCAAATTCCTTCACACAATATAGATGTCTTAATTTAAACAAATAAATTGGTTTTGTTGGAAAAAGTAAATTTTTGAAAGTTTTGAAGTATACTCTCGGGGTTTTTTACCAAAAAAGTATAAAAAAAATTAAAAAATTCGAAAATAATACACTAAAAAAAGTATTTACGAAAATGGTATGTCAGGGTGGTCACGCCAATCGACAGCGGCTTCCTACGACAAGCGATGCCAAGCAAAGGCAAAAAAAAAAAAACTCTGAAACAGAAAAAAAAAAGCTGAAAAACGAAAAAAAAAATAATAAAAGGGGACATGTTGGTGGCAGAGGCGGCACCAGTGTTGCCTCTGGCAGAGGCGGCACCAGTTGTGTGGGTCCCACAGGCGGCACCTAAGCACTATAAAACCAAGCAAACCCAGCAACCCCGGGAGCAAGATTCAGCAGGAAGGAGAAGAAAATAAAAGGAAAGAAAGGAGAAGAGAAGGAAGAAAAAGAAGGAGAAAGAAAAAAAGGTATAATTTTTTTTAAATAATAAATGTGTTTTTGCTGTTATTATTATTGTTGATTTTTATTATTTTTTGTTATCAGTTATGAATATTGTTAGTAAAAAAATTGTTATTAATGTTAGTAAAAAACCATAATTATTGTTAGTTATTATTATTGTAGAAAAAACCTAAAAAATTTCTATTTATGTTATGTAAAGAATATTTTCTTATATGTGTTTTAGGTAGATTTTTTACCCATATTATATAAAAATAAAATAAAATAGCGAAATAAGTTGTTTGAAAGATTAAGTACCATTTTTGGCACTTTTGGCACTTAATCTTTCAAACAACCTATTTTAGTATTTTATTTTATTTTTTATATTATTAGGGTAAAAAACTCGTTTTAGGTTGATTTTAAATGGTTAAATGTAAATATAAATGTTATTTATGTATAAAATGAGAATTGAAAAACTATGAGCTTATGAATGACAAAAATTGCATATTGAGTAATTAAATCTTTTTATTTAAGTAGTTTATTTGGTGTTCGAAATTATTTTGAGAAAGTTTATTTATTTTTTAACAGATTGAGCATTGAAGATGGATAATCAGTTTTTCGTATGCGTTTATTTCGATGGAATTATCTTGACAACTACCGTTGGATGTATATTTGAATGTCGGCAACAAATAGCAATGAGATTTAATAGAAATGTCTCGTTGGATGATATGAAGGGAAGAATTAACGTAAAAATTGTCAGACGTTGTGGGAGAAGGATCTCGAAACTTTTCTACAAGTTTCCAGTTTCAACAGATCCAATCAAATTCACTGAAATGGAACTTGTAGACGACGAAGACGTGGAGACAATGATCGCTCTTTACTGTGGGAATGGGAGTGAAAAAAATGCCCCGATTCACTTATTTGCTGAGTTAGCCGGTATGGAGGAAAATGAAAATCCCACTGCACATGGTGAAGAACGTAGAGCTCAAGAACCGTGCATGGTGGCTCCAATATCGTACGTTGATAGTGAATCGACTATAGGTAGGATCGATATCGATCTTAATGTTACACCCGATATGGATGTGGTTGGTGATGATGGTTACGATAGTAGTGATCCTTGTTATCAAGAAGTCGATAGTGATAGTGATCCCGATGTGGGCGATGTCCCGATGATATTGATGATGAAGAAGGGGAATGACGATAGAAACATTAACGCGTCTTGGTCGGGAACCGGATCGGCGGCGTGTTGTGATTCACAATAATCTGGGCCACACATGTCGCTCATAGACCCCGACGCGGCGCATGTAGCCGAGTTTCCAGAGTACCCTGAAATACTTCCTGCTCACCGACTGGCCGTAAATTCTGATCCTGAGGAGTTGTTCGTCGGCCAGAGATTCGAAAGTAAAGAAGAGTGCGTATTTGCTATTAAGCGGTATAGCATGAATATATCAGTAGATTATAAAGTTGCAGTGTCTAAACCGACATTATATATTGGGGAGTGTTGGAAGTCGGGGGAAGGCTGCAATTGGCGGGTACGAGCTGCATTTATTCAAAATTCGCGGATGTGGGAGATCGCGCAAATTTGTTGGGCCTCACACATGCACATCAACACGGATGACAGAAGATCATCGAAAACTTGATTCTAAAACTATCTGTACGTGTATCATGCCAATGGTGAAGGACATGCCGACCATTAAAGTTTCAGTCTTGATTGCGAAATATAAGTAGCACGATTTCGATGATCGAGTGTCATATCGAAAGGCATGGATAGCAAAAGGATGGCAATGGAGCAATTGTATGGGGATTTCGATTCATCGTATAACGAGCTACGAGGATGGATAGCGGCTATGCGGGAGTGCGTATCGGGACCGTTATTGAGTTCTGAACCACGACCTTATTACGGCCGGATGACCAACTACGATTGGGAAAACAAATTTTCCATCGGATTTTTTAGACGTTTGATCCATGTGTGCGCGCATTTCCCCACTGCAAGCCATTTGTGCAAGTGGATGAGACCTGGCTATATGGAAAATATACACAGATCTTACTTATTGCGGTTGCTCAAGACGGCAATAGGAACGTGCTCCCGATAGCATTTGCCATTGTAGATAAGGAGAACATGGAATCGTGGGAATTCTTCCTTACCAACCTGCGGAGGTATGTTATTAGCAACGATAATATTTGTATTATCTCTGATAGAGGGAAAGGATTAATTGCCGCTATTAGACGTTCCGGTGTACCATGGAGATCCGTTTACTGCATCCGTCACATCGCAGCTAACTTCATTAGAGATTATAAAAATGCTGACTGGAAAAGACAATTTGTGAAAATAGGTAAACGATTGCCTTATCCTTTCAATATAAGTTTTTAGGGCAATACTATAACTTATCTATTCTTAATACATATACAGCGTACGAGCTAGAGCCACACATTTTTCGCCAAAGGATGACTCGACTTGAGAGTGACATGGAGGGTCAAACAAGTACATCTTTCCGGCAGTGGTTGGGTACTATGGAGCCGTGGCAGTGGGCTCAAAGTTTTGACGAGGGCTTTCGTTATGGTCAAATGACCACAAACTTAGTTGAGGGGTCAACGTTTGTATTGTTGAAAACACGACACCTTCCGATTTCAACGATCTTCTCGGCTACATTCTACAAGTTGGCTACCTTGATGCCAAGAATGGGTCGACAACAAGTTAACGATTAAGGCGGGACACATATTTGTCGAAGATATTAGGGATGCAATGGCTGCAAACCGTCGGATGGCGAGGTCAATGAATGTAGAAATATATTCACGACGCCTTGAAACGTTTCGTGTTACAGAGACCATTGGTCGTCGGCCCGATCTACCACCTAGGTCCTCTGGAGTTGATCTCGGAATAGACAATGCGATTGCGGAGATTCCAAACACTTCATTACCCGTAATGCGCATGTCGTTGCGGCGTGTGCTAAAGTGAACCTTAATGTTGAACAATTTATCGAAGATGTGTACACACTGAATCACACGTTATGTGTATGGGAAAACGAATTCCCTGTCCTGCCCGACCTGTCTACATGGGAAGTGCCTCCGATAACTTTCGAACTTGTCCCAGACAGAGGGCTACGCAGGAATCCAAAAGGTCGTCCGCAATCAACTAGAATCCGTAATGAAATGGACATTAGGGAGAAATCCGACGGTACGCGTTGTGGATTATGCAGGTTAGCTGGTCATAATCGGAGTAAATGCCCGCAGCGAAACTATCATGTCGGACAATCGTCACGATCAAGTAGGAATTGAACTTATGTTCTAATGTATTTATTTTATATGAAAATAATTATATTGCAAATATTTCTGTAATAGTATGTATCATCTATTTCATACGCCCATAAAATCTCTATATATACAGTAATAGTATGTTCCAATTTAATTAATGTTCAAATTAGATTCTTTGTTGTAGTGTATTTAAAGTTTGTTCCAATTTATATTACAAGACTAAGTTTGATACAAGTTTTAGTGTTTTAATGTTCAAAAATGTCCAAATTAATCTAATTTACGTTATGGTAAAATTTTGTTCCACGTTTAAAAGTTTCAATTAATCTAATTAAATATATACAAAAAATACAAACTTTTTAATATCAAAACTGAAGAAACCCCTAAAATTGATGGTTCGATGGTGTGGTCCTAGGGGTATATTTCTGTGGAGGTCGACGTTCACGTTGTGGGTGATCACGACGACCAACATCCTCTTCAGTCGCAGGTGAGGGTGTCTGATATATAGAAGAAAAATCATATGGCTCGAATGGAATCGATGAACTTGAGCCGGGAGGAGTGCCATGCTGTGGTGGATACAACCCAATAGGAGTGGAGTACTGCAGTGGATACGGTAGGGGCGATGCTATAATCACGGTGGATATGGGCCGGGAGGTGTTATCTTTGCGGTGTGTACGACCCAAACATATCAAATCAGTAATGGTATCTACCCCGATGAGCCCGAAATTGTCATTGCCCGCAAAAATCCGGATGATAAGAATTATCGGTCGAATGTGAATCGATCGCTTCGGACTCGGCCTCCCAGGTGTACCTCGAGCTCCGGCTGCAGGTCATGCTCGGCATCTGGCTGTAGATCGGGCTCTATATCGGCCACTGGCTCGTATGCCCCAGATCGCTGCACGTGCGGGGGGACTATAGTCGACTGCCCACCAAGTAAATATGGCTTCCCCATACTAAAGTACCATTGTATGTACTCTAACGATGGGCTCAAATCGGAAGACATATCCATCTCGAGGTCTTGAGCCATCCGACTCTCCCACACCGCAATATATCTCGGTCGCGTAACCCCCAATCTTTGTCCATGTCTCCTTCTCTTGTTCTTACCGTGAACCTCCTCCCCTACCTGCATTGGCGGATCCGGGATGTACTGGATGCAACCAAACTGTCGTAGTACTCGATCTCCGTGGTACCACTCGACTACATTGAAACTGATAATTGGTGCGTTTGTGCACCAACATTGAGAATCAACGTAGGCAGACGAGGGTATAATAGCCGCAATTTCTAGTCTACGGTATGGCATCCATATAAACTGCATGATTAATGCCATGATTAATATTTAACACGGTTGGAGTAAGATGTACAAAATAATTACATGTCACGAATATTTGAATAGCTTACCCCTTCCCCGGCATGTTGTTCAATCATCAGACGATATATCGGGACAGTGTACGACCTCCCGATACCCGGATAAATACTCCATCTACGAAAACAATTTTCAAGTAAATATAGTTTCATTAGAATAGTATCATTATAAAGAAATTGCCAATTACTAACAAGTTAAATTTTATCACCTGTTAATTAGCGGATATACGTATGGTTGGTGACTAACCGATGCCAAGAATGGCATCCGATAAAGAGCCCATGATTGTAACAATATAAGGCATCCGCCCATGTCTACAGCATCAGGCTTTGTCGTCCGACAAAGCTCACGATACAACATTGCCAGAACTGCGGAACCCCAACTATAGGAGCGAACACTACGCGGATCGGTTAACGAGGTAAATCACGGATATGAACCTTGTTGTTATTCGAATTGGGCATCAATACACCCCTATGATATGCATAATGTACGCTCGAGCTGCGCACACCAACTCTTCTTTGGTGGCATTATCTGATAAATGTTGAAAATTGGCTTTTAGCCATGTAAATTTCAACTCTGAAAAAGTAGACTCAGCATCGCGGGCGAGGCTCCTAGTAGGTCATGAACAGAGTGCAGCTCTCATTTATCGCACTTACGCCTGTGACGGCATCCCCGTCGATTGGGAGCCCAAACTGCAATGCAACATCCTCCAGAGTAACTGTGCACTCCCCACACGGTAAATGAAAAGTGTGGGTCTCCGGTCGCCAACGCTCGACCAATGCGGATATTAAATCGTACCGCAAATCGAACGTCCGGGTCAATGCTGCTGATCCGAATCCAGCTAGCTCTAAGTACGGCATCAGTCGTGCATCCGGGGAATATCCTACACCATTCACCCTGCCCCTTAATATGCGGTACGAGTCCTGACAGTGTTAAATTATAAAAAATAGTTATAATAACATAATTTATTTTCTTAAATTACGTAGATCTTTTTTTAATGGAACCCTTGCGTAAAAAATAACAATATATTACCGTATTATTAATAAGCGTGTCACATATGTGAGAAAGTTCCTTATTGATCAATGTAGCCATTGCGATGTCGCAATTTCAAAATAAATTTCGGTTATTAATTTTATTGTTTCATAGATTTTAAATATTTATTAGAATAACTTATAAAAAATAGCAAACAATTTTTTTCGACAACATTTTCTTTTGCTATACTACATTAAAAATCAAATATATCCAATTTAAATACAAATATTATTATTATTTTAAAATGATAATAAGTAAAATATTTTCATATATTATTTTTTATATTATTTTAGCAAAAATGTTTTAAATGTATTATGTAAGTATTTTTTTATATTAATTTAATAAATAACACTGATTTTGACACTTTTTCGTATTTTTTCGTATTTTTTTATATTAATTTAATAAATAACACTGATTTTGACACTTTTTCGTATTTTTTTCGTATCTTTTTTTTAAATATATTACTTTCGTATTATTTAATTTTAAAACCCTTATTTTAGTACATAATATTTTAAATGTATTATTTAAGTGTTTTTAATATTTTTTAATAAATAACCCTGATTTTAGTACTTTATTCGTATTTTTTCGTATATTATTTTTTAATAATATATTATTTTCCTATTTTATTTTATTATATTATTTTAGCAAAAAATGTTTCAAAATGTATTAGGTATATTATGTAAGTGTTTTTATACTAATTTAATAAATAACCTTGATTTTGACACTTTCTTCGTATTTTTTGTATCTTATTTTTTAAAATATATTATTTTCGTATTTTTATTTCTTCATATTATTTTAGTACATAATGTTTCAAATGTATTATTAAATTATTTTTATATTTTTTCAATAAATATCCCTGATTTTAGCACTTTATTCGTATTTTTTTCAGTATATTATTTTTTAAAATATATTATTTTCTAATTTTATTTTTATATTATTTTAGCAATAAAAATTCAAATGTATTAATTAATCTGTTTCTTTATATTAAGGGTTTTTATTAAATAACCCTGATTTTGATACTTTCTTCGTAATTTTTTTATTTTCGTATATTATTTTTTAAAATATATTATTTTCGTATTTTATTTCTTTATTTTATTTTAGTACATAATGCTTCAAATGTATTATTTAAGTGTTTTTTATATTTTTTTAATAAATAACTCTGATTTTAACACTTTATTCGTATTTTTCAGATATTATTTTTTAAAATATATTATTTTGGTATTTTATTTTAGCATAAAATCTTTCAAATGTATTATTTATGTTTTTATACTAATTTAATAAGTAACTTGACTTTGGCACATTGTTCGTATTTTTTTATTTTGGATTTTATTTTTTAATTATACTATTTTCATATTTTATTTTTATATTATTTTAACAAAAAACTCGTCACCACCACTTTCCCCAATAAAATTTTTTTCGTATTTTATTTCTTCTCGTATTTTATTTTTTCATTAATATATTTTTAATTTTTAATTTTTTTACTATTTTTTGTAAAAAGTTTAAAACCCCGATCATATAAAAAATAAAAAAATAAAAATATTCTAGAATAAGTCAAATAAATTTAAAAAATCTTTTTAAACAACCTAAAACATACACTTAACAAATAAATTACATAAAATAATAACAAAAAAATATTCTTTACACATAAATGCTTAAAAAGAAATAAAAATAAAAATTATATCTGATTTAAACCTAAAACGTTATTAAACTAAACTAACATTAATTATTTAAATTTATAAAAAAATTTACCTTTTTCTTTCCTTGTTTTTCCTTCCCTCTTCTTCTTCTCCTTCTCTTTTTCTTTCTCTTTTTTCTTCTCTCAGCCGCCGGCCTCCTTCTCCCCCTCTCCTTCTTTTTCTTTCTTCTTCTTCTCTTCTTCCCTTCTTCTCTTCTTTCCTTCTTCTCTCTTTTTCTTCTTCTTCTTTGCTGAAAAAAAAATACAAAACCCCTCTGCATGAGGGTCAAATCGGCACCAGCAGCTGACACCAATGCCGCCTCTGCCAGAGGCAACACTGGTGCCGCCTCTGGCACCAACATGTCCCCTTTTATTATTTTTTTTTCGTTTTTTAGCTTTTTTTTTTCTGTTTCAGAGTTTTTTTTTTTTGTTTGCTTTGCACTGTTTGTCGTAGGTGGTGCACTTGTCAGATTGGCGTGACCACCCTGACATACCATTTTCGTAAATACATTTTTTAGTATATTATTTTCGAATTTTTTAAATTTTTTTATACTTTTTTGGTAAAAAACCCATACTCTCGATTGGTAAAGGTGGAGATTTAAATCATAAAATTATAGTTTTATATTCTACCCCATCAGACCTTTACAATAACAGTATATTATGTGCTCAAAATGGTTGAGTGATGAATGAGAAATTAATGCTCAAAGTAAGCCACTCGTGAAATATGTTGAGAAAAATGGAAAGCTTAATTCCACGTTGTTTAGATAACAAGTATGGCATATGTTTATATATATGAATAAGCTTGATAGTTATTGAATGATTAAGCTAATGCTTTTTCTCTTGTGTAGGGTTTTGTAAATCCAAACTTGTTGGGGTTGGGGTTGGGGTGCACTTACACGACGTGGGAGGCGCGAAATGTTCAGATTGATTGGGCCCTTTCTACGCTTGCAAAAATTGGGTTTCTTTCATTTGTCCTGCAAAAATTTCATTTATCACTACAGCCGTGCTTATCTCATTATTGTATCCTGGAAGACAGTTTTATTTCCAATTTATATTTTTCAAATTTATATATATATATATATATATATATATATATATATATATATTGTTCTGGTTCGATCTTGTGATTTAAATCAATATTTTACATTATTGTTTATTTCACTAACGTATTTGCAATAGGTTTTTCTTATGTGAATGATGTAATATATATTATGGTAATTAACAAAATATGTTTGAGAGTTGCTTAGTGACACTCGGTAGTGCCAATTAAATGTTGTCACTGAAGTGGTTAAATATTTATCTTATTTGGTTTGAAAATTTAACAAAAAAAAAGATTATCTCTGTTTTGTTTGTACAGTTTTTCGCAATGTAACTTTGTAGTGGGAATTACAATCTGGCAAATAAAAATAATATAAAAAAACAATATTTAAATGAAATTGTGTATAGGTGAGTATATCCTTGAGAAAAAGAAAACCAATAATTTGATGAAATGTTGGAAGTGTATGAATAATATACATAAAACACGAAAAATGAAAAGTGTGTACATAATTTATTGAAAAATTTGGATTTATATATTTTTGGTAATATATATGGATTTATATTAGTTATGTAGTTTAATGAATTTTAATAGCTTAGACTTGTTTAAAGTGATTCATGCATATGAAATAGAATAATAAGTCATTAATTTCATTCATTGTACCATTATCTCCATTTCAAATGCTTTACCTCACTATTTTGATGCCTAGAAGATAATCAAGAATCCATTTTCTACTTAATTTAACATCACCCAATAGATAAAAACAAGCATTTGTTTCTTCAATAAAGTCATTATTTGAATTAATTATTGGTGCACTAGTAGGCCCCTTATATATATATATATATATTAAAGATGTGTATGTTATTTGCAGAATTATTGGGAGGAATAATACAACTTTTTGAATATAAACTATAAAACATATGACCAAATTTTCCTATGGAAATTGAAGGTGCTCAAGTTTAGATTTATCATCTCTAAGATTTTAAAATTTTAATTTTATATCAAACCATATTCCTTAAATTCATTAAGTTTTATATTTAATAAAATTAAAATATCAAAGTTTAAAAAGTAAATGTAACTAAATTAAAATACAGTGACTAAATTCATAACTTATATTTACTATAAATATTAATTAAATGAGTATGAAACTAATTGAACCCAAAAGTACAAAAAAAAAAAAACAAACTAATTGAATCAATTAAAAATTAAAGTAAATCGATAAAAGGTATTTTTATGAGGGGAAACTAAAATAGTTTTACACATTTAAATATTTTTTATACAATTAATATTTTAATAATTCGATTTTAAATTTATTGATATAATTGTACTTGGTATGAGTGTAAATTTACGAACCGGTCTGATATTTCTTAATATATTTAACAGTTGAAATTTATTCACCTAAAACAAAAATTCAAACATCTTCAATTTAATTAAAACTTCACATGCATTATCCACATGAATAGAACATAAGGTATAATAATTAAAATGTTAAAATATAAAACTGAATTTTTTTTTTAAATATTGCTAGCAAAGATAATTTGAAAGAAGATTGATAAGCAAGATCTTTGCCATTATATAGAAGATCTCTTTTAGCATTTATGAGGATTGATGTAAGTAATGAGAATCCCTAAGATATTTCATCAATATGATGAGATAGATATAAAGGCAAAGGGCAAATATAAAACAAATTGCAATTTGCACCGTCAAAGAAAGGGAAAGAGCTATTTTAGCATATATGCCTTCACACCACTTACTCATGCTGAGTTGTCTATACATATTAATCTTTTGTTTTTTCCTCAATTGACATTCCTACATTTTATCTCATGCTAAATAAATAAAGGGTTTGTATTTGATATACTAATAATATGTTTTTTTTATTATTCCACAAATAATTTAAAAAAATTGTCACACATCTTTTTTTTTTTAAATATTTTATTATACTTTTATAAGACACTTGTTAACTTCCTAAAATTTAAAAACTCTCATAAATAAAATAAAAAGTTTATTTAATTACAAAACAATAAATTAAGGTATTTTAATTAAAAATTGTGTATTGAGTTTTATATATATATATATATATATATATATATATATTTATCGGTACTTTATTATTCCATATCTTTGTTATGGAATATTATTTATAAAATATCTAAAAAATAATGATCTTATTTCATGATTCAAAAGTCTACTTTATCTTATTACTTATATCATTATTATAAAATTTTCAATTTCATAAATATACATAGAGAATATTGCTTAAAAATCTCAAATATATAGAATCTATCACTTACTCAATTATCATGGCTAGCCCATAAGTCACCATTTTATCCATTCTCATCTTCTCTTCACTTAATTTTTGCCATAATATTTCATTATTCCGAAACATTTCCAAAATATTTATAACGTTTCAATGATTACATGTAAAATGTTATAAGTGATTTAACAATTATAAGTGAAGGACTATAAATATTGAGTTATGTTTCTTAGTTAATAAAAATCGTGCCTCTTGAACTTATTTGAATAATTATATTTACTGCTAAAAGATGTGAGTATCCAAATAAACATTTATTTGGATGATTGTATTTATATAAATAAACATGAAATTCTTCATAAATAAGATTGAATTTCAGTTGCAACAAACTTTAAAATTTTGAACATGATATTATTATTATACACTACTAAATACTTGATAAATTATTTACTTATACATAAACAAAAATAATTTTAAATAGCCTTATCCTATTTATTAATTTTTCTCTATAAATTTACTTCAATTTACCTCATCAACCATTCAAATGTTTTGCACCAAAAAGTAACAACCATTCAATCTTATAAAATGAGTCATAAAATAGGATGTTTTAAAAAAATTAAATTAAAAAATAAATATTAAAAGTACAAAATTTGAATAAAAGCATATTATGAGATAGATAATATATCTTGCACGTCCAATATTTAAAATGAATTTGACCAAATGAAAATGAAAGCATTCCCAAGCTAAGGTACATTGCACTCTCAATTAGAGAATGTAGGTTCGAATCTTAGAGACAATATTGTTGGAAGGAGCAGTCACGAACCCCAAACATAAACTATAAAACAAACATGCATAATATCAAATAATAATAATAAAAGTACTCAAAAATAAAATATAAATATATTATTTAAAATTATTTTTTGATAAATATTTAAAATTAATTAAAATAAATTAAAAATTTTAAGTAATATCTACATGTTCCAATAAATAAAAAAGTTTTTTTTCCCTTTTTTTTTTTTCTGTTGGTTAGGAGGCCTTCCACAATCCAACATTAAATAGCTTTTTTAACATTTTGTTGTGAAGGTGAGCATGACATTTTTTTAGATTTTATATTTTGGTCTAGTAGCAGCCAATTGGAGATTAATGAGCAGTTCAGTGTAGTCCATTTCACTTGTTGGAAAAAAGAACAGCCTCTTCAATCAATTTAGCTTTAAATTATAGTGACCATTCATTAGGGGGAAAAACATTTAAAATAGGTCAAGAATTGACCCATTAAATAGTTAATATAAAAAAAAATAAATCAACATCCAGATTGTAACTACACTTATTCATTATGAAATATATAATTGAATAAGTAAACTTTTCTTTCAAAATACTTAAAAATAAATAATACTTTTAACTTGAATATCACCTTAATCCAAATAAAATTATTTTTTTAGAAAATAATTCCTATAAACTTTTCATTTCAAGAGTAAAAATTAAGATAATAATAATTAAATTTAGTTTTATTATTATAGGCTAAGCATAATATTAAAAAATAAAATTAGTTTTTTTATCTATAATTTTGATAAAAAAATTAAAAATATGAGTTTAAAATTTAAATTTACGATTGAGTTGGTTTCGTGAGCATATTGGACACCAATTTGATTGGAAAATTATTAAACTATCTTTACATACTTGAAATAAGTTACAAATTTGCGTATATTGAGATTTAAATTCATTCCACCAATATCTATAAAATCTTTTCTTTACGACTTCAACTAACGTTTTATTTTGATATTTTTATAGATTTCAATGTTATTACACAAATTGTTTCACCAACATAGTTTGTATATATTGATAATGTAGTTTATTAAATTGGTGTTACAAGTTAACTCAATACCGACTCATGAAAATTTATAATACCATGATAAACAATTGAACTATATTTAATATTCTTAACATGAAACATTTACCCATTTATTACTCACAATTTAAACTATTTTTATTTTAATTTAATACATATTACATGTGTTATTATAATTTATTTTAAACTATACGTTTCATTATTTATTTTATTTTATTTTTAAACGCACACATACATTTTAAATATGTGATAAAATTTCTAATATAAATAAAATAAGACAAAACTTATTTAGAGTAGTGATTAAAATTTTTGCTTTACTTTTAAATGACATAGGTTCAAAGTTACAACTCTTTATATTTAAAGATGGGTAAAAGACATCTATAATTTTTATAATTATTTATAAATTTCTAATATTTTTTTTATGAGTTTTATAGCTTATATTTTAACAATTAGATTTTTCTATAATTTTAATAATTTTTACTTAAATAATCAATTTAGTCCTTCGTAAAATGATAAAAAAATTAATTAAGCTCTCCGCATCATCATTTTTTTTTCATGTTAGTTTGCCATGTTAACTACCATGTCAGCAGTTAACGACCGTTAGGGGCTTCAATGAAAAATGAATTTTAGGGGCTTAATTGGGTGTAATTTTTTATGAGGAGCTTAATTGATTTTTTGAATTATTTTGAAGGGCTTATTTAGTATTTTAGCCTAGTTTTTAATTTATTAAATATCAATTGATGATTTTTCACCCTACTTGTGAAATTAAAAAAACACCGTCACTAATGGATCAAATAATTTACCAATGAAGGTGTTTAAAAAAACTAATTAAAGGCCTTCAATAAAATTTTCAAGAAAATAAAAGGTCTTGAAAGAAAGGAAAAACCTTATAAAAAAAAATCAAAAAGCCAATTGAACCCTTTTGAAAAATGTGCATATCAGTGAGTAAAAAAAAAAAAAAAAATCAATTAATCCCTTCCGTTAACGAAAACAGTTATTGGGTGGTATTTTTGGTAAAGAGGCGTAAGTTGTAATTGGGTTTTGGCATTTAATAGTTGGGCTGTGGCCTTTTCTTTTCCAACTTTTTATTTGATATATTAGTACAACATCCCAAAATAATTGCCTTAATTTCCCTTCTCTTTTTTATTTGTTTATTACTCTCCCATATTTTACGCACAATTTTGTTTCCCTTAACCCATCCTCTTCTTCTTTAATCTCGCTCTCTTCTGTTGTGTGTGTGTGTGTGCGCTTTTTACAGCAATGAACAAAGGAACGGGAGTGGGAACTGGGCCGACGGCGGCGGCTGCAGCAGCGGCGGCGCAGAAGCAGAAAACTATGATGCAGCGAGTGGAGACCGACATCGCCAACATCGTCGACAACTTCACCCAGCTTGTTAACGTTGCCCGGGTAAATCTCTCTTTACTTCAAAGCAATTACTACAATTTCTTCGAGTTTAAAGAGTCTTATGTCAAGATTCTTAAACTCCCCTACATGGGTTTTTCATTTCGTTTCTGATTTTGAATTTACAAGTTAGAGGTGGGAAATTGGAACCTTTTCACTTTTAGGATAAGCTTTCACTTTATTTGCTCTGTAAAATGTTGGAAAGCTTTTACTTTTACTCATTTACAAAATTCCATTTTGTGAAGATATATCCCTTTTTTTGGTTGTACAATGTGTTATAGTTGAATATGGATGATTTTTGTATATTTGGAAATGAATTTATGTAACACCCGAAGAAAATAATTTAGGTTTCTGGGGGGAGCTAGTGTAAAATAGGTTACCTTGGGTGTTGAACCTGAATTTGGTGAAAGTATCACTTATAGAACATCTGTTGGATAAAAGATTTTGACATTAGATTGGTTTTATAATATATTTTTTTTCCTTGGAATGAAGTTGTTCCTTGTGCATGTTCTACTGAGTGTTAAGGTTTTTTATAATCCTATTATTACTTTTTTCTATGGTATTAAATTGGCCATCATTTAACTCCTTCCTATGGGAATATAATATGCTGGCTGCTCCATCTTCCTTTTCTTTAAAAAGTAGGTGATAACAATTTCAACTACTAATGCAGTGAATGTGGTCATGGAGAGTGAGGGTTAAGGAGGGAAATACTAGTGTTGATCATTTAAAAGCACATCATTTTGTTTGATGCATTAAGATCTTGATTAATCATTTGTGGAAGCTGTCGTTTATTTTGATGTCAAATCTATACAGATTCTCTCTACTATGGTGAACTGATGTGTTACTTGTAACCTGGCTTGTTAGACTGTGACTTTCTGGTGAAAGTTCAACTGAATTAGAACAGTTGGTTAGTTGCATTTTATTAACCTTGTTTTGTTAGTTGTTGCTTTTTTCTAGGAACTACTTTGTGGCTTGTTGGTAGCTCAGTTGAGGAAGCATTATTCTCTTTGGAAATCCTTTTGTCTAATACGAGAATCTATTATAGCTATTGAATCAGTGTTTTGATAGTTTAGTTATTTAATTGAGGTTATAATTGAGGTTATCTTGGTAAATTCCTAGTTTGCTAAAATCAGCTTTCTCTGTAGTCCATTCCAAGTTCCCGATTCCTTTAAATGGTCCTTTACTTTTCATTTTTTGAACAACATTTAAGGGGCACTGCGCCTAGATGCTTATAATGCTTTCGAGCTTCCGTGTATGTCTTTTATACAACTCTTTGTAGCCTGTATTAGAGTTGATATTTTGGTAATTTATATTTTTAAAGTGGCTTTCAAATTACAAGGTTGCGAAAGATTCTTTTCTTAATTTCTCATTTTCTGTTCGGATGTAGTTTTCTGGTTCTATATTTTAGACATATGTACTCTCCTTGACGTTCTGTTGCAATAAAAACCTAAAATGTTATTTTCTTTAAGCCCTAACCGCATATTGAACTGATTTAAGCATATTGGATAAACTTACTTCATATCAGTGGAGTGCATCAAGGAAGAAATTTTAGAGACAGAAATAGGCTTCCATGAGGAGTTCTTCTATAGATTTGGAACCTTATGGAATTGTTTGAGTCATTTCATTGGTGGTAGATTTATCTTTAATGTAATATTCACATGGCTGCACCTCATTGTAGGTAAATGATCCACCAGTTCGAAATTCACAAGAATCTTTCATGATGGAGATGCGTGCAGCCAGAATGGTAACCCTTTTTTGTTTACCAACATTTGTTAAATGTACATAGACAATGATACATTTTGAGTTCCAATATCTGACATGATAGATGATATAAATCCACGGTACAACCATTGTCACAAAGCCCACAGCTCGGATTAAAGAATCTTCATTGTAGTCTTTTTTCATTGTCACCGTTCTTCATTACCAATATACTGACTGCAGGTCCAGGCAGCTGATTCTTTGCTTAAGTTAGTGTCTGAGTTGAAGCAGACGGCAATCTTTTCAGGATTTGCATCACTTAATGATCATGTCGAGCAAAGAACTACTGAGTTTAACCAACAAGCAGAGAGAACAGATCGAATGTTGGCCAGGATCGGAGAAGAGGCTGCAGCAAGCCTCAAGGAGCTTGAATCTCATTATTATTCTTCTGCACAGAGGACACCTGACACTGCATAGCCATAGAAGAAACAGCTTGCTGTAATCAATAGTTTCCCAACAAGTTTATATTGTTGGTTTATACAGAGAATATGAAGCATTCAAATGCTTTCTATGTAAAAACTGATGCTTCAGTTTCATTATCTGTTTCCAGCTTAAACCATGTTGCAAGATATGTGAATCTGCATATCTAACAAGTTTATTGAGCGTTCGAGTTTGTTTATGGCATGAAAAAGCAACAAATGTTATCAACAGGGAGACCAAAAAAGCCGAGCAGAGATATATAATTATTATGAAATGATGAAATATTCTGTACATATAGAACTAAAGAGAGAACTATAGGCTAGAAAATCAGTTTAAATTCCCCCTTGACTAAATACATTCATTACCCTTACACATTTCACATGTAAGAAAAATAAAACAGCTTGTATCATGATCACTCAGCATCTGCTTCGTAAACTCACCAAAAATATTGCCAACTGCAAACCAATTTAGCACCCAACACCGAAAAATGCAGCAGATGGACACTTTACACAAGCAAAGTAAAAGGCCTATGAATCTCAATTCAACATTTAGTTACAAACTTCGAAGCGTGTCCACTCGATCGATGACATCCAATGCCTTGATCCGGTTGATATCAAAGTCAATGAAAGGAACTGAGGACAGCCTCCGAATAAGGAAGGGATCTTTCTTAGATTCACTTGTTGGAGAGTGGCTAGTGCTTTTACTCAACCTATGGTGCTTGATTAACTTAGTTTTTGCAGTGTCAAATTCCTGGCTCTTACTTATTCCAGGTGCCTTTTTCCTCTTACTCACATCCCGAAGCATCTCTTGATCTTCGACAGTCAACATCGATGATGGGGACTGCTTCTGAGTTGATAGTTGAACTGTCTTCTGGTTTGGAGACCTAATTGGAGACTTAACTGGAGATCTGATTCCACCATTCCCAGCCCTTACTTGAGTAACAAGGTGGTGAAGCCACACTACCAGATCAAGAATATAAACTTCGGTTTTCTCCTTGTCCGCATGATGTAGTGTCTCGATCCTGAGCAAGTTAGTCTGGCCAGCAGGTTTACGATTCATCTCAGACCTGAAAAATTTAAAACAAAAGCTGAGTAACAAAAAGTGTTAACATCGAGGAATAAAAAAGCATCTAAATTCAGAAGTTACCCGGTGTTTGCCCATTCTCCAACCCATCCAAACCCATGATGCGCTCTGGTTGGAACAATTTGGGACAAAGGAAACAAGGATTAGTTAGAAATAAACTTAAAAGAACAATAATAACCAGCAGGCAATGACTTCAGGGATGGAATCCAGACCATGCCTTTCAAAATATGTCAATAACAAAACAAGATATTGTGAGAGATAGCTATTTACTTGGTTGTATTAGTGGCAATGGGAACAAGCCACTGCAATGTTTTCTCCATTTCAGCTTTTATCTGTGGGACAGTTAGCTGCAAAGAAAATTTGAGATTGTGTTGGACAGCGCATATTACAAGTAAATGGTTTTAACAATGGGTTTCAGGCTAGCAACATCTTCAAAATCCAGCAAATGGTAAGTAATATCTCAAGCATCAATGTTATCAAACATCACACCTCTTCCTTTAGCTGAAATGATTGCAGTCTAGACCGTAGAGCAGACTTTATAGTAGGAGGCAGCCCTTGGTATAAAGAATCCCTTGTATTTGGGGGCACAGAATTTGATCGAGAAACCTGAGTAGAACATTCAGTTTTGAACTTATCAAAATCCACACGTTACTGAACAGAAGCATATATATCTATCTCAAAATTTTGAACATTCTTATGCTTTAAGAGGAAGAAATCAAAAAGGAAATCGCCCATGACAATTCCCAGTGTGTCACCATTTTATCATATTACCATTCCTATAGCTACTTCTGCATTATGGAAGTAAAAAATATGAGAAAAAATGTATGAATGCTCTTGTGGTGTATCACTGAGATTGTCATACAAAGCGTCCTCAATCCTTAATGTCTAAGACAATATATCCACTCGCCAAGGAATCAATTCTATCATCCTTTCTAAGTCTTCCGGAAAAATACCACCACTAATTAAAGGAGATCAAGCAAAGACAAACAAAATACAGTTAGGAAGAATATGATAAACTTACAAGAGTATCAATTTGGGTTATGATATTTGCATAATGCAAGGCAAGACCAGCCGTCCCCAACTTTTTGTGACTGCTGACAGAACCTTTAACGGGTTTATCACTATCTGCAAGGAAACAGGTAAAACCCAACACCACTCAATAAATAAAACAAAGCTAATTCTCTGTCTCTAAGTGGATTATAGGTTTAAGCATGAGCACAGGCCATAAATTTATGTATTATCATCTTAATAGATGTGATCAACAAAAGTTGGCAATTTTCCTTTCAAAACAAGAAGGAAATGACCTAATGCAATGATTTAGATTTCAATGGAATCAAGTTTGACCATTTTATTAATCCTCAATCCTCAATTTAAGAGGAAAGTCAGTTTTCAATTAAGCAAGAGAAGCTGTAAAATATTAAAGCTCTAATGCCTTGTTTGGTTACTAGGGTAATAACATGAGGAAAAAACTTATTTATGACATATGTATACAATAGTTAGACATAACATAAAGAATAGTTAGTACAATTTTAAACCTGAAATTAGAAAGATGAGTAAAAACTCTTGTAAAAAATAAGAGCTCTTCAAAATAAGTGAATATTTTTCCTTGTCTTTGCTAAAATAAGTCATGAAAATGGTTAAATATTACCGATTGAATTAGTTTATTGCTAACTTATATACTAAAACATGCATAAAAAAATACTCCTACCAAATGTAGCGTAAATATTTTAATTTTATCTTCATAACTTCCCTGATAAAATAATTTCATTTCCAAATGATTTGAGTTTGATGATTTAAATTCTTACCAGCAGCGCCAAATGCCTCATGAATCTCCAAGTGCAAGAAATGAACGATATCTACAAGCTTCTCCATGACCTATGAATACAAGGCATAAAACTTCCACTGATATATATTGACTAACTTCAAAATCAAGCAGCAAAAGACACTTGTAACATTATGTACAAAAGCTCGCATACATTTAGACTTGGAGTTCACCGCAAAAGATAAAAAGAACACCACATTTTTTTTTTGGAGTTCATCATAAGTATATGAAAATTGATTTAACAAAAAAGAAAATTTCATAGAGCTTTACTAGTACCTCTTCCAAAATTCTAGACCAAAGAGATTTTTTCTTCAAATTTTTCACATGCTTATTTTGACTCTTTAACTCTGCTCTCAATATTGCAAGGCTGTCTCCTACATGACAAAATCAAAACAATCTCAATAGGAAGGGCTTAGATGACATCAACTATATTACATATAAATTCAAAGGAAACAACAATGGGATACACAGAAAACTTCACAGCAACTTTGCAAACAAAATGTCATCAGAATGAGCACTAACATGCCTAAGAAGGGCCATGATAAAGCTTACAAGTTCCTTATAACCACAATGGAATTGGCCACAGAGGGTTTTGACTAGAAACACATAAAAACTAGTTATTACTTCTACATATCAGCAGGTTTTGCTTTTTCGGGGTGTTCAGTATGATTCACCATTTTAATCTAGAAACACAAATTAGAAACACCCTGTTAACCAAGAAGTATATGTCACAAAAAAGCAAGAAAGTTACAATAGAGATACAAACGATAGTTTACCCCTTTGAGCGGTATTTGAATTATCCTCTTCCTGAAGCTTACGTCGATAATCTTGTTCAAATCTGTCCAAGGCATGCAACTCGTGATATAATTCCTGCAAAGAAACAAATGTAAACAACGTAACTTATAACATACTCCAAATAGATCATTTCAGTAACAGGAATTCTGAATTGTACCATGTTAATCATAATACCTATCAGCTCATATTCAGTGTCTCAAAACAGAATGGGAGAAAGAAACAGTTTCAGAACTTAGTAGAAGACTGAAAATATAGGAATCATTTTGGTTTAAACAATATAATCTTAAAGTGCAACTTTTGAGAGCAGCTCTCTAGTTATAACAGTAAGACCCAGAACTTACCGCTGTATAATGGACGTAAGTCATCAACTGTTGCATTATTGTCTCTGCTTCTTCCTTCAATTGCTTTTCAAATGTAAGTTCTGAACCCAACCTGAAATCATAAAAGATAGTGCAGGAACGAATATTGGGATCTGACTCCAATTCATAAATAACACTTAAAGAGTGCAGGCAGTAAAATTACTTTTCAAAATAACGATCCAAATTGTGCCACTGAGGATCTTTACAACGATTTCCAAATCGTACCACCTCTCCGGAAAAAATTTTTAACTCTTCCCTGTTGAAGTCGGGGAAAAAAGCCTCTCAAATTAATTTTTTGAATATAACCACCATTTTAGAATATTAACAAATTATATAAAATAGAATCATTTTTGAAGCAATATGGCATTTTCTGCATTATGCACCTCTTATCAGCAGCTGCAATTCTCAGGAGTTCATCCATATCTCTTGATATCAAATTCTGTACTCCTTCTGACTTAAGGACCACCTCTTTTAAATGTCTAATATTCTCCTTAGAAAGCGATTGCATCAGATTGGCACCTTTAACAATTGTATTTGCAACTTCAAAAGATAGAATTGATATTTTATTCCCTTTTGTTGTTACCCCTGAGGTAAAGCCACTGCCAAGATTCAAATTTGTCATGCTACTACCAAGGGTGTCCAGAACATCCACTGCCTTCCCAAACCCAGCAGTACCAGCTCTACCTAAAAGAGAACCAACCTCAGTAACCTGCAGAAAAAAGCAACCAATTGATCTTTCGAATAGTTGTGAAGCGCGAATGGTGAATCATACTCATCAAATAAAGTTTGTAATTCATAATAGTAGAACCAGAAGCATTCCTCTTTGCTCTAACAACCAGCAATTATATAATGCTAGAATCTAAAGCATTAAAATATTAGAACAACAATCAACAACCTGACTTGTCTGTCTACATACATCAACTACAGAAAAATCAGCAAATTTATCCATATAAAAAAATCTCTATCATGGTTCTCCACATGGTTCACGGCCCCTTCCATTCCTAACAAACAATATTTTGAATCCTGGCAAGAAAAAGAGCTTAGATACATCTATGATTAAGCATGAAAGCTTCCATCCATTTTGTACATATTGAAGATGAAAAATAATAAAAGCTAATATGAGTATGACTGGACTCATACTCAGAACCATTCAATGGCATAGGAAAAGCTTGTTGGATAATTCTAGTGAATAGTTCAGAACTATAATTCATTAACACCAATAATAGTGAAAAGATCAGCAAAGTGCTCATCCTAATTATTGTAAATTGCATTTTAAAGAAGAATTAAGGGGGAAGAGCCTATATAAAATGAGTATTTCCCAGTAGCTCCATAAGGCATTTGTCAAAAAGCTTGATTTCTATCATGAAACACAAATTTCCATGGAGTTACACAATATGACCCATCGGTTTCAGTGTTTTAAGGTTAGTTATAATTCAAGGAAACAGTCTACTCCAACACAACATGAACACCTATAGACAAAAAGGAAAAGTAGGAAAAAATTGTAGGGAACGCATTAGAATTTGAACTTACCTTTGCAACAGCAGCCTGCTTAGACTTGGTTGATCTAGATTTATTAGATAGCACCCTCGACAAACGAGGAATTCCGTCATCAATATCAGCTGGATTCATACCATAAGGAACCGTACTGATCTCTGGAAATGAAAAAGGTTCTCTTGACTCCATCCCTGCATTATCTGCACTGTCCTCAGCAGGAGGAGCTGAATTGGTGCTTATCTTCGAGGGCAGTTGCCGGGTCTGAAAAACCAATCCCGACCCTCGAGCAAAATGGCCATTAACATGGGGAAAGCCTCCAACGGGAGCATTATCTACAGTGGATCTCCTCGAGCAAAGCCCACCCATTTGTGTTGATAACCACGAATTTTATACTTCACTGTTGATTGAAACTTTCCATAAAACAAAGCCAACAAGCTCTCAACTATGTAGAACAACAAAAACTGTTTCCCTTTTCTTATCAAATCAATCTAGAAATCTAATAAAAAGCTCCTAATTTTAAACAAAACTAAATCAGTTTAACTGATAGGACCCTTAACTACTTATTGAATCATAGCAGTCTAAACCTAGAGATATAAACTAGCCAAGTCCCAGCAAAGCATTCGAGGTACCGATTATGATTCATGTTGAAGCTCCACTCCATTAACGCCAAGTCTCACCAAACTGTAAAATAGCAAGAAAAAACAAGTAAACCCATGATTATACAAATTCCAAACAAAGCAACAAAAAATAAACTAAACCCAGCTCACAGCATCTCTAGAAATATGCAAAAACACAAATCAGGAATAAAATAAAAGGATTTTGACTTTGCTGACTACAATAAAGAAAACCCAGAAAGCAGCAGGAAAAAAAAAATCAAAACTTGGAGATCAAAACAACTGCCCATAAAAACCAAAAACAAAGTGATTTAAAATCCCCCTTCAAAAAAAAAAGAGAAAAGCTTACCAGGTGGGGAGACAGAGAAAAGGGTTGGATCTGAGAAGAGAGAAAGGTTATAAGAGATGCTGGGTTCTGTCGTTTACTAACAAAGACACGAATTTTACACACGGAATATAAATAAAAGAAGAAAACTTAATTTAATGATCGTGAAGTTATGAAGCATACGATGAAAACAATATATAGAGAGAGAGAAAGAGAGTACATAAGAAAATTACAGTGAGAAAGAGAAGAAAGTTTTTACAAAGAAAAAAAAATAAAAGGAGAGGAAACAATAAAGAAAAAAAAACTTTTTTTGACTTTTTTTTTTTTACTCAGACCAATGCTGTTTTTTCATATTTTCTTTTTCCTCCTTCATTTTCAAGATTTTCCCAGTTTCTTTTAATAAAATTCTGGGTTCTAAATTTTGATCCATTGCTAATACTATAAAAACAAAATTTTAAGTCAATTTTAATTTAAGGTGGTTTTTATTTATTAGATTAGAGTTTTTAAAATTTTAAAAATTTTCAGTAATTAGTGAATGGTGCCAAAGATAGCAATATGCAATTCCAAACTTTTCTTTTTCATTTAAATGGTTAAATTATATTTTTCATAAATCTGAGAAAATTAATAATGTTAACCTATTTTCATGATTATGCTGATACATAGGGGTGGAAAGTTCCAAATTTTGTCTTGTAATATTTGTTTTCTAATGTTTATTTCTTACCTTTTATTTGCTAAGAATTTTAGTCAATTAAATTAAAGAGAAAAATGAAAACTCATACTTGATTTTTACGAACTACTAACCAAAATTAAAATATATATTTAAAAAAACTTATTTAAAGTAAGGCTCAATCTTTGTTGATACAAAGAAGAGTAGGTGATAAAGATAAATGGTTCACCGTGTTCAGATAGGACATAGAGTTATCTAGTAGTAGGAAATAGGGAAACAGGGAAGAGAAGGTGGAGTTGAGAGTAAAGTGTAGTAGGGGAGATATAGGGTTACTTGACTTTGAGCTGAGGCCTTGAGTCTTAGATGTCTATCACCTCCTGATGGTTATACCTTGATAGGATGGCTTGGCTGACTAGCTCCACAAGCAGACTTCCATAAACAATACGTGTGAAACTTTAGAGGAGCTCCTTATAGGAACCCATCAGCTTGCAACCTATCTAACAACTGAACCATTAATTAATCGTCACATACTATTCAACATCCACATCCCATTCAAGATGACGTATCATAGAGCCATTCTACTTTGGCCTATGATATCAAACCACTTGTCCACGACTCACCAATAGCCACTCGACACGTGGCATCCCTAAGATAAGGCATCAAGCCTTATATATTTGTTACCTCAAATCTTGGGGTACCATGTGTTGGGTGGCGATTGGTGACTCAAGAGCAAGTGGCCAAGTGATATAATGTCATAAGCCTAGGTAAAATAGTGTTATGATGTGCCTTTGGTCATCTCGAATAGGACGTGGTAGTTGAGCCCTAGTGTAACGATTAATGAATAAGTCTAGTTGTCAGGCAAGTTGCAAGCCTAAGGGCTCTTACAAGGTGTTTGCACATACTGCTTCTGGAGGTCTTCTCGTGGGGTTTGCCGCCCAGGCTATCCTAACGAGGTGTAATAACAGCCTCTAATTAAGAGGTAAGTTATATAGTGACCTTTCTCGAGACATATCTAGGTCTTTGTGGTTCTAAGAGGTGTAATAAATAAATTATTAGGTAAATGATCAAAGAGTGTTTTTGATGAGTCAAATAAGTAAGCCTATGAGGAATTGAGGAAGATTTGCTTTGAATGGAAGCATTTCTGAAGGGTTGAGAATGACTTTCTTTCGAGAGGCTAAAGAAGTGCATTTCTTAAAGGTGGATATTTACAATTATTGTAGAAGGCTTTGAAGTAGGAAAGGCAAGTCTATGCACATAGAAAACACGTCTGGCCACTGTTTCATCAAATGTCACACATTTTGATACATGTACTTATGGCCATGAGTTACGATGCATCATTGGGAAACGGTGCCAATGATTTCTCTATTGTTGGACTTTTGAGGTTGCTAGTTGGTGCATTTTGATTGGTAATTTAAAGGTTGTGCCTAGTGGTTTCTTGAAGACATCACATAGTCGAAGGGTTTATAAATGTCCATATCTTCGCCCTTAACCTCTTCATCGAGTTTTGAACTTATTTTTCAGATTTTCTAATTTCTTTTCTTTTAATTTCCCTTGTCATTTTTACTCTAAGGTTTTGTTTTAATGCCTATTTCAACTCTTGTTTTGTTCGTCAGTGTGGTTGGTTTGATCTGAATTTTTATTGTCTATGTCAGAGTGAATTTAGAGGGTAAGTTTAAGGTTTTTGTGTTATTTTGTTATTGATTTTTATTGGTTTAGAGATGGTTAGGAATTGTGGCAGTCAAGCAGGAAGCAATATTGTTGTTGGTGGTGGTCAAAAGATAAAGGTGCCCTGATTAGTAAGAGAGGCGGTTGTTGTTGCCTCCTTTGAATGTACCACAGGAAATAATGAGATACAATGGTTGTTGTTGTGTCATGGGTTGCAACCCAACAACTACTAGTTTGGGTCTCATATCCCTCATGGCACGCATCCCTTTAGTATAATGAATGGGCTTTAATATGGCAGAGGTAAACCAAAGTTTTACCTTTCACTCTATGCTTTGGAGGTCAGGTTTCATTTTTTTCATTTTTTTATTTGCGATGCATTAAATTTCTATGGGATAACCCCTAGATAACTCGTTGGTGCCTCTTGGTGGATCCTGATTGTGTTTTTTTATTTTGTATAAAAAGAGGAACGAGATTCTTTATCTAAGCATATTTCAGAACCTCTATAACTTAACCCCTTTGAATTAAGTGCAACTTCCGGGGCTACTATGCTTTTTGAAGAGTTAAAGAATGAAGGTAAAGTCCCTATTGTTTAGAAAGATGAGCAATCTAAGCTTGGATGGTCACAAATATATTTTGATGGAGCATAAACTTGACTTAAATTTCAGTTTTTCAATCATTTAGAGTCTTTCTCTTTATGCTATATATAGGGTCAAACCATGACCAGACAATCTTTTTACTTTGAGGCAATTTACTGACATGTGAATTGAGAATCCCACAGATGCCCATCACGCTATTATAGTTTGAAAAGTATAGAAACATTGACTCATAGGACTTAGTCCAAATGGTTATCAAGACAATGACATCACGAGGGGATTTATGAACAACTCGAAGGGCATTCTTTGATATCAAGAGGCTTGGTCCCATAATCATGAAGATGAAGTGGCCCGAATTTGGCTCGATGTGAGTCATGGGCTCTAAAAATTTATAGTCGCCAATGGATTGTGCCTTAATTAGAAGTGGGATACGAAATCAAAGGTTGAATACGTAGATTCTAAGCTCGAATGGAAGGTGATTAATGTGGTAGCCTACAATGATTGTGGTGTTAGCCAAGCTGAGGGTGCTTAAAGAGCTTGTGATAAAGAACAGTCAAAGAGTGAGCGTGTTGTCAATGAGGTGGTTGAAGTTGATGAGTTGGAGAGAAATGAGGAGCCTTCCGGACTCGTTTTTGCTAGTAATTATGATGAGACTGATATTCGTGTTCCTACTGATGCAGGATCCTCTAGGGTCATGGCTGGATCTACTTAAATTATCCCTCAAGGTGAGAATATGTTCGATAGTGAAGAGCTTACTATTATTCAATTATCTTCAAATGATGAGGAGTGATGGGCGTCGAAACTACCAAATAAAAATTCTTATGACAAAATAATACGAAATAGTAGTATAAAGTAGTAGGGTCAAATCCACAGGGATTGGTTGTCTAATTTCACTTTTCCCTATGAACAGAATTTCTGTCACGACAATAGTTGTGCCCATGACTCATAACAAGCTTGCTAGAAAAAAAGAAATAAAATAAAATAAGGGGGAATGAAAATGTTTGAGAATTAAATAAAATGAAATGGAAACAAATAACAATTATATTAATCAAAAATAAAATAAGCAAATAGAGTTGAACTTCGTAAGCAATAATATAAAGTCTTAACCTTAGACTCTGTTAATTCCGATTCTGAATCGATCCTTGAAAATTAGTTTTCTCCTCCAATCATAAGCTAGTTATAGCAGTTAAGAACATCTTAACCATAAATTCTTCCTTTAGTAATTGATTTCTGTACGACATACAAACCAACCCTTACCGATTGTATAACTGCTATACACGCATTCGTAATTCAAGACTCTAGCAGACTTATGTTCTGAAGAACCCAACTCGGATCAACAACCTCAATGTTTAAATTCGATCATTATCTCCCTTGACGAAAATCCCACTAGTATGACCCTGCCAGGATAGCCAATTTATTCGTAGGAATCCAAATATTACTCGTGCATAATTCTTTTAAAAATTTTGCATATTGTGGAATCTTCTTAATCGCATCAAGAAGAGGAATGGTGATTTCTACCTTTCGAAAAGTGTCAAGGATCTCCTTCTCTTCTCGCTCCTTCTTAAGTTGGACGAGTCTTCCAAGAAATGGAGGCGGTATTGCAAACGGTTTCTGTGGTGCCAACTCCATTGGAGCCTCTGAGCCAAATTTTTTTCCTCTCATCCAGCGTCGTGGGCATGATTTGTGCTAGGTACGGGTTTCAAAATCATTCCACTTCTCAATGACATAGCGCTTGCATTATTTCAAGGATTAGGTTCAATTTAGGATGCCAACTTACCTTCAAACTCAAAACGACTAACCATGAGCGCAAGCTTGCTCACTTGCTTATCTAATTTCTGCAAATGCATGTTAGTTTTCTGTTGAAACTTTTCAGTACTATTGACTAGCCTTTCCATTAAGAATTCCCAAGATGATTTTAGAGGTAGTAATTATTTATTCAAAAGCAACCTTTGTTCAAGGATTCAATCAATAACTTAAATTTGGATGATTTTTCCACCCTACATTATAGGTGTTCGAATAAGGATCATATTGCCTTTGGGGTGGCCCTGGAAAGTTTTCGACAAGATTCGTTTGTTCTATCGAACCCTCGTGTAAAATAGGACATAGTCTTTTGAATGATCTAGCATAGCGCAAATTTCGCACAACCGTACTGGGCTTGTTTTATTTGTAAGCAAATTTTGAACAACATCAATAAGTTTATCAATTTTATCTTCTAAAGATGGATAACTTAACCCATGAACCCGTCTCGTGAATTTTTTAGTTGGTCGGAATTGTTGAGAATTCGCAGCCATAGTCAAAATCAACTTTCTTCCTCTCTAAGGCATCATATTTACAAGTGGCCCTCCACTAGCAGCATCTATCATCTTCATTTCCATTGAGAGTAACCCCTCATAGAAATACTGTAAAAGTGACTGTTCAGTCAGGCCATGTTGTAGGCAACTTCCACACAATTTTTTGTACCGCTTACAATAATCATAGAGCAATTCAATCTTCTTTTGTCGAATTCCTATAATGTCTCGTCTTAATTTGGTTGCTCGAGCTGCTGGAAAAAATCAGTCAAGAAATAAACAGGACATATCAGACCATGTATTAACTGAACTAGGAGGTAAATAAAATAACCACTCTCTAACAGAGTCAGCTAGCGAGAAAGAAAAAGCACGAAGTTTAATTTGATCTTCAGTTACTCCCTAAGATTTCATATTTGTGCATACCATGTGAAATTCTTTAAGATGGGTATGCAGATTTTCATTTTGCAATCCACAGAAGGTGGACAACAGATGAATTAAGCCTGATTTCAGCTTGAACGGCGTCCCTCCTGTCGGATAAGTTATACATAGTTGTTGTTGTTCATCTAGTGCTGCTACGAGTTGGTGTATAGTTTGGTCTGCATTTCATCTAATTTGTCTAATGAGAAAATGTCCTCAGTATAAGATCTTATTTCGAACTGGGTTGTGGTCATTTATCGTACCAAAAAGCTTCTTTTCGTAGTGTTCGAGCCAATTTCTCTATTTTTGGTTCAAATTTTAGAGTCCCTGGTTCTGACTTGGATATAAGGAAAACAAACAAAAATTAGAAAAAAATAATTCCAATCCTTGGCAACGATGCAAAAAATTTGATGGGTGTCAAAACCATAAAATAAAAATTCCTATGTCAAAATAATACGAAATAGTAGTATAGAGTAGTAGGGTCAAATTCACAGGGATTGGTTATCTAATTTTGCCTTTTCCTACGAACAAAATTTTTTTCGCGGCAATAGTTGTGCTCACGACTCGTGACAAGCTTGCTAAAAAAAAGAAATAAAATAAATAGGAGCGAATGAAAATGTTTGGGAATTAAACAAAATGAAATAACATCAAATAACAATTATATTAATAAAAAATAAAATAAGTAAATGGAGTTGAACTTTATAAGCAATAATATAAAGTCTTAGCCTCAGACTCGGTTAATTCCAGTTCTGAATCGATCCTTAAAAATGAGTTTTCTCCTCCAAACCATAAGTTGTTTATAGCAGCTAAGAACGTCCCAACTGTCAATTCTTCCTTTTTTAATTGATTTCGATACGACCTGCAAACCAACCATTACCGATTGTCTAATTGTGATACACGCGTTCATAGTTCAAGACTTCGGCAGCTTTGCATTCTGAAGAATCCAACTCGGATCAATGGCCTCAACTGCGCAGGTCGTTTAAATTTGATCACTATCTCCCTTGATAAAAATCCCACTAGTATGACCTCGCTAGGATACTCCAATTTGTTTGCGGGAATTCGAATACACTATGACAGACTCGACTTCCCAACTGTACGCCAAACAACTCCAACCCAATGTGCACTTTTTGAATTGAAACTAAATCGACTTTAAGGGACAAATTTGTACTATCCCATATTCTAGAGAGATGGTGAATACTGTTATGAAAGATTTTTAGTGCAAATTCATTTCTCACAATTCTTGACTGGAAATAATATCGGCCTAAAGCTAAGTAGAAGTTTATCTAAGCATGAAATTGGTCATGCTTAGTTGTTTTATGGAAGTGGATTTAATGGAAATGATGGAGGATGAAAAGGGAAGGGACTTGGAAAACAATTAAGCCAAAAATGACTAAATTGGAAAAAGGTAGCAGAATGCCTACACTTGGTTCTAACGTTGAAAGAAAAGAAAGGAACAAATTTTATTCATTCAATTTCCAAGTGAATTCGAGTGTGTTTTTCAAAGGCCACCACACACCCTATTTATATATATATATCATATACTAAAATTAACCTAACTTACCTAACAACCAATTACATGAATTCATATTCATATTAGATTCATATTAGATTTTTTTTTCTAAATATGGCTTTTACAAAGTCAAAAATCTGGTCAACCCTTAAATGTCTCCAAATTTCTGATTCAGTCCCCTCTTTTATTGCTTGTGCTCTAATTTAGTCATTTTCTGCTTATTTTTTTAATTAAAGTATCTGGATTTCATTCCTGACAAAATTTAAACATAAAATCATCAATTTAGCAAGAATTAATTAATTTGAACACGTAAAATATACAAAATAAACATGCTATCAAAGAGGATCTCTTGGATGTTGTTCCTTTTAGTATAATGGACGTGCAAACTATTCGAAGGCACATTCTCAAATGAATGGAGTGGCTCTCGAATCTTACGAGGGTCCATCTAAAGGACTCTCTTAGTTGTAATTATTATTCACTTTGGTTTTAGTTCATTCCTATCGATTTTTAGCATGTTATTGAGGGTGTGTGGGTGTTTCCTTATTTACAAGTGCTTTAACAAACACTTTGGGAGCCATAGAAGGAAACCTTGAGGATGTAATTTTGGGAAGCGTCTATAATGGGACCCACCAGAAAAAGGAAAATAACTTCTTCGAGCTTTAAATCAAAGAAACCTCATCCTAAGGCCTCAACGATACGCTTGCAAGGAGTTACTAGTTTTGAGGGCCTCCTCTACACCCTCCAATAAATACTTTTGCTCAAGGATCACCTTTTCCTCTTGTTGTAGGGAGTTCTATGAAACCCCTAAATGCTTATGTTTGTAAGGTTACCATAGAGGGTGCTTTTGGAACGTCATTTGCTACAATAATGGTTTCTAGCCCTACTTATAACATGTCTACAGCTCTTATATGTATGGGATCTCGACTGTTCCCACTTGCATAGGTTTGCTTATATTCTTTGTCCGTGTTGTAGTTGTTATTATTTTCAGCAATTTTAGAATATATTTGTATTTGGTCTTGGGGTCTTGGTTTGTCCGAGGATTAGCATGTCCCTACCTAGTAAGATTCCTACAACTCATGGAGTAACCTATCATTGCTTCATAGTAGTAAGGAAGGCTCTAAATACTACTCATGAGGAATGGTATAACTTTGCGAAGTTTATTTCATAGCAGTTTAGGGCTACTCTCATAGAATTTGCAAATGAGGTTAATTCCCTCAACCAAGCTGCAACTGAGTTTGAGTGGAAGGTTGAATAATTGAAAATGTGTGCCATTGAAGCTGAAGCATCAAACATAAAGGCTCAAGCTAAGGTGCTATTAGTAAAAGCTCATATTAGGCTTTTGGAATAATCTAATCATGCCTTTAAGGAGGAGAAATGAGAGTTCCCCAAGCAGGTTGAGAAGTATAAAAAAAAAGGCATGAAGATGTTCTTGCTCAACTTAAGCAACTAGAGGAAACTATCTAATAGCGTAATGATTAATACTCACAGAAAAATTCAAAGGCCAAATAGTTCAAAAAAGAGATATTATCTCTACAAAAATGCCTCTAAGCAATTAACTCATATGCCATCATTCTTTGAGATAGCTTCATATGTACAACTCAGGTTGTTCACGATCCCTTAGACCTTGTAGGCATTGGGTCGTGCTATAAGGTAATGGCTTTCGTAAGGGTATATATGATATATAATAAGGGAAAGTTCAATCTTGGTACTTCAGTAGAATGACTCCATGATTAAATAATGTTGTAATTAATAGATGAAGAGCCAAAACTTAATTACAAATTATTGATCCTTAATTATATATGTCCAATTGGTCCTTCTACTAAATCGAAATAATCATAAACAAATTGCGTGTAGAACCAATAATATGGAATGAATGAAAACGATGAAGAGGAATAAATCACATGTATCACTATGATACCATGAGTGCTTTAAAGCGTTCGCAAGATATGTTTTTAAATCTCACTATACAATTACAACTCATCTTTGCTTAATGGATACAAAACACCCGTACTTTAGTACTCGGTGCAACGATTCCTAGTGCAAAGTGAGCACCTGTTTGACTTAGGGAGGCAATGATTTAGTGGCAGTAGATGACAAAGTTGCTTTGTTACCTATTCCATCAGGAACCGCATCAATGAATACGTTTTCTCACTAAGTACAAAAGATAACTTAGGGATTGATTTAATATCTTCGAATAATAATTTAATTAATTGTAATTAAATAATTGAAGTTCGAATTAAGGATTATAGTAATTAGTCATCATGGATTTGTTGAATAAGATAATTAAATATATTTCCTCATAGGTTCTAATACAATAAAATTGTCATGAATTTAACAGAATTAGGATTCGGTTGAGAAATTAATTTAGTTAAATTAATTAATTAAATTAATTGATTAAATAAATAATATTTTGGGAAATAGAAAATAGTTACTAAGTTGCATAAATTATAAGTGTTGGATAAAAGTTCATATAACACATATAATGATACTCAATACACGAAAGGCCTAAATATGTCTGGTTGAAGTATGAAGGGTAGTAAACCCTAATCCCCTTGGAGTTGTCGTTGCTCCTATGTATTCTACTTAGAAAAAAATTTGTACTTTATATTAAAACATTATTATTTAATTAGACCTTATTCTAATAGAACTCTTGTATTGTTTTTCTATAAATAGGAATTATGAGCTAAAATATTTACATACTTTATTGAGCATCGCTAATCCATAAAAAAATAGTGGGAATTTATTTTTAGAAAGGCTCATAGTTTCCGATTATAGAGAGAATTAACTTTCCCTCTAGAAGTTAAGAAAAGTTTTGATTCTGTGCACTTGGTTCATGTTGTTTGAGCTCACAATCAAACAATTTGAGGTTTAAGAATAATGGAGAAGGTTATTTGGTAGAAAGTCGGGATCGATTTTAAACCGTCTCGTACAAAGCACATGTATAATTTTAATTAAAGGTTTATTTTTATAAATATCAAAGATTTAATTTTAAGAAAAATAAATAAACTTTCGCTATGCCTAAAAATATTTTTTTCTAAATTGATTGTTCCAACAATGCCTTGGGCTATCTCAAATGGGATGTGATAGTTAAACCCTGTTATGGAGTTTAATGAGTAGGTTCGATTAACAAACATGTTGCAAGCTGAAAGGTTTCTTCTTAGAGAGGTTCACATGTATTGCTCGTGGAAGTCTACTCTTACTGCTCGTGGAGCTGGCCGTCTAGGCCACCCAGTCAGGCGTAACAAACTTAAAATCACAAAGTTCTTAAGCTTTCTTTCTTACTATTAAACGAATCTTCATTAACCGTTAAATACTTTACATTTCTAACATATATCATACTTAAAATTATCAAATTTCAAGTCTAGTGAGAAAGAAGTGTGGGCAACTTCATGGCAATTAGCTAATAAAATCTCTCTCCTCTTATTTTTTTCCTCTCTCTAAAATCCTTAAAATCCATCCTTTGAAATATCAAGTCTCACCTAGTCACGACACAGTTGGCCTTTGTGTCAGTTGTTGTTTCTCACTGCCAGTCTCCTCTCTCATGATAGAGTTGTTTTTTATTTCTCTCTTGTGCTAGAGTGGAATCCTCTAAAGCTTGAAATGACTGTTTCTCCATCCTCCTCTTTTTCTTTGAGAATCTTGCTCCTTTTGGTCTTCTGGGTGTTGTTGGTGGAGGGTGGTGCCAGGGCAGGGGATTTAGTGGCCTTTGCCCTCAAAACTGAAAAATGATCTATTTTGTCCCTTTAATTTTTATAAAATCATAAATTAATATAATGTTAAAATTACACTCTCACCCATAAAAAATTATTACCATTTCTGACTCCATAGAACAAATTTTTGGTGGTGTTCTCGTGGCACGATTCCTTTCTTGTGGATTGCGGTTTGTGCTTTGAATTTTTTGAACTTGGTCTTTCTTGTTTTTGTTAGCCATGAGCCTTTGAACCGTGGGGTGGTTCGTCTCAAGCTTGTTCCAACGCACAGATCTGAATCTTGGGGTTTGTGGTTGGTTTTTCATTTTGAAAAGCTTGGTTTAGATCGGTGGTGGGAGGGTGTTCTGGTGCCCTGCTACTTCCTTTGGTTTTTGCTCCAACTGGAAGCTTGCTGCTATCGAGTGTCTGTTGGTACTTTCTAATGGTGTTTGTCTCGTTTCTATGTTTGTTGTTTGATTATTATTTTTGAATAAATCCCATCATATTTCAATTACTTGCTGAATAGATTTAATCATTAATCATAACTATAATTATTTTTGGTATGATTTATAATTTAGAACATTAATAAAAATACAAAAGGAACCGTGCTCAAGCAATTAAAGTAATTAATTAAAGTAAGTGGTAGATCTTTACATGAACAGCTTTCTTTAGATGTAGTGTGTGCGTGTGGTGTGGGTATGTCCCTACTTAATGTAGGTGAATACTAATTTTCTAATTGTACTGTATTAAAAATTAGTTTTTAATCTCCATTTTCTCTATTTTTTTGATAGTTTATATGTTGTTGGTTTTTAAACCATTTTACATAGGTTTCTCTGGCGGACGAAATTTGCTAAATACTACCAATTGAAAACATGTTCATATATAAAGTTGATTTTGCCTTTTATAAGTAGTGGCAAAGCTAGTAGTCCGCTGTATTGTAGTTTCAATGTTTTTTTCCTTTCTTAATTATTCCTATTTTTAATCATTTCATTTTCAAGAATATGTAGAGTAGGTTAGACTATTTGGAGATTGGTTTTGTCATTAAAGCTGATTATCAACACAGTTTAATAATGATAAAATTAAACTGCAATTACTATTTTTCTTTCTCTCTATTAGACTTTTCATGGTAAATGCATTATGCAATTGTTTGAATAAAATCGACAACATTAAGCGATTACAATAGATAAACTATAATCAAGAGGAAATAAACCCTTGACGATTTCTTTCCAACAAGCTCATGACCGAAATCAGTGGGGCTCTAAATAAACGTATCAAAGAACTACCTGTATCAACACATTGAGTCATGTAATCTACAAATATTATTTGATTTCATGTATATCGTGTTTCATTAATTCTTCCTTGGTTTAAATTAAAGCATCAAGAAGAAACCATTGTTTTTGAAGGCATAAATTAGATGAAGCATAATAAATAATTATTTTCAACCAATTTTCATTTTATATTTTCAACCCATCTTTCACTTCAAGTACTCATCTCTCAAAATCATTTGAGACAGATGTTACATACCTAATTTTTTAATTTTCAAGAACATACGTACCATTTGAATTAATATATTGGATTAGCTATTTAATGATAATTTAATTGGTAAAAAGGGAAAACATTAAAAGAAATTCAAAGGTGTGAAAAGTGGAATTCACATAGCATCTATCATACAAATTTCAGTGATTCAATTATAGCCAAAGTTGGTAAAAGGACTCAATGGTCGGTCTTCCATTCAAAAGTTCATACTGATTTAAGTAAAATAAATACAATTATTTGCTTGCCTTGGAGTGTAGGATTTTCCAATTCTAAATAATAGAAATTCAATGGCCTTATTTTGCTTGAAGGATTTAACTTTGTGGTCCCAAACCCCAAACTATACCCAAAAGAACAAGAGACAAAAAATAAGACAAAACTGAATGCATGTAATGACCCTCATTTGCCCCATTGAAGATGATTCTTTCATCTTTGTTTTCAACTAGACTAAGTCAATGATGTGGTTTGGGATATCAAAACCAAAGACTTCTTTGGGGGCTTTGTCTTCACACCAAAAATAAGTCAAATCAACAAACTTCTGTTTATTAAATATCATTTAATTATTAGTTTAAAAATTATTTACGTTTAATTTATATTTTTTTTATTAAATCTAAGGTGTAATCTATTAATTTTTTAAAGTGTATAAGTACGATCAAAATACAAATACAACTACGTGTCTAGACAATCACAAAGTGTACAATCAAACTATTATAACTTAAACTGATTAAGAACTGAAACAAAGTATAAAATTAAATAATTACAACACAAGTAGTTAAAAGCTTGAACAATCCAAACTAGAATTGATTAACTGAACTAAAACTCACCCATAACAACAACATATGATGAAACTTAGGGTGCATTCAGGGTAGAAAAACACTTTTTCACCCCAAAAAGCAATGTCAAACACTTGGCTTTTGGGGTTGAAAGTGAAGTGAAAAAGTATTTTTTCGCCCAAACGTAAAAATTAGAATTTAGGTGCTTTTAGCTTTTGGCTTTTAACGTTTGCGTTTTGAAGTATAAATTATCAAATTACCATTATTTGTACTAACTGTTCAAAATGCATTTAAAATTTTACATTAATTTATATTTTATATATCATTATATTAAATTATTTAAATATTATTTATTATTATATTTAAAATTTTAAAATATTTCATGTATAATTAAATTTACAAATAATTTACTAATTATTAAACAAGTATTTGGAAACATATATTTTATGTATAGTTATATTAAATTATTTAAATATTATCTATTTTATTTTATTTTTAATTTCTAATATCATGTCTAAAATGAACATTTTAACTTTTCATCACAATTTTTGACAATAATACCAAACACCTTAAATTAACAAACTACACTTTTGCACGGCACTTCCTTAAAACACTTTTCTTCAAACTGAATTTTAAAAAAAAAACACTTCTCAACTATAACAACAATATCAAACAGATATTTTAAAACGCCATACATATAAATACTTGTGATAAATCTCGAATCTAGATACTAAACATCCAAGTGGCTTCCTTTATAAACTCGCCCCAAGCTTCTTTGGCCTTGTAATCCACTAATTATGGTTTTTTTTTCCTTTTAATATCTCTTTGGCGTTGGTTAATATTCTAAGTTAATGATTAGCTGAGAAATTGGGCAGCACAATTGGGAAGATAACAAAGCCTTGACTTAAGCACTGGTGATGGTGGTTGGGGTCGTTATATCTGCATGAAGATAAAACCTATCGGAAGAGTTGTGTTGGCAGGGAAGAACAGCAAATTTGTTAAGCTGCCAGGGAGAAATAAATATGAAAGGCTTTTGTGATTGGTGGGTGCCCAAAACCAATACGAATAATTTTTTATTTAAAAAATAAAATTTTATATATAATAAAGAGTAGAGTTGAATTTATAGAAATAGGTAATAATTTTATTTTTTAAAATGAAAACAAGTAAAATAAAAATAAGAGAAAAAGATTTTAATATTAAAAACTAAAATTAAAACTTAGGAATAGAAATCATAAAAATAAAATTTAAGAAAATCAACATATTAAAAGCATGATCGAAAGTAAGATCTCAGTTTTAATTTGTGGAGTTGATCAACAATGCAAAAATAAATTTCAATATTCAATGATAAATTAGTTATAGTTATCAATGAATGCCTAACAACTAATGTTTTATTACTTTCTCGATAATCAAGACCAATGCCATTAATTATTTTTCTTATGGCATAGTGATAAATTTAGTCATCAACATTTACATTTTGTGTCAATTTGGCCCTTATACTTTTTTTTAGCTAAAATTAACTCTTAATCTTTTAAAAAAGAGTCAAATCACTTTTTTTTAATAAAAATACTGACTAAAACATTAATTTTTTAATGTTGTTGGCATGACAACTTGTATGGTAATCCATGTGCACATCATGTTAGCATAACACCATTTGTTTTATATGTCATGTCAATAAATAATTAAAAATTTAAAAAAAATACGTCAAAATTAAAATTTTAGAAATATAAAAAGTTCATAAAAAGTTAAAAAAAATAACATGGAATACATGTAGATTGCCATGCAGGTTGTTGTGTTTAAAAATTTAACATTTTAGTTAGTATTCTCATTAAAAAAATCATTTCGACTTTTTTTTTAAAGGTTGAGGGCCAAATTTAGCTCAAAAAAAGAATAAAGGTCAAATTGACAATAAATGTAAACACTAATGGCTAATTTTGACATTATGTCTGTCATGCCCCAAAATATAAAAGGGTTAATTAAAATAATTAATTAAGAAATTAATTAGGCTTGATGGTTAAATATTACTTTTTTATTCTAAAAGTCTTAGGTTCAACCTACCTTTCTCTCATTTTTTTTTTCTTTTTTAATTTTCAACAACCTAGGATAAAAATTACATTAAAATATATATGGTTGGGAGTTAAAACTAAAAAAGAAATAAGCTTAGCCTAATGGTTAAAAGCTTGTTTTCCTCCCTTGTGAATTTGTGTTCAAGTCACTCTCTTCTGTTCCATTCCTTTTAATTTAATTTCAGCCAAAATATCGTAGATCCTCGTCATACGATTGTGTCCATTGATCGAAAGGAATGTTAATCAGGTATGCCACACAGACGTTGTTGATGGCGCGCAAGTTATCCAACATTTAATGGAAACGATGTTGGACAAGCTCGTACCCTGTCAAAAATTCAAAGTAAAATAGTATACACATGAAGCAAATACTGTATATGTTATAGTATGATTGTGGAAATAGTGACAACTACATATCCATGTTAATGACTTGTTACCGCTGACTATCCGAATGGTATTTTTCCATGTAGTTAGCGTTGACATATCTTATACAATACCCATGGTGTCTGCAATCCCAAAGGCTACTATGTCATTCAATTGTGGCCGAGTCCCTTATCGGAGATGACGCTTATATTGGGCTGTGGAACAACATGACGGCGCAATCAACTCAGGAAGAAATCACAATAATTAGCCTTTTCTCCCAGTTTTATTGCAAATGTCATCAACAGAATTCTCTAGTTGCCATCCTGGGCAACGTCCATCAACAATCGATATTCATACCTCCCGTACAACCAGGTGTCATCAATTTATACCCATGACTTGTAGTGTCGAAAAGCTTCTCTACATTGAGAAAACTCTTTTCCTAAGGACCAAAGATCACAAAAGTATGTTAGTTGAATTTCCAGATCGATTACGAAACCTAGTACGTACCGATCTAGTATCTAACATAATTGTTACAAATCATGATAAGACTTATCCCACCTATCATGCATCTTCTCCATAGCCTTTTATTTTGTGACCTATGTCCTATAGTACGATGGCATTTAGTCATACTAACTACGATTATTGGTAATCAAAACCGACATGGGAATCCTAGAACTCGCTTAACCAAAGGTAATATTATGTTAGCTATCATGTCGGAGTTTAGCTTCTGATGATCTTGTGTTACACCTATAACAGGAGGGATTAAAGTTAGATAGGGAGACCATTGACAAGCCAAATAAAAATATCAGGTCATCTCATGACGCACCTATAACAACACAAGTATGAGGGGTGGTATATATATATTTTTTATTATCCACAACCCTTTCTTCTTTTGAAAAGATGTCATGATTTTCCATTGGCACTTGCCATCACAAATTGCGCACTTGGTCTTAAATTTTACTGAACATGATTTTGTGACATAGTAGTTCACGCCATTGTTAATGTCAACCACTTCACTGCAGTAAGAAAATAATTTTTTTGAGGAATACGCCATGCCAACTTGTAGTTCCTCGACATTTAACAAAGAACTTGCATGGCCAGGTGTTCTATGTAGGAGATCTAGAAACTCTAACCCACCCTCAGTTGAGAGGTTGATGTTATGCATGTTGGTTGAAGGTACATATGTTCTGAATTGTGAATCTGTTTCGGGAGCATTGTCTAAATCGTCGTCACAAAAAGTACAAGATTTTGTCTCATTTGAAACATGTTCTCATTTAGAAAAAATTGTTATTTCTGAACCATCCAGCCTGAATTGCCAAATCAGATTGGGGTCGAATTCAGATCCGTCAACAACATCCGCTGCCCCTTCATTTGCACCTGCATCTTCTTCCTCAGTTGCATCTTCGTTCTCATCTTCTTCAACAACTCAGTAGCATGTGTAGGGTTGAATGCCCCTTTGCTGACTCCGAACATAAGTAGTAAATCATCAGTTCTTCTATAACATACGTTATGGTCAAAATCTCCACCAAATTTCCAACCAGTGTAGGTTGATGGCATAACATTATAAGTGTTTCTGGCCCAAGACATTGGACCACCGAAGTTGGAATTAAATGCACTGACTGAATGTCATGCCTGGGTGTCGAAGTTTGGGTTACCGAGATATCCCGACAGATGGACGGAATGGCCTTCAAAGTTGAAATCAATGCCTGAAATTGAAGAATGTCTTCGCATTGATAATTCCGGGACATCGTAATAGGATATTTATAACAAAGCAATGAACCCATCGTACAATCGTGTAATAGGACTTTCCACTCTTGTTTAATTTTCTCATGACCTGGAACATTGGTCAAAGACGAACCAACTCCATCGACCTTGATAAACTCAACATATAACTCAAGTATAGCATTTCCATTTAAGCAATGTAAATCCAGCACCACCTCGAGTTCCATCTCGTTTTTCATGTTAAAGATCTTATACTTAAAGGGGTTTAGTGAGGCTAAGTATCTACATTTTAAGCTTGAAATTCTTCTCAAGCTTGAACCCCCCACTTTCCTCCTAATTCTTGTCTGTAGCGCACACAATTGTATGCTACGATTGAAAGCCAAGTTCGTTGATTGGGCTCCTACAAATACGACCCTGATGTCTGTATTGCAAATTTGATCATCGTAATAAATTATGACTTTGACTCGTCGACTCATCTCATCCCCTACAATAACCAGGTTCTCAATTTAAAATGAATTAAATATTTAGAAAAACTGGTGCTAATTATCCAAAATAGAGAAGAATAAAATAAACTTCAGATGGTTATTAAAATAAATAGGAGGCGAAACTTGAAATGCAACTCTTTAACAAACACAATTTACTGGTGCCTTAGTATGGAATACTTCGGTGGGAATGTTGGGTAGTTTAATAGGAAAAAAATGAGGGAGGGACGAATACGTTAAAAACACGTCTTTTGATACATGTTTTCATCGAATAATAATGTATGCTTTAGTTGTGTTTAAAAACTTACCCGAGATTCTCGGGTGCAGGCTATTTGCGTAGGCTTTAGACAAATGGAGGAGAGAAAACATGTTTAGCAAGAAGCGTTTTCTACTAACATATCAGGAAAAGCGTGCCTAGATGAATGCGTTTTCTAATAATTATGAAGAAAATGCGTCCAACTGGGCACGCTTTCCTTAATATGTCAAGAAAAAATGCTTCTAACTTGGTGTGTTTTCCCCGACATGTCAACAGAAAATGCTTCCAACTGGGCGTGCTTTCTTTCCTCAATTTCTCCAAGGCCTGGGCAGATGGCTTGCACCAAGGAATCTCATGTAAGCTTTAAATCACAACTAAAGCATACATTATTATTCGATGAAAACACGTCTTAGAAGATGCGTTTTTAACATATCCCTCCCTCCCTCTTTTTTTTTTTCCTTTCAGTCTCTAAAATGGCGGGCTCTCCCCTACTATATCATCTCTCTCGACCACCATCCCTCCTATTTAAAAATTTCTCTCTTGGTCTTCTTTCCATTTTAGTGTTTTAATTTTTTGTTAGAAATATTTATTTTTGTTTAAAGTAGAGAGTGTGTTAGTTTTAAGGTATTTTTGAGTCATTAGTGACGCGATAGTGCTCTGAGACATACACATTTCATATGTTGTGCCAGGATAAGACCATTACCTAATAAATTCATCCAATGGAAGTCAGGTTCTGGGGTGACGGTGGTTTATATGGTCACAGGTTAAAGTCAAAGTAGAGGTCCCGGTCAATGACTGTTATGTGGTCACGGGTTGGAGTATAACTTAAGGGCTAGTTTATGGCTGTTATGCAGTTACGAGTTCAAGCTTTTTAGGTACCTAAAGATGATGTCTTATAAATATCATACGTAAGTTTGAGGGCATAATCATAGGGAAAATGAGGGGCTTCCCAGTATAATCAACTTATTATTTTTCCCCATCTCAACCAAAGGCGGTGTCCTTAACCTTCGTCTTATTTGAAACTCGAGTTTGAGTTCGAGGCAAGAGGACTCTTAGAGGGGGATCGACTGTAACAGTGGAAACATTCGCTCTCCCTTCGAGAGTCCTCTTGCATCCAACAAGGTCTCGGGCTTCAGATAAGAAGGAAGATTAAAGATACTTCCTTCGATAGAGATGTAGAAAAAATTACGTTGATTACACAGGAAAGCCCCTTCATTTTTCCCTATGATTATGGCCTTAATATTATGTATGGTGTTTATAAGTCACCACGTCCGGGTATCCAAAAAGCTCGAACTTATGACTGCATAATGACCATCAACTGGCCCTCGAATTATACTCCAACCTGTGACCACATAACGACCGTCGACTGAGACCTTTACATAAACTTCAACCTACGACCGCATAAAGCATCGTCACCTCGAAACCTGACTTCCATAAGATAAGCTTCTAAGGTAATGGTCACCTCTTGACACGTCATATGAAATGTGCGTGTCTTTGAGCGTTATCACATCCTTGAAAACTCAAATTTACCTTTAAGCTTTCATAGTGTCTACCTCAAATCTCAAAACAATAAAAAATCCTAACCCATAAAAATCCCTAAACCTTAAACCTAAACCTAAGCCTTAAAACTAACCAAACCCTTAAAACTTTAAAGAAAAAAATCGACTAAGGAGAGAGAAAAGAAAGCGCGTCCAGCTGGACGCCTTTCCTGCCAACTAAGAAAAAAATTGCATCTAGCTAAGTGCGTTTTCATACACTCTCTCTAAAATTGACATATTTCCCTAATTTTTCAAACGTATTTTTAAAAATAATTTTTTAACATATTTAACTAATTTAACTTAATAAAAATGTTAAACTAAATATAAATATCTAAATTATTACTTAAACTCGTATAAGAATATGAGACCTATGATAGCAAGATGGCGTGCATTGACACTTGGCTTTCAAGCTTGCAACTTTCAAATGTGAATTTTTGGGATGACACTTAGTGTCGCTAAATCGAGAGCTAAGAAAAACATCAAATTAAATAGCCGAACACAGTATTTAACGTTCAAAAGATGTAATCTGGATGGAAGAATATTCATGTTTTCTCTATCAAAATCTCATTTCAGATTCTAATAATTCATGATTTAATGAATTGATTTTTCTCCAAAAGAAATTATAAAGATAAAAAGGTTAAGATATAATTTAGGTGTATAACAAATATAAACATTCATTTAAACAAAAATGGTCAACTTAGAAAGTTTTTTTGAATAAAAAAAAACAATAAAACTTCAAGTTTTGATATCTATATTTTAATGTTTATATTGTTTACTTTATGTAAATAAATTTTATATTTAAATTTATTTGCATTTAATGCTGATGTGAATTCAATGATAATAGTTTACTAAATAAAACATATATATTTTAATTAGATCCAATACTCCTCCTATATGGATAACAAAGAAAATTGTAATAGTGATAATAAAGCACTTTCATTTGAGAAATATGATTGATTTTAAAAGGATAAATTGAAGAAAGAGCCCTACTAATTAAACTTCGCCCCTAAATTGAAATGGGTTTAGTATCTCAGACAATGGAAACTACAGAATGGTCCCATTCCACTCTATGGAATTTTTGTCATGCAACTATTCTCATTTATGATTCATCTTTTCAATATTTCATAGTCGACAGGTGTCGTACTCCATAAACTAAGTTGAGAGACTTTGGTCATCATCTTCTAATTATGCCCAGTTTGATGTAACAAATAAATTAATTATTTTATATGATATGGTTGAAATTATTGGATAAGGATAAAAGCACATCAATCATATGGGCATAAAATGTGAATGCTATGACTTTTAAATCATTGGTTCACTAATTATAAATTTTATAAATATCATTCATAAATAAATTTAATCCTCAATTTTAATTTTACTTATTCTGTCGAAAAATAAAAAATTACTATTTTAATAAAATACACACAAAGTTATAAATAAATTAATATACACTTTTTCTTTTTTTAATATCACGTTTATTTATTAGAATAATAATTTTATCAATAAAATATTTTTTTATTTAAAACTACAAAACTTAACCGGATTCAAACTTTTAGTTTATTCTATAAATAATAGTTTATCTATTATACGTCTAGCCTTATTTTTTATTCCTAGTTAAATTTGTCAAGCGTTGGACACGGCCTTTGTTAACAACCATCAACACCAATAACCTTACTCCGAATTCTTAGATTTTTATATCTTTCGTTGTCGTGCCATCGAACTAGGAATCAAGGCTTTCCACCTATTGGGTCTTTGTGATCACATCATCTCCTGTATATCCCCAATCATGGTCGCCTTCAAACACAACATCAAACGCAATAAACTTGTGCCGGGAACAACCTAAAAACATTGATTCTTACAATTTTCAACCTCAAGCTGTAGCTTTTTTATCCAACCTATACATAGTGGTTGTTAATATTGAAAAAAAAAAAAGAAAGAGGAAAAACTAAATTTGCTTAAGTCTTCTTCATGGTTTTTTCCCTTTAAATTGTTTTATTTATAAAATTATTACTTTAATAAGTAAATATGAGAAAATTTTATATTCATTTATTTGTAATTTGTTTATAATTTTTTATGTATTTTTATAAAATCTTATGTGTTTTATTAAAAAATAAACATTTAAATTTCTTTTTATTTTTAAAGTTTTTTTTTAAAAAAATTTATGAATCAAGACTAAATTGATAGAATGTTTAAAGTTGAGGGCTGAATTTATTGATTTTTTTAAAAAAAATAGGACCAAATTGATAGAATTTATAAATATTGGAAGGCTAAATTTGTTATTATGCTAATAAAAATGGCCACACCAACGTTTTATTAGTGATTTAACGAAAGAATGACCAAAATATTAAATTTTCGATAATGTAGGTAACTAAAATAAAAATAAACTTGAGTAACTAAAACAGAAATACATTAATAACTAGACCACTGTTTATCGAGTTTACCCTCAATAATTTAATACTGTTGCGTTTGGTTGTTAGTGTAATACCATGAGAATAAAACTTATTTAATACATATGTATTACAATAGTTAGATATAAAATAAAGAATAGTTGGTACAAATTTAAAGTTGAAATTAGAATAATAAATGATGATTCTCGAAAAAAACAAGACATCTTAAACATAAACAAAAAAATTTCATTCTCTTTACTAAAAATAAGTCATAAAAATGATTAAATATTACTAATTAAATTAATTTATTTCCAACTCATATACTCAAATATATGTAAAAAGATTATTTTAATAGAGATTAATCGATTTCAGTTTGACTAAGAAAAAAGAAGTATGGAAATCACTTGTTTATATTTTATTCTAGAAAGGAACTTTTGAATTTCAACTCTTCAAACTTATTCGTTCTCTTAAATACGTTTCAAAGGTGATGAATTAAAAGTTTGGCTGTAATAAATTATTAGAGTTAAGAGAGATGATAAGAGTTTTTTCTATTTTAACTAGTGATTGAGGGCTTGATTTTTGTCTTGGATGTAGAGCAATTTTAAAACTCGTAATTAGTATCTACCCCTTTAATGGACCTATAAAATTTAAAAAATTAATTATTGTGTTCGTTCCGATAAATATATTGAGAAATAAAAAACAAAAATTGGATGTGATATATATATATATATATATATATATAAGTTTTAAAAATGTTTTTTTTCTTTGATATACTTAAAATTTACTTTTTAAATACTATAATTCATAGTATAATCTTCGCATTGAAATCATTTGGTGTTAGTGCAAGATATTCATCGAAAATAGGTCTACCTTTTACAGTAGTGATGTTTCTGGATATCACCCAACATAAAACAAGGGACGGTAAATAACGTTACATTTTCAGAGAAATTTTTTTATAAAAAATTTATTTTAACTTTTTATTTAATTTATCATTCTTTTTAGTTTATGAATTTGTGTTATCGAACAAATCATCTCAAAATGAATGAAAATTTTAACATTTATTAATTTTGTTGATGTAGTATACATGTGATGTCACGTTAGTAGTCAATTAATTTTTTAAATTTTAAAAAATTATAGAATTTATTTTGAAAAATTAAAAATTATTATAAAATTGTAAAAAAATATTTTTTTAATTTTTAAAAAATTAATTAATTGCTAACGCGGTATACATGTGGCAATTTACGTGTATGTCACGTCAGAAAGTTAACAAACATTAATTTTTCTATTCATTTTAGGTGATTTGACAAATAATACAAATTCAAAAGTTAACAAAAACGAAAAATAAAATAAAATACTAAAATAACTCTTTTTTTTTTAAATTGGTGGGCCAAAAATATTATTATGCCCTGAAACTTTAGCAATAAATCTTAAAAGAATAATCTTTATTAATGGATATAAAAAATACAAGAAGAAATTTTTTTTCCTCGCATTGAACTTATAAATAGACAATAATTGCAATTTGTTATAATTTCAAGAGAGAAGAAGAATGCATCTACCTAGGATTCACCTTTGATATTAAAGAGTTGTGTGTGTACCCTTGAAAATATTTGTTTTCGGTCAGTTTTCTTTTTAAAGAAATTAAGTGACCAACACCCAATAGGACAGTTTATTGTCTCCGCTATTTATAAGTATTGGGGTTTAAAATTTATATTCACAACATTCAACTTGAGGATCCCAACGTGATTAGTTTATGTTAATATAAGATTGAGTGGCGGTGGCTCATGGTGGTTTACTCAGGGGTGCTGACAGCTGCTTGTACTGGTTTTGGTATGTTTGGAGAGGAGAGGAAGGTTCTGTAGTAAGTTTTGCAAGAGTTTCTTTTAGATAAAGTGGAGTCTTGGTAGAGCCTTGCTTAGTGGTAGACTTACAATAAATCTCCTACATTTGTACTTAGATGTAATTGAAGGTCTTGTCATTCTACTAAAGAAATCCAAGTGAGTTTTTACGTGACTTGGTGATGGCTAAACTGTGAGCATGCAAAAAGCTAAGTGTTGGTGAAGAATACACGACTCAGTTATTGTGAACATGTAGTACTTGACGAGGCATCCTATGTGGGCAAGCTCCTCCTTGTTCTCCTTTAGCTAAAGTTACTGATTTGGCGAGGTGATTACATATAACAATTTGATTGCTATTTTGCAAGTAGTAATGTGGTGCTCAAGAAGCTACTAACACTAAATAACGTATGGGAACATTGCCTTTAGTGTACTAGTCTTAGTAAGATGCTTCCTTTTTACAATTTCCAAGTGAAGCCTTTTAGCAGAGGTTCGATCTCAAGGTGAGAATATATGACTTGTAGGGGCAAAAGATGAATTAGGTAAAATGATCATTTATAAGTAGGCGGAGTATGAAAAAAATACAACTCACCGTAAGTGTCTAAGGCTAATCATTAGTTGTGGTAAGGGGGCTTGTTAAGGCCAATGATGATGAAAATTTAGATGATGATTTGCGGATGTTGCAGTGAACCTATCGGCGAGAGTGAAGATGTTGTGGAAGGTGAGGCTTTTAATGCTATTTGGACAAGTCTCACTATTTCAATAGTAGGTCTCTCATCTTCTGAAGATAAGAAGGATATAATCCCCTTAGTTAGAACAAAGCAAGGAGTGAATGTCACGACTCCTAATCTTATTCTTGATCAGGATATCATGGAAGCATTAAGTTTAAAAGATTCTGATGGGTTTTGAAGTTTTTTTTATGTGTTTATTTTGGATTTGTGTTGAAGTTAATGTTTCTTTGGGTTTTTTTTTGTTTTCTAAAGACTTCATTTGAAGAGACTTTATCTAACAAAGAGATAGATATTGGACATCTCATCAAAGAATTCATGAAAAGGAGAAAATGTACTTCTTCTTCCCAACCTCTCCCCCAAAAACGAAATACTATTTCTGCTGGTGGGGCAAAAGACTCTCGCACTTCGAGAGATCTTGCTCCTTCAATGAAGGTATCTACATCTAAAAATGTGCCTTTAAAAAACATCCCTTCCATTGTTCCTCTGTAATACCTCATGTTGCCTGTTGCTAACAAGCTCTTGGTGATGTTGGCAAAGGTTGAGGCCCTATATCTTTGAATGCTCAAGTTCGAGTCCCACTATGAATAAATACCATGTGTGGATTCTCAGTCCAAATTTTATTTTGGTTTAAATCCCACCACATGTGAGCCTAGCTAGATTTATTCTTATTTAAGTTCAGATAAGTTCTGGTTATCAATTCATTCGTTTTTGTATTGTAGTAGTTTGATTCTAGTCATATTTATTCAAATATATTTATTATAGTTGTAAATCTGTTTTTGCATTGCATTGATTGATTTTGTTGACACATTTGAAGGCAAGGAAAATTTCTATGACTGAAACAATGACCATAACTTCAGGCACTATTTCATTGTCTTGCATATTTTCAAAGTTGGCAATTTTAGAACAAAAGTATTGAGTTATCTGTTTTGATGATATTTTGAAGAGTTAAAGCCCAAAACATAAAGATCAATTGAGTTGAAATTGATGACTTGAAGACTGGTTCTTTCAGATCAAGTCTAGTTGCTTGTGGAACAAGTAAAGTCACTTTACACAGTTGAAGACATTAGATTACATCAGGACTATTATGGAAATATTATCCTATGTTGATTTTTAGCATTACTTTATAGAAAAGTGATTTTGATTATAACTCTGATGTAAACAAAACTTAAGTAGTATATAAACTTTAGTTTTTTCTAGGTTAAAAGTAATCGAGAGATTGAGAGTTTGATAGAGCAAAAATATGTTCAAGTGAGAAATGTGTTATGTGTGCATTATTTTTATAAACAATTAATAGAGTTTCTTGAGTTGCAAACCTAAGCTTTCGATGGGGAAACTTAGTGGGAGAGTGATCTAGTCTTTGTACAATGGTAAGGTTGCTAAATTAGTGAGTGTTAGACCAGTTTTAGGACTTAAATCATTGGTTGTACTGTGAGAAAGATAGTAGATCGTTGCTACGGGCAAGGCCCCACATACGTAGACTAAGGTTGAACTACATAAAAAATCTCAATGTTCATCTTCATCTTTCATGCACTTTTAGTTTTGTGGTTGAAACTATAGCCATAGTTCCAAGCATTATGCAACCATAGTTTCTATTTTGCGAAGCAAGTACCCCATCATTTCTAAAGATTCTATTTTTTTTTTATTAATTCTAGTTTTAGTTATGCATATGTTAAAATTTTACATTTGTTAATATAAATTCAACAATCTTAAAATGGACATAAAGTATTCAATATTTATATTAAGGCTTAATTGTAACCCCTAAACCCAATCTAGACTTTAGACCCGAATTCGAAAAATTACATCGGCCACCGAAATGGTTCAGTAATCTATCGAAGTTTATAAAACAGTCATTTTAAAACACTTGTTTATCTTAGAAGAAAACTTAGCCTATTTTCAGAAAAACTCACGAGTTAACAAAAACTTGATTAAATAAACATTTTCCTTGTAACAGTGACTACTTTTGAAAACTTAGTTAATTTCTATTTTATTAATTACTTAAAATTTGTTTATAGTCTAGCAATGAAAAAGTGATATTTAACTTAGTTTTAATAAAGACTATTGTCGAAACCATTTTTTTGAAAAGGGGCGACTTTTATTTTGAAAAACGAAAATTGGGAGTCGCAACTGATCTTATATAAGGCATGATAGGGTCACTTCGTAATTTGATCATTTTAATAAGAGATTTGATTTATTAAAATGACGGTTTTGGTCTACGAAAATCCAGGAAATGGGTTTAGGAGTTGGTTACGTACGAGGAAGGATTAGCACCTTCGTAACTACCAAAATTGGTACATAATTGATTAATACGTGCCTTAGTGTCGAATGTTGAAAACTTGAAAATAATTTTAAAAATACGATCCCTCTTTGTATTAATGCTAATTTTACTTACGATTTGCTTGAATAAATCAAGATAAACGTTAAAAACCCTCTCGTCTCAAGGTAACACAATGTCACATCCCGTAAGTTAGGACACAAAACTTTGAACCTTTGAGAATAAGCTTGCATTTATTTTTTATTGGAAATCTTATGGATTTTAAAATTAAAAAGGATTAGTCGGTTATTTGGGTCCAATGAGAAAAATTGAAACCCCTTAAGTTAAGGCACGACTTTCTCCAGTTTCGAAATATGGAGCATTGCCTTACTTTGAAAATTTTCCTTTTTATGAATTTGAGTGAAAATTAATGTAATATTTAAAATGATATACAATACACGATAAAATATTATAATAACAATGATGTAATTACAAAGATGAATACAATATTAGTAGACTAGTCTCGATAAATAAGTACAGCAATAAAACAGAAATGCATGATATAAAAACAAGCAATCATAACATAGAAATGTTTAAAAATGAATGGAACAATGAAACCATAAATATAAAAAAGGAGGAAACAAATGATAAACAAATGGATAAATAAGTAAATATTAGTAGTAAGAAAATGCATGAACCAACAAATATTTATAAAGAAAATATTAACTTTACAAACTTTAATATGTATATAAAGCGTATGGAATAATAAATAAATAAGTAAGTAAAATAGATATACATAATGTCAAGTTTAGATTTTTTAATGTGAAAAATAATAAAATAGCAAAGGCGAGATAAAATATAACAATAATAATAAATAATAATAAAATGTGTGAGTAAAGGGATAAATAAATAGATACAATAAATAAATATTAAGGAAAATAATTAAGGAATGTCAAAAATAAAAGGACCAAATTAAGATATAAATGAAATTAGAAGTACAATTTGTAACAATAATAATAATAATAATAATAATAACAATAATAATAATAGAAGTGAAAAATAAATAATCTAATTTTTTAAAGGTATAAAAAGGGGGCTAATAAACAAATAGATGAATAGATAATAATAAAATAATAGATAGATAATAAAATAACAATAATAATGAAGGCATAAATAAAGTGAATAACTAATGAAAGAAAATAAAAAAAATTAAGAAATGAAAGAATAATAAGTGAATACAAGGATAAAAATAAATAAGTGAATGAATGAACAATATATAAATTGGAAAGTAAATGACTAAGCAAAATGAATGAAATAAAATGAATAATGAATAACTAAACAAGTAAATAAATAAATGGACAAATGAATTAAAATAAAAAAGGCTTAATTGTAACCTAAACGAAATTAAAAGGATAAATTGGAGAAAATAAATAATGAAAAGGCTAAGATGTAGTGCGCTGAGAAATAATAGGAGGTAAAAGGGAAAATATACTCGACTCCCTTATGCGCACCGTTTGGAGGGATTAAAATAAAACAAATTAAAATTAAACGGGGTAAAATTAAAAAAAAACAAAAGGACTGGATTAAAAAATAAAAAAAATCGGAAGGGCCAGTAACACAAATAGACCCCTAGGTTAGAAACACATGGATCCCAGGCAGTTCAGGTCGAGTCGCACCGCGAGTCTTCAAAACGACGTCGTTTAGAAGTCTAAAATCCAGCCCAAAATGGCGCCGTTTTGCAACTCTTATTTAAACAATTTTTTTTTAAAAAAAAAACTCATTTCAGCCTTTATTTTTTTCAAAAAAAAACTGAAACTCATTCTTTTTTTCTCTAAAAACCCCCTCCTCCTTGCGGTCATCGGTGCCATCGTGGCCACCGGTCATAGGCGACGGTGGTCGTTGCCTCTGATTGCATGAGCTGTATATAAAAGGCTCTTCGGCCTCGTTTTGACCAAATCTGAAGGCCTAGCCTTCCATTCGCGACAAAAAAGGAATAAAATAGGAATTTCGGCCCTTTTGCCTAGCCGACGCCACCGTCAGAACACAGGCCAAACCCTAAGGGATTTTGGAGCCCTCATTGTTGATGAAGCTCCCTCGGCGACGGAGGAAGGTGTGGCTACTCAGGTAAATTTATTTATTTATTTAGTGTACTTTTGAAAATTAAAAAATGAGAGGACCACCTTTTGATTTTTGAATATAATTTCTATTTCGAAATTCCTTTTTTTTGGTACTGTGTAAAAATACATTGCAAGTTCGTGGCTTTTATAGCCGAATAGTACATTTGATTTGATGTTTTGTATTGTTTATGCTTTCGTCTCTTGTTACTGTTTCTCTGCTTTTGCCTTTGCTGTTTCTCTTTTTCCTTGCAGGTGCTGGCGCTCGGTCAACGGAGAGGGGTCTTACTATTTTGGTGCAACGATGACAGCTAGGTATCAGGCCTTGGGACAAGGCATCGGCGATGTGATCGAGAAGGGAGCAGCGACGCACATGGGAGCAGTGGCGCGAGGGAGGTTCAGAAACCCTAGGGTTTCTGAGTTGGTTTAGTTCTTGGGCCTTTTAGGCCCCTAGGTTTGAGCTTAGTTGGGTCAGGATTTGTTTTTGTATTTTGGGCTGTTAATTGGTCTTGTAAAAAAAATGGATTGTTATATTTTATTTTGGTTTTAATTTACGGCCCGGGCAAATTTGGGCCTGTACAACTATATTTCATGCATAAATAATTAAAATCCATATTTCATCATTTTAAAATCAAATTAAATGTCATGCATGCTATATAAAATGCCACAGTTTAATCATAAAACAATACAATCTCTTGAATAACAAAAAATGCGGATAATAAACCTAAAGTAATTTAAATAAATAAAAATATTTTGAGCCGAAACCCTTCAGATGTTGAGTCCATGTCCTAACCTGATGGGTTATTTATAAAGATAGAAATAATGGGGAGTAAGCTTATAAAGCTCAGTGTGAGTTCAATCATAAGAAAATCAGTGCAAATAGTAGATAAAACATACTAAATTACAATGCATAGAAAAATCGCAATCGAATAACAATTCAGAATATCGTTATTTCATATCAACTCAACACAGTATCATCTCAAAATTCACAATTTTGTAAGCACATGCTTATGAATGCAATGCAATTTTATTTTAACAGAAAAGGTCCTACCCAACTCTACTACACACCTTACGGAGAGTTCCCCTAAACTTAAATATCCTTATACACTGGGTTGTGGTTTAACCACCACTGTTTTTAGATAAATTACCACTGGGCTGTGGATGCACAACAATATTTGCAGATAAAATCTGGCATTGGACTGTGGATACACAACAAAATTTGCAGATAAATCTGTCATTAAGCTGTGGATACATAACAAAATTCGCAGATAATATTTGCTACTAAGCTGTAGGTACACAGTAAAATTCACAGATAAATCTGCCACTGGGCTATGGATACACAACAAAATTTTGTAAATGAAAATTGCCACTGGGCTATGGGTGCATAGAAAATTTTCAAATAAACTATCAGTTCTTCCTCCGTACATATTGTCCTACCCCATGCAATGCAATATGTCATACTTTGTAATAGAACAATTCAACACTAGTAGTAGACATGTATACATGTACTCAATTCAGCACTAACAGTAGAAATGTTTAACATGTACTTAATTCATCATTAACAGTAGACATGTTTAACATGAACTTAATTTATCATTAACAGTAGACATACTTATCATGTCCTCTATGGGGCGGTAATAATATTATCACTAACAGTTTATCAGTTTTAATTTAACAGAAAGCATATAACATTTACATATCATGTGATGTAAGAATAACACTTTTGGAATTAAATCATAGATTCCAGAATTAACACAATATCAGTGACTTAATTGAGAAAATAAAAACTCTAAAAATAATTCAGTGAATATACAAGGACTAAACTGAACATAACATAAATTTCTGGACAAAACTATAAAACAAAGGTTACACAATTGTGTGAGATGCTATAGGCCGTGTTGAGGGGTTATACGGTCGTATGGCCAGGCCATGTAACAGACTATGGTATTGTGGCAAATGTAAAAATTAACCTACAGGAGAGACACAATCGTGTAGTTTACAAACTAGCCTAGGGTTTGCAGGGCACATGGCTGTGTAGAGGGTCGTGTAGTCCACCCATGTAGTCCACATGCCCGTGTAGGAAATCGTGTGACCCTAATTCTAGACACAGTTTGTAACAGCCCGTTTTTAGTAAAATCAAAATAGTGGTTTCGGGATCACAAATCTGAGTCCGGAAGGAAAATTATTTAAATATTATTGCACGGTCTACATTATAATAGAAATATCGTATAAAAATTTCGATAAGAAAATTTTACCGATTACATGTTTAATTTAATAGAAAGGACCAAATTGCATAAAATGTAAAAATTAAGTTTTAGTAGCTATAAGTATCAAATAACTATGGAATTCAAAATTTGAGGTCCTTATATGGAAAATAGACCATTAAGAGGAGTTAGTAGATAAGAATGATGATTCATCCATGGAAAATTAAATAAAGAAATGACTAAATTGGAAATAGAAATAATTAAAGATGATAAAAATCTAATATCAACTTATTTTATCATTTTCCCCAAATTAAAAATACATGGAAACCTTAGTTAGAAAAGCTTGAAGAAGACAAACTTATTTGGCCAAATTAGGTGAGTATTCTTGTCCCGTTTTTAGTAATTTTTATATTTCCGAGATCGTAATAACCTAATCTAACTATCTTGGGGGTTAATTTGTAAAGTTATTAAAGTATTAAAGTTTTTCCATGGATGAGTATGCATGAATTATGAAGTTTTATGGTAGAAATGGAAAGATTGTTGATAGATAAACAACTTTTGTAAAGGAAAATTTCATGAAATTGAGATTTAGGGACTAAATTGTAAATATGTGAAATTCATGGGAAAATTTTAATTTTTTTGAAATACATGGATTGTTATTGTTAATGTAAAAATTGGTTAGGCTTGGAATAAGGATTAAATTGCATGAATTTCATTTTCCGAGCCTAGGAAAGAAATCATAATTAATTAAAAGTATAAGGGGCAAAATGGTAATTTTGCCTAAGATGTGAATTGGATTGAATTGAATGTAAATTGTATTAAATTGATGTTAAATTCATTCATATAGATCCAGATAGATCAAGTATTGAACTAAATCGAGGAAAAGAGAAAGTAGCGGATTAATAATTTTTCGTGCACGAACATTGTCGAGGTAAGTTCTTGTAACTAAATTGAGAATATATATGTTTGAATTGAATGTTATGTATGTAAATTGTGTAATGACATGTATGAAAATCAATCACATACCCGATAATGTCTAACAAATATTAAGTTTCGTATGAATAAATGAAATTCGATGGATACAGGGTTCTCGGATTGGTTGTGGTCCTGCGTGTGTTGTGGACACACCACAGCTCGAAAGAGCGTCCCGTTATTAGCTCTCATGAGCATCCCGATATTTGGCTCTCATGAGCTTCATGTTATATGGTTCTTGCGAGCTTCCCGTTAATAGCTCTTCGGAGCATCCTGATTGGTTGTGATCCTACATGTGTTGTGGACACACCACAGCTCTTATGAGCGACCTGATATATGGCTCTTTGGAGCTTCCCGATTAAAGGTTCTTTCATTAGCTTCCCGATTAATGGCCATTCGGAGCTTCCTAATATTGGCTCGCTTGAACTTCCTGATATTAGCTCGTATGAGCTTCCCATTAATGGCTTTCTAGAGTTTCCCATTGCATGGCTCACATGAGCTTCCCGTTATATGGCTCGAAAAAGCTTCTCGTTATGTGCTCGTGAGAGCATTATTGAATATGAATTGACGAATTACAGATTTGTACACTTCGTGTGTACCACCCGTGTATCCATCGATATTATAAATGATTCAACGAGTAAAATTATGACATGAGAAATTATGAAATTGAGGATTATTGTTACGAGTATATACTTGAACTACAAATATATGATATGTATATTGATGAGCTCATACATGTTTCTTGTTATACATGTAAATTACATGACTAACATGCTTGATGAGGATATGTGTTTAGGCAATTGGCCAAATTTGTTTGAGCAGATTGATTTGTTTACCTTAAATGTGAATTAAATGGTAAGTTAATTTCCGTTATACGAACTTACTAAGCATTAAATGCTTACTCTATTTTAATTTGTCTGTCTTACAGTATTCGGAGGCTATTAAAGGTCGGAAGCTGGTCGGAGCTACATCACACTATCCCTCGGACTCTTCGGTATAATGACATGTATAGGCTAAATATGATCAATTATAGCAATGCAAATGTTTGGTTGTAATTAGCTATTAGAATGGCTTGCGAATGACATATTTTGTTGTGTTTATATATGGTCTTAATGCGTTTGATGAGTTTTTGAATTGGTTAAATGAGGGAGATTATATAGGCTCATAATTAATTGAATTGAGTTAGTATAATTGGTAAGATATGCATGTATGTGAATTGGGTCAATTAGGGGAAATTGAATACTTAGACATATAGAATGTTATAACATGTACTAAACATGGTTTTAGTTTGATTTGAATGATTGGTATTGCCTTATGAATGTGTTAAAGTGTCGGTGTAGGTGGAAGACAAATTAGGTGAGAAAAGTAGCCTTGTAAATGGCTTATTTTCGTCCACACGGGCAGGGACACGGACGTGTGTCTCAGCTGTGTGTGACACACGACCTAGCACATGGGCGTGTGATCTGGTCGTGTGTCCCCTGCATCTTAAAATTGAGAAACAAAATGCTCAAAATTATCCGCACGGCCTAGCACACGGGCCTGTGGCTTGGCCGTGTGACCCAAGTTAGAGAGTTACATGGGTATGGACATGGGCTGGGATACGGCCGTGTGTCCCTATTTCGAATACCCATACAACTTGAGACATAGGCGTCTCTCTTAACCGTGTGAACCACATGGCCTGGCCATATAGATATGTGTCCCCTGCACCTAGGAAAAATTTTGACATTTTGCGAAAAATTCTCTAAATACCCGTTTTAGTCTTGACTTAATTCCAATGCGTATTTTAGGCCTCGAGGGCTCATATACGGGACAGTATGATTGAATATGATTGATTTCAGATAGAATGTGAAGTGATATGAAATGTTTGTATTTGATTTGTAAATTCTGGTAATGCTCCATAACTCTGCTCCGGCGATGGATATGAGTTAGGGGTGTTACACAATTTGCCCCGATTCACTTGGTAAAGAATACACACCTTTCGCCGGGAGTCCAATTGACGTTCCTTACGCTCAATTCTAATCTGACACACCTAAATCTAATTCTTCAATCGACATATGTACACAATTAGCGATTGATGTCAAGATTGACAAGATTTGCAAATGAGTTGTCAAGATTTCAAATAGATCGATTGAACGAATTAAATATTAAAGTTGGAGATTTGAACAGTAGAGTTACTAACTCGAATCATAGGAGCAAGGTGTGCCTACCACTTCTTGGCAAGAATAGGGATGCTTTTGAAGGCAAAGATAAACCTGATGGAAAGAATGATCGAATGGAGGATGTTTTAATCCGGGAAAGCAAAAATAATCAATAGAAAGAAAGATGAAAAATATAATGTAAAAAAGAGTGAAAGATAAAAAGAGAATAAATAGAAAGATGGAGAACAAATTCTATCAGGATTTGAAAAAGGTTAATATGAAAATCTAATTAGGAAAAGAAGAGAAAAGGATGGTGGAATTCTATTTTTATTGGAATTTTGAGGAAGGGCAAGATATAAATTCTAATTAAAAAAGAATTGATTAAATTCCTAGGGTTTATAAACCCTAGGGACGTCACATGGAATTTACCCAAATTAGGAGCAAGGGGTTGCAATTTGCAAATTTCCTCTAGCCTTGCCGAAATTGTTGAAATTAAAATGAATGGTGAAAAAAAGTGGGCTCAAACCTTGCCTTTTAAGGAGGATGACACCTTAACCATTGAGCATATTGCTCATTTCTTGTTTATTTTAGACATTTAATCATATATATATATGTGTGTGTGTTTTGGGGCATATTTGATGAAATTACGAAATAAAAAAGGGAAGGAGTGGCTTGAACTTAGGTCATTGGGGGAAATAATAACTTTTAACTGTTAGGCCTGAAGCCTATTCTTACTTAGTTTTTATTCTTAATCGTATTTAGTGTGGCTTTTAGTCTAGGATGGTGAAAATTAAAAGGAAAGAAATAAGAATAAAGTAACTCAAACCTAGGATCTTTAGGATAAGAGACTAGTACTTAACCATTTAGCCTATTCAATTTCTTATTTAAACATTACGATTAACCCCCTATATTTCGGGGCATGACATTAATACCCATTTTGGTTCCTATACTATACATAAATTCTCAATTTGGTAACATAAGAATATTTCACTTTGGCTTCTACACTATCATTTTTTTTTCCATCTTGTTATCCCATTTCATATTTTCATTATAAAAATGTTATCTTAGCCAATAAAATAATGCCAAGCGGAAAAACAGTCAAAATTCTTTAAAAATAAAAAAAATATAAATTAAAAAAACTAAAAAATTATAAATATATATAAAAGCAAATTCCAAAAAATAAAAATATTTTTTTGTGAAATACATTCAAAATGAGTCTAGACAAATGAATGTCTATGTTTAGTTGAATTTGAATAACTATTTGTCTAAGTTCATTCTAAACATTATTTTTAACTTTTTTTTTTATGATTTCAAAAAAATCAAAATAAATTCTCACTTTTAGATTTTCTTTTTGAATTTTGATGGAATGAACTTGCATTTGTCCAAAATCATTAATATGCATTTAAAATAATTTTGTATTTTTTAATTAAAAAACAACAATTAAAAAAACTCAATTTTTAGAGTGTATTTGGATGAATAATTTTAAAATTTTGAAAATTTTAAAATGCTAGCATTTTATAATTCATCAATTAGAAATGCTAGCAACTATAATTGCCTTGGACAAATAATTATTTTAAGAAAAATTAAGTTATTTAAATTATAAAAATAATTATAAAAGAAAATTATTGATATTAAAAATAAATAATAGAAAAAATTCAATATCTGATATCATTGAATTTGTAAAAAATTGTAAATATTTTTTTAAAAAAATAAAATCTTGAAATATATATTAGAATTAAGTAAAAATATTTTTGGAGTTTAAGTTTTTTATTTTATTTTTATTGTGGGACCATATTTTAAATTAAATGAAGTTAAAAGGAATTTTAAAAATTGTCTCTTTAGAGGAATTTGAAAAAGGAAATAGATCTACCAAACATATAATTTGAGTTTTAGAATTTTAAAAATTTTGGTAAAAATAAAATTTCTCCTCTAAATATTTTATCCAAACACATCCTTAGTGTTCTTTTAAGGAATATTCTGTGTTTTTAGATTTTTGTGAATTAACTGCTAAAATGCACGTTCAAATTAATCTAGACAAATGGAATTTCAAAATTAGTTGAATTTTGGATATCTTTTTGTTTAAATTCATTCTAGATATGATTTTTAAATAATTTTTTTATAATTTCAAAAAAATTTAAAAACAATATTTTTTAATGGAAAAACTCAATTTTTGTGTTTTTGGGAATTGCATGTATTTGTAGAAAATTTTATGGTTTTTAGAGTTTTTTTATGTTTTTTTTAGTTTTTTAATACGTGACATTATTTGATTCGCCAAATAAATTTTTTTTTATAACGGAAAAGTGAAACGTGGTAATGAGATTCAAGATAGTAATTCTTGTGAAAGCAAAAGGATATATTTATAATGTCATATTTTTAATTTAATGTTTAACATTGTATTTTTGTTTTTAAAAGGTATATTTTAATATTTGTTGAAAAATATAAATAGGCAAATTGGTGTTAGAGGAAGTGTCCACTTCTTTATCCATTAAATTTATATGGAGACAGTTTTCATATTTAAGGTGTTGTCAATTTATTGAACTAATTATTTGGGTTATGTTGATTATATAGACGATATGTAGCTCATTATGGAAAATCATGTCACTTGGGGAATCATATATTGATGACTGGATTGAATAAGATTACCCTTATCTAATCCCTTGAATGAAGGAAGTTGGATTGAATTAAATTACTAAAGGCTTAGTCGCTAAGAATCTTTGTTTATCTTGCTCATGATTATTATATTTTATTCGACTTATATAGTGGTTGTTCTATAAGGACTATGATAGATCTTCTTACGTAAATAAGTCTTGATAAATTCTATATAGTTGAAAGACTTGTATAAATTTATGTACGGATAGAATTGAACATTTAATTTATTCTAAGTGAGGAAACTTATTATATGAGCGCATATTTTTATTATCGTTTTACTTGCTAAATTCATAAGGGAAGAAGTTAGCAGTGAGAGTATCAAGTCTTCAAAGTACAAAGATGAGAGAAACTGTCACGGGATATGTGATAGATTAGGATCACTTGTTGTAAGTATTGAAACTAGTAAATATTTCTTATTGAATTAAACTCCACAAATGTAAAGAAATCAAATTGCGTAAACAACTTCCTAATATTCTCTTTATTTACTATTTATCATTTGATGAAAGAGTATCCACAACGTGAAACCATCTTGTCGTGAAATCCAAAATCTTCAGCCATCGTCTTCATTGTGATGCTTATTAAAAACCTCAAAACTTATTTTTGTAAAAGTACCTTACAAAAATGGGAAGAAATTCAAACTGTTCACGTTTTTGAGCTCCACATGCATAAACCCAAATTTTTGTACGTTATTGGAGTTTATTGATTCTTCTTTTTGTTTTGAATGCCCCATTCATTGACCAAATTTGTCTTGTCTTTTGTCTTTTGTCTCAAACATTGTCTTTAACCTTGAGCATTCTTTTTTGGCAAACAAAATTTTGGAATTATTGATAAAGGCAGATGCTCCGAAATTTGAATGCTCTGAGTTTAATTTTCACATTGTTGTAGGTTGTCTTTAAATTTATTCAACATCATGTATGGATTCTTCAGAATTATTTTTTTTAACTTTAGATATTTTTAAATATTAGTTTAATTGAAGTCTATAATGTTAGTAATTTGTAATATTATTGATTTATTTAAGTCCCACATTGCTTAAAAAAGTTTAAAATGCATAATATAAAATAAATTATTCTTTATGTATAAAGAAATAAGCTAAGTGCTAAGCTTATTAGGTTAATCATATATTTTGTGGTTTTTATATATTATATGTCAAAAGATGGACTCTTGTGCTTCATATTTGCAATTATTTTATTTTGATTAATATTTTTTCAAATATATATTGTATTAGAATAGTTGTATTGAAATGACTGAACACTTTTCATTATCTGTCATTTTTACTATTCTATTTGAATGTTTTAAGATTTTACCCTAGAGGCATAAAAAACCTTAAGTGTGTCTATTTGATTATTTTTCATACATATATAATTTTATAAGATATAGTATTTTACTTAGTATTATAATATTTAACTAGTTTTCATTCTCATTCGATGCACAGGTTAATTGTATTGCACGGTTAATTGTACGTATTATTTTGAGGATCAATTCGATTAAGCAACGAATAAATAAAAGTAAAATAGTGGAAGAAATTAAAAAATTGAACATACAAGTTTAACGTGAAAAAACCCCTCTAAAGAGGATAAAAAACCACAAACAAATATAATTTTACTATAATGGCAAAAGAACAAAGAGTATAAAAGATGAAGATAAAAACTAAATCTTGAAACCCGAAAATAAAGAACACTCAAATTTCTCCAAGAGTATTATGAGTTTTAATCTTTTAATTAGTGTATTTTTTAAGGTTGTAAAAGAGCTTATTTATAGGCTAAATTCGTAGGTCAAATAATAATAAAATAATCTAGACTAATCAGAATTCGACTGAAACAAATAAATAGAGTTTAATTGGAAGATTATCTCTCAAATTTGACTAAAATATGAGGCATACTCAACATATTAATTAAAATACATTAAATCATTTTGTATTAAAATTTATTTATTTTTGGTAAAAATTAAGATTTATTTATATATTATACATAAAATATGGTAAAGAAATTAAAAAATTGAAATTAAATCATTATAAATATGTATACATATATGATACCTTAAAAGATAAAAGTAGTTGATAAATGATGGTTAAAAAAGTTAGAAAGAAATTCTCTTCATAAATTGAAGTTTAAAAATTAAATATTTATAATTAATAATATAAATAAAATTATTATATCTATCCAAGTCGAAATTAGGAGCTTGGCAGGGCCCATTGCATTAAAAAGAAAAATTTTCATTTAAATTTTTTAAAATTTTAAAATTTTAAATTAGTAAAAATATAATTGCACTTTACCCCCTAAAAATATAAAAATATAGACTATTAAAATAATGAAATTACAATTTTGCTATCGTATGTATAAATTTATACGTAAATACCTACAATTGTCATCCTTGTCTTCATATGTATCTTCATATGTTTTCTTTTTAGTATTTTGTTTTGATATGTAATTAATTTTTAAAAAATTTTAATCTATTTTTAATATTATTAGTCTAGCGCACTATTTAAATTATTTTAAAATATAATTAATTTTATATTTATAAATGTTTATAAATTATGTTATTTTAAAAGAAATCAAAATTATTGAAAATTATTTGAAAATTCATTTTTAAATTTCCTTTGTTTTTAATAATATATTTAGATATATTTTAAAATAATTTTAAAATATGTTTTTTAAATCTAATTATGTTTTAATTATATTAATTACATATTTTAAATTATGTTTTTCTTTATTCCTCTACAAATTTATAGATAATGTTTTAGCTATTTTAATATGCTTTTAAATTTTTAAAAATCATTTTTTATTAGTTTTAATGTTTTTAAAGAAAACATGTTTAAATTCATTTTTAAAGTTGGTCAAACAATTTACTTAACTTTTAAATATTTTCAATATATTAAAAATTCTATTTTAAAATTAGCAAACTATATGTCAATTTTAAAAATAAAATATTTTTATCTTAGAATATTAAAATATACACAACCAAATTCATTTTAAATTTCAAATTAAATAATCTTTTTTCTTATAAAAAAATACACTATCAAATTTAAAAATATTTATTTATATATAATTGTAGCGACGTAAAAATTTTACTTTCGGTCGCTAATTGTGGCGATTTAATGAAAACTTGAAAACCGAAGTTTAATTTTGAAATAAAGAGGGAGTCGCCACCGATCCTTTTTAGGTGTGATCGGACACCTAATAAATTGTCTTTTCAAACGAAAAATTATTCTTGAAAAAGTGAAGGCCAAATTTGGGGTCTACGTGAAAATCCAAAGAAAAATAGGGTTTGGGAGTCGGTTATGCACGAGGAAGGTATTAGCACCCTCGCGATTCCCAAAATTGGTATCTTGTTAAACACGTGTTGTCTTGATTTTCAAAAATACGAGTTCAATTTAAATTTTAATCATGATCCGACCAAAACACGAGAACTTTTAATTTTTATGTTTTTGAGAATGACATATCGTTTTAACACGAGTCAATTGATGTTTACCCAACATAGCGATGAAATCGATGACTTAATGTTAAATCGGTACGTTGCCTTATTTATCGAAATTAATTCAAAGACATGAACGAAAATATTTCTAGATAGAACAAATAAAAGTAAACAAATAAAAGTAAAGAAAACTAACATTGATGTTGCACTATGGTATGAAATACTATGCTAAATTCAGGATAGACAAATAATAAAAGGTTAAGAATATACGAAACAGACAATATATAAAACATTAACAATATACATGCAATAGTAATAATATAGAACAATAATAATGCATATAGTATTAAACATGATAGTAATAGCATTAAACACGAAATAAAATCATGAATATATATAAACAATAAATGAAGTGACGTAAACATAATATTAAAAACACTAATATTGCTATACATATATATATATTAAAATATATAAGTGATAATAAGATAAAATATATGCATAATAATACTAAATATATACATACTAGATATATATATATACATAGTATAAATGAACATATACAATATATATTAGGAATACTAATAACATAGAAAATATATTTATATACTAATAATAATAATAAAAGATGTATGTACACCAAATAATATATAATATTAAAATAATATAATAAGTGACAATATGAAAAATAACAAATATATTAATTAGTATAGTAATATGAAAATGATCCTATATATAAAAATATATATACACGTATAATAAAATATATGTACTAATGTTAATAATAAATATAATAGGAATAAAATAAATGTAATAATAATATATACATGATATATACATAAATACAAGGTGAAAAAGATATACATACTCGTAATATATAAAAACGTATATATAATATAATATTAAAACATTTACATAATGTATACACACATGATTATAATGTTAAAGAAACATACTAATATTAATAACAATACTAATATTACATAAAGATATACCTATATATATATCAAAGATATATACATATGTAATAAAACATATACTAATATTCATAATAGTAAGGATAAAATATACACGTGAGATAGTACAAAAAAAAATATATATATATATAAGTATTATGGTATTAAAAAATACGTATATATAATAGTATTTTAGAGTATGTACATGAGACAATACAAAATGTACCTGAAATAATATAAGAAATATACAACTAATAACATTAAAAATCTATAAATAATATAATATATACAATATATTCATATGACAGAAAAAACTATTAATACGTACATGCATGTCTATATATACATATTAAGTGAAAATACTAATGCTAATAATACTAATAATAAATAATATATAATATATATGCATATAATAGTAGGAAACGAAACATGAAAAATATATATATATATAGCTAAATATAATACAATAATAATAATATATAAAAATAATAATGATAACAATATTATATATAACATGATTAATGTTTAAAGCTGAATTAAATAGCAAAAATAATATGAAATTTAGGGTAAATACGAAAAATAGATGAAAAAGGACTGAAATTGGATTAAAATCAAATATTTGGGGCGAATTTTAAAAGAAAGTAAAGAGGAAGGAATCTATTAGAACGCGCATTAAACTGTGGGGGACCAAAAGAGCAATTTTCCAAAACCTTTAAAACGATGCGCATCAAGGAGGATCAATTTGAGAATCATAACAAACTTCAGGGCTAATTTATAAATAAATATAAGCCTGATTTAAAACACCAAAAATGCGAAAGGACCGTTTGCGCAAATAACCCCTAAGAGCAAAAACACGCGGATCCTAGCTGGAACGGGTCGGATCGGGTCGGGTCAGCTCAAAACGACGTCGTTTTGGGGCTAAAGGGCAGCCTCCAAAACGACGCCGTTTTGGGAGGCTATATAAGGACCAAAATTCTTTTAAACTTTCATTTGCAGCAGCCAAAAAAAAAAAAAAAAAAAAGGGAAAGGGGAGAAGGGGATTCCGGTGGCCTCACCCCGACTGCCGTCCACCGTCACCGGTGCCGGCGCCAGCCACCGTACACGGTGGTCGAAAAGGTAAAATTTTGTTTTTTTTTTTATCTTACGTTTTAAAATATTATTTTTATTTATATTTATGTACTTATAAATATAGAAGGAATAAATTCGAAAGTAAAACGGAAATAAAAATGGAAATATTCACCTTAGGGCTTCGATGTCGGTATTTTGTTTACTGGATTGATGTTATTCTTGTATTTCTTCTTATATATTTTCGATCTGTTTGTGTATATATTGGAATGTAACTCTTGTATTGATGAAAAAATCCCCCCTAAACCGTTTTCATTCGGCTCTTTATAGCCTCTTTTTTACAAGCTTTTTTTTTATTTCTACTTTCTGTCTTTTAATTGCTGCTTGCAGGAGATAGGCATGGTGTGAGGGCGGTGACGTGACCTTGGCAGAGGCAGGTGGCTGGTGGCCAGTGGAGTGGTTGGGGCAGAAGGCAAATCGGGGGCTAATTCGGCAGCTGTTAGGTTTAGGGTTTCTTTTCCTTGATTTGGGCTTGGTTGTTGGGCTAGTGGGTATTGTAATGTAAATGGGTCAGGAGTATTGGGTAAGGGTTAGCTGATGGGTTATAAATGGGCCCATGTAATCTTAATATACACAGGCCCAAAATTGGCCTACAACAGCTACCCCTCTTTGCTCATTGTCGTATAACGGGAATAGAGCAAAGATACAAAGGAAGGCCAATTTTGCCCAGTCTTGTTGAGTATTGACTTCGTTGGTGCTCTTCTTGTTCAGGCAGTCTCTTTTCAGTCCACCGCGTCTTGTAGCTTTGGTTCAATCCACTGCATCTTCTGATATACGCCTTGTAGCTTCAATCTACTTCGATGTAGCTTCAAGGATATGAGATTTGTGGCTTCGATCTGCTTCACTGTAACTTCAGAAAGATAAGATATACATCTTCAATCTGCTCTTCTATCGCTTTAGTGAGACAAAGTTTTGGTCTTCTCTTCTGCCATTTCAGAAAGGCAAGATCTGATATCCTTGATCAGCTCGACTGCAACTTCAGGGTGACAAGACTTGCGACTTTGACATGTTCCACTGCAACTTCAGGGAGACAAGACTTGCGACTTTGACATGTTCTACTACAACTTTAGGGAGGCCGAATCTGGTGTCTTCAATCAGCTCCAATCTTTATTTTTTACTTGGCATGTGATCCCGAGCTCAACTCATTTCTCGCAGTATGAATTGACTCTTTAAAAACTGAATTTGAAAAGTAGCTTTTAAAAATACCTCGTCATGTAACCCAAGGCTCAACTAACCTCTCGCAATATGAGTTGATTTTTTTGAAAAATATAAATTGAAAGAACAGAAATTGAAAATACCTCAGTACGTGAACCAAGGCTCAACTCACCTCTCGTAATATGAGTTGATTTTTTTTAAAAAATACAAAATTTGCAAAATAGATTTTGAAAATACCTCGGCATGTAACCCAAGGCTCAACTCACCTCTCGCAATATGAGTTGATTTTTCGAAAAATATAAATTGAAAGAACAAAAATTGAAAATACCTCGGCATGTGGGCCAAGGCTCAACTCACCTCTTGGCAATATGAGTTGATTTTTTTGAAAAGCAGAAATTGAAAATACCTCGGCGTGTGGCCCAAGGCTAAACTCACCTCTCGCAATATGAGTTGATTTTTTTGAAAAACATTGAAAAAAATAAAAATTGAAAATACCTCAGTGTGTCTTGAGGCTCAACTTACCTCTCGCAATATGAGTTGATTCTTTTGAAAAGTAGAAATTAAAAATACCTCGGCGAGGAGTTATGATACTTTATTTGGAATTGCTCACACACTTCTTCCATCATCTTGTTATTTAGATTCAAGGCGTTATCTGAAATGATTCTTTTAGGCAAACCGTATCGACAAATGATTTCCTTTTTCAAAAACCTGCAAACTGCAGTCTTTGTCACATTGGCAAACGAAGCGGCTTCTATCCATTTTGTGAAGTAATCGATAACCACAAAAATAAATCGGTGCCCATTAGAAGCTTTTGGGGAAATTGGCCCTATGACATCCATGCCTCACATATAAAAGGCCACGGAGAAGTCATAACGTGAAGGGGCGAAGGGGCTACATAAATTTTATCACCATAAATTTGACATTTGTGGCATTTTCGTGCAAAACTAATGCAGTCACTTTCCATTGTCAGACAGTAATAACCGAGTCTAATAATCTTCCTGGCCATAGTGAAACCATTGGCATGTGTCCCACAAATTCCCTCATGGACATCTTCAAGTATTTTCCTAGCTTCAACAACATCTACACATCTCAAGAGCACTTGATCTTTTCCTTTTTTGTACAGAATGTCCCCATCAAGTACAAATCCAGTTGCCATTCTTCTGATGGTTGTTTTGTCGTTCTCATTCGCTTGTTCGGGATATCTTTGATTCTTACCATATTCTAAGATATCATGGAACCATGGTCGTCCGTCTGCCTCTTTCTTAATGCTACAACAGTGTGCAGGGACCTCGTATATGCTCATTTTGAGGGGCATTATTTCCGCTTCTCTACTTGCTTTGAACATTGAAGCCAAAATGGCCAGGGCATCAGCCAATTGGTTTTTTTCTCGTGGGAAGTGATGAAAAGTTATTTCTTTGAATTCTTTAATCAATTCAGCCACTAGATCACTGTATTTGACTAATTTTGAATCTCTCACTTCCCAATCTCCACGAATTTGGTATATCACCAACGCTGAATCCCCGACACCTCTAAGATTTTGATGTGTCGTTCAATAGCTGCACGAAGTCCCATGATACAAGCCTCATATTCCGCTATGTTATTGGTATAGAAGAAGTTCAGTCTTGCAGTGAACGGATAATGACTCCCGTCTGATGATACTAAGATTGCTCCAATTCCACGTCCCAAGGCATTCGACGCACAATTAAAACTCATCTTTCATGGCTTCTCTTTTGATGACTCGGATTCCTTTTTTGTGATGCACATTAAATCTTCATCTGGGAAATCGAATCTCAAGGGCTCATATTCCTCTATCGTTCGAGTCGCTAGGAAATCAGCTATAGCGCTCCCTTTTATCGACTTCTGACTTACATAGGTAATGTCGTATTCCGATAAGAGGATCTGCCATCTTGCCATTCTTCCTGAGAGTGTCGGTGATTCCATCATGTATTTTATTGGGTCCAGCTTTGAAATTAACCATGTCATATGATATAAAATATATTGTCTGAGTCTCCGAGCCACCCAAACCAGAGCGCAACAGTATTTTTCAATGGACGAATACTTTGCCTCATATTCAGTGAACTTTTTGTTGAGGTAATAGATCGCCTTTTCTTTCTTTCCTGACTCGTCGTGTTGCCCCAGTGCGCAACCCATTGAATGTTCGAACATCAAATACAATATCAACGGTCTTTCTGAAGTTGCGGTACTAGCACTGGAGGGCTAGACAAATATTGTTTTATCTTATCAAAGGCCATCTGGCATTCCTCATTCCATTCTCCCGGGTTATGTTTTCGAAGAAGCTGAAAGATTGGGTCGCATTGGTTGGTAAGTTGAGCAATGAATCGGGCGATGTAGTTTAACCTCCCTAAAAATCCTCTGACTTCCTTTTGTGTGCGCGGAGGTGGTAACTCTTGAATGGCTTTTATTTCAACTGGATCAACCTCAATACCTCTTTCACTGACAATGAAGCCTAGCAACTTTCCCGAGGTAGCCCCAAACGTACATTTAGCTGGATTGAGCTTTAACTGAAACTTTCTCAGCCTTCTGAACAACTTTTTGAGGTTCACTACATGCTCTTCTTCCCCTCGAGATTTAGCAATCATATCGTTGATGTAAACCTCTATTTCTTTATGCATCATGTCATGGAATAACGTCACGATAGCCCTTTGATATGTTGCCCCAACATTCTTTAACCCAAATGGCATCACCTTGTAGCAGAATGTTCCCCACATTATTACGAAGGTAGTTTTCTCTATATCCTCAAGGGCCATCTTGATCTGATTATACCCCGAGAATCCATCCATGAAAGAAAACAATGAATGTTTTACTGTGTTATCCACCAACGTATCAATATGTGGTAAGGGAAAATTATCTTTAGGACTTCCTCGATTCAAGTCACGATAATCCATGCACATTTGTACTTTGCCATCTTTCTTTGGTACCGGGACTATGTTAGCCACCCATTCTGGATATTTAGAGGCTTGTAGGAAGCCAGCATCAAATTGCTTCTTAACTTCCTCTTTTATTTTCAACAAAGATTTCGGGTCTCATCCGTCTTAGCTTTTGCTGAATGGGTTTGCATTCTGGCTTTAATGGGAGCTTATGGACCACTACATCTTCATCCAATCCTGGCATGTCCTGATATGACCATGCGAATACATCTTTTTACTCGCGGAGCAAAGCAATCAAATTATGCCTGGTGCCCTTTGAAATAGAGGTCCCAATCTTCACTTCTTGCTTCCTTTCTTCAGTTCCCAAATTTATTATTTCAACAGATTCTTGATGAGGCAAAATCTGTTTATCCTCTTGTTCCATCATTCTTAGCAAGTCAGGAGACGAGACATAGTCTTCAGCATTTCCTTCAGCTTCGAATTCTCCTAAACAAACAGCCTTCTCAAAATCAATTTCAGGACTCGTAACGGGTTTGTTCATCTCGTTGATATCTGAGCACCTGAAAGTTGAATAGAAAAGGAAACTATAGAGGGGCATCCAAGTATTGGAACCAACAAACGAAATGTTATGGCATGGCATAAAGCAAATGTAAGGATAGGCTATGAAATGAGAAAATGATTATGATAATGCGAAAGATCGTGACAAAATGCATCTTCATTGATATTCATTTGAATGATAAAGAGCGAATGCAAGTTCTTACAAAAGAATTCTATTATATTTAAGGACACAACAGAGGGTTAACGTTTGAGCATTACTCTAAAGACTTATAAACTATAAGAAGGTCATCGGCAGTCCAATTGTTCAACATGAAACCCGGGGGACAAGGGCGTATCTTTGAAACGTCTTTACTTGCGTCTACTCATTTGTCAATGACATTTATACTGACATTCTGAAGACCCCTTTCAATTAACAACAGCGTGCTTCGTGAATTATCTTGCCCGGGGTATATCATTCCTACAGATGTAAATGTTTTTAACAAAGGAGGGTACGTTATGGGCTCCCATTCTAATTCTCGACCTAAGGCTCTTGCAATCCTTCTCTTCTGATCCTTCTTCCACTATTTTTTTCTTTGACGTGCGTCTGGCTGGAAACCTAGACCGTATCGGGCCTTGTGGTGTACTAGCTTTAGAGCCCTAACTATTCCTTTCTGAAATTTTCCTAAACCTTTCCTCGCTCGGGCTCTTCTCCCCACAGTCAGCTTGATACCCATCTTGGTATTTCTCAACAACTTAGGCACGAGAATTTTGTTTCCCTCGGGAACAAATATGGCGTTGACAAATTCAAGAGATCGGAAGGAACATTCCACTGCGTCTTTGCTTACTTCAAGGTATGGCGCATCAGCAGAGATAGATGCGACAATGTCTTCTTCGCCCTCGACTGTAACCAAATAGCCATCCATGATCAATTTCATTTTTTAGTGGAGGGATGATGGGACTGCTCCAGCAAAATGGATCCAAGGTCTTCCCAAGAGGTAATTGTATGATGGTGTAATATCCATGACTTGAAATTTTACATCGTATATATAAGGGCCCACTTCTAGAGGGATCTCAATCTTTCCTATGACTTCACACCTTGTCCCATCGAATGCCCTTACCGTGGAATGACAGGGCCTTAAATAGGACAGATCCATCAGAATTCTGGAAAGTGTGGCCAAAGGCATGATGTTGAGTGCCGACCCATTATCGATGAGCACGTTTGGTATTATGTAGCCCTTACAGCAAGTCGTAATATGCAGTGCTTTCACTGAGCCTCTACCGTTCGGGGGTATCTCATCATCACTAAAAGAGATGAAATTGTCCACGGTCAGATTATTCACCCACCTATCAAGTTTCTCAACAGATATGTTGTTTGCTACGTAAGCTTGATTTAACACATTCAGCAAAGCATTTTGGTGTGGCTCTGAATTTAATAGTAGAGATAAAACTGAGATTCGTGCTGGTTGCTTATTCAATTGTTCCACCACATTGTATTCACTGTGCTTGATAAATTTCAAGAACTCCTGAGCTTCCTCCTCATCCACAAGCTTTTTAGTTTCTTGCACGGGTGGAGTTCCTGCTCGACTTCGGCCTCGTACATCACTGCTTTTCCTTTTTGCTTACAGTCACTGTTCTTCTTTATCGGCTCAATCTCTTTAGAATAACACCGCCCACTGCGGGTAAAATGGCCTACCTCCCCAACATCTCTAGTTGTGGCTTCAGGCTTTTCCTCTTTAGGTGTGACGATGTTAGCATCGTACTTCCATGGTACTGTTTTGTTGTCCTTATAAGGGAAAGGAGATGGTACTTCGATTATCACTTTTGGTTTCACTGGCTCCTTCTTCGCGTCGTAATAAATTATTAACAGTCGATCGGTGCTATATGGGAAACCTGATGATTGATTGTCAGAGGCACATATTTCCCCTCTATCAGCCTCTTCGCCTTTATAAAAAATCCCAATCTCCTTATTATCCATAATATTTTACAGTAATCTCCTGAACTCCTCGCATGACTGAATGTCGTGCCCTTCAATACCATGGAATTTGCAAAAACTATGACGTTTTGCGTTTCTTCCTTTTAATACTCCGTTAAGATGACAGAGCAACCCTTTTTCAACTAGTACCTCCCAGATTTTCTGCAGAGGTGTTCTTATTTCAGAAACCTATCTTCTATTTTGTCGTTTGTCATCCTCTCCCACTGCACTTACATCCCCTTCAATGTGGTTTGGGAATGGGTTCCCGGCCGTACCGCCAGTACCATCAAATCACAAAATGCCCGCATTGATGAGTCATTGAACTCTTCTTTTGAAGGCAAGACAGTTCTCCGTAGAGTGCCCCTGGTTCTCGGCATGGTATGCACAACTAGCGTTTGGATCGTACCATTTCGGGTATAGAGGTTTTAGAGGTGCCATATAATGGGGAGATATCAATTGTTTCTCCAAAAGTTTGGGTACAATTCTCCATACGACACAGAGATAGGAGTAAACTGCGGTCTCTCGGAATTAGGCCTTGCTGGTCTTAGTTCGTTTCTGGGTTAGCTTTGAGCGGGTACAATGTTTTGTGGGAATGTGGCAACGGGTCTTTGGTTGTTCGTGGCGTACACGGGGTAGGAAGGAGGTGGTGTTTGGTAGTAAGGGGTTTGAGGAGGGTAATAGAAATTCGGAGATGGATAATTTTAAGGTCGGAGTTGGTTTGGATACGGATTAGGGGTATAACGGCTTCCCATTCCCACCATATGGGCTTCTGGTTCTTTCTTCTTCATGGACGCTACCCTTCTTGAGTTTTCTTGACCTTCTATTCTACCGCTCTTGACGGCATTATCTATAAGCTCACCGGATATTACGATATCCGCAAAATCCTTCGTAGAACTTCCCACCAGCTTGTCATAGAATGGTGCTCTCAAAGTATTGATGAAAAGGACTATTATCTCAGTCTTAGTCAGTGGCGGTTCCACTTGAGCCGAGATATCTCTCCACCTTTGAGCATATTGCCTAAAGGTTTCTGCTGGTTTCTTTTCCATCATTTGTAGAGTCATTCAATCAGGTACCATATCCGACACATGCTTGTACTGCTCACAAAATGCTGACGCCAAGTCCTTCCAGGATCAGATTTTTTCCCTACTAAGTTGGTTGTACCACCGAAGAGCTGATCCTGCTAGACTATCTTGAAAACAATGTATGAGTAGCTTATTTTCGTTCACATAATCGGTCATCTTCCGGAAAAAAATGATGAGATGCGCTTTTGGGCATCTTGTCCCATCGTACTTTTCAAAATCTGGTACTTTAAACTTTGAAGGCAGAATTAGATCTGGTACCAGACTGAGTTCTTTAGCACCTAGTACAGAGAAGACTTCAGTGCCTTCTATCGCCTTGAGTCTTTCCTCTAAGCTCCTATATTTCTCCTTTGTATCGTGATCGTCCAATTTCAACCTGGCTATCTCTACTGGATCGTCCAAATTTGGAACGAGTGGATCAGCAGGACTTGCCCCCGGATTTGATATGAACATTCCTTGCCTCAAGTGAGCAGGTGGTACTGGCCGTTGCTCTAGAACTGTGGGTTCCCTTTGGGTGTACCCTCTTTGTGTTGCGTAGGCGTGCGACGGAGTGAATCCTGAGGGATAAAGCGGGTTTTGATTGTGATTAACTCTTGACCGAGGTTCTTCGACATCAAGGCTCTGCATGGGTCCCTTTCTTTTTACCAGAGTCGACATCATTTCCATCATCTTGGCCATTTGATCCTTCTGTTCAAGCGATTTTTCTCGAGATCTCTCCATTAAGTCTCTTGTCTCTTGCTGCGACTTGGCCAACTGCTCTTGTAATTTCCTTTGGATTCTTTCCATCCTTTCAATCCTTTCATTGAATTCAGCCTCTATTACTCTAGCTTGTCGGCGCGTTCTATACGAATGATGTGATTCCAGTCTTGTGATATTACAACTGCGAATTGTATGTTTTAACCTCAGTTAACGATTATGGGATATGCAATGAATGAATGAATGAATGCATAAATGTCAAATGAATGTTAGTCATGAATGAACATGCAAGAATTTAGTGTTGATTTCAAGACGGCCCCTATTTAGGCATTTCATTTATCAAAAGAGTTCATTACAAAATATTTTGTCATTTTTTATTCAACTATTACATAAACTTCTTAGCTATATCGCCATATTCCTTTACTCGTGCTAAGAATTCTGATATGTTTGATCTTCGACTTGGAGGAAACTGGCAAATGAGAATTTCAGCTTCTTCTGATAATTGTACCACGTGCATGGCTACCTCACGAATTTCGTTGATCAAATATTTAAGTTGTATTTCTTTTTCTTGGAGGCCTTCTTCATAAGTACGAATGTCTCTCTCATACTGACTATTCTTTTCTTCCAAAGCCTCCAAGAGAGTATCTAATTGTTGTTGATGATCTTGCAGCATGTCTTCTAAATCTTGTATCCTCTCTTTTAGTTCTTGACGTTTAGATCGACTAGTCATTACCTCGGTAGACACCGCTTCATATTTGGCGTTCTTCTTTCCTAGCTCCATCATAGCCCGTGCAGCCTTTTCTTCTTCTTTCTTCGCTTTTCTTTTCCAAAATTCCATTCCTCCTCTGATATTGTTTAATTCTTCTTTCCATTCCGCTGATGACTTGCCTAGCCCACTATTCTTAATAGTGACTCTTAACTTCTTATTTTCCAGATGAAGGTCTCTTAAGTCATTTCTTACGACTTCAACTTCTTTTTGCACTTTCTTAGTTCTGGATCTTTCAATCTGAACGTCGATCTTCAGTTGGTAGTTTTTATCTTGAAGAGCACTAAGGTCCCGAGACATCTTGGCCTTTTCTCGTTCAAATTCTTGTCTTGCCATTTCTAGCTCAGATGGCACTTCTTCCGAGAAATGATTCTGGACAATATAATTTGTCGACGAGATTTGTTGATTGTTCACCCGTTGCTTTCTCCATATGTCGTAATCTTGGGTGAGGGTATCAGCATATAGAGCCAATTCCATCAGATGAATTTTCTTCCAAGACTTTGCAGTGTCCCTGACCCTTTTCATATAACCTTCACCCGCGAAAGCAAACTCGGACTGTGCTAATCCTCTGGTGACGGGTATGAATTGTCGTGACGAAAATTACCTTTGGACCATTAACGGAGCATAACCAACTCCTCCCAATAATCCAAGCAGTGGCACCCAATCTTGGTTTCCCACTTTGTATAATAGAACTGAAGGGCGTATCCACGGTGCTCTCTAGATTACATCTTCAGCACGAAGATTCTAAAAAACTAAACCCAATGCTGTTCGATCTCAAGATAAGCTTCTAATGGAGGGAATGTTTTAGAGAACATGTGGAACGGTGTACGCTCTACTTTCCAAAAGTGGCTCAAAATCCAAACATTAAGTAACTGCGCACATCCGATAAAACGACCTTCCCCTTTTCTCCTACAGATGCTTAGTGATCTAAATGTTTAGGCCAGGATAGTTGAGACAGGATTGATCTCTTGTTTTAACCTTTCAAAGAAATCCGCTACTGCAACTTCTATATGTTTGAGAACTTTCGAGAAAATGATCAGACCGTAAATGGCCAAAGCGAATAGATTTACCCTCTTTAACATGTCAGGGTGGTTCAGAACCAAATCTCGTAGGGAAAACCATGGAATACAGCTGGTTTCATTCTTCTTCTTTATTTATTTTTCGGCCCATGTATCGATCATGTCTGTCAATCTCATTAACTTTTTCTTGAAGGTCATCGGCTTGGGCTCTTTCACATATATTTTGTAGAATTGCACATTATCGATACGAAGCAAAGCAGCGTATTCTTCTATAGTCGGGGTCATGTCTTCTTGGTTGAAGGTGAAACACTGGTAAGCTGGATCCCAGAATCTGATCATGGCTTGAATCAGTCGTTCGTCAACGTTGATGGCAATCAGGTTGGCTACATCCCCGTATTTTTCAGTGAAGATTACCCTAGTGTCTGAGTCCCACTGATTCCAAATTCGAGCCAAGTCTTCCAGATTATTCTGACGAACATTCACATTTACGTGCTCGGGTAGATTAGAAACACATCTTTCCATTAAACTATCCCTTTTTTCTTTCTGGGTTTTCAAAGACCAATCCCGGACCACGGTATTTTTCTCGGTTGTTTGTATAATCAACTCTTTCATCAGAAACCCATTTTTTGGCAACCGATCTCTAGTCAACAATTTTCTAATATGATGCCTATAATGCATGATGAAAAATAAAGCAAAGACGAACAACCTTGGTTAGCAGTCAAATATAGGTAGAAAAAATCATGGAAAATTTATCAAATTACACTACCCGATCTAGTTTATTAAACCAACCCAATCCCCTTGCATACAAAGTGAAAGTGCAAAAGGTAAGGGGCGTTTCTCCCGTTTACTTATTTTGGTGGCTATTAAACGAGCGGAGGTTCGACATGGCTCTAGTTAGGGGGCCCGTATGGTTCACTATATGCGGTTTTGGTTCTAGGTGGGTACTCGAATTGTCTGTACTGTCATCTACTAAGATTAGTACAGAGCCTCGGTCATGACCTATCATAGGCCTACGAGATCAATTCGAGGGATTACATTTACTTATGCCTATGCGGAGAGACAAGTTACTCACGAAAGCATAATTCATATGTAACCCAAAAGTATTCACTAGCCTGTACGGAGGGACGAGTTAACTCACGAAGGCATAGCGTTTACTTCCACTTAAACGGACAGAGCCCGGGTATAGAGGTCATGTTATGCAAAATGCAAGTGCAGGGTGTGTGGGGAGAAACTCACAAACCTTTACATTTTATTTAAAAACTAAACCAATACTAAAACCATAAAAGTTTAAAGCTAAAAAAACAACCAGATAAAACAAGTTAGAAGAATATATACAACACGATGCAAATGCATGACTTTTCAAAAAACACAATTTTGGGATCACGACTAAATATTAATTTGAAAAAGGAAATTCAAAAATTTGACAACACGCAGTTAATTCGACTCGACTCTCAAAAATAACTCCCCAGTGGAGTCGCCAGCTCTAGCAACATAAAAATTTTACTTTCGGTCGCTAATTGTGGCGATTTAGTGAAAACATGAAAACTGAAGTTTAATTTTGAAATAAAGAGGGAGTCGCCACCGATCTTTTTTTAGGTGTGATCGGACACCTAATAAATCATCTTTTTTGAAAAGAAAAATTATTCTTGAAAAAGTGAAGGCCAAATTTGGGGTCTACGTAAAAATCCAGAGAAAAATAGGGTTTGGGAGTCGGTTACGCGAGAGGAAGGTATTAGCACCCTCGCGACGCCCAAAATTGGTATCTTGTTAAACACGTGTTGTCTTGATTTTCAAAAATACGAGTTCAATTTAAATTTTAATCGTGATCTGACCAAAACACGAGAACTTTTAATTTTTATGTTTTTGAGAAAGACATACCGTTTTAACACGAGTCAATTGATGTTCACCCAACATAGCGATGAAATCGATGACTTAATGTTAAATCGGTACGTTGCCTTATTTATCGAAATTAATTCAAAGACATGAACGAAAATATTTCTAGATAGAACAAATAAAAGTAAAGAAAACTAACATTGATGTTGCACTATGGTATGAAATACTATGCTAAATTCGGGATAGACAAATAATAAAAGGTTAAGAATATACGAAACAGACAATATATAAAACATTAACAATATACATGCGATAGTAATAATATAGAACAATAATAATGCATATAGTATTAAACATGATAGTAATAGCATTAAACACGAAATAAAATCATGAATATATATAAACAATAAATGAAGTGACGTAAACATAATATTAAAAACACTAATATTGCTATATATATATATATTAAAATATATAAGTGATAATAAGAAAAAATATATGCATAATAATACTAAATATATACATACTAGATATATATATACATAGTATAAATGAACATATACAATATATATTAGGAATACCAATAACATAGAAAATATATTTATATACTAATAATAATAATAAAAGATGTATGTGCACCAAATAATATATAATATTAAAATAATATAATAAGTGACAATATGGAAAATAACAAATATATTAATTAGTATAGTAATATGATAATAATGCTATATATAAAAATATATATACACGTATAATAAAATATATGTACTAATATTAATAATAAATATAATAGGAATAAAATAAATGTAATAATAATATATACATGATATATACATAAATACAAGGTGAAAAAGATATACATACTCGTAATATATAAAAACGTATATATAATATAATATTAAAACATTTACATAATGTATACACACATGATTATAATGTTAAAGAAACATACTAATATTAATAACAATACTAATATTACATAAAGATATACCTATATATATATATATATCAAAGATATATACATATGTAATAAAACATATACTAATATTCATAATAGTAAGGATAAAATATACACGTGAGATAGTACAAAAAATATATATATAAGTATTATGGTATTAAAAAAATACGTATATATAATAGTGTTTTAGAGTATGTACATGAGACAATACAAAATGTACATGAAATAATATAAGGAATATACAACTAATAACATTAAAAATCTATAACTAATATAATATATACAATATATTCATATGACAGAAAAAACTATTAATACGTACATGCATGTCTATATATACATATTAAGTGAAAATACTAATGCTAATAATACTAATAATAAATAATATATAATATATATGCATATAATAGTAGGAAAAGAAACATGAAAAATACATATATAGCTAAATATAATACAATAATAATATATAAAAATAATAGTGATAACAATATTATATATAACATGATTAATGTTTCAAACTGAATTAAATAGCAAAAATAATATGAAATTTAGGGTAAATACGAAAAATAGATGAAAAAGGACTGAAATTGGATTAAAATCAAATATTTGGGGCGAATTTTAAAAGAAAGTAAAGAGGAAGGGATCTATTAGAACGCGCATTAAACTGTGGGGGACCAAAAGAGTAATTTTCCAAAACTTTTTATACGATGCGCATTACGGTGGATCAATTTGAGAATCATAACAAACTTCAGGGCTAATTTATAAATAAATATAAGCCTGATTTAAAACACCAAAAATGCGAAAGGACCGATTGCGCAAATAGCCCCTAAGAGCAAAAACACGTGGATCCTAGCTGGAGCGGGTCGGATTGGGTCGGGTCAGCTCAAAACGACGTCGTTTTGGGGCTAAAGGGCAGCCTCCAAAACGACGTCGTTTTGGGAGGCTATATAAGGGCCAAAATTCTTTTAAACTTTCATTTGCAGCAGCCAAAAGAAAAAAAAAGAAAGGGAGAGGGGAGAGGGGAGAAGGGGATTTCTGGTGGCCTCACCCCGACCGCCGTCCACCGTACACGGTGGCCGGAAAGGTTAAATTTTGTTTTTTTATTTTTATTTTTTTCTTACGTTTTAAAATATTATTTTTATTTATATTTATGTACTTATAAATATAGAAGGAATAAATTTGAAAGTAAAACGGAAATAAAAATGGAAATATTCACCTTAGGGCTTTGATGTCGGTATCTTGTTTACTGGATTGATGTTATTCTTGTATTTCTTCTTATATATTTTCGATCTGTTTGTGTATGTATTGGAATGTAACTCTTGTATTGATGAAAAAAATCCCCCCTAAACTGTTTTCATTCGGCTCTTTATAGCCTCTTTGTTACAAGCTTTTTTTTTTTATTTCTACTTTCTGTCTTTTCGTTGTTGCTTGCAGGAGATGGGCATGGTGTGAGGGCGGTGACGTGACCTTGGCAGAGGCAGGTGGCTGGTGGCCAGTGGAGTGGTTAGGGCAGAAGGCAAGTGGGGGGCTGATCCGGCAGCTGTTAGGTTTAAGGTTTCTTTTCCTTGATTTGGGCTTGGTTGTTGGGCTAGTGGGTATTGTAATGTAAATAGGTCAGGAGTATTGGGTCAGGGTTAGCTGATGGGTTATAAATGGGCCCATGTAATCTTAATATACACAAGCCCAAAATTAGTCTACAACAATAATGAATGGATATTAAATATTTTTAAATTACACTATCTATTTGAATTTTCACCATCACTTATTAGTTTTTAAATTTTTTTAAGACTATTCATAAAATTTACAAATAAATATTTAAATTTGTTTAACATATTTGCAAAAATGAAAAAGATCGCGACTTGCCGCCATTATAGTATATGTACTTTATTATATTTTAAACAAACTATTACCAAATATAATAAAAATAATATATCTAAATATTTTTAAAAATTTGAAAACTAAAGAAGTAACATCCTGGGTTAAAATTAATAAAACTATCAAAAAACAAACCTTAGTCTAAGTGGTTGAGGGCTTAGTAAACTCCCTAAAGAGCTAAAGTTTAAGCTCTATTCTTTTTTTTTTTCTCTTTTATTTTCAGCAACTATGGGACAAACACAATCTAATACATATATTAATGTGGTAGAAAATGATTAAGTAAGGGTAGTAGACTTGATCATGCCCGAAAGTCTATCCGAAATGTGGGAGGGTTTGGGCAAAAATATAGGCCTGAAAAATGAGCTTGGACATAAAAAGGCCCGTTTAAAAAATGGGCCGGACCTCGGGTAAAATATTTTTGGCCTGGGCCAGGCCCGAATTCACTAAAAGACAAAAAAAAACTACTTTTTTTTTAAAGTTATTTTCTTGTTGTTTTCTCTCTATTTTGGTACCATTTTACTATTATGTTGCTACTATTTTATTGTTATTATTTGGATATTGTATAAAACTTATTTTATTGTTAATTTTGTTATTATTTTAGAGGCATTTGCTTGTTAAGTTGTATTTATCTTAGTGTTATTTAAGTCTACATATTTTTTTAAAATTTATTTTCAATTTGTTGGGAAATATTTATTTTGATGTTTTCAGTATTTTTTATGTATTATATATATTTAAAAATTATATAAAAATAATATAAAAAATTAATACGAGCGGTCCGGGTCGAGCCCGAGTTTTAGCATTTTTATCTGGGTCGGGCTTGAGTAAAATTTTAGGCCTATTTTTCAGGCAGGGCCGGACCGAGCCCAAGCCTAGTAAATGTGCCTGAATTTTTAGTTGAGCCCAGCCTGGCCCATGAGCACCTCTAATGGGGTAGTAGCTCAAGTGGTAAGGCTTCCAATTCCCCTTACGTTTAGCTTTGATTCAAGCCAAAACCACTCCCCATTTCTCTTTTTTTTTTTCTTCATTTTCCTTAATTTCCTAAATTCTATCCACGTCGCTATTCCTTTCTTTTTCTTTTTCTTTTTTTTTTCCCATTTTTGACAATATGAGTAATTTACCACAACAACTCTCTAAAATTTGCTTAACCTAGCTATTTAATTTTCTTCCTAATTATATTAGAATTTTGATTTCCCTTTTCAACCTAAAGAAGAATTGTTTCCCCTATATCTTCCCCTTTTCTTTTTCATCATTTCCTTTTTGCAAATAATTTCTTTGCTTGCTAAATATTGTTGGCACTCTCTCGAATCAAAGATCAATCTCGAGCATGAATCGTTCTTTCAATGGTAGCAAATCTTGCAATTGTTAACCCCATTTCTCTCATCCTAGTTCAATAAGTCCAATCGTTTCTATTAGTAGAATTTGTAATTATCAAAATAGTATCGATCTAAGCTAATCTTGAAACTCGATTTCCAAATCTTTCTTGACTCTTACCAGATGTATCAATAACACTGCTGAATCTTGAAATCAAATGCTAACTCTTCGTTATTAACGTTTGAAGGACCTAATATAGGTACCTCGGACTAGATCCAAGCGCGAGGAGCAACGTTCGTGAACTCAGAGAAATGTATGTGTTATTTTACGAGAAAATTGAGACAAAATTGAGCTGAGGTTAGACCATACGGCCAGCCACACAGATGTGTAGGCTACTTGTGTGAACCACACAACCTTTTCACACAGTCATGTTCCCCTGAAACCCTAGGTTTTTCACTTCTCACAAAGGCTAGGACCCTCCACACAACCTGCCACACGGCTGTGTCTCCCCTGTAGGTTTTTGAAATTCCACACGGCCGTAGTCTCTCACATAGCTTAACCACATGGTTGTGTACCCCATCCACACAGTTCAGGGCTCTCCACATGATCGTGTGTCCCCTGTAACTCAGAATCTATAGTTTTGATAAAATTAGTCCCTAGATAAGTTTCAAACTAGTTTCAGTGAATTAAATAATGCAATTAGGTCCCTGATAAAATGAAATATGTTAGATTCCCTAATTGATCGAATTAATATGGTAATTATTTGCTTATATATATTTGCATGAATTATTAACAGTATATGTTACTATTGTATCTATATACTTATGATCGTATGAATGATTGGCCCTATCGTACTGTTAATCTGAATACATTAAAAGCATGATTTTGTTATTGATTTGCCACGTGTAAGTATGGTAAATGCTACCATATGTGATTTGTATTAAATTTGCTACATTGCATTGCATGGGATGAGATGATATGATTGGAGGAAGTATTAGCAATATATTTGCATTTATTTTTGCTGTGTACCTAAAGCCATAGTAGATTCCACATGCGACGTTTTGTTGCGCATTCACAACCCTTTGACAACTATCATCTGCAAGTATGTTGTGCTTCCACAAATAAATTTAACTTATAATTTTTATTTTTAAACATATAATGTTTAATTTTAGATAAAAAATTTAAGTTAACTACAAATTAAATAAAAATTTAATTCAATTTAAACCATGGATAATTAAAAACTAAAAAAGATAAAGGGTTAATATTTAGTACACTAACAATGTACTTTTTTTTATTTCACAAGCAGCTTGAAAAAATTATCATGCGTCTCTTTTATTTAAATATTTTACTATATCCATATAAGATATTTGTCAACTTCTAATCTTACTTGTCTAAAAACTTCAATGATAATGTATCAAATATTTTCTAAAAAGATAATATGAATAAAGTAAAACTTAAAAAAAATGGAGGTCTTAACCCAATCCCTTCATTAGAATCAAACAAAATCAACCAACTAAACTAAAAATATAATTGTTTATGATAGAAAACATGTTTTATTAAATTGGTTTCAGTAAGGTGCCTCGCAACCTTTTTCGTTTAGTTGCAATTGCGGACAATCAACCAATGAGTTTTTGACAATTAATTTAGTCTTATAAATATTTTTTTAAAAAAATTATAAAATTTGGTATAATCGATTTAATTAATTTAATCTCTTTATTTAAATTAATCCAACCAATCTGATTGAGTAATTTAAAAAAGAGTCAAATGGATGCCGAATAAACTGAGCTTAAGATACGATGTACCATTTCAGAGGAGGCATATTTAAAAAAAAGTACAGGAAAATTCGAAGGAATGTGCCATGTTTCAACGCCTAGAAGAAAACTCTTCAGGAACCAAGTCCAGAATACGGAGCTGCACATCGATGAGCTGTTGTTTTGTGCGCAAATCACGAGTCGGGATCGATTTCACTTCGCTTTAAGCCTAGCAAGGAAGAAGATTCCTTCCCCATTTCCCTCTCTGGTGTTGGAGGCGAAGCTCCTATGTTCATGAATGAAGATGATGAAGAGGGAGCAGGGGTGGATGCTGCATATGTTGACAGACCACTCACATTGCTGTTTACAGTGATGGTTGTTCCCCTGCTGGAGCCTTCTGCAGCCGGTTTTGGAGCTGGTGGCCTGCCAATATCGATGACCCCTTCTAACATCTGCACCACTTTTCCCATCATTGGCCTTCGGGATGGTTGTTCCTGTATGCACCAAAAGCTCACCATAATTGCCCTTTCAACTTCCTCACTATCAACATCTTTTATTCCTTTATCAACAATGGCCTCAATGTGACCCTTTTCGAACTCCGAATAAGCCCAAAGGGAGAACTTTTTACCGTCTGTTTCCGGTGAGACCTCGAAGTTCCTTCTTCCACTCACTATTTCTAATAAAACCATCCCATAGCTATAAACATCACACTTTGAGGTTATTGGATGATGTGCAAGCCACTCTGGTGCCAAGTATCCTCTAGTCCCTCTAATGCTTGCCAATGACAAGTGCCTATGATCCTTTGGATTCATAAGCCTTGCAAGGCCAAAATCCGACACTTTGGCAGTGTAAGCTTCATCCAACAGAATGTTTTCCGGTTTTATATCGCAGTGAATTATGCAGTCTCGACATTCCTCATGAAGGTAGGTGATTCCCCTAGCCGTTCCAAGAGCAATGTTGAATCGATTTTCCCATTTCAATGATTTTCCGGATTGGTCTTTCGACGTTAAAAGGAACTTGTCAAGTGAACCATTTTTCAAGAATTCATACACTAGAAGCCTGTGACGCCCTTCACAGCAAAACCCCACCAATCTCACCAAATTCAAATGGTGTGTACTACTAATAGTTGCAACTTCCATCCTGAATTGCCTCTCACCTTGCTCAATTCCCTCGAGTTGCTTCACTGCAACCACCATTCTATTAGCCAGTGTTCCTTTGTAAACTGCCCCAAAACCACCTTCTCCAAGCCTCTCCGAAAACCCCTTTGTAGAGTGTTGCAGCTCCTTGTATGAGAACTTCACTGGTGCACCAGATGCATAATCAACAAGTTCGTATTGAACTGACATACGCCCCGATTTATTGCTATTGCTGTAAAACAAGCACCAAAAACCTATCCCTACTACAACCATAGCCAAAAGGCTGGCCATAACCACAGAGACAATGACCATAGTATGCAAGGAATCATTATCCTTAGGGGACGCTTCCTGATAAGGTGATGGATTTGGAATAGCTTGTCCACAAACTTTTATGAAAGAGGTGCTTGGAAGAACCGCGCCCTGATAGCCGCTAACGAAATCAGGCGTTTTCAGGTAACAAAATCCACTTCCATCAGCTACTAAAGTAGAAGCAGTGCAAGTACTACTAGCAAGACAATTGGTTCTACAAGCAACAATTGCAAGAGTGACCAACTGATCGGAAAGCTCAGGAGGATAAGTTAGGAACATGGTATGTTCTAATTGCAACATGGTAACATCCCCAGGACAATCCTCAATCTCCACTTTCCTTTTGCATCCTTTTCTGCCGTCATGTTCATTAACAGGCTCAAAGTTCTGAGATGGACATCCACAAACCGGTTTCGAATCCTTGTAAGTACAAATTCCCATGTTGCCGCAGAATCCGTAAACCTGACACTGATCAGTTACAGCTGCCCATGTCTGGGTTATATTCCCACTCCCATTGTTCCCACTACTGCTGTAAATTCTCAAATTCCCATCATTATCCATCCTTAAAAACCTAAACAAATCGTTGCTTTCACCATAGTCAGTAGTAAAAGCCATGCTAATCATCCCCCTAGCAAACGAAGGATCTAAACCTACCAAAATCCCATTAGACTGCAACATAAACCTAGGTGATGTCAAATTCCCATTGATAGATGAGTTGAACCCTAAACTCCAGTATTCAATAGTGTCATTCCAGTTCAAAGTAAGATTAGCTGATCTATCAAGAGTCAAGGAGTAAGACCCAGAGCGTAAAATCATACCAACGGTGAAATTCTGTGAAGGAACCAAGGTATTAGTCGGGTTGTGGAACGAGGACCATATTGGAACACTTTCATTATTGAGGAGCTGAAAGTTGCCCAAATCATCAAGAGACGCATGTGAAACACCTCTGTTAGCAGTAGCAGAGTCCCAAACAATGGCACCGGAGCCATTAGTTAAACGGAGGGCTCCATTGGAAAGCAAATTTAAAGTCCCACCAGAGTCGACAACAAGAGAAGCTCCATCACCAGTGCCATTGCTGCCATCACTAGCTGACCATACAATAACATCTCCAGCATTGTAAGTGATGGCAGCCACAAAAGAGGAAGGTGTAACAGGAATGAAAGAAAGTGAGAAACTGGTATTGGGTGACGACCATGTTTGGTTTCTATTTGAAGCTTGAAGAGTTGAGCCTAAAGGTATGAGAGTGGAAGATGAAGAAATGGTGAAGAGGAAGTTGAGGTAGAGGAGAAATAGAGAAAACTTTGACATTTTCTTTTCCATTTTTTCCCGAGGTTTCTTTGCTTTGTTTTCCTGCCATTATGTCAGTCCAATGTTGCATTTAAGGTTTACCAAATGACATCGACCTATAATCTGCCTCGCATTAAATAGCAATTGTTTTTCTTTTTTTGGTGAAACATTAAATAGCATTTGTTGAGAAAGAAAGGAGTGAAAGAAATGGTTTTAAGTTCCAGCATTTTTCATGGCCAAAAGTCAAAAAAACCGGTTTCCTAGACAAAATTTTGGCTGCTATAAACAAGGTTAAAATTCTTCCATTAGTCCCTTTACTTTGCAAAACTTATGGATTTAATCCATGTACTTTAATTTGGTCATTTTCAGTCCCTATACTTTTCAAGTTTAAAATTTTCAGTCTTGATAATTGGTAAATTTATTCAATTAAGTTTTTCTATTTTCAAAAGTTGACAAAACTAATATATTATCATATGTGTAATATTATATAAACTTATTATTTTCATGTATGGCTTACTAAAATTTTAAGTTGATAGCTATTGATGGTAGGCTTATAATGTCTCCTTTTAGGGTCAACAGCTGCCACTGAATGTCACTCAACCTGTTAACATCAACAACATTTTAAAAAGAAGAGAAGGAAATTTTTGTTGAGATTTAACTTGTGAGTCAATTAATTTGTGATGTGGATTGAAAATTTCAAAATATTTGAATTTTACCATTTTAGGTTTCATCAATAGAATAGGAAAGTTAAGTTATGTAAAACAAAAATTACATTATAATTATATATAAAAAAATTTATTTACTTTTTAAACAATTGCATCAAAGGTAAAACCAAGGAACCGAATTAACCTTCAACCCAATACACCTGTTTCATGTATCCGATCCTAGCGCCCATTGGCTCCTGTGCCATGACATGCATAATATCAGTTGCGAGTCTATAGAAAATGGAACGAGAACAAGAAACAAAAAAAGAACGGTCTGCAGAGGATAAGATTACCCGAGCCAGCTTAATTTAGGATTTCATTCCTAAAGTATATATATAATAAAAAAATAGGGGAGAAATTTACAGAAATAATATTAAAATAATAAATTTATTACTCAAATAATATAGCTTCACTTTTATTCATCCCAATGATATATTTTAAATAGTAAAAAAATTTTGAGTTTTGTGAAACCCAAAAAAAATCGTATCAAATTAAGGTGAAAACTTAAAATTATAATTTTTAAAAATAAAATAATTATTATGAAAAATTAAAACTCTTTAAAATTAAAAAAAATTAGGGATAAAAATAAAAAAAAGTATTTACAAAAAAAATATTGTAAATGTTGACCGTGAAAAATTTTAAAAATTTTAAAAATCTATTGACCCATTATTTAGTACATACTGATTGACCTAGACTAAAAAATTATATAAATTGACTGTTGAATCGTTTTTGTATAATTTATTTACTTTAAACCGGTTAGGCCAATAATTTTGCGAACCGATTGGTCAAACTAATTTGAAATTAGTTCAACTACCAATTCAATCGATTTTTTAGTTTGGTTTGATACCCGACCAACTAATCTAATACGATTTAGATAACATTGAATTTTAAAATTATTATTTTTAAAATTATTATTTTTTAATTTTTTAATTTTTTAATTTTTCATAATTTTTAATTTTTAATTTTTTTAATATTTTTTAGGTTTTCAAATTTTACCATTTGAAAACCCAACTATTCAAAACTTATCATTTGAATAAATAAAAATAGCTCTATATTATTTGAGTAATAAATTATTAAAAAAACTTGCCAATCAATTAATTTGTATAAAAAACCTTGTCGGTTAATTAATTTGTATGCTCGTCATTTATAAAAAAAAGAAAAGAAAAGAAGAAGTCACAGTCAAGTAATGTGGAATTAAATTTAAAAAAAGAAACCATTCAAATTTTAAAATTTAGGTTTAATTTGAATTTTAATCTTTGAATTTTTTTTTTCATTTTGCTTCTTAATTTCTTTTGACCAACTCCAATGCCTAGGGTTATTATACGGTTTTAATTTAGTCTCAAGTATTATTAGATTTCTCAGTTCAGTCCTTTGAACGTTAGAAAAAAATACCTATTAGGATATTCAACTAATCATAAATTATTACATGGTATACGCTGATACAATGACGACATCATCATTTGAAAAAAGAACCTAAAAATCTTTAAAAATAAAATAAAATTACAAAAATATATAAACAAAATATATATATATATATATATATATATATATACTTGTTTAAATTTTTTAAAATATGTTAGAACTTTTCAAAATGGTAAAAATATTAAAAATATAAAAAATAATAAAAATGATTAGAAATTGTAAAATATTGTAAAAAATATAAAAAAATTATTATAAATCATAAAAATTGTAAAAAAATATTAAAATTTTAAAAAAAATTTAAAATTTGTTGTATCTTAGAATAAATCACATTTAAAATATAAAAAATTTGATATAAAAATTGTATATCATAATTCCAAAAAGAAAACCAAAAAATATTTGAATAATAATTTAATACATTTTTAAATTATATTTTTAATATTTTAAAATACATAAATTTTTAGTATTGTACTAGTGTTATTGGTAACATGTTTATTTGGCTCGACTCCCCTTATTCAATATCTGAAGTAAGTTTCATTCATCCATCATCATGCACATGCTTCTTTTTTATTTTGTACTAAAGTTCTTTAGAATAGTCAAACACTATACAATAGTTCTTAAGATATAGCAATTATAAATTCAGATTGATTTATAAAACAATTATTATAGGTGGTATCCTTCCAAGAAAATGGTCTCATGTTCAAGTTCTAGTAAATGTGATTTATAAAATTTTAAAAAATATTAAAATTTCTAATTTATTTTTTAAAAATTTAGTAGTTTATATATATTGCAATTTTATAAATTTTCTATTTTTTAATATTTTTTAAAAATTTTAAATATTTTTTGTAAATTTTAATATTTTTATTTTTTAAAAGATTTTAAGGTTTTTTCGGATAGTGACATCATTATGATGTTGTCACATCCCAAAAATAGGATTAGTAGAATTGGGGTTTGTGAAACCGAGAGTGGTCACATCTCGATTTATAAGGTTATTATTGTGCATTTGTTAAATACGAAAGTTATTGGCCTAATGGTTAAGTGTTAGTGAATTTGTCATTAAAACCTAGGTTCAAATCCCTTCCCTCGCATCAAGCACGAGGCTCAATGGTAAAGAGTTAAAGCATCTATCCTAAGGTCCCAAGCTCAATAGTTAAATGTTAGTATGTAACATCCCGAAATAGGGCCTAAACGGAACAGTGGTTGCGAAACCACAAATCCGAGGTAGAAAAATTTATTTTATTATTATTTTGAGGTCTATGATATGTTTGCATGATTGTGTGAAAAGTTCGTGAAGAAATTCTATGCATAAAGTACTTAATTTGAAATTAGGGACTAAATTGAATAAATTGCAAAACTTGTGTTCTAGAAGTATTTTGCATAAAATTGAATTAGAATATTAATTAGGAGGTCTTAAATAGCAATTTGACCAATTTTAAGTTCATGGACAAAATTAGGACATGGAAGGAATTTTTGAAAGTTTAGTAGTAAGGGCATTTTGGTCATTTAGGGGTAAAATGAATTAAAAACAAAATTAAAAGCCAATTTTTGTCCATCTTCTTCATTAGGACGAAATTTCAAGGGTTCTCCATAGCTAGGGTTTGTTTCAAGCTTTCAAGCTCCATGAGCAAGGAAAACTGAAATTCAAGCTAAAATGGAGAAAATACCAAGTTGTGGACGAAATGGTAAAAGTAGCTATTTTTGCATACGAGGTAAGTTTACAGTAAATAAATGCAATATTCTTTTATTTTACATTATTATTGTAAATTTCCAGCATTTATATACTTATTTTATGAGAATATTTAAAGTCAAAATTAAAGGCAAAGTGACAGAGAAAAAGCATTAGGAAGCCCCGTTTGAACCTTAGGAATGTTAGGATATTGGGGTTGACAGGACAGGACAGGACAGAAATGAGCCATGTAAGTCCATATCAGATATATGGCTTTGGAGACAGGAATGAGCCATGTAAGCCCATATTAGATATATATATGGCATTGGAGACAGGAATAATTCATGTAAGTCCATGTCGAAGACATGGCATTGGCGTGATATTGATAGACAGAACGCACCCCCGGATCCTTAGTATTCTGAGTGGTTCAATGGGTCATTGTACATGTTAAATTACAGTGAATTATCAGCAAAAAGGAAGGTAGATTATATTTATGAATAGTGAAAGGTCGGTAAAGAAAGAAGGTAAGTAAGTAAAGAAGAAGGTAGAAAATGAGAAGTAAAGAAAGTTTATGAGGCTAGGTGACATTATATATAATCATTCATTATGCTGAATGTTGTAATTTATTTGCTTGTAAGCTTACTAAGCCTAGTGCTTACTCTCTTTATTTTCTTTTTCTTATAGTTTTTATCAAGCCACTCGGGGATCGAAGGAAACGTCGGAGACCCGATCACACTATTGAAGAAATCACATTGGTATAATTAGACGTTTAGTTTTGTGTATGGCATGTATAGGAACTTGGTTTCTTTTGATATGATATGATCAATGAATGATGTGTAAATACTTGCTAGTGATTAACTAATAGAATGGCTGATGATATACATGTTTAATTGTATGTATGAATAAGTAGTAACTATCACATGAAAACTAAGAAAAATGTGAAAGTAACTTAAAAACAGATTCAAGTATCAGAAATAATGTGATTTTGAAAAATCACTAAAAATCGTATAGACATGGTTTGATGGTGAATAATATATTAAATTAAATCTTATTATGTCTATTTTCTTATGGAATAAGCAAAACAGGTAAAGGTATTATATTTTATGAGATATCTGAGTTTTAGTGAAATAGGGTCAGAGAAAATTCTAGATCCCCTGTTTCAACTTTGGAAATTCACCATAAATTGTAAAAAAATAATTAGGTGGTTTAATTTATATGGTTAGAATCCTTATTGAATCTAGTTTTAATATAAACAAACAGTATAGTTATATTAATTTTGTATAGGGAGAAAAGTGGTTCGTAGTAAGTAGAGGTCAGTGCAGTTAAATTCTGAAACAGGGGTAACTTTAACTAATAAACTGTACTAATTGGGTAAGTCAAAAATTCTAGAAGAAAATTAGTAGATAGATATATGAGTCTAGTTTCAGGAAAAATTTACGGATCTTAATTTAGAGTTTTGAAACTCGAGAAATGAATTTTTAAGCAGCTATGACGCAGAAAAATAGTATAATTCGAAAATTAAAATAAGTGGTTTAGAGTTGTTTAAAAGGTAAGATAAGTTTAGTAACACCTCAAGCTTGACTCCGGTGACGGTTTCGGGCGTGGGGGCATTACATTTATTGGTATCAGAGCCAGGTTTAGTCGGTTCTCGGAACAGTTAGTGTGAGTAAATGTCTAGCTATACATGCCATACCTGTATTTTGATAGTGTGACGACTCCTGACGATTTTTAAATATTTTGTTTTATTGTAATGGATCCCGAGCGAGCTGGTGATGATGATATAGAAAGTAATGCGCTTGCTCCCGCGGAAGGGGTAGCGCCATCTGAGAATAGGCCAGTAACAGTTAATCAGGGAGGAGTGACTCGAGAAGCTCTCTTCCAAGCTTTAAATAATTGGTTTGCCGAGTTCATTCGCACGAATCCTAGAGTTAGACCTCCACCCCCTCATGACTCTCGAAGCTACCCATGTAGCTCAAGCTTCCCAATCAGTACACAATGATAAGAGAAAAGCCACCAGCTTGATAGAATCGGGAAACAAGGGGCGAAAGAGTTCCGAGCAACAAAACATGATGATGCAGAAAGAGCAAAATTTTGGTTTGAAAATACTATCGTAGTCTTTGATGAATTATCTTGTACACCCGAGGAATGTATGAAATGTGTAATATCACTTCTTAGAGACTCACCTACTACTGGTGGAAGACACTTGTATCAGTTGTACCAAAGGAGAGGATCACTTGGGATTTCTTTCGTAAGGAATTTCGTAAAAAGTACATCACTCGTGGGGTTATTGACCGTAAGAGAAAGGAATTCTGGAATTGAAACAAGGGAGCTACTGTGTTCTCCAAGATAGATTTGAGATCCGGATACTATCGATTATGAGTTAAAGAGTTAGATGTCCCAAGACCGCTTCCGGACTAGGTATGGTCATTATGAGTTCCTTGTGATGCCATTTGACTTGACTAATGCTCCCGCCATTTTCATGGACTTAATGAACCAAATTTTCGACCGCATTTTGGATAAGTTTGTAGTTGTGTTCATTGATGATATCTTGATTTATTCTCATGATGAGACCGAGCATGCAGAGCATTTGAGAACAGCTTTCTGATTTCGAGAGATAATCGCTTGTATGCCAAGTTTAGCAAAAGTGAGTTCTCGTTATGAGAAGTTGGTTTTCTTGGACATATTGTTTCAGTGAAGGTATTAAGGTTGATCCGAGCAAGATTTCAGCCATTGTTGATTGGAAGCCTCCTAGAAATGTATCGGTTAGAAGTTTTCTTGGTCTTGCTTGATATTGTAGAGGATTTTCCATGATAGCTACCCCGTTGACAAGATTTCTGCGAAAGGATATCAAGTTTGAATGGATTGAGAAGTGTCAACGAGTTTTGACAAGTTAAAAGCATTATTGACTAAAGCTCCTGCTTTAGTACAACCGTAACTGTAAGGAGTTTGTGATTTACTGTGATGCATCCATGAATGGACTTGGTTGTGTACTTATGCAGAAGGGAAGGTAATTGCTTATGCCTCTAGATAGCTAAAGCCACATGAGAAGAACTATCCGATACATGATTTAGAGCTAGCTACCATTAATTTTGCGTTGAAGATTTGGAGACATCATTTGTACGGTGAGAAGTGCCACATATTCACCGATCACAAAAGTTTGAAATTGAAGCAAAGAAGATGGCTAGAGTTGATTAAAGATTATGAGCTAGTGATTGATTATCACCTGTATATGTGTACCAAGAATGATGAGCTTATTCGAAAGATCTTACAGAAGCACATAGTAGTTTTTTTTGTCTATTCATCCAGTAGTACAAAGATGTATAATGATTTGAAGAAAATGTACTGTGGGGGTAGGAATAAAAAGGGAAATTTCGAGTTTGTTTCTAGATGTTTGATCCACAAGCCAGGTAAAGGCCGAACATCGTGTACCTTCAGTTTATTGCACTGTGCTAGTCCCCGAGTGGAAATGGAATCAAGTTATTATAGATTTTGTGACAGATTTGCCGCTTACACAGAAAGAAAGATGCGGTATGGGTTGTGATTGATAAGTTAACGGTCGGCTCATTTTATCCCAAACAGTATGGATTTTTCACTTGACAAGTTGGCCGAGTTGTATATTTCGAGATAGTCGACTACATGGGGTAGACGAGGCTACATGGGAACTCAAAGAGGCTATGTGAAAACAAAGACCCAAATCTCTTCACAGTAAGATTTTCTGGGGACGAAAATCCCTAAAGGGGGAGAAATGTAACATCCCGAAATAGGGCCTAAATGAGCAATAAAGGGTTGCGAAACCACAAATTCGAGGTAGAAAAATTTATTTTATTATTATTTTGAGGTCTATGATATGTTTGCATGATTGTGTGAAAAGTTCGTGAAGAAATTCTATGCATAAAGTACTTAATTTGAAATTAGGGACTAAATTGAATAAATTGCAAAACTTGTGTTCTAGAAGTATTTTGCATAAAATTGAATTAGAATATTAATTAGGAGGTCTTAAATAGCAATTTGACCAATTTTAAGTTCATGGACAAAATTAGGACATGGAAGGAATTTTTGAAAGTTTAGTAGTAAGGGCATTTTGGTCATTTAGGGGTAAAATGAATTAAAAACAAAATTAAAAGCCAATTTTTGTCCATCTTCTTCATTAGGACGAAATTTCAAGGGTTCTCCATAGCTAGGGTTTGTTTCAAGCTTTCAAGCTCCATGAGCAAGGAAAATCAAAATTCAAGCTAAAATGGAGAAAATACCAAGTTGTGGACGAGATGGTAAAAGTAGCTATTTTTGCATACGAGGTAAGTTTACAAAGAAATAAATGCAATATTCTTTTATTTTACATTATTATTGTAAATTTCAGCATTTATATACTTATTTTATGAGAATATTTAAAGTCAAAATTAAAGGCAAAGTGACAGAGAAAAGCATTAGGAAGCCCTGCTTGAACCTTAGGAATGTTAGAATATTGGGGTTGACAGACAGACAGATGTAAATGAGCCATGTAAGTCCATATCAGATATATGGCTTTGGAGACAGGAATGAGCCATGTAAGCCCATATTAGATATATATATGGCATTGGAGACAGGAATAATTCATGTAAGTCCATGTCGAAGACATGGCATTGGCGAGATATTGATAGACAGAACGACCCCCAAGATCCTTAGTATTCCGAGTGGTTCAATGGGTCATTGTACATGTTAAATTACAGTGAATTATCAGCAAAAAGGGAAGGTAGATTATATTTATGAATAGTGAAAGGTCAGTAAGAAAGAAGGTAAGTAAGTAAAGAAGAAGGTAGAAAATGAGAAGTAAAGAAAGTTTATGAGGCTAGGTGACATTATGTATAATCATTCATTATGCTGAATGTTGTAATTTATTTGCTTGTAAGCTTACTAAGCCTAGTGCTTACTCTCTTTATTTTCTTTTTCTTATAGTTTTTATCAAGCCACTCGGGATCGAAGGAAACGTCGGAGACCCGATCACACTATCGAAGAAATCACATTGGTATAGTTAGACGTTTAGTTTTGTGTATGGCATGTATAGGAACTTGGTTTCTTTTGATATGATATGATCAATGAATGATGTGTAAATACTTGCTAGTGATTAACTAATAGAATGGCTGATGATATACATGTTTAATTGTATGTATGAATAAGTAGTAACTATCACATGAAAACTAAGAAAAATGTGAAAGTAACTTAAAAACAGATTCAAGTATCAGAAATAATGTGATTTTGAAAAATCACTAAAAATCGTAGAGACATGTTTTGATGGTGAATAATATATTAAATTAAAGCTTATTATGTATATTTTCTTATGGAATAAGCAAAACAGGTAAAGGTATTATATTTTATGAGATATCTGATTTTTAGTGAAACAGGGTCAGAGAAAATTCTAGATCCCCTGTTTCAACTTTGGAAATTCACCATAAATTGTAAAAAAATAATTAGGTGGTGTAATTTATATGGTTAGAATCCTTATTGAATCTAGTTTTAATAGAAACAAACATTATAGTTATATTAATTTTTTATAGGGAGAAAAGTGGTTCGTAGTAAGTAGAGGTCAGTGCAGTTAAATTCTGAAACAGGGGTAACTTTAACTAATAAACTGTACTAATTGGCTAAGTCAAAAATTCTAGAAAAAAATTAGTAGATAGATATATGAGTCTAGTTTCAGGAAAAATTTACGGATCTTAATTTCAAGTTTGAAACTCGAGAAATGAATTTTTAAGCAGCTATGACGCAGAAAAATAGTTTATTTCGAAAATTAAAATAAGTGGTTTAGAGTTGTTTAAAAGGTAAGATAAGTTTAGTAACACCTCAAGCTTGACTCCGGTGACGGTTTCGGGCGTGGGGGCATTACATAGTACCCTTTACTAATTAGATTTTCATATTGCCCCTTTTCAAATTCTAATAAAATTTGTTCTCCATCTTTCTATTTCTTTTCTTTTTCTTTATACCATATTTTCATCTTATTACTGTTAATTAATTTTCCCCTACCAAATCATTCCCTCATTCGTTGATTTCTACCAATATTTAGATTGTCGTCAATTAGCTTTTATTATTTTTGCCAAAGATTAGTAAGTGCATTCGTTTCAATGATTAGATCTCAAATTACTGTAATATCATTATCCCATGTTAGTCTATCGATTCAATTAATCAATTTCTTCGGATATTGCCATATCCTTGATGATCTTGCCAAATCTTGATATCAATCATTAATTTGTGTGTATTAGTCGTTGAAGGATGGGATCTAGGTGAATCAGATCAAAATCAATCGTGGGGAACATCAATCAGAACCATGGTGAAAGGTGTTTTACCAAGTGAATCGAGGCAAACTGGGTGTAGGTTTAGGGCCACATGGTTTGCCACACGTCCACCACACGGTCATATGCTACTGTTTCGTTAGGGTATTTCGTTTTATACACGAACAAGAACCTTTCACACGGCCTACCATTCGACCTTGTCTCTTCTGTAGGATAATCTTAACGTTTACCACTCAGCCACAATCTATTACACGGCTTGGCCACGCAGTCGTGTGACCTCTATTTTAGAGTTTTGCTCAGAAATTTGTGAATTGTTCTGTTTAGTCCCTGTATAGTCCCCGTATTATTTTTAGAGTTTTATTTCACACAAATGAATCTTTGATAATATGTAAATTGGAACCCATGATCTGAGTGACTGAATTATTATTGTCATATGCATAATATGTAACACTCCTAACCCGTATCCATCGCCAGAACAGGGTTACAAAGCATTACCAAAGTTTACAGATCAAATAAACATATATTTCATATAAAATAACATTCATATCGGAAGCCAATCAAAATCAATTATATTGTCCCTTATGCGAGCCCTCAAGGCTCAAAATACACATTAGAAATAAGTCAGGACTAAATGGGGTACTCAAAATTTTTTTTAAGAAAACATCAAAAATTTTCAAAATTACAGGGGACACACGCTCGTGTGGCCAAGCCGTGTGTCTCACACGGCCATAAGACACGCCCGTGTCTCAAGCCATGTGGACATTTGAAATAGGGACATACGGCCGTGTCCAAACTTATGAGCTCTCTGACTTAGGCCATGTAACAACCCGATTTTCAGTGATGTTAGAAATAGTGGTTCAAGGCCACCAAATCCGACAAGTAAGTTTGTAAATGTTATTATTTAATATTTACGAGTCAAATATGGTTCTAGAAAGGTTTTTGAATTAGTAATTTGTGTTTTTTAAATATTTATTCGGTTAAGTGGTTTTAAAAAATGAAGTGTCGGGACCTCGTTTCTATAAACCAAGCCGTAAATATTTTTATAAATATTTATGTAGTGTCATTAAGTTAGTATTAAAGTTTGGTTGAAAAATTTTAACATTCCGATAGTTAATTAATTAAAAAGAACTAAATTGAAAATAGTGCAAAACTTATTAATTATAATAATTGAGTGATTAAATGACATGATTAATAAATAAAGGACTTAGGTGGTAAATATGCCTAAACTAATGAGGTGGGACGGCACATGAAGATTAAATAATAAAATAAAGTAAATGAAGCGTAAAATGGTAAATATAATGAAATTAAAACATATAAATTAAAGTTCTAAAAGTTTCTAGGCATTTCTTCTCTAAAAATTTGGCCAAAACAGCCATGGGAGAAAGAGTTCAAGCTGTTTTTAATATTTTGCCTCATGTGAGTTTATTTCTTGCCCTTTTCTTTTATTTTTTATGTTTTTGAGACTTTTATAATTAAGTCCAATTAAATCTTACTTTAGTTTTTGATTTTGTTAAAGATTTTGGATGTTTCCATTGATGAATATATATGATTTTTTATTCTAAATGATGAATTTGAGATATTATTGATTATTTAAAAGTATTTTGTTAAGTGATTTTGATGAATTTTTCGTTTAAGGATTTGTTTGTTAAATTAGTAAAAATACAAAGAATTGTTGTGAAATTATTGCAAAAATAGGCTGTATTAAACGCCATGAATATTTGGTTAGCTTGGATTTGTATTAAAATGGTGAATTTGTATGTTTTCAGCTCAGGGACTAAATTGAATAAAAGTAAAATTTTAGAGGTAATTTTGTAAAAATATAAAAATGATCAAATTGAATAAAATGAATTTTTTATTGTCTAAATTAATATATTAAATGAAATTATTAATTTAGATAAAGGTCGAGTGAAAAATTAAGGAAATAAAAAATTGCCAAAATGCCCCTGAATCTTGGTGTTTTTGCAATTCAGCCAGGTAAGTTCATATGGTTAAAATTTCATGGTTATTATTGATGTAGGAATGATGTAATGTATCTATTTATATTTTTTTTGTTGAAATTAAGATTGTGATAAAAGTACGAAAATTGAATTGAATGTTTAAAATGAGTAGAACGCAGGATTGAGTACGATTGTTCCGTGAAAAAAGAAGAATTGCTGGATAAGACCATGGTTGGACCATGGAAATTTTTAAATATATGACCATAGCTGGGGTATGGCATTTTAATGAAAAGACCATATCTGTGTAAGACCATGGTTGGACTATGACAGTGTTTATATGTAAAACCATAGCTGGGCTAGGGCATTCTGGTGATAAAACCATAACTAGGTTTTGGCACTACGAATGCAAGACCATGGCGGGGCCATGACAATGCATATATAAGACCATAATTGGACTATGGCATAAAGAAAATGATGTACTCATATCCGTAAGATGTTCTCCGATTTGACAAGGGTTGGTAAGTGATATATGGATTTAATAATTGAAAACTTAAGGTTATTATTGGTATTGATCTTAAATAAATGTAACCATTGATATTTAAATGATATAACGGGAAAAGTTCTGATATGAGATAACATGAGTTTGAAATGAACTATTACCGGTAGTATATACACGAAATTCATGAAAATGATGGTACATGAAATATTGAAATAATGAAATGAATGATATATGTTTACGAAAAAATGACAAGAGAATGACATGTATCATGACATGTAAATATGTGATTATCTTTGATATGTTGATACAAGGAAATTATGTATGTTGTGACGAATAATAAACTCAAGTGTGACATGTTGAGAAAATAAGTTTATTAATGTTGAATTTATATGCAATATGTGCAAGTACGCTAACCAGTGTTGTTGCTTGATGCTTAGGAAAATGACAGGCTATTGGTTGAATGGTAATATAATTATTTATATAATGTATTGAAATGGTAAGTATTTAAGTGAAAATATGCTAGTGCTCATGAAAGAGTGGTAAGGTTTAAATTATGCAATTTCTTATGAAATGACTTATCAAGTGATCAATTTGAAAAAGGCTTTGGTTAAATACATTAGCTTGTGACCATGGTTGAATGATATGATTATGACTTGTGTGTTAAGCATATGAAATAAGTGTGTAAAGTAAAGAAATGCAAATGCAAATAAAGAAATTTGGAAGAGTTAAAGTTATATATAAAATCCTACTAAGCTTGGGATAATATGTATAATTGATACTATGAATTTATTCACCTTGTGAATTAATGAATATAACTTTATGAGTTTTGTGGTATCAATATTGGATTGTTTTTATATGTATAAGTTTTATATTTGAAATGAATTGATATGATTAAGGTTTATATGAGCTTATTAAGCATTCGTTGCTTATGTAGCTGTTTTCCTTTACTTATCAAATTATCGAAAGCTCGATCGGGTTGGAAACTTTGTCGGAGTTATATCACACTATCCATCGGTTCTATCGGTACTTTCAGATGTTTTGATTTTAATTATAATGACATGTATAAGTATTCTGGTTAATGTTGGCCTATATGAGTTTTGTTAATATTAGTCACTTATTTGGCTTGTGTTTTGGCACATTTTGGTTTGTGCATATTTGCCTTATATGGTTAATGTGTGGGTTGGTTTATGGTTGTATAGTGCAAGGTAAAATGTTAGCTAAATGTGCATTTATATACATGTGTTTTGGTATGTTTTGGTTGGTAGGTGACTTGGTTTGAAATAATGCAAATTAGCTTGGTAAACCATAGGTACAATTATGCAAATAAGTTAGTTATACATATGAGTATATTGAATACATGAATACACATGTAATATTCTATCATCTGAGGTGCTTGAAGGAATAATGGTTGTATGTGAAGATATTATATATATTTAAGGCTTGATTTTTACTTGTTTTGGATGATTTAATATGGCTTGTTTACATGTATGATGATAATTGTAGATACATGCCTTGTTGGGTGAGAAAACTAGCTTATAAAATAGCCTATTTTCTTCCACACGGGCATGTCTCTTGACCGTGTGAGCCACACAGCCTGATCACACGGCTGTGTGACTCCTGCAGTACTGTTGAAAATATTAAATGTTTCCGAAAATTTTTTTAAGTTTCCGATTTAGTCTCGATTTATTTCTAATGTGTATTTTGGGCCTCGAGGGCTTGTATAAGGCACAATATATATGATTTTGATTGGTTTTTTACATGAATGATATATGATATGAAATGTTTGCATTTTCTGTCTGTTTGATTTGTAAATTTTGGTAATGCTCTGTAACCCTGTTCTGGCAACGGATTTGGGTTCGGGGGTGTTACATTTATTGGTATCAGAGTTATGGTTTAGTCGGTTCTCAGATTGAACGTAGCATATGTGAAGTCTAGAATACATGCCATTATATAACCAGTGATAGTGTGATATCTTCCGACTCTGATGAGATTTATTTTTAATTATGGACAGAGATGTTTTCCAACCGAGCTAATTCTGATAATGCTGAAGCGATACTCAAGTATTTGATTAAAAAATTGCTTATGATGAGTAGATATGGAATTCATAAAGGTATGAATAAATGTTTATAATAATTATATTGATGATAAATGTTACGTTATACGTGTGTATATATATGAGACTAAAATTTTGAGCCTTTACGACATCCACCCCCTCACCTGTATGTCTTATACAATGGAATTCACAAGATTTATATTGATTAAGTTCACAAGTATGAAACTGAAAAGTTCAGTGGTTAAATGATTAATAATGTGGTCAGAACTGATAATGGGTTAGTAAGTAAAGACAGTTCTAGAAGAGATATTAGATTATTCTAAAGATTATTCAAGATACATAATGTTATTATTAAGGAAGAAATTATTCACGAATAATCGACTTATTCAGGTATGGAATTTAAAGAACGGGTTAATCAGAATTTCCTCTGAATTGATTTCTTTAGTGATTAGGATGTATGGAATCATTTATGGTTGTAGTAGTCAGTGGGATAGTGTTGAAGTTGCAAAGATATCTGAATGTAGCTGTTATAGTCGAGTATTTTATAGCGATCTTTTCTAGGTATTCTATATGTTCTTTTATCTACAAAGATATATGCAACTATTCATTTTCAAATGTGATTCTTATCATATGGAAAGGCTAGTTAATCATAATGTGGATGGAAGTATTGTTAGTCTGGTTTATGATCGGTATTGCTCTATATTTCTTTGGCATTCTATTCTATTATGTTAGGTAGAAGGTTTAATGATAAAACATATATAAAGTTATTTTATTTCTTCTACTGGTTGATGTTTTGAAATATATATTTGTAATTTATGTTGTCTCTGTCACAACTGATTTTAGTGCGTATGAGTGATATTCTTCTTCTGGATTTTCTCTGGGATATCTGGAACGACGGAAAATGTGCAAGTGTACACAATCGCAACAAGTAATAAAGTGACAAGTAAATGTCGAGTTATCGTACCCACAAGGACTGTAAAAAAATTATTTATGAAATTAATTGTAAAACACTTTGGTGAGGTAAAAATAATTTGGTTTTAAAAGGTGGTCAAAGACTATTTAAAAACTAAGTAAATAATTAAAATAAAACAAAGGAGTTCTAATGCACGATTTCAAATAAGGTTTAATCAAGATAACATACTTGTGTTGGATTAATTACATTTCTTTAACTTAGAATTATCAAACTTATGTTTATATTACTACGAATAAATTCACGGCAACTCGGTAATTTGCTAACTACTGCTCATATATACTTATTAAATTAATCAATCTCTTGAACATTTTTCAATGTCAATCCAAGAGGTTAATCAATCTTCACAAGCATGTAAAAGATTAAGTGTGGTAACAGGGTATTTCTACCTTGAAACAATTTAATCACAAAAATCTTGCAAGTTATGCAAGGCATATGTATCGTCGAATACAATGCTAATTTAAACTTCAGCTACCTTAGAAGAATAAACATGCACTGATTAATCATTGTGTCTATTAATTATAATTTCAATATGATTTAATAATTAATTCATTAGTTATTTAACAATTATATTGCAAGAATAACTTAGGCATGATTTTACTTAACCAAGCAATTTACTGAGGTTTATAACAACATAAACATCATTTTAACAATTCAAAAAGGCATAATATAATCAACCCAACACAAACGTAATTTAAGCTAAATTGATTAAAATAACCATTTCAATAGCATAAATATTCATAAACATGTTCGTCAAAACAACAACAAAAATTAAAGAGATAGGGAACAAGAAGCAAATCTGGTGTTCCTCTGTGGCTTGACTAGTTACTCTGTTCTTCGTTCTTCATTGCCCTCGGCTATCAAGGTGGCTTATGAACACCTAATTGCTGGTCCAAAATGGCTGATGAGAGCCTCTTTCCCAAGAGAAGAAATTGACACTTGAACAAAAAGGGAAATGGGATGGAAAAAATGGAGAGAAAAGTGAGAGAGGAGAATAGAGAATGATAGAATGTTATGGGATTGAGGGATGGTTTGAATGATCAGCAAGGGGTGGATTTTATAGCTGATTTTGGCTGCTAAAAATAGAAAATTCCAGCAACCAAAGAACCCCCCTATGGCCTGCCATCTACTTGGCAAAAGTTGAGATTTTCAACTTTGCTAAAAATAGCCTGGGGCAAATCTACAAAGCCACAATTAAAGGTGGGGTTTGAATGCAATTTGGAAGTCTTCCAAGGGCCTTTTTGTAAGCATATTTAATCAGATAAAATTCTGATTTGGGTCAGCATATGGACGGTTCTGGGCTGCCTAATTAGTGGCTGGTTCAGTTCACTCAATATGGTTCTACCAATGCGGTTCAACTGGACCCTTTCTCCATAATTAATTAAAAATAATTTATTTAACCCAAATTAAATGGGGAATAAATTAAAATTAATTAAATTATGAATTTATACACATTTTTGGGCCGTCTTAGGCTGGAAATTAATGTGCCTCGATACTTCAAATTGCTTCTCGCTTTTGTGCTTTCAGCAGTGTCAGCCGAGCCAATTTTTGCCCTTTGCGTGAACCTGTCGAAAATAGTCAAATTTAATCAAAATTAAGTATAAAATTAACTAAAATTCACCATGTTCATATTTTTAACACAATTTAATTATTTTATAATATTTAATTTTTTCGACAAGAATTTAACTGGTTTTGCATGAATTTAAGTAAAAATGGGTATGAAAAGGTATATAATTTTTTGTGTTTCCACACCCCCAACTTAATTCATTGCTCGTCCCGAGTAATGCAAAAATTTTGAAAAGAATTTATCGGAAACACTTCCGAAAAAATCCTTCAGAAAAACATTCTCCCTAAAATTATGAATTTGATATACTCATGCTCAAAAACAAGAAATATGATAGTTATGCTACTTAAGTATAACGTTCAAATTAGATTCAACAACTTATTATAATAGCAAATTTTAGACTAAATGCTTTTGTAATAAAGACATGTTAACCCTTACCAATTTGATTTTTATTCCTTTATTCAAGACTAAGCTGTAATCATTAAGCTTAACTTATGTCTTCATATGTTGATCGTAGCAATTTCTCTCCACTAATGTAGGTAGCATTAGGAATTTGAATCAATAGGTCTTAATCAAGGTTGTAACATGGCTAGGCTAGGGGTAGGTGAAAGATGGATAAATTTTGGCTTAAAGCCCTAGACTTAGCGTCAATCGAACCTTCGAAATTTTTACCTACGATACACCAGCTTGACTTTCATATGCTCTTTTGTACATCCCTTTCAAATACATGTGCTCTTTTTTTTTAAAACTAACACGAGCACTTACTTTTTGTACTACAATTCTCGAGAAATTGATACTTCTTTTCAACTCCCCCAAACTTATTTTCGAAGAACATTTTGAATAGTACTGATTCTAGTGTTTGGGACAATTTTAAGATCATTAAGCAAAAAGTAATGGCTAAATATTGCAAGGGTCGAAATAAAATTAGGCTATATAGTCTCAAAGTTGGGTTTCAAAGGATAAAATTTACCATGGTGGGCTTGAAAGGCTCAAATGGTCCAAAAAATAGTTGCCTAAATAATTTCCAACGTTCGATGCTCCTTAGGATTTCGCCTCAAGAAACTACTGAGTCAATTCTAAAGACTTAAACTTTCATGCATACCTAACTTTCCTAAAGAACTAAAAATTTTATGGTACGAATTTGCATGCTTTATTAAAAATACATTCATGTCATTATTAAGCTAACATAATAATTTATTGAAATAATAGAACTTTATTCATACTCAAGTTTAGCATACTTAACAAAATTCAAATTTTTGAACAAAATATATCCTAATCATAATTAAAAGAAAAAAAAATTATTCTGAGTGAAAATTTTGGTCCCCCAACTTAAAATGAACAATGTCATCATTGTTTAAAGTGAATAAATACCATACACCAAGTAGGATTCCAGAAAAGAGGAGGTGAGTCAATTTGACTGCTTAAGCACCAAGCTTTCTCTGAATCCAATCCTAGACATGTATATATCTATTGCCACACTTTATATTTTGTGACTTGTTCACATTTACTCATAATTTCCATCTCTTGTTTTATTATACTGAAATAAAAATTCCTAATTAAACTTAATCCTAAAAATAATCTAAGAGCAAAAATAAAGTAAAGTCAATATCCCTCCTTTTTATTTATTTACAGATCCTTCCAAATTGGATTCATCTTTTGCTTCATCATTATTGCCTTTGCATGAATCGCTTCGCTCCTTCTTTGATAATGGACTCCATGGTTCAAATATGAAATCTGGAAACTCAGGTACAAAAATAAATGGGTCATTGTATATTTTCTGAAAAGCACTGCTCATCGAGTCATCCCTTTTTTTTTTAAGTATCTCCAGTAGGCATGTTGCTGCCATTGCATATGTTGCATTAAGTCCATAAATTTTGATAGTGCATCTCGAAGGTCTGGGCTAGGCGGTTGAGCTCTAAATATTGAATTTTCAGCATCAAGTTCAGCTTCTGGCTCCATTGATTCTACCTTATCAGGGACTTCAAATGATTGTATTGTGGGATCTTCTTCTTCATCAGGGTCCTCAGGTTCCTCACTTCCTTCAACTCGTTCTTTGTAGAACCCAGTCTCCAAATGACTCGGTAGAGGTCCCAATCTGTGATTGTGCTTTGGCTATACCCTGTCTTCCTTACATTTGCAAGAATTTCAGCTTTCAAGCATAGAATTGTTATTGTAAAGGGGAAGTGAGCAGGGCCAGAGCGTTTAACGGAAAAATTCCATATTTCCTTCAAGATGATCTTTCCCACATCAATGGTCTTACCAGTTAGGATCAAGTACAATAAGACCATTCGCTCTAACGAGATTGTAGTCCTATGTGAGCTAGGCATAACGCTGAATCGAATGAAGTAAAACCATACCTTTGCAAGTGGCGTCAAATATTCTTTTCGACAAGTGTAGATTCCTTGTTTTGACATAGTCCACGTAGAACCCTGAATTGTCAATTCCTCGAGAATTTCTTGTAAATTCTCAGGCTTGATATTGCTCATTAATGTGGAATATTCATCGTTTTCAAAATTAGGTATTTCAAAGAACTCATTAATAGCATTTGAATTTATCGGTACCTTGATTCCGCGAACTGAAACTTCTGTCATCTCGCTTGAAGTTAAATTCGCATAGAACTCACGAACTAGCACCTCATCCACATTAGGTCTCTTTTCACAAAACAGTTCCCAACTGAGGGTTTCAACAACTTGACAAATACGTGCCATAAAGTCTCTGTAGTTGCTTTCCTTTAATGTAAAGCCTTTCTCTGGATGCATCTGTTAATTTTTTAAGATACTTTTGTATCTCACTTTGGCTTCTTCACAGTGGAACTTGTTTTGTGTTTCATCAATTTGAGCAGAAGCACGAGTTCTCTTGCGAGGCATGTTTAACCAGATCATAAGATGGGAAAATTATTTTCCCAAAAATTTAATAAAAATTATTAATAATTTAATGAATTAAAAAATTAACTAATTGAATAAAATTAAAATTTAAGAGAAAATTAGGTCTTACCACTTTTTTTTTTAAGAACTTTTAAAAATAATAATAATAATTATGAAGAAAAAGATGACAATTTAAAAGAAGGGTTGGAAGGCTTGGCTAAAGGGCTTGGTGTGCAAGGTGGCTAGGTGCTTGGACGGATGGTGCGTGTGGGAGCAGCAATGCAGCAATGAGCCTTCAGCAGCAGGCCTGGCGTGGACACTAAGGCGCTGGGCGCTCGTGCGTTGTGGCCTGGAGCAGTAGGCGTGCGCGGATAGAAGCCTGGAGCAGGACTCGGCCTGGACAGCTGTTGGGTAGGAGCAACAGGCGCGCATGGATGAGCGCTTGGTGCGAGCTGAGGCTGGAGCAATAGGCGTGCGATGGAGCTCGACGTGCAGCGGTCTGCTGGGTGTGTGTTGGTCAGTCAGCTTGGCTAGGCTTGCGGCACTTAGGGGTTTGGTGTTTTGGGGTTTTGAAGATGAATGAATGGAGGGAGAAAGGTTGATGGTATTTATAGATGGAAAAATAAGATTTGTAGTAGAATTCTTAGAAAATTTTAATGAAAAAAATCTTAAGTTCTAATTCTACTCAAAATTTAACAACAATTAATAATTATATATATATATATATATATATATATATGAAACTATCAATTGCCATTAATTTATTAAGATAACCATAAAATATAATTAAAATACGATTAATCCTAATTCTAAGCTAAGTTGATAAAAAATAATATATAAATTATAATAAATATAATTATATATTAAGGTTTATCAAATTAATAAATAATATTAAAAATATTTATTCTATATGCTTTTTGAAAATATTTACAACGAGAAGTACCTAGTTTTTATTATTTACAAAAAGAGTAATCAAATTTTAGAAATAATTCAATTAAGTCCCTAGACTTAATGAAAATTTAAAATTGATGTGCAAATTAAAACGTGGATCAGAATTGACCCTTTTATTTGAAAAATTAAAAATTTATTTTCCTATTTAGGGAATAATTTCTCAAGAAATTATGTCAAAATAAATTCCCAAGAAAGATTAGAGGGGTCACAAGTGGTCCCACTTAAGTTCCAATCTCCTAGACAGAATTTATTTAAACATACTAAACCCGAAAATATACCTTAAATCATTTATTCAAAAAATAAAACGAGAAATTAAGTATCCGATAAAATGAACGAGATTTTATCCCGTTCAATTTTATCTCCCCAATAATATTTTAGGCGCTGAGCATTAACTCGAAAATTACCTCTCTTACCTTAGAGTTCAACAACTCCATATGGATAGACTTGATGAATCGTAAATGGACCGGACCAACGTGATTTTAACTTACCTTGGAAGAACCTTAATCTGGAATTGAACAACAAGACTTGCTGACCTGCTTCAAATTCTCGAACTCAAATGTGTTTGTCATTCCATTTCTTGAGTCTTTCTTTAAATAATTTGGCATTTTCATATGAAAACATTCGGAACTCTTCTAAATCATTAAGTTGGAACATCCGTTTCTTTTTCGCGAGCTTAGGATCCAAATTAAGCTATTGAAGAGCCTAGTAAGCTTTGTGCTCTAACTTCAAGGGTAGATGACATGTTTTCCCAAAAACCAACCTGTAAGGTGACATCCCTAAAGGTGTCTTCTTGTATGCTGTTCTATAAGCCCACAAAGCATCATCTAGCCTTTTGGACCAATCTTGTCGGTTCAGGCAAACTACCTTCTCAAGTATGCCTTTGATCTCCTTATTTGCCAGTTCAGCTTGCCCATTCGTCTGCGGATGGTAAGCTGTTGCAACCTTGTGTTTCACTCCATGCTTGTCTAATAACCATTTTAACCACTTGTTCACAAAATGGGACCCTTCATCACTAATGATAGCTCTTGGCGTTCCAAACCTTGTGAACACATGTTTCTGCAATTATTACAACCTTTTCATTGTTTGTCAAATAAGCTTCAGCCTCGACCCACTTGGACGCATAGTCTACTGCTACCAATATATACTTATGACCAAAAGACTGAGGGAAAGGACCAAGAAAGTCAATACCCCATACATCGAACAATTCTACCTCAATGATGTTTGTTCGAGGCATCTCATTTCTGTTGGTGACATTTCCGACCCTTTGACATCGGTCATAGCATTTTACGTACACATATGCATCCTTGAATAGTGTTGGCCAAAAGAATCCGGCTTGCAATACTTTGGCCGCTGTACGAGTACCTCCGAAGTGCCCCCCACTCAGAGCTGAGTGACAATGGTATAAAATCTTTTGTACTTCATCTTCTACCACGTATTTCCTAATCATCTGATCTGTACACTTTTTAAACAAATATGGCTCTTCCCAGAAATAGTACTTCACATCGTGAAGAAACTTTCTCCTTTGTTGATATGTCTTATCAATTGGCATCAAACCATAAGCTAAATAGTTAGCAATATCAGCAAATCAATGGGTATTATGGACATGACTTACCTTCAGTATGTGTTCATCTGGAAACATATCTTAAATTGGTATAATAGGATAATTCCCTTCTTGCGGCTCCAATCTGGACAAGTGATCTGCTACTTAGTTTCTAATCCCTTTCGATCTTGAATTTCTAGATCGAACTCTTGAAGTAGAAGCACCCACCAAATCAGTCTCGGCTTACCATGTTTTTTGGCAAATAAGTACTTAATTACTGAGTGGTCCGTATAGACAGTTACTTTGGTACCTACAAGATAAGATCGAAACTTGTCAAAAGAAAATAAAATAGTAAGTAACTCTTTTTCTGTTACCGTATAGTTTAGTTGAGCTCCTGTAAGAGTTTGGCTTGCATAGTAGATGGGATGAAAAACTTTTTTCCTTCGCTGGCCCATGACAGCTTCTATCACGAAGTCGCTTGTGTCACACATTAATTCAAATGGCAAATCCTAGTCTGGCGTGACGATTATGGGTGCCGTAACTAATCGACTCTTCAAATCCTTGAAAGCTTTTAAGAATTTATCATCGAACTTGAATGTCATGTCCTTCTCTAATAATTTGCACATGGATTTAGCAATTTTGGAGAAGTCCATGATAAATCTTCGATAGAAACCGGCGTGGCCAAAAAGCTCCTAACACCCCTTATAGATGCTGGCAGTGGAAGCTTCTCAATAACCTCTACCTTCGCTTTATCTATCTCGATCCCATGTCTCGTTATCCTATGCCCTAGAACAATTCCTTCTCGTACCATAAAATGGCACTTCTCCCAGTTAAGTACAAGATTCGTTTCTTCGCATCGTCTTAGTACCTTAGCTAGATTGGCTAAGCAATCATCGTAAGTATCTCCGAATACTGAAAAGTCATCCATAAAAACTTCCAAGTACTTCTTAACCATGTCAGTAAAAATAAACATCATACATCTTTGAAATGTAGTAGGTGCATTACATAAACCAAATGACCTGCATCTAAATGCAAATGTACCGTACAGGCAGGTGAACGTTGTCTTGTGTTGATCTTTCGGTTCTAATGGAATCTGATTATACCCCGAGTATCCATCGAGAAAACAGTAATAGTCTCGCCCCGTGAGTCTATCCAGCATCTGGTCCAAGAACGGCAAAGGAAAGTGATCTTTCCTAGTCGCCTTGTTCAGCTTCCAGTAATCGATGCAAATCTTCCATCCCGTAATTGTTCTAGTTGGTATCAACTCGTTATTCTCTTTCTCTACGACTATGATACCTCCCTTCTTTGGCACGCACTAGACCAGACTTACCTACTAATTGTCTGAGATGGGATAAATGATACCCGCATCTAACCACTTGATAATCTCTTTTTTCACCACATCCTTCATAATGGGGTTCAATCTTCGTTGTCCATCAATCGTCCCTTTTTTTCCATCTTCCAGGATAATCTTGTGCATGCATATAGATGGACTAATATCGCGAATATCGACTATGGTCCATCCGATAGCCTTTTTGAATTGTTTCAAGACCAGGATGAGTTTATCTTCTTACTCAGTAGTTAATTTTGTTGAAACAACCACAGATATAGTAGAAGAGTTAACTAAATACACATTTTAGATGTGAAGGTAGTAACTTGAGTTCTAATTTAGGTGGCACCTCGATTGACACTTTTGGTTGGGCATACTCCCTCTTCTTTAACGCCAAAGATTCAAAACGGGATTGCGGATTAAATCCCCTCTGATTAGCCTCTAGCAAAGCTAAGTACTCATCCTCCTCTTCATCATTTAGAGGGTCCGATGTCAAAATTCTTTCCGATGGATCCTCAACAGAGTTGAGTTCCTTTTCCACTATTAAATCCTCTAAGTCGGATACTGTAGAACAATCATCAATCGCGTCAGGAAATCTCATAGACTTAAAAACATTAAATCTTACCTGATCATCCTAAACACGCATCGTAAGCTCGCCCTTCTGCACATCAATAAGGGTCCTTCTGGTTGCTAAGAATGGTCTTCCTAGGATAATTGGTACTTCTTTGTCTGCTTCAAAATCTAGAATCACAAAGTCAGCAGGAAAGATGAATTTATCTACACGTACCAATACATCCTCAATTCAATTTTTCCTTCTGGATGTGCTAAGGATTGATCTGCTAGTTGAAGTGTAACCGTAGTAGGTCTAACTTCACCTATCCCCAACTTTCTAAATATTAACATAGGCATCAAGTTTATACTTGCACCCAAGTCACATAGTGCCTTACCACAATATGTTGCTCCAATGTTGCAAGGTATGGTAAAACATCTAGGATCCTTCAACTTTGGGGGTAGTTTGTCTTGAAGATATGTGCTACATTCTTTCGTTAGAGCTACTGTCTCAAATTTTCCAAGTCTTCGCTTCTTGGATAGGATATCTTTCATAAACTTGACATAGTTCGGCATTGTTCAAGTGCCTCTACCAACGGGATGTTGATATGAAGTTGCTTGAGTACATCAAGGAACTTCTTGAATTGAATTTCCTGTTTTTACTTCTGAAATCTTTGAGGGTAGGGTGGTGAAGGGTTCATTACTGGAACTGGTACTGGTTGGTTTGTCTTTGGTGGCAATTTTGCATCTAACGCAGTTGTTAGTTGATCAGAATTGGGTGGTTTTGAGGTTACTTTATCGATTTTTACAGATTCTGGTTCTGGTGAAACTGGGATTTCAACACTTGGTTGAACTTTCTCTGAGTCTTGAGTGTTAGCTGGCTCTTTTTCAGCTTCGATAGTGTTGGGCTCTACTGTCTTTCCACTCCTCAACTTTAACGCTTTGCAATGTTCCTTCCCCGGATTTCTTAGATTCTCCATATCACTGGGTAAAGCACCTTGTGGTCGGTTCCTAAGTTCAGTTGCAAGCTGGCTCATTTGGTTTTCCAGATTCTTCAATGAAGCTGCTTGGCTTTGAATTAAGGCATCATTCTTCGCCATGTATGCCTTCAGCAGATTCTCCAAGCTATTGGATGGTTCAGCTTGAACTGGTTTCTAAACTTGTTGGGAAAAATTGGGCGGCTGAGTCGGTCTAGGTTAGGCATAGTTGTTACTGGTTCCAGCCCCTTGGTTACTCCAGGAAAAATTCGAGTGGTTTCACCATGATGGGTTATAGAAGTTGGATTACAGTCCTTGCCTTCCTTAATTTTGATTTTGGTTACCTATGTAATATACAGATTCGGGGTTCGATAGACATTCTTCGAACAAATATCCTTCCCCACAAAAAAACATAGGCTATACTCTCAAATTGGTGAGGTGGTTGGGCTGCAAAACTGTTGGACCCATTAGTGGTAAGATTCTTAAGCATTGAAGATATTGAAGATACTTGAGATGCGAGTGAAGTGTGAGCGTCTACTTCATGTATTCCAGCAACTCGTCTTCCTGATGTGGCTCGATTGGTTGGCTATTGATAATTGTTACTGGCAATCCTCTCGATGATTTCGTAAGCCTCATTATAAGATTTAGAAAGGAGAGCACCATTAGCAGAAACATCTACTACCATCCTTGCGTGAGCGTTGAGACCATTATAAAATGTCTCAAGTTGGATGCAATGTGGGATTTCATAATGAGGGCACTTTCGTAATAACTCTTTGTACCTTTCCCATGCCTCATACAGGGATTCATCATCCATTTGTTAGAAGGCAGTGATCTCGTTCCTCAACTTAGCATTCTTGCAAGGCGGGAAATACTTCATGAGAAATCTTTCTGCTAACTCTTGCCATGTGGAAATTGAGTTTGGTGGCAATGAGTTCAACTAGGCTTGAGCTTTGTCCCTTAATGAGTACGGGAACAGCTTCAATCATAATGTATCTTCAGGTACTCCGGCTAATTTGAAAAAGTCGCCCACCTCCATAAACAATCTTAAATGAAGATGAGGATCTTCGGTAGGCATTCCACTGAATTGGCCCACTGTCTGAAGCATCTGGAATATGATTGGCTTTAGCTCGAATTATTGTGCCTCAATTTCTGGTCTTCTAATACCCAGATTAAGATCATTAAACACTAGCACAACATATTATCTTAAGGCTCTATCCCTATCATTAGTAATAAGGATAGGATTTTGAGAAAGATTTGCTCCATTTCCTTGATTCATATTCTCGAAATCCATTCCTTCAGTCCTTCTCTGATTCACTTGTCTTCTTCGCTGTCGAAAGGTTCGTTCTATCTCAAGGTCTACAGGGAGTAAGTCAATAATCTAGTCAATACTTATAAACACATGAAATAATCACAAAAAAATTAAGTGAGTTAAAAATTAAACAGAATAGTAAAACAAAATGTAAAACTAACCAATACACAAATAATGACCTTTTTTTAAACAGTCCCCGGCAACGGCGCCCAAAACTTGGAACGACGGAAAATGTGCAAGTGTACATAATCGCAACAAGTAATAAAGTGACAAGTAAATATTGAGTTATCGTACCTACAGGGACTGTAAAAAGAAATATTTATGAAATTAATTGTAAAATACTTTGGTGAGGTAAAAATAATTTGGTTTTAAAAGGTGGTAAAAAACTATTTAAAAACTAAGTAAATAATTAAAATAAAACAAATGAGTTCTAATACACAATTTCAAATAAGATTTAATCAAGATAACATACTTGTGTTGGATTAATAACATTTCTTTAACTTAGAATTATCAAACTTATGTTTATATTGCTACGAATAAATTCACGGCAACTCTGTAATTTGGTAACTACTGCTCATACATACTTATTAAATTAATCAATCTCTTGAACATTTTTCAATGTCAATCCAAGCGGTTAATCAATCTTCAGAAGCATATAAAAGATTAAGTGAGGTAACAGGGTATTTCTACCTTAAAACAGTTTAATCACAAAAATCTTGCAAGTTATGCAAGGCATATGTATCGCCGAATACAATGCTAATTTAAACTTCAGCTACCTTAGAAGAATAAACATGCACTGATTAAGCATTGTGTCTATTAATTATAATTTCAATACGATTTAATAATTAATTCATTAGTTATTTAACAATTATATTGCAAGAATAACTTAGGCATGATTTTACTTAACCAAGCAATTTATCGAGGTCTATAACAGCATAAACATTATTTTAACAATTCAAGCAGGCAGAATATAATCAACCCAACACAAACTTAATTTAAGCTAAATTGATTAAAATAACCATTTCAATAGCATAAATATTCATAAACATGTTCGTCAAAACAACAACAAAAATTAAAGAGATAGGGAACAAGAAGCAAATCCGGTGTTTCTCCGTGGCTTGACTAGTTACTCTGTTCTTCGTTCTTCATTGCCCTCGGCTATCAAGGTGGCTTATGAACACCTAATTACTGGTCCAAAATTGCTGATGAGAGCCTCTTTCCCAAGAGAAGAAATCGGTACTTGAACAAAAAGGGAAATGGGATGGAAAAAATGGAGAGAAAAGTGAGAGAGGAGAATAGAGAATGAGAGAATGTTGTGGGATTGAGGGATGGTTTGAATGATCAGCAAGGGGTGGATTTTATAGCTGATTATGGCTGCTAAAAATAGAAAATTCCAGCAGCCATAGAACCCCCCTATGGCCGGCCATCTACTTGGCAAAATTTGAGATTTTCAACTTTGCTAAAAATAGCCTAGGACAAATCTACAAAGCTACAATTAAAGGTGGGGTTTGAGTGCAATTTGGAAGTCTTCCAAGGGCCTTTTTGCAAGCATATTTAATCAGATAAAATTCTTATTTGGGTCAGCATATTGATGGTTCTGGGCTGCCCAATTAGTGGCTGGTTCGGTTCACTCAATATGGTTCTACCAATGCAGTTCAATTGGACCCTTTCTCCATAATTAATTAAAAATAATTTATTTAACCTAAATTAAATGAGGAATAAATTAAAATTAATTAAATTATGAATTAATACACATTTCTGAACCGTCTTAGGCTGGAAATTAATGTGCCTCGATACTTCAAATTGCTTCTCGGTTTTGTGCTTTCAGCAGTGTCAGCCGAGGCAATTTTTGCCCTTTGCGCGAACCTTTCGAAAATAGTCAAATTTAATCAAAATTAAGTATAAAATTAACTAAAATTCACCATGTTCATATTTTAAACACAATTTAATTATTTTTCGATAAGAATTTAACTGGTTTTGCACGAATTTAAGTAAAAATGGGTATGAAAATGTATATAAATTTTTGTGTTTCCAATGTCATCGATCTATTTATTATTCAATGTGGTTTATATTCTCAGAAATTAGTATAGCTTCATATATGAGATTTCATTATCTCGGTTTTCTTATCATTCTTATGGTTTAATCTTATCTATCGAACATGGTTCATCTGTAAAAGATATTCATGGGTTGGACGTAATTATATATATTACTGTTATAAATCTTGGTTTGATCATGGGAGTTTAGTCGTGCAGACCTCAGATTATAGAAGTTGTATTACTGTACTGGTTATTATTGGAACTACTTTTGATTTTTCACTTCTATTTTGGAGTGCACTATTGATGTTGAGCTATTGTTTTATCTATACGGTTGAAATGTCGGTTCTATAATAGCACTATGGTTCTTAATCTATTTGAAGGTTGTGGTTTTGGTATATTTCAAGGCTTAATGTTAATAATTGAAGTAGCTTTATTATACATAATCCCTTTCTAGTTTTCGTGACAAGGGTTGACATCGGCAAAAGTATAGATAGAAGAAGATTAAGCTCAAACTTGTATATTGGTTTTCACTTATCAGGTAATCTTGATTAGTGTCAACAAGTTAATAACGGGATGTCATAATTCGTTTGAGTTAATGCAGTTTGTGGTAATTTTCGGTTGGCATTCCAAGAGAATTATGATATATGGTATATCTGAAATGTCTTGACAACAAGAAGAAGAGATTATTCTGAAAATTTATTATCTGATAGATAAAATCGAATCAGTTGTTTTAATCAGAGTGGGTTATTCATTTGAAAGGTTAATTGAGTTATACGCAATTGAGTTTATCTTCAGGTCTGAGAATAAATTTTGTACATTTACGGGTAAATTGAAGAACTGTCAGAATGAGGGATTCATATTCTAGCAGACATGATACAGAAATATATCTATCAGGTCAGTTCTAATCGGGATATGTTATTATGGGTTAAAGTCGTTCCAATTGTTTAAATTATTGCATTTGTGTAAAATGATATTGCTGGACACTTTCCAAGAAAAGAGGAAACAAATATCAGTTAAAAGTTACAAATATAAATATGTCAAAAGCATCAGTCAAAGTTTGATAATTTAGGTTTCTCGATTATGATTCGTTAGACGATCACTTTGAATTTCTCGATAATTGTACTACTAATGATAAATTTGTGACAGGAGAATATCATGGCCGTTTAGTTAAATGTGGAATAATATCAAGTTTTGGTGTGATTCTGATATGGGTTTTGAATCGAAATAAGTTATGATGGACTCATCTGTGGTTTATTATTAAGAAGTTGATAGAAAGACTCAACTTGATGACTTGTATCAGGTAACAAATTTTGAGGACGAATTTTCTTTTAGGGGGGAGAGTAGTAATAGGATTGAGTACGATCGTTTCGTGACAAAAGACAAATTGAGGGATAAGTCATGGTTGGACCATGACAATGTTTAAATGTAAGAACATAACTGGGCTATGGCATTCTGGTGATAAGACCATAACTAGGTTATGTCACTACGAATGTAAGACCATGACGGGGCCATGGCAATGCATATATAAGACCATGGTTGGACTATGACATAAAGAAAACGATGTACTAATATTCGTAAGATGTTCTCCGATTTGACGAGGTTTGGTAAGTGATATATGGATTTAATAATTGAAAACTTAAGGTTATTATTGGTATTGATCTTAAATAAATGTAACCATTGATATTTAAATGATATAACGGGCAAATTTTTTATATGAGATAACATGAGTTTGAAATGAACTATTACTGGTATATACATGAAATTCATGAAAATGATGGTACATGAAATATTGAAATATTGAAATAATGAAATGAATGATATATGTTTATGAAGAAACGACAAGAGAATGATATGTATCATGACATGTAAATATGTGATTATCTTTGATATGTTGATACAAGGAAATTATGTATGTTGTGACGAGTAATAAACTCAAGTGTGACATGTTGAGAAAATAAGTTTATCAATGTTGAATTTATATGCAATATGTGCAAGTACGCTAACCAGTGTTGTTGCTTGATGCTTAGGCAAATGCCAGGCTATTGGTTGAATGGTAATATGATTATTTATATGATGTATTGAAATGGTAAGTATTTAAGTGAAAATATGCTAGTGCTCATGAAAGAGTGGTAAGGTTTAAATTATGCAGTTTCTTATGAAATGGCTTATCAAATGATCAATTTGAAAAAGGCTTTGGTTAAATACACTACCTTGTGACCATGATTGAATGATATGATTATGACTTGTGTGTTAGGCATATGAAATAAGTATGTAAAGTAAAGAAATGCAAATGAAAATAAAAAAATTTGGAAGAGTTAAAGTTATATATAAAATCCTACTAAGCTTGGAATAATATGTATAATTGATACTGTGAATTTATTCACCTTGTGAATTAATGAATATAGCTTCATGAGTTTTGTGGTATCAATATTGGATTGTTTTTATATGTATAAATTTTATATTTGAAATGAATTGATATGATTAAGGTTTATATGAGCTTGTTAAGCATTCGTTGCTTATGTAGTTATTTTCCTTTACTCATCAGATTATCGAAAGCTCGATCGGGTTAGAAATTTTGTTGGAGTTATATCACACTATCCATCAGTTCTATCGGTACTTTCAGATGTTTTGATTTTAATTATAATGGCATGTATAAATATTCTGGTTAATGTTGGCCTATATGAGTTTTGTTAATATTAGTCACTTATTTGGCTTATGTTTTGGCACATTTTGGTTTGTGCATATTTGCCTTATATGGTTAATGTGTGGGTTGGTTTATGGTTGTATAGTGAAAGGTAAAATGTTAGCTAAATGTGCATTTATATACATGTGTTTTGGTATGTTCTGGTATGTAGGTGACTTGGTTTGAAATAATGCAAATTAGCTTGGTGAACCATAGGTACAATTATGCAAATAAGTTAGTTATACATATGAGTATATTGAATACATGAATACACATATTATAATCTGTCATCTGATGTGCTTGAAGGAATAATGGTTGTATGTAAAGATATTATATATATTTAAGGCTTGATTTTACTTATTTTGGATGCTTTAATATGGCTTGTTTACATGTATGATGATAACTGTAGATACATGCCTTGTTGGGTGAGAAAAATGGCTTATAAAATAGCCTATTTTCGTCCACATGGGCGTGTCTCTTAACCGTGTAAGCCACACGGCATGATCACATGGCCGTGTGCAGTGTTGAAAATATTAAATGATTTTAAAAAAATTTCTGAGTTTTCGATTTAGTTTCGATTTGTTTTTAATGTGTATTTTGGGCCTCGAGGGCTCGTACAAGGGACAATATGTATGAGTTTGATTGGTTTTTGGCATGAATGATATATGATATGAAATGCTTGCATTTTCTATCTATTTGATTTTTAAATTCTGGTAATGCTCTGTAACCTTATTCTGGTAACGGATTCGGGTTAGAGAGTGTTACAGGTCACATGGCCAAGCCACACGCCCGTGTACTAGGTCGTGTGAGCATTCTGTTTTGCAATTTAATTAGATACAGGGGACACATGGCCGTGTCCCAGCTTGTGTCCAAACTTATGAGCTCTCTGACTTGGGTCACACGGCCAAGCCACACGTGCTAGGCCGTGTAAGCATTATATTTTGGAATTTAATTAGATACAAGGACACACGGCTATGTCACCTGGCCGTGTGTCACACACGGCTGAGACACACACCCGTGTCTCTGCCCATGCGGACAAAAATAGGTTATTTTAAAGCCACATTTCTCACCCTACTTGTCATCAACCTATCTGAACATTTTTGGACATCAACAAACCATAAGAAGGCATTCAAATCAAGCCAAAATCAAGTTTTATACATGACATATCACCACATATATCCAAGTATCCAAACTTACCAGATTAACAAATACACATATATGCATATTTGTACCAAACATATTATTTCAAACCAATCTTCAATATGCCTATAAATTTTTCATCATTTAACCATACCAAACACACATCAATCATGATAAGGCCATAAATATACATATAAAAATATATCAAACACAAGTCATTCAAATGGCTAGTCTTAACCAAACATAAAATTTACATGCCATCATTGGCCCAAAATAACCTATACATGCCATTATAACCAAAATTAATTCACCATTTATACCAAAAGGTTGATGGATAGTGTGAATCAACTCTGACCAGGTTCCAACCAAAACGTGCTTCCAAATTACTATAAAATAGGGAAAATAACACAGAGTAAGCATTTAATGCTTAGTAAGTTTGTATAACATGAAAATTGACATACCATTCAATAACATTTAAGGTAAGCATACATGACATGTCCAAATCAATTTGGCCAAAAGCCTAAACACATATCTTCATCATATTAGCCATGTAAGCACATATAATAATAACTCCTAAACATGGATGAACATAGTCATTAACCATGATTCACATACATGTATCATGCATATCATGTGTAACGCCCTGAATTTTGGGCCTAAGAAGTATTAAGTCTTAGTGGGCACAGTTAGGAAGCTGCTCATAAATATTTAGTTGTTCAAGAAAGTGACACAATTGTGTATCTGTTTCAGTGGTTAAGTGTGCTGGGAAGTGTCTGAGAAGTCTTGGGTTCAAGCCTGAGCAAGTGCAAAAAAGTTTTGTTTTTAAAAGAGTAAGCACTGTCTCTAGGCAGTAGGCTTTTATGTAAATAAGGAAAAAACATGACAGAAAAGAGCCTACTGGCCAAGGGGATAAGTGGCATGTTACTATTATCTGAGGTCTGAAGTTCGAGTCCTGGCTTGCGCAATGGGGGTTTTATTTTGCTGCCTGAGCCGTGTAGGTAGTAGAATTTGACCGAAACACTGAAAAGTTTGAATGAAATTCAAATTAAGTGGTTGAGTTATTGAAGGATTGGTTTGAATATGTTGTGGAGAGATTTTAGGAGGAAATCAAGGGATTTTGAAGGAGAGGGGGTGTTGGTGCTGATTTTGGACTCTCAACACTCAGAATTAGGCTTTGAGGCTATCAAAGTGCTCTCCATTTCAGTGGCTATCCCTTTTTGCTTGATTTTATTTTTTTTGGAGGTCGAACGCTACCTTGACCATTCGGGCATTTTCCCTTCTGCATTCTTTTCGATTTTGCCTTTTCTTTCGACCATTTCTCTACTGTTAGTCGATTCTCTTTTCATCTACTATTTTACCTAGCGTGCTCATCCTTGTACCCTTAATTAAATACCATTCTTCCCCTCTCAATTGGTTTTGTGCCGTCATCATCTTCTTTTGTGTAGTGGCCGAACATCCTTTTCTTTTCTCTCTCGTTTCCTTCAGCTTTTATCTAGCATCTCTTCTTGTATTGTGAAAACCGAATACGCTTCCTCTTATATCGTTCTTTTGGTTCTCTTCTCTTTGCACTTTTGTGTTGGTTAGCCGCATATTTCATCTTAGGTTCGAATACTCAGTTATTGTTTTCTTCCCTCTTTATGTTGTGATAGTCTATTTTACCTAACACCCTTCTATGTTACCAATTTTTGCTAGTTGTGTCAGCCTTGCTTCTGTCGAATCTTGGTTTTTAGCTTTTGTTGGGGTGTGGGCCGAATTGCTTTTCTCTTTTTCTGGCTTAGCGCATTCGGTAAGTTACTATATACTTGGTTCAATGTCTTGCATGTAGGGTAATACTTAACAAGTTGCGATTAGGGTGCACGTGGTCTCTAAGGATTGTAAGCGACTTCTTGCAACTATTTGAGTGTGATCGATCAAGGCGAGTAGTAGGTAATCTCTTAACAAGTATTGGCTAGAGTTCCTTTCAACTCGTTTGTTAGGTATTTAACTAAAGCTTCTGTTGTAATAGGTTGGAGTACACGTAGGCTGATTCGCACATTTTCACAACAAGGTGTGTAACCACACTGCTATTAACGTAAATCGGTAAAAACCAGAAATGTATGACTATTGACACTACACGAGCGTGTGCTCACTCGTGTGGTAATCCGAATGGGTAAAACGTGGGCGTTTGATCGTAGAGGCCACCATGAGCGATTTCATGGGCTTAGGCTGTTTTGGGCCACATTGGGTCGAAATAGGCCGTGTGGGCCCCACGAGCTCATAAGCCCCACATGGGTAAACCACACGGACGAGTGGAGATTATTGGGCCAGGCTGTGTAGCTTACACGACCAAGGCCATTTTTGAGCTTTGTGGGCCACACGGGCATGTGGGCCCATATGGGCCGCATTATGGGCTTTAGGCCCATTTTTACTGTTCACTGTTGTGTTTTGCACGGGTCGCCTGATACGACTATGGACCTACTGTTGGGTCGGTAAGTATACCTAGACCTCAAATTGATAAATGACTATTTTGCCCTTATAAGGTAAAATAATTGTTTTGCCCTTATGAGGTAAAATGACTATTTTGCCCTTTTGTGGTAAAATGACTGAAATACCCCTACATGGTAAATTGACTGTTTTGTCCCAATGTGATGCATGTTTAGATTTTAGCATGCTATTGTAACTGTGTTGAGTACATGTATAATATTATGATATGACATGACATGTGACATGATGCATTGCATGGGGTGGGTTTTTATATGATTAGAGGAAGTGTCCTGTACTGGCAGCTCTGCTGCAAATCACTTATGGCTCTAAGCCTATTATACTGGTAGCTCTGCTGCAAATACTGTGTAGTGCCGTAACTGGTGCTATATTTTTGTTGTGTAGGGATGGGTGGGTTGATTTTATCCCTACATGGTGTGTAAGGCTGGACGGAGATGGAGTGTAGAGGTTCGATGGGTAGGACTTGCATACTGTTTATTATTTTTGCAATCGCTTACTATTATCGCATCACTTATTATTATCGCAGCGCCAAGGCCCAACATATGATCATTTCTTTATATTGAGAGGGGCTAAAGCCCAAACTGATATTGCTACTATTACTGATATAGGCTTAGGCCCAGACTGTATTTGTTCGCTGTATGTTTACTGTCTGTTTGTTAAAGGATTACACACTGAGTTTTCGTAAACTCACCCTTCTGCATATCTGTGCAGGTAATCCTTAGGCGGATCGATGCTGCGAGGGACTCGAAGGTGCCTATACAACAGCTTACGCTTCCATATTTATTTTTTAATTTATAAGTAGTTTAATTTGGGTATTTTTATGTAATAAGGCCTCTCTGGATTTTATTTTTAAATTTGGGGATTTATATTTCTTTTGCTTTAATACTGCTAGCAATAGGAAAAAGGCACGGGTTTTCAAAAAGATAAATGTTTTTCAATAATACCACGAATATGTAAATGGTTTTAAGAGCTACTACAAGAAAACAACGTTTTACAAGTAAACGCTAGTTCGCAACTGTTTTAAAAACCTTCCGCTACAAACGAGATTTTGAAATTGATAACATTTTAAAGTAAATACCTTTGATAGTGACGCAAGTTTTAAAATATTCTTTTAGATCACACAAAGAGGCTTAATAAATATTGGGTTTTGCAAACGAAACTATATTTTTTCGAAGAACACTTCAATGTGACATTGCCAGATTCGGCCATAATGTCTAGGCCAAGTTTGCGGTGTTACATTATGCTCCAATATATAAAATGGTAGATTTAGGGATTTTGTCAGAATTCACACGGTCGTGTCCCTTAGGCACACAGGCGTGTGGATCTAGGAATTAGGGTTTTAAGGATTTAGAGTCACACGACCGGGCCATATGGTCGTGTGATTGATTTGGGGATTTAGGGACCCCACACGGGCGTATGTTTCGGAACACACGGTCGTGTCTTATGGGCACACGGACGTGTGAGACCCTCATCCGGTCGTGTCTGCCCTGCACCTTATTTTAGCGAATTTGGACAGTGTGTCACACGGCCATGTCCCTGTCTCACACGGCCGTGTACCCTTGACACACGGCCGTGTGCTACCCTTCACATGGGCGTTTGGACCCACACGGCCTGGATTGCTCCACACGGTCAGAGCACAGGGCGTGTGGTTTTATCTCGCCAGATAATGATTTTAGGTCAAAGGTAAGTGTAATCGCAACTCTGTGTACCCTTGACTAAGCTAAACTTACTGAGGGTAGATATGACTCTATTCTGACTTCAGTTTATGTTTTCGATGTGATTGGATGTATGATATGTTAGGTACTGAATCTGAGTGCATGGGTGTATATACTTCTGTAATTAATTGATTGGTTGTGAATGACTATCCGGAATTGCGTTCTGAATTGGTACATCTGCATACATACATTTACATACATACATACATATGCATAAACTATTTTAGGTGGGATTTTTAAGAGAAGGAAGATTGACTGAACTGGCAGCTGTTTTGCTGGTTACTGATAGCCCCTAATACCCAGAGGGTCGTGGGCGGTCCCAATACCCTGAGGGTCGTGGACTTTACTAATAACGGTATAGCGGATTACCGTATTGCACTATACCGCATGTACGTTAGCTACGCTATATACCATTGACTGAACTGGCAGTCTTACTGCAACCTATTGGTATAGCGGATTACCGTATTGCACTATACTGTATGTACGTTAGCCACACTACGTATCACTATCTGACCTGGCAGTTTATACTGCATGTCTATACTACAGTTTACCGCATTGTGCAGTATAACTTATACGCTAGCTTTATCACAGAACATATGTGATCGCGCTTTATTCAAGCATACTTTGTGCCCCAATACCTAGACGCGGTCGAGGCGTGCCCAATTCCCTGAGGGTGGAAGACAATGCTGATGTCTATCGTTGCCGGGTAACCCGGGATAACATCATATGGAGTGTAGGGTTGGATGGGCTTTTCAAGGTCCTATATGGAGTGATTGGTTGAATGAGCTTATAGCTCTATTGAGGAGTGATAGGGGATGGAGAGATGTGTTGGCTGGATGGGTGGGTGTCTTTAACTTAACTGCATTCATATGCATCTAATTGATCTGTTTGACTGAATTAAAACTTGTAAAAGATTGAGAATTACTGACACTGTGACTAAATGTGATACTGTGACTGAATGTGATTGTACTGTTCGACTGGAAGGCACTTGTGCTCATGAGAATTTTGTAGACTGCGACTGCGACTGACTGACTAATAAATTACTGTTACTATTTGAGAATTGTTGATACCGTGCCTAAGAAGGCACGTGAGACATAATTGTGTATCTGACTGATTGAGTGGAAACATCTGTCTGGATAGTACTGCGATTGTGTAGCTGAGTGTAATTTTTATTATGCTCTAAATAATATTGTCTGCCGGTACGTCTGTTTCGAACGTATCGACTGTTTCTGTATAGCTCCGTAAATATGTTTTGCTTCTGAACTGCTTCTAGTTTTTTGTTTCCGTTTCTATAGTTTATTTGTCTGATCTCACACTAAGCTCGAGTAGCTCACCCCCTCCTCTGTTTCCCTTTTTAGGTACAGTTCTGGATTCTGGACGCTGGACTTAGTACGCGGAGGTCTCGGACAGTCTTGGTAGAATTAAGTTTTTAGCTTTTAATTGTTATTCTTTGAGTTTAAACTGTAAAGTTTCATAATACTGTGGTGCAACTGAGGTTAAAAGTTTTCATTCGTACGTTTTATACTGTTAAACCTACTGATGGAATTTAAATGACTGAACATTTTAGATGTGCTTCGGGATAAATATTTTCGAAAATAAAATTTTAAACGACTTGATTTGTAACATTTTCTCACGATCACTTCGGTGATCAATGTAGCATCCCGTATTCGGTCTAGACTTCTAGGCCGGGTTTGGGGTGTTACAACACACAAAGTGTACAAATCTATAATCTATCAATTCATGTACTTGTATGCTTATACAAGTATAGAAATAGGAAGTTCTTCCGATCCATATAATGGGAAACTCATGTGAGCTGTCTAACGGGAAGTTCTTGCGAGCCAAATATCGAGAAGCTTAAGAGAGCTGTTAATTGGGAAGCTCATGAGAGCCAAGTATCGAGAAGCTCAAGAGAGTTGTGTGTCTGCAACACATGCAGATCACAACCAAATTGGGAACCCTAATGACATGTCATTCGTATCCTTCGAATTTCTATGGTTCAAACGGGACTCGGTACTTGTTTAATATGTGGTCATAATTATACATGACAACTTGTATAAATCACACACATCAATATTCAATTTAAAACATTTAAATATACAATTTAGCTACACGAACTTACCTCGACAAGCATACTTAGATTTGTAAGCTACTAATCCGACACTTTTTCCTTTTCTCGATCCAATTCCGTACTAGGTCTATCCAGATCTATACGAATGAATTTAACTAAATTTAGTACAATTCATATTCAATTCAATCCAATACACATCTTAGGAAAAAATACCATTTTGCCCCTATACTTTTAATTAATTACAATTTAGTCCTTAGGCTCAAAAAATAAAATTCATACAATTTAATCCTTATTTCAAGCATAATCAATTTTCATATATATCAATAGCAGCCCATGTATTTCATAGAATTTAGAATTTTTCCATAATTTTATCATATTTTCAATTTAGTCCCTAAATCATAATTTCATCAAAATTCTCTTTACAAAAGTTGTTTATCTAACAACAACCTTTAATTTTCTACCATAAAACTTCAAAATTCAACTATACTCAACCATGGAAAAACCCTAATACTTTAATGGTTTTGCAAATTAATCCCCGAGATAGTTAGACTAAGCTATTACGATCTCAGAAACATAAAAATTATTAAAAATGGGACAAGAATGCATACCTTGTTAAGCTAAATAAGTTTTCTAGAACTCAACTTCCATGGCTAGGGTCTCCATGTTAGGAAAGATGATGAAATGATGATAATTTGTTTTATTTTATTTATTTATCATCATTTTATCATTTACTTTCCAAAATTAACCTTAATAATTTACTAAATTCCAATGATGAATAATCATTCTTATCTACTAACTCTTCTAAATGGTCTATTTGTCATATAAGGACCTCCAATTTTAAATTCGATAGCTATTCGATACCTTTAGCTACTAGAATTTAACTTTTGGACTTTATGCAATTTAGTCCTTTTTTTATCATATTAGACATGTAATCAGTAAAATTTCTTAAAGAAATTTTCATATGATATTCCTATCATATTGTAGACCATAAAATAATATTAAAATAAATTTTCTTCAACTTCAGATTTGTGGTCCCGAAACAACTGTTCTGATTTCACTGAAAACGAGCTGTCACATAATATGTGAACAATACATGCATGTTGTCTCTGTATTACTGATTGTATGTTTAGCATGCCTTTTGATATCGTTAAACTGAATATATGATAAGCATGACTTTTGCTACTGTATTGATTCGTTATACGCATGTCTATTGCTACCTTATTGATCTATTATAAGCATGTCATATTGTATTGTATAGGGACAGAAGAAGTGTAAGCAGTTTATCTGCACCGATGAGTGGTTTATCCACAACGTACTAGCAGCTTGTTTACGAAAACTTTTTATCAAAAACCCTGGTGGTTCATCCACAATTTTTATTATGAGCAGTTTATCTTCAATGATGAGTGGTTTATCCACAATGATGAGTGGTTTTATCCACAACGTGGTGTAAGGATGGAGGAGTTCTAGGAACTCCTACTGTGGTGTGTAGTGGTGTAACACCTCTACCCCATCTCTATCGTCGAGTTAGGGTTACAGAGTATTACAACACATGTCAAATCAAACAACAACATAAAACTATTCAATTATTATTTTCAATATCAAATATTCAAAACTAATCATCTTTCATAGCATATATACAATTATGGGCCTTATATCAAGCCTACGAAACCTAAAAATCAATTTATAAATAATTTGAAACAAAATAGAAAATTGTAAAAAAAATTGAAAACAGGGGTTACTTGGCTGTGTGGTCATGCCGTATGACAAAACTCAGACCGTGTTGCTCAAGAACATGGCTGTGTGGCCTAGTTGTAACAGCTCATTTTCAATTATGCTAGAAATAGTGGTAAGTACTTAATAGAAATCTTGTGAAAAATTAGTAAAGTTACTTTTAGTACATTAAATTAGTAAAATTACATGACATTCTTGTGAAAAATTAATGAATATGGGCTAAATAGGGACTATATAGAAATCAGCTAGCTTGAGTTTTGCTTAAATATGGTTAATTCATAAGTTTTGGGTTTAGGGACTAAATTGCATAAATAGTAAAATATTTGGGTAATTTTGTAAATTTATATTGAAATGATTATAAGCTTAAGTTTAATTATTTGAGATGTTGGAATCTGTAACACCCTTTACCCGGTCCGGTTGTCGGACCCAAGCAATAAGGTGTTACAAGCAAGTACTATACAAATACAAACAATTTACAATTTAAAAGAAGTAAATAAATACTAAATAATTACATATAGGCATGCATATGACGATTTTTTATTTAATTCAAATAAATATTGAGTATAAGGAAACTTAAAAACAATTTAGAAAAGATCAGGAAATGATTTGAAACAAAATGAGAAGTTGGGAAAAATCTAAAAGAAGGGGACACACGGTCGTGTCCTAGACCATATGGAAACGTCTAACCCGTGTCAGCTTGGACACATGGTCGTGTGTGTGAGTCACACGGCTGTGTCAATATGTGACACAATTGTGTGGGCAGATCGTGTAACTTACTGACCTTGTGTGCAACAAAACCATAAAACTTTACAGACCACATGGTCGTGCCGCCAGCTCGTGTGCGGCACACGATTGTGTGCCAGACCATGTGCACCTGGAAAATTTTGTTCTAAAACATTTAAGCTATCCATGTGACACTCATACCACAAGCTATCATTTACATCAACTTTAACATATTCAAAAACATTTAATTTAAACCCAAAACATTATTGGAACAATCATCTTAAGAGTCTAACCAATATCCCACAATTGGCACCTAAAAAACACAATTTAAAAACTAGCTAAATGACCACATTCATTCATGTCAATATGCCCTCATCGATATCTCAAGAATTCATTCTACACACGTATACTTTCAACTATCATATATTAAAGTATCAAACCAGGACAACTTATCAAAATACCAATCACAACTATTATCATCACTCAAATATAAAATGATCATTTAAAACATTAAACATCCTAAGTACATGCCAAGACCGAAAAGAACCATTCACCAAAGTTGAGTTCGAGATCTGCTACTGGATGCTGAGTCGACAATCGAATCAATGGATACCTAACCTGAGCACACAATAGAAAATAAATCATACGATGAATAAAACCTCGTGGCATTTCTATAATTTGAATATTTAAACATATTACGAAATAGCCAAGTACGCAATTTAAATACCATAAGAAATATGCAAAAAAAATGCAGCTTTCGTATTTTCGAAACTACATCATCAAATCTGTCTAGAGTTTCTAATATGAAGCATCTCACTTTATTTTCTTTACTCAATAAATATAACCACATATATATCTTATTTCATTCTAACTTTAGTATCGTTCATTATTCACGTGTTAATTATGATTCCCATTTCTTCTCTTCATTTCCCTTGTTAACATGATTCGAACTTGGATGTCTATGCGAATCCAACCATCACACTAAATTTGGCACTCAGTGCTTGACGAATAAATTCGTAAATAATGAAATGCACCTTGTGCTGGCCAGTAAAACCGACAAATGAGTGTGCCAGTACTGGTCGGTATAACTGAAAAATAAATGCGCCTTGCACTAGTTAGTAAAACTGAAAAATGAGTGTGCCCAGCACTGGTCGATATAACCGAAAAATAAATGCGCCCTGTGCTGGCTCGTAAAACCGACAAATGAGTGTGCCTAGTAGTGGCTGATACAACCGATAAATAAATTCGCCTTGCGCTAGTCGGTGAAACCAACAAATGAGTGTTCACTCATTCAAAACTAATGTTTCAATTTCATTTTAACATTTCACCAATTTGTTCCAAAGACTAACTCTCTTGATATACTCGCCAAACAAAGTAATATATATATATAAGAACAATAACTGATATAGTTGGATTATAGAAACACCAACCTTTGAACATTTTATATGAACATACATACAATATAGTTTATAACATTCACCCACTTTATAATATTTTGACTACAGTATCGATGGACACTCGAATAACACTAATATTGTAAGAATCGAATAGTGTTAAAACAACAATATTTGAACAACCTTGAATCACACTCGTTTATCCTTCCCATTGAAATGATAATATAACAGAAAAAATCAAGTAAAGCATAAAATCAACATGAAGTATATCATATATAACCAACTTTGGGAAAACACTTATTTACCTATAATATCAGCATTAAAATTGGCATAAACACTTATTTAATCCTAACATTTAATTTAACATAAACATAATAGAAATGTCCAGCTTGGACAACACTTAAAACATGCTTTGGATAACATTTAAAACATATTTTGGACAACATTTAAAACTTACTTTGACAGCATTTGAAACATACTTTTGCCAGCATTTAAAGCATATCAAATATTACAAAGATACAAACAGGCTTATGCTCAATTTCAAATCCAATTAATATAAACAAATCAATTAAATATAACTACTTCAAGATAAATCAATTCTTTCTTAGCATCGAACTGTAGCAATAAGTAATATAAAATATCATAACATACAGAATTTAATAAGCATCAAACTAAGAATTTGCTCACCATAAACTTCGAGCTATTCATATCGTAATCATTTAATTCATATTTTTCGATTTAAACCTTTAATGCCAAAAATATTATATAAATAACAGTTCAAATAGTAAGCAAAGAAATATAATAAAAATGCATCATTAATTAATAGTGTAAATCCCATATGAACTTACCTGACAAAAATGGCGACACGCAAAACGCCGAGAATTAACCCACAAAAAAAAGACTTTTCCTCAACTATCCCTTAATTAGCTCAATTCTCGATCTATACAATAATTTATTTTAATTTATCAATTTCAAACATCTCAAAACAACCTATTATAATTATATATATTAATTCAAAAAATTTCAATGAGCCCTAAAGTTTTGCATCTTATTCAATTTAGTCCTTAAAATCGAAATGGTTATATCTTGCAAATTTGAGAACCAATTTTGAAAAAGATTTCAAATACATCCCATTACAACCCTCTGCTATCAATAATTATAGAAAATTCGTACCAATTTTGAAATATTTTAACTTTTGTCCCTATATTCAAAACTAACAATTAAACTTTACAAATTAGTCTCTCTTTTTTTTTTTTTTTCCAAATCTAAACTTAAAAGTTAACCATTTAACACCAAAACTTAAAGAATTCAACTAAAGTAACATCCTCAAACTTTAACAATAACAAAAATTACAAGATGAGTCAGCTAGCTTATAGTACTGGGATTTCAAAAACATAAAAATTACAAGAAAATGACTAAATTGCACTAACCAATTTGAAGCTTGAAAAGTTTAAACCCCGTGCATCCTTCTCATTTCTTTTTTTTTTTTTTTTTTGTTTCAAAAGGCTAGGATGAAAAGAGAATAATCTCTTTCTTCCCATCCACTAATATCATCTTTTAATTTCTTTTTGTCTTTATTTTTTTTCTTTTAACAATAATTTAACTAAAGTTTATAATATAAAATATTTAATAAGTCTTAACCAGCCACTCGAATATATTTATATATAGTGATTTATTTACTTTATAAGTCCTATATATTAAATTCTAATTGTAATTCTTTAATAATTCTTACTTTAATTACTTATGTGATTTAGTCCCAATACTCTAATTAAACACTATTTTGACGAAATTACCTATATGAAATTTAATTCATTCCTAACATAGCTTCATAAATATTTAATAAAATATTTACGAATCTGGTTTACGGAAATGGGATCCCGATACTTGTGATTATATCTTTTGAGTTGGCTTGTAAATGTCCATATGTAGGTGTCTTTATTATGTGGTAAATTGTTTGTGAATAGAATGGATGAATTTTGTATGTTTGGCATGTGTTTAAGATAAAGACTTGTGATCTTTGAATGTGAATTAGTTTGGTGTATGAAACGTGGTGCCAATGAGGGCATATTGGTTAGACACTTAGGTTGAATACTTTGATATGTTTTAAGTTGGTTTGAATGTGTTTTGAAGGCATCAGAATGGTTGATTTTGGTTTGGCTTGTCACTTAAGGAATGGGTGATGTTTTGGCTTGTTTTAGAAGTCAATTTAGGTGCACACGACCTGGGACACGGGCTGTCACACGACCGTGTGCCACCCACGGTCACTCTACACGGCCAAGTGGCTTATTTAATTTTGGTGGAGGTTTGTTCCACACTGTCATAGGTTGATACATGACCATGTGACCCTATTTCGAATCACACATGGTTTGGCACACGGTCTTCAACACGACCGTATGACCCTATTTTTGAACTGTACACAGTTCGCCCACACGGCCATGTTTCTAAGCCACATGATCTGGGGTTTGTCACATAGCCGTGTGACCCTTGTTTTCAATTTTTTTTACTATTTTTTATTTTGTTTCAAATTACTCCCTAGTTGTTTATAAATTGATTTTTAGGTTCCGTGGACTCGATAAGGCCCATAATCATACATATGCTATGATTGATGATTGGTGATTGGTTTTGAATATTTGATATTTAAATTAATAATTGAATGGTTTTATGTTGTCGTTTGATTAGATATGTATCGTAATACTCCATAACCCTAATCTGATGACGGAGACGGGTTAGGGGTGTTACAAGTGGAGTTGGGTAGGATCTATTCTAATAAATTGAAATTGCATTGCCATAAATGAGCATATACATACATAAACTGTGAATGTTGAGATATTATTACACTGATGTGTTGATCTAAACAACCCATACTCTGGATCACTATATGAGTGTGAATGTCATGAGAATTATTATTTTGTATGCAACATCTATTGTTTGCACTAATTTTCTTATGATAGGACTCACACTAAGCTTCAATAGCTCGCCCCACTTAGTTTTCCACATTTTCAGATAACTCGCAAGGTTAAGGCACGAACTCGGCATCCGGATGGTCTCAGCTTGGATTGCCAATTTATAAAAATATTTTGGATTTACTATTTGAAAATTTTGCTATTCAAAGGTTGTATTCTTCTATTTTTGAACTATGGCATGAGACTTAAGTTTTGGGTTTATATAGCATGCATGACATTTAAATTGTAAAACCCCAAAAATTTTTATAGTAAAATATTATCCGTGATATAGTAAAATAAGGAAATAAAGTGACAAAAAGGGAAATTTTGAGTTATGTCAATATTGGAAAGTATATTATGATATATTAATTCAAAAAAGGACTAAATTGTAAAAGTGAGAAAAGTTTTGTTGCACAAGAGTAAATACTCAAAATTTGAGGGGTTAAAGTGTAAATATGAAAATTTTGAAGGACTAATAATGTAAGTACTTTAAGGGTGGAATGATCTAGAAACTAAGGAAAATGGATGAATTAGGACCAAAATGAATAGATGAAGAACTATGAGGGACTAAATTATAATTTTACCAAATTAAATTATACTCAAGGATGGAATTTTAAAAGATAATGAAGGGCAAAATGGTCAATTGGAAGAGAGAAAAACCTAGAAAGTAATAATGATGCTAGAGATATTTTGATATTTTATAATTATTTAATTAGATAAATATTATTTTATTAATATTTTAATAAGATATTTTATTATTATTTTATTATTATTTTATTAGTATGTAAAGAAAGAAAGATGAGGAATTCTCATCCACCTTTCTCATGCAACTAATGTGAGAAGAAGAAAAAGAAAGAAATTTTCCTTTTCTTACAATTTGGTCCTTCCACCAAAAATTTACCATTTTCACCTACAAATCAAAAGAATTTCCATAGCCATCATGACAAAAAGACTATGGGGAGTTAGAATATCAAGTTAGATTCAAGAAATAGAAGCTGGAGGAGAGAGAAAATCAAGTTAAAGATTGAAATCAATGGAACAAGGTAAGAACATCAAGATTTCAATATATTTTTAAGATTAATATTATTGAAAAAGCATGGAATTGATGTTAATGTAGAGTTTTCTTATATATGGTCTTATGTTCTTGGTATATTAGTGAAGATAAAATAAGAGAAAGTAAAGAGAAATAGTGTAGAGAAAGAAAATAAGGGTATTATAAACATGGTAAATAAACATCTTGCACTAAAAATAGTTTTGGACAGCAGCAGTAGGCTAACTTTGAAAAATAACCATAAATTGTAAAAATCTAATTAGAGTATTAAAAAAATATTTAATTAAATCTTATTTAGTCTAGTTTCTTATAGAAGAAACGGTGTAGGCAATGGAATTGTGAATCATGAGATATAATAAATTTTGTGAGACAATGTCAGAATGATTTCGAGTTCCCCTGTTCTGACTTTGGAAAATCATAAAAAATTGGAGAAAAATAATTAGGTTCTTAAAGTTATATGTTTAAAATCCTTAATGAGTCTATTTTCAATAGAAACAAATTAGAAAATCATCTGAATTCTGTACAATGAGATAATTAATTTTTAGTAAAGAAAGGTTGGAACTGTCAGATAGCAGAATAAGGGTGACTTTAAAGAATAAACTGTACTTATTGGCTAAACCAAAAATTCTGAAAATTTTATGGTAAGAATATACGTAATTCTAGTTTCATGGAAAATTAGTTTATCTTAATTTTGAGTTCTGTAGCTCAGATATAAATAATTTAGTGAATATGATACAAATGGACAGTTTTGAATATACATATAAGTAAATAGTGAAATTATTGATAATGTTACTTGTAGCATGTTATATAAATTAAGGATGTGGAATGGAGAGGAGGAGGAGGAAAATATATATGAATATTCAGCTAGCATGGCTAATTTGCATGTTTTAGGCTTAAGGACTAAATTGAATAAAAGTAAAACTTCAGGGGGCAATTTTGTTAAAATGTCAAAAATGACCAAATTGAAGGGAATGAATTGTTTTATTATCTAAATTAATAAATTGAATGAAATTGTCAATTTAAGATCGGATGAAAATTGAGAAAATTACCAAAATGCCCCTGAATCTTGATATTTCAGCAATTTCGCCAGGTAAGTTCATATAACTTGAATTATATTCTTAAATGCTTGAAACGTATATTATTGATGTGAATATGATTTAAATATCCCTTGTATGAAAATTGATGAAACATTGATATATTTGATAAAAAAAGGGAAGAAATCCCGGTTGAACGAAAAGGAATTGACGGTAAAAGGATCTAGCACGACGGATGATCCTATCCTCGATATAGCCCTCCAAGAATACGTGTAAAATGGATTTAGGCCGGACGGGTAATCTGAATTAGGGTCCAATTTAGCTTGGATCTGTAATTGGATCCAAGCTCATTAGAGTATTTGTCGTTGCGAGGATTTAGCTTTGGATTGGTAATCCCGACAATACTCTATGAGTTTATATTACAGAGATTTAGCTCGGACCGGTAATCCCATTGTAAGGATGAGGTTCGCAGGAGTGTGCTTTCTGAAATGAAATGTGTAAGACCATGGTTGAAAGATACCATGGCAACATGATATGAAATGAGTAAGACCATGGTTGAAAGATACCATGGCAACATGACCTGAAATGTGTAAGACCATGGTTGAAAGATACCATGGCAACAGGATATGAAATGTGTAAGACCATGGTTGAAAGATACCATGGCAACGTGACATGAAATGAACAAGACCATGGTTGAAAGATACGATGGCAACATGATGGGAAATGAATAAGACCATGGTTGAAAGATACCATGGCAGCGTGACATGAAATGAATAAGACCATGGTTGAAAGATACCATGGCAACGTGACATGAAATGAACAAGACCATGGTTGAAAGATACCATGGCAACATGACAGAAAATGAGTAAGACCATAGTTGAAAGACACTATGGCATCATGTCAAAGATAAATAAGACCGTGGATGGGAGACGCTATGACATCTATTGAACAATTGATTTTTAAGTAATATGTATCAGATGACGAATGGTTATATGAAATGGTTGTGTGAAATGTTTACAAGAACTGGTCATATGGAAATATATGTACAAAATAGTTGTATGAAATAATTATGAAGATAAATAAACGAAATAAGTATAAGTACATGGAATATAATTTATGTTAAGTTTGATATAAACTATTACCTGAATAAATATACATAAAATATATGGAAATGATGGAGCATGAAATATTGATATAATGAAATGAATGACATATATTTATGAAGAAACGGTAAGAGAATGATATGCTTCATGACATGTACATATATGATTATATTTGATATGTTGATACAAGGAATTTATGTAAGTAAAAACAATTATTAAACTCAAGTGTGACATGTCGAGAAAATAAGTATATCAATGTTGAATTTATATGGAATATGTACTAGTGCACTAACAACGTTGTTGTTTGATGCTTATACAAGTGCCAGGCTATTGATTGAATGATGATATATTTATTTATATGATGCATTGAATCGGTAAGTATTTAATTGAATTTTTTTAGGTGATCTGTAAATTCTAGTAATGCTCCGAAACCTTATTTCGACAGCGGATACGGGTTAGGGGTGTTACATAAATTGATTTTAGGATGTTGAAATATGGATTTTAATTATTTATGCATGAAATTTGGTTTTCCTTAAAACTATGTTAGATATCACTTTTCCGTTGCATTATCATGTAAATGAGATTTAAAAAAAAAAAAGATATGCACAAAAATTTGGAAAACAACTTTTGCTAAGTAAACTTTAAAGTCCATCACTTTTAGGAAATTATATCTTTTAGTGAAAATGAGATAAAACCCTAGGTTTTTCTTCAAAAGTAGATAAATGCTTTTAAAAGACTGCTTTAAACTCCGAATTTATTTTTTACTTGGCCATCTTGGTGGCTAATATAGCCTTTCGAATTCGATCGTAACTTCTAGACCAAATTGGAGAGGTTACAGATGTTATCATATGACATGTGGCAGCATATGATTAGTTGGACATTCCAACCATTAGTTTTTAACATTAAAGGACTAAACTGGGAATATCCAATTAAATTATAGACTAAAATAAAGCCAATATATATATATATATATATATATATATATATAAACTAAAGTGAGAAAAACAATATACCTTAGAGACTAAAATGTGCAATTAAGCCTAAAATTTAATATTTTAGGTTTCTTCTATAGGATAGGAAAGTTAAAAAGTAACATGAAACAAAAAAAATAAATTATAAAAAATTTGAATTATTAAGGCTTAATCTAGGATTTCATCATTCAACTATACTTGTTTTTCTATGGTTTTTTTTTTCTAACTTGTTTTTCTATTTTAATTGTGACAGCCCTAATTTGACCCTAGTCAGAAAGTGGTTTCGAGACCACAAAACCGAGTTATATAAAAATATTATAATTTATATTTCATGTTTATGAAGTGAGTAAATACATGTGTGAAAGTTTAAACTTTGATTTGGTTATTTGCATGCGAATTTATTTATTAGGATTCATATGTGACACTTTCGAAATATGATAGGTAAATTTATAAAGGTCTAATAATGCATGTGTGGAAAAGAATGGTTTTGCATGTTAAATTAACCATTTCTAGATAGTGGCCGGCCATGTTACTAATTATAATATAAAAAATGAATTTTCTATCAACTTTATTTAGTTAAATGGCATAATATCATGAATTAATATTAATTAAAAATAGAAAGTGGGTGAAAACAACAAAGTGTTCACCTTGTTCATTCCAAAAGCCGAAAGTAAAGAGGAGTTGGGGAGAAAGGAATCATTCGGTCATCTTAGGTCTTCATTAAGGTAAGAGATTCATGTGAATTCTTGAAATTTTAGATAAATTTGAACTAGTTACCAAGTTCTTTAGGTAACCCATGTTAGAAATTTTGATTTTGGGATGACTAGAACTTTCGGCCATAGTAGTTATTGAAGATTAAGGTTTTTGTTTCATGTTAATTTGGATGAATCTTGGTGTATAGGTGTTTAAACTAAACTAATGATCAAATAGATGGATAGATACTAAGTGGGAAGAATCGGCTATTATGTTTGATACTATTGCCGAATATGAAAATGTTATACTTGAGTAATGTATGTGGTTTGAGTTGATAATAGGAAAAGAATGCTTAAATGTGTTATAATCAATTAGGTGTTAAATTAAAAGTTGCTAAAATTCCATTGTTTTAGCCGAATATGTGTTTGATTAAAGAAGAATTTGTTGAAGAATGTATGTGAACATGGCAAGTGTATTCGGCTTAGTGCATAAATGATATGAAAATTTTGGAATTTATTTTTGATTATGTGTATGTATGACCAAGTATAATCGGCCACATGAGTAATATGAGTACATGATGTTATATTATAATTATTGAGCTTAAGTATATGGGTGTATGTATATGTGGTCATATAATGACGTTTTGGCTTGAAAGTTGAATGATGAATTGTTATTTAAGTTATATGAACATTCGGCAAAAGTAGCCATGGTGTATAAAATTGTATTATTTATGAAATTGTAAGTTTAAAATTAATTGTGGTAATAATAAATTATAATAAAATGAGTTTGATATGTGATTGCCGAATGTGATTAATAAGTAAACATTATTGATCAAAATTTTGAATACTTCTATTTGTATTCATTAAGCTCAAGAGCAAGGGGGATCAAAGTTGGATAGGGGAAAAGAGAAAGCAATAGAGTAATCAATCCACAACCGTTCCAATATACCGAGGTAAGCTTTTAAGTAGTCTCCTCTAGTATACATAATTGATGATGCCTATAAGAATATGGTAGATGAATCGAAATTTTTGGTTTGCACTTGAATAAAACTGTTTATTATTTAATGTGAGTATGCGACTCATAGTGAGGGTCATTTGGAGTTAAGCTGTAATGCTGATATGAATATGTGATTTTGAGTATAACTTTGGAGTTGAAATGTGAATGATGATATGTATATTGAGACAAATATCCGGACATGAGGTCCGCAGGCTATAAGCTAGAATCTATCCAGACATGAGGTCCGCAGGCTATAAGCTAGAATCTATCCAGACATGAGGTCCGCAAGCTATATGCTAGAATCTATCCGGACTAGAGGTCCGCAGGCTATGAGCTGGAAAAATATCCGGGTTAAGGACCCGCAGGCCCTTGCTGGCAATATATTCCGAGCTTAAAGATTTAACAGAACTGATGCCAGTAATGTAAGTAAGTTTGTAATTTCGAATGTCTGTGGTAAACATTATTGTTTAAGTACCATATAGCTTACATGTTAATGTTCGCATTACAAACTCATATTTGAATTGATTTCTATGTGAATTAATAGTATTAAAGTACGGTATATGTATATATGTGTGAATTAATTCGACAATTGAGGATAAGATAATGGTATAATCAATTAGTGTTAGTTATCATATTAAAGAATATGATTAAAGATAATAGTATAAGCTTTGTAATTAGCGAGTATGTGTCAGAAATTTACATATATATATATATATATGTACATACATATTCGGTCAAATGGTAACCAATTTGAATATTAATATGTGATTTTAAGTACTTGATTTAAATAATAAGTTTTAAATTGTTGTACTGCCTTAATTCTTTGTTTTATAGATTCTGCTCATCAGCTACAGTCTCAAGGATCTCAAAGTCAAAGTCGTCTACACGATCTAAACTTTTGGTACTCTAGTAGTTAAAATTTGATAATGGCATGTATAGGCTTAACTTTTTGTTGTTAAATAATTATCTTTTGATGATGTATATATATATATATATATATATGTGTAGCTATGCGAAAATGGCTCGAAAAATTACTATATGTGTTCCAAATGGTTAAGCTGAATGTGTGGTTGAGATTTAATTAATGTTTTCAATGTTTGATGTGAATGGAACTTAAGAATGAATCACTATACCTAGTTAACTTAATATGACTCCTTTGTTTATGGTAATACTCTTTAAACCCTCCTGCGATGGGTTCGGGTTAAGAGTGTTACATTTTATTGGTATCAGAGCTACGGTTTAGTCGATTCTAGGACTACCGTAATACGAGTGGGTTTAGCTATACATGCCATTATGTGTTTATTTGATAGTGTGGTGATTTCTGAATGTTAAAAATTTGTTCACGTATAGTAATGGATCCCGATCCCAATCGAGCAGTAACTGATGATGTTGAGAGTGTAGCGCCTGCTCCCTCGCATGGGACAGCGCCGGTGGACTCTCAACCTATTGCTAGTAATCAGAACGATGAAGCTAGACAGGCTTTTTATAGCGTGATGAATGATTGGTTCAATCAGTATATTCGAACTAATACAGCTGTTCCACAACCCCCACTCCCGACTAATACACCCCCTGCACCCGTGATACCTCCTGTGATTGATCAGATGAGGTTAAATAAGCCTCCGGTAGACAGAATTCGAAAACACGGGGCTACTGAATTTAAAGCTACAGACAGCGATGATGCGGAGCAAGTTGAATTTTGTTGACAACACTATTCGGGTTTTTGATGAATTATCTTGCACACCCGATGAATGCCTGAAGTGTGCTATATCTTTGCTACGTGATTCTGCCTATTATTGGTGGAGTACATTGGTTTCTGTCGTACCCAGAGAGCGAATGACGTGGGAATTCTTTCAGATCGAATTTTGAAAAAAGTATATCAGTTAGAGGTTCATCGATCAGAAACGAAAGGAATTTCTTGAGCTTAAGCAGGGTTCCATGTCAGTTACTGACTATGAATGGAAGTTTGTCAGACTTACTAGATATGCTCGAGAATGTGTATCGTCTAAGGCTATTATGTGTAAACGTTTTGAAGATGGGCTGAATGAAGATATAAAAATGTTTGTTGGCATTCTTGAAATACGAGAGTTTGTAGTACTTGTCGAGCGAGCTTGTAAAGCTGAAGAACTTAGTAAAGAGAAAAGAAAAGCTGATGTTGGAGCGGGTGAATTTCGTAAAAGATTTTCAAGAAAGTCTTTTCAGCAATCATCGAAGAAATTTTGAGATGATTCAGGCCGATCAAGGGACACTTCGGGTTTTTCCAGATGAGACCGCGATCGACCCCCAGTGAGTACGCGAGCCACTTCAGTTGCTAGTGTTGGAAACGATCGTCGAGACAGAGCAGAGTGCAAGTATTGTGGTAAATGGAATTCGGGGATTTGTAGATTTCATGACCGCTCCTGTTATAAATGTTGGTCAGCCGACCACTTTATCAAAGATTGCCCGAGATTATCCGAACAAAATGTGAATCAGAGTGGGAAACCGAGTAATACTGTAGCACGAGGTAGGCCACCTAGGAATTCGGGGAACGCTAGCGGTGGTCAGAGAGGGTCTAAAGATGTTACCACCAGATCTGAGGCTCGTGCCGCTACTAGAGCTTATGCTATACGTGCACGCGAGGATGCTTCTTCGCCTGATGTTATTACTGGTACTTTCACTCTCTTTGATACTGATGTGATTGCTTTGATTGACCCTGGTTCTACTCATTCTTATGTATGTGAGACTTTAGCATCCAGTAAGACTTTACCTATTGAGTCTACTGAGTTCGTTATTAGAGTGTCGAATCCCTTGGGTCGTTATGTGCTTGTCGACAAGGTGTGTAAGAAATGCCCCTTAATAATCCCAGGCTCCTGTTTTCCGGCCGACTTGATGCTTTTACCGTTTGATGAATTTGATGTTATTCTTGGTTTGGATTGGTTGACCGTACATGATGCAGTTGTGAATTGCAAAAGTAAGACCATTGATTTGAGGTATGCAAATAATGAGATAATCCGAGTTGAGTCTACTGATTTGAATAGATTGCCAACAATAATATCCTCGATGTTGGCTCAAAAATATGTGAGAAAGGGGTGTGAAGCGTATCTTGCATACGTACTTGATAATAAAGAATCAGAAAAGAAACTTGAATCGGTACCAGTGGTTTGTGAATATCCGGATGTTTTTCCCGAAGAATTACCGGGGTTACCACCTGTTCGGGAGGTAGAGTTTGGCATCGAACTTGTACCTGGGACTACACCGATTTCAATAGCTCCGTATCGTATGGCACCAACAGAATTAAAGGAATTGAAAGCTCAGTTGCAAGAGTTGAAGGATAGAGGTTTCACTCGACCAAGTTTTTCTCCTTGGGGTACACCAGTTTTGTTTGTGAAAAAGAAGGACGGAACCATGAGACTATGCATCGACTATCGTCAGTTGAATAAAGTGACAATAAAGAATAAATATCCGTTACCGCGTATTGATGATTTGTTCGATCAACTAAAGGGAGCCTCCGTATTTTCAAAGATAGATTTGAGATCGGGTTATTATCAGTTGCGAGTTCGAGACTCAGATATACCTAAAACTGCTTTTAGAACGAGATACGATCACTACGAGTTCTTAGTGATGCCGTTTGGGCTCATTAATGCCCCTGCAGTATTTATGGACTTGATGAATCGAATTTTTAGACAGTATTTGGATCAGTTTATAGTTGTGTTTATCGATGACATTTTGGTTTATTCGCAAGATGAAATCGAACATGCCGAACACCTGAGATTAGTGTTGCAGATGTTATGGGATAAGGAGTTATATGCTAAATTCAGTAAATGTGAGTTCTGGATGAGGGAAATTAGCTTTTTAGGTCATGTGGTATCCGCATCGGGTATTCGAGTTGATCCGAGTAAAATTTCAGCCGTACTTAACTGGAAGCCTCTGAGAAATATTACTGAGGTTCGGAGCTTTTTAGGACTTGCCGGTTACTACAGACGATTTGTAAAAGGTTTCTCGATGATAGCCACACCAATGACGAAACTACTTCAGAAAGATGTTAAGTTTGAATGGTCAGAGAAATGTCAGAAAAGTTTCAATCAATTGAAAACTTATTTGACTGAAGCTCCAGTATTAGTACAACCCGAATTCTTTAAAGAATTTTTCATTTACAGTGATGCATCCTTGCTTGGGCTGGGTTGTATGTTGATGCAAGAAAGTCGAGTTGTAGCTTATGCATCGAGGCAATTGAAGCCGCATGAGAAGAACTATCCGACTCATGATCTCGAATTAGCTGCCATTGTCTTCACTTTAAAAATATGGCGTCACTACTTGTTTAGTGAGAGGTGCCATGTATATTCGGATCACAAAAGTCTCAAATATTTGATGACTCAAAGAGATTTGAATCTGCGACAAAGACGTTGGCTTGAGTTGTTAAAAGATTATGAGCTTGTCATTGACTATCACCCGGGAAAGGCTAATGTGGTTGCCGATGCTTTAAGTCGTAAATCACTATTTGCTTTGCGAGCGATGAATGTACACCTGTCTATTTTATCCGATAATGTGTTAGTAGCAGAATTAAAGGCCAAACCATTGTTAATTCATCAAATTCGTGAAGCTCAGAAGGTCGATGATGAATTGGTTGCAAAACGAGCTGAATGTGTTTCGAATATGGAATCAGAGTTTCAAATTGATGATGACGATTGTTTGAGGTTTAGAAGTCGATTGTGTGTTCCAAGAGATTCAGAACTTATTTCGATGATTCTGAACGAAGCTCATTGTAGTCGAATGTCAATTCACCCGGGGAGTACGAAAATGTACAACGACCTGAGACTTCAGTTTTGGTGGCATGGTATGAAACGAGACATTTCTGATTTTGTTACGAAGTGTTTAATATGTTAACAAGTGAAAGCGGAACATCAAGTGCCTTCGGGATTACTTCAGCCGATCATGATGCCCGAATGGAAGTGGGATCGAGTCACGATGGATTTTGTATCTGGGTTGCCATTTTCATCAAGCAAGAAAGATGCGATCTGGGTTGTTGTTGATAGACTGACAAAGTTGGCTCATTTTATTCCTGTACGTACGAATTATTCCCTTGACAAGCTAGCTGAAATGTATGTATCTCAGATTGTAAGGTTACATGGAGTACCTATTTCTATTGTGTCAGATAGAGATTCGAGATTCACATCGCAATTTTGGAAGAAATTGCAAGAAGCTTTAGGTGCCAAGTTGCATTTTAGCACCGCTTTTCATCCCCAGACTGATGGTCAATCCGAACGGATAATTCAAATACTCGAGGATATGTTGAGATGTTGCATCCTTGAGTTTAGTGGTTCATGGGAACGGTATTTACCTTTGATTGAATTCGCTTACAACAATAGTTTTCAATCAAGCATTAAGATGGCACCTTACGAGGCTTTGTACGGTCGTAAATGCCGTATACCGTTGTTTTGGACCGAGCTCAGTGAAAGTAAAATCTTCGGGGTTGATTTGATTAAAGATGCTGAGAAGAAAGTAAAAGTAATCCGTGATAGTCTGAAAGCAGCTTCAGATCGTCAGAAGTCGTATACGGATTTAAAACGAAAAGATATTGAATATCAAGTCGGAGACAAAGTATTCCTTAAAGTTTCACCTTGGAAAAAAATGCTCAGATTTGGCCGTAAAGGCAAATTGAGTCCGAGGTTTATCGGGCCGTATGAAATATCCGAACGAGTTGGGCCGGTAGCATACAGATTGATTTTGCCCCCAGAACTTAAAAAGATTCATAATGTTTTTCATATCTCGATGCTTCGACAGTATAGATCTGATCCATTGCATGTAATTAGCCCATCAGAGGTTGAGATTTGATCTGATTTGAGTTACGAAAAAGAACCGGTTCATATTTTAGCTCGCGAAATGAAAGAACTGCGAAATAAGAAAATCTCATTAGTGAAAGTATTGTGGCTTAAACACGGGGTTGAAGAAGCGACTTGGGAGTCAGAAGACTCAATGAAAGAATGTTATCCTAATCTATTCGTTGATAAGATTTTCGGGGACGAAAATTTCTTATGTGGGGGAGAGTTGTGACAACCCTAATTTGACCCTAATCGGAAAGTGGTTTCGAGACCACAAAACTGAGTTATATAAAAATATTATAAGTTATATTTCATGTTTATGAAGTGAGTAAATACATATGTGAAAGTTTAAACTTTGATTTGGTCATTTGCATGCGAATTTATTTATTAGGATTCATATGTGACACTTTCGAAATATGATAGGTAAATTTATAAAGGTCTAATAATGCATGTGTGGAAAAGAATGGTTTTGCATGTTAAATTAACCATTTCTAGATAGTGGCCGGCCATGTTACTAATTATAATATAAAAAAATGAATTTTCTATTAACTTTATTTAGTTAAATGGCATAATATCATGAATTAATATTAATTAAAAATAGAAAGTGGGTGAAAACAACAAAGTGTTCACCTTGTTCATTCCAAAAGCCGAAAGTAAATAGGAGTTGGGGAGAAAGCAACCATTCGGTCATCTTAGGTCTTCATTAAGGTAAGAGATTCATGTGAATTCTTGAAATTTTAGATAAATTTGAACTAGTTACCAAGTTCTTTAGGTAACCCATGTTAGAAATTTTGATTTTGGGATGACTAGAACTTTCGCCATAGTAGTAGTTATTGAAGATTAAGGTTTTTGTTTCATGTTAATTTGGATGAATCTTGGTGTATGGGTGTTTGAACTAAACTAATGATCAAATAGATGCATAGATACTAAGTGGGAAGAATCGGCTATTATGTTTGATATTATTGCCGAATATGAAAATGTTATACTTGAGTAATGTATGTGGTTTGAGTTGATAATAGGAAAAGAATGCTTAAATGTGTTATAATCAATTAGGTGTTAAATTAAAAGTTGCTAAAATTCCATCGTTTTAGCCAAATATGTGTTTGATTAAAGAAGAATTTGTTGAAGAATGTATGTGAACATGGCAAGTGTATTCGGCTTAGTGCATAAATGATATGAAAATTTTGGAATTTATTTTTGATTATGTGTATGTATGACCAAGTATAATTGGCCACATAAGTAATATGAGTACATGATGTTATATTATAATTATTGAGCTTAAGTATATAGGTGTATGTATATGTGGTCATATAATGACGTTTTGGCTTGAAAGTTGAATGATGAATTGTTATTTAAGTTATATGAACATTCGGTAAAAGTAGCCATGGTGTATAAAATTGTATTATTTATGAAATTGTAAGTTTAAAATTAATTGTGGTAATGATAAATTATAATAAAATGAGTTTGATATGTGATTGCCGAATGTGATTAATAAGTAAACATTATTGATCAAAATATTGAATACTTCTATTTGTATTCATTAAGCTCAAGAGCAAGGGGGATCAAAGTTGGATAGGGGAAAAGAGAAAGCAATAGAGTAATCAATCCACAACCGTTCCAATATACCGAGGTAAGCTTTTAAGTAGTCTCCTCTAGTATACATAATTGATGATGCCTATAAGAATATGGTAGATGAATCGAAATTTTTGGTTTGCATTTGAATAAAACTGTTTATTATTTAATGTGAGTATGCGACTCATAGTGAGGGTCATTTGGAGTTAAGCTGTAATGCTGATATGAATATGTGATTTTGAGTATAACTTTGGAGTTGAAATGTGAATGATGATATGTATATTGAGACAAATATCCGGACATGAGGTCCGCAGGCTATAAGCTAGAATCTATCCGGACATGAGGTCCGCAGGCTATATGCTAGAATCTATCCGGACTAGAGGTCCACAGGCTATGAGCTGGAAAAATATCCGGGTTAAGGACCCGCAGGTCCTTGCTAGCAATGTATTCCGAGCTTAAAGATTTAACAGAACCGATGCCAGTAATGTAAGTAAGTTTGTAATTTCGAATGTCTGTAGTAAACATTATTGTTTAAGTACCATATAGCTTACATGTTAATGTTCGCATTACAAACTCATATTTGAATTGATTTCTATGTGAATTAATAGTATTAAAGTACGTTATATATATATGTGTGTGAATTAATTCGACAATTGAGGATAAGATAATGGTATAATCAATTAGTGTTAGTTATCATATTAAAGAATATGATTAAAGATAATAGTATAAGCTTTGTAATTAGCGAGTATGTGTTATAAATTTACATATATATATATGTACATACATATTCGGTCAAATGGTAACCAATTTGAATATTAGTATGTGATTTTAAGTACTTGATTTAAATAATAAGTTTTAAATTGTTGTATTACTTAAAACTTACTAAGCATCAATATGTTCACTCTACTGCCTTAATTCTTTGTTTTATAGATTCTGCTCGTCAGCTACGGTCTCAGGGATCTCAAAGTCAAAGTCGTCTACACTATCTAAACTTTTGGTACTCTAGTAGTTAAAATTTGATAATGGCATGTATAGGCTTAACTTTTTATTGTTAAATAATGATCTTTTGATGATGTATATATATATATGTGTAGCCATGCGAAAATGGCTTGAAAAATTACTATATGTGTTCCAAATGGTTAAGCTGAATGTGTGGTTGAGATTTAATTAATGTTTTCAATGTTTGATGTGAATGGAACTTAAGAATGAATCACTATACCTAGTTAACTTAATATGACTCTTTTGTTTATGGTAATACTCTTTAAACCCTCCTGCGACGGGTTCAAGTTAAGGGTGTTACATTAATACTTAATTTTTGTTGTACTTTGCTATGATTTTGTTGCATGTCCCTATTACATACTAGATGAGCCTTTAATGTTGGTTAAATAATTTTATTTAATAACTAAAATGCTAAATTTATATTAGTAACATAACAGATTTTAGTAAAAAAAGTATCAAAATAAAATAAAATATTAGTAATTGATTAATATTTGACATAAAAAATTTATAAATTAAGCATTTATATTATTATGTTTTTAAGTTTGCTAATTTTTGTAACAAATTTTTAAGAAATAAGTATAATATATTTTAATTTATACATACAAATAAATTCGTGCATCGCACAAAATAAAAAACTAGTATATATTACAATGTTTTTAAATTTTTATTGTCCACGTTATAAAAATTTAACATGTGTTAAGGAAAGAAAGTAAATATTTTTTTAGGGAAAATTTGCAACATAAACCCCTCCGCCATTTTTATATAATTTTAATGGTTTTTTTTTGCAAGTTATACTTTTATAATAAGTCCTTCCAATGTTCTTATCATAATAAGTCATTGTAAATTTTAAATTATTATTAAAAAATCTTTCTAAGTTTATAATTATTTTTACAAATTAAATACACTACTAAAATTGAAGTAGCTATTTAAAATATAAATAACGTTACAATAAATTATTTAGTCGTACAATATTTAATTTTAATTAACAATATAAATTCACTAATTAATAATTAAAATTAAGTTAGAAACTATATATAAAAATATAATTTTAGAAAATCTACTATTATAATATTTATATTTTCAAAATATTTTCAAAAGGTTTAATGATGGATAAAAATATTGTTTATTTGAGATTTTTTTTAAATATTCTTTTTATTTTTAATAAGTAGATTTTTCTTATTAGAGGTACAGCCCGTTGATGTATTTGCAAAGGATTTCGTGAGAGAAAATGTTTTTGCTTATATATATTATTTATTTGTTTTTAAAATGGTTTCAAGGTTTTTTTTCCTTAAAATTTTGTAATTTTTGATTTGCTTTCTATTTGGTTTACTCCATTATTGCATTTAAGATTTACTTAGAAAATTAATGCATGCCATCGACCGGTTTTTGTGCCTTGCGTTACAATGCAATGATGGAGAAATAAAAGATTGAAAGAGATTGACTTTGCTGTCACCTGAAAGATAATGTCTGGTTTGAGTGTTTCTGTGAATTATAACCTTCAATTGTATAATAATAATAAGAAGAAGAAGAAGAAGAATGAATTGTCCATTTCTGTATTCACTTTGAGCCTAGTAAGGAAGAAGATTCCTTCCCTATTTCCCTCTCTGGTGTTGGATGCGAAGCTCCTATGTTCATGAATGAAGACGATGAAGAGGGAGCAGGGGTGGATGCTGCATATGTTGACAGACCACTCACATCACTGTTTACAGTCATGGTTGTTCCACTGCTCAAGCCTTCAGCAACCAGTTTTGGAGCTGGTGGCCTCTCAATATCGATGACCCCTTCTAACATCTGCACCACTTTTCCCATCATTGGCCTTTGGGATGGTTGTTCCTGTATGCACCAAAAGCTCACCATAATTGCCCTTTCGACTTCCTCACTATCAACGTCTTTTATTCTTCTATCAACAATGGCCTCAATGTGACCCTTTTCGAACTCCGAATAAGCCCAGAGGGAGAACTTTTTACCGTCTGTTTCCGGTGAGACCTCGAAGTTCCTTCTTCCACTCACTATTTCTAATAAAACCATCCCATAGCTATAAACATCACACTTTGAGGTTATTGGATGATTTGCAAGCCACTCTGGTGCCAAGTATCCTCTAGTCCCTCTGATGCTTGCCAATGACAAGTGCCTATGATCCTTTGGATTCATAAGCTTTGCAAGGCCGAAATCCGACACTTTGGCAGTGTAACCTTCATCCAACAGAATGTTTTCTGGTTTTATATCGCAGTGGATTATGCAGTCTCGACATTCCTCGTGAAGGTAGGTGATTCCCCTACCCGTTCCAAGAGCAATGTTGAACCGATTTTCCCAAGTCAACAATTTTGCGGACTGGTCATTCGACGTAAAAAGGAACTTGTCAAGTGAACCATTTCTCAAGAATTCATACACTAGTAGCCTGTGACGCCCATCAGAGCAGAACCCCACCAATCTCACCAAATTCAAATGGTGTGTACTGCTAATAGTTGCAACTTCCATCCTGAATTGCATCTCACCCTGCTCGATTCCCTCGAGTTTTTTCACGGCAACCACCATTCTATTAGCCAGTGTTCCTTTGTAAACAGCCCCAAAACCACCTTCTCCAAGCCTCTCCGAGAACCCCTTTGTAGACTGTTGCAGCTCCTTGTATGAGAACTTCACTGGTGCGCCAGATGCATAATCAACAAGTTCGTATTGAGCTGATAAACGCCTTGATTTCTCGCTACCGCCGTAAAACCAGCACCAAAAACCAGTCACGATTGCAAACAAAGACAAAAGGGTGACCAAAACCACGACGACAATGACCATCGCATGCAACCGCGAATCGTTATCCTTCCCGGATGTATCCAAGTAAGATGATGGATTAGGAACCGCTTGTCCACAAACTTTCAAGAAAGAAGTGCTCGGAAGAACCGCACCCTGGTAACCACTAATGAAATCAGTCGTTTTCATATAACAAATCCCACTTCCATCAGCTACTAAAGTGGAACCAATGCAAGAACCACTGACAAGACAATTCATCCTACAAGCTACAGTTCCAACAATGAATGTCTGATCGTTAACCTCTGGAGGATAAGTTAAGAACTTGGTATGTTCTAATTGCAACATGGTAACATCCCCAGGACAATCCTCATTCTCCACTTTCCTCCTGCATCCTTTTCTACCATCATGTTCATCAACAGGATCAAAATTCTGAGATGGACATCCACAAACCGGATTCGAATCTTTGTAACCGCAAACCCCCATGTTGCCGCAGAATCCGTAAACCTGACACTGATCAGTTACAGCTGCCCATGTCGGGGTTATATTCCCACTGCTCTCACTAGTGCTGTAAATTCTCAAATTACCATCATTATCCATCCTCAAAAACCTAAACACATCATCACCTTCACCATAATCAGTACTATATGCCATATTAATCATTCCACGAGCAAACGAAGGATCTAAACCTACCAAAATCCCATTAGACTGCAACATAAACCTAGGTGATGTCAAATTCCCATTGATGGATGAGTTGAACCCTAAACTCCAGTATTCAATAGTGCCATTCCAGTTCAAAGTAAGGTTACCTGATCGACCAAGAGTTAAGGAGTAAGACCCGGAGCGTAAAATCTTACCAACGGTGAAATTCTGTGAAGGAACCAAGGTATCAGTCGGGTTCTGGAACGAGGACCATATTGGAGCACTTTCATTATTGAGGAGCTGAAAGTTGCCTAAATCATCAATAGACGCATGTGAAACACCTCTGTTAGCAGTAGCAGAGTCCCAAACAACGGCACCGGAGCCATTAGTTAAACGGAGGGCTCCACTGGGGAGCAAATTTAAAGTCCCACCAGAGTCGACAACAAGAGAAGCTCCATCACCAGTGCCACTGCTGCCATTACTAGCTGACCATACAATAACATCACCAACATAGTAAGTGATGGCAGCCATAAAAGAAGAGGGAGTAACGGGAACGAAAGAAAGTGAGAAACTGGTATTGGGTGACGACCATGATTGGTTTCTATTTGAAGCTTGAAGAGTTGAACCTAAAGGTATGATGGTAGAAGATGAAGAAACGGCGAAGAGACAATGGAGGTAAAGGAGAAAAATGGAGAGCTTAGACATTTTCATTGCAGGGGTTTATTTTCTTTGTTTCATTCTTTTTTAGTCCATTATTGCATTTAAAAGTGACCTGTATCTTGCCTTGCGTTACATGGCAATAATGGAGAAAGAAAGGTGTGAAAGAGATGGTTTCAGCCCCATTTCCATGGCGGAAAGTTAAAGACTCTTTCTTCAGCAAAGAAAAGTACGGGTCGTCACCTTTCATCACGCCACTCATAACGACATTGAAATTAATACACCCTTCACCATCACCATGACTTTACATTCCGTGACCAAAATATTTTTCTAATTTGTTCAATATTACATACTAATCTTTGCTTAAAAGCCATGTAGAATTAATTTTTAAAAAAATCAAAGAATAATTCACCCCTCAACTTTTGAATTCAAGTTTTCTTTCAAAAATTGTCTCTTTCTTTTAGCAATTTATAGGATAAACTTAACACCATTGAAAGTAAATGTATTATTTATAAGTTATTTAAGCTGAATTCAAAAAATTCAAGTTCGATTTAGCAACTATCGAGTCAAACTTGATCTTTCAGTCAAGCTAAATTCAAGTCTTATAATACTTGATTGATCAAATTTTAAATTTTATATTATGAAATTACATTTTGACCCTTATGTATAAAAAGAGCTTAAGGTTAGACACAAATAAACTTAATCAAGTCTGAGTAAGAAAATTAATAGGTAAACTTAGTTGAACTTAAACTCAAACTCAATAGATTCAATTATATCTCAAAAAATAAAATAAAAAATTAATGTTGAATTTGAAATAGAATTTAAGTTAACCTATCCCTGACTAAAACTTTCAAATTAGAAAAGGGAGTTCAATATTTGTTTTGGTTGCCAATTCCATCAAGTTGTGAAGTTTATGGTCAATTATTTATTGGTGACCCTTCATGTGGGGAGAAAATTTCCAAAAACAATCAAATTTTTTAATTGATTGATTATACAGGAAAGTCTTTTTTTTAATACATTATTAATATATATATATATATATATATCTGCATATAATACTTTTAGTGTTTACTAGGTTAAGGTTGATATTTTGGATCTTTAAATATTCAAGTTTAAATCTCGTCACGCACAATTGCAAATGTGTCTTCAGTTTAGGGGTAAATCTATAAAGTTTTTAGAAAGGGTCAAAATTAAATTATAAATTTTGAGATATCAAATATAGATTTTATCATGTATTAACATATAATTTTATAATTTTTAAAAAGATTAAATAGATTTTTTTTTATTTTTGGAAGGGTAAAAGCATAATTTTCCCTATATTAATTTATAATGAACTAGAATTGAAATTTTCTAATTTTAAGGGACAGGGCCAGGCTTACTCATGGATCTATCTCAGTCTCATCATATATGTCATGAATGAGTTTTGTCCGAATCCTTTATATTTTTACCTAATTTTTTCTAATTCTTCGTTCTTTATACTTTAAATTGATTTTTTTTTTTTTACGTTGTAGTTACTCAAATACATATTTATATTAGTACTCTATTTATAAAGTAAACTTTTCAAAAATTATTTCTATATTCTACCAAACGGAATATGATATTAGGGCAAAATCAGTAAATTTATATTGAATAGTGGGGATAAAAAAATAAATTAAAAGTTTCAAAATATTAAAACGTAGTTATTTTTCTATTTTTAATTATAAAAATAAAAAAACTTATAAAATTTCAAAAACAATACAAAAGGACTTCAGAGTATATTAATTTTGTGATTTTTTATTTCTTTTTACTGTTAAAATTTTGTGCCTGCTGCTGTTATGGCAGTTAAAATATTTTAACGCCTTCTCTTATTGTTATTTTAGTTTATTTTATTTTAATTATTAATTTTAGGGATAAAAAGTTAGCTTTTGAATTTTGATAATTTTTTAAACTCGGTTCCCAATTTTTTTTTGTCTTAATAATTTTTTCAATTTTAGTCCTTATAATAATCTAGTATTTTGATTATGTCACGTCATAACTTAATTTTTTATTAAAAATATATTCTTTTATGCAACAACATAATATAATATTAGAATATCATCACATAAATTAAAATTTAAAAAAATATATCTAAACCAAAAAAAAATTAAAAACTAATTTTTAAAAAATTATTAAATTTATGGACTAAATGTTAATTTTATCCCTTAATTTTATGCCATTATCATATTTGAAATGATGAGTTTTATTATAATTTTGTATCTTATATTACTTTGAAAGTTATAACAGTTGTGATGTATAATGTCCCAACAATGTTTTATTTTATATTTTGATTTGTTAGATGCAGACATTTTTTCTTCAAGATTTTTTCATTTGTTCTTTTTGTCTTTATATTAATGGAATTGATTTGAATTTTCGAATAAATTGGTTTTATTCAATTTCGTATCAATATGAAATTTAGTCTTCAATTATTGAGCTTCTATGATTTTTATTTTTCCAGCCTATAATGGTGGAAGACGACCTACCTTTGATTATTCTTCTTATATACCTCGTCTTGATTTAATTTATTAACCCAACGCAAGACATAAATATGTGGCCACATGTTATTATGATTTTCCTTTTTTAAGTTATAATACTTTGTACCATAAATCGAGCAATCAATACATCAATTTAAATTTGGATCTTCGAATTCATACAAACTTAATTTAATGAGATTTTCATTCACATTTTTTCCCATCATGTTAGAATTAAGTGACCCGAATTCTTATTTAAATAAAATACGATGGAAAATAAAATAAAAGTAAAATCCATATAGAACTAGATTTCTTTTATTTTATTTTAGAATAAGGTTTTTTAAACCTTATTAAACTCCATCTATTTTATATTTATTAGGATAAGGTGTTTCAATCCTACTAGAATATGGCTTTACAAGCTTATAAATAGATATAGTCTATTCCTCTTGTATTGATTCAAAATTTTCGACATATTGAATTTTTCTTCTCCTCTCACTGTGATTTTTCCCGAAAGGGTTTCACGTAAAATTTGTGTGTTCTTTATTTTATTTTATTTTATTTTATTTTTCACAAATTGGTATCGAGCTTAGGGTTGTTCATCTCGATCACGGTAATGGCGTCTTTGAAATATGAAATTCATTTGTTGGATCGCAACACCGATTTGCATTGTGGTAGATTAAGATGCAAGCGCTTCTTGCGCACAGATGGATCTCGGAGGATGCCCTGCTAGGGATAGATAAGATGCCTTCGACATTAACAGATGAAGAGAAAAGCGTAAGGATCGAAAGACATTAACACAATTACATCCGCATTTGTCCAACGAAATTTTGCAGGATGTGATGAAAGAAGAAGATCACCACGCATTATGGAAGAGGCTAGAACAAATATGTATGTCGAAAACTCTAACAAGCAAGTTGCATATGAAGCAATGACTTTATGCTTATCGTTTGGAGGAAGGTGCGTGCATACCTACGAACACTTAACAGTGTTTAAAGAAATTCTCTCAAACTTGGAGGCCATAGAGGTTCGGTATGATAAGGAAGATCTAGGGTTGATTCTACTTTGTTCGTTGCCTCTGTCTTATTCAACCTTTAGAGACACGATTTTATATAGCCGCGAGTCTCTCACAGTTGATGAGGTTTATGATTCTTTAACCTCGTATGATAAGATGAAACATCTTGTGGTTAAACCTGACTATCAAGGAGACGGTCTCATTGTTCGTGGGAGATAAGATCGGAATGCTGATGATGATCGTGGTAGGACACAGGAACGAAATCCTCGTGGTAAATCTAAGGGTAGATCAAAGTCTTCAAATAGAGGTAAAACTTGTAACTTCTGTAAGAAGAAAGGGCACATTAAATCTGAGTGCTATAAGCTACAAAATAAGATTAAAAGGGAGGTTGCGAATCAAAAGGGAAAACAACCAGAAAATTCTAGTGAAGCTAATGTTGTAGAAGACTACAGCAATGGTGAACTTCTAGTCGCTTCTGTCAATGATTCTAAAGTAAGTGAGGAGTGGATACTTGATTCAGGCTGCACCTTCCATATGAGTCCCAATCGGGATTGGTTTACAACTTACAAAACAATTATCCAAGGTGTTGTTTTGATGGGAAATAATGCTTCGTATAAGATCGCAGTGTTGGAACAATTAAAGTTAAGATGTTTGATGGAGTTGTCAGAACACTTAGTGACGTACGGCATGTTCCAGAATTGAAAAGAAATTTAATTTCGTTGAGTACTCTTGATTCAAAAGGGTACAGATACACAGCTGAAAGTGAGGTTTTAAAGATTTCCAAAGGGTCCCTTGTTGTGATGAAAGGGCAGAGAAAAATTGCCAAGTTATATGTTTTGCGTGGTTCTCATCATATCGGTGATGCAGTTGTCGCTTCTTCTTCCTTGTCAGATGATGATATTACTAAACTTTGGCATATGCGCCTAGGGCATATGAGTGAGAATGGCATGACAAAATTGAGCAAAAGAGGACTTCTTGATGGGCAAGGAATTTGCAAACTGAATTTCTGTGAGCACTGTATTTTTGAGAAGCACAAGAGAGTTCGATTCACTAGAGGAATCCATAACACGTAAGGACCGTTGGAGTATATTCATTCTGATCTGTGGGGGCCATCTAGAGTGCCTTCGAGAGGTGGAGCTAATTATATGCTAACCTTTATTGATGATTTTTTCAGAAAAGTTTGGGCGATCTTCCTGAAGCAGAAAAGCGATGTGTTTTCCGCATTTAAGTCTTGGAAAATTATGATTGAAAAACAGATGCGAAAACAGATAAAATACCTCCGTACAGACAATAGCTTAGAGTTCTATTTTGATGAGTTTAATAGATTGTGCAAGTCAGAAGGGATCATGAGACACTTGACGATTCGTCATACTCACGAAGAAAACGGCGTTGCAGAACGAATGAACAGAACGATCATGGAGAAGGTTCGATGTATGTTGTCAAATGCCAACTTACCGAAGTCATTTTAGGCAGAAGTAGCCTCTACTGTATTTTTTTGATCAACTGATCTCCATCCGTTGCCATTGAGAAAAAGACTCCACAAGAGGTATGGTCTGGTAATTCTGCTAATTATTCTGATTTAAAGATTTTTGGGTGTCCTACGTATGCTCATGTTGATAATGGAAAATTGGAACCGAGATCCATTAAATGCGTTTTTCTTGGTTATAAAACTGGTGTAAAAGGCTATAAGTTATAATGTCCTGAAAATAGAAAAGTTGTGATTAGCAGAGATGTTGTTTTTGATGAAACTGCTATGATACCTAACTTATCTCTTAAAGACTCTTCTAATAAAGAAAACTAAAAGTAGGTGGAGCATCAGATTAATACAGAGTTAACTCCTCAAGCCATAACAAAAATTGAGAATAGAGTTGCTTCTTCACCACAATACTCTATCGCCAAAAACAAAACTAGAAGAGAAACTAAACCTCCAAAGAAGTATGCCGAAGCTGATTTAGTTGCTTATGCTTTAAATGTGGCTAAAGATATAAATGCGAATCAAGAGCCATCTAATTATTCTGAGGCGGTTAGCTGTGAAGACTCAGAAAAGTGGATGTTTGCTATGCAAAAAGAGATGGAATCACTCCACAAAAATAGAACATGGGACCTTGTGAAACTTCCTAAAGGTAAAAAGGTTGTTCGTTGTAAATGGGTGTTTAAAAAGAAAAAAAGGACTCCAGGAGTTGAAGAACCCAGATATAAAGCAAGGCTTGTTGCAAAGGGTTATAGCCAAATTCCAGGAGTGGACTTCACAGATGTGTTCTCTCCAGTTGTTAAGCATAGTTCGATTCGAGCTTTGCTTGGTACTGTAGTCATGCATGATTTGGAGCTTGAGCAGTTAGATGTAAAAACTGTATTTCTGCATGGAGAACTTGAGGAGGATATTTACATGAAACAACCAGAGGGTTTTATAGTTTCAGAAAAAGAGGACTATGTTTGCTTGCTGAGAAAGTCACTTTACGGTTTGAAACAGTCACCAAGACAGTGGTACAAGAGGTTTGATTCCTTTATGACTTCTCATGATTTCAAAAGTAGTTTAGACAATTGTGTTTACCTTAAGAAAAACAGTGACGGTTCTTTTGTGTATCTACTTCTTTATGTTGATGACATGTTGATAGCAAAGAAAAGATAAAGGAGAGATAAGAAAGGTCAAAGCCCAACTAAGTGAAGAATTTGAGATGAAAGATTTAGGACCAAAGAAAGAGAAGATACTTGGTATGGAGATTCTCGAGAGATAGAAAAGCAAGTAAATTGTACCTAAGTCGGAAGGGTACATTGAGAAAGTTCTTTGTAGGTTCAATATGCAGAGTGCTAAGCTGTTAGTACTCCTTTAGCAACCATTTCAGACTTTCATCGGCTTTGTCTCCACAATCAGATGATGAGATTGAGTACATGTCACATGTTCCATACTCTAGTGCAATGGGATCTCTCATGTATGCTATGGTTTGCTCACGTCTAGATTTATCATATGCGATCAATCTGCGATTAGCGATACATGGCAAATCCCGGTAAAGAACATTGGAAAGCAGTTCAGTGGATTTTAAGATACTTATGAGGTACTACTGATGTTTGCTTACAGTTTGGAAGAACTAAAGATGGATTCATAGGGTATGTTGATGCTAATTTTGCTAGAGACCTTGATAGAAGAAGATCTCTCATAGGTTACGTCTTTACAATCAGAGGTTGTGCAATTAGTTAGAAAGCCACTTTGTAAACTACAGTCGCTTTGTCTACCACTGAAGCTGAGTACATGGCAATTACTGAGGCTTGTAAAGAAGCTATTTGGTTGAAGGGACTATTTAGTGAACTCAATGAAGACCTTCAAATCAATACAGTATTTTGTGACAGTCAGAGTGCCATCTTCCTTACAAAAGATCAAATGTTTCATGAGAGAACAAAACATATTGATGTTCGGTATCATTTTGTTCGTGATATTATTGCTCGTGGTCATATTGTTGTGAGCAAAATTAGTACTCATGAAAATCCTGCAGATATGATGACTAAGTCACTTCTTATAACCAAGTTTGAGCATTGCTTAGACTTGGTTGGTGTTCATTGTTGAAGTTAAACCCTTAAGGGGTTTTATGGAAGAGGTGAAGAACTTGTTCGTGATGAAGAACTTGTTCATTGAGAATTTGTGTCAAGGTGGAGATTGTTAGAATTAAATGACCCGAATTCTTATTTAAATAAACTACGATGGAAAATAAAATAAAAGTAAAATCCATATAGAACTAGACTTCTTTTATTTTATTTTAGAATAAGGTTTTTTAAACCTTATTAAACTCCATCTATTTTATATTTATTAGGATAAGGTGTTTCAATCCTACTAGAATATGGCTTTATAAGCCTATAAATAGACATAGTCTATTCCTCTTGTATTGATTCAAAATTTTCGACATAGTGAATTTTTCTTCTCCTCTGCCCGTGGTTTTTCCCGAAAGGGTTTCCATGTAAAATTTGTCTGTTCTTTATTTTATTTTATTTTATTTTATTTTTCACAATGAGTGTTTTATAGAATTCTTAGACTCCCAAATTTGGAGTAAGATTGAATGTGCCCCTCTTCCATATATGTACAAATAGAATAACCTATTTATACATAATGGTAAAGGGATCCCCTATGATCATCAATCGTAGAAATAAATAGAAAAAGGAAGAGATATTTTAATTCTTACAAACTTGATCTTGCTATCCTTGGCAACAAACATGTTTGAACCATTTCATCAAGTATGTGTTTGGATAATTCAAAGTTTTTTGGGTTGCTTGTCTCGATCACAGTAATGGCAATAATGAAGTACGATATTTCGCTGTTGGATCGCAACACCAGATTCATGTTGTGGCAGGTAAAGATACAGGCAATTTCTACACAGATGGATTTGGAGGATGCCCTACCGGGGTTAGATAAGAAGCCTTCGATATTGATGCCTAAAAAGAATAAGCATAAAGATCGAAAGGCTTTAACAAGAGGTATGGTCTGGTACTCTTGCTGATTACTCTAATTTGGAGATTTTTGGGTGTCTTGTGTATGCTCGTTTTGATAATGGTAAATTGAAACCTAGATCTATTAAGTGTGTTTTTCTTGGATATAAAGTTGGTGTTAAAGGGTATAAGTTATGGTGTCCTGAAAATAGAAATTTTGTGATTAGCAGAAATGTTGTTTTTGATGAAACTACTATACTATCTAACTTATCTCTTAAAGACTCTTCCAATAAAGACCAATAGAAATCAAACATACATGTGAAGCAGGTGGAGCTTCAGATTGATCCAGGATCTACAACAGAGTCTACTACTACGGTTATAGAAACTCATAGAAGACTTGCTTCTTCACCATAGTCAGCATCACAATATTTTGTTACCAACAACTGACTTAAAAGAGAAATTAAAGGTCCAAAAAGGTTCGTCAAGGCTGATCTAGTTGCTTATGCTTTAAATGTAGCTGAAGATATAGATGCAAATCAAGAGCCATCTACTTATTCCGAGGCAGTTAGCTGTAAAGATTCAGGAAAGTGGATGATCGTCGAAACCATTTTTTTGAAAAAAGGGTTGACTTTTTATTTTGAAAATGAAACAAATATGGGAGTCGCCACCAATCCTTTTTGATGAGGTGTGATCGAGTCACCTCGTAAAATGGTTGTTTTTAATAAACAATTTTGATTTATTAAAACAATGTTTTTTGGTCTACAAAATTCGAGGAAACAAATTCAGGAGTCGGTTACGTACGAGGAAGGATTAACACCCTCGTAACGCCCAAAATTGGTACATAATTGATTGATTAATGTCCTAATGTCGAATGTTGAAAATTTGAAAAGAATTAAAATACGATCCATTTTTATTAATGCTCATTTTAAAAAATGCTTGAATTAAATTAAAACAAGCATCAAAGGCCCTCTTGTCCCGATATAACACAATGCCCCATCCCATAAGTTAGGATGCGACGATTGAATCCTCGGGAATAAGTTTACCTTTAATTTTCATCGCAACTTTGTATATTTTGAAATCTAAAAGGATATTTAGCTATTTAGGTTTAACAAGAAAATCGAAACCCCGTAAGTTAGGGTATGATTTCTAGAATTCCTGAAACGCAAAATATTGTCTTATTTTGAAGATTTTCTTTTTGAATAATAATGAGTGTGACACTTAGCAATGTGAGTTCGTTTGGAGTAAAATGAAACAATCTATATTGGATAAATACATTTGAGCTTAATACGTGAAGTGATTTAAACTAAATAAAACAAAAATATATCATAGAGCATGGAATAATAAAACATGAATTAGATGCGAGGTTAATGAATGTCAACAATATGAATATGTTAAATAAATAATTTCAATAACATGTAAAGGCAATATTCACACGACGTACATCATTTTTAATATCAACATTAACAAACATAAAAATGAAATAATAATATAAAACAATTTAAAAATAATAATAAGATAATTTTAAATAAATAATATATATATATATATATATATATATATAAGGTTTAGAATAAATACTATAAAAGCAGTTTGAAGTAAATAATATAAAACAATTTTAAAATCATTAATATTCAAAACAACAAAATAATATATAGAGCAACTTAAAATAAAACAATTCAAACTAACATATAAAAGGTTTAAAATAAAATAAATTTACAATACATAATATATAAAATGTGTATAAAACAGTTTAATATAAATAATACATGAAATCTTAAAATAAAAAATAATAATAATAAGGTTTACGATGAAAAATAAAAGTATTTGAAAGTAACTTACATATAAAATAGTATAACTAAATAACATATACAAGTTTAAAATAGATCATATATACATATATAAAAGTTTAAAGTAAATAATATATAAAAAATATTTAAAATAAATAATATGTAAAATAGTTTAAAATAACTAATGCAAAAATAAAAAAACTCAAAACAAAAGTATAAAATATCTTAAAACAACCTACAATAAAATAATTTGAAATGAATATTATAAAGCAATTTTAAATAAATAATACATAAAATAGTTTAAAAGAACTAATATGTAAAAAATACCTAAAATAAATAATATATAAAATTGTTTAAAATAAAATATATATATATAAATAATAAATAAGCAAAATATATAAAACAGTTTAACATAAATAATTTAAAAAGATGTCTAAGATAAATAATATAAAAAGTTGATAATAATATTTAAAATAAATAAAATAAATAAGTTTAAAATATAAAATTTGTAAAGCCAATTTTAATATATAAAAATCCAAGATAAACAATGCATAAAATTGTTTAAAATAAATAAAGTATATACAAAAATGAATAAACAAATAAAATAATAAAAGGACCAAAATCAAACTGATTAGGGGCTAAATTGGAACAAAAATAATATTAGAAGTAAAAACAATAACAAAATAAGAACGCAAGGGCGAAAATAAAAATGCGCGTAAGGTTTGGGGACCAAATGGGCAAAAAACCCGATCTTTGGACACGTGTCCGTCATCCCGTGCAGCCATGAGTCAGGGACCCGAATGAAAACCAAACAAAATTTATGTGGTCAAATTTGAAAATAAAAGAAATATAAAAATGGATTAGATTAAAAGTATCAAAATGCGGAAGGACTTGGGTTGTAAATAACCCATTTAATGGAAACACGCGGACCCCCTAGAGTGGGTCGGGTCGCGCACGGGTCACCTTAAACGACGCCGTTTTGGCGCTGGTGACCTAGGTGCAAAATGGCACCGGTTTGTGCCTTCTATAAAAGCAATTTTTTTTTAATTTCATTTCTGCACTTCTTTTAAAAAAAAAACAGAGAGTCCCTTTTTCTTTTTGCTCTCTCCCTTTCAAAACTCCCCCCACATCCGGCCTATAGGGCTGCTTGGTGGTCCAACGCAATCACCGGCCGACGGTGGTGGTGACCGCCGTGTACGGCTGAGGAGCGCAACCCAGATACGCCTCTTTTATTTTTTTGTCTATGTTTCTTTGTTAAAATAGATTTTTCAAAAGGAAAATTGATGAATAAAAAAAAAAGATAAACAGAAAACGACAGAAGAAAAAAAAAGAGAAAAAGAACAAAATTAAACCTTTTAAACTTCGGTTCTATTTCTTTTTTTATTTTAGTGTGCGTTTTTCAAGAAGAAGAAAATACAAAATGGCTATTGTTGTTTTTATGGACCATTACAAACTATTTGCTTTTCTATTTCTTGTCTTTTTCTATTTGTTTCTACTGCTTGTTGGCTTCTGTTGCGTGTTCTTCTTGCTTTGCAGGTGTCAGACACGCGTAGAGGTGTCAGAGGCATACGGCGGCCAGAGGCAGGCCTAGGTGGCTGCTAGGAGCAGCAGCAGCAGGGCTTGGTGGCTAGGGTTTTCTTTTTTGTTTGGTTGAAAGTGTTTAGTTTTGTGGGCTAGGGTTTAGTTTGGGCCTAGGTTAATTTGGGTTATGGACTGTTAAAACTTTGGGCCTTTATTTATTATGTTTATTTTTTTACTTTATTTTGTAAATTAGGCCAGGCCAAAATTGGCCTATTACAGCTGCCCCTCTTTGCTCATTGTCATGTAACGGGAATAGAGCAAAGAATAAAAAAGGGCCAATTTTGCCTGGACCTGCTGAGTCTCGACTTCTTTTGGCGCTTCTTTTCTTCAAGTAGCTTCAATATGCTCCACTGAAACTTCAGTGGAATGAGATTCACTATCTTCAGTCTGCTCCACTGCAACTTCAAGGAGATAAGGCTGATAGCTTCAATCTGCTTCGCTGAAACTTTAGGAAGATAAGGTTCGCCATATTTGATCTAATCTACTGCAACTTCAAGGAGATAAGATTTTCAAATTCAATCTGCTCCCTTGCTACCTCAGAGAGATGAGGCTGGTGGCTAAAATCTGCTCCCTTGCTACCTCAGGAAGATAAGATTAGTGGCTTAAATCTACTCCCTTAATATCTCGGGAAGATAAGATTTGCGCCCTCAATCTGCTCTGCTACTGCTTAGGGAGATAAGATCTACAAACTTCAGCCTGCTCCATTACTGCTCAGGGAGATAAGGCTAGTGGCTTAAATATGCTTCCCTTACTACCTCAGGAAGATAAGATTCCCCACTTTCGATCTACCCCACTGCTATCTCGAGGAGACAAAATCTACAATCTTCAGTCTGCTCCCTTGCTACCTTAGGAAGGTAAGACTAGTGGCTTAAATCTGCTCCCTTACTACCTTGGGAAGATAAGATTCGCCGTCTTCGATCTGCTTCACTACTGCTTAGGGAGATAAGATCTACAAACTTCAGCTGCTCCACTGTTGCTCAGGGAGATAAGGCTAGTGGCTTAAATCTGCTTCCCTACTACCTCGGGAAGATAAGATTCGCCGTCTTCGATCTACTCCACTGCTACTCAGGGAGATAAGATCTACAATCTTCAGCATGCTCCACTACTGCTCAGGGAGACAAGGCTAGTGGCTTAAATCTGCTCCCTTGCTACCTCAGGGAGATAAGATTCGCCATTTTCAATCTGCTCCATTGCTACCTCATAGAGATAAGATCTGTGAATTTACCGATGTTGCTACACCATCCTCTAGGGACATGATCTATAGAATTGGTTTCATGTTCCTATACTTATTCCAAATGATTAGGATGCTATGATCAAAATGAATCAAATACTCCTAACTAGATGTATTACGAATGATATATGAATGCAGAAATGAAAATGATCCTTTTTTAAATGCTTAAGGTACCATCGCTCGTTGTTCATCAAGGCATTATCATTGACGTATTACGCTGTCATCTTGTTCAGTTGGCATTCTTGACAGAAAACCCAAAGAAACAATTACATTCTGCTCAGCAAGCTTGCCCCGCTGTAATTTCAGAGTCCCTTCCACTGTACCTTCTGGGACATAAAGTTTGTACCTCCCACTATAACTTCAGGGGAATAACATTTGGTTTCTTCCATCCATCCTCCTGCAACTTCGAGGTATAGGATTTGTATCATCTTCAATCAATTTGATCTGTTACACCATTCCCTGGGTGAAATGACCAGACATATATGCTTGATATTTGCATAAAGTATCATTTTTCTTTTCCCGAGAATGATCCCCTTTTACACTTGGGTTGACATTACTCATTATTTGTCAAGGTTGTATCACCGACAAAATGTCTTGTCTTTTTGTTCAACCAATAAAAAGTCCAAAGAGATAATTATCTTTCCCCAATATTTCCAACCCTTAGGCTTGGTGAGTTCTAAATAATAATCATGTTTCAGGTTTTTGTATTATTTAGAAGCTTCCAAAGTAATATGCAAAACTCCTTTTATGAAAGTATTATTAGTTCACTAATCATTATTTCAATGCAAAATGCTTGAAAAAGATCATAACAATGGACCGAAAGGAAATTAATTAGGAGCATAGCTCGAAGCAAGTAAGTTAATCAAGGATAGCAAATGCAATTAAGAAGGAAATTTATTGGGACATATCTTGAAAATAAAAAGGTAATCAAAGATAGAAAATTCAAAAATAGGTAAAATGGAAAACTAGGTGCCCCAGATATCGCAGCTTGAGCTTCTCTGTACAACTTCTTAAGGACCATTTTGAGCTCAATATGTGTTTAGTAGATCCGAAGCACTTTATCGATGCCCTAAGACGTAACATACTTTTTCATTGTTAATTCAGGCATAGCAAGACTACTGCATGCCCCACTTTCGATCAAAATTTGAATTGCCCCTTTTCGGGTTTTCAATTCAAATCCAATTTGGTCTCAAGGCACCCTTTACAGGTTTTCGCCTTGGCCTCTCATTTTTTTCTTCTTCTTCTTCTTCTTTTTTGTTTTTTTTAATTGATGACTAAATCTGGATTTATGGGATTGGGCAGGTTCTTGCCATCCATCTTGGTCAAAATCAACGCTTTTTCAGAGAAGACCTTCTTTATCATGTAAGGTCCTTCTTGATTCAGCATCCATTTTCCTCTGAGGTCCTTTTGTATATGAAGGATCCTTTTCAAAACTAAGTCATTCTCATGGAATTCTCTGGGGCAAGCCTTCTTGCCATAAACTCGCATCATTCGTTTCTGATATATTTGACCATGATAGATTAGGTTCACTTGATCATATTGAAATTGGACTCATTCTGCTTCATCCAATTCTTGACTCAATTGAAGCTTGGAAAGAAGGAATCTTGACTTCAATGGAAAGAACCTTTTTCAATCTATAAACCAACGAGAAAGGTGTTGCCCCGATGAAGGTCTTGGCTGACGTTCGATGAGTATAGAGGGTAAACGGTAACTTATTTAGGCCAATCTTTACCAATCTCGGTTATCTTCCACGATCCCTTTTTGTTGTTTTTGCTATTTTTTGTGTTTCTTTTTTTTCTTTTTTTTTCCTTTGCTGCACTATGATATGGCGTCTGATCTTTGAATAGACTGTAAACTTTTGACATTGTGCGATTGTGCATTGTTAGACATGATCCTTTTTGGCATTCTTTATCGGTACTTGATCTCTTTTCCTCCTCTCTTTTTTTGAATTTGGATTTGAATTTGAATTTGATAACTATCGACCTTGTAACATTGGCATATGAAGCTACCTTCACCCTCTTAGTAGAGTAACCGACGACCACAAGGATGAATCGGTGTTGGCCAAAAGCTTTTGACGAGATCAGCCCATAACATCCATGCCCCACATATAAAAAAATCTAGGAAAAATTGGATGAGGCACATAAGTCTTGTCTTCCTCAATCTGGCATTTATGGCATAACTGACGCAATCCCTTCCGTGGTAGACCAGCAGTACCCGAACCTCATGATTAGCTTAGCAATCGAAAAACCATTATCATGTGCTTTTCGAACACCCCATAGCATCCTCACGTATTGGTAGCCTAGGCATATCTTGATGCGATCATGTGAAAACATCTTTGAATTGGGAAAAACTCAATGATGTCTCGCTTTGTCTTTGTGGTGAGCTAGGCTTTGATCTTCACCTCTTTCTTAGGCTCACAATGTCCACTAACCCTTTGTAGAGTAGGATCTATTTTTCATCTTGTTCTACCATTCTTAACAAATCAGGAGATAAGTTACGATCTCTGTCATTTTTAAAGTCCTGAGATCCCCCTAAACACATATCTCACCCAAAAGGAGACTCTGAGTCTGTGATAGTGTCACTCACGTCATTGATATCTGGGGACCTGTTGTAGGTACGAAGGCAGATTCCAAAGAATAAATGATTTTAAGGATGATTATTTGTATGGTATGATCATGAATAAAGAATAAAAGCATATTTGAAAGAGAGTCCAAAGAACCAAAGAATATATAGAGAATAAAAGAATATTTGCTCAAAAAGATGCATTTTATTGAAATAAAGATTTTGAACAGAAGCCTATTTCACAAAAGGATTCTTATTGCCTCTAGGCTTAAAGCAACAAGCGTGTTCTAAATATTACTCTAAATTAGCTCTAAAAATACAGGGATCTCTTCCACAGCCTCATTGTTCAAAACACTTCCAAGTATGTAAGGGCAGAATGTAATGGCCTAAATTCAAGGTTATCGGAACAGTGGTTTCGTAACCACAAATCCGATCTAAAGAGAAATTTATTTCAATATTTTTGCATGAATATTTATATGATATAAAAATCGCATGAAAATATTGATAGAAAAATTTTATCGATTTAGTGGTTAGTTAGAAAAAGAAATTATTGAAGAAATTAGATAAAAATAAGTTATCGAGACCTCTATCTCGTAAAAACCGAGTTGAAAATAATTTTATAAATATTTATGAAATGTTATTAATGTGGTATTAAAATTTCGTTAGGAAATTTTAATGTTTGGGTAGTCAATTAAATGAAAAGGACTAAATTGTAATAGGTATAAAAGTTGCTAGAGTGATTAAATAGCTTAAGAGTCTAATGAGAAAGGATTTAAAAGGCAATTAGACCCAAAAGTTATTTGGGCTGGACGGCAAGGGTATGAAATCAGCAGAAAAATTGATAAATTAAGGGTAAAATTGGAATATTGCAAAATTAACTAAATAAAACTAGGACTAAATAGGAAATATCTAGATTTCTCTTCATTTCTCTTCAATTCCAGCAGCTAAAAACGCCATAGGAGGGTTCTCTAAGCTGTTATTTCATAATTTTTGCACCAAGTGAGTTAATCCTTGCCTTTTCTTGTAATTTTTGTGTTTCTAAGACTTTTACAACTAGGTCCTACTATTAAATTCATTAGTTTTTGATTTCATAAATGAAATTGAAAATCACCATGGTTGAGTGCTGTAAGTTTATGATGAAATAGAATGAAATTAAAGCTTTAATTTGTTTATGAGATGATTTTATTAGGCAATTTCAATAGAAATTGATTTTTAGGACCTAATTGTGAAAATGTTTGGAATTAAAGTCTATTGCTGAAATTCTGATTCCTAAAGGTTGTAAACTAGTTTAAGGTGATAGAATAAAATGTTAATTGGGAAAAATAAGCTCAATTGAGAGGCTAATTGAGTAGGGACGAAATTATCATTTATTAAAAGTTTAGGGGAAAAATAGTAATAAACAGCTTGCACTAAAACAGTTTGGACAGCAGCAGTAGACTAACTTTGAAAAATCACCATAAATTGTAGAAATTGAATTAGAAGATGAAAAAAATATGGAATTAAAGCTTATTGAGTCTAGTTTCTCATAGAAGAAATATTGTAAGCAATGGATTTGTAAATTTTGAGATATAATGAATTTTGTGAGACAAGGTCAGAATGAATTCGGGTTCCCCTGTTCTGATTTGAAAAATCATAAAAAAATGAATAAAAATATTTAGGGGTTTAAATTTATATGTATAGAATACTGAGTGAGTCTAGTTTTAATAGAAAAAAACTAGAATATCATTTGAATTCTGTACAATGAGATAATTAATTTTTAGTGAAGAAGAGTCAGAACTGTCAGACAGCAAAATAGGGGTGATTTTAAAGAATAAACTGTACTGATTGGCTAGACCAAAAATTCTGAAAATTTTATGGTAAGAAGATATACGAGTCTAGTTTCAGAGAAAATTAACGGATCTTAATCTGGAGTTCCGTAGCTCAAGTTATAAATAATTTAGTGACTATGACTCAAGTAGACAGCTTTGAATGAACTATAAATAATAGTTGAATTATAGAGAATGTTGCATATGAACATGAAATGTATTAAATTGATAATTAAATTTATTTATTTAGATCCAGAAGATTCAAATATGAAGCTAGATCGAGGAAAGGAAAAAGTTCGGGATTAGTAGATTTTTGTTGTTTACAAACAAGTATCAAGGTAAGTTCATGTAACTTGAATTATATTCTTAAATACTTGAAATGTATGTTATTGATGTGAATATGATTTGAATGTTCATTGTATGAAAATTGATGAAACATTGATATATTTGATATAAAGGGGAAGAAATCCCAGTTGAATAAAAGGAAAATTCGATGGATCTCTGAAAAGGAATTGACGGTAAAAAGGATCTAGCCCGACGGGTGATCCTATCCTGATATAGCCCTTCCAAAGAATATGTGGAAAATGGATTTAGCCCGACGGTAATCCGAATTAGGTCCAATTTAGCCTTGGACTGTAATTGGATCCAAGCTCATTAGAGTAATTGTCGTTGCAGAGGATTTAGCTCGGTGGTAATCCCGACAATACTCTATGAGTTTATATTGCGTGATTTAGCTCGACCGTAATCCCGCCGCAAGGTTGAGGTTCGCGAGTGTGCTCTCTGAAATGGAAATGTGCGCACATGAATATGAATTGATTTGACCAGAAAATGTACACTAAAAGTGTACCTCTGAAAAATCCATCGAAATTCCGAGTAATTCAACGGGATAAATATGGAAAAATAACAAGGGAATGGAAATCATAGTAATGATGAGCTCATCAATCATGATATATATTATTGATATATAGAAATTATTGTACTAACTTGAATGTTGAGTTTGTGCATGTTAGGGTAATAATGCATTGAATGGATATATGTAATGTTTATTGTATTGTACTGAAAATATTAGGTAAGTGTAATTCTTGTTACATGAGCTTACTAAGCACAAAGTGCTTACCCCCGCTTCCTTTTCTCTGCTTTTGTAGTGTTAAGAGCTCTGAGGTCGGATTTGGTCGGAGACACATCACACTATCAACCTCGGGATTTCGATAAATAAAGGAACTTTATTTTGGGAATCAATGGCATGTATAAGCTAACAAAGTAAATGTTAACGTGAAATGAATGTAAAGTTAGCCATTAGTATGGTTAACAAACCTGGTTATAGATATGTGATGACGTTATCTTATATAAATGCATGAATCTATCATGAAAATATGTTAAATTGATTTGATTGATGTGGATTGGTCTCGATTTAATATTACAGGGAAATTTAGATATTTATAAAAGGGCTATATTGAATAAAAAAAATTTAATTCGTAAACTCCGGTAATGCCTCGCACCCTATTCCGGCAATGAATACGGGTAGGGGTATTACATTTATTGGTATCAGAGCTACGATTTAGTCGGTTCTAGGACCGATGTAGTAAACACGGGATTAGCTATACATGCCATTTAAATTATTATTGATAGTGTGATATCTCCTGACCATTTAAATGTGTTTTTTTTATAGTAAATGTCTACCGACCGAGCTCAATCTGAGGAAGCCGGGAGTCATGCTCCGGCTCCAGAACGGGCACAGAGGGAAGCCGAAGTAACTAGTAGTACAAGGACCGTATCTGAGGGCCAAGTGGAGGAGGCAAAGCGAGCCTTCTTTCAAGTGATGAATGAATGGTTTAGTCAATATTTAAGAACTAACCCTTCAAAGATTGCAACAAGCTCAAGCTCCCTTCCTGCTCCTCCACCACCGGTTCCCGAGATCCCACAGTGCAGTGCAATCGAATCTGTCGAAAAGGAAAGCTCCTGTAGATAAAATCCAAAAATATGGGGCCAAGAATTTGAGCAGCGAAGCGTTGATGATGATTTCGAACGGGCTGAATTCTCAGTTAGAAAACACTACTCGGTTCGGAGGAATTATCTTGTACACCGAAGAATGTCTCAAATGTGTGCGCCTCTCATCGCTAAAAGACACACGACTTACCATTGGTGGAATACTAAAGCTTCATTTGTTCCGAAAGAAAAATTACATGGGAATTCTTTCGCATCGAGTTCAGAAAAAAATATATCACCAGAGGTTCCTTGACCGTAAAAGAAAAGAATTTCTTGAGCTGAAACAGGGGCAATAGATCAAGATGTCAATATGAAAGAGAATTTGTTCGATTGAGTAAATATGCTCGAGAATGGGTACAATCGTGTCAAAATGTGCAAATGATTCAAGAAGGGTTGAATGAAGACATTAAGTTACTTGATCGAATTCTTGAAATTCGAGAGTTTGCTACATTGGCGAGAGAGAGCTTATAAAGCGGATGAATTGAGCAAAGAAAAGAAACAGTGAGAGGAAGCTCGAATTTTTAGTAAAAGACCGACGAAAAATCCCGCTTTTACCGCTTCAAAGAAATTGAAGAAATATCGGATCGTTCTACTTCAACCATTGGGTATTCGGGCAAAGAGCGAGGTTCTCAACGCACTAATTCAAGGCCTTCTACTCCATCGACGACCGGTGTTGGCGATGTGTCGAACTCCTAAACCGAGATGCCGATCGTAATAAAGCTCATTTTGGTGAATGCCGATTTAAGAGTGGGGCTTGTTACCGATGTGGTTCTTTTGACCATTTCCTCGAGAGATTGTCCGAAAGGGTTGAAAAAGAAGCTGCACGAGATATTGAAGCCGAGTAATCCAGTTTGAGGGTAGACCACCTCGACCATCCCAGTAATGTCGGTGGTGAGTCGAGGAGCTACAAAAGATACTGCGGTAGGCACGAGGTACGAGCACTGCTAGGACATATTCCATTCGTGCGGAGAAGATACCTCAAAGACCCGATGTTATTATCGTACACATTTCTTTACTTGACACCGATATTACTGCATTGATTGATCCTGGCTCTACGCATTCATATATATGTGTTAAACTTGCAATTGTTAAAAATTTATCTGTTGAACCTCATCAATTTGTGGTTAAAGTCTCGAACCCCACAGGCGATCCGTGTTAGTGGATAAAATTTGTAAAAATTGTCCACTTGATGGTAAGAGGTTATTGTTTCTCGGTGATTTGATGTTATTGCCATTTGATGAATTTGACGTGATATTGGGTATGGATTGGTTAACCCAAAGATGATGCAATGAGTAAATTGTAGACATAAATATATTATGTTAAAATGTCGAATGGTGAGTTGCTTGGTTAAATCTAATCGAGACAGGGTTATCTGATGTGATTTCGATGTGGCGGCATTGCAGGTAGGTATGTTAAAAAGGGTATGATGCTTACTTGGCTTATGTACTTGACACCAAAGTATCTGAGTCAAAAATACATGCAGTTCCAGTGGTATGTGAATTTTCCGATGTGTTTCCAGAGGAATTACCAGGATTGCCACTAGAAAGAGAAGTGGAATTTTCTATAGATTTGATTCCGGGAACTACTCCAATCTCCATAGCTCCGTATCGTATGGCTCCTACAGAATTAAAGGAGTTAAAGACACAGTTACAAGAACTTGTTGACAGGGGTTTTATCTGACCGAGTCATTCACCTTGGGGTGCTCTAGTTCTGTTTGTGAAAAAGAAAGACGGGTCTTTGAGATTGTGTATTGATTACGGGTAGCTTAATAAAGTAACTATAAAGAATAAGTACCCGTTACCCCAGATCGATGATTTATTTGATCAGCTGAAAGGTGCTACCGTGTTTTCAAAGATTGATCTTGATCGGGTTATTATCACTCTGAGTAAAGGAGTCGATGTGTCAAAAACAAACTTCTAGAACTGTGCAGGGAATTATGAGTTTCTAGTTATGCCGTTTGGGCTAACTAAAGCACCTGCAGTATTCATGGATTTGATGAACCGGATATTCAGACTGTACTTAGACAGATTTGTAGTAGTATTCATTGATGATATTTTGGTTTATTCTCGGGATGAAGAAGAACATGCAGAACATTTGAGAACTGTGTTACAAATTCATGAGAGAAACAATTATACGCTAAATTCGAGAAATGTGAATTTTGGCTTCGAGAAGTGGGTTTTCTAGGACATATTGTATCTGCCGAAGGCATCAGGGTAGATCCGAGTAAAATCTCAGCTATTGTCAATTGGAGTCCACCGAAGAATGTATCTGAAGTTAGAAGTTTCTTGGGTTTAGCTGGTTTATTATCGGAGATTTGTACAGGATTCTCTATGATAGCTTCTCCAATGACTCGATTATTGCGAGAAAGATGTAAAGTTCGAGTGGACTGATGAATGTCAACAAAGTTTCAACCGATTGAAAGACCTATTAACGAAAGCACTGTATTAGTGCGGCTGAACCGGTAAGGAATTTGTTATTTACAAAGTGATGCCTCATTAAATGGTTTAGGTTGTGTCTTGATGCAAGAAGGTAAAGTAATAGCCTATGCTTCAAGACAACTTAAACCACATGAAAGAAATTACCCAAGACATGATCTTGAATTAGCTTGCTATTGTATTTATTATTTGAAGATATGGCGGCATTACTTGTACGGTGAGAAATGTCATATTTATACTTTGATCATAAAAGCTTGAAATATTTGATGACACGAAAGATTTGAATTTGAGACAATAGCAGTGGCTTGAATCGATAAAGGATTATGATTTGATTATTGATTACCATCCGGTAAGGCTAATGTTATAGCCGATGCTTTGAGCGAAATCTCTGTTTGCTTTACGAGCTATGAATACCCGGTTATCATTGGTGATGATGATGGTTCAATCTAGCTGAATTGAGAGCTAAACCGATATTTTTACAAAGAAATATGTGAAGCTCAAAAGAATGATGAGAAGTTACAAGTTAAACGGGCACAGCAGTGAGTCAAGTAATGATCCCGAATTTCGTGTTGGTTCGATGGTTGTTTATTATTCAAAGGTAGGGTATGTGCAACTCGAATTCGAGAGCTCATACGGAGAGATTCTACGCGAGGCTCACACTTGCATTTATATGTCCGTACATCCGGGAGTAATAAAATGTATAATGATTTGAAAAGATGTGTACCGGTGGTCGGGAATTAAACGTGATATCTCTGAGTTTGTATCAAGGTGTTTAATATGTCGCCAAGTTAAAGCTGAGCATCGTGTACCTTCTGGGTTACTTCAACCAATTACTATACCGGAATGGAAATGGGAAAGAATCACTATGGATTTTGTATCGGGCTACCTTTGTCTCCGAGGAAAAAGATGCTATTTGGGTGATTGTTGATCGATTGACAAAGTCGCATGCACTTTATTCCAAAGACGTATGGATTATTCTTTAGATAAACTAGTTGAATCAGTATATATCCGAGATTGTCGGGTTACATGGAGTGCTGTCTCCATTATATCGATAGAGATCCCCGATTTACGCCTCTGCTTCTGGGACAAATTGCAAGAAGCCTTGGGTACTCGGTTGTATTTCAAAGAGTGCATTTCATCCTCGAACGGATGGCCAATCTGAGCGTGTAATTCAAGTATTGGAAGATATGCTCCGATGTTGTATACTAGAGTTTGAAGGTAATTGGGAGAGGTATCTACCTTTGATTGAATTTGCTTACAATACAGATTATCGATCCAGATATTAAAATGGCTCCGTATGAAGCTTTGTATGGGAGAAAATGTAGAACACCGTTATATTGGACAGAGCTCGATGAAAGGAAGATACATGGGGTTGATTTGATCCGAAACATAAGAAAAAGTAAAGGTTATTCGGGATAGTCTAAAAGCGACTTCCGATCGTCAAAAATCATATGCCAACCTTAAACGAAAAGAGATTGAATTTCAAGTTGGTGACAAGGTATTCCCAAAAGTGTCTCCTTGGAAGAAAGTTCTCCGATTCGGTCGAAAGGGTAAATTGAGTCCAAGATTTATCGGGCCCTATGAAATCATAGAAAGAATTGGACCTGGCCGCTTATCGATTGGCATTACCACCGAACTTGATAGAATCCATAATGTTTTTCATGTATCTATGTTACGACGATATCGATCGATCCTTCACATGTTATTTCTCCGACGTATGGAGATTCAACCATATGACTTACGAAGAAGAACCAGGTCAAGATATTGTACGGGAGACAAAAGAGCTAAGAAATAAAAAGATAAATTTGGTGAAAGTATTGTGGCAAAAGCACGGGATTGAGGAAGCGACATGGGAACCGGAGGAGACAATGAGGAAACAATACCCAAACCTCTTTCTTGGGTAAGATTTTCGAGGACGAAAATCCTTAAAGGGGGAGAGTTGTAATGGCCTAAATTCAAGGTTATCGGAACAGTGGTTTTGTAACCACAAATCCGATCTAAAGAGAAATTTATTTCAATATTTTTGCATGAATATTTATATGATAGAAAAATCGCATGAAAATATTGATAGAAAAATTTTATCGATTTAGTGGTTAGTTAGAAAAAGAAATTATTGAAGAAATTAGGTAAAAATAAGTTATCGAGACCTCTATCTCGTAAAAACCGAGTCGAAAATAATTTTATAAATATTTATGAAATGTTATTAATGTGGTATTAAAATTTCGTTAGGAAATTTTAATGTTTGGGTAGTCAATTAAATGAAAAGGACTAAATTGTAATAGGTATAAAAGTTGCTAGAGTGATTAAATAGCTTAAGAGTCTAATGAGAAAGGATTTAAAAGGTAATTAGACCCAAAAGTTATTTGGGCTGGACGGCAAGGGTATGAAATCAGCAGAAAAATTGATAAATTAAGGGTAAAATTAGAATATTGCAAAATTAACTAAATAAAACTAGGACTAAATAGGAAATATCTAGATTTCTCTTCATTTCTCTTCAATTCCAGCAACTAAAAACGCCATAGGAGGGTTCTCTAAGCTTGTATTTCATAATTTTTGCACCAAGTGAGTTAATCCTTGCCTTTTTCTTGTAATTTTTGTGTTTCTAAGACTTTTACAACTAGGTCCTACTATTAAATTCATTAGTTTTTGATTTCATAAATGAAATTGAAAATCACCATGGTTGAGTGCTGTAAGTTTATGATGAAATAGAATGAAATTAAAGCTTTAATTTGTTTATGAGATGATTTTATTAGGCAATTTCAATAGAAATTGATTTTTAGGACCTAATTGTGAAAATGCTTGGAATTAAAGTCTATTGCTGAAATTCTGATTCCTAAAGGTTGTAACCTAGTTTAAGGTGATAGAATAAAATGTTAATTGGGAAAAATAAGCTCAATTGAGAGGCTAATTGAGTATGGACGAAATTATCATTTATTAAAAGTTTAGGGGAAAAATAGTAATAAACAGCTTGCACTAAAACAGTTTGGACAGCAGCAGTAGACTAACTTTGAAAAATCACCATAAATTGTAGAAATTCAATTAGAAGATGAAAAAAATATGGAATTAAAGCTTATTGAGTCTAGTTTCTCATAGAAGAAATATTGTAAGCAATGGATTTGTAAATTTTGAGATATAATGAATTTTGTGAGACAAGGTCAGAATGAATTCGGGTTCCCCTGTTCTGACTTTGAAAAATCATAAAAAAATGAATAAAAATATTTAGGGGTTTAAATTTATATGTATAGAATACTGAGTGAGTCTAGTTTTAATAGAAAAAAACTAGAATATTATTTGAATTCTGTACAATGAGATAATTAATTTTTAGTGAAGAAGAGTCAGAACTGTCAGACAGCAAAACAGGGGTGATTTTAAAGAATAAAATGTACTGATTGGCTAGACCAAAAATTCTGAAAATTTTATTGTAAGAAGATATACGAGTCTCGTTTCAGGGAAAATTAACGGATCTTAATTTGGAGTTCCGTAGCTCAAGTTATAAATAATTTAGTGACTATGACTCAAGTAGACAGCTTTGAATGAACTATAAATAATAGTTGAATTATAGAGAATGTTGCATATGAACATGAAATGTATTAAATTGATAATTAAATTTATTTATTTAGATCCAGAAGATTCAAATATGAAGCTAGATCGAGGAAAGGAAAAAGTTCGGGATTAGTAGATTTTTGCTGTTTACAAACAAGTATCAAGGTAAGTTCATGTAACTTGAATTATATTCTTAAATACTTGAAATGTATGTTATTGATGTGAATATGATTTGAATGTTCATTGTATGAAAATTGATGAAACATTGATATATTTGATATAAAGGGAAGAAATCCTGGTGAATAAAAGGAAAATTCGATGGATCTCTAAAAAGGAATTGACGGTAAAAGGATCTAGCCCGGACGGGTGATCCTATCTGATATAGCCCTCCCGAAGAATATGTGGAAAATGGATTTAGCCTGACGGGTAATCCGAATTAGGGTCTAAATTTAGCTTGGACTGGTAATTGAGATCCAAGCTCATTAGAGTAATTGTCGTTGCGGGATTTAGCTTTGGGTAGTAATCCCGACAATACTCTATGAGTTTATATTGCGAGGATTTAGCTCGACTCGTAATCCCGCCGCAAGGTTGAGGTTCGCGCGAGTGTGCTCTCTGAAATGGAAATGCGCGCACATGAATATGAATTGACGGACACGAAAATGTACACTAAAAGTGTACCTCTGAAAAATCCATCGAAATTCCGAGTAATTCAACGGGATAAATATGGAAAAATAACAAGGGAATGAAAATAATAGTAATGATGAGCTCATCAATCATGATATATATTATTGATATATAGAAATTATTGTACTAACTTGAATGTTGAGTTTGTGCATGTTAGGGTAATAATGCATTGAATGGATATATGTAATGTTTATTGTATTGTACTGAAAATATTAGGTAAGTGTAATTCTTGTTACATGAGCTTACTAAGCACAAAGTGCTTACCTGTTTCCTTTTCTCTGTTTTGTAGTGTTAAGAGCTCGGAGGTCGGATTTGGTGGAGACACATCACACTATCAACCTCGGGATTTCGGTAAATAAAGGAACTTTATTTTGGGAATCAATGGCATGTATAAGCTAACAAAGTAAATGTTAACGTGAAATGAATGTAAAGTTAGCCATTAGTATGGTTAACAAACCTGGTTATGATATGTGATGACGTTATCTTATATAAATGCATGAATCTATCATGAAAATATGTTAAATTGATTTGATTGATGTGGATTGGTCTCGATTTAATATTACAGGGAAATTTAGATATTTATAAAAGGGCTATATTGAATAAAAAAAATTTAATTCGTAAACTCCGGTAATGCCTCGCACCCTATTCCGGCAATGAATACGGGTAGGGGTATTACACAGAAGCTTGGAAAAGTCTATTCCCTGGTTTGGATATGTCGTTAATGTTTAAATTCCCCAACATTCCCACCGGGCCTTTGATCTCTTTAATTTCTTTATCATCCATCGGGCCTTGCACTAGGGCCCTAAGCTCGATGCATTCTTGGATCTCATGCCCCTATCCATCATGGAACTCATAACGTTTACCCCTTTAACAGAAAGGTTGGGTAACGGATTTTTTGCACCAGAAGGATCATCGAATTTTACGATACCGAATTTGATGAGTCTTTCGATTATCTTTTTAAAAGTGACACAGTTCTCGTCCGAATACCCTGTGATTCCCCCATGGTATTCGCATTGGGCATTTACGTCGTACCATTTGGGGTATGGGGGCTATATTGGTTCTACAAAAAAAGGGGATACAACATGTGCGTCAAACAAAATTTGGTATAACTCCCTATACGTGATTGAGATTGGCGTGAACTGGGGTTTTTCTAAGTTCAATCTTGGATTGGGTTCTTGCCTTGAGGGGAACTGATGGCTAATAGTTGTCGTCCTTGGCTGGCTTACTGCAATCAACTTCGAATAGCCCTTGTTATACCTACTCGCATTATTTGCTTCCTTTTCCTTCTTCTTCGGGGCATTTAAAGTCCACTCTCCCCTTTCCTTTGTTTCTGCCAGAGCAACTGGTTTGGCTCGATCATCCTCCGGGTTAAAACTTGAACCCATCGGGAAGTTCAACAGTGCCAAAGTATCAGTCTGATATTGGGGTCCGATAATGACGGGTACTCTTTGCGGATGCGTGTCTGGTTAGATCAGGACACTTATTGGGGAAAAACCTAGGGAATAGATGAGGTCTTCATTATCATTCCCACTGTTGACCACTGGGCCACTCCTTTTTCAAGTCCTCCGACTAGTAACTGGGTTAACTGGCCCATCATATTCCTTTGGAATTCTAGTATTTGTTTCTACATCTCATGTTGAATTTTGGTTAATTTCTCCTGCATCTGTACTTGCATTTGCTCTATTCTTTCAAACCTTTGGTCCATGGCTTTTGTTCTTGTGCGAGTACCGCAACGATACTCAGTTTAGTAGACTTTTGTCAATTCCCAAGTTAGCTGAAATAATTTTACCTAATTAGGGTCCTTTTGTGAAAATCTAATGCATGTGATGAAATGCAATGCAAATGCATAGGATGAATGCAAAAAGAAAGAGAGGCATTGATTCTAGATTCAATTCCATTAGAACAACTTTTCTAGAAAACAAATTTCTTTACATAAAACGAATTACATATGCGGCATTGCCCTCATATTCCAAGCGAAAACACTGATCCTTTTTTTCATATCAGGATGTTATGGTCAAATATTGCGGATTTTCCAAGGAAGTCTCTGTTATCTCCTTTCTGCTCGATTCGGACCGTGGCCTATTGCTCACTTATCCCCGTGATGCTCGTCAGCTTCTTTAAGACATGACGGCTCTTGAATAATCTTTGTTGGCTTGAATCCTTAGTCAATGAAGCAAAGTCGTGTATTCCTTCATGGACTATCAACCTTCTCTTGTTGTTTACTCGGACCATATTCGAACAGCCGTCCACTTTATCAAGAAATCCATTCTCCATGGCAAGCTTTTCTATTTAGCAATCGAATGTGACTCAACACCTCCTTTCTATGATGAAAATGCAATGCAATTAAAACAAAAGAAAACACGTTAGCACAGGAGAAAAAAACAAAATAGAATACCTATCTGGGTGACCACTAGGGGTTTGGAGTGGCTCTACCTAGGGTGGGCTCTTAAGGCTCGCTATATGGGGTTTGGTTCTAAAGAAAGGGTACCTGAACCAGCAGATTCCTCAATCTTCACCCATTATAGGCTCATATGGATCGAGTTCAATTTGGGAGAATACATTTCCTTATGGTCATGCGGAGATAAAAATCTCACAAAGACATAGGTACGGATGTATCCTGGAAGCAGTCTACTAGTGCATACGAAGGTGAAAACCTCACGAAAGCATAGCTTCTCAATCCCACTTAAAAGGGTAAGATCGACCGATAATGCAACGCAATATGCAAAAAGATACCTAAACTCAAACTGACACAACGAATATAAATCGCAATGATAAGGATCGTAACAAAGACGAATAAAAATGCAACGAAAGGATCTCTTACGATAAAAATGCAATGTGATCGAAGCAAAATCAAACGCATCAGTACAGAAGAAATAAACAAAATAGAGCACCTATCTGGGTGACCACTAGGATTTGGCGTGCCTCTACTTTGGGTAAGCTCCTAGGGATCTCTATATGGGGTTTGGTTCTAAAGTACCTGAACTGGTAGATTCCTCGATCTTCACCTATTATAGGCTCATATAGACCGAGTTCAGTTCAGGGGAATAAGTTTCCCTATGGCTGCACGGAGATAAGATTCTCACGAAGACATAGGTATGAATGTATCCCAAAAGCGATCCACTATCCTGCACGGATGTAAAAACCTCACAAAGGAGTAGTTTCTCACTCCCACTTAAAAGAGTGTAACCAAGCGATCATGCAATGCAATATGCGAGGATATATGTATAAAAAACTCGAAGCAATAAAGAAAATAGGAATAAAATGATAAAAACCGTAAAAAAAACGGATAAAATGTAATGAATGGATCGTATATTAAAACCAAAGTTTCTATTTTCGACAAAAAGACAAAAGCTAATAAACTTGTGGCTTGACTATCTTATTTTGTTTCCCGGTGGAAAACCATTTTTTTGAAAAAGGGGTTGACTTTTTATTTTGAAAATGAAAACAAACATGAGAGTCGCCACCAATCCTTTTTGATAAGGTGTGATCGGGTCACCTCGTAAAATGGTTGTTTTTAATAAACGATTTTGATTTATTAAAACAACGCTTTTTAGTCTATGAAATTCAAGGAAACGGGTTCGGGAGTCAGTTACGTACAAGGAAGGATTAGCACCTTCGTAACGCCCAAGATTAGTACCTAATTGATTGATTAATGCCCTAATGTCGAATGTTGAAAATTTGAAAAGAATTAAAATACGATCCATTTTTATTAATGCTCATTTTAAAAAATGCTTGAATTAAATTAAAACGAGCATCAAAGGACCTCTTGTCCCGATATAACAAAATGTCCCATCCCGTAAGTTAGGATGTGACGATTGAATCCTCAGGAATAAGTTTGCCTTTAATTTTCATCGCAACTTTGTATATTTTGAAATCTAAAAGGATATTTAGCTATTTAGGTTTAACAAGAAAATCGAAACCCCGTAAGTTAGGGTACAATTTCTAGAATTCTCGAAACGCGAAATATTGTCTTATTTTGAAGATTTTCCTTTTGAATAATAACGAGTGTGACACTTCGCAATGTGAGTTCGTTTGGAGTAAAATGAAACAATCTATATTGGATAAATACATTTGAGCTTAATATGCGATGTGATTTAAACTAGATAAAACAAAAATATATCATAGAGCATGGAATAATAAAACATGAATTAGATGCGAGGTTAATGAATGTCAACAATATGAAGATGTTAAATAAATAATTTCAATAACATGTAATGGCAATATTCACACAACGTACATCATTTTTAATATCAACATTAACAAATATAAAAATGAAATAATAATATAAAACAATTTAAAACAAATAATAAGATAATTTTAAATAAATAATATATATATATATATATATAAGGTTTAGAATAGATACTATAAAAGCAGTTTAAAGTAAATAACATAAAACAATTTAAAAATCATTAATATTCAAAACAATAAAATAATATATAGAGCAACTTAAAATAAAACAATTCAAACTAACATATAAAAGGTTTAAAATAAAATAAATTTACAATAAATAATATATAAAATGTGTATAAAACAGTTTAATATAAATAATACATGAAATCTTAAAATAAATAATAATAATAAGGTTTACGATGAATAATAAAAGTATCTGAAAGTAACTTACATATAAAATAGTATAACTAAATAACATATAGAAGTTTAAAATAGATCATATATACATATATAAAATTTTAAAGTAAATAACATATAAAAAATATTTAAAATAAATAATATGTAAAACAGTTTAAAATAACCAATGCAAAAATAAAATAAAAAACTCAAAACAAAAGTATAAAATATCTTAAAACAACCTACAATAAAATAATTTGAAATGAATATTATAAAACAATTTTAAATAAATAATACACAAAATAGTTTAAAAGAGCTAATATATAAAAAATACCTCAAATAAATAATATATAAAATTGTTTAAAATAAAATATATATAAATAATAAATAAGCAAAATATATAAGGCAGTTTAACATAAATAATTTAAAAAGATGTCTAAAATAAATAATATAAAAAGTTGATAATCAATATATGAAATATTTAAAATAAATAAAATAAATAAGTTTAAAATATAAAAATCCAAGATAAACAATGCAGAAAACTGTTTAAAATAAATAAAGTATATACAAAAATGAATAAATAAATAAAATAATAAAAGGACTAAAATCAAACTGATTAGGGGCTAAATTGGAACAAAAATAAAATTAGAAGTAAAAACTATAACAAAATAAGAACACAAGGGCGAAAATAAAAATGCGCGCAAGGTTTGGGGACCAAATGGGCAAAAAACCCAATCTTTGGACACGTGTCCATCATCCAGCGCAGCCATTAGTCAGGGACTCGAATGAAAACCAAGCAAAATTTATGTGGTCAAATTTGAAAATAAAAGAAATATAAAAAAAGGATTAAATTAAAAGTATCAAAAATGCGGAAGGACTGGTCGGGTGGAGCACGGGCCACCTTAAACGGTGCCGTTTTGGCGCTGGTGGCCTAGGTGCGAAACGGCACCGTTTTGTGCCTTCTATAAAAGCAATTTTTTTTTAACTTCATTTCTGCACTTCTTTTTAAAAAAAAACAGAGAGTCCCTTTTTCCTTTTTGCTCTCTCCCTTTCAAAACTCCCCCCACATCCAGCCTATAGGGCCCCTCGGTGGTCCAACGCAACTTCCGGCCGACAACAGCGGTGACCGCCGTGTACGGCGGAGGAGCGTAACCCTGGTACGCCTCTTTTATTTTTTTTGTCTATGTTTCTTTGTTAAAATAGATTTTTCAAAAGGAAAATCGATGAATAATAAAAAAACAAGATAAACAGAAAACGATAAAAAAAAGAGAAAATGAACAAAACTAAACCTTTTAAACTTCGGTTCTATTTCTTTTTTGATTTTAGTGTACGTTTTTCAAGAAGAAGAAAATACAAAATGGCTACTGTTGTTTTTATAGACCATTACAAACTATTTGCTTTTCTATTTTTTGTCTTTTTCTATTTGTTTCTACTGCTTGTTGGCTTCTGTTGCGTGTTCTTCTTGCTTTGCAAGTGTCAGACACGAGTAAAGGTGTCAGAGGCGTGCGGCGGCCAGGGGCAGGCCTAGGTGGCTGCTAGGAGCAGCGGCAGTAAGGCTTGGTGGCTAGGGTTTTCTTTTTTGTTTGGTTGAAAGTGTTTAGTTTTGTGGGCTAGAGTTTAGTTTGGGCCTAGGTTAATTTGGGTTTGTAATTGGGTTTTAATTTGTGTTATGGACTGTTAAAACTTTGGGCCTTTATTTATTATGTTTATTTTTGGACTTTATTTTGCAAATTAGGCCGGGCCAAAATTGGCCTATTACAATGATTTCCATGCAAGAAGAGATGGAATCACCCCATAAGAATAGAATATGAGACTTAATGATAACATATTATTTGCATGATATTTTGTGTTTAATTCGGTTTATTTCTGAATTGATCCCTGCTAAATTAGTACTTTTATGTTTCAATCTTGTCAAGGATGCAATTGGAACGCTAAAAGACAAAAACGAGCAGAAAATGACCAAATTGAAACACAACCAATAAAAATGAGGCCGAATCGAAAATGTGGAGAAAAAGCCAAGGACTCATTAGAATATTTGACTTTGTAAAAGCCAAAAATAGAAAAAAAATCTTATTTTATTTTTATTTATTTTATTTTATTTTGATTTTATATTAAATTAGTTAAGGCCAAAAATAGCAAATTCTATGTATATAAATAAGGCATTAATGTTCTTTGGAAAATCATCACTTAATTCTACATTCCTACTTCAATTTGAAATTTGATTATTCTCTTTTGTCTTTCAAATTGGCGTGAGCATACTGCTACTTTCATTTGTATTTTTCTTACTTTTACAAAATTGAGCTAATTTCTTTCCAAGTCCTTTCTGTTACTTTCTTCACCATAATCATTAAACCACCTTTAAAAGTTTACAAAGCATGAATATGTTCATGCTTCACTAAATTCCATCCTAGCTTTAGGCCGGTGTTCTTTCCGGTCAAGAATCGTGAGATACGAATTCGTGCTAAAAATCCTTCCAATCGGTATTCATTTTTTTCTTAAGTATCGAGATAGACCAATCATCCCTTAAAGTTAAACTCGATTTCAAGTCAAAGTGCACGTTGGGTTGGAGTTGTGTTTGCTGACAGTTGGAGAAACGAGTCATTCGTGTTATATTCGCATCTCCGAGAATAAATCAAGGAAGAAGTGATAAGGTTTAAACGACCCACGCGGTTGATGTCGTTAATTCGAGTTGGGTTCTTCAGAACGCAAGGTTATCGAAATCTTGAATCAGGAACTCGTGTATCTTGGTTAGATAATCGGTAAGGGTTGGTTTGCAGGTCGTACCGGGACCAGCTACGAGAGAAAGTATTGGTGGTAGGACGTTCTTAATTGCTATAACCAACTTATCGTTGGAGGAGAAGATTAATTTTTGAGGATCGATTCTTGATACAAAATTTACCGAGTCTAAGGCTAAGGCTTATTATTTCTGTTTGCAAAATTATGAATTTATTTCCCGAACTAAATTTATTTCTAGTATTATTTAATTGTTTATTAACGCTGATAGATTATTTACTTTCTAAACATTCTTGAAACCACTCGATTACTTGTTTATTTTTGTTGCAGGTATGTTTGGAGTCGTGGGCACGACTCTTGCCACGACCTTTGACACAACGAACATTTTATTCATAAGTAAAAGCGAAAGTTGATTACAACATTCAATCCATGTGGACTCGACCCTACTACCACTCTTTACTAAAATTTAGAGTTATTTTTGTAGGAATTATTTCGGTGATTTCAACGCCCATCAAATTTTGGCACCGTTGTAGGGGATTAGAGATATTTTTCTAATTTTTGTTTGTTTTCCTTATGACCAGATCAGAACCAGGAACTTTAGAGTTTGAACAGGAAATTGAGGAATTAGCCCGACAATTGCGGAAAGAAGCCATTCAATGTGGTAAACGACCAAATCCAAGATTCGAAACCATATCATACACTAAGGAAATTTTATCATTCGACGAACCAAACGAGATGGTTGAACAGACGATACGCCAACTTGCTACAGCACCAGATGAACAACAACCCTTACGTAAAACCTATCTGGCAGGAGGGACGCCGTTCGAGTTAAAGTCGGGACTACCCACTTTTTGTGGATTACAGAATGACAATCCGCACACTCATCTCAAAGAATTCCATATGGTGTGCACAAGCATGAAGCCTCAGAGAGTAACTGAAGACCAAATCAAACTTCGTAAGTTTCCTTTCTCATTAGCCGACTCTGCTAGAGAGTGACTATTTTATTTACCCTCGGGATCTGTCAACACATGGTCTGACATGTCTCGTTTGTTTCTAGACAGGTTCTTCCCTGCAGCTCGAGCGGCTGAACTAAGGAGGGACATTGTGGGAATCTATCAAAAGGATGCTGAATCGCTCTACGATTAGTAGGAGGGATACAAAAATTTGTGTGCAAGTTGCCCACAACATGGACTGACTGAATAGTTACTCTTGTAGTATTTCTATGAGGGGTTACTCCGAATGGAAATGAAAATGATTGATACTGCAAGTGGGGGCACTAGTTAATATGACGCTTCAAAGAGCGAGAAAGTTGATTTCAACTATGGCTGCTAACTCTTAACAATTCTGACCGACTATAGAACCCACGAGACGGGTTCATGGGTTAAGTTCTTTATCCTTAGAAGATAAAATTGATAAGCTAACTAATGTTGTTCAAACTTTGCTTACAAATAAAATAGGCCCAAGCACGGTTGTGCGGAATTTGCGCTAAACCAGATCATCCAACGGACTTATGTCCAATTCTACATGAGGATTCGATAGAATAAGCAAATGTAGTCAAGAACTTTCCAGGACCGCCCCAAAGGCGGTATAACCCCTACTCGAACTCATATAATATAGGGTGGAAAGATTACCCGAATCTAAGTTATGGGTCGAACCCTCAGTTTAATCAACCGTACCAACAAAAGCTGCCTCAGAATCAACAGTTACCACCCCCAAAATCATCTTTGGAAGCCATAGTGGAAATGCTAGCTAATAATACTGAGAAATTTCAACAAGAAACTGACATGTATTTGAAGGAGTTGGATAAGCAAGTGAGCAAACTCGCATTCATGGTTAGCCGTTTGGAGACCCAAGGTAAGCTGCCATCCCAAACTAAGCCAAACCCTCAACACAATGCAATTTCTATGAAATTGAGGAGTGGGTAGGTCTTGGAGCCCATACCTGACACGAGTCGTGCCCATGACACTAGTCGATATAAGAAGAAACTTGACACAGAAGCTCCAGTAGAATTATCATCACAAAAATCATTTATAGTACCACTTTCGTCTCCTAGAAGACAAGTTCAGTGCAAGAAGGAGCGAGAAGAGAAGGAGATCCTTGACACCTTTCGAAAGGTAGAAATCAACATACCTCTTATCAATGCGATTAAGAAGATTCCACGATACTTAAAATTCTTAAAAGAATTATGCACGAGTAAAAGGAAACTCCTGGGCAATGAAAAGGTAAGTGTCTGAGAAAATGTCTCCGCCATTCTGCAAAGGAAAATACCACCCAAATGTAAGGACCAAGGTATGTCTTCCATATCTTGTAAAATAGGTAGTGTCGGAATTAAAAAAGCAATATGTGACTTAGGCGCATCAATTAATGTTATGCTTTTGTTAATTTATAAACTACTTAACGTGGGCCCTTTGAAGGAAACAGGTGTAGTTATTCAGCTTGCAGATAAATCTGTGGTGCATCCAGAAGGAGTATTGGAGGACGTTCTTGTCAAGGTAAACGAGCTAATATTTCCTGCAAACTTCTACATTATAGACATGGAGGATGACAATTCGGCTAATTCATCTGACATACTTATTGGAAGGCCATTCTTGAGTACCGCACAAACAAAAATTGATGTACGAAGTAGGATACTCACTATGGAGTTCGATGGAGATGTGGTGAAATTCAATGTCTATGAGGCCATGGACTGCTCTAGCATGATTTTTAATGTTTCAAATATTGATATAATTGATCCTTTAACTGAATTACGTTTAGAATATAATGACAAGGATGAATTACAAACTGTTCTTTGCAGAAGTCTAGACCTTGATGCCGTAGAGGAAATAGAGAAGTGGATAACCTTTGAAGAATCTGTTTACGAAATACTGGGTCATTTGGAGGCGCCGCAATTATGGAGAAATCCAGGTAAATATCTTAAATTATCACCTTCACAAACTAAGCTTGTACCATCTATTTTGCAGGCTCCAGCGTTGGAACTCAAACCTTTTTCGGACTATTTGAAGTACACTTTTCTCGGTAAAGGAAATACCTTACTGGTAATAATCTCAAGTAAACTCTCAAAGGTAGAAGAGGAGAACTTGGTATGAGTTCTTAGAGACTATAAAGAGGTAATTGGATGGACGATAGTCAACATTAAGGGGTTGAGCCCCTCAACTTGCCGACATAAAATTCAAGTTGTGAACAATTCTATTCCCAAAAAAGAGGCTCAAAGGTATCTCAATCCACCCATGATGGAAGTGGCAAGGAAAAAAGTTCAAATGTTACTCGATGCTGGGATGATCTATCCCATTTCTGACAGTAATTGGGTCAACCCAGTCCATGTAGTACCCAAAAAGATTGGTGTAACCGTAATTGAGAATTTGGCAGGTGAAATGGTTTCCCACTCAGGTCCAAAATGGGTCGAAAGTCTGCATCGATTACAGGAAGTTGAATTCTTTAACTCGGAAAGATCATTTTCCACTCCCTTTTATTGACCAGATGTTAGAATGTTTAGCTGGGAAGTCTCACTATTGTTGTCTTGATGGTTACTTAAGGTTTTTCCAAATTCTGTTGGCACCGGAGGATCAAGAGAAGATGATGTTTATGTGTCTATTTGGCACGTTCACTTATATACGGATGCCGTTCAGACTTTGCAATGCACCAGTCACGTTTTAGAGGTGCATGGTAAGTATATTCTCTGGCTACATCGAGAAAATAATTAAGGTGTTCATGGACGACTTTACTATGTATGGTGAGTCTTTAGAGGTATGTTTATCAAATCTTGCAAAAATCTTGAAAAGATTCTTAGAATTTAATCTTGTTCTAAATTATGAGAAATGTCCTTTTATGGTAGATGAAGGATTAGTTCAAGGTTATATCATCTCTATTGAGGGAATTTTAGTCGATAAAGCAAAAATCAACATCATTAACTCACTGCCATACCCCACAACTATGAGGGAGATTCGTTCTTTCCTTGGTCATTCAAGTTTCTACAGGCGGTTCATTAAAAACTTTTCAAAAATTGCGCAACCGCTTTGCAATCTACTACAGAAGGACAAGGAGTTCGAGTTCGACTAATCGTGCAAAGATGCATTTGACACACTTAAACATAAGCTCATTTCGGCACCTATTGTTCAACCACCAAACTGGAATTATCCTTTTGAGATACTGTGTGACGTAATGACCATAGTATAGGAGCAGTCCTTGGGCAAAGAATCGAGAAAGAACCACATGTTATCTTTTATGCGTCTAAGACTTTGGATGTTGCCCAAAGTAATTACTCGACTACTGAAAAAGAGTTTCTAGATATAGTTTTTGCTTTGGAAAAATTTCGTTCGTATTTATTAGGGACTAAGATTGTCGTTTTTTCTGATCATGCAGCTCTTAATTATCTGATCAGGAAAAAGGAAGTAAAAATGAGGCTTATTAGGTGGATATTACTTTTGCAAGAGTTTGATCTTGAAATAAAGGATAAAAAAGGATGCGAAAATTTGGTAGCTGACCATCTGAGCCGAATAACTCCATCGAAAGACTTCACACCACTTAAAGATGATTTTTTGAATGAAAGCCTGCTTGTCACTCAAAAAGCTTTCCCCTGGTACGCATACATGGTGAATTACCTTGCTACAGGGATAGTCTTTTCTAACTTATCACAATCTGAAATAGATAAGATCAAACGTGAATCGCGATACTATATTTGAGACGACCTTTACCTTTGGAAATACTGTTCTGATCAGGTAATTTGACGATGTGTTGTAGAAACTGAGGTAAAATCGATTTTATCTTTTTGTCATTCTTATGCATGTGGTGGACATTTTGGTCCTAAACGAACTGCACATAAATTATTTAAATGTGGACTATATTGGCCACATATTTTTCGAGATGCATACTTACTCTGTAAAACATGTAAAAAGTGTCAAAGGGTAGGAAACTTGAGCCGAAAAAATGAAATGTCTCTATCCCCTGTACATGTTTGTGAAATATTTGATATATGGGGCATTGATTTTATGGGACCTTTTGTCTTATCATATGGTAACCTCTATATTTTACTTGTAGTAGACTATGTGTCGAAGTGGGTGGAAGCAAAAGTCACTTGTCATGCTGATGCCAAAACGGTAGTCGATTTTCTAAAGAGCTATATTTTTTTCAGATTTGGCACACCGCAAGCATTGATCAGCAATCATGGAACGCATTTTTGTAATAAGGTAATCGACACACCTTTGAAAAAATACGGGGTAGTGCAATGAGTCGCTACGACTTACCACCCTTAATCAAACGGTCAAGCGGAAGTGTCGAATCAAGAAATCAAGTTGGTTTTGGAGAAGACCGTTAAGCTGGACAGAAAAGACTGGAGTTTGTGACTAAACGATACACTATGGGTGTATGGTGTATCGTACAGCTTATAAAGGACCCATAGGTATGTCTCCTTATTGACTAATTTTTGGTAAATCGTGTCATTTTGTTGAGCTAGAACATAAAGCATTTTGGGTGGTCAAGCAATGCAACATAGAGTTAGAAGCTACAGGTAAGCATCGTAAGTTACATATTCAGGAACTTGAAGAAATTTGATGAGAAGCGTATGAAAGTGCCCAAATTTATAAGGATAAGGTCAAAGCACACCATAACCAAAAGATAACCCGTAAACAATTTATGGTAGGACCGAAAGTATTACTTGATGACCCTACATTAAGAATTTTTACAGGTAAGCTTCAGACTAAGTGGTTAAGGTCTTTTGTTGTTACTCATGTGTTTCCACATGGTGCAGTCGAGGTTAAAAGCGAAGAATCCAGAAAAGTTTTTGAGGTCAACAGATAGCGATTAAAGCCATTCTACGAAAATTTTCAAGTCTACGTGGTTGAGGAATTAGTCCTCGAAGAGCCGGTTAAATAAATTTTCAGGTCGTCGAGCTAACGACATTAAACAAAGGCGCTTTGTGGGAGGTAACCCAAATTTATTTTCATTTATTTAGTTTTGAGTTTTAGTAAGATTTAGGATGTAAATAAATAATTTTCTATTTAATTCAGTTAATTTGATGTTTTTAGGAACGTAATGGAGGTTATGAATTTTTTTCGAAAGCCAGATAATGGTGGTGGCATAGGCATGACATGCTAACTGGTGACAATTATTTACCTACAAATAAAAAAAAGCCAATATCCCTAACCTTCATCAAACCCCAAAACCCAAATCCAATAGCCACCACCCAACCCATTTAACCCACCTACCTAAAAATCAAATTACCTACAAAATAAACCCAATACCTAATGCCATGATCAAAAACCACTACAAGCCCAATGCCCAAGAGGCCCAACCGAAAAGAAAAAGAAAAAAATCAAACACCCAAAATCCCTAAAAATTCTCAACCCCTTTTTCTCTTCATCTTCTCCATCTTCTTCAAAACAAAAAAAAAACCCTAACCCCTACAACCAACCCACGCTGCCGTCTCTGCCCTCATCACTGACTTGTTGTCGCCTCGTTACCGCACCATCGCCACGACCCCTTCTTTCGACGCTGTCAAACCCAAATTACTGTGACCCCCTATTCTTTTTCTTTTTTCTCTTTCTCCATTTGCCTTTCGACGTCAAAACCACCACACACCGGCCTTCGTGACCACCACGTTGCCTCATCGTTTCCTATCGGAGCCCTCACACGTGCGTTGTCGCTCATTCCTTCCCCAAACAATATCTCCCCTATTTCTTCTTTTTCTCCATCACCAAACACCCAAACCATTCTCCCACCACCTTAACTGATGCAAAAATCGAAACCCCACCATCGCCCTTCAAAAAAATCAGCCCAATCCACACCATCACCATCCACCACCATCGCCACTGCCACCATAGCAAACAGAATCATTTATTCGTGATGCCTACACGGAAAACCATGGTTCGAACTTGGAACCAAACGACCAAAAATATTCCAGCTTCATTCAATTGCAGTCGACATCGATTTTCAGCACCTCTAGTCTTCGATATAGCTGACGACAACTCTGAGACTTCTCCACCCCCTTCAAGCGGAATGACAGCCCCAATAAGTGCTCTCGTTAACAAAGTCTGACTCTGGTCAAAATAAAACACTCGAACAGTAACCCTGATACCCCCGAAAGGTTAATTCTTAATCTTCAGCCTAATTTACCTTTATTAACGTATTATGTAGCTTACTCGAAGGGAGTCGGGACTTCTAACGACAATGTTTAAATACGAACAAGCGTGTCTCTCAATGCCGAATACGATTGTCTACCACTCGAGCCTATTGACAACCGATACACGAGTTAGTGACACCCTCAAATAGCAGTACTGACGCTGTTGAAATTCAAGTCTACCCGACTCGCTTAACGAATATGTTCAACCATCACGAGACGGTCAACACAAAAGACGAGGTCATGCAAACAATATACCTATCAAAGGTCGATTACGAGGGTTTCTAGACTTTTCGACATCGGAGCATCATGCAAGATACGACGGCATCCGACAACATCCGCTCCCGGCCTGTAAGCAAATCGATCTCTCTACTCTTGATATGTTAAATATTCGCGATGTTGTGATTGGTTATTTTGATGCTATTGGTTGGAATTCATTTGCTAATATTTCCTGTAATGCATATTATGAGTTGATTTATGAATTCTACACTACATTTAGCTTCAATATTAATGCATTACGAACTGTTGAAACACAAAACATTATCTGTTTTAGTTTGCTTGGAAAGGACTTTCGAATGTCAATTTCTGAATTTAACATTGCCATGGGTGTCGTCGATCCTGACAATATTCAATCATATTCCTATCATACTGTTCTGTTAGATATTACACATAACTTTGATGCTCAAGATTTTTATTGTGTTTTAACTCATTCTAATCAGTTTTATAATCCGGAGACCACAAAAGACTTATTAGTGCATGAACTTGCTTTAAGGTATATTCACTGATTTTTAGACTTTAGCTTTTCAAGTAGAAATGACTCGTCATCTGTTCTAACTAAGACTGAACTATTTTTTTCTGAGGTGTATGCATTCTGGATTTAGAGTTAATTTAGGATATTGGTTTGCACGAAATTTTCATGTCGTTTTGCTATGTAATCGTCCACTAATACTTGGGTCATATATTACGAATTTAACCTCTTGACTTTTTCCCTCTGAAATTGATTTCTCGTCCTTAACTTGTGCATATAGCCTGGATAGCCTAGATAAATATTATTTGGATTCTATGGGTTTGCTTGCCGGCACCCCTATTGCGTGTTATTTTGTTCCTCCGGGTACATCGACTACTCGGGGAAATATGGTTTTTTGCCAACGTCCACACATCAATACTAGGGAGCAAGAGGAGCAACCTCTATTTGTGGAGACACGTTTAAGCCGGATCGAAGCTTGATTTGGAACAATGGAAAACCAAGTTTCCACAATCCTTGACATCCTGCAAAGTCGTTATCCCCAACACCGACAACATCGTTAAAAGATATATGGGGAGTATTCTTAACTTTTCTTTTTAATTGTTATTTGGACTGCTATCTTTTATTTCATGCTTGAGGACAAACATAGTTTAAGTGGGGGGTTGAAATAGTAAGTAAATGGTAAATATGCATGATTTTGGTTGCATGTCTCTCTTTTGCATATGTTCAATCTTATGCTAGAATTATTCGATAGTTTATTCCGACATTGAGCCTCTAATTTCGTTACTTAGTCAATTTGGACAATTGGGCAATTTTTGAATTAAAGTGTTCAAAGTATCTAGATTAGTCGACATTTGTGTTTTAAGGTTGATATATGTAATTAGATTTTTCATATAAATTGATTGTTTGAGAAAATATTTGCCTGTACATGAATAATTTGCTTGTACATAAATAAATAAATAAAATGAATAAATAAATAAAGGCTCAAGTTATGAGTGCAAGTTTTGAAAACGTGACCGAATTGAGTAACCAGGATAGGGTGCTTGGGTTGTCATCTTATCTCGCGTAAAAAAGTTCGAGTGACAAATCGATAACTTGCAAACATTCCGCTAGCCGAGCCTTAAAAAAAAAAGACTGTTTGAACTGAGTAACCAGGATATGGCTAGTTCGCGTAAAAATTTTTGACCGTGTCTAAAATTTATTAATGCGTAATTAATTAATAATGCCTTGCAAATTTTAGATTCAAACTCAATTTAGTAAAATGATTTAGTTCATATATTTCAATTTTATGACACTTGTTGATTAAAATATATATCCCGAGTATTTATTTATTTTTGCCTATGTTGTTTGCATTGATTATGGACGCGGAAAAAAGGCTCGATTTTTAATAAATTGTTTGAAGGAACAATATGCTTGAGGACAAGCATGAGCTAAGCAGGTGTAATGACCCAAAAATTAACGAGCACCAGAAAAGTGTAGTATCAGGCGTCTTAGTAAACCGAGTTCGTAAATAATTATTAGGAATATTTGTGAGTCTAGTAGTGTGTTTAATTAGGCTTTAATTAAGTGAAATTAGCTCAATTTAGAGAAAATAGTAAAAAGGACTAAATTGAATAAGGGGTAAAAGTTGAATTATAGATTAATAGAAAATAAAAAGGATTAAAATGACAATTAAGCCATTAACAAGAAATGAGGCGGCATATATGTAATAAAAACCAAAAATATTATGTTATATTTTAATTAATTAATTAATTATTTAGATATAAATTATGTTAAATTAATTTAAAATAATTATATTATAAGATTTTTATATGATAAATAAATTGAAATTATGACAAGTGGATGGTGATGATAATGTACAAATGTAAAATACATATGTTTACATTTGTAATACATATATTTGTAATTAAATAGATATTTATTATCATAATTGTTAATTATTATTATTGTTTATATTATTATTTTTATTATTATATTATGGAATAAATTAAGAAAAATGTAGGGTGATAAAGTTGTACAAATGTAGTAAAATATGTATATACACTTGTGTTATAATTAAAATATATTTATTAATTTAATAATTATTATAAATTATATTATTATAATATAAAGTAAAGAAATAAAAACAAAACAAAAGAAAAAGAAAGGAGAAAGAAGCAGAGAGCATTTCGAAACAGAGTAGGAAGAAGTAGAGAGCATTTCGAAACAGAGCAAGGGAAAGGAGAAAAATAAAAATAAAAGGAAAAACTAGGGGTTTGAAGGTTTAAAGCTTTAATTGGTAAGTCACTTAAGTCCTTTTTACTTAAATTTGATGTTTTAGAAGCTTTAGAACAAAGTTTTGTTGAAATTAAGTTGAGGTTTTGGAAGTTTTTAGGTTTTTGAACATAGTTCATGTTGAACAAAATAATGAATTAGGGTTTAATTGAATGAATTTTAAGTTAGAATTGATTAAAGGATTAAATTGTAAACTAGGCTATAAGTTTTGTGTTGTAGGGATTAAATTGAAAGAAGTTTTAAATTAGGGTTTTATTATGAACATTAGATAGTTAAGTTGAATATGGAAGGAAATTGAATAGAAATAAAGTATGAATTGAGTTAGAAAAGTAAATGAGTTAATTAGGATTAAATTGGAATTAGGGTATAAATTGGATGGAAATTCAATTATTATTATTAATTAGTGCTATAATTAATAGTATAAATTATTATTTTCGTAGCTAACAAGGAATTCGAGGCATCGGCACACAAAAGAAAGGAGAAAGCTATCGAGGACTAAAACGAAAAATTCACGGTTTGTATTAATATAATTCAAACTACTATTTATTAAATGTTATATTTAAATTTATGTGTATGGTAAGTAAAATCATAAAGTAAGTATCAATATTGAATTGAATGAAATTGAGATGAAGTATTATTATGTATGAATATTTGATAGTATATTGTTGGAAAGTGGAAAATTGTATCGAATTGAATTGTACATTGAAAGTGAAATTGAAATTAAGAAATGATTTGAATACCCTACCAACTAGTTGGGCTGAGTCGAATATAGTTGGCATGCCATAGGATTGGAAGAGTACGGGATTTATAGGCTTTGCCGATCAGGCACTATATGTGTCATATCAGGCACCTCGTGTATCGTTTTAGGCACTTTATATGTCGTATATTGCTTCTCATATATTGATCAGGTACTGAGTACCGTTTTAGGCACAATGTGTCGTACTGGTGTGTTTGGGTTGGAATCTGTGTATCCGCCAAAGTCTGAGTTTGTTAATAGGGTAAACAACTGAAATGAGAAATTTAAAATAAATTGATTGATTATACTATTGAAAATATTGAAAGAAATGTGAAAGTTGAATTGTGAATTGAAATTGAGATTGGAAATGAAAGGCATGAACTAAATGTTCATGTAGTGATTGAAACTGAGGCATATGATATGTGAAAGAAATTGAAGAATAGCTAAAAAAAATTGTATTGTTATTGTTAATAAATGAAAGTTTAAGAATGAATTGATATTTGAGAAATTTAATCGTTACATGCTTGATAATTATATTCTATCATTGCTATTATAATTTGAATTATAGTAATACCACTGAGTATGAAATACTTAGCGTACGGTTGTTTCCGTGCACAGGTCGATAGGAGTCCAGAGTCCCGGTCCAGCATCCAGAACGATCCCGATTCCAGCATCAAACTTTGGTGATGTATTCTTCTTTTGGTAAAAGTGGCATGTATATAGGTGTTGTAATGGTCATTTTAAAATGTTTTATGATTTTAGTTGTAATAGATGATATTTGGTGTTTTGTTACTAAGTTAAATGAAATGGTTTGACAAATTTGGTAAGTTTGGTATTAAACTTGGAAAGAAAAATGAATAAAGCTAGTTAGTAAAATTTTGAATGATATTATGAATATTTATTTAATTAAAATATTAAGTTAATGTTTTAGGTATAATTTAGGTGTAAAGGTGAATTAGATTGGTTGTGATTTTTGTTTGGATTGGTTTCGATTTGAATTTGCAGGGAAGGTTAGATATTTATAAAGGGGTTATATTGAGTTCACAAAAAAAAAAATTTCCTGAGCACCCGAATTAGTCCCGAATCGCTCTTAACTCGTATTTTGGGCCTCGAAGGTCCCTCTAAGGGACTTTAAGATTATTTTATATTATGTTTCATAATTATTTTTATATTAATTGTAAATTGTCTGATAGGTCCGGTAATGCTCCGTAACCCTGTTCTGATGACGGTTTGGGGTTAGGGGTGTTACAATAGGAGGATTTGATAACATATTAATTTGCACGATATTTTGTGTTTAATTCGGTTTATTTCTAAATTGATCCCTGCTAAATTAGTACTTTTATGTTTTAATCTTGTCAGGGATACAATTGGAACGCTAAGAGACAAAAACGAGCAGAAAAGGACCAAATCGAAACACAATCAATAAAAATGAGGCCGAATCGAAAATGTGGAGAAAAGCCAAGGACTCATAATAATTTTTGACTTTGTAAAAGCCAACAATAGAAAAAAATCTTATTTTATTTTTATTTATTTTATTTTATTATGATTTTATGTTAAATTAGTTAAGACCAAAAATAGCAAATTCTATGTATATAAATAGGGTCTTAATGTTCTTTGGAAAATCATCACTTAATTCTACATTCCTACTTCAATTTAGAATTGAATGATTCTCTTTTGTCTTTCAAATTGGCGTGAGCATACTGCTACTTTCATTTGCATTTTTATTGCTTTTACAAAATTGGGCTAATTTCTTTCCAAGTCCTTTCTGTTCCTTTCTTCACCATAATCATTAAACCACCTTTCAAAGTTTACAAAGCATGAATAATTTCATGCTTCACTAAATTCCATCATAGCTTTAGGCCAGTGTTCTTTCCGGTCATGAATCATGAGATACAAATTCGTGCTAAAAATCTTTCCAATCGGTATTCATTTTTTTCTTAAGTATCGGGATAGACCAATCATCCCTTAAAGTTAAACTCGATTTCAAGTCAAAGTGCACGTTGGGTTAGAGTCATGTTTGCTGACAGTTGGAGAAATGAGTCAGTATTTGGATCTCCGAGAACAAATCAAGGAAGAAACGATAGGGTTTAAACGACCCACGCTGTTGATGCCGTAATTCGAGTTGGGTTCTTCAGAACGCAAGGCTGGCGGAATCTTAAATCAGGAACTCGTGTATCTCGATTAGATAATCAGTAATGGTTGGTTTGTAGGTCGTACCGAGACCAGCTACGAGAGGAAGAATTGGTGGTTAGGACGTTCTTAACTGCTATAACCAACTTATCGTTGGAGGAGAAGATTAATTTTCGAGGATCGATTCTTGATACAGAATTTACCGAGTCTAAAGCTAAGGCTTATTATTTTTGTTTGCAAAATTATGAATTTATTCCGAACTAAATTTATTTCTAATATTATTTAATCATTTATTTACGTTGATAGATTATTTACTTTCTAAACATTCTCGAAACCACCCGATTACTTGTTTATTTTTGTTACAGATACGTTTGGAGTCATGGGCACGACTCTTGCCACGACCTTTGACACAACGAACATCTGTTCATAAGTAAACATAGAAGTTGATTACAACATCCAATCCCTGTGGACTCGACCCTACTACCACTCTTTACTACAATTTAGAGTTATTTTTGTAGGAATTATTTTTGGTGGTTTCGACGCCCATCACTTAGTGAAGCTTCCTAAGGGTAAAAAGGTTGTTCGTTTTAAATAGGTGTTTAAGGAGAAAAAAAAGGGCTTCAAGAGTTGAAGAACCCAAGTATAAATCAAGGCTAGTTGCAAAATGTTACAGTCATGTTCCAAGTGTAGACTTCACAGATGTATTTCTCTAGTTGTTAAGCATAGTTCGATTCGATCCTTACTAGGTATTGTGGTCATGTATGATTTGGAGCTTGAGCAATTAAATGTAAAAACAATATTCTTGCATAGAGAACTTGAGGAAGATATTTACATGCAACAACCAGAGAGCTTTATAGTCTCAGAAAAGTAGGACTATGTTTGCTTGCTGAAAAAGTCCCTTTATGGCTTGAAACAGTCACCTAGGCAGTCACACAAGAGGTTTGATTCATTTATAACTACTTATGATTTCAAAAGAAGCAGTTTTGACAATTGTGTTTATTTTAAGAAAAATTGTGATGGTTTATCTGTATATTTGCTCCTTTATGTTGATGACATGTTGATAACAACCACAGATAAAGAAGAGACAAGAAAGGTCAAAGCCTAGCTTAGTAAAGAATTTGAGATGATAGATTTGAGAGCAGCAAAGAAGATACTTAGGATGGAGATTCTTAGAGATAGAAACGCATGTAAACTGTACCTAAGTCAGAAAAGGTACATTGAGAAAGTTTTTTGTAGGTTCAATATACAGAATGCCAAGTATTAGTACTCCATTAGCAGCCCACTTCAGACTTTCATCGGCTTTGTCTCTACAATCAGATAATGAGATTGACTACATATCACGTGTTCCATATTTTAGTGCAGTGAGATCTCTCATGTATATTATAGTTTTCTCACATCCAGATTTATCATATGCAGTTAGTATATACATGGCAAATTCCAGTAAAGAACACTGGAAAGTTCAATGGATTTTTAGATACTTACGTAGTACTACTAATTTGCTTACAGCTTGGAAGAACTAAAGATGGATTCATTGGGTATATTGATTTTGATTTTGCTGAAGACCTTGATAAAATAAAATCTCTCATAGGGTATGTCTTTACTCTTGGGGGTTGCGCAATCAGTTGGAAAGCCACTTTGCAGACTACAGTTGTTTTGTCTACTACTGTAGTTGAGTACATGATGATTAATATGGCTTATAAAGAAGCTATTTGGTCAAAAGGACTCTTTGGTGAACTCAATAAAGACCTCCAGATTAGTACAGTATTTTTTGATAATCAGAGTGTCATATTCCTTACAAAGGATCAAATGTTTCATGAAAAAATGAAGCACATTGATGTTTGGTATCATTTTGTGCAAGATATTATTGCTCGTAGTGATATTGTTGTGAACAAAGTTAGTACTCATGATAATCATGCAGATATAATGACTAAGTCACTATAACTAAGTTTGAGCATTGCTTGGACTTGGTTGGTGTTCATTGTTGAAGAATACACCTTTAGGGGTTTTATGGAAAAGGTGAAGAACTTGTTTGTTGAGAATTTGTGTCAATGTGGAGATTGTTAGAGTTATGTGACCCGGATCCCATCACTTGTTAAAAAAATAAAATACAATGACAAAACCTAGAGAAATTATTATTATACACTCATCCATGAAGAAATAATTTCTCTATGGATGAGTGTATAATCTCATCACACTGGTTTTGGAGAAAAGCTGTTAGCACAATTATTCATGTATTAACAAAGTGTTGTTGAGGTAAAAATGAGGACAATGGGGAAAGGAGGGAAGCTAACAGTGAGCTACTTTCATGTTTTTGAGAGTACTTCTTACATTCTAAGAGATAAAGCTTATTATGGAAAATTTGATGCACGTAGTGATGAGGGAGTGGAATGATAAGCCTTTTTAACCTTGTACATTTCACCAAATTCTCGTCTAATTCTTTATCATCCACAAACGGTGCGACACCCAAAAAATGATTCTACACAAACTTCATGTCAATGTCGCTAGCTTCGGTTACTACCTTCCCATCAATTGGAAGGACAATTATTAAAGTGACATCTTGTAGCCTTATAGCCGCTTCCCTGTAGGGAAAATGGAATGTTTGTGTTTCTGGCCACCTTTCCAACAAGGTGGAAAGCAACTATGGTATCATTTTAAAGGTTTCTATCGTAGAAAAGCTTACATCATTTCGAGCATGAACAACTTGATCTATTTGTTATTTAAAATATTAATAAAATCAATTTTTAATCTCACAAAATCATAAAAAAATGTAGCACAATAACAAAATAAAAAAATTGAGTGGAAACTTTTACCATATTGACGACATGGTGAGCTACATATCCTTCAAACATAACCATTTTTCCTAAAAAAATAAAGCAAAAAAATGACAAGTTATTTGGCTAAGTGGGAGAGTCTGAGAGTTCGAGTTTTGTGGAAATAGAAGAGAAAGTGATGAAGAATTTATAGGCAAAGACCTCAAAATCCATAGGTGCTAAATTTTTAGTATTTTTTTAACATTAATTTCGATATGGGTTCTTATAATATCTGCTCTTTTTGATATAATGCTTAAAATTACCCATAGCCCCTCCCTAACCCTTAAATAAGAGTATAACGCGCTTCAGCGTACTCGAACCCATGACTTCTTATACTGACAATAATATCGATATTAATCGACGCTAAATTCCTAATATTAAATGAGTAGGTTGGTGAACAAACAAATAAATATCTTTGTATTAAATAATATGCAAGGCCTTTTTCAATGATTTAATGGAAGATAATATATGAAGTTTTATGCTTGTAAACAGAAAATTATTCCACTTGAGGATAAGCATTTTACAAGCTTTGTAATGCACTATGAATAGGAGTGTTTTGGCTTTTGGATATAAATTTATCCAAATACTTCTCATTTGTTCCTTCTCCACAATTATTTTTTTAAGGAAACCAATAACATAATTTTATTTCATATTAATAAGTTTCAAGCAAAATTTTAGAGGTACGTAAAAAGTTTAATTGATTCTCATATAATATTTATTTTACAATTAAATAAATTTGTACTAATCAAATGATTTTTTTAAGTTTTCATTTAGCACTTAACCTTGAGCCTACAAATTAATAAATTTATTCTTATTATTTAATATGGTTTGTATGTTTAATTTTAATTTTATAAATAGTTTATATTGGTCAGGTAAATTATATATTGATGTTAAATTATTTAAATATAAGTTAAAATATATTCCTTTACTTTTTAACACCTTCTCTAAAATAGACATTTTAATTTATTATAACACTTTTTGATAGTATTGTCGTATGCTTAAATTAATAAGGGTGAGTACATAGATCTTATATACCATCAGCTAATAATAAAATGACACATTGTCATTGGTGTAAAACAAAAAATATAGAATGATTTAAAAATAAATATAAATAACTTTATTTTTTTAAAAATACTAATTATAATTATTAAACAAAAACAAATATAAAAATATCAATTGAAACTCAAACCCTAAACTTCAAATCTGAATCTTAAAAACTGAAACCAAAAATTTTAAAGAGAAATAAAATAATTACAATTAATAATTAATTTCAAGTTCTTCAATATTTTTTTATTTTACATTGTATCATGAAACTTATACACCAATTATACATTAAATATTAATCTAATTAATAAAAATCACATTTTTTTCATGACCCATTTACCTAAAAAGGCCCATTTCCAAACAAAATTATGAAAATAGGCCAATTAAAAAATTATTTACGGAAAAGGGCCAGTCCCGACAAAACGCGCCTACGTGGCCGCGTTTTAGGGGAAAAAATCTAGCAAAGCTCTCCCCTAGGGGCGCGCTTTGCTGGCAACAACGGTAAATTTTTTTAAATTTTTTTGACCATTGGGGGGTCCAACGGTAAAAAAAAACTATAAAAACCCCCTTTTTATATTTCACACCTAATTTCTTCAAAATTTAGCCAAAAATCTCTAAAAATTCTCCCTAAAGCTCTCAAATTTCTCATTAAATTTCTCAAAGCTCTTTATAATTAGTTATTTACTTTATTTTTTAAAGTTAATATTATTTTTTTATAATTTCAAAAATATTTGATCGTGTTAGCAATGGCCGAGGAATTAATTCGTCTCGATCATAAACATATCTTCGTCGAACAAATGAAAATGGTAACGGTTTATTTTAAATGTTGAATATTATTTAATTTTTTTCATTTATGTAATTTTAATTAATTTTAATTTTTAAACATTATTTAATTTTTTTTCATTTACGTAATTTTAATTAATTTGTATTTTATATTTTTTTTATAACACTCTGTAGATCGGGTGTTACAATGTTATATTCGTAATATCTCTAGTCCGCCATCACTGTTGATAGAAAATTACTTGAGGGAAGCGGGTTTTTGGCATGCGGCCACTGTAGGCCGGGGGTGCAAGTTGGACCCAAAACTCATCAGCGCGTTAATAGAGAGGTGGAGACCCGAGATGCACACATTCTATCTTCCATACGAAGAGTGTACTATTACTTTGGAGGACGTCCAATTACAATTAGGATTGCCGGTGGACGAGTCCGTACTCACCGGGTCCGTTCAATCTGCTGATTGAGGAGTCATATGTTACAATCTTTTGAGTGCAATTTCGAATAATATTTACGAAGGTCGAATTGAGATGGGCTAGTTACGAGACATATTCCCGGAGCCGGGGAATGATCTGACTGAAGTTGAAAGAATACGATATGCTCGGGCATACATCCTTGAGATTATTGGAGGTTATCTGATGCCGGACTTGTCACGAAACCTCGTACATCTGAGGTGGTTGTTGAAACTCGTTGATTTTAGAGAAGCTGGCGAACTTAGTTGGGGGTCTACCTTGTTGGCAACATTATATTGGGAGATGTGCGGGGCGACGCGACCAAATAAAGCCAAAATCAGAGGTTGCCTATCACTACTACAATCATGGGCTCGGTTTCGCTTTCCATTTTTATGTCCTCGAGTGAACCACCCATATACATTCTCACTCATAACGAGGTAAAATTTTTATTTGATTTTAAAATTATGCAATAGATCTAAAATAAAATTGTATGTTGAAAATTTATTTAATTAGGTGGAACCATCCGGTGAGTTATACTAGAATACCTATTGCTCTTGAAGATATACGGCTTCTATTAGACCAATGGCCGGAAGCGCAAATAAGTATTAAATAAAATATATATACATAAAATAGTTGTTTCATATTTAGTACTTAGTATTTAGTATTTAGTATTTAGTATTTAGTATTACGTTAGTATTTAGTATTTAGTATTTAGTATTATGTATATAACTAATATTTTTATCTCGTTCATATAGTTTCAATGGACACTATACGAGGATCTGGCAATATGGGCAGTAATTTCGAAAGAATTCTTTCAAAATCTGAACATTTGGCATGTTAAGGTCCCATTGGTAAACTATTCTATTATTGAGATACACCAAACAAATAGTGTTGCGACAATTTAGATTCCGACAACCGATTCCTGAGGAACCTGAGGTGCTCGATGAGCAGCACAAAATCGACTTACGGCTAATAAGTACGAATTAGTCATTATTCTGGTCGGAATATATCAAAATTTGGGAAAAACTGGTACGATCATATACCTGATCGCGAACCAATCATCGTCCCAGAGTTAGCGCGCACCCCGAATTACATGCCATGGTTTAGGATCAATGGCAAGCCATATTTGCTATCGGAAGAGCAGAGGCATCGGCAAATTCATGTGGAAAGAAAACGACAGGGCCCTTTAAATCCAATGAGAATGGATGATGGGATTGGCCCATCAACAGTGCCCACACAATCGCCAGGCCCATCAATAGCACCCACATAATCACCAGGCCTATCAACAGTACCCACACAATCACCGAGCCCAATGCTTCAATCGACGACACCCACATCACAGCCCTTTCAGATTATGCCAGGTGCTTATCCTAGCCCTTATATGTATCCTAACCCTTATATTTTTCCTTTTCCCAGTCCTATGGCAGGTTAGAATACATGGCCCTGTGCATCTCCTTTCCTGATGACTCCGACGACTCAACCGATGATATATATAGGCAATCATCGCCGAAGGGATCGCACGAGGCACTGTCGACGAGCTCATCTCATTACCATTCCCCATCGCCTTATGGGATTCAAACACATCAGCCGTGGGTGATGCAAACGCCTCCACATTTTTTATTCTACCAAGGTGGGTCATCCTCTCAACACCCATAACCGGAGCAACCACAAGCCCCACCAAAGCAACCATAATCCCCGCCGGAGCAACCAAGGAGGAATCCAGCACGTAATTGTCGTCCACTCCCATGTGGCACTAATTCTGACCAGCATATATATTGATTTTTTTAATATATTTTTAGACGTTGTTTCTATATTGTTTCATTTAATAAAAAAGAAGTTTTTAATATTTTGATTGTAAATTAATTTTTTATTTTTAATAAAATATAAGTTCTTTTGAATAAGGCAGAATAAAATTAATGCAACATCGTTTTATTATAGCAATTATAAACTATTTCGGTTTAGACATGATCAAATTGTATGACCTGGGTTCCTACACTATCCACATAAATTCCGTTGGTTCTTTCTTTCCCGGATATCCATATTATTACGTATTCTACTCGAGCAAGGTTGACCTTTCGGTTTGTGATGCATTTCTCTATTCGGTAACAACTTAAACGGAATAAGCGATACAGATGGTTACTTACATTCATCTGGGACCGGTGGGAATACGTGTCTCCACACATTGTACATGTTTTCTATTTTGTACACTTCGTCGACATATCTCATAGGATCTAAACGGAGATTCTGACAAGCTACAATTCCATGAGCACATGGATAACGAAGTGCGTCAAACGTCCCACAGTCGCAAGTCCTATTTATCAAGCGTACATGATATTCCCCGCCAGTAATACATTGGCTCGGTCTGTCAAACTCCGTCACACGAAACTATAGGTTGTCGCAATTATGACATACTGTGTGCATAGTGTTGGCCTGCGCCTTTGCCCTGTTAATTTCTTGCAATACCTTTCGGGACCATACATGGCCTCCCTGCATTTGGCCTTTATAACTCGCTACTCGCTTTGGAAATAGTTCCGCCAAATGAAAATATGTCTCTCGCACAACCGAGGTTATTTGTAAATGATGAGTTCTTTTTAGAACAGAATTTATGCATTCAGCCAAGTTTGTGGTCATATGACCATATCGTAGGCCACCGTCGTATACTTGTATCCACTATTCGAAAGGTATGTTACAGAGGTAGTTTACGCCTTGATTGTTAACTGAACACAAATTCCCCAACATCTCATGAAAACGGTCATTATTGATCTCGTACCCTGCCAATATAAGTTGATAGCGAAAATTACATACCAATATTCCATTCAAAATAAATTGAATATTATAACTGAAACTATATTAATAGAGATTAAATACCCATGTTGGTCACTTGCTTTCGTTCAGTCGTAGACCGATATTGCCCGTAGTAATTGGATGTAATGTGCTTTAGACAATAACGATGGTGTGTGCGATCCCATAGACCTCCATGTCACTCAATTGCGGCTAGTATCCTAGTGCCCTGATCTAATATAACGCAGATATCAGGTTGGAGGCATACATGCCTCCTTAACCTAGAAAGAAAGAAATCTCAGTCATCAGCTGACTCCTCCGGTGTTATTGCAAACACAATTGAAAGGATTTTCCCACCGTTATCCTATGCCACAACTAGCAATAGCCGATGTGTCTATCTATCATGCATAAATGTATCGTCAATTTGTACCAATGGCTTGCAATACACAAATGCATCCCGACATTGCTTAAAGCTCCAGAACAGACGTTTGAACACTTGGCATCCACGGAGCAATTAGTCGTTGTAGTACGCAGGGACTGTTTCAAGGTCTGTTATGCAACTTAGGACGTACCTCTCCAGCACCTGACACTACTGCCAAACCTCATTATATGAAGCGTCTCACCCACTATGCATCTTTTCTAGCACCTTTTGCTTAGCTATCCAAGCCTTACGGTAAGAGGGCGTATACCTCAATTGGCTATGAATACTAGCAATTATGCATGACACAGAAGTTCTGGAATCTTCCTTCAACATCGGTAGCATTAAGGTAGCTATCATGCCTGAATCTATCTTGGGATGATCTTGTGAAACACCTGTCAACGAAGTACGTTAAACAATGCAACATTAAGTAATAACATTATTATTTAAAACCCTAAACACCCAGTGATACTGTACCGACGACACATGTATGTGGACCTTTGTATTTTTTTATCTCCCACAAGCCTGTCTTTTTCCTAAGAAAAGCCATAATTTTCCATGAACACGTATTGTCTTGTACTACACACTTGGCCTCGAACTTCTCAGATTTGGATTTAACCACGTTGTAGTTAACCCCGTGATTGATGCTATATTGTTTCAAAGCACCAAGAAAACTATCCTTACTGGAAAAATCCTTACCAACTTCCAAATCACCTGAATCCAATGACGAACTCGTACGGTCACGGGTTCTGTGTGGTAGCTCTGGAAACTCCAATGCATCATCTGTCGATATGTCGACATTATACATGTAGGCTGGAAGTGAGTACACCCTGAATCATGGATCTTTTTCTTCTTCATCTGAACCCCTTTCAACGTCTTCAGGTTCGGATGGAACAGGCTCCGGTTCAGAAAATAAAGTAACTTTTGTACCATCGGGGCCGGGCTCTCGAGGTGGATCCACATCGGACTCATCATCCAATCCACCATGATCTGCAACGTACGAGGTCCCCTCGCCGATGGACGTCGTAGGGAGTACATTGTCCCTTCTTGTGGATGTTTCGTAACGTCCCCAATCATATGTGGATTGCCAACCACTAGAAGTTGATGTCATTCCCTAATACGTATTTCTAGCATCAAACATCGACCTACCGATATGCATGTCCCATCCACTAACCGAGTGTCATGCAGGAGTTGTATTTTCCATACTACCACCAAACACGGGCGCTTCCGTGTTCTGCCTCCTACTAATGGAGTGTCGGCTAGGGGCCGTATTCCTCTCAAACAGCAATTGATGTTAAAGTCACAAATATTTCATTTGGCGATGAAAATTGAACATATATCTCAAGATAGGGTGATCCACTAGCGAGATGAGTCTGCACCATCGCCTTAAAGCTATGAACACCTTTGATATCAAATGTATCATATGTCACGGGATCAATCGAAGCACAAAATCGATACTTAGTAGAAGAAACCCTACTTGGCGTCGTTATGAAGATTTTGCGTCTAATTCTTTTACAAAATTCTGTAAAATCTATACTCTGGTTAAAAACCATTCGCGCTGTGTTCTCCGATAAAAAAACAACACCATTCGCGGTGTCACGGATTTCACCATCATAGTAAATAACAGCGCTAATACGTTCACTCATCTTCAATTTCTATTCTACTTAGCCTCTCTAATTTTTCTTGCTATAACTTATGCAACCTGAGAATAATATTTGTCTCGTTTATAGCCTAAGGTCAAGCATGAACTACTGTAGAAAAAGAGCGTCCACGTGGGAGCTTTTTTCAGAAATTTTGCTGACAATGCATCCTGCTTGAAGCGTTTTTTACACTATTTGTTCAGAAACGTCTTCTCAAAATTATTTTTTCAGGAACTACTGTAGAAAAAGAGCGTCCACGTGAGAGCTTTTTTCTGTAATTTTGTTGACAGAGCATCCTTCTTGAAACGTTTTCGACATTATTTGTTTAGAAACGTCTTCTCAAAATTATTTTTAGGGTCAAAATAGTCAATTTTGTTAAAAAAAATAAACACAATGTTATTTTAAAAAAAACTAAACCCTAATTTAATTAATTTTAACCCTAAACCCTAATTTAATTTATTTAAAACCTTAAAACCCTAATTTAATTTATTTACTTAAACACCATAAACCCTAGTTTAATTTATTTAAAACCCTAATTTTATTTATTTAAAATCCTATAATCCTAATTTACTTAATTCGTTTAAAATTTATAAACCCTAATTTAAATATTTTTTTATAAAATAATACTAAATCCTGATTTATTTTAAAAATATACTAAAACTTTAAACCCTAACCTATTTTTAAAAAAATAACCACTAAACCCTAACTTATTTTAGCAAAACCCTAACCCTAAAAATCTTAAAAAATTTTAGGGACTAAACATGCAAATATCCCTAAATATAAAAATACGAAGCAAAGCGATCCCCAGGGGCGCGCTTTGCTAGAAATTTCTCCCTAAAACGCGGTCAGGTAGACGCGTTTTGCCAAAACTAGCCATTTTTCGTAAATAATGCTTTAGTTGACTCATTTCCGTAATTTTATTTGGAAATGAGACTTTTTAGATAAATCGATTTTTTTTCACAGTAATTTTGAACGAAACTTTTTAGAAAGAAATTTTGTAAAACAAATTTTTCAACCACCACAAACGCAGTACCAAAAACTAAGGCGGTGTTAAATTTCTACTTCAATATGCTTCCTTTACTTGAGAATATCATAAATAATAAGCATAAATTTTCTAACTGTATCTATACATAAATATATGCCTATGTTGTTCGTCTTCGTATAAAATTTAAATTTAGTCTTTATATTTTAAATTTTAAAAATTTGATACTTCTACTTTTTTAATTTAAAAATTCTAATTCAATTATTATTATTGTTGGTAATTTCTGTCAAAATTTATAAACTTATTATATTTATTTTATATCAATCATATACTATGTCATATGAGAACAGCATAATCAAAACTCTAAATTGACAAGTTTTAACAGAAAATACTTACAATTTTAATAACTAAACTGAAATTTTTATATATAAAAAAACTTAATCTTTAACTTTTTAAATATAAAGACAAAATATCAAATTTTATCAAAACATAAGGACTATAGCATATTTTAACCCTTCTTTTTCATCATTTTTGGCTGTGATTAACGGAGAAGCTTGTGGAGGCAAGCTAACATAAATTTTTGAGTGACCAAAACTATCTATTATTACTAACACTTAAAATTATTCATAATTTTATCCTATTTCTTAAATTAGAGGATAAAGACATTACAAAATATTAACCCACATTCTCATGAATCGAAAATAATGTTGATGCAAAAATAACATTAATAGTCCATTTGTTTACATGTAAAAGATTTTAAGGAATTTTTCTTTTGTATTTTTCTGTGTTTGTATCACAAAAAACAGTTTGGTCAACGGAAAATGACTTACAAGTCAACGTAAAATAAACCATTTTTCCTGTAAAATGAATTACTCTTTTGAAAAGTGTAAGTCATTCTCTGAAAAAAAGCTCTTCTATAAGTAATTTTATTTTTATATAAAAATTAAATTAAATCATGCTTAATATTATTATATTGATAATAATTTTTATTTTTATTTTTAAAAATATTTAAAATTATTAAAATATTAATATAAAATATGATATTTTTCAATATTATTAAACATACCTATTTAATTATTTATATTTAGTCATATAATAAATTATTAATATAATTAATATGATTTATTATTTTAATAAATTATTTAATATTTCATTTTTACTTGAATAATAAATTCTAAAAATAATAATTTTAAATAACATTCTTCATTGAAAATATTCAATATTAATATTTTAATAATAAACATTTATTACAATTATAAGTACATTAATAATAAATGGTTAAAATATGTTATAAATCCATAATTTTACAATTTAGTCTTTTTATTTTTATTTTCAAAAATTTAGTGCCTCTACTTTTCAGATTTAAAAATCAAGTTCAATTGTTGATATTGTTTTTCTTTTTTGTCAATTTTGTTGATGTTACATTTTTAAATAAAAAAACCCACTTGACAGTCATGTAACTAAAAAATAACATTGTAATTAACCTGAATTTAACAAAATATTTTTAATATATGCAAAGTCAATGTAAAATATAAATATATATATAATAAACTCAATTAAACAATGGAAAGATAAGAAAATCTCAAATGTATGTTTAATTGAAAATAGTTTTTATGGAATATTTTTAAGAAATAAACATGCCCTAATTAAAATATTGATTTTGTAGCTCTCTCTACGTGGAGGTTGAATGTAAAAATAAAAAATTTGAGACAGATGTATTAGAAAACAATTACATTGGAACCTTGTAGCTTTTAACTTTTCATTGGGTCAATAACTACATTAATATGCATACTCTTAATGACGATTAATGACAAAAACTAAAACTACATTGCATTTATCATTTATGCAAGATGATAAAAGAATCAAGTGCATGTAAGCTGAACAAAAAATGAATCAAGTACACGTAAAAACATGAAAAGAGTCTTAATCTTACATTTAGGTGCAATGGCAACGTAAAGGAATTGATGTATTCGCCGGTTTTCTTTTCTCTCGAACAATGGCTTCCTTAATCGCTGGTAATTTTTGATGAACCTTTCTCCAAATGTGGTTTACGGCACCATCAGGAGGGATTGGTCCGATACCATCAGGATGGCCATTATCATACACAAACACAGGCTGAACCTTAGCCATGGTTTGACGGAATTCGTTCTTAAGTTTTTCAGAAATGCTTCTAAGATGAGAAACAAGCCAATTCGGTCTCAATGCATCACTCACTGCTACGAAAACTGAGAATGTAGTGTAATCCACCATCCCTTCAAAGGGAAGCTCAACATTGTCACTGACAATCACAGGTATACAAAGGCTTTGGATTGCATCGAAAAGTCGGCATGAAGTGGGAGTATCACCGGCTGGGTGCAAGCAGAACTCAGATGATCTCATCCCCTTAATTGACTGCTCTCTTCCAGTGGCATTTGGGAACCCTTCTTCCATGATGACTCCTGGTTCATTAACCAACAAGTCCCATAGTTTTTCTCGAACCAAGCCACCCTGAAAATTTTAATAACATCACCAACACAGTAAGAGTTTGAGATAAAGCCCAACATGAACCCCTCAACAACTCAAAAAATGAAGCTCAAAGTTGAATTGTATCCATTCAAGAGAGAAAATAATGTCATCGATGCTTCATTTAGAGGATGATATACTGGCAAACCACATAGTGCAGCTAGATTCAAAGTTGAGTTGTTTGATACTAACCCGGTGCCTATGTTTAGCTCCCTTAAAATAAAGGAGGGTGTGTCGTTTATGGTTTTCCGATAGCTGCAACCTAGGAAGCAGATGGGTATATGGAACAATCACATCTTTAAGCAATGAAACTTGGGTGTGACGTATCGTGTCTGATGAGGTTCCACCGGATGATTTTGTATCAAGCCTATACCACCCACCAAAATCCACAACCAGTAGAACAGCCGGGGCTATCTCCTCTCTGAAATGCCACATTGCAACAGGGTCTGTCAAAGAATACTTCAAGGTTTAACATAACCTGACAACCCAGAAACTAAATCATAAGCTGTAAAGTATGCAAATTAAGTTCCCACTTCCTTTTTTCTTTTGGCACTGATGGTAAAATATCAATAAATGCAGTATATTCTTAAAAGAACAGCTGATACCAAGGGCTTGACATATTTAAGTATACATGATCCAAAGACAATAGTTTCAAAGTGAAGAGTTAACAGAAACACAGTAAGGAAGGATTCATTTAAAGGAATATATATATATATATATATAGTAAAAAAGCAACAACGAAACATCCAAAATAACTAGATCCCAATAACATTCCGAAAAAGCTAAATGGGGTAAGCAATAAGCAAATGAATTTCAATACACACAAAATTAGGCACATTACCAGTGAGAACAAAAACATGATCTCGTCCACCCGATCGTTTCCAAGCATCAGTATTCCTCACAAAATCCAGCACTTTCTTTTGCCTCAAGTAATCTCCATTCCCAGCTTTCTTCTTAAACGCGCCGCTTCCAGATCCCAACTCCATCTCAGCACTCAGGGTAGCAAAAAAGGGAACAAAAACAACATCAGCCTCGTTAACATCAAAAACCCTTTTAGCAAAAGAAGCCGTCCTCATTCCTTGAGGGGCTTCCAAGTCACCCATGATCCAGTATTCCGCACTGTATTGCTTGATCAATGGATTCTCGGGATAAGGAGGGTATTTGGTGGGTTTGGAGAAATGGGTAGTTGAGATCTGATGGTCAGGATCAGAAGGGATCCGAGAATCAGGGTGATCAGAATCCCAGTACTGTTGGAGTAAGCCATAGTTGAGGGATCTAGGGAGGTTGGCTACGTAGACCTTGATGGAGTTTTGGGAGGAAAGGAAGGGAGTTTGGGGAAGGGAATTTGTGGGTTCAGTAACAGGAGGAGTGAAGCAGAAAAAGAAGATGAAGAACGAAAGGGAAAGGAGGACAGTGAATGTGAGAAACAGAGATTTTGCCGTTTTTGTTGCCGTGCTACCTTTGATTGCCATTTTTATTGGCCTTTTTTGCTTTGCTATTTAGTTTCCTTCTAAGTTCTGCGTTTCATTCATTTTGAATGTGGAGCTTTGAATGTGAAACCGATTAAAATTTGAAGTCGGTGCTTACAAGTTGGAATGGTGAGTGCACCAAAGGGTATTTCGGTCAGATTATGAATAGTTGTTTGTTTGGAAAGAAAGTCTTAGGTAGAGACTAGAGACAAGTTTTCCCGGAAAAAATATATATACTAATACAAGCAATGATCTTCCCCCACGGGATATGCCTAATTAGGGTCAGCTGGACTCTCGAATAAAATATTAGGTAAATTACACTAACAATCACTCAATTTTAAGGTAGCTGACAAAACAGTCACATTGGTTTTATTTTAGTCACTCAACTTTGAAAAAGTGACAAAACAGTCTTTTTTGTCGTTTCCTGTCACAGACGTCATGGCAAAGTGACATGGCAAATGACGGCGTGCTTGGTGTCAAAAAAACCCTCCAGCTGGCCGGTTTCCACCAATTTAACAGCCCTACCAATACCAATTTAGGGTTCAAGAAGAGAAGAAAAAGAAAAAGAAGAAGAAGGAGAAGAGAAAAAATGGAGATGCCTTCAGTTTTCAAATCAATCTCATACTGCATCTCTGTAGTTACTCAAGTATGGATGTTGCAGCTTCAAATCAGGATGTAGTTTTCCAAATTTATTCAACTCATTTGCTTGTTCAATCAATGGGTCAATTTTTTTCTTTTTCACTGATTCGGGTCTGAAAGAAATTTTATTTGTCTTTGTTTTTGGGTGTTTTAGTGAAGCTGAGATTTATCTATTTGGTGGTTACATTAAATCTTGGAAAGACATGGTGTTTCAATGGTGGAAGGTTACAGAGGAAGAGAGCCAAAAAGAAGAAGAAGAAGAAGAAGAGCAAAGACATAGTATTTCAATGGCAAAGAACTAAGCCCCGCCAAATTAAGCAAAGAAAACCTTTTTTTTTTCTTTACAGTCTCTTCTTCTTCTTCTTCTCCTATGTTATAAAGGGTTTTTTTATTTTCTATTTCTTCTTAAATTGGGTGAGTTTCCACTGTGGTCATCCAACGTGACAAGTTAACTGCCCACATCAATAGTTAACTTGTCACATCAGCGGTCCCGTTAAGAAACTAACAGAAATTGTTAATCAGTAACTATTTTGTTCACTTTTTTATAACATTAGTGACTGTTTTGTTATTTTTCAAAAGTTGAGTGACTAAAATGAAACCTAGGTGACTGTTTTGTTAGCTACCCCAAAATTGAGTGACTGTTGGTGTAATTTACCCTAAAATATTTTGAGTTATTTAAACTGATAGTTTCATTTTGTTATTTTAATTTATTTCGCAACGTAAAATGAAATTTGAGTAACAGTACGAAGAAGTATTGTATTTAAGGGTGGATTGCATTTTTGTCTTCTATTAAAAATATGTAAATTAATTTTTATATAATTTAAATGTGTAAATTATTCTTTCCGTGTTTATGCGAACATGTTGAAAATTATTTTTTATGGGTAAATTATAAAAATAGTTACCTAACTATGCTTTTCGTTCTATTTTGATTATACAACTATCAATTTTTTCAAGTTAGTTACTAAACTTTTAGAAATTAAATATTTTTGTCACTCTAAGCTGATGCCGCTTTTTTTGTTAGTCTAGTAACAAAATTAGCCCTCTAATATTTACACATTTTATTAATTTGATCTTAAATAAAAAATTTTAATAAATTTAGCCCTCAATACTTACAAAATCTATCAATTTAGTCCTAACTCTAAAAATTAAAAATATATATTTTTAAAAAAAACCATTTGTAGCCCTGTATAACTTATCGGCTAACCTATATGAAATATTAAAATAAGAAAAATAGTACCCTCTTTCTAGAGGTTCTCATGGCTTGGATTGGGCCGACTTTAGGCTAGACCCATGCAAGATGTCTAGACCAATTTTCCAAGTTTGGGCCCGACCTGGCCTAAAAAATGAGTTTACTTTTTGTTCAAGCTCAGCCCAATTGAAGAAAGGTAAACCTGGACCCGGCCCGACCATATTTGATTTTTTTTAGACTAGTTTTTTATTTAAAAATATTTTATAAAAAAATATAATACACTAAATGCACTAAAAAGCGTTAAAATAAAAGTTTTTTAACATTAAAAATACTTATATTAAAAAACACTACCATAAATATAATAAATTCTTTATTATATTAAAAAATATATAATAAATATTTTATTGTATTAAATACATTTTTTAAAACTTTATATTTTGGGTTGGGTTATTTAGTTGGATAATGTTTTTTTTAAGCTTTGGGTAATGGGTTTAACTTTTATTGGGTTAGTGATTTAATATAAATATAAATATATATAATTAGTATAGTATTTTTTATAACATAATATATTCGGTTTGTGTCAAGCTCGGGCCAAAAAAATTTGCACAAGGCCCGGCCCATATAGAAAATGGGCACAAATTTTACCTAAGTACATTTTTTTAGCCTCGTATTTTATCAAAACCCTCTCATTTTTCTGGTAGGCTTTTGGGCTTGTGTGGGTGGTCTGACTCATGAGTAAATTTACCTCATTTAAGTCATTTGCAAAAGAACTCTAAAATATTAGGATAAAACACAAAGAATTTTAAGATCCTAAACAAAATAAAGGCATTAAAAACATTAGTTGTTTGGATAGTAATGCAGCCAACTATTCCAGATAAGTTCCAAATCAATTGGTTTGGTATGGTCTAGTGTGAAGCTTAACTTATAGTAAAAGAAATTGCTGCAAGTGGCTTGAAAAAGGGTATTCTTTTTCTTATTTTAATATCTCAGATGGGTTAGTCGATGGGTTATAAAAGGTTAAAAATGAATTGTTTTTAAAAATATTGTTTTGAATTTTTAGAGTTAGGATTAAATTGACAGATTTTGTAAAAATTGAGGGACAAATTTATTGATTGTTTTTAGAATTAGAACTAAAATAAAAAAAATTGTAAACATTGAGCACTAAATTTATTACTAGGCCAATAAAAAAGCCCATATCAACTAGAGTGACTAAAATATTTAATTTCAAAAAATTTAGTGACTAAATTGAAAAAATTAATAGTTGGGTGATCAAAATAGAACGAAAGGCATAGTTAGGTGACTATTTTTATAGTTTACCCACAAAAAAAATTTCAACAAATAAAATTTAACGAATGGGCTAACTTGTACGTTTCAAAATGTATAATGATTAATTTGTCCATTTTTCAGTAGAGGGTCCGAAAGACAATCCACCCTCTAAGTAGAAGAACTTCCTAATACTTTTACCAATAAATTTGTTTGAACTAAATTTAAAAAAAAAAAATTAATGAGATCAAATTAGAAACTTTGTTGAATAACTAAATTTTAAGTTAAATAATATAATTATGAGATTATATATATTTGAAAAAAAATAAAACAAAATAAGAGAAAAATAAGATATATCAGCATCATAAATTAGATTTTGTTATGAATATCTTATTAAGTGGATGCCCATCATGATCAAGATAAAGTTTTGATGTACTTTAAATTCTAGTAGTTATTAGAATTAGATCTCTACTTCTTTTATACTTCTTATGCCTATAAATAGAGACTCTGATAAAGCACTTGCTTTCATATTTTATTTGTTCTTTATTCTCCCTATCTCTCTTTACTTTATAACACGTTATCAGCACGATCTTGCTCAAAGTAATTGTTCCTTTTATCGGCGATCAAATTTATCTTCCATGATTTTCAATTACTTTGACGGCAAGATGCAAAGTTTTTACAGAAAGTTTCTTTTATTTAATATTTCATATCTGATTATTATATTTCATCCTTCTTTCATTATATGTTATCATTGTTTTGATTAACTTATTTTACTTTTTTTTCTTAAGGATGGTCAAAGATTTGATACCGTTGTCCATATGAAATCAAGAATATTTTCAAACTATCTCATACCTTCTAATAATGACGATGATGTTAAAGATCTTCAGGTATATTTTACTATGTTTTATTTATTGTTTATTATAATTGAAGACTAATCATGACAACATACATAGATAGATTTTGATTTGAAATCTCACGCATGTTTGCGATGATAATTATGAAATAAAGAATCTATTGGAATGTTTATAAGTCAGTCCTACTAGATTTGTTGCATTCCCTGAAGTAAATGTAAACATAAAGAAAATAAAATATATATTCATGGACCACTAAAAGTGGGAACATAGTAATAAATAAGAGAACAATGAAAGTTTTCAAGATAACTTTTCAAAGGGTAAAGATAACTTATGTTATCAATGTGATATGAAAAATTATTAGTCACATGTGGCGTATGCCCAAATATTTTGTTTCTGTTAATATTCTTTAAGGAATGATATGAAAATATAGTAATGAATTCTATCATTACAGATAGAAAATATTTATCTTATTTGGTACTGAAACAAACAAATATTATTTCAATATTTGATAATACAAAATTAGTTGAAAGCTCCAGAAGAGCTAATATATCACTATCTAAAAAGTACAAAATTTGTGATGGTTAATGCATTACTTTTAAAAGTTATTTGTAATAGATTTCATATTGAGATTATGAATGAAGAAAATGTTATATTTCATATGAATAAAAAAAGGGGATTGAGCTATTAATTTATAATCTTTATGATATTCTTTTATCATCATCCCTATTAAAGGGTTGAAAGCAAAATATTTGACTGTAAAAGATCTACTCATGAGCAATAGAATATGATAATCTATCTAAAGCTTATTATGGTTGGATGCACCTAAAGTTGTAATTACTTTTTAAAAACTGTGAGTATAACTCTACAGTATTCAAAATAAGTTCTCAATTAAAATTACATGGTAAAATATTACTAATGAGAACTTGCAAGAGAGAAAATTTATGTATGAAAAGTCATTGGTTATGTGCTTGTTATATACATGGAAAATAAGATCTAATCTCAAAGTTTTCTATTAATAGATTTTTGGGCATTTGAAGATTTTGGCATATTCCCTGAAGCGAATACTGCATATAATTATTTAGAAATTATATTTATTGACTTGGTGGCATTATACGTCATATTGATTTAGACATTTTCAGTAGTAAATGTTACTATAGTACTTATATGTGGATACAAATTAAAAGGAATGATACTAAAATTATCAATTTCTTACAATTTAGTACAACTGAAACACATGTTAAAGTAAACCAGAAGTTTACTAATAAAAATGCATTTACTACTTTGCGTGATCAGTTAGACTATCCTGGATCGTGTATGATGCGAAAATTAATTGAGAATTCATATGGACATCCATTAAAGAACCAGAAGATTCTTTAATTTAAAGAATTCTCATTTGTTGCTTGTTTTCAATAAAAATTGGCTCTTAAAAACTCACTAGCTAAAGTTGAGATTTAATGTCTTGCATTTCTGAAATGAATATGGGCCCATTCATCCACTATGTGGATGGTTTTGATATTACATGATTTTGGTATATGCATCTACAAAATAACCACATGCGTTATCAACTTGCAACCTGTCATTTGCGAGATTGCTTGTTTAAATGATTAATTTCAAATTATGTAATTAAAACAATTTATCTTGCTAATGTTGGTGAGTTTACATCCCAAGTTTTTAATGATTATTACATGTCAATTGAGATAAAAGTTGAACGTCCTATAACTCATGTTCACACACAAAATGATTTAGCTGAATTGTTTATCAAATGCTTCCAACTAATAGTTAAACCATTATTTATGAGAATAAAACTTTCCATTTCAGCATGAGATTCATGCTTGTATTGATTTACATGTTGTACGCATCAAACCAATAAATTATAAATACTCCCCATTACAATTGATTTTTGGTCAAGAGCCAAATATTTCCTATCTTACAATTTTTGGATGTGCGGTATATGTTTCAACTACTCCACCATAACACACAGGTCATTATAAGAGATTGGGAATGTATATTTATATGAGTCTCCTTATAATATTTTTGAGCAATTAATTCGAGATTTAATTGTGACATGAGTTGTCAGTTTTCCCAACATTAGAGAGAGAGAAACAATAGCTTGTAATAAGTTAGAAGGAGAGTAATTGAACCAGGAGTTCAATAAGGATAACTCATTACAAGTTAACTGTTAGATGTATTTACAACATTAATGAGAATAACCAAGTGTTATATATCATCTAATATTTTAATTTGAATCAAAGTCCTAGTAGGACAATCAGTTAGAATAAATAATAGATTGATTGGTTCCAAAGATGAAAATTATTCAAGATGGTCATATAGTGGAGGCGGGTGCTCCAGAAGATATCCAAGACACAACTAATAAGTAAAAGTTCAAAAGAGATTCAGGTACCTGAAACTGAATTTTAAAATAATGAAAATAAGAGATCTCGATAAGTTATGTCAATTCGAGAAAATGTGGAACCAAATAATAAAAGTGGTCGACAATGATTTTGCATGCAATATTATTATTGAAATAATGAAATAAAATGAGGATCTTGAATAAATCTATTGAGAAATATAGATATGGAATAAATTGAACAAAATAGAAAAACGCAACTCAAGTACAATTAAATTTGTGGGGTTTTTGGACCGGTAGTCCAAATATCTAAAGGTATAAAGCTAATAAGGGTGCAAATGAAGTAGTTTTGCAAAAGCGGAATAAAAATATAAAGTTTTTCGCTAAGTACTGGTTAAGTACTGGTATTGATTATGAAAAGATATAATATTATTTTATGGTAGATTAATAACTTTTAGATATATTATTAAATTGACAATTCATAAAAGATTTAACTTGCATCTAATGGTTATTGTTACAACCTTTTATGAATCACTATATAGTAAAGTTTATATTAAAATCCTCGAAGGATTTAGGACGCTAGAAGCATATTGAAATTCTCGAGAAATTGTTCATTTATATGAGTTGAAATAATTTGAACATATGTAGTAAATTTTAATAGTTGAAGGAGGATTATAAAATGATCCAAAATACCTATTTGTATTTTTATATAAAAATCATGATTAAAGTTTGTTATGATTATTGTTGAATCTCCTGAAGAGATCAAAATATATTTCCCCAAATTTCCCCCACTCTTTACTTTTAAAAGAATGGTAATATAAATGCTTAGCAAATACATTCAAATAGTCATTTGAAAAACTAGTATTCAAGATTGAATACGTAGAATATGATAAAATATATGATGTTTTCATGAGGGAGAGTAAATACGCGTTGTACTCTTTTTCCCTTAACTGACTTTTTCCCTTAACCGAGGTTTTGTCCCATTGGGTTTTCCTAGTAAGATTTTTAATGAGGCAGCATATTATGCGTATTATAGATTGTGTACTATTTTTCCTTCATTAGGTTTTTATCCCACAGGATTTTTCCTAATAAGGTTTTAACGAGGCACACTATCTACCAATGGACATCCAAGGGGGAGTGTTATGAATATTTTATTAAGTGGATGTCCATCCATCATGATCAAGATAAAGTTTTGATGTACTTTAAATTCTAATAGTTATTAGAATTAGATATCTACTTCTTTTATACTTCTTATGCCTATAAATAGAGACTCTGATGAAGCATTGTAATCATCCCTTTTGATCAATAAAGTATATTCTCTATTACTTTCATTTTTTTTTATTCTTTATTTTCTCTATATCTCTTTATTTTATAACAGATTTAATAATTTACTTATTGGCCACAATTTTATCATTTTGACAAAAGAAATTATTTTTTAATTTCACATTTCATAATATTTTTATTTTTTATAATTTCTATAAATTTTTGAAAAAAGTAATTATTTTGATTTTTTTTAATTTTTTTAGGGATGAATTTGTTATTATTTTTTAAAATTGATAAATACGTGAGGATATTTACACCATTTATTTTCTTATCTACTTGGTTTTTTCAATTTTAAAAATTACTCTCCACTTAAATTCGAGTTAATTCGAATAACTCAATTCAATTAACTCAAATTCTTTTAATCTATTGAATTTTGCTCACCTCATGCTTAACCTTGAAAATCAATTTTATTTCACCTAATTGGTTAATTGATTTTTAGTTCATATATTTATCAAATTTTGAAATTTAAATCTTGACCTAAAGAGTGATTACTAAATTTGTTGAGTTAAATTTTACTATTTTTAGAATCTTTTATAACAAATATATTGTCACATGTGTAATATAATATTGGTTTGTTATTTTCATATAATACTACAAAAAAAATCCACATTATTTTAGTTAGTGAATTTCACGATTATCATTTACATCAAAACTAAAATTTTAAAATTCGAAAGATATAAAGAATAAAAAATAATCAAATTATAAGACATGGACTAAATCTACAAGTTACATACAGTATGAGACTAATAGTAAATTTTGATCTAACATATTTAACTATTACTTTTTGAGTCAAGATTAAAATTTCAAAATTCAAAAAAAAAACTTTAAATTGACCAAATTAAAATATAGAAATCAAATCTACAGCCTATACATAATATAAAAACTAATAGCAAAATTTAACCTTTCTAAAATCTAAATTTTCCTAAAATGTTAATGTCAATTATTAGTGGTAAATTCTTCGTAACATTGGCTTTTATCTAAACTTTAATATACACGAATCAAACAGATACCAATTCAATTGAAATTTACTAAAATACTATTTTATATACAAAATAACAAATATTAATACAACGATATTTTTATCTTTTCAAGTTTTATAATAAAATAATCATATGATGAGATTTAAACTTGGAACCCATTAATTTTAAACACAGTCACAATTCAATTGACTAATTATCAAAAAAAAAATTAAAAAGAAAAAAATAAGAAATGATCCTAAATAATGAACATATCTGTTATATATAATGTTTATATTTACCCATAACTTCTCACAAACTCATAATAAGAGTATAATACGTTTTAGCGCACTTAAACTCACACGCTCCTACATTGACAATAATACTTTTACTAATAGTATGCATTCTTACATTAATACAAATATATGAAGTATATATGTTTCAAAATCTAGAGCTCCTAGCTTCACCCTGCAACAAGAATGGATACCCAATTCCCCTTCTCCTCGAAGGAAACACCACAAACAAAACACTCACAACAAACCCAACCACAAGTGGAACAGTGTTGGTCACTTTTCTCGGAATCCCCGGATAATAGCACGCCACAACATCGCCATGTGACCCTGCAAACGCCAAAAACGCAACCAAAGACAGCCCTGCATGGAACAAATCACACCACCTCAGCCTATAATCCGATGGCACACAAGGTTTCTTCCTTCCAGCATTGAACGTCCAAATCCCACTCAACGTCGCTACCCCATAATACAACCTTCCTTTGGCTGTTCTAAAGCTGTCCGTGAACGTAAAGAACACACAAGACGCTGCTAAGAACATTAAAAAACAACCCAACAGCCATCTGTTGAGGGTGGTGCATTGGCCGTCGTTGCTTAAGAGGGGAGCGAAAATGGTGAAACCGAGAATGGTTGCTGTGGGTAAAAGGACATTGAGCCTTGCGGTTCCACTGAGGATTGCGTTGATGATGTAAATGAAATTGGTTTCGTCTGCATCGTCTTCTTTAAGGTACTGATAATATTCATTGTTGTTGGTCAGTTGTAAGGTCTCGGTTAGATCGTGGGTGATCGTGTCTGCCATTTACCAACAACAACAGTTGATAATGTTTGAAAATAATAATTAAGTTCTATATATATATAGTAGGGCAATGTTGGGAAGGAGATTTGATTCTTTGTTGAAGTTAGGAGGAGAATCAAATTCGTTTCCTATGGTATCGTTTATATTTTTCATATTCTTTCCCATGGCTTAGGTTTTGTCATTCCTTTAGAGTTTGGCATTTTATAAGTTTTGAGGATTGGGAACGGTGGATGCTTTAACCTTATGGTTGATTATTTTCGATAAATATTATTGAGAATTGACCCGTATAAACAACAAGATAGTAAAAATAGAGAGTAAGGAATACAAATATTTTACATAAAAAACTCTCAAACAGGAAAAAAAAATCACGGGTAAAAAATATATCGACTCTTCACTAAATGAATAAACAAATGATAGTACAATCTAGAGAAATCAAACTCCGAAAACAAAACCATAGCTCAAGATAAAATTCTCTCCATAATTATCACGAAAACTCTCACCAAACTTATACGTGACTACATCTTGTCCCCTACAAAGAAATGTCTTTGTTAATTGGCATGTCAAAATAGGGATACAATGACCCCTTTAAATATCTCTGAAATAATCAGAGTACAACTGGAAAAAGTAGCCCTGCTTGAAGCCTAAAATGTGACTGGCAAATAGGAGAACACGTTATGATGTCGTGAGTTCTTCTTCAGTTATTCGTTAATTGTTGTCTTAAGTACTTACAAACTTTTCGATACATCCCACAGATATTAAAATTATATCCTTGACAAAAAAAAATTTATCCTATATTTGAATTGTCATGGTAGTAATTAAACACATTCGGTTCACCCCAACTAACGGCTACATCATTAATTCTGTCAAAAAAAATAGAAAAGATCAATTCGATAAAAATTGGAACAATGAAGGGTAAAGTGCTTAAAAAAATAAGGGCCAAAATGAATAATCAGGTAAAATATTAGGGGCTATTTTCAGGATTATGGCTTTTGAAAATGATATACAAAATAATCTAAATATTGGATTGGGCAATCTGGTTGGACATCGATATTGAAGCCCAGATGGTTATTTACTAATTGAGTCAGAGAGTAATAAATGGAGGCTTTGCTAAAATTGAATTTTATTGGCACAGCAGAGCTGAAAAGACCTGAGAAATTCAAATCTCGCCAACCACGTTGCTTGCATTCAACAGAGGCAGTGGACCTTTTAAATCAACCTCAGCCTCCTATAATAGTACATCATTCACCCCCAAGTTTTAATTTTTTTAATTTCATATTCAATTTTTCTTATTAATATTTATTTATATAAATATGCATATTTATTTATCTATTATTCAAATATTAAGGATAATACGGTTTGAACTCGTATTAAATAGACACTCGAAAATATCTTAAATTTATTTGTTGTTAGTATCTTGTGCAGTGGATGCTAAGAAGATAATGTAAGGTAAAAAAAGGGGGGAACAAAGAGGAGTGACTAGAAAAAAAAAGCAGATAAAATTCATTGCTAAAACATTTTGAAATTTCACATTCTACTAACTGAAAAAAAAACACTAACTAAATTCTAATACAAGTACCAAAAATGCAAATAAATTCTACTATTTACAAGCATTCTCATAAACACTAATCTTTCAATCCAGTCTCTTCAATATTACTAACTAAATTGCAGGGATAAGAGGTGCAAATAAATATCATTTGGAAGGAACATGGTAATATTTGCCTTTACACATGCACTTATAAACAATGGGACAAGACTCAGTCATGGAGCACTTGAAGCTCACCATCACCCTCTTACAAGGAAAACATGCCCCACAGGCGTGTGTACAGTCAGGCAAGCTCGACCCTGTTGTGTACAACTCCATCCCTCTCCCTTCCTGCATGCATGCATGCATTAACAAATCAACTCATACCCAGCCCACGATTTAAATTACGAGTTAAATGAGAAACAAACCTCAGGGTTCACTTGTACTACTTCATCTCCCAATGTTGGAGCTTTCCCATGGTTGTTTGCTGCACACATGCATGTAGAGAACATAAGCAATGCATGAAATGGCATGGATGATGAGATTTTTGGCACCGAAGATGATTACCATGGTGATGATGAAGGGGCACAAGGAGGGTTTCGGTGAATAAAAAAAGCAGCATGAAAATGGAAACTAGCAGTAAACCACCAACTCCAAAAGAGAAGTTCTTCATGTTTATTGCTCGTATGGGATAGACATGCAGAAGATGAAAGGAAGAGGCCAAGTTTGGTGATGGGGCGAGCAGTGTTTATATAAGTGAGAAACAAAGAGGGAGGGAATGGTGGTTTTAAATGGTGAAGGGAAGGTACAGCAGATTCAGATTCACATGATGCACGGCTATCTTTTTCAAAGGCTTTCACATGATTCCTCAAGTTATATATATACCCTGCGTATTACAAATCTTAAGGCACAGGGGGAACCCAGGAAATTTGTATTGGAGGGATCAAAATAAAATTATAAAATTTTGGAGGACTAAAGCTAAATTACTTGTATTAAAATGGTTAGAATTGAATTATTAATATCCAAAGTGACAGAAAAATGAAATTTTTACATATAATTAAAAAGTTAAACAGGATTATACTGAATAATTAAATTTCAAAGAGACTAAAAAAAGGAGATTATACACTTTAACCCCTACTAAGGTAGAACTTTTGTGCAGGGTAGGGAACAAAAATTATACGATTTTGAAGGGGTTTAAGGTAACTAAATTTTAAAAGGGATTAAATTAAATAGTTGATTTTTATAATGGGCTATTCACTTATTCTATGTATTAAATTATTAATAAAAAATGGAATTTACCAGGTTAAGACATTTGTCAATCTCTGAATTGGTCCCTGTTTTAGAATACAAAAAAAAGGGTTCAATTTTAGTTAGTGTAGTAAATGAAAACAAATTTAAATTATTTGGGGGAATAAAAAGTTTTGAAGTCAAGAATAAAGAAGAAAATTTTTTATTTTCAAGAATTGTCATTCAAAGAACATAGCTTTAATTTTATCATAGAAATCTACTCTAAAATATTTTATTGAAACAAGCGTGCAAATCCATGATTCCTACAGAATTTGGTGGCAAAAATATCACTGATAGAAAATGCCATTAATCTTTAATATCAACTGAAGAATGCATTTATACAAAACCAACTTACACATTCTTTTTAAAAAATAAATTTGCAGATGTTTTTAACCATCCTAACAAAGATTAGAATACTTTTTTTTTTGTTCTTTTAGTAACCCTTTTTTTTATATACTTTTTTACGTAAATTCTGAAGGAATTGAAGAAATTTTTTTTACATAAATCCTAAACTAGTCATAAATCTCTCAAAAATATTAAATTAAAAAAAAAATACATAAAGGCATTCAAAATTTGCAACAATGACAGTGAAGTAATTCTATTAGTGACAAAGATCACAAGAAATACCAGTCCAGTAAGACACAAAGCAAAAAATACTACTCCACTGTGCAAAAACATTGAAATGGGGTAGTAGGACACATCAGAAATGAGCGAGTTCACGAGTGTACGTGTGTGTGTGCAGCCCTGCCATAAGAGTGAAGTGCAGACCCTTGACTTAAATGAACTATTATTTCCTTCGCTTCTTCCCTCTACACACACCCATGTTTCCCGTTGGCCCTACAACAAGGTTTCTTTCCTTATTCTTCCTATACATAATTTTCAAGTAAAGCTTACATATTTTGATAGATATCTCCCTATATATAGACAATGAATGAAGATACCGTCCCCTTCCGTTCACATTATCAGCGTTGAAATACAGAGGCTTAGACTCGTAAAAATGGAACATTGAACACATAAACAGATTAAATATTTAGTTAAGAAGAAGGATCTCTACAAAACGAAAAAGGGGTTCAACATTCATTGCCTTACTTCAGCTATCACTTTCTTCCTTTACATTCAAAATTAGTTAGATAGTTTTGTCCATGCAATAATTTCACTTCACTTCCAACTTATACATATATATATTCAGGAGGAGATAGATCTCCCTAGGACCCTTACTGTTCCTATCAAGAACCATAAGACAGCACACAATGCACCTAAAATAGAAATGAAAAAGAATCCCCTATTCCTGCTTCTCCTCCTAGCATTAGCAGAACCATTCACTGCAGTATCCATTGCATGTATTCTCAATTTACTAAAGCTAGACATACGCTCCAATGCCCGATTTACCAATGGATTCTCAGCTGCAGAAGCAGGAGCCGTAGGTATTGAATCCACAAACGACCACAAAGAAGATGAAAACCAGCTTCCACCACCACTGCCATCATTTTTGTTACCTTGGTCTTGCTTAGGGCCATTGTTTACAAAACCTAAACACGATAAAACAAAAATAACCATGTATAAGCAAAAGTTTACCGTTTAGCAATATTTCAGAGTAGTTTTTCCCATGAAAAAAATACAAGTTGAATATTTGCATTCTAATCACTTATAGTGACTATAAATGAAATACTTGTATCAGAAGAGCTCTTGAAGCAGGGTCAAATTCCCCATTTTTACAAAGACTTTTTGCCATGTTGACTTTGGCATGTCTACCCAACCATCAGTCTCATCAAGAGCTCTGCCAGGATGGGCTAAGACAGCTTGTGCAAAACAAAAGCATGGCTCAGTGGAACGTAAGATAATAAGTTCACAAATAAATCCATATTGGTTTCCACACTTGTTCTACCTGAAGTTGGAGAAGCATTCCCAAGATTTGATCCTGATGGAATGAAAGCATCACCACTTTGATCATGTGTCCAAAGTGCGCCACTAATCTGATCCATTTGCAGCTGTTGATTCTGCCCATGGTAATCCACCTGGTCCACACTTGAATGAAGCACCGATTGCTGACCCATTGAGTTTATATTTGGACCAGATTGATAACCCACCTGGTTCAACATATTACCCCCTGACGCATTCAGTTGAGGCTGCAAATGTTGCTCCATCATATTTGCATTTGCTTGGTTTTGCCACTGCTTATCAATCAGGTTTAGATTAGAATGGAGCAGATACTGCTGACTCATCAGGCTTATATTAGATTGGGATTCCAACTGGTAACTTACCTGATTTATCATATTATCATACAAGAATGGAACTGTTCCTTGATCAATAGACCCCATGTCCTGTAGAAACATGGCTGCATCATGGTACAGGTCAAATTCACTCAGCCCATCCAACTCATTGAACTGCTTGTTCTCCACAGGTTTCTCGATATTGGAGATCAAAGGTTCAGGACCAAGGAGATCATCAATCTCCAAGAAATCCTCCTCACATAATTGAGGTACCTGATCAGGGTGGTCAGCGACAGGTGTGACCTCAGGTGCCTCCTGTAACAGCAATTGAGAAATAGGCGACTCTGAAAATTCAAAGCTTGCTCGACCATGGAGAACTGTAAGTTGCTCGGGAAAGAGAACACCCCTTGGAGATGGATCCAGCAAAGTACTTTGTGTCTCTTCTGCACTGACAATCTGAGGCAATACATGGCTATGATAAGCTTGCGGCTGTGGAAGTGCAGGCTCATCAGCAAACTGTCTCATAAACTCCTCAATATCACTCAATGGAGACTCAGATTGAACATTAGCTTTTACATTATCATCAGGAATGACCTCATTAGGTGGCTTCACAGGAGTGATTGTATCTAAAGGGTTACTAGAATATTCCTCATCATCCCAAGCTTCTTCTTTAAATGGAGCTCCATACTGCTCACCATTTTTAGGGCCAGGTCCACTTTTTTTATACAACTTATAGAGAGCATAATAATCCTGAAATGCAAAAGAGAAACACTGAATTAATAAACAGCTCATATACAAAATGAAAACAAGAAGCTCGTTAACAAAATTAACTCGCTTACATACCTTTACGTTCTGGCACCTCTTAAGTTCCTCTTCATCAAGGGTGTATTCATGCATCACCCAGTCAGTTCGCTCGCCATTAGGTGCTCGCCCTCTGTAGAAAACTAAAGTTTTCTTGATTCCAACAGCTCGAGAATTGCAAGTAATAGAACGATCCTTTCCCGTTGCCTTCCAATACCCATGTATGGTAGCCCTGTTTGACCTTGCTCCATTAGGGTATTTCCTGTCTCTTGGACAGAAAAAGAACCACTGTCGATCCCCATTCTTCAGTACCGATTGCCCTGAATAACATTTGTTTAGTTTATTAGAAGACCGATAATACGAACAAACAAAGCGAAACCTAAATCTACTAACCAGCAAACATTATCTACTGATTAACTTTTTTTCAGACAACCAATCCATCCATTAAACAAACAGCATCAAATAGGAGCAAAAACAAATCATATCGAAAACTTCATCACCATTGCACAATTATAGTCATATAATCAATTAATAGCCAAAAAAACTATAACCAAAGGAACAGTCAAATTAGTGTGCAACAAAAGTCAACGGAACCCAAATATATCTTAGAATGAATGGATGAAAACTAACAATTAGTATATGAAAGAATCAATAGCCACATATTCCTCAAAAAAAAAAAAAACGATTCCATAAAGAAAACACAAATCAAATAAGAGATCAAAGCAATACGATTCCCTTAAAAGGTAATTTAATCAAAACTTACATGAAGTCCAAGCACCAAAACAAACCCTCATACACCCTAAAATAAACTCGTATCAAGAATCAGATAATCAACCAACCCCCTAGGAAAAATTTCAGGGTTTAAAAGGAAAAAGAAAAATTACCAGGTAATTCCTCAGGATCCCACTTGTAAACATCAGTTTCCCTAATGATATCAAGCTTAAGCCTTTTTTTACAGATCTTCCTCTTTAGATAATAAAGAACCAGCTCTTCATCAGTTGGGTGAAACCGAAACCCCGGTGGCCACACTTGGTCGTCCCCAAAACCGGAATCAACCGTCACAGCCGTCGCAGTCACCTTCATCTCTCTTGATAGTAAAAAAAAAAAAAAAAACTTTTTTTGTTTTTTTTCTACACAAAAAAAAAAAACAGAAATCTCCCCAACCAAGAGAGCTAAAAACTGATCAAAACCCAAACTTCAAAACAAGAAATTTAATCTCACATTATACGAAAAGTTTGTTTTTTTTTTTTTTTTTTTAAGGAAAAGAAGAGAAAAAAAATCGCAGTCAAAGAAAAAAAAATTGGTGGAAAAGTAAAGCGGAAGTGAGTGGGTGGATTAGGGAGTATATAATAGATTTATTTTAAAAACCGAACCGCTTTGGACCGGGTTTTTTTCTCTCTTTCTTTCGTCAATAAAATATTTTAAAATCTTAAATTGTTTTGCCTGGAAATTTCCTTCCTTCCTTTTGAAAATAAGTGTGACCTACCTTAGTCAAATGAAATGATAGCCTTTATATTTATTATTAATTAGTTAAAGTAAATATTCAATACTATCATTTCTTAATGTTTCTAAAACAATAAATTTATTTTTTAAAACAAAATTATAAATTTATTTTAGAAAAAAATTATATTGATAAATTGAATTAAATTATATTATAGATTGGGATTTGAACCAATCGATAGATAAATGCAAAAAAAGATAAATTGCGGATTAGTCCTTCAAGTCGTGTTTGTGGTTGTTTTGGTTAGGTAAGTTCATATGAGACTTATTTTATTAATTCATAATATGTTTGTATTATATTGTTTTACTTATAGTTTGAATTGTTATGTAATTATTGTCATTTGGCATCAAATTAACTGAATCGTAAAATATAAATTAAATGGCAAATATGAATAAATATATGATATCGAATGGATGTGACATTGTTATACGATTTGATAGTATGTTTATGACAACGTTTCAAGGTTAAAATTGTAAATGGATTGCTATTTGAAAAGTGAACACTATGTATATGGTCGTTGGGATTGTAACGAACTGTATATGGTAAAAATGTCCGAGCGAATGTATTAAAGAATAGGATACGATTGACATGCCAATAGGGTTATTTGGGCACTGTACGGGATGTATGTGTTGGTACGGAGATATTATTGATTATAACAGAATCCAACATTTGTTGCGTATTACCAAATTATACTAGTGTGGTGGAGGGATGTATTGATACTGATTATGTGATGCCTATAGGCTTTTTTCGGTAGAAAAAGACAGCGTTAAGCGATTATATTAAAAAGTACATAATTAACTCATGTAAGATTAATTCTATCCACCAATAATAAATTGCACACAAACCGAAATTAGTGGTCCTTCAAAGGAAGTCAACCCCACGCCACCATTAAGCGCACATTTTATTATTTGATCTGCAACTTCGAAAAAAAAAAGACTAAAGTATATAAAAATAGTAACATAGAATTTGAAAAATAATTATATTATATTAAATTAATTAATATCATTTATTAAATTTAATGGATTTACAAATGATATAAATAAAAAAATTAGAATAAAGTATTTAACAAATAATACATTCAATGTATGATATTAAAATAAATTTTAAACAGTATCGACATAATTTTAAATATATATTTTTTTGTACTTAATATTATTTTTTTAACTTTAATAGAATTTTTAAAAAAAATAATATTACCTAAAATTATCATAATATTTATTTAATTACACATTAATTTCATATTTTTTTTTGGTATTGTTTATATTTCATTTTTAAAGTTATTCATCAGTATAGGGTTTTTTTATTTATGTTTTAAACTAAAATAAAGCTTTAAATAAATATTATTTAAAAAATTTTTGATTAAATTTATATATAAAATGAATTTAACATAATAACAAAAATAAAAACGATTTCTTTAAATGATGTAAATTTTTATAGGTGATTTATTATTTTTAACACTTTATTTTTATTAATTGAAAAAGAGAAATTTTTATTAGTATTGAAAATATTTATTGAAACAATTTTTTTTGTTATTGTTATTGAAAACAATTATTAGTATTTTTTTAAGTAGTTTTAATGTTATTTAATTATTTTTTAAATTCTATTAACTATGTTTTTAAACATCTTTAATTATTTTTTTAAAAATTAATAATTTGTTGGTAGTAAATTGTATATGGAAAAAATTGTTTTTTTAACAATTTTAATATTTATAAAATAATTTTACAAATGTTTTTAAAATTTTGTTTAAAATATGTATGGACTAATTTTTTAAAAAATAATAATTTAATTATGACTTAAAATTATTAAAAATTTTATTTTATTTGTTAAAATATATTTTTAAATGAAATTAATATTTTATTTTTAAACAGATTTTTTAAAATAGTTTTTAAGTAAATTATTTTTTAATAAGTGGTTCCACATCTTTTATTAATAATAAAATTATGATGTGTGAATCAGATAAGAATATTTCTTAGTACTGTTAGTGTAGCTTACTTTATATAATATATATTATATTACAAGGTTATAGTTAAATAAGAAAATAAATATCATGTTCACATTATAATTTCTTTTATTTGTGTTAATCTCCACTTCAAGTATTTATAGGGAAAAGTATTATGGAGTCTCGTATATTAGGAATTAGATTGTATCTTGTTCTCTTTATTTTAAAATTGGGAAAATTAGTCCATGCATGTTAAATCAAAGAGCAAATTGATCATTTCTATTAAAACTTTCATCCAATTCTACTATTAAAAACTAGTATGGCTGACGGAATAACCGAACAATAATACATGGAGTGCCACATGTACCTCCTACTGACGTATAGAGATAAATTTTTAACAAAATAATCAGTTTACACTTTGATCTAACATACAACGATTAATTTACCCATTTTTTGAGTAGAGGAGTCCTCCATAATATTTTTAACAGCACATATACTATAAATTCACATTGGCTTCGTTATTTACATAAAATATTTGGAATTTCTCGTTTGAAGCAATTCATAAGAGATGATGTTTTATATTACAATGTTTTGGCTAAATAGGAAAATAAAAATTATGTTCACATTATAATTTTGTGACACATGTTAGTCTCCATTTCAAGTCCTTATACTATTCTTTTCACGTTAACTATACAACAATATCATATCTCACACTTTTCATTTATTTATGTATTATATCATATAGTTTCGACTAAATAAAGAAATAAACTTTATGTTCACATTGCAAGTTTTTAACATATTTCATTTATATTATAAATCTTACATTGATTAGAGAATACTTATATACATTATAAATAAATGTCAATTTCTTTATTATTCACATAAACTCTTTAAAGTTTCTTCATTTTAAGAATTATGTATACTACTTTACACTATTATTAATTAAAAGCACATTAATTATTTTATATTTATACTCAAGATTACCATTTGCACACATTAAATTATTCAAATTACTTATTATTACTAATTGATACACACAGTATGCCTATGCCTGTACAATGTATGGGTGAGATATAGCCAAGATTTACAAATTAGATAATTAATGTTAATTTTTATTGGTTAAAATGTAATTATTCTTCACAAATTTGGAATTTAATTCATGTACTTATGTTTTCAAGAATTTAGTCTTCCTACTTTTCAAGTTTCAAAATTTAGGCTTAATTGTTAACATAATTTAGAATTTAAAAATTAGATGACCAAAATGAAATTATAAACATGATGTAGCTTGTATAATCAACCATAATTAAAAACTTAACGTTTGTATAACTAAAATAAAAACATGGACAAAATTGCAATGACTTACAGTTTGTTTTCAAGGATCTTGGAAACATTAATATTTATTTAAGCTCACTTTCCATAGTTTTGTAATCACACCAGGTTTCTAGTTCTCAGATCAATCTTCAATTTAGTATCAATCAAATAAATATTAAATATTTATAAAAATAGCCAATTAAATTTTTTTATTCCGATTTAATGAGTTCAAAGTGATTCACTCATAAATCAAATTAACTCTTTTTATTCAAATTAATATATTAATTAATTTTTTCTTTAATCTGTTCAACCCAGTTCCAACAACTACATTATTTTAATACATGCATTAGAAGATTGCGTGTTGCATTTGTGGTTGCTATATATCCAATTTGACGCACGTCTAAAAGTCAGTGTCCTTCGTGATGTTGACATCATTTATATGTATTCTTTTTATTAATAGTCAAATGTTAAAAATATTAATTAGAAAAAGACCTTATAAATAATTACTATAATTTTGCATTGTTGGAATGTATGCTTTAAAAATAAAAAAGTGTTGGGTTAAAAATAATCTTTACATCATTTATTGTTGAATAAAATGTTAATATATATTATATAAAATATATAGGGAACAAGTTTTACGTTTATAAACAATTATTTGATACATTGAAAGTAGAAAATTTTTATTCCACAAGGTATTCTTAAGTCATATTTAAAAAATTAAAATAAATAAATATATATATATATATAAATAAAATATGTGGCAAAATCTCAGTTCGCTTGTGAAATAGAAAAACTTCCCACATGTACCAAATAATTAGCTTATTTCATGTGAATATCATTGAAATTGTATACATGATAAACATCAACATTTTCCCCATCAATAGCATGCATGACCATTAGGACTTTGACTTTTCAGCCTGAATGTAACGTATTATTATTCATGGAAGGGATAAGCTGAAGCTATACTAATGTATGCTCACCGAGATTGTCTATCTCAACATCATGTGCCTTTACTGAGCATACATTAGTATAGCTTCAGAAAATTAGAATTTCTGAATATTTCTTTCGACTATTAAATATTTTAACTTAAAAGGAACAGACCAAAAGATAACCTGACCTTGTTGACTTTTGAGCCTGAATGTAACGTATTATTATTCGTGGAAGGGATAAGCTGAAGCTATACTAATGTATGCTCAGTAAAGGCACATGATGTTGAGATAGACAATCTCGGTGAGCATGCACGTACCACATGTATGCATGCACAGGCGTGTGGGTGTGTGAGGCAAAATACCTGTTGGGGTGGCTTATAATTTGCACAAAAAACGGTCGAGAAGAAACATTCCAAGATTTGAAATGCTGCAGGAAATTAGAATTTCTGAATATTTCTTTCGACTATTAAATATTTTAACTTAAAAGGAACAGACCAAAAGATAACCTGACCTTGTTGATTATTTCAATGGTTATGGAGCCAAGGTAACGCATCTATTAAGATAATGATCAATTGAAGACGTTGAGTACACATATGCATCTAAACACGAGCGTGTATACGCATACGTGCACGCTTATTCGATAAAATAACTCAATAGGAAAAGCTATATAACGACCAAAATTCATTCATTTGTAAAATAAGATATTCCCTGACACAAGTACAGACAACTCAAACTATAAAGTCTCCACTCATTTCATTAATACAAATACAAAACTTCCACGTGAACTGGGAAGGGTACCTGAGTTGACAATGTAGGGCTTCAACTCCACATGATTAGCCAAAATGCTTTTCCATTTTCATCTTCTTGAATTCAGTTTGGCACGTCGTTCTTCGTATGATGCTGGAAACAATTAGTTAGGTTTAGGTCAACATTAACTAGCAAAAGTTGAAGAAAAACATACAGAATGCAAGTTGCATTCTATAAAGCGTAAAGAAGGCAAGTACAAATACAGACTACCACAATCTCTTGAAAATGCATGGGAGTTATCGGTTACTAATTGCTGAAAGCTTAAATCATTTTTACTATTCGACACCCCAAAATTTGGTTCAGTTATTACTTTGGAGTCAGTCACAACACATCTACCATAAAAAACCTCAAATAATTAAGCCATCAAATTTCTATATTCTATTCCTCATTACAAGACTGACCGTCAAGCATTTATTTTCAAATGTAAGGAAAGACCAAAGGCAGATAAAAAGAATAGGAGGGCCACCCAAAGCTATCAAAGGAGATTGTATTTAAGATTATAGGGACTCCTACAGTAGAAGCCATTCATTTCTTCCAAAACAGACATTTCTTTAATGACTAACATGTCTGCTACAGGGAACTGCTTTTCTAATAAAACAGTTTTCAACATGGAAAGTGTCTCAGCATGCCTATGGGTGCGAACCCTCGGGCATGATCGAACTTTTCGTAATGAGCATCATGCACATCTCGAATTTCTAGATCAGGCACAATTTGAACTGTCATCATCTACAAGCAAACTTTTGAATATTCCTACAAAAGTTTCTCTTTGTTGGTAATAAATGCACCAAATGAAATCTTTCTAAACATCCTGATGGATATGAACAATGACAGGGTAACTTCATTTTCTAGCAGTGATGGGCATTTTTAATGAAAGCTCAAAGTGTAGCAGCACTTACGCTCAGTTGGCCGAGACAAGAGAGGAATATGGGAAGTGACCTTCTTGATTGTTCCATCATTCAATAAGCTCTGGTCTGAAAAAAGTCAAAGCTCTTTCAGCAAGATATATCTACACAGACAAATAGAAAAGTAAGACCTAGATAGAAATGATATGGTCGAACTTGGTTTCTGCACCTTTTGCTAAAGGCAAGCAACTCAGAGCAGCTTCTTGAAAAATTGCGGACTGAAGCTGGTATGCTCGACCCTCATTTTCCAAGTGTAAACGAAGTGCTTGCCCAGAATCTACAAATAAAACCGCAGGATAGTTCAAATATTTCAAACATACGTGGTTGCCTAGCAAATGTGCAAGTGATGTATGGATGCAAATTGCAAACATTCTTCCTTTCTTCTAGGTCACAGCAAATTGTAGCATAGAAATCAATATCCTATATTCAGCGTGAGTGAAAGAAATGAGGTGCTTTGTTTTGTATATCATGAACCTGAGGAGCAAATAAACTTGACATCTTCAAATTCACAGGATTGAAGGATCAATGGTGTCTCTGGAGCCATGGCATACTGAGGTTTTCTCGGTGTCTTCTCAATGTCCAGTAATATATCTATCACCTACACAAAATTTAGTGATAGGTCACTTGATGTGAATATAACTCAAGCCAAAAGGATAAGATGCATGCATAACACTCTAGAAAGACGTAAAAAATAAACAAATAAGCATATTTAGTTGCGTTCGGCATGGGGTATCATGCTGGTCAATTTCAGGAAAAAGGACCGGCTTGATGGAAGGCTATTTAGTTCCAGTGTCTCTTTACTTCCACCTCTGACCTAGCAAAGCAATTTATCAAAGACTGAAAACAAAGAGTTGAAGAGAATAACTGTCACGCACATCAACTGATTCAAGACCTTGGCCTATCATAAATAGCACAGCAACCATGCACCGCACCTGATGCCACAGGAAGGCACTACCTTTAACTTTAATAGCACAAAGCTGACCGCCTTCAAAGCTGCAAGTAGTAACAGAAGATTATCCACTTCTTCATACATATTCATGGCACTTTAAAATTGACACTTAGAATCTACCATTCTACCTAATAAATATGTATATATAATCTCACTTGAATCAACTAGAACAAATAGATAGTCACCTCATATTAGAAGAAGAAATTTCAAACTGTGTAATACGACGCCTGTAGTTGTGTACATTTGCTGCATCCATCTTACAAAAGTTTCTGAAGTCATGTTCTCCAAGAAATTTCTTTCCTGCATTCTCCATAGCCTGGAGATACATAAAAAATATTGCATTACCGTCTCATATTTCTGGTGAGAACCCATAAAGTCAATAGATGATCAGAACTCAGGATCCATGTAAAAAAGTTACTTACGGAGAGATTCAAATTTCCTCTCCAAAAGAAGTATTTATATTCTCTAGCCAAACAACTAAACCTGCAGTGACAGACAATATTGCATCATCTTAACCCATAAGTAGATAACTAATATAACGAGTTCAAAAAGAAAATTTTAATGATAACACTGAGCCAATAGTTCTGGATACTATAAATCTATCAAGGATGAATTAGATTTTAAATATCCTCTGTAAACTAAATCATCTTCAAAATGTAAAAAAGTAAACTTTTTAAAATTTTAGAAAGACCTTGCACTGAAATCAATTGAAACAGGACTCCATCCTAAAATTCGAATATCACTTGGAAGGACTCGGTTCAGTACTCTCACATAATCAATTTCTCCTTCTGACAAAAATTCAAAAAGTAACAGCATAAGTTACAATCAAAGATGCATTTTGTTCCTTTAAACTTCACTGTCAATGCGTTCACAATTTTTTAAACGAAGCTGAAGGTAATACATTGCTAAAACCATTTAGAAAATGCATTGTGCTGTACTTCATGTCTGCTTGGTTTATCTTGAAGAGACCAAGCTCACATACCTTCTAACTTTGAAGTTTGAAATAAGTTCCAGTAAGATGGGGAAAGACCTTATTAATCATCAGATGATGTGCTATCCAGATTAGGCAATCACTCACCAACATATAATACCGATCTGATTATCAGACAAGTAGAAACTAAAGAATTATTCAAAGTTAGTTTCTAATCTCGATCAGAAATTTTATTTCCTGAAGCTTGTGAGTTTTCTACCAGCTTGTCCTTATTATGCATGTGCATCATACCCTACGCTACTGGAATTACTCAGGAGTATTTGACAGCACAAGTGAGAATATGTGACTGGTTATGGTATCAGAACTGTATTACTCCATAATTTAGCCCTCTCATTGACCTGAAGTATTTTACATACAAGGATTTTATTCCATCTCAGCACTACTTTGTCCCACATTTTTCCTTCTAGTTTCCCCAAATGTTTAACCAGTTCTCTCTATGAACAAGAGAGACTGGTTAAGACATTTGGTGACAAATTAAAAACTCAAAGCTCTTTAAACAGTTTGATTTATCCTCAAACCAAAATTGTTCATCCTAAAATTCTATATGTTGCTAGCCTTTTTAGTTAAAATAAAATCTTTTCACGTTCAGTTGCAAATTTGTAATAGGACCCAGAAAATAATAGAATTCAAGGATATGGAACAAGAAAAATCCATGAATCACCAATATCAAATGATAATTACAGATAAAGCTTTTCCTAGAACTTACAGTCTCCAGGATAGATAAAGAATAAGTGGCTAACCAATTTGTGCCTCAGGAATTAATTCTCCTGAAATTTTGTGGTTTCCATCAGTTTCTTTGAGGTTTGACCTTAAAAACAATGCAATCACCTGCACCAAGCATTTTCCATGTTCTTAGCATTCAAATGGTTAAACGGTAAACCATGGTTCAAAATCACAGTTAGATTAAAAGAAGTTCTTCTAGTGATCAACTTACTTGGCCAACAGAGGACACCCCCTTATCTGTTCTGCCACACCTTGAGTACTGTGATTCCTTCTTGTCACCAACTAAAAGCCTTGTTTTCTCAAGTGCTTTGAAAATTTCAGACTGTATGAACACTAGAATTATGAAAGCACATCCAAGAAAGAAACTAACAGAATCATTCAACAAAAATAATTGTATAAGGCACATCTGATACAAGGTCAAGTATACTATGAGTTAATGCTGTTTTTCTCAAGAATAATTTTTTTAAAGATTCAAATAAATCTTGCACTTGTCATTCATCACCTGAAAGTTTCAAAAAGATATTTAAGAACCATACCTCAACAGTGGGATCCATTTGTGCTTCTGAAGCAAAACCATAAAACCTGTCATATAGCACCTGGAACTATAAGGCTTTGTTGCTTTCTATAGTCTTTGCAATTTATAAATTTTAATTTCTTCTTAAAATATCAGGGGTTATAGAATCAAATGATAAAATGGAGAAGACTTTTAAGGAAAAGAAAAGAGTGCCCAGTGATCCAAAAATTAAATCTCACTTAGCCTACAGAGGCTATGTATCAGAAGGGCTTAGTTTTCATACTATCTTAAATTAACTTTTGGTTGGTATTTAATAAAAATCTTACATAATGAAACTGAGGCCATGTTGATCCTAGAAGATACTCGGTCCAAGATTCAAAGTCTCAATCTTGTCAAAATGCCAGCAGGTGATAAACCTAAGTAGAAATATTTACTAAAGGAAATACATACTATGTAGGGGACCTAAGTCTAGATGTTTTTACAGTTCTTGAAGGAATGCTGCCTAGTAAGAAGGTAAAGCATAAAATCATCACTGTGGGTGACCATGTCTGGTTGGTATGAAGGCTGAACTAAGTTACATGAAATAACCGCGCAGCTAATAAAACTAGTTCTTCTACCATAAATACATGATTGCTATTTTCTATCATCCTTTTCCTCTCCTTTGACAATAAACTTGTAACAGGAGGAAATATGCTATTGACAGCAAGCAACATTACAAGGGATTATGGTTAAATTGTATACCTCTGACCAAAATACATGACTTTTAGAGCAACATATCTCTTGGAATGGTGAGTCATAATTTTCAAATCATAACCTGTTAAGAAAGAGAGATGATAGAATTTGATACATGAGAAGATTTCTAATGAAAATGTCATACTTCTTAAGAAAATATGCAAGGTTAAGCAAAAGACAATTACATAATCAAGGAAACTTTTTTAATAGGATAGTGGCGTAATATACTTCATAGTTAAAATGGTGCAATTGAAGAGGAGGTGAGTAACTATTGCTCTATAGCAGACTAGCTATGCAGCATTTTCATGAAATATGGCATGCTAATGCAGCATGCCTCCAATTTCATATCTCAGGAATCAAACTGATGATGATTGGCAAGCAAAAGTAAAGGAACTATGGAACATATATTTGCAATAATCACATATGGATCTGTGAATATAAGATCTCGGACATGTACAGTTTTATTCTTTTCAAATCCAATGCATACATCAAATCTGCAACTGCTATTTATTTTCAGATAGCCGCATAGGAAACTTCAAACTGGAAGTAACTATAGAACAATCATAGGAACCAAACGAATACAACGAAGAAGTAAACACCAATAAGATTAATTCAAAATAGCTAAATTGCATTAAAATCCTTGTCAGAGATAACATGAATAATGACCAGATCCTGATGGCATAACAAAGTGATGTGCCCTGTCTGAATCTGCTGGTTACATGATGTATAGGGGATTATTTATTTTCTGTGGTCTTTGGTAAGTCCCTCATTATTTTCTTTCATATCCTTTATTAACAACGCATCAACCCATAGGTGGAAATGTAGATATGTACTCCAGTCTTTTCTGCTATATTATTTCATTTATCAGCATAGTAAACTTGACCACTGAAACAGCACCACTTATGGAGTATCTTCTCTAATAAACTAGTTGGATGGTTTAATTATGAATCTCACATTTAACATGAATACAAGCATATATGGTGGAGGACATCTATTGGACCACAAAGAAAATTTTTCATAAATTGAAAAGCCACAATTTTCCTGTTGAGGTTTTATACAAATTGGAAGCTTGTTTGTTAAATGAAATAAGTAACATTTGAGATAAAGTAGAAACTTTTGACACAAAGACATTGCACATTTACTTAAATCACAATGAGCAATCCATTGAGAATTTTCCCTCTCAACAAGCTCTGAATGATATTTAAGATCAGTCAATAAAAACCTGAATTTCTTTCTATTGTTTTCTTTTTTCTGGTCTTATCGCCTCCAGTGTTTTTTCTCTGACTTTCCACACCCTGTTTAAAGCTTTCAACATCAGAACCATTTTGTATCTCCTCTGCCTGCATCATACCAACCAATACTTATAGTCTCATAGGTAACCAATCAAAAGTATTAGAACAAAAACCTCTCCTCCCCCCCCCCCTTTTGATCAGCTAAAAATTACGAAATGTGTACAGCAAGGTGTAGGGAATCATAAAGCAAATATGGCACATATATCTCATGCCACACTCCCAATTGCCAGGAAGCTTTTACAAGCATATCAAAGGCAGCTTAATCGTAAATTACCACTCGATTACTTCTAACACTTGTTTTATTCCCCCCAAAAAAAAAAAAAAAAAAAAAAGCTCCACTTAAAAAAGTAATAAAAGTTAAACTTTCCTGGACAAGACTATGCAGGCATTACCCTTAGTATAGCACCAAATTGATCATTTTACTAATAAAATAAATTTTGTTAAAAAAATAGCAAATATGCAAATTCTTCAATATACAGAATGGCAGAAGAAGCACAAATTACAGATAATAATTATAATAAAACAAAATAGAAAGAAAGAATTTCAAAGTTCGTAACGGACCTTATGGCAACAACATTTGGAGATTTGAGATGATAGCTTTGAATTCTCAGCCTCTAATTCCTGATTAATAAATTAATTATTTAAAAAATTGATGATAATAAAATTGACGAGCAAAGGAAAGAAAAATTTAAAAGGAAACGCAAGAAGAACCTTCACTCTATTTTGGAGAGCCTGTAATTGGGATATGAAGCTACCCACGACATCACTGCCGGACTCGCTTATTCCGTTTAACATTTTCAAAATACCCGCCGCTGATGGATCGTTGCTGTTTTGCTCCGTCTATTTCTCCCTCAATGGATATTTTGTTCAATGTGAATTACAGCAGCCCTAAAACTACGACGTATTGAACTGCAGTTTCTTTTTGAATATGTCATAAGGGTTTTTATTTAGGTCAAATTGTGCCATTAGACCATGTACTTTGCATAAGTTGTAGATTTAGTACTTGTGCTTTAATTTGATCAATTCTTGTCCATGTACTTCTCAAATTTTGAAAATATAATCATGAAAAAAAAGTAGTAGTTAAATCTATTTGGTTAAATTCTGCTATTAGCTTTATATTATGGGTAAAGTTAGAGACTTAGCCCTTGTTCTCCAACTAGATCATTCTTAGTCATTATATGTTTTTAATTTTGAAATTTTAGTTTTAATATAAATTATCGTGGTTAAATATATTAATTAGTTTTTTTGTGAGTATGTGAAAATGGCAAGCTGACATGGTATTACATATGGGATAATATGTTTGACTCTTCAAATTTTAAAAATAATGGTATGTTTGAATGATTAAATTTATTTTCCAGAAAATATTTTTGTAATTTTTTTAATGTTTGGTTCAGTAAAATGAAATGGGTCAAAGGAAAATGTTTTCTTAGTTAATTGAAAAGGGCTTGCTTTTTCTATAAAGTTACTTATCTTCTTTTTTTTTTGATGAGTCATGTTACACGTGAAACTCTTTCCCTTCCTCCAATCTTCCTATTATACCTCTCTGCTACTTGGAAATATGTTAGCAAGGTAGAAGGCATTGACTTCCCCTTTAACTCCACTTGACACAATACCCTAGTTGACCACTCGTTTAGGCTACAAGAGCAACATCCTTCCATTATCAAGCTTGGGCACTAGGTGGGAACATTTCTCAAGTGTGAGCACATTCTCAATGTGGTAGGGAGTCTATTTAGGCATAATAATTGGAGGCATAACAAATTAGATCCCAAGATACAATTCTTTATGCTCATGAATATCCTTTACACATTTGGCAAGATTAAATACTTATCCAACCGCGTCATCTCAGTTGATAAGAGGATCCCTCTTATAAATAGTTTTCTAATGATGAAGAAGGGATCGACTCTCGAGACCTTGAAGTTACTTTGAGCAATTACTCTTTCAAATAGTTAGCTTGTCCTTTTGTTCATGTTCCATCTCTCCGTCTCTTTAGGTGAACCGGCATCAACATAGCCACCACTCCCTCCTCCCTTGTTAATCTTTGCATCAACACTTCCCTTTTCTAAAATCTTCCCTTTCTCACTGGCACCACCTCCTCTACTCTAACCAACGCTACACTTTCTTCGTCATTGTCATGACTCCACCATAGGCAAGTTTCTCGCCTTCTCCAAGATTAGATTTTGTTTTCTTTTAAAAATGGTTGTGCTTTGAATATATATCTAAAGGTTTCATTGCTCTTTGCACTGATAAATAAGGCATTGGCCCTAACATCAGGACTCTTCTCCACTTTAAGGTGTGTTTCCCTCTTTCTCTTTCTTTTTTCTTTTTTATCTTATTGTACAAGTTTGCTTTTTGGGTTTTTGTTAGTTTTGCTTATGGTTGTAGGAATTGACTATTGTGTTAGTAGTTTGCAATGTTAGTAATCACACATTGCTAACATATAAAAAGTATAAAGAATTTAAATATTGAATTCATTATAACTTGAATAATTGAGTTGTGTGCCTAAGTGAGCTAACTAATTAGACTTTATGTACACATGCATAAGCCCAAAAGATGGTGCAAATAAATGTTGTATATAATTATTATTTTCAGTTGAATTTAAACAAATTTATTCAAATAAATATAACTTCCAAAAAAGACTTATAATGAATAAGCATATCTTTCTGGAAAATCGTAATGTAAATATAACTTGTGGGACAAGTTACGTACCAAGTGATATATTCTTTGATTAAAAAACACAATGTGCCTAAATATAAAACTCAATAATGCTATTTCACTATTTTGTTTTGTTATTTTAAGACTTGTCGTATCCTAGAGGCAAAATTAAAGTATTAAGGACCCTGAATCACGCTTCAAATCTATTTCTTTTATTTTAATTTTCTTTCCTTGCATGATAAGTTCCTTTCTTGTACCACAGAATTTCTAGCATGTTGTGTCTTTGAACTTGTCCAAGGTCATGTGATTTTCTTTTTTCTTTTTGGCTTCTGTTTGTATTCTTGGAATGAAAGATTGATTTTCTTTCCTGATGTTGTTGATTATTTGTTGTGAACTTGAGCCCCTGTTGTTGCTTGATTTTGATCATATTTGTTTTGGTTGTTTACTTGTAGCAATCTCCGTTGTTTGTGATTGTTCAATCTTACGATCATCTTCAACAATAAAGAAATATAATAACCCATTTAACATTCCTTAACAACGTCAGCTTTTGGCAGCTAACATGTTATTAAGATTCAATCCATGAAATGTCATCTTTGAACATTCCCATGTTTTTGCTTTATTAAGACCATGTTGCTTACATCTTTGAACATATAACAAACATTGGAAATGTCATCTAACTATTTGTGTTGCTACAAATTAATGATCTATCCATGAAATGCTGGTACACTCTAATGATTTTGATTATAATTTCCTTTTTCCAGAAAGTTCTTCCATATTCTTATAAGAATAGGTAAATCCTAATTTGGTGGAACTGATAGAGTTGTTCCCATGGAATCTTTTTCTTTTCTAATATTCAATTCTTTCATGTTCCACGATTGATGGATTGATTCATTGACAAAGCCTTGCATTGATAGAGTCATCTCTATATTTAAAACATGTTGGTTGCTTTAATCTTATAGCATAGTTTGCAGGTTATAATGTCTTTTGCTGGTGTTAATGTTTTGATCATCAAGTGTGGAAACTCTTGCAACTTAGCCATGTTGCTCATCAAGTCGTGAGTGGTGATGGTTCTTGGCCAATTTTGGGGAACTAAATATTTAGCGGCAAATTAATCTCAGAAGAGTTTGTGCTTTGTAGGAATGAAAGAAAACCATACGCTACTTTTCCAAGCAGATTTGGCAACATGTCATGGAGTGCCACGTGGTGTTAAAAATGTATTTTTATGATATATATATATATTAAAGTATAAAAAATATTCATAAATTCCATAAAATAACTAAATGTTTTTAACCCAAAAAATCAAACAAAAATTTTGGGTTTTCATCATATTCTTCTTGTGAGAAAAGAGAAGAACTAAGTTCTCTAATATTTTTGTTCACAGTCATCTAAATAAAAGCAAACCCAAAATTATTTACATTTTCCTTTAATTAAAATTTTGTTACTTACATTTACTTTAATTAATTTACAATATTTAAAATTCAAATCATCTTTCTTTTAAAGTTTTAAACCAAAACTCAAGCTAAATCTAAAAAATTTCAAATTTCCAACATCAATGGCCACTGTCGGTTACCATGTTCCACCGTCAACTGTCACTCACTAGTAGTCATGTGAGTCCAAATTTAATCTGTCGCTCACAAGTAGTCATGTGAGTCCAAATTTAATCATTCTCTTGTTTTCAACCCCTCTTTTCATTTTAAACATTTGTTTTTTTTTTTTCAAAAGAACACTAGATTTTTATAGATCTATAAATAAATATCGAACTTCAACATCAAATCTAGGTGCTTTTCATCGTCAAATTGTCTTAAAATTTTAATATATTCTTCCCCTCTTTATAAGATTCTCTTTTCATGTTTAAATTGACCAAACAATGCCTAAAAAAATTCATTCTTACTTAGTTACTTTATGTTTTTTTTTTTTATGTATAGTGATAGTAGTTATGATATGTGTAACACCCTCTAACCCCAAACGTCACCGGAACGAGGTTATGAGGCATTACCGGACTTATCAGACAACTTACGAATAATTATAACTTTCAAAGTATAATATAATAATTAAGTCCCTATATTGGACTCTCGAAGCTCAAAACACGTATTAAAAGTAGAACGGGACTTGTTCGAGTATTCCGGAATTTTTTTTTGTAAAAATTTCAGCAGTATTTCTGCTTATTTTTACCTAAAACCCCTTGCAAATTCAAACCAAAACAACCAACACCAATGTTTCACATTCATATAACTAATATTTATATCATTAACATAATTTTAACTTAATAACTATCATAGCATCATTCAAAATTGATTAAAAACTTCATTCATTTAACAACTTAATGTTCATGTATCAAAATATCATATACTTTCCTTACCATTTCATTTAACCATCTAAATCTTATAATTCAACCTTCACTACCCAAAGTAATATACATATTCAAGTGACTAAACAACACCTATGTACATGCCACCTTTACCCAAAAGAAAAATATACATCACCAAATTTGTGTTGGAGTCGAATGTTCGGATGTTGAGCCGACACTTGACTTCTACTAACTTTGACACTGAAACAACTGCATGCATTTGAGTATGGATATACTCAGTGGTATTACCATAATTCAAATTATATCAACAATAGTAAAAACATAAATATTAAAATACCTAACAATTAATTTCATATGTACTAATTCATACTTTTATCATTATTTTTTTTTTTTTTTCATCATTTCATAATATCAATTCAATTTAATCATTCATAAATCAATGTATTTTCTCAAACTTAAATTTATATCACTTATGAACATACATTTCATACTTTTCTCTTACTATCACAATTCCAATTTCAATTCGTAATTCAATTTCTTTTTCTCATTTCAATGCCTCAAATTCACATTTCAATTTTTCACCCTATTAACGTAACTCGGACTTTGGCGGATACACGGATCCAACCAAACACACCAATATGGCACCCAGTGTCTCATCGACCTAGTCGAAGTAAAGTTGGTACCCAGTACCTCATCGAATCTATCCAAGGAAATATAGTGACACCCAGTGTCTCATCGACTCGAGGTCGAAGTATCCCTGAACACTTCCAATCCTATGGCATGCCAACTATATCCGACTCAGCCCGACTAGTTAATAGGGTATTCAATTCACTTTCTCAATTCTATATCACTTTCAATTCACAATTCAAATCACCATTCATTTTTCAATCAATACACTTTTCAAATAATTACATATTCCATAATTCACTTATTCAATTCAATTTGATTCAATTTGCATTACTTTCATTTTCACTCAATATTCATATCAATTTCACATACTTACCTCAAGTCTTACTTACCATACATAACAATTAAAAATTCAGCAATCAATAATAATTAAAATTCGAATTATAGTAATACACACCGTAATTCTCCGTTTTTAGTCCTCGATGACTTTCTCCTTTCCTTTCGATCTTTGATGCTTGGGTTCTTTGTTGGCTACGAAAATAATAGTAATTTACATTATTATTTACAGCATTAATTATAATAAATAATTAAATTTCTAAACAATTCCTACCTTATTCCCAATTTAATCCTAACTAAACTTAATTACTTTCTTAATCCAATTCACTTTCTTTTTCTATTCAAATTTTGTCTAAACTTGTATTTAACTATAAAATTTCCAGCATATTTCCCTAATATCAAAATTTCTTCAATTTAGTCCCTACAACATAAAACTTATAGCCTAGTTTACAATTTAATCCCTTAATCAATTCTAACTTAGAATTCATTCAATTAAATCCCTAATTCCATAATTTGTCCAACATGAACCATATTTGGAAACATATGAGCTCTTGAACTATCAACTTAATTTCATCAAAATCTTGTTTTAAAGCTTCTAAAACATCAAAATTAACTAAAAAGGACTTAATTAACTTACCAAATTAACTCCAAGCTTCAAATCCTTAGTTTTCTCTTTTATTTTTCTTTCCCTTTTTCTTTTTCTTTTTCTCCCCTGCTTCCCGTTTTCAATTCTGTTTCTATTCCATTTTGTTACTTTATTTCTCTTTTTATTTATTTGCTTTACTTATTTAATTAGCATATATTATAATATATTTATTTTAAATATCTATTTTAACATCATTTACATATTTTACAATTGTACACTTATTTAATTCTACATTTGTACCAATAATTTTATTACATTATTTAATTTGTTTCTCAAACAAAAATCTCATAATTTAATTATTTAATTAACAAATATCTTTTTACTTAAATTATAAGTAATTTAGTATTTAAATTACAAATGTACCAATAAAATTTTTACACATGTATATTTTATTACCATATATTTATCAACTATTTAATTTATTTTAAATATAATATTCATTAAATAATCATAATAATTATAAAACCATAATAATTATTTTAATATATATAATACATACATTCAAGAAAAATCTTGATTTTTCTTCCATTTGCCGCCTCAATTTATGTAAATGGCTTAATTCTCATTTTGATCCTTTTTATTTTCTATTACTTTAGAATTAAACTTTTACCCCTTTTTCAATTTAGTTCTTTTTGCTAATTCTTCTAAATTAAGCTAATTTCATCTAATTAAATCCTAATTAGACACACCACTAGGCTCATAAATATTTTTAATAATTATTTTCGAACTTATTTCAGTAAGACGGAAGCCCTGTAACTCACTTTTCGGTGCCCGTGAATTTTGGGTCATTACAATATGAATATGTGTATGTGGTAATGAAGAGAAAGATTTTAGCTATGGTTATTTGTATTGGGAAGAAAGATTGAATGAATAAAAAAACAAAGGAGAGAGAGAAAGAGACGAAAAGAGGACGTGAGAAACCAATTAATCAAAAAATAAAATGTTATTGATTCAAGTTAATTTTAATAAATATATTTTTTAAATAAAAATGTTATTAATTCAATTTAATTTTAATAAATATATTTTTAACCAAAAAATAATTTAAGTAATATGTTTTATGAAAATATAAAGCCCATTACATGGCATTCTTTAATTGGTTCAAATCACTTTTTGAACAAAAAGCCATGACAGAGGGACACTTTAGGTACAAAATTGGGTAAAAAAAAATTTAGGTATCAAAGTGGCAAAATGAGTATACTAGGCCCAAATCATGAATTAAACTTTTTTTAAACAACAAATGTCAACTTTATTATAATTTGACTTTATTTGATACTTTTTAATAATATAAGGACTAAATTGATCCATCTAATACTAGAAGGACTAATTTGATCAAGAAATCGTAGGTATTGGGCTTTCTCTAGTTTGTGCGACTCAACTTAACATCTACTCAGTTGAAAAAAAATACTAAATTATCTTTATACATTTGAAATAAGTTATATTTTTACAAAGACCCGTTTGTCTTTTAACATTTTAAATAAAATCAATAAAAAGAATCATAAATGATGAGATTTAAACCCATGCTATCAATATACATAAAACCTACCACAAAAGCTCATTTTGATTATCTTTGTACATTTTAATATTATGACACTAAAGTTTTCACCCACATTGTTAGTTTATTGATAATGCATTTGATTGAGTTTGTGTCACAAGATAACGAAATATCATATTTTTTATAATTAATTTTTTATACTGAATTTTCCTTTCACCAACAGGGTAATATTTTAACGTGTTATAGAAAAATAACAATATCATTATAAATAATTAAAGTGCATTTACTATTCTTAATATGATATATTATTTAATCTTTTTTACTCATGATTTAAACTACTTTTTTATTTTAATTTCATACATATTACATATATGTTGTTATTATTATTAGTTACAAATTATACGTATTTTATTCATTATATGTTATTTTTAAGTATTTGCATTTTAAATGGTTAGTTTTACATACATACGCGTGTAATAAAATTTTAAGTACGTAATAAATCTTTAAATAAACTAAATCTTTAAATAAACTAATATTTTATTTGAAATAAAGAATTTAAATAGATATAAATAATAATTTATTTTGATATAGTAAAAATATAAGAAATCAATTTAGCTAGAATAATCGAAAAAACTAATATTAAAAAATTATAACATCATTATTAATTAAATTTACATGTTGTATCTAGAGTTGTTCATGGGTCAACTCGGGCTGGGTTTGGGTCCTAACAAAATTATAGGTCCGATTGATAGGCTTGGGCTTGGCTCAACCTGAAAAATAGGCTTAAATTTTTGCTCAAGCCCGACCCGGATAAAAAAGCTAAAATTCGGGCTTGGCCCGCTCATATTAAAATTTTTTATTTTATTTTTTATATAATTTTTTAAATATAATTCATCAAAAAAACTAAATACATTAAAATAAACATTTCCTAACAAATTGAAAATAAACTAAAAAAAGTCTATATACTTAAATAACACTAAGATAAGTGCAAGTTAACAAGCAAATATCTCTAAAATAGTTACAAAATTAATAATAAAACAAGAGTTATACAATATCCAAATAATATTAATAAAATAGTAGCAACATAATAATGAAATGATAGCAAAACAATGAAAAACAATAGGAAAACAGTGCAAAAACATCAATATTTTTTTTTAAATGCAGGTTAGGCAAAAAAACTTTACCTGAGGCTCAACCTATTTTTTAAATGAGCCTTATTTTTTTACCCAAACTCATATTTGGAACTTATATTTTTACCTAAACCCTCATATTTTTTTAACAGGTCTTCGGGTCGGGCCATGGAGAAGTCTAGTTGAATCCATAAATAAAGTAAACCATATTTGATTTGGAGAGGGACTAAATTCATAAATGTACTCAAGTACTAGGGTTGATTCTAGAACTAGACCTTTTACTATTTGACGTGGCATGGCAATCGCATTGGGTAAAAATAAAAAGTAAAAACCATGAAATTTGAGCAAATAGAGCGGCGAGTTAACCGCTGTAATTCATCCCGTTTGAACAGTTGAACCCCAAACACTTTTTAAGATCTCCGTACATCCATAACGGAACTTCAACGTCTTTTTTGCAACCGATTCTCTTCTTTTTGAACTAAAACCTGAAAAATCACTTAAAAGAGAAAAAAGCACAGACACGAGAAATAAAATAACTTTACAAAAAAAATTCTTTAAAAAAAAAAGGAGAATCGGACCGCCGGTGTGATACGTCGCTCCGGCGAAAGGTACTTTTTCGGTGCCTTTGATTTGCTTTTCCTTTCGAATTCTGCTTTCTAGTAATGATTCTTTTCATCTATTCTTGATCGATTTACGTAATCGAATCCAAATTTTGGATATTTTAAAGGCCAGATTGTTTGTTACAATGATTTCAAAGTTCCAGCTTATTGAAATTGATGTTAATCGTTACTAAATATATATTTCAAGATTAGATTGTTCGTGTGATGTTGTTCGAACTGACTAAGTAATGTTTTTAAGAATCAATTTAATGGTTTTGATGAAGATTACTTGTGGATTTTTCTCTTCTATTGTTTATTTTTCATACGATTTCAATATTAAGTGCATGCTACAGTGTCATTTTTCTCACTTTTCCGTCTTTGTAAGACTGTATGGTTGAATAAAACATATTTTCAGTAATAAATATACCTTCGTTTCGATCTATGTTATCCAATACTTATGTTTGACATATATTCTATGATGCTTATTGGATATGATCTCTCAAATATTTATATTAGACAGGTAGTCATATTCGATACTCATCTCAAATCCGGATAATATAAGAGATACTCCATTCCAGGTGCATAAATTTCATTGTATTTTCTCTGCGAATTTACGCTTCTCATTTTTATAAAGTAATTAGTCCAAGACTCTTGCCTTAAACAAATATCGACTCTTTTTTGCAACTTAAATGAATAACTACTCTTCTTGAAAGAATATTGAGAATTGTTCAAATTGTGTACTGCTAACTTCTACAATTCTCTTCACTATGCTCTGCAGAACTTGATGAAGTGGATCGAGATATTAAAAGATGCATGTGAGATAATGAAACATCGATATTGCTGTAGGATGTGGTTGGTACCTATGAAGGTGTGATAGGCAGTGATCCTAGCACTCTGATTTCCAATCTCTTTTAGTTTATGCAGTTTAATGGTGGGGTATGCTCTTAAACTTGAAGGAATAAGTGGAAAGTGGTGAGTAAAATCGGATAAAATGAATGTCACTGGTGGTTTTATATCAGATGAACACCGGGAGATTGTCCAATCTGCTTCAGGGAGTGAAGATCCAATGCAAATCCCCATTTCTTCAAAATCTCCAAGGTCAACACAGGTCCATGGCAAAGGAAGTCCCGTTAACCATGATAGGCAGTCACGTTCCCCAATAGATGGTCGTCCTAAGAAAGGTAACTAATATCATCCCAAAACAGTTATTAGGCAATAGTGTAATGAGCAGTAAGGAATCCCGATCAAGTTAATGTTAAAGCTTATGCCATTTAGCATACATGGTGCCAAATCTTTACTTCTGTTTATATGATGGAGACGCTCCTTGTACATCATAATTCTATGCCAATTCTGAAAATGATAACAGCATGTTCTTTTCTTCCAAAGTCAGTAACATGTTTGAAACATAATCCTGTAAACATTTGTGATAACAGAAAATGATTCTGGCTTGTTATCTTGTAACATTTGTTTAGTTTGTTATTGATCTTGTTCAACAATTTCATTGTGCAGGTGGTTGTGGTGGTAAAGGAACTTGGGGAGGGTTACTCGACACTGATTCCAGTTATGCTCTTGACCCAAATGACCCAAACTACGATAGCAGTGAGGTTGTTAGTCCACATATGTTCCTTCTACTTTCTCTGGATTTTTGTTCTTGTTCGATCTTTTTGTTATTTCAAATTACTAGAGAATGATTAAGACCTATTTCAGGATCCGAATTTCAGTTTGATTGGAAAAAATGAAGAAAAATATGCTTGATGCAGGAATATGGACATCCAAATGCAAGAAAATCAGCACCTGATTTTGATGCGTTTAAAAAGAAGGCGACGATAATAGTGGAGGAATACTTTGCTACTGATGATGTTGACTCAGCTACCAATGAATTAAAAGAACTTGCAATGCCCAGCTACAACTATTACTTTGTAAAAAAGCTGGTCTCTATGGCTATGGATAGGCATGACCATGAAAAAGAAATGGCTGCTGTTCTATTATCTGCACTCTATGCTGATGTAATTGATGCCCCACAGGTTTACAGAGGCTTTAGTAAACTGGTGGAATCTGCAGATGATCTGATTGTAGATATACCGGATACAGTTGATATTCTTGCATTGTTTATAGCTCGAGCTGTGGTTGATGACATACTCCCTCCTGCATTCCTTAAAAAACAAATAGCACTCTTACCTAATGATTCAAAGGGGGTGGAAGTCTTGGAAAGAGCTGAGAAAGGGTATCTAGCAGCTCCTATGCATGCAGAAATTATTGAGCGTCGCTGGAGGGTTAGCAAGAAAACAGTTGAGGATGTAAAGGCAAGGATAAACAACTTGTTGATAGAATATGTAACGAGTGGTGACAAGAAAGAGGCTTATAGATGCATCAAGGATTTGAAAGTTCCTTTCTTCCACCATGAAATAGTTAAACGAGCACTTGTTATGGCAATGGAAAGGCGACAAGCTGAAGATAGACTACTGGATCTACTCAAGGAAGCAGCTGAAGAAGGTCTGATAAACTCAAGTCAAATTACAAAGGGATTTGATAGGATGATTGACACAATTGAGGATTTGTCCCTTGACATACCAAATGCACAGAGGATACTGAAGTCTTTGATTTCTAAGGCTACATCTGATGGATGGTTGTGTGCTTCATCTTTAAGGTCTTTTTCATTGGAGCCCAGAAAAAAATTATTGGAAGACAATTTTACTAGAACTTTCAAGTTGAAGTCTCAATCAATTGTTCAAGAATATTTTTTGACTGGTGATATCTCCGAGGTTTTTAGTTGTCTAGAAGCAGAGAATAAAACTTCCTCAGGTGAACTGAATGCTATCTTTGTTAAAAGGTTGATAACTTTAGCAATGGATCGGAAGAACAGGGAGAAAGAAATGGCTTCTGTTTTGCTATCATCATTATGTTTTCCTGCAGATGATGTAGTAAATGGGTTTGTGATGTTGATAGAATCTGCCGATGACACTGCTCTAGATAATCCAGTTGTTGTTGAGGATCTTGCTATGTTTTTGGCTAGAGCAGTGGTAGATGAAGTTTTAGCCCCACAACACCTAGAAGAGGTTGGTAGCCAATTTCTGGGGACGGACTCTATTGGGGGCAAAGTGCTTCAAATGGCAAAGTCATTGCTAAAGGCTCGACTTTCAGGAGAGCGCATCTTGAGGTGTTGGGGTGGTGGTGGTAGCAGTAGGCCGGGATGGGCCGTTGAAGATGTGAAACACAAAATAGGAAAGCTATTAGAGGAATATGAATCCGGAGGAGACATTAGGGAAGCTTATCGATGCATAAAGGAGTTAGGCATGCCATTCTTCCACCACGAGGTTGTAAAGAAAGCAATGGTGATGGTTATGGAGAAAAAGAACGATAGACTTTGGGGTTTGCTTGCACATTGTTTTGGCTCAGGGCTCATAACCATGAACCAGATGACAAAGGGTTTCTCAAGGGTAGAAGAATCACTTGATGACTTGGCTCTTGATGTGCCTGATGCCCGAAAACAGTTTCTAGCATATGTCGAAAAAGCAAAGACTACCGGATGGTTGGATTCATCGTTTCATTATGGCAATTCCATAAACGGTAAAGAGAAGGGGGCCTGCCAATAATAACGAGTAAGTTTTCTCATCCTTTGCTGTACCCCATTTTATTTAACATTAGATATACTAAAATGGTTATGATGTTGGGATTTGAATCCCAGATGCCACGTCATGAAGGTGTTTGCATGACCCATAGGTTGAATGCAAATTTTGATTCTAATTTATTAATCCCGATCATTCCACTCTTATCAGAGCTGACATGGTCAATTGTTTTTACTCTTAAAATTAGTCACTCGTAGGTTTACAGGGAAGTTGAGTTCCTTCTAGCTGTGCCCTGGTATTGCAGAGAATAAGTTAAGAATTGACTTAAATTTAAACATTTGCCTGACACACACTGCATTATTGTTGAAGTCAGCATGTTTTGATTTTTTTTTTTTTTTGCCATTACAGCTTCTGTAGTTATGTTCCTGGTACTTCAGTTTCTGCTCAACTCCAAGACCCAACATGTCAAATTCCACCAAATGAATGTTGGAGATTGTTATCACATTCAGAATCCCATTTTTGTTGCATTGCATTGAAAGAGCTGACCTTCGGGAATCTGCTCATTTTCAGTGCAAAAATAACTCTAGAACTTGGACTTACTACTTGTTTTTTGGTTGTCCTATAATTTGTTAATCTTATTTATTTAGGTAGATCAACTTTTATGTTATTTCATTTTGTTTAGCAAGATCTGACTTGATTTGTACGGCAAACTATAATTTTATTATTTGATTTGTTTTGCAATATCTGACTTCATTTTTACTATTTGACTTGTTTGGCATTCTTTCCCAAAACTTCATAAAATTTAAACATTTGGAGAGATGCAATTAATTAAACAAAATAATTTACTACTCATGTATAATATTAACACATTTCCTATTTGCTTAAGTCCAGTTTGACTCATAATATGCACTTCAAATTTTATCTATGTTTACTTATATTTGTAAAGAATTTATATTTGTAAAGAATTTATTCAAATTTGTGTTAAGCTCACTTAACATATTTTTTAATGATTATATTATAATATTACATTACTAGAGAACAAGAAATTTAACCTAAATTTTTAATAATTATTTTTATTTAATATTTTTTTTCGAACTCTCTTAAATATTAGATAGGATTTCAAATTTAAATGGTTGTGAAGAGTTTTTCTTTTCTTTTCTTTTTTTTCCTTTGGAAGGTTAAACCATATTATGAGTTAAGGGGAAAAAGTATGAACAAAATTTATTTGGTTGCACAAATTAATTAATTAATTAGGATAAGGATCTTAGCTTAACTAATTACCCTAATCCCTATAGCTAATTAAATTGGAAATACTTGTACAAAGGGGAAGAGAGGGAAGTAATGAATGGTTGAGAAACATATTGAAGCAAAGTCATTTTAAACAATTATTCATTACTTCCAACATCATTTAGGGATTTACATAACCAAGCATCCGGTCTAATGTTTACCATAATTACCTATAATAATATTCATTACTTATAAAACTATACCAATTACTATTGTTATTGCAATAATTATAATAAAAATGAATTTAAATGTGTTTAATCCCCATCATTTTTATTAATTTCAGTTGCGAATCCGGGGTTGCAGGGACCTTGGTCTTTTTTAAAATAGAAAAATTTTTATTTAGGCCTTTTTATAGATTATAAAATTTTAAATTAGTAACGATAAAATTGCACTTTAACCTCCTTAAGAATTATAAAAATTTGATTTAATCATTTAAAAATTATAAAGATATAGTCCATTAAAATGATAAAATTATATTTTTACTATCGTAAAAATATACAATTTAATTTGGGTCCTGCCTTCAACCCTGAGTAATCTACCATAAGTGCTATTTCTCATTGGATAGTATTGAAGTGAAAGCATTTTGAGAAGAGGTGTTATTTTCTTCATCATAAAATATATTGTATTCTTCAAATTTTAGTTGGGTTTTGGTGGGATTTCTTTCTTTTTAATTGCTTTCTGCTGCTTCTAAGAATGGGGAGATGTTGTTAGTGGGAATTTTTTTGATTAAATTTACAATTTTAAGGGATAAATTATTTTACTTCTTCGTTTAAGATATACAAATAGATTTCTTGATTACTTATAAAATATATTTGATTTTTATTATCCATACATCGAATATAATTTATTTAAAACATAATATATTTGTAATATTCTGAATATATTGCATACTTTAAGATTGTGAGAAAAAAAATTAAAATTAAATGCTTAAAATATGCAAATATAAAATTAATGTTAGAGATTTTTTATATTTAGACATGACGTCTATATAGGTAAGTTATATATATTTGAAAGACTGGACAGTATGTTAAATTGTGGGCACATAAAATCCATTTTAGAGTATCAACAAAAAAAGTAACTTATAATAAACCTAAATAAAATAAAAGATGACATTTGATTGCAACTACTAAAATTTCAAGCATTCAATCCTCCAGTGACATTTTCATTAATTTTTTTTCTGAAAGATGAAATAAAATCATTATATAATTGATTGTTTTCATATAATTTTTTAAATATTTTTAGTCATTATTTTAATTAATCCAATAAATAATTTATTGTTTTAAAAATTAACCTAACATAACAATTTTTTTTTGAAAATTTTAAAAAAAGTTAAGATAATTTATTAGAAATAATTCATACATTCTAAACTTTTGCTCAAATTATTAATTAATTAAATGTTTTTAATTGTTGAAAGTTTGCAATTTCTAAAGATTTTGTAGTTTATCATTTTGATATTATAGGCGATTATATCTGTTTATTTTATACAATATTTAGAATTATCTATAGCCTCTCTTCAACCCTTAAATAAGATAATAATGCGCTATCCTCCTACATTAATAACAGTATCGATACCAATCAAATTAAGACTTCATCAACAAATAACCTTTGTGTCACATTTAATTTCCTTTCACATTTTAATGATTCTATGGTGAAATTCGACCACCATTCATTTAAATTTTTTTTGACACAAATATTTTTTCATAATTTAAGGAAATAAAAAAACACAATTAGGGTCTCAAACAATTAGATATTGACTTTAATAATTTTCTTAAGGAAACAAAAAGTAAATGTGATTTTTACTACGTCATAAGGTAGTCAATATCATATCGGTGGATGTATTGTTTTTCTATTGGTATTGGTATGTATAAGTATCAATCTATTTCGATGTATTGTTTTAGATTTATCTTTATTTTTGTAAAACATTTAATATATTTAGATAAAAACTATTTACAAATATCAAATAATAAAATTAAATAAATCTCAAATATAAAATATTCATAAAAAATAAAATTTAGGTTGAAGTTGTAATATATGTTTATAAATGTATTATTTTATTATTTTATTTTTATCATATCTTTCTTATATTTGAATTTGGATTTGACAGGTTACTTGCCACAAAATAATTTAAATATATATTTTCATTACTCTAAATATTGAGGGGTTTTTTTTTATCAAAATAATATAAAAATTTTAATTACGCAAATGGTTTGGGTTGCAAGTTATTTACGAAAATGAAATGTTTTCTATAGTATTTTTGAGTATCGTCAATGTGTCAAGTGTCATTATTCTAAAATTTTCCAAATTATCAATTAATCATCCTGTTGAAAAAAATATATTTTTTTAACTAATGCGCCCAATGTTTTAGACATTATGATCACGATGTAATTAGGTTTTAAATAATTTATATAAATATAAATCATAAATTTATGAATACTTATTGTAAATAATTAAATAAATTAAATTTAAATAGATGAACTTGAAAATTTGTAGTATTACAAACCTAAACTTATATCCATAATCAATGTACTCATTATATTACACAATATTTAAAATATTTTTTATTAAAACAAAAATAAATTAGTATATTAATATGATTGAAGCAAAATAAATTTATTAATAAATCTAAAGCTTAATATTCTAATTCACTTAAATAACTCATTTCTAATTTTATTATGCAGATTTCAATGTAATTGTGTGGATAATGAAAATAACATAATATAATTAGATATAAAATACGAATGATATGATAATAAAAATTTGTCACCAATAATAATGTAGCAATTGTTACTCATACTTGTGTCAATATCTTACTTTATATTTACTAGATTTTATGTTACCCACAATTTTAAGTTAACGAAAATATTTTATATTAAAATTATATATTTATTAAAATGTATCAACAAATGATTATCAGCGGAGCAGCAAAATTTTTTTATATGAATTTGTTAGTTTTTTGTTTGATTCTTAAATAATATTTTTTTATTGTTTTAGTCGAAAATTATATAAATATATGAAAAGATATAAAAAATAATATTATAATAATATTAATTACCCGTATTTTAATAATTTTATAATTAAATTAGTATCAAGTTGACTTGTGAAACTAATTCAGTCAACCATTCTATATATAATGCCTATATATATATGATAAAGATGTAATTTGAAATATTGTAGGGACTGTTATACAATTTAATCTCAGGTTTGGTCTTTTAGGCAATTACCTTTTAATTTATGTCACTCATGAGGACAATAAGACAATAGCTATGTAAATAGAGCTAATACTCAATCGATTTCGTTTTATTATGATAATTAAATTAAGTAATTAAATAGAAATTTAGAAAAAAAGAAATAGGTTTCCATAAATAGTTATGGAGATATTTTTAGTGAAGCCATATCTACAGCAATATAAAAGCATCAAAATGAATTACTGGGGTGTGAAAGTTAAAAGGGTTTTTTTCCCCTTTAAGAAACGTAAATCAAAGCTGAATTTTGCCGTTTAATTAACCGCCATGTCAATGCGCAAACGAACCTTGCTGAAGGTCATTGTTCTCGGTGATAGCGGGTACGATCCTTGTTTATTTTAGTTTCAATTCCGATGGCTTCATTCAAATGAAAAATTTACGAATTTTTGTAAATTCGTTAAATGTTAGTAAATTTGATTGCTTTTTGTGTCACTGTCAGAGTGGGAAAGACGTCGTTGATGAATCAGTATCCTTTCATCCGTATTTGAATTTGATTTTTTTGAATTTTTGTGTAAATTTTTATCTAAATGCCAATGCGGCTTTGATTTAATGGCTAGCTTGAGAGTTTAGAAACTTTGATATTTCATATTCGAATTCCAGGGTGAGTTAGTTTGTGCAAGTCCCACCTGTGCAAACCATGCAAGGGTGAATTAGTTTGTTGATACGGTTATTAAGTTCAATTTCTAAAATGATGATTATTCTGATAGTAATTGTTGATATAATCGTAAATTGAAAATCATTTGAATATATTTATTTATTCACTTAGTTTAAAATGCTTTCAAGATTAACTTGTTGAATTTAGATATGTTCATATGAAGTTTACTCAACAATATAAAGCAACTATTGGTGCTGATTTTGTCACTAAAGAACTCCAGATTGACGACCGGGATGTCACTCTTCAAGTAGAGTTTTTTTCTTCTTATCTTGTGTGTTTTTATGTTGTTTATAGCTCAAATCTGAAGATGTTTTTTCTTTTGCATTGGTTAGATATGGGACACTGCAGGGCAGGAAAGGTTTCAAAGTCTTGGAGTTGCCTTCTATAGAGGTGCAGATTGTTGTGTGCTAGTTTATGATGTTAATGTGATGAAATCATTTGACAGCCTTGATAATTGGCATGAGGAGTTCCTTAAACAGGTTTCATTTTTTCCCTTCCTCTGTTCTTTCATTTCACTTTAAGCTGTTTGTTTTTATGCCTCTATGGCATCCACGTAGTTATAAACATGTCAAGAACAATGTGCAAGTGCAATGTATTAGGTCTTTTTGGCTTGTACTGCTTTTAGTACCCCTGCCATGATAAACCTTTAAGCTTGTGCTAAGGCATGGCTTGTGAATATACTAAAAGATTGAAGCCACTCTAGTGAAATTTTCCAATGAACATTTTGTAGGACATAAATTCTTTCTGAGAAACAGTGGTTAATTACCTGAAGCACACCTTACATGAGGAAAACTTTCTTGCAAGATGGTCTTTTGTTGATTGACCCTGACCAGAGGCTTTTTCGTTCTCTTTAACTACTAATGGTTCCATCAGCACACCCTAAACTGCATATTAATTTCTATGTGAAAGTGATTAGCATGCTGATATGGTTTCTATTTCTGGTTTCATGCCAGGCAAATCCTACTGACCCCAGGACGTTTCCTTTTATATTGCTTGGAAACAAGATAGATGTAGATGGCGGTAATACTCGAGTGGTAAGGATGTCTAGTTTCTATACTTGCTAATTTTCTTTTATCCTCACAGGACCTCAGCTTAATAAGTGGTGTCTTGAGCCATGTAGGTCTCTGAGAAGAAAGCAAAAGACTGGTGTGCTTCGAAAGAAAACATACCTTACTTTGAAACATCAGCAAAAGAAGATATCAACGTTGATGCTGCATTCCATTGTATTGCCAAAACTGCTCTTGCGAATGAGCGCGAGCAGGACATGTAAGTTCATCTATCTTGAGGTCTATTCCCTTTGTTTTTTTTAAGTGAATTTTGGCATGTCCAACCTGGTGTTATTGCCCCAGGAAGGAGTATGGTTTCATCAAACACTGGAGATTCGGATATGATCATTATCTTGTCTTGCATTTTTCACCGCACAGCCGTGATCTTTAGCATATGCCTTCGGGACATTATATAGCTAATAGTTGGGGTAAAAGGACGATATTTCTGAGTATATTGATATCACATTTGTGTATGAATTTGCAGATATTTTCAGGGCATCCCAGATGCTGTCAATGAGACTGAGCAAAGAGGTGGCTGTGCATGCTGATTACGAGCCAAACTCATCGTTTTATTTTTGGTTGCTCAATGCATCCATATTTTCTGGTTCCTACAATTCTTATCCATTATATATACATACATTTGTATTCTAAAATCCCTTTCTCGAAGCATTATGTGATACTACTTTTGTTTGTAGAGATGAAAGTATAACTAAAATTTTGTAGAACCCCAGGTCATTTTGCTTTTAGTTTTTGATTAGGGTCATATGTTCAAATTTTAGTATAAGGTTAAGCTTTCATTCAAGAAATGACGATTGTTCATGTTTTCATTGGACTTTAATATATTTATCTGCAATCCTGGATTGCTGAGTAATCTTGTCCCTATTATATTCTTGAAAGCATAAATTCCTAAGTTTTGCTGATATTTTGGTACATGAAAATTGTTCTTCGACATTTTTACTAGCCCCCTGTTTTAAAGTTCGAACCTTAGCATGTGCAGTTGAGCAAGAATATGAGCAAGATCAACTTAGCTAAACCATATATATTGGAAACCTACGCTGCATCTGCAGATCTGGTTTCTCCCCAGCAAATAAACATCAAGAAAACAACGGTATAAACCGAGGAACTCTTTAAAGATTCACAAACCATCGGTGTTTACCACATTCACATTATCGATCTTTTTCATGCACGAAGCTGACTTTGTTCTGGTTTATTCAGCCGAAACTTCCAAAGCTCTGTGAATGGAAGGATAACTTGCACAAGAAGGCATGTTAGGAGGGGGAGTACGAATGCTTGTTTCCGGATTGCTGCCATTCTTCACTATCAGAACAGTGTTCATTCCCCAAATCAAATGTCTACCTTCCTGGCAGTGCATTGCCCACACTCCTGCTCACAAGTTTCGAACAAAATTTGGGTTTTATGGCACCGGCATATGGCTATATATAACAAGTTCATAGTATGCAATACAAATGGAAAAGGTACACACACAGAGGCAAAATTATAGAAAGTTACCAGGATTGTTAGCTTTAAATCTGATAGTAAGCCATCCTTTCACAGGGAGTGAAGCAGTGCTGAGGTGAGGTGGATCAACTAGATTATAAGTTTCCGGATCTCTTGTACCGTTGAAATTCCCATAACCTTCTCCGAGTACGTAAAATTTATGCCCGTGTATATACATAGAATGCTCATTCGATGCGTTCAACAGATTTGTCGACTGAAACACTATCTCAACCTCTTCACCATATTCCAAAACTTTCACCTTCGTCCCCTTCAATGGATGCGTACTATCATCTCTCAAATCGGCGACAAAGTCGAAGTAATAGGGAGGCTCATCTGGAAAATCCGAGATATAGAATCCACTCAAGTTCCTACAATGAAAAATCTGTGATATTGTAACCATTTCCAGTGACATTATATCAAATATATTTCTACAAGGGAAAGCCATAAGTGCTCTGCTGAATCCTTGAACCCCGACATTGCAAGGCCTTCCCTCATTCACCAATTACAGTCTCTTTCGTACCAAAAGAAAATCCGAGAAACTATAAAGGAGGAGTAGAATTTTTACCTGTAATAAGCTTGAAGCACATCTGTTGAGGGGTTCACCCAGCTTATATTGTTTAAGCTTGAAAGAAGAGTATAGTCCATATACGCAGAAAAGTTGTGAACAATTTTATCCATGGAAGCTGTTATGTACATTTGGGTAGTTACGTATCTCGGAACATCTATGGGATATTCTTTGCTGGCCAAGCTTTTCAGACGCTTCCTGAATAGTGTTGCAGAATCATAGTCGGTATACGAAGGAAGTGTTTCGGGAAAGAAAGGTGATGACAGTCGGTCATATTTCCCTCTATACTCGAGAATCGCAGAAGCATTTGTTTTATCATATCCGGTAAAAAAGAGATTATCGGTGTAATATTGTCGACCGGCCATGTAATAACGACCAGGATATTGATTTGTTTTGACTAAAACATCCATTGTCTGACCATTTGATAACATGACATAACTTGTAGTAAAAGGTTTCAGGTAGCTTCCATCGATTCCAACAACTATGAGATCATGTCCTGCTATTGCAAAGAAGAACTCTTCATTCATCAATGCATTGACTAAGCGAATCAAGTACGTCTTCCCGTAATCGACTTGCCATCGGTATGCCATCTCTGCAACACGATCAATATATAATCATGTATAAGATGTCACAATTATCCATTGAATTTTCTGCAATTGAAAGCTTAAACCGAAATTTGAGCTCGAAAGCTCTAAAATCATGAAAACTCTTAAGCCTATAGGAAATCATCCAACAATTATAGTTTAGGATACCTTTAGAACATGCACAGAAATCTCCTGGCTGGCCATTTATGATATAAGCATCAGATATAGGGACGTCTTTCCCAGTTCTCAGGATCTCTTTGATTACCTTGTTTACATCATAGGTAAACCAAGTCCCTGCATGCATTCATATATAAGTTTATTCATTCTCATATACACACACATATACACACCTAAATATGCAATTAAGCAAAGAAATTAAGGGTTACCGAGTATGAGGATTTGTTCTCCAGCAGGAGTGGGAAAAGGGTAGGAAAATCCATGAGGAGGGTAAATGACAATGGCACCATGAACAGTGTTTCTAGTCCAATCACTGTTAGCATGCCACCAGAGGGTTCCTTCTTCCTCAGAAAACACAACTTCATATGTGAAATTGTGGCCAGGTTCAATAGGGCATTGCGTGATGTATGCTGACCCATCTGACCATGGATTCCTTGGTTGCTTTACCCCATGCCTGCAAATGAAACCTCCAAAATATTATTGATATAAAATCTTGGTCTGCAACAGATATGTAAATGAACTAGAGAGAAAATTTTACCAGTGAATGGTGAGACCATAACCCCCATGATTATGGACATTAACAAACGCTGTATCACCTTTATGAACAAAAATGGTGGGTCCTGGGAATTGGCCATTAACAACCAGCATACTCTTGGTCTTGCACAGCCTCGTGAAGTTCTTCTCAGCCAGCTACAGTTCAGATCCAGAAGATCATCACAGTATATATCCATATACATATGCATTTATTGGAAACGAAAGATGGATCTAAAAGTTACTTACAACAAAATCATAATAGTGAACTTCAGCTTCAACTACCCAAATGGAAATCCCAGTGAGAAATAAAAGTAATAGAGGATATGCTGGTGCAACACCCATGGTTTCTTTCTTTGAAAGAGAAAACAGAGATTATTGTTCATATATAAGTGTATTACATGTGTGTGTATAAATATAGTATTTTGTTACTGTAAAACTATAAAAATATCGTGTGGTTATCAATGGGAGAAGTCAGACATCTTTTGAGAAACATCCACTGTATCAGTAGCTGAGCTAGAAAAATTTCTTTCCCTCGTAACTAAATTATATTTTTTTATGATAATAAAAATATAATTTCATTATTTTAATAAATTATATTTTTATAATTTTAAAAAATTAAATTAAATTATTATTATTATTAAAGGTTAAATTATAATTTTGTTATTATTATTTAAAATTTTATAAATTATAAAGAGTTTAATTGGAAAATTTTTCATTTTAAGTACAGAAAAATACCCACCACTTGCACTGCGATTGCACTGTACCATTTTTGTCAAAATTGCTTTTGTCAGAAAAACTACTTTTCAAACAATGCTAAATAGAAATTTTTTAAAGTTAAAAATACACAGCTTTAGAGAGTGACACGGCTTGGACACACGGCTGTGTCCCCTATTTTTTATGAATGCCCTTATTTTTTGAAAATGTTTCAATTTGATCATTATTTGTACTCGGGTCAACTTAAGAGTTTTCGTAAGCTCGATTAAGACTTGTGTAACGCCCTAAAATTTTAGAAATAATATTGTGAGAATCTGCAGTAATTAATTTTTGTATCCTTGGTTCTGTGCTCTACTTCTGGGTTTAATATCTGGAGCTCGAGTTGCCTTGTTAAAAATTTTTGTGATTGTTTTAAACCAACCTTCATCCATGTATTCCGTAGTTAAGTTCAATTCTAGGTAACTTAGTGACAAGAATGAGCCTGTTGGCTCACTGGTTAAGCATTTGTCTGTATTCTGTCTGGTTTGGAGTTCTAATCCAATTGTATGCATTAGAAAATTATTTTTGTTTTGCAATTGCCAGAAAGAGGTGGTTAATCTTAAAAGCATTCTGAAGAAAAGTATCGTTCTTTCTCTTTTCTTTTCTTTTTCTTTTTCTTTTTCTAAAATTGGTTCTTGGTTTTCCTGTTCTTCTTTCTTTTATTTTCTTTTTACTTGAATCGATTCTATGTTAATTGAGAATTCTCTGTTGCCTGTAAAGTCAATGTGCGATTGTTAAGTAAGTTTTGTTGTTATTTTCTCTCGTTTTGCGGGTTTCACTAAGTTAACGATATTATGTCAAAACGGGTTTTGCTCGACTGTTTGAATGCTTTGAATAATCGTTTAATTGGTTACCTTTTTAGACATAGATCTTGCGAGAGACAGAAACCTGTCGTGTTAGTTTGGTTTTCCAGTTTCGGACGAGGTGAGTGTGCGAATTAAGTTGGGTTTACATCAAATCTTTCGACACATTTTGGCTGTGGGTTGATTTTGCTAAATTATTGTAATTGATGGTATAATTGATCAGTGAACGATTATTTAGGTTCCGGGTAGTCTCCGTAACATTCCTCCGTTGAAGCGAAATCAGATGCATACTAGAAACCTTAATTTGCAAGTTTCAGATCGCTAACAATAGTGGCTGTTGACGCCATACGGGCGTGTGACAGGCTGTGTGAACTTCCGTGTAACTCACTGTTTACTGAATTGAGGCCATACGGGCGTGTGTCGAGGCCGTGTGTGGCCATGCTAGTGCAGGGTTCACACGACCAGGGACATGGGCTTGTGTTCGTGCCGTAACTCATCGCTTTGTGCTTAAAAACTACTGCTTTGCCAAGGCACATGGGTATGCCCCTGTGCCCCGTGGCGAGAATGTTGGGTCCGAAAAGCGCTTTACGAGGCCGAGAATGTTTCTAAACTTTGATATTGGTTTCCTTAATGTACGAATGACTGAATTTGTTTATATGAGAACTGTCTGATACACTGAGACTGATTTATGAATCACATACTTAAATGTGCACTGTAATACCACTTTGATGTTGAACTGTTTTATTAATTATGTCACGTATTGGAATGTCTAAACATGGGTTACGGATAATTGCATTTTGCATTAACATGTAGTGGGAGATTGTGAAGAGAAAGGGAGTCTGTACTGAAATCGTGGCTATGCCACAATGAGCATCACTTTAATTCCAGCGCTTGTTGCATATTGATCTAGCAGCTAAGCTGTGTTTCTGTGAAAGTGTCATTGAACATTCTAAAGGTTGCAGGGATGGATGGGCATTAAATGTCCATAGTGGTGTGTTGGGATGGCCGAAGTTGGTGTGTAGCGGATAGAAATAGGAACATTGCATCTGAACCAAATCTAAACTATATTTGAGCTGGAATAGTACATATATGTAACATCTCTGCTCTGAATCTGGAATGAATATGCTTCTATGTTAAGCTGAATCTCTGAATTGGAAATTTCTTTAAAAGCAACCATTTTTGAATTACATTCCTTTTTACGCACTGAGTTCACAACTCACCCTTTTATTGATTGGATTTCAGGTGGTAATCAATCTTGATCGGGTCAGTGTCACGGAAGCTCAGTCAAACCCTTAATGTTCCTTTTAGCATTACTATTAGGGATTTATGTTTTATGAAGTTATGGACTTATGAAGGTTATTTATTTAAACTAATGTTGAGATGAATATTATGTGACTATTGGATCAATTTGATTGTGTTATGACTTTTAGAACAGATGATGTAAGTTGTAACTCTCCAACTTGGTCTGGACGTCTAGGCCGGGTTTAGGGTGTTACAACTTGAATCTAATTGTATATCATAATATTTGAGTGTTTATGACATGATTGATTATTTGAAGGATTTATTTATGATATACTTGATCTGAAATTTTGGAAATGTTGCACATTAGTCCTAGTTAAATTTTGGGTAATATTGGAGCATACATAAGTTCGTATAAGGCCTGAGAAATGTTGTATTTGGTGATTACGAATTGAATTGACTATGATTGTATGAACTATGTTTAATATGAGTATAATTGTGTATTTATGAAGTATTTCATGTTTATTTGAAATAATCGATGTCAATGGCAAGTGTGCTATTCCGGTTATGACTGTAGCATTCCGTTAGCTCAGGTCTGGCGACCGGACCAGGTAAGGGGTGTTACACAAACATTTCAAAAAAACTTTTTCACAGCAAAATGCAAAAACAAAGTTAAGCTAAATGGTTAATGCACTTTTTAATGCTTAAACTTGACAATTGTTCCCTAGTTGAGTTTTGAACTTTTTTTGTTCAAGTTAGTACCTCAACTTGGCAATTATTCTCAAAATGGGGTTTAAATTTTTCTTTTTGTTTAAGTTAGTTCTTGAACTTAGCAATTGATCCCACATTGGGACCTGAACTATTTTCTTTAATCAAATTTAGTCCTCGATAATTCCTTTAAAAAAAGTTGGACAAAAAAAGTTCAGCTCTCAATGTGCAAACAATTATTCAAGGGCTAAACAAGTTCAAGCCTTAATGTATGAGCAATTATCTATTCCAAACCTTGATATAAAAACAATTACCGAATTTAAGAACTATCTTGAAAAAAAATTAAAACATGTTAGAAGCAAAAAAAATGCATTAACCTTAAATTATATGTGAAGGTATGAGTCAATAGGGGGTGCGATAGACTTGCTCATGGGTTGGGCCACCTGTCCAAGCTCAAAGGCTCGTTCGAAAAATGAAAGGGTTTAAACAAAATACGATACTCGAAAAATAGGCTTGAGTAAAATTTAAAGCCCATTTTCTATATGTGCTGAGCCTTGGGCAAGATTTTTTGGCATGAGCTCGACCCGAATATACTATGTTATAAAAATATTATATGAATTATATATGTTAAATAATATTTATATTTATATTTATATTTATATTTATATTTATATTTATATTTATATTTATATTAAATCACTAACCAAATAACAATTAAATCCACTATCCAAAACCTAAAAAACAACTTACCCAACTAAATAACTCAACCCAAAATATAAAATTTTAAAAATTATATTTAATACAATAAAATATGTATTATATTTATTTGAGTTTTTTAATATAATAAAACATTTATTATATTTATGGTAGTATTTTTTAATATAAATACTTTTTATTGTGTTAGAGAATTTTTATTTTAACGTGTTTTTAGTGTTTCCAGCATATTATATTTTTTAAAAAAATTAAATAAAAATAAATCTAAAAAATCAAATATAGATGGATCGGGTTGGCCTCGGGTTTACTTTTGAATAAAAACTAATTTAAAAAAATAAGTCCATTTTTTATGCTAGGCCGAATCCAAACTTAAAAGATTGATCAAAATATTTTAGCTTTTTTATAAAACTAACCTAAAAAATTTAATTAATTACGTAAATGACCTAAAATTTACAATGAAAGTTGGTGGAGTCAAAGAGTTTGGCGCGACCAACATGTCATGTCAGCAATCAAGATAAAAAAATTAATTTTTTGATAGAGTAATGTAAAATGACGTCACCTATATAAATACCAAGGAAATATTGTAATTTTTGAGAAATGAGGGGACTTTAAAAAAAATTCTATTTTCTGGTGAAGCCAAATAAATTGACGCTACCAGTTTCCAAAACTGCCCATCCCTTTTTGTGATGAGGTTTTTTTTTTCTTTAAAGTTTTTTAAAATTTTAAATATATAATAAAAATCTTTTTTGTCTTTACCTATTAAAAATATATTAAATACATTAAAATTGGTTATGCTTAAAATCTTTTTTAATATATCTAAAATTTTAATATAATTAAGTATATTAAAATTTTAAAATTGGTTATACTTAATATTTTCTTTTAACATATTTAAATTTTTAATATACTTAAATTTTTAAATTTTTTTAAAATTTTAAATATATTAAAAAATCTTTTTTGTCTTTACCTATTAAAAAATATATTAAATATGTTGAAATTTTAATATATTTAAAAAATATATTGAATATATTAAAATTTGTAATATATTAAAATTTTAAAATTGGTTATACTTAACATTTTTTTAATATATTTAAAATTTTTATAGTTAACATTTTTTTAATATATTTAAAATTTTAAAAAACTTAAAAAAAATCACATTACAAAAAGAGATGACGGAAACTAGAGCTGATTATGGGCTGGGTGGCCCGGCCAGGCCCGAAGGCCCGCCAAAAAAATGGGAGGGTTTGGGTAAAAATATAGGCCCGAAAAATGGGCTTGGACAAAAAACGAAGTCCGTTTAGAAAACGGGTCGGGCCTCGGGTAAGAGTTTTTTGGCCCTAGGCCCGACCCGGCCCGAATTATATATTAATATATTTTTTATTTTATTTTTAATCATTTTAAATTTTTAATATAACTATTTTTTATTATATTGTAAATTTGTGTATTATTTTAATAATTATTTTAGTATCATTTTTATTTGTTTTAATATTTGTTTTTATGTTTATAAATATATTTGATTTATTATATTTTTAAATTTTTTTATTTAATGAAATAATCAAAAAAAAATTAATATGGGCCGGGCCGGGCTCAGGCTTAGCAATTTTATTTTGGGCCGGGCTTGGATAAATTTTTAGGCCCATATTTCGGGCTGGGCTGGGCCCGGGCCTAGTAGACTGGCCTAAAATTTTGTCTGGGCCTAGCCTAAACTCGGCCCGGCCCATGATCACCTCTAACGGAAACTAGTGGTGCCAATTTATTTGGCTCCACCGGAAAATAGAAATTTTTTTTGAAGTCCCTCATTTTTTAGAAATTGTAATATTTCTTTAGTAGTTATACGGGTGGTGCCATTCTACATGGCTCCACCAAAAAATTAATTTTTTTTATCTCAGATGCTGACGTGGTATATTGGTGACACCAAACTCTTTGGCTTTAGCAACTTTCACTGTAAATTTTAGGTCATTTACATGTTTAATAAAAAAAAGTCATTTGTGTAATTAGTTAAATTTTATGGGTTAATTTTTTAAAAAAGTCAAATATTTTAATTGGTCTGCTCTTAACCCGACCCGTCCCAGCCTGAGCACCACTAGGGTACGGTGCCTATGCTTTTACGTTGAAATTTGCTCCGAGTTGATATATACAGTTGCGTAACCAAGATCGTTTTTCTTTGGGAAAACGTATGAAAGACTGTTAGCATTAACGTTGATGTGCAATTTCGTATTTTCTCTTATAACAAATCACCAAATCGTTGTTTCTGGAAAAAATTTATACGACTTATGTTCACAAACAAAATATTTTATATGGGTTTCATAAATATTTAAAATTAAAATTAAATCTTATCTATTATTTCTAACATTTATTAAATTTTCTTCTAATATTTTATTTTTTATTATCATCTGCTAAATTTAATTTCTAATATTTATTCATTTTCTACTTTCACCCTAATTAATTTTTTTTATTATTTTGGCCCTAAACTTTTATAATTTAGTCAAATTATTTTATTTTAGAAGGAAAATTTTATTGAACTTTAAAATTTTAATGATACTGACGCGACATCTCACGTTACAGCCTACGTGTACTTTATTTTGATATGGATAATATTTAATTTTTTTTTGAACTTTTTTGAAATTTGTTGAAAATACTTCAATAATTTTCATTTTTTTTTATTTTTTATAAAATAATTGTGAATTGCCATATAAATTATCATGTCAAGACCGTTAAAATTTTGATGGTCTAGTCAATTTTTATATTTAAAAAAATATAAAATGAGTAAAATTTGAAGGTTGAAAGCAAAAGTAAAAAAAAAAAAAATTAAAGCTAAAATGACAAAAAAATAAAGGGTTAATAAATATATTTGCCCCTAAACCATTTGTACCTAATTGGGACCTAATTTTTTTTACCTAAGTGATACTTGAATTTGTATTCGATCATACATGTTGGTACCTTTACACTAATACCGCTAATTTATGCTGATGTGACATAGATGGCCAATCCAATAATTTCACATGATAGCCTCTTACAATGTCATGTGTCAAACATAAACAAAAAATCTTTTAAAATATATAAATTAATAAAAAATATAATTTTTTTTCACATTAAGGATGAACTTGGACAAATGTTTGTTCAGATATAAACAATCATTTATCTAGATTCATTCTATATTTGTTTTTAATAATTTTAATAATTTTTAATTTTTTATAAAAAATCAATATTTAGGTTATTTTTATTTTGAAAATATATAAAATAAATTTATATAAAATTAAAAATATACAAAAAAAAAAGAGCGTATAATATGTAAATATATAAATATTATAGGATCTTTATATATAACTAAGTAGGAATAAATAAGTTGAGGGGCAACATATATTTGAAATGAAAAGAAATCATGGAGCTATACAAAGGAACACAAATATAACGTGAAACTATCCTCATGCATCCTTATTGAGTTGAGGTAAAACTTCCATTGGAGCTTCTGTGAAAATTTGATTGGGTCCATGTTTGTGATATTTTGAGCCATCGGTGTAAAATCTATCAAAAATAATATTTTTACGTTTAAATAGTAAATAAATAGTTGTATAGGGGTAAAGTTGATCTTACTGAAATTGGAATATCTAAAATTTTTGTTTTGATTTAATCAGGTTATGTACAAGACAACTGTCATGCACATGACATATAACGATCTGTAAAAAAATAAAAATGGAAAATTTAAGTTTGATGAAAGTAAAAATAATAGAGATAATTGAAATAGAAATAATAGTAAAAATAAGCAAAAACAAAATTAAATTGAATAAATCGAAATGATGAAATTCTATCTTCAAACTTAATTTTTACTCTGGTTTCGAACCAATCTTTAATAACAAGTATTTTTCTTCAACCGATAAGTCAATTATAATAATCAAGATCACCTTAGACCATCAACCCTTTTGTGTGTAAATTAATTGCGGAAATACTCAACAATTAACCCTTACCAAACAAACAACTACAAAACATGTGTCCATGATTTACCTCTACGTAACCTTGCGAACTAGGGCCCAACTCGAATTAACAACCTCAACTACGTGGATCATTTAAATTCGATTTTTATTTCCCTTAACAAATCCAACCAACCACTTAATTGGACATGCTAGCGTGTTCCTCAATAGACCATATACAAAAAACCAATCGTATTAGTTCTTCCAACAATTTTGAATTGGTGTTAATATAGCTTTGTGAGACGCTATCCCCTAAATCAGAAAAACAACAAATGCCAAAATGAAAGTTTTTAATCGTAATGCTCCGAAAACCAAATAAAAAATCAACCTATCAAACTAATTCATAAAATTAAAAAACAATGAAAGAAAAATAATTGAAGAGGAAATTTTATTAGTTCCCATATATTATGGAATGAGAAGGATGATGAACAACATGAGATATATATTCACATGAAATCAGGATGGATATCATCTTCGACTATTTGATATTTGATGGAATCAGTGTTCAAAACTGCATCGTCGGCATTCCCCCATTTGTCCATATAATTTGCAGAGTTTCTTGGACAACACCGTTCCAAGCTGTCGCCCTCATCTTCTTCAGTTATGTAATCTTTCCACTTTGAATTCCCTTTAGATGTTGCTGGCTTAGAGTTCCTCATTGACTCCAAAATTTTCCCTACTTTTCTTATTGTCAAGTCGCTTCGTTTTTTTGAACCTATGTCTCCATCTGCTTGTAGCTGCCTATCCGCCTTCTCATCTGCAACTCCAATCCCGAAAATTTGATCCAATCAACTCCAATTCAAACCTTCAACCTTAACTCTTTTTTTAATCTACTTTGATATCTAAACTTAACAACTAAGTTTATATTAATCCAAAATTTTAAAACCCAATGCTGAATTAACACATCTAAATGTAACCATAATCATAACTATGTTGTTGTTGTTATTATTACCTTGTGAAAGGAGCATAGTAACCTTTCTGCAATTTCTCTTGTATGAAAGTGGTTTATAAAGCTGATGACCAACGCCTTCTTCCCCAGAATCAGAGTTCCTCAATTTGGGTCTTTTGAACTTCTCCTTTGCAGGCAACTCTGTCACAATCTCTGGTTCCAAATCGACCCCTACACCATCAATTAAACAAAACCGAATTTCTTATATTCTTTAACTAGAATAATAATAATGGCAGTACAGTTTATTTTCTAAGTAAACAAACGACCTTGTTCCTCTTCTTGTAAAACTAATTTATGTTCATGATGATCCTCTGAGTCGAGATACTCGGTCCAATCGGTGCGTCTTTTCTTCGGATTTTCCGGATCTCCACCATCGTCATCTTCCAAATCGATGTCATATTCCGACGTGGGATCGTAGAGTTGGTTTTGATCGGTGAATTTTCGGGTCATGTTGAAAGACTGGACGAATTTGCGGACGTCTTTAGCCATGGGACCTTGAGCAAAGACCTTGAGCACCGATTGCTTTTGATTGCAGACCACGCACGTCCATTTGTTGCTGCTCTTCTTCCTTTGTTTCACCTGCAAACCTCCTGTTTAAACAAATAGAGGAGAAAGGAACAATTATGCAAAGAGAAAAATGTAGTAAGAGGATGAACGAATGTGCCTGCATTGTGGAGCATTGGCAGCATTGCAGAGCTACAAAATTGGCGGTTGACATAATTCGGGATTTCACGGTGTTCTTCCTTCTCTTTTGTTACACTGGTTCTGTACCTAGGTTGGTTTCTTTCGATTAAGGGGGTGGGCGGGACATTTCAGAATTTCAGCTTTCGCCATTGGGCGCGAAAATTGTTCAGTGCAAAGTTTTGATTTGGACTTAAACAACAACAGCCAATATTTATTTAACATTCGAATATAGGGCAGGCCTATTCTTATCATAGGCCTCGTTTGTTCATCTCCCAAAGAATTAGAGTTTATTAGTTCGTTGAATCCTTAATCCTTGCACTTTCTTCTTCCTCAGTCCTGACCTCCCTGTGTTTGAAAATCTTAAAATCTCCATATGCAAACCCTTTTGGGTCACATCCAAAATCCCCTGTCTTCCGTTCTCACCCAAACCTTAAACCCTAAAAACCCTAAAAAGATTAATAAATTTAACCCTCAAACCTACTGTCAATTTAGTCTTATTCCAGAAATAATAAATTAAAAGAATTAATTTTTCAATAAAATTTCTAAAATTTTATAAAATATATAAAAAAAATAAAAAAATGTTCAAATAAAAATATTTTTAAATATTTAAAATTTTAATTTTAATCATTTTAATAATATATAAACTTTTTTTAAACTGTTTCTAATGGTTAAAGATGTTCCTCATAGAACCCATCCGTGTTGCATCTCCAAGGGAGCAGTAAGAAGACCCAATTTAAGGGCATTTCCTTATTGGACGTGGCTGCGGATATGTTCTTACCATGAGTACTAATCCTCTAATTGTATCATTTGCCATGAGAGCCACCATCATTCCCTACCCTTACCTTGTTTCTCAAAATCGCTCTATTTAATCGTAAGTATACACTTGATTATGTTGGCATCCTCTTATGCAATAGAAGGAGAAGAGATTGCAAGTTCATGTATGGAGACAAGAAAGTCCCACTCTTCTTCGTTGTCATTTTTGTTAGAACTGATTTTACCTCTTTTTATTCTATACTCCCAAGCTAAGCAAATGTAGCATTCCTAGGGAGTCTTCTTCTCCTCTTCATTATCTTGCTTTGATTGGGCTTCTCTTGCTGTCCACCTCCGTCTCTTCGTCTGAAATCTCCACATGCTATAATAGCTCATGTTAAGCTTCTGAATTGTGCTAAAGTCTGCCGATACGAACTTGATTGAGTTTGATCTCAAATTAAAAAATTCGTTGCAGTTTCGACCTGCAATATCAGCAGACCTCCCTCTACGGGCGGCTCCTGATCGCAGATTTGAACAAACCCTCCTATAATTATGCTACATGATATTTTAAGACAATCTTGCACCAAAACATGCTCTCAAACTTTTCATTTGATCATGCAACTAAGCCTATGTATTCCCTTCCATTGAAGATTAGATCAATTAATCACTTCCAAGTCAAACAAACACATTTTCTTTCATTATCTAAGTTATGATTAAGCAAAAAATCCAAAGAAAAATGAATCTTGATACAATCATTTGTACAACAGAGATCATGTTGATGCAATGATACTTCTACTTCGATTTCCTTTGAAACGGATTTTTTTGCAGTGGCGATCCGAAGTAGAATGCAGGGAAGAAAATATTTCTCTAGTTCCAACAGAATGGTCAAAGATGTTACCTTTTTTCTTCTAGAGATCATCATGTAGTCGAGTTGTAACACTCGAGCCCTCCACTTTTCCATGTTAATATTCTGGCATTCCGACCTTAAAAACTCAACTTGATTCATTCTCTATTTCGAATTTGAACCACTTCCAATTTGCATACAGACTTTCTTCATTCTCAAAAGATAAAGCATCAGCTGGAAGAGGTTCGGTCCGGGGTGCATAAACTGCAGGTAGACTTTGCCTGTACTTCTTTGCCATCTCTTCAGCCTCAGAAAATACCCTCTGTGGTAACATATATTATTAATAGTTATGACCAATCAAAAACCATGCTAGACGTTCCTCAGGAAACAGATCAAATCTTTACCTCTTTGTTTAATATAAAGAGGCCAGGTTCACTTTCAAGTTCAGCAGTACTGCAAGATGCATGAGAAAATTACATTACAGTCAAGAGATGAAACATAACGAAATAAAGACAGCAGCACTTTATTTCATTTTCATGCATTTCAAATATAGTGTAACAAGCCACTGTAAGTAAAAGTACATCTTTTTCTACATGCACAAATGTGCCACTTTAAGAGTAATTTTCTGACTTTTCATCAAGTGCAAGAAATTTCATAAATTCAAACGATTGCATCAGATAAGTCTCAATGAAAGTTATGTCCAAAGCATTCGGAATGCAAGGATGTCAACATGGTCCTCAATTACCTGAGAGATATTTTGTCAGGAAAGAGTGACTTCACAACAAGAACCTTGACCTTCTCATCCTCTTTAAGCAATTCAGCAACAGAAGTAATTCGAGTTTTGCTCATATTTGAGATATGAAGCAACCCACTGCAACACAGTTGAAATTTAGAACAATTTTTATGGTCATGACTCATGGCACAAGAAAAATGTTAAACTTAACATATAAACCAAATAAATATGAACATACAACTAGAATTAATAGAGTGGCATAAATATTATTAAGATGCACAAGAAAGTAACCAATCGAAGTCAAATGAGGAGGGCATTTATAATCGAAATGAGAAAAGAGAGGCTTCCAAATATACCGCATAACTACGACTAACAAGGGGATGTAATATCAGCATTCTAAAAGGCAGTTTCTAAGCGTGCATCAGGCTATGTCCTGAAGGCTAGAATAATAAAATCGAGACAACACGCACTGTAGGAGCCATTTGAACTAAATGTTAACAATTTTTTTTTTTCAAATTTTCCTTTTAATGCTAAATATTATTTCAAAATATTTACTATTTTTACAAAAGATTTTAAATAAAAAATAATGCTTTGGGTCCAATGCATTGCTTCATCAAAGACAAATGCCTAAAGGAGATAAGTGAGTGCCATTAAAGTATTCCAAACATGATTCATGCTGCATTTCCTCGATCTTGTCTGCTCTAGTCATTCATTTATTTTTACCCATTCACTGTTTCAAACCTCTCTTTCCCAGTTCACTGCCTCCCAATTTCCGTTACAAATCTTGCACTCCCGCCCCTTTCTTTTTCACTTCTTTAAACATAAATCTTTAACTTAATATTATCAGAAACTCTTCATATTATCCTTCCATTAATTTTTATTATATTTACATGATATGATAATAACAGCAATAACCAATTGGTTTGTATTAAACTCGATGTTAGGGGGAAAAGAATAAAAAGTAGCTTTCTACTCACCTTCTATTGGAATCCGCTATTCTTACTTGGGCTCCATACGGTAAAATTTTTACAACGGTTCCTTCTACAAGTGTTCCATCTCGAAGATGCATCATTTCCTACAACATTTTACCGTAACATCATCATTAGGCCCCTTCTTTTTAAAATAAAGTGATAAACTAAGTTGCTTCATCAACAGGACAATGAGAAATAGAGAGATTGTAGTAACTAACCCAAGCTTCTCTCTCACTCAATATTAAATCATTGTTAGCCTCATTTATTCGAGTAACTTTCACATGCATTCTGCGGCCCACCTACACAATAGATGAAACAAAATGTCTTAAGAAGCATAGAACCAGTGAAGGAAAGAAAGAAACATAGACAGAACAGACATATATATCTTATTGACTATCTATTTCCTTATTATCACCGTGATGCTTCTCTTCTTCTTACAACATAAATGAAACTCCAGTTTCAAATTTGTTTTGCGTTTCTGATTCTTCGATTTCTATGCATTCCTTCATAGGTCATAAACCTTATCCACTCAAACAGGTCTCTTTGAAGAATGTTTTGTTAATGCCACTTGCATGACTAGGTTACTCTTTCGCGTGTCATGGGGAAGATAAGAGGGAAGAAAGCAAAAGTGAACATGATCATTTAAGGTAAGAAAAGACATGCCATTTGGAAAATATATAGAAGAAAACAATTGATCATCCAATCCAAGGGATTTTATAATGCATTCGAAACTTCTTTTATTTTCAGCCAATTAAAAGATTGTTCACTGATGAGTTAAAACACCAACAGAACAGCAGCAGAACTTGATTGGTAAGGTTGCCTAGGTCCCTCTCAACAATAAACATATTAAAAATGCATAGGACCTTCAAATATCATCATTTTTTCAAAGAAAAATATCCCTTCCATGACATTATTCCCCAAAATGCCTGCATACGATATGAAGAGAATTTCAATGACAAACACGTATTCCATTATGAGAAGCACTACCTAAATGCATATGGTTTAACAATAACTGGCTAACGTAATAAGTCTAGAGTGTATTGTCACAAAATCTATCAATAGATGGTTTTAGACTTTAGAAATGCTCAGGCCAAATGTCATGAAGGTAAGCCATTACACAAAACAGAAACAGAACTCAGTTACTGAAATTTCCATGACAAGAAACTTACATATCCTTTCAACTCAGAGAAGTTATTTACTCTCTTCATCAACTCAGCTTTTGGAAGGAAAGCTCGCAAGCCCTGCAAGACAATGTCTGAAAAGATTTTCACATTGAATTATGCGTACAAATATGTATAACAGAAATGGGACACACGAACCTCAATTCTTGTCAGCAGGCCACCTGTATTCCACTCTGTAAATTTAACCTCTATAGGTTCATTCAGGTGTTTTATCTGGCCAAAATTCAGATTAAATCATTAGTTAAGTTCAACAATCAGATACCCTTTAAGGTTATCAGGAAGCTAATCTGTTGCAATTAATGAGTTGTCAACTGACCCCTGTAATTGTTCATATTCAAGAGCTAATGTTGTCTTAGAACTTCAAAAATTCAGAAATTCATGGTAAAAGGATAAATATGTTACATTAAGCAACTACAGAAGACACCAAGCATATAAAGTATAACCATTAAAATAAACAAATTTACTATGAAAAAAGAAAGAAAAAAGTGAGAAAAGAACCTGCCTCACTCGATGCCAAGCAATCCTCCTGAAGAGCTGTCTAGTTGAGAGCAAAGGCCGACCACTAAGTGTTCTTCCAAGAACCTCAGCAAAAAGCACAGTTCCAGTCTCAACCACTGGTCTTCCAGGACCCGGCCCCCCACTCATCGCATCATCATCCTTAACAATTCCCATCTTCCCATAAACCATAAATTCCTCAGCTTTATTTTCCAGATCACACATCAAATAATCCATCTCTTTATCATACAAAGGCAACACATCTTTAGTCAACATTGTACCCAACATGTCAGCCCCAACATTCACATCAAGCTTATTCTCATTACCAGAAACAACAACACCAACCACTAAGTCACCAGGTTTTGGGTCATAGTACTCGACACCAACCTTCTTCACTTCATCAATTTTCTCCTCAGAATCTTCTAATTCACCTCCCTCTTCTACTTGCAATGGTTCGCTAGGCCTAAAAAATTTCAAAAAAGGCTCCAAAACCTCTTCTTTATCAGGTTTTTCAGACTCTTTATCAACATCAGATACAAACCCATTATTCACAGGTGCTGGACTAGGCTTATTAAGCAATTCAAGCTCCTCATTTTCTTCAATTCCACTATCGTTTTCAAACCTTTCAGGCAACTGGGTGCTTGAAAACTCATCAAAAGTATCATTTTGAGAGCAAAGCACAATCTGGGTACTTCTCAAAAACGTATATTTCCTCGAAAAAGACAAAGCTCTTGGTGTCCCAGCAGCGGTAATGGAGTAACAAGTTCTTTTAACAGAGTACTGCCATTTGGGGGCACCATTAAAAGCAAAGTATTGACTCGAAAAATTGAGAAAGGATAAAGACTTACAGGGTTGAAGCAGGGTTTGCATCCTCCTTATCCTGCTTGCACCTCGTGAGCTCTTTTTCTCTCTCTGTTTTCTTCGATTTTCTTTTGTAACTTCTCTATCTGTCAGCAAAGTTTTGGATACTCGGGACATTCCACGGCTGTTTTAGCTTCCACGCTTCATTAACTCAAGCCTTTCGTAGGCCCATTTTCAAGAACTGGGTATTTCAAATTTCATACTTGGATCTGCTTTTTATGGAGCTTCGACCCAATTATAAATAACGAGTGTTTATTTTTATTTCAGAACTTGTACGTATTTTGTATTTTTGAACTATTCTTTTTATATATGCTTCTTAATAAACATAAAAAAATATCTCAATTAATTCGGTTAAATAATTTAATTTTATAAAATTATTTAGTGCAAGTCTATGACTAAAACAATAGGTATTCACACAATAGATTAAAATATTAAAAATGTCTTCAACTATTTTATTTATCTTAAATAATATTTTATATTTTTATATTTTTATTTATGAATTTAATTGAATAATAAAATATTATGTCACATTAATAATAAGAGTTATCAAATAATTAACTATAAATATGAACGGAGACTTTCTGAATGTGAATGTTTGACCATATTAAATTCATGCTGCCGTAAAATGTTGTGCAGTAATGACAGGAAGCACCGAGTTATAGAAAACAGTGCATTGTTTATGTCCAAAAATCCAACAACAAGCCATTTTTTAAAGTGGTCGTTTGACCAGCAAGATGGAGGTGTGAATTTGTACCTTTCAAAATAGGGTTAATTTAAACACCATCATTACACTATATTTTATTTACGTGTGTCATTATATTTAAAAATATTTGAATTTTTATGTATTTAAAAAATAGGCATATGTTTAAAAATAATATATAATAAATAGTGTAAATTATAAAAGTAGTCATTTTGTTTGCCTCAGATTATATTTTAGTCACTTATATTATTATTTTATTACGAAGTGGTCACTCTACCGTTAAACTCCGTTACCTCCCTAACGGCAATCCCACGTGGCAGTTCAAATAGGTTTTAAATGTCAACTTAGATGTCCAGTTGCTGGATGAGAATATGTTTTTTAATTAAATAAATTTAATTTGGATTGCCACGTAAGACATCCAAGTTGGCATTTAAAACTCATTTGGACTGCCACGTAGGACCGCCGTTAGGGAGGTAGAGGAGCTTAACGGTAGAGTGACCACTTCATAACAAAACGATAATGTAAGTAATTAAAACGTAACATTTCAAACATTAGTGACTAAAATAAAATCTGAGGCAAATAAAAGTGACTATTTTTTTTAGTTTACCCTAATAAATAACAAATGTATGGTTTTAAATTAATAATAATATCACATGCAATATGTGTGGGTGAAAACTTTTGTATAATAATATTAAAATGTAAAAATAAGTTATAATTGAGGTCTTATGTTTTGTTGAGGGCATGAGTTCAAATCTCTTTATTTATAATTCTTTATTGATTTAATTTAAAATGTAAAAAGATAAACAGTACCCTTGTAATAATATAATTTATTTCAAATATGGAATGATAGCTTAATAATTTCTTCAACTGAATTAATGTCTAATTGATTTATGGCTCCAACTTAGACTTAATTTAACATTGCTTCTCAAAAGTATTTTTATTACTTTATTTATAATTCTTTATTGATTTTATTACTTTTTTAACTTCAAATTATTTTAAATCAAAATTGAATAACATATATCAAACTTAAGTGGTGAAATTCAATCAAGTAAAAGTAAAATAGTAAAATTCAATATAGTATTAAAGTATATCAGTAAAGTTATTTTCGTTTAAAAGTATATTGACAGATATATATATATATATATATATATATATATATATATATATATATATATATATAAAAAAAAAAATAATTTAAAATATACTACCAAAATTACATGTTAATCCTTCAAATTATATATTAATTTTGTTTGTTAAAAACTAAAAATATAAACAACTTAACGTCTATTTGTAGTATACATCATGTGATTCTGGCAGTATTTTTTTTTTCTTTCTAGTGTTTTTTCTATAATATCAAGATTCTCAAATTTAACAAAATTAATTACAAGTTGGAACTTTGAAAAAAAAGAAGGTTTTTTTTTTATTTAATTTCTAGCCAGAAGAGAGCAAAGCTGGCAATTGCCCACCACCATAATTTTTTTAGAGTTAATATATATATTTTCTCTTAAACTTAAACTTGATTATTTATATCTGATTAGTAACTAAAATTTAATTCTACCAAATATTTTGGTAATTCAGAAGTAATGCGAATAAAATATATTGATGTGACACTAACAACTAATAATATGATGTCCCGTGTTAGTTCAACAGTTTGATTCGTGACGACAATTTAAAAAATATATAAAATTTATAAAAGAAATTACACATAAGGAATGAATCTGTTTGTCCAAGTTCATTCTACACATTTTTTTTAGTAAATGTATATATTTTTAGTTTTGCATAATTTATCATATTTTTTATAATATTATTAAATTAAAAATACATAAAATTTGATGTTTTATACATTTTATTTATGTTTTTAGATTTTATGTATTTGGACAATATATTTTATAAATATCAAATTTTATATTTTTTTTATTTCATAATAATATGAAAATCTATTTTATTAAAAATTAAATAGGGTATTTGGTAAATAGAGTTTTGGATCTTTTTTAGCTTATTTGGGCATAAATAAAGGATTGTGTAGATAAACCCTCTAATTGTAGTATTTGGTGAATGGAGGTTTATAAGAACTTATTGAGTTAAAACTTCCAAAACAAAAAACGTTGGAATGGGTAACTTTTGTCAACAGCTGATTGGGAATGAAATATGTGGAATGGCATACATGACCATGCTTGCTCAAAAAATACTCCATTTGCCATATCAGTAGCCTTTGTTCTTTCATTTTCACTTTCAGTCCAAAGTTCAAAGTAAATCTCAAAAAAAAAATCACCGTGAATCTACAAAAATCAACATTGTCATGAGAAAATTTCAAGTGAACCCATTCATCATTGAATAGTTATGTACTCTTAATTTATTTTTAATTTAATTGTGTAAAATGATTTCTTATGCAACTTTATATTAATTGAAATATACTACTTGACAACTTTATTCAAAGTGTAACATAATTATCACTAATTTACATATTAAGAACATGACATAATTATCACTAATTTACATATTAAGAACATGGCATAATTATCACTAATATTACAGTTTACAGTTATATTGATACACTATTAATATTTATCAATTTTCACAAGATTAATATTTGCAAATAAGGAACTTAAGAAATTTGTTTATTTAAATTTTCAAAATTATTGACTAATTAATTTTCGTAAAGGATATTTTAACTCCTTGATAATAGTGTTTTATTTCAATAATTTCACCCAAAAAGACTAAAGTATCATAAACAAATAAATACTTAACAATAAAATATGTCATGTCTTTATTTGTCATTTTACACATTAACTTTCAACTATCAGCTAAGTTTCACGAAACACTTTTAAATAAATAGTTAATAGAATCAGTTGGTTAAATCTATTAATAGAACCAGTTGGTCAAACCAGATCAGTAATCAACTACTAGCTAGAGGTGTGCATGGGCCGGGCTGGGTTCGGGCCGGGCCCAGATAAAAATTTAGGCCTGTTTTCTAGGCCCAGCTCGGCCCGAAATATGGGCCTAAAAATTTGTCCAAGCCCGGCCCGAAATAAAATTGTTAAGCCCGAGCCCGGCCCGGCCCATATTAAATTTTTTTAAATTTATTTCATTAAATAAAAAATTTTAAAATATAATAAATCATCAAATACATTTAAAACAAAAATTAAAACAAGAAACAAATAAAAAATGATATTAAAACAATTCTTAAAACAATACACAAATTGAAAATATAATAAAAAATGATTATATTAAAATTAAAAATAAAATTTAAATATGATTAAAAATAAAAATATATATAGTATATAATTTGGGCCGGGCCGGGCCCGGGCAAAAAAATTTTACCCGAGCCCGACCCGTTTTCTAAACGAGCCTCAATTTTTTGTCCAAACCCATATTTCGGGCCTATATTTTTACCCGAACCCTCTTATTTTTCGGGCGGGCCTTCGGGCCGAGCCGGGTAGCCAGGCCCATGCACACTCTCTACTACCAGCCAATTGCCAAACAAAGCCAATATATATAATTAATTTCAAAATTTCCAGAATGAATGTAGACAAAATGTTGTCCAAGTTCAAATGCATTTGTCTAGGTTTATTCATTGTGCAAAAAATATTACTTTTTAATTTTTTACCATGTGTCAAAATGTGGGGTGCCATGTCTTAGCATGCTATTAGCCATCAGTGTCATATCAGCATATTTAAACAGTGTTATTAAAGTGTGTGGCAGAAATGAAATTTAAGTATTAGTTAGGTAAAAAAAATTAGATACCATCTAAATACAAATGACCAAATTCAATGGGCAAAAGATATCTTCTTCTTCTTTTTTAAGAATGATCTATCTTTTATTTTAACATTATTTTTAATAAAAGGGCATAGATTATTTCAAATTTGAATTAATATCAATGTAAGATATGAATTTAAGGTTTTTTTTTATCACTTCTCTTTAGGAGTGTTCAATCGGTTAACTGACCCGAACTACCATTAATCGACCCTTTTAAACCCTTAATTGTCAATCAAACCAAACTTTTTCGGTCAATTCAGTTGGTTACCCGAATTAACCGAATTTTATATATATATTTTTTGTTAAAACAAGTATAAAACATATAAAAAATTAACCGAATTAACCGACCGTTTAATTTATAATTCCAAAAAATTAACTGAATTGACTGACCCCCAACCGAATACTTATATATTATAATATTATTTATTAAGTTCGGTTAATCGACTGATTTCAAACCAAATTAACCGTTAACCAAACTTTCAAAAAATTATTAACCGACTCCAACTAAATTAATTTGATTAACCAACAAATTAACTGAATTTAATCGATTAACCAAATTAATTTGATTTTACCCGAAATTTACACACCCCTAATTTTCCTATGTATTAGCTGTTTTTGCATAATAACTTTGAATCCTCTATAAAATTTGTATCCATCATCTTATATAAAAAATTTGATGAACCTTGACAATCAATATGCTTTATATGATAAAGTTAATGTAGTGAAATGGGTGAATTTTGTTCAAAATTTATTCTAATGATAAGGGATTCACTATCAACTTAAAACAATTCAAACGTGTATTTGAGGCCACTAGAATTTCCAATACAATAACTTTTCCATCATATACAAACATTTTGGTTGACTTTTTTTAAAATTGATTATCTAACATGATTGTGATGTGCAAATGGCTATAATTAACTTAAATCATTTTAATATTTGATGCGAGCACATAAATATGCCAATGATTTAACTATATATATTTTTATCAGCCAATATAAATACAAAACAAGTGAAGGCTAAAAATGGTTGGTGCAACTTGTCAAATATGAATCTAGGATGCTTATGTCTGCTACTATACTCCATAATATCAGACAAACAACTTTTTTTTAAATAATAATAATTATTATTATTATAGTTATAGTTATAATAAGATATAGTGGAATAGAATTATTCATGGATCGAGTCGAATTGAATTTGGATCGGGTTAAATAAAAAAATTAAGCTTCTTTTTTAGGTTTTGAACTCAGTCAAGTCGTATTAAATTTTTATATTATTTTGGTATATAAAAATAAAATTAAAGAATATAATACATCAAATACACTAAAAACATAATATAATTTGACGTAGGGTCCTTACTTAAAGGAGGTAAAAACGTGACAAAACCCGTCTAATTTAGACTAAATATAGGACCCTACTTAGCTTAAACGACTCCCACATGAGAATGTTACCCCTCCATACCTCCCTCGGGGAGGCTTATAGGAACTTCATAGTAACTCAGATGTACCGTGCAAACACGAGGGTAACAACAACATTTTAACTACGCTTAAGAGCGTTACCCCCATACCCCCATCGGGGGGGCTTATTATAACATTTCTTTAATTTCACGATAACTCCTGTTTAAGATTAATATGTAATTGATATCTAACATTCGCTCTAGACCCCCTGAATGAGGGCGAGAAGTGACTATTTATATATTATTGATTTCTTATGCACCCTTGATTTAATCAACTACTAAGGATTAACATCATATTAACTACTTGAATATCATAAGTGACCAATGAAACACCTAGATGTTGGAGCTATTTAGATATGAGCAGTACTTGTTACCATAGCTTTCAAATTCCTCTAGCTTACAAGATGACAATGTAACACCCCTAACTTGTCTACGTCGTGAAATTAGGGTTACAGAGTATTATGATAAATAAGAAATCTAATAAAATCACAAAACTAATCAAATATTAATTTAAATATAAACTATACATAACCAATCATCATTCATGCCATTCATACAAAAATGAGTCTTAAATCAAGTTTATGAGACCCTAAAACCAGTTTGTAAACAATTAAGGACTAATTTGAAACAACAGAAAAATGTAAAAAAAAACTGAAAATAGGGGTCACACAGTCGTGTGTCCAGGCTGTGTGGCCAAACCATGCACAGTTTAAAAACAGGTTTGTCAACAAATGCAAATATATATATCAAATACCTCTAATTTATATGAGGTTAGTAGAGTTGTTGATGATGCTGCTTAGCTTAGGGGTGACTTTAATGTCACTCTTTTGCCTGAAGAATGTTCTAGGTTTGATGGTTCACAGAGTTGCACTTCTAATATGGAAGAATTCAGGGACTATGTTAACTTGCTTGAAGTTGTTGATCTTGGAGCAGTAGGTCCTACTTTCATATGGTCTAATCTTCTGTAAAGCAATTTCGTTGCCAAAAAGTTGGATAGGGTTCTTGTTAACTTTTCCTGGTTTTTGGATTTTTCTCATTCTTATGCTGAGTTTTTGGCTCTAGGGGTGTCAGACTATTGTCCTTTTATGGTGTGGTTTGATAAACCAGAGTATTCTCCTCCCAAGCCTTTTAAGTTTTTTAATTTTTGGGTGAAGCATAAAGACTTCTTGACAGTAGTTGATGAGTCGTGGAAGCAATTAGCGTTAGGTGATCTTATGAGCAGGCTTTTCTAAAGCTTAAAAGGTTAAAAGATAGATTGTGAGTCTTTAACTAAGAGCATTATGGGTGATGCGAGCATAGCCAATGAGCTATCTGTCGAACCCATTGAGTTGCCTTTGGGTCCCGTCACTCGATCCCGAGCTAAGAAGTTTCAAGAAGCTATCTCATGCTATATCGATCGAGCTTGGGGAGAAGAGGTTGAGGGACTAATCGATCATTCATGGATTAGCTCAACAAGCGTCCCATGCAACTTACTCAAAGCTGAATTTTAGTTTTCGTTTTTGAGCTAATCAGTTGCTGGAATAAACATTAATAATGTTTAGTTATTTTTAGTCTAAGTATTTAATATGTCTTGAGTCTATTTAGTATGTCTTGATTAGTTTCGGCAATTAATATGTCTTAAGTTAATTAATATGTTCTAATTAGTTTAGCCGTTTATTCTGTTTTAAATTAATTTAATTTGTTCTAGTTAATACAGCTATTTATTGTGTCCTAAGTTTAGACAATTTAAATATGGTTTGAATGTGTCCTTAGCCGAATTTATGGATATTTGTATGTGATTCATACCAGCTGATTTAGCTAGCTCAAGTTCAAGGAACGACATTAAAGTGAGCTACTGATTAATCTTTTCCAAGTGACTATTCGTGGAGATCAATGGACAAGAAGCTGAATTAAAGCTGCTATTTTGAACTTCTCTAAGCAACTTTTTGTGAACATTAAGAGCCAAGAGTGTTGCTGATTCCTCTTTCCAAGCTGTCCCATCTTGTACACTATCAGCCACAATTATTTTTACCACATTCGGCTGAACCATTGCTTGACTATTGAGGTGTCCAAGCTAATTTTTAATAGCCCAAGACTGTTCAGCTAATCAAAGCAGCACATTAAAGCTTATTATTCCTTCTTGGCCGAACCTAAAGTGTCCATTCAGCTCATCATTCCTTTCAAGCTAAGCTAAGTGACCTAGGAAATTACAAGGGACGTTCAAGGAAGCTTCCAAGTAATTTCAGCTCCATTAAGCTGAACACAAGCTATCCATTCATCTCATTTAGTGTCCATTCGGCTAGCTTATGTAGTGAACTATAAATCTTAGCTCATTTTGTAAGGACTTTTTGATCATTTTATGAATATTATATTACTTTGTGAGTGTTCAACTCTCATAGTTCTTTTTGGACTGAATTGACTTATCAAAACAACTCTTGTGGCGTCAATCCCTTCTTTTTTTTGAACTTATCACTTCATAAGTGTGGCGTTCACCTATACCTGCGGTTTCTATCTTTTATAGATAGCGGGTCAATGTTCTTTATCTCTAAAAGCTGATTTCATCTAAGTGCCATTTAAGATTTGGGTTAACCTTTACCTATAACGTTGGTTCAATCTTGGCCTTAGCCAAATTTATCCATCTATCACCAAACTATCCTTAAACCCTTTGTTTTGAACTTATCTTTTAACCCTTCCTTAGCCATTTTCGAAATAACCTATTCTTACTTAATTTTACGATCGGGTAACCTAAACGACTCAAATCATCACCGAGGTGAGTTCATATCAATGGGAACCTCTCAAAACGAGTGTAGCAGAAACGAAGGGAGTTGGAGGATCTGCAACTTCTTAGTCTTTCTTCTAGGGACAATGAACTAGTTTTGCAGTAGATTGGGCTTGTTAATGCTGATTTGGAGGCCCTCAAGGATGTTGAAGCCAGTTTTTATAGGCAGAAAGTAAGGGTTCAATTGCTAATTGAAGGTGACCAGAGCACCAAAATTTTTCATAATGCAGTTAACGTAAGGCAAAACAAATTTATCATTTGTTTGTTGTTAGATGATGATGGTAACCAGCTACACTCTTTTGATCAATTATCTTTTACAATTGTCGTTTTTTAAGAAAGTTCTAAGGATCCTAATGTGGTTGTTACCTCTGAGCTATTTTTTTCAAAATTAATTTCTAAAACTCTTCCTTCTCAAGTGCAACATGAATTAAATTCAACCTGTTTCAGATGATGAAATCAAAAAAGCTATGTTTAGTTAAGGAAATGAAAAGGCACCAGGGCCTAATGGTTTTTCAGCTTTGTTCTTCAAAACAACTTAAAGTATTGTGGGTACAGATGTTTTGGCAGCAGTGCATCACTTTTTTCTCATTTCAAAGTTGTTGTCTGCTTTCAATGCCACTACTATTATCTTGGTGCCCAAGTGTGCACATGCCACTCACATTAAGTAATTCAGACCCATTTCTTGTTGCAATATAATTTACAAGTGTATTTCAAATATTCTGACTAATCGAATCTCTCTTTTTTTATCAGATCTAATCTCTTCTAGTCAATCTGTGCTTATTAAAGGTAGAAATATTATGGATAAATCTTTCTTGGCCCATAAACTCTTGAGGGGGTATGGTAGGAAGCATATTTCCCCTAGATGTGCCTTCAAAGTTAACTTGTAGAAGGCGTTTGATTCTGTCAATTGGAGGTTCATTATTGTTGTTTTAGGGCTATGAAGGTTTCGGATGTATTCAATGATCGGATTGATGCATGCATCACTTCTTTACAATTTTCCATCTCCATTAATGGTGGCCTAGTATTGTATTTCAAAAAGGGAAAAATGGCTTAGACAGGGGGATCCCCTTTCTCCTATTCTATTTGTTATAGTTATGGAGGTTCTTTCTAGAATTTTGGATATTGCTGTCAGACACGGAGTTATCAAATTTCATCCAAAGTGTAAAAGAGTGAATCATACTCACTTGTCTTTTGCAGATGACCTGTTAATTTTTGTGAAGGAGTCTACAGACTCAGTCTTGGGTATTTGGTGTATTCTTGATAAATTTTATGCTTTGTCAGGCCTCCAGCTCAATGCTTCCAAGAGTGAAGTCTTCATAGCATGGGTTCTAACTTTTGAAGTTGCTTACATGTTGCAAGTTATTGGGTTCAAGGCTGGGCAACTTCTTGTTCGCAATTTGGGAGTCCATTTGGTTCTTAAGCAGCTCTCCATTGCTGACTGCAAGCCCATTCTTGAGAAAAATTTTGATAAACTTCGTCAATGGTCTGCTCGACATTTAAGTTTTGTAGGTAGACTTTAGTTGATCAAGGCTATTTTATTTGGAATTCAGGCATTTTAGAATAGGCAATTTCCATTGCCCCAAGCTGTGTTGAAGCAAGTTAATCATTGTGTGTTAGGTTCTTCTGAAAAGGTAGCAACATCAAAGCTATTGGTGCAAGGATTAGTTGGAGGGATATCTGCTTACCCAAGTCTGAAGGTGGCCTGGGATTGAAATGTCTCGAGAAATGGAATCAAACTTGCATGTTGCAACTATTTTATGCCTTGCTTGCTTCAGAAGGGTCTCTTTGGGTTGCTTGGGTTCGGAATTATGTTTTAAGGTGAAGTTCTTTTTGGTTAGCTGAGCCAAATTCAGCTAGCAGTTGGAATTGGAAAAGGATTTTAAGTCTTAAGAGCTTACAATAGCCTTTGTTAGGAGTTTCCCCATAGGGACTGTTGTGTCTTCTAGGATGCTTTGGGAGGATATAATGAATAAGGCAGTTAAAGTTACTCGGCACAGATTGTTATGGTTCCCTCTTCATGTGCCAAAACATTCAATAATTTCCTGGATGGCTATTTTGAATAGATTGTCAACACGGGATAGACTGTTTTCTCGTAGGGTTACTTCTAAAAGGAATTATCTGTTGTGTTCCTCTGGCCTTGGATCTCGAAATCATATCTTCTTTGAATGTGAATATTCTTACAGTCTTTGGCAGTTACTTTTGGAATTGTGTGGCATTAGGAGAACGGTTGGCTCGTGCGATCAAGAACTATGTTGGGCAATATCTCATCTTAAGCGTAAGTCCCTTATCTTGTATCTTTTTAAGTTAGCTTGGAATGCTTATGTGCATTCTATTTGGTGCGAAAGAAATGGTAGATTATTTGGTAGACCTGCAACTTCTATGGATCATCTGTTAACAAGAATTCGAGAAGTGGTCCGATGCCGTCTTACTGGAAGGCTTATTAATTATTTGAATTCTTATAATAGGCAACTTTGTTTGAACTGGTTTTTGTTTTTCTTTGATTATTTGGTTTGTTGTACAGAACATTGTTGTTCTTTGTTCTTTGTAGCAGGTTTTTTGCTTATTGGATAAAATACAAATACTTATCCAAAAAAAAAAAGAATTATACAATATTCAAACAATAACAATAAAACAATATTAATATAATAGCGAAATGATAGCAAAACAATGAAAAAACAGTACCATTTTTTTTTCAAATTCAGGAAGGGCCAGGGCCTAGCAAAAAAGCTTACTCGAGGCCCAACCTATTTAGAAAACAAGCTTTATTTTTTATTCAAACATATTTTTCAAGACTATATTTTTACTTAAATCCTCCCTCTATTCGATTCGACCCATGAACAAATTTACTTCCGGAGACTTCTTATGCTATTTTTTCTCGTAAATTTTGCAAATTTATTTGATGCGGTGATATTATATATATACATTGACACTATCTGCGCAACTACACGACAATATTATACATTTTCTCATTATTTTTCAATAAGCAAAAATTTGTACTCAATTATACAAAAAAGTGTCAAGATATAAATGAAATGTTATCACTTTTTTTTAAATCATATAAAATTATTTGATAAAATTAACAGGAAAAATAAGTTTATCTCAAAACTAGGAATACATATTTTGAAAATTAGGGAATTTTGAAGTAATTAAATTACAATAGAGGGATTAAATTTGTAAAAAGAAAATGTATAACGATAAATTTAACTTTTAACATTTATCTCTTGTGTCATTTTAAGATTTATTTATTTTAATCACTTTAGCTCTTAATTACCTTTAAGCTTTTGTTTAATTAGGGTTTTTTAGATTAAAAGGTTTAATGGACCTTTAAAATTCAAAGAAATTATTAAAAGTTATTATAACGTTAAATAAAATTTAAAAAATATATAAATATTTAAAATTATCTATATTAATAATAAAATATACGTAAATTATGATGAGAAGTATCATGCTGATACCGTTAAAAATTTAGTAGTTTAGCTAATCCACTTGTAAAAACTACTCGTGCCCAAAAGTTCATTACAGTTCAAATGGATCGATTGTCCCCTATACACCGGATTTACAAAAACTAAATTTATATTTACACCTAATATAATATATATATATATATATATACTTCATGTAGAATTTGAGCTTAAAAATAAGCTCAGACAAGATAAGGTTTTCGGTGAATATTTATATAATATGATTGGACACCTCATGAACGAACTATTTAATTTAATCACCATTAAAATTTTACTAAACCTTAGAAAATAATATATGACTATATCATAATATTTGTTGACAAATGACAATCATGACGAGGACATTGTCATTAATGAGTACACAGGTGGCATGAACATACAGGTGGATTGAGAAAAGTTTGTCTTTTGATTGATATGCATAATGGTTATGCCATAATTATGTATAAATAAATAATTGAAAGTATCACAAACTATATTTTAAGATTGATTTCATTATATATTATATTTTTTAATGTTTAATTTTATTACTTTCAAAGATTACACCAAAGTCCAATAGCAATAAGATAACCCAAAATAAATAAATATTTTGAGTATTAGCTTAATAGACATGAATATTATTATTAATGTAAGATGATATAAATTTGAGTACAATGAAACATATTATTTTTTTATTTATGAGTTAGGGTGAGCTATAGATAATTTTAGGCATTATATTAAAAAGAATAAATATGATTAGAACTTATAATTAGATTATTAAAAAAAACTCTTAATAGAAAATTATATGATATTTGTAAAAGAAAAAAGACAATATATCATTCAAACATAAGGCTCCTATTAAATTTAATTTTTAGTTTAAATTATGAGCCACTCCATTTTTTTTTCAATATTTATTAGATTATGACACATCATGGTATAGATAAAATATTAGGGTAAGTTACATTTAAAGTTACTAAATTATTAGTATATATTTTGATCATTTAACTGGTCACTAAACTATTCGAAAGTTTCGTTTAAGTTATTGAATTATTTGAAAGTTTTTATTTAATTCATTGAGCTGTTAAGTTTCTTTTTAAAAAAGTTCGACTAGTAAGCTCCAAACAATGATTCAATAATTGGTACGATGGATCAATACCCATCAATGAATAGAAAAATATATCTTACATCCATGTCGGTTTGACGATCAATGTCAGAGATAGGATAAGGAAATTGTTTGGATTTTGATTCGCAGATTTGTAATGTTTAAAGTTATTTCATAAAAAAAAACTTAATTGTAGAATGGAAGAGGAATAAAAGCTTTCGATTTTTACAAGTGATTAAAAAGACCATACAACAACAATTTTAACAATCCAATGACTTAATGAAGACATTTGAATAGTTCAATGATTATTCAATAAAATTTTAAAGTTGAGTGATCAAACGTAATCTTACTAATAATTTAGTGATTTTAGGTGTAATTTATCCAAATATTATATGAAAATATATTTAAAAAAAAAAGCGAGTGCTTGAAATTGTAAAATTGAGGCTCAGTTGGATACTTTTCTAGATCTTTTATGAATTCTTAAATTAATTTTTATAAATTTTATATAAAAATATAAAAAATAAAAACAAATTTATAATAATATTTTTATTTTGTAAAAAAGAAAATTGTTGTCTTTGCTAACACTAATTTAATATTATACTTAAATATAGTACTGATTTTATTATTAAAAGAAATGCATTGTGGTTCTCAAAGAAAGGGTCTGGAAGTTTTCATTTTCCATTTGTAGCATGCATGTAATTAATGTGTTCTCTTTAAAAATTGAAATGTGGGTTCCAAAATATTTTCAACCTCTCAAAATATCATTGCAAAATTATTATTATTTAAAAAAAAAGTATATTTAACACGATATCTACAGTGACGTACGATTCAGACGTAATTGAGTTGAATCTAGCTAAAATTAAAGAGGTTCAAGCTTGGGGCGATTTACCACTGATTTTTTTTTTTAATTTGAGAATTCATGATGTTATTTTGAAATTTACTCATATATATTATTTTTTAAAAGATAAATAGAGCGTATTTTTATTGACATGATAGTAAAAATAGATTTTATAAATCGAATTTTTTATTAATCTCTTTTAAAAATTTATCTTACATGACACATTTTCCCTACCACAATAATATTGTAAACTATAAAAAAATAGACATAGAACCAACCATATAAATTATAAATTAATGTTGTTTTATGTTCTTATTTTTTGTGTTTAATTTTCATACAACCAAAGGCAAAGTTTAATTATAACATTTATTAATTTTTTATATATTTAATTAAATAAAAAAACTCCACTATTAATATATTAAGTAAATATATTCAAATTTTTTAATCAGAAACTATTCAAACCCACATTAAGTTTGATAAAAAATTTACTATAATTTTTTAATTTATAAATACGTGAAACATAAATTAAAAAAATATAAATTGAGAATTTCCATATAATATATATAGAACAAGACTCGAATTTAATATTTAAAAAATTTTCAAGACTTTAATCTTGCCATTAATATAATGCACCATTAATTGTTATTTTATTTTTATAAAATTATTGTTAATAATAATTATATTTTATTTTTATAAAATCAAGATTGATGATAATATCGTGATAAATAATTATAGCGTATTTAATATTTTTAATTTGATATATTTATGTATTTAAATTTTATTTTACTCATTATTTAATATAATTCTTTATTTTAATATTATACATATTGCATATATTATTACTAATTAATTTTAAATTATATGTTTAATTATTTATTATATCTTATTTTTATAAGAAGAAGTTTTTATTTTTTATTTATAAAAATATAAATACGGATATAAAAAAAAAAATTGAATGGAGATCAGCTTACAGCCGCTACTAAGTGTCTGCAACATGCATAAATGACAGATCTGCCAAAGAAGAACCAAACAAATTTCCTCTTTGAATAAACCAAATACGAAGAGAAAGTAAAACGCTCTGCTTCTGGCTGCAGAGAAAGAGGAAAAAAATCCAATATTTTTCCCTTTTCCCTGAAACTTAAGGAAACTTCAAACTTGCCTCTTTTAAGGAGCAAGTGCTAAGCAGATCAAGTTTCATTTTCTCGGAAATTTCAGTTTTTCCTTTTCTGTTTCTTCTACAGAAGCAAAGTTGATTCAGTCATCAAGCAAAACAGGTACGAATCTCTTCGATTCTTTATTTTCATTTTTCTTAACATTTGATTCACTCATTACTTAGCAGTCACACACTGCTTGTTCTTCTGCAAATGAAATCTAACATTGTATTTCAAATATGTATATATATACATATATAAATGGAGGAAAAGATACTCATGTAGGAGACGGCTATACTGTTAATTAATTTTCAAGAGAGATTAATTAAGTCGATTTTCAATTGAAAAAAAAAACTTAAATCGATCAAACTGACCGATTCCACAACCACAATTTTAGTTTACACCGTCACGAATCAAAGACTACAAAATTCAAATATTATGTGTTGGAAAAAAAAAGAGATTATTTTGAAAAAAAAATTAAGTGTTAAAAGAAAAAAAAAAGGAAATAGATCGATAGTTGAGCATTATTGACATCTCCACTATGACATGTTTACTTAAAACTGATTTTTTTTTATTCTTAATTTTGAAAATCAAATGGAATTGAATCAGTAAAAATTGATATTATATATTTAATTTTCTTATGACACTTAAAATTCTTATATTAAACAAAAAATATACTTGTTTTATAACAGGAAAGGATAAGAAGTACATATTATCGAAGTATTTTGTCATTCGTTACAAAAAAAAAAAAAGAAAAAGAAAAAGAGGAGAGTAGTTTGTCGTTACACTATAGCCGCGGATGATTCCAGAAACATTCATTTGCTAATTATTATTATTATTATTTTTTTTGGTATAAGCTTAAAACCGATCCAATTGGATTGAGAGAATTTGAAATTTTGACAGATTTGACACCTAAAGTTTTGGTAGTAATAATCAGTTGAAAGCCAGCCAGCTCACTACTTTTATTTTCCCACCAAAGGTAGCTACTGCCAGACCTTTCCCTACTGCTTTTCATTTATTTTCCCTCTTTCTATTTCCAATTGACTTTGGCTTTCATTGTTTTTTTTTTTTTTGTTCATCTTCTTCTTTCTTCATTTCTTTACTTATTTTTTGGATACACAGCCATGAGACAAGGTTCAAAACACCATTCAGAGGTATTTTTTTTCTTTATCTTAGGCTTTTTTTTTTTTTAATATGGGATATCTAAGAGAGGATTTACAGAGAACTTGGGCTGAAATCTGCTGTTTTGGTTGCTTCTGCATACAGCAGTTTTGGCCTAGTGCTTTCATGCGGAAATTGCTCAACATCACTCCCAGAGGCTCCGATTACAGCGCTGATACTGAAGAAGAAGATGACGTTGGTTCTGATTCTGAAACCGAAGGTGACTTTCATCATTTTCTTCAAAATTTGGATTTTCCACAGTTTTTTTTAAATAAGGAAACAATGAGCGAGGCTGAAATTTTTTTTAGCTGAAATTAAATTGTATATTTTAAAGATAGCACGATTTTAATACCCTACATTTTATAATTTGAAAAAATATTAAATTAAAATTTTATATTTTTGGGTGAAAGTGTAATTTTAATATTATTAATTTAAAATTTGATAAATTATAAAGTTATTAAATGGAAAATTGTCCATTTTAGGCCTGCCAACTCCTCTGGCTCCGCCACTGTAAGGAAATATGGGATTTTTTTTGCGGTTTTTATGTGTTGTGGAGTTGTTTTTGAGGATTCGTTTTTGGTTATGGGAATACCTTTGTTTTTTTTTTTTGGGCGGGGGGGTTGAGGCTAAATGTGAATTGGGTTTTGCAGAATTCTTTGAATGTAGCCATGGAAGAGTATCAAGGTTTAAAGAGAGCAGAGAGGAGGAGCCTCCGTCTGATCTAAATGGTAATGATTTTGATCCATTACTAACGTCGAAGTTCTCATTTTGCTATATCATTTGGGTCCAAGTTATCTTCTATTTTATTGACGCTCGAGACTTGTGGACCGTCTAGTCCGAAAATTTGGGTCGTAGAAATTCAAAATTCAGTTTTATTACCAGCTGGTCTGTGAAGGAGCCGAACTGAAATGGTTCTGATATTGGGTTTGACGTTTCTTTTCAGCATAAGATGGTTGATGATTTAGTACAAAGCTTATTCAGTTTAATTAGAATTGAGAGAAGATAATGCAACCATGCCCGGGCCCACGAGTCCAGCCCCTTTCATTGTTTTTATGTGCAGTCAGTGGGCTCTTTTAAATGGACAGTGTGTTTGATACGATTAGTATAAAAATAACAATAACAGTAAAATTAAATATTATAATGTGAGATAAAAAGAAAGTTAAACCCACCAAATTGGAAGTAAATACGCATCAAAGGATGGAATCATGTGTGAAGGAAGTTTTTATTTATTTATTTTTATTTGGCTGGGAGAGAATTGATCAACATGATAAGAGTTTTTTAATGACGGTTTGTTATTCACGGTGGAGAATTTATTTTATTTATTTATTAATCTTCTTGCTTTTCCTTGCAATTTGTTGCTATCTATACGGATGTGCACTTCTAGCAATACTTAAAAGGACACATGAGGGCCACATAAAAATGGAATTATCCATAGCATCTGACTAAGCCAGTGTTTTAAGACTAGAAAAATTTCAGTTTTAGCTCATAACTTTATTATTTGCAACCAAATTACCTTTCAAATGCTGTGAAACTAATTAGTCAGGTACTATTATTTATCCGTACAATTTTTAGGAGGGAACTTTTTAACCTCTTGTTCAGTTTAATCAAATTTTCCTGCAACCAGAGACTTAGGCTCCGTTTGTTTGCCAGTAAAATATTTTCCGGAAAATAATTTCTGAAAAATGATTTACTTTTCTGGAAATAATTTACTTTTCTGGTGTTTGGATGAATCTATGTAAAATATTTTCTGTTTTTTGTAGATTTCCTGAAAATATTTTATAAAAGCTGTTTTAAATTAAACAAATATATATTTAAGAATTTATTATCTTTTCATTGTTTATTTGAGTTTATTATATATATATATTAATAAATTTATATTTTAAATTGTTTTTACATATATTGCAATGATTTTAAGTGCCAACTAGATTTTAGTATATTTGTTAATACATATTTCATCTGGCTAAATTATACAGTTTTTATACAGTTTTCACTCAAATGCATAATTTAGCCGGATGAAGTATATATTAACAGAATATGGTGAGAGTGGAGGAAGATTTTCCGGAAAATGTCTTACCGATTAAAAATCTGTAAGACATTTTCCCTAAAATCGCTTCTCATTTTCCCGTGTTTCTGAAAACGTTTTAGCAATGTTATAATGTAATCTTTTGAGGCTTTACGAATCTCCAATCCAGGGAGTGGGATGAACTACTCTCTTGATTTCTTTACTCCCTGCATACTCAAGTTCTCTTTTCCCTCTGTTTGAGTTCAGATAATATTACAAGGATAAGGAGAAGGAGACGAAAGTCAGAGACTTTTAGGGCACAATACATAGACTCAAAGGAAATAAGGTGCACTGCCTCTCCCTTGTTGATTTCACGCATAAATCTTAAACGTGTTGTGTTATTTTTGTAACTCAAAGGAGTTTGGTTGTTGTAAGGGTTGTTTCTGAAACCTTGTATTTTGTCCTATCTAATTAACAGAATATGCGTTGGTACCTGGAATGTTGGTGGTAAGTTTCCACATGACGACCTAGATATTGATGACTGGATAGATATCCATGAGCCTGCTGACGTCTATGTGTTAGGGTAAGTATTTTCCTGAGATGCATTTTAAACTTTCTTCATTTTCTGGTTGTACACTTGAAGCTGGTTTTCTTTCCTTATCGTGTTGTAACCACAGGCAATGTTTTCATGGAAAAGTTTTTAGGTAACTTTCATGTTGTTTGTATCAGCTTGACCTGAAAATCCCTGTAATTTGTTCATGTCAACTCAGAATTTGGTGTATCTTGCTTTTAGCAGTTATTCCTATCTTTGATTTTTTGTTATGTTCATCTTAAAATATGATAATTACTTTATTTTACAGTTTTCAGGAGATAGTACCATTAAATGCTGGGAATATATTTGGTGCTGAAGATAGCCGCCCAGTTCCAAAGTGGGAAAACATCATTCGTGAAGCACTCAATAGAATTCGACCTGCAGCTACCAAAGTAAAATGCTATAGTGATCCCCCGTCTCCATCAAAGTTTGAGCCATCTGATGATGTCCGGAATTTAGATGAGGAGATAAGTCTTGAAAGTGATAGTGATATTGGTGAAGAAATTTATCCATTGGATGAAGAACCCCTTGGTTTTGATGAATTCAATAATGCAGCTGAAAGTAAAACATTGTTCACTAATTCTGGGGTTTCAGAGTGTAATGATGGTTCCAAACTTGATGTGCCGGTGGAGCAGGATTTACAAAGGCAATTTTCTTCTCCAAAGAAGTTAGATAGACTGAATTGCTTGCGGATGGAGGGTTATGCTGAAAATGTAGAAGCCCCAGTCAGTCAACAAAAAGCAAAATTTACTAGAATGCTTAGTGGGATTCAACAAAATGGAAAATTAACCAGAATTCTTAGTGGGACTGAAAGGATTGGTTTGAGCTGGCCAGAACCTCCACTAAATTTGCTATCTCAGCATGTTTTGGACAGACCATCTTCTTTCAAATCAGTCAAATCTTTTAGAGCAACCAAGTCTTTTCGAACATATAGTTCCTTCAAGTCCATAAATGACATGGCATCAGGAATAGCTTTGCTTGCAGAACTTAACCTTGAATCCCTCATGAAGCGGAAAAGAAGATCTTCATATGTAAGAATAGTTAGCAAGCAAATGGTAGGAATTTTCCTCACTATTTGGGTCCGTAGGAGTTTGCGCAAGCATATTCAGAATTTGAAGGTGTCTACTGTTGGTGTTGGTGTAATGGGCTACATTGGTAACAAGGTATGTTCCTACCAGTAATGCTTGTTTTTGGAATTTTCTTTTTTGTCTTAAATTGAATGTTCGCTTTTTTCTGGGTCATGTTAGCACCTCATGGAACAGGTTAGTTTGTATATTGTGATGCTGTAGTCCATGTAATGTTTTAGATTATACACTTCAATATTTAGGCTCTTTGTAGCTAAGCTGGGGTGTGCCATAAACTGAATCATAACACTTAGAATCCGAGGATTATAACTTGGCCAGATGCACTTCTTTTTAACTAATTGATTACTTTTTTACCTCAAATATTGTTCCCCCTTAGCATCAAAAGTCAAATGTCACTAAACTCAACTATAACTTTGAGCTTTGAGCCTGACTTGTGAAGACTAATTCTTATTTCTTGATGCTGGTAATTGGTGTAGGTATTTTTCAGTGCATGGCATCTAGAAAATGTGATTTGTAGTGTTTAACAGCATAATTTTATTTCTTTGCAAGTTAGTGTAGATTTTGTTATTGGGGTAAGAATGCCGTGCATTTTTTTCAGATTTTTTTAAATGATCTAACTAGCAGAGATAAGTACGAGGGATTTAGTAATTTAATTACGAGGGATTTAGTAATTTAATATATATTTTAAGGAAGATCAGACCCCACTTATTCATAATTTTAGGGAGTTCTTATAGGGTCGAGATTCAGTAAGTGGCCTTGGTGCCTTGAGAATGGATCCCTACTGCCCCAGGGCCACTCACTGATTGGGGCTATTGTCAGGGATGAGGTAATGCTACAACTGGATATACAGGACAGCCTTTGCACTGGAGTGAGGAACGTAGCATAGAAGAAGATTAAGGCACATTAGAAACATGGACGCTTGAAAGTAGGTGATTGAGACATGAACCTTGAGGGAGTATGGAAGATCATGTAGCCAGTGAGTTGGTGATGAATCATTTTTAGTGATAAGGAATGAAGTATAAGATAGGGTTGCTACATCTGCCCTTTGTCACTTGTGATTTAGGTAAATCCCATGTGTCAGCAAATGACTCGTCATGGTAGGTACTTAGAGACTCCACAGGGGTCAATGCAAGAACCCACGGTTAAGCAATCTCAGATTGAAGCCTACAAAACCTAAATGATCTATGACATTGGAAAGAACTGGTAGCAATGCAAGATTTCTGCTACTGCACCCAGGGTTACTCCAATCGAATGTCTAGTCTTTACCGACCTAGTTACGTGTGCAGTGATAGTGTGATACATGCAAGAATGGTGAAAGAAACTAGCAAGTCTCTGTATTATAGGGACCTGTTCAAATTAGTCCCTTTACTATTAAATGAATCAATTTAGTCCTTGCTCTATTAAAAAGAACAAAATAAGGCTAGATTTTAACGAAGTTAACATTTACTGTTTAAAAAATATCATTTTTTGTTCAACAAAGTTGATATTTTTAAAGCTTTTATGGTTTGCAAATGAAAATTTTAATTTGGAGTTGAACTACCAATGAAAAATCCATTTCTTGTCATTTTTTAAATAGTAATGTTATCTCGGTTAAAATTTAGGCTTATTTTATTCTTTTTACTAGTATAAGATTAAATTGGTCTATTTAATAGAGTAACTAATTTGAGGGACCTGGTAGGTACTTTCACCCTACAAGAACTGAAAGAAAGTTCCAAAGAATAAGATATTATGGTTACAGTAAGTCCAAACCATGCATCTACAACATCTCACTGATTTTTTGCTTCCATGTTTTGTAAATTCTGCTTATCGGTGGTAATTATTGAAGCAATTTATTAGAAACATACTACTACATTCTTTGTCAAAATTTGAAGCTGTTGATCATGTTGTCATTCAATTCTGCCGTCTTTATCTAATATCATGGCCTTTTTGACCCCCAGGGATCTATATCAGTCAGCATGTCCATATATCAAACACTTTTTTGTTTTATATGCACCCACCTGACATCAGGTGAAAAAGATGGAGACGAACTGAAAAGAAATTCTGATGTGCATGAAATACTTAGACGAACTCATTTTCATTCTCGTTCTGCAATTGGACTTCCCAAAAGCATTCATGATCATGAGTGAGTATGCTTTAATATCTACTTGCAGTGTGAATTTGTGGTTGTGGTTGTTTACTCATCCATCATTTTTGATGTTGTATGCTTGGAACATGTAGTCTTTGTGGTATATTAACCCCTGAAAAAATTATTCATGTCTGATAATTGGGCCCCTTGTACAAGGATTAATTTGGATCTTAGTGCCTATAAGCAGAATCTTAGGAGAAATTCTTAATTTAAATGTACCTCCCAAGAAAAGATATATTTTATGCTTATTTTTTTCTTTATTTAATGAGATGTTATGCTTGGTCAGGAATCAGAAAACCATTCTTTGGATTGTACACTTATATTACTCATCTATCATTTGCCTAACTATATAACAGATACGCCTTTTCATTTCAAGCAGAAAAATAATTTGGTTTGGTGATTTAAATTACCGACTCAACCTGTCATATGATAAAGCACGAGATTTCATCTCCAAGAGGGAGTGGTCCAAGTTGATTGAGAGAGACCAGGTAGTTTACTTGTCCTACGCAAAGTCTGGGTCATTGCAGTTTTCTTATTTGGTATGAACTTTTGGAGGAGGTTGATAGGATGCTAGTGTAGCTATTAAATATATTATCATGACAGCTTGTACGAGAACTGCAAAAAGGTCGTACATTTGATGGATGGTCTGAGGGTGCTTTAAATTTTGCTCCAACATACAAATATGAGTTAAATTCAAAGAAGTACTACGGAGAAGATCCCAAGATTGGGAGACGAATTCCTGCATGGTATGCTTAAAGACAATTATAAGATCTATGGTCCATCCTTTGTTGTTTCTTTTTGTCTGATGAATTTCTTTTGTTCTTTTTTTCTTAATGCACCTCATCTTTCAGGTGTGACCGCATCCTTTCACGTGGTAAAGGAATGAGGCAACTAAGTTATAGGAGAACTGAGCAAAAACTTTCTGATCACCGCCCTGTTACTGCCATATATATGGCTGAGGTTGAGGTATTTTGTCCGAAGAAACTACAGCGTGCACTCACCTATACCAATGCTGAAATTGAAAATGAGGAAGTTGAAGCAGAGGATTTTGACTACTGATGTTGGAATGAGTCCATTAGTTGGATCAGGTGAGTGGTTTGCTATGTTTTCTCGTCCAGGAATACAAGTATGTCCTTTCTACCACAAGTTGTAAATGTCATGATGCATACTGGGGAAACAAAGTAATGCTGGCTGCACATAGTTACTAGATGTAGGGTGAGAGGAGGAATGGTTGAAGTTGACTAGAACCTAGGAATAAGGTAAGGAAACAAGATTAAACGCCTTTAAGAGAAGCAGTCTATGTTGCAGTAATGAGAATCTGTTTGTAGAAGCATGGATTAGTATATATAGGTTGAATGGTGGTTAATATTTCCATTGAGAATTTGAACCCCATTAAGTTTTAAGGTTATTTTTCTGAAATTAACGTGAGACACTTGGTGGTTGCAAACTATCTTGTGTTGTGGCACGCATCGAGGATTACATGAAGGTAAGTGGATTTTTTTTTTAAAGTAGATGAAATTGATGCTAAATCAAATACCCTAGTAGCAGATCTGTGTTTTATCTAACGTCTATCACCATTTGTCATGACATGGAATTCTATTCTGATTGGATGAAATAGATAGAAAATTGGAACATGGAATTAGGTGATCCCATGCTAGAAAGGTTATTAAGAACAAGTCATTTTTCCTGATTTTTATCACATCCCCTAATACCACAAACTAAGAACTTGAAAGTTGAAACCAAACTTATGAAAGGGATTCTGATGACATGTCCATTTTACATGTTATGTCGTATTGAATGTACCAAAACATGAGAAGTCTTGGGTCCAGGTTCTTTTCAGCAGTGGGTCCAATACTTCCGTAAACATATGCTTTGTTTATTTCTCTAAACAAAAGGCTTGCTTTCTGATGCAGGATGGGTTAGCCGAGAGATATGAAGGGATGCTAATTTATGCCTGAGCCTTTGAGGCTGGGGGTGAGAGCTTCTATAACTCTTGATATTTCCTACACTTTAGATTCATTCATTTTTTTTTTTTCATGTTATCGTATTGTACATTGGAATCATTGTATAAATGCATCAATTCTAGGGGTTCCACAAATAGATTCAAGAACAATGCCAAATAAAAATCAGAGCATAGTTTGCATGTAGGCATTCAGCATCGGAATAAAGTTTTATAAATTTTCCCTTCTGCCAACAGCTTTTTCTAGCTCATAAAATCTCGGTGTTGTAAAAAGATATATAGTCAATGCATGTGTTTTGGTGCTATCTTTTTGTCAAAAAAAAAAAAAAAAAAAAAAAAAAAAAAAATATCCTCTATCTCTCTGCTTTTGGTGTGTGAAAAGTGACCAGTGGTCACATGAATCTTGACTTCTTGCATGGTAAAAAGAAAGAGCCACTTACATAGTCACTTTAACATAAATGTACTTTTACCATTATTTATAACTTCGTATTTTTGACAGTCTTTCTATAGCTTTAATATAGCAAATATCTGCGAGTGACGTTAAAGAAAATATGTTTTTCATAAATGTATGCAACCTAAGGCCTGTGTGCTTCTCTCAACCAGATACATGGTGACCTTAGGCAGGTCATTACATTAGCCATTAGATGTTTCTTTATTCAGCTATCTTCTGTATAACATGCCATGACTAACATTTTCCTAAGCTTTTAAAGATAAAAGATAAACCATTTTTATCTTTTTCCTGTACTTCTTTTGGTTGTGAAATGAAAGTATGAAAGGATTCATTTATATTAAATTTGAAAGATCATCAAATGTCGTGCTGATCTATCTGGGTTTTCTGTAGAATTATTTTTACTTCACTGTTTGGTCTTTGAGATTGGGATTTACTCATCATGGTTTAATTGTTTGCCTGTCTTGAGGAAAATTCCAAATGAATACCAAACCTTGAATCTTACACCTAACCAGGCCTAAATTACCGAATTCACTTCAAGTTTATATGTAAACCGAGGTAGTTTTTAATGTATCAGTGTCTTATTTTAATGTATCATTTTGAGTTTATTGATATTTTTATTTTCACACAAATATATATATATATTTATAGTTTAATTTTTAGTTTCTTAATAAATTATATTATATATATGTGCAAAAATAATTTAATTACATTTATATAACTTATATTATACATTTATATTATAAGTTTTTAAAGTTATTAATTAAGATAAATAACGTAGTTTAATAATTAACTTAATAATTTCAAGTTTTAATGTAGTTTTTAAAATGATTTAAGACAAATAAAAAATAAAAAAATAGGTTTAAAATATAAAAATTTTGTACTAATCTTGTTATTTACCAGTTTAAGTTAGTATTGATTGAAATAAGTATAAATATATGAAAGGCCAAAATACATCGAAAATCTTGATCAGAATGAAATTTAAATTATTTGGTACTAATTAAGGACTAAAATAAAAGTACACCGTTTGATACAACCATTATCGATATGATAAGAGCCACCCTGATATAAAGCAATGTAATGGTTAAACAAATTAAAAGATGAGGAGGGTTTGGCAAATATAACCCGAATCTTAGGGTGAAAACCTCTCTGTTTTTTTAAGTTAATGTCACATTTATCCTCTAAACTTTAGGTTAATGCTAACTCTGGTCTGGCACGTATACTAAAAAACAGAATTACAGTTTGGCATCTTTAATATCGTTCCACATGGCTTATGCTATCAATATAAATGTAAAGAGCTTAAAAATTCAATATAACTTTTCACATGTACATTACATGATAGGCTAATGACAAATAAGTGAAGATCTCTGATGGTGATAAGGGGTTGGATAGTATGTATAACGAAATTATAGTATTTCTTTTAGAGTTTCACTATCACAAATACAATATATTTACAATTACAAGTGTAATATTAGTTTAGATATATATTTGATTAAACACTATGATTTTGCTTTTTGATAATTAGATTTAAGGATTTTTTTAGTTAAAATTTTCAATGAGAAAAATGTCATGTTTAGGTATGTTAAACATACTCAAATAAAGATATTGTTGCTACCATGCTTTGCAAGTGGTTTATCTTGCATCGTGCATGCTTCGTCTGGGACCAAGGATATGCCACTTAACTACCCTAATAACCCAACCACACAAATGAGAAAGTGCCGACCTAACAAGGAATGACTAAATGACAAGCATGTCTATTAGAGAAGGACGCGTGGCATAAAAGAGTAAACTTTATATATACATCTCTTGGCTCCATAGTAGGGGAGTCTTCTTCTTCTTCTTCCTCCTTATGCTTTAACAGCTTTCTCCCCAATTCAACAATATCTCAACCACCTTCTCTTCTCTTAATGGCTCTTCACCCCCTTAGGGTTAACTATCTTTTCAAATTCGTCCACACGTTTTCATAATGAACAATCCTTGCAAATATAGATGAACAAGAACAAGGCCCCTAAGCTCAATCGCAAACCTAAACAACTTAAGATTAACAATTATCTAGTGCACGACAATAATTCTCCCAATAGAAGACACAATCAAGTCGTCATTACGATCCGTATAACCTGTATGATTATATTATCCACATTATGTAAGCTATATACAATACCCCCACTTAGATATTATGTTAATTACTGAATTAACAAAGCCAGCCTTATACCTCTCATGGTGAATAGACTTTGCAAAACCTTAACTTTAGCTTATAACAGTTTATGAAAGTGTAAGAGAAAATGATAATTACTGAAAAACATATATCTATATAGCAACTTTGTAACAACAACAGCAAGAAGTAAACTTGCGAAACAAGAAGATCATTAAAAAGCTCAGGGTAAACAAAGACCTTTAAAAGTAAAATCCAACCAGAGGTAAAAAGAAGAAATCTCCCAATCTTTTCTTAACAAGTGGAGGAAACCAAGGTCTGATAGAAATCCAATGATGAACCCCCCATATCATTTGCAAATGCAAGATCCTTAATAATTAGCTCACTTTTCTTAAGATCAAATACAAGCCCTCAGAAAAGAAAATAAAGCTTTTTGTAATACCAAGTCCGTTGAATTTGAATGAGACTATTCCAATAAGACTTTGGCTCTAAATGTGGCAAGAAAGTTCATGTCTCCAACTTTGATGTTGCCTAAGATGACCCCTAAGAGCATTTGGCACATTACAACAACCACATGAATATGCTAGGCACCTTCAATGCATTGAAGTGTCTTGCCTTCTTGATGATCTTAAGAAACCATGCAAGAGATTGGTATTTTTCCTCTCTAAGGGGGGCTCCATTCATTTTTAAATGAGCTTGTAAACCTATTTATGAGTAGGTTCTTTTATTAGGATTTTGTGCCCTTAGTGCAAGGATTACGTCATTCTACTTATAATTTTTGAACTGATTGGATAAATAAAATTCCATAATTAATTTATTATATCTTTGCATGATTTTCCTCAAATGATTTTGGCATGAAAAGAAAAATAAATGAATACATATTAGCTAATTGATTACCTAAAGGTTTAACAAATATTAAGTTGCATCATATTGTAGGATGATGACACGAGAAGCAACTTATATGAGTACATAATCTAAATTGTTCGTAGTTTATGGAATAAAAATGAGCAATTGACTCATAGGGTTAGTCCAAATTGAGAGATACATTATCTTAAGTATCAGAGCAGTTGACTTTCAGAAAATAAAAACATATGCGTGATTGTCTATATTGACAATACATTAGACTAGAACCATGTATAATTTATCTTGGATCCATTTATGAATTTATTCACTTTTAGCGTTCATGGTGTGACTTACCCTAATACTGAGTAAGTAATTAACCAAGTTTACCTATGGATTAGTCCCTCCCAATGAGTTCTAATAGAACTCTAATTTTTATTGAAATATTATTTTCCCCTTCTATCTATTCTAGTAGAACTCTTGTGATTTTTTCCCTATATATAGAGGCTAGGGGTTGCTAAAATATCAACACGTATATTTGAGGATACTCTGATGAATTTTAGTGAAAATTTTATTTGGGTTATTTTTTTGAACTCAAATAAATTCTATTTTTTGTGAGCACTTTTAGTTCAAATTTGTGAGATTATAATTGTATTTTCCTTGCAATTATAATTCAAATTTGTGAGATTTAATTTTTCAGTTTTGAATTTCCTCTAGAAAAAGTTGACTTTCCCTATTAGAAAGTCTCAATTTTCATCTTATGTTCGGTTCTTTAAATAGAGCCCACATTCTAAGCATTTGAGGGTTCAAAAATAGCAGAAAAGATCATTCGACTGAAAGCTAGAAGGATTTAGATACTAGATCCAAGATTCAACATATCTCCCTAGCTCGAAAACATAACTATCAAATTTGGTGAATAATAATATCACAACTAAGGTATGATTTTATGAAAAGTTTTAGGATTCCATTATGCAACAAAACTATTTTTCATAACATATTTTCAATAATTGGTATCAAAGTCAAGTTGTGCTATATCTATTAGTATAAATAGTTATCAAATTGTTTCCTCTTTTTCTTGTTTGATTAAATTGATGGAAAGTGGCATTCTTAATATTAAGCATGTTTTGGGTATTTATATGTTAATGGATGTTTCTTAATTATATAATTATTGTATTATGTAATTTTGCTAAAGTTGTAGTTCCTAGAATTGGATTGATTGTATTTAGGTTGTTTTTTGGATATGTAATTATACCGTGGACTATCATATTCACGTAGGTTTTCTAATTTTTTGAAATTAGAAAATCTTATGAGGCAACGAATTAGGAATCTTGTAACAAAATTTAGAACAGAGACCCCGCACCCCAAACATATTCAATGAGCAAATTGGCACACCTCTCTCGGAACTTCAGATTTTGGCTTAACGAGTTTTTGATCTAGTGTTTGAAATCTGTTTGTTGCAAAACTTTAGATTTTTTGTATGATCAAAGTTTCAAACATCATGGAAAGATCAAAATTTGAGAAGAAGATTCAAAAACTAAGGAAACTAAAAAGTTTTTTTTCATAAACTTTCAAGAAATAATGACAAACACATTTATAATCGAGATTAGATGAGTTTGTATGCAGGATTGATTTCATGGTCGACCATCCAGAAAAGTTCAAGACCCAAAGTATGCTTTGGAAAAACTTTGTAATCTTTTTACAATTCATCTTTTTCTTAGGATGGAACCATGGAAACTTTTGTTGGTCTGAGTCGATTTTATTTTCTATTATGGATTTGATATTGAGGATATATTGTATGATTAAATTCCAATGAAATCAATAAGCATCCCATGCATATATGATGAAGCATGTTATATAGATTGGGGAAAGCTGCCACTTGATCCTATTTTTACATTTAATCATTCATTCATGAAACTTGAATTCAAAAACCTTGCATATTTTTAAAAGATTGAGTGGGAGAGGGTTCCTAAACAAGACTCACGGTCTCCATCAATGGTCTCTAAGTGATAACATGATAATACTTCGAGTCAGTTTTACCCTGGTCACACCCTATGGTAAATATTATCATGTGGGTTCACTAGGTGAGATTTCTTTTAAGAGAATAACTAGTCATATATGATTCTTGTTGAGATTATCCTACGAAGACTCATATTGAGAACATATTTATGATGGGTGTTGTGTTAACGATTATACACTCAAGATTATTTAAATTACATAACTTCCCATGAAGATATATTTCAAATGTGAAATGATTATTAATATGTGTGGTGGTGTATAATGGTTTAGATTCTCATATTAATTGAATGAAATCCATGTTCTTACTAGTTGATTATGATTACCCCACGATAACATAATTTAATGGGTGCAAGAATTATTGTTGCAATGACTTGTATTTTTTCAAGGGTTAATGTAAGAAACATGCATTATGTTTAATGTATCTTGTATATTGCAAAACTAGTTGAAATATTTTCTCAATAAAAAGATAATTAATTTTTGGTAAATTTTATTTTCAATTCGAAATGACATCAACTCCTCTCAATAATATTCTAACTGAAAACAAGTTGAGCGAAAATAATTATAAGGAATGGAAACAAAACTTGCACATTGTTCACAACTACAAAAAAACACAAGTTTGTGCTTGATGAAGCATGCCCTCATAAGGCCCAACATGAGGCAGAAGCCCATATGAAGGACTTAAATGAAATAGCTCGTTGCTATATACTTGCAATTGTTAGAATCACTCTGCAAAAGCAACATGAAAGCTATAAAAGTGTTTAAGAGACCGTGGAAAATTTGGAGGGCTTATTCAAAGGCTAAGTAACCTTAGCTCAATAGTTTGTGATAACCAGTTTGATGAACATTAAGCAAAATCTTAGAAGTCCAATCAAAGAACATATGGGGTTCTTTACAAAAATGGAGGACAGTAGGGTTGAACTAGATTATAACATCCAGATTGAAATAGTGCTTAGAACTTTGTCTAAGGACATTACAGGCTTTAGGTGTTAGGATCTAGTATCCAAAGTGTAGTTTATTTGTCATTTGTATATGAAAATTTTCAAACACATTGGTTTAAATAAAATTTTGGTTAATCACATTAATATCATTTATTTTTATCCTTGATGATTTTTGCACACAAAGCAAAATGCAAGCAAATATCGGCTCATTGGTTACCTAATGTTTAACTAATACTAAGTTGCATTACGTAGTCAAATCGTAATGTAAGAAGACAACTTGTATTAGTAAGTGATAAACCATAAATGTAACATGTTTTAATCCCATGCTTGACATATTTCTAAATGATTTATTACATAAATTAGTGAATTTGATGCTCCTAATCCTTTAATTTCATGTTTATATACTTAAGTGAGTATAAGGAAGCAAAAGGAGCAGAAAACGGGCCAAAATCGGACAAAACAGGTTGTCTTAAGGATCTACACGGCCAAGCCAATTCCACACGGGCTGAGCACATGCCTATGAGAACCACACGAGCTGGCCACACACCCATGTGCCAGCCTGTGTCGATATCGCTCCCTGTTTCCAAAACACGCGAAAAAAGCCAATTTTGAGGGTTTTTGAGCATTCTAAAGTTTATATATACACACTAGAAGAGGACTTAAGGAAAAACACAGAGCAGAAAGCAGAAATTACTCGAAGAAAGCTATTGGAATCATCTCGGAAGCAAATCCATTTCAAGAGTGAAGATCTCCATTCAAATTTCTCTCGAAGTTTATTTGGGTTTTTTTATGTCTTGTTGTTTTTATAAATTTGAAATGTTTTCCTTTTACATTATGAACTAAACTCCCTAAATACCTAGGGAGGATGAAGCCTACGAAGGATCTTATTATTTAATTATCTGAATTACACGATAAATACTTGTTCTTGTTCTTAATTATGTGTTCTTAATCATTGGCTTAATATTTTCAAAATATTAATCCAAGTTTGATGTGCTTATTCAGTGGAGCAAAAGTCTCTATTTAAGAGTAGACCTAGCATAATTAAGCGGAGTTGATTGCAATCCTAGAAATAGGATGACATAAGTCTGCAGGATTAGAGTCAAATCTAATAGGGGAATCCATAGATCGAGTTAATGCGACGATAGGGGTTTTAATTAGAAAGAGATTTCAATTAATCGACCTAGAGTCAATTGTTTTTAGTCTCGAAAGAGATATTAACATAATTTAGGGATTTCTACAGAATCAAGATAAGTGAATAAATCATTTGATTCAGAGTTAGAATACTAAGTGAAGTCTAGATGGATTCTTTCCTAGGTATTGTCTCTTTCATTGGTTTTCTTAAGTATTTTCCCAATTCGATCTCTGTCGCGTTCATAGTTAATTAGTTTAATTTTAGATTAAAACATCTCCTTCAATTATTAGGCTAAATAATAGAAAGATAGTGATTACTAGTACTTTTAGTCTTTGTAGATACGATATTCCGGACTCACCATAGCTATACTACTATTCGATAGGTGCGCTTGCCTTCGTCGAAATATTAGTTAGTTTCATGACCCATCAATAAGTAATATAAAAGGTCCATGTCTGATGAATCTAAATTGAGCAAATTGATTAAAGGATTATCATGTCATCTATCAAGTCAAAATGGGTAGATACATTGTCTCTGGTATCAGAGTGGTTTACTTCCAAAAGATACAGACATAGATGCTATTGTTTGGACTAATGATACATTAAATATGACCCAAGTTAAATTAATCATGAGTCCATTTATGGATTAATTCACTTGTGACGTTCATAGTGTGGCTTACCTCAATCCTGAGTAAATGACTAACTATGTGTGTGTGGCTCATATACTTTGATGTATTAAAAGCATGAGTTCAAATAACTAAAAAACTGAAAGTTGGTATGTTGGGTATACCACTTCTGCATGAAATAGCTACATTTACAATAGCAGAATTCATAGCCTAATAAAAGGAAAATGGTATCCTCTCATTGACATTACATGTTAGATGGAAAAGTAACATGGTCACGAGTCATTTGTCTAGGAAAAATGATTTAATTACTATTTGTTAGTAATTAAATTTTTCATGAATAAAGATGTAATGGTTGTCATAAGATAAAATAGGATCACATTAGGTGAACAAACTTAACCCAAAAAGATAAATGATATCCTATGAGGGTAAAACACTTATGACAAGGTCATTGAACAAGTACTTTTTGAATGGTTTTCGTAATGGTATATAATAAGGGAGAGTTCAATCATGGTACTTTAATAGAATGACTCTATGATTAAGTATACTTAATTACTACACTTAAAACACCAGATCCAACAAGTATCAGTTGAAATGAAGGAGCCAGGCTAAAACGAATTGCATGTAAAACTGATACTTGTTGGATCTGGTGCCCTAAGTGTAGTATTTTAGTCTATGTACACTTGTAATTTTTTCGAATAGATTGGTTGATAAAAAAATTCATTCACTACATTAATATACTTTGTATAATTTTCCTCATATGGTTTTTTTGCACATAAAGCAAAATAGAAGCAAATGTTTCTCACTGGTTGTCTAATATTTAACTAATACTAAGCGGTATTACATGGTCGGATTGTGATACGAAAAGACAACTTATATTAGTAGACGAACTTAAACATGTCATTATTCTAATCAGAAATGAGAAAACCAATTGAAAGACTAATATGCCTTCATCAAGTCCAATTGGGGAAATGCTTTGTCTTGGGTATCGGAGTAGATGACTCCTAGAAGATAGAGACATATATATGATTAACTGGACTGACAGTACATCAGACATGACCCAAGAAGAATAGATCATGAATTTTTTTATGTATTTATTAAATTGTGACGTTCATAGTGTGACATACCTAAATCTTGAGTGGATGACGGTGTATGTACTCGCGACTCGTATACTTTGATGTAAGTAAAAGCCTGAGTTTAAATAGATAAGGAACGGAAAGCTGGTGCATTGGTTATGCGACTTTTGTAGTATGTAACATCATTCACAAAAGTAGAATTCATATACTAAGACATGGGTAAATGATATCCTCTCATTGATATTACATGGTTGATGAAAAGTAAACGTGGCCACAGGTCATTTGTCTTTGTGGTGAATGACTTGATTACTATTTGATGGTAATTGACTTTTCATGAAGGAAATAGTTACCATGAGATAAAATACGATCATATTGAGAGAATTGACATTATATCAAAGAAATTAAGAATATCCTATGAGGGTAACACACTTATGACAGGGTCATTGGGCGAGCACTAATCGATTTGTTTTTATAATGGTATGTCATTAGGGAGAGCTCAGTTACAATACTATAGTGGAATGATTTTGTGACTAAATGAGTTTATAATTAGTAGGCGAAAAGCTAGAACTTAATTATAAATTATTTGAGCCCTAATTGCATATGTCCAATCGGTCCCTCCGCTTGCTCTTTGAAACCAGAAATGAACTACATGTTGGATCAAATGAACAGAAATGACTAGGAATGGTGAAAATAGAGAAATGATAAATCATTTGGAAATGATTATGATTTTCTCCAAAATGAAAATGAAAATGGAGAAATAGAAACATCTGAAAATGAATGTAGTTTCTCCAAAATGAAAATGACTAGAAAAATGAATTTATATTTTTTAAATTATATGAAGTTCGAAAATGAAAATAAATCAATTGGTTTGAAAATGAAGTTCGAAAATATATTTTCTCATAGATTCTTTTACAGTAAAGTCATCATGATTTTAATGGAACTAGAATTGGGTTGAGAAGATTATTTAATTTGAAATATATTGATAAGTTTATTTTGGGAAATAGAAAAACAAATATAGGGTTGGATCAAATTATAAAGTATTGGGTTAAAAACTTGAGAAGTAGTTGTAATTGAACCTGATATGGGAGAGACCTAAAAGCCCTTTATGTTAAAAGGGGTGGGCGACAAACCCTAGTAATATTAACTAGGGTTGTTGCCACCTATACTTCTAGTTAGAACAAGACTTCGTTTTTCTAGTTGAAATGAGCTTCTACAATTCAACAATGGTTCTACCTTTTCTCCCTATAAATAAATGGCACCAGTAGGGCTATTTACACAACTTTAAGATATTGTTACTCCGGCAAAAGATAGAGAGAATTTATTCTCATCTATTGAATCTATTTTCCGAAATAACAATTCTGCCAGTTTCTATTTGAGAAGAGATTTTTCGTTTTCACATTTAAAGAAAAGAAAACTATTTTTAGTTATGTGTTTTGATTCGAACATTCGAGCCCACACTCATAGCAATTCATGGTATGGGAATAGTGGAGAAGATCGTTTGGTTGAAAGCTGGGAGCGACAAGGATCCGTCTATCCCAAAACACAGGTGTGAATTTAATCTAGATTTATTACTATAAATATCACAAACCAGGTTGATTTTCAAAATTTTTATTTTTCGCTATGCAAGAAAATTATTTTCGAATTGAATTTTTTCCAACAATACTATGGAATGTATGAAAAATGATGATTTAGAGGAATGGATTGCATGTATCACTATCTATATTGAATGTGTTTTCTCTTTAAGTACAAAAGATGACTTAAAAATTAAATTAACCTTAAAATTTTTATTTAATTTATTGCAATTAAATAACTGGAGTTTAAAGTGAGAATTAAATTAATTAGTCATCGTAGTTTTATTGAACATGAATATTAAATATATTTCCTCAAAGGTTCTAATATGACAAAATTGTCATGACTTTAACAATATCAGAATTAAGTTGAGAAAAGAATTTAATTAATTAATATTTTTGGAAATAGAAAATAATTATTGGGTTGGATAATAGTTTAGGTGTGTTGATTTTGCAACACTAGGTCTGTTGTGTCACGACACCGAGCCTTAATGTCTGGACTACAAGCTTTCGAGGTTACGACTTCAAGCTGATGGTTGAAATGAAAGAGCCAGGGTCACTGTTGAAGACGTCGTGACACCAACTAGGCTATATTGCAACAACAAGAACCTTGAACCCAAGATCGTGCCTATTGTTAAAATAAAGAAAAAATAAAAATAAAATAAAATAAAAACACACAGATTTTACGTGGAAACCCTTTTGGGAAAAAAACCACGGGTAGAGGAGAAGAAAATTCACTATGTCGAATTCGAATAATTATAAGAGGAATAGACTATGTCTATTTATAAGCTTGTAAAGCCATGTTCTAATAAGAGTGTAGTAAGATTGAAACACCTTATTCTAATTAATATAAAATAGATGGAGCTTAATAAGGTTTAAAAAACCTTATTCTAAAATAAAATAAAACAAGTGTAGTTCTATATAGATTTTACTTTTATTTTATTTTACCACTGTATTTTATTTAAATAAGGATTCGAGTCACTTAATTCTAACAATCTCCACCTTGACATGGATTCTCAATGAACAAGTTCTTCATCACAAACTCTCAAGGAACAAGTTCTCCACCTCTTCCATAAAACCCCTTAAGGTTTAACTTAAACAATGAATACCAACCAAGTCTAAGCAACGCTCAAATTTGGTTATAGGAAGTGACTTAGTCATCATATCTGCAGGATTTTCATGAGTACTAATTTTGCTCACAAAAATATCACCACGAGCAATAATGTCACGAACAAAATGATACCGAACATCAATGTGTTTTGTTTTTTCATGAAACATTTGATCTTTTGTAAGGAAGATTGCACTCTGACTGTCACAAAATACTGTACTGATTTGAAGGTCTTCATTGAGTTTACTAAAGATTCCCTTCAACCAAATAGCTTTTTTACAAGCCTCGGTAATCGCCATATACTCAACTTCAGTGGTAGACAAAGCGACTGTAGTTTGCAAAATGGCTTTTCAATTGATTGCACAACCTCCGATTGTAAAGACATAACTTGTGAGAGATCTTCTTCTATCAAGGTCTCCAGCAAAATCAGCATCAACATACCCATTGACTCCATATCTAGTTCTTCCAGACTGTAAGAAAACATTACTAGTACCTCGTAAGTATATTAAAATCCACTAAACTACTTTCCAATGTTCTTTACCGGGATTCGCCTATCTGTTAACTGCACTGACTGCATATGATAAATCTGGATGTGAACAAACCATAGCATACATGAGAGATCCCACTGCACTAGAGTGTGGAACATGTGACATGTACTCAATCTCATCATCTGATTGTGGAGACAAAGCCGATGAAAGTCTGAAAAGGGCTGCTAAAGGAGTACTAACAGGCTTAGCACTCTGCATATTGAACCTGCAAAGAACTTTCTCAATGTACCCCTTCTGACTTAGGTGCAATTTACTTGCTTTTCTATCTCTGAGAATCTTCATACCAAGTATCTTCTTTGCTGGTCCAAATTTTTCATCTCAAATTCTTCACTTAGTTGGGCTTTGACCTTTCTTATCTCTCATTTATCTTTTGCTGCTATCAACATGTCATCAACATAAAGAAGTAGATACACAAAAGAACCATCACTGTTTTTCTTAAAGTAAACACAACTGTCAAAACTACTTCTTTTGAAATCATGAGAAGTCATAAAGGAATCAAACCTCTTGTACTACTATCTTGGTGACTGTTTCAAATCGTAAAGGGACTTTTTCAGCAAGCAAACATAGTTGTCTTTTTTCTGAGACTGTAAAACCCTCTGGTTATTGCATGTAAATATCTTCCTCAAGTTTTCCATGTAAAAATACAGATTTTACCTCTAATTGCTCAAGCTCTAAATCATGCATAGCTATAATACCAAGAAAAGCTCGAATTGAACTATGCTTCACAACTGGGGAGAACACATCTGTGAAGTCTACTCCTGGAATTTGATTGTAACCCTTTGCAACTGGCCTTGCTTTATATCTGGGTTCTTCAACTCTTAGAGTCCCTTCTTTCTTTTTAAACACCTATTTACAACGAACAACCTTTTTACCTTTAGAAAGTTTCACAAGATCCCATGTTATGTTTTTGTGGAGTGATTCCATCTCCTCTTGTATAAAAACATACACTTTTCTGAGTCTTCACAGCTAACCGTCTCAGAATAATTAGATGGCTCTTGGTTTGCATCTATATCTTTAGCCACAGTTAAAGCAAAAGCAACTAGATCAGCCTCGGCATACTTCTTTAGAGGTTTAATTTCTCTTCTAGTTCTGTTTTTGGCGATAGAGTATTGTAGTAAAGAAGCAACTCTATTATTAATTTTTGTACTGGCTTGAGGAGTCGAGATGCTCTATCTGCTTTTGATTTTCTTTATTGGAAGAGTCTTTAAGAGATAAGTTAGGTAGCATAGCAGTTTCATCAAAAACATCTCCGCTAATCACAACTTTTCTATTTTCAGGACACCATAACTTATACCCTTTTACACCAGTTTTATAACCAAGAAAAACATATTTAATGGATCTCGGTTCTAATTTTCCATTATTATCATGAGCATACGCAGGACACTCAAAGATCTTTAAATCAAAATAATTAGCAGGATTACCAAACCATACCTCTTATGGTGTCTTTTTCTCAATGGAAATGGATGAAGATCGGTTGGTCAAAAAACATGCAGTAGAGGTTGCTTCTGCCCAAAACGACTTTGGTAAGTTGGCATTTGACAACATACATCGAACCTTCTCCATGATGGTTCTGTTCATTCGTTTTGCAACACCATTTTGCTGTGGAGTATGGCAAACTGTCAAGTCTCTTACGATCCTTTCTGACTTGCACAGTCTATTGAACTCATCAGAACATAACTCTAAGCCATTTTCTGTGTGGAGATATTTTATTTGTTTTCCCGTATGTTTTTCAATCATAATTTTCCAAGACTTAAATAAGGAAAACACATTACTTTTCTGCTTCAGGAAGAACGTCTAAACTTTTTTGGAAAAATCATCAATAAAAGTTATCATATAATTAGCTCCACCTCTCGAAGGCGCTCTGGATAGCTCCCATAGATCAGAATGAATATACTCTAACGTTCCTTTCGTGTTATGGATTCCTCTGGTGAATCGAACTCTCTTTTGCTTTCCAAAAACACATTGTTCATAGAACTTCAGTTTGTAAACTCCTTGCCTATCAAGAAGTCCTCTTTTGCTTAATTCTACCATGCCATTCTCACTCATATGCCCTAGGCGCATATGCCGAATTTTAGTAATATCATCATTTGACAAGGACGAGGAAGCGACAGCTTTATCATCAGTAACAGTAGAACCTTGCAAAAGATATAACTTAACATTCTTTCTCTGCTCTTTCATCACAAAAAGGGAACCTTTGGAAATATTTAAAACCCCAATTTCAGTTGTGTATTTGTACCCTTTTGAATCAAGAGTACTCAATGAAATTAAATTTATCTTCAATTCTGGAATATGCCGTACATCACTGAGTGTTCTGACAACTCCATCAAACATCTTAACTTTAATTATTCCAACACTTGTGATTTTACATGAAGCATTATTTCCCATCAAAACAACACCTTCAGACACTGTTTCGTAAGTTGTAAACCAATCTCGATTGGGACTCATGTGGAAGGTGCAGCCTGAATCAAGTATCTACTCTTCATTCATTTTAGAATTGTTGACAGAAGCGACTAGAAGTTCACCATCACTGTAGTCTTATACAACATCATCTTCACCGAAATTTTCTAGTTGTTTTCCCTTTTGATTCGCAGCCTCCCTTTTAATCTTATTCTGTAGCTTGTAGCACTAAGATTTAATGTGCCATTTCTTCTTACAGAAATTACAAGTTTTACCTCTATTTGAAGACTTTGATCTACCCTTAGATTTACCGCGTGGATTCTGTTCCTATGTCCTTCCACGATCATCATCAGCATTTCGATCTTGTCTCCTACGAACAATGAGACCCTCTCTCTGAGAGTCGGGTTTAACCACAAGATGTTTCATCTTACCATATGAGGTCAAAGAATCATAAACCTCATCAACTGTGAGAGACTCGTGGCTATATAAAATCGTGTCTCTAAAGGTTGAATAAGACGGAGGCAACGAAAAAAGTAGAATCAACCCTAGATCTTCCTTATCATACTGAACCTCCGCGGCATCTAAGTTTGAGAGAATTTCTTTAAACACTGTTAAGTGTTCGTGTATAGATGCACCTTTCTCAAACGATGAACATAAAGACGCTGCTTCATATGCAACTTGCTTGTTAGAGTTTTTGACATACGTATTTGTTCTAGCCTCTTCCATAATGCAGCGGCGATTTTTTCCTTCATCACATCCTACAAAATTTCGTTGGACAAGTACAGATGTAATTATGTTAACGCCTTTCGGTCTTGACGCTTCTTCTCTTCATTTGTTAATGTCGAAGGTATCTTATCTATCCCTAGCAGGGCATCTTCCAGATCCATCTACGCAAGAACTGCTTGTATCTTAATCTGCCACAACGCAAATCTGGTGTTACGATCCAACAGCGGAATTTCATACTTCAAAGACGCCATTATCGTGATCGGGATGAACAACCCAGAAGCTCTAATACCAATTTGTTAAAATAAATAAAAATAAAATAAAATTAAAAAAACACAGATTTTACGTGGAAACCTTTTCGGGAAAAAAACCACGGGCTGAGGAGAAGAAAATTCACTATGTCAAATTCGAATAATTACAAGAGGAATAGACTATGTCTATTTATGGGCTTGTAAAGCCATATTCTAATAGGAGTGTAGTAAGATTTAAACACCTTATTCTAATCAATATAAAATAGATGGAGTTTAATAAGGTTTAAAAAACCTTATTCTAAAATAAAATAAAAGAAGTGTAGTTCTATATGGATTTTATTTTCATTTTATTTTACCATTGTATTTTATTTAAATAAGGACTCGAGTCGCTTAATTCTAACACCTATTGTTTAGGATGTCGTAACACCCAAACTTTGGTGTCGCGACACTGAAATCTGACGGGGTGAAAAATAATGCAGGGGAAATTTTTTGTCCAATATCCATTCAAGTCAGTTCCTTATCTCCAAAGGCATTTTTGCCAAATATTAGGGTTATTGAATTGTTGTACTAAAGGATATTGAATACCAAACATGAATGAGACTTTTTTATCTTCTTTTTGGTCTTCTCTTTATTCCTTTCACCAATTTTAATTTTTTAGGTTTTCCCCTTTTTAGCTTAAGTATTTGGTGGCTTTTAGTTTTTCTATTTTTGTTGTAGCTGTAGCTTTTTTGTACTCAAATACAAAACTTTCTCTTTTTATTTTGAGTTTTCTTCAAAGTATTTCATAGATTTCATTTTTGTTGGCATTTCAAGAGTGTAAAAATATCATCTTTGGTTATGCTTTCATCGCTTTTCTTGTTGTTATCATCTTCAACAAAGACTCCCTCAAGAGTCACTAAGAACCTCTTAACTTTACATTTTTTATGTTTTATTTTATGAATCATCTAAGCATGAAATTGGCTGATATTTGTATGTTGATGATTAATAGGCATAAAATCTTATGTGGTTGTTTGATTGAAATGTTACATAGTTAGTTTTTAGGTTAATGACTAAATCATAAAAATTAGACTAAATTGAATAGACTTCAAAACCTAGAAATGACGCCTCTAAGTGAACATTTGGATAGGTGAGAATAAGAGGAGAACTTATTGCAAACCAATTTGATTGTCTCGATTTAGTTTAGTGAGGTTGAGAGATAAACCAAACTAATTCATCGAATTGGGTAAAATGGTGTTTGAATGGTAAAATTGGACCAATTAGGAGTTTGAGCATTTTAGATCCCTTATCCGAGTTAGCTACCAACATGGATATCAACCAAAAACTTTATCTCATTGAATTGATATTTGTACACTTTTTTTTGCTATTCAATTTAGTCTTCCTAGATGTATTTTAGTGTAATTAACCTTTGATGTTGATTTGTCATAATATAATAATTAGTGATTAGCTAGCTAGACTTCTTAGTTGCATGCCTTATCATTTTCATTCACCTTATCGTCTGATCTCTCTTAGGGTTCGATCCTTGGAATACTCCATGTTCCATTGTAACACACAAATATTACAACTGACCTGTCACTCTTTGTAGTCAAGTCGCTTTAATTCTTGATGTTTTGTATTGATTATCTGCTCGACATTCGCACGCAGTGGTGCAATTAATAAAAGTAGGATAATATTGGGTGAATGGATTCAACCCATTGAGATAAGGATATCATATAAGGGTAACAAACTTATGATAAGGTAATTGGACAAGAACTTATTAAAGTTATTTTTGTAATGATATATAATAAAAGAGAGTTCAGTCATGGCACTTTAGTGGAATGACTCCATGGTTAAATAATGTGGTAATTGATAGACGAAGAGTCAAAACTTAATTATAAATTATTTAAGCCTTAATTATATATGTCTAGTCACCCCTGCACTAGCTCGACATAACGCAAAACAGATTGCAAGTAGAACTGAAACCTTGGAATGAATGAAAACGATAATCAAGAGAAATAGATTGCATGAATCACTATCCTTAGTAAGTGCATTTTCTTGCTAAGTACAAAAGATGGATTGAAGATTAAATTAATTTCTTTGAATTATTATTTAATTGGATAATTGAAGTTCAAAGTAGAAATGAAAATTAATAAGTCATTGTAGTTTTATTGAATGGGGCAATTAAATATATTTTCTTATCGGTTCCAGTACCGTAAAATTGTCACAACTGTAATAAACTTAGAAATGATTTGAGAAAATAATTTAATTGACTAATTTCATTAATTAATTAATATTTTTGAAAATAGAAAAATATTTATTGGGTTGGTTAAATAATATATGTTGGTTAAAAATTCGGATACCAAATATATTTGAACCTAGTATAGGAGACGAGCCTGAGAGCCAATCCTAATACAAGAGAGACGACAAACTCTAGTCCCACTAAGAGTTGCCACCGCCCCTTAAGGTTTCCTAACAAGGAAACTATATTTTTCTCTTAAAATATCATTATTTAAATACTCATTATTCAAGTAAAACTCTTGTAAATTTTTCTTATACACAGGAACTATGAGATGATCTAATAAACACACCAATTAAGCGCCATTACTCTGTTAACAAATAGTGGTAATTTATTTCTAGAATAAATTATATTTTCTACAAAACTCTAAAGTTTTATGTTTTCTATAGAAAGAGAGAAAAAAACCTTTTCCACTGAAAGTTAATCAAGGTTTTTATTCTATGTGTTCAATTTATGTAATTTGAACTCACACTTAAAACAAGTCAAGGTTCGAGTATAACGGAGAAGATCCATTGGTTGAAATCTAAGAAATAACCTAGACCACATTGCTCAAAGCATAAGTATTGATCTAATCGAGGGTTTATTATTATAGATATCACAAAGCTCTATTTTAAGAAAAAACTTTAAACTTTCGTTGTGTTAGAAACATTGTTTTCTTAAAGGATTTTTCCAACAGAAAGGCTGACGCCAAGGTGTTCCATTATTGCCTTATGTTTTTCTTTTGGTTATGGAAAAGCCCTCGTATATGATCTTAGAATGAGAATACTGTGGCCTCTGGAAGACTTTTAAGATCTCATGTGAAGACCCACAGCCCAACACTCATACAGTTATTTTTGTTGATGATTTAGTTTTATTTGCAAAGGCTTAGTTTATCCAAGTTGATAAGTGACCTGCCACAAATCGTAGTGGCAGTTTAGGTACTTTTCAGCACTTAACAAGCTTTTTTTCTAGCTATTTTAGTATCTTTTATTGCATTTTCAATTTTCTTAGCTTAGAGTTAAATTATTACAAAATAAGCATTTTTACCCAATATTTTCTAGTTAGTTGACCTATTGGTCCAATATTGGCCTCAAGGTGGTTTTAATGAGCTTCATTGAGTGTGCGTGACACCTATTTTTAAGCCCAAAAGCATCAAGAACGTAAGCCGAGCTACAACACAAGCTTCTGGGGTCACAACAGAACTGAGCAAATTCCAGAATTAAGATTTGAAGTTGTGTGTCGTGACACAGGTTTGGCGGAAGGCAAAAATTAATTAAGGGTGTTTTCGTTCGCACAACCCATAGTGAGTGTGATTAAGGCTTGTATTTTACCTAAATTGGGTTGCTAACTTTGCTTATATATAGTTAAACATATGTTAAGCTTGAAAGCTTTTGGCAAAGCCATTTTAGGGTTTAATTGTTTGATTTAGGATTTTAATTTAGTTTTATTTTCTTTAAAAAAATTATTTTTTTATTCTTCGACTTGGATTTGATTTGAGTCCAAGTTTTCATTATTTAGTATTTTCATAATTTTCCTTTACGTTTCTCTTGCAAACGACGATATCTTGATAACAGTTAAAGGATTTCACGGATCCGAGTACATCAAGAGTCTCAAACAGACCAATTTCTATCTTTTGTACTTTTAATTTAATTTGTGTTCTTGCATGGTTAATTTAATTATGGTGAAGATGGTTATTGAATCGATGGGTGGCTAAGTTCTTTTGGGAGATTAACGAGCGAACGTGGGAGTGATTGATGGATGAATGAAGGTTTCCCATATGAATTAGTTGGTATAAATATATGTGTGCTTAAACCCTAGGATTGACGACTCTAGGAATCTAGGTTAAACAAGGTTGAGAGATAAGTTTGTTGAGTAAATCCCAAGCTGTGTCGAACCAAAATTTTTTAATATTCCAAGTTTGTGTCGCGACACACATAGTCCCGTGACGCAACAAAACACTTCAAACAAAAAATATGGGATATTAGGGGGTTGCATGTCGCGACACACACAACTTTATGTCCGGCACGACATCGATTTTCTGTAATTTTTGGCCCATATCTACGCACAACCCATCGGGTTTCCTATATATATTAGAGGGTTTCAGCCTTAAACAATCACTTTCAAAAGACCTAACATCCTTACAGCCATCACAGTTCTCCTACCATCTTCTCTTTTTGTAGGTGCAACACATTGGAAAGTAACCCAACATGAACAACTTCATAACTCAAGGTTAGATATTCCAATCTCATTCTTTGTTATTTGTTTGGCCATTATTTTTTTATGTTTGCTTGATTAAATTCGGTTACATGTCACCTTTCAAAGCGAGACATACTCAAGATGGGTAGGTGAATTTTGACGGCAACCGTTTCGACGACCCAAAAAATTAAACGATATTACTTGCAAATGAATGGTTTAACATTCATTCAAGAACAGGGGTTTGATCCCTCATTAATTGATTGTGATAGCATTTTGGAGTTGGTGGATTTCCATTGTTGGTATAAACTTTGCTCAACCTCGAAAAAACTAGTGGCCAGCCTAATAGTTTACGAATTTTACGCTTCATTAAAGGATCGGGAAATTGCTTCTAAAAGAAGGCAAATTAACAAATCACTTGGGTATCAAGCCAATCCTAAAACCAACCCTTAAATAATATCAAAACACCTTCAAACAAGTTTAAAACATGTCAAAATCATACAACCTAAGTGCCTAACCAATGTGCCCTCATTGACACCACAATTGAATTATCAAGTAAATTTGCATTCAATCTCAAAAAATTCATACATTTTATCCATTCAGACATAAAAAAACCAACAACATTATCATCACAACTTGATACCATATATTAACCTAAGTACCAATTCACTTGACCTTTATCACACATTTCCAAAGTAACCATGTAATAACTTTACATAAATAAGCATTTGCAACCTAAATGCAAAACATGCCCAAACATTCACAAAATAAACAACCTATATACATGCCGCATATAACCACCAACCAAGAATTTAAAATCTACCGATGGTAGTCAATGATATCTGTGAGCTCCAATGATCCGATCAACACAATCTAAATGTTCAAAATCTATAGAAAAATAATAACAAAAGTAAGTATGTAAATTACTTAGTAAGCTTCCACAATTTAACACATTAACTTACCAAATTCATTTAATAGCTATTTGCACATAGCAATTCAAACCTAAACTTTATTACAACATATCCTAACGATTTCAAGTCAGTAACATTTAAACGTATGGATATTCAGAATTCATAATCCATTTATTTCATTGAAATAATTTCGTATCAAATAGCCTTTTTCCTTCTGATGGATCTTTGTAAAAGTATTTGTTAGAATTAAGTGACCCTAATTCTTATTTAAATAAAATACGATGGAAAATAAAATAAAAGTAAAATCCATATAGAACTAGACTTCTTTTATTTTATTTTAGAATAAGGTTTTTTAAACCTTATTAAACTCCATCTATTTTATATTTACTAGGATAAGGTGTTTCAATCCTATTAGAATATGGCTTTACAAGCCTATAAATAGACATAGTCTATTCCTTTTGTATTGATTCAAATTTTCGACATAGTGAATTTTCTTCTCCTCTGCCCGTGGTTTTTTCCCGAAAGGGTTTCCACGTAAAATTTTGTGTTCTTTATTTTTTATTTTATTTTATTTTTTTCACAATTGGTATCGAGCTTCCGGTTGTTCATCTCGATCACGGTAATGGCGTCTTTGAAATATGAAATTCCGTTGTTGGATCGCAACACCGATTTGCGTTGTGGCGATTAAGATGCAAGCGGCCTTGCGCAGATGGATCTAGAGGATGCCCCGCTAGGATAGATAAGATGCCTTCGACATTAACAGATGAAGAGAAGAAGCGTAAGGATCGCAAGGCATTAACACAATTGCATCTGCATTTGTCCAATGAAATTTTGCGAGGATGTGATGAAAGAGAAGATCGCCACGCATTATGGAAGAGGCTAGAACAAATATGTATGTCGAAAACTCTAACAAGCAAGTTGCATATGAAGCGTCGTCTTTATGCTCATCGTTTGGAGGAAGGTGCGTCAGTACCACGAACACTTAACAGTGTTTAAAGAAATTCTCTCAAACTTGGAGGCCATGGAGGTTCGGTATGATAAGGAAGATCTAGGGTTGATTCTACTTTGTTCGTTGCCTCCGCCTTATTCAACCTTTAGAGACACGATTTTATATAGCCGCGAGTCTCTCACGGTTGATGAGGTTTATGATTCTTTAACCTCGTATGATAAGATGAAACATCTTGTGGTTAAACTCGACTCTCGGGAGAGGTCTCATTGTTCGTGGGAGACAAGATCGAATACTCGATGATGATCGTGGTAGGACACAGAGAAAGAAATCATCGTGGTAAATCTAAGGGTAGATCAAGTCTTCAAATAGAGGTAAAACTTGTAACTTCAGTAAGAAGAAAGGGCACATTAAATCGAGTGCTATAAGCTACAAAATAAGATTAAAGGGAGGCTGCGAATCAAAAGGAAAACAACCGTAAAATTCAGTGAAGGCGATGTTGTAGAAGACTACGCGATGGTGAACTTCTAGTCGCTTCACAATGATTCTAAAGTAAGTGAGGAGTGGATACTTGATTCAGCCGCACCTTCCATATGAGTCCCAATCGGGATTGGTTTACAACTTACGAAACAATTATCCCGAAGGTGTTGTTTTGATGGGAAATAATGCTTCGTGTAAGATCGCAGTGTTGGAACAATTAAAGTTAAGATGTTTGATGGAGTTGTCGAACACTTAGTGACGAACGGTATGTTCCAAAATTGAAAAGAAATTTAATTTCATTGAGTACTCTTGATTCAAAAGGGCAGATACACAAATTTGAAAGTGGGGTTTTAAAGATTTCCAAAGGGTCCTTGTTGTGATGAAAGGGCAAAGAAAAAGCGCCAAGTTATATGTTTTGCGAGGGTTCTATCATTTCTTCGTGATGCAAATTGCCGCTTCTCTCTTCTTGTCGATGATGATATTACTAAACTTTGGCATATGCGCTTAGGGCATATGAGTGAGAATGGCATGGTAGAATTGAGTAAAGAGGACTTCTTGATGGGCAAGGAATTTGCAAACCGAATTTCTGTGAGCACTGTGTTTTTTGGGAAGCAAAGAGAGTTCGATTCACTAGAGGAATCCATAACACGAAGGAAACGTTGGAGTATATTCATTCGATCTATGGGGACCATCCAGTGTGCCTTCGAGAGGTGGAGCTAATTATATGCTAACCTTTATTGATGATTTTTCCGAAAAAGTTTGGGCGTTCTTCCCGACGTAGTGCCGATGTGTTTTCCGCATTTAAGTCTTGGAAAATTATGATTGAAAAACAGACGGAAAAGCAGATAAAATACCTCCGCATTGCATAAATGGCTTAGAGTTACGCTCGATGAGTTTAATAGATTGTGCAAGTCGGAGGGATCGTGAGACACTTGACGATTCGTCATACTCCACAAAGAAAGCGGCGTTGCGAGCGAATGAACGAACGATCATGGAGAAGGTTCGATGTATGTTGTCAAATGCCAACTTACCAAGTCGTTTTGGCGTACGCGACCTCATCGCATGTTTTTGATCAACCGATCTCCATCCGCTTGCCATTGAGAAAAAGACTCACACAAGAGGTATGGTCCGTAATCCTGCTAATTATTCCGATTTAAAGATCTTTGGGTGTCCTGCGTATGCTCATGTTAATAATGGAAAATTGGAACCGAGATCCATTAAATGTGTTTTTCTTGGTTATAAAGTCGGTGTAAAAGGGTATAAGTTATGGTGTCCTGAAAATAGGAAAGTTGTGATTAGCAGAGATGTTGTTTTTGATGAAACTGCTATGCTTCCTAACTTATCTCTTAAAGACTGCTCCAATAAAGAAAATCAAAAGCAGTGGAGCATCAGATTAATACAGAGTCGACTCCTCAAGTCAAGATACAAAAATTGAGAATAGAGTTGCTTCTTCGCCTCAATACTCTATCGCCAAAAATGAACTAAAAGAGAAATTAAACCTCCAAAGAAGTATCTTTGAGGCTGATCTAGTTGCTTATGCTTTAAATGTGGTGAAGATATAGATGCGAATCAAGAGCCATCAAATTATTCTGAGGCGATTAGTCAGAAGACTCGAAAAATGGATGTTTGCTATGCAAGAGGAGATGGAATCACTCCACAAAAACAAAACATGGGATCTTGTGAAACTTCCTAAAGGTAAGAAGATTGTTCGTTGTAAATGGGTGTTTAAAAAGAAAGAAGGGACTCCAGGAGTTGAAGAACCTAAATATAAAGCAAGGCTTGTTGCAAAGGGTTACAGATCAAGTTCCAGGAGTGGACTTCACAGAATGTGTTCTCCCAGGTTGTGAAGCATAGTTCGATTCGAGTTTTGCTTGGTATTGTGGCCATGCATGATTTAGAGCTTGAGCGATTAGATGTAAAAACTGCATTTTTGCATGGAGAACTTGAGGAAGATATTTACATGCAACAACCAGAGGGGTTTTACTGATTTGAAAAAAGAGGATTATGTTTGCTTGCTTTGAAAAAGTCCCTTTACGGTTTGAAACAATCACCAAGGCGATGGTACAAGAGGTTTGATTCCTTTATGACTTCTCACGATTTCAAAAGAAGTAGTTTTGATGATTGTGTTTACTTTAAGAAAAACAATGATGGTTCTTTTGTGTATCTACTTCTTTACGTTGATGACATGTTGATAGCAACAAAAAGACAAATGAGAGATAAGAAAGGTCAAAGCCCAACTAAGTGAAGAATTTGAGATGAAAGATTTGGGACCAAAGAAAGAAGATACTTGGTATGGAGATTCTTAGAGATAGAAAAACAAGTAAATTGTACCTAAGTCGGAAGGGTACATTGAGAAACTTCTTTGCGAGTTTCAATATGCGAGTGCTAAGCTTTTAGTACTCCTTTAGCGACCATTTTAGACTTTCATCGGCTTTGTCTCCACAATCGGATGATGAGATTAAGTACATGTCACATGTTCCATACTCTAGTGCGATGGGATCTCTCATGTATGCTATGGTTTGTTCACGCGTCCAGATTATCATATGCATCGATCACGATTAGCGGATATATATGGCGAATCCGGTAAAAGAACACCGAAAGCGATTCGGTGGATTTTAAGATACTTACGAGGTACTACTCGATGTTTGCTTACGCTTTGGAAGAATCAAGATGGAGTTATTGGATATGTTGATGCTGATTTTGCTTTGGAGACCTTGATAGAAGAAGATCTCTCACGAGTTACGTCTTTACAATCGGAGGTTGTGCAATAAGTTGGAAAGCCACTTTGCAAACTACGATCGCTTTCTACTACTGAAAGCTTGAGTACATGGCGATTACACGAGGCTTGTAAAGAAGCTATTTGGTTGAAGGGACTCTTTAGTGAACTAAATGAAGACCTTCAAATCAAAGACAGATATTTTGTGATGATCAGTGCCATCTTTCTTACAAAAGATCAAATGTTTCATGAGAGAACAAAACACATTGATGTTCGGTATCATTTTGTTCGTGATATTATTGCTCGTGGTGATATTGTTGTGAGCAAAATTAGTACTCATGAAAATCCTGCAGATATGATGACCAAGTCACTTCCTATAACCAAGTTTGAGCATTGCTTAGACTTGGTTGGTGTTCATTGTTGAAGTTAAACCCTTAAGGGTTTTATGGAAGAGGTGGAGAACTTGTTCGCGATTAAGAACTTGTTCATTGAGAATTTGTGTCAAGGTGGAGATTGTTAGAATTAAGTGACCCTAATTCTTATTTAAATAAAATACGATGGAAAATAAAATAAAAGTAAAATCCATATAGAACTAGACTTCTTTTATTTTATTTTAGAATAAGGTTTTTAAACCTTATTAAACTCCATCTATTTTATATTTACTAGATATAGGTGTTTCAATCCTACTAGAATATGGCTTTACAAGCCTATAAATAGACATAGTCTATTCCTTTTGTATTGATTCAAATTTTCGACATAGTGAATTTTCTTCTCCTCTGCCCGTGGTTTTTTCCCGAAAGGGTTTCCACGTAAAATTTTGTGTTCTTTATTTTTTATTTTATTTTATTTTTTTCACAGTATTTAATATATAAGTCCAAAAATATATAATGCTCATAAGAGCTAATCAGATACAAAATAATATGTCAGGTTACCCGTCTAGGCTAAAACAATGGCATTACAGAAAAACTAGCCTGGCCAGGGCTATGTATACATGTTAGATTACTAGTCCAGGCCAAAATTTTAAAATGACAACGGATTACCAGTCTAGGTTAAATCCGAGTCACATGTATATCCAAGTTCACAACACATGCAGGAGCTCGGTCCAAAACAGAAATTCAGTTAGAAATCTCATGTATGAAACTTTTACTCGATCCATCGAAATCATTTCAAGAATTCAGTATATTTCACATAAACCAAATTCAGTTCAACAATTTCAAAAATATATAAATATCGTTAGCAACATTTAATAATGAATTATAACAAAAAATAACCGTATGAACTTACCCGTCAATTGATTCGACTAACAGGGACTAATTGGCGATTTCCCTTTTTCCTCGCGCGTCCTTCACTCTCTGAGTTTCTTGAACTAAAGCATGGTTAAATCAATTCAAATCAAATAGGAAATCAATTTATGTATTTAAGCCATTGTATTCACATTTACAAATTTACCCCCAAACTTTACCCTTTAAACATTTTAGTCCCTAAACCCGAAAATATCAAATTGAGCACAATTAAGCTTAAATTAAGCTAGTCGAATATCTTATAACTCTATAGCAGCCCATGAATTTCTCAATTTCTTAAAAATTCCATGAAATTTTACAAATTTAAAATGTAAATCCTTAATCATCAAAATCACAAAAACTACTTAACAAATTAATATTTTTTAATTATCAAGCTAACAAAACCATCATAAAACTTCAAAAATCACATAAATTCAATAATGGCACAAATCAAAACATTCAATAGTTTTGCGAAATAACACCAAGGTTAGCTAAACCTAGTTGCAACGATATCAAAAATATAAAAATTACTAAAAAAGGCTACAAAATGCATACCATGTGTCGAAACCATTTTTTTGAAAACGGGAAATCGACTTTTGAAAACGAAAAGTTGGGAGTCGCCACCAATCGTTTTTAATAGGGTATGATTGGATCACCTCAAAACACGGTCGTTTTTAATAAATAAATATATTTTTCAAAACGACGATTTTGGTCTGCGAAAATAGAAAACCGGTTCGAGTCGATTACGTGCATTTAGGAAGGATTAGCACCTCGACACGCCCAAAATTGGTACTTGATTGATTATTTAGTGTCTTAATGTCGAAAATTAAAGATTTGGACAGAGTTCAAAACGCGATCCTCCTTTTATTGGCTTTTAAAACATTTAGGTAAGTCAAATGTGTATTAAAGACCATCTCACCTCAAGGTAAAACATTACATCCAAAGATGCGTTAGGACACAACATTTTTGACCTCAATTGTGAGCTTGCCTTTAAAACGCGTGCGTTTTAGCCTTAAGAGGATATTCGAATTCAAAACAAACAAAGAAAGCGAAACCTAGTACGTTAGGGCACGATTCTTCGAATTCTTTAAATACCGAAAATTACCTTTATTTTGAAAAATTTTGAGAGAAGATCAATAGATAAATGAATTAAGGACATAGATTTTTTCAAAAATGATGATAATAGACAACATGAAAATAATAATATGAGAATAATGCTAACCGTAACCATAAACATAGTAATAAAATTTAAAATAATATAACAACAACAAAATAGAAGACAATAATAATATATTAATAAAAATAATATAAAAATAATACTAATATAGGGAAAAAATATTGTATAAGAAGTTATAAATAAATGATAAAATAAAATAAAGGTATATAAGGTTTTTAGGTAAATAAATAAATAGAATGAAAATATAATAATAGTAGTAATAACAGTACAAAACTAGTTAATATAGTGCCATTATAATAATAAAAATAATAATAATAATAATAACAATATGTTACTAATAATAATAATAAATAAATAATGGTAATAAATATATATAAAATAATAGTAACAGAAATAAAATAAAATAATAATAATAATAATAATAATAACACTCTCCCCCTCCCATCTAAATCCGGCCATCAGTCCGACCTTGCTCCTGGCCACCAACCCCATGAGTCATTGCTTTACGCCACAGCACACTGATGAGCCGAACCTCAAAAAAAACCTTTTTACGGTAATTTTAAAATGGGTAAGCTTCTTCCCTTTATTTTTACTTTCGTATAAAAAAAATAAAATGAAATTGAAATGAAAAAATAGACAAACAAAGAACTTAAAACGAGAATAGACAAAAAAACCTCTTTTGCTTTGATCTTTGATTAATCTCCAAAAACCAACCTCCTCTGTACAATAGTTTTGAATGGCTTTTATAGACAAATTTTACAACTGATTGCCTCCTTCCATGGTGGCAAGTAAGGTAATGGAGTTAGTGGGGTAGCTTAGTGGGGTGATGGAGTTAGTGGGGTAGTTTAGGAGTTAGTGGTCAGTTTAGTGGGTGCTAATTGGATGGTTGGTGTTCTGGGCTCTGCTTATTGGTCCCGGGCATAAATTTGGTCCTACACCATGCAATGAAGATAACCTAGCCAAAAGTTAAGCTCCTTCAATGGTGTTCCTTTTCTCTTTAAAATTTCGGCATTCACAAGAGGAAGATGGCTATCTCTTTCTTTTGTTTTAATTTAATTACCTTTTTGCCCTTAAAAATTAACTAAAATTTCATAATTTAATAACCATAAATTGTCCACTATATCTGTTTATGGTCTAATTACCATATAATATCATCAAATCAAGTTTTTAAAGCTATCTAATACTAATAACTAATAACAACTAACTTTTTTAACTTTTACGATTTAAGCCTTTTTACCTAATTAACTATCTAAACAGTAAAATTTTTTAACCAAATTTTAATAAGACATAGTCGAAACTCTTTCAATAATAAATAAATAAGAAAACACTGACTTACTAGTCGAAATTTTGGTCTTGAAACCACTGTTCCTGATTCCATTGAAAAACGGGATGTTACAGTTTCCATTCAAACACGCAATTAATTCCTGATTTCAACGAGCTAGCAGAGGAACCGGTTGGACATATGTAGTTGATGCTCAAACGATTTATAATTAATTTTCAGCTTTTCACTTATTAATTAAAACTCATTTAGTAACAAATTTATTCCACTATAGTATTGTGACTAAGCTCTCCCCCACGACATACCATTACGAAAGCAACTACTCAATGCTTGTCTAATGACCTTATCATAAGTGTGTTATCCTTATAGGATATCCTTAATCTCTTTGGGATAATATTTGTTCTTCCCAATATGATCCTATTTTATCTCATGGTAACCATTAGATCTTCCTTCATGAAAAGTCAACCACTATCAAATAATGATCAAGTCATCCATCACGAAGACTAACAACCTATGGCCATGTTTACTTTTCGTCAACCATGTATTGTCAATGAGAGGATATCATTTACCCATGTTTTGGGTTGTGAATTCCACTGTTGTGAATGATGCTACATATCTTTTTCATTGTACAATGAACAATTTTAAAAACCATAGGATTCCTTTTTGATTTTTTTTATTCATGAAAACTATCTATAAAAATAATTATATAGAATAGTTTTGACCTTCTCACCTGATAATGAGAGGACTGGGTTCAGAACGTCGTGAGATAGTTCGGTCCATATCCGGTGTGGTCGTTAGAGCATTGAGAAGACCTTTCCCTAGTACGAGAGGACCGGGAAATAGATAAATAATAATCTATATAACATAATCTATATAACAAAGTAAAAAAGGGCTTTTTTCAAGCCTTTCTTTTTGCGTGCTGTAACATAGTAATTATCTTTTCTCAATTAGGAGAGATGGCTGAGTGGACTAAAACGTTGGACTTTCAAAAAGAAATCCAATTCCATTTTTTGGGTTGAGAGAACCATATGAATTGGGCGAAACTAAAAAGGATTCGATAATCAGTAATAAGATGATTCACAAATCATCCCTTCATATTCAATCTATGGCGTGGACAAATTATTCATTAATAAAAAAAAAAAGATTTGACTAAGAGAACAAACACAATCAAAAATCAAATACAAAAAATTCTAATTACAAAAGACAAGAAAATTTAATTTCTAACTCAAGAAATAAATAGTAGTTCTAACAAAATAAGTTATCAGGATAAAATATTAGAATCAGCAAAATTTTTTTTGGCAAATAGTAAAAAGAAAAAATATTCGATTAATCCAGAAATTCTATTTTTTTATAAAATTTTTCATTGAAAAGATATACATGGAGATTCTTCTATATATCATTAATATTCCAAGAACCAATACCCAACTTTTTTTTTGTTAGTACACCTAACGCACCAATTTTTGGTTCTTTATCTATTTAAACTTAGGTTTTTACTTACATCAAAGTGTATGAATCACGCATACATAGTTCGCCATCCACTCAGGATTTAGGTATGTCACACTATGAACGTCACAAGTGAATAAATCCATAAATGGATTCAAGATCTATTCTGCTTGGGTCTTATCCGATGTACTGTTAGTCTAGTTAGTCATATCTATGTCTCTATCTTTTGGGAGTTATCCGCTCTGATGCCTAAGATAAGGCATATCCCCAATTGGACTTGATAGTTGACTTATTAGTATTTCAATCAATTTTCTCATTTTCGATTAGACTAAGGACATATTTAGGTTCGTCTACTAATACAAATTGTCTTTCTGTACTACGACTTGACCACGTAATATTGCTTAGTATTAATTAAACATTTAAATAACCAATGAGTAACATTTTCTTCTATTTTGTTTTGCGTGCAAAAACCATGTGAGTACAAATATACAAAGTATAATAATGTAATCAATGAATTTGTTTTAGTAACCAATCTGTTCAAAAAATTACAAGTGTATATTGACGAAAATACTACACTTAGGACACCAGATTCAACAGGGGTGTGCCGAATGGATTCACCAATCCAGTACCAACACTCTGTTAAGTTTAATCAGGCCATAATGTTTCCAATCGCCAAGATGCGGGTACAAATCTGTTACTCAAAATGTCTTTCATGTCATCGCCTTTAGAGCTATTTTGCTTGATTCAATTTTACAGAAAAAGTTGGTTTGTGTAGGCCAATAGATATACCAATCAATGTTGACATGCATTAGCTGCTAGAAGCGGGGAATGTATATCCTTCACTTAGCGACGACCCTATACAAATGGGCGAAGGTTCCTGTGTTACCTACTGATAAATTCATCACATCATCGAGGAGTGTGCTCGACAACAATATGTATGGTCAATTCATTGACCTTCAAAGAAAACAAGTGAATGAGTGAAACAAACGATGAAAGGAAAAGATGGATATCCCTAAATACCTAGGGAAGATGAAACCTATGATAGATCTTATTATTTGATCTTTCTGAATTACATGATAAATATTCGTTCTTGATCTCAATTATGTTTACTTACCTTCATGTTTAATGTTTTCAGGATATTAATTCATGATTGATGTGCTTATTCAGTGGAGCAAAAGTCTCTGTTTAAGAGTAGATCTGGCATAATTGAGTGGAGTTACATGAAATCCTAGAAATAGGATGACATAAATCTACCAGATTAGAGTCAAATCTAATAGAGGAATCCATAGATCGAGTTAATGCGACAATAGGGGTTTTAATTAGAAAGAGATTTCAATTAATCAACCTAGAGTCAGCTATTTTTACTCTCGAAAGAGATATTAATATAATTTACAGATTTCTATGGATCAAGTTAAATGAATAAATCGTTTAATTCAGATTTAGAATAATAAGTGAAGTCTAGGTGGATTCTTTCCTGGGTATTGTCTCTCTCATAACTTTTCTTCGATTATTTTCCCAATTTGCTCTCTGTCGCTTAGTAATTAGTTTTGTTAAAATTAGATTTTAAAATAATTCCTTCAATTTATAAGCTAGATAATAAAAAGATAGTAATTACTAGTACTTTTAGTACTCGTGGATATGATATTCTTCACTCACCATAGTTATACTGCCAATCAATAGGTGCGCTTGCCTTTGTCGTATTTTAGTTAGTTCGTGACGTCATCATGTTTTTGGCGCAGTTGCCGGGGATTAACATATTAGGAACACTTAATTTTTTATTACTTTAGCCATTTTTTATTTTATTTGCATTTTATTTTTGTTTTTAGTTTAATTCTATTTACTAATTTTTCTTTTATTTGCTTTTGGCAGGTTCTTTTAGTTTATGACTAGAAGAAACCCGTCAGGACCTCTATTATTTGATAGTGAGATCGAAAGTACAACTCGCAGAAACTGTAGAGAAGCGAGGCAAAGTCGACAAAATACAATAGTAGAGCAAGAGGATTTTATTATTAATACTGAGAAGATGGTAGAAAATCATAATAATCAGCTACCTCCTGTGGTTGCTGTAAATCCTGTAAATTCGAATCTTACTCCTCGTACTATGTACGATAATGCCAAACCCAATTTAACTAGGGCTGAATCGAGTATTGTTAGACCTGCTGTTGCTGCAAATAATTTTAAACTAAAACCTAACACTATTCAAATGATTCAACAGTTTGTTCAGTTTGATGGTTTGCAGGACGAAGACCCAAATACTCATTTAGCTAATTTCTTGGAATTCTGCGACACTTTTAAAATTAATGGCATTTCTGATAATGCCATTCGCCTTCGATTGTTTCCATTCTCATTAAGGAATAAGGCTAAACAATGGTTGAACTCCGAGGTTCTATCACTACATGGGAGCAAATGACCGAGAAATTTTTGTTAAAGTATTTTCCACCGGCTAAGACAACCAAGCTGAGGAATGATATCTCTTCCTTCGTGAAAATGGATTTAGAGACTCTATATGATGCATGGGAGAGGTATAAGGACTTATTGAGAAGGTGCCCTCACCATGGGTTACCTTTATGGATACAGGTTCAAACTTTTTACAACCGTTTGAACCCCTCAACTAGGCAATTGATCGATGCGTCTGCCAGTGGGACTCTGAATAACAAAACACCTGAAGAGGCTTATGAGTTTATAGAAGAAATGTCACTAAATAATTATCAGTGGCAAGTTATGAGGACAAAGCCGATGAAACCAGCCGGTGTTTTTAACGTTGATGCGGTTACCATGTTGTCAAATCAAGTAGAACTTTTAAATAAAAAGATTGATGGTTTATATGATTCTACGCAGGTACATTCGGTGATGCAGTGCAATACAAATGGAGGAGGGATGAACAATCCAAAATACTTATCCTACAACCCTACTACAGAGAACAAACAAGTCAACTATATGGGTAACAATTTTAGACCTTAGGATAATCCCTATAGTAGCACTTATAATGCAGGTTGGAGGAACCATCCCAACTTCTCTTAGCGTGGTCAAGGAAATCAGATACCACAACCCCCACCAGGCTTCCAACAACAACCAACCCAGCAAGAGAAGAAGCTAAACCTTGAGGAGATGTTGACAAAATTTATTTCGGTGTCAGAACCCATTTCCAAAGCACTGAAACAGCGCTCAAAAATAAAAAAAGTTGATTCAAGGTCTCGAGAATCAAATAAGACATCTTGCTAAGATGATTTCAGAAAGACCACAAGGTAGCTTGCCTAGTAACACCGAAACTAACCCAAGAGAGCAACTTCATGCAATTACGGTTCGAGATGCAGAAGGGTTAGTTGAACCTGAACCAGAACTAAGGCAAGAAAGTGAGGTAAGTCAATGTAAGGTTGAGGTAGCAAAAACCGGTAAGTGAGGAGTATAAACCTCGAGTTCCATATCCCACTGCGACAAAGAAAGACCACACAAACGAACAATTTGGTAAATTTTTTAAACTTCTTAAAAAGTTACATATCAACTTACCGTTTATTGAAGCTCTTTTGTATATGCCCAATTCTCCAAAATTTTTAAAGGAGCTTTTGGCGTAAAAAAGGAAGTTGGATGATTCATCGCATGTGGAGCTAAACGCAGTTTGCTCAGCTATCTTGCAGAATAAACTACCCAACAAATTGAAAGATCCAGGGAGTTTTACTATTCCTTATTTAATTGGTAGTTTAAATGTTAATAATGCTTTAGCTAATTTAGGGGCAAGTATTAATGTCATGCCCTATAAAATGTTTAAACAACTAGGTCTTAGGAACCCTAAACAAACTAGGATGAGTATTCAATTGGCAGATAGAACTATTAGATTTCCTAGAGGCATTGTTGAAGACGTTCTTGTTAAAATTGATAAATACATATTCTCAGTTGTTTTTGTTGTTTTAGACATGGATGAGGATATGGATGCACCATTAATATTATACGACCCTTTTTAGCAATTGCCAGAACTATTATTGATGTTGGTACAGGTGAACTCATACTTCGTGTAGGTGATGACATGATTAAAATCCAAGCTCGTGATTCTGCTAAGATATCTAATGATCGAGTTGATTATAAGAATTCTTTTAATATGAGTAACCTTGTGGCTTAACATTCTTTGCAGGAAACTCCGCGGAAAAGTGAGATAGAGCCACGTTCTAGCTCATGCGACAAAAATAGAACAACTCATGAAGAACGAATGTTACAAATCGGTGAACTAGATGAATGGCGGACACATGTCAAGGAGAAACCAAGAATGCACAATGCAAAATCGAAGCGACTCCATGACGAGCCTAAGGATGGAATGAACCAATTTAATGTTGGAGACCAGGTACTGTTGGACAAAACAGACCCTCGAATCGCCACTGTAGAGTTTAATGCAAACGAAGCGACTCTTTTCACGGTACTCAATGTCTTCCCATACAGTACAGTCGAGGTAACTCATTCTAATTTAGGCACTTTTAAGGTAAATAGTAATCGACTCAAACATTATTTTGATAATAGAATTGATAGCGAGAAAAAGGTGTTTTAACTCCGCGAACCATCATGACCGTGCAAATATGGGGTAAGTCGAGCTTAGACTTTAAAAAAGCGCTTCTCAAGAGGCAACCCGAGTGTTAACACTGCTAATTTTCTTAACTTTATTTCATGATATATTTTTAAAATTAATTAATTTTAAAAATCCTAAAAAAAAAAGGTGTGTTTTTTACCCACACGGCCTGGACACATGGGTGTGTGGAGCACACGGCCTGGACACATGGGTGTGTCGTAGACTATGTGTGAAGTAAGGTAATCGATAATGAGTTACATGGCCTAGCCACACGGGCGTGTGGGATCTCACATGGGCGTGGGAGAAGCGAAGAAAAATCCACACGGCCTAGCGACATGGCCATGTGACCCACACGGCCTGGACACACGAGCGTGTCCTAGGCCGTGTGAAACCTGGAGCTAATTTTTTTCAAAGTTAGACAGTTACACAGTCTGGCTACATGGCCGTATGGGCTCTCACATGGGCGTGGGAGAAGCGAAGGAAAACACACATGGTCTGGCACACGGCCGTGTGACCCACACGGCCTGGGCACACGTGCATGTCCATGACCATGTGAAAACTAGGTTAATCGCCTCAATTTTATTTTATTTTATTTATTATTAATTGTTATATTATTTATTTTTATTTTACTAATTAATCAATTAATTTATTATTCTTACACTTATACTTTTTATTTTTTATATTTATATTTATATTTATATTTATATTTATATTTATATTTATGTTTATATTTTTTATCTTTATTTTTTATTTTGTTTTAGTTGTTTTATTTTTTTTATTTTCTTTAACTTATTTTCATTATTATATTTTGAAATATTTATGGTTATTTCTAATCGAGTTATAACTCTTTAATCTTATTTATTATTTTTATTTATTTTCTTGTTAGTTTGATTGGAATCATGAGTTACATTTAGATTTGACTGCAATTCCGCTTTTCACGATTCTGAAGATTTCATCCAATATTCAAGATAGTTTCAGTTTTCTCCCTCTCTTTTGATATTCTATTTATACTGTGATTATATATGTTTTTACATTGAGGACAATGTACATCTTAAGTGTGGGGATGTTATCTATAGAATTATTAGAAAATCCCTGAATTATGTCTTGTGTTTAAGTAATTTTCTCACATTACTATTAGAATGAATTCTTATTGATTTATGATTATCATTGATGTATTTTAGATTAAATTCATTGGTAATTGTGCATTGATTGTTTAAACTTTAAGACATTAGAGAATCAAGCATGATAAGTCTATTTTCAGAATTAAAAAATTTTAGGTTGTTTCCCTAAATTGAAGTATTACCTTGAAGTTTGAGATTTGCAAGATTAACATCAAAACCCATAATTTTTGTGAGATTTTGAGCCTTTAGAGCATACATTTTTCTTGCTCACTCTATTATTGGTTATGAGTGTGTCAATACTGATCGGTTATTCTAGAACTTGCTTCGATTATACATGTCAAGACCATACATTTGATTTGATATACTGAGATAATAAAGGCACCTAGATTTTAACCCACTTATACCATAAGCCTACCCTCATAATTAACCCTTAGTGAACCCCTTTTAAGCCTAACAAACCATTTCTTGATTTACCCATTAATATTAACCCATAACTCATTTTTGATTCATTGAGAATTGTTTCTTATTTTATTGACTCCCTTTTTGTCGAGATTTGATTTGGTTAGTTGCTTAACTATGTTCTTTTGTTTCAGTTGTTAAATTTTCTCTTATTATCCATTGTTCTAAAAAAAAAATGAAAAAAAAGTGAAAAAAAAAGTACAAAAAATACATTTATGTTGATTTTTACCAGTTCTATGTTTTTTAGCTTAAGTAATTAATTTCATATGCTGAGAAGAAGCTCGTGTTATTCTTTAATAATTTCGATTGATGTAATTATTCAGTATTAGTTTATTTTTCTAGTTAGGTAATTTATCAATTCGATCTCGATTCTAACCTTCTTTTTTAGCCTTTATCCACACCTTTAACCCAGGCCCCGTTACAACCCTTTAAAAACCTTTTGATTTGTGTATCATATCATTTTATAGTGGTGGAGATTTGATTTTCATGTAAGCCTATGGTAATGACTTTTCATAATTGACTTTTGAGTGCTTAATTTTTGAACCTTAAACACTTTGAGTGATTTAAGTGAATCTTTAGTGAGGATGTAAAACCTTGTCGATTTTAAATTAAAGGTAATTACTTAGATAAGGGGAAACGCCTATGTTGTTATGCTTTAAAAATGTTCGACTTAGATTGTTTGAATCTTTAGTGGTCTTTTAGTTGAATTACCAATGTGTTATTATATGTAAATTATGACAAAACGTTATTGAATAGAATTATAAGTTGAGAAAGACTAATTTTTATTGTGAGTTGAGGATTTTGCTTGAGGACAAGCAAATGCTTAAGTGTGGGGATATTTGATAAGCCATAAAAGTAACATGTTTTTAATCCCATTCTTGATGCATTTTTAGATTATTTATTATATGAATTAGTGAATTTGATGCTCCTAATGTTTTAAATTCATGTTTCGATACTTAGGTGAGCATAAAGGAGCGAAAGGAGCGAAAAACAAGCCAAAATCTGGCAAAAAGAACTATTTCCAGGATCCACACGCCCATGTGCTAGTCCGTGGCGATTTCGCACCCTAATTCCCTGTTACGTGGAAAAACCCAATTTTTAGGAGGTACGCAGAGTAAAACGTAGAAAAGACTCGAAGAACGCCAACAGGATTCAACTCAGAAGTAGGATTTCCTTTAAGACTGAAAATCTTCATTCATTTCTTTAGAAGTTTTTGGGTTTCTTTATGTTTTGTTGTTTTCCTATTTTTGAGATGTTTTCCTTTCCAAGTATGAACTAAATTCCCTAAATACCTAGGGAAGATGAAACTTATGATAGATCTTATTATTTGATTTTTCTGAATTACATGATAAATATTTGTTCTTGATCTCAATTATGTTTACTTACCTTCCTGTTTAATGCTTTCAGGATATTAATTCATGATTGATGTGCTTATTTAGTGGAGGAAAAGTCTCTGTTGAAGAGTAGATCTGGCATAATTGAATGAAGTTACATGCAATCCTAGAAATAGGATGACATAAATCTACCGGATTAGAGTCAAATCCAATAGAGGAATTCATAGATCGAGTTAATGCTACACTAGAGGTTTTAATTAGAAAGATATTTCAATTAATCAACCTAGAGTCAGTTATTTTTACTCTCGAAAGAGTTATTAATATAATTTAGGGATTTCTACAGATCAAGTCAAATGAATAAATCGTTTAATTCTGATTTAGAATAATAAGTGAAGTCTAGGTGGATTCTTTCCTGGGTATTGTCACTCTCATAGGTTTTCTTCGATTATTTTCCCAATTTGCTCTCTGTCGCTTAGTAATTAGTTTTGTTAAGATTAGGTTTTAAAACAGTTCCTTCAATTTATAGGCTAGATAATAAAAGGATAGTAATTACTAGTACTTTTAGTCCTTGTGGATACGATATTCCCAACTCACCATAGTTATACTACCAATCGATAGGTGCGCTTGCCTTTGTCGTATTTTAGTTAGTTCGTGACGTCATCAAAATCATCTCTTTATATTACAAGTAAAATTTCATAATAGTTCATCTCAAGTTCAGATCATTTTATGTCAGAACTTTACCCATATTACCCGAAATATCAAGGTCACGATTAGTACACTCAAGGTGTACAAGTCCATAATCAAGAATGAACATATATTCATAAGATAAAATCCATGTACAAGTATCATCATCACATGTTTTCTTATATCATTTGTCATGTATCATCATTTTCTTGTATTTCAGACGGATACGTGTAATAACTCATTTTATCATTCATATCTTCTCATGTCTGGAATTGTCACCAGTTGAATTTATTCCGAATATCAATGGATACGCAGATAATACACTCAATGTGTACGAATCAGGATCTGTCAAATCATGTCCAATGGTACCGATAAGGTACTATATCAGATAGTACACTCTCGAGCCACACATGTATACAACAGGATTACCAGTCCAGGCTAAATCCTTTTTATGACATATGCTCTAAGGAGCTTGATCTGGATTACGTCCGGGCTAAATCCAATTTATAATATGTGCTCGAGAGGACTCATATCAAGATTACCCGTCTGGGCTAAATCCTTTTCTGTAATAAGGTCAATAGGATTACTCGTCCGAGCTAAATCCCGTCAGCAACAAATGCAGGACCTCATTCATTTCGGGAAATCACATATCCATCAATTTTTCATTTTATTCAATCGGGATTTAAACATTCTTCTCAAGCATTATTGGGTATGTGATTATTTCATACATCCACAACATTCATATAATTTAAATAGACAGATTCCACATTCATTTCAAGCATATAAGTAAGATTCTCATCGTTTATCCTTTAACATCTATCGGCCATTATCATTTAATTTAAACATTTTTATTTATCGGGCTTGATCGAATATGTAATCATTTCACATATTTATGAAATTTATACAACTTACATAAACGCAATCAATGCAAGCATGTAAATAAACACAATTTAGTTACACGAACTTACCTCGACAATGTTCGTGTACGTAAAATCTACTAATCTGACATTTTCCTCTTTCCTAGTCCTAGCTCCGAATTTGGTCTATACAGATCTATATGAGTAAATTTTACATCAATTTCTTATATTTCATACTCGTTTGGACTCAATTTACATCCTAGGCAAAATTACCATTTTGTCCCTAACTTTTTCATAAATTCCCATTGTCCCTAGACTTGGAAAATAAAGTTTGTGCAATTTACTCCCTATTCCAAACCTAACCAAAATCCCATTACAAAATTACAGCACATGTATTCATAAAAATTCAGCGTATTTCTTCAATTTCACAACTTTACATTTTAGTCCTTAAATCATGTTTTCATCAAAAATCACTTTGTAAAAGTTGTTTCTCTATCAACACCCTTTCATTTTCTACCATAAATTTCTAATTTTCAGCATATACATTCTTGACCCATTTTCCATACTTTGATAACTTCTCAAATTGATCCCCCAAATAGATAGATTAAGCTATCCCGGTTTCAAAAATATCAAAATTATTAAAAACGGGACAAGAAAACTTACCCAATTTGGCCATGAAAGTTTCTTTTCTCTCTCCTAGGGTTTCCATGTATTATTTTGGGGAAGAAGATGATAAAAATGATTTTTATTTCTATTTAATAATGTATCATCTTTTAATAATTTTGATTTTTAATTTAGTCCTTAGCCTTTTTCTAATTTTCCACGGATGAATCATCCAAAAATATCTACTACTTTTCATTAATGGTCTAATTACCATATAAGGACCTCAAGTTTTAAATTCCATAGCTATTTAATCTTTCTAGCTACTAGAATTCAACTTTTGCATTTTATGCGATTTAGTCCTTCCCGTAATTAAACACATAATTGGTAAAATTTTCTTATCAAAATTTTCACATGTCATTTTTATCATATTACAGACCATGTAATAAAATAAAAATAAATTTTATTTTCGACTCGGATTTGTGGTGCCGAGATCACTATTCCAATTTCACCGAAATTGGGCTGATACAAATAAAACCCAAAATTTGAAGTTAATTGCAATCACTAAAGCGAGCTAATCTCCCGCTTGTTATTCAAGAGTTTTTCACTTGTCAATTTTGTTTTAGTACTTTATTTTTTCCTTTATGACATTCAGTATTAGCATTAATCACCGTAATATATATTTTTATGATTATTATTTGGATATGCTACTATAGACAATGTTTTTAGATTTAATCCAACCTCCATTGGATACGATGCTTGAAATGTTTATCGGTGTTTCGTTGTAACACAAAATTAATTATAATTTGATTTGTTCACTTGCAGATTCCACACTTTAATTATATGGATTTTATTTACATGATTTTTTACTCTTAACGTTTACACGTTTAGAGGCGGTCAATAAGATTCAGTCTTTCTTAAATGAATTCAATGAGGCGTCGGGGTTAGTCATCAACTTTGAAAATTCAAAGTTATTTGTTTCACCTAATGATAACACTTTGGTAGGTAATAACTTGAGTGCTGGTTGTAACATTCCTATTATCGAGGACTTTGGAAGCTAACTAGGTGTACCTATCATTCAAAAAAGAGTTTCTAGGTGTACCAAAAGACAATAGATCAAAAATAAACCAAAGGCTTCACATAAAAAAGACACTTCGTAGCAAGGAGAAGAAGAAGAAGAACAGGATGTTGGTAATGATGATGATGAGGTGATACAGGGATAACAAACTGAGATCATATTCAAGTTGGCTGGTACTCTGAGTGGACAATAAACAACGTGACTTTTTTTTCAATGCCTTGCAAAGTTTGGTTGATGCGTAATTGTAATTGTTGTGGTGAAATTTTAGTTGCCATAGGGTATGAATGAGATAATATTTAATGGATAATTAACAATACCATAAAGACATTTGAATATGCTTCTAAATTTGCGAAGGATATTCACAAGGCCATGCATCCATCTATTACTAAAATCATAAGAGGACCATGATGGTTCAATGGAATAAACCACCTGTAGGAGTTTGGATTTTGAAAACGGATGGAGCAGTAAAAGCTCTTTCAAGGTTGACTTCTGTTAGAGGTTTAGTGCGAGATGAAAAGGTTAGTTGAATTTAAGGCTTTATGATGTAGAGCGTATGAGCAGAGTCCTAAGGTGTTGATGAAGGGGTTGCGTCTAGCGAAAAATCTAGGTATTTGAAAACTAATAGTTGAAATGAATGTACTGCTCGTGGTACATTTCTTGACTTGACCATTTAACGACAATCACTTGTTTAACTCTTTAAATGCAAACTACTTGAAATTGATCAAAGAAGGACAGGTTCTCAAAGTAAGATACATAATAAAGGAGGAAAATAAACACACGAACCATCTGTAACAACCCCTTCCCGTATCTGTCGCTGGAATAGAGTACGAGGCATTACCGAGAAGCACGAAACACTTATAGATAATTTAAATACATTTTCATAACAACTTGTCTCGATTTCATATTATTTCGTATTTAAGTTTTATTCACTAAAGTCTTTGAAATATCATCTTTATGCAAATAACACACATGAGGTACATAATTCCGTAGTTATAAATGAACACATTTATCAAACATATTCCATGTTTTTATATATATATCATAGTCTCAAATTTACATGTATCAATTACCTTCACTTCCTCGTATTTCAGACAAATACGTGTAACAATTCATAAATATGCAATTCACTAACTCTTCCTGCCAATCACGATTTAAATTGCCAAATCACTTATTGAGCCCAATTTCAATGTACACTAAAATCTATCATATAAATTTGGATGTACGTATTCATCAATAAATTTCATGTACGTGATATCATCATCTCTTATTTCCACATACATTTACTTTCCACATTCATGAATTCAAATAGCGTATACAAGACATACCAATGTATTTCAGTGCGTTTTCATGATATTTCATTTCGAACTCAGTTGTTTCATACTAGAAGTTTTCTCATTAACTCATTTGGAATACCAATTCATACGGATAATACACTCAAGGCGTAGAAATATATAATCACAAATGAACTCATTCATCAATCGGGTTTTATGCTCATATCTCATCAACTCGTATTTCCTTATGTCACATAATTCCATGTAATACTTACCAAACTTTTTCAAATTAGTGAATATCTTACGGAATTGGTCTGCACCGGTATGCACTGAATTTCACTGACAATCACTGATGCCATAGCATAGCTATGGTCTTTTCACTAGAATGCCATAGCTCAGCTATGGTCTTACATTTTATACACATATCACACCGATGTCTTATCCCAGATATGGTCTTACACAGAAATCACTTGTCCCTTGTAGCCGAAGCTATCACTATTCACTGATCAGGTAGCCGGAGCTACCATTTTTCACTAATCAAGTAGCCGATGATCAGGTAGCCGAAGCTACCACTTCTCATTGATCAGGTAGCCGAAGCTACCACTTTTTACTTGCCATTTCTCCTTGATCAGATAAGTGTAGCTGAAGCTATCTCTTATCACTTTCATTTGTCCTTGATCAGATAAGTGTAGCCGAAGCTATCACTTATCACTTTCACTTATCCTTGATCAAATAAGTGTAGCCGAAGCTATCACTTATCACTTTCATTTGTCATTGATCGATAAGTGTAGCCAAGCTATCACTTATCACTTTCATTTGTCATTGATCAGATAAGTGTAGCCGAAGCTATCACTTATCACTTGTTGCCATGGTCCAACCATGGTCTTTTCCTTCAATTCATCTTGTCACTAGATTGTAATGCTCAATTTGATCATTTATTCAATTTTCATGTTTTTACATTATTCGCGAATTTTATCATCAATACATATAAAATAACACATCATGAAATTCATAAAATTAACAAATGGTCACTAAAATTTAGTTATACAAACTCACAAGTACGATTTTTGTATTATAACGATATTCATAATTTCATAATAAATATTCCAAATAAAACATTATATCATTTCTAATTCAACATTTATCGATTATAATCGGGCATGTGATCAAGTCATTCATATATATATATATTTACTTTTCCTCCTCCTCCTCTCCATCCACATCCTTAGTATAAATAACACACTTGTAAGTAACATCATCCATAATTTTCACTATTTACTTATGTGAATATTCAAGCTGTCCATCCGTGTCATAGTCACTAAATCATTTTTATCCTGAGCTAAAGAACTCAAAATTAAGATCCATAAATTTTCCCAGAAACTAGACTCATATGTTTTCTTGCCACAAAAATTTCATAATTTTTGGTTGGGCCAATTAATACAGTTTATTCATTGAAATCTCCCCTGTTCTGCTATTTGACAGTTCCGACCCTTCTCACTAAAAATTAATTATCTTCTCGTACAGAATTCGAATGATGTCCTCGTTTGTTTCTCTTGAAAATAGACTCATCAAAGATTCTAAACATATAAATTTAAGCCCCTAATTGTTTTTATCCAATTTTTGATGATTTTTCAAATTCAGAACAGGGGAACCCGAAATCATTCTGACCTTGTCTCACAAAATTTATCATATCTCATGATTTACAATTCCATTGCTTACATAATTTCTTCTATAAGAAACTAGACTTAATAAGCTTTAATTTCATATTTTATTCATCCTATAATTCCATTTCTAAAATTTTTGGTGATTTTTCAAAGTTAGATTACTGCTACTATCCAAAACAGTTTTAGTGCAAAGTGTTGATTTCCATTTTTCCCCAAATTTCACAATTCATACAATTCAGTCCTTACTCAATTAACCCCTCAATTAAGATAATTTTCTCAATTAATAATTTTCCTAGACATTAGAAGTTATTTCATAACTATTGAAATTCAGAATTTCCACATACTTCAAACTCTTTTACAATTAGGTCCTAAACATTCACTTTCTATTCAATTCTTTCAATAAAATCAGCATATAAACAATTTAAAGCTCTAATTCCATGCCAAATCATCATATAGTTCCAGCACATATTCATAGCAACTTTCAATTTCTTTCATAGAATTAAAAACTAATGAATACAACAAGTGGACCTAGTTGTAAAAGTCACAAAAACACAAAAATTTCAAGAAATAATCAAGAATTGAACTTACTTGAAGTAAAAATATGAAAAACCAGCTTGAAGGAACTCTTCCATGGTGTTTTTGCTGATGAGAATGCAGAAAAATAAAGAGAAATCTAGATAATTCCACTTTAGTCCTAGCTTTATTAAGTAAATTTATCAATTTTCCAATTTTGCCCTTAATTCTCCTTATTTTCTTGCTGATTTCATGCCTTGCCGTCCAGCCCAAAGAGACCTTGGGTCTATTTGCCTTTTAAACCCTCTTTCTTTTATCATTTAAGCTATTTAATCATTTCCCACAATTTTGTATTTGATACAATTTAGTCCTTTTTGTTTAATTAACTATCAAAACTTTAAAATTTCTTGACGAAACTTTAATACTAACTTATTAACTCTCCATAAATATTTATAAAAATATTTATGGCTCGATTTAAAATTCCCGAGGTCTCAATACCTCGTTTTTCGATTCTAATTATTTTAATATTTATTTTTAGTACGCTATTCACTATTTTAAATTTTTTTCCTAACTTCACATTTAACTTATACTCACTAAATTAATAATATTTCCTACTCATTTGTCGGATTTAGTGATCTCAAATCACTGTTCTGACACCACTGAAAATTAGGCTGTTACACCATCTAACAAAACTGGCGCAAGACTTGGCATTTGGACTTGTCATTCTCAAAATTCCACCAACAAGCATCCTCCAATTTCTATTGGTTGATGTTTGTGGAAAAGGGTAACTAAAACTAATGATTTTTTTTCATCTCTTTTGTAAATAAAAAACTTCTTTTATATAAATATTATTTCTTTATTTGAGATTTTTTTTCATATCGTATCATTATATTAAATTTGATTAATTTTAGAATCAATTGAATTTTTAAACAAAAGCAAAATTATTCAAATATTATTTTTCAAGGTTTTTTTTTCAAAACTGACTCAAAAATAATGATTATTTATGAAAATGACCCAGGTGCAAAATCTTGTACAAAAATGACTTGTTTTCTACAGTGCACCTAGGTGCCAACCATCTAACCGCTAGCACCAACCCCCATCATCCCCCAATCATTGCCCCATGATTGCTTGGTCCATTAAAAATTATTTCTTTGGTGTTGACAATGTGATCGTTGCCACCGATATGTATTTTCCCCCATATATGTTAAAAAATACTCATATTCCAAGATTTAAAAAATAATAATTTTTTAATAGTTGCCGGTATTCACTTTTCCGACATTTTCCGACACCGGTTTAAAAATTTTTTAAAAAATGGTGTCGATGTTCTCGTTGTCGACACTGGTGTCAAAAAAGTGTCTTTTTTAAAGTGTCTTTTTTATGTTGGTTTTCTCCTTAACGGCACTGATGTTTTTATTTTGAAATTTTATTTGTTCTCAGCATCAGAGTTCGGAAATTGGTAATTCTTTTTTGTGTTGGCTTTTTAATTTTTGGAACCACCAGGCTATATATGATCCAGTTTTGGTTGCTCTAACTGTTTAAAAAGGAAAGAAAAAAAGAAAGAAAGACTTGTGTTTAGTTGAAGAGAAAACAAATTTTATTAAAAATAAATAACCAAATGTTGTTCGTATACGTTCTTTTTGATAGATTAATTCTACAAAATATTGAAGAAGGATGTGCATTTCAAGCTCGTCAGAAAGTAAGGATGAGATTCAATAAGACTATAATGCTAGAAGAACTGAAACGAAAGATCAATACGAAAATAGCTCTCCATTGTGGGAAGATGATGTCAAGATTATTCTACAAGTTTCCAGTTTCCTCAGATCCTTCAAAATTCATAGAGATGGAACTTGTAGATGATGATAACTTAGGCATTATGATTTCAATGTATTGCTCGACAGGGATAGACAACCCAGTACCAGTTGAGTTATTCACTAAGTTGGCCGATCCCGAGTCCGTTCAAATTTTCACTCTAATAAGTCAAAATGCCCAATTTGTATTTGATCTTAATGTCAGATGGGAAGATCAGTTAGGATGTGGACAGACATCGCAAAGGCTTGAAAGCCCAAACTATGGTAGGAGTTCATATAATAGCCTTATCTGGTGTCTCCGTCTAGCGATATCCGGAAGTGATGGTCACCAACGCAGATGGTGAAGAAAAGTCCAATAATAATGATGATTCTCATCATGATGGTGAAGAATACAATGACCCCGATCTGGATGAGGTCCTAAATGATATTGACGGTGAAGGCGTGGTGGGGGTTGAGATGTATACCCCATTTAGTTAGAAACTCGAGTCTTAGTATAGTTATAATGAATGGCCCTAGGGCCCACATGTTGAGCATAGAACCTGATGCGATGCTTACACCTAAGTTTCCCAAGTACCTAAATATAATACCAACTCATCGCTTGGCAGCAAATTCAAATTTTAGAGAGTTGTTCGTAGGGCAACAATTTAACAACAAGGTGGACTGTGTATTTGCAATTAAGCGATACAACATGAATGTGTCATTAAACTGAAAAGTGGTGAAGTCTACATCGACTTTATATGTTAGGGAATGCTGAAAGGTTGAAGCAGGGTGCAACTAGCAGGTTCAGACTACATTAATATAAGAGACTCAAATGTGGACAATCCGAAGACTAGAAGGGCCCCTTACATGCAAAGCTGCACGTATGACACAAGACCACTACAAACTAGATGCGAAAACAATCTACGATTGCATCATATCATTGGTAAAAGACATGCACACCATTCCTGTATCGGTTCTTATTGCCAACATGTAAGCCTAATTCCAAAACAGGGTGTCGTATAAGAAAACATGGTGGGCAAAACAGATAGTCGTGGAAAAGTTGTCCTGTGACTGAGATGCATCATACAACAAACTTCAAGGGTGGATATCTACAATGCAGGAGTACATGACAAGTACTATTGTTGATTTGCAAACGTTACCTTGCAATGGCATAGATGGTGAACTACAATCAGGGAAAAGAATTTCCCACCGTTTGTTCTGGACGTTCATGTGTAAGGGCCTTCTCCCACTACAAGCCACTGGTGCAAGTTAGTGGTACCTGATTTTGTGGTAAATATACGCAGATACTCCTGATTGCAGTTGCACAAGACGGTAATTAGAATGTACAACCAATAGACTTTGCCATCGTGGAGATGAAGAACTTCGAATCGTGCAAATTTTTCCTTACGAACTTGTAAAAGCATGTTGTCAAACAAGACAACATTTGCATTATCTTTGACAGATTGAAGGGACTAGTTGTTGAGATTAGGCGTTATGGGATTCCGTGAAGGTTCGTGTTTTGCATTCACCATATCGCCATCAACTTCCATTGGGAGTACAAGAATAAAAAATAGCACAAAATCCTAGTGAACATGGGTAAAAAATTATGTTTTTAATTTTTAAAATTTTTTTGAATCACTTTACCAAAAGGAATGGTAATATGTCATATTGGAATACATACGCAGGGTACAAGTTAAAACCACATCGATTCAAGCATAGGTTGACGAGGCTAGAGGCTGATATGGATAGGGTAATAAATCCTTTACGGTAGTGGCTAGGTAGTATGGATCCATGGCAATAGGCTCAAAGTTATGATAACGAGTATCGATATGGTTATATGACGACCTGTAACAGCCCGATTTAGGGCCTAGTCAGAATAGTGGTCTAAGGACCACAAATTCAGATTCAAATAAATTATTTTATTATTATTTTGGAGTCATTGCTTGTTTAATATAGTGCATGAAAAATTTGGTGGAGAAATTTTAACGTTTGTGAGCCTAATTGCGAAAAAGGACTAAATCGCATAAAATACAAAAGTCCTAAATTGATAGCTAAAGGTGTCAAATAGCTAGAGAATGAAAATTGGGAGTCTTTAAAGGGCAATTAGACCCTATTATGATAGCATAGCTAGCCATGAGAAAAAGATGAGATAATTTTCAAGGTTTGGTGGAATTGGGTAGCTTATTTGACTAAAAAGGAAATAAAATAAAGAAAGATGATATCATCCCTTTTCCATTTTTTTCTCAATCAATTTTCAGCCATTTTTTGGGGTTTTGGAATTTAAAATTTTCAGTAACTTATCATCCCTAGAAGTAAGTGATTTCCATACATTTTGTTTATGATTTTTGCATTTTTGAGACCCTTGAAGCATGAGCTTTCAAATGAGGGGTTTTTTCATGAATGGATTTGTAATGGTTACTGAGTTTTTATGGAAGAAAATGAGTCTTAGTAGTGTAATAGACAACTTTTGTGAAAGGTGTTAGCATGAAATCACCTAAAGAGACTATTTTGCATAAGTTGTAAAATAGTTGATAAATGTGTGAAATAGAGAGAATTTGGAGTTGCTATAAGAGTAAAAAGAGTTCATCTAAGCTTAATATGGAAATAAATTTGATAAAAATTAATTTTCGAGCATAGGGATAAAATGGTTATTTTGCCAAAGTCTAGGGGCAAAATGGTCTTTTTACCAACGATGTGAATTTTTAATTGCTTAATTTTATTTAGTGATTAAATGAGTGCATTTTTCTATTTTAGATCGAGAATTACCAAATTCGAACCTAGACAGGGGGAAAGCTAAGCAAATCGACTAAACCGATTAGTCGTGTACATTTTGTAATCCGAGGTAAGTTGTATGTAAATAATACAACTCTATTGTTACCATATGTGTTTGAATTATTATTAAATCGATATAGCATAAACTGCTTGATTGTGGAATTGAGAATGTATATTAAAATTGAGATAGTAAGATTCTCATTGGAACCTTAGGAAGTAAATCGGATATTCATGCCATGATAGTTTGGTCACTTACGTGAGCTAGTGTAAGACATGTTTGTGACATGCATCGGACACATTATGAGAGCCAGTGTAAGACCATGTTCGGGACATGGCATCGGCATTAAGACGAGTGCTAGTGTAAGACATGTCTGGGACATGCATCGGCTATGAGATATGTCAGTGTAAGACAATACCTGGGACATGAAATCAGCACGGATATATGAGAGCTAGTGTAAGACCATGTCTGGGACATGAAATCAGCCTCGATGATGATAGCCAATGTAAGACCATATCTAGGACATGGCATCGGCAACTTACCCCATGTTGGAGGCTTATGGAATGTCCGATAGCGTTCCGAATGGTTCAACAGTGTGAGTCATGATTTTAAGTTAATGAAGAAAAGTATAACTTTGTGGTGAATGGTACAGGTACCTATTTGGTACGTATGAGACATGAGCTCAATATATAATGTGTGACTTGTATGGATGGTAATGAGTACTTATGTCCACTTTTGTGTTTTGAGCATGTTGATTATTGATAAATTGTTGTTGTATATCTATTTATATGCAACTTACTAAGCTTTTATGCTTACTCCTTTTTCTTTCTATTTTTCTTATAGCACCGCCTAACTAGCTCAAGGATCACCGGACGTCAGAGATATCGATCACACTATCGTCAGAAGCATTCGGTATAGTTGGATTTATATTTTTGAATATGGCATGTATAGGGTTTAGACTTTATTATTTTGTAACTTTGAAAATTGGCCAAATGTGTTGGCTTGGGTTGGAAACCCTTTATTTTGTATTAAGCCTTGAATGATGGCTAACTTTCATTTTGATTTATAAAAGATGCATTTTCAAGGTTGAATAAATGTCTAATGTGGCTGATTTGGTCATATGAATTATGCTTGCTTTGGTATTGGTTAGTGTTTGTACGAAACTAGGTATGTAAGGTTGGCAATGAGGCTTGGTAAATAGCCTTATATTGTCCACACGGGCGTGTGTCTAGGCCGTGTGTGACACACAGTCTGCCTCATGGGCGTGTAGTCCGGCCGTGTGTCCCCTGCACGTAAAAATTTTAAGTCAGTATGCATGGTAATAAACACACGGGCAGAGACACGGCCGTGTGTCTCAGCCGTGTGAAGGAGACGGCCGTGTGTCTCAGCCGTGTGAAGGACACAGCCTAGCACACGAGCGTGTGCCTTGGCCGTGTGACATTTTGAGCATGCTGATGTCAAAAACAGAATGTCCATATTTTCGCACACGGGCGTGTCGTGGCCGTGTGAAGGACACGGGCCATTGACACGGGTGTGAGTTCGGCCGTGTGAAAACCCCTGTAGGTGTGAATTAGAAATTAATTCTACACGGGTACGGGACGCGAGCGTGTCTCAGGGTGCTTAGGCCGTGTGAACCACACGAGCCATCAGCACGGCCATGTCGAAATGGTCACACGGGCGTGTTACCTTTCCATACGGGCGCGTGCCCTATTTTAAAGGCAAATTTCTTACAGTTGGTTTAAGGACCCGGAATGGTCCTGAATAGTTTTCAACGGTCGATTTGGGGCTCGTAGGCCCATAATAAGAAGTTTAAAGTAGAAATTGGAAAAGTTTTAATTTGGACCGAGTCTCAGTGACTTGAAATTTGTTTGTGTACATGAGATCAAATTAGGTAATGCCTCGCACTCTGCCCCAGCGTGGGTTACGGGTATAGGGTATTACACAACCAACCTCGTAGAGGCAGTTAACTTTGTCTTGAAGCGTACACGTCATTTGTCAACTTTAGTTGTTTTTTCAGCTACGTTATACAGGCTAGCAACATTGATGCCAAGAACGGGGCTGAGACAAGTGAATCAAATAGAGGTGGGACATGTGTATGTGGAAAAGGTTAAGAAAGTCATGAAAGTCAACACTCAAAGGGTGAAGTTGATGAATGCAGAACTATATTCCCGGAACATGAAAACTTTCTAGGTGCAAGAGTACATAGGTTGTCGCGTGGAGGTCCCGGCTAGGTCCAATGGAGTTGATCTCTGAAACAGGCGGTGTGAGTGCGGGAGGTCCTAGACCCTTCGAAATCCATGTGCGAATGTCCAAGCAGCGTATATGTCCGCCAATCTGAATGTTGAATAATATATCAACGAGATGTACACACTGGAACACACATTGCGTATTTGGAGGAACGAGTTTCACGTACTGTAAGATGTCTCAACTTGGGAAGTGCCTCCACCTATATTCGAGTTGCTGCCAGACCAAAGACTATGTAGAGCACCCAAAGGACGACCATAAATCATTAGGATTTGTGTTGACATGGACGTCAGGTACACTGTCAAAACAATTGCCCATATCGTAACTACCATGCTGGTTAATCTTCATGATCGGAGGAAGCTAAAATAATGTACCTAATGTCCATTGTACTACCAATTTTTTTTAATTTTATCATTCTTTGCCGTTAATTTGTTATTTAAAAATGAATTTTGTAAATACTTGTGAATATTGTAAAATTTGATAAAGTGAAAATTTTTATATGAAATTATAATTTTATTATTATTATTTGTATAAATTCTTTTATTATTTCTTATATGAAAATATTGTAACAATTGATAAAAGTGAAATTTTTTCTATGAAATTATAAGTTTTTTTCATTATAATTTTTTATTAATTCTTATATGAAAATATTGTAATAGTTGATAAAGTGGAAATTTTTATATGAAATTATAATTTTTTTATGATTTTTTATATGAAAATATTGTTATTACTCAATGCTTTGAAAAAATCAACAAAAAATTCATTACAAAATTTAGAAAAATACAATTACAAAAAATTATAATTGTGGTGTATTACAAATTATTTTATTGTATAAAATTTACAAATATCAAAATTCTTGGAAACTAGGACTTGTCCGTAGGGTGAAACATTACGGTGGCCTCCACCGGTGTCGGGGTGCAACTTTGCAGTCCATAACCTCCTCACCTGAACCGGCACACCCATCATTTGATGTTCCTTGAGGAGAATTCAAGAAGCTAGTAAAACTGTATGTCGGATCAACAAGGGGTGGAGTATTGCGAATACGGGGGTGCCGAGTCAAACATATCCTCTATCATTGATTATTGTGGCTGTTGATAAGTTGAATTGCAATCGCCCATCTCCGCATGATATACGTAACTTTGGGACCTTGAAGGTTGTGGCGCGAGCTTCGCGACAATTTAGGCTACACGAGACTAGTGACCTCGACGACATCGTGGTTCACTCGATAATACTTGTTGAGACCCTCGTCAACGCAAGTGTTCTGAAACTATCATCAATTGTCCACCAAATAAATATGGCAACCCATGCTCCATGTACCAACGTTGGTACTCTACTAAAGGCATGAAATTAAACATACAGGACTAACCGAGGCCACCTCTCGTACTGGGTGTTCCACAAAGCAATATATTGTTGATGTTCGACTGCCCAGTTCTTTCATTCTTTTCCCATTTTGTTAATCGTGTGGGCATTGTCGAATCTATGCGGAACATTCGACACATGTTGTATGCACACAGACTGTTTTAGAATCCTATCACCATTGTACCACTCCACCATTGAAAATTTTAGCACTGGTGCTTTGATAGTCCACACAAGTGCATGCTAATGAATCCGTGGTGGAATGACAGCCACAACGTCTGCACCAGAATAAGGCATCCAGATGAACTACACAATATTTTGAATTTTGATAATTATGTAAGTCAAATAACATGGTCAAACTAATTAAATATAATAAAATTATTCTAATTTAAAAAATATATTACATTGTTCCCTGAGTACGCCTCAATCATCTAGTGTTGTACCACGAGTGTCTCGGATTTCCTGATACCCAGTGATGTAAGCCATCTGCAAAACAAAGCCCAAATTTTAGCAAATGACCACAAATAAAAAACTTTATATTGAATAAGTTTTCATATTTTATATTAGATATTTAAAAATGGCCATACGTGTGGTTGGTGACTCATTGATGCCAGAAATGGCATCCTATATAGAGCCCTGTTAGAATTAAGTGACTCTAATTCTTATTTAAATAAAATACGATGGAAAATAAAATAAAAGTAAAATCCATATAGAACTAGACTTCTTTTATTTTATTTTAGAATAAGGTTTTTTAAACCTTATTAAACTCCATCTATTTTATATTTACTAGGATAAGGTGTTTCAATCCTACTAGAATATGGCTTTACAAGCCTATAAATAGACATAGTCTATTCCTTTTGTATTGATTCAAATTTTCGACATAGTGAATTTTCTTCTCCTCTCGCCTCGTGGTTTTTCCCCAAAAGGGTTTCCACGTAAAATTTTGTGTTCTTTATTTTTTATTTTATTTTATTTTTTTCACAATTGGTATCCGAGCTTAGGGTTGTTCATCTCGATCACGGTAATGGCGTCTTTGAAATATGAAATTTCGTTGTTGGATTGCAACACCGCAGATTTGCGTTGTGGCGATTAAGATGCAAGCGCTTCTTGCGCAGATGGATCTGGAGGATGCCCCGCTAGGGATAGATAAGATGCCTTCGACATTAACAGATGAAGAGAAGAAGCGTAAGGATCGAAAGGCATTAACACAATTGCATCCGCATTTGTCCAATGAAATTTTGCGAGGATGTGATGAAAGAGAAGATCGCCACGCATTATGGAAGAGGCTAGAACAAATATGTATGTCGAAAACTCTAACAAGCAAGTTGCATATGAAGCGGCGTCTTTATGCTCATCGTTTAGAGGAAGGTGCGTCAGACACCTAACACTTAACAATGTTTAAAGAAATTCTCTCAAACTTGGAGGCTATGGAGGTTCAAATGATAAGGAAGATCTAGGGTTGATTCTACTTTGTTCGTTGCCTCCGTCTTATTCAACCTTTAGAGACACGATTTTATATAGCCGCGAGTCTCTCACGCGTTGATGAGGTTTATGATTCTTTAACCTCGTATGATAAGATGAAACATCTTGTGGTTAAACCTCGACTCTCGGGGAGAGGGTCTCATTGTTCGTGGGAGACAAGATCGAATCATCGATGATGATCGTGGTAGGACACAGAGAAAGAAATCATCGTGGTAAATCTAAGGGTAGATCAAGTCTTCAAATAGAGGTAAAACTTGTAACTTCAGTAAGAAGAAAGGGCACATTAAATCTGAGTGCTATAAGCTACAAAATAAGATTAAAGGGAGGTCTGCGAATCAAAGGGAAAACAACCGAAAAATTCGTGAAGGCGATGTTGTAGAAGACTACAAATGATGGTGAACTTCTAGTCGCTTCACAATGATTCTAAAGTAAGTGAGGAGTGGATACTTGATTCAGCCGCACCTTCCATATGAGTCCCAATCGGGATTGGTTTACAACTTACGAAAACAATGTCCTACGAAGGTGTTGTTTTGATGGGAAATAATGCTTCGTGTAAGATCGCAGTGTTGGAACAATTAAAGTTAAGATGTTTGATGGAGTTGTCGAACACTTAGTGACGTCACGGTATGTTCCGAATTGAAAAGAAATTTAATTTCGTTGAGTACTCTTGATTCAAAAGTGCAGATACATACACACAAATGAAAGTGGGGTTTTAAAGATTTCCAAATGTTCCTTGTTGTGATGAAAGGGCAAAGAAAAAGCGCCAAGTTATATGTTTTGCGTGGTTCTATCATCTATCGTGATGCAAATTGCCGCTTCCTCTTCCTTGTCGATGATGATATTACTAAACTTTGGCATATGCGCCTAGGGCATATGAGTGAGAATGGCATGGTAGAATTGAGCAAAAGAGGACTTCTTGATGGGCAAGGAATTTGCAAACCGAATTTCGTGAGCACTGTGTTTTTGGGAAGCAAAAGAGAGTTCGATTCACTAGAGGAATCCATAACACGAAGGAAACGTTGGAGTATATTCATTCTGGTCATGGGGACCATCCAGAGTGCCTTCGAGAGGTGGAGCTAATTATATGCTAACCTTTATTGATGATTTTTCCGTAAAAGTTTGGGCGTTCTTCCCGAAGCGGAAAAAGCGATGTGTTTTCCGCATTTAAGTCTTGGAAAATTATGATTGAAAAACAGACGGAAAAATGGATAAAATACCTCCGCATGCACAATGGCTTAGAGTTCGCTCGATGAGTTTAATAGATTGTGCAAGTCGGCGGATCGTGAGACACTTGACATTCGTCATACTCCACAAAGAAAAAGCGCGTTGCGAACGAATGAACGAACGATCATGGAGAAGGTTCGATGTATGTTGTCAAATGCCAACTTACCAAGTCGTTTTGGCGCGAAGCGCCTCTCATCGCATGTTTTTTGATCAACCGATCTCCATCCGCTGCCATTGAGAAAAAGACTCCACAAGAGGTATGGTCCGTAATCCCGCTAATTATTCCGATTTAAAGATCTTTGGGTGTCTCCGCGTATGCTCATGTTAATAATGGAAAATTGGAACCGAGATCCATTAAATGTGTTTTTCTTGGTTATAAAGTCGGTGTAAAAGGGTATAAGTTATGGTGTCCTCAAAAATAGGAAAGTTGTGATTAGCAGAGATGTTGTTTTTGATGAAACCGCTATGCTTCCTAACTTATCTCTTAAAGACTGCTCCAATAAAGAAAATCAAAAGCAGTGTGGAGCATCGACAATACAGAGTCGACTCCTCAAGTCGCATACAAAAATTGAGAATAGAGTTGCTTCTTCGCCTCAATACTCTATCGCCAAAAACAGAACTAAAAGAGAAATTAAACCTCCAAAGAAGTATGCTTTGAGGTGATCTAGTTGCTTATGCTTTAAATGTGGTGAAGATATAGATGCGAATCAAGAGCCATCAAATTATTCTCGAGGCGATTAGTGTGAAGACTCGAAAAAAATGGATGTTTGCTATGCAAGAGGAGATGGAATCACTCCACAAAAACAAAACATGGGATCTTGTGAAACTTCCTAAAGGTAAGAAGACTGCTCGTTGTAAATGGGTGTTTAAAAAGAAAGAAGGGACTCCAGGAGTTGAAGAACCTAAATATAAAGCAAGGCTTGTTGCAAAGGGTTACAATCTAAGTTCCAGGAGTGGACTTCACAGATGTGTTCTCCCGGTTGTGAAGCATAGTTCGATTCGAGCTTTGCTTGGTATTGTGGCCATGCATGATTTAGAGCTTGAGCGATTAGATGTAAAAACGCATTTTTGCATGGAGAACTTGAGGAAGATATTTACATGCAACAACCAGAGGGTTTGAGCTTGAAAAAAGAGGATTATGTTTGCTTGTTTGAAAAAGTCCCTTTACTGGTTTGAAAACTTGATCACTAAGGCAAAGGGTACAAGAGGTTTGATTCCTTTATGACTTCTCACGATTTCAAAAGAAATAGTTTTGATGATTGTGTTTTACTTTAAGAAAAACAATGATGGTTCTTTTGTGTATCTACTTCTTTACGTTGATGACATGTTGATAGCAAAGAAAAGGCAAAGGAGAGATAAGAAAGGTCAAAACCCAACTAAGTGAAGAATTTGAGATGAAAGATTTGGGACCAAAGAAAGAAGATACTTGGTATGGAGATTCTTAGAGATAGAAAAACAAGTAAATTGTACCTAAGTCGGAAGGGGTACATTGAGAAACTTCTTTGCGAGTTCAATATGCGAGTGCTAAGCTCATTAGTACTCCTTTAGCATTCCATTTTTTTAGACTTTCATCGGCTTTGTCTCCACAATCGATGATGAGATTAAGTACATGTCACATGTTCCATACTCTAGTGCAATGGGATCTCTCATGTATGCTATGGTTTGTTCACGCCCGCATTTATCATCATATGCATCAGATGCAGCTTAGCGGATATATGGCGAATCCTTTGTGAAAGAACAACTGAAAGCGATTCGAAGGATTTTAAGATACTTACGAGGTACTACTCGATGTTTGCTTACGATTTGGAAGAATCAAGATGGAGTTATTGGGTATGTTGATGCTGATTTTGCTTTGGAGACCTTGATAGAAGAAGATCTCTCACAGTTACGTCTTTACAATCGGAGGTTGTGCAATAAGTTGGAAAGCCACTTTGCAAACTACAATCGCTTTGTCTACCACTCAAGCCGAGTACATGGCGATTATCGAGGCTTGTAAAGAAGCTATTTGGTTGAAGGGACTCTTTAGTGAACTAAATGAAGACCTTCAAATCAAAGACAATGATTTTGTGACAATGAGTGCCATCTTTCTTACAAAAGATCAAATGTTTCATGAGAGAACAAAACACATTGATGTTCGGTATCATTTTTGTTCGTGATATTATTGCTCGTGGTGATATTGTTGTGAGCAAAATTAGTACTCATGAAAATCCTGCAGATATGATGACCAAGTCACTTCCTATAACCAAGTTTGAGCATTGCTTAGACTTGGTTGGTGTTCATTGTTGAAGTTAAACCCTTAAGGGGTTTTATGGAAGAGGTGGAGAACTTGTTCGCGATTAAGAACTTGTTCATTGAGAATTTGTGTCAAGGTGGAGATTGTTAGAATTAAGTGACCCTAATTCTTATTTAAATAAAATACGATGGAAAATAAAATAAAAGTAAAATCCATATAGAACTAGACTTCTTTTATTTTATTTTAGAATAAGGTTTTTTAAACCTTATTAAACTACATCTATTTTATATTTACTAGGATAAGGTGTTTCAATCCTACTAGAATATGGCTTTACAAGCCTATAAATAGACATAGTCTATTCCTTTTGTATTGATTCAAATTTTTGACATAGTGAATTTTCTTCTCCTCTGCCCGTGGTTTTTTCCCGAAAGGGTTTCCACGTAAAATTTTGTGTTCTTTATTTTTTATTTTATTTTATTTTTTTCACAAGCCCAAAACTGTAGTAGTATCAGGCAACCATTGATAACTCGTGTTTCATGATTATCAGGCAACCATTGATAACTCGTGTCTCATGCTTTGTCTCTTGACAAAGCTCACAATACAGCGTCGCCAATACCACTAAAAGCCAACTATAAGACCGAGGATTGTACAAATTGTTCAATAAAAGGAAGGACATAATGTGCATTTTATTTTGATTTGTGCCCGACATTAGTACCCCCTATTAGCTTGAGGATATACGCTCGAACAACGCACATCAGCTCAGACCCAGTGGCATTATTCGATAATGTTTGGAATTTTTATTTCAACCACGAAAATTTCAAAGTGGTAAATCTTGCTTCCCCATCCCCGGGTGAGCGTCCAAGCAACTGGTAGCAAAGGGCCGAAGGGCCAGCCACTTTACTTGGACCTATGATAGTAGCCCCGTCAACTGGGAGTCCGAGTTAAATCACGACGTCTTCTAATGTGATGGTGCACTCCCCACACAACAGATGAAAAGTATGGGTCTCCGAGCGCCACCGGTTAACCAAGGTGGATATTAAGTTCGCCCTCAAGTCAAACATTCGAATCAATGCCGCTGTGCCAAATCCGGCAGCATCCAAGTATGAGATAATTCGATCATCCGGACTGTTCAATCATCTTCAGTTTGAATTATGCCCATCGAGAATCCTGTGATATTCAACTTTACATTATTTGGGTCCATCACAAATCTCGTGCCCCAAGGGTGCAATTAATGAGACAGGGTGCAATTAATGTAAGTGTTTTCTCCGATTCAATCATCTTCTACTTGAATCAGTTTCATTAAGAATCTTGTGATATTCAACTTTGCTTGATTGTGGTCCATCAGGAATCTCGTACCCTAAGGGTGTTTTTAGTGAGACAAGGTTCAATTGGCCTTCATGCAATGCACCACTTTAAAGGGTTCCCTTGACAACCGCTGCCACACAATGACTGCCATCAACCTGTGTCCACCGTAATCGGCACCTCCTCCTCTAAAGGGTTCCCTTGACAGCATAACCTTTATAGTACTCATGACCGCATAACCAATACCAACTTAGAGCTGCCAAATGAGAGAACCCTATTTATACTTGAACCTATGACTACATAACTATTAACAGGGAAATTGAATCTCCAAGTGATGGTACACTCCCAAAACAACAAATGAAATCAATCAATGTCTGAACTCTGCCGGATCATCGTTAAATAAAACATACTTTGAACCTATCAAAATTTCTAACTATAACACAAAAATAAAACATACTTTGAACCTATCAAAATTTCTAACTATAACACAAACACAAAATTAAGATAAATATTTTTCTCCCTTATTTTCTCAACAATTAAATCTTTTTCCTTGTTCTCTCAATTTCCTTCATCTTGGCAAAATTTTGGGGGGAAAAAAAGCCCATTTTTTTCCTTTCTATTTTCTCAATACTGATGTTCCACTAGGGATGATATATATAGCCTAGTGGTGCCGGCAACAAGAAAACAGACACAGATAAAAACTTTTTTTTTTTTACAATTTTCTAACACTAGTGCCAACAACAAGAACGCCAACACCAAATTTTTTTAAAAAAATTTGAATCGGTGCCAACAAAGTGAACGTCAACACATATTAAAAAATATTTTTCCTTTTTTTTTAAAAATCTTGGAATACTTGTATTTTTTTTACAAGTATTGAGAAAAATACATACCGGTGTCGGTGATCATAGTGTCGGCACCAAAAAGCTTAAATTTTAAGGGACCGAGCAATCATAAGACAATAATTGAGGGATGATGGGGGTTGGTGCCGATGGTGAGATGACCGACACCCAAGTGTACTATAGAAAACATGTCATTTTTATACAAAATTTTGTCTTGGGTTATTTTCATAAATAATTATTATTTTAAAGTTAATTTTGAAAAAGAAAAGGTCATAAAATTAGAACCAAAAATTTACTTTGATTTTCTAAAAAATCAGTTTTCTAATAAATGAGGATTGATGGAGGTCGCAATCAAAGAGCCGTCCACCCATAATATTGTCAAAGACTTGCTCGTAATTATTAGGTCCCACCACCACGGGTTTGAGACACGTGTACGATGAAATGCAACAAAGAAACTTTTCAGTCTCTCTAAGCTTCACTTAATTTAAAAAAACAATACCAAAATGCAGCCTTCCATTGGCTTAGCCTACCTGACTTGGCTCTATCTTACCGACCAAAACCTTTGATTTCCTCTTTTTTTATTCTAAGTGCTAACCGACATTTTCTTATTTTATTTTTTTATTCACCTTTCGTCATTCTAGATTGTTCTATTTCTTTAATTCTAAAAGCTTCCATTATTTCATTTTGACCTTTAACTTGTTTCATTTATATTGTACATTTTATTTTTTAAAAGATTTAATTATGCCATTAGACTTTTAAATTTTTAATTTTTAATTTGATAAAACTATTTAATTTAAAAAAATTAAAATATAATTGATAACACATATTTAAATTTAACAATATTATGAAAAGAGCAAAATAAATTTAAAATTTTAAAAAATTTAAAATATAATTTTATTTTTAAAAGTCAAGACTCCTGCTTCAAAACTCAATTAATAATATTACCGAAAATTAAAAAATAAAGGACTAAAAGAGTAAAAGAATAGAGAGGGGAATTGAACCTTTTTAAAATATATACAAACATGTCATACAAAAAGTGTTGGGATCAATTAAAGATCTTATTACCAAAGATATTTCACTTAAATATTTTTTTTGTGTTTATTATTTTATCTAATATCTATCCCTTTTCTTTTTTAATTAATTTTCATTTTTATCTTTAAAAAAAAATTAATTTTCTTTTACTAATTTAGTTATCATATTTATTTTTAATAATGTTATTTACTATTTCACTCAAAAATAAGCAAAAAATATATACACATCAACTTTGTGATTGAAGAAAAAAAATTATGTAAAAAGATGTTTACAAAGAAAAAAAATTAAGTAATAAACAAGTATCAGAGTTAAACGACATAATTTTAGCTTTTCAAACGAATTACGAGAGGGAAACGACGACGTAAAGCATAGAAAGTCACAAGCATGATGCATGCATATGATACATGATGAGATGCATTTCACATCCAAACTAGATATATTCCTACCACGACATTGTGCCACGTGTCCTATAACCGTGTTGTTATCTATAGCTACTCCCTGATTGGCTGTCTGTTCTGGGAGTTATTTGGATCTTTGGGGAGTTTTCTTTAAAATTCATTTATTATTGGTTTAATTATAAATTCCAGCGCTCTACTATATGAAATTTGTGATTTTAGTTTCTTTATTTTAAACGGTTAGAATTTGGTCCTTATGCTTTATAAAAACTGCAATATTATTTAAATCAGACCGGACCATCAATTTATTGATCTAGATAGAGGGGGTGAATTAGTCTCTGAGCAAAACCCCTCAAAACCAATAAATTGGAAATTGGAAAAAAAAATCAATGGTTGAATCAATTTTATAAAAGTTTACTTTTTAAAATTATTTTTAATTTTATTAGTTTTTAACTATTAAGTTAATTATTGTTGGACCAACACTTAAATCGGTTGAATTGAAAATCAGTACTCTAATTTATTTGACTGACCTAATTATTAAAACATTGAAAAATAAAATAAAAAATTAGCTCAATTAGTTAACACTGTTACATCTTTCCTTCAAACCAAAGATCTAAAACTAATAGTTAAACATTCAGATACAATAAGTTACTAAAATTTTACAGTTTAATAATATATGTGCAACAAATTAACAAAAAACCAATAATTTAAGCTCACATACTTACTAACAACTACATGAACATATATTTCTATATTTTTGAATTTTATATATAAATTATCATGTATTTTAGATTTGGTGTCTACATTATATAATATTCGCCCCTTTGATCAAATTGTATTTTATATTAACTAAGTTTTTTTTTCAATTTTTAATTATATAACTTTAACAATAATCATCATCAAATATTAAGGTATGGTTGGTCTTAAAATACTAAACTTAGAGGCCCAATATGAGTTTTAAAGTCAAATTCTAGAATTAATTGATTTGGTCCATACTCATACATATTAGGTTAATGGCTTTCTTATATTTTGATTTGTATGTCTTTGATTTGGTTCATGTGAAGGACACTACATCGTTAGCTTTGAAGAAAGCAATCTGTGAAGTTCTTTTATGTCATTGCCTTAATGTGAATGATATTCGTGATCAAAGATATGATTGTGCAAGTAATATGCATGGCGAATGGAACGGCTTGCAAGCGTTATTTGCTAAAAAGTGTTGATTTGTATACTATGTTCATTGCCTCGCTCATCGTTTCCAGTTAACTCTAGTAGCTGCATCCAATGAGGTTATTCCTATTTGTCAATTTTTTTTCATACTTGATTGGTATAATAAATTGGTTGCTTCTTCAAGCAAACAACATGATCAGTTAAGAGACATTGAGGCATCTCATAACACAGAGTTAATTAATAGTGGTGAGCTTGAAACTGGCAAATGGAAAAATCAAGTTGGTACTCTCCAACGTCCAGGCGATACCTGATGGGGGATCTAATTTAGCTTCTCTTAATAGCTTAATGAAGATGTTCGATTCTGTCTGTGTTGTATTACAAGATATCATCAAGTCTGACAACCTTACTCAAATGTAACGACCCAATTTTTAAGGTTATCCGAAATTGAGTTCTGGGTTATAATTTTCATAAAATAAATTCATAAATATTTATTAGAAATATTTACGAAGCTAGTAGTGTAGTTAATTAGACTTTGGTTAAGTGAATTAGCTTGAATTAAGGCTAATTTAGTGAAAGGACTAGATTGAATAAAGTGTGAAGGTTTAATTATAAACTATAGAAAAGTTAAGGGATTAAATTAGCAAATAAGCCTTATGTGACAAGTGTGTGGTAAGTATAAATACATGTGTATTATTTTAATTGGTACAAATGTATAAATATATATGTATTTACTTAATATTTAAGAAATAATAATTATAATTTAAAATATAATATAATAAAGTAATTAAATAAAACAATAAAAGAAAAGAAAGAAAAAAAAGAATGAATGAAAACGAAACAGAGCAGGGAAAGAAAGAAAGAAAAAGGGAAAGAAAAAGAAAAGGAAAATTTAGGGTTTTGGAGTTCCAAGATTGATTGGTAAGTCAATTTGATCCATTTTCTTATAATTTTGATGTCTATGGAATCCTAGGAAAGAATACTACTTGAGTTATGTTGAAATTTAGAAAGTTATTGAATTTTTAGATGTTGATTAAGTTGAATAAATGGAAAAATTAAGTGTTAATTTGATGGAAATTCAAGTTAGAAGTGGGAGAAGGATTAAATTGTGAAAGAAAATATAGGTTTTGCAATAATAGGGATTGAATTAAGAAGATGTTATAATTAGTGTTTTATGCTGAAATTTAAGAGTTGGAATAGTTAAAAATGATAATTGAATGAAAATATAGGATTTATTTTGAAGAAAAAGAATGGTTATGGTGGAAGGACTAAATTGGAATTTAAGTAAAAGATACATGGAAATTAGAGAATGTGTTGTTAAATAATATATATTGATAATTTTAAATATTAAATTTTATGTAGCCAACATAGCACCGGAAACATCATCGAAAAAGGGAAAGGAGAAAATAAACGAGGATATCGAGTAAACTCGAGAAATTCAGTTTGTATTTCTATAAACTATGCTTAATGTTTTAATACAATGTAATTGTTATTCTTATAGATAGAATGTATATGAATAATATGATGGAATCTGTTACTACTATTGTATTGAAATTGAATTACACGTGAATTATTATGGAAAAGTATTGAAAAGAAGTAAAATTAAATTAAGAATGGAAATTTGAAAATTTGAAAGTTGACCGAAATCCCTATTAACAATGTCGGGCTAGTCGGATATAGTTGGCATGCCATAGGATCAGTGGAGTTAGGGATATTCTGACTCTGTGTCAATGAGACACTTTATGTGTCGCCAGACTGTGACTGTTCCGGATTCGTTCCGAAGAGGTACTCTGTACCTAACTATGACTGTGACTGTTTCAGATTTGTTCCGATAAGGTACTATATGTACCGTGATTGAGACTGTTACCCTTAAGGTGTATTCCGGCTTCAGCCTATGAAACACTGTATTATATCCCTGGTGTGTGGGTTGGATTTGGGTTCGTGTATCCGTCAGATCCGAGTCATGTTAATAGGGGTAACCAAAATTATTAAAGAATGACTGTTATTAAGTTATGATTTATTGAATATTGACTGTTACTAAATGTTATATTGACTGTGGACTGTTGAAGTGAAGGGTACCAATGGACAATGAATGTAGACCGAATTAAATGGTAAGATTCATAAGTTATGAAATAAAATTGAGTGACTGAATTATAAATATCATAAAGTTACAAGTTTAAAGCTCGAACGCAAGTATGAATGATGAATATTATTTTAACGATTTATAAGTTTACTATGATTGTTATATGACTTAAGTAAATGCCATTTTCCTTATACTTTTAAGTTTTCAGTTTATAGATATACCACTGAGTGCATACTCAGCGTACGGTTGTTTCCGTGTGCAGGTTAGGTACAAAAGAAAGTTAAGGACTCAGCATCCAAGCCAATCCCGAACTCAAAGTGGTGAATACTTTTCTTTTGGTAAAATGGCATGTACCTAGGTTGTTAAGGTGTTATTTTGTTTATAATAGTGTATAAACATGAAAGTTGTTGAAGCATGGTATGAAATATGCACATTTTGGAAGTTAAACTTACATGAGTTTGTCTAGTATGATAATGTTGTATAATTTTGATATGAATTGTGGTACATAATTCTTAAGAGGTATTTAAGTGAATGAATGAGTATTTGCTTAGTTTAAAGGGCATAATGAATGATATTTGATTTAAGAACTATTAGTAAATGTTTGGACATGAAATAGATGTGTTTAGCAAGTGAAAATAGCTCAAAAATGGTCAAAAACCATGTTTTCACACGGCCAAGTCACATGGGCTTGTGCCCAGGCCGTGTGAATTTGGCAGAATCTGCCCATGGCCTGGCCCACGGCCATGTCCCAGGCCACACGGGCATGTTCCAGGCCACACGGGCGTGTGCCCCTATCTTCAAGGTAAAGTTTCCAAAGTTGTCGGTTTAATCCCGAATTACTTCTAAAGCATGAATTGGACCCCGTAGGCCCATATTAGAGACTTTATGATGAAGTTTGATGAATATTGATTTAGAATGTAAAGTTTACGACTCAGTTTTGTATAAATGTTAGTGTATAAGTCCGGTAATACCTCGTAGCCCTATTCCAGTAACGGCTTGGGGTTAGGGGGTGTTACATCAAAGGAGTAAAGCTAATGGAATATATGATGTAATGACATGCATTGAATTTGTTTTCATCCTGTATTTTATGATTGAGATGCTTGGAATCACTAATGATCTCTATCAAGTATTGCAATATAAATTGCAAGATATACTAAATGCGATGCAACTAGTGTCATGAACTAAAACGTTTATTGAGAAATTCAGAGAACATGGATGGGATACTTTGTTTGAGAAAGTGAAGTTATTTTTGTAAATATCATGCGATAGAAGTCCCCAATTTAAGTGTTTCGTACAAAACTGGTCGAGGTCAGTCTTGTATCCAAAGAGATAACCTCACAATTGAGCATCACTATCGGTTTGATATATTAATTGCCAGTATCGATTTATTGCAAATAGAAATGAATTTTCGCTTTAATGATGAGGTAGTGGAGTTACTTATTCTTAGCTCCCCTTTGGATCCACGCGATAATTGCAAAGCTTTTCGGGTGGAAGATATCTACAAGCTTATGAATGATTTTTATCCTGATTTTACGGATCAAGAAAAACTACACATGAAGATTCAATTTGAGCATTTTAAACTTGATGCTCATTAAAGCATAGAATTATAGAAAGCTTCTACAGTTGCCAAGTTGTGTCAAGTGCTAGCTAAGGCAAATAAGTCAAGTATTTATATTTTTCTTGATAGAATTATTCGTCTTGTGCTAACTCTTCCCGTGTCTACTACAACAATTGAATGAGCATTTTTAGCCATGAAAATTGCGAAGACATGGTTTTGCAATAGAATGGATGATGATTTTCTTTCAATTTACTTGGTGGCATACATCGAAAAAGATATAGTTCGAGAATTTTCAACAGGTTCTATCAATGATGAGCTCGATCTTATGAAAAAGTGGATGGTGCAATTTAGGAAGCCTAGTATTGAGAAATAGGACTAAGGCCAAGTTTTGTTAATTTAATTTTTGGAATTATAATGGTATTTATGAAATTTTTAGTATTGTATTAGTTTTTTTTTTTTGGCATATTGGAAAGAAATATTTAATTTTATATAGTGTGGTTTTTTCTTTTATTTTTTTTACAATTAAATCATTCATTTTTTTTAAAAAATATTAAATTGATTTGTTTGATAAGAAAAAAAGTGTCAAAAAAAGTATCCAAGAAAAATTGGCACTTTTTTATGTTAAAAAAAGTCGTTCGGATTTAGAAGTTTCATCCCCTTTGAGTAAAATTTCGGATCCCTCATTGCCTGTGAACTAGTACTGACTAGGGTAAAAAATAGGTTGAACTAGTTTGTATAAATTTTTAAATTTTTTAATAATTTATTTCCTTTGAACTGTCTGGACTAGTCAAATTAATCAGATTGAGAATTGATGGTTTGATTGGTTCGACTATTAGTCCGATTCCAAAAATATTTCATTAAGTTTACATACTTTTTAAAAAAAAACGTAATTTGAGGCAAATAAAAGTAACTATTTTTATAATTTACCTTATATATATTTTTTGATAAGTGTTGAAGGAGACCTTTTAATTATGAAAAGTTATGATTTTTTTTGGGGGGTTGGACTTTGGAGATTATATGGAAAAAAAAATGGTTGTGCAGTAAAATATAGAAAAAAGTGATGTTTAGGAGAGAAAAGTTGTCAATAAATTAATAAATGAATTGCTTCAAAATCTAAACATTTAAAAAAACTTAATAATTTTGCATTTTTCTAAGCATAATCTGAAATTGAATTTCTTATTGAAAATTACGTTTGGGATTATAATATATATATATAGTTTAGATTTACATTTGAATTTTTTATGGTTTTTTTTCTTTCGAAGCAACAAAAGTCTGTTTACCATTGATTTTAAATTTAGATTTTGAAGGTTTTTTTTTTTATAATTCTTTTTCTCTTCTCTTTTTATAAATAATAATAATTTTTAAATATTTTATTAAAAATACAAAAATTTTAATAACTTTTAAAATTATTTATAATTTTTCATCTACTTTTAAAAAATAAGAACAAATTAACAAAAACTATAAATCACTAAAAAATTATTTTACCTTTTTTTATATTTGCAACATCACCAACTTTTAACGGAAAATTAGATAACAAGACTAAAATTTTCAAATGAAATAGTCCATAAACTCATTATCTCGAAACTAAAATATAAGAATGAAATTTTAAATTTCAAAAAAATATAAAATGTGCAGCATATTTAATTTTTCTTTTTCTTTTAGGCTTAAGAGTATAAAAAGTCTTCAATTTTTTTCAAAAATAAGTAATTAAGTCTTTTTTTTTTCATTCAATTGGGTACTTGAACTCAAAATGCATAAAAAAAACTCTCAAAATAAAAAAAAGCAATTAAGCCCTTTTTTTTTGCACTTGATTGGGTATTTGAACGGTTAAAATGCATAAAAAAAAAGGCCCTTTAACCGTTAACTTTAACAATTAACCGCTAAAGTTAACTGCCTCTAACTTTTCAGTTAAAGCCACTCTGTGTCACAACCACAGTGTGACATGTGGCAAAAAAATTATTAAAAATAAAAATTAATAAAAGTTATAAAAATTATTAAATTTTAATGAAAATATAAAAAAATTTAAAATTAGGAAAAAGTTTATAAAATGTATAAAAACTTTAACTGTTGACTGTTAAAGTTAATGGCCCCCATTTTTTTTTTAGTTAAAGCCATCACATGTCGCAACATATTATGACATGTGGCGGAAAATGATAAAAAAAATTAATAAAAGTTATAGAAAAATTATAAAATGCTTCTTTTATTACGATAATTTTTATAATTTTATTTACGAATTTTACATTTCTTTACATTTTTCATAATTTTCTTATGACTTTATAAAATTTTACAAATTTTTTATAATTTTTTACAATTTTTAAAATTCTTTCTAATTTTTAATAATTTATATTCTTTTATTAAAATTTAATAATTTTTATAACTTTTATTGATTTTTATTTTTTATATTTTTTTGCCACATGACATGTCGTGGTTGTGACATGTGGTGGTTTTAATTGAAAAAAATTAAGGGCGGTTAACTTTAACGGTCAATTGTTAAAGTTAACATTAAATGGTCTTTTTTTATGCATTTTGACAATTCAAGTACCTGATTGAGTGCAAAAAAAAAAAAAAAGAAAGAAAGTAAGAGCTTAATTGCTTTTTTTGAAAAAGTTTGAAAGTCTTTTTTATGTATTTTGAAAGTTTAAGTACCTAATTGAGTGCAAAAAGAAATAGGGGCTTAATTGATTTTTTTGAAAAAGATTAAGAGCCTTTTTGATGTATTTTAAAAGTTTAAGTACCAAATTGAATGAAAAAGAAAACAGTAGCTTAATTGCTTCTTTTGAAAAAGTTCGAGGACTTTTTCCGTCATTAAGCCTTTTTTTTTTTTTACTTATCACGCTGAAGTTGCTCATGCTATAAATGGATCTTATCCATGTATGCATGTTAATGTGATGTAATGCATGGTGGATTCATGTGATATGACATAGAAAGGTTGTGAGGCTAGAGGAAAATATCAATGCCACATCATCACCAATCTGAAGCCAACAGCCATCTAAAGATCTCTTCCTTCTCACCCATATCAAAAAATTTCTCTACCACCTCTTAAAAATTTTTCCCCAGCAAAACTACTCAAATCTCAAACCAATTTTCTTTTTCTTTTTTCATTATTTTATATGCACTAATATTGTTTTTTAGTGAGTTAAATCTTAGATTAAATCAGCAAAATTTTAGCATCTGATAAACAAAGCCCAGGTTTGTTTGTTAGCTTCCAAATCCTCCTTTATTTTTCTCTAAATTTTGAGTTTTTCATTTCTGTTTATGTATTTTTTTTTAAATATACATGTTCTTATAAAAAAATGGGCTTTGGGATTTAGTCTTTTGTTTTTTGTTAGTTTGATGGTTTATGGTATTTTTATCTAAAGATTTAGGTAGCTGTATCGTGTATGCAGTGTTCTTAGCTTGCTTACTAAACCATTTTCAAGTGATTTGCTGTTTTTGAATCTTATTTTTTTTAGATAATTTTTCTCTGTATTTTTTTTTGGTAATAGTTTTTTATTTTTACTTTCAATTTGTTTTTGCAGAGAAGAACAGATTTTCTGAATATTAGTTAAACAGTAATCGACAGTTAGAGGCAGAGACGACTAATCATACTGTTGTAAATTTCCAATCCTTTTAAGAGAGAAAGAGAGAGAGATGAAATATATTTTCTCTTGTTGATTCAATACTTTTTGTGTTCTTCAATTGATATCACTTACATATTTGTGGGAATCCGTGGGCTGAACCGGCTTGGGATGTTGAATTATGAAATATTGATTCTTGATTGGTAGAGGTTGCAGAGTGGAAGCTCAGGTTTTGGGGTGTGTGTGTGTCTTGCTGTTGATTGGTCCGCTGGTTGGTTCGAAAGGGTATATTTCAGAGGTTACATCTTGTTTAGGATACATGGCTAATCCGTCCGAGCGATGGATTGATGGCCTTCAGTTCTCGTCGCTGTTCAGGCCTCCGCCGCAGGACCCTCAACATCGAAAGGTACCCTAGTTTCTTTCTCTTGTACTTTCTATCGTCTTGTTATTGGTTTTCTTTGCATGAATCTTTGAAGCTTTTTAAACATACTATATTTTCATGCTTGGTTTACTTGAAAACTTAAGTTGGTGAAATAGGTGACATAAATGAATATATGACTTCATATTAGCTTTAGTAAAAATCATCATTTCTTATAATCCATTCTGTTACCTCTTTTTTTAGGTTCAAATTACTGCATATGTTGAGTATTTCGGTCAATTCACATCAGAACAATTCCCTGAGGACATTGCTGAGGTATGCTTGTTTTCGTATGATTATTTCACATCCCATTGGTAATGGAAGGAAAAGACACTGACTTCTTTGCTTATATGTCAAGGGAGGAAATTCTTTTATTGTTTTGGGAGTTTTTTATGTAACAAAATTTGCTTGTTTTGTAACAGCTTGTCCGCAACCGCTATCCATCTGATGAACAGCGCCTTTTTGATGATGTTCTGGGTATTGGTTCTTTCATCTTTTCTATTGTAACACTGTTCATTATGATAACACCTTTAAATCCAATGAATTTTTATTTAAGTTATAACTGGGAAATGATGGTTCCTTAAACTCAATCTGTTTGCAGCAACGTTTGTCCTTCACCATCCTGAACACGGGCATGCGGTTGTTCTTCCAATTATTTCATGCATCATTGATGGTACACTTGTGTATGATAAGAATGCCCCTCCATTTTCTTCATTCATCTCCTTAGTCTGCCCAAGTAGTGAGGTATTTTTTTTTTTTTTTTTTTTTTAGTTCAATAGAGAAGATCATCTTTGCTTCACACTATTTTATATTAATATTCTCAATGCTCACTTTTATCTACTTTGTTAACTTTTTTAAAAGTATCATTGTGGCTGACTGAGAACATATCTGTGGCATTTATACTTTTTTTACAGAATGAGTATTCTGAACAGTGGGCACTGGCATGTGGAGAGATCTTGCGGATTCTGACTCATTACAACCGTCCAATATGTAAAACGGAACTGCCAAATAGTGAAGCAGATAGAAGCAATAGCAGCAGCCAAGCTACAACAAGTGAATCTGCTAATGGGGAATCATCCTTTCACATGCCTTCAGTGCGACAGGAGAGGAAGCCTTTGAGGCCTTTATCTCCCTGGATTACTGATATATTGCTTGCAGCGCCTTTGGGCATCAGAAGTGATTACTTTCGTTGGTGAGCGGTTTCTATTATTGCAAAGTATTTTTCCTTTCTTGATTAGTTTGAAACATCAATTGGCCTCTATAAAGATAGAAGCCGGTTTAACGGTTGAATATTCCAGTACCTGTGCTCTAGTAAACCTTATAGAATGCTTCTAACTTCAAGAAATAAACATGTTGGAAGACCACATTTGTTGATTAACTGTCATTTTGCCGGTAGATACATGCATATGGATGCATACATGCTTAGGATGCCATTTCCAACTGGCTACCTTGAGTAGCTTTTTTAGTTTTTTAGATATTACTGGTTGACAATTTTATAGCATTTAATACGTTGCGTAAACACCATGATCAGTTACAATGTGAGCATTAGTGTAACACCGTTTTTGCACTGAACTTTTTGCTGAGGCTTGAATAGTGGGAGTGCTTCTGAGTTATAAGGACTCTCTAAGAAGTACCTAGATAGTAGTTCAATTTATCATAAAACTATCATTGAATTTAAAAGCTCTTGTGTGATACAGCCTATGAATGGATCCCACTTTTATGTGCTTATTACTGAAGCCGTTAGTCCTGTATATGTATTAACAGGTGCAGTGGTGTTATGGGTAAATATGCAGCTGGAGACCTCAGGCCGCCTATGACTGGTTAGTTTCATATTTTGGCTGGAGTGTATTACATGATTTTGCTTCCTGGAATGTATAACAATATATTTTAGGCCTGAGGACTCATTACTTGACTACTGTTGTTTAATAGGTTCTATTCGTGGATCTGGAAAGCACCCTCAGCTCATGCCATCAACTCCAAGATGGGCAGTTGCTAATGGTGCTGGTGTCATTTTAAGTGTATGTGATGAGGAGGTTGCACGCTACGAGACTGCTACTTTAACAGCTGCAGCAGTTCCTGCACTTCTACTTCCTCCACCGACAACAGCTTTGGATGAGCATCTAGTTGCTGGGCTGCCAGCTCTTGAACCATATGCTCGATTATTTCATCGGTAGAGCCCTGAACCTTTAAGAGCTCTCAAACAACATTGCTTAAGTATATTTGTTCTATAGTAGGTGTACATCGTCATATCTTGTAAGTACTGTGCTTTGCCATGCCTACAGGGCATTGAGTGAAGCACTCCCGAATTTATATCAGGAAAGTAGATCTTGTTTGAAAGTTTTGAAAGAGTTTATCTCATTGATGAATGCCTGACATGTTTAGTTGCTATTATAAGTGTCCGTCATGATGTATTTTTTTCTCCCTCCTAATTAGGTACTATGCCATTGCAACTCCAAGTGCCACCCAAAGACTTCTTCTTGGACTTCTAGAAGCACCACCATCATGGGCCCCGGATGCACTTGATGCTGCCGTACAGCTTGTGGAACTCCTTCGGGCAGCTGAAGACTATGCAACTGGTATAAGGGTGAGTGAAACGCTTTTCACTGCATATATTTGAATATAAAATGATGCCTTCTGGCATCATTTTTTTTTATATAGTTCTTAGCAAATTGCTTTTACTGGATGTTGATGTAGCTTCCTCGAAATTGGATGCATTTGCATTTTCTGCGTGCAATCGGGACTGCAATGTCTATGAGAGTGGGTATTGCCGCTGATGCTGCCGCAGCTTTACTTTTTCGTATACTGTCACAGCCTGCACTGCTCTTTCCTCCATTAAGACAAGTTGAGGGAGTGGCAGTTCAACATGAACCTTCTGGTGGTTATATTTCGTGTTATAGGAAGCAGGTATTAGTGGTCAACTTCAAAATTTTGCATGTTACCTTCCACTTGATGCGAAGCCTGTTGTATGCATATACATACAATAATGCATGATCACAAGTACTGAAAATTTATCTCAAAATATTGTTAATCAGATAGAGGTGCCTGCAGCTGAAGCAACTATTGAAGCTACCGCCCAAGGTATTGCATCAATGCTTTGTGCTCACGGACCAGAAGTGGAGTGGAGAATATGTACGATATGGGAAGCTGCTTATGGCCTGATTCCCTTGAGCTCTTCAGCTGTTGATCTTCCGGATATAATTGTTGCAACCCCATTGCAGCCTCCCATACTATCATGGAACCTATACATACCTCTTCTTAAGGTCCTTGAATACCTTCCACGTGGAAGTCCTTCTGAAGCGTGTCTCATGAAGATATTTGTGGCCACTGTTGAAGCTATTCTACAGAGAACTTTTCCTCCTGAATACTCCAGGGAGCAAACCAGAAAAACAAGATACAGCATGGGTTCTGCCTTAAAGAATCTTGCTGTGGCGGAGCTTCGTACAATGGTTCATTCCCTCTTTTTAGAATCATGTGCTTCAGCGGAGCTTGCTTCTCGCCTGCTTTTTGTCGTCTTAACCGTGTGCGTTAGCCATGAAGCTCAGTTCCATGGGATTAAGAGACCGAGAAGCGAGGAAAGTTATCCTCCTGATGAGAGCATTGAGGAGTCGCAGGCACAATTCGAAAAGCTGAGAGACATAAAACCTAGAAAAACAAAAAATCAAGGGCCTGTATCTGCATTCGATTCTTATGTGCTTGCTGCTGTTTGTGCTCTTGCCTGTGAGCTTCAGTTATTCCCCTTGGTTACAAGCGGAAATACTCATTTGATCGCTAAAAATGTTCAAGCTAAACCCATTCATACAAAAGTAAATGGATCTTCTATTGAGTATGGACATGGTATCGACTCAGCTATTCATCATACTCGCAGAATCTTGGCGATTTTAGAGGCACTCTTTTCACTGAAGCCGTCTTCTGTTGGCACCTCATGGACTTATAGTTCAAATGAAATAGTTGCTGCAGCTATGGTTGCCGCTCATGTTTCTGAACTATTTAGACAGTCAAAGGCTTGTATGCATGCACTCTCTGTCCTAATGCGATGCAAGTGGGACAATGAAATTTACACTAGGGCATCATCGTTATACAATCTCATCGACATTCACAGCAAGGCAGTTGCATCCATCGTTGACAAGGCTGAACCATTAGAAGCACAATTGATATATGCACCTGTTTGTTTTGATAGCAGAAGACAAAGCAAACGTACAAATACCGCTTGCTGTGATACTCTGCGAGTATCTTCTTCAGAATATGAAGATTCAATTCATTCAGCCAATAATCTCAAATGTCAGATGGTGTTAACATCAGATGAAGGCTTAGGAAATTCCATGGGCAAAAGTGTAGAAAGTTTCCCATTAGATGCCTCGGATTTGGCCAATTTTCTTACAAAGGATAGGCACTTAGGATTCAATTGCAGTGCACAAATTCTTTTAAGATCCGTGCTTGTGGAGAAGCAAGAGTTATGTTTCTCTGTTGTTTCACTATTGTGGCACAAACTGATAGCAGCCCCTGAAACACAACCCAGTGCCGAAAGCACTTCTGCGCAACAGGGATGGAGACAGGTAATCCGATACTTTTCATGCTTCCTGTGGTATTATTTTAGTTGAGACTAATGAGAGAGTGCATAACAGTTGACAAAGTCATCTTTTCATTGGAAATTCATCTTTATGATTTCATGGAGATATATTTTTCTGACTACCCTACTCGGATGGTATTAGGTGGTTGATGCATTGTGCAATGTCGTATCAGCATCTCCGGCAAAAGCAGCAACTGCAGTTGTTCTTCAGGTCCAAATTTTGTTCTTCTTGAAAACATCAGCTTTCTTTATCGCTGCTGACTTGAACTCCCTATGTTTTTTGTAAAAGTCTACAATGATTCATAATCTGGATGGTGTCCAAACCAGCAGCCATAAATTGCCTTATTGTCTAGCTGTTTTACTTTAGTTTCTCTATTTGTTTGGTCACTTTTATGGCCTTGTTTTCTTGTCAGGCGGATAGGGAATTGCAGCCATGGATTGCCAAAAATGATGATCAAGGTCAGAAGATGTGGAGAATCAACCAGCGGATTGTAAAGTTGGTAGTGGAACTAATGAGAAATCATGATATCCCGGAATCATTGGTAATTGTAGCAAGTGCCTCTGATTTGCTTCTACGTGCCACTGATGGAATGCTTGTAGATGGGGAAGCTTGCACTTTACCGCAACTCGAGGTACTGTCTTTCTTACTATCGTCTCATATAGATAGTCATTCACCAATATCCGTGTCTTTAATTGAGCACTTGTGATACTCTGAAGTCGAATGCATTCGATTTTATCTTAAAAGCTTCATTAATGTGTTGAGTTTTTATCTAAAAATGGCAGCTGCTGGAAGCAACAGCTAGAGCAGTTCAGCCAGTACTAGAGTGGGGGGAATCGGGACTGGCTGTCGTGGATGGACTTTCAAACCTGTTAAAGGTGAGCAAATGCCCTTTTCGGCATTGTCAATTTTCGATATATTCTTAAAGCTTCAAGTTAAAACATGCCTGCAAGATCTATGGTGATGTGATCTTTAATGTGTCAATTCATGCAGTGTCGTCTGCCAGCTACAACTCGATGTCTTTCTCATCCAAGTGCACACGTTCGTGCTCTCAGCATATCGGTACTTCGCAATATTCTGCAATCAAATCCTAAGCTGGAAATAAACGGTATCCATGGTCCTTATTTCAGTATCAGTGTCATTGACTGGCATACTGATATCGAGAAGTGCTTAACGTGGGAAGCTCATAGTCAACTTGCAAGAGGAATGCCTATACATTTTCTCGACACCGCCGCCAAAGAACTAGGCTGTAAAATTTCGATATAACATGAATTAACCTTCGAATCCTTTTCAGGTCAGACTACATAGAGGAATATAATAGAACTTTCTCCCAAGTGGGTTGAACTTGAAGGATATGGGGATGAAGCCTTGAATGTTGTGAAAAGCATGCAATACAAGGACTGTGCCACACCAAGGTTTTATGTCACTAATCTTACTTAGACTATAAATTAGCTTTGTTATATTATAGGCCAAGATTTCCATTTGTTTGAGGGATTACAGTATGTAATTTCAGTTAACTTCTATGTTTTCAATCAGTTGTATTTGGATAGTTTAGTTCATCTCAGCATTATCAGTACCTAAAGTTTTTAGTGGTTGACATTTGGTGTTAATTTTGTTATAATATTAATATATGAATCTAAAACTCCCAAGTAATTTTTTTTTTCCAATTTAAGATTGAAACTAGCATCTCCACCCCGCATACGCTGAGGATTTTAAAAAATTATACAATTTATTTAATACTTATTAAGTTTAAATTAAATTTTATTAAATTATTTTTACCCTATAAAATTAAATATATAATAATTCAGTATTAGGTAAAATTTTAAATAGATTTACAAAATAAAGTAAGTGTATATGAATCATTTAAACATTAAATTCAGTAATGATCTGTTTTTTTTAGTAAATAGATCAAAATCTTCAATGTATCATTTGAAAGTAGTGAGTACTTACAAATAAATATTAAGAAATTTATTTAAACATGATAAAATAATAATTAATTATAAATAAATATTAAAATCGTAAATTTGAGAACTTAAACCCTAAATATGAGAATTATCAATATTTATTTATAATAGTTATAATTAATTAGTATTTAATTATGTTTAAATAAAATTATTAGTGTTTATTATAGGTTCTCCACAATTTTTTTTTTAATTTCATTTAATGATGACGGGTCATGTTATTATTCAATGATAGTGCATGAGACTTGGCACATCATATATTATTCCATAAAAAATAAATAAAACAAAATTTTGCACACTAATCAAGAATGAAACATAAATCGATCTATGAATGAATATTCAAATCTAACGGTTAATTGACGTGGTTGGTAAGCTCAACCATGGACATTGAAAGAATTTATCTCCATGAATTATAATGGAGATGGATGATACTTTAATTCTATCATTTTTTTATATTTTAATATATTACATAAATATTTTTTATTAAATTCAAATAATTATAACAAATTATGTAAAATATGAAATGAATTGAAACGATGAACACAGAAGTAATTTAAAAATAATATCTAAAACACGACATAAAATTAAAAATAAATAATATAAACACTATACATATACACATACATCTCGAATGCACATATAAAAAATTCATATAATTTTGATTGTATAGTAACTCTTAATGTTTAATATTCTATCAATTTTATCTTAATTTTGACACATTCAATCAATTTGGTCTTGATTCTAAATTGTTGATATCCAATGAGGCTGAATTTTTTTAGAATTAGAACTAAAATGACATAATTTATAAACATTAAAGATTAAATTTATCATTATACCAATAAAAAGGAGGATAAATTGATAGAAAAAAATGCACGTTATGATTGATTGTCCTTAGTTGCTCACTTTCAAAATTAGTAGGGACTAAATTGCTCCATTTTTTAGAGGGTTCAATTTGCTCAATATTGAAATTAAGAGGGACCGAAGAGAAATTTTCCATTTTTTTTCTTTCCTTAAATTTCGTCCTCTCTTTACTCTTTCCTCTTTCATTCCTCTCCCTCCCTGGCTTCTTTTTGTTTAATTGTATAATACTAAAGAATAACGATGAATTGAGAGTGAAATAGGATTTATGAATGGGGTATAGAATAATTCGTAAAAGGTTTAAAAATAGAAAGTTTAAATATGTGGTTAAACATAATCACTAAAGTTGGGAAATGTGGGGATTATAATCGCAATTGTACCAATAAAAGATGAGGTGATGTTTTTCGAAATAAACCAAAATGTTTAGTTAGTGCTCATGGCTAAAATTAGCCGTTGATTTGCACTAAAACGTGCCTTGAATGACGATGGGCCATTGGATTAAGGTCGTTGGTGTTAAAATCATAAACAGGAGATGAGGTAAGCACATCTACAGTACTTACATGTATCCTACTTTACTATGTTTTATAGATAAATATTTGCAAAATTGTTTTCAAATTCACAAAAAAACATGAGGATATTATATATTTGATGTAAAATTTAGAAATCCTTTTTGATACCATGCCTAAAATTACTCATAGCCCCTCCCCAACTTTTAAATGAGAGGACAATGCGCTTTAGTGCACTTGTACTTGCGTCTTCTTGTGCTGATCTAGTTAAGACTCAATCGACTAATAAAATTTAAACTTAAAACACAATAATGTTTAATATGTTAATTTTATCATTATAATCAAAGTCTCATTTATTTGCTATATTAATTTTTATCAATACAATTATTACATAATCTTTTACATCTACGTCCTGAGGTAAAAAAAATCACTTTGTTATTAAGCAACAATACTTAGAATTAATATTTTATATGTCTTCTCTCTGTAAGAATTCTGGTTCTAAAAAATTCATTGGGGAGGAGTTGATACCTAAAAAGGTTCGATTCAAAGATAAAGAGGAGGATACGAGTAACGACATGATGATTGATCTGTCTTCGGATCAACCTACCTCTTGGAGAGATAAGCTTGTCGGCCATTCTTCAAAGGACGTCTTCAATGGTTAGGAAGAAAAAGAAGTTATTGATACTTTTGGAAGAGGACATTCAGAAGACATTTGTGAATGGTGTGCCTTCTATGAATGGTGTGCCTTCTATAACCTTCTCGGACAGGATTCACCAAATCCTCATTCAGGGTATGGATAATACTATGATTTTAAACTTCTAGGTCGTAACATTGGATTTTCAGTTTTGCAGAATAAAATTTATAACATGTGGAGACCCTCAGCACCTTTACACATGATGGATATTAAAAATGGTTATTTCCTAGTCAAATTTCAAAACAAGTTGGATTGCGAAAAGGCTCTTTTTGAAGGTCCTTGGACCATATTTGGTCAATATTTGACTGTTCAACCTTGGACCTTGGCCTTTGACCCTGCACAGGCTTACCCAAGTGTAGTGATGGCATGGATCAGATTTCCTGGCTTACTTGGTTACTTGTACAATCGTAAAATCATTACAGAGATTGGGGAAATGGTTGGAAAAATGGTCAAGTTAGATGTGAACACCGATAGTAGGGCGAGGGGACGTTTTGCTTATGTTAATTTGGAAAAGCTATTAGTTTTCCCAAATCTTGATCAATGGTCGATCACAAAAGGTGGAATATGAATCCTTATCTACAGTTTGCTTTCACTGTGGGAGGTATGGTCATGTGGATAACCTTTATACCTTTAGAAATTCTGGTCCCATGGTTGAAAAGAAAGTTGACTCGCCTGAAACGATACAAGAAAATCAAAATATGGTCATGGAAGGATCAGTGAAGAAGGACGAGAATTACAGGTTGTGGATGATTGTAGAAAGGAAATCAAGGCAGAAATTTAGAGATAATGTGCAGAAATCCTTTGGAAATCAAGAGAGGGAAAAGGAAGGATCCCGTTTTAGGGCCCTAAATAATAGGGATTTAAACAAAGAAATTTATGATGGAGATTTGTCTGATTTTCAGCATTCTAAAGGGAAAGAAATTATAAATGGAAATCAGCACAGGAAGGAAATTGGTCCCCAACATAACGGTCAAATGGAATTAAGTAAAAATAATAATAAAGGCAAGCTTAAGGAGGTGGGCTCTAAAACTGGTCTAGGCCCCGTCATCAAAGAAAATGCTGGACCAAGAGTGGGATCCAGTTTAATCCTTAACAGTATTAATGGAAACTTGCAGAATTCAGAAGAGTTTACTAAGTGTTTGGGCCTAGAGGATATTTCGGCTAATTAGGCCCGGTCCGATGGATCACCGGTCAGAAGTAATGGCCCAAAGAAAGCTCATTGCTCTTTGGTTGCTACAAATGAACCTCAGCGGTTTGCAAGAGTGCTAAACTTCCAGCGCTAGGGCTGCCCTCCATGTCGAAGGTGAGTCTTCAACCTATCGTCTAGCCTTGGCAATAGATGGGTGTGACTGAGACGAAGTGGTGGTGGAAGTGGGTAGCTTTGATTCTGACAAGCATTTAGCAGTGATCTTTCTAGAGAATAAAAATTTCAAAAACAAAAATAGTGTTCCTTTTTTAAATAATTCTTTGGTTTCGATTTCGGTGGGGTTTTTCGGTTCGAGAAAGGGGATTAGAAATAGAGGCAGAGGTATTACTAAAAAACATAATAAAATTCTTCATGGCAGTAATACTCGCTTCAAAAAATTTGGATCTCAACATGTTTCGCTGAAGGAATCTATGAAACAACTAGCAGAGAGCATCTTGGCGTTCTCTAAAGCCAAATTTGATTATGGGGATTTTACCAGAAATGATGAATAGTAGAAGGGGGTTAATCTTCCTAGACAGTAAGGCTGAAGCTTATCGTTTTATTGCTCCTTATGAATTCTATTTTTGATATTTGGGGTTTGTTATACTTTATTTTTCTTAGCTGTCACTTAATTTATTTTATTTTGTTATGGAGCCAAATCTTAAAAATTTTTCATGGAATTGTCAAGGGTGTGCTAGTAGGAATTTTATTCGAGATTTTCGGGAATACAATGATGAACACAAACCAAATATCGTTTGCTTGGTAGATCCGAGAGTGAGCGGTAAAAAAACTAATTTTATTATTGAGCAACTGGGCTTTAATTACTCTCATCGGGTTAAAGCCGTTGGTTTTTCAGGTGGTATCTGGGTGGGATGAAAAGATTCTGTTCGATTTCAAATCATTTAAAGTCATCCTCAATTTATTCTTCTTCGTGTTGATAATCTTAATCCTAACAAGTCTTTTCTTATCTCATTTGTGTATGGTAGTCCAGACAGGTCAAAACGAAAGTTTCTTTGAGAGAGGTTAAAATTTGTAATCCCAATTCAATCTACTCATTGGTTAATTATGGGAGATTTCAATGCCATTCTATCACTTGCGGATAAGAGAAGTCCCTTTATCGTAGGTAAGCGCTGTGAGTTATTTGGTAATTTTGTTGATTCTTGTGAGTTGTAGGACTTAGGGTATAGCGGACCCTTTTACACTTGGCAACGAGGTGGTAATTTTGTCAGATTAGATCGGGCTTTAACTAATGACAAATGGATGTCAACTTTCCTACAGTGTTTAGTCCAACATCTCACTCGCATTAAGTCTGATCATCGGCCTCACTTACTGTTTACTAGACCTGACCTTAGTATGCCTAAAAGAAGACCTTTCAGATTTCCAGCAGGATGGACGTAGCATAATAATTTTCCCACCTTTGTCAGTGAGAAGTGAAACTTTGTAGGTAATATGGTTGATTTCTTGAATAATTTTACTTCTTCTATTAAAGCTTGGAACAAGAATGTGTATGGCTTTTTGGGTACCCATAAGTGGCATCTCATGAGATCGCTGAACAATATTCAAAAGGCACTAGATCATTTCCCCTCTATTCATTTAGTTCAGAAAGAGATTGTAACACCCCTAACCCGAATCCGTCGTTAGAACAGGGTTATGGAGCATTACCAAAGTTTACAAATCATATAACAGACATTTCACATCATACAAAATACATATCAGAAATCGACCATAAAGTCCTTTATATGAACCCTCTAGGCCCAAAATATGTATTACAAACATGTCAGGACTAAACCGGGAGCTCAAAGAATTTTTCGCAAAAAATCTCAAAAATTTTCCAAGGTGCAAGGGACACACGCCCGTGTGGCTAGGCCGTGTGGCTAGGCCGTGTGGCTCACACGGTCAAGAGATATGCATGTGTCTTAGGCCGTGTGGGCATTTGAAATAGGATACATGGCCGTGTCCCAGCCCATGTCCGTGCTCATGTAACTCTCTAACTTGGGTCACACGTTCGTGTGCTAGGCCGTGTGAACATGAAAATTTGCACTAAATAGGTGCAGGGGTCACATGGCTAGGCCACACGTCCGTGTGCCAGGCCGTGTGATCAATACTGAACATTCTGTTTTGAAATTTTTAAGATGCATGGGACACACGGCTGAACTATATGCCTATATGTTAGGCCGTGTGTCATATACGGCTAAGACACACACCCGTGTCTCTGCCCGTTTAGACTAAACTAGGCCATTTTCAAGGCCATATTTCTCACCCAATTTATCTTCCACCTACATTAACATTTAAACACATTCAACAACCAATTCAAGACATTCAAATCAAGCCAAATTATGCCTTAAACATGACATATTACCACATACATCCAATGTGCTCTTAGGCACTTCAGATGACAATTTATTATCATGTTTACCTAATGTTCATATTTACTTAATTATTCAAATGCACTTATGCATATTGAAGCTCATACTTCAAACATGATAAATCCACTTATATACACATAATAACATACCAAACATAAGCCATTTCAATGGCTAGTTAAAACCAAAACGTTTACATGCCAACATTGGCTAAATAACCTATACATGCCATTATAACCAAAATTAGTTTATTATTTATACTGAAGTGAGCCAATGGATAGTGTAAGATATCTCCACCAAGCTTCCAATCCAACGAGCTTTCAAATTACTATAAAATAGAAGAAATGAAATAGAGTAAGCATTTAATGCTTAGTAAGTTCGTATAACATGGAATTTAACTTACCATTTAATCACATTAAACGTAAGCACACAAAACATATTCCAAACAACCTGGCCAAAAGCCTAAACACATATCCTCAATAATCATGTTAGTCATAAATTCCAAATAAATATCAAGAAACAGGTATGAGCTCAACATTATCAAATTTTCCTTATGCTTTCCACATCATGCAACCATATAACATGTACAATCATATCCATGTATTTTTCAAGTATATTTCCATAATAATTCATCTCAAGTATCCTACGTCGGAACTTTGCCCATTGTATTATTTGAAATATCAATGGATACACAGGTAGTACACTTGAAGTGTACAAACCTGAAATCCATCAATTCATGTTCAGGAATGTTCATAACATAAACAGGAAGCTCTCTCTCGAGCCATATAACGGGAAGCTCATGTGAGACATGTAACGAGAAGCTTATCTAGGCTGTATAATAGAAAGCTCATAAGAGTCATAATTGGGAAGCTCATGCTAGCCAATAACGGGTAGCTCCGAAGAACCATTAATCGAAAAGCTCTGGATAGCTATATATCGGGAAGTTCAAGCCAGCCAATATCGGGAAGCTCCGGAGAGCAATTAATCAGGAAGCTCACAAAGAGCCTTTAATTATGAAGCTCATGCAGATCCATATTTCAAGACGCTCATAAGAGCTGTGGTGTGTCCACGACACATGCAGGATCACAACCAATCGGGATGCTCCGAAGAGCTATTAATGGGAAGCTCGCAAGAACCATATAACGGGAAGCTCGAGAGGGCCATATATCAAGATGCTCATAAGAGCTAATAACGAGACGCTCTTTCGAGCTGTGGTGTGTCTGCAACATATGTAGGACCATAACCAATTTGAGAACCCTGTTCCATTGAATTTCATTTATTTAATCGGGACTTAATACTTATCGAGCATTATCGGATATGTAACTGATTTTCATACATGTCAATTATACAATACACATACATAACATTCAATTTGAACATATAAATATACATAATTTAGTTACACGAACTTACCTCGACAATGTTAGTAAACTTGTAAGCTACAAATCCGTTACTTTTTTTTTACCTCGATCTAGCTCCGTTTTTGGTCTATCTGGATCTATACGAGTAAATTTAGCTCAATTTAATACAATACATACTCTATTCAATCCAATTCACATCTTAGGCAAAAGTATCATTTTGCCCTTATACTTTTATTTAATTTCGATTTCGTCTCTAGGCTCGAAAAATAAAATTCATGCAATTTAATCCTTATTCCAAACCTAGTAAATTTTTACATATAACAATAACAGTCCATGTATTTCACAAAAATCAGAATTTTCCCATGAATTTCACATCTTTACAATTTAGTCCCTAAATCACAATTTCATGAAAATTTCCTTTACAAAAATTATTTATCTATTAACAACCTTTCCATTTCTATCATAAAACTTCATAATTCATGCACATCCATGCATGGAAAAACTTTAATACTTTAATAACTTTACAAATTAATCCCTGAGATAGTTAGATTAGGTTGTTACGATCTCAAAAACATAAAAATTACTAAAAACGGGATAAAAAAACATACCTAATTGAGCAAAATAAGATTGCTAGAACTCAATACCCATAGCTAGGGTTTCCATGGATTTTCATTTTGGAAAGATGATAATATATGATATTTTTCTTTATTTTAATCATTTATCATCTTCTATTATTTCTCTTCCCAATTTAGTCCTTTTCTTTATTTAATTTTCTATGGATGAATCATCATACTGATCTACTAAATCATCTTAATGGTCTATTTGCCATATAAGGACCTCAAATTTTGAATTCCATAGCTATTTGATCCTTTTAGCTACTAGAATTCAACTTTTGCATATTATGCAATTTGGTCCTTTTATCAATTAAACATGTAATCGATAAAATTTTCTTAACAAAATTTTTATATGATATTCCTATCATACGGTAGACCATAAAATAATATTAAAATAAATTTTCTTCCAGACTCAGATTTGTGGTCCTGAAACTACTGTTCCTATTTAACTAAAAACGGGCTATTATAGAGATGGAAGTTCGAGATGAGTTAGAAAACATGCTTGATCTTGAAAATTTACTTTGGAGACAAAAGGCTCGATGTAAATGGCTTCAATTGGGTGATCGAAACATAAAATTTTATCATAGTCGTACGATTAAGAGAATAAAAATTACAACTTTACGTATCGACAATGGGGAATGGTGTTCTGATCAAGATATCTTGCAATCTAAGGCGGTGGAATTCTTTGAAAGGCTTTATGGTGAGGCTCCCCCTGTCTTGAGGAGCATTCCTAATTTTGGTTTTCCTAGTCTTACTTCTTCGGAGATTACTTTTTTGGAGGATGCTATCACAAATAAGGAGATCAAAAGGGAGTTATTAGACATGGCGCCTCTGAAAGCTCCTGGAAGTGATGATTATCATGATCATTTCTTTCAAAGTTAGTGGGATGCCCTTGGTGATGATGTGTGTCAATGGGTTAAAGATTTTTTTTGCTGGAAGACCGATCAAGTAGGATTTGAATAATACGTTGATTGTTTTAATCCCTAAAAAAGAGAATTCTGAAGATTTTAGTTAATTTCGAACCATTATCTTATGTTATGTTCTTTAAAAGTTGGTGATGAAAGTGATTGCAAACTGGTTTAAGGTGATTTTTCCTAAACTGATCTCTTAGGAACAAGCTGGATTCATAACTGGTCGAAACATGTCTGATAACATTATTCTAGCTCAAGAAGTCATTCATTATATGCGGTGCAAGCGGAATGAGAGAAACTGGATGGCTATTAAGTTGGACTTGGTGAAAACATACGATAGAGTTAGTTGGGACTTTATTTGTGCTTCCTTGAATACGACTAGGATCCCTATTTTTTTACTAAGAGTGATTATGTCAGCTATATCTTCCTCTTCTATGCAAATCTTTTGGAATGGTGTGCCTACTCAGAAGTTTAAACAGGTTAGATAAATCCTTCAGGGATGTCCTTTATCGCCTTATCTCTTTATTCTTTGTATGGAATGGTTGGGGCATATTATTCAGGTTGAAATGGATATCGATAAATGGGAACCAATTTGGCTATCCCGTACTGGCCCTGCAGTCTCACATTTGTTTTTTGCTGACGACTTGGTGATCTTTTGCGAAGCTCAGTTGGATCAAGCATGGTTATTAGATAATATTCTTAATCAGTTCTGTGAGATTTCGGGGCACAGAATCAGTGTTAGGAAGAGCTTCTTTTCCAAGGTTACTGGAATTGATGCCCGTAATCAAATTACTCAAATGTTCAGATTCTAGGAAGTTCAGAATCTTGGCACTTATTTAGGTGTTTCTCTTCTTCACGATAGGGTAACCAACAATACTTTGAGTTTTGTTGTTGATAAGGTAAGGTGAAAATTGCATAATCGGGATGCGAGGAAGTTATCTATTGCAGAAAGAATCACCTTGGCTCCATCAGTACTTCTCTCCATTCCTAATTATTTTATGCAGTCATTGATGATTCCTAAAGGTGTTTGCTCTGATATTGAGAAATTGGTCAGACAATTTATTTGGGATCGTGCAGATGATCACCCTAAAATGTATTTAGTGGGGTGAGACTCTACATGTCAGCCACGGCTTGGGGAGGGCTTGGTTTTAGGCACTTAAGTGACCAAAATATATCATTTTTTATAAAGATTAGTTTTAGCCTTTTTTCTAAGAGCAATGCGCTTTGGGTTCATGTTATTCACTCTAAGTATGGATAAAAATAGCAGTTTCCAAACTCTATTAGCAGGAACCAGTGCTCCCATTTATGGAGGTTACTTTCTAAGATATGGCCGCTACTCCATGAGAATTTAATTTGGTCTATTGGAGATGGCACTGTGCCCATTGTTGGAAATATCATTGGATTCCAGGTATGGGCTTTTTGACCTCAAAAATTCCATCTTTTGCTAACCTTGATTTGGAATGTTGTGTTAAGGAGTTTGTCAATTCGAATGGAAGTTGGAACTTGGACTTGTTTCGTGTCTAGTTACCTGAAGATGTGATTAGTAGGATTACTAGTATCCCTCCCTCGCATTCGATTCTGGTTCAGATAGGGTGATATAGGCTCGTTCAGCATCAAGAGTCTTCTCAATTCGTAGAGCTTATTGGGCTTTAAAGGAGAACACTTGAAATTCTCGAGAGGAGTATTGGAAGTCTATTTGGAAATATCTGAGACCACAAAGAGTAAGAGTCTTTCTTTAGTTACCTTTTAAGCAAAGACATCTTACTAACTCGGAGCGTACAAGAAGGAGAATAGGTCATAGTAACTTTTGCACCTTGTGTAGGCATGAGTTTGAGGATTTGGCGCATGTTCTTCGAGATTGTCCTTCCGCGAAGGATGTATGGATGCTTGTACTTCCAGAACGACTTAAACAAATGTTTTTTTCTATCTTATTTCAGGATTGGCTTTTACTTAACCTTTGTTTTCATGAAAGATTGTAAGGTAGTGGGTTCACATGGTCATGTTTATTTGGATTAATCGCTTGGCGTATCTGGAAGAGTAGAAATCTATTCATCTTTCAGAATATTTCCTGGGTAGCTACTAAAATGGTGAAAGTCTCTAGTTGTTGGGCTCGACAATACGAATCACATATTGGTGGCTGCAAAAGGAATACTCCTAGTTCAAATTTAACGAATAATTCAGATGATACATGGGTCTATTTTTCCACTGATGGGGTTATGGTCAGAGATTCTGGATACGCTACAACAAGAGGTGTGGTTTGGGATCATGATAAAAATTAGATAGTGGGATTCACCCGCTTCTTAGGTGTTTGCTCTCCGTTTGAGGTTGAAGTCTGGAGCATCCTAGATGGGATCCTTATTCTGCTAAATAAGGGTTATAGACAGGCCATTATACTGACTAATAACCTTGAAGTTGCCCAAAACTTGACTGATTTGGATTTGGAAGCTTCAGGGATTACTGTGCTTAGAATGACTCAGCGTGTAACACCCTTAACCCGAATCCATCACTGAAACAGGTTTAAGGAGCATTACCAGAGTTTACAGATCAAATAAACATACATTTCAAACATTTCATATCATATAATATTCATGTCAGAAACCAATTGAAATCGAACATATCGTCCCTTATACGAGCCCTCGAGGCCCAAAATACGCATTAGAAATAAGTCGGGAATAAAATCTGACACTTAAAGAATTTTTTTGAAACTGCTGAAATTTTTCAAAGTTGTAGGGGTCACACGGCTATGTGGCCAGGCTGTGTGACTCACAACTTGCATTCTTAAAAAGATACAGGGGATACACGGCTGTGTCATTTAACACATGGCTGAGACGCACACCTGTGTCTCTGCCCGTGTGGATGAAGATAGGCCATTTTACAGGCCACATTTCTCACTCAATTTAGCATCCACCTATACTCAACATTTTGTATATATACAAGTAATAATTAGGCATCCAAAACAAGCCAAAATTAAGCCTTAAACATGTAAAATTATCACATACAACTAATATACCTTTAGGCACTTCAAATGACAATATGCAAATATGTCAACCATGTACCCCAAATTTACCTAAGTGACTAAATACATATATACATAATTGTACCAAAACCTATCATGTAGATCATTTATCAAGCTCACCTATTTGGTACCAAATATTTCATTCTAAACCAATCATCAATATAGCTATAAGTTTTCCATCATTCAACCATATCAAACAGACATTAAACATGATAAAGCCACATATATATATACATCAAAATATACCAAACACAAGCCAAATAAGTGACTAATCTCAACAAAACATTTATATGCCAACATTGGCCAAATTAACCTATACATGCCATTATAACCAGAATTTATTAATAAAAAGAACCAATGGATAGTGTGATATAGCTACGACAAGCTTCCGACCCGAATGAGCTTCCGAATCATTATAAAACATGGAAAATAACAAAGAGTAAGCATTTAAGCTTAGTAAGTTCGTATAACAAAGAAATTGACTTACCATTTAATCACATTTAAGGTAAGCATACATAACATATCCAACTCAATTTGGCCAAAAGTCTAAACACATATCCTCAATAACCATGTTAGTCATATAATTCATATAAAAATCAAGAAACTTATATGAGCTCAACAATAATCAAACTTCCATATACATATAATTTCCACATCATGTATCTAAATATCATGTACATATCATTTTCATATATCTCATGTAAATACTTGTAGTAATTCGTATTGAACTCATATAATCTCGTAACAGAACAGTGCCCGTTGAACCCTTTAGAACATCATTGGATACGCGGGTAGTACACACGAGGTGTACTGAACTGTAATCCATCAATTCATGTACATGTATGCTCATACGAGCTGTAAATGCTGAGCTCCTCTGAGCTGAATAATGATAAGCTCATACGAGTTGAGTATCGGTAAGCTTATAAGAGCTGAAATCGGTAACCCTAATGACATGTCATTTGTATCCTATGAATTCCTAAGGTTCAAATGGGGCTCGGTAGTCGTTATACATCGTCGAATATACGATAAATATTTATATATGATAATAATGCAAATAATATACATCTAATTCAAACAAAGCATATAATTATACAATTTAATTACACGAACTTACCTCGACGAGTGTACGTAGATATGAAGGCGAATAATCCGATATTTTCTCTTTACTTCGATCTAACTCTGTACGAGGTCTGACAGGATCTATACAAATGAATTTAACCCATTTCAATATAATTCTCATTCAATTTAATCCAACGTGAAATTTTTGGCAAAGTTACCATTTTGCCCTATACTTTTAATTCCTTTGTAATTTAGTCCCTAGGCTCGAAAAATGAAATTCATGCAATTTAATCCTTAGCCAAGCCTAGTAAATTTTTATACATATTAATAGCAACCCATATATTTCACAAAATTCAGAAATTTTACCATAAATTTATCACCATTTTCAATTTAGCCTCTAATTGATAATTTTACCAAAAATCTCTTTACAAAAATTATTTATCTAACAACAACCATTCATTTTCTATCATCAAACTTCAAAATTCAAGCATGTTCATCAATGGCAAAACCCTAATACTTTAATATTTTTCCAAATTAATTCTCAGGCTAGCTAGATTAGGTTACAACGATCCTGGAAATATAGAAATCATAAAAAAACAGGACAAAAATTCATACTCAATTGAGCAAAATAAGCTTGCTGAAAATTCAAGCTTCCATGGCTAGGTTTTCTTTTAAATTTTTGGTGGAATATGATAATAATGGATGATAATAGTTTGTTTTATTTTATTTATCATTTATTACCTATTTACAAATTTAACCTTAAAAACTAATCAAAATTTCAATAATAACAATCGATACTTATCGACTAACAACCTTAATGACTAATTACTATATAAGGACCTACACTTTAAAATTATATAGCTATTTAATACCTTTAGCTATTAAAACACAACTTTTTCACTTTACGCAATTTAGTCCTTTTTATCAAATTAAGCATGTAAACAGTAAAATTCCTTAACTAAATTTTTATATGGTATTTCTATCATATCGTAGACCATAAAATAATAATAAAATAAATTTTTTAACTTCGAATTTATGGTCCTGAAACTACTGTTTCGATTTCACTAAAAATGAGCTGCTACACAGTGCATCATGAGGTCGGAAGGGATGTGGAAGATTAATCACACTCCAAGAAATCGAAACTTGGTAGCGGATCGTCTAGCTAAACTTAGCTTGAGCTGGAAATCAAGTTTACAAGTCCTTAATGAGGCTTCTAAGGAAATAATAGATTTATTACAAGAAGATAAATGCAATGGTTGTTTTATGCAGTTGATGTAATTCATATTTTTTTTCACAAAAAAAAATCACTTTGCTAAATAGTTTACTTCTATAAATGGATGCTAATATGCTCTCGCACTCTAATGGAGAAACTAGGTTAGGGAACCACTACCACTTTTGGAGAGCGGGCAAGTGAAAGACAGTCTGTATGTAGGAGAATGAAATTCCTGGTGGTATTGAGATGAAGGTGAATCAGAATAAGGAAAAGTAAATTTTTTTTAAAGGCTTGCTTTTGAACAAAAAGGATAAATCCGACAAAAACACAATGCTAGAAGAGGTGGAGGATATTGAATTGTTGAAAGGTGTGTTATTCCTTTAGTTAAATTCTCTGAAATGATTCATGTTTGTTTGAGAAGAGTAGGTTGCAGATGATGATTCTAAAATTATAGAGGAGGAAAATGGATTTAACACGTTGTTGAGTAAATTATATACTCTTTTGACACCATCTCAACCTTTCTAGTTGATGGATTTGGAAAATTATTACCACATGATTAAATTTAGATCTAATGATATGATTATTTGAAGGTTTTGTCTGACGAACCATAGGTTATCTTTAGACAATATGTCACTGTCTAACCATGGTCGTCATTTTTTAGTACTGATAAATTATATCCATGTAATGTGGTTACATGGATTACCTTAGGCTCTTTATAAAAAAAAGTTTGATTTGAGTAATTAAAAATAGGGTGGGTAAAGTTATTAAAATTAATTTTAATACTAATAGTGGGTCTCTTAGGAGGTTTGCGAAAATGATAATATAGGTTGATTAAGGCTATTGCTAATGCTAAAAGTATACATCGAGGATCGTGTTTAACGAGTGGAATATGAGTCATTACCTAATATATGTTTTAATTGGTAGATATAGACACTCCAAGTATGTATCCAACAAAAGCAACATCAGACATTGGTATGTCAGATATGATGGTTGATGCATTGATGCTGAAAAAGATAAACACAATAGTGAAGAAGGCTAAAAAGGAAAGATCCAAGCCTTGGGTGTCAGTGACAAAGAAACTAAGGCCTCAGTCAAAAGATAAATGTGGTAGGCAAGATTACATGAGATATTAATAGAAAATCTAAATTTGATTCTTTAGCTAACTTAAAAGGAGTTTGAATCGAATTTGGAATCTATTCTTGGAGAACCAATCAACTAGGTGACCATCAACTAGGTAAAGCCCAAAAATACTGGTGGGTCGATTCAATCAAAGAGTTGGTGCTAAAGGGTGGGAGTGATACATGCACGAATGGGTCAAATTTATTAAATTTAGTTTGTCAATGTTCGACTCTAGAAAATTAGTTGACTTGCGATGCATTTTTGGATGAGATCTAGACATTTTTAAGTCAAGATATCTTTTGCCGATGAAGGAGCTATCTCTTAGTTTCGAAACACACTTTGAATCACCTGATTTTAAGTTCGAGAGCTCAAGTTATAACAATTTTAGTGAAGATTGCGCAAGTAGAATTTCTGGACAAGGTTATTCCAAAAATTTTGAATATTGGGTTTTAATTCGAGTTCAAATCATATTATGTTCGATTTTAAGGATTAATTTTGATTATATATGAGCCTAACATTGTATTTATTAGGTTATATATTTTTGTTATATATTTATTTCGATTTTTAGGATATTTTTAAGTATTTCAAGAATAGCTGTGTTATTGAGTTTCTCGATCCTTTAACTTATATATGATTAATTAGTCATATTTCTTGATAGGGGCAGGGAATGGATATAACTTAGCGGTAGAGTATCATCATGACGTGGTGGAAGCCATCAATTCGAGCTTGATTATTTCTAAACCCAATGTGAGTTGTTCTATTTTGCCTTGTCCCCCTCTCTAGGCTACGATTGAATAAGAATGGATAAGAGGCTCGTGGGATTGACGTAAGGGGATAAGGATGACTATATTTCTGGGAGAGAACTCCGGGCGAACATGAAGCGTATGGATACAAGTTATGGTTTGGAATGAAAGACAATTTCGAATCTATTTTTTTCATAGAAAAAAATTGAACTTAATATGATTTAAACTCGAATTAAAGCCCAAAATTTGTAATTTCTTATAGTAATTGCGTCCAAAAATGTTGCTCGTATAGTCTTCTCTAAAATGGTCATAACTTGAGCTTTAAAACTCAAAATCAAGTCATTCAAAGTGCATTTTGAAGATAAGAGATAGCTCATTCATTAGTCAGAGATCTCATGAACTAGAAATGCTTCAACCCCATCCAAAAATGCATTGCAAATAAAATTATTTTCTAGAGTACAAAATTAACAGATTTAATGAACTTTTAATTTAATGCATGGCTCAGAGGGACCATGATAGAATTTTGGCACTAAAATTGAGTAGTGGGGAGTGGTGCTTTGATGAATTAGTTCTAAAAGGTGAAGCAATTTCCTTTTTCCAAGCTCTCTATACAGTAGATGGTGATTATTTAAATCAATTTCCAATAAAATGTAAGATTCTAACAATTAATATGATTGACTTGGACTATATACATAAAGAGGCCTCAAATGTGGAAGTCAAGCAAGCTTTGTTTGATATAGCCCCATTGAACACTCTGAGAGTTGACGGATACCATGCCATGTTCCCCTAGAGTCAACGGGATGCAGTTGGGAATTCAATCTGTGAGATGGTTAGAGGTGTTTCTAATAGTGACAACTTGGAGTTGGCTTTTGACAAGACACTAATTGTGTTGATTTCAAAAGTGCCAAATCTTCAATGTCTTGTTCCCCTAGAGTTAACGGGATGCAGTTGGGAATTCAATCTGTGAGATGGTTAAACGTGTTTCTAATAGTGACAACTTGGAGTTGGCTTTTGACAAGACACTAATTGTGTTGATTTCAAAAGTGCCAAATCTTCAATGTCTTGCTCAATTTTTGTCAATTAGATAAATAATGTATCCAAATCTTCAAAATAAATACAATCGCGGCTAACCCGAGATCATGCGTAAGATAATTCTTCTCATGCGACTTTAATTGTCGAGAAGCAAAAGCTACTACTTTTCTTGATTGCAGCAGTATAAAACCCAAACCATTGAGAGATGCATCACTATAAACAACATATACTACTCCAGATTCAGGCTGAGTCAAGACTGGGGCTTCCCTCAACATATTCTTTAGCTGATCAAAACTCTGTTGGCATTTATCGGACCAAACAAATATAACATTTTTCTGTAATAATCTGGTCATCGGCGAAGCAATAATAAAAAAGTTTTTAACAAAACGTCAATAGTAACCTGCTAAACCTAGAAAAGTTCGCACTTTTGAGACATGGATAGGCTTTCATGCGAACTTAGTCAAAGTTTAGTTTATGAAAATATTATGAATAATATTTTGTTTATATAACCAACTTACATATTGGTATGTAATTAAGGTATGATTATGATGTTAGTATAAGTGATATATGTATGTATGTATGCAATTGAGCTATAGTGAACTTTAGTAACTTGGTTAGAAAACTAATTAGGTAAGGTTGGATACTTGGTTGACATTTTTCTAAGTTGTCATTTGAGGTGCCTAAGGGTTTATTAGTTGTATGTGGTGATAATACATGTTTAAGACTTGATTTTAGCTTGTGTTGAATGCCTTGTTATGGTTTGTTGATGTGCAATTTGTTGAGGCTAGGTTGGTGTCAATATGAGTGAGAAATGTGGCTTAGAATATGATCTATTTTCGTCCACATGGGTAGAGACACGGGCATGTGTCTTAGCCGTGTATGACACACGGCTAGGTGACACGGCTGTGTGTCCTTTATATCTTTTAGGAATGCAAGTCAGTATGCTCATACGGCCTAGCACACGGGCGTGTGATTTGGTCATGTGACCCAAGTCAGAGAGTTACATGGGTATGGACACGGGCTGGACATAGCCGTGTGTACCTATTTCGAATGCCCACAGGGCCTGAGACACGGGCGTGTCTTCTGACCGTGTGAGTTATACAGCCATGTGACCCCTGCAGCTTTGAAAAATTCTAATGTTTTCTGAAAAATTATTTGAGTACCAGATTTAGTCCTAACTTGTTTCTAATACGTATTTTGAGCCCCGAGGGCTCGTATAGGGGTTAATATGTTTGATTTCGATTGGTTTCTGACATGAATGTCATATTATATGAAATATATGTTTATTTGATCTGTAAACTCCGATAATGTTTCGTAACCCTATTCTAGCGATGTATACGAGTTAGGGGTGTTACAAGAAAAGGTCATGATATACCAATAATAGCAATTTTATTAGATAAAAGATTTGGAAATCCAATAAAAGCATGCATGAGTAATAAAATTTAAAGTTAAACCAAATTACTTTATATCTATTACAGATCCTTTGATAAAAGAATGTTTATGTCTTAGAATTCAGACAAAAAATTCTGAAATTAATGATTTAGCAGAAGATCTAGCAATCAGTTAGACTTCTGTTAATAAATATACTAATACAGTGGAAGTAGAAATCAAAGAAATTAATAATAAAATTATCGAACTCTTTGAACCTAATAAAATAACTACTGAAATACAACCAAAATTATTACATTTAAGAGATTTATCAATACCAAAAGATTGGATGATAGATAGGATAAGTAGTGCAAGTAGTTCTAAATCAGTAAGTACAATAGAATATGTGTCGTCCGGTGATAAATTATATTTGGAAAATACAACTATAACAAATACAAATGATAATTTGGTTTTACCCTCAAATACTCAAATAGAGGAAGATGAGGAAAATCCAAGTAGAAGTTCTATATCTTCAACATCGATAGGAATGAAAACAATTCATATTCCTATTTCTCCCACAGAACCAAGTAGAAACTCTGTATCTTCTAGAAATACTAGAATGGAAGAAATACAAACTTCGATAATAATCCAACAAATAAAACTTGGAACAAGTGATGTAAATACATTTTCAAATTTCCAATCCAAGAAATATTACACATATATTGAAATTACATTTCAATTTAGAGAATATAAAACATATTCATTACATGCTTTATTAGATATTGGCGCTACAATTAGTAGTTGCAAAAAAAATGCCATTCCTTTAGAAAAATGGGAACCTATGAAGCATCCAATAAGAGTCATAGGAATAGATGGTAATGAAACTATAATTCAATTTAAAGCTAGAAATGTACCAATCTACATAAATAATGTAAGATTTGTGATACCTAAAATATTATGTTTTCCAGAGATGCATGGAGATATATTATTAGGAAATAATTTTATATATCAACATTTACTATTTTCTATTGATAAAATTTTAATTATGTTATCAGTAGAAAAAACTTCTATAGAAATACCATTGGTAGAAAATCATAAATTTCTTTGTGATAAAAATTTTACACCACCAAGAAAAAAACAAATTAAACAACTTGAAACAAGTCATTGGTTGTTTAAAATATTAGAAAATAATTTTGGTGAAGAACTATTAAAATTATGGCAAAATAGCCCTAGATATTGTGATATTAAATTAGAAAATCCCAATAAAATTATTAGAGTTAAACCAATGATCTATACTAAACAAGATATAGATGAATTTCACATACAAATTAAAGAATTATTAGAAAAAAGATTAATAGGAAAAACTAATAGTCCACATTCTACTCCAACCTTTATGGTTAGAAATCATGCCGAAATAAAAAGAGGAAAAGCTAGAATGGTTATGAATTATAAAATATTAAATCAAAATATTGTTTTTATGGTTATTTTATTCCAAGAAAGGATGTTTTAATTAATCAAGCTAAACAAGCAAAATATTTTAGTAAATTTGACTATAAATCAAGATTCTGGCAAATCATGCTAACAGAAGAGTCCAAGCCTTTGACAACTTTTAGTGCGCCTAATGGACATTATCAATGGAAAGTAATGACATTTGGATTATGTAATGCACCACAAATCTTTTAAAGATGGATGGATTCTATATTTAATAAATATAAAAAATTTTGTGTAGTTTATATAGATGATATTTTGATATTTTCAGACACATTAGGTTTACACAGAAAACATTTAAATATCATTTCTTAAGAATTCATAAAATATGGAATCATACTAAGTCCTAAGAAAATAGAACTAAAAAAACAGAAATAGAATTCTTAGGATTAAAATTATAGATAAAAAGCAGTTTCAACAATTTTTAGGAATTATTAATTATGAAAGAAATTTATTTCCCAACTTATCTGAAAAAATAGGTAGGTTATATGAAAAATTAAAAAAAGATAAACCCTTTATCTAGTCCAAAACAGACTCGGAAATCATAAAAAATTTAAAATCTGAAATTAATCAGATTCTAAAAGTTTATTTACTTAAACAAGGTGATAAATTAATTTTAGAAATAGACACTTGACAAAATCATTGGGGTTGTATTTTAAAAGCTAGAACAATAAATAATGGAAAATTAATATGTGGATATAGTTCGGGAAAATTTAAACCAAATGAAATTAATTATGTCATATATGAAAAAAAAATTATTAGCAATAAAGAAAGGAATAAAAAAACTTTCTTATATATTTAGCACCTAAAAATTTTATTATAAAAACTGATAATCAGACAGTTAAACATTTCCTTACTAATAAAAATTTAGAAACTGTACCCAAAAGAATTAGTTGGTATAATGAATTATGTATTTTTAATTTCTGAAGTTTTGTATGTGAAAGGAATTGACAATATTATTTCTTATTATCTTAGCAGGTCAAATGGATAGAGACAAATAACCTCTAGAAAAAGTCGGTGAATGAACTACTCTTTATAAAAGGCCCAACAAAGGGAACACTTTCAAATCAATAAATCCTAATCAAGGATTTTTGACAATACATTCTCAAGTATCTTTTTATCCTAATCAAGGATATTACATTCTATATCCAATGGTAAGACAACCAGTTGGAACTCAATTATCATTTACACCACAACTGGTAAGTCAATTACCTTGGTCTCAATATCCAAATTCAGCATACCAAGCCAGTTATGCTAAAATCATAAAAGGAACAAAAAAGTTTTGTGCATCAGAAAATTTGTTGAAAACACAACAAATTCAGGAAATAAAAAATTTTTATAATCCAAGCTTACCATCAGAATTATATAATATTATTAATGAAATATGAAAAACCTATATTATTGAGCAAAGAGCTAATTTCAGGAGAGCTCTTACTAAGCTTTCTCAAATTTTAGTTGAAAAAACAACTTAAGAATAAGAATCTCATAATTTATTATTAAAATCTATATTATATCGCGATTGGGAAGAACTAGAAATTAGCTATTTAGATATTAAGGAGATAAACAATCTTCTTGATATATTTTGGTATTTTATTAATAAGGGAACAAATAATCCGGTTATAAATAAAATGTTTAGGTTATGTTTATATAATAAAGCTAGGAATATTCTGCTTGTAGAAATATTTATAAAAATAAATGGAGCTATTTGCAACCAGCAAGCACAATTTCAAAAAGCTTTTTCAGAATATTTTCTACAAGCTTATGTTTTCACAAACGATTTAAATGAAAAAAATCCCCACTATAAAGTTTAGATTTGATCATGAACCATTTGATATAAGCAGTATTGAATGAGGTTTTGTTAAAGAAATAACAGTTCAAAATTTTTCTTTCCATTTATTAAAACTATGTTATTACGTATGGTATATGAAGATGATTATTATTATTATTTTTATCTTGAAATCAACATCTTATTGGTATAGTTGAAAAAGAAAATTTTTATCAGCCATATCAAATTTGGATCATTAAAAAAAATGATTGGAGGTCCCAACTTTTCAACAGCTAAAGAGGAGAAAGAACACTTGACAAAAAATATTGATAAGTGTTACAATAATCTCAGTTATTATCAGATCCAAGCAAGAATAGATTTAATGACCAAAGCCCAATATTTACTTCAACAAAAAACTTATAGCCTTTGGACTGATGGAAGAAGAATATTGGCATATGATACTGGAGTTGGATACACTCAGGATGATAGAAATAAAGAATCCGTTCAACTATTAAAAAAGATGGTTGACATGGAGATTGATGATTTTCCATCATACATAATAGAAGAAATCAAGAATACATGGGAAAATTGGAACTCACCAAGACTGTCAATCGATTCATTACATCTAGATGAAATTGAGGAATTGAATCTAAATAATATTCAGGAAGTATAAAAGCCAATTGGAAGAAACCAATAAAAATATCAAGGAAGCAACATGGGAAAGCAACATCCATGTCTAGGCAAAAAAGGAAGCGACTTGGGAAAACAACATCCAAGTTCAGACAAAAAAAGAAGCAACGTGGAAGCAACCACGTCTTGACAAAAATTATCAAATCAATGATGAAATATCATCATTATCAAAAAAACTATGTGGGATTCAAAGAAAATTAAACAGAGTTCAAGAATTCTCCTATAAATAGAGATGAAGGAAGCCTAAAGAAGGCATAGAAGTCTGAAAACATTTCCCTATCCACTTCTCATCCACCAACCTCTTTTCATATCTACTTTTATCCACCAACCTTTCTTTGTAAAAAAACATTTTCCGTATTACTAGTTTTATTTTGTAAATTTATAATATTATCTATTGCCTCCCTTATCCCTTTGTAACTGGTATTAGAGCATCAAGGCTTTGAAATTAGTCTCTAGTAACTCAGTTGGTCAAACATTGAGTCTCTTTGTTAAAAGCCCTGCCAGGTGAAATTTAGCCATATGGTAAGGGAGGCAATGAATTTTAAAAAAAAATTACATTTTACTCAAAAAAAATTTTGACATTACAATAAAATTAGCCCTTAACGTTTAATCATTTTGTCACTTTGATTTTTTTTTGAATCATTTTGGTACTTTAACTTTCAAATTTTAGTTAAATTATTTTCTTTTGAATAGAAAAATTGACTAAACTATTAAATTTTTAATGACATTAACTAAACTAGATTTCGTACTAAAATTATCAATTCTTTTTTAGAATAATTATCAAAAAATTAAAATTTGATTTCAACACATTTATCAAATAAGCCATTTAGAGATTACTCTTAAAGGAATAATTACCACTTAGATACTTACTCTTTTATTTATTTTTTTAGTACAACTTTTTCTTTTATATTTAATACTAAATAACTATAATTTTTGTGTATAAGAGAAATAAATAACTACCATTTAAAAACTTATTCACTTAAAAAATTAATTAATTAATTAATTAATTCTTATTTTAAATTTATAATAATTTTAATAAATATTATTATTTTGAAGTATATGGATATGGATATTGATATTTATATTGGTTGTCCAAAAGTAAAAGAATGATTTTGGGTTTTAGCCCAGAAACCCAACCCTGAAAGCCCTACCGCAATCACTATATAATTTGTTAGAAGAAACCCTAGTCTCTAGCTTGGCCTCCATTGGTATACTTCAAAAGCTCATCTGTCACCCCAGAGCCCCTTCTCTACGCTGAATCGCCTTGTTCTCCCGTAAAAATGGTAATTACAAATCCATCTTTTGCATCCGAATCCCCAATATTCACAGCTCTCTTCTCATCAATTCATTTCTTCATCTCTTCATGTAGTTTTAACATGCTTTGTTTATTGATCCGACTAACTGGAAAGGGATTGTTATGAGCGTTTGTAAACTGGGATTTACCTTATTTGAATTGGGGTTTATATTTTCTTCCCAAAGATGTAGCTTTTAACCTCATTTTAATGTTTTATGTGTGTAGTCTCTGGTGGCCAACGAAGATTTTCAGCACATTTTACGTGTCCTGAACACCAACGTTGATGGAAAGCAGAAGATTATGTTTGCTTTGACCTCCATCAAGGGTATCGGAAGGCGTTTCGCCAACATTGTTTGCAAGAAAGCCGATGTAGACATGAACAAGAGGTTTGCTTTTATCTTTCAAATTTGCATGTACAATGAAATACTGTTTATATATCCATTCTAGTCCTTAATTTTGAATAAGGTGATTTATGGTACAAAGTTTAGGCAATGATATATGATTCGATCCCAATAGTTTTCGTATTGATTCGAATGTAACTTAGATCGAGTATTCTTCCAGGTTCGAATTATGTATATATGTAGAGTAAGAGTGTAGGCTTTGGTATAATTAAATTGCTGAATTGCTTTCGGTTCTTGGTGCTACTTTTGTCGTTATTAGGGCTGGTGAACTGACTGCACAGGAATTGGACAATCTCATGACGATTGTGGCGAACCCGAGGCAGTTTAAAATCCCAGATTGGTTTTTGAACAGGCAGAAGGATTACAAGGATGGAAAGTATTCCCAAGTTGTGTCCAATGCTCTCGACATGAAGTTGAGAGATGACTTGGAGCGCTTGAAGAAGATCAGGTTAATTCTTTTTTTCCTGTTGATCTGTGCTAGAGTTAGCTTTTGCCCTTGTATATTCGATGCCTAAAAAGAACAATTGCTTTTGCCAATTTGTGTTACAAAGTTCTTATGCTGTATTGGTGATGTTTGTCGTTGATTAAGATGAGAAAATAGCTGCAATAACCAGAGCTTAGAAATTTGAATACATTGTGTGTTCATATATTGTTTTGGTTAGTATACACGATAAATTGTTAAATGAACAATTTGCGATGTTACTTTATGGGGTACTGGGGCATGGGACGTAAACTAAACTAACTATTGATGTAAAACTGCGATGCAGGAACCACCGTGGTCTGAGGCACTACTGGGGCCTTCGTGTACGTGGTCAGCACACCAAGACTACTGGTCGCCGAGGAAAGACTGTTGGTGTGTCTAAGAAGCGTTGAATTCTTCATAACATAATCTATAGTATGATGAGGCAGATATTTATTTCTTTGCTTTTAAGCGATGTTTGCATCAAAGACAAAATTTTGGATTTGGTTTTGTTGTTTTAGTTGGTTTTTTAAACCTTGCGGACAAGTAGTGTTTCTTTTTTAATAGATTGTTGATCTTTTTATCAATTGACATTAAGGATACTTGCTTTGATATATTAAGATTACACATGTTTTCTTCACCTGAAGAATTGGTGGCGTCCATGACCAGATTGGGTTATTCACATCTGGGTATTAAGATCACATGGTTGTTCATGTTGGGTGCTCATATTTATAAATGATTGCTTTTATATGAAAATATATTATCTTTATTTAATATTAATTTAAGATAGGCATTTGTTACGTTGTTTTGACGATGCCGCCTTACATATTGGTAGCACAAGATTGAAATGTGATGACTTAAAATATTTAGGGACTTAATCTATAAATTTTCTGTTTGAAAAAGGGACATTAAGGGTGACGCAAACTTTAAATAGGATAAATTACTTTGTAAGCTATATTAAAAAAACAGAAAGGCTTCTTATCAATCAGTTCAAAAAGTTTTTTATACTAAAGTATTTTTGTAAAGAAGTCGATTTCAATTGGAAATGAATCTTATTTATTTTTCAAAAAATAATTTTTTTGTTTAAATTATGTTTGACATAGCAGTTAACCGTATTTATAATAGTTTTCAGTCACTAACATTATATTTGGAAACTATAATTTAACTAATAATGATAATTTATACATAAGATTTTTTTAATGCTTTTATAATTATAATTTTATACATGTCCGTAAATCAAATTGATAATAAGATTATAATTATTTTTCAAAAAATAAATAAAATTTATTTTTAGTTGGAATTAGCTTTTTTGCAAAAGTACTTTTTGGTAAAAAAAAAAAAATTGGATTAATTGATAAGAGAACTTTATATTTTTAGTGTTAAAAGAGAATAAAAGAAAATAATAAATAAGGGGGGTTTATGAAACAATTTATCCTATTTAAAATTTGGTGTTGGCATCCTTAAAGCCTTTCTTTTTAGCTGCCAATTAAAACGGGAAATTTACAGATCATGTTGCTGAATATTTTAAGTCATAATATTTTAGTATGGTGCCTCCAATATGTCAAATAGCACCGGCAAAACACTATAACAAATGCCTATTTTCGTAATTAATTTGTTTTCCATACTTTTTTCGTAATTAATTATTATATGGGTAAAAAAGTCGGGTTATTGACTCCTTAAGGTTTCGATTACTAGTTGCCACTAACAAGATTAGGTTGATTTAAATACTATTGATAATATTTGGGTGGCTATTCCACTTAAGATTGTAGTAGTATTTTATTGTCCATATGGGTTTGATCGTACGGGTTATCTTCATAGTCTTACTGGTTATAATATTTGTTCTGGTATTGATGATTATCTTGCTTGTGTTTGACTTCATTTTCTTGCATTTTTGGAATGTTCTGGACCGATCGAGCCACAACTTTTCATTTAGTTTTTATAGACGATGTCACTTGTTATAATAATTAAATTATGCAAGATGCTGGGGTAAGCTATGGTGGTGGTTGACATGATGTGCTGTGTGAAGAGACACTAAAGATAGAGTTTTATGGTGGTGTTTTAGCGGAGTGATGTCATAATTTGTCTATGTTCCCTTTAATCTTGGAAAAATAAAGCATTTATAGGAGAAAGAAGGTTTCGAGTAGGTCCCTCCTATCATTGTTATTTCTTTAGTATAGTCTAATTTAGACCGAGGTTAGGGCATGATTAGGGTATACTCTAAAAGCTTCTGAAGTTGTAAACATTAATGAGATTATATATAATGTGACACATGTCCTTGATGGTGTCTAACGATGCTCTTCTTTCGTGATGCGGGGATATCCAGGCATAAGAGTATCGCAATAATACAATATATCTATTTAACTAAGCTTGATGTCATGGATAAGGTAACACTAATTTAACAAATATAAAAAATATATATAACTATGGCAAACCCACAATGTTGGTGAAAAAATTACATAATGAATTTATTTATTAAAATTTTACATAAAAATAAAATAAATCTCTAGTTGAAATAGTAAAGTAAAATGTTTAAAATTAATTGTGGAATAGGTTCAAACCACATCATAATTGAGTTTTTTTTTCTTATATAAAGGTATATAAAGGAAATATAACATTGTATATAGAAAAATATTTTAGTAATTTCTCAATTGAGTTGGTGTATGGTTGAGTCATGACACTAATTTATTCAAAGACTTAACTATAACCATACAAATATAGGTTTGTTATACCTTAACTGCTAAGGTCAGCAGTGAACCTAATGAACCCCTTGGAGATACCCTTCAGGCATACTCCTTGGATACAGCCCTCGAAGGTAACCTTTTGCCCAACATTTAAGAGGGTTGAACTTATTAACCGCCATGCCAAACTCCAACCACCACGTCCCATGAGGTGATTGAAAAAATGTCATACCACTACTCTACTTAAACTTATAGTTCCAAACCATTTGGCCACTTGTCTCTGATTTTCATGTAGAAGCTTGACACTTGGCACCTCGAGACCAAGATTACGAGTAAATAAGGTTTAAAGCTCTTATAAAACAGGGTGAATCCTTTTCTCTCTCCTCTCACCTATTCCGACTCCGAGTTTGATATACCATTATCTTCTACCATCTCCAACCACCCTACCTAACAACCTCTCGCCTTGTACCAAACATGGTGAACTGCACATCCTCGTCGTCATCTCCACCTTGTTCAATTAAGCCATTAACATTTGTTTTGGTAAGCATGGAGTCACTCTCGTCATGATATCTTTTTTATGGTGGACCCGAAAGCTAACATCCCTACCAACCAAGCTAACCAAAACCAAACTCAATGCTAACCAAACCCAAATGAACCAGAATTTCAGAACTTACTATTATGATCCTTATAACCAGTATTCCCTATCGTACCTATATTAGTAAAGATACTATGAAGCTAACATTAACCACTAATACCCAAACCAGACTTATGCAACCCAAAACCTAAATGCCAATTTTCAACAATTTTTAGAACTCCAAGAGTAATTTTGAAACTTGCAAGAGCAGTTCATGCAAGCCCAAGAATCCCAACAAGGGTAACAACAAGCCTATCAACAATAATAGGAGATGTTGCAACACGATATATAAGAATTGTTAAATGTTTACAGGTAAGAAATGAAAAGGCACAACGATGAGGAAGAAAGAGCCTCCATCTGCCAAGAGCGTGACCATAAACCCAATTGTGAGGCCTTACGACATAGGGGAGTGGTAGTCAACCTGAAACTAGTAGGGAAACACCACCTCAAAAGGACCTAGAACATGTACCAAACATGTGTTAATTAGGGAAGAGACGATGAAAAGTGAAGTGGAAATTCTTCAAAAGGAGTTGTAGGAGTTGCAAACTATACAACTTAGTTACGATGAATGGACACTTGAGACTAATTATCCTTAGCTCCCCACATCACTAGTAAAATGTATTCGATCGACTTTAATCTCCAAAAGACAAGATTTGATGGGAGAAAATATCCTACAAACCATTTTCACAATTTAAAAGCTATATGAAATTTCTGGGAGCTTTAGACAAGCTGAAATGCAAGGTATTCCTGCTAAGATTCCAAGACAATACTAAGAACTGGTACAACTTGCAACCATAGTTAATCAATAGTTTTGAATAGCTTTCTAAGATCTTTGTGGCCCATTTCCTAGCTAATAAAATGGCATTGAAGTAAAAAAAAAAAGTTTACTAGTGGTAAGGCAATAGCCTAGGGAACCCCTAGGGGAATTTACAAGGCCATCTCGATATTCATTGCTAGTTCCGATAATCAATTCTTGAAGTATGCTTTAATAGTAAAGAAACCAGAAAAGCTATTTCAGTTGTATTATATGGCCAACGAATACACTGAAACGAAAGAAATGGATAATGTTGAAAGTTCAGGGTATAGCTCTAACCCATTATCCAAAGAGTATGACCAAAGATGAAAGAATAAATCAGAAAAAAAAAAAGAAGAAAAAATGCACTAGAAGTTGCAAGTATAACTAGGGGAACAATCATCCTGCAAATCCCTTAAACCTTAGAGGTGGCATGTAGAGGGATGTGCCCTGGAGGAGCCTCAGAGGTAGCTCAATTACATAAATAATAATAATAATAAAACAAAGGGCTACAGGCCCTTGGAATCAGTTTGAGGTTTACACCTTTATAAAAACTTCTATCTCAGAATTCTTGTGCTAGGTGGCACACTTGGGAATCCTCAAGGCATATATCAAAACAATTTACATCGTAAAACCATTAATTTATTAATTTAAATAAAAAAATTCAAATCCTATCATAATTCATAGTATATATACAATTACTAACCTTATATCAAGCTTACAAAGTCTAAAAATCAATTCAAGAATAATTAGAGACTTAATTGAAACAAAACAGGAAAATGTAAAAAAACTTGAAAACATAGGTCATATGGCTGTATGGCTAGGCCATGTGACATAGCTCAGGTCGTGTGGCCCAGGTATATGGTCATATGGCCAAACCGTATACAATTTAAAGTTTGGGTCACACGGCCGTGTTGCAGATCGTGTGCCTGCTCGTGTGCAAATCGAAAGAGGGTCACACAACCGTGTCATAGATCATTTACGGTCACATGATCATGTCACCAGATCGTGTAACAACCTCATGCCATGTCGAAAAACCTGCACTTAAAAATCAGTAAGACACGGTCGTGTGAAGGGGCCGTGTGTGGTATACGGTTGTGTGATAGCCTATGTTCCAAGCCGTGTGCACTTAAAATGACTTCCAAAACAATGCCCATTCCTTAGGTGCCAAGCCAAACCAATTTCAACCTTTCACATACCTTCAAAACACATTCTATCAAGCCTAAAACATACCAAAACATTCAACCTAAGTGCCTAACCAATGTACCCACGTTGGTACCACAATTTAAACATCCAACAATTATGCACTCTACAGTCTCAAGTTAATACCTTAGACATGTACTTAACATACCCAAATCATTCATTTCATCACATCTATTTAACCACATTTCAAATTATCTTCATAAGGCATAAACCAAAAGACCAAAAGCATTTATAATCACAACTTAAAGCCAAAGACATCAAACATATTTACATAACTACAAAGTTTTCCCAAACCAAACTCCAAAATCATCAACATGAGAACCAAAAAGCTCCTAGTACATGCCATTTATAACCAACATCAAAATCACCAAATCTTTTACCGTGATCAAGGATGAATAGTGTGTATGTGCTTTGACTTGATTCCAACCGATTAAGCTTTCTGATGATCTACAAGGAAATAAAACAACTAACGTAAGCAACTGATGCTTAGTAAGCTCTACAAATTTGAACATATCTTATCGAAGAAGAATCATTTTATACGTAATTTATAATAAGCTCATGTAACCATACAATTTCTAAACACACTATAATTTTCATGAGTTAGTAAATTTTATACATATGAAACATATAATCATACCATGTCATTTAACATTCATCAACAACCTATGCAAATCAAAACATTCATATCATGTTCATAATATATTATGCATACTTCACTCGATACATATTACCTAAGTAATAATTGGTCAAAGGGTGCCATGACATCTTTCAGCCACAGTCTTATTTCTTCCCGACCTGATGTCATAGTGTCTTTCAACTATAGTCTTATTCATTTTTTTTGTCATGTTGCCAAAGTTTCTTTCAACCATAGTCTTACACATTTGAATCGTGATGCCATAGCGTCTTTCAGCTATTGTCTTACTCATTTTTCAACCAATGAACTCAATCATCATATATAAAGATAAGCATTAAATCGCAAAACGAAAAATTACGAACTTACCTAGACAAAAACGATAGTAGAAATAAGACCGATGACTATCTAGTACTTTGGCTTTTCCATGATATTTGTCCGATTAATTTATTTCTTAATTTAAATAATATTTTTTTCATTCAACTATTCAATTTAAACATCTCAAATAATTAAACTTAAGCTTATAACCCTTTCCAATATAAAATTATAAAATTAGCCCCAATATTTTACTATTTATGCAATTTATTTCCTAAACCTGAAACTTACGAATTATGTCATGTTTGATATGTGTTGATATGGTTGAATGATGGTGAAATTATAGGTATGTTGATGATTGGTTTCAAATTGAATGTTTGGTATAAATTTGCATATATGATTATTTGGTCAATTTGGTTAGTATGGATTCTTGGATATATGTGATGTTATGTCATGTATAAAATTTGGTTTTGGCTTGGTTGATTGCCTTGATATAGATTGTTGATGTCCAAAAATGTTTGGTTAGGTTGTTGGCAAATTAGGTAAGAAATGTGGCTTGGAAATGACCTATTTTTATCCACACGGGCAGAGGCACTAGCGTGTGTCTCAGCCGTGTGTGACACACAGCCAGGTGATACGACCGTGTGCCTCATGTATATTTTAATTTGCAAAACAGAATGCTCACATGGCCTGGCACACATGCGTGTGGCTTGGTCATGTGACCCAAGTCAGAGAGTTCATAAGTTTGGACACGGGTTGGGACACGGCCGTAAGTCCCTATTTTGAATGCCCACACGGCCTGGCCACACGGGCGTGTGTCCCTTACACCTTTGAAAAATTTTAATGTTTTCCGAAAAATTCTTTGAGTACCCGATTTAGCCCCAACTTGTTTCTAATGTGTATTTTGGGCCTCGAGGCTCACATAAGGGACATTATGCTTGATTTCGATTGGTTTCTGTTATGAATGTTATATGATATGAAATATATGTTTATTTGTTCTATGAATTTCAGTAATGCACTGTAACCCTATTCCGGCGACGGATACGAGTTAGGGGTGTTACAAATTATACACAATCAAGTAAGATACAAGTTAGAAAATTTCCGTATAGTCCTATTGAGCTTCCATTTTTCAAAATTTCACAAAAAATCCAAGAAGTTTTATTATTTTAACAATTTAATCCTTTAACATCCAAATAACAAAAATCACTTTACAAAATAGTCCTATTTATCAACCATGCTTAATAATCTACCACAAAACTTCATAAACACCTCAAACTCATCAGTGGCATAATCCAAAATGTTTAACAGTTTTACCAAATAGTCCCTGGGTTAGCTAGATTAAGCTAAATTTAACTCAAAAACATAAAAATCACTAAAAACTGGTAAAAATTACATAACATGCATCAAAGACAAGCTTGGTCCAATATCCCTTTAACTAAAATGGTGGTTTCGGTTCTTAGTTATGGTAAAATGAAGAAGTAGATGGCTTTCCATAATTTGTTTTGTTTAATTTTTATTTAATTATCAATTTACCATTCTACCCTTATGATTTTAACTTAATAATTAAAAAACATTGTCCATAATTGTCCACTATCCAACTATATGGTTTATTTACTATTTAAGTCCATTAATTTTTATTTCTATTGCCATTTACCACATTTAACTTTTTTTGCAACTTTTACGATTTAGTCATTTTTAACAATTAGCTATCTAAACGTTGAAATTTCTTAATCAAATTTTAATACAACCTTGTAATAACCCTATAAATAATAAATAATTAATAAATCATTGACACACTAGTCAGAAATGTGGTCCCAAAACCAATATTTTTGGCACCATTAAAATCGAGTTATTACACTCAATATTTCGATCATTTTTTAGAAATCATTGTTCATTTGTAAATGAATTCATGTCTTATTTTCATTTTCATTTCCATTTTGAGAAAACCACATTTATGTCCAAATGATTCCATTTTTATTTTCATTTTGGAGAAGACCATAATCATTTCTTGAATGTTTCCCATTTCTCTATTTTTATTCATTCTGTTCATTTTGATTCAACACACTATTCATTTCTAGTTCCAACGAGCAAACGGAGGGATCGATTGGACATATGCAATTGAGAATCAAATGATTTATAATTAAGTTTCAGCTTTTTAGCTATTAATTATAAACTTATTTAGTCACGAAGTTATTCCACTATAGTATCTGATTGAGATCTTCCCAACGGTATGCCATTACGAAAGCAGCTCGATTAGTGCTCGTTCAATGACCTTGTCATAAGTGTGTTACCTTCATAAAATATCCTTAATCTCTTTGAGATAATATCCGATCTCCCAATATGATTCTATTTTATCTCATGGTAACAATTACATCTTCCTTCATAAAAAGTCAATTACTATCAAATAGTAATTAAGTCATTCATCACAAAGACAAATGACCTGTGGCCACATTTACTTTTCATCAACCATGTAATTCCAATTAGAGGATATCATTTACCCATGTCTTGGGCTATGAATTCCATTGTTGGTAATGCCACCACATACTGCAAAAGTCGTACACCTAATACACCTGCTTTCGGTTCCTTATCTATTCGAACTTAGGCTTTTACTTAAATCATAGTGTACAAGTTACACATACATAATCCGTTATCCACTTAAGATTTAGGTATGCCACACTATAAACGTCACAAGTGAATAAATCCATAAACAGATTCAGGATCTATTCTTTTTGGGTCTAGTCTGATATACTGTCACTCCAGTCAGTCACATCTATATCTCTATCTTTTGGGAGTCATCCACTCTGATGCCCAAGATAAAGCATCTCCTAATTGGACTTGATAGACGACATATTATTCTTTTAATTGGTTTGATCATTTTTTATTAGACTAATGACATGTTTTAGGTTTCTTTACAATATAAGGTATCTTTTTGTATTACGATCCGACCACGTAATACCGCTTAGAATTAGTTTAAACATTAGACAACTAATGAACAACATTTGTAACATGTGCGAAAATCATATGAGGATAATATACAAAGTATTAATGTAATTCATAAATAATTTTATTAACCAATCTATTCGAAGAAATTACAAGTGTACTTAGACTAAAATAATACACTTAGGGCACCAGATCCAACAGTCATGCCATAGAAAATTGCATTTATCTAAAGGATGCCATTGAAGATGTTATTTGTAAAGTTTAGTTGACTTAGTTTGTGGATAAACACAATCATAGAGATAGGGATCAAACAATGTCCTGGCAATGGCAAACCAAAGCTGAAGGTAAATAACAACCCACTAGGGGTGTGATTCATATGATAGTTTGGGAGAGTTTCCATTCCTAAGCAAAAAGCTTAGTCCCGAATTCGTAAGCACCGTTTTGAAGCAAGCTCCCTAGTCGAAGATTAGAAGGTAAGTTTTAATGATATAGACTTCGCAGCAGCCCTAGATGAAATAGATAATAATCTGCTAGTAGTAATGGCGTGAATAGATGATTCTAGTATGGAACGAATCCTAATTGAAAGTGGCAGTGTTGTGGAGGTGTTGCATATATGATATCGAATACATGGATTAGAAAGTTAGGCCCCATATATGGCTTTGTAAACCAGCTGATTAAGGTGAAAAGGGTCCATTATCTTACTTGTAACTATGAGTGATGGGGAACACACGGTCATAATTAATGTCGAATTCTTAGTTGTGGATCAACCTTTCGCATACAATGTGTAACATCCCAAAATAGGGCATAGTCAGAACAGTGGTCTCGGGACCATTTCAATGATCGATTTGGGGTCCGTAGACCCATAATAAGAAGTGTAAAGTAGAAATTAAAAAAAATTTAGATTGGACCGAGTCTTGGAGAGTTGGGAATGTTTGTGTACATGAGGTCAAGTTATGTAATGCCTTGTATCTCGTCCCGATGTGGGTTACGAGCATGGGGTGTTACATTTAGTGGTATCAGAGCTACGGTTTAGTCAATTTTTAGACTAACGTAACATGTATCGGGTCTAGCTATACATGCCATTATACAAGTTATGATAGTGTGACTGCTCCTAACCCTTTTTAATTGTATTTAAATATAGTAAATGTCTTCCAATCAAGCCCAAAATGAGTCTGATAAAGCTGAGAGCCATGCTTTAGCTTTCGTACAATGAGCTACTGCTAGTGGCGGTAGTAGTAGTAGAAGGCCTAGGTTTGAAGGCCGGGAAGAGGTGAAGGCTGCCTTCTTCGAAATGATGGATGAATGGTTCGGTGACTACACGCGGAATAGCCCTAATATACCCCGACCTCCTCCACCCCCTACTCGACCTGAAGAAGAAGTGCCACAAGGTATGGCACCTGTGAAGATTGGTAAGGCCTCAGTGGATAAACTTAGAAAATATGGAGCCGAAGAGTTTAGGGCCTTAATTGATAACGATCATGAACATGCTGAATTTTAGCTTGAGAACACTATGTAAGTTCTCGACGAACTGTTGTGTACTCCTGAAGAAAGTTTGAAATACTCGGTGTCGCTGTTGAAAGACACGGCATATCAGTGGTGGAAGACTATATCCTCGGTGGCTCAGAGAGAGAATATCACATGGGAATTTTTCCAAGCAAAATTTAAGAAGAAGTATATTAGCCAAAGGTTATTAGATAAAAAAAGAAAGGAGTTCCTGGAACTCAAACAAGAAAACAGGACCGTGTCAGAATACGCAAGGGAATTCGTAAGACTGAGTTAGTATGCGAAGGAATGGGTTCAGACTAAGGCAGAATTGTGTAAACGCTTTGAGGAAGGCCTGAATGAGAATATCAAGCTGTTGATTAGGATCCTCGAGATAAGAGAATTGGCTACACTAGCCGATCGGGCCAAGAAGGTTGAAGAACTGAATAACGAAAGAAAGCAAGCAAAGAGAGAGGCTAGAGCTTTGAGTAAGAGATCTAGCGGCAGAGCCCATTCTTTTCCCACGAAGAAATTTAGGAGTCAACAAAAAAGCTCCACTGCATCGGCTAGATATTTAGGTAGAATGAGAAGCTCTAATCGTCATAACCCGAAGTCCTCTTTCCCTAAGGCAACTAGCGTTGGGAGTGTTGATGACCAAAAGCCGAGGTGTAAAAGCTGCAACAAATTTCACTTTGGAGAATGCCGAATGAGGAGCGGTGCATGTTATAGTTGTGGTTCTCTTGACCACTTTCTCAGAGATTTCTCGAAGCGAATTGCAAAGGAAGATGAGCTAGCCTCGAAACCAACTGCTCCTATCCCTAAAGGTAGACCTCCGAGACCTCCGAAAGCTTTAGCAGCAGTCGAGTTATTGTAAGATATTCTACCGCAAAGTCAGAGGCTCGAGCTCCTGCAAGGACTTACGCGATACGTGCACGAGAGGAAACCTCAGCTCCTAATGTCATAACGGGTACATTTTTTCTTTTTAATACTTATTTTATTGCCTTAATTGATCCGGGATCGACGTATTCGTACATTTACATGGAATTGATGTCAAGCATGAACATGTCTGTAGAACCTACTAAATTTGTAATTAAGATGTCGAACCCTCTAAGCAAGTCAGTGTTAGTGGATAAAGTTTATAAGAATTGTCCTTTGATGATTCGAGGTCATTGTTTTCTTGCTAACCTAATGCTTTTGCCTTTCGACGAGTTTGATGTAATACTAGGCATGGATTGGTTAGTAGTTCATGATGTGATTGTAAATTGTGGTGGCAAATATATAGGATTGAAATGCTCAGACGGTGATACTTTCCGAGTTGATTCAAGTGAATTGGACTCACCGCCGGTTGTAATTACATCAATGATGGCTCAGAGGTATATGAGAAAAAGGTACGAAGCCAACCTTGCTTTTGTTCTAAATGCTAAGGAATCTAAATAGAAAATTGAGTCGGTACCGATAGTATGTGAGTATCCAGACATTTTTTCGAATGAGTTACTTGAATTGCCTCCTGTCAGAGAGATAGAATTTGGTATTGAGCTGGTACCCGGAACAACTCCTATTTCTATCGCTCTGTATAGGATGGCACCAACTGAGTTAAGGGAACTAAAAGCACAATTGCAAGATTTGATGGATAAAGGGTTTGCGAGGCTGAGTTTTTCACCGTGGGGTACTCCCATATTATTTGTTAAGAAGAATGATGGTTCGATGAGACTATGTATAGATTACCAACAACTTAAGGAGGTAACCGTCAAGAACAAATATCCATTACCGAGAATCGATGACTTGTTTGATCAATTGAAGGGAGCCATTGTGTTCTCTAAGATAGACTTGAGATCCAGCTACTACCAGCTATGAGTAAAAGAGTCTAATGTACCGAAGACTGCTTTTAGAACAAGGTGTGGCCATTATGAATTCCTTGTGATGCCTTTTGGATTAACAAATGCACCGGCTGTGTTTATGGACTTGATGAATAGGATATTTTGGCCATACTTGGACAAGTTCGTTGTTGTATTTATTAATGACATCCTGATTTATTCTAAAGATGAGACTGAGCATGCGGAACATCTGAGAATAGTTTTATAGATCTTACGAGACAAGCAACTGTATGCTAAATTTAGCAAGAGTGAGTTTTGGCTTCGAGAGGTTGGATTCCTTGGTCATATTGTTTCGGGTGATGGCATCTGAGTTGATCCAAATAAGATTTCTGCTATTGTCGAGTAGAAGCCACCGAAAAACGTAACCGAGGTTAGAAGCTTTTTGGGCTTAGCCTGTTACTACCGACGTTTCGTGAAAGGATTCTCCATGATTGCAACTCCGATGACGAGATTGCTATAAAAGGATGTCAAGTTCGAATGGATGGAAAAATGTCAGCAGAGCTTTGAGAAATTAAAGGCGTTATTGACCGAAGCCCCAGTTTTAGTTCTGCTTGAGGCGGGAAAAGAATTTGTGGTTTATAGCGATGCGTCCTTAAATGGATTGGGCTGTGTACTCATGCAAGAGGGCAAGGTGATAGCCTATGCTTCTCGGTAATTAAAACCGTACGAGAAGAATTACTCGACGCATGATCTAGAGCTTGACGGTAAAAAGGATCTAGCCGAACGGGTGTTCCTTATGTGATCAAGTCTCCCGAAGAACATGTGTACTGAAATGGATTTAGCCCGGATGGGTAATCCGATTAGGATCTGAATTTAGCCTGGACTGGTAATTTAGATCTGAACTCATTAGAGTATATGTCATTGTAAGGGATTTAACCTGGACTGGTAATCCCGACATCTACTCTATGAGTTTATACTAAGGGGGATTTAGCCTGGACTGGTAATCCCGCTGTAAGAGTGAGGTTCGCCGGAGTACATACTTGAAATGATCACTGACATGATTTGACAGTAATAGGATATCCACCGAGAAATCTAATAAAATTCAATAAGACCATAATGTTAGACGAAAATGATGAGCTCATCAATGTTAATGTTATTATGTATTATCATGAGACTAACTTGATGTTTGAATGAATGTGATAGGGAATTATTGTACATGTTGGTTGTTAATGTGTAATATGATTGAATGCTAATTAAATGGTAAATTTACGTTTCCGTTACCGAACTTACTAAGCATGTGAATGCTTACCCCTTCTCTCTTTTCCCCATGTCTTTCAAAGCTCGTGGATTTGTGAAGATTGGAAGACAGTTGGAGCGTTGCCATCACTATCCACTTATTTTATTTTGGTATATTGACACATTCATTTTGTAATAATGGCATGTATAGGTATCTTGATTATTTTGTTATATGTGTCATTAGGCTAGCCAATGAAAGGGCTTAAATGATATGTTTCATTTTGTATATGGTCATGAGATATGACCCATGTTGATGTAGGTTGTAACCCTACAAATTGTGTAATCTTGTGTTTAATTGTTACATGTGATGGTTAATATGATATTTTCATGAATGAGCAAATGTTATGTATGATCTAGTATCTATTGGAGTGGCCTTGAGTGCCTTATTGTGGTTATGTTTGATGTATGTAGGTTTGTGCAAATAAGGGTGATAAAGAGGCTTGGTAAATAGCCTCATTTGATTCCACACGGATAGACACACAGGCATGTGTCTGGGCCGTGTGTGACACACGGTCTGCCCCATGGGCGTGTTGTCCGGCCGTGTGTCCATTGCATGTAAAATTTTCAAGTCAGAATGCATGGTAGTAAACACACGGGTAGAGACACGACCGTGTGTCTCGGCCGTGTGATGGACACGGCCTAGCACACGGGTGTGTGTCTCGGCCGTGTGACGGACACGGCCTAGCACACGGACGTGTGTCTCGGCCATGTGACATTTTGGGTATGCTGACATCAGAAACAGAATACCCAGATTTTTACGCACGGGCTAATACACGAGCATGTCGAGGCCGTGTGAGAGACACAGGCCATGGACACGGGCATGTGTCTGGCCGTGTGAAAACCCCCGTAGGTTCAAATTAGGAATTAATTCTACACAGGAAAAAGACACGGGCGTGTCCCTATGTGCTTAAGCCGTGTGAGCCACACGGACCATCAGCACGACCATGTCATATAGGTCACACGGGCGTGTTGCTCTTTCACACGGGCGTGTGCCTTGTTTTAAAGGTAAATTTTCTACAGTCGGTTTAAGGACCCGGGTTGTTCCTGAATAGTTTCTAATGATCGATTTGGGGTCCGTAGACCCATAATAAGAAGTTTAAAATATAAATTGAAAAAGTTTTAGATTGGACCGAGGCTTGGAGACTTGGAAATGTTTGTGTACATGAGATCAAGTTAGGTAATACCTTGTATCCCGTCCCGATGTGGGTTACGGGTATGGGGTGTTACACAATGCCATATCTAGAATGCCACTAATAGGAAAAGCTAAGTTAATTCTAGCCACTTTTAGTGTAACAATTAAATTCCCAACCCTTCAAGGAACTGACATATAGAGGTCAACCAACAAATAAAAAAAATTGCCACATCCTATCATTGTAATTGACACAACAAGAGAACCCATTGAAAAATAGAGTGGGGAGTAAGAAAGACACAATAAGACTTTTTCAAATAAACATTGACTATTAGGTGAATCTCCTAGATAAAACCACTTTGAAGTTGGAAAGTCTATACATATGATTGGAGTTGAGCTTATATAAAGTAGAATCTACAGAGAATGTAATACCCCGAAAATCTTTACAGTAATATATTATCCTTGATATAATAAAATAAGGAAATAAAGTGATAAAAAGGGAAGTTTTGAGTTATGGCAACATTGGGAAGTAAATTATGATATCTTGATTCAGGAAAGGACTAAATTGTAAAAGTTAGAAAAGTTTTGTTGCCTAAGAGTAAATACTCAAGACTTAAAGGGTTAAAGTGTAAATATAAAAAAGTTGAAGGACCAATAGTGTAAATATTTTAAGGGTAGAATGATCTAGAAACTAAGGAAAATGGATGAATTAGGACCAAATTGAATAAGTGAAGAACAATGAGGGACTAAATTGCAATTTTACCAAATTAAATGATGACTCAAGGATGGAATTCTAAAAGATCATGAAGGGCAAAATGGTCAATTAGTAAGAGAGAGAATTCTAGAATGTAATGATTATGTTAATGATATTTTAAATTAATTAATTAGATAAATATTATTTTATTAATATTTTATGAGATATTTAATATTATTTTATTATTATTTATTTAGTATATAAGGAAAGAAAGATGAAGAATTTTCATCATCTTTCCTTTCCATGCAAACTAACGTGAGAGAAATAGAGGAAGAAAGAAAGTTTTACTTTCTTTACAATTTGGTCCTTTTACCAAAAATTCACCATTTTCACCCAAAAATCAAATGAATTTCCATAGCTACCAAGAGAGAAAAATGTTAAGGAGAGCATGGGGAGTTAGAATATCAAGTTGGATTCAAGAAATAGAAGCTGGAGGAGAGAGAAAATCAAGTTAAAGATTGGTATCAAGAGAATAATGTAAGTACATCAAGATTTCAATATGTTTTTAAGTTTGTTATTGTTGATAAATCATGGAAATAATGTTATAGTAGAGTTTTCTTACATAAGGTCCTATGTTCTTGATATGTTAGTGAAGAGAAAATAAGAGAAAGTGATGAGAAATGGTGTAGAAAAAGAAAATAAGGGTGTTATAACATGGTAATTAATATCTTGCACTAAAACAGTTATGGACAGCAGCAGTAGTCTAACTTTGAAAAATCACCATAAATTGTATAAATTAAATTAGAAGATGAAAAAAATATGTAATTAAATATTATTGAGTCTAGTTTCTCAAAGAAGAAACAGTGTAAGCAATGGATTTGTAAATTTTGAGATATAATGAATTTTGTGAGACAAGGTCAGAATGAATTCGGGTTCCCCTGTTCAGACTTTGAAAAATCATAAAAAAATTAAGAAAAATAATTAGAGGCTTAAATTTATATGTACAGAATCCTGAATGAGTCTAGTTTTAATAGAAACAAACTAGAACATCATTTGAATTCTTTACAAGGAGATAATAAATTTTTAGTGAAGAAGGGTCAGAACTGTCAGACAGCAGAACAGGAGTGAATTTAATGAATAAACTGTACTAATTGGCTAAACCAAAAATTCTGAAAATTTTATGGTAAGAAGAAATGTGAGTCTAGTTTCAGGAAAAATTAATGGATCTTAATTTCGAGTTCTGTAGCTTAAAATATAAATAATTTAGTGACTATGACGCAAATGGACAGTTTTGAATGTACATATAAGTAAATAGTGAAATTATTGATAATGTTACTTGTTGCATGTTATATAAATTAAGGATGTGGAATGGAGAGGAGGAGGAGGAAAATATGTATGAATATTCATCTAGCATGGCTAATTTGCATGTTTTAGGCTCAGAGACTAAATTGAATAAAAGTAAAACTTTATGGGTAATTTTGTAAAAATGTCAGAAATGACTAAATTGCATGAAATAGATTATTTTATTATTTAAATTACAAAATTTAACGAAATTATCAATTTAGTTCAAGATCGGGGAAAACATGTTTTAGGGATTAAATTGAAAAGTGTTGAAATTATGGAAAATTTTGATATTTTATAGAATTCATGGATCTGTTATCAATATATATGAGAATAATAGTTGGAAATAAGGATTAAATTGCAAGAATTTTATTTTCCGACCCTAAGGATGAAATCGTCATTAATTAAAAGTTTAGGGGCAAAATGGTAATTTTGCTTAGAGCATTAATTAAATGTATTAGAATATGAAATGAATGAAAATGATGATCAAATTTATTTATAAAGATCCTGGACGACACAAATACGAGACTTGTTAATGGAAAAGAAAATATATCGAAATAATGAAATCATAAACACAAACAATCAATGAGGTAAGTTCATGTAACTTGAATTATATTCTTAAATATTTGAAATCTATGTTATTGATGTGAATATGATTTGAATGTTCATTGTATGAAAATTGATGATACATTGATATATTTGATATAAAGGGGAAGAAATCCCAGTTGAATGAAAGGAAAATTCGATGGATCTCTGAAAAGGAATTGACTGGTAAAAAGGATCTAGCCTTGGACGGGTGATCCTATCTTGATATAGCCCTCCCGAAGAATATGTGGAAAATGGATTTAGCCTGGAAGGGTAATCCGAATTAAGTCTCAATTTAGCCTGGATGTAATTCGGATCCAAGCTCATTAGAGTAATTGTCGCTGCAGGATTTAGCCTGACCGTAATCCCACCGTAAGGATGAGGTTCGCGGAGTGTGCTCTCGATATGAAACGTGTAAGACTATGGTTGAAAGATACCATGGCAACTTTGATATGAACGTGTAAGACCATGGTTGAAAGATACCATGGCAACTTTGAGATGAAATGTGTAAGACCATGGTTGAAAGATACCATGGCAACGTGACATGAAATGTGTAAGACCATGGTTGAAAGATACCATGGCAACATGACGGAAACGAATAAGACCATGGTTGAAAGATACCATGGCAACATGACGTAAAATGAGTAAGACCATAGTTGAAAGACACTATGGCATCATGTCGAAGATAAATAAGATCGTGGAAGAGAAACGCCAAGATATCTCATTGAACAACTAATATTCGTGTAATATAACAAATGGTTAAATGAAATGGTTATACAAAATGGTAATGTGAAATGTTTACAGAATTGGTCATATGGAAATAAATGTACAAAATAGTTGTATGAAATAATTTATAAGATAGATAAATGAAATAAGTATAGGTATATGGAATTTAAATTATGTTAAGTTTAATACTTAACTATTACCAAAATAAATATACCTAAGATATAAGGAAATGATGGTGCATGAAATGTTGATATAATGAAATGAATGATATATGTTATTAAAGAAACGGTAAGAGAATGATATGTATCATGACATGTACATATGAGATTATCTTTTATATGTTAACATAAGGAAAATATGTAAGTTAAGACGAGTATTAAATTCAAATATGACATATTGAGAAAATAAGAATTTATACGAAATATGTATAAGTACACTAACAAGTGTTATTGTTGATGCTTAGGCAAGTGCCAAGCCATTGATTGAATGGTAATATATTTATTGATGCATTAAATTGATAAGTATTTAAGTGAATTTTTTTTTTAGTGATCTGCAAATGGTAGTAATGCTCCGAAACCCTATTCTGGCAGCGTATACGGGTTAGGGGCGTTTCAGAGAAAATAAAAGACTTTTCCCTATTCGAGAGTAATGCGGATAAAATAACCAAAATAATGGCAAGTCTCCCCAAATTGGAAAGAATAGCTCTAACAAGGTTATTGAGAAACAATATGGATATCTTCACATGGACCGTCACAGACCTGCTAGACATCGACCCCTTAGTAATTGTTCATTCATTGAATGTTATAGCTTGGAAAAATCGATTAAGCAGAAGAAAAGGGAATTTTTGAATAGAAAATCCAAAGGGCCAAAACAAAAGTAACCAAGCTCCTATCCACTATTTTATCTGAAATGTAGTCTATTTAGATTAAGTGTCAAATGTAGTGATGGTTAATAAGCCCAATAGGAATTGGTGAATATGCATAGACTTCACCAACCTCAACAAAGCATACCCTAATGATAACTTTCCCATGCCGTCTATCGACAAGTTAGTTGATTCAATTGCTAGTCATAGGTGCATGAGCTTCATGGATGTATTTTTAGAGTACAATCAGATCCAAATGAATTCCAATGATCAAGAAAAAACCTATATTATTATAAAAGATGACCTATTCTATTACAAGGTAATGTCTTTTGGCCTAAAAAAAGCAGGGGCCACTTATCAAAATTTGGTAAATAATGTTTTTAAGAAGCAAATTAAAAGACATATGTAGGTAAACCATTCTCTCTCTCACATGTTCTCAATTTAACTTCAATAAGCGCTTATCTTCTATCATCTCCGACCACCCTACCTAACTAACCTCTGCCTTGTACTAAATGAGATGCATTGCATATCCCCATCATTATCTCCACCTTGTTCAATTAAGCCATCAACAAGGTTATAATATTAAAATAAAAATAAAGGTATATGGATTATTTAAGAAGCACGTACAAACGTTGCATTATGGACGGTGTGAACTAATTACCAAAACATTGAATCTCCTTTTTAAAGTGCTTATATTATTATTCAAAATCCAAACGTCAATTAAAAGCTGTATCCATTTATGTTACGCGGTTCAACCGCACTGTTTAAACTGTCCCTCCAACCTCTCTTTGTCTTCAAAATAAAGTTACCAAAAACGAACCAACCTTTCTCTCTTATACAAAATAACCAGAAAAAAAAATATTTAAAAAAGAAAGAAAAAAGGGGAAAAAATTCTCTCTTTTTTCATCAATCGTAAAAAAGCTTCTAAAAGCTTTTTCGATCAGAACCCAATCGAGGAATATGGGGAAGAAAAGGAAGTCCATAGCGACGAGCCTTGATGAGGTGGATCGGACTATGTATGCTTCGTTTTGCAGCACTGCTAACTCTTTGTCCCAACTTTATACTCAGGCTATGAACCAGCAGAAACTCTCCTTTCAAGCCGGAAAAGGCCATAGCCTTGTACTCTCTCTTTCATTAAAATTTTGGGTTTTTATTCGTATGCAATATTATAGTGATGGGTTTTTGTATCCGATTTTTGAATCATGATTTTGTGTTTTACTTAGGTAGTTTAAAGTTATGATTTTGATCAATCTAGCCTGCTATATATATATATATATATATATATATTATATTTATATTTAATAATTATGGCAAAAAAAAGAACGTATTTTTTATGTGGATACGGTTAGGGATTTGCTGGTTTTGCGTTAATATGATTAGCTTTTGTTCTGCTTGTGTTTCTGGGTTTATTGCATTTGTTTGTTTGTGTGCTTTAGCTTGAAGGCAACTTGGTGCATTTTAATTTTGTTGAAAAACCTAAATGATAATTGTAATTAACCAAAAAAAAGTTGTGGTTAATATGTTGATTTTTTTTTTTGTCATCTTGTACTTATTTCTAAGAGTGGAACCAGTTGGTGTGGTATGTTTAAACTCTTGGTGAGGTTCGAGTTGAGCTAATCTTTTGGTGAGCATTGATACATTTATAATAATGGTTTTCGAATCTACAAAAGAAATTCCCTTTTCCTTCTTAGGTTCAATACTCTCTTATTGCATTGCCTTATTTGTGAAAACTGAGGAGTTTGGAAATTGAAGTAATGAAGCTAATAAAACCATTGATATTGCTTGCTTAAGTCTATACTGTTTAAAGCTTGAATGAAAACTTGTTAGCCAGAGTCATCAATCCAGCTTTTTTAGAACCCTTTCCAGAGTTTTGATGTTACCTCTTTTTAGTGTTATTAAATGGGGTAAAAAATGGGAGGGGTGTATTGGCAGTTTGACGGAAGATTATTAATCTTTGATGGAGTCGCCTCACTCAAATGTGTTCAGACATGCTTTAGAAAAGCCAGATTATTGCATTTGTATGTTTGTGTGATTTAGCTTGAAGGCAGTGTGGTGCATCTTAATTTTGTTTAGAAACCTAAATGATAACTGTAATTAACCAAAAAAAAAAAAATGTTGTGGTTAGTATGTCGATTTGTTGTTGTGTTATACTTATTTCTAAGAGTGGAACCAGTTGCTTCATGTTGTTTAAACTCATGGTGAGGTTGAGTTGAGCTAATCTTTTGGTGGGCATTGATGCATAATAAAGAAGGTTTTCAATCAACAAAAGAACTTCCTTTTCCCTTCTTAGGCTCAGTGCTTTCTTATTGCATTGCCTTATTTGTTGAATTGGAGGAGTGTGGAAATTGAAGTACTGAAGTTTTTCTTTCATCTTTTAGGTTAAGATTTCAGTCTTCACTTCCTTAGGCTTCTTAAAAGTGTAGCTAACGAAACCATTGATATTGTTTGCTTAAATGTATGTTGTTTAAAGCTTGAATGGAAACTTGTTAACCATAATCATGCAACATTTTATTTAGAAGCCTTCCAGAGTTTTGATGTTAATTCCTTTTAGTGTTAAAAAAATGTAACTAAAAAAGGGAAGGGTGTATTGGCAGTTTGACGGCAGATTATAAATCGTTGATAGAGTCAGCTCTCTCAAATGTGCTCAGACATGGTTTACAATTATTATATTCAACTTGGAAGTTTAATTTCTAAAGAAGAATCTGGATGTCTTGTAAATTCTGCATGTTTCCTTCGTTAAGAGCAAAGGTCTATGTATATTTTCACACAATATTGAGTGTAAAATCTATGAAATTATAAAATTTCAGTCTTTATTTTGGGAACTTGCTTATCCAATCATCTGTGAAGTGCTTCTAGTTGCGAGTTAGAAGTTAAGCTAATAGGACATTTCAACTTGCTTTCAGGAAAAACTTTATCAGTGGATTTGGAGACAACAAGAGGGAGGATCAAGAGTAACAACAATGGATATCCTCAATTACCTTCAGGTTTGTTGTTCTTTTTTAGTGTTTTATCATTCACAGTTGAGGCAGAAAATGAATCTGAATGCATAAACTTGCCTGGAAAAAAATCCGGATCCAGACTCTTGCATATCTAAATTATCCTAAAAGCCAAACGCCCTAAACCTAAAAGAATCCAAACATGAAGCAACCTGAACCCCAATTATCCAAACTTGAGATTGACCTGATTTAAATTCATAATAGCTCAAACTTAATAAAAAATATATATTTAATAACAATGTTCCTCAAACCCAAGATCAACCCAGTCCTGAAATGGTTTGAACTTGAACCTGATATAGCCTGTTTGATATTGTTTGTTTTCTCCTGTATCTGCCTTTCACTCTTGGAATGTGTTCATTCTGGAATTCTGTTATGATTACCTTAATGCATGTGGGCGCATAAAGATAGGCCTTATGCATTTTATACTTAATGTAGCTCATTGAAATATTGTCTCCAGGCTCACTATTAAGGTTGGATGAATATCACTTTTCCTTAATTGCCTTTTTGAAATTGTATGACATATCCTTTGTCCTTTGCTGTCTTTTTAAACTTGACTGTCATGTCTCTTCCTTCTTTCTTGTGTACCGGAGGGTCATATCCCCATACCTGTGTCTAGATTTGTATTGAATGCCAGTCCCAGACATGAGTGTTTAATGAAAAATAAAGAGTCGGAGCAATGTAGGTTTACTAATATGTTAGAAGCCTACAATTTGTTTGAGAATTACATCTCTTATTTCAAATATGTTCTGTTTAATTCTCAAATTTTGCTTCTGAAAGACTTATAAGAGGAGTTATTTTGCTGATCTTCAGTAGTTACGTGTTTACACTATGAGCTGGAGGTCAACTACAGCACAATTTGAAGGACATTATTACCAAAATGGTGAAAAGTACTGTTTGCTTTTGGAATTGGAAAATTGGGAATTAGGTTTATTATATTCTTCTAGTTTTGGCCCTTAAAGATGTGAGCAGGTGCTAGCATGCTTATTACAAAGATGAAAGATGGCTAGGCTAGATTCTCCCTTCTTACGCGAGGGAACCTTCTTGTGATTCCTTCGGAATTCCTTAGGATTTTGTGTTTTCCGATCCCTTCTATTTGTTGTATCTGATTATCTTTATTATATTCAGAAAATCTGAATATTTTTATGATCTCCTTGCAGAACGAGATAGACTACTGTGGTGAGGAGCCATCAATGTCACCTAGAGCACCAAGCCAACAGCACCAATCCCAGCCAACAATGCAGTTCATGAATACCAGTTTCATGGTCTCTTCAGGCTCATCTGGCCAAACTGCTGTGCAGGGAACTCGCCCTGATTACTCTGATCAGCAGCCGAAGAATTCCATTTTCTCAAACGCTTTATCAAGCCCCATTCTTCAGAGTCTTCAGCAATATCCCATTGCTCAAGAAGGCTACTGTACGAATGGTTTGCCTTCAGGAAATGGAGACAGGAACAATGAATCCAACTTTCTCCTGCCCCCGACTCGGGATTCTAACCCTTTCAGCTCCAATGATTCCTCAATGGACATGCATGCGGATAGCCCATCACATGAATCTACTTACTGAGAATGCAATGGTAGCTCCATTATGAACTCCGAACAATTAAAAGGATCGTAAAGGAGGCTATTGTGATTGCATCACCATTTTGTTTGTTGCTGCTGCTACCAAAGTGAAGAAAAGCTCAACATAAAGATGGCTAGTTCATACACAAAAAAAAAAAAAAAAACTCAATGGCACTGGTGATTGAAGAAGAATAGTCTAGTGTGTTTATGTGCTGCATAGCACCCATTAGTATGAATTTATCAGTTCTATGTGCTTTGGCACATATTTGCTTGGAGGTCTTAAATTTCATATGTAAAGCATTTTGTTCAATCAATACAGCTACTTTTGGAAAAAAAAAAAAAAAAAAAAAGAACCAAAACTGCTTTGTTAAATTTCTCTCAAATTTTGGGTTACCTTTTAAGCTTTTCTTATTAAGATTTATTAAGATCTGATCATTGATTGGGGTTTACTTATTACAGTTTTTCAAGTGACATTTAGCAAAAAAAAGCAAGATACAGAAAGGGAAAGAAAGTTGAAAATGAGAAAGAAAATTGGTGATGGCTAATCATTGAGGCTGTTGTCTATACCTTAACAGCGTCATGTCGGCACCATTTGCGTTTAGGCAGGCTATGGCAGATGGGGTCCATAACCCTTTCACCAAGCAATGCCAACCCTCTCTCATAAGGGATAGGATCACATGCAACAGGAGTTTGAATAAATCTGGAGTTGATCCGAGTTACACTTTTACTAAGTAGGGGTGATTTTAAAGGGTTAGTAGGGCATGCAATTTCATTCATTTAAGAACAATAAAAAATTAAGTTAATATACAATAAAACTGCACTTTACTCGTTAGGGCTGTAAATGAGTAAAACGTTTGGTGAACAGTTCATGAACAATTTGATTTTTGTACGTTTACGTTGTTTATTAAGTTAAATAAATGAACATGTAGGATTTTGAAACTTGTTTATTAAATGAACCGAAAACAAATAAAGCTTGTTTAGATAATTTATGTTCATCAACAAGTCCGTTTATATTTGTTTAAAATTCATTTAGTAAATCATTTAAAGATCATTTATTGTTCCATTAATATACATTAATAAAATTATTATGGTTTGTATGTTTTTATTTATTTATAATATAATCATTAATATTTATAAATATGATTATTTACGTTTATTATTCATGAACATTATTCGTTTAAGTTAAACGAACAAATATGAACGCACATAATTTTAAATAAATTAACAAGAACAAAAATTTTGAAATTCTTAACCAACATGAACCGAACACGAACATGTTTAAAAATAAACAAATGAACATGAACAAAGATTCGTTCGTTCAAGCTTGATTCATTTACAACTCTATATTAACCCCTTCAAAAATGTTTTTTTTGTTTAGTTGTTTCGAAAATAATGAAATTAGAAATTAATAAAAAAAATTCAAAATTCGCTCAGGACAAATTCTCTTAACATTATCTTTTCTATTCACAAAATCTTATTTGTAACTCAATAGACATTAATAATGGCCTCCAATTTATTAAAAAAGATTATTTCACTCCACCCATAATAAACATATGGTTAAAAGGTATTGACATGAGGTAAGGGGCCAAATCATTTCTTCTGCGAATGTATCATTAATAATTCCTAAGACTCTTACTACATTTATTGCTTGCGTTTGTGACCCCACCAACCAGGCATTTTCTACCCACATGCATCCTCACTTCTTATTTTTATGCTCTATACGACATGTTTTTCTCGCTCGACAATAATCAATTTGGTAATTAATACTATATTTAAAATAGTTTGGATTTTTTTAATGATATTTGAACTTCTTCATTATTCGTTCAATAGTTAGGGTTACTTTATTTCAAATTAATCCTTAAACTTTAAAATATTTCAATTGAGTCCTCAAAACATTATTATTGTATTAATCGAGTCTTTGTATTAATTTAGTTGTCAATTTAAGTGTTAAATGTTTAAACGCACATATTAAACTCTAAACATACGTATACCTACAACATGAACAATATTAAAAAAACAGCAAACAATGTTAATAAAATTTGAAAACTTTAAAATTAAAATTAAAATTTAATCCTAATATATAAATATCTTAATTCAATATCCATATAAAAAAATGAATAATACATTCAAACCTCATCTCAATCAAAACCAAAGTAAATTAAAATTTTTTATTATAGGTTCTAATCATATATGATCTTTTTGACATAATCCTTAGAATTATCCAGCCATAGTCCCCTCCAACCCATAAATGAGAGGACACTACGCTTCAGCCACTCGAACTCATGTCCTCTTATATTGATAACAATATCCATACCAATCAAGTTAAGACTCAATTAGTAATATCCAAAAAAATTTTAAATTCATTTACACTTTGACAAGCAAGGTAGATTTTATTTTTATTTTAATTTTTGAAAAAGGCAACATTAGGTCATTTAATTGCGGCCAATAAATAGAAATTGAGAAGTAGGTGCTTTTCTTTTGAAACAGAAAACAAAGTGATATGTCTGCGGTGCAACATATGAGTTAGTGCAATGAATCATGACATTTAAAGACAAAATCAAATCAATTCTATTGTCTTGTATTACTATTTTGTGCCCTCCATAACCCATTATCTTAACTCTAATTTTGAATTATTTAAAGGTACGATAAATTTAAGGGTAAACTATAAAAGTGGTCACTAAATTATTAATTTCTTTTTATTTTGATCATTAAACTATTAATTTTTTGATTTAGTCATTAAAATTTTAAAATCAAATATTCCGGTCACTCTCTTCGTCCCTTGTTAGATGAGTGACAAGAAGTTGATCTAGGCTTTTTTTATTAGTCTAATAAAAAATTTAGCACTCTAATTTTTACACATTCTATCAATTTGATTATAAATATAAAATATTCAACAAATTTAGCCCTTAATGTTTATAAAATTTGTTTGTTTGAATTCTAAAAAATTCAATAAATGTAGCCCTAAATGTTCAATAAATTTGTTCAATAATGAACTAGATATAACAGGCTTCACCTTGTTGAATTTTTTAAAAATTGAACTAAAATGAAAATTTTTGTAAACATTGAGGGCTAAATTTGTTGAATATTTTATATTTAGGGTCAAATTAATAGAACGTGTAAATATTGGAGGGTTAAATTTGTTATTAGACTAATAAAAAACCCACATCAACTTTCCGCCGCTCATCTAACAACAACTAACGGGAGAGTGACCAAAATATTTGATTTTGAAAAGTTTAATGACTAAATCTGAAAAATTAATAGTTCAATGACCAAAATAGAATGAAGGCAATAGTTAGTGACATTTTTGTAGTTTACCCTAAATTTAACTATCAACGTTTATATCTTTTTTTTTCAATTTGGTTGTTCATTTTTTTAGCTAAATTTGGCCGGTAATCATCCAAAAAAGAGTCAAATCACATTCTTTTAACGAAAATGTTGACTAAAACATTAATTCTTTTAACAATTTTGGTGTGGTAATTTGCATGACATTCATGTGTACTTCATCCTAATATGACACTATTTGTCTTATGTGTCGCGTCAATGAATAATTTAAAAATTATAAAAATATAAATTAAAAATAAATTCAAATTTTAAAAATATAAAATGTTCATAAAAATTCAAAAAAAGAATGAAGTATATGTGGATTGACATGCAAATTGTCATGTTTAAAATTTTAATATTTTAGTCAATATTTCCATTAAAAACAACATTTGGATTATTTTTTAAAGGTTGATGATCAAGTTTGATTATTTTACAAGATTGAGGGTCAAATTTAGCTAAAAAAATGAATAAGGGCCAAATTAACAAAAAATTAAAATATTAAGGGCCTAATTTGTCATTATGTCTTATTTAAATTTATGAATTAAGAATACCTTTTTGTAAGTTTTTTTTCCACAAACTAAAATGTTCAATCACAAAATATTAATTTTTTATATCATATGATTATCAAATCAAGTTCAAGCTTTTGGATAAGCTTAATATCATACTCGTGAAATATTTAAATACATAATTTACAAATAAAATGTTTTTGATATTTTTTTATGGGGTAAAAGTGTTTAATACGCGGAGTTTGTTGAGATTAATGAAAGGCTTAGCAACTAATTGTATTGATTAGCAAGGCTTAAGAGGAAGCCTAAGTCAGAAGAATCCTTTTAGAAAGTATGTAGACTATGTGATGGGAACCACATCAGCACATCAATAGAGGTCTAACGATTTTGGCATGAGATTAGCTAAGAGCCACATATAGGGAGAATGTTGTAGAGTGATAGGTTATGCATTATCCGGTGTAATCTATTACTTTTCTCACTTCCTTTCTACTTTCTTTTCTCGTCTTTTCTATTTGTACAGTTTCTACACTTTGGCACTTTTGTGAATATGTAATAACTCATTTTTTAGTGATGTCAAAAATAGTGATTTCAAAGTCTTGTTTTTTGATGATCGAGTTAGTAAATATTATTATTTAATATTTAAGAGCTTATTTTAGTATTATATTGAATTTTGGTTTAGTAATTTTATTGAATAGATAGTTAACTAACGTATAATGACTAAATTGTAAAAGTGGTAAAAGTTTATCGCTATTAATTTTTATTTGTTAAAAGGGATAAATAGTATTAAGTCAAGGATCAAAGTGGCAATTACGCCATTATTAATGGTGGTGGATAGTAGGTGATGATTCTTTTAACTAAAAATATGTTAAATTATAATTATATTATTATAATGGATAATGGATAAAAATAAGAGAAAAAAAGCTTAAAATTTTATTCTTCTTCATTCATCATCTTTGTTTTTACCAAAAAAAAAAGTGGAGATAAGGTTTGGCTTCAAAAACTTTCAATCCTTGATTGGTAAGCTTAATTTAGTCATTTTCTTGTAATTTTTATGTTTTTGAGATCTCGAGAGCTTGATTTAGCTAGCCATGGGACTATTTTGAAATTTTTTTAAAGTTTATAAAAGTTTTCATTATTGAATCTTGAAGCTTTTGATACTAAATTGATAGATTTTGAGCTTAGATATGAAAAAGGACTAGTTTGTAAAGTGAAAATTGTTAATTTTGAGCTTAGGGGCTAAAATGTAAATACTTTGAAATTATTATGAATATTCTATAATTATAGATATTATAGGTCTGTAGAAGGATAAAATTAAGATCAATTTTGAAATCGAAGCTCAAATTTGAAAGTTATGGCAATTTTGGTTTAAAGACTGAATTGAATAAAATGCAAAACTTGAAGGAATATCCAATAAATGAAATGAATTGATATATAGTTAAAATATGTTTTTAAATGATGTTTGGAATTGATAATTTAATTAAATTATGATTTAGATCGGGATTTAATCCAATCAGAGGATATTCACGGAAAAGAAAAAATTGTAGATTAGTCCCTGACACCTTATCGATTGTTGTTTCTTCTGGGTAGGTTCATATGGTGTAATTATGCTTTGATTTTTATGTATCTTATATTTTGAGAATGTATATAAATTTTAGTGAACTTTGGATTGTTTACAGTTTAATACTAAAAGGTGAGAATGGATTAAATTGAAATGGAATAAACATGAACTTACATGATGGGAGTTACCTTGATGAAACTTCGTAAATGTATCGTACATGTGGTTACAAGTTGATTTCTGATGATTCCAAGATCCAACACTTTCTACGGACTCAAAGATACATGTGACACATGTTTAGCTTAGATAATTAACCTGATGTTATTTTATAGGTTTAGCTCGGACGGGTAACTTGACACAAGTGGATATGTTCAGCTTGGACGAGCATCAAATGTGATTGGTACCTGTGCATTCGAGTTCTTTTACGATGTTTCACTGGGACATTTACAAGATACAAAATATGGAAATTGAACAAATTGCAATGTGCCTATTGATCAAAGGTAGTGAAATGGAGAATTTAAGGACAATATTTGAGTATATTTACATATGATTGAATTGTGGTTAAGTTGAACATAGAAGATATGAAATATTATGCTTGCATTTGAAACGTTATACGATCAAGTATAAATCAAGCTCACCTTGTTGTGCTCGTGTTTTGATATGTTAGAAATTTAGTTATATGCATTAGTTTGATATATGTACTTGTAATATAAGGTAAGTTAACTATTCATATACATATGAATTTACTAAGCACTTTGTAATGCTTACCCCATTGTTTTTCCTTTTCTTGTAGATTTTGACTTATGAAACGTGTCGATAAGATCCTCAAGGAGCTCACACTATCCATCTCCTGATTCAATAGACTTTTGGTCATTCGAACTCAGTTATATGTGTCATGTACTTAGGAGTGTCAAGTTTTTTGTAATGTTAAGCATGTTTTGAGACATAGTTGATTATGAACACTTATGGTAATGTTAACTAGCTCATGTTCATAGTTTTGGTATTTTGCTATGCATATATGGATGGGCAATTATACTGAGTTAGGTATGCATGAATCAATTGGTGTATGGAATGGATAAGTGATATGTAATGGTAAAAATAGGTTGAATGGCTTGTATTGATTCATGTATCCTTGTTGTAAATTGGTGCCAGATGTAGCATATTGGTTTTCTGGATTGATTAGATGATTATATGTTATGTTTTAGCGTGGAATTGGTATGTTTTGAACGTGTTTAAATGATGTCAAGTGCATTCTTATGACCTATTTGAAAGTTTGGTTTGAGGTAAATACCAAATTGCCAGAATTTACCAAAAACAGGTTCCTTATCCCGACATCAATCTTCCCTTGTTGCAGTGTCGACCAAAAGTTTGTGATGTCCCGACGTCAAGTGGTCCGACTTCGTGACATGACATATTGTTTGGCGATGTCGCGACGTGGAGAAAATATCGTCATAATGTTGGCCCTGTACTTTTCAAACTCTGCAATTTGGTCATTGTTTGATCCCAAGTTAACTTTAAAGCTTACATAAGCTCGTATTAAACTCGGGAAAGGTTTAAATTTATTCTGAATGACTTATATAATGGCAATTGATGATTTTTTACTCGAATTCTGTTAAAGGTCTATAGCTATTCCATTTTGTACTGTAGCATTCTGTAGCTCAGTCCTAACGATTGGGACGGGCTAGGGGTGTTATAGAATATCTTTCAAATCACAATAATAATAATTCCAATATAATTCCTATATTCTATTTAGTTGAGATTATTTTAGGATCCACTTTATTGGTGCTTTCATTGAGTTATTGCAATGATAATTTCAAAGCGTTTCAAGAATATCATTCTTCTCTTTGACAAGATCTAGATGTCCTAATTTCTTTTGTTGATGATTAAAAGAAATGGTGCAAAAAGTTCTTGGTCATTTATTGTAACAACCTGATAGTTAGGGTGACAAAAAATAAAGTTCAAGACTCTATTTTCGTAAAACGAACCCGTAAATAATTTTATTTAAATATTTACAAGGTTAATTAATAGAGAATTAGATTTTGATTAAGTGAATTTTGTGAAATTAAGAGTTATTAAAGTATAATGATTAAATCGCGTATAAGATAAAAGTTGAAATATAGATTAAAATTAATTAAAGGGATTAAAATAGAAAATATACATTTAATCTTCGTAGTGGACGGTATTAATGGTTTATATTGTATATTTATATGTTAACTTAATATATATTTAAGTTATATAATACTAATATTAGTTAATGTATTAAAACAAAACAAAATATATTCTTTCTTTATTTTCTATACATGCAAAACAAAATTGAGAAAAGAGAAAGAAAAGAAGAAGGGTTAATGCACCGCACAAAGGGGTTTCCAACTTTTTAACTTCAATTGGTTAGTCAATTTAGTCTATTTTCTTGTAATTTTTATATTTTTGGAATCCCGATGTTTAGAACTACTCAACCCATGTTGAAATTTTAGCATTGATTAAGATTTTAGATGTTGTTATTGTTGAATAGTTTTAGTATTAATGATTAAAGTGATAGATTTTTAGTTAGAAATGGAAAATGATTAAATTGTAGAAAAAATTGTAAATTTTAAGTAATAGGGACTAAATTGTGAAAAATTCAAAATTTATGGGTATAATTAAAAATAGGGAGTTAAATTTAGTTTAAACTGAAATGAGTATGAAAATATAGAGTTAAATATGAAGAATAAAAGTTAGTCTCGATTTAGAGACTAAATTAAAATTTAAGCAAATATTGTGTAAAAATTAAAATATTCAATGTGGAATTGAATTGTGTAGTATTAATGTGTTTAATTGTTTTACTTTTGTAGCAAATATCGTACCAGAATCCTCGACTAAAAAGGGAAAGGAGAAAATTAACATCGAATAGTTCAGAATCCACGGTTTCTGTTTCTATAATCCGAACCTAGTTGTTAATTATTGTATTTTGAATTATTGCATATGGTAAGTAGTTAAAGTGAGTACTTTAGTACTTTGAGATTGAATTGAAATTATAGTTGATTGAAATGGAGTGATTTGGTATATATTATGAATGTATTGAATAGATGAGTTTGAAATGAATATATGTTTAAATGTGATAATGTGCAAATATGATAATTGAACATTGGATGTATGTGTAAGAGAAATGGAACCCTATTAACTGTTTCGGGCTAAGTCGGATATAGATGGCATGCCATAGGATAGGAAGAGTTCAGGGATTTCTTCGACTTCGAGTCGATGAGGCGCCAATTTACTTCGATTTAACCGACGAGACACTAGGTGTCAATTTATATAACGCTGGGTGCAGTTATTACTTTGGATTTATCCGATGAGGCACTGTGTGCCAAAGTGGTGTGTTGGTTGGATCTGTGTATTCGTCCGAGTCCGGGTCGTGTTAATAGGGGTAAATAAATAATAAAGTTCTGTAATTGATATTGAAATAAAAAAGTATGTGAATTGGAAATGAGAAAGTGGATTGAAAAATGAAATGTGAAATATTATGTGATCATAAATGAACTATATGAGTGATGCACTCATGGATTGAATATGGATTGGTTTGTACTATTGATTAAATGAATTATTGATTGATCTATGAAAATTTATTTATATAGTAAGTGATATGAGTTGAGATATTTGTTAAACTAATCAAGTATTAAAACATGTGAAAATTGAGTATAACATGAAATGATGTAGTAATATGCATGGAATTGAAATGATGATATCTTGTAATTTTATACTTAGATAATAGTGTGATTGTATATTTCAATTTGAGCATTCATGTATCATTATGTCTTTAAATGTTTGGATTATAGAAATACCACTGAGTTTTACTCAGCGTGCAGTTTTGTTTTCCGTGCGTAGGTTAGGTACTTCTCTTTTGATCGCCGACTCAACATCCAACAACGATCCCGATCTCAAGTGTGGTGATGTTTAATTTTGTAATGACATATGCCTAGGATGTCTTGGTTGTTAGTTATTTTGTGAATGGAATGTAAATTGAGTTATAAGTATAATGTTGTTTTGATTCAAGGCTAGGTATGTGTGTGAACTTTAAATTTGATGTCTTAGGTAACTATATGTTAGGCTAAATTGAATGATTATGGCATGCTTAAAAATCTTGATTTGAATGATGCATCGTTGATATGTTTTGATGATATAAAATGTGATACCAATGAGGGTACATTGGTTAGACACCTAAGATGATTGTTTAGACATGTTTTGAGTATATTTTATCGTATTTTGAATAGGTTAAATGATTGGTTTTTAAGTTACTTAATGCCCAAGCAAGTAGGAAACGGTAAACTTGTTGTTTAAGGTACATTTTGGGTCTACACAGCCAAAGACACTGGCATATGACTTGGCCATGTGAGACACACAACTTGGCGACACGACTGTGTGTCATCTGTGGAGTGCTTAGGGTGCAAGTCAGTTAACACACGACTTGGTACACGGGCATGTGGGGCTATTTCGAGAGTTACACGGCCTGGCATACAGGCACGTGACACGGCCATGTGACCCTACTCAGTGAGTTACACGGGCAAAGACACGAGCTGGGACATGGCTGTGTGTCTCTAGTTTGAATGTTACACGAGCAAGGACATGGGCTGGGACACGGTCATGTGTCCCTATTTCGATTGTTACACAGACTGAGACACCAGCGTGTGTCTCAGCCGTGTGACCCCTGTACCTAAATTTTTATAACTTTTTCCCAGACTTTCCAAATGATCTCAATTTAGTCCTGAGTTGTTTTTAAGGTGTTTTTTAGGCCTCAAAGGCTCAATATAGGGACGGTGTATTTATGTATGAATGGATTAAGTTATGTTTATGATACTGAATGAAATTAAATATAAATATTTTAGTTGTATGGTAATGTTCATAACCCTAATCCAACGACGAAAAAGGGGTTAGGGGTGTTACGTTTATATATTGTTTTAGCCCCAAAACATATAGTAGTTGTAGTAGATCATAAGTTGACTTCTTCCTCATTTTTTAATTCCTTTACGGTTGGATCCTTGGGGTGACATAAACTTTTTCCAGTTTAGATGGCTCGGTTCTCAAGTTCCAATCCAAATGGTGGGTTTTACAAGTTAAATGTTACATCGATTTTACACAATCAAAGAAGAAGATTGATGATTTCTTCTTTCTATCTTAATGATGATGATGATGATGCGAGTGAGTGGTACGATTGGATGCCTAACAACAAAGTAAATGATTGGTTGGACCGCCTTCACCTATGCTATTATTAAGCATTTTTAACCTAGTGATCTTGAAGAAATTAAAGGGGTTATTAGATAAACTTCAACAAGTTTCCATGGTGAGTGATTATCATTCTCAATCATAAGCCCACTTATATTGAAAATGCTACGATTTTGTCCCAATTACATAAGTAATGTATTGTTTTTGAGAAGGGGCTTGTTAAGCCCACTTTAGGTATCTCCAAACGTACCTTGCTAACACCCAAACTTCTTCTCCCTGGTTTTACGATTGTTTCCTTGGTTTCTTTTACCACAGCTATACTTTTTAATGGCAATAAGGTTATATTCTGCTGATTGACACTGTTTGGAGCTACAAAATGATGAGCCATGACCTCTGTTACCATAAGTGTAAATTTAAACCTCGACTTTTATTTCTTGAAGGTGATACCGATTCACTTCTTATAGATTCTTCATTGCCACAATTAGATCTTGACACGGTTTGTGTGAACCTATTATTATTGAAAAATTAACCCTCAATTAGTTATCTAAATTTTGCTCGAATTCCTTCGTTCTAAGTTTTATATATGGTTGATCACCACCTATTATCACTCAATATATTTGAGACTTGGTAGGTTATTTGTTGATTGAGAGTAACATGCTTGATCATGACAAGGTATTAGCCTTTCTTAAGCATAATTTGAGGAAAGCTTAGGCTAGTGTCACAAGCAGCAGTTGTTCTAGCCCTCTGACACTAGAATGAAGTTGTTGGTTGATCAATAGCGACGTGAAGTTTACTTTGTGGAAGAGGATTGGGTTTATGTTAAACTTCAGCCTTTTCACCGAAATTCAATTCAACTGTAACATCATCAAAATTTAGGATAGAGATATTTTGGTCCTTATAAGGTGCTTAAACATATTGGTGAAGTCGCGTATAAGTTGGAGTTTTTAAAGTCGACTAAAATTCATCTTGTTTTTCATGTTTTTTTGTTGCGAAAATGTGTCAATACCTTAGACCATCAAGTTAAGCAATTAAATTTGGTTGATTCTGTTGTCAATCTAATTTTACAACATATGTGGTTCTTGATAAAATCATGGTTCAACATTTTAGACACATGGTAGAACAATGGTTTTTCAATGGAATGATTTTCCTACAAGTGACGCCACTTACGAGGACAAAATAGTAACTTTTCTAGAAATTTTCTAATTGGAACCTTGCAGACAAGGCTTATTCTAACGATGGGGTATTATTGTGATTAATGGAAAGGCTCATGCAATAAGTTGTATTGATCAACAAAGTGTAAGAGGAAGCCTATACTAAAAGAATCCTTTTAGAAAGTATGTTAACCATGTGATGGACATCAAATCAGCAAAGGCCTAACAATTTTGGCACGAGACTACCTAGAAGTTACATTGTTGTAAAATGATAGCTATACATTTTTTGGCGTAATATGTTACTCTTCTCACCTCCTTTCTAATTTCTTTGCACATCCATTCTATTTATGCACTTTCTACATTTTGGAACTTCTATATCACCTTTCAATCACATCAATAATATTTACAATACAATTCTTATTATATGTTCAATTGAGATTGTTTTAAAATCACACTTGTGGATTTTTTTCAATCGAAGGGCGAGCAATAGGTACCAGTGTAGGAACTTAGGGTTGGGGCTGTGCAACCGAGTGCATTTCAGGTGGAGGAGGTGGCATTTGCTATTGGGAAGCTGAATGAGTAGCTCCCGTAAACTAATTGAACCATTGGTTCATCATTTATATAAAGGTATCTCTGGCCTCACCTCTTAGCCCTTGCAGAACGGGCAAACTTTGAGCTTATTGATAGATGCTGGGGCATTACTTTCCACCTCATCATTTACGACTTGATTTGAGTTAGCTGACATGGATAATCCATATAGGAAACCAAAGCTAATTTAGATCAACGATACATCACACTATCATGGACTATTGTGGCATGTATGTTTAGACTTGACACACACTACGATTTAGTCTTAGGAACGACTAAACCATAGCTTTTATGTCACTAAATGTAACACCCTTTACCTGACCTGATCACCAGGTCCAAGCTAAAGGATGTCGCATTCCTTGTCGGAGCAACTTCAAACAATTATAACATAATTTCTATCGATTTAACACTTTACCTTGACTATACCCTAACTTGGGTTTAAATTAGACTTTGTTAAATAGGCAATCATAATATAGTTAACCCACTTCAAATCTATCATTCTTATAAAAACCTCATCTTTCAAGATCGAAAGGCACACAGACAAAATGATTAACTATACTTTTATTCTTAAAGACTTTCTGCATCCAATACGATGTGAACCACTACTATAAACTTCAACTTCAACGCATTTTATAACGTGTACTAATTTAATTGATTGAGTTTAAAATTTACGTAATTAAAAAATATAATAAATTTTCACTTCATATCATATCCCCTCGTTAAAAAGACACTTTACTAACACACAATTTCATAACACATCTTACTTTTCCATTTTTCCTTAATAATAAAAAAGTTTTTTAGATATTCAAAATCTGAAAAATTAAAAAAAGAAGAATCGCTATCATGCGCCACGGAAGTCACTGTCCCTATCCTTCACTTTAAATAATTCCAACCGGAAATAAACTCAATTCTTTTTATTCTTCCTTACCCCATAATATTTCTTTTTTCTTTTCTTTTTTTTTTCCACCGTTTTTATTTATAATTTCTCTCTAATATTCCAATTCCTCGCCGATTAATTCGTACGCAAGTCGGGGTCGAACATGCCGGCGCCGCCGGTTTAGTTTCCTGGGCCTTTTTTTTTCTTTCTACTTTCCAGATCCGCTTAATCGCCATCAGGTGAGCTCTCACACGCCTGTTCTTTCATCTGATTTCCTGTTTGTTTCCCCAGAAAATAAAAGGAGAACAAATAAAGCAAGAGAGGAAAAAGGTTTTTATTTTGAACTGGTCACTGTCAACATTTCTCTGTTCCGTCTTTTTATTGCTTTCACTTCAATCAAACAGATAGCATTGCTTTGAGCTGGTACTTGTTACTTTTAACTGTAAACAGATCCTAAATCATTCTTTTAAATGAATTTAATTTTTATTTTTGACGTTGATGTTGTTAATATTTTCTTTATTTTTATTCAATAATGTTACTCTCTTTCTTGATTTGAGTGTAAAAAGTAAAATTAATGTTATTGAATTTTATTTAGATTTAATAAATTTATAGATCTTAATTATGCGTGGTTTAACGAGGGGGGGTGACCATGTTGATAATTATTGCAGTTTTGGGGAACTAAGTAGTTATTATGTCTGCAATGAGTTTTAGTTACTTAGCATTTACTCCATTAGTAACTATAAATGGAATTTAAGATTTTTCATTGATGTTAAATTTCATTATTTGGTGTCAACTGGCGTAGTGGCAAATAATTTGCTCTGCTTCTCGGTTTAGCTGTTCAAACCTGGACAATCCTTTCCCTGGTCCATTTTTAATAAATCTTTTTCATTATTTGGTAAGTTTGATAACTTCACTGACTCTGATATATGGCTGGATGAAGGAGTTGGGGGTAGTTTGGTTCAGTTTGTTGTGACTGAAAAGAAAAAAAGAGAAGAAAATGGAGTTGTCTGGGTTCTCCAGATGAGAACTGATGTTATTGACAGTAGAAGGAGGAGGGTTCTTCTCTTCTTCAGCGTCCGGGTATAGCAAGGGCTTGGCCCTTCTTCTGTTGGGTCAGAAGCACGAGGACAAGTCCATGAGAGTTTCGCCGTGGAATCATTACCAGTTGGTAGACCAAGAACCTGATCCTGATCCTGACCTCCAACTGGCTTCCATCAAGAACCGGCTGTCCCGCGGGTGCGCCTCTTTTGTCTGCTTTGGTCGCACTTCCGCCGGGCTTGACACACCGTCGCCTTTGAAAGTTGGCCCTGTTCAACAGCAGGATGTCTTGCCAGGGTCCTTTGCTTCAGATAGGAGTAATGATCAAGCAACTCAGCTTGATGATGGCAATAGCGATGCAAGAAAGGTTGTTTTCAAAAGTAGTTTGAAGAAGCAATCAAATACTACTCAAGTTCCTCTTGAGGATGGTAATGACCGTGAGGCATCAGGGGAAAAGGATGGTGATATTCCGAGTCATACAGTACGAAGAAAGGTGCAGTGGACTGATGCTCATGGTAGTGAGCTTGCTGAAATCAGAGAATTCGAACCCAGGTACATGAATTTTCTGCTCTAATTAAAGTTCTATAAGCAATGCAGTACAATTTTCTTACATATTTAATTTCTTCATGCTATTTCTGCCTTCGTTAATGTGCCCCTTGATTCTTTCTTGTTTTCCTAAAGATATATTAAGATGATTTCACATTATTCAACAGCATCCATAACAAATCTACAGACACTCGTGCCACATAGATTGTAAATATATTCTGATTATTCAAAAATGTGTTTCTTTGTTTGGGCAAGTACTGAAGTTTTTCTGCAAGTTATGCTGATTACATTGCTATGACAACCTTCACACGAACGCAGGATATAAGCCAATATTTCTTTTTGGTTTTGTTATAGCCTACAGAAATGTAGGTAGATGTTACCAGACAACATGCATAGATCTGATCTTAGAGCATTGGCTATCAAGATCTCATACGTTAGACGTATCTATATATGTGATCTGTTTGTTGAAATGTAAGAAGTTATGGTGTAAACATGTCTGCATAATTAGCATACATCTTTGGGTTTTGTAAGGTGTTTGTGAACTTTCTTTGATACTAATTTGTGTGGTGACTGTCTTTTCAAGAAACTTGCTGCACAAATAGTATGTATGTCTTAGGTTCACCCTTTCTAATGCTTCTGGTGTGTTTTAGCTGAAATTAGGTATTAGGAGGTGCAAATTTCTTGTGCCTACAAATTTTTTTAATCTCCATGTATTCTGCACATTAATGTCTGATAGGAGGTGATACATATGGCATCTTTGCTAATAGGTTATGAACACGGCAGTGCTTTCATACTAGTTTTATCTGTTGTCTTTCTTCACTTCTCCGTTGCTGATATTGTACCTTCGTCTTAATGTCAGTGAAACAGGTGGATCAGACGATGAATTCAGTAATGGAAGTGAAAAAACTTGTGCATGTACAATCATGTAGTTCGGCCATTATGTCGGAGTTTGATGATGCCATCCGGTAAAATTGCTTTCTAACAGAGCTTCAATCTTATATGTTGGAAAATGGTCAGTTGATTTGTGGGCAAGGGAAGAAGCAAAGTGTTGTTTTTGTTGATTCTACATGGAAATCAGAATGCAACCATTAGAGAGGAGCTTTCTTTCTGGGCCACCTTTGTTGGATTTTCATATTGTGTCTATATAAATATATATTGAATTTGAGAGTTCAATTTTGCCATCCTGCCCTGGGCTTCACTTTCATTTTCTTATGTCATGATTATTATTATTATTCTTGTTGCACGACTCTGTTGTCTATTATTTCTGGGTAATTAATGTGTTCTATATATACATACAATATATATTCAGTTCAATCATGGTTAGTTGAAAAGGGTTATAAATATTGTGCTGCGCTTGTGACCGCAATGTTGGGTGAAGATCATTGAAAGCGGGCTTTCTTTCTTGTTTCTTTTTGGATAGATTTTCATGAATTGATTAATTTTGAATAATTCTAGATTTATTTCTGTTTAATTAAACAAACGAAAAAGGAATATTTTCGCTAACATACATGTTTGTTAATATTAATATATATATATATATATATATATATATATATATATAATCATGTTCTATTTAGTACCAATGATTTTTTTAACTGGATTAAATAAATTTAGTTATATATATAAATAAAATAAATATAAAACCAATAGTGTGAAAATTTTTATTTCCTTAAGCAAACTTGAAATTTTATTAAATATAATTTAATGTATCAAATATATAATAAATATTAATAAATAAAATATATAGACAAGCAATAGTAATTTTATTAAGAGTTTTTGATGTTTGATAGAAAATTCCCTACTGACTAAGATTTGAAAAATATCCAATTATCTCTTAAGGTTTAGTCAGCTTTTCCCTTTATTGATTTCTTATTATTCCATTTACTTTTATTATCTTTAATCTTTTTTAATTAAAAATAATAAAAATCTAATCATATGTCAAATATAGTGTACTTTCCAATTAATATATATAAGTTTTTTTGAAGTTGTAAGTACAATTATATGACAATCGAATAACGATAAACAAAATTGATAATTCTAAAATATGATTGGATTGATAACCAAACTAGGTCCAAACCTAGACCAAAATAAATATATGCAGTATTCAAGTGTTGTGGGATATAAACTTAAATTAATCATTCAAATGTTGTGGGATATACTAAGTTCCTACATATAATTTACATCGAGTGAGATTCGAACCTGAGATATTAAAGCTCTCATGGCCTAAACAAGTGGAGAAATTAAATGATTTAGGAGGAATTTTATGAGATTTAAGTGGCTCAATTTTCTTTTTCAAATTTCACCTAAACAAATGGTTTTAAAAAAAAAAGTCATTTTAGTCCTCCATTTAATATTTCGTTTCTTTTAGCCATTGAATTTGTATTATTTGTCAAATCACCTTAAAATGGATGAAAAAATTAACGTTTATTAACTTTGTTGATGTGCATCCATGTGACAGTCCACATGTATACCACACATTAGCAATTAATTAATTTTTTAAAAATAAAAAAATACATTTACTAATTTTAATAATTATTTTTAAAATTTTTAAATTTTAAAAAATAATTAATTATTGAATTGACATCCACATGACAATCCATGTGTATATCATATCAGCAAAGTTATAAGACATTAACTTTTCCATCAATTTCAGGGTGATTTGGCAAAAAATACAAGTTTAAGAGTTAAAAGAGGTAAAAACTAAATGAAAGGCTAAAATGTTTTTTTTTTTTTTAAAGTTAAAGGGTCAAATAAGTTATTATACCTTTTCAAATTCCTCATTATTTTAATTTTAATACACATGGTCCCACTATAAAATAAAAAAATTCAAAAAAATATTTTCACTTTATTTTAATATATATTTTAAGAGTTTTATTTATTAAAAATATTTATAAAATTTTACAAATATAATAATCTCCCTATTAAATATTTTCTATATCATTTGTTTTTAATATCATTAATTTTATTTTATAATTTGTAAAATTCCGTTAAAACAATTATTTATCCAAACAAATCAATTACAATGACTATAAATTCCAAATACTCACATTTTAAAAATCTCCAAAATTTTACTTCCGGTTTGATAAAGAAAAATTACACTACCCTCCTTAAGTTTTACTTATTAAATAAATTTTAAATAAAAATGATAACTTTATATTTTATTAATTACTTATTATTTTATTTAGTTTTAGTGTCTTCAATTTTTATAATCTTTTAATTAAAAATAATAAAAATATAATTATTTATAAAATATTTTCAATAATTATTCAATTCAATTATAAATAATATATAATATATTAAAAAAACGGAAAATATTGAGTTCTAGGTTAGTTGGTTGGGTTTCAAAATATTTTTTTAGATATATTTAAAAAGCGTCTCATTTTTATAATTAAGTTTTAAATAATATTAATGCATTATTACATTTATTTCAAATTTCAAATTATTAAACATTTAATCTTTAAGTATGTTTAATAATCTTATTAGTTTTTTAATTAATAAAAGATTCACCAAAAAAGTGTTAAAAATAGGTAAAGATAGCTATTTAATATTTATCACTTAAATGTTGAAAATATTAAGTTAGTTTTATTTAAAAATATATTTAAAATAAATTATTTATTTTTAATTTTTTTTGAAAAAAATGAGATATCCAAATTGTTATATTTAAGTTTTATTCAAAACTGTACAAAATAAAATAAAATAAAATAAAAATATTAATAAGATTAAAATTAAGAGAAATAATTTTTAAAAATGAGAATTAATTTTCTCACTAATTAATTTTATTAATATTCCAAATAATTTTTTAATACAAATTCAGTACTTATAAAAATAATTTAACATTTAAAATTTTAATTTATCAAATAAAGTTAAAAAACCATAATCATAATTCATCTCCATTTTCCAAATGTTGATTTTCATCGTAAAAGTATAACAAAGGTCTTTGTATTTGGAGTCAAATTTTATTTTATCTCTTCTATTAAGAAATGAGTAAATTAATCTTATATATTAGATCAAAGAATAACCTGATTCTTCTGTTAAAAATTATATTCATTTTTACTATTAAAAATTGATCATTATACATCAACATGAGATATATGACATGTCAAATGTTACTCTCTTATTATTCTGTCAATCACGTCAATTTTTAACCGTACAAATGGATAAAATTTTTAAGAGAAAAAATCTTAATTTATATATTAATCAAATTCTTGATTTAGTATCATGTTAGTTTTACCTCATTTTCACTTTGCAGCTGTCAAATTAGGAAAATAGGAAAAAGAAAACCACAGGAAGCGCGAGTAATGGTAGAAAAGCCAAGTTGGGGGGAATGAAATGTTTATCACGCGCTTCAGAATCCAGTGGGCGCCATTGGCAACCAACGACCCACTGACCCAAACTGTATAAATTTTGAGCCATCTGTCTGTTGAAACTTGGCCACGCCTTATCCACACAGTCCCCCATTTCCAGACACAAATCTTAAGAACATTAACAACAAACCCGTCACACAGAATTCCCTTGGAAAGAGAAAAAACAGCAATGTCTATGGCATCCTCAATCCCCTATATCAAAATCCCAAACACTTCATCATCATCAGCAGCAGCAGCATCTTCTACTTGTTGCAGATTGTGTACCACAGCCAAGCCTTATATTGTGACTATAAGGAGTTCTCAGTCTGAAGGTCCTTTGAGAAGACCTACGGCACCTTCCCCGCCGTCTCCTGTCAAGCCATTTCCTCCTTCACCGCCACCGCCACCACCAACCACTCCTCCTCCTCCGTCTTCTTCTTCGCCTGCACCTTTGGGAGGCCAGAATGTGATCAGTTTGGAGTTTCAGAGGCAAAAGGCAAAGGAACTGCAAGACTACTTTAAGCAGAAGAAGCTTGAGGAATCAAATCAATGGCCTTTCTTTGGCTTCAATGGAAAGAATGAGATTGGTAATGGAAGGTATTTAAGGCAATATCCTCTTCATTCTTTTCTTCTTGTTTAACACGATGTCAATTGATACCACCGAATAGCTCTTTTCAAATACCGGACTAAATTCTACAGGGACCGTAGGCAAATTTTAACCTATTTCTATTAATAACATCCAAGCAAATAACTTGTTATATGATGACTGGTTTTTGGCGATGTTGGTGTACCTTGTAGATGAGCAATGTTCGGTTTTGCTGTCGGGATGCTAACGGAGTACGCGACCGGATCGAACTTTGTCGATCAAGTAAAGATCATGCTCTCGAATTTCGGGATTATCGATTTGGATTGAAACTCTTTTCCTTGTAACTTTAAATGCTATTTCTGTACATTTTTTTTATGATCCAATGTTGTTTTTTTGGTTAACTTGACCAAGTAGTTTACACTTTTTTTTTTTGGTTCATCATTGAATTATAAAAAGCTATATCCAAAAAGTTATATTCGCGTCCTTAGGTTGGAGTTAAGTTGGATATAGAAGATGGGATCAGATGGTTAGCTATGTCAAACATTATTCGACAGTAGTTTAATCATGCAAGAAGTAACCAAAAAAACAACAGCATAACCTGTGTCGAAACCATTTTTTGGTTTAAAGCAGAGCGGGAATCGACTTAAAAAAATACGGAGTCGTCACCGATTTTTGTGTTTTGGTGTGATCGGACCACCTAAAAATTTGGTTATTTTAATAAAAAATATTTTTGGTTTACCAAAACAAAAATTCTGGTCTACGAAAATATGAGAAAACGGGTTCGGGAGTCGGTTACGTATGAGGAAGGATTAGCACCCTCACTACGCCCAAAATTGGTACCAAATCGATCAAATTCTGTCCTCATGCCTAAAATTAAAAATGCTTTTGAAATGTTGTTCTTTTTTAATAACGTTTAAATAACCCAAGCTGATGGTCAAAAATCTTCTTGTTTCGATGTCCAAAATTTTATAAATCGAAAATTACAAAAGGAGACCCTATTACTTGGTCCCACAGAAAAATCGAGACCTAGCGCAATAGGGCACGATTCTTCGAATTTTCAACCATTAAACATTGCCTCGCCTTAGAAAATACAAGTGAAATTCCGAAGAGATCTTTGATTGTTTTGAACAAATGAAAAAGCGCGACCCAACACGATAGGGCACGATTCTCAAGTTGTCAAACATCGAACATCACCTTCGTTTTGAAAGGTTTTTTAATAAACATGAGTGAAAACCTAGAGGAATATTCGATTGTTTTGAACAAGCGAGAGATCACAACCCAGCACGATAGGGCATGATTCCCAAATTGTCAATCACCGAGTATTGCCTTCGTTTTAAAGGGTTTTTGAAAGATATGAGTGAAATTTCGAAGGGACCTTCGATTACTTCGAGCAAACGAGGAATTGCAACCCAACACGTTAGGGCACGATTCCACGAATTGTCAAATATCGAATATCGCCTCCGTTTTAAATAATTGCGAAACGTAATAATTGGATTTGAAATAAGACGAAATTAATCATAAATTTGGATTTGATGAAACCACATTTCAAAGGCAAGTGGAAAATGATGAACAGGGTAATATGTGTGCGCATTAAAACACGACTATGGAAGAGTGGAGGCAATGCAATTTATTTAACCAAGTAACAAACGCTATAGCTCAATCTCAATCATACATGAGGAATAGTTAATCATGACAAATAAAACGATGAATACATATGATATGCTACAACAATATGCATGACATAACGTAAAATGATTACTACTAGATGCGCAAAATGACATGCAAATCACAGAAGTAATATGGTATAAAATTATTTTAAGATAACGACGAATAAACGGATGCATAAAATACAGGTTGACAAATTTGTATATGAAGAAAACTAGGGATAGATATATGGTTTTTGAAATAGATATCAGAATGAGAATTTAAATCAAATTGTGTGTGAAATTTTTTAGGCACAAATTTATTTAGAAGTTAACAAAGTACATAATAATTTAAATAGTATATAATACAAAAGAATAACGAAAATATGTGACAAAACATAATACACAAAATATATTCATAAGATATATGTACATATAAATAGCTTTGAAAATAATCATTAGATTAATAATAATATATAAAAACTTAAAGTTAATCAAAAAAAAAATAAATTATATGCATACCTTTATATCAAAACGTTTAAATGAGGGGCTATATACAACACAAAGTAACTTAATATAAAGAAACATTCGAAAATAATAATTTTATAATTACAAAAATGAAAGTCCTAAAATGGTTTCATATATGCATAATGGAAAATACTTGGTAAATCATAAAGCAAAAGTGTTTTAAAATAGAAAAACCTAATAGAATAATAAACGTATTAATATATAAATACATAAGTCTAAAAGTAAATGCACGTAAATTCATAGAAATGATAATGTATATATAGGTTTAGTAATGTATAGACTAATATATGTATATATAACAATATTTATGTATATGTATGAAATAATATGATATTAATAATATACAAGAAGTAAAGTTAATTTTCTCATAAAATATATATATCTATATAATAGTGTATATATAAAAACATATATAAAAAAAATAGTATGCGAAAGATGTGAAAGTATGAGTCCCAAAATTAAGATAAATAAGTAAATAAATGATACAAATGATGCAACTTATACAAATAAATAAACGCGAATAAAAAATGAAATGAATCTAAAAAGAAACCAAATTGGAGTCAAATTAAAATATAGAGGATAGTTTAAATAAAATAAACTGTTAAAATAAAAAGGAAGGACTAGCGCGCAACATGTGCGAATGCGCAAGGACCAAATCTGGAAATAATCCAGACCCCAAAACGCAGCGTTTAGGTGCGAATCTATTTGCAACCATGCACAAATTAGAAGTCCAAATTTTAAAAAAAAAGAAACAACACAAACTAGATGCAATTGACTGCGCATGCGAAAAAGGAGGACTTGGCGTGCAAATATCCCCTCACAGGCCCAAAGCACGCGGATCTGGACGCATTAGGGTCAGGTCACCGGGTGTCACTCATGCGACACCGTTTCAGGGCTATGGGAACTGGCTCCCAAACGGTGTCGTTTCATCTCATTTATAAAGGGAGAGAAACCCTAAAACTGCTGAAACAAAAGAAAAATATAGGTTTTAACCTTCTCTTCTCCAATCGGCCGATCTAATCAGCCCCCTTCCCCCCTTTTTTGATCGCATGCTTTCGTTTCAATTTGAGCAACGATTTGTAATGCGCAGGGGTGCCATGGAGAATCATCGAAGGTTACTTACTTCGATTTCGAAACCCCATCCTTATTTCGATTGCGACGAAGAAAATGGGCTTCGTCTACTAGGTAAATCCCTTTATTTCTTTTTCCTTTTTTATGCCCAAAATACTCAGTGTATAAAACCAAAGAAATAACAATAAGGAAAGAGGAGAACAATCGGAGAAAAAGGAACCGAATCTGAAAATCACCTTTTTTTTTTTTGTATTTCAATCAGTGTGCTTCCTTTTTTGTATTTTTCAATCATTTTTTTTTTAAGAAATCTGGGATTTCAGGCTTTATAGCCGAAAAAATACAAATGATTTCGTCTACCTATTCTATGCTCTGTTCATTTTTGCTTCGTTTTTGCTCTACTTTGCCTCTTGCCCTATTGTCCTGTTTGTTTGCCTTTTTTGCTCTCTTTTGCAGGTGCACGAGGGTCAGTGGGCTGTGGACAACTGTTTTGGCGCAAGGAGACAATGGAGGGCCGAACCTCGAGTGTTGGGCGTACCGACGGCGCACGTGGGAGGGGTACGGCGCTAGGGAGGATTAGGGTTAGGCTTGGCTGGAACTTGGTTTAGACTTTGGGCCTATCGGGTTTCATTTCTTTGGGCTTGATGTTGGGTCTGTTTTGTTTGGGTCAGGGTAGGTATTATTGGGCTTAGTTGGTTTAATTTGTTTTTGGGTGTAATAGGGGTATTGGATTTGGGTCTGGTATTGGTTCATTGGGCCCGGTCTAATTTGGGCATTTACAACCTGCACTGCTTTTTGCTTAAAAGTGCTCGGATTAGGTTTGGGACCAGCTCAATTTAGATTAATTTTTCGTTGATTTAGTTTGGAAAATGAGTTTATTTATTTTTACCTAAGTTAGAGCCCAATTTAAGTAAGATAAATTCGGATCCAACTTAGTTCATATTTAATTTTTATTAAATTAATTTTTATTTAAAAATTAAATTTTTTAAAAATATAATACATTAAAAAAATACTAAAATAAAAATTTTCTAATACATTAAAACATATTTATATTAAAAACAATTATCATAAACATAATAAATATTTTATTGTATTGAATATAAATTTTAAAATTTTATATTTTGGGTTGGGTTATTTAGTTGGGTAATTTTTTTTTTGAGTAATGAATTTAATCGTTATTGGTCTAGTGGTTTAATATAAATATATATAAATATTATTTAAAATATATAATTAATATAATATTTTTTATAAGATAATATATTTTGATTAGGTCGGGCCTAGCTCGGGTAAAAAAATCTTGCCCAAGACCTTACCCATATAGAAAACAAGACTTAAATTTTATATATCAAGCTTATTTTTAGATTTCATATTTTTGTCCAAACCCTCTCATATTTTAAAAGAGGCTTCAGGCTTGGGCGGGTATCCCTAACCATGAGCAGGTCTACTTTTGCTAGTAAAACAACCTTGCAATTTTGGTCTCATATGAATTCCACTTAATTATTATAGTTATGTTACTCGGATTTTGATAAAGATAAGTCTGCTCTTATCCAAATGGCAAAACACTCAAAACTTACTTGATAGAATGGATATAAGTTTTATATAATTGAAATCATACAAAATTAATCATAACCTTCAATTTTTAAGGTGATAAATATTATACGTGTGTATAAATTAACATAAATTTAAGTAATAATTGTAGTTTTAATACATAAATCTTTTGTAGATATCTATATTTTTATGTATACTAATATTTAGTTTACTATTATAGTTAAGTCAGCAACAACTCAATTGAGAAATTAGTAAAAAAGGCCATTTATTTTATAAAGTAAATTTTATTATTGTGAAGTGTTTTTTTCTTTTTCTTTTTCATTTTTATATAAATCAATAAAAAAAGTTATACATATTGAGATTTGAACTCAATAAATAATTTAACTTTACATTTTCAACCAAACTTTCATTTATTTTTACATAATTTTTAATAAATATATATTTCTTACATAAATTTATGCACCAAGTTTGACAATATGCGAAAGAATAGTGTTTCTCCATATTTTTTCATATTCGTTTACAACATTAAATTTTAAGAAGAAGAATTTAATGTGTAATGTGATACGTGAACTTTTGATTTGGTGTGATTTTATACATAAAATTTTAATTTAATTCAATTTTCATAAATCGCTAAAAGCATTATCGAATTAGCACTATTTTACATTAATATATCGCATATACAAACATTAATTAAATACATATATTTATTTCTTTAATGTGTACAATTAAATCAAAATTAAAGTTTGATATATACATATCAATCACAATTCAAATTTTATGTATATAATTACATTAAATTAAAATTTATCCCAATAAAAAAATATTTAATAATAAATAATGGACTGAGATAAGGCATGCGACCACATATACAACAACTTGCGAGATGTGAACATAGAAAATGTGTTTTTAATTTCATTGAATTAGTCGAAAGTCTAAAACGTTTACAATTTATATCTTTTAATTTAGGCCACTAATAATTCCTTACCATAGAAGTTAACCATAGTTATTTGTAACATGGTATCTTTTTTTATCAATGGTGATCCATTAGTCAAAAGGTGTGATTTTAGTTATATTGAGGGCTAATATAATCTAACTCTCCAATTTATATTTTGAGAATTTGAATTTGAATTTATTATTTAAAATTTATTATTTTTAATTTTTTTTAGAATTAAAATATTTGAAATTTAAGATTTTGAATTAATCTAAATTCATTGTTTGGATAATTTAAAATTTTGGATTTGGATATTAATATATTCTAAGCTTTAATATATATATTTATATATTAAAAACTAATTATTTAGGAGAATTTTGAACATTGTTCTTCGAACCAGACTAGACGGATAAGTCGAACCAGGAGCCGGCTAGAGTACTAGTCTGGAGAAAGGCATTAGACCGATTGATTGGGCGGTTGAACCGAGTGAATCAATTTTTTACTTTGTATGAATTTTATCATTATTTATTTAATAGAACCGAGTAGACTGATTGAATTGATTATACCAATCAAACCGATCGAACCGGTTGAATTGATTTGTATTTAAATAAATGGCCTTGCTTAGGTATAAATTAAAAGTCAAGGGTTTATAAATTAAATTTGTGAAAATTATGGTATGAATGAATTTTTTGAATATTTATATTGTATTAAATTAAATACATGAAGCTTCACCACTATTTACAAAATCGGATTGGACCAGTTGGTCAGATCGGTTGCACCGGGCATAAATGGACTTACTTAGGTATAAATTAAAAGTCAAGGGCTTAAAATTAAAATTGTGGAAATTATGGTATAAATGAAAATTTTGAATATTTAAACTGTATTAAATTAAATGCATGAAGATTTGTTACTGTTCTCAAAATTATATCCGACCGACACAGTCAAACTGATTGGATTGGGAATAGGCTGGATATTAGTCTGGAATAAGGGGTCAGGTTGGTTGAACCGGTTTTATCTATTTTTAAATATTATTTTTATTTTTAATAATTTATTCAATCAAATCGATTAGATCGATCGAATCAATTGAACCGAAAATTGGTGGTTTGACTGGTTAGTCTACCGGTCAGATTCTAAAAATTTTAAGCTTCTTTGATGATATATTTTAAGTAAAATTAATCATTTCTTTTTTAAACTTCGAAGGAAGTGCAAAAAAAGAGTTTTTTTAATCAATTTTAGATTTTAAAATCTAAAGTTTAATTTTTATAAAATTAAAATAAAATTTATCTAAATTCAAATACAACTTTTTTTTTTAATTATGATCGAAACAAAAAAAATTCAAAATTAAATCTAAATCTAAATTTTTGACCCAAATCATACTTTCCAAGCAAAACATAAGGAAATTGATATCCACGTTTGTCATATAAAGATGAGAGAGTATGAATAGGTATGCCCAGCAATATCTTTGGGGTAATAGACATGGAAACATGTCAGCTTAAACGCAATAGTTCAGCTTGAGTGAAAATGTGTCGACTCAACATATTTACGTAGATATCATATCATATTATATTTATAATATTTTAAGTATAATTATTTGTAATTACACATTTATGTAGAGATGAGAAAATTTAAACTACGCAATAGATTTCGAATCAATTCGTTTTGAATGAAGTGAATTTTTTTTAAAAGTAGATATGGGATAGGATGAGTGGATTTTTTTTCCTCTTAGATAGTGGGCCGTATGGAACGATTATGATAATTGCTTGTACTACCCCACCCCGTCCCGCTTTATTTTATGAAATTACCAATTTATCCTTGTATTTATATAACTATTAAAGGGTAAAATGTAATTAATTATTATAGAAAATTCATATATTTTATACTTAAATATTTTTAAAGAATTATGTTTAAATATTTACTTAACTTTAAAAAAATTGAAAATATTAAAAACATGTAGCAAAAATTAAATTGAAGTGAAGTAGAATGGGGTGGGGTGAGATGAATCCAACATACATGAAAGTGGTAGTGTTTTTCAAGATTATATATCTATAGTGGAGCAGTGCAAGTGGTAGAGTAGAAAATGCTATGGAGTGGTGGTGTATTTAGCAATTTATGCCCTTGTCCCACTCAATTGTGGCATGCTTTGAGTAACCATTATAATTAGTGGGTTCCACTTAATTGAGTGTAATTACATCATTTCAGTTGCACTTGTCAATTTTTTGGAAGATAGTGAGAGTTAAATTAATTACTAGGGCAATTACAAATAATTTCATTTAAATCCAATTACTTTATTACTTTCTAAATATGATTGTGCGTAATTAAAATTATACAGTAACAATATTTTTAATTTTAAGACATATTTTATTAATCTTGTTTAAATAATTTAAAAAAACTTTATTAACAAGAGATAACTTCCTACCTACTAAATTACATAGTATACTAAATATAATTGAAGTACATATTATTAATTATTAATTATTTATACTTGGTCAAGGACTAATTGATAAGAACAAAGAGTATATGTTTTTTTTTTTTTGACATGAAAACCGATAGATTTATTATATAACAAACAAAGAGTTAAGTACAATAAAGGACAACCAAATAATAAAACCAATAAAACCACCCGTAGCTGTAAAGTACTACAGAAAAAACAAGACTCTCGGCAAAACTTAGTGGGAAATATGGAACGACAAATCACTACCGACTTTTATCTCAGCAGTAGATCAAGAAAACCTAAAAAATTTCTCCGATCAAAACCCCACACAGAGCACCTTTCAAGACTGAGAAGCCATGCCCGCAATATCTCTGGCCAAATATACTTCTGCCATTGTCGGTAAGTCCTCCACCCAGAATTTATCTTCCGAAATCAACATTCTCTCTTTAGCTAATATACGAGCCACCATGTTCGCTCTTCTGTCAACATGCTGAAAGGAAATACACTGAAAAGAACTAGCTTTTATCTTTATTTCTTCAATATAAGTCCTCATGTCTGAAAAATCTGGAAGAACTTGGTTTATTTTAACAACCGTAGTTCTAGAATCACCCTCCATTTACACATGAGTAAAACCCATATCCCTAGCGAAATCTAGAGCCTGAAGATAGGCTAAAGCCTCAGCAGTGAACGAATCCGAGACAAACTTGTTAAACATGGTTCCGCTACCCATCACCTGACCCCTAGAATTTCTGATAATAAAACCAGAAAAAGATTGATGGAGAGATAATCTGAATGTAGCATCGAAATTTACCTTAACAAAGGGTTCGTGAGGAGGCTTGGGATTCATTTTAAACATCGGAATAGGTAATCTCTCTTTCAACTCAAGCATCTTCTTTAAAATACTGGTAGTAATAGAGCAGATATCTTGGGCTGATTGTCGTTTTCCCTCCATTGTGCGTTTATTTCGGGCTTGCCAGAGTGCCCAGGCCATAGTTGTAGCAAGTTCACCAAAATCATGCCTTCTATCTTGAAAAACCAAATTGAGCCAAGTACAAAAACCCATACTCTCATTGAAATTTGTCCAGTCAACCCCCATTGATTGCCAAACATCTTTCGCAGGTCCACAAACCAGGAGAGTATGCATGAAATTTTCCGGGGCTTCACCACAGCTAGGGTAACTTGGGGAAGAGCTAATACGTCAATTGTATAGATTAACAGCAGTCGGAATAATATTTTTTGTAAATCGCCAAATAGCGATTCTGATTTTTGGGGGAATATTTAATTCCCAAATTTTTTTGTAAACTCCTGAAGAGTCATTATTCATAGTATCTTCAACCCGCGAATCCACAAGACAGTGATACCCACTACGAACCGTATACCTGTCGAAGTTATCAGCAAACCACACCATTTTATCTTCTGAGTTGTAAATCGAAAGAGGAATGCAACATATTGTAGTAGCTTCCAAAGGGGTAAAACACCTACTAATTAAATATGCATTCCAAGACTTAGTAGAAAAATCAATAAGCTCTGACACTCTATCAAAACCGCTGTTTGCAGGGGTAGCCTGAATTTCCCCCTGCCCAACGGGGTAACCAACAATCTTGCAAAACTGAGATTTGGGAACCCGATCCCACCTTCCAACCCAATCCATCTTCTAAGACCTTTCTGGACACCAAGATACTCTTCCAAGTATACGACGGATTAATGCCTAAATTGGTATTCCAAAAAGAGGTATGGGGATAATACTTAGCTTTATAGATACGTCCTAATAGAGAATCCGGATTAGTAACTACCCTCCAACCTTGTTTCGCTAAAAGGGCAATATTAAACTTACCAAGATCCCTAAAACCCATCCCACCACAATTTTTAGGGATACTGAGATTAGCCCAATTACACCAATGCATACCATTGCGAGTCGAGCTTTTTTGCCACCAAAACCTACTCATGATACTTTCAAGTTTTGTATACAACGTCTTAAGAAACAGGAAGCACGACATTGAGTATGTAGGAATCGCTTGAAGGACCACTTTAATAAAAATTTCTTTTCCACCTTGAGAAAGAAGTCTAGCTCCCCAGCTCTGAACTTTCATCCTCATCCTATCAGAAATATACTGAAACGCCTCCTTCTTTTTCCTCCCAACCATCGTAGGGAGACCCAAATATCTTTCCATACATAGCGATCGCCGAACTCTTAACATCTGCACCAAGCGACTACAAGAATCTTCAGAGACATTTGAACTGAAGAAAATTTGTGACTTATCAAGGTTTATCTTTTTCCCCGATGCTGTTTCATAACATTTTAGAATATCCATCAAAACCCGCCCTCCTATTTCATTTGCATCGCTAAAAACAATACTGTCATCAACAAAAAATAGATGAGTGACAGCAGGGCTCCCCCTACAAACTTTCACCCCTTTTAAACTACCCGTCTGAACAGCAGAATCTAATAAAGCTGAAAAACCCTCCGTACAAATCAAAAAAAGGTAGAGGCTTAAAGGGTCCCCTTACCGTAATCCCCTTTGAGGGGAAAATTCCTCACTCGAGATCCCATTAAAATTGTCAGTATAAAACACTGATGAGATACAATGCATAATCAGACTTATCCATTCCAACGCAAAACCCATATGCTTCATCATACCTTCTAAGAAACCCCACTCCACTCTATCATAAGCTTTGCTCATGTCGAGCTTTAATGCAAAAAAACCCTTCTTCCCTTTTCTCCTCCTCTTCAAAGCATGTAAGATTTCATATGCCACAAGGACATTATCAGAGATGAGTCTGCCAAACGCTCCCTGGGCATGATCAATGTATTGGTCTAAAACCAACTTCAATCTATTAGCAATGGCCTTAGAAATTATTTTATATAAGACCGAACATAAACTAATAGGGCGAAATAAAGACATCATATCCGGATCACTTACTTTAGGAATGAGAATACTCTTAGTAGAATTAATCTCATGAAGTGAAATCTCTCTATTAATGACTTGTAAGCAAAACTTCGTAACATCCTGCCCGATTATGAGCCAAAACTTTTGAAAGAAGACAACATGAAAACCATCCACTCCCGGCGCTTTATTCGGCTCCATCTCCCAAAGAGCCTTTCTCATATCCTCTACCTTAAACTCACGCAATAGTTGTTCATTCATAGATGGAGAAATTCTTGAGTAAACTCCTTCATACGTATTAACATCATCCCTCTGCTGAGAACTAATAAATAAATCCTTAAAATAGCTGACTATCGTTTTCATCATCTCATCTTCCTCAGTAACAATAGAACCATCCTCACATCTGAATCTCATGATCTTATTCATGCGGCGTTTGTTAGACGCAAGACTGTGGAAAAAACTCGTATTACGATCCTTATTCTTGAGCCAATTAGATCAGTCCCTTTGTTCCCAGTACATTTATGTTTTATCTATTTCCAAATTAAGATCTAACTTAGCTTCAATAATTTCCTCCAAGGTCTCGTCATTCGGTGGGGCATTGTAAAGAGCATTTAATCTGCTTTTAAGAGAATTCATTTTACCATCTTTCTCCCTTCTAATCCTCATAGCCCATTTACTAAGACCTTCACCAACAGCATGGAGATGCTCTGGCACATTAAAATGCTTATTCAATTCCCATAAAGACTTAACTTCATCATAACATGACTCTTCTAATAACCATAATTTTTCAAATCTAAAATCTCGATTCTTAACTACATTTTTATCATTAGTATAAAAATCCGAATCAAGGAAAATAGGACAATGATCCGAAGTCGAGTTTGGCAAATGAACAAGCTTATAATTAGAGAAAGAATTATACCATTGGAGATTCGCAACTCCTCTATCCAATCTTTCTCTAATATTGGTAGACTCAAAATTCCCCCTTTCCCAAGTATACCAATGTCCCTGATAACCAAGATCCGTGAGTCCACAAAAATCCAACGCATTTCTAAAAGCTTTGATTTGTTTTTCGTCTCTAAGTCTTCCTCCACATTTCTCTTGATTAGATAAGATTTCATTAAAATCACCCAAGATGACCCAAACTTCTGAGAAATTATGACTAAGATTTCTAAGCAGATTCCAAGAACCAATTCTGTCTCTAACGTCAGGAGCCCCGTAAAACCCGATAAGACGCCAATCGGGTCTATTATTGTTATTAGAGACCATAACATCAATACAACTGTCGTTATAACCCAATAGTCAAATATTAACCTCATTAGTCCACCCAAGGGAAAGACCACCCCTAGTGCCACTTGTCGCAACCTCAATTCCATTCTGATACCCAAACTTTCTCCTTATTCTTTCCATTCTACTTCTATCAACTTTAGTTTCCATAAGGAAAAAAATATGGGAACGATATTCTTTCAGCAAATGCTGAACAAGTCGGACCGACCGTGGATTTCCCATTCCACTGACCTTCTAGCTTAATTTTTCCTAATATTCGGCTGACCCGCTCCGTAGGTTCAGCCGATTTCTCATTCTGATAAACATTTGTCCAATCTTTATGCCTTTCAGAAGAATCTCTTTGAAAAGCAACTTCCTGCACAAAATTGGACCTCAATCTTTTTTTCCCTTCATTGACAAGAATAGGCCTTTCCTCATTAATTGCTCCATCATCCATAAAATCCTCTTCATTAATGCTATTGTCTTTTGAAGAAAAAGACTTGCCCATCAAGTTTAATCCCAAATTTGCTTCATAAATATGCATCAAATTAGGAATATGCTGATTCCTAAAATCACTCCCTAAATTTGATCCTGATGTCCCTGCCATAACTCCTCAATCTGTAACGGAATCCCTAAGCCAAGGACTCCCACCGACCACAGCTTGCCATGGAAGAGCTCTTAACGAGATATCCTAACCCATCGATAAATCTTTACTTCCATGAAACATTCGAATCGGATAGAAACTTTCTTCATGTCCTAGACGTCCACATAAGAAACAGAAAGTTGTTAACTTTTCATATTTAAAACTGACACAAGCTTCTTTCGATTTAGCAATCAGTAATTGCTTCCGTCTCTTTAAAGGTTTCAGACATCCACTTACACTCTAATTCTCTTAAAATTCCGAAGACCTGCTGAAATAGCTTTTGTGTCATACTCTATGAACGAATCTATAAAGTCACCAAACTATCTTGCAATATTTTCTGAATACAGACCTGAAGGTAGATCATGGATCTGAACCCAGAAATTGGCGTTATTGAGAGGCACTTCCAGCTGGTCTTCCCCCTCTTTTAACATAGAGATAATGAGTAAATGATTGTTGAAGGTCCATGGTGACCCTATAACCACTCTATCTCTGTCCACTTCACAATAGAAACGAAAAAAAAAATTCTTTTCTCACCAATGTCAGTAATAGAAACACCTCCTGTAGGATGCAAAGATTGGAAATTGATAGTCGTTGCTGTAAGAAAACAACCAACTAAACAAAAATTATTTGCCAGATCTGTTAAATTTTCTTCTATATCAATCTCCCACAACTCTTTATCTCCACTCTCCTCTTCCTCTTCGATTCTTAAACTTGCTAAGATGTTCTCCATATCTGCGCAAAAAGAACCAAGGCACCACAATACAAGAAAACTTCCAAGAAAAAAACAAAACAAGGAAAAAATGAAAAAGCCACACTACGGGCATACTACATAACATCCAATTTAAGCGTATATGTTTAATGTTAAAGAATAACTTAACAAATATGGAATGTTAGAGTAATTAGATAAAATTGCATATAACGTTTATTTTTCTCGTTATTTATTAGTAATTGTATTGTCTAATACTTTCTTAGACTAACATATTATATACTATGATTTGATTTTGGATTTTGTTACTTGTTTAGAATTTTTTTTCTCAAGTATTATTCATAATTTTTATAATAATTAATATTTTCTTTTGAAAATTAAAATTATGTAATTGTGTAACTACAATTTATACTATCATATAATTATTATGTAATTACATTTTATCACTTAAACACATTGGGGAATTAGAATTTCTTGTAATTACAAGAGTACGTCTAGTAATTACAGTTTCATCCAATTACTATGAAATGTCCAAACACACTATTAATTTAATGCTACATCATTCAATTAAATCCTTTTCATAAAATTAATATTTTTCAACTATTATAAAAATAATTATTTTGCTATGTTGCCAACCAATAACATTATCCCAACATTGTTGGAAGAGGCACCTATGAAGTCCAAACATAGACAGTAAATTCGATATGAAAAATACAAAATAAATGAATAAATAAAATGAAATAACTTAAAAAAAGAGGAAGACTAATATTAATTAAATCTTAATGAATGACTTGCAAATGGCTATAAATAAGACTAGGCCATGCAGCGTCAATAGGACGCAAAAGAAACACCAAGAATCTATCATGGCTAAAGTTACTATCTCTTTCGTTGCTCTCCTTTTGATCTCTTCTCTTTTACTTGCTCCTTACTTATCCATCTCTGAGGCCGCCGACAACTCGGTTCCGATCGTGAGTGGCCTCTCCTGGACTTTCTACAAAACTTCATGTCCAAAGCTCGAATCCATTATTAGAACTCAGCTGAAGAAGGTGTTCGGCAACGACATTGGCCAAGCTGCTGGCTTGCTCCGCCTTCATTTCCATGATTGCTTTGTCCAGGTACGTTATAAAACTATGTAAACATCCTAAACAGCGATTGAAACATGGATGCGTCGTTTTGATTCGTTTTGTCATTGATGTTTACTAGGGATGCGACGGATCTGTGTTGCTGGACGGATCGGCGAGCGGGCCAGGTGAGCAACAGGCTCCGCCGAACCTTAGCTTGAGGACCAAGGCATTCGAGATCATCAATGACCTGCGCAACCGTGTCGAGAAAGCATGTGGAAGAGTGGTCTCTTGTTCTGATATCGTCGCGCTTGCTGCTCGTGACTCCGTTTACTTGGTATCATCAATCACTATTACTTTTTATGTCATTTTCATTCAGTCGAAAATTTCTATTATTTAAGTTCAAGCATTAAAAACACAGTAATGAACAAAAACACAAAAATCAATCTAAAAAACTTTAAAAAGTTAACGAATTTTTGTTGAATACATGCTTGGATTTAATATTTAAAATAGTTAGTATACGATATTATTTTCTAATGATCTTCTAGCCTTCTAATTTAAGATTTTGATTTTTTTTTATCAATGAAAAACAATGGATCACAACATCTAAATGTGTTGTAGAACTTAAACTACAAATATAAATGTCGATTGAATTTTAGCTCGATTGGTATGAGCATTGTTGCTAACGTAGGAGGAAGGGGGTTTAAGTGCGTTGAAGCGTATTATCTTCCTATTTAGGAGTTAGGGAAAAATTATGGGTAGTTTTAGATATTATCTAAAAAAGAACATATGATCAGAACCTATAAAAGATTATTAAAAAAATACAAATATATAATTTAATAAAAAATTAAAACTCTTATTAAATATTCGTTTGATTCGAGTTCAAACCATATCACCCTATACCTTATCTCTGATATTGTATATATAAGAAAACAAAATTGATTAATTTAGCCTACTTGTTGAAGGGGTAATTGGAAATTAAAACGCGGTGTGTGGGTGAGTGGCATACCCTTAGCTAACTTTTTTTCTCACAATGAGGCCATAAGGACTTAAATTGTACCAAATGTGCATTAATGGTCAATTTCTTGGTGTCATAAAGCCTAAATTTATTAAAGCCTAGGTGAAAGCAGTTGTACATGGGGACCTTTCATTTATAATATAATATAGTATATAAAAATGAATTTTTGAGAAAAAATATTATACTTAAAAAGGTTTTCCAAAATATATTTTTATATTATTAAATTGATATTAAAATAATATTTCACTTTTATCAATAAGTTTTAAATATTAAAAATATATTCTATTATTATTGAAATTATAAATTCACACCATCGCTAAAATGACTTATAACATTTATTAATCTCTTACATTGACAATAATATACATACAAATTAAATTAAGACTTAATCGAATAATATTTTAATTATCTTTTATATTATATTATACCTAAAGTTGTTAGATGTATGTTTGATTAAGTTAATAAGGTAATTTGCTGTCACCAATAGATATTTCATCAAAGTTGAAGCATGTGTCATGTGAAATTTCCCTGAAGCTCACCAACTCCTATAATATTTAACTTTTTATTCTTTTTAAAAGTCGAGCTATTATGTCATCGTCATGGAGCTTGAAATTTTGACTTAAAATCCCCCCATTTTGATTTCACAGTCAGGTGGTCCAGACTATGGCATACCATTGGGAAGAAGAGATGGACTGACTTTCGCCACCGTAAACGCCACATTGCAGAACCTACCACCGCCCTTCGCCAACGCCACCACCATCCTTTCCATGCTCGCCACCAAAAACTTCGACCCCACCGACGTTGTAGCTCTCTCCGGCGGCCACACCATCGGCATCAGCCATTGCACATCTTTCACCACCAGGCTCTACCCTACCCAAGACCCCACCATGGACAAAACCTTTGCCAACAATCTCAAGGTAATATGTCCCACGGTAAATTCAACCAACACCACGGTGATGGACATAAGGAGCCCCGACAAATTCGATAATAAGTATTTCGTGGACCTGATGAACCGTCAAGGGCTGTTTACCTCGGATCAGGACTTGTACACTGATAGCAGGACGAGGGGGATTGTTACTAGCTTTGCCATTAATGAGACGCTCTTCTTCGAGAAGTTTGTGGTGTCGATGATAAAGATGGGACAGCTGAGTGTGTTGACTGGTAACAATGGCGAAATCCGTTCTAATTGCTCGGTGAGGAATGCTGATAATAAGTCGTACTTGGCGTCTGTGGTGGAAGAGCTGCCGGTGGAGGAAGCTTGGTCTGACCTTTAAACACTTAATAAGCTATTCAAGCATGTAACATGTTAACTATGTGACTGTTTAGCATTTAATGTATGACAGTGGGGGGACTGAGGTTTGTACCTTACCGTGTATGGGAGATTATGTTCTACAGTTTTTACTCGTTTTCGTTTCGGGTTTTATTGAAAAAGATTGCAGCCTTTTACTCCTTTTCTCTCTCTATATAAGGTAAAAATAAATGAAAATTTTAACGAGAAAATCAATTTATTCTTTAATTTAATGTAAAAAAAATTAATTTTTTTATTTTTTTATTAGAGAGGGTTGGAAGGGAGGTGAGAGAGAAATAGTTTTAGGAAACAAATAAATTCACTTTGTATTAAACTTTGTCTTCTTTCGTTCTCTCGTACCATGCTTCATCACATACAACTATTTATATAGTAGTTGTAAGTGACTATTGGTTTCAACACATTCATGTATCCTAGTTAAGTACATGCATGACTACTAGATACATCTACTCTAAATACATTCATTAAACTAGATACATCTACTCTAATACATTCATTAAATATAAGTACATGCAACAAGTAATGAGCAAGTATATTCTAGAATGTTACAAATTATATCCAACACTTCCCCTTAATTTGAAAATTTCTTGATTACGCCAAGTTTTCCACGCATTTTTCGAAAACCTTCAACCTTAAGAGGTTTTGTAAAAATATCCACAACTTGATCTTGAGTCTTCACAAACTTAAGCTACACTTCCTTCTCGGCAATATGCTCCCTGATAAAATGATATCTTGTGTCTATATGTTTGTTTCGATTATAGAACACATGATTTTTCACGAGTGCTTGTGCAGACTTGTTATCAATGCAAATTTTGGTTGCTCCTTCTTGTGGAAAGTGAAGTTCTTTCAACAATCCTCTAAGCCAGATAGCATGAAAAGTACAAGAAGTTGCTGCCACGTATTCAACCTCACAAGCTGAAAGTGTAACAATGGGTTGTTTTTTAGAACTCCAAGAGATGCAACAATCTCCCAAGAAAAACATAAATCCAGTGGTGCTTTTTCTATCATCAATGTCACCAAAAAAATCACTATCACAAAATCCCATGAGTTGAAAGTCACGAGAAGATGAGTAGAATAACCCAAATTCAATTGTACCTTTTAGGTAACGAAGAATCCTTTTAGCAGCCTTCATGTGAGCTGACGTAGCAACTTCCATGTAGCGACTCACTACACCAACTTCTAATAGGATATCAGGCCTTATACATGTCAAGTATCTTAAACTTCCCACAAGACTTTTGAAAAAAATTGGATCTTCCTTTGTTCTATCATCAAACTTTGACAACTTCACTCCACACTCCATTGGAGTTTCAATAGGATTGCAATCAAGCATTTTGAATTTATTCAACACTTGTTTTGCATAACCTTCTTGCGAGATGAATATGCTATCATCCGTTTGTTTCACTTCTAGGCCCAAATAATAAGACACGAGCTCCACATCAGTTATCTCAAAATCAAGTGACATGTGCTTCTTGAATTCTTCAATTAAATTCATATTGTCTCCTGTAAAGATCAAATTATCCACATAAAGACAAACAATCAAGATATCTCTACCACCATTTATCTTGACATAGAGTGCATGTTCATGAAAATACCTAACGAATCCATTGTCTCAAAAATACTTGTCAATGCGGCTATACCATGCACGAGGTTCTTGTTTTAACCTATATAGTGCCTTTTTCAAACTTAGGCATTTATCTTCTTGACCTTGCACATTGTATCCCATGGGTTGCTCAATGTAAACTTCCTTTTCCAAGAAACGATTAAGAAATGTAAATTTCACATCAAGTTGATGTATTTTCCACTTCATTTGAGTCGCCAAGGAAATAAGCAAACAAATTGTTTCAAATCAAGGAACGGGTGTAAAGACTTCATCATAATCAATCCCATGCTTTTGCTTGTAGCCTTTAACAACAAGCCTTGCTTTGTACCTCACCACTTCTCCACTTGTATTCTTCTTTTTCTTGAAAATCCTTTTGACCCTGATAGCTTCATGGCCTTTTGGAAGTTCAAATAACTCCCAAGTGTTGTTTTTCTCAATGGATTTTATTTCTTTATCCATGGCTAGTCTCTATATTTCGTCCTTCACTACATCATCGAAGTTAAGTGGCTCACTATCTACAAATAAACAAAAAAAATTATTAATAACTTCAGTATCATCATACAAGTCATAGATACTTCTCACTTTTCAAGGTCGTTCACTCGAGCTTTCTTCGGAAGTTGCTTCATAGATTTGAGAAGGTAAAGATGGAGGAGTCATATCTTGCATTGATGCCATAGTTTCTTGTTCTTCCTCAAAATAAGGAAAAAATCATAATATTATTCTTCTTGTGCCTCCTCCAAATTGCCTGTTCATCGAACTCAACATCTCGGCTTATGATAATCTTTCCATTGCTTGGGTTGTACAACTTGTAGCCTTCGGAGTTTGAGTCATAGCCAATGAAAACTTATTTTGAACTTCTATAATTATGCTCTAATCTATCTTGGTTGGATACATACGCATATGCAATGCTACCAAACATCCGTAGATGTCTAACACTTGGCTTTCTTCCACTCCATGCTTCATAAGATGTTAGACCATTCACGTTCTTTTTTAGCGAGCGATTAGACAAGTAAAATGTACAAGAAATAACTTCGACCCAAAATTCCTTGGGCATATTCTTTGCCTTTAACATACATCTAGCCATGTTAAGAATAGTACCATTTTTTCTTTTTGCTACACCATTTGTTGTGGTGATCTATGCATCGTTAAAGGACAATAAATTCCATGTAGTTTGCAAAAATCATTGAATTTATTGGAAGTGAAGTTGCCTCCTCTATCAGACCTTAAAGATTTTGTCTCATAGCAACTCTCCTTTTCAACAAGAGCTTTGAAATTTTTAAATGCAACAAAGGCTTTAGATTTTTTCTTCAATAAGTAAACCCAAGTCTTTATACTATAATCATCAATAAAAAAAAATACTTTTACCAAATGATGGAGGATTGATTGGTTCATACACATCGGTATGAACAAGTTGAAGAGGCTCGGTTGCTCTTGATGTTCCTTCTTTCGAAAATCTTGATCTTGCATGCTTGCTTAGGAGACATGCCTCACACAATTGATTAGGATGGCTAATGGTTGGAATTCCTTTAACCATCTTCTTTTCTCCGAGAACTTTGAGTTCTCCAAAATTCAAGTGGCCAAATCTCATGTGCCAACACCATGTTTTATCCTTCATACTAGCCTTTAAGAACTTTGTTTCAATTGTCTTGAGGTTCAATATAAACATTCTATTCTTCGAAATGGATACTTTAACAACCAAGTTGGCATATTAATCTCTTAGCCAAAGGAAATAATCTTTCATGTGAATTTCATAACCCCTTTCAAGGAGTTGTCCCAAACTCAAAATATTACCTTTTAACTTAGGAACACAATACACATCGGTAATAAGGTTATGACCACCATTCTTTAGAGAAATTAGAATGGTACATTTCCCTTGGATTTGGACTTTCGAAGAGTCTCCAAATGAAACATTGCCTCTAACATTCTTATCAAGCTTCACAAAGGCCTCTCTGCATTTGTACATGTGATTGCTTGCTCCATTGTCAAGATACCATATGCTTGCATCATTACTTTCTTTATTCTTGACTGCTAGTAATAAAGTTGGCTGACCTTCTCTTCATTTTTGTTAGAATCATTTTGGCATTCCCAAGAAAAATGGCTAATTTTATAACAATTGTAACATTCAAAACTAGACTTGTCACGCCTTATTTCATTCAATCTTTAGTAATTATCTCTTCATTTTCCCCTCGCTTTTCCACGATTTCTAGTTGATGGGATCCTATTATCGTTGTTGCTATTTTCATGATCACCTTTTCTACATCCTCTTCAGCCATAACCTCGTCTTTGCCCGCGTCCACGGCCTCGACCTCTTTGGTTCTTTTTTTCTCGGTAATCTTTCAAAGATACCTTGGCTTTGAGAGCTTATTCTAAGGACTCATCTTGTCTCCTCTTGAATTTGTTTTCTTGTGCTTATAACTCACCCATTACTTGTTCAATAGCCATAGAGTCTAAATATTTTGACTCAATGACACAAACCACATAATCAAACTTTGGAACCAAAGAACGAAAGAGCTTTTCAATAACGGGAACATCTTTTAAGGCATCTCAATATCCCTTCATTTGATTAAAATAGACAACACCCTAGAATAATAGTCCAAAATTGACTCGGATTCCTTCATTCGCAAAACTTCAAACTCACCTCGTAATACTTAGAGTCAAACCTTCTTTACTTTATCAACTCCTTACAGAGAAATTTGCAAAATCTCCCACACTTTCTTTGTGGTGTTAGCACTAGCCACTTTCACAAATATCAATTCATCCAACATTTATGGATGAGGGTGAGGGCTTGTTGATCCTTCTTCCTTGTCCTCGCCAAGACATCCCTATCTTGTTGTGACAAAGATGCCTCATCTTGAGGAAAATCATAACCATTTTGTGTAATCTCCCAAATATCTCTTGAGCCAAGTAGAGCCTTCATACGGAGGCACTAATTTTCATAGTTGTTTGTTGTAAGACAAGGAAATTGAAATAGAAACATTTCATTGTTGGCCATATATTTTCACTATCAAACCAAGCTCCTGATACCACTTTATTGGAAGGAGGTGGAAGAGAAATAGCTTTTAGGAAAGAAATGAACTCACTTTGTATTAAACTTTGTCTTCTTTCGCTCTCTCTTACCATGCTTCATCACATACAATTATTTATATAGTAGTTGTAAGTGACTATTGGTTTCAACACATTCATGTATCCTAGTTAAGTACATGCATGACTACTAGATACATCTACTCTAAATACATTCATTAAACTAGATACATCTACTCTAATACATTCATTAAATATAAGTACATGCAAGTAATGAGAAAGTATATTCTAGAATTTTACAAGTTATATCCAATAGAGGGACCAAAATACAGTTAAACAACTAGTACAAGAGTCTCCATGGTAGTTTTACTTATATATAATAGATATCGACTTCTAATATAATGGCCTCTATGGTACTTTTACCCTCGAATAATTCCATAACTTTCTCATTTCTTTTCCCTATTTCATTTGCTTCTTCATCCTTCCTCATCTTCATCTGCGAACTAATACTTCTTCTTCATCTGTTCGTCAACTGTCAATCATTTATGTTTGTTTGTGTCCATTTTCAAACATTGGTGTCTTAAGCATGTCCAAATTTTTTTGACGTATTTCAATGTGTCCTACATGTATAGAATACTTGCAATGTGTCTGTGTTAGACACTTATACAACATCTGTAACACCAAAAACCCATTTTCATTGCCAAAACAGGGTTACAGAGTATTACTATACAATTCTGAACATTTCATAACAATAGCATCCAATTCATCAAATTAATTAACAATATTCATCAATAATTAAAAATGAAGCAAGACATACATTCACGGGTCTTAAATCGAACTTACAAGACCATAAAATAGTTTAGGAACTATCAGGGACCAATTCAGAACAAAACAGGATATTTGGGACAAAAATGAAAAAAATTCTAAAATAGGGGTCACACGGCCGTTTGTCCAAGCTGTGTGACAAAGACTAGATCGTATGGCTCCAGACATAGCCATGTGGTCACCCCATACGCCCCTGTGTGATCTCGTACGCCCGTGTATATGGGCCGCATATGTAACACCTGAATTTGGGCCTAGAAGTTTTAGGCCTTGATCATGGGAGCGATTGAAGGCAGCTTTTAATATTTTGTTGTGCATGTAAATTTCGTTAATGAAGGCTTGTTTTAGTGGTTAAGTGTGCTGAGAAGTGTTGGAGAAGTCCTGGGTTCAAACCTGGACTCTAGCAAAAATTTTGGTTTAAGGTGAATCAAACCCTAGGTGTAGTAGGTAGGCCTTAAGAATATTGTTGGAGAAATTATGCCACAAAAAGCCTTGTGGTCTAGTGGCAAAGTAGCACCACATAAGAGGCAGGAAGGTGGCGTCATAGAGTTGGTAATGAGGTCCAGGGTTCGAAACTTATGGCAATCAAAGAGCATTTTTTTTTGCTAACAGGGGGGCGGCAAGAGTTGGTGTTAAATTTAAACTCTAATGATTGAGGGATCCCACATCGGGAAGTTAACATAAGAGTGGATGTGAAGCTGGCTTTAAATAGAGAGAACCATGAGGAGAGTAAATATACCTTTCTTGGCTGATCCCTTTCGCTTTATGGCGTGCTCGTTTGGGTTGGGCATCGGCTAAGAGTGCTCGGAGCGCGGATTAACTCTAGTCTCCTATCAAGTGTGTATTTCTCACTACTCTAGCTGTAGGATGGCTACTTCGGGTCGCGATGGGCCGAAAGGGGCCATGTGGGCCCAATGGGCCTATGGGCCCAATTAGATAAGTTGTTTGATTGTGTAATAAATATTAGATTAGGCTAGGTGAATCTCATATCTGTGGTTAGAATTGGGCTAAAAGGGCCACATGAGCGTGTGGGCCCATTTGGGTTGAGAAAGGGCTTTAGGCCCATTCGTATTGTTATCCCTGTTTAGAATACTTTAGTTTACCAAATTACCGAAATACCCCTGGTTTGTAAAATTACCAAAATACCCCTGGTTTATAAAATTACCAAAATACCCTTGGTTTGTAAAATTACCGAAATACCCTTGTAGGGTAGAATTACTGAGATACCCTTGTGCGGTAAAATTACCATTTTGCCCCTAGGGTGTTAAATGACTGTTTTGCCCTTGTGGGCAAGTGACTGACTTGGACTGTGTGGTTGACGGATTTGATTGTGAATATATGTTGGTGATATGAATGGCTTGACTGTGGTTGTTTGATTCAAATATGGGCATAATATTCTGACTGAAGGGGTAAGTTATCTATTACGCCCCTCGAGGGTAAATAACTGTTCTTACGCTATAATCTGACTGCCTTTCTGAAGCATGCCTTGTTAATTATATATATATATTCTGCATACATGTCATACATGTCATACTGATATAAGCAGCTTTGCTGCGAATTATATTTAGTGCCGTAACCGGTGTTAACACTGTAAGTGTAGGGATGGCGTGGGCGATTTATTCCCCACAAGAAGTGTAGGGATGGACGGAGGCAAGTGCAGGGTTGGATGGGGTTATCAGGCATTAATCATATGAGACTGTTTTGTTATGGGTCAATTGTATTGAAATGGACCCAATTGTGTTGATATGGGCAAGGCCCAATATATCTCGACTTGTAATAGAGCAACGGCCCAGATTCCTAGATTGATACTGATATGGGCTAGGCCCAGTATACTCTGATACTGTAAGGGGCTATAGCCCAGATTGATATTGATATGGCCTAAGGCCCAGTTAACTCTAATTTTTGTATAGGGCTAAGGCCCATCTGGTACTGTCTGTTATAATGGGCTAAGGCCCAATTGATACTGAAACTGTAAGTAGGGCTGGGGCCAGACTTTTAATTCTTTCATATGACTGACTGTTCCTTTTATATAGTAGGGGATTTCACACTGAGTTTTCATAAACTCACCCCGTTTATTAACCTTTCAGGTAATTTCCAGCCTTAGACGAATTAGAGCTGCGAGGGGCTTGGAGGGAGCCACACACACTGTTTAAGTTACAGTTTTGATTTTTGCTTTTAAATGTATTTTACGTGGGTTGTAGTAAAGCTGTTGTAATTTTCTGGATTTCTAATTTGGAATTTTATTTATTGTTTTCATAATTGCTAGTATTAGAACACGATTTTCTAAAGCAACTACTGTTTTCAAAACATCACGTATCCGCAATTGTTTTTAAATTAAGCTTCCGCAACTACCAAGATTTTCACAAAGTTGTTAAGAATGTTATTTAGCTGAGGTTTTCTAATAAAGTTTGAAAAGGGTATAAGTTTTTAATTATTAAGAAGGGTTTTTAATGGAAACATGGTTTTCGAAAAACACTTTAATGTGACACGCCAGATTCGAGCCAAACTTCCAGGCCAGGTTTGGGGTGTTACAGCGTAACTTTCTAGCTTGGGTCACACGACCGTGTCGCAAGCCGTGTGTCAACCTGTGACAGCCCGTGTATATGGGCTAGGGACACACTCGTGTGTGACACACGGTCGTGTGGCAGCTCATGTCCTAGGCCGTGTCTACCCAAAAGTGACCAAAATCATGCTCATTGTTTTCAATCGATTTCATAGGAACCTAGACCAATTCATAACACATGATCACAAGACTACAACCACACTTAAAGACAACCAAAACATGCCAATTCCAACCACCTAAGACTTTACCAATGCATCATACATTTAAACATAATATATGACACATCTATATTCATTATCATAACTACTTCCTTCAAACAAACATACATACACAATCTATCATATTCCAAGCACATCACCCCAAGCTTAAACATGACACTTACCATTCCATGGTCAAACACCAGAGCTTACTTTAGTTTAACAAGCATACCTTATAGAATTACAATTTCATAACATCAAACATTCTATAACACCACACAAAGCTATGAAACATTACTACTTAATCATTTGCTCTATTACATGCCATATAAGCCAAGTTGTTTACAAAATCTACCAAAGGAGTCCTCAGGGTAGTGTGATTCCTTGAGTTAATCTGATCTCCCGATCACAAAATGTAATCTAAAAAACAAAGGACAAGGCACGAGTAAGCTTACTTGAAGCTTAGTAAGTTCACTAAATTAAACGATAAATCTTACCAAATTAAACATAACAGATCAAATTTTAAGATTAAATAACAAAGTTCCTGTCAATCACAACTCATAACAAGTGAGTATTACACAGTGCATTAATTGACATCATATCCTGAGTCAACGTATTAAAAAGATATCAACTCAGGTAATCAGAGGGTATCACTCATTCGAGTTAATTTCAGAGTTTTGACTGACTCACGATGCTGCTCACACAAGCTGCAGAGAATCCGCAACAAATGCAGGATCTCAAGCCATCGCTATGGTCTATATCACTGGTACATAGTTCTTGCTAAGTAATCATCGGCTCGAGATGCTGCTCACACAAGCTGTAAAGAATCCACAACAAACGCAAGATATCAACTATCGCTACTGTCTGTATCACTAGCTCAAGGCTTGACAGTTAATATCCATTTTCATTTATCATGAATTCTCCAATCTGTCCATAGTTAAGTATATCATTGAATATAGTTATAATAAACATAGAATATATACATTTATAATATAGAAATAATGGTATGAAACTTACAGGACTAATTAAGCTTATCCACATGTAATAGCAATCATGTTAATCCACTAACTTAACCCCTATTGGTTAAATTATTCATTTAATCCCTTTAATTAAATAAACTCAACTTTTGTAACTTTTACAATTTAGTCCTTTTTACCTATTAAACTATCTAAACGATAAAATTTCCTAACCAAAATTTAATATGACCTTAAAGACCTCATAAATATTAATTAAATAATACTTATGGATTATTACATCAAAAATGTGGTCCCAAAACCACTGTTTTCAGCACCACTAGAAATCGGGCTGTTACGACATTGACAAAAAGAAAAGAAAAGTCGTGTCAATGCTTCATAGTATATTACCACTTAATCCCTTCTCTTTGATCACATTTTGATTTTATTAGTGGTCAAAATATTTTAACTTTTAACCTTTTACTTTTTAAATTTAAAAAATATATATTATAAAAAACTTCAATGAGGTAAATTTTAAATATATATTTTTTAAAATTTATTTAATTAAAATATTTAAAATAATTGAAGTTAAAATTTAAAAGTTTTACCTAAAAATATCTACTATGACATTTTTACTAAGAAAGAGGGAGAAGTTTTAATACATGTGCTTTACACTATGATATTGTAAAATCACAATTGTAATTTTATTTTATTTTATTATAAAAATATAAAAAAAGAATCATGCTCCGATAAATAATTCTCTACATTTTCATGTTTGACATTTTCCTCTTAAAATGATTACAATTTCTTATATTATTATTTATTTATAGATCACTTATTCAAGAATTACCATAAATATATATTTTTAAAGTGGGGATGTTACAATTTCAACTTGCTTCAGAGCTGGGTTTTCTACAAGTCACAGTGGAGGGGGATTTGTCTATTGTCATTAATAACCTCTTCAAAGCTTTTTATGCTACCTTAAGGATCAATGCTTACATCTCGACTTCCAAGCATTTGACCGACACATTCCAAAAAATGCATTTCCAGATTCACACACCGGAGTGGTAATAAGCTTGCCTAAGAATTGGCGAAGGAAAGAGGACGACTCGATGAGGATATTATCTAGATTGCGGAGATCTCTGCTAACCTTGAAACTATTTCAGTAGAAGATAGTGTTGGAAAATCGGGTTTTGAAAACGCAACGAAAAATAGATTTGAGGAAAAACCAGAGTTTTAAATTTTTTTTCCAAAACTAGAACTTGGTTGTGTTATCTAAAGTAATAAAAAATTAATCAAAATCGTATCTTTTTTATTTATCTAGGATGAATGCTTTGACTGAGTAGTCTTCTCTGCTATCCTCAAGCTCACGTCTACCGAATGTGGGCTCGCTTCGAATAAGAAAATTTTCCAAAAAATTACCAGTGAAGTAATTTCACAATTTCTCTAAACTTTGGAGTCAAGGTGTAAATAAGAAGATTTTCTTTAGAAATTTTCTGAAATAATTTCTTCAGAGAAATTTCTCTCTACAACTTTTTCGTGAATTCAAGTGTGTATAAAATAATGACCCAATGCTCTCTTTATATAAGGAGAGTTTACAAAGTTCAACTATGATTAAAGTTAATCACTTTAATATTAAATTTAATCTAATATTTATCTTGATAAATATTAGATTAAATTTAATATTAAATCTATTAAATTAATAGAATAATTATCTATAAGATAAATATTTAATTTAATTTAATATTAAGATAATCACATTAATATTAAATTAATAAAATACTATTAAGTTATGTATTAAATTAAATTTAATATTAAATTTATTAAAATAATATTATTTTTAGAATATTTAATTTGAAATCAAATTATTCGGTAGAGCCTTAGTAGGAGTATGATTCCTCCACTACTCAATTGTCGAAGGACCACCTGTTGGCTACTGAAATGCCACCGTCAGCACTGTCATGTCTGGTGGTGCATGCATGGCACCCCAAGCTAGTTCGACTGCTGTCGATCCGATCCGGTCCAGCCACCGGTTCCTCTTCAAGATAGGTAGGTCCGTTTTCCTTTGCCTTCTTAACCTCTTTAAGATAGGCAAAGCAATTCCTCTTCCAGTGTCTAGCCTTACCACAATGGAAACATTTTTCCTCCTTAGCAATTCCTCCTTTAAGTTTCAATGCAACATTTCTTTTGTTGGGCTTGGCCTTACCATTGTCCTTAGGCTTTGCCTTAGCCTTAGCCTTTCCTTTGCCCTTGTCTTTGCGGACCATCAGAATGGGCTTAGTCCAACCTTTTTCATGTTACTTTCAACAGTTTGTAATATGCTGAGCAACTGTGGCAAAGTCTTATTAACCTAATTCATGTTGAAATTAAGAACAAATTGGCTAAAACTATCTGGCAACGATTGCAAGATGATTCGGTGGCCAACTTCACACCTAGAAGGAATCCTAGTTTTTCAAGGTTTTCAATATAGCCTATCATCTTGAAAACATGAGTTCCTACAGGAGTTCCCTCCACCATTTTGCATCGAAGCAAAGCTTTAGAGGTCTCACACCTCTCTTAACGTGCTTACCGCTCATATAATTCCTTGAGGTGCTAGATCATATCATAGGCAATCATATCCTTATGTTGCTTTTGAAGCTCAGGAGTTATGGTGGCAAGCATTAGACATCCTATGTCTAACATGTCATCAAGATTCTTCTCATAAGCATCCTTGTCAGCTCTAGAGGCATTAGGTGTTGGTTCATAAGGAACGAATTCTTCAATAACATATAATTTTTGTTCTTGTTTGAAGACAATCCTCAAGTTACAGAACCAGTCAAGGAAGTTCAAGCCATTCAACTTGTCCTTTGCAATGACCAATCGCATGATAAAGAACTTGTATTATTTGCCATAATTAATCTACAATAATAAAATATGCTTATAAGTACATTTACCAAGTTTGTTATAATCATTAAAAGACTTTATTAAATAAGGCTCCCACTATTTTATTTCAAATTAATAACCCTTATATTTTAATTTTGGAAAGACTTTCTCTAAAGTTTTCTAGTGGGTAAGGATCCATATTTCTCCTCTTCTTAAGTTAGCTTTGGCTTTACTCTCAAGATTATCATTGTTTAGGTAAACAACACCTGCTAATTACATTACATGTAACTCCTCTACTTTTTTCCAATCATCTTATGATTTGTCCAAATCTCTTGCCTCTAGGTATCTAATCCTATTTGAATAACCTAATTAAGTTATTAACCAATATCATAACTGGCGAATATCACTTGCTTATTTTTCGCGTTTAACCAAGATAGATACATGTACTTCGCTTTAGTAGAACCCACATTGTATCGATCGAGACTTTAACGATGGTAAATATTGGAAGGAAATCTTAACTTAATATTTTATTAAGGGGTTTTTAAATTAAATTAATCTTACCATTAATGGTAAACATTTGTCCATTTAATCCTTTAATTAATCTTATCAATATCCTATAACATGCATGCTAACACATTATCAATTGTATCATATACAAGAAAAATTATAAATGTAATGGTTATAGCCCATAAACCTAAGGTTGTTCCTCCTAAGCCAATGGGAAAACCGTAGGGAATCTAAGGGTTTGTGTCGCTTCTCAAGCTTCTTTTCCACTATAGGTAGTCTAGCATTCTTTTCCTCTAGTTCGTATCAACTTGTACAATTTACAATTATAGAAGCTCGTTTTACATATGAGGCAATAAGATGCGGAGAGAAGTCGAAGAGAAATATAGAAAGCCACAACACGCAGGCCATATTTATAAAATTACAACCTTTGAAAATAATAAATTAAATAGGTTATCGGGCTATAACCATGCATTTCCAAACATCGTACATATCAAACATAGTATATAACATGTATCTCATACAATCGTATCAACCCATAAATTTATTCCTAAATCCATATCGTACAAGTGGCTCTGATACCACTTTGGGACCGCCAGTACACCCCTTGACGCAGTGAAAAAAGTATTCCAGTGATCCACAGCCAGTGATCCATGTATGAAGAATGAATTAGGTTGAAATAAGTTTGAAAATATATCTTCTTTATTGAAAACGTTGAAAGGATGTTGCTAATTCGATGTTGATTCCAAGCCATAATGAAAACGTCTCGGTCTCTACGTAGTCCACCTCGTAAAAAATGAATAACCACTTTCTTTTAAACTTTTCAGAGTGAAATAAAAATAATTGCTAGACTTTTTAAATTGTTAAGTTGGTAACCTTAACACACTAATGGATTATCATTCTTTTATCCTTTTTAATATCACATATTAAGAAAAAGAAAATCAAGATTGTTATCTTATCAATAAAGAATGCAAATGGAAAGTTAGAAAAATGAATTATATTCTTTACAAAAAAAATATAGGATTTTTCACTTATTAATAGAGAATGAAAATGGAAAGTTAGAAAAAGGAATTATATTCTTGCCAAAAGAATATTAATTTTCATATCTTTTATATTTTGATCGAAATTAATTAATATAACTGTTTATATTAATATATTCTATAAAATATATACAATTAATATTTTTTATAAATCAAATTCATATATTTTGACCGAAATTAATTAATATAACTATTTCTATTAATAAATTTGGTAAAATATATACAATTAATATTTTGCATGAATCAAATTCATATATTAATTTTATCTATTTTCTCTATTTGTGTACAATAAGTTCGTAAATATGATGTGTTTAATATTTAACTATCAAATTAAATTAATTCAACAATTAATTTAATTCATGTGACAACTAAATACAATACCAAATGTATTTGGATTTTGTTCGTTTGAACTATAGGGTGTGACCTTTTAGGCTCTTGTAACATTGGTAGTAATACTATAACGTTTCTAACATTACAAGTAATGAGTGACATCTAGCAATGCATCATTGCCACCCAAGTTAGAAGAAGTCGTGGTTCGACATAACCTTTATGTGATAATCTTTTCATGTATTATATAATTTATCCTTAATATCTAGATTGGACACAAGTCATGGAATAGTCACACTTGTATAGTCCAATATCATATTTATTGATTTTCTGAGCAGAATACAATAAACAAATAAGTGTGATATCTCATATCAACTTATTCCAGGATGACCATGCATTTCTGGTCTTACTCTATCAAGAGGCCTAAGATATTGCTCCCATTATGTATGAGGGATAAATCTTATCTTGATCAACCGTATCCCATTACATGGATTGTGGTATATCCAACATTAGTCTTTATAGTACAGCCTATTATGATAGACTTTTTGACTATATCAAAATATATGACTCATAACGTTGGGACAATGATGACCTCAAGTCTAAGGATCATATACATAGTTATCACTATGAGTAATATTGTAACACCTTGAATAATTTAAGTCTATTTTTGTAAAGTCTAACATAAATGGGTGTCTACTTCAATTGCTGAGTGTTCTAGGTTTGTGTTTGAGGTCTTGGGTTCAAGTCCCACTTCAAATGTTGTTATTTTTTAATCCTAGCCTTATCCCTATTGGGTAGGCTTATGTAATATTCTTTGTTAACCTATATTAGAATGAGCCTGCTGATTCAAGTGGTAAGGTGTTAGCTTGTCTGAGGTTCTGTGTTCGAACACTCATGCAAGCTAAGAATGTAATTTTTGCTTTAGTGTGTATCAGTCGTGTGGTGGAATTTGAACGGATTTGAAATTCTGAGAGTGGATGAGGTTAGTGGTCAATTTTTAGGGGATTTAGTGGTTAGTAAAGTTGGGGGATTTGTGATGTAGTGGGAGTTATTCAAATTAGATTAATTTTATTTTTTCTCTCTTCTTTTAAAACTTTCTAATGTTAGTTTCCCTCTTCTCCTTTTTTTTTCTGTATCTTATTTTTGCTTCTTTTTTTCTCTCAATTTCTGATCAATCAATCTATTGTCCTTTTCGTGGGGGAATTCGTTATATCATTTGTTTTTCGTTCGTGTGGGTAAGTGTAAGTGTAATCAGTTAGTTTCCTCTTCTTTCTGCTTGAATTACTGTAACGGAACGAAATGGTGAAATTAATTTTCTGTGTACGTATTGCGCAAGAGTAGACGGTGAACCTGTGGTTTTCGATCCAATGGTTTAAGTCGTGATTGTAACTGTTCTTGTCAATAATAAGTTGTGTGCATTGTTTCGGGTGATGTTGTCGATTCGTAATTTGATTGCTAAAAAGGTGTTGGGTATTTTGTATTCAGGTGCTGTTGGTCTCAAGAGTGGTTTTGCATCAAAATCGTACCAGGTGTCTACCCCTAATGCGAGAAAACGAGGTTCGACGAAAGCCAAAAATTAGGTCTGTCGACGCCACACAGGCGTGTGGCCGGCTGTGTGGCTGGCCTATACGAGACACGGCCGTGTGATTGATGAAGGTGTGGCCATACACTTGACACGAGTAAGAGGTTCTAGTACAGCAGCCATCTAGGGGTCGTGGACCCGCTAGGGGTGATAATAGTATGGGTCGAGGACAAAGAGCACCGGGCAGAGGTGCTAGTCAGACTGAGGCGAGGCAACCTGCACTGGTTTATACTGCTCGACGCCGAGAGGACAGGGACACCCCTAATGTAATTACGAGTACGTCCTTTATTTTTGATGCTCCATATACTACTTTGATAGACATAGGTTCTACACACTCCTATGTAACTAGTTCTGTGTCTGAGAACTTGGAGATTTTTGTTGAGTGTACTTCTGGTGAGATTACTGTACTGAGTCTGTTGGGGCAATCTGTTTAAGTTAGTAGACTTTATTGGAATTTTTCGTTGGAAGTAAAAGGTGTTGTGTTTCTGAAAAATTTGATGAAGCTACCATTTGGGGAGTTCAACTTAATTCTGAGTATGAACTGGTTAGTTGAGCCCGAGTTAGTTTAGACTACGCGACTAAGAGGGTCGTTCTGAGGACCGAGGATGACAAGGAAATAGTTTTGATCAGTGAGCGTCGAGATTATCTGTCTAATGTGATCTTTGCTTTTGTGGGCAAAAAATTAGTTCGGAAAGGGTGTGAGGCGTATTTAGCCTACGTCAGTGTTTTATTTTCTAGGGACTTTTCGTCGGGGATATCAGAATAGTGAGAGAATTTTTGGATTTTTTCCTGAGGAGTTACTGGGTTTACCTCTGAATCAAGAAGTTGAGTTCGACATTGAACTTCTACCGGGTATAGCTTCGGTGTCCATGGCTCCACATCGTATGGCACCGAAGGAGCTTACAGAGCTTAAGGCCCAACTTCAAGAGCTTCTGAATCGTGGTTTTATCCGCCTTAGTGTGTCTCCAAGAGGGGAACCGGTTCTATTTGTGAAGAAAAATGGTGGTACCATGAGGATGTCCATCGACTACTGACAATTGGCTAAACTGACTGTGAAGAATAAGTACCCACTTCTGAGGATTGAAGATCTGTTTGATCAGTTTTGTGAGGCTACGGTATTGTAAAAAATAGATCTCCTTTCTGGGTATCATCAGCTTAGAGTTAAGGAAGCTGATATTTAGAAAATGACATTTAAGACTCGTTATGGGCACTACGAGTTCCTAGTTATGCCCTTTGGTTTGACAAATGCTCCGGATGCATTTATGGATCTGATGAACCGAGTTTTTTAACCATATTTGGATCAGTTCGTCATAATCTTCATCAACGATATTCTAGTGTACTCTAAGACTGAAAATCAGTATGATGAACATCTTAGAGTAGTGTTTCAGATAATCTGAGAGAAACAACTCTATGTTAAGTTGAGTAAATATGAGTTCTGGTTGCGAGAGGTAACTTTTCTGGGGCACGTGGTTTCTGCTGAGGGTATCCGAGTTGATCCTAGAAAGATTGAAGCTATGTTTGAGTAGAAGCAGCTTAAGAACATTTTTTAGATTCGCAGTTTTCTAGGACTTGCGGGTGATTATCGGAGGTTTGTTGAGGGATTTTCATTGATTCCAGCTCCTCTGACTAAGCTTTTATGCAGGAATATTCCTTTCATTTGGACTGATGCGCAACAATGGAGCTTCGAGAAGCTCAAGTCTATTTTTACTCAGACTCCAATTCTGATACAACTTGAATCTGGTAAGAAGTTTGTGGTGTATAATGATGCGTCACACGTCGATTTGGGATGTGTTTTGATGCAAGATGGTAATGTTGTGGCTTATGCGTCCCGACGGATTACGTCACACGAGGGAAATTATTCGACGCATGATCTCGAGTTAGTTACCGTGGTGTTTATGTTAAAGATCTGGAGGTACTATATGTATGGTGAGGGGTGTATTATCTACACTGATCACAAAAGCCTCAAGTTCCTCCTTACTAAAAAGGAGTTGAATCTTAGACAATGTCGATGGGTTAAGCTGCTCAAAGATTATGACTGCACGATAGAATATCATCCCGATAAGGCCAATATAGTGGCCAATACTCTCAGTCGTAGAGTAATGACTGATTTGAGGGCGATGTTCGCTCATCTAAGTTTGTTTGATGATGGGGGTCCATTAGCTGAGTTACAAGTTAAGTAGACTTGGATTGGACAGATTCGGGAAAAGCAGTTAAGGGATGAGTCTTTAGGTCTGCTGTTTCGTCAAGTTGAGAGTGACAGTACTTCTGATTTTAGACTGGATAAAGATAGAGTTCTGTGTTTTCAAGGACGGGTTTGTGTACTGAACGATTCTAATTTGAGGCAGTCAATTCTGAAAGAAGCGTATATTAGTCCTTATGCTATGCATCTCGGTGGTAATAAGGTGTATTGGGATCTTCGTAAGCTATATTGGTGACCGGGTTTGAAATGAGAGGTAACATATTTTGTAGCTCGTTGTTTGGCGTGCCAGCAGGTTAAGGCTGAACACCAGTTGCCTTCAAGTTTGCTTCAACCTGTTAAGATTCCCTTGTGGAAATGAGAGCAGGTGACGATGGACTTCGTTTGTGGGTTGCCATTGACACCCGCTAAAAATGATTCTGTTTGGGTCATCGTGGATCGATTGACTAAGTCCACCCATTTTATTCTGGTTTAGACGGACTACTCTCTATAAAAGTTAGCGAAGCTCTATATTTCTAAGATTATAAGACTGCATGGGATTCCGATTTTGATAATATTCGATAGGGATCCTCGCTCCACTTCTCGGTTCTAGAAGAATCTGCATGAAGCTCTGGGTTAGAGATTGGACTTCAGTACTACATTCCATCCTTAGACAGATGGTCAGTCTGAGAGGGTTATTCAGACACTGAAGGATATGCTTCGAAGCTATGTGATTTATTTTCGAGACAGTTGGGAGGAATTTCTGCCTTTAGTTGAGTTCGCTTACAACAATAATTTCCAGTTTAGAATTTAGATGGCACCTTACGAGGCTTTGTATGGTCGTAAGTGTCGTACTCCTCTATGTTGGACTAAATTGGGTGAGTGACGGATTTTGGGTCCTGAGTTAGTTTCTGAGACTGAAGATAATGTTAGACTGAGTAGGGATCGTCTGAAGGAGGCTTCTGATAGATAGAAGTCTTATGCGGACCTGAAAGGGAGAGATGTCGAGTACTCTAAGGATGACTTCGTATTTCTTAAAGTATCGCCATGGAAAAAGGTTTTGCGGTTCAGTCGTAAGGGCAAGTTAAGCCCTAGGTTCATTGAGTCGTATCAGATTCTGAAATGTGTAGGACCGATTGCTTATCAGTTAGAGCTACCTCAAGAGTTGGATCGTATCCATGATGTGTTTCACGTCTTGATATTGAGGCAGTATCGGTCTGGCCCATTTCACATTGTCTTTATTGAAAAGATAGAGGTTAGACCAGACCTGACTTTTGAGGAGGAGCCGGTTTAGATTTTGGATCAAGATATTAAGATTTTGAAGATGAAGTTCATACCGTTGCTTAAGGTTATGTGGCAGAATCATGGCACTGAGGAAGCCACGTGGGAACCTGAGGACTCAACATGTCAGTAGTATCATCATCTCTTCTGATCAGGTAAATTTCGAGGTTGACATGTCTTTTAGGGGGTAGAGTTGTAATGCCCTAAATAATTTAAGTTTGTTTTTGTGAATTCTAACATAAATGAGTATCTACTTGAGTGGCAGAGTGTTCTGGGTTTGTGTTTGAGGTCTTGGGTTTAGGTTCCACTTTTGGAAAATGTTGTTATTTTTTAATCCTTGTCTTATCCTTGCTGGGTAGGCTTATGTAATATTCTTTGTTAACCCATACCAGAATTAACCCTCTGGTTCAAGCGGTAAGGTGTTAGCTTGTTTGAGGTTTCGTGTTTGAACACCCGTACGAGCGAAGAATGTAATTTTTGCTTCGTTCTGTATCGGTCGTGTGGTGGAATTTGGATGGAGTTGAAATTCTGAGAGTGGATGAGGTTAGTGGTCGATTTTTGAGGGATTTGGTGGTTAGTGGAGTTGGGGGAGTTGTGATGTAGTAGGAGTGTATTCAAATTAGATTAATTTTATTTTTTCTCTCTATTTCAAAACTTTCTGACGTTAGTTTCCCTCTTCTCCTCTTTTTTTTTCTGTATCTTCTTTTTGCTTCTTCTTTTCTCTCTATTTTTGATCAATTAATCCATTGTCCTTTTCGTGGGCGAATTCGTTAAACCATTTGTTTTCCATTCGTGTAGGTAAGTGTAAGTGTAATCGGTTAGTTTCCTCTTCTTTCTGCTTGAATTACTATAACGTTACGAAATGGAAAAGTTGATTTTCTGTGTATGTAGTGCGCAGGAGTAGATGGTGAACCTGTGGTTTTTGCTTTAACGGCTTAATCGTGATTGTAGCTGTTCTTATCAACGGTAAGTTGTGTGCATTGTTTCAGGTGATGTTATCAATTTGTAATTTGATTGCTAAAAAGGTGTTGCGTATTCTTTTTTTAGGTGCTCGTAGTCACAGGTGTGGTTGCGCATCAAAACCGTACCAGGTGTGTACCCCTAACGCGAGAAAACTAGGTTCAGTGAAAGCTAAAAATTAGGTTTGTCGAAGCCACACAGGCGTGTGGCCGGTCGTGTGGCTGGCCGTGTGTGAGACACGGCCGTGTGATTGACAAAGGTGTAGCCATGCACTTGACACATTTGTATAACATTGCGAGTGTCGTGTGGGCCACACGGGCTCGGCTAGGTTGGGCGTGTGGGCTACACGGGTGTGTGGGCCCACACAGGCATGTGGGCTTAGGATTTTAAAATTTTTCCTAAGGTTGCACGAGTCGTTCCGAATGACTGTGGACCAACCGTAAGGTTGGTAAGGGCTAACCAAACCCTAATTCTTGTGATATGATATTTTGATAGCCTTATCTGAGTGGGAATGTGATAGGTATGTCTAACTGTTCTATTTGAGTATATATGATATTTGCATATGAGCATGTTAAGCATGTTAATTCTATATTTTATATTTGTATTTGGCGGGGAATTTACATATGTGGAGAAAGTGAACTGTACGGTGACCTTTCGCTTATATTATGGTAGCTTGATTGCATATTATTCTGTTATGTGTCGCATAGACACTATATGGTGTGTTGGGATGGGCGATTGTTTTTAACCCTACATAATGTGATGGGATGGTCGGAGATGGTGTGTAGAGGATAAGGGTAGGATTCCGTATATTTGTTTTATTTATCTAATTCTGTCATCTGTATTTGTTATGGACTTAGGTCTAAATCTTTATCTGACTGTTTATGAAATTCTGTGTCTATTGCATGACTATTTCTGTTGGGTTACACACTAAATTTACGAAAAATCACATCTGTTTGTCTGTTCTATTCAGGTAATCCACAGACTTATGCAGGTCGTTACAGCAGAGGCTAAGCGGTGTCCACTCGACAGGGAACTGTTTTTATTTAGTAGTAACAATTTTATTTTAAAATCTGGTTTTCTTGAGAGTTGTAATTTTTGGGACTTTCCAGACTGTATGGAATAACTTTTGGTTTTGGATTTTGTTTTGCTTTCTTTTTCACAACATTGACAAAAACACTTTACGTAAACAAATGGTTTTTTTTTTGAAAACTCGAGCTTGGTTTTGTTTTAAACGATTTTCAAACTTCTGCTACGAAATAAATGGTTAACTTTAGAGCACAACTTATAAAGGTTTCAGTAATATATAAATGAAATTTTTCCATATAACTTGGACGTTTTATCAAATAACTATAAATGGTTTTATCGATGTATCGTCGGTTTCAAAACCCTTCTTCGTAACACTCTCGGGTTTGGTCATAATGTTTAGGTTGTGTTTGAGATGTTACAAATATTGTGACTATTACATAATAATTCAAGAAATATACTCATAGCGGGTTAGTCCAATATGTTGCTCCCTAACACATACTCATGTATTGATTTTGACATCCCCATGTCAATGAAAATTCTTTGTCATCAATTAACTATACATTAGTCTTAATGCATTATTGTTGTTGAAGCCCACAATAATACTTGACTAAATACCTTTTTAAGAATAATCATATTTTCTTAGGATTTTATTACAATTCTGTTTATTTATATACACAGAAAAAGAAACTGAAATAATAATGGCAATGTCTTATATTAATAAATAAGGTAAACTGAGTATGTGATTACAATTATCTCATGATTGGTCTTTGGACATACTCTAACACTAGTAACTCCCTTTTTAACAACTAGTCTTAATTTACACATTTAACCTCTACTTTAAACAATATTCCAAATTAGTCTCTATTAATTTTTACTCATACCCTATTCATTAATACCATTATTATTAAATTTTATTATTATTATTTTTAATATTATTAGCTAATTATTTATTTTATCCTATTTCAGCTTCTACAACACAAAACCCGATTTTTCTCTCTAGCTCACAATCTAATGCCCATTTCTACTAACCCAGTTTTTAGGATGTGACATGTTCATTCAATACAATCCTATTTTACCTCATTGTTACCATTGTGTCTTCTTAATGATTAATATGATCACTTTCAACAAATGACTGTGATAAATTGCTCGTTCGAGAACAAGCAACCCGTGACTACGTTCCATATTTATCAATCCACACAAAGCCAATGAGAGGATATCGTTAACTCTTTAATTGAGCTATGAATTCTATTGTTGCTAGTAAAACCATGCCATACACAAGTCATGTACCTAACATACAAGCTATGGGCTCGATCATCTTTAGAGCATAAGCCTCCACTTATATCTATGCATGGTCAATGACTAACTCAAGATTTAGGTAAACCAGACCATTAACGTCACAAACATTAGTTTACAAGCGGATTCAAAATTAATTCATCTTGAGTCCAGTCCAATGTATCATTCTTCTAATGAATACATCTATGTCTCTACCCGTGGAGTCAACTGCTTTGATGGCCATGATTAGTCATCTCCCGAATTGGAATTGTAGATGACATAATAATCATTTTACGTATTTAAATTAAATGCTCACTTTGATTCTTTTACAGGATTATGGACTCATTTAGATTATCTACTGATGCAAGTTGTCTTTCTCGCGCTGTAAATGTTCTTACAGTGTAACTTATCATCAGTTTGAACTTAGACAATCAATGAATTAATATTTGTTTGTCACAATTTTGCTATGCATGCAAAACATGAAACACAGAAATACAAAAGACATAATAGTGAAATGTGAAAATAAATTTATTTATTTATTCATCGTTCAAATACATAGAAAACAATTACATGTTTACTGCAATATGGGAATATTTTTTGACAATCTTCCAATTTCCCTAGCGAAGTAAAAGTGTCATGTTTTGCATTCTCATATCCTCGACGTGTTTGTTAAAACTCTTAGTTACAAGAGTCTTAGCAAATGAATCCTCAAGGTTATATTTAGAATCTACTTTCACCACATCTACTATTCTTTCGGCTAAACATATATCTGGACGTATCCAAAGCTAGCATACATAAGGCTTCCAACTACCAAAGTATAGGGAACCCTACTCATATGCTCTCTTCCTACTCACATGCTCTATTTCTTCCGCTGTCTTAAGACAATCATCCAAAGAAAAATGAAAACTTGAAGCAGTCGGTTGAGCACTTAGCTTCGTGTTAGTTATTACGAACTGTTCCAGTGCCTTATCGATGTATGAAGCTTGTGATAAAGTTATCATTTTATTCTTTCAATTACTAAGGATTTGAATTCTAAGAATATAACTAGCTTCACCTCAAGTTTTTAATGCTAAACTGCTGAGATAACCATAATTTAATATATGACAATTCTCCTACATAGTTTCTGATAAGTAGAATATCATCAACATATAAAACGAGGAAGACACCTTTTTGTCCTTTATACGCTTATAAACGAACCATCAACATTTTACTCAAACCCAAAAGTCTTGATCATTTGATCAAATCTTTTATTCCATAAGCTAGACGTATGCTTAAGTCCATAAATGGATCTTAACAGTTTGTGAACTTTTTGCTCTTTTCCTTTGGAAACATAGTTAGTGGGCTGAGCCATGTAAATGGTCTCATCATGATAGCCATTCAAGGATGTTCTCTTGACATCCATTTACCAAATCTCATAATCGAGAGCATTGACAATGGATAAGAGTATGCAAATAGACTTGAGTATAGCTGCCAGAGAGAAGGTCTCATCGTAATCAATGCATTCTTTCTATGTGAATCCTTTCTTTACATGTCTAGCTTTACTTGCTTCCATTTTCCTTCTCACGTTTCTTTTCTTTTTGTAGATCCACATACATCCTATGGGTTTAATCCCAACCAGTAAGTTTACAAGTTCCCACATCATATTGGATTCCAAAGAATCCATCTCGACATCCATAACCTATTTCTAGAGCTTGGAATCAACGTCATGCATAGCCTCATCATAAGTGAGTGGATCATCATCCTTGTGACTGCGTTCTAATTATAAATACTACCATCATAGATGAAGAAGTCTAGTTTCTTAGAAACTCTCCCACTACGTGGATTCCCTTATGTTGTTGATTGTTTGTAGGTCTTTCCACAAATTTCTCAAGAATTGAACTTGGTTATTGTTCTACAACTCATGAAAGTTCCTCAAGTGCCACTTTACTTTGAGGCTTAAAGTTATCTATGTAGCTTTCCTCAATGAAAGTAGCATGAGTAGGAACTTTAATCATATTATCTTTCGAATTATGGAAAAATCCACCTTTTGTTCCTTTCGAATATCCTACCCGTATCTATCGTCTGAATAGAGTTTCGAAGTATTACCAAATGAGTTGGAACCTTTTATAACAAATAACATTTAAACTATCAATTAAATTCCACAAATACATATAATATTTATAATGAAAGAAAACATCCAATTACGGGCCTTAAATTGAGCTTTCAAAGTCTTAAAAGTAAGTTACAGCATTCAGGGACCAAATCGGAATAAATTAAAACATTCAAAGAAAATAAAAAAATTTAAAATAGGGTCACACGGCCGTGTGACACGATCCAAACTATGTGGTACTGGGCACAGCTATGTCACGACCTGTATGCCAGGCTGTGTATCTTTCGAAACGATACCACATGGTTGTGTCGCCAGCTGTGTGCTAGCTCGTGTAACAATTGATGTTGGGTCACACGGCCATGTCGCAGGCTGTGTGTTAACCTGTGTAAAAACGGCATCTATACATGCTTAGGGGACATGCCAGTGTGTGACACACGGCCGTGTGATAGCCTGTATTCCAGACCGTGTGTGCCCATAACTGACCCAAATCATGCTTATTTTTTTCCCATTTGCTTAGGTACCTAAACACATTCAAATAAAAAACTTTATAAGCCAACAACCACCTTTCAAAATACTCAAACATGTCAAAGAAATCAACCTATGTACCTAACCAATGTGCCATCATTGGCACCACAATACATTTCATGACATTTCACATTCAAAGTTGCGTGTACAAGACACAATTTAAACATCATAATCATCTATTTAATTTCATGCCATAGTTTAACTTAATGTCAAAATATTTCATTCTTGATGAACAAGCTCACTTAGGTAAAACATGTATATTTCCATTTGTTGTTCAAACACACATCACAAGCTCAAGTATAGCTTACTCAAAACTAGGAACTAATATCACCTATACAAAAAGGGTCCTATTATATGCCATATATACCAAACCAAATTCACAGTCTACCAAGAATATCTAAATTGTGTGAATTCTTATGTTGATCCGATCTTCCGAGCCCACAGAATGTAATCTACAAAAATGAGCCAAATACAGGTAAGCTTGAATAAATCTTAGTAAATTCGTTTAATTAATCAATATAATTTTCCAACTAAACATAACAATCAACTTGTAACTAAACAATAAAATTCTCGTAAATTGTAACTTTCGTCAGAGAAGTGATAATCAGTAAAGTATTTCAGTATTTATTTTCGAATCATCAGTTCAATGAGATTTTATTCAGTATAATCAGTGGATAATGCTCATTTAAGAAACTTTCAGTAGAATTAGTGGGTATGGCTCGATTGAGCATACTTTCAGTAGAATCAGTAGGGTATGACTCGATTGAGCGTACTTTCAGCAGAATCAGTGGGTATGGCTCGATTAAGCATACTTTCAGTAGAATCAATATCCCATTGTTATCAAGATCATATTGTCATACATTATAACATTTAATAAAATTATATTAACATAGAATATAAAAATCATTAAAAGTATAAATAATCGTACGAACTTACAGGATTCATTTGCAGTACCGGCTCAAAGTATCTCAATTAATGATCAACATAATTTCAATTCATTGTTTCCATTTTCAATTACACACATCTATATAATCTAATATTATAAAATTAGGTTCATATATTACATTTAAAAATTTTACTAAAATTAAACTGAACGAACTTACCAGACTAACTATAGCAATAACGGAAGTTTATGGACTATTCAATAATTTTCTCTTTTCCTCGATTATTAGCTCGTCCTTGATCAAAATAATAATTTCATTCAATTATCAATTTCCAGCAACATAATTAATTATTTTATGCAATTAAATCCTTTTTAAATTTTTTACAAAATTACCCCTAACATTTTACTTTTATGCAATTTAGTCCCTAAGCTATATAATCAACAAAAAATTACTTTGCAAAATAATCCTATTTAGAATTCGAGCTATATAATCTACCATAAAACTTCAAGAATATCCAAAACTCATCAATGGCATAATCCATAATCCTTAACCATTTTGAAAACGGAGATACAGTTTAGCTGTACCTAGTTGTAACGATCTCAAAAACATAAAAATTACAAGAAACCGATTAAATTGGCTAACCAAATTGAAGAACAAGCTTGGCTGAAGCTTCCTTCACCTTTAACAATGGTGTTCCAGCATTTTTGGGAGAAGAATAAAAGAAATTACATTGTAATTTAGCTTTTATTTTAATTATAATTCATTTATTTACAAAATTACTATTATAACGTTTTAATTATAACATATATAATTTATAAAACATATCCATAAATGTCCAATATATAAGTATATGGTATAAGTACCGTCTAAGGAAGGTTTAATTGCACAATTAGTTCTTGAATTGTTTCAAATTATTGATTAATTAAGCTTTATTTTAATTTAACCCTAAACTAATTAGGACTAAATGAGTGAATAGCCCAAAAGTTAGTGGATTTAATGATGTCACCACCGCTTGGACTTTTTGATCATGGTTTAATCACCATTTTGGTCCCTTTAGTATTTTAAATCTATAGCAATTAACTTTTACCTCTTTTACAATTAAATCATTTTACCTTAACTAAGCAATTAATCGTAAAAATCACCAGAACAAACTTCAATTCACCTATAATCAGACCTTGTAAATATTTAATAAAAATATTTACAGCCTTAAATTATGGAAACGAGGTCCTAATACCTTATTTTCAATAACCATTTGACTTTTGAACTGAACCACTTATACTAACTTTTAATACAGTTAGTTAAAATTCCTCAAATCAAAATTCAATATAAAAATTATTGTTGACTCGTATAATTTAAATACTAATTATACGAACTCACTCGTCAAATTTGTGATCCCCAAACCACTGTTTCTAATATAACATAATATAAATATTATAAACAATTACAAAATATATATATATATAAGGAGATGGGTAATTAAAATAAAATTTTCAACCAAGGTTTCCATAATTCTATTTCTAGAAAATAAATGAAAAACAAAAATTAGATAGTTTTTCATCACAATGAATTCTTAGGTTCTTCAACCACCATCACTCTTTCTTCTCCTCATCATGAACTCCATTTGGAAAAATTACACAATTTGAAGTGGGTTGAAGCCTTAGGCGAAACAAGAGTTATGTTGACAAGGTATCCCTGAGTTTTTTATAGCCATGGCTGAGGCGGAGTCCTTTATAGAGTTTGGTCGAGGAAAGACAAGTTCGAGTCTTCCAAGCCTAAAATAGGAAATGATAGGGGAAACCACGAGAAAGATGGAAATGGAAATGGTGGGAATGATAAGAATGGTGGAAATCGAAAACCACCTAATGGGAAGTGAAAGCGCAACAATAGATCAAAGAGGCTAGTGAAATGCTTCATTTGTAATCATCTACATATGGTGAGGGATTTTCCAAAGAAGTTTGTGTTTTCTGCCATGAAGGGGATAATGAGATAGAGCATCAATAAAACTTGGTTTGATTGTACGTTCTGTCGAAGCTAAGAGGATCAAAGAGAATGAGAATAAGTTAGTGATGTGTTTTTTATGTTGTAGTCTGCATAAGATGCGGGATTGTCTAGAGTAATCTAAGTTGTCCATGGGCAGTAAAGAAATTGAAGCAGAGCTAGAGAGTGAGGCTTTAAAGCTTGAACAAATGATACTCAATTTGCTAAAGCAAAGAAGGATTGCACGCAGAAAGGGTTGATGTTTGTGGATATCAAAATTGTAGGTCAAAGGAAAAATGCTCTTACTAATACAAGAGCATCACACTTATTCATATCCGAAAAAGTAGGGGGTAAACTTGGTCTCTCGATAAGAAAATCAACCAAGAAGATCAGGATTGTTAATTCCAAAGAGGTCCCAACTGTAGAAATAGCACAAGCAGTTGAACTGTAGATCGATCAATGGAAAGGCAAGGAAGACTTTGAGGTAATACACTTTGATGATTACGACTTCGTGCTTGGATTGAATTTCCTTGACAAGATTGATACTTTGTCGATTTTTTTGTTGACTGTATTTGTATATTGGATACTTGACAACAACAATGCGTTGTGTCGGTAAGTTGAGACATAAGGAGCAAACCAAGGTGGTTTCAACAATCCAGCTAGCCAAGGATGTTTCGTATTGTGGGAATATTAACCTGGTAGATTAGAGTACTATAAAGACCTCTTTGGAAATGTTAGAAGGTTAGAATACCAATCTAAAACCTGTTGAGTTAATTAGTAGGGCTACCACCTCTGAGAGAGGTGGGTTGTGCATCAGACTTTGGGGGAAAAGTGGTGATGCAAATTGAACACTGGAACAGAGTAAATGCTACGAGTGAGGTACATCTCAAACACATATCTAGTGTTTTACATTATGGACTATCGTTGGCTTGGAAAAGTTACAGGGGCCATCTTAAAGTTCTAAAGCAAGTAAGTTGAGAGACTTACAAAATAGAGCTAGAGCCAAGGCTTAAGGTTAACTTGATGTTCAATGTAGGCATGCCTAAGCCTATTTGTACGGATCAAAAGGATCCCAATTGAGGCAAGTCATAATGGGGACAAGTAAGATTGATGGCCTCTAACGATCAATATGTACAAAAGAGAGAAATAATTTTAGTTAGACTATTATGGAGACATAAGCTGAGGCAAATATTTCGAGAGGCGGAACGACCTAACAGAAAGATTAGTTGGGAATCAGTCGAGGAATCGAGACTGTTCCTAAACGAGTCAATCATTGTCATTCTAAGGACGCGACGAGGGTATCACGAGAATAGGTGGGGGAGAATGTTATAGGCTGTAGATTAAAGCCTGTGACCACTCCGCACAGAATGTCCCATGGATGCCAATTGATTAAATGGGGCTCATTTGACCTATTTGAACCAGTCCGACTCAGGGAACATACAGAGAATCCTATCTACTTAAAGCTTTGGTAGCCCAGTGAAGCACTCCAGTAAAACTAGAGTTACCAGAGTAATTAATGTAAATCCTAAGGGATAAAGATGTATAGAGTTTAAATCCCTTATGACTCTCATCTTGTAGATAGGCACAAATCTAGACCGTTGATGTAACTTAATCTGTACCGTTGGATTTGAGGGAGCTCAACTATAAATAGAGGTCTTCCCCCTCATTTGTATTCACTTATTTGTAATCTTCAAAGTAATAGATTAATTTTGAGAGCATTTACTCAAAACAGTTGGTGTGCACTAATTTTCTGTGGCTTTTTGTTCGTTCGTAGCTTCTTTTGTCTTTCAAGTTTGCTTTCGCTTTGCTTTGCTGTCTTAGAGAATTTCTACAAGAATTCTCATTTCTTTCTCTATTTGGTCCTTGTTTTTATTTTGTGTTTTATTCTGTTTCTTTCCTTTTCATTTTCTTGGACACTTGTTTTGTATCATAGGGCTTACTTTATTTAGTGACGACTGGTTTTTATCTTAAAAAATTGTTTAAAAAAGAAATATTTTAAATATTTTATTTTATGTTAAAATTATATATCTAAAATGTTTTGTAAACAAGTCAATTTAGGGTTTGTACTTTGTACTTGATTTACTTACATTTTTTTAATTTTTACATAATATATTTAAAGTGTGTTGCTATTTAAATGTGACAAATCCTCTCTTGCAACTTAAGCTTTGCTGGCTTAAGAGCTATTACTAGAGATCATAATGGCCTTTGGATAGTAGACCAACATAAGTTTATTGGAATCATTTTAAATGTTGCTACTAAGCTATGGGGTCTTAGAGATGGTCTTCAACTTGCCAAAAGTTTACATCTCTCTCATATAATTGTTGAGCTTGATGCTCTTGTTGTTGTGAACGTATTCAAAAGTTATACCTTTTACCATTAACTTTTTAAGAACTTTTATTAGTGATCAAACTTTGAAAGTTCATAATCACTCACCAAATTTTATGTTTTTCAAATTAATTTTATTAATTTGATATTCATTGTCGATGGTTCTGGTTTATTGTCAATATACTTTTTATATCAACTTGATTACCAATTTATTTAAAAAAATCGGCATAATAATTTTTTTCTATATTTTATTATAATATTAATAAATTAAATAATTAATCATTTTACTATTCAAGAGATTTGAATTTAGTTACATAACTATTAAAACTATCAATTTAGTAACTTAACATTAGTGATATAAAAATTTTGATCAACTTTCCATCATTTACTAACAATTGAATGATGCGGTAATGCAATGCACATATTAAATGGTACATAATATTATCATTTCTTCTAATAAATTATTTTGTTATTTTTTAGAATTAAAACATGTTGAGATAATATTTGAATAAACATTAAAATTTACTTTACAAGATTTTGTTTTAGGAAATTAAAATGATATTTTTTATTTTATTTTAATTATACCTTTTAAATTTTGATGAATAAATCAATAGATTAAAAGTATTAAAAATTATTATGTAAAGTTTGTATTCATTTCATCCAAATAAATTGAAATACATTTTCCGAACAACATCACCAAATGAATAAATTCTTATTAAAATATAACTATATAATTTGTAAATGTATAAAAAAAACTCATTAATATCTTATGAAGATATTGATGTTTCAATGATGAAATAGCTATATATATAACTATATAATTTTAAACTATAACTACTAACTATGGTATCCCTAAATCTAAGACCTAATCTAACACACAAAACTAGAGTCAAGAAATTCTAAACTTACCAAAGATTCAAGAGCATTGAAAATTTTAGCAAAGTCTTAGAGCAATTAAAACATATTCAAAATTTCGACTTAGTTTTAGCTCGACTAGCATTGTTATTGTTGCCAATGCAGGAGGACGTGGGTTCAAACGTGCTGAAGCACATTTATTCTTCTATTTAAGGGTTGCAATGGGTTATAGGTAGTTCTAAGTATTGTATCAATTTAAAAAATTTCAAATACTTTCACAATTGAATTAGATTTAAAAAAAAATATTCTCAAAATCTCTCACCAAGGATAAAGCCAAATTCCACAACACTACTAAGGCGCCTTAAATATAAACAAGGAAGCAAAGCGTAGAGGGAAAATTCAAAATGGCACAATTCCACAACTTCGCCAATCGTCACCTTGCCAATAACAACACCTCACCAAGATCGAGCCATGTAAACATACATACGCATAAAACGTGGATAGGGATGAAGTTAGAAAATTTTTCTAAGAGGTCAAAATTAAGTTGTATATTTTTATGAGAGTTTAAATGCAATTTCACAATTTTAATAACTTATATTTTTATAATTTTTAAAAGATTAAATTAGAATTTTATAATTTTTGGGGGCTAACGTGTAATTTTATTTTTAATCAATTAAAATCTTGTGAAACTTAAAGGACCAATATTGAAATTTTACATTTTAGGGGGGTTGGGACCCCTACAAGCCTCATAGCTCCGCCCTTGCACGTGGAACTCCCATGATTTACCTCGCTGAGGATAATGTTGAGTTAGTCTTTGCATAGCTTCTACGTGAGGCCTCGTCTAATCATCTCCATCTCATTACTACTATCTAGAGGACTATAATAATTCCCAAATGGCCAACCAAGATGAGACTTGTGCCATACACATGTCAAGAATCAAGGCTAAAAGAGGTACACTTTCACCTATAAACACTCGCCTTAGAACATGTGTTTCCCTTGCACCTTCCAAACCATTAGAACATGACTCATTTTATAACTTTGTGTATAATCTCCACTATGTGAACGGTTACTACTTCTTTTATTTGTCCTCAACACATACGATTATATATATATATGTTTTATTTGTTTCCCTTTTATGTGTTTTCTGAAGATGAAATGATTAATCAATGTTTTCAACTTGTTTATGTTTTTCCTTCTTTATATATATATATATATATATATATATATATATATTAGTTTTTTTAAGCAAAATTCAGAAATGATTGGTTTTAGTAGTATTTCTATTCATCCAAAGAAAGTAGCAAACTAATACGTATACAAAGCTACATACAAACAGATCGACATAAATCAATATATAATCAAATAAGACAATGAAAAATTTAATCTTCGAAGTTTATAATTATTTTTGAAGAAATCACAGACAATATAATCAATGCAGCAATTAAAGGAATGATATTCTAGGATCTTTAGCTATATTAGTGGATGTATTTTTGGTAGCTTACTTTGTATAGGAAATCTTGATTTGTATAGATATAGAAGTTTATTTTAGAAAAAGTGAAGAAATTTGAAAACAGGGGTCACACGACCGTGTGGCCAGGCTGTGTGACAAAGCCCAAACCGTGTGAGTATTCGATGTATGGGAACACGGTCATGTCCCTGCCCGTGTGTCCGCCTATGTTGATATTCGAAATAGGGTCACACGACTGTGTGTGCATTTGAAGTTTAGCACATGGCTATGTCGCAGGCCATGTGTCAGACCGTGTGTCTCATCCTGCACCTAATAATTTAAAAGACACACAGCTGTGTGGTGTGATCGTGTGTGGCACACAGTCGTGTGCATCACAAATTACCCCTAATGCAACCAAAATCAAACCCAATTACTTGGGCACCAAACCAAACCAATTTAAGGTACTTTCACATGATTTAATCACATTTAAAGACATTAAAATATGCCAAAAATCAATCAACCTAGGTGTCTAACCAATGTGCCATCATTGAGACTACAATTTATAAACCAAAATAAACCAAATCAAACACTTATCAATCACTAAACTCATTTGTATATAGATTCATCATGAAGAAAATAATCACATAACCAACTTGCTAACCAACCATACCATTTATGTCTATTTTCAAGAGTCCATAATTCCAATTCAAATTATCACCCTAAATGCATATATTTAGAACTACTCAAACATTCCATTTCATTCATACACATCTAAACAACTTTTATATATATATATATATACACATCATCTTAAACATTAAGCAAAAGACCTAAAGTATTTACAACTAATTCTCTAGTTTAAGGTACTAAACATATATACACGACTACAAAATGTTGCCAAATTAAGTACCAGACACATACAACATGAACAAACCAACCAAAAGTCCTAATACATGCCATTCATAACCAACTTCCAAAATGACTCAAAACATCTACCAAAATAAGAGATGGATTGTGTTATGCTCCGATTTGAACTTTTGATCTACTATACCTCTCGAAATCTACACGAGACATGATACGTAAGCATGATATGCTTAGTAAGTTCAAATACATGTAAATATAACTTCATTAATAAATTTTACTTTACATAAATCACACATGATCCCTAATCTCACTTATGTATTCAAAACTTCTTATCCACATGAACCTTAGAACATTCACATAATAGTCATTCAATTAATATCCTTTTCAATCTTTCCATTATTTTGAGGATGCCGTGGTATCTTTCAACCAAGGTCTTAAACAATCCCGAAATGATTCCACAGTATCTTTCAATCATGGTCTTTTCCTTTTCGAGTATAATGCCATGATAACTTTCAATCATGGTATTTCCCTTTTCACAATTCAAGAAATTCAATCTCCAATTTATAAATATGTATATAAGTACCAATTTACTTCACAAAATAAAATGAATTATTTTAATTGAAATACGAACTTACCTCGACTGAAATGGTTACTAAAACGGAGTCGACAACTAATCTAAAACTTTCATTTTTCCTCGATTCAATTTCGATTGACCATTTTCTTAATCTAGATAATAATTTAACTCAATTAAGCAATTCAAATAGCTTAAAATAATTAATTCAAGCCTATAGCCCATTTTAATGTGAATTTATGAAATTATCCTAATGTTTTAACTTTTACACAATTTAGTGCCTAACCTAAAACTCAAAATTTAACCACAATCAATGAAATACCAAGCTAGCTGATTTTTCCCAAGGTCCATCACAGGCCATATTTTTCATTAATTCACCCTATTTTTATTGAATTTTACCATTTTCAATAATAAGTCCCTAAACCTTAAATTTACCAAAAATCACTTAACAAAATACTTCCATTTAACTAACAAACTTAATAATCTATCAAATAAATTCAAAAAAAACTTCCAACTCATTCATGGCAAGTCCCTAAATATTTAACAGTTTCACAATTTGATCCCGGGTTGGCTAAATTAAGCTAAAATGATAACAAAAACATAAAAATCGCTAAAAATGGACCTTAAAACACATGCATGCAAGGAAAGAGGCTTGGCCAAACCTCTTGACTTCAAAAATAGTGATACATAGCTTGGAGAAGAAGAAATTACCAAATAAAAATGATGTTTTTTTTTTGTTTATTATATTTTTAACTTAACTTTTACTTTAATTAATTAATAAAACATATAATAATATAATAAATCAAATACCAACCACACTTACTATTTAATTATGGTATAACTTCCACATAAACTCATGAAACTTTAATAATTTACTATTTAACACCCTTTTAAACTAATAAACTCACTTTTGAAACTTCTACGATTTAGCCATTTTCACTTAATTAACTATCTAAACGATAAAATTTCTTAACCAAATTTAATAAAACTCTAATCAATACTCATAAATATTAAATAAATAATAAAAATACTAACTCACTTGTTAGAATCATGGTCTTGAAACCATTGTTTCTGACACTACTAAAAATGGGTTATTACAAGCCAACATAATTACTCATTGCAGTTGAAGGGAGAAAATTATGAAGAGTGGGCACAGGCAATGCAGACTATGTTGAGGGCCAAAAAGAAGGATGGTTTCATTGATGGAATTGTGAAATAACTCAGATGATTCGCCAAAAATTAAAGATTGGTGAATAGTCAATTCCGTGCTTGTTTCATGGGTATTTAACACTATTGAACCCTCTTTATGTTCAACTATTTCTCTTGTGAAGAATGTAAGAGATATGTGCGGGGAGATAAGGCAGCACTTCTCCATTGGGAATGGCCTGAGAGTGCAACAATTAAGGTTATATTTGATGAACTATAAGCTAGATGGACAGACCATAGTCAATTACTATGGAAAGCCTAAACCCATATGGGATGAAGTAAATAATTATGACAAAATATTATTGTGTAGTTGTGGTGGATGCAACTGCAATCTCACTACTGAGCTGGAAAAGAAAATGGGGGATGAAAGAGTTCATAAATTGTTTAAAAGCTTGGATGAAGAACACTATGGTACTGTGTGCGCTAATATCTTGAGTATTGACCCATTACCCAATCTGAATAGGGTATATGCAATGGTTCTTCAACAAGAATGAGTAAGGACAATGTCACGGACAAGAGAAGAGAAAGGTAACCCAATGAGCTTTGCACTTTAGGCTAGCAAACAAAATTCAGAGGGAAAATTACGGTTTGCTTGCATTACAACCGTGAGGGACATGACTCGCTCTAGTGCTACGTGACGAGGAAGTAGGAATAAGCGCAATGATGGTGGAGGACGTGATAAGGGTGGTATACCATGAGCAAATGTCTAAGATGTCACTCAGACATTTCCAATAAAGAATGGTCACAAAGGCGTCACAGATTCTGATAGAAAAAACAGCTTAGTGGTTTGAATGATCATCAATGGAGCACTTTGCTGGGAATTTTAAATTCACGAAGACTATATCTAATGAAAGGTTGACTAGTAAGCAAGGAATTTTTTCTTACATAATAAATTCAGGGGCCTCCCATCATATGACTGGCACAAGGGCTTGTCTAAGAAATCTGTCTGACATTGTCCCATGTTCATTCAGATTGTCAAATGGTGAAGTAACTGTAACACTAAAAGAATGAACAGTGCATCTTAAAGAAGGATTAAAGTTGCAACATGTTCTTTTTGTGCCTAATTTAAAATGCAATTTGATTTTTGTTTCACAACTTCTTAAAGACTTAAATGGGTGTTTCAAAATCACTAACAAAATATGTGTTATACAAGACCAAAATACGAGAAGGTTGATTGCAATGGGTGAACAACGTGAAGGGCTGTATTTTCTTAACGAGGTGGTTTCAAAAAATGCTTGTAAAGCTTCTAAAGTTGCAAACTTTGACCTTTGGCATAGGAGAATAGTTCATTCGTTGAATAAGATGCTAGGTCTAATTTCTGTAACAAATAATTCTAGTAAAAATAGTGATAACTTATGTTGTGATGTTTGTTTTAGAGCAAAATAGACTAGAGAGATATTTTATTCTAGTGATAATAAAGCTAAAATTTTTTTTAATTTAATGCATTGTGATTTATGGGGACCTTATAGAATTTTATCTTCTTGTGGAGCTAATTATTTTTTTTACTATTATTGATGGTTGTTCTTGTGCTGTGTGGATTTATTTGCTGAAAGGAAAACATGAAGTTGTTTGTGTTCTTAAGAATTCCATTGCTATGATTAAAAGACAGTTTGAGAAGGATGTAAAAACTATTAGGAGTGATAACGACAATGAATTTGTTTGTCTGAGAGAATATTTGGATGAAAATGGCATATTGCATCAAACTTCTTATGTAAGAACTCCCCAACAAAATGGATGCGTTAAGAGAAAACATCGTCACATACTTAATGTGGCGAGAGCTTTGATGTTTCAGGCACACTTGCCAATTGATTTTTGGGGTGAATGCATTCTCATTGCTGGATACATAATCAATCAACACCATCTAAATTTTTTAAGGGAAAAAATCCTTATGAAATTCTCTTTGGACAACCCCCTTCCTATAATCATATTACGACTTTCAAGTGTCTTTGTTATGTGTATAAACGACTTAGAGATAAGGATCAATTTTCCAGTAGAAGTCGTTAGTGTGTTTTTGTGAGGTACCCTTTCGACAAGAAAGGATTGAAAATATATGATTTAGAAACTTCCAAGTATTTAGTCTCAAGGGATGTGATGTTTGTAGAAACAAATTTTTCATATGCTACACATTTGTTTGCAAGTGATAATTCCACTAAAATTATAGATGGGCCTAACATGCATAAGGATTGGGAAACTTTCGAAGAAGAGCGAGAGGTATTGGACAACGAGAAACCTCTTGAAGACGGTCTTACTGGTAAGGAAAATTTTGGAGACATAGTTGTCGAAAATAAGGAAGAAAATTCAAAAGGAAAGAGTGTGTTTGTAAAACACCAATTGGGTCGAAGACATAGGATTAAACAGTTATCCACTCGTCTAAAGGATTATGTGAAAAATAATGTGAGATTCATCTCCTTGCAGAGTTCATCTCTCCAATCCTTTCCTCAGGTATGTCTTACCCCATAGCCAATTTTGTCAATTATGATAAGTTTTCTTCACAGTATCAATCCTTCTTAGCAAGCATCACTACAGGTTCAGAACCAACTTATAATGAAGCAGTGAAAGACAAAAAATGGCGAGAAGTTATGAGAAAAGAGTTCAAGCTTTGGAAGATAATGAGACTTGGACGGTAGAAGACTTGCCCCTTAAAAAAAGGTTATTGGCAATAAGTGAGTGTACAGAATAAAATATAATTCATATGGAAGCATTGAACAATGCAAGGTTCAACTGATAGTTCTTGGCAATAATCAAAAAGAGGGTATAGACTACTATGAAACTTTTGCTCCTACCGGCTACTGTAAAGAACTGAGAACTGCATCAAATGGATGTGCAGAATGCTTTCTTGCACATAGATTTGAATGAGAAAGGTTACATGAAAATGCCACCAGGTTTTGTCTTTAGAAGTCCTAGAAAAATGTGTAGACTTTGCAAGTCTTTATATGGTTTGCGCCAAGCACCACGCTGTTGGTTTGCTAAGCTAGCAGATTATTTGAAGGAGTATGGTTTTCATCAATCTTGTTCAAACTATTCATTGTTTGCTTTTCGCAAACGGTACGTGCAAATACATGTTATTGTCTATGTGCATGATCTCATTATTTCAGGTAATTATGTTAAGGCAGTGCAACAATTCAAGTAGTATTTAAGCAGATATTTCCATATGAAGGATTTGGGACGGTTGAAATGTTTTTTGGGCATAGAGGTGACGAGAAATGCTGAAGGGATTTTTCTCTGTCAACAAAAGTATGCCTTGGATATCATCTCTAAGGTCGGTTTGCTGGGACTAAGCCAACAAAAACTCCACCTGAGCAGAATCATAAACTTGCTCTTGTAGAAGGGGAGAATATTCATGACCCCGCTCAATATTATCAATTGGTAGGAAGACTAATTTGTTTAACTATTACACGGCCTAAATTGAGTTATTGTGTCCATATTCTTGCTCAATTTATGCAGCAACCAAAGAAGGCTCATTGGGAAGAAACATTACTAGTAGTATGATATTTGAAGGGTAATCTTGGACAGGGAATTCTTTTGTGGGCAAATTTTAATCTCAATCTATATGCTGATTGTGACTCAGATTGGGCGAGTTTTCCCTTGACAAGATGCTCCTTAACAGGTTATTTTATTCGTTTGGGAAAATCTCATGTTTCATGGAAAACCAAGAAACAACAGACAATTTCTCGCTCCTCTACCAAAGCAGAATATCAGTCAATGACTATTGCAGCTTGTGAACTTAAATTGTTGAAGGGTTTGTTGCTATTTCTTGGTGCCGGTCATTTTGGTTCCATGTGTGTGTGTACTGTGATAGTCAATCTGCTTTACATATTGTAGCAAATCCTATATATCATAAGCGTACGAAACACATCAAAGTTTATTGCCATTTTATTCGTGAGAAGATAGAAAACAGGAATATTAAAACAACTCATGTGCGTTATTCTCTCCAACTTGATGATATTTTCACTAAAGCTTTGAGCACTAATCAATTTCAGTTTCTTCTTGGCAAGTTTGACATTTCAAATATTCATGCTCCAACTTGAAGGAAGGTGTTAAGGAAATTTCGGATAACATAATTTGTGCAGCAATAAAAGAAATGATTGTAGTGGGCCAAATTTGCCTAGGCCCGTACAAGCATAAAACTAATATTATTGCAATAATAAAAACCCAATATCAGTTCAATAAATGTCCTTTTACAAACTAATACCCCACAGCCCAACATCAGAAATCCAGACCCAAGTTATATTGGCCCAAAAGGCCCGAAACATTTCAATAATAGAAACCCTAGGGTTTTGTCCCCTAGGCGCCGCTCAGCTCTCCTACGTGCGCCACCACCTCCGTAGGATGCCGTAGCCGACGCTCCGCACTGCCCAAAGAGCCCCTGCACTGCAAGCGCAAGACACATCGGCACCTGCAAAAAAAAAAAAAGCAACAGCAGCAAATACAAACAAAGAAAAATGTTGTATTTTTTATTTTTATTATTTTTTCCTTTCAGCTATAAAGTCGAGATTTCAATCCTTGTAAACACACGAAAAAAAGGGACATTTACGCAATACGCAATAGAGAGAAATCAAAATAGAACGAGAAGGTGATTTTTCAAACGCCTTGTGCTTCTTCTTTTCTCCACATCTGTTTCATCTTCCTTTCTTGTTTTATATGTTTTCTATATAATAAAAATAAAAGAAAAGAGAAGGATGAAAACTTACCCCGCAAATCCGCCATTGGTTCTTTCTCACCTCGTTGAAGTCGAAAGTGAAGGAGGAATCGCAGGGATGTATATCGACGGTGAGGGACGAAGGCGTCCGTTGTAGGCTGCGATGGAACCATGGCCAAAGGGGTTTGGCTTAGCTCGGCTAGAGAAAAGGGGAGGCTAGGGTTTGTTGTACCGAATGATTCGGTTTTTAGCCCTTTTAAAGGGTCAAATGGGACGTCGTTTCAGGCCCGTTTCAATGACCCAAAAACGACGTCGTCTGGTGGAGCCCTGACTCGATCCGATTAGCTGCCCCGATGACCCACGCATTTTCGCGATGAGGGATTATTTGCAGCATCGGTCCCTCCTTGTTGTGCCACGTTTCATTCAGCTCTCATTTGTGTTTCTTTATTTTGTTTTTAAATTACCCCTGTAATTTACAATCGTTAGCAAATGGGTCCGCATTGTAACGCAGCGTTTTAGAGCCTGGATTATTTTCAGTTTGAGCCCTTATGCATTTGCCCACTTTACTTATCGGCCCCTCTTATTATTACTTTATTTTCAAATTACCCCTTTTGTTTTGGATTGATTCTAGTTAAATCTTTTTAGCTTATAATTTTATTCTTAATTGCTTATTCGTATAATGGTTTTGAAGATTTTTATCATGCTAATATTTCGTTTTTTTTATACATTTTATTTTCTATATACATATATATTTGTACATATGTTATTTTAATAGAGTTTTTTGTTTAAAATACTTCTCGTTTTAAGATTTATCTAATGTTTATATATACATATATGTAGAATTATTCAAAAACTTCGTTTTCGAACTTATAAAATTATTGCTTCTTTATATTGAGTTATTTTGATTGAGTTCTTAACTTGTATTGCTTGCTTTTTTTTAAAGTTCCTAACATTTTTATATATGTACATATGCATTGAGTTCTCTCAAAAACTCTATCTTGTTCATAAAATCATCGTTTCAAAACTCTCTTTTTTTATATTAAACCATTTTAACACTTTTATGAAGTTTTGCTTAAACATTTCTATGTATTGATACATAAATTATTTTAATAGGGTTTTCTATTTAAAATATTTCTTGATTCATGATTCACTAAACATTTATATATGTATATACACTTTATAATAAGTTAACTTTATTCCATGTATATTATTAATGTTATTTTATTTCATACATGACTTTGAATCTATTCATACATTTTTGTTATTATAATACGTTTTGCATGCATGTTTTAAATATTATTCAATTGATTATTATGCATGTATATGTATATATTGGCATGTATATTTGGTTTATATATATATATATATATATATATCCTTGAATCCATGTTATTTTATGCATACAGTTTTTCATATATACATATAAGTATATTCTTAAATCTATTATATATATATATAATTTATAATAAAATTAATTTAATTCTATGCACATTTTAAGTCATATGCTAATTTATTTTATAAAGTTCTTTTTAAATTTTCCTATATATATCTTTATGTATATAAGTTGTTTTAGAACATATTTTATTACATATTGTTTTGATTTGGAATCTCACATTTTAATACTATTTTCATATTTTTATACATTATTAAACTCTCCTTTGTTGCGCATATTATTTAACTTTAAAAATCTCCATTCTATAATGCACATTTTAAATAATAATATAACCCTAGTTTTTCATGCAAATTTGTCAACTTATATATTATGTATCCATTCATTCGTCATTATTTTAGAATAATTTTATACCTTATCACTTCTTTGATTTGTATTTTGTTTTGTGTATCTAATGGTAGTCATATCATATTATGTCATGCATATTGTCGTTGCATATTTTATTCATTGTTTACACCATCATGTTAATTATTCTCCATGCATTATTATAATCGAGTTACATTTTTTAGATTAGCCCTGCTTAATTATTAGTTTATTAGTGAATCGTATCTCATACATATCTATTATCCCATATCATCATTTTTCACTTGGTTTGCGAAATGTGGTTTTTATAAAATTCAAGTCTTTATGATCAATTTTATCTGGTTTCAAATCAAATTAATACGTTTTAAGCTAGTTTTATAATCATTCATTCAAAAATTCTTTAAAACGAAGGCGAGATTTGAATTTTGGTAATTCGCGGAATCGTGCCCTAACGTGCTGGGTTGCAATTTCGTGTTTGCTCAAAATAATCAAATATCACTTCAAAATTTCACTCATGTCTTTTAAAATCCCTTAAACGAAGGTGATGTGCGATATTTGGCAATTCGTGGAGTCGTGCCCTAACGTGTTGGGTTGCAATCTCTCGTTTGCTTAAAATAATCAAATATCCTTTCAAAATTTCACTCAGGCCTGCTAAAAATCCTTTAAAACGAAGGTAATATTTGGTGTTTAATAATTCGAGAATCATGCCCTATCGTGCTGGGTTGTGATTTCTTGTTTGTTCAAAATAATTGAATATTCCTTTAGGTTTTCATTCATGTTTATTAAAAATCTTTCAAAACAAAGGCGATGTTCGACGTTTGGCAATTTGAGAATCGAGCCCTATCGTGTTGGGTTGCGCTTTCTCATTTGTTCAAAACAATCGAATATCCCTTCGGAATTTCACTCGTATTTCCTAAGACGAGCCAATGTTCAATGTTTGGGAATTCGAGGAGTCGTGCCCTACTGTGTTGGGTTTCGGTTTTTCGTTGGACCAAATAGTTGGGCATCCTTTGGTAATTTTCGGATTGTAAACTATCGGATGTCGAAACAAGAAGATTTTGGCAACCAACTCGGGTTACCCAAACGTTATTAAAAAAGAACCACATTTCAAAAACATTTTTTTACTTTTTTAGACATAAGGACAGTATCTAATCGATTTGGTACCAATTTTGGGCGTAGTGAGGGTGCTAATCCTTCCTCATGCGTAACAGACTCCCGAGCCCGTTTTCTAAAATTTTCGTAGACCAGAGTCGTTGTTTTAGTAAATCGCAAATGTTTTATTAAAATAACCAAATTCTTAGGTGATCCGATCACACCAATAAAGGATCGGTGGCGACTCCATTTTTATTTTTCAAAAAGTCGATTCCCCCCACTTTTTTATTAAACATAAAAAATTTTAATTTGAAAAAAAAAGGGTGGTTTCGAAAATAATATTCTAGGATCTTTAGCTATATTAGTTGATGTATTTTTGGTAGCTTACTCTGTATAAGAAATCTTGATTTGTACAAATATAGAAATTTATTTCTAATAGGAGTCTTGAATCTGTATATATATGTTTAAGGCCAATGAGGATAAGGAACATATTTTTTATCCTAATATTTTTATTTTCTTTAGTTATTTGTCATTTTCACTCTTTCTCTTTTTTTTTTTTTTTTGGAAGCAAATGAACAACGATACGTTGAAATTTTATTTTTTAGGAAAGTTGAGGACTTACCCAGAAGGAACTGGGTTAGTACATGTTTTAATGAGTTAAAAACAAATAATAAATTTTAAGAGTCAAAATATAAATTTATCATTATATTAATTTGTATCTACAAAAATTTTAAAGATTAAAAAAAATATTTTTACAATATTGGGGTCTCTAAAGCTTGTCTCCACCTCTGTATTTAGCTAAGTAAAAATGAAAGCACATTAATTTTCAAAAAAAAAAAAAAGTTTTTCTGTGATATTGGTAAAAAAATTAACTTTTTTACTAAATGCAATTTTTAGTCTAATAATATCTTAATGATATTTTTTCATCTGCATTTAAATCTAAATTTTTATTTCTTTGACATTGATGTTTTTAAGCTCACTAAAACTAATCTCATTGTGCATTCAAATGGACTTTCCAAGCATTACAGATTCACCATACTTATCTTTATTGATTTTAAGCCTCGTAACGTTGTCGAAACTATCTAAAGACAATGCTCTAGTATTACGTTTTCACCGTTTGTTGTTCTTTTATACAGTCTGTTATTTTTCAATGTAATCCAAGTCATAGGAAGAATTATCATAATCGAAGCTTTACCTTTAATGCATGCCTAAGAACCCATTGCACCTCTAGTTCCAGGTCTGCTGCTTGTCTTCAAATCTCACAAAGCTCTAATACTCGCTACTAGCTTAGTTTTGAGTATCTGCAAATGAAAAGAAGTCATCCCGACACTCTCATTTTAGAATGATCTGATTTGTTTTATTGTTTAGAAATAATAAAAATATATAAAATAAATAAATTTATATTTTTGTAATTAAATTTAAATAATATATTTTTAACAATAAAATTAATTATTTGAGCGAAATTAAATAAACTAAAAATATTTTTTTAGAACCGAGCCTCGACCTGGCTCATAAAAATCGATACTCTCATTCCCTCTTGCAAAGCAAACCTAATTTATCGACATTCATTCCCCGAATAGAGTAATCTATCATCTGTTGGCAAGCTATTGAGCATTGCCAACCAAGAGATAAATGAATGGAGAGAAATATTGAATTTGAACCACATTAGTTTATGTCATCACACCTCTGTAGCCCTAGGTCTCACTTTAAAATAAAAAACAATATTAATTGTACATATTTACCTATTGAAGTTTCATTATTACTTCAATCGATATGCTACTATAGAGGTTATCAATTTGGGATTGATCTTTTGATATTATTGCTAATAATTACTACACAATACAACTTTTTTCTATAATATTTAAAAATAAATTATTTATTGTTTAAGAATTTTCTAAAATGTAATCATAAATAACTTTTTCTTTTCTTTCAAACACTAGTAAAATGTAATCATAAATTAATACTACTTGGATGATAAAGTAGTGAATAGCCTACTCTAGTGATTCTAAGCTTAATTGGTAGCTAACAAGTATGGCAATACGATCCTCACATCCTAACACTCTCTCTATTCATTTTGAATGTGGCAATCACCTTTAACTTGTAGTTCTCATTTTTCAAGTTAACATACATCAACTCTCTCGATGTATAGTGCTCAATTTGTTAATTAGCTAGTTAACTAAAAGTCACCTCTTGTGTTTTCTCGAAACTTAATTACACTTAAAGTCGTCACATTTAAGTAGCTTTTAAGTCTACCTAATTAACAAGTATATCACATTCATAGTCAACTAGCAAGCCTAAAATCACCACACATACATATTCAAACCATTACCCACATGACAAATTTTGCTAGACATACATATTAAGCATGCAAAACCATTAACCCCTTTGAAACATAAAATAATAAAACAAGGTTAAGAGATACTTAATAATGTTACAATGGCTCATGTTTGGTGAAGCACAAGCTTAATCTCATGCATTTTCCACATCAATCCCTAGTTCTTTGAGACCAAGTGCAAGTTGCAAGAAATTAAAAAAAAAAAACTATTTTTTTATTATAAACTAATATAGTTCTTAAAAAACCGAAAAGGAAAATTTAAGGAAATTAAAAGAAAAGTCTAAGCCAAGAAAAACTATTCCAAAACTACTCAAAATATAACAACCCGAAATTTTATGATGTAAAAAATGTTTGATTTTGGTGTCGGAATTGGTAATTCAAAATGTTCCAGGGAGTTAAATTGAAATGCTTCAGGGAACGAGTATCGGGTTGATTTTACGATTCATAATTAGTGGGTGATAATTAATAATTGTTCTTAAATTAGTAATAATTAGATAGTTAGAATTTTTGAGATATGGACTATTTTGTAAGAGAATCAAAATTGTTGGGGCAAATGTCTAAAAAATAAATAAATATATATAATTAGGAAGAGGTGAGGTTCTTATTAGGTGATTGGCCCAAGGGTATATAATTAGCAAATAGACCATTTGAAAAAGACCAAATAAGGGAACGGTTGAGTTAGTTCCATTTTCATGATAGTTGCACATTTTGTCTCAAATTTCTACAAGCAATTTTTCATTAATTCTTGATGAAATTCAATTGACTTCAGCAAAGTAAAAATGATTTCTAACTCTTTCTGAGATTTCGATCCTTAAAACTTGGAATTCCCGTATCTTTCACCATTTTTGTTGGATTTTGGGTAGAGACTGAATTGGAATTTTGCTAATTTCTTGGTGTTTTGATCTAGTTAGATTTTAATGCTTATGAGTTTATATTATCATAGGATAAGAAATAGATTTTGTGCATTTTGAGGTAGAGTGAGAATTTCAAAAAGAGAAGATTGTTGAGTGATCTTAAGTTTCTTCAGGGATTGTATATTTTTGAGCTAGATCATTAGATTTTGGTTTAGGAGGGCTTATACTAGAGGTTAGATGGATGGTTTTAAGAAGCGAATTTGGGTTTTCATCTCACTCGGAAAAATTAAATTGTTCAAAAAAAATGAAAAAGTATAGGGACTAATTTTAAGAAAAGGAAAACATAGAAAAACTATGTTAAAAGAAATGGAAAAGGGAGGAAACAGAAGGAGAAGCAGAAAAGAATGGAAAATAAAGAAAAAAATAGAAAGTTAAAAGAACATAAAAGAAAAAAAATTAAATTGTCCAAAACGAAAAAAATACGGGGACCAATTGTATAAATTAACCTAAAATTTTTGTTTGAAATGATGATTTAGCGTGTCATGGTAGCTTATAGTTACATTGTTAACAGCAATTAGTGACTAAAATGTTACAACGCGATAATGTAAGTGACTAAAACGTAAAGTTTAAAGTATAAGTAACTAAAATGTAATATGAGGTAAACAAAAATAAATTACCTTATTTTTAATGTTCTTCTAATAAAGATGGTGAAACCTAAAGAGCCTAGTGGAATGAGAAAGTAGCAGAAGCATACTTGGTTTGGGTTTCTACTATTAAGATTTTCGATTTTACTTTATATGTTAATTTAAGTCAATTTGCTTAGGATATTATATGTTTATTTAGATAAATATTTAGGTTGAGGATTTGACTTTGGTTATAAATTAATTGGGTCCAATATTTAATGTTGAAAGTTTGAATTACTATTCAAGTGATAGTTGATGTTTATGTTTTTGGGTGATTCTAACATATCATTGAGATGGTTATTAAGATATGTTTAAAAGAGTAAATAACTTTATTAAATAATTTGGAATGTGTTGGAGTATAATTAAATATTGATGGGTTAGTTTTGATGCACTTGGAAGTGTTGATGTTTGGAGGGAAATTTTGTTATAATTGGAACCAGTGTTATTACACGTAACAAAGTATTGTTATTCTTTATGAGGACAATGCACAAATTTTGGGTGTTTGAGATTATCCGTGTATCCATTTTACATTTAATAGGGATTTTATTTTAAATAATGTTTTAAGGATGATAATGAATTGATTATTGAAGATCATGTCTAATGTGAGAATAAATATATGTTTTATGGAAGTGCATTAAATTGCATGTAATGATTGGATATTAGAAGTACTTAGTAATGCCATGATTTGTTGTAGATGATGATATGTTTCCATGCTTAAATTTCGGTTTCATTTTTTTTTTTTAGTATGCACTTTTTCGATACCGTTTTTAACTGAAAAATTAGCTCCCCCATATTTGCAAACTTATTGGGGGAACGCTTATTTTTTAAAGATTGGGGTTTATTAAAAAAAAAAGTCGTGATCGATGTTTTTTGCTTGCTGTGACTGGTCACTTATAATGAAAAATTAAAAATTATTAAAAAGCATAAAAGTTATAAATTTTATTTAATAATAAAATTTCAATAATATTCTATAAATTTTGGAATTTTTTTTAAAAATGTAATTAATGGCAGCAAAATTAACAATCGTTACTTTTTCATCCATTTCGAGGTATTTTGACAAAAAGTGCTAGTTTAAGGGTTAAAAGAGGCAAAAAAAAAAAGAATGTCTAAAATGACTTCTTCTTTTTTTTTTTGTAAAGTTTGGAGGCCAAATAAGTTATTATGCCTTTATACAATGTCTACTTTTACTCATAACCCCTCTCAACCCTTAATTTAGAGAAAAAAAAAACTACTTAAGCGCACTCAAACACACATCATCTTAATGGTTGCAATAATAATGGTGTCAACTGGACTTAGTTGCTTGGCATGTAGTAGATATCTAATTCATCGCTTTAGGTATTAACACTATGGCTTTCAATTTAAATAGTTTCAATTTTAACCAATTTATAGTTGATAGTCAAGGTAGTGTAATTAATATTTGGGTTGACATTATTAATTGAGCTAACCTTGGTATGGAAGTTATGTATGGACATAATGCTCATAACTCCCCTCTAGACCCAGTTGCTATTGAAGCTCCATCTACAAATGAATAAGACTTCAATTTCAGTGTATACGAGTTTTTGAAAATAGAATAATAACCACTTTCTTGTTCTAGCAAGAGTGTCGGTAAACTCAACCGGCATATAGCCATAATATATCTAGGGACAAAGCCAAAGTCGGCAATAAAATTGTTTGTGGATTGAGTTGTGTTGAGGGTTGATTCTAAAAAAATATTTCAAGCTTAGGTCTAAGCTCGACCGGTTTGTCCAAATAACTAATTTTAATTTTTTTTAATCAATAAAATAGGTCAAGCCAAGCTCGATCGAGATTGAAAAATCTAAGTCAAAGCACAAACAAAAACTAATGGAACAAATTGAGTTGAGAAAGCTACTCAAGTCATGTACACCTCTAGCAAGCAAGGGCTATGACCTCTTGATTAAATGAGCAAATTGCACTTTTGGCCTCTAAAAAAATTATAAAATTAATTTAAGCTTTTTAGTTCTTTTGTTTTAAAAAAAAACTTACATTTTCCACCATTTCAAAAATTAATAATTCAATTTGATTCTTTTAACACAACTTTTTTTAGGTTTTAATTCCCTAAAATTTTATAATTTGATCCTGATTCAAACTTATTTGATCAATATGTCATTGTATTATTTCAATAATATTTTTTAAAATTCCATAACTACAATAAATAAGATGATACATACTTTTTAAAAAATGATAATCATTTGATTTTATGTAGGAGTTTTAAAGATCTGCCCCACCAATATTATATTGTATAAATGAAATCAATAGTATATTCTATATACCAAAAGCATGCGAAGCCAATCTAAAGTAGTGGCAAAATTATGGCTTTTTATCATGCAAGGTGGCCACTTGCCTTATTCATATTACTATGCTTCAGCTTTTTCATCCAAAATGTGAAGATTTGATTTTGCTTACTTTTCTGCATGGAATCTTTTTTGACATTATTTTTTTCAAAATTAAAATCCAAGAAAGAGAGAGAGAGAGAGACAATCTTGGAAAAGATTAGATTTTCTTATATGGCTTTCTTAGGGTTTTGTTGGCCACCGGTTTTATGCTTTTCTTGTTTTTTGCGACAATTTCCGGCGAAGTATAAACTACAAAGCATGTTCCCTAAGAAATATATACTGCTTAAGATATTCTTAATTTCTTGTTTTTAGTTTTTTCTGTAGCGACGTAAAAATTTCGGTTCCGGGTCGCTAATTGTGGCGATTTATTAAAAACTTGAAAATTGAAATTTAGTTTTAAAAATAAACCGGGAGTCGCCACCGACCTTTTTCTAGGTGTGATCGGACACCTATTAGATATTTCTTTTAAAAATAAAAGGCTAGGTTTAGGTTTACGTTAAAATCCGAGAGAAAAATTAGGGTTCGGAGTCGATTCTGCGCGAGGAAGGTATTAGTACCCTCGCGACGCCCAAAATTGGTATATTATAAACACGTGTTGCCTTGATTTTCAAAATACGAGTTCAATTTAAAATTCAGTCGTGATCCGATTAAAAGAAGATGAGAAGTTTTAAAATTTTCTTTTTGATTTTTGAGAAGGATATGTCGTTTAACATAAATCGATTGACGTTCACCCAACATAGCGATGAACTCGATGACTTAATGTTAAATCGATATATTGCCCCCTACGTTGAGATTAATTGGGAAAAGATTTTTAAAATAATGCGAAGCAAGATTGATATAGGATAAGTGAAAAAGCTAGGAATATTTTGGAACGAACAATAAATAAAAACAATGAAGGTATATGCGATATTTAATGTAATACGAGAATTAAACGCGAAATAAGAATAATAAATAGACATACAATAATAATTAATGAACATGATATTTTTAAAAAACAACGCCGATAATGTTGTCTACATCCATACGCATAAACACATAGTATAAGAACATAAGGGTATACAAAAAACATTTACATAGTAATATAAAGAAAATATGTATACATGATGCAAAGTTAAGAATAATATATGAAATACATACATAATATCAATTAAAAGAATATACGCGTAATATATATATACATACGTATAAAAAAAAAATAACGATATAAAGAACAATAATATATTAAAAATAGATTATAATAATGTACAATAGTAAAAAGCATGCCTATACATACATAATAAAATATATTAATAATAGTAATAAGGATAATATAAGTATATATACATGAAATAGCATAAAAAATCATTGTAACTAATAATATCAAAATGTACATGATGATTATACATATATAAAATAATATTAGAAAACATACATGTATGTAATATGTATAAAAATGCATACGAAATGTAATATTAAAATATATATGAAATATATGCTTATTAGAGATAATAACAATACTTATAAAATGATCATTAAATATACTATATAAAATAATACACATACATACATTAAATATGCTTACATATGTAATACAATTATACATTGATATTAACCATAATCAATTAATTTTAAGCATAAAATAATAAAAATAACTGAAATGGGATTAGATTGAACCTAAAACGAAAGTTCAGGGCCAATTTAGAATAAAAATACATAGAAAGGACCAAATAGAACGCGCGAATAAAGAGGAAGGGTCGATTGTGCAAATATGCCCTGTTCTGAAAAGCAGCGTCACTCCAATATCCCTCCTCGGATGGTCAAAGGACCGAATTGGAGCGAAATTAAAATTAGGTGACAAAATCAAGAAATGGGGAATGGCTAGATTAAAACATAAAAAAATGCGGAGGGCGCATGCGCAATTTTCCCCATAACAAAAACACGCGGATCCTTTTGATGGGTCGGGTCGTCTCGCTTCGGGTTTGAAAGCTTGGCGCCGTTTAGGCGCCCTAAGGACAACGGCCAAAACGCGCGCGTTTTACTTCACTATATAAGTCACATTTCTTTGAATTTTTTCATTTTTGCAGCAGAAGAAGAAAGAAAGAGAGAAAAGAAAGGGGAGAGAAGAAAGAGGGGAGAAGGAGAGGGAGCTCCGGTGGGACTCCGGCCAAGGGGTTCGGTCGTCGGCCGGTCACCACAATATGCGATAAAAATCAAATTTTTTTTATTTTTTTTATTTTTTCTTATATTTCTTTATAATATTCTTTCTGTTTATTTACATATAGATATAAAAAATAAGAAAAATAAACTGAAAAATAGAATCACCTTTGGTTCCAAATTCGGTTCTGTTGGTGATTGCTTCGTTGTTTTGGCAATATTCTCTTGATCTGGTTCTTAATATTATGGAGATTGCTATTTTATGCTTTAGAACCTTTATCTTTTTTGTATTGATATCGAAAATGGCTCCCCAAAAAAAAAGCCCGTCTTTTTTCTTTCTATTCGGCTTTTATAGCTGATTCCTATACTGTTTATACATTGTTTGTTTATTACTGTTGTGTGTCTTCTGGTCTTTGCAGGTGCTAGGGCGGCGATGGAACAAGTGCTGGGTAGGTGGTGGCAGAGTTTGTGGCCGGTGGTGTCAGTGGGGATGGTTGCGGCGCGCATGGGGGGTAGTTGGCTAGGGTTTCAGAAGTTTTAGGGGGCTAGGGTTGGATGACAGGTGGTATTTGGGTCTTGCTTGTTGGGCTAGAATTTGGGCTGTTAGTTGGGTGAGTAGGTTTAGTTTTTTTCTTTTTTGTTTGAAGATAGGTTAAATGGATAATTGGGTCTCATTTTGGGTTTTAAGGCCTGGTGGGTATTGGGGTTTGGTGTTGGGTTGTTTAGGTTTTAGTTGTAAGTGGTTTTTCCTTCGGGCCCAAAATTGGCCTGATACATTTTCTATAAAATATTCTTCCTGTTTCTTTTAAATAACATATATGATACCACTAAATGAAACATCTCATATTCAATTTGATTGTCATGTCTAAGTTACGAGATGTTACATTTGTTACCAGAGCAACTACGATCTTATTTGCAATTCAATTTATCAATTAATACAAGTTATTAAGTTCAATACATCAACATGTTATATATCATATTCAAGATTTAAACGAGCTTACGAAAGTTCTTTCGATAGCCCGAGAACGATTGAGGACTAAAACGTAAAATTTTTCGAAACTATTGGGCTAGCGTCGCAACATCAAAGGCAGAAGCTCAAGGTCTAGACTTCGATAGAGAGGTGTCGCTACTCCAAAAACAGGAGGTTAACGTCGCGACTTCAACAGTATATATATGTACACTATTATTTAAAACTTTGCTTGTGTTAATGTCACTCTTAACCGAGTTCTAATTTAGTTATGAAATTATTAAAATATTAATATTTTTATAAAACAAAAAATATAATTTTGAGGGTATTATTGTCTTTTTACATACAATTTTAAAAAATACATGCAGACCTCAAAATCTTTCTTTTATCAGCTTTACCATTTCAGCCAAAACTACATTTAACTTTCATATCAATTTTTTATAAATTTATTACATAATTTTTTTACCCATATCATAGACATGCCATAATCTAATATATCTTATATACAACCATAATCTAATATATCTTATATACAACAATTATCAACAGTTGTGGATTATATATTAAGAGGTAAAGCTAGGAATTTATATAGGAATTGAGATAAAATTCTTGATTTTTAAGAGTTGAAAAATTGTGTTAAAAAAACTTAAATTAAATTATTAATTTTTGAGAAGTTTTGAAAATTTTCATTTTCTTAATTTTTTTTTCATTTTAATATTTGAAAGTAATAAATAAAACCTTTTCATTTAAGCTAAAGCCAGTTCCTACCCTACCCTTCACTTTGCCCCAATATATAATGATCGAATATATATATATATATGGTATCTAAATTTCTGTGATCAAATAATTCAATCTTGATTTTTCCAAATATATAAATATTTGGACCATAACAAGCAATTTGCTTACAAATTAATGTAGAAAGTATATAATAGCAAATGAAAAAATAAGGCATCACAATTAACGATAAGAATAGTGTCACCATAAAAGCTTGTTAGAGAAAGTGCAACATTTGCAACGAATGAAATTAATAGTCACCAAAAATATATATTTCACTTCACTGTTGTGGTGATTTTCTTTTATATTTACATTGATCTTGACACGAGTAAATTATTACTAGCTCAAAAGTTGAGATTAATGATGATTTTTTTATATTAATTAAAAGAGAAGGGAAAATAACAAGTCTCAAGCTTCTTTACATCAAAATGTAATTATTGGCTGATCAAAAGTGGATGATTAAGGAAATTAGCTGGTAGCTAATCATTTCCCTTACCACATCAATATAATAATTTAACTTTGATGTCTCTTTGCATAATTGCAAGTAAGTTGTTGTGCTCTTTCCGCAGGTGAAGTTGGTGAGTTTTGGAAAGTTGTCGAAAAATATTGAGTCGGGAATTGGGATAGGGACATTATAGACAAAATAAAATATTAAAAGCAATTTAGAATTTGTGTTTGGTATCTGAGTCACTGTTCGAAGGCATTGTGTTAATTGAGATGACGAAAGGAGTAGACAAACAGAATGTTTCGACAGAGACCTATGGTGGTAGAGGTAGGGAAAATAGCAGATCAAGAGATATGTGGTTGGCTTTGGATGGTTGAGTAGTCAATCTTAAGGAATTCATGGGTGAAGTGAAGGAAACACTCGAGGTAGTTGAGGGACGCATTGATGAGTTGGAACTAATGAAAGAGCGGCTCAAGAAATATGTAGCGGAGGCCTTTAGTTCCAAAATGGACACGTTGCAAGCGCTCCTCAATACCGTTGTGGGTAAGGTGACGGAAAAGAATAAGGCTTTCGAAGTTGGGATGATAGCTATGAAGGAAGAAAACAAAGCCACATGAAAATTGAGGAGCTCGAGGGAGAGCTCTTTGTGTGCAGAGTTGTTATGGGTAAAGAGGTGCTGGGTGCAACACTGAGCCATAAGATTGATGTCCTTAAACCGAAGAAATTTAAGGCGGCAAGATCCACATCCCTCGTGGACAACTTCTTATGGGAAATGGAGCAATACTTTCGTTCCGTGTGTATCAAAGATGATGATGATGCTAAGGTAAATACTGTTTCTATGTATTTTACTAATGTCACTCTTTTATGGTGGCATTGTAGGTCCAAAATAAAAAGTGATGTGGGATCGAAATTGGGACTTGGGAGGAGTTCCAAAAAGAGTTCAAGGAGCAATTTTACCCACAATATGCCGAGAAGGAGGCTTGGGCTAAGTTCTATTGATTCTCGCAACAAGGCATAGTTAGGGAGTATGTGAAGGGATTCAATGACTTGATGCTCCAAATCATTGATTTGAGTGAGAATGAGACATTCTTCTTTTTCATAAATGGGTTGAAGTCATGGGTTAAGTAGGAATTGGAATGTCAAGGGGTCCAAGAACTTTCCAAAGCCATGATCATGGCAGAGTCTTTAATCGAGCTTGTTTAGAGGAAAGAAAAGTTCGAGCCTTTCAAGGCCAAGGAGAAAGGCAATCGTAGGCAAATGAAGAGGGACAAGTTGAGTATAAAAATAGTAATGGTGGTAATGGGAAACCATGAACTGGGAAGGGGAAACCCAACAACTACTCGAAGGAAAATAAGATCAAGATACAATGCTTCTTATGTTATGGTCCATTTAGGGTGCGAGACTTCCAACAACGATTCAAGTTCACCGCAATCAGAAAAGAAAAGGAAACAGGGCCTAAGGAAGGTAGGCTATTGAAGCTTGGATTGATGATACTCAATTTTGTGAAAGCGAAGAGAGATTACAAGTAAAAAGGATTAATGTCTGTGGACATCAACATCTCAAGCCAAAGGAAGAGTGCTCTTATTGATACAAGGGCATCTAATTTGTTAATATCGGAGAAAGCCGGGGGTAAACTTGGTCTCTCAATTAGCAAATTAGCTAAGAAGATCAAGACTGTTAATTCCAAAGAAGTCTCAACTATGGGAATAGCACAAAGAGTTAAGCTACAAAAAAGGGATTGTAAAGGCAATAAAGACTTTGAGGTAATTCAATTAGATAATTACGACTTTGTTCTTAGCTTGAAATTTTTTGACAAGATTAATGCTCTGTTGATTCCTTTTGTCGATTGCATATGTATCTTGGATACTTATCAACAACAATGCATTGTGTCAGTGAGTCGTGATGAGAAAAGTAGAATCAATGTATTGTTGGCAATCCAGTTTGCTAATGGGATACACAGAGATGAAATTTCCTACTTAGCAACCTTGACAATCGACGAGTTTTTTGAATCCATTGTTGAGATTACAAAGGAAGTGGTAAAACTATTACAGTCTTTTCAAAATGTGATGCATACCAAGTTGCCTAAGTTACCACCTAAGAGGGAGGTAGATCACAAGGTTGAGTTAGAGCTTGCAAATAATACTCACATTTCAGACCCTTCATGTTCCCTTGGGATCATTCGGCTCATCTAGTTGGATCCTGATTAAAATGTATTGTACTTTTATCAGGATAATTATTGTAAATCCTAAAGGATAAAGATGTATAGAGTTTAAATCTCTTAGAACTCTCATATTATAGATAGGCACTAATCTCATCCATTATTGTATTTCGATTCGTACCATTGGATCTGAGGAAACTCAACTATAAATAGAGTTCTCCCCCTTCATTTATAATCACTTCATTAATAGTTATTGAATATATTTAAGAGCACTTATGCAAACACTTGGTGTGCATTGCTTTTTTGTGGCTTTTTCAGTTCTTTTGTTGCTCTATTGTTTTGAGTTTGTTTCCGCTTTATTTCGATGTCTTGGAGAATTTCCTTTGTGAATTCTCATTTTTTAGAGTAAAGTTGACTTAGGCAGATTTGAAGCTAAAGAATAGCCTAAGATTGTGCGATTTGCGAGACTAAAGTTCTAGCCTCGTAATAGCTATATCACAACTACTTATATCACTAGCAAACAAATTTTGTGATTCGATTCCACGACATGGATTCAAGGTGAACGCTATTGACCAATGGATCAATCATCGGGGCTCAAGTTATTGAAAGCTTTAATGGTTTCAAATTCAGAATAAAAGAATTGTTTGATACTTCATAAATACAATTAAAAAAGTGACATAAGTGTTAACAATTTTCTAATTTAGTGGACTCGTATATTAATATTATTGTGCATAGGTTGCTACCAATTATAAGTGTTTAGTTATTTGATCTAATAAGGTATTGAAGTTTATAGGGCTTATACAAATATCATTTGGTTTGGTATGGATTTAATATGCGTAGAAATCATATAATACTTTAGTTATCATTGATGGGCCATAACTAAATATAAACCTAATTTGCTGTAAGGAGTCATGGTCCCTAAATAAGGTCGTAGGTTTTTCTTCCTTCCATGTCCAAGAGCAGAAACAACGTATCTAGACTTAGAACATCTTAATCACTTTATGAGCTTCTCCAATTGATCAAAGTAAGTTGTCTATCATTATCTATTGATTTACTAAAAATCTCGGGTTATTGGTTGTATGATTCATATTGTTTGAATGTTTCTACCAAGTAGTATCATGAGTAAAGGTTTTCTAAAATCTTTAGGTGTGATTTGGATCGTTTCTTTTAGCATAAAAATTCATAGTTTTATTTATTGTTATGGTTTTCTTAATTTTAAGGATTTCAAATAAATTGTAGGTGTATTTAATGTTTGTTTGATGAATTTTTGGTGTTATGAGGCTGTTTTCAACATTGGGTAATTGGAGAAATTGCAAAAATTCCATCTTTGACGCAGTGATGTTTTTAAAATAAATAATTTCGTGTTTCCATTCTTTTTTTGAAATAAGCGACGCCCTAGCGCTGGAGTGGCGCACCGGAGTAGCCAGATTATGGCCCTAGAAAGCATTGTTTTGTAGCGCATTGGCGCCCACCTGTCGCACTTTGGGTTGGCGCGCGAAGGGAACCAATTTACCTTGAAATTTCTTCAAATTTTGATTGTTTCATTTTTTTTTTTTCAATTTACATTCTTATTGCCATGGATTCATGTGTTGGAAAATATATTATTGCAAAAAAAAATTTGTTATAGGAAAAATAACCTGAGCGTAAATCAATAAAAATAATCATTATGTCATGGAAGAATCACTGCTTTATAAATAAATTCGTGTAGTAGATGTTGCCTCTTAAGGTTTACACAGTACTTCAATATTTATACACTCGAATAAAGAAGGTAGAACACAATTATTATTACTTTTCGGGAAAGGAATTAGAAAAATAGGCCGGAAAATAAAACTGAAAATTTGGTAAGAAAACTTTACCAAAAAAGATAACTGAAAAGAAAACAAGCGAGCAGAGAAAAGGAGAATGAGGTTTTGTAAAATGAGGAGAATAGCATACTATTTAAATTGTTTTTAGAATGGGTAAAATAATAAAACACGCAGTGTCAGTTTTCACAAAAAATGCAACGCCCATGCATTTATGCAATAGTCAAGAGATTTTCCACAACTGAAAATATTTTGAAAAAAATAAAAACTTTATCTGGAAAAAACACATGTGGTAACACACATGTGTTCCCAATTACTCAATAAAGGTAAGAGGTAAGGCTTTATTTAAACCTTCTTAGAAGTCTTTTCTGAACCAACGTGGGATTATCCACTTAACATTACCATATGAAATAAGGGTAGAGTACATCAATATTATATATTATGCCTTTGATCAAGTTGGTGTTGTGAGTCAATTAGGTATTAATTTAGTTAAGTAATGATTAAACTACAATCGCTTTATAAAATAAACTTTATCATTTTAAGAGCGACTTTATCTTTTTACATCTTTTACATAAAAATTAAAAAATACAAAAATAATAAAATTTAAACTTGAGACTATAATTTTAAACATTTAAACCAAAACCTCATTTTATTTTTAAATATTTTTAAATATTATTATTACATTATTTTATTTACCACCCACATTATAATTAAAGTTATTTTACATGAAAATTGAATTATTGCGTTTTAAATATTTTGTTCAATGATAAATGTAGTACATTAATATAAACTAGTAATTTATATTTAAATCTTCTTTTTCAGCGTGCAAGTTGGACACTCCAATGGACGATTGAATGCTAGTCTTATGCATGCTCATCAAGAGGTGAAGGTGAAGGTGATGATGATGATGATAAATTATTCATTAAATCATCTTTAAAAATAATATTTAATAAATCTGAGTTTCAATACCTTGCAAATGTGACAATTTGAAAATTGAATTTCTTTATTTATGAAAGATAAAAAAGCAAATATAGGGTGAAGTCAAGATAATGGCCATGAAAACAACAAAGCCCTACATATCACTAAGCCACCAATATTAGCATAAAGTGGAAGATGATTCCAATCACTTTTATAAAGTCAAAGTTGATCCCATACCTAGACCCAATTCAATCTCATTTTTTCACTGACACGACTCTTTAACTAATGGATGAATGACCAATTTGATTATTGATCTCGTTTTTATAATATTGATCAATGCTTATGAGTGAAGTCAAAAAATTGCTTCATGTGCACCCCTATCTTCTCTCATATCAATGTTGATTGAGTTGATTAATGTAGATAAAAAAAAATAATTGTAAAATTTATGATTCAACTTGGTTTTTTTTTTTTTTTTGATTTGTTTTATATAAAAATAAAATAAAAAAGAGATTAATTGGAATGGGAAGATGACTCATAACTCCACTAAAAACTTATTTCCTCTTAAGTTATGAGTTCAAATATCTCTCGCTTTAAACGCTAAAATATGAAACAAAAATTAATTAAAGGTCCTCCCCCCCCCCCCCCCCAATCCCCCACGCCAATTTGTGAGCTAAATTGGACCGTCTGAACCACGTGAACTCGATGGTGCCATGCCATGTTGCATACAACTGGGCCCCACCAACCAATGGCTCTCATGATTCTTCCCCCGACACCATGATTTCCAATGCATCCCTTTCAACATCACACATGGTCTGCCACCACACTCTATTCATCATCCACTCCAGTTTCTTCTTTATTCAAATAAAGGAAAAAAACACAAATTAAATATTATAAATTCGAATCCAATCAAGTGGGTTAATTTTGACGTGCACCTACCTTACATGTTTCCCCCTTAATATAAATGCCATCAAGACACCCAACAATTGAGCTTAATTTGCTATATTACTATACCAAAAGGGGTATTCTAAGGTATGGAGAAAAGCAAGTCATTGCCTCAATATTATTCTTCATCTTTGTCAGGTGAATTCGAGTTCGAAAACCGATCGAGTTCGTATAATTTCAACGGGCCGTGCAGCAAGAGTAATGGGTTCGCGGCCTCGAATGACCCGGAACTTAAGAGGAAGAAGAGGATCGCCTCATACAACGTGTTTACAATGGAGGGTAAGCTTAAATCAAGTGTTAGGAACAGCTTTAAGTGGATCAAGAGCAAGTTCACCGATGTTCGCTATGGTATGTGATTAACTAGAGATGTTTTTTGTGTTTAATCCTCTCATATTGTATAATTTTGTTTGGAAATCGGAGAGGAAAGAATTTCCTCCATTAAAAGAAAGGGAAAATAACCCAATCAGATTGGGACTTGGGAGTAGAGTCTACTCTTTCATTACAAAGTTTGATCATTTGGGTTGTCTTGTAATATATTTGGGTGAAAAATGGTTAAATATTTCTTCGTTTAAAAATGAGTTTAGTTTAATTAATTTATATGATCATTCTATACCAGATAATATCAATAGATATAAGATTTAAATATCATCATTTACAATCATTTTGTGTAAATAAATAAATAAACCATTCCTTTTTCTTCTTTATTTTTTATTTCTGTTTAATGATTCTTTTCAATGTCATCAATAGAGAACTTCAATCAAGATTTTACAACTTAAAATCTTAAAAAAAAAAAAAAAAGCATGTATCTCTTTAAATTTTAATCATCATGTAAGAATTTATATATACAAGAATTTAGATTTTTAGCAATGCAATCCATATATATATATATATGAACCAAAGGGTGTTTTGCTGATTTTTTTTTATTAGGGGAGAATGATTTAGTTGTCTAAAATTTCCAACACTAAACATAATGTTAACCAAAATTTCAAATTAATCAAAGTTTTTTTGGCTAAATCTTTTTCAAGTTGTTGAATATATAATTCAAAATATGTTATATATTTATGTTTTTCAACATCTTTTAGCAAACTAAAATTATCAAATGTGTTGACGATTGAGTTTTAGTTCGATTGGCATGAACATTATTGTTAATGCAAATGGACGTGGATTCGAGTGCGCTGAAGCACATTATCTTCCTATTTATGGGTTGGAGAGGGACTATAAGTAATTCTAAGTATTGTGTCAAAAAGAGCAACTATGATCAAAACCTATAATTATGATGAGTGCTTTGGAAGGCGAAGATTAAGCTGGATGGAAGCAATGCATGGTAATCATTGTTAGATTCAATTATTAAGGTTATAAAAATGTTTATAGTGGGGTTGGTAAAAGAAACCAAACCAAAGATTTTACTGTCAAAAGAATACAAAAACATAATTGAATCTAGGATTTGAACTACCCCATATGTCTTCTTTTATCATCAATTTAATTATATCTTTTCTTCTTCTCAAGGTCCCATGCATTAACAAGTTTCAACACTTTGCATTTTCTCTCTTTCTCACTTTTTTTCTATATTGTCAACAATTATACTGTCGAGACCATTTTCAAATCGAGTTTTTAGAAAATGGGAATCGACTTTAAGAAAAACAAAAATGGGAGTCGCCACCAATCTTTTTAGGTGTGATTGGATCACCTTTAAAACATTTGTTTTAAAGTCGTTGGTTTTGGTCTACGAAATCAAAAGAATGGGTTCGGGAGTCGGTTACGTACGAGGAAGGATTAGCACCCTCGTAACGCCTAAAAAAAAATTGGTACCTAACTGATTATCAAATGTCTTTAATGTCGGAAATTCAAAAAGTTTTAAGATATAATCCTCTTTAAATTAGTATAGTTTGATTTTTTTGTAAATTAAAGTTCATTCGTATCAAAGTATTGGCACTAAATTGGCTTTTTAGAAATCCCCATCTCGAAACAACAAAACGCTACATCCAATAAGTTAGGACATATTCTTTTGCAATTCCAAGATAGTAGCTCACGTTTTGCAAACATTTAAAAACTTAAGAAGGGTACTTGATTATTCGAGCTTAACGAGAAAAGTTGCAACCCGATAAGTTAGGGCACTACTTTCTCGAAATTTCCAAACACCAAGCATTGCCCTTGTATTTTTTGAAAACTTTGGGACCTTATTTTTTTAAAAGATGCGTGGGGAATTATATTGTACTATAAATCATACATTGTAACATATTATTGTGAATGATACATGCATTTTAACAAAATGATAGCAATAATATGAAGATCGCATTAGATGCATAAAAATTATATATACATGGAAAATATCATACAAAAAATATATATAGCATGTATTGAGAATAAATAAACAAAATATACAAATATACGAGGCAATAATTAAATAATGCATGATATGTAAGAAAGCAATGATTAAATAATATATGACATAAAAGTATAATATCAATGTACATGTCTACAAATAACAACATTTAACACATACCTGTTACATGCAATATAGAAATCTACCAAAGAACTAATAAAAAAAATGATTGATTGCTAACAAAATATGCATATAATTAAAAATAAGATATTTCATAATAATTTTAAAATAGAATTTAATATACAAGAATATTTACAAAAGAATAATAATTATATGGTAATATATTGGCTTGAAAGTATGTAAGAGAATTCATAATATAAATTTAAAATGAAATGATATATATAATAAATAATTAATTAATTAATAATGAAATGTGAATATAATATGAGTTAAAAATATGATTTAATAATAATAATTTACAAATTTTAAATAAAATATATATAATATAAACATAAGTAATATAATTGGTAATATGTAATATACATGACATATATATATATATATATAAAATAATAAGCAATATACAAGTAAAACATAATAAATATTATATGGGAAATAATATAATAAATATAGCATATAATAATGAAAATTTATACGTAAAAATAATATGTATAAATAATTATAATATATGTAAAAATATAATAATATATATATAAATAATAATTATGAGAGAATTAATATACAATAAACAATTATAATACATATAAAAATAACACTTATAAAATAATTTTATGGAAGTAAAATTAAAATAAAACAAATAATAAAATATATATAGAATAATAAAATAAATATAGGACTAAATTTAGAGTCTAGCAAAATTAATGGGCAAATTTTGAAAGGAATAAAACTGAAATAAGGTCCTATTTAAAACGTACGCAAAATTAGAGGGACTCACTGGACAAATTGCCCTATTCCCAAAACGGTGACGTTTTCCAGAATATAATTTAATAGCCATAGGACTAAACTAAAACTAAAACAAAATAATGGGCCAAATTATAAAATAAAATAAAGTTTGATTGTAAGTACAAAAGGGATAGAAGGATCAATTGGGTAATTAATCCAATTCTCAAAAATGAGCGGGTCCTCCCCGGGTAATCCGGTCAACGCGCGGATCCTTGGGTCACAAAACGATGCCGTTTTGTCAAGGCTATATAAGCCAGATTATTAGCCTTAAAATCATTTGAAACCGTTTTTAAAAAAAAAATTAAGAATTCTCTCTGAAAGAGAGAAAGGAGGGAGCTCCGGGCTCTGGCCTCCGTCGGCCACACGCCGGTCACGCGCCCACGCGCCACCCTAAGGACCATCGTACACGGTGGCTAGGGTTTAAAAACCCCTCCTTTCACTCGTCGTTCATCAGGTAACTTCCTTTCTTTTATTTTTGTAATCTATATTTTTGCTAAAACAGTTTATATACATGTATATGTTACGAAAATAATAATAAAAATATACTACGTTAAATCACCTTTTACAAACTGTTTGTATCTTTCTCAAATAAGTATCTGTAAGTATGTATTTCTATGCTCTTCAAAAAATCGGTCCCCTTTACAATGGTTTGATTCGGGCTTTTATAGCCACTATTTACTACAAAAATTTAGGAAAGAAATCTTTTTATATCTTTCCGTATTTGCTTTGCTTCTTCTTTGTGGTTCTTTTTCTTTCCTTGCAGTGTCCCAAGATCTTGGTGACGGAGGGGCTGGCTTGGCGTTGATGGAGGGTGAAGTCCGTGTGGCGAGGCGCCGACACGGAGTTGGACGACGCGCGTCGATGGCTTCGGAATCTTCGCTGCGCGCGAGAAGAAGAGGCGAAAACCCTAAGGTTTCTTGCCTGGGTCTGCAACTATTTGGGCTAATTGGGCCTCTGGGAATTTTGGGTTTGTAACGGGCAGAGGTGTTTTGGGCTACCAATCTGTAACGAGTCCATTTAGGTTGCAACTGTTTGGAGCTTAGTTTAGGTTGGGCTAGTCTAATAAAATTTGGCTGTTGGGTCTGTGTATTTTGGCTTTGTAAAAAAAATTTTATGGACTATTTAAATTAAATAAATAAATATTTATTTATTTATTCATTAATTTTTCAGTTTTAATAGTCCGGGCAAATTTTGGTGATTACAGCTGCCCCTCTTTGCTCGTTGCTATGTAATAGGAATTGAGCAAAGACCATAAAAGGACCAAATTTGCCCGGTCTAGCCCAATCTTTGCGATCTTTTCCTCGAATGATCTTCAATCTACCTTCTCCCTACGACCTCAAGAATGATATGTTTATATCTTTGATCTGTTTTCTGCCGAACACAGAGACACCGAGTCTGCTTCTTCGATTTGTAGGGATGTCAAATCATTTTCGGTCTGTTTGAAAACATCTGAGAGTCAAATCTGCTATGTCCTCGATTTGTTCCTTGTAAGCACAAGAATACCAAATCATCTTGGATCTGCTTCAGCATAAATGTCTGAAGTCTAGATCTAGTATATCTGAGAACATCTGAGAGTCAAATCTGCTATGTCCTCGATTTGTTTCTTGTAAACACAAGAATACCAAATCATCTTGGATCTGCTTCAGTATAAATGTCTGAAGTCTAGATCTGCTATATCTGAGAACATCTGAGAGTCAAATCTACTATGTTCTCGATTTGTTTCTTGTAAACACAAGAATACCAAATCATCTTGGATCTGCTTCAGTATAAACATCTGAAGTCTAGATCTGCTATATCTGAGAACATCTGAGAGTCAAATCTGCTATGTCCTCGATTTGTTTCTTGTAAACACAAGAATACCAAATCATCTTGGATCTGCTTCAGTATAAATGTCTGAAGTCTGGATCTGCTATATCTGAGAACATCTGAGAGTCAAATCTACTATGTCCTCGATTTGTTTCTTGTATTATCTAGAAATTCCAAAGTAATGTGCAAAACTTCGTTTGTGAAAATATTTTAGTTCATCTATCATTATTTCAATGCAACATACTTTAAGAATATCGGAAGATGAGTAAATCTTTGAGAATAATTGGATTTGAATCGTTAACAATACAAAGGAAATAAGTCTGATAGCATATCTCTAAGAAGAAATAGAATCTAAAGATAGCAAACAGGATAAAAATTAGATGCTCTAAATATCGCCGCTTGAGCGTCTATACATTAGTTCCCCGAAGCCTTTTTTGAGTTCGACATGTGTTTAAAAGATCCAAAGTACTTTGTTGATGCCCCAATGTACATCATGTTTTACTCTCTACCGAATCAGATATAGCCAAATTGCTGTATGCCCTTCAAAATTTGAGTTGCCCTTTTGGGCTTTCAACTCAAAAACCCTTTGGTCACAAGGCGTCCTTTGCGGGTTTTCACTTTAGATTCTTTTCTCCTTTAGACAAAGTACTTTTTGACTGAGTCTGAGTTCACTGGATTCGATAGGCTCTTTCCATCCACTTCTGTCAAAATAAATGCACCGCCAGCAAAAGACTTCTTCACGAAGTATGGCCCCTTCCAATTTGGCATCCATTTTCCTCTAAGGTCCTTCTGGATGGGAAAGATTTTCTTTAGCACAAGGTCCCCCTCATGGAATTCCCTTGGACGAACCTTTTTATCATAAGCTCGTATCATACGCTTCTGGTACATCTGACCATGTCGGATAGCTTTTAGCCTCTTTTCCTCAATCAAGTTTAGTTGGTCATATCGGGACTGAACCCATTCAGCTTCATCTAACCTTATCTCTGTTAAAATTCGGAGAGAAGGTATTTCTACTTCAATAGGTAACACTGCTTCCATCCCGTAAACTAACGAGAACGGAGTTGCCCCAGTAGAAGTTCTGACAAATGTTCGATAGGCCAAGAGTGCAAACGGTAGTTTTTCATGCCAATCCCTATAAGTCCCAGTCATCTTTCCCACTATTTTCTTAATGTTCTTATTGGCAGCCTCCACTGCCCCATTCATCTTTGGACGATAGGGTGAAGAGTTGTGATGCTTGATTTTGAACTGGTCGCAAACCTCTGCTATCGTTTTGTTATACAAATTCAATGCATTGTCGGATATGATCCTCTCAGGCATTCCATATCGACAAATGATTTCCTTCTTCAAAAATTGACTTACAGCTGACTTAGTAACATTTGCGTAAGAAGCAGCCTCTACCCATTTTGTAAAGTAGTTAATCACTACAAAGATAAACCGATGTCTATTTTAAACTTTCGGCGATATTGGTCCGATGACATCCATGCGCCACATGGAAAACGGCCATGGAGACGTCATGACATATAAAGGTGAGGGTGGTACATGAATTTTGTCCCCATAAATCTGACACTTATGGCATTTTTTGGCATAGTTGATGCAGTCTCCTTCCATAGTGGCCCAGTAATAGCCAAACCTCATGATTTGTCCTGCCATTATGAACTCATTTGCATGTGTACCACATACACCTTCATGAACCTCTTTTAGAATTAGCTTAGCTTCCACAGCGTCGACACATCTCAAAAGTACTTGGTCTTTCCTTCTCTTGTATAGAACATCCCCGTCCAAAACATAGTCACAAGCTAACCTTCTCAGGGTTCGTTTGTCGTTTTCGGTTACCTGTTCTGGATATTTACGATCTCTTATATATCGCAATATATCTTGATACCAAGGATTGTCATCTTTTTCTTCCTCTTCAAGTTTACAACAGCTAGTTGGAGCTTCATAGACACTCATTTGAATTGGACTCATCTCTTCCTCTTTATTTGCCTTAATCATTGAGGCCAAGGTTGCTAGAGCATCTGCCATCTGATTTTCGTCTCGCGGGAGATAATTAAAGGTGATATCATCAAACTCCTTAAGTAACCCCAAAACTACTTTTCGATAATTGATCAGTTTAGGGTCCCTTGTCTCCCATTCACCTCTAAGCTGATAAATTACCAACGCCGAATCTTCATATACTTCTAGGATGCTTATAACTCGCTCTATGGCCGCTTGAAGTCCCATGATGCATGCTTCATACTCAGCCATATTGTCCGTGCAATCAAAGTCCAACTTGCACGTGAATGGGTAATGATCGCCATTAGTGGATACCAAGACTGCCCCAATTCAATTTCCCACTGCATTAGAAGCCCCATCAAAATTAGGCTTCCACGGAGAATCTTCAGTCATTGTTATACACATTAACTCCTCGTTTGGAAAATTAAAATTTAATGGCTCATAATCCTCTAAAACTCTACTAGCCAAGAAATCAGCTACCGCACTTCCTTTTATAGCCTTCCAACTTACATAGACTATGTCAAATTCTGAAAGCAAAATTTGCCATCTCGCCATTCTCCCATTCAGAGCCGTTGACTCCATCATGTACTTTAATGGATCCAGCTTGGAGATGAGCCAAGTGGTATGGTATAGCATGTACTGTCTTAATCTCCGAGTGGTCCAAATTAGCTCGCAACACAACTTTTCAATTGGTGAATATCTCATTTTACAGTCAGTGAATTTTTTACTGAGATAATAAATTACTTTCTCCCTTTTTCCGGACTCGTCATGTTGACCAAGCACACATCCTATAGAATTGCTGAACACTGACAAGTATAGTATTAATGGCTTATCTGGACTAGGTGGAGATAACACTGGAGCATTAAACAAATACTGCTTGACTTTCTCAAAAGCATTCTGGCATTCTTCATCCCAAGTATCTCGATTATGCTTTCTGAGGAGGCGAAAGATAGGATCACATTTCTCGGTCAATTGTGAAATGAACCGAGCGATGTAATTCATCCTTCCTAGGAATCCTCGAACTTCTTTTTGAGTACGTGGCGGAGGCAACTCTCGTATGGCTCTGACCTTGTCTGAGTCAACTTCAATTCCCTTTTCACTGACTACGAAGCCTAATAACTTCCCCGATCTGGCTCCAAAGGTGCACTTTGCTGGATTGAGCTTCAATTGAAATTTTCTCAACCTTAAGAACAATCTTCTCAAGACCTCAATATGTTCTTTTTCTGTTCGCGACTTGGTGATCATATCATCAACGTATACCTCAATATCCTTATGCATCATGTCGTGAAACAAGTTTACCATGGCTCGCTGATATGTTGCCCCTGCGTTCTTCAGCCCAAACGGCATTACTTTGTAACAAAAGGTGCCCCATAATGTTATGAAAGTTGTTTTATCCATATCCTCTGGATGCATCTTTATCTGATTGTATCCTGAGAAGCCATCCATGAAAGAGAACAACGAATATCCCGCTGTGTTGTCTACTAAAGTGTCAATATGTGGTAGAGGAAAATTATCATTTGGGCTTGCTTTGTTTAAATCTCTGTAATCAACGCACATTCGTACCTTCCCGTCCTTCTTAGGAACAGGTACAATGTTTGCTACCCATTCGGAGTACTTCACTTCTTGCAAGAATCCTGCATCAAACTGCTTCTTAACCTCTTCCTTTATTTTCAGGACAATATCCGGCCGCATTCTCTGCAACTTCTGTTGAACTGGTTTGCAATCTTGTCTTATAGGAAGACGATGTACTAGAATATCAGTACTCAATCCAGGCATATCCTGATAAGACCATGCAAAAATATCCCTGAATTCCTGAAACAACTCAATCAAACTACGCCTTGTGTTTTTAGTAATCAGTGTTCCAATTTTCACCTCCTTCCCTTCCTCTAGGGCTATATTCTCTATTTTCTCTTTCTCATGTGGCATGATTTGTTTCTCCTCCTGTTTTACCATTCTTAATAAATCGAGAGATACGTCACAATCTTGAACATATTTAAAATCCTGAGGTTCCTCTAAACACATGTCTTGCTCATAAGAGAAATCAGAAGTGGCAGTATTAGCGCTCATATCGTTGATATCTAGAGACCTGTGAGGGGTATGAAAGAATATTCAAAGAATGAATGAATTTAAGAATGATCGTTTATGTCCTATAAATAAAAGAATAAGAATTGTTAGAATTTAAAGGAATATTGGTTGATAAAAATGAAGCAATACTCTTTTAAATTGATAAAAGTTATGTTTTATTTGAATAATAATAGATGAACATGAACCTATTTTCACAAATGTAATCTTACTACTCCTAGGCCCTAGAGTAATAAACATGTTTCGAGAATTACTCTGAAAAATTTCTAAAGACTACAGGAAGATCCTCCGCAGTCCAATTATTCAGAGAGCTCCCCGGTTCGTAAGGGCGAATACCCTCAAGGTTTTCCTATCCCAACCACTCACTATGTACAACATTGATTTGATGACTCTCTTCTACCAGTAACCCTCCTGACTTAAAGGTTTTGGATATAGGTGGGAATGTCAACGGTTCCCACTCTACTTCTCCTCCGTTCAAACGCGCCTTCCTTCTTGCTTGACGCTTTTCCATCTCTTGTCTCTTGTGTTTATGGTCTAGCTTGAAACCCAAACCAAAGCGATCCTTCTTCTCCATCAATTTTGGGATTTGAATCCCTCTTTGCAACTGTTTTCCTAGTCCTTTTCCCGGTGATGCTCCCTTTCCCATCATCATTTGCAGGGCCATCCTTGTAGCTCCAGACATTTTAGGCACTGGCACCTCACTTCCTTCTAAAATGAAAGTTGCGTTGATAATTTCTAAAGAGCGAAAAGAACATTCAACAGACTCTTCATTGGCCTCAACATAAGGGGCTTTGCCAGTGACCGTTGCTATGATATCCTCTTCCGTATTGATAGTTATTAACCATCCATCTGTTATTAACCTCAATTTCTGGTGTAATGAGGAGGGCACTGCTCCTGCCGAGTGTATCCATGGTCTCCCCAACAAGTAATTATAAGAGGGTTTGATATCCATCACCAAGAAATCGACTTCATACGTATTTGGCCCGATTTCCAAGGGGATGTCAATTCGCCCCATCACCTTCCTTTCGGTTCCGTCAAAGGCTCTTACCATATTATGACATGTCTTCATGTGTGAACTGTCAATGGGTAATCTGTTCAATGTAGATAATGGAAGGACGTTCAAAGCGGACCCATTATCAACGAGTACACTTGGAAGCGTGTATCCTCTACAACGAGTAGTAATGTGCAAAGCCTTAGTTGACCCTATGCCCCCAGGTGGAATTTCATCATCATTGAAGTGGATGAAATTATCAGCACTGATATTATTTATCAACCGATCCAACTTATTGACAGATATATCGTGAGTGACATATGTCTCGTTGAGTACCTTCAACAACGCTTCTCGATACACTTCAGAGCTTAGCAGTAAAGCTAAAACCGATATGCGTGCTGGTTGCTTATGCAACAGCTCGACCACACTGTACTCACTATGCTTAAGGAACTTTAGAAATTCCTTAGCCTCCTCCTCCTCTCACATGCTCTCAAGTAATGTGTACTTCGCTCTTTTTCTCAATCTCAACATTCTTGGATTTTGTGGGCTCTACTCTAACGTCCCCCATATCATAACGCTTCCCACTCCGCGTATGGGAACCTTCAACTTGTACATCTTTAGATGCGCTGGCTATATTTCCTTCCTCCAAGATCGCCACGCTACTGATCCATAACTCCATGGTACTTTCTTGCTATCCTTGTAAGGGAAAGGAATAGGTGCATGGATAATGACCTTGGGCGCTGCTGGTGTCCCCACTTCATTATTCCCTGGCAGGGAGATAATGATCCTTGGTCTGCTGGTTCTTTGCTGTTCATTTTTCAACGCACATACCTGCTTTTCACTAGAGCTACCTTCACAAATCTGTAGCTCTTTATTATCTATAAAGCCTTGTACCAAGGCCTTGAATTCTTCGCAATCTTCAAGGAACTCACCGTAATCCCTCGTTCCTTCTCTCGTATTTTTAGAGGTCAACATACCTCTCTTCATCATCTCCTCCCAGATCACCCTCATAGGCATCCTTATCTCCGCAATATTTTCTTTTTTTCTTCCACCAGCTTCAACAATGGCATTTACTCCCTGATTATCATGGTTCGGCAAAGGGCTCTCAATATTTGAGGTACTCTCAAATTTTAAAACCCCATTCTTGATTAATCTCTCTACGGCTTTCTTAAATCCTGTACAGTTTTCAATTGAGTGCTCCGATATTCCAGCATGATACTCACATCTGGCATTCGCATCATACCATTTAGGATATGGAGGTTGTAATGGTTTCAAATGGAAAGGGGCTATAGCATGCGCGTCATATAGGTTTTGATAGAGCCCCCTATACGTCATAGGTATAGGTGTAAATTGCATCCTCTCATGCCTGGTGTTGGATTCCTGCTTTTGAGACCCCTGTTGCCCAACTGTGGCTACTTTAGGCTGGCTAATCGTAACTGCTTTTGAATTAAAACCACTTGTATTGTTCACCTCATTGTCTTTTCTTCTTGGGGCTAATCTTTTGGCCACTTCCCCCTCAATTCTTCCCCCTCTTCTGGCATTTTCTATCATCTCTCCTTCCATAACTATATCCGTAAAACTTTTAGTAGTGCTCCCAATCATATGATTAATAAATGGGGCTTTCAAAGTATTAATGAATAACATAGTGGTCTCCTTTTCCAGCAATGGTGGCTGAACCTGCATTGCTACCTCTCTCCACCTTTGTGCATTTGCCTAAAATTCTCATTAGGCTTCTTCTCCATGTTTTACAGGGTAATCCTGTCAGGGGTCATGTCTGTCACATGATTGTACTGCTGCATGAAGGCTTGTGCAAGATCCCTCCATGAACTTATTCTAGCCCGGCTCAACTGATTGTACCATCTGGCTGCCGCACCTATCAAACTATCTTGAAAATAATGGATTAACAGCTGATCATTATTTACATACCCCGTCATCCTTCTGCAAAACATTGTGATGTGAGCCTCTGGGCAAGTAGTGCCATTATACTTTTCAAATTCTGGCATTTTGAATTTGTGAGGCAACACTAGGTTTGGGACGAGACTTAAATCCTTGGCATCAACCCCATGATTATTGCCAGTGCCTTCTAAAGCCTTGAACTTTTCTTCTAACCATCTGCAGCGTTCATCCAATTGCCTTGCAGCTTCGACTTTCAAATCCTCCTTTTCCATCATATCTAGATCGGGAACAAGAGCATTAGTAGGATTGTCACCCGTATTAAACCCTGAACCAGCCGGGAAATTCATATGGACACCAGCATCAATTGGCCCATGCTGAGGCCTCACAGTAGCAGACGGCTTTCTAGGAAGTGCCTCGGTTTGCAATGGTACATGAGGCGGAGTAAAACTGGAGGAGGACCTCATTTTCCTCTTGATGATGGCCATAGAGCCTTTCCTTTATCAAGAGTAGCCCAAGAATCGAGCCATTTCAGCCATCATATTCCTCTAAGCTTCCATCATTTGCTCTCATCTCATCTCATTACATTTTAGCCAACTGCTCTTGTAACTGGTCTTGCATATCCTTTTGCAACTGCTCTAATCTTTGATCCATGTTTTTAGTCTTAGTGCGAGTGCCGTAGGGATGTGCGATTTCCAGATTTTCTTTTCTACATTTATAAAGAAACTTTAACTAATTAGGGTCCTTCTACAATCTTAAATGCATATGATATTATGTAGTGCGAATGAATGCAACAAAGGTATCAATCTCGATTCAATCTCATTTAGAAAACTTTATTTAGAAAAAGAATATCTTTACATATAAATGGATTACAAGTACGCTTTCACCCTAATGCCTAAAGTTTTAACTCTATCTAATAAAAGGGCTAACTCTCGTCCTATATCTGACGACGACCCACACATCAGACTCAATACATCGGCTCATACTGCCAAATCCTGTACATACTCAGCAACCTCCCGAATCTGGGCTATGGCTTCTCCCATGACATGATCCCTTTCTTTGACCTGCCCTCTAGACTGATGAAGCTCTCCCTTTAGATAATCTTCTTGCGTCTTGAACTGTTCAATCCGAAGTTTACCTTTATGCAATGCTGTAGCGACGTAAAATTTTTGGTTTCGGGTCGCTAAATTGTGGCGATTTATTAGAAAATTGGGAATTGAAATTTGGTTTTAAAAATAAACCGGGAGTCGCCACCGATCCTTTTTCCTAGGTGTGATCGGACACCTATTAGATTTTTCTTTAAAAATAAAAGGCTAGGTTTAGGTTTACGTTAAAATCCAGAGAAAAATTAGGGTTCGGAGAGTCGATTCATGCGAGGAAGGTATTAGCACCCTCGAAACGCCCAAAAATTGGTATCTCATAAACACGTGTTGTATTGATTTTCAAAGATACGAGTTTAATGTAAAATTTAGTCGTGATCCTATCAAAAAGATGATGAGAAGTTTTAAATTTTAATTTTTGAGAAGGAAGTACTATTTTAACACAAGTCGATTGATGTTCACCCAACATAGCGATGAAATCAGTGACCTTGTATTAAACCAATACGTTGCCTTATGTGTTAAAAAAAACAAAAATAATAATTTTCTAAAACAACGCAAAGTAAAAAAAATAAATAAATGACAGGACCAGCAACATATGGAAGCAAGTAACGAATATGACAGTAATATAAAAACAAAGACAATACATGCGAGATAAAATTATAGTATTAAATACAAGACCGCAACACAATGAATATACGTACGCGGAAAATGATAGTTTGGGTGAGTTACATAAAACATATATACATAGATAATGATAATGCTAAAGATATACCGTATATAATATTTGAAATAACACTTAAGATAGTAAAACATAATTTGTAATGCTAAAATATATACGTAATATTCGTATAAAATAAGTATCAAAAAAAAGAAAAAAAATATAAAAATAAGAAAATGGTATATTTAAGATAAGTGCATGAAATTATCTATACATATGTAAATAATAACGATAACATTAAAAACAAAAATAATAATGGAAATAGTAAGGATAATACCGTATTAAAAAAAATATACCTATAAGAATAATATTGAGAGTATAAACATAAAATACGCGTTAATATTAATACTAATAATAAGGATAATATAGAAAGTATATACATGGAATAATGAAGAAATAATACATATATAATATAAACATATACAATATATATACATATATTAGATATAACAACACAAAAAAATTTATTAGTACAATATATAAATGTAGATACATACACAAATATTAAGTGAAAGTATATATATTAATTCTAATAATGTTATTAATAAGTATAATAATAGTATAATAAAAAGCAACAATAATATAATAAAATGGAAAAAATAATAATAATAATACAAATAATGATTAATACAAATGATATTAAAATGAAGAAAATAAGAAAAAAATAAGATAAAGGACGAAATAGAATTAAAATCGAAACTTTTGGGGCGAATTTAGAATAAAAACAGAATAAGGGGATTAATTCGAACGCGCACTAAACATTGGGGGCCCAACAAATAATTTTCCCACCGCTAAAAACGCAGATGCGTGTGGGGATCAAATTGAAACACGCAACAACTCTCAGGGCCAAATCAGAAATAGCAAAAACCTGATTGTGGAATAGCAAAAATGCGGAAGGGCCGATTGCGCAAATAGCCCTTCCGCTTCAAAAACACGCGGATCCTTCCGGTGCGGGTTGGGTCGACCCGACCCGCTTTCTAAAACGACGCTGTTTTGTTTAATAATAAGGCAGGGACCAAAACGGTGCGTTTTGGTCCCTATATAATACAAAAAAAAAAATTTTTGATTCATTTGAAACGGAGAAAGAAAAAAAAAGAAAAGAAGGGGGAGAGAAAAGGAAGAGAGGAGAGAGGGGAAGGCGGCGGTGGCGTCAGCACTCGTCCGGTCACGGATCACACAGTACTGCAAAGGTAATTTTTTTCTTTTTTTTTCTTTTTTATTATATATTTTTAGGTTTTTTTTAGTTTATAAAATATATATATAGGTTTAAAAATGAAACTAAAATAAAAAAACGAAAATCACCTTAAATGCTTGTTGCCTGTGTTTTTGGTTGCTGGGTTGATGCTGTTTTTGTGTTGTATTTATATTTTATTCTGATTTAACTTGTGTGTTGAAATACCAAGAATAGAAGAGAAGCCGAACGCCTTCTGTTTTTTACAATCGGCTTTTTATAGCCTATTTCACTGTCTGTTTTTTCTAAATTTGCCATTTGCGTGTTTGATTGCTTGTGTGTCTTCTTGTCTTTGCAGGGGATGGCGGTGGAAGTGACTTTGGCGGTGCTGCAGGTGGTCAGTGGTGCAGAGGGTAGGTGGGTAGTCAGTCGGCGCAAGTGGGAAGGGGTTAGATTAGGGTTTCTGATTTTGTGGGTCATTGGGTTTGGGCTGTGTCTTTTGTAATGGGTTTGGGTTTGTTTAGTTTTAGTATTGGGCTAGGGGTTATTGGGTAAGCTGGTTATGTTTGGGTTTTTGGGTGGGTTGATTTAATGGGTTTGTAAGGGTTTGATTATTGGGCTGAATGGGTAATTGTAAATAGGCCAAAATTGGCCTGTAACAAATGCTACTTCCAAATCTTCAACTTTACTTTTTAATTCCTTTAATTTGACCTTAGAATCACGGCTATGATGCCAACGAAGGGATCTTCCAAGCTCAGTTACTTTGGACTTCAACCCTTCATTTTCTTCTTCTAACGCCAAATTTCGCGACTGCATCTCCTGGAACTTCTTCTCCCAGTACTCAGCTCTAACATTTCCTTCGTGGACCTCTTTCTGCAACTGAACTGAGGATCCTCCTACTCTTGCTCTCCTCAAGGATACCTGTGCCTTTTTGTAATGTTCCTTCAAATCATCTCTATCCTCTTCGATTTTTCTCTTTTCCTTTCTTTCTTTTTCGACCTCCATCTTCTGGACATCAATGTCTAAACTTAAGTACATCTTTTCTTCTTCGAGCTTTGCTATCTTTTTCTCAAGCTCTAAATATTTTCTCTCAAATTCTTGCTTCATAATTTCCAACTCTGAGGGCATCACTTGCAAATATTCCTCCATCGGTCGAGCTCCTTCCACGTTTGGCTCAGGAATATTATCATTGATCCTTCTACCTCTTCATTCAACATATTCTGGAGTTGTAGCAGGGCCAATAGCTACTCCTTTCAACCGACACGTTTTGTTCCAAGCACTAGAGATCTCACCGACCCTTTTCTTGTAATCAGCTCCTTTATACGTGAACTCACTTTGAGCCAGCACCTGAGTTGCTGGCACAAACTGCCTTAAACTGAATTGCCTCAACACGAGTAAGGGGGCATAACCAATGGCACCCCAAATTCCCAATAGAGGAACCCAATCGAAATTGCCGCACTGGTAAAGAATCTCACCAGAATCATCCACCGAAGTTTCCAACCAACAATCTTTCGATTGAAGATTCTGAAATAGTGCTATCCAATTCTCCTCTGGAACATCAACTCTCCTAGTTGAAGCGACTATGTCCTTCAGCGGTGAATAATCTTCGAAGAAAACCTGACAAATAACCCTATCTATCAACCGAAAATGGCTATAAAACCAAGCTAGAAGTAATTGGGCACAACCAACAAACCTGTCTGCACCAGTCTTTCTACATGTGCCTAAGGACCTAAATGTCTCCGCCAAAATCGCAGGGACAGAAGTGACCCTCTTACTGAGTCGATGGAAAAGGTTCGTGGTTACCTCATCCACATATCCCAAAGCCCTGGGGAACACCACCAATCCATACAAACTTAAGGTAAAAAAATCTACCTTCTTTGTTTCATCAGGATGCGTCAAAATCAGACCCTTCAAAGCGTCCCATGAAATGCACTTGCACTCACCCTTCTCTTTAATTCTGGCCGTAATCCACTGTTCGCTCATCCCTGTAATAGTCATCAATTTCTTCCAAAAGGTAAGGATATTAGCAGCTCGAGAATAGATTCTATCATCTTGGAATCTGGGACAACGTAACAAGGCAGTGTACTCCTCTACGGTAGGCACCAAGTCTACCTCCCCAAAAGTGAAACAACTGTACGCTGGGTTCCAAAACTGAGCGAGGGCTCGGAACAAGTGCTCATCTACTTGAACATCGAGCAAGTAAGGTAAGTTTCCGTAATTACCGTAGAATAACTATTTAGTCTCATTGCCCCATTGATCCCAAATCTCCTTAAGCTCTTGAAGATTATTCTGCGTGACACTGATGCGAGTGTACCCCGACAACTCTGACATATATCCCATAGCTATACTATCTCCCTTTTTCTAATTGAGTTTGCTCAGACCATCTGTGGACGTTGGCGTTGCCCTCCACTCTATCAAGAAGTCCGTTCTCCATAATAAAACTCTCTAACTTAGAAACTGACCGTGAATTGATACCTTTGTAAATGCAAAATGTCATGCAAACAAGAGAAAAGAAATAGTCAGTATCACATGATATCAATAAATCTCAACAATAATTTATAAGGGTAATATCTAAAGTTTAACTTTAACTAAGTTGGGCTCTTACGGTTTTTTTCTATATGAGGTTGGTTCTAAAGTTTGAGGTACCTGAACCAGTAGATTCCTCGATCCTCACCCATTATAGGCTCATTTGAATCGAGTTCAGTTCAGGGGGACACATTTCCCTATGGCTACACGGAGATGAAAATCTCACGAAACCATAGCTACGGATGTATCCCGAAAGTGATCCACTATCCTGCACGGAGGCGAAAACCTCACGAATGCGTAGCTTCTCACTCCCACTTAAGGGTGTGACCACAACGGTCATGCAAATGCAATGCGTATTAGAATATAGCAACACATGCAATAATACAAACAAATGAAATGCAAAGAGGATTAAATTTTAAAATTTTTAATTTCCGACATTAAGACAAGAGATAATCAATTACACGGCTTGACTCTCTTATTCGTCCCCAGTGGAGTCGCCAAGCTGTCGAGACCATTTTCAAATCGAGTTTTTGGAAAATGGGAATCGACTTTAAGAAAAATAAAAACGAGAGTCGCCACCAATCTTTTTAGGTGTGATTGGATCACCTTTAAAACATTTGTTTTAAAGTCGTTGGTTTTGGTCTACGAAATCAAAAGAATGGGTTCAGGAGTCGGTTACGTACGAGGAAGGATTAGCACCCTCGTAACGCCCCAAAAAAAAATTGGTACCTAACTGATTATAAAATGTCTTTAATGTCGGAAATTCAAAAAGTTTTAAGATGTAATCCTCTTTAAATTAGTATAGTTTGATTTTTTTTGTAAATTAAAGTTCATTCGTATCAAAGTATTGACACTAAATTGGCTTTTTAGAAATCCCCATCTCGAAACAATAAAACGCTACATCCAATAAGTTAGGACATATTATTTTGCAATTCCAAGACAGTAGCTCACGTTTTGCAAACATTTAAAAACTTAAGAAGGGTACTTGATTATTTAAGCTTAACGAGAAAAGTTGCAACCCGATAAGTTAGGGCACTACTTTCTCGAAATTTCCAAACACCAAGCATTGCCTTTGTATTTTTTGAAAACTTTGGGGCCTTATTTTTTTAAAAGATGCGTGGGGAATTATATTGTACTATAAATCATACATTGTAACATATTATTGTGAATGATACGTGCATTTTAACAAAATGATAGCAATAATATGAAGATCGCATTAGATGCATAAAAATTATATATACATGGCAAATATCATACAAAAAATATATATAGCACGTATTGAGAATAAATAAACAAAATATACAAATATACGAGGCAATGATTAAATAATGCATGATATGTAAGAAAGCAATGATTAAATAATATATGACATAAAAATATAATATCAATGTACATGTCTACAAATAATAACATTTAACACATACATGTTACATGCAATATAGAAATCTACCAAAGAATTAATAAAAAAAAAAATGATTGATTGCTAACAAAATATGCATATAATTAAAAATAAGATATTTCATAATAATTTTAAAATAGAATTTAATATACAAGAATATTTACAAAAGAATAATAATTATATGGTAATATATTGGCTTGAAAGTATGTAAGAGAATTCATAATATAAATTTAAAATGAAATGATATATATAATAAATAATTAATTAATTAATAATGAAATGTGAATATAATATGAGTTAAAAATATGATTTAATAATAATAATTTACAAATTTTAAATAAAATATATATAATATAAACATAAGTAATATAATTGGTAATATGTAATATACATGACATATATATATATATAAAATAATAAGCAATATACAAGTAAAACATAATAAATATTATATGGGAAATAATATAATAAATATAGCATATAATAATGAAAATTTATACGTAAAAATAATATGTATAAATAAATATAATATATGTAAAAATATAATAATATATATATATAAATAATAATTATGAGAGAATTAATATACAATAAACAATTATAATACATATAAAAATAACACTTATAAAATAATTTTATGCAAGTAAAATTAAAATAAAACAAATAATAAAATATATATATAGAATAATAAAATAAATATAAGACTAAATTTAGAGTCTAGCAAAATTAATGGGAGAATTTTGAAAGGAATAAACTGAAATAAGGTCCTATTTAAAACGTACTCAAAATTAGAGGGACTCACTAGACAAATTGCCTTATTCCCAAAACGGTGACGTTTTCCAGAATAAAATTTAATAGCCATAGGACTAAACTAAAACTAAAATAAAATAATGGGCCAAATTTTAAAATAAAATAAAGTTTGATTGTAAGTACAAAAGGGATAGAAGGATCAATTGGGTAATTAACCCAATTCTAAAAAATGCGCGGATCCTCCCCGGGTAATCGGGTTAACGCGCGGATCCTTGGGTCACAAAACGATGCCGTTTTGTCAAGGCTATATAAGCCAGATTATTAGCCTTAAAATCATTTGAAACCGTTTTTAAAAAAAAAAATTTAAGAATTCTCTCTGAAAAAGAGAAAGGAGGGAGCTCCGGGCTCTGGCCTCCGTCGGCCACACGCCGGTCACGTGCCCACGCGCCACCCTAAGGACCACCGTACACGGTGGCTAGGGTTTAAAAACCCCTCCTTTCACTCGTCGTTCATCAGGTAACTTCCTTCCTTTTATTTTTGTAATCTATATTTTTGCTAAAATAGTTTATATACATGTATATGTTACGAAAATAATAAAAAAATATACGGTTAAATCACCTTTTCTGAAACTGTTTGTATCTTTCTGAATAAGTATCTGTAAGTATGTATTTCTATGCTCTTCAAAAAATCGGTCCCCTTTACAATGGTTTGATTCGGGCTTTTATAGCCACTATTTATTACAAAAATTTAGGAAAGAAATCTTTTTATATCTTTCCATATTTGCTTTGCTTGTCTTTGTGGTTCTTTTTCTTTCCTTGCAAGTGTCCCAAGATCTTGGTGACGGAGGGGCTGCTGGGCGTTGATGGAGGGTCAAGTCCGTGGCGGCGCCGATTACGGAGTTGGACGGACGCGCGTCGATGATGGCTTCTGGAATCTTCTACTTGCGGCGCGAGAAGAAAGAGGGCAGAAACCCTAGGGTTTCCTGCCTGGGTCTGCAACTATTTGGGCCAATTGGGCCTCTGGGAATTTTGGGTTTGTAACGGGCAGAGGTGTTTTGGGCTACCAGTCTGTAACGGGTCCATTTAGGTTGCAACTGTTTGGGGCTTAGTTTAGGTTGGGCTAGTCTAGTAAAATTTGGCTGTTGGGTCTGTGTATTTGGGCTTTGTAAAAAAAATTTATGGACTGTTTAAATTAAATAAATAAATATTTATTTATTTATTCATTAATTTTTCAGTTTTAATAGTCCGGGCAAATTTTGGTGATTACATATACTATCCTTTCACAATACTTAATTATTTTTAAAAGTTGGTTTTGAAAAATATTGTGAAAAAATTGGTTTTAATTTCTAAGTCTTTTTAGCATTGCTATTAAAAAATCTCCAAAAGTTGGGTTGATTTTAAATATAATATTACAAAGTTAAAAGTAAATTTAATTTAAATGATATTCAAGCTTGTTAATATTACAATGTGTGAAGTATTTTTTTATCTCAATACATTTTAGGGTCACATTTTTTAAATTTGGGTCTCAATTATTATTAAATATTTTAATTTATTAAATTTTACAAAAAAATTAAAAAATATTTTATAAAAATTTTTTTGATATATTTTTAAAAATTTTTAAATAAATTTCAAAAAGAGAAATAAGAGAGTAATTTTAAGCTCCAAAAGAGATTTGTTCATAAATCTAACTAAGTTCAACCAGAGCTTAGAGGAGATATTTTTTTATTATTATCTTAGATCTGGCTTGATCTAACTTAAAATAGGAGTTTGCTCTTTTGACCAAACCTAACTTGGATTATTTCGAAATTATTCGGCTTGGCTTTACCCACACAAAATATGGTCCAAACAAATCTATAGAATTCCACAATAGTTCAAAGTTCAAACTAGTAATTTAGGGATAAATATAAAAATTTAGAATTATATATGAATTTTGATTTAATGTGTAATGTAGTACATGAACTTTAATTTTGTATAATTATATCATAAATTTTTTATTTTAGTTCAATCTTCTCAACTGCTAGCACCATTACTGGTGTGACACTATTTCAAGTTTACTTGTTACATACACGAATTATTATATTTATTAAATATAAAAATAATTAGATTAATTCATTTTTATAAATGTGTATAATTGAATTAAAATTGTAGCTTTTTTTATATATATTTGAAGCAAAATAAAATTTGATATATATAATTGCACAAAATCAAAATTCAACATAACATTATATATTAGATCAAAATATGTGTCATTTTCAGATTTATCATAATAATTTAGTATGTAAACAAGGGAACAACTTAAGCAAGAAAGAGAAATGTCAAGAAAACCTTTATATTAACTCAAAAATTTTTTACTCAATTCGATCGAACGCTCACCTCTATTTATGAGTACACTAATTATTTTGATTGAACCTAAAAGCTCTGATTAAAATTAAAAAAAAAAAGGCAAATTAATAAATATCTCATGCTTTTAAGTTAAAGGTGAAAGTGAAGGTTGACAGCTGAAAATGAAAATGCCTCTTTTTTTTAGGTCAAATTCATGCTTTAAAGGTTTTATATTTTAAGATTTATAATATGGGTTTGGGTTTTTTTTTTTTTTTTGATAAAACAAACTAAAGTAATTACATCAAATTAAAATGTTCAAAAGCCCCACTGGCTTGATCTTTTTGTAGCACTTCTAAGACTTCATTAGGGGTGTCTTCATAAACCTATAATCTTGACTCCCATTCTAAACTCAACTCAGCCAAATCGTCAGCAACAAGACTAATTTCTTTAGGAAAGTACATGATAAGCCAATGACCTTCAGTTCTCATAATCTGTTGTACCCTCCTAATAATAGTAATTCCCGCATCCATCAACATGCCATCAAAAAAAGCTCTAACCACCTCCAGATTATCGGTTTGAATCATGGCTTTGTTCAAACCTTTGCTAGTAGAATAAGTATGCCATCCAGATTGCCCATAGTTCAATTTCGAAAACTGAGCACTTTCCCATATAGTGATTGTACCCTAAGATCCAGCTTCCATTTTGATTTCACAGCAGTCCATCAGTAGTAACACTTCTAGAGCCTCTACCAACTGTGCCATCAGTGAAAAGATGTACCCAATTGTCTGTCGAGGATGCTCGACCACCAATAGGATGATTATTTTGTTTGAACCCACTATGGTTGAACTCATACTGTTGAGCGCAACTATAAGAAACTTTAACAATTTCAAGGGCATTCCAAGAGATACCTTAAAAAATAAATAGATTCCTATTCTTCCAGATATGCCAAGCAATTAACCCAAAAAGACAAGACCAAGTTATCCTTTGCCTAAACAACATCCTGTAACAAAGAATGTTAGAAGTTAACCAAACCTGTAAAGGTTCAGAGAAAAACATGCGTTGTTGATCCAAAAGGAAAATCTACATCCATGCTTGTTTCGCTATCGAACAATCCCAAAGCACATGTAAGATATCCTCTGTTTTGTTCCCACAAAAAGAACAGAAGTTATCATGTCCTATTCCTCACCTAGTGTGCTCCATATTAGTAAACAACCTTTGTTTAGAAACTAGCCACAAGAAATATCTGACTCTCTGAGGCCCTGGATACTTCCACGTGTTCTTCCATAAGTTATCTTTAGGATTCCAAGTACTTTCCTTTAAAGACCAAAAGGCACTTCGAACAAAAAAGGACACTATCGCCATATGAGCCCAAATAATCCTATTCGTTCCTAACAATAAGTGGGGGGAAGAAATATTTACTATCTGTCTGACGACATCTTCTGATAGCCAAATTCAAAAAAGATCAAGATTTCAAGCTTCGTTCGGTGTAACCATTCCATTGAGAAGGTAATCTAAGGCAAGATTAGTGCGAGTAGGAATTTGCATGATCAGGGAGCCTACTGTCAGAATCCATGAATCCTTCCAATAATGAATGCTATTACCATTTCCTACTGACTAAGCCAAAATTTCTCGAAATAATAGCCATACCTTTGAAAGGGCCCTCCAAAGATAAGAACATCTACTTCGAGTAATGCTATCATGTAGTTGTTCTTTTCAATCATACTTAGCACGAAGGACTTGGACCCAAACAGCACTATCATTAGAAGCCAAATTGAACCCAATATTCACCAGAAACGAAGTGTTTTAATCTCTCAAATACCGAAGACTAAGACCACCGCGAGACCAAGGCTAACAGATGGATTCCCACCCGACTAAAGCCATCTTTTTCTATCCTCTAGAATAACACCAAATAAACTGTCTGGCCATTCTTTCAATTTCTGTACAAGTTCCCTTAGGAATCATCAATAATTGCCTAAAATAATTAGGAATTGAGAGAATGACAGATTGAAGCAAAGTATTGAGAGAAGGATAGATTGAACCAAAGTAACTATACCAGCTAAGGACAACTGTATAGCATCCCAACTTTGTAATTTATGCCGAACCTTTTCCACCACGAAGCTTAAGGTACTATTGGTGACCTTTTCGTGCAGAAGAGGCACCCCCAAATATGAGTCAAGATTCTAAACCTTTTGAAACCCAATGATCTCACAAATTGATTGTTTAAGATATCCCCAGCTCCATTAGAAAAGAAAATATTACTTTTTTGAGGATTGATCTTATGTCCAGAATAACTACAGAAGTGTTCCACAATCCTATTAAGTACTTGTGCTTGCTCCAACTCTACTTTGCAAAAAATAACTAAGTCGTATGCAAAGAAAAGATGAGATAAAGCAAGTCCCAATCGTGAAAGTAGTGTTAGTACAAATCTTCGGTGAGGAAAATCTCGAACACACGAACGGAACTCGAACAGAAGAAGAAATAGGACAAGGCTCTAAGGCGTGTATCAAGCCACTATCTTTAAGGTTATATTTGCCCCCACCTATCCTCGGTGTGCAAACGAGTTCCAAGCAAATTAACCTCGATGATACAATGAAGCCAATGACTATTTGTGTTTTGCACTGACGAGAATAGCCCACTACACACTGAACAATGTATGACAAAAAACTCACTTTCTATAAAGAATTTCTGCAGTAATACTTTATAGAATAATCTAATAATATTAGAAAATGAAGGAAGGAAAGAAAAATCTTGAAATTTGATGGTATATCTTCCAAATGAAATATCATTCCTATTTATAGGAATTTTCATGTCTCTTCATAGAGACATCTTTCATCAATAGATGCTTTTCTGAATAATAATGTCTTTAAAATAAACACATAATTATTCATTTAATTATAACTATTCAAATAAAATTATTTAAATAGTTATAATTCTTTTTCAAAAAATCAAACAATATAATCTTTTGATTAATTACACCTATTCATTTATAGTTATTGGAACACTATAAATATTTGAAAATGTTCCAACAATCTCCCCCCATTTTCAAAATATTTTAGATTTTGATATTCATGGAAATCAATTTGCATAAATGAAAGGTATGTTACGATTGAACCTTCACTTAGTGAAAACATGTTAAAGTTAATCGAAATTGTATGGTAGACTAAGCTTTGAACCAACTATTTCATTTGATTAACCAAACACATCTCACGCAATGAATTTCAACATCGGTCAATGCATAGTATCTAGGGACACTATTATGACCATGTGTCTATGTCCTCTTTTCATGAGTGCTGTCAGAACCAAGCCCTTGAGGTCCTAGAAGCGGCCATACTTCCACTCACATAGGTAGATCCCATCAAGAGTGTTCCCGTAATTATAACACTCTAACATTTTTATGTTATGGGTCTATCAAGAGTACACTACTCATCATTCCCTTATCATTATTGGTACCTAGCACTTTAATCTTAGGATGGATTTATTTACAGTGCTAACAGTCACATACTAATGATGTACTTTGTCTCATTGAACTCAAGACTTGACGTTATACCAAGCATTAAGCCGAGTTTCCATCATGGGTGACTTTAATTAATGGGCTTGAGTCCCATCCCTTTTGAGGTCCTTTTTACTATATCTCTAGCAAGACTTTTTGTCAAAGGATCCGCCAAATTTTCACTTGACCTCACATAATTAATAGTGATCACTCCATCAGAAATTAATTGGCGGACATAACTATGTCTTAATCCAATATGTCTAGACTTTCCATTATATACTTGGCTATATGTCTTTGCTAGAGTAGCCTCACTATCACAACGGATAAAAATAGGTGAAATTGGCTTAGGCCATAAAGGTACATCATAAAGCAAATTTCTTAACCATTCTGCTTCTTTAGATGCAGCGGCTAATGCAATAAATTCTGCTGCCATGGTGGAATCAGTAATACATGTTTGTTTCTTGGAACCCTAAGAAATGGCTCCTCCACTAAGAATGAAAATCCATCCACTAGTAGATGCATGATCTTCCAAACTTGTAATCCAACTAGCATCCGAATACCCTTCTAAAACTGGAGGATATCCATTATAACACAATCCATAGTTAATAGTTTTCTTTAAGTACCTAAGTACTCTATTCAAAGCTTGCCAATGCAAGCTACTTGGATTACTTGTGTACCTACTCAATTTCCCAACAGCATATGCAATATCTAGTCTTGTACAAGTCATTATGTACATAAGACAACCAATTAGACTTGCATATTTCAATTGATCAATTTTCCTACCAGCATTAGATACTAATTTTATTTGAGGATCCATGGGTGTAGATGCAGTTATACAATTGAAAAGATCAAACTTTTTAAGCACTTTTTCAATGTAATGTGATTGTGATAAAGCTATAGTGCTTTCATCTCGGGTTATTTTAATCCCAAGAATAACATCCGCTACACCCATATCCTTCATAGCACAGTTGTTTGACAAGAATTTCTTTGTGTTTTCTATTTGTTCCAAATCCATGCCAAAAATGAGCATGTCATCTACATATAAGCAAATTATGACACATTTTCCATTTTCAAATTTGCTGTATATACACTTATCGGATTCATTTAATTTATAGCCATTAGCTAAAACAACATTGTCAAACTTTTGGTGCCACTATTTTGGTGCTTGTTTAAGTCCATATAAAGATTAACAAGCTTACAAACCTTATGCTCTTGTCCTGGAACAACAAATCCTTCCAGTTGTTCCATGTACACTTCCTCTTCCAATTCACCATTTAAAAATGCAGTTTTAACATCTATTTGGTGAACATCCAAATTATATAGAGAGGTAAGTGATATTAAGAGTCTAATTGTAGCAATTCTTGCTATTAGAGCATAGGTATCAAAGTAATCAATACCTTGTTTTTGTGTAAAACCTTTGGCTACCAACCTTGCTTTAAATTATCAATGGTTCCATCGACCTTCATTTTCTTTTTGAATATCCGTTTACAACCTATTGGTTTGGAACCCGGTGGAAGATCAACTAAGATCCAAGTTTGATTTCCTATTATTGAATTTATCTCATCATTTATTGCTTCTTTCCAAAAAGTAGATTCTTGAGATTTCATTGCCTCTTCAAATGTCATAGGATCAGATTCTATATTGTAACAATAAGGTATCTTATTGCATATACTTTCACCTTTTCCTTCTATAAGAAACATAATGAAATCTGGTCCAAAATCTTTGGCCTTTTTAATCCTCTTACTTCTTCTTAATTCTTGAAAAGATTCATCATTATTATCAATTTGTTCCAATGGAATCTCATTCTCATTTGAAGAATGAATCAATTGTTGTGGCTGTAATTGTCTTGATATAGAATTAAATCTATTTTCATCAAAAATAGCATATCTTGATTCAGTAACAGTATTAATTGAAATTGAATCATTTGGTTCAATTACCATGAACCTATATGCCTTACTATCATGTGCATATCCTATAAATATGCATTCAATTCCTCTTTCACCTGACTTTTTACGTTTAGGTGTTAGAACTTTGACAATAGCTTTACAACCCCAAACTTTCAAATAATTAAGGTTTGGTTTTCTTTTTTTCCATTGTTCATAAGGGGTTTTTTTAGTTTCCTTATTAGGAACTCTATTCAATATATGACAAGCTGTTAGAATAGCTTCTCCCCAAAAACTTTGTCCAATACCTGAATATGATAACATTGAATTTACCATTTTAGTCAAAACTCTATTTTTCCTTGTAGCTACACCATTTTGTTGTGGTGTGTAGGGGGCTGAAACTTGATGGATAATCCCAATGGATTCAAAATAACTTGGATTATAGTATTCTCTATCTTTATCCGATCTTAAGCACTTGATAAATGATTCACACTGAAGTTCAACTTCAAATTTATAAACTTTAAATTTATCAAGTGCTTCATCTTTTGAATGCAATAAATATACATAACAATATCTAGAACAATCATCAATAAAAGTAACAAAATATTTCTTTCCACCTAATGTAGGAGTATTATGCATGTCACATAAATCACAATGTATCAAATCAAGCAATTTTGTATTTCTTTTAACCTTAGGGAAAGGGTTTCTTATAATTTTAGTCAACATACATGTATTACATTTTCCAATATTATTATTAAAAACAGAAATTAAATCTAACTTATACATGTCATTCAATTTCCTATAATTCAAATGACCTAATCTATAATGCCATAAACAAAACGACTCAACCATATAAGCAGAAATAGTATTTTTATTCTTATTAATAATATTTAGTTTGAACATACTCTCATACATATACTCTTTCCCTACAAAAATTCCTCCCTTAGACAAAATAAACTTATCTGCCTCAAAAACAAGTTTGAAACCAAACTTATTTAATAGACTTCCAGACACTAAATTCTTTTTAACTTCTGATACATAATATACATCATTTAAGGTTAAAACCTTTCCAGAAGTGAATTGTAGTTCAACAGACCCTTTGCCTTTGATTGTTGCGGTGGAAGAATTACCCATGTACAAGACATTGTCATTTTCACATTGTGTGAACTTTGTGAACATGTTTTTGTCTTTGCACACATGTTTGGTTGCTCCAGTATCAATCCACCATGTATTATCATCTTGAGCCATATTAATTTCAGATATCATTGCAACGAAATTTTCGTTATTATCAGCCTTAGAAGATGATTTCTTCTTTAAAAATCGACATTCATTCTTGAAATGTCCCGGCTTACCACAATGATAGCATGAGCCCTTTTGTTTCTTTTTTAACTTAGGTGCTCTATCATTCTGTTTGAACTTTCTCTTGAATGGTTTAGTAGTCTGTACTTCCTCCGTAACATGTACTTTGGCATTTTCAGAATTTAGATTCTGATCTTGCTTTCGATATTCTTTTTCAATACAAAGATGATTTGCCAAAACCTTAAGAGATATTTCCTTTTTCTTATGTTTTAGACTTCTTTTAAAGTCTTTCCAAGATGAAGGAAGTTTGTCTATTATGGAAGATACAACAATCATTTCATCCATTTTCATATCATATTGCTTGAATTGATTCAGCATCTTTTCAATATCACGGAATTGTTCTATAACAGAACGACCATCAACCATTTGATAATTATTGAAACGATTGACAAGAAATTTCTTACTTGTAACATCCTCGGTCATGTATCTTGACTCCAATTTGTCCCACAATTCTTTAGCAGTGACCTCTTTTTGGTAGGTGTCGAACAAACCATTAGATAAACCATTCAATATGTGGCCCATGCACATGTAATCAGCATTGTCCCATTTTTGTCTTTCTCGGGTTGCAGCAACAGATTCGTTTTCAGTCTCGTCAGGTCTTGGAGTATCCAAAACATAAGCAATCTTCAAAGTTGATAATAAGAAGTGCATCTTTTTCTGCCATCGTCGAAAATTGCCTCCATCAAACCGATCAAGTTTGACAAAATTGGAAGCCAACTCTCTTAGTGTTCCACTTTCATGAGTTGTGGCAGTCACCGTGAAATATAACCTTAAAATTGTTAGTACAAATCTTCGGTGAGGAAAATCTCGAACACACGAACGGAACTCGAACAGAAGAAGAAATAGGACAAGGCTTCAAGACGTGTATCAAGCCACTATCTTTAAGGTTATATTCGCCCCTACCTATCTTTGGTGTGCAAACGAGTTCCAAGCAAATTAACTTCGAGGATACAATAAAGCTAATGACTATTTGCGTTTTGCACTGACGAGAATAGCCCACTACACACTGAGCAATGTATGACAAGAAACTCACTTTCTATAAAGAATTTCTGCAGTAATACTTTATAGAATAATTTAATAATATTAGAAAATGAAGGAAGGAAAGAAAAATCTTAGAATTTGATGGTATATCTTCCAAATGAAATCTCATTCCTATTTATAGGAATTTTCATGTCTCTTCAAGAGACATCTTTCATCAATATGTATCTTTCTAAATAATAATGTCTTTAAAATAAATACAAAATTATTCATTTAATTATAACTATTCAAATAAAATTATTTAAATAGTTATAATTATTTTTCAAAAAATCAAACAATATAATCTTTTGATTAATTACACCTATTCATTTATAGTTATTGGAACACAATAAATATTTGAAAACGTTCCAACTAGTAGAATAGGGCACTAATCACTAGAGTCTATAGCAGTACGAATATTATATCTTAACCATTTCATACACAAGACAAAAAGATAAGGAGATAGAGGGCAACCCTGTCCAATACCTCTTGTCAGTTTAAATTTTTGAGTGGAAACTTTGTTCCATAAAATCTGCATTGTTAAAAAGATATGGCGGTATAAAATATGGGTATTAGGAGTTTGGGTCTATTATTTATAAATGTATATAAAAATATAATATATTTAAAAGGGAAGGATACACCTACATCGCTATAAAATTTAAATGATTTTACATCTTTCCGTAACTTTTTATATAATTATATTTTAATAATTCAACTGTAATATTCCATTCTCCTTTCATGTAGATCATGCATGTCAAGTTTGATATAAATTAAAATTTTCTAACTATTCGTTTTATGTAAAAAAATTCAACCGTTAAATGTATATTAATATAGGCAATATTCTAGATCGATATGATAGAGATATCGGATCGTTCAAAAATATGCATGCATGCCAAGTATAGATACACTGATAAATTCAATAATTGGATTGTTAAAATATTAATCGTATAAAAAGTTACAAAAGAATGTAAAAACACTTATGTTTTACACCAGCATAAGTGGACCCCTTCCCTATTTAAAATATTAAATAAACATATATATAATCATGTTATGTTGGGTTGGGTTGAATTCTAGTTTCTAGCTCATTTTTAAAACATTTATTTTTTGCACAAGCTCATCTATTTAAGTTTAATATTTTTATTCAAATTCTCTCAAATTTCAAATAAACCTTTAGGCGAGTAACCTAATTTTTAAATAGCTCTATTCTAAATTAGCTTTTATAAAAGCGGTAAGCATTTGAATGTAACCTTTTGTTTTGTTTTTCACCCTGTAAATAATGCTACTCTTTTTTAAGTTTCGCTTTTGAAATGTGTTTGTGTAAAATTGTCATGGAAAAAAAAATCAAGTATTTAATATTGTTATCGAAAACTTTTGTTGGAAATTTAGAATGTATAGGTTATAAATAATGTTGAGCGATAAAATAATAAGTTCATATATAAAATATAAACTTTAAATAATTTTAAATGTGGATTTTAAACACTTTTTAAGCAATTAAGTAGGGTTTTTTTATTTTATTTTATTTTTTATGTTTGACTTGAAAAGTTAATTTGAAAGTAAAAGTTGGGTGTTTATCGAGGGCAAAGCCAAAATACTTTTTGAAGGCAGATTTAAATAGTAAGTTTTTGAGAGAGATATAATGTAATTTTATTTTATTGTTAATGTAAAATATTATCCTTTTTAAAAGATTAAATTATAATCTTTTTATTTTTAACGGTGAAAACTTAATTTTAAATTTTAGGTATCTAAATGTAAGAAAAACCAATTTTCTAACCGTAAAAGTATTATTTTTCGTATTTTTAATTTGAATTTTTTTTCCAACAATAGTTAAAATATTATTAATTTAACAACAGACGTTACAATTTTTACCCGTTTTAACATATATTTTGAGATCGGTATACCATTTTTAAAGTACCCCGAAATGCATAAAATTGGCGCATTCTGAAAAGAATAGTAGTAGCTATCATAATAATAAAAGATCCTAAGCCAAATCAGTACATACTCTTATTGTACATAAATCAAGTAGCTTCAAATAAATAAAAAGAATTTTACTGATTAAATTTTAGTTCAATTGACATTGTTGTTATTATAATTGTTATACAATTATCTATGCTAGAATATGTGGCAAGTCAAAAAAACGCTTGAACAAAAAGAAAGTTGAAAGATTACCTCCGAGCTCACCCTTTTGGGATCAACGGGTGATCTAATCTTTATTGGGAACATGAAGTTATGAAGTTGTTAGTTGCCAAACATTATATGGGCTCAATTATTTTATCCTATCAGAGTCAAAATAAATGACAAAATTTGTCTTGTTACAAACATCCTCGTTCTATTGAAGATATCCTTTCTAGAACATTAACTCCATCTTATACGGGACCCCTATCTATAAATACCTCTAAGATTGATGAAGAAATGATTGACTCTCCAAGAATACTAAGCCAACACTCTTTTAACCCTGGCTCTCCGTCCCAACTGGGTGAACCGGCCTCCACAACAACCAGCACCCTCTCCTCCATACTCATTGTATCACTGTATCAACAATAACAATTATGCTACACTTGGTTATTGGTATAATAACGTGAGGAAAACATTTATTTATTACATATGTATTACAATAGTTAAATATAGAATAAATAATAGTTACTATAAACTAAAAACTCCAGTAAAAAATAAGACTTTTTCAGAATAAACGAAAAATTTTCGTTCTCTTTACTAAAAATAAGTCATGAGAGTGACCAAATGCTACCAATTTAATTAGTTTATTGTTAACTCATATACTAAAACATACCTATCAAACATAGAATTAAAATTTTATTACATTAGAAATTAATGAAATCGGTGACAAAACATGTCGGTTTTGTAAAATATCTACTAATTACATTTTTTAATATAAATTGGTAAAGTGACAAAACATGTTGGTTGTTTAGAGATTAAACATGAAATTAGTAGTGGACCTCTCAAATCGATGTTGAAAATCATCAATTTGTTATTTATGTTTTTTTTTAAAAAAAAAAACTGAATTACATAAAATATAAGTATTGATTATTTAATTCATCAAGGTGATGAAATTGAGTAGGGTTGAACAACCATTTTGGCCCAATTTTAGCTTCTTGGGTGGCCATGGAACCCATGGAAGCATGGACCAAAGGTTGGCAATGTTGAAGCTTATAATTAGAAAAGGTGTTTTGAAGCTTGAAATTGATACCCTCCGTCCAACTCATTTCATATAATTTGATAATTCCTTAGAATCTCGCACTTAAAATTTTTTTAAAAATTGGTCCAAATAATTACATTACCTTTAATTATATTTTTTAAAAATTATTAAACTATTAATTTTTGCCATAAATTACTTATTTTCATTAAGTAAAACAATCAAATTAGAGAGATTAGCTCATTGGTAAAATTTTATATAGAGATGGGTTGGATTAAATTATTATTAGGGAGATTGTGTGTAAGATTGAAACTTTTTTCTACTTTTAGTTTTTCTTATTAATATCAAAATTGTGTAGAGACTCGACCAAGATAAATTACTAAAGGAGGAAACGAGAAAATAAGCGAAATGTATATCAAAAGTCGAAATATCTTTAATTTTAGTCTATATAAAAGATTTTCAAAATTTGTAAACTAGATGAATAAAATTTATAATTAAACCCAAAAAATTTCCAACAAAATCATAAATTAACCACAATATTATATGAGAAACAACAAGGGCAACAAAATCTAGTATACTAAGGTTCCATTTGGTTCACATTGGATCTCCTCTGCAAGCCGGCAGAAAACTCCGTCGTGGGTTATAATTTTTCTTTTTAAATCTTGTAATATTTAAATATTTTTGTCTGTGTTGAAATTTGAAATTTAAAATTTAAGCACAATAATTAAATATTTTTAATAAAAAACGAAATATTTTAGTTGCAGTAAATATTGGGGCAAAACGCAGTAATTTAGTACTAAATTCTTCCTTTACAGTTTTCGATGACTTCAATAAATAAAAGGAAGCAGAGCGAAAAAAGTAAATAAAAAAAGAAAGAAAGAAAGAAAATTCCTGGTATACTTGTCGTTTAAAAGCCAATAAGATGACGCCACCTCATCTTGGCCGCTCAGAGCTGGACAATTCTAACCCCAAAAAGCTCACTTTCAATTCGAAAAAGATGATAAAACGACGCAACATCGGCCAACACACACAGAGTTTGCAAAATAAGTTTAGTTGTATTTTAAAATTAAAATAGTGTTTGAAAACAGTATTATATAGAATTAATTTATTATATTATTCTTTGTTATTAAATACCTAAAAGTAAGAGGGTTCAACACAGGCGTTTTACGGATTCAATCATCAACCAATTGAGTACGATTCATTCAGTGTGTGCTTGTGAAGGTTTTCGCGAGGAGAGGTTTTTGGGATTTTCTGTCTTTTTTTTTCAAAAATAGAAAAAATATATATATATTTTTTAAATGAACTGAAACTCCCGCACAAGTTTCAAATCCTCCCAACTCAGTTCAAGCCTAGTTCAATAAAGCTACAGTTGGAAAGAAGAGGCTTTGAAGTTTCTCTAATGGAAAAGAGAGTGTATGAAGTTTGGAAAGGAAGTAATGTAAGGATGTTTATTGTTTTTTTTTTTTAAACTTTTGTCGATTTTTTTTATTGAAATGCACGGTTTTGGTATCTGGGTATATGTTAGATTTGTTTGGTTTGTAGAAAAATGAGCTAGTTTTAATTTGGTTTAGTTATTAGTAGGGTTTTTAGGTTTTGGGTTTTTTTAATCAGTTGACAATTCTTACTGGTTTTTTTTCCTGCTAGTTGGATTTTTGGTGCTATGAATTAATGATAATGAGAAAATGGGGGAAAGCATGGAGAAAATAGTGAACTCTTTACTTTTTTGGGGGGGTGTTTTTGACTGTTTGTTTTGCATTTATGAAGTTAGGCAAAGAGCTTGGTTAATGTTAGTGAAGCATTTGTTATTTACTCTTTATGACCAAATGGAGGAAAATCTTTGGCTTTGAATAACAGTCAGTTATGGATTGTTGACTAGAGGTATGGAATATAGCCTTACAGTTTTTAGGTTGAGTTGGTGTGCTTTTATGCCGAATTACTTTGGGGAAAGTAGACTGAGTCCATGCTTGATACATGGTTGGTTCTAATGTATTGTTGCATTGAAGGGTGCCATGTGTGTTTTGTATCAGTCGTGAGAACTCTAGCACTACTTTTATGTGTTATTAAGGGCTTGAACCTCATCTCCCAATGTTTTGAGAGAAATGACATAGTTGAAGTAAGTATAATTATAATGTTACTAAGTTCTTGCAAATGTGGAAGACCAAATGAGACAGGTTCTCTTCTGTTCTAGTTAACTTCTCCCTAATTTGAAACCTTAATAATCAAGCTGTTGCTTTTCCAAGTTTGGTGACTGCTTGGATATACTTGTTACTTTATTAGTGCAGCGATCTCTAGATCAAAAGGAATGCTTTTGTGCAGGAACCAGTGCAAAAGTATTGTTTAATGGTAGAAGAATGAGTAATGTGGTTCTAGTTTGTGATCAATTTTTGAGAGGAATGAATACGTTTGTTGGAAGTTACGGGTCAGATTTTCAGTCCCTAGCACCCCTATCCTCCAGGAAAAACAAGATTAAAAAAAGTTGTGAAACTTTGTGTTGCACCTTTTCCAGAAGGCCCATGACCATAATTTTTTTGGTCTTTTAAGGAACTTGTATATGGTACTTTGGTAATGTTTCTTCCATACCCTTGTTTGGTCCAGCTTTAGCTTTGTACAGTAGTGAAGTTGTTCAAAGATGGTCACATTATATTTACTAGTGAAGGTTTATGGACTCCTTAGTTATAGGTCAATTCCTTGTAAGCCTCTCTTGCTGTTTAACTTGCTTTGTAATTCATTGTGTGTGTTTTACTAGTAGATGATCAGAACACCCTATTTAGTTCCTTTCAGAGTCTTCCTTTGAGTGCTTGGTTTCCTTTTTTTACATATTTTTAGTGTTATCTGATCATAATATGATATCTATAAATAAAACAAATGCATATGGTTAGCACGTTATTTTATAGAAGATGATTTCGAAATGGAAATTATGCTTTGAACTTTTGGAAAAAGTTATGTGAATTTGTTTGTGCATGAGGGTTTCAACTATTGTCATGGGGCTTCTAGTATCCCGACAATCCTTTTCTGTTGTTCACAGGGGCAGATAAATGTTTTATAGACTAAGAGAAAGTTAAGATAATTATAGCAATCATATGGTTAGTATAGGAACTACGAGAAGATTTTGTTATTCCTACTGCTCTGAGTACAAGTCAAAGGTTATATCCCTGTCCTTTTGGTTCTTTAGGAGCCCTTCTGCTACTTGTGAAGACTTGTAAAAGCAAAGTATTGATCTAAATGCTCAACTGTAGGAAATTTGCTTGCTTAATAATTACTTTCATCGCACTTGATGTTATTCCCCTTCTGAAATTTTATAAAATTCATAATTATTGAATACCATTGAAAAAGTGTAAAGCATTTATTCAACTTATACATTGAAGCGAAAAAAAACAAACAAACTTGGATATAATGCTTAATTATCAACTATGTTACTCGACTCTTTATTTTTCTTGAAGTACCCATGTCCAACACTCGTGTCTGACTCATGGATATGAGGATATGACCTCTAAGAATCCTCCAAATACATAGAAAAACTTCAAACAAATATAACCATATACCCGTGTTGAGGACATACCCATATCCGGCACTCATGCCCGAGTCCAAGTAACATAGAATATCAGCCCCTCACGCCTTACCCCAATTTGATAGTTAATTAATCAGGATCTTGAACTAGATGTTATGTTAAAGGAGTAACTTTTTAGGTACATATGTTGATTTATTGTGGATATGTAGAGGGAAGCAGTTACAAGTTTCATGTTATTACATATGTACTGCAAGAAACTACTTTTACGTCCTCATACTTTGTGCTGTTCATGGTTAAACTTACCAAGTATATTTCAAGATGATGCCCTTGGACATTCTATTTGTAAATAACATTAATTAGTAAACTTAGGTTGGAGGTAAATGAAAGTTAGAACATTGAAGAGTGCTTTAGGATGCGTGGATGTAGGTTGACTAAGACCAAAACTGAATAAATGTGAAACTTAGAAGAGTGCTTTAGGATGCATAGATGTAGTTTGACTAGGACCAAAACTGAATAATAGGATGTAATTTTTTAAAATATTTAGACTAACAATGTTAAAATATGGAAATGTGGTAGGTTGATAGCTCATCCGGTGTTATTCATTTTATCCTTACTTTCTCCTGTCTAGACTGATTGTGGAATGATCATTCAGCATTTGTTTCCGCTTTTATTCGCATTTTGCAGAAGTTTATCCTTGGTGGGAGGCTGATATTTGGGCCAGATGCTAAGTCTCTGCTCGTTACCTTATTGCTGATCACTGTTCCTGTTATTATCTTTTGTGTATTTGTTGCAAGGCATCTTCGGCATGCATTTTCTCCATATAATGTGGGATATGCAATTCTGGCTGTAGCAATTGTCTTTACTATCTATGTAAGTCTTCACCTTTTACTTCTTGCATGAGTGTTCTTTGTTGAGGTTTTAGAACAACTACTGTTGAGTTGATCACCTTGAATGCCAGCAGTTAAACCATTTTTCTAAGATCTTTATGAACTTCACTGATTACCAAAATGATAGGATTTCTCGGAAATTATCATTCTGTTATAATTTTATTGAATGAAATTCTCATGGGCATTTATTGAAGATAAATTGTCACAATTTAGAGTAAAGAAACTTTTATGTTTCAATTCAGAAAATAATCGATCTTCTAAATTTTAAAATATATTTTGGTAGAATAGATGGTGGAACCCTTTCGTTTGATTTAGATCAATTTGTTGACTTTGTGCTGGAAATTGAGTTCTCATAGAAGGTTGGCCTTCTCAGATCTAGATAATATTTAGGATAGCCTCTTCTGAGTTCTCGACTTGATTTCATATGGTGAATGCATTTATAAAGTTGTAGACCTTTTGGATAACTTCTAGTCTCTTATCATTGGCAACTGTTCCTTTTGGGTTGTCTAAATTGCTGTTAAGTTTAATAGGACAATTTATTTTGATAGGTGTTGATTCTTCTTTTCCTCACATCAGCCCGGGACCCAGGAATCATACCACGCAATTCACATCCACCAGAGGAGGAGTTCCGCTATGATTCTTCTGTTTCAGCTGAGGTTGGGGGTAGGCAAACACCCAGCCTCCAATTCCCTCGAACCAAGGAAGTTATGGTTAATGGGGTTCATGTACGGGTGAAGTATTGTGACACGTGCATGCTTTATCGTCCTCCCCGTTGCTCCCACTGTTCCATTTGCAACAATTGTGTGGAGCGTTTTGATCACCATTGTCCTTGGGTGGGCCAATGTATTGGATTGGTATGTTCTTTTATCTGATAAGTTTGTTTATTAATATTGCTCTGAATGCTTCTTGCTTGCTTCTCTCAAGCTGTGCTTTGTTAGGAAGTTAACTGTTGTGTATTTGAGCAGCGAAATTACCGGTATTTCTTTATGTTCGTTTCTTCGGCAACTCTTCTCTGCATCTATGTATTCTCCATGTCAGCATTGTACATCAAGGTTCTGATGGATGATCACCAAGGAACAGTTTGGAAAGCAATGAAGGAATCTCCTCCATCTGTCATACTAATGGCATATTGTTTCATCGCACTGTGGTTTGTTGGCGGGCTTACCGGGTTTCACTTGTACCTCATCTCAACAAACCAGGTCTGTCAATTTCTCTTGGTTGCTCTAGGACAATTTATGTTGTGCTTGATCTTAGTTAGTACAAACCAGAGCTTGATTTTGTTTTTGAAAGGCACATAAGAGTTTGAATCAAGTATGATAAAAATTGACCCAAGTTCTTACATAGCTTTTCCTGCCCTCCTGTCTTGTCAGAGTTTTGTAAATAAATATGGGAAAGTCCTCCAAGAAATAAAATAGTAAGTTTTAGGCCTTGAATCTAGCTTTTTTTAAAAATTGGAAATAGAATGCATGTTGGCAAGATTTGAATTTCACGTGATAAGGAGCATAGATTCATTTTTGTTTGATTCCATCCCACAAGTGTTTAGTTGTTGACTAAGGTGCCTCTATGTTTTCCAGACGACATATGAAAATTTCCGATTTAGGGCTGACAATAGAATCAATGTTTACAATCTGGGTTGTCCAAGTAATTTTCTTGAAGTATTTTGCACGAAGATAAAGCCCTCAAAGAACAATTTCCGGGCTTTTGTTCGAGAGGAGGTGTCAAGGCCTACTTTACAAAGTATTCAGGGAGCAGAAGCTGAAGATCTAGGCGCTGGTGATCCACGTCCCAAAGTAGAGGATGATCTAGAGATCGGTGAAGATCTATTGAAGATCTCCCAGCGACGTAATATCGAGGAAATTGATGAGGACATCCGCAGTAGAGGGAGCAATGGCCCTGCTCATACCGCCTTGGAGGTTGATGCTATTCTGGATTCTGATCATCGAGCTCCTACAATTCGATCCGAAACTAGACACTCGAGTTGGGGAAGGAGAAGCGGTAGTTGGGAAATCGCCACTGATGATGTGCTTTCCAATTCCAAAGTGACGGAAAGCAGAAGCTATATGACGGGGAAAGAAGGTCGACAATGATGGGGTTAATTTGTATAGAGTTGCCACTGCATGAATTGGTATGCGGTTAGTGTCTTTGGATGTGTCTTTGTAATTGTTATGAGAAGATGAGTGAATAGTTGTCTTACTTTTACCCTCTCTCTTAGTATTGTTGAATGATATGCAACGTTGGGTGGAATGTCTAGTTTTGGTTTTTTTTTTTTTTTTTTTTTTTAATTTCAGTTTGTAAAAATATTATTTTTACTGCTCCAAACATGAAAATTATTGAAAATCTCTCTTTTTTTTTTTGTTAATAAATAGCATGAAGAACAGGGGAGAGTCAGGTGAATTAGAATTGAATGTGAGTGGTTGTTAGAGGTCCTAGGAGTCCCACAACACACGAAGTTTAGGAAGCAGTCTCAATCAGATGATGAAAGAGGAAAGATATGAAGCATCTGCAGTGTTTAAAGAGTTAACGCCATGGAAGGGGTCAAGGATGAAAAGCGAAGAATCTAAAGGACGTAATAAGCATGTGCTGTGATGATATATCATTATCTTGCATGCAGATGGGTCGGGTGCAGAGGGTTTAGAATGGCAGACTCAACTATGTTGGTAGGTATCATGTTAGCTACTAGCCAATAGATACAAAAATGTGGATTCAAGAGAGTTTTGTTAGGGGGATGATGGCATGGTGCAAAGCTAGTCATGATATATTTTTTTAAAATATTCAGCATATGGTGTTTTTTAGGGAAAAATATTGTGAGGTCTTAATTGGTCAAAGTAGACAATATCCTACAAATTGTAGCAGACTTCACATTTGATATCCAAGTCAACAAGGACAATTTGTTGGTTGCAAGAGGTCTTTTGCAAAGATACCATAAAAAAACCGCTAATAATTGAATTCTAATATTCAAAGTAAATAAATTCATTTTCAAAATTGTAAATAGCACATACACATAGTGATGGGCATACAATGTGGAATTTTGCTAAAGCTTTTTTTGTTCTCCTGCAATAGAATAAAATGCTCTAGTAAATAAATTATTAAATTCATAAATTTTTTTTTAAGAAAAAAAGAGAAAATCATGTTTTTTAATTCGATTGAATCTATTTAAAATAATTCACTCAAAAACCAATTCAAAATCAATTCAATTTTTTCCCAGATCAATATACCAACCGGATTCCAATCCAACAGTCAATTATAAAATCTTTATTTATTTAAAAAATATCAATTTAAGATTGGGATTGTAGTACCAAAACAAAATCCCATCCCCATCCTCAATACCAATTGGACCAGTTAGGCTGTTATCATTTTCAAATATCTCATCACAAATCATAATTAATTCAAGATAATAATAATAATTTGATAATCAAACTTTAAGGTTTAAGCTCAAAATACTATAACGAGTTAATCTTAAGTTAATTATTTAATTTGGTAACTGTAATGATTAATTCGGATAGTAATTATGGATATACTTTGAAAAAAGACAACAACAAAAGAATGATGATGGGATAGAAAACTAAGTTATTACACAAAATGGAGCCTCTGACTTGATTTAAAGCTACAAGCTTGAATTCCACTAATTTAGGAAAGGACCTCAAACTCTGGTTTAGAGACCACACAATCTTTGTCAAAAATAATAAAGCAAAAAGGATAGGCATTGCATTTAGACCAAATTTCCGGACCATTTCTTTTCATTCTAACCTAAAATCAATTAAAATGTTTGGTTTTTGTCATTTCCATTTTATAACTAATACAAACTTATATTTCTTCTTTCTTTTCCATCCACTCCATTCAATGTTTACTCCATTTACGATTAATCATATATTTATCTTTTATATTCATTTAAGTATTTTACATAAAAATATTTCTTATTAATCAGATTGGTGTAGGATTAACTCGTAATACCAACTTAGATAGAGAATACATCATTACATCTAAATGCAAAAAAATCTAACCTAGTGGTACCCAACTTACCTAGCTTTTAACATGGGGTTGAGAATTTGAGAAATAGAGGAGGGGTTTAGCAGTAAGTTAAAGTTGAACCCTAAAATCAAAGAGACAAGGCCACCTAACCTCACCTAAGCATCCAATGCTCCATCATCCCAAATATCACTTCTTTTTTATTTTTTAGGTTTTGGTTGTTAGGTGCTTATAAACAGTAACTAAATATTAATATCTTTTATACCAAAAATAATAATATCTTTTGGTATTAAATTAATATTCATATATTAATTATAATTTTTAAAAATATCAGGACTAAGTCCGGTTTAATTTGGTCGAGCGTGATAATTCAATTCAATTCTCTATTATTTTTATATTAAATTTGGTTTTAAGGTTTTGGACTTTATTTTGATAAGATAAAGTTTATTATATGACTTTTGGACATTATTTGGTAAAGTTTCATTAAAAAAAATATTTCTCGCCGATTGAGTCTTTAACTGAATTGGCATGGGATTATTACCAATGGAAAAAGACGTGTAAAGTATTTAATTATCTTGTACTTAAATATATTTAAATATAACCAAAATAATAATAAATTGGGCCCACTCATAGTAAAGTTTAAATTAGATTAAAATCAAAATAAAATTAGGCATAAATTAAATAAAATTATCTCAAAGTTTTGGAATATTATCCTTACGAATTAATTAAGGTGCCATTACCTATCATTTAATACAACTTTAAAACATGAAAAATAATTATTTTTATTTTTATATAAAAAATAAAATTTTAAGAAAATCATTTACCATTAACATCACAATATTTTTCCATGGTGTCTTTTTTTCTCAATATATATTTTTCATGGTTATTAGAGTGAAACGGTAAATAATATATGCTTTTCATTAATTTGATATTCTCAATTAAAAAAAAGAAAAATTGAAAAATATCCATCTACCAGAACCTAAAAAGGAATGTTATGTCACATTTGTACAAATTCCCAAATTGATATTAATAAAGTAAACGCATAATAGTTTATTTGCCGTTTTAATTTCACAAATATTCATTTTTTAATCTTTTATTTAATTTTTTATATTTTTAGTTTCTTTATCAAATCATCTAAAATGAACGAAAATTTAACGGGTTTTTTTTTTAACTTTCCTGATATTGTTTGACACGTTTGTATTTAATTTTTTAATTTTTTTTGAATTTCTAAAATTTTTAAAATTAATTAAATACTAACGTGTCATTTACACGGCAAACCACATGCATGCTGAACATTGAAGGCCACAAAATTTAGTAATTATTTGACACGTGAACATTAGAAATAATTAATTCAAGGAAATTAAGATTTTATTACATATCTCATTTATTTTAAATTTTTTAAACAAAATTTAAACACACATAACTAAATTTCAACCATAGTTAAAATTTCTATAGTCAGTCCATTAACAATTATGCATACAAATAAAATATATGAAAAAAAAAGGTTTCTCGTTTCCCAAAAAGGGTAGGAAATGGTAGGTAAATTAAATTTTTTTTAAGTGAAAAAAAATGTTTTAAGGAACTAAAACCATTAGATCACGTGTCAAAACGATTGTACCAAACTTATTTTAACATAATTTTAGGAAAAAAAAACTAACTAATGAAAAAGTCTAAATTATTATCGTAAATAATTTTTTTATAATTTTAGTTTACCTAAATATTGTATATGTATTCATTTTTTTTCGGATATTAGCATAGGTACTTTTTTAAAATTATTTTTTATAATATGATTTTTTTTAAGAATATCTGGGTACTTATAAGTGTTGAGTTTCATTATTAGTGTTGAATGTTAGAACCTTGAAATTCTGATATAAAATTTAAAACCGTAAATCAAGATTTTTTATGTTAGATCATTAAGAAAAAAAAAACTAGATGTAAAAGCGTACTTGAATCCATTAATATATTAAATTCTTCGAGTATTATGTTTTGATATTTCAAATTAGCATTCAAGTATTTTAGAGAAAATAGTTCTCTCTTTTCTGAAGATGAGATGTTAGAAAATTTATATATGTGTAATTTGGGGACTATAGTCTCAATATATGACTTTTGCATATTAACATTAATTTCTAATCAATCCATCATCAATTAGAAATTAGTTACTAGAGTATCTGCACATATTCGACTCATCCTCTATTTAATAACTGAAGCTCATTAAGTTTTAACTAAATTAGGCCACTTTTATTTGAGCTAATCTTTTTATAATAGTAAATAATAACATGTAATTTTTTAATATATGTGTGATTTCCATATTATCTAACAATCTCCAAAGGCGAAGCCAGAACAAATTTTTAGGGGAGGCCGGATAAAATTTTAATTTTTTATAGTTTATATCTTTATAATTTTTATAATTTTAGGGGGGCCAAAGTGCAATTTTGCCTTTACTAATTTAAAATTTTAAAAAAAAAATTTAAAAGCCAAAAGAACAAATTTACATTTTAAGGGGGGCTGACAATCTCACACTTGGACCATATGCATTATGTGTATGTACTATTAGTTTATAATTACATGTCATTATATAACCTTATAAGGTCAAAACTTTATTATCGTGACCAAAAGGTATTTCCAATAATCTTGTCCATTAATTATGTTAACATAAAACCAAGACGATTTTTATTACATATATCATAATTAAATTCATCCCTGATCACATATATTAACAGAACCAAATGACATAGATCAAGTATAGATGTATAGCATGAAAATTATATGCAATGTGATATAAAAATGTTTATTTTCAACTAGTCCTCCTTAAACATTAGTGAGATCAAACATTACCAAAATCAAAATGTGAATAAACCAAATAAATATTATTTCTGCAGAAAATAATCTTAAAATATCCTTAAACTAAAATAACCAAAAATGTTTTTATAGCAAAAAAAACATTTAAAATTACAAACTCCCACTTAACCTGAACATCCAGAAATGACATTACACAAGATAAGCAGTGTGCCCATAAAAACCTTAGGTGGTAGTCTCTTAGTAAATGGATTTGCAATCATGAAGCTTGTCCCAATATGTTTTATAAACATCTAACCAATTTAAACTCTTACTTTAACAACAATGAATTTCAAGTTTATGTGCATTGACGTTGATGTCCTCCTGTTGTTATTAGAATACAGGACTAACATTTATTGCCACAATTTGCAGCCTATTGGCAATTTTGCATCCATAGTCCATCAAAATCAGAGTCTATATACCTATCTTTAACTTATCAGACATTCGACATATGAACATGTACTGTTTTGTTTTTTAAAGATAACGTATGAATCATTTAATTGCTTTCCAATTATCCATACATGAATTGCTCAAATATCTACATTTCACAATAATGTATGCAACATTGGGACGCGTGCAGACCTAAGCACACATACCATTGAGATATTGATCTTTGAATGTCATATTCATCATTATTCCAAACAAACAAGGCATTGATATGTTGAATTAACATTTTCGATTTCCCCCTATTAACCAAATTTAGAAATAAAGAATGGATACACTGATAATCCCCGGAGACTCCAAAATATTACACACAAGCACCAAAAATGATAACAATACTCCAATGCATGTATAGACACAACTTCCTCAAACATTATAAGCATGCACACAAACTTTATATATAAGCTCCAAAACATAAGTGTCCTAAAGCATGCCAACTGTACTCGAAGCTTTTCCAATTTATTTAATAGGCATTATTATTTCAACACCACATAAAAGTAATAAGCATCAATCTTAGCATTTAAAACTCAGATTATTTCTATATTCATAGCATTCACCATACTCGTACAGCAAAATATGTATAATCACAGAACACTTCAATAGACAATCAACAAGATAAGTTTCATATTCCACAAGATGAATTAACTACAAAAGTATATAATTAACAATACAACCCTAAGCTTATTTATTTAATCAAACATATATTGAAAAATCGAATTTAGTAAGAACAAATTGAATTCATTAAGCCTCCATAACCATTTTTTTTTCCTTTTAGCCTCACATGACTCGACCACCTCCTTTGTTACAATAACACATCCAAAACAATAAACAAGTTAGAAAAATTACATTCCAATATTTAAAACTCCTACATTTGTGATGAGATGCAATTTGATATAGCGAAACACTTTTTCGCTTATTAGAACCACTTAACAGAAATCTAATCTAAACTTACAGAAACTAAAATCTAGCATTATAACTAAGTTTAGAAACCCTAAATCTCTCTAGAACAACTTTAATCCCCAACAAAACTGAAAGTTCCTAACCTTTTTCTCTCTAGAGCTCATTAATGGCCACTCTAAAAAACCTAATCTAAATTCAAAGTAAATCTAAAAACTAAAATCATTAAGAAGACATTCTAAAAACATCAAAAAAACCACAAAATCGAAGCTTTCTCTAGCACATTACAGTTGAAATAAATTTCTAGCGCATTATAATTTAAAAAACACATTACGTTGTTGAAATCACGTGATTAGATTTAAGAAAACTCAAATAATCATCTTCATATTTCAATGGAAATTTCCAAAAAAGTTGAGATAAAAAGTTGGGATAGAAAGATATTTTATTTTAAAAATTGAAATAATGAAAGATTTTGTTACAAACCTTACCTTCAATGTTTGGATAAAATAAAAGTTATCATGACTTTAATGAAATTAAAATTGAGTTGAGAAAATTATTTAATTAAAAAATTAATTTAGTTAATTTGATTAATTAATTGATTAATTAATATTTATTTTGGAAATAAAAAATAAATATTTAGTTGGATTAAATTATAAAATGTTGAGGTTAAAGTCTAGGAAACACATATAATTGGAACCAATACATGAGAGGCTCAATCTGCCTCACATAAAAATATGAGGGGCGACAACCCTTAAGGGAATTGCCCCCCCCCTCCTTACAGTTAGACTAGAAGACTGTTTTTTATTAAATAAATATTATTTGTGTTATACCAAGATTCTCTTATCTCTTCCTATAAATAGATGAAACTAGTAGTGAAAATAAATTGTAATTTTACAGGAAAGTAGTGAAAATAAATTCTATTTTCTAGGAATTCCAATTTCTACTGGTTTTTATTTGAGAGAATTAATTTCCTACTAAAAGTAATTAAATTGTTTCTTGTTTTGTGTTTGGTTCGTGTTGCTCAAGCTTAACTTGACGCAATTCGGGGGTACAAGGATAATGGAGAAGGTCATTTGGTTCAAAGCCGAGAACGTTTCGGATCCGTCTCGCACAAATTACAATTACCTTTTGGAAAAAGTTTATTGCTATAAATATCACAAACTAGTTTGATTTTCAAAATTTTTAAACTTCTGTTGTAACTGAAAACTGTTTTCTTAACCAGATTTTTCCAACAGTAATGGTGATGCAGGCCTTTCCCAATATGTATGTCTCCATGGCTACTTCCCTCAAGAGTACTACTTGAATGTCTTCAGTCAGTATAGTGTCCACCGAAACTACGAAAAATAATTTATGGTTAACAAAATAACTATTGATGACAATAATCAATTAGTCAAATACTAATAGGGTAAGAACTTATTTATTCATTTGCGTATTTATCAATGTTAATTTAGATCTATTTAAGCTTACGATAATTAATGAAATTTATTTTAAGTCTAAAAATATATTAAATATTTATAAGTTACATTATAAAAACTTAAATGTGGGTATACATTCTAAAAGTCAAATATAAATATATTTTTACTTTTTTACCTATGAAAAAGATAATGGATGAGAAGGGATTGATGCTATAAACAACATTCATGCTTATACTTTCCATTCAATACATTTATTATGTTTAGGTTTCCCAAATGGTTGACATTTTAATTAGAGAAGAACTTGACATTCGTAAGCAACATTGTCTTCTTGTATTTATCAAGGTTAAACTGCTAAACGATCAAAATTAAATACATTAAATTATACGTAACTCAACACACATAGGTGTTAAGCTCCTGTTGTACTATTAAGGTTTAGCTCTCCAACAATAAAAACTTAAATGCATATAAATTATCTATAACTCGACACCTGTGGGTTTTGAGGTTTTTTAATAATTCCATAACAATTATCCCAATTACTTTAAGGTTTGGAAACCTTCGCAACTCAATACAATAAACGAAACTCCACGTTACCCCTAAAAATGTATTTCAAAATCTTATTTATTTCAATAAATAATTTAAAAACTACTTGTTATACCTTCATCTGTATAAGGACCGTGACAAGTTAGAAGGACACCTAGGCAACAAGCCAGCCGGCAATGAACCGAGAAGTAATCCACAAGTCCTATCTTTCGACACCATCATCCGAACAAGCATAAGTCATTCGGTACCCAGACTTTCAAACTTTCGTTAGAAATGTGATGTCGCTGGTCACTAAACACCATGTGGGTTCAACCATTCTATACCATCAAGTTAGAATGAATGACAGGATATGTCCCATCACAGATATTCTCATCTTATTGAATACATTCACCTCACATATTCCGTAACCAAGTCTAGTTCAAACATACCCCTCCTTCTTGTATCAATGTATTAAAACTACTATTTCCAAATACAAAAACATGTGAAAAATACAAAAATATGTAGAAAATATATATAAAAAAAAAAAGGTTTACTAAATCAAACTAGATAAAATAATAATAAGGATTATTTAAGCTTAAAAGACTCGTTATCTCAAAGGTTAACACGTCTCTGTTTTTGGGCACGCATCTTGATGTTGACTATCACACGTTGACGTCATTACTCGATATTAGGTTCAGCGATTAGCACGTGTCGTTGTGGGTCCCACTCCCCAACATTTTATATCATCCGTACTGAGCCCTCCTCGTCACGTATGACTCCATCTTGTATGCTGACTTCAGAAATGAAAAAAGCACCATTTTTTTAAAAATACATATATATATATATATGTATATATATATAATATTTGAGTTAAGTCATATATTATATATTTGAGACTTGAGAGTAATCAGGTTCAGAATTATTTATTTATGACTTCAAGTTATATATTTTTGGAGTTTTTTAATTACATAAACAAATGGGTTAAAGTCGTGTTTCATTTATTTTTTAGTTTTAAATATTAAATAAAAATATTTGATAATTACTTAATTCTATTTATAAAATTAAAAACTTCTACTATTAATATATAAAATAATTAGTTTTAATTTTTTCTTATTTCGTTGGCACAATAATAATTAAAACTCAGGTTATTTTTAAAAAATATATACACCCAACCAATATATCATAACTTAAAATTCAAATGAAAATCTAACATAAAACCATTTTATTCTTTTCTTATTTGAGAAAATAAAAGAGACAGTTAAAATCCATTAGGGGCCGAAACATACATTTCCTTAATTATTCAATCTTTTTATAAATAAAAATTAAGTTTGGTATTTTTAGTGTTTTTTAAGGAGGTTGTAATTACAAATAATAAATAATACATATGGTAGAAGGTATTGTATGAAACTGTTATTCCACGTCATCCTTATCTTTTTCCAATATGAGAATGACAAATCAGATTTTTTCTCTTGGTTTTTACCTTTTTTTATTGAAAAAATTCAAATACAACTAAAAATGCTAAAAATCAGAAGAAAAAAATCTGATTTATCATTCTCCTATTAGAAATGGATAATGATGATGTAGAATCACGGTTTCATACAATATTCTCTTTACATATGGGCTCTATTAGAATTTAATACAATTCAATATAAAGTATAATCAACTTAAACTGATTTTCAAATTTTACTATCACTGTTAAAGTTTTACTAGAAATTCTATCACACGCATATACGTATAAAAATTACAGATTTAAAACATAAATGTTTGTTTAAAAGTAACATACAATAAATAATAAAACATGTAGTTTGAAACTAATTATGTAATTGATGTAGATAATAAATTGTGTATATTAAAACAAAAATGTATGAAATATATTAAAATGAAGTTTTGATTTAAGTGATAAATTTAAGGTTTAAATAATCCAATTAGCGTGAGTTCAAATTTCATCAAATGCATATTCTAATCAATTTTCATTAAAATGGAAAGACTAAATACTCTCGAATATATTTTCATAATTTTTTGATTGAATTAATAACTTGATTGAAGATGACATCAAATTAATTAAGGGTTTAATAAATAGTGGTTAATATAAAAATGGGATGAGTTGAGAAGCTGATTTAAAGTTAATGTCATCCCATACTTACCCTTTAGAGTATTATTTATTTATTTATTTATTAATATATTTTCTTCTTTTAAGTTGTTAGCTTTATGTCGTTTGATTTTGTTGCATTTTCCGTGCACTCATTTATATCTATATAATATTTATATATTTAAATAAGTGGACCGCACACAGAATTTGATCATGTTTCTATGCTTTTGATTTTTATACATAAACATTAGGTTTTACATGTGAAATGTATCTTATTAACTAATTTATATTTCTATAATATCTATTTTGTTTTTGTGATTTTAAAATAAATATTCAAGTCAATTGTTATAAATATTTTAAAATTTTAATATAAATGGATTAGTTAAGGATGATAATGGAATTAAAAATCTTATCAAGCAAAGTGACCTGTTGATGTTATTCAAAAATAGTATCCTACCTTTGGGTGTAAAGCAAACAAATTACATGCTTTGAAGAATCTTTGGGTGTAAAGCAAAGGAAAGAGGTGTTTGTTTCTACATCTTTCTTTGGATAATCCATAGAAAGTAAACCATATTATCCCCAAATTATACTCTTTTTTACAATAACAATGATTGAAAAATTCAAAGTTAGAAAAATAAATAAAAGGGGAAAAATCCAAATAAAATTAAAAATTTGTCTCTCTTTTTTTTTTTTTGTCTTAATTAATAATTGCATCGTTCTACCATGCCAAAATTGAAGAGCTAATTTCTTTGCTTTAATTTGTCAAATCTAATTCTTGTATTTTATGAAAAGTTCAAATTTTTACAAATCCAAATAAAACACTAACTTCTCGTTTTTAATAAACGATGAAATTCATTATTTCTTCCTTGTATATAAAAAATTGGGATATACTTATTTTAACAAGTGGATGAAGAATGATGACCAGGATGAGACCATGGCGGTGGCGGCACCGGAAAATCTGATTGACTAGCCTGAGTTTGATTAAAGGGCGGCCTGGAAATGCCCATTTGGTGTTGCTCACCAAAAAGCAGAGGAAAAGAAGCAGAGGCAGAAGATGATGGTGATGAAAGCAAAGGTGGTGAGAGAGAAGAAGATAACAATGGCGGTTGGACATTGGGTAATTGAGATGATTGAATCATCTGGTTCAGCAAGCTTGTAGCTTGTTGTTCATGGAAATCATTACAGCTCTGCAGTAACTGAGAGTATTGCCAATAATCTCTAAGCATATCAGCAGTAGGCGGGGATTGATAATATGGTGGAAAATGGGTTGTTTGAGAACTAGAAACTGGTGTTTGGGTGGTTGGAAAGTTCTGCATTGGTTGAGGAACAACAACTCTGACATTTTCCGGGAAATTAAGCTTTGCTCTGTTTCCCCTGAATCTCAACGCGGCTTCATCGTAGGCTCTGGCGGCCGCTTCAGCCGTATCGAATGTACCAAGCCAGACCCTCGCTGCTTTGTTAGGGTCGCGTATTTCCGCCGCCCATTTCCCCCATGGCCTTTGCCTAACCCCTCGGTATCTTCTCCTCGGCTCGCCGGTTTCTTCATTGGACGCTGCCACTGCTTCACCTGCAGTTTCCATTGATGTGGTTGCCGCCGTTTCAGTTTCTTCAGTTACTGTTCAAAAAAAAAAAAAAGGATAGATAGACTGAATAAATAAAACTGTTAAAGCTAACTGTTTCATTGCAGCTTCGAGTTTTGACATGTAATAAAAAAGGGTTTTGATAGAAAATAATCATAGATACCAGAAGTTGCAGGAGATGATGAATGGGCATGAGAGCTTGTTTGAACCAAATGAGCAGTAACGTCTTCTGCACGGCCCCTTTTTTGACCAATCTTGCATGGAGCAAGACCAGAAGCTGAACCAGTTTGTGTATGTTGGAAACAAGTGGCGTCCATGTTAGAAGGGTAACAATCCCAAGCAGCAAATCTTTGGCCAGAGACAACATGAGTCAAGGCAGATACCATTGCAGACATCTCGGTTGCTTGATGATGACTTTGTGATCCAAAAAACATATCTGATGATTCAACCCTATCCTCTGCTTGTCTTTGTCGGCAGCTATCATGTTCTTGTTGTTCGGGACCGCCATCTCCGACAGGTGGAAACCCGACGAACTCACCTGACCTGTTGTGGTGCGCCACCTTGTTGGGCAAAATACGTGAAAACCAATGTAATCTTTGGATTTATTTTTTTTATTTAAACAAAAATGAAAATTTTTGTATGAACAAATGAAGTAGAGAGGGTTTTATACGTGGATTAGGAATTAAAAAGGCTGAAGATTTTTTGATCATGAGCTGCCACTAAAGTAGCACACTCTCCACAAATTTAATTTACCACTATGCGATAAAATGTGATTTAATTGACAACTAATTTTTATTTTTTATAAAATTCACAACTAAATTTTATCACACCTAACATGTGGATCCTACGAAATATTTTATATTAAAAATATATAAATAAATAGATTATTCTTGTATTTAATTCTTAAATAATGTTTTTCAATTGTTATATAAAAGAGTGAAAATTTATCTCAACTTATGTTTTAGTAATGATATTTTAGTAATTTCAGTTTTTTTTATATTTAGTATAGATAGATTATGGACGCACGATCTTCTTACAATGTTTACAGCGTGATATTTGATATTATGAGCTCAATAAATTTGGTTTCCACCCGTTAAAATAAATATCAATAATTATAAAAAGAAAAAACTTTTAATACACTGCTAGTAGAATTTAAAATTTTCACAAAAATAGTTGGGGTGATAACACGTGCGTGTTAGATATAACAAAAGAAATGATACACGTAGCAAATTTGTAACTCTACTTGTAAGGTTAAAAAAGTGTATTGCTAATGTATCAAATACTTTCCTTTAAAAAAATTTAAAAATAAAATATAATAATATTTTTTTACATTTTAAAAATATTATATAATTTTTTTTAATCTAAGAAGATATTACTCATTAAATTCATAATCTCTAGATATTACTCATTTGGGCCCTTTATAATTTATAAAATTTCAAATTAGTAATAGTAAAATTATACTTTAACCCCCAGAAATGATAAAATTTTGATTTAATCCTCTAAAAATTATAAAGATATAGACTATTAAAATGGCGAAATTATATTTTTACTATCATAAAAATATATAATTTAATTCTGACCCTCCCCCACAAAAAAAAATTCTAACTTTACCCCTACGTCTTAAATCGTATTTTTAGATCCGCCATTGTCTATATTAATCTCAATTAGTATTTAGTTGACAACTACTACGATTTAATAATTGTAATGTTATATTTTCCTTATTTACTTATTTTTGTGGTATTAATCGTTTTTTTTTTTTTTTACTTTTTCTTTCAGTATTCAACGCTTTTTTAAGAGAAAAAATATTTAAAACGTTATGTATTTATTTTATAGGGTTTTATTCTTTTAGCAAAAACGTTTGGTCTTTTTAAATAATAGATTTGATTGAGAAAAAAGAGAGAGAGAGAAAAGGCAGATGATGGATATTGACTAAATGAAATGTTCACACTTCACAATATTTTTTATTTATTTGTGTGTTTAAATTAAAGTTTAACTGATAAAAAAATCTCTCAATTTTGATATTTTATAATTTGATCCCCTAAGAAAATAAGTAATTTAATTGTTATTAACTTCAAAATTAAATAATTAAAGATAATTAATCACAGTATTTTCATTTAATTTAAATTTTAACTCCTACTTTTCACCTAATAATAACAAAAATATAAAATTCAAATCTCATAACATAAATAGTGAAAGTTAAGGGTTAAAATTTAAATTATTTAGTCCAAAATGAATTAGACATGTGGATTCCTTATTATTAATAATTATTTGTTTGTCGTATAGGATAAAATAAATTGAAAACGTGAATCACATGATTAATTATTTTTAGTTGTTCACTTTTAAAATTGATATAATTTATTATTTTTAGCAGTTTACTTTTGAATTTGATATAAGCTAAATTGATTTTTTTTAGAGTTTTTATCGATAAAAAGATTTTTCTTTTTTAAGGAATTTAATTTATTTAGTGAGAGAATATATATTTTAAGAGACATAAGTGGGAGGTGTGTTTAGAGATGTGGATGCGAGATGATTATGTGAGTTTTCCATAGTGGTGAATAAGGATTCCATTTTTAAGGTTGAAGCACATGTTATATATGAAGGTTTGAACATAGCATGGGCAAATGGGTTCAGACAAGTAGAACTTCAATGTGATAATGCTATTTTAGTAGACTTTGTTAGCTGGTGGAGCTAATTCTAGTAGTTTAGTCGAACTGTGATTAATTAGTTGCTACTTCAAACATAATTGGAAAATAAGAATTTGACATGTATAAAGGTCGCAGAACATGGTTGCGAATCAAATGAGTAAGTTCGCGAATAATAATGAATCCAAACTTCTACTATTCATGGATCTACCGAGTTCAATTCAAGGAATACTGCATGCTGATAGGAATGCGAGTACAAGGATTGTTTGTTAATGTAATCGTTTAAAACCTGTTATTTTCTACCAATATATATATATTCAAATATTTAGTATGTGTTGAGAATTTAATTTTAGTTTGAAAATTTGTTTTATGAATACGATATTTTTAAATAAAGGTGAGATACTATTTTTCTTAAAAAGTTAAAAGAAGTTGTATTTAAGAAAATATATATATGTTTTTATTTATTTATTATACTTTCTATTAATTTTTTTCCAATTATAAAACCTAAAATATCTAATTAATTTATTTTAACTATTATTGAATTAAATTTTAATTTATATTATAAATTAAATAATATTAAATATTTAAACTTTATAATATAATTGTATATTAATTTTGAAATAAATTCATTAATTTATTTATATTTAAAATAAATAAATTAGCATTATTAAAAATAAATAGATTAAATGTTGTTAATAATAAATTAACTTTTGTTATTAATAAATATAATTTGAAAATATTAAAATTAATAAAACTAATTTTTTATGATAGTAATTTTAAAAATTACCATTACATTTATTTAGATTACTTTAGTGCGCCTTCTTTTATTATTTTAAAATGTGATTTAAAGTTTCAAATGTTTACCATTATTATCAAAAAGTGCCGCTAAAAACTTAAATATAATTATTATGTTGAAAGATAATGGAGTGATATAAATTTCACAAGTGGGTCTAGGGGTAGGTAATGGCCTTGCCTTCAATGTGAAATTGTGTTTAAACCCTCTAAAAGTTATAAATTATAAAATAGTAATGATAAATTTTCATTTTAGTCCACAAAATTTTAAAATTCCATCTTGTCCCCTATTTTTTTTTTTTTTGCCTTCGCCCCTAGAAGTGGGTCTTGGATGCTACCAAGTGTTGTTTTATTATTATTGTATTATACTCTAAAAAAAGATATCATCATCCTAGATCTATTTGTGAAGGTTTTTTTATTCCGTTGTTGAAATATTTATTCTTGATTTTCTTGTCTTTTTTACAAAACTTTTCTAAATAATAAGGAAAGAAAAAACAAGATTAGACAAACTGATTTATAGTAATTCTTTTTCACAAGACTAAGATAGAACATTTCCCTAATTTTTATGGCATACCTAAAACCCTTTAGTTTTTACAATGTTCAACTATAGTCCTTTACAGATCAGTTATGCGTCATTTGGTTACTAGTATAATTACATGTGGAAAAAGTTTATTGATTACATCTATATTATAATAGTTAGTATAATTTTAAACTTGAAATTAGAAAGACGGGTAATAACTCTTATAAAAAATAAGACATATTCAAAATAAACGAAAAATTTTTCCTTCTCTTTGTTAAAAATAAGTCATGTGAGTGAGTAAATATTACCAATTGAATTAGTTTATTAGTAACTTATATACTAAAACATGCATAAGAAAAATACTCCTACCAAACGTAGCATTAAGGTTTTATATCTCAAAACTTCAAATAAAGAAAAGATGTATACAATGAAGAGCTCTCAAAGGTGAGTGTTTACAAATGTTAACTCTCTCTCAAAGAATAGAAATGAGAATGATCAAAGGATTTAACAATAAGCACCTAAGAGATATATATAAGAGAAAATGAAGAAAAAAAGAATTTGAGGCTTTTCTCTAGATTTCTATGATTGGATGCCAATCTCTTATGTCTTAATATGTCTTTAATTTATATTTATATTAAGAAATAAGTTCGTAAAAGTTTATGATCATTAGGGATGATTTAAAGCCGTTAGAAGAATTAATTTGGACACTAAATGCAATTGCGGAAGCATAGGTATTGATACCTAACCTTTGGAATTATTTGATCGTTGAGTCACGAGTATTACACTTGAGTTTTTTTTTTTTTTTTTTTGGGGTTTGTGGTATCTCCTCGTCATGGGTCTGGCGCCTCTTGAGTAGGGGTTCCATACCTAAGTACTGAGAAATACCAAACAAAAGCTTTGCTTGACAAGAATTGCACCCTTTACTAAAAGGGTTCAATACCTGTGTGCTAGTCGGCATATTGCCTCACAGATATTTCACCCTTTCTCCTAGGTACCCCACTTGGCTTGAAAACACTTAGAAAAAAATTCTTAATAATATTTCAAACCTTAAAATTATTTTGAGAATGTTTGAATAATTTTCAACCATGTTTTCAGGAAATTATTTAAAATATATAATATATAATTTATCTTATATTAAAAATTTGGGACATTAAAAGTAATATAATAAAATGCTAGAATTAAAATGTAATTTTATCATTGCGTCAAGATTTAAATATGTTAAAAGAACTCTTTACTTTTAACAAAATTTAAAATTTGGTGCTCATTCTTTAATTTTAAGATTATGAGTCCACATGCTTGTTTTAATTTAGCAATCTTGGTCCAGTTTATAGCATCATCCAATTTTGTTCCTAGTCTTGACGTGCAAATTATAAAAGAAAAGGAAAATTAATATTTTTAATATTTAATGTTTATAAGTTTTTTGTCAATTTCGCTTTTTATCTTTAAAAATACATAAAATTTTCTAAAAAATATATTTCTTTCCATATTTTCAATAAAATGTCATAAAATTTTAAAATTTTTCCAAGAATGATAGAAATTTTCTTTCAAGGTCTTCAAAATTTAAAAAAAAAATTAAAATTCATTTTCAAAATTTCAAATTTTCAAAAATAAAATTGTTATTTACTCTTTGAATGATAATATAAGGTCTCTCCAAAATTTGTGCTATTCATTGGTTCAAGGGCAAAGCTAGAAAAATCTTTTAAGGGGCCGAAAAAGAATAAAAAAATTTGAGGGTCAAAGTATAATTTTACCATTATATTAATTTATGATTTTTTTTAAATTGAAAGGGCTATGTAGAGAATTTTCCTTCTTTGAGGGACCAAAGCCACTAATTGCCCCTCCTTTTGCGCGGATTTAAATAAGTATTTTTTAAGTTTAATAAAAAATTTAAGCCGGTTTTTTTTTTTTTTTTTAATTACAGTTATTGGATTTCTTAAGTAAAACGACAATTGTAATCAAAACTTTTATAACGAAAGTAATAGAAGCCAAATAATCTCAAGAGTTAAATTATAATTACATATCATTGAAATAAAAAAAAAAAGTCTACACCAATATTTTTCTTTTTAAATGTTTTTACACAAGAAAAAACACACTTAAATACACTTAAATTTATATCTTTATTATTACAATAAAAACAATATTGATTAAGTTAATCGGAATTTATTATTTTTATATTTTTAATAAAGAAATTTCTGAGTAATCAAACAATAATTTTTTTATAATAATAAATTATGCTTGACTTTTATAATTTTGGTCAACGCAATGGAAGTGTAGTTAAAAGACAAAAACTTTTTATACTTGAACCTAGCTCCTCGAGTTGATTTTTGTAGTATCAACAACCAACCGACTGTTTTGTATTTCAGTTGTTTAATTTTAATTTTAAAATATATAAAATATCAATTAAAATATATTTTTTAATATTTTATTAATTTTTAATAATAAAATAGATTTTTTAAATATTTTATCAATTTTTAATAATAAAATAGATTTTTTGAATGGACATGAATATGATTTTTTTATTTTTTTAAATAATCTCATTATAAATTTTGATCATATTTATTTTTTTTGACACAATGCTTAGAATTATCCATAGTCTTTCCTCAATTCATAAATAGGAGGATAATGAGTTTTAGCCTACTTGAATCTACTTCTTCCTGTATTGACAACAATATCCATACTAATTGAACTAAGATTTAATCCAATGGTGTTGTATTTCTTCGTGTGGATATTATTTAATTATATAAATGTATTTCATTTTTAAAGAAGATAATATAAATCTAAGGTTGTTAGTAGGCTGAAATAGACTGAGACACTAAAATTTTAACCAATTATCAGAAGGATAGCTTCTTCGATAGTCTTTTTCTCTTCTTTTACATTGATCTTCTTCACTAAGCTCCTAGGGTCTTCAACAGGATCAGACTCTCTGCCCCCCAATGTGGCAGCTACCTCGCCAGACACCGTGTCGGCGTTGATGTTTAAGGCTATCCCGACTCATCAGTTGCCACAGAAGCAATCACTGGGATGTGCCCGCTGTTGAGCACGGGTTCGAGGATTGCAACCTCTAGGACGAAACCCGGTTGAGATGCATTGGGACGAGGCCAGGCTGTCACCATTGATCCCCGAGAGTCCCACCGCAGCACCACCCGGATAGGATATGTGAACGAGGTCTTTGTTGACCTTACCTACAAGGACTGTGGAGACAACGTACATTGTAGCAGCACCGGTACACAGAAACAATATTTGACGGTAATTCAACTTTGGGATGAAAGGAAGTGATTCTGAAGAGAGTTCTAGAAAATGGCCGAGTTTTGAAGCCCCTTGCAGTTGCACTCCAAGACAATACGTTTTTTACTACGTTGGAGTAGAAGTTGTTGTTCATGTTTTATGGGTGTTTTCCGTTTGGTGAATGACGAGGAACGTTCCAACTGATCAAGATTGAGGGATTTGAGTGAGATTATTGTTGTTGCCATTGGTTAATGCTGCATTTTGCATAGCTACATGAGAGAGGAGGGTTTTTATTAGATAAAGAAAAAAATGGCATAAGCATCATTTTCTGGTAGAGAGGACACACAGAGTTGAGAACATAGAATCTTCTTGACCCCACGAATCGGCTGAGACTATCTGATAACATTCTAGAGATGTGTTCGGTCAGATTAGTTAGAATTTCATTTAAGATAGGAAAATTGAGATTTGTAGTGATGAGATTAAAATAAGCGATGAAATATATATTTGGATTTAAATGTAATTGCAATCATGACGTGAGAATGAACAATAGTTATTTAAGTTTTGATACATGGATGAGGTGAAATTTATTAAATTTCATTCATTGAAACTGTTAATTTTTAAGTTTGAGGAATCAACAGATTTGCAACGACTTTCTGGATGGGATTCTAGCATTTTTAGGTTGAGATGTCTACATGACTTTTGAAGATATATCTCTTAATTTCGAAACGCACTTTGAATCAATCGATTTTGAGTTCGGGAGCTCAAGTTATGATCGTTTTAGTGAAGATTACACAAGTAGAATTTTTGAATGGGATTATGACGAGAATTACGAGTTTCGAGCTTTTAATTCGATTTTAAATCATATTGTATTCAGGTTTTAGGCTTAATTTTTATTATATATGAGCACACTATTATATTTATCAACTCTTATTATTCTATTATTTTATTATTCTAAAATTTTTTTTATAATTATTAAGTATTTTAAGTTATTTAAGAGTTTTATGTAAATAAAGAAGTTTTGTTTAAAACTATTTCTAAAAATCACAAGAAATAAATCTTATCCAAATAAACAAACTCTTAGAGTTAAAATTAAAAAAAATTAAAAAATAAAGAATAAATATTCAAAATAATAACTAAATAGCGAAAAGATAGATTAAAGCAAAGTGGAAGATAAAATGATAAATCAATTGATAGAAGGGATAATAAATGTCCAATTGAACCATTTGAGATATAAATCCCAACAAACTTAATTAATGGCTCTAATCAACCCTCTAAGAAATAAACATTGACAAATTAAAGGGCGAAAAATGAATTCTCATGACTCCTTGAAGAAAATCAAGAAGAAAACTATTTCTAAAAATCACAAAAAAGAATTTTTGCACAAAGAAACAAACTCGCAGAGTTGAAAACTTTATTAATGAAAACCATTTGTCTTCTTAATGAACAATGAATAAGCCTTTATATAGACTAGTTAAAAAAATCTAAATAAAAATACTAGAACTCTAATTAACCTAAATAACAAGAAATAGTTTTAAACAAATTTTTGTTGACATAAAATTCCTAAATAACTTAAAATATTTAATAATTATAAAAAAATCAGAGTTATAAAATAATAAAAGCTTATAAATACAATATTCGACTCATATATAATAAAAATTAAGCCTAAAACCTAAACACGATATGATTTAAAGTTAAATTAAAAGCCCGAAACTTGTAATTCTCGTCACAATCTCGTTCAGAAATTCTGCTCACGTAGTCTTCACTTAAACAGTCATAACTTGAGCTCCCGAACTCAAAATCGAGTGATTCAAAGTGTGTTTCGAAGCTAAGATAGAGTTTCAAACGCCATGAAGACATCTTAACCCAAAAATACCAGGATCTCATCCAGAAAGTCGTCGCAAGTCTGCTAATTTCCTAAACTTGAAAATTGACAGCTTTGGTGAATGAAATTTAATAAATTTCACCCCATCCATGCATGTATCAAGTTCTTACATTAATTTTTTTTAGTAAAATAAATAATAAAATGTTATATTTCATATTGAATAATAAAAAATATATTAAATTTATATTTATGTTATTGTTAAATAATAATTGTATTAATGATATTAAATATATTTGCATCTACTTTTATTAATCATATAACTAATTATTTATGATTAATTTATACCAATTTTAATATATATTTATTAGATTATTATAAAAACAAATTTGTGTATTTTATATGACAGTAATAAATAAATTATATTTTCTTGTATATTTACTTCTTATTGAAGGGAAAAAAAAAACTCATTCCAGGCCTAGGTATGAAAGCTACCATATGTTTTTTAAATTGAAAAAAAAGTAAAATATGAAAAGTTAAAATAGAAAAGTTGACTGACTAATGGTTTTTTTATCTACCGGAGGATGATTCATCAGTTGGAAAAAAAAGGCCTCCAATACGTTGAAAGCATCCAATTGAACCGCAACACATGTTATCCAAGCACCTATTTACGTAGCAATTGGGGACACATTTAATATATTTACGCAGCAATTTTGTTCTAGTGTATAGACTCCTATGCTCCCTCATGATTCATACCAAAGAGAGCACAGGGCGCCAACGATGCCGCATCAACATAAAGCAGATAGGTCTTACCGGAGACGAAAATCAAGAACAAAAGCCCATCAAAACGAGAAAGGAGACACGGGCTCCTAGGCGACGTGAAAATGACCCACAGATCAAACAAAATCCAAGCCTACCACAGCTTGATGACCGAAGGTCAAGAGGGTGAAGATGGTAGCTAGATCCTAAGATTATTTCGCTAAAACCCAAAAGAAAGGGGAGAGGACAGAGAGAGAAAAGGAGATTAGCAAGGGGAGAGATGAGCAACACTAGCCCGGAAGCCGGATGGATGACTGCTAATACCAAGCGGCTGGTTTAAAGAGAGATAAGAGGAAAACCCTAGATGAAAAAGATTATTTCAACTGGCTTAGTTGGAAAGTCATTTACCAATAGATTTTTCATTAAGGAAGCTACCTGAAATGCATAATTGTCTTGCACAGGTATCATGAAATACATAGCTAGGAACCATCACCGTGAGTAAGCAAGCTTAGGAATCTGCAAGCATCGCCAAGCATATCATGAAATGCATAACCGTCCATGGAGAGAGGGAGATGGGAGGGAGGGATTCAGAGAAGGGGCAGCAACAAACTCGAAGAATAAATTATCTTAATGACTGAACGAAAACGCGTCCTGGTATGGCATACGGATACAAACAGGAATGGACCAGTTGGCCTGGCTTACAAGAAATATACAACACAATGATACAAAGATCATGCAATTTCAGCTAATGTTTCTCTCCCTATTTCCTCAAAACTGACCATTATCCGCATAATAAAAAATCTACCCAGAAATTTTCAGACCCTAGAGAGATTAAGTGGCATACCTTACATGAACTAGTCATATGAAGACCGGAAAATAAAACATAGTATCCAGCACCATAAAAGTAATGAGACTTAACGTTAAACGAAACAAGAAATAAAAAGATGAACCTACAACCCGATATAAAATATCCTGGGTGATAATGAATTCTTAATGCCAGTATCATCGCAGTTCCTTACCGACAAACTATTACTGTGAGTTCTCTCTTATTGTCTGCAACTGAGAGAATGAAATTCGGATTATTGACCCACCAAGTGAGGTTGCGTGCTTGGAAACAAGGGCTTCCGTAGCTTGCTCCTCATTTTCAAACATAACAAGGGCTTGCTTCTTTCCGTTCATTTCAAAGAGCTTGGTATTAACGATGGTGCCATGTTCCGCCAAGTGGTTCACAATTTCCTCTTCAGTGACATCCTGAGGTAAAGTAGAAAGATGGACCATCTTTGTTGGGGAGCAGCAGTAACGGTAGTTTTTCGCAGCATGGCGATTAAAGCGGTTGAGATTTGAGTTCATATATTCATGGGTATCAGTTCCCTGTGTTATATTTGGATGTTTTGAAAAATTGACCTCCAGTCGCTTCCCAAATAGCATGGCCCCCTGATTTTTCAAGTGTGTTAGCACCCAGTAAGTGTTCAACCTAAAACCAACCGCTTAATAGTATTTCTTTAAGAGAACTAAACATCCAAGCACAACATTTCAAGAGATTCAAAAGCCAAACCTTGAGAAAATGTACTGCCAGTTCAGCCTGGAAGCCATCACTCATTTGAACAAGAGCATGATCTGGTTTATTACGTAGAAGTTTAATTCTCACAATGTTTCCATAGAGTGAGAACAAGTTGAATAGCTTATCCTCATCTATTCTCTGAAAAAAGATATTAATTGTCAAGCTTGATGATAGGAAGAGTCGAGAATTCAACAAAAAAAAAAAAAAAAAAAGATAGCAACTAGCTTACATCAGGATTTAGATTGGAAACGAGCACTGTACACCTATCATTTGTTCCACTTATTCCTGGAGGCAAACCTCCTCCAAAAGCTGCTGCAATTGCAGCTGCATTAGCCATCTATATTTCATGGAGAAGAGGGAAATGCAATCATTAAATGTGGTAGTATTTAACAGATAAAATAAAGACCTTCAGCAAAACCAATTCACACTTCACAACAAACTTGACCCAGTTAAAGAATCTAGTAACACCCCATACCAAATGGAAACATAGATGTGTGTGATATGAGCCCAAATAATATCCACAATCCAGGTTTGATCAAAATTTCTTTCTATTGGCAAGACTAGAATAGAATGCATGCTCTAATAGTTTGCCACAAAACGAAGCTACAAAAATGATATGGGTTCCATGCAGGGAAAAAAGAAGTCTGTTTAATAACTCCTACAGAAACAAAGAACTTGAGAAACAAAGAGGTTAGCTGGCAGACACTCTTGACTGGTGTGGCTGAATAACATAAACGATGATAATACCCCCAAGATCAGAAAGAACTGTCTCATTTATATTCAGACCATGAACTGAGCAATACCCACCTGTGGGAATCCAACTGAAACAGAAGAAAACCAAGATTTATTAGTCAACAAGGAAAAATCAAATAATGAGCAACAATAAAGAAATTATGTACATGTACCAAATTAAGCACCTGCCCTAGCTACAAGAGCCTCGGGCATACATACCTCCTGCATCACCATACCCAGGATGCTGCATTTCAAAATATATGCAAATTAAAATCAAGAAGGAAACAGCTGCAAAAACAGTTGTGGAGATGCACATATACTTCTAGAAATCTCATGTTAGAAGGAAATTGCAAAAATTGATTATACCTGTGATGATCTGCCCTTCTGTTCTGTTGGGAGATTTGGGTTTGTGAAATCCCTTGGCAAGAGAGAAAGAAAGAGAGAGGATACAATGTAAGTAGCACCAAAATGAAAATGTCGACAAGATATAAAAGAGAAGCAAGTGGTTACTAACATACCTTGATCGCTCATTATTATAATGGACTTGTAATTCATCAAGGCTGAAATAAGAAAATCAATAGCAACTTAATAATAACAATGGCTTTTTAAGAAGTATAATCTATCAGACAGGAGAAAAATAAAGCATAATCAAACAAAACAAATGAACTTCCACGCCCACATGCCGTAGACACAAATAATGGTATGACTGGAACTGGATGAATAAACCTACTTTGAAAACTGTATATCAAGCTGGCAGCAGCCATCATAAATATTACGGCCCTGCAAAACATCAAGAAATTAAATTTCCCACGAAAGCAAACCACTAATTAAAATTAAAAGAGCTTACCATAGAAAAATGAATAACATATTTATACAAGTAAAAATACCTGAAGAGAAGTTCTAGCTGAGATAGCATTCTGGCGTCCTTGATACTGGATCAGGGCTTGAAAGCCTAAAAGATTTGCAAGAATAGGATGAGGAAGAAAGGAAAGACTAAATAAAAAAGAACACAAAGTTTATTCAAAGTAGTTCTTTCATGACCATGTATCTAAAATGTATGGTAAGCATATTCACAAAAACAACTGCAAACTGTAGACACTTCATAGCTTTGAAATTATTTCCTAGTAAGCTGGTATCAACATAAATATATTGTGCAAGAGTTCAGTAGAAAGCTTAATATATTGTATAAGAGTTCAGGAGAGAGAGAAAGAAAATTTGAAGCTGACCAGCCGACTTCTGAAATGTGACAATCTTCTCCACAAATCCATGAGGTGAGAAAACCTGGTGTAGCACTTCCACAGTAATAGGATAAAGCATATGATGGATTGTGACCAGGAGGATTCGATTCGGCTGTGCATCCAAAGTGTGCCCAATAGCAGACCCGCAAAGAGACAGAAGAGAGAGGAATATAAATGGAGAAGCACAGATAGAGAAGAGATGAGAAGAGAATAATAAAGAAGCACAGATAAAGAGAAGATTAAATGAATAAAGAAACAAACCCTGAATATGCAGTAAAAAGGCCTTTAAAACACTGAAATTGGAAGGACTATAAAAACCTAGGAAAGAGGAGGAAAGGAAAGCCAAAATAGATTTGTTCTAGTTACTTCATAAGTATGAACTTGAGGTTACTTGTGCAACAAAGACGTTTATTACATAGATATTATTCACCTTATAGTTGGATGGTATAATGCATAGAGCTAACAGGATAAAGGATTGACCGTGATCTTTTTGTAGCTAAAAATAAAATAAACAAGATATTACTCAATAAACCACAATTGAGTAATGCCCAAAGTAACTTCAACTAAATGGTTGAAATGCTAGTTGCACTTTGAAATTAAAGGCTTAAAATTCAAAAAAAAGAAAATCCAAAAAAATAAGAAATCTTGTTGAATGGACCACAAAACGGTGAGATATATAGCATTTAGCAAAGAAAATGTCCGACAGAAAGCAAAACACAGACAGATTGCATATTACCAACATGACAGGAGAATTACCAACACATATGGCACAAAATGAACTTTATAAAGGCATCCTAGTGATCAAACAGCTACTACCCCATACATGCAGGGGTGTAGAGGGGGGGGGGTCCAAAAAAAAAATTTTGGCTTCATCCCAGCGTACACGACCACTAACGTTGCCAGTAGGAATTTAACTAACATAGCTCCTTTTCCCAAGTCACTCAGTTAATAACAAAAAGCTCCACCTTGTATATTATGAAAATAATCAATCTTTCAATAATCTAGAATAAAGTATTTTTTCCACAGCAATCAATTTACTTCCCAGCAGCATATTTCAAGACTGTTTTGAATTTCAGAAGGCCACATTTTATACATACTCAACTTTAGAAAATCAATCTGCAATAGATTTTGTTCAAGTTAAAATATTCCCCATAGTCATTTTACTGCACCATAGGTACTCTCTGTATTTTAAATATGGTGCAACAGTTATCCCAATAAGCTTGGTTTATCATGGAAACTTCAAATCAACATTACTGAATGATCCTTGCTGTCAAAGATAAAGATATATCAAAGACAATAACTGAAAATTAATTAAAAAAGAAAAAACATGACATGTTCTTTGCTACTCCAAAAGCTACAAATACAATTGGTCCCACACAAATGGCTTCATTTGAAACATTTTTCCCCATATGGTTCAATAAGTATGTTTCGCATCCACAATATGATAAGATGCTAATCTACTAACCTCATCACCTCGTCCTTGAGCATTCTGATCCATGGTTGTCAGTTCTTGATGTGATGAGAATTGAACATACACATTCCTCCCCCTGGACCATTACAAACTCATGCAAAAGATTTGGAAACAAGAAGCCCAAGAAAAAGCAAATAAAATACTTATATACCTGATAGTTGGTTGAACATTAGTGTAGAACTGCATTGCATTGATGGCTGAAGGAATATCTTGCATTTGGAGAAGAGCCTAAACGATAAATATATTCATCATAGGTACAGGTAAAGTCTCAAGTTCAAACAGCTAAATCTATCACGAGCAAAGTAAAAACCTGATTCTTTGCACGGAGCATTACAAGCTTTGTTATCACTCCAAATGGCTGAAAAAGTTGAAGCAAATCATTCTGAAACAAACAAAAGGAGATGCGTCAGATGATATATGTAAATCATTGAAGAATATGCAGTGCAATTACACTTAATAAAAACCTATGCATTTTCATTGCAGCCTATTTTTCATGGACTCGAGTATAGGTATCCAGTATGGGAATGTCTAAGGGTCTAATTCCTTATTTGCTCAACCTTTTAGACTAACAAAGTCACCAAAAGGTGACCAAAAGCAAGATACAAGTTTACAGATACATCTTATGAAAACGTAACTGAAAATATAATTTATTATATAAATAATCTTTCTATATTTACCCTTATGTCAATAAGACCAATGATTTCTTTCCATCTTCAAGCCACAAATATTAGCCCTTTCCAGTCAGTTTATTTCTATTATCCAAGTTTGATTTGCTTGAGGAAAATAAGGCAAATCGATACTGCAACCACATCGTCCGACACGTATGATGAACATATTGTCATGTTTTGTCAAGAAGGTAGACTTGGCTGGAAGTGCCGAATCTATGTAACACTTAAAATAGTAATTCTCTGAACAGAAATTCATAAATGCACAATAATTTTTAACCTTTTTACATTTAGTTCAAAATAAAGTATTACTCGTTTGCCTTATTGAAAGCATACACTCCAAAAATAATCATGATCAGTCAAAAAGACAACATTGTGATTACTCAGCAGAAGTTAGCAGTAAAGAGAACGAGTAAACTATAAAAGGAAAAGAGGCTTTACTTCAGAAATTTCATGGCCAACGTTGCGAACATGAATGACTTTAGAAGCTTCCGCCATTTGCAAGGACCTGTAACAAACTCAAAACACTATCAATTATCTTTTATTCATCAACTTTCCTATCAAAAAATTAATAAAACAATGCATTTCTATCCAAAGTACAAGCAAAAGAAAATACACAAATTTCTCACTAAAATTAAGCATCTAACAGTCAAATCATACATATTAAATGCGAAATAATTAAAAAAACTAATAAATCAATGTGCTTTTTGTTTCTAAATATCAGAAAGATTGTGAGAGTAAAAAAGCATATAAAAATAAACAGAAACTCTGTTGGATTGCTAAGAAATCAGAAGAAAGGGAAAAGAAAATTTTAAAATAAAAAAAGACGGAGGCTTTTTAGTTTTAAGTTCGAATCTGAAGAAGAGAGAAAGTAAAATTCAAAATCTAGATTTATTAGTATTGAATGTTTGGTTCTGGAAACAAAAGGGACCGTTATATTTTAGTTAAAAGGAAAAAAAAGCACAGTGAGATCAGAGAGAAGGAGAGATAACTTGCCTGAGAAAGAGAGGGAAAGAGAAAGGAAAATTGGAGAGAAAGTGGAGGGAAAGGAAAGGAAAGAATCGAAGAGGAGAGGAGAAGAGAAGAGAAGAGAGGGAATCAGAGAGAAGTTGAGAGAGTGTTTGTTCGCATGTTTTTATTTTTGCCCTATCCTCTTTCCTCTTTTCCACTTTCCTTTTTTCGCCCTAATCCCCCCTTCTCTTCCCTCCCCGGCCCACCCCCATTCTAAATTGAATTTTCAAATCATAATCTAATTTGTATTTTTTCGAACTACATATATTAACTAGAAATTGTGTAAATTATAAGTAGTATATAATGATAACTTTAAAATAAAGTAAAATTGTGTGCATTTTTTTTTCATATAAATGCATTTAAATTGTTTTTCAAAAAATTATCCTTGTAAAATATATATTGTGTGTTTACTTCATGGAATGTATTATGCCCTTACTTAGCTTGGACACATGGCAATATGATAAATGACTTTGCAAGCAACCATGGACGATCTTCCACCCTGTATCTTTAGTAGTGACCAGTAACCAATCAAGCACATACTTCTCGCCACCTATAAGGAGGTCACCTGTTGGATTCCCCATGGGGACCATTAAGAGACCACCAAGGTGTAATGACCTCATACAACCTCATTAAAGGGAAATGAGAAGCTATAGTAGGACTATACAGTACAACAACTTACGAAAATTAACACACAACGAACCTGCCACCTAGCCGACTACATGAGTAGCCTACCACTCATATTGTCAATGATACGGCACTACATGACAATGGGACCTCCCCTATTATACCTCAAAACTCGAGATATAAAGGATCTTTCTTCTTCCCTAAGCATCCTACTTGATAAATTAGTGTTCTTCAGCCTTTCTTTCTCCTTTCGCCTTTCTCCTCCTTCTCCTCTCCCTTAAGTTCTCTCTTCCGACTCTCCACCTATCACACTTGAACCAACTTCATAGTCACCACCCACATTCTTTTCCTTGTCCCTTCCTTGTTGATTCATTGTATCAACAAAATGTAAAATTTCTTGGGGTTTTTTACATTCAAGTATCATATATTCATGGTTGGATAAAAAAATTTATTTTGAGACATTATCATATTTGGATGGAAAAAGATGACATCAAGTTAATAATATGACAGGTAAACTACATTTGTAATCACCCAACTATATTTTTTTTTCTTTCTTGGTCACCAACTATGAAAAGTTACAAAATAGTTACACAACTATTCGATTTTGTCTTTTTTGGTCACCCAACTATCTTGGACTTTTAGGTGTTCCCATTTTTATATTAGCCAGCTAGTAACCAAAAAAGATAAATTTGAATAATTGGGTGATCATTTTGTAACTTTTCATAGTTGGTCGACCAAGTTTGGTGGCCATTTTGTATCTTTTCATAGTTAGGTGATTACTAATGTAGTTTACCCTAATATGATATTACCAATAGCAAGTGTTTAGTTATTGAAGGTAAAATCACTTAGCACATTATTGAGTATGTTATAGTGCCTTATTGGATTCGTTTAGCTAGAATGTAAATTTTTGTTGATTAATTGACAACATACGAGATTACGTAAAAGCATATTTTACTAAATCATTTTTATTTCATTTGCTTTTTTTTACTAAGAAAAGGTTGAAGCTATCAAATTTTATTTTACTAATAAGTTAATGCATTTCTCTCCTAAAATACTTACATATCTCATTTCTAAAAAAAAAGAATTAAAATCAAAGAGGAGAAATAAATAGTTAGAGCTTTTCTTTTAATCGAAGTGCCATGAAAAAGAGCAATACATATTTTTACTAAAACATGTTATATGTTATGGTTTAAAGGCAAAATTAACCGAAATGGTAAAAAAAAATGGTAAACTTATTATAAAAATAACATTTTTGGTGGAATGTAATATTGAAAAGTCTTATTAAAGCGTATTTTACTATTCTGAGGTGAATTGGTAATTAAAAAACTTTTCGTAAATGAGTGAATGGGGTAGAAAAAATAAACACAAACAATTTATACAAATTTGGTTTCAATTACCTACTTCTTCTAGCTTAACCTTAGCCTTAACCTTACTTACCAAGGACATTTTCCAATTCACTAACGTGAATTGCTACATTTCAATGACAATGTATAACATTTACATTCCTCTCTTTTTCTTAAGTTTAGATAGAAACTCATTCTCTCTTTTACAATGGTTAAAATAGAACCACTCTAGCTTTCAAAGCTAAACTAAAAATCTCTTCTTTTACAAAATGTTTTAAAATATAAACAAAGAAAATCTTTTTTTCCAGTATGGTGTTTACAAAATTTAAGCTCTCTAGAATATAGAACAAGACTTGTACAAAGATATACAATAAAGCAATGATGTTTATGTACAATAAAGAGGTAAAGAATTAAATCACTATTATATTCTCACTTTATTTATTGCTTGTATATGAGGTTCATACTTCTTGAAGTGTTGTTTAGGTGTATTTATACTAATGAATGAGTTTTTGACCGTTTATGATCACTAGGGATGGAAAATAGCTTTTGGAAGTGTAAAAACACATGTTTTGAAAGTGTAGAAAAAGCTAGTTGTTTGACACAGAGGACCAATGGGGTTTGATCATGGAGTCACTATAATCACTAATGAATTCATCAATCCTCTAGCTATGAGAGCCTTGCTTAAGGGTTTGATGGGGGCTTTACATCGTCCCCCTTTTCAACGGCTTTAGAAGCTTCTCATGATTCAATCTAAGGGTGGTAGTGGGACAATCATTTTATTGTGAACATGTTCTCTAAACCTCTCCTATACCTCACCAAAGGAAATCATAAAGCCAAAGTCTACTTCAATTCCCTCACAAGCACCAATCTCTGTGCCACTGTAATGGCCTAAATTCAAGATTATCGGAATAGTGGTTTCGTAACCACAAATCCGATTTAAAGAGAAATTTATTTTAATATTTTTGCATGAAAATTTATATGATAGGAAAGTCGTATGAAAATATTGATAGAAAAATTTTATTGATTTAGTGGCTAGTTAAAAAAAAATTATTGAAGAAATTAGGTAAAAATAAGTTATCGAGACCTCTATCTCGTAAAAACCGAGTCGAAAATAATTTTATAAATATTTATGAAATGTTATTAATGTGGTATTAAAATTTCGTTAGGAAATTTTAATGTTTGGGTAGTCAATTAAATAAAAAGGACTAAATTGTAATAGGTGTAAAAGTTGCTAGAGTGATTAAATAGCTTAAGAGTCTAATGAGAAAGGATTTAAAAGGCAATTAGAACCAAAAGTTATTTGGGCTGGGCGGCAAGGGTATGAAATCAGCAGAAAAATTGATAAATTAAGGGTAAAATTGGAATATTGCAAAATTAACTAAACAAAACTAGGACTAAATAGGAAATATCTAGATTTCTCTTCATTTCTCTTCAATTCCAGCAGCTAAAAACGCCATAGGAGGGTTCTCTAAGCTGGTATTTCATAATTTTTGCACCAAGTGAGTTAATCCTTGCCTTTTTCTTGTAATTTTTGTGTTTCTAAGACTTTTACAACTAGGTCCTACTATTAAATTCATTAGTTTTTGATTTCATAAATGAAATTGAAAATCACCATGGTTGAGTGCTGTAAGTTTATGATGAAATAGAATGAAATTAAAGCTTTAATTTGTTTATGAGATGATTTTATTAGGCAATTTCAATAGAAATTGATTTTTAGGACCTAATTGTGAAAATATTTGGAATTAAAGTCTATTGCTGAAATTCTGATTCCTAAAGGTTGTAAACTAGTTTAAGGTGATAGAATAAAATGTTAATTGAGAAAAATCAGCTCAATTGAGAGGCTAATTGAGTAGGGACGAAATTATCATTTATTAAAAGCTTAGGGGAAAAATGGTAATAAACAGCTTGCACTAAAACAGTTTGGACAGCAGCAGTAGACTAACTTTGAAAAATCACTAAAAATTGTAGGAATCGAATTAGAAGATGAAGAAAATATGGAATTAAAGCTTATTGAGTCTAGTTTCTCATAGAAGAAATATTGTAAGCAATGGATTTGTAAATTTTGAGATATAATGAATTTTGTGAGACAAGGTCAGAATGAATTCGGGTTCCCCTGTTCTGACTTTGAAAAATCATAAAAAAATGAAGAAAAATAATTATGGGTTTAAATTTATATGTATAGAATCCTGAGTGAGTCTAGTTTTAATAGAAAAAAAACTAGAATATCATTTGAATTCTGTACAAGGAGATAATTAATTTTTAGTGAAGAAGAGTCAGAACTGTCAGACAGCAAAATAGGGGTGACTTTAAAAATAAACTGTACTTATTGGCTAAACCAAAAATTCTGAAAATTTTATGGTAAGAAGATATATGAGTCTAGTTTCAGGAAAATTAACGGATCTTAATTTGGAGTTCCGTAGCTCAAGTTATAAATAATTTAGTGACTATGACTCAAGTAGACAGCTTTGAATGAACTATAAATAATAGTTGAATTATAGAGAATGTTGCATATGAACATGAAATGTATTAAATTGATAATTAAATTTATTTATTTAGATCCAGAAGATTCAAATACGAAGCTAGATCGAGGAAAGGAAAAGTTCGGGATTAGTAGATTTTTATTGTTTACAAACAAGTATCAAGGTAAGTTCATGTAACTTGAATTATATTCTTAAATACTTGAAATGTATGTTATTGATGTGAATATGATTTGAATGTTCATTATATGAAAATTGATGAAACATTGATATATTTGATATAAAGGGGAAGAAATCCCGGTTGAATGAAAGGAATCTGAAAAGGAATTGACGGTAAAAAGGATCTAGCCCTGACGGGTGATCCTATCCTGATATAGCCCTCCCGAAGAATATGTGGAAAATGGATTTAGCCCTGACGGGTAATCCGAATTAGGGTTTGAATTTAGCCTGGACTGGTAATTCAGATCCAAGCTCATTAGAGTAATTGTCGTTGCGAGTGATTTAGCTTTGACCGTAATCCCGACAATACTCTATGAGTTTATATTGCAGGGGATTTAGCCTGGACTGGTAATCCCGCTGCAAGGTTGAGGTTCGCGGGAGTGTGCTCTCTGAAATGGAAATGTGCGCACATGAAATGAATTGACGGACCCGGATTTGTACACTAAAAGTGTACCTCTGAAAAATCCATCGAAATTCCGAGTAATTCAACGGGATAAATATGGAAAAACAACAAGGGAATGGAAATCATAGTATTGATGAGCTCATCAATCATGATATATATTATTGATACATGGAAATTATTGTACTAACTTGAATGTTAAGTTTGTGCATGTTAGGGTAATAATGCATTGAATGGATATATGTAATGTTTATTGTATTGTACTGAAAATATTAGATAAGTGTAATTCTTATTACATGAGCTTACTAAGCACAAAGTGCTTACCCTGTTTCCTTTTCCCCTGTTTTGTAGTGTTAAGAGCTCGGAGGTAGGATTTGGTCGGAGACACATCACACTATCAACCTCGGGATTTCGGTAAATAAAGGAACTCTATTTTGGGAACCAATGGCATGTATAAGCTAACAAAGTAAATGTTAACGTGAAATGAATGTAAAGTTAGCCATTAGTATGGTTAACAAACCTGGTTATAGATATGTGATGATGTTATCTTATATAAATACATGAATCTATCATGAAAATATGTTAAATTGATTTGATTGATGTGGATTGGTCTCGATTTAATATTACAGGGAAGTTTAGATATTTATAAAAGGGCTATATTGAATAAAAAAAATTTAATTCGTAAACTCCGGTAATGCCTCGCACCCTATTCCAGCAATGAATACGGGTAAGGGTATTACATTTATTGGTATCAGAGCTAAGGTTTAGTCAATTCTAGGACCGATGTAGCAAACACGGGAATTAGCTATACATGCCATTTAAATTATTATTGATAGTGTGATATCTCCCGACCATTTAAATGTGTTTTTTTATAGTAAATGTCTCACCGACCGAAGCTCAATCTGAGGAAGCCGAGTCATGCTCCGGCCCGAATCGGGCACAAAGGAAAGTCGAAGTAACTAGTAGTACAAGGCCCGTGATCCGAGGCCAGGGGAGGAGGCAAAGCGAGCCTTCTTTCAAGTGATGAATGAATGGTTTAGTCAATATTTAAGAACTAACCTCAGTAGTGCAACAAGCTCAAGCTCCCTTCCCCGCTCCTCCACCGGTTCCCGAGATCCCACAGTGCAGTGCATCGAATCATCGAAAAGGGAAAGCTCCTGTAGATAAAATTCAAAATATGGGGTCAAGAATTTCGAGCAGCGCGCTTGATGATGATTCCGAACGGGCTGATTTCGTTAGAAAACACTACTCGGGTTCGGAGGAATTATCTTGTACACCGTAAGAATGTCTCAAATGTGTTTGTCTCATTGCTAAAAGACACAACTTACCATTGGTGGAATACTAAAGCTTGAGCTTGTTCCGAAAGAAGAAATTACATGGGAATTCTTTCGCATCGAGTTCAAAAAAATATATTAGCCAGAGGTTCCTTGACCGTAAAAAGAAAAGATTTTCTTGAGTGAAGCAGGAGGTAATGAGATCGATTCTCGAGTATGAAAGAGAATTTGTTCGATTGAGTAAATATGCTCGAGAATGGGTACAATCGTGTCAAATGTGCAAACGATTCAAGAAGGGTTGAATGAAGACATTAAGTTACTGATCGAATTCTTGAAATTCGAGAGTTTGCTACATTGGCGAGAGAGCTTATAAAGCGTAAGAATTGAGCAAAGAAAAGAAACAGCCGAGAGAGGGAAGCTCAATTTTTAGTAAAAGACCGACGGAAAATCCCGCTTTTACTTCAAAGAAATTGAAGAAATATCGTGATCGTTCTACTTCACCATTGGGTATTCGGGCAAAGAGCGAGGTTCTCAACGCACTAATCCAAGGCCTTCTACTCCATCGGTGACCATGTTGGCGTGTGTTTCGAACTCTTAAACCAAGATGCCAAGATCAGTAATAAAGCTCATTTTGGTGAATGCCAATTTAAGAGTGGGGCTTGTTACCGATGTGGTTCTTTTGACCATTTCCTCGAGATTTGTCCGAAAGGGTTGAAAAGAAGTGAATGTGATATTGAAGCCGAGTAATCCAGCTTTCGAGGGGCGGACCACCTCGACCATCCCAGTAATGTCAGCGGTAGTCGAGGAGCTATAAAAGATACTGCAGTAGGCTGAGGTACGAGCACTGCTAGGACATATGCCATTCGTGCGCGGAGAAGATACCTCAAAGACCCGATGTTATTATCGTACATTTTCTTTACTTGACACCGATATTGCCGCATTAATTGATCCTGCTCTACGCATTCATATATATGTGTTAAACTTGCAATTGTTAAAAATTTATCTGTTGAACCCATCAAATTACGTGGTTAAAGTCTCAACCCCACTGGCGACCCGTGTTAGTGGATAAAATTTGTAAAAATTGTCCACCGATGGTAAGAGGTTATTGTTTCTCGGTGATTTGATGTTATTGCCATTTGATGAATTTGACGTGATATTGGGTATGGATTGGTTAACCCAAAGATGATGCAATAGAGTAAATTGTAGACATAAATATATTATGTTAAAATGTCGAATGGTGAGTTGCTTCGGGTTAAATCGATCGAATGCAGAGGGTTATCTCGATATGATTTCAAGAATGGCAAAGACGCAGGTATGTTAAAAAGGGTATGATACTTACTTGGCTTATGTACTTGACACGAAAGTATCCGAGTCAAAAATACAAGCGATTCAGTGGTATGTGAATTTTCCGATGTGTTTCGGAGGAATTACCAGATTACCACCGTAAAGAGAAGTGGAATTTTCTATAGATTTGATTCCGAACTACTCCGATCTCCATAGCTCCGTGATCGTATGGCTCCTACTGAAATTAAAGGAGTTAAAGACACGCTTACAAGAACTTGTTGACAGGGTTTTATCCGACCGAGTCATTCACCTTGGGGTGCTCCGGTTGCTTTGTGAAAAAGAAAGACGGGTCTTTAAGATTGTGTATCGACTACCGACACTTTAATAAAGTAACTATAAAGAATAAGTACCCGTTACTTCCGGATCGATGATTTATTTGATCACCAAAGGTGCTACCGTATTTTCAAAAATTGATCTTCGATCGGGTTATTATCACCACGAGTAAAGGAGTCGATGTGCCAAAAATGACTTTTTAGAACTGTGCACGGGCATTATGAGTTTCTAGTTATGCCGCTTTGGGCTAACTAATGCACCTCGCAGTATTCATGGATTTGATGAACCTGATATTCGCATCGTATTTAGACAGATTTGTAGTAGTATTCATTGATGATATTTTGGTTTATTCTCGGGATGAAGAAGAACATGCGAACATTTGAGAACTGTGTTACAAATTCTCATGAGAGAAGCAATTGTAAGCTAAATTCATAAATGTGAATTTTGGCTTCGAGAAGTGGGTTTTCTAGGACATATTGTATCTGCTGAAGGCATCGTGGATAGATCCGAGTAAAATCTCACTATTGTCAATTGAGTCCACCAAGAATGTATCCGAAGTTAGAAGTTTCTTGGGTTTAGCTGGTTATTATCGGAGATTTGTATAGGGATTCTCTATGATAGCTTCTCCAATGACTCGATTATTGCAGAAAGATGTAAAGTTCGAGTGGACTGATGAATGTCAACAAAGTTTCAACCGATTGAAAGACCTATTAACGAAAGCACTGTATTAGTGCAAACAACCGTAAGGAATTTGTTATTTACAAATGATGCCTCATTAAATGGTTTAGGTTGTGTCTTGATGCAAGAAGGTAAAGTAATAGCCTATGCTTCAAGACAACTTAAACCACATGAAAGAAATTACCCAAAGACATGATCTTGAATTAGCCGCTATTGTATTTGCTCAAAGATATGGCGGCATTACTTGTACGGTGAGAAATGTCATATTTATACTGATCATAAAAGCTTGAAATATTTGATGACACAGAAAGATTTGAATTTGAGACAGCGCAGGTGGCTTGAACTGATAAAGGATTATGATTTGATTATTGATTACCATCCGGTAAGGCTAATGTTGTAGCCGATGCTTTGAGCCGGAAATCTCTGTTTGCTTTACGAGCTATGAATACCCTTATCATTAATCGATGATGGTTCAATCTTAGCTGAATTGAGAGCTAAACCGACATTTTTACAAAAATAAATATGTGAAGCTCGGAAGAATGATGAGAAGTTACAAGTTAACGCGGGCACAGTGTGAATCAAGTAATGATCCCGAATTTCAGGTTGGTTCGATGGTTGTTTATTATTCAAAGGTAGGGTATGTGTACCTCGAATTCGTGAGCTCATACGAAAGATTCTACGCGAGGCTCACAAATGGTACTATGTCCAGTACATCCGGGAGTAATAAAATGTATAATGATTTGAAAAAGATGTACTCGGTGGTCGGAATGAAACGTGATATCTCCGAGTTTGTATCAAGGTGTTTAATATGTCGCAAGTTAAAGTGAGCATCGTGTACCTTCGTGGTTACTTCAACCAATTACTATACCGGAATGGAAATGGGAAAGAATCACTATGGATTTTGTATCGGGGCTACCTTTGTCTCCGAGGAAAAAAGATGCTATTTGGGTGATTGTTGACCGATTGACAAAGTCAGCGCACTTTATTCCTGAGACGTATGGATTATTCTTTAGATAAACTAGTCGAATCAGATATATCCGAGATTGTCAAAGTTGCATGGAGTGCCTGTCTCTATTATATCGAGATAGAGATCCCCGATTTACGCCTCGCTTAGGGACAAATTGCAAGAAGCCTTGGGTACTCGGTTGTATTTCAAAGATCGCATTTCATCCTTAGACGGATGGTCAATCCGAGCGTAAATTCAAGTATTGGAAGATATGCTCTGATGTTGTATACTAGAATTTGAAGGTAATTGGGAGAGATATCTACCTTTGATTGAATTTGCTTACAATAACAGCTTATCAGTCCAAAGATTAAATGGCTCCGTGATGAAGCTTTGTATGGGAGAAAATGTAGAACACCGTTATATTGGACAGAGCTCGATGAAAGGAAGATACATGGGGTTGATTTGATCCGGAAACAGAAGAAAAAGTAAAGGTTATTCGGGATAGTCTAAAAGCGACTTTCGATCGTCAAAAATCATATGCCGACCTTAAACGAAAAGAGATTGAATTTCAAGTCGGTGACAAGGTATTCCTGAAAGTGTCTCCTTGGAAGAAAGTTCTCCGATTCGGTTGAAAGGGTAAATTGAGTCCAAGATTTATCGGCCCTATGAAATCATAGAAAGAATTGGACCTGGCCGCTTATCGATTGGCATTACCACAAGACTTGATAGAATCCATAATGTTTTTCATGTATCTATGTTACTGGCGATATCGATCGAGATCCTTCACATGTTATTTCTCCGATGTATGGAGATTCAACCGAGATATGACTTACGATGAAGAACCGGTCAAGATATTGGCACAGAGACAAAAGAGCTAAGAAATAAAAAGATAAATTTGGTGAAAGTATTGTGGCAAAAGCACGGATTGAGGAAGCGACATGGGAACCGGAGGAGACAATGAGGAAACAATACCCAAACCTCTTTCTTGGTAAGATTTTCGAGGACGAAAATCCTTAAAGGGGGAGAGTTGTAATGGCCTAAATTCAAGGTTATCGGAATAGTGGTTTCAGAACCACAAATCCGATTTAAAGAGAAATTTATTTTAATATTTTTGCATGAAAATTTATATGATAGGAAAGTCGATGAAAATATTGATAGAAAAATTTTATCGATTTAGTGGCTAGTTAAAAAAATTATTGAAGAAATTAGGTAAAAATAAGTTATCGAGACCTCTATCTCGTAAAAACCGAGTCGAAAATAATTTTATAAATATTTATGAAATGTTATTAATGTGGTATTAAAATTTCGTTAGGAAATTTTAATGTTTGGGTAGTCAATTAAATAAAAGGACTAAATTGTAATAGGTGTAAAAGTTGCTAGAGTGATTAAATAGCTTAAGAGTCTAATGAGAAAGGATTTAAAAGGCAATTAGAACCAAAAGTTATTTGGGCTGGGCGGCAAGGGTATGAAATCAGCAGAAAAATTGATAAATTAAGGGTAAAATTGGAATATTGCAAAATTAACTAAACAAAACTAGGACTAAATAGGAAATATCTAGATTTCTCTTCATTTCTCTTCAATTCCAGCAGCTAAAAACGCCATAGGAGGGTTCTCTAAGCTGGTATTTCATAATTTTTGCACCAAGTGAGTTAATCCTTGCCTTTTTCTTGTAATTTTTGTGTTTCTAAGACTTTTACAACTAGGTCCTACTATTAAATTCATTAGTTTTTGATTTCATAAATGAAATTGAAAATCACCATGGTTGAGTGCTGTAAGTTTATGATGAAATAGAATGAAATTAAAGCTTTAATTTGTTTATGAGATGATTTTATTAGGCAATTTCAATAGAAATTGATTTTTAGGACCTAATTGTGAAAATGTTTGGAATTAAAGTCTATTGCTGAAATTCTGATTCCTAAAGGTTGTAAACTAGTTTAAGGTGATAGAATAAAATGTTAATTGAGAAAAATCAGCTCAATTGAGAGGCTAATTGAGTAGGGACGAAATTATCATTTATTAAAAGCTTAGGGAAAAATGGTAATAAACAGCTTGCACTAAAACAGTTTGGACAGCAGCAGTAGACTAACTTTGAAAAATCACTAAAAATTGTAGGAATCGAATTAGAAGATGAAGAAAATATGGAATTAAAGCTTATTGAGTCTAGTTTCTCATAGAAGAAATATTGTAAGCAATGGATTTGTAAATTTTGAGATATAATGAATTTTGTGAGACAAGGTCAGAATGAATTCGGGTTCCCCTGTTCTGACTTTGAAAAATCATAAAAAAATGAAGAAAAATAATTATGGGTTTAAATTTATATGTATAGAATCCTGAGTGAGTCTAGTTTTAATAGAAAAAAAACTAGAATATCATTTGAATTCTGTACAAGGAGATAATTAATTTTTAGTGAAGAAGAGTCAGAACTGTCAGACAGCAAAATAGGGGTGACTTTAAAAAATAAACTGTACTTATTGGCTAAACCAAAAATTCTGAAAATTTTATGGTAAGAAGATATATGAGTCTAGTTTCAGGGAAAATTAACGGATCTTAATTTGGAGTTCCGTAGCTCAAGTTATAAATAATTTAGTGACTATGACTCAAGTAGACAGCTTTGAATGAACTATAAATAATAGTTGAATTATAGAGAATGTTGCATATGAACATGAAATGTATTAAATTGATAATTAAATTTATTTATTTAGATCCAGAAGATTCAAATACGAAGCTAGATCGAGGAAAGGAAAAAGTTCGGGATTAGTAGATTTTTATTGTTTACAAACAAGTATCAAGGTAAGTTCATGTAACTTGAATTATATTCTTAAATACTTGAAATGTATGTTATTGATGTGAATATGATTTGAATGTTCATTATATGAAAATTGATGAAACATTGATATATTTGATATAAAGGGGAAGAAATCCCGGTTGAATGAAAGGAATCTGAAAAGGAATTGACGGTAAAAAGGATCTAGCCCGGACGGGTGATCCTATCCTGATATAGCCCTCCCGAAGAATATGTGGAAAATGGATTTAGCCCGGACGGGTAATCCGAATTAGGTCTCAATTTAGCTTTGGACTGGTAATTGGATCCAAGCTCATTAGAGTAATTGTCGTTGCGATTTAGCCTGGTAGTAATCCCGACAATACTCTATGAGTTTATATTGCGAGATTTAGCTGGACCGTAATCCCGCCGCAAGGTTGAGGTTCATGAGTGTGCTCTCTGAAATGGAAATGTGCGCACATGAAATGAATTGACGGACCCGGATTTGTACACTAAAAGTGTACCTCTGAAAAATCCATCGAAATTCCGAGTAATTCAACGGGATAAATATGGAAAAACAACAAGGGAATGGAAATCATAGTATTGATGAGCTCATCAATCATGATATATATTATTGATACATGGAAATTATTGTACTAACTTGAATGTTGAGTTTGTGCATGTTAGGGTAATAATGCATTGAATGGATATATGTAATGTTTATTGTATTGTACTGAAAATATTAGGTAAGTGTAATTCTTGTTACATGAGCTTACTAAGCACAAAGTGCTTACCCTGTTTCCTTTTCCCCTGTTTTGTAGTGTTAAGAGCTCGGAGGTAGGATTTGGTCGAAGACACATCACACTATCAACCTCGGGATTTCGGTAAATAAAGGAACTCTATTTTGGGAACCAATGGCATGTATAAGCTAACAAAGTAAATGTTAACGTGAAATGAATGTAAAGTTAGCCATTAGTATGGTTAACAAACCTGGTTATAGATATGTGATGATGTTATCTTATATAAATACATGAATCTATCATGAAAATATGTTAAATTGATTTGATTGATGTGGATTGGTCTCAATTTAATATTACAGGGAAGTTTAGATATTTATAAAAGGGCTATATTGAATAAAAAAAAAATTTAATTCGTAAACTTCGGTAATGCCTCGCACCCTATTCCGGCAATGAATATGGGTAGGGGTATTACAGCCACCAAGATCAAGTGGACCTCGTACAACTTAAATTGCCAAAATGGTACCCTTTTGAATGTAAGGCACCACACAATTCACCTCCAAAGCAGTAGCAATGATATTCGTGTTTAATTGATGCTTCTTTGCTAATTGTTTCTCTAGATCCTCTATTTGTAACGTCCTCAAAATTCCCTTGGTTGTAACAATGTTATTTTGAGCAATTACAAGACGAATCTTTTAGAATAAATAAAATGTGATTTATTAGTGTTAGTCTAGAAGGTAGTAGGAGAATTGTGAAAATTCAAAAGATTGATATATTGAGAGATATTAATCCGAGGTATAAATTAAATCGTAAGGTTTTGCAAAGCGTATGGGTGAAAATGAGAAATTTAGAGTATAAAAAGGATTAAATTGAATTAGTGGTGAAATGTGTACGGACATGGAGAGAATTATTACCAAGAGTAAGTGGATAAGTATGATGGAAAGATTTTTTGTTATTAAGTTAAAATATTTTATTTTATATTATTATTATCATCATAACATATTATATTAATTTGTTTAATTTTATTATTATATTAGAGATATTCTAGAAGAAGTATGGAGAAAGTTCTCCATCTTCTTCTTCCTTTCACATCACCACCATAGAAAGAAAGAAAAGTTTTCTTTCTTTTACAATTTCATCCTCTATCATCATTAAAGGCCCTTCCAAGCTAAAAATCACCAAATTTTTATGGAGAAATTTAGTTAAACTAAACTACCCACAAGCTAACAAGCATAAATTTCAAGTCAGAAGTGAAGTGTTTATGCTTGAGGAGAGAGAAAATATAGATAGTGTAAGAAACTAAAGATCTAAGGTAAGATTTTCATGATTTAGTAGTAGTGTCATGTTTATTTCAATTATTTGGGCATGGAAGTGTTATGAATCAAGTATAATGATTTCTCATATTTTATGAAATTGATATGGAATGATGAAATTGATATGGAATTAAGAGAAAAACAATGAACAAGATGGAAGGAGTGGAGACAAAGAGAAACAAGTAGACAAAACTTAAAAGGAAGTATAGTCTAAATAAAATTTATGAGTAATGTATTATTAAAAATGCTAATGTTAAGGTTTTAATATATATATATATATATATATATATATATATATATATATATATAACATAATTAATAAGTGTTAAATTCAAGAAAGCGATAAATAGATGTGATTATTGTTGGTGTGATTATATGTGTAGAGTAAAGAACTAAATTGTAAAGTGTTGAAAATTATTGTATGAATATGAAATTGTGAAAATTTGACTGTAATTGAGATGTAAATTGAGTTTATACTAATGTCAAAGCCTATGTAGACAAGTCTTGAACTTGTGGGATATAGATGGCATGCTATTAAGAATTCCCTTAGTGTGCTTGTGAATTTCGCATTTTGGTACTCGTGCTTTAACACTTCTAGTGTCATGAAAATCTAGAACTTACATGCTTATGTACTTCATGATTACATTTCGTATATCCTTCTTGTTCATTCGAGTCTACAATAGGCAAAGTGGGTAGTACATGAATTATAGCAACCAAATTTTAGCTAGTGTTAGAAGGTATGGTTTCGAAATCCAATTTCATAAATCGAGTTTGTGAGATTATAATAGAAGAATTTTTGAAGTTAGTGTGAAAATATATTAGTAAACGGTCAAGTAACTTAATTAAGAAAATCATTAATTAAAATACATGGACTAAATTGTAAAAAGTTCAATCACTGCTGAATTTTTAAGTTTAGAAAATACTTGGGGACTTGAATAGAAATTAGCCAAGGGACTCAATGGTTATTTAACCATTAAGTTAATTTGGATAGTGGAAAGTGATGGTCATTCATTCGATTTTAGTTAAGAAAAATTAATCATTAGATTAAACATGGTTAATGGTTAAAAAGTAAAGTTAATTAAGCTTAATTACATTCCTTAATCTAATTATATAATATATGTGAGTAGAGAAAGATGAAAACTATCCATCTTTTTCATTTATTTGCGCCATCCAAGCTAATGAAGGAAGACATAAACTTTGTTTCCATAGTCCAATTTTGATTTCAAAATATACAAGGTATCCCTGCTTTTCTTTGTGCATTTTTATGAATTCATGGTCTTTTAATCTTGATTTAAAAGACCCAAGTCTTAGATTTTCAAATTATTAAGTATATATCAAGTTACCATTAATGTATAACTGATGAAATTAATCTTGAATGTGATAGATTTGATTAGAAACTCAACCAAGCCCTATAATTAATTTTATAACATTAAGGACTAAATTGAATAAAATAAAATCTATTAGAAAATTATGTATGGATTGAGAGTATGAGATCCCTAGTGAATAGATATAAATTTAGATTTTGATTCAATGTTAAATATCGAAAAATATGAGTAATTCGAATATAAGGAATAAAATGAATAAAATGCAAATTATGTTGAATTGTTGTGTTTTCATGCATTTGTATGAAACTAATGCCATTTTTATAATCAAATTATTGTACATAACTAAAGGCGACGCCACCATCTCGAGAAAAGGAAAGGCGAGGGCCATAGATGAGTAGCTATTTTGGTTTGTACTTTCATGACTTGTTTTAGTTCATAGTTTAACCAAGTACTAAATTGAGTAAGATGACATTGGTGCTTTGTCTTATGAAAGGTGAGTTTACCTAAGACTTGATATTTAATTGAAATTGTTAATTGATGAAAGATGTGATGATAGTATAAATGATGATATGAATATGATGATTTTGTATGAATATGTTAAATTGAAGTTGTGAACTCATATGTATATAACATGTAGAAGATAAGCAAAAGCATGAAACTTGATATGTATGTGATATGTGAGAATGCCATATAGATTGTATATGAAAATTGAAACATAGTGATGATATGTAATGGTATGAAATGATTTGAGCATGAAATGAGTTGGTTATGTATTGAACGTTGATATATGAAACATATAAATATGTTTAAAACACTGATTACCCTACTAATGATCTCAAGAAGAGTCAAGCATAGTTAATATGTCATAGGATTAGTGTACAAGTTTCTATACTTCAATTTATATCAATGAGTTGCAGAGCAAATATTTTACTTCGGACATTTCGATGAAGTGTGGAGCACACATTACTTTGGTTTATACCAATGAAATGTGGAGAGAAAATTATATTTTAAACGTACCGAAGAGGCACTAGGTTCCAAATATATTAGTGTGATGGTTGGATGATCCATGTATCCGTTCTGGGTCCATGTCTGGTTAATGGGGGTCATAAATCATATACCTTATTAAGTGACATTTGATATGAAATGTTAATAGGGAATGGTGAATTTTGAGTATTAATGTTTAAGTAACAAAAGATGGCATGTGAAAGATCATGCGAACAGATTAAAATGAGCCCTAAAGGCTGATATAGATATAGAACGTATCAATTGATTTGAGAATGAAACGAGAAAGTAAAATGATCCTTGTGATATGCTTATTGTTCTTGAAATTGAAATATATGGTATATGAATTGAATGTTGGCATATGGTATGATAAATAGCACAAAGTGTGATATTAGGTTCATGAGACAAGAAATGCAAATATGTCTTGAATAGTATTTGGCATTTTGCTATATTTGATTAATGCTTTAATTCATGTTAGCACCACTGAGCTCTATTGCTCAACGTACAATTTTGTTTATTTTCACGCATAGGTATTGTTAGGTTTCAAAAAGTGCAACAACATCCAAGACTCAATTCTCGACTCAGCAAATTTGGTATAGATTTTGTCATGTTTATATCAACTAGCATGTACCTAAGGTCTTGAGTTGGTTTTAGGTCCATTTTAAATTATTTGATTCAAATGGTAGAAAGTGTTAGCATTGAATATGTCCATATATGATTAATATGTCAAGAAAGGTAATTTGGCATTTGTGTTAATGCCTACAACGTAGAAAGTTGAATCTTTGGGTCATTTAGACCATTTGAAATACGTGCTTGGAAACTGGTATGGAAAAAGATAGATATTAAATAATCCAACCTCATAATTGCGACTCTCCCCTACCGAGGTCGCGACATCGGACCCTTGTCCTCTATAATGTCACGGCATTCCCCTGTTGAAGTCACAACGTTAACATCATGTCTCCATAGTCACAACTCACATTTGTTGAAGTTGCAACATCAAGCTTTTGCTCTCAGTGTCATGACATGCATCCTTCAATGTTGCGACTTTAGCCCTATATTTGGAAATTTTTACATTCTAGTCCTTCATTTGTTACTAGTGTTTAATAAAAGCTTTCGTAAGCTCGACTGTAACCTAGATTTGAATAAATAATGTTGAATTAAGTTTTGAAACTAAATTGCTTGTATAATTTTTCTTTTAAGAAAATTGTAGTAGCTTCGGCAATGAGTGTGACATCTCAAACCTTGGATCCCACGATTAGGTTGGATAAGGTATGTTACATGAATGATAAGTAAGTGATGAAAGTCTGGTAAATGAAAATGTGCTAATTAACCTTGTTGTTATTATGTACTTTATCTTTGGTATAATTATTGTAATCATATTAATTATATTTATTTATTCATTAAATTATCTAATTGAACTCAAAGGTAAGTTTTGAATTCTTAAATACTTACTAAGCTTTCACAAGTTTAACGTGTTGTTTTAAATGTGTAGCGTAGGTAAGAATCAATTGAAGACTCCATTTGAAATGCCTATCCTCATCCTTATCTCAACACCAAAAAATAATTTAAAGTGTATGGAACTTATATTTTGGTAGTAGAGTGACATGTACATAAGATTAGAACCATTCAAATATTTTCTACCTTGGAACGATCTTTCTCGGGTTGATATATATATGTATATGTGTTACATGAGGTTTGTGAATAATATTTTGGCATATTTTGAGTTCTAAAAATATTTAGAAATGTCATGGAATGATTGGAGATAGTTTTGATTTGGTTTTAGGTGTTTCAATAATGTTTTAGGCAATCTGTCCCAAATGTTGCGACATTCACTAATTAAGGTTGCAACATTGCGCAATTTTGGTCTCAATGTCATGACACCACAAGTCAATATTGCAGCATTGGGGTATTCTTCCCCCAATGCCACAACATTCATTTTCCAATGTTTATGTCACAACATTGATCCTGTTTACCCTAATTTGCTCCGAAAAGGTCCCAAATGACTCTTGAATGCAACCAAAATTTAAAGGAATCCTAGAAATGACTTGAATCACTTTAAACAAGCTCAAATATGTTAAAATGAAATGTTTAACATGATTTTCTGAGTTGATTAGTCTTTGTGCTCAAATGTGATATCCCTTACTCGAGATATATTGGTTCAATTCGAGTAAGGGATGTTACACTATCTTCTTATCATTAGTAGCATTTTTTTTGTTTAACCCTCTTCTTCTCCACAAGTCTATTATTTCCTCCTCTAAGGGTTCCTCATACTCTATTTTCATGGCAATTACTTTTGCTTCATGATTTTTTTTTTCATTTTTGCCAACTTAGCCTCGTGTTTTCTTTAATGTTGCAACCTCCATAGCATGCTCATCCACCCTTTTCCTATATTCATTTACTTTTATTTCCAAGACAACCATGTTCTTATTCAAGTTATCATGGTTAGTTTTTAACAAATCATGGGTGGATTTTAGTGTTGCTTCCTTGGTGGAGATATCCATAGATAACTTTTTAAATTTCGTTGCTTCTTTAGTCACCTTGTCAATAAAAAACTTTAATGCATTTCTTTCATACAACAAAGTTTCTTCATTTATTAGATAATGCAACCATACTTTTACCATATTCACACTCCAACATGTTCTCCCCCAAACAACTAGCCGATGAAACTATAAGATTCCTTAGAAGGTGAAAGGCACTAATATCCTTCAACCCTATAGTAATACTCCCTACTAAATAAGCCATGGCCTTCTTTGAATTTAGAGGAAATTGATATATTGCATCGTGCTAGTTAAAAAGCTTAACATGTTACTTGTGAAAGTTAAGGATAAACCCTAGAAATTTCTTCCCCTTATCCAATGTAGTAAAGATGTTATTGGCAACAACCTCAGTAGTGTTAGTAGATAGAAAATGATGAGGTGAGTTGAATACTAGTTGAGAAGTACTTACAAGAGCAAAGTAGAAACAAACTATTAAAATATAAAAGTAAAAAACTTGTAATTCAAACACAAAAATCAAAGTGCCAAACTAACCTACCTTGAAAGAAAAGGTTGTTGCAAGTAGAGTTTGTTAGATTTGGTACCCTAAGTGTAGTATTTTCGTTTAAGTATACTTGTATTTTTTTGAACAAATTAATTAATAAAATTATTCGTGAATTACATTAATACTTTGCATATTGTCCTTACATGGTTTTTGCACGCAAAGCAAAACGGAAGCAAATATTACTCACTAGTTGTCTAATGTTTAACTAATACTAAGCGGTATTACATGGTCGATTCGTAATACAGAAAGACAACTTATATTAGTAGACGAACCTAAACATGCCCTTAGTCTAATCAGAAATGAGCAAACTGATTGAAAGACTAATATGTTGTCTATCAAGCCCAATTAGGGAGATGCTTTGTCTTAGGCATTAGAGCGGATGACTCCCAGAAAATAGAGACATAGATATGACTGATTGGACTGACAGTATAGTGAACTAGACCCAAGAAAAATAGATTTTGAATCCATTTATGGATTTATTCACTTGTGACATTCATAGTGTAGCATATCTAAATCTTGAGTGGATGACGGACTATGTATACGTGACTCGTACACTTTGATGTAAGTAAAATCCTAAGTTCGAATAGGTAATGAACCAAAAACTGGTGGGTTGGGTGTACGACTTCTGCAGTATGTAGCGCCGTCATTCACAACAATGGAATTCATAACCCAAAACATGGGTAAATGATATTTTCTCATTGGCATTACATGGTTGATGAAAAGTAAATGTGACCATAGGTTGTTCGTCTTTGTGATGAATGACTTGATTACTATTTGATTGTAATTGACCTTTCATGAATGAAGATATAATGATTGCCATGAGATAAAATAGGATCATATTGGGAGAATGGATATTATCCCAAAGAGAATAAGGATATCCTATGAGGGTAACACACTTATGATAAGGTCATTGGACGAGCACTAATTGAGTTGTTTTTGTAATGGTATGTCATTAGGGAGAACTCAATTATGATACTATTGGAATGACTTCGTGACTAAATGAGTTTATAATCAATAGGCGAAAAATCATAACTTAATTATAAATCATTTGAGCCCTAATTACATATGTCAAATCGGTTCCTACGCTAGCTCGTTGAAACCAGAAATGAATTGCATGTTTGAATCGAAATTAATGGAATGAATAAAAAATGAGAAATGAGAAACATCCAGGAATGATTATGGTTCTCTTTGAAATGGAGAAATAGAAACATTTGGAAATGAATGTGGTTTTCTCAAAATGGAAATGAAAATGAGAAATGAGAAATGATTCATTTGCAAATGTACATGGATTACTCAGAAATGATTGGAAAAATAAGTTTATGTTTTTTAGCTATTTTAAAATCCGAAAATGAAAATAAACTTGAGTGGTGAAATGTTAAACATATTTTCTCGAAATTTTACTTGGGGTCAAATTCTCATAATTTGCCAAATGTAAAATTGGGATAAGAAAATTATTTAATATAAATATATTGAAGTTTATTTTGGAAAATAGAAAAACAAAATCAGAGTGGTCCAAAGTACTAGGTCGAATTCCTGGAAATACTTGTAATTAAACCCGATAGGAAAGAGGCCCAAAGTCTCCTCATCTAACATGAAAGGGACGGCAACCGTAGTAGGAATACTAGGGTGTGTTGTCCACCATACTTTCACTCTAAGTAGGAAGTTGTTTTTTTTCTTCTTTTTTTTTTTTGTATTTGAAATAAACCACTACAATTCAACAAGGGTTCTACTTTCTCTTCGTATAAATAGATGGCACCAGTAGAGCTATTAACACAACTTTGAAAGATTGTTACTTTGCCGATAAATAGAGAAATTATTCTTAACTATTAAATATATTTTTCCAGAATAACAATTTTACTTATTTCTATTAAAGAAAAGAGAATTTTCGTTATCACCCTAAAAAGAAAAGAAAACTTTTTTTAGTCTTGTGTTTTGATCCAATTTATTCGATCACACACTTGAAACAGTTCTTGGCACGAGAATAGTGGTGAAAATCTTTTGGTTAAAAGCCGAAAAACATCAAGGATCCGCTTATCTGAAAATATAGGCACAATTTCAATGTAAGGTATATTGTTATAAATATCACAAAATGAGTAGGTTTTCAAATTTTTAATTTTTTGCTGTGTAAAAAATTCGTTCTCAAATTAGATTTTTTCTAACAGAGTTTCACTCAAACAGGTTGGAGTAGAAGCGGGGGGTGAAAAGATTGTTGATGAAGATGAAGGTAATGATGCAACTGAAGTTGAAGTTGGAATTTAGATAACAATAAGAGTTGATGTAGTTGAGGTAATAACTGGAATAACAACAACAACGAAGGTAGTAACCTTACTCAAAAGGACCAGTGGCGAAACACCATAGGAAGGTTTCGTCACTTTTCTATCAGCACCTATATTGGGTTGCGCAATTTCAACCTCAACATCATTCCTCCCAACAACTTTCTATTGTCTTTTTGAAGGGCATTAGCCCTTCAAAATATGTGCAACTTTCTTGTAGAAGACTTTCTATCAATTCTATCATTAAAAGGCCAAAATTTACCTCCATGGCAAGAACAATTACTATCATCTTTAAAGCTTATAATAGAAGTTTTGAACACTTTTTTAAATTCGCTCACCTTCACACTGAGAAATCCAACAAGACAAGAGTAACTTGCCTTCAAATAAACAAAACATTAAAATGAAGTAGAAAAAAAAAGTTACCTTCATTAGGTCCTCAAAGTCCAAACTCTTCATTTCCCTTTATCTTGCACATTTTAGAAAAAAAAGTTACCTTCATTAGGTCCTCAAAGTCCAAACTCTTCATTTCCCCTTATCTTGCACCTTTTAAACTCTTGTACTCCCAGCTTTGGTAAAGATAATGGGCATAGTCTACCAACATATTGACAAACCCTTCCTCCACTCTTAGAAAACATAAAAAGATTAGGGTTAAATAAAAAGAAAAAAGTCTCACCTAGTGTCACAGATTAAAGTTCAAAGCCCGTAACCAACGCACCAAATGTATCGAATGGAGGTCTATTGTTTAGATGGGGATCATTTAGCCCGCAAGAACTGGCCCGATTCGGTAAGTTATTGGAGAAGCCCGTCAGATTGAAGCCCGATAATCTTTAAAGATTGATAGTGAATCATATCTTGTAAATATTAGATTTGATATGATTTGATGTAATCTTGTAAATCCTTAAAATCAAGGGATAGGTTAATCTCGTCCGTCGATGTAATTTAATCTTGACTGTCGGTTTTTGGGGAGCTCAACTATAAATAGAGAGTCTCCCCCTCATTTGTACTCACTCCATTCATTGTTTTATTATTCTTTGTAAATAAGAGAATATAGAGAGTATTTACTCAAACACTTTGTGTACGTTCTTTATGTGGCTTTCTGTTGTCCTTTATGGCTTTTTTTTTGCATAGTTTGCTTCCGCTATACAAATTGGTACCTTAGAGGAGTTTTTAAGGAATCCTCACTTGAGTAAAGGCTAACTTAGGCGAGTTTGGACGAACGGATCGCCTAAGGCCGCATGGATCGCGAGAAGAAAGATCTAGCCCTGTGACAAGTGGTATCCGAGCTATTGGTTGCGAAGGCACCGTTGCGATGTCAAAAGAAGAGTTCAAACAAAGATGGGCCAAAAAATCACTCTTTTAGGGAGATGTTGTCGACTATTGAGGAACGCGTGGGTAAACTTGAGGAGTCCATGGGGACGCGAAGGAGTCACACAATGCGATTGGTGGACACATAGATGACTTGTGGGAGTAGTCCAGGGACTTTGTGACCATGTGTCTCACTTTCAATAGGGATAATGTGTAAGAGTTGCTAGATTCCCAAAGGAAGAAGCTAAAGGAGAGGAATGATCCTCTCGAGAACATGGTGATGGCTTTGAAGGAGGAAATAATGGCCACGACGAAGGCTTTGAATACAAGAATAGAGGAACTCGAGGGAGAGTTAGCCTTGTGTCAAGCAGCCGTCGGGAAAGGATGTCAAGTGTAGCACTCAGTTACAAGGATGTTCCAAAGCTGAAAGAGTTCGTGGGGACAAGGTCTGTATGCGGTGTGGATAATTTTTTGTGGAGGATGAAAAACTACTTCCGTGCCAAAGGCATCACGGATGATACGGTTAAGGTAAACATTACTTTAATATTTCTTACTAATATTGCACTTTCCAGTGGCGAGGCAGGTCCACAGATAAATGGCAAAGTGAGACTGGGACATGGCAAAAGTTCTAATGTAAATTGAAGGAATAATTTTACCTAGAATTTACCGAGGAAGTAGCTCGAGCAAAGTTGTGATGGCTTACGCAACGAGGCACAGTGAGGGAGTCTGTTTGAGAGTTCAAGGAACTTATGCTCCAAATTTCAGATGTGACTGAGAAAGAAGCATTACTTGCCTTTCAGAATTAATTGAAGCCGTGGGTCAGACAGGAAGTAGAACAAAGAGGTGTCCAAAAGCCATCAGAAGCCATTACAATAGTAGAGTCTGTGGTCAAGCTTGGTCTACGGAAAGACAAGCTTAGGTCTTCCAAGTCCGAGGAAAGGGGTGTATGTGAAAAAGATCACAAGAAATATGTTGTTGATGGAAATGGCTACAGTGACAATGGTGGTAATGAGAAACCACGAGTTGGGGAGAAAAAACCCAACAGAAAAAAGGGACAAGTTGAAATGCTTTCTTTGTGACGGTCCACACATGTTGAAGAAATGTCTGAAAAAATTCGCGCTTCCTAGGAAAGAGAAGCCGGTAGGTAAGGCCTACTATTTTCGAGTGCTAGGGGTGTCGAAACCAAGGAAGCCAAAAGTGAGAAGAAGTCAGTGGAGTGCTTCTTGTGTCATGATCCACATAAGTTGCGAAAGTGTGAATAAATCTGTCATCGAATGGGACGATGGGGCAGACAAGGAGCCCAAGAAGCTTGGTTCGAGCAAGGGAAAAGCCAAAGCCAATAGGGAAAAGAGGAGCAAAAAGAAGCGAGTAGAGTACTTCTTGTATCATGGTCCGCATGTGTTGCGAAACTATCCAAAGCAATCCAAGTCAATTGTGGTCAAAGAAAAGGCAACATCGGAGCTTGTTGAGTCATAGGAGGGGCTTCCACATAAGGAAGATGTGATTTTTTTATCGAACTTAAAGGAAAAAGTTGTAATGAAAACAGTGAAGATGGGACCAATGAGGCTCAATGTAATGGCCTAAATTCAAGGTTATCGGAACAGTGGTTTCGTAACCACAAATCCGATTTAAAGAGAAATTTATTTTAATATTTTTGCATGAAAATTTATATGATAGGAAAGTCGTATGAAAATATTGATAGAAAAATTTTATCGATTTAGTGGCTAGTTAAAAAAAAATTATTGAAGAAATTAGGTAAAAATAAGTTATCGAGACCTCTATCTCAGAAAAACCGAGTCGAAAATAATTTTATAAATATTTATGAAATGTTATTAATGTGGTATTAAAATTTCGTTAGGAAATTTTAATGTTTGGGTAGTCAATTAAATGAAAAGGACTAAATTGTAATAGGTGTAAAAGTTGCTAGAGTGATTAAATAGCTTAAGAGTCTAATGAGAAAGGATTTAAAAGGCAATTAGACCCAAAAGTTATTTGGGCTGGACGGCAAGGGTATGAAATCAGCAGAAAAATTGATAAATTAAGGGTAAAATTGGAATATTGCAAAATTAACTAAATAAAACTAGGACTAAATAGGAAATATCTAGATTTCTCTTCATTTCTCTTCAATTCCAGCAGCTAAAAACGCCATAGGAGGGTTCTCTAAGCTGGTATTTCATAATTTTTGCACCAAGTGAGTTAATCCTTGCCTTTTTCTTATAATTTTTGTGTTTCTAAGAATTTTACAACTAGGTCCTACTATTAAATTCATTAGTTTTTGATTTCATAAATGAAATTTAAAATCACCATGGTTGAGTGCTGTAAGTTTATGATGAAATAAAATGAAATTAAAGCTTTAATTTGTTTATGAGATGATTTTATTAGGCAATTTCAATAGAAATTGATTTTTAGGACCTAATAGTGAAAATGTTTGGAATTAAAGTCTATTGCTGAAATTCTGATTCCTAAAGGTTGTAAACTAGTTTAAGGTGATAGAATAAAATGTTAATTGAGAAAAATCAGCTCAATTGAGAGGCTAATTGAGTAGGGACGAAATTATCATTTATTAAAAGCTTAGGGGAAAAATGGTAATAAACAGCTTGCACTAAAACAGTTTGGACAGCAGCAGTAGACTAACTTTGAAAAATCACTAAAAATTGTAGGAATCGAATTAGAAGATGAACAAAATATGGAATTAAAGCTTATTGAGTCTAGTTTCTCATAGAAGAAATATTGTAAGCAATGGATTTGTAAATTTTGAGATATAATGAATTTTGTGAGACAAGGTCAGAATGAATTCGGGTTCCCCTGTTCTGACTTTGAAAAATCATAAAAAAATGAAGAAAAATAATTAGGGGTTTAAATTTATATGTATAGAATCCTGAGTGAGTCTAGTTTTAATAGAAAAAACTAGAATATCATTTGAATTCTGTACAAGGAGATAATTAATTTTTAGTGAAGAAGAGTCAGAACTGTCAGACAGCAAAACAGGGGTGATTTTAAAGAATAAACTGTACTGATTGGCTAGACCAAAAATTCTGAAAATTTTATGGTAAGAAGATATACGAGTCTAGTTTCAGGGAAAATTAACGGATCTTAATTTGGAGTTCCGTAGCTCAAGTTATAAATAATTTAGTGACTATGACTCAAGTAGACAGCTTTGAATGAACTATAAATAATAGTTGAATTATAGAGAATGTTGCATATGAACATGAAATGTATTAAATTGATAATTAAATTTATTTATTTAGATCCAGAAGATTCAAATACTGAAGCTAGATCGAGGAAAGGAAAAAGTTCAGGATTAGTAGATTTTTGCTTTGTTTACAAACAAGTATCAAGGTAAGTTCATGTAACTTGAATTATATTCTTAAATACTTGAAATGTATGTTATTGATGTGAATATGATTTGAATGTTCATTATATGAAAATTGATGAAACATTGATATATTTGATATAAAGGGAAGAAATCCCGGTTGAATGAAAGGAAAATTCGATGGATCTCTGAAAAGGAATTGACGGTAAAAAGGATCTAGCCCGGACGGGTGATCCTATCCTGATATAGCCCTCCCGAAGAATATGTGGAAAATGGATTTAGCCCGGACGGGTAATCCGAATTAGGTCTGCATTTAGCTGGACTGTAATTCGAGATCCAAGCTCATTAGAGTAATTGTCGTTGCGAGGATTTAGCTTTGGGTGGTAATCCCGACAATACTCTATGAGTTTATATTGCGGATTTAGCTTTGGGTGGTAATCCATTTGCAAGGTTGAGGTTCATGAGAGTGTGCTCTCTGAAATGGAAATGTGCGTACATGAATATGAATTGATGGACCGGTTTGTACACTAAATGTGTACCTCTGAAAAATCCATCGAAATTCCGAGTAATTCAACGGGATAAATATGGAAAAATAACAAGGGAATGGAAATCATAGTAATGATGAGCTCATCAATCATGATATATATTATTGATATATAGAAATTATTGTACTAACTTGAATGTTGAGTTTGTGCATGTTAGGGTAATAATGCATTGAATGGATATATGTAATGTTTATTGTATTGTACTTGAAAATATTAGGTAAGTGTAATTCTTGTTACATGAGCTTACTAAGCACAAAGTGCTTACCCTGTTTCCTTTTCTCCTGTTTTGTAGTGTTAAGAGCTCGGAGGTCGGATTTGGTCGGAGACACATCACACTATCAACCTCGGGATTTCGGTAAATAAAGGAACTTTATTTTGGGAATCAATGGCATGTATAAGCTAACAAAGTAAATGTTAACGTGAAATGAATGTAAAGTTAGCCATTAGTATGGTTAACAAACCTGGTTATAGATATGTGATGACGTTATCTTATATAAATGCATGAATCTATCATGAAAATATGTTAAATTGATTTGATTGATGTGGATTGGTCTCGATTTAATATTACAGGGAAGTTTAGATATTTATAAAAGGGCTATATTGAATAAAAAGAAAAAAAAAATTTAATTCGTAAACTCCAGTAATGCCTCGCACCCTATTCCGGCAATGAATACGGGTAGGGGTATTACACTCAATTCGAATAAAACGACGGAGTTGGCCAAGTTGTTGGCGAGGCTTTCACCCATGGAAGAGGTGAGTTTGGCATCGGATTCAGAGGAAAAAGTCGCGATGCAAACCTTGAAGCTAGGATCAATGAGGCTCATTTTTGTTGACACGTCGGAAGGACTACCACCCATGAGAGAGGTGGGTTGTGTATCAAACTTCGAGAAAGTAGTGATGTAAGTTGGACAACTGACTCGAGTAAATGCAACGAGGAATGTACATTCTCGACACTCTGATAGTGTTTTGCATTCTAACTTGTTGACTTGGCAAGAACGTAGGGGCCCTTTCAAAGTTCTTGAACAATGAGGCCGAGAGACTGTGGGCAAAGCGAAGCCAAGTATTGTGAATCAAGAGGATTCTATTCGGGGTAAGTTAGAATGTAGGCAAGAGAAAGACGTGACTTCTTGCCATAAAGATATACAAACAAATGGGACGGTTCGAGTTAAGAAGCAACGTAAACCGAGGCAAAAGTTCTGAAGGAAGAAAAGAGCTAAGGCATTGAGACGAGACCGAGGCGAATCAAGTCAGTGTCATTCCGAAGTCGCAACAAAGGCGTTGCGAGAATAGGTGGGGGAGAATGTCACGGGTCAAAGTTCAAAGCCTGTGACCATCACACCAAATGCATCCAATAGAGTTCTATTGTTTAGATAGGGATCATTTGAACAGCAGGAACTGGCCCGATTCGGTAAGCTGTAGGAGAAGCCTGTCAGATGAAACTCGGTTGGCCCGATAATGAAGATATGACAACTTAGGCTATCTCAATAAGTATGGGAACTAATCTTTAAAGATTGATAGGGAATCATATCTTGTAAAGATTAGATTTGATATGATTTGATGTAATCTTGTAAATCCCTAAAATCAAGGCTAATCTCGTCCGTCGATGTAATTTAATCTTGACCATCGATTTTGGAGGAGCTCAACTATAAATAGAGAGCCTCCCCCTCATTTGTACTCACTCCATTCATCGTTTCATTATTCTTTGTGAATAAGAGAATATAGAGAGCATTTAATCAAACACTCTGTGTGCATTCTTTCTGTGGCTTTCTGTTGTTCTTTGTGATTTCTTTTGGTATAGTTTGCTTCCGCTATACAAATTGGTGCCTTGGAGGAGTTCTAAAGGAATCTTCACTTGAGTAAAGACTAATTTAGGCGAGTTTGGACAAAAGGATCGCCTAAGGCCGCACGGATCGTAAGACGAAAGATCTAGCCCCGTGACACTAGTACATTATGATAAAACCAAGACTAGTAAAATTAAAAAACTACCAATAGGAAAAAAAAAAGAACAAGAAAAAAGAGAATAAATATTGTAGAAGATAGAGAAAGAAAAACGAGTAATGATGAGTTAAAAACAAGAGAATCCTTAGATGGCTATGAATTTTTTTGAAGTGTAGAATAATGGAACAAAGCCCTTATTTATAAAAGATTCCAATTCCTTCACACTCGTTATATGCACAAATAATGTATTTTTTACAAATAATCATTGCAACAACCAATCAAACACTACCATATATCCCACGTTTCATTACCACTCTGATCACGTGCATGGATCAAGTAACAGTTAACACATGTTTCCTCAAATGACACTTTGTCATCAAGTTATCAAGTCATTGTTTATAAATTTTGAAATTTGAGAAAACTTCCACTTACACCAATAGAATAACTCCGCTACAAATAAGACAGAAGCACCTCTACCTAGCACTCGATCTTATCTAAAGGATGGTGATTTGTAACCCCTTTTCAACTGGGGCCAATTGTAACCCCCCTCTCTCTCTACATAAGTTCGCCTTTTTTAAGTATTAGATAAGTACCAGATAAGGTACTCTTGCTTTGTGAATTAGCTACTTGCTCAAGTAATTAGGCTTTCGATAGAGTTGAGAGACAATTTTTTCTTATAAAACGTACTCCAACAAGTCTAATATTGTCTCAATTTAATTTCGTTTACTATGTAGCCGTAGCAAGTCTACTATTATCAGGTTTTATTTCCTATTTAGCCATGGTGAATTTATTGATTGAAAACGTCTCGAAAAAATTTAAACTCATAGAAGCAAATGCATGACAACTGCTAAAATGCAAGTAATAGAAAGACTAAAACTCTAAACATCTAGCATATAGAAGATCTAATAAGAGATCTCGTAGAAGTCATGCTCATCAACTCGATTAAATAACCTTAATTTTGGACTTTTATCTAGTTTGTATGAATTTTTTAAACCTGACACGTTTAATTGATTACCAAGTTTAAAGACTAAAATACACATCAAAGCTATTGTTTTTCCCTAAAATAACATTTGATTGCCTACTTTCTATAACCATGAGCCTACTCATTGTCTATATATATTTTAATTCTTAATATTAAATTGGATTTAATGTGTCACTCAAGACCCTCATTTCCAAGATAGATTGGTTTAGATGGTTGATTACTTGTTAATACTCCAGTGTTCGAGTTCACAAGCAAAATCCTATTTTACCTAAAAAAAACCATTCTAATTTCTGATCCAAGTGCAAACAGGCAAATTAAAACAGGTACGATATTGGGTATATTTGGTTCAAAACTCGGAACAATCTATAACGCAAAAACTGAACCAACTCAGCAAATTCAAACATTCATCAAATTGATAAAAAGCAAAACAAAATCCAACCATGAATTTCCGACCAGTTTTTCCAAGATTATGCCTTGAGCCGACCATAGAATTTCTGTTTCTCCTGTGTTGTCTGGAACCTTCCGTGCCCAAACTTCGAGGAGGTGTCGATGAACTTGAGTTTGATTTCCTCGAGAGCCACACGAGATGTCTGGTTAATCAGAGACTGGCGAAGCGTAACCACCCTCTTCTTAGGTCCAACACAGCCTCCTTTGATCATCAAGTAATCACTCTTCACAACACCATAGTGAGGGAAGCCACCTATGGGGGTGATATCTTTCTCAGTCCTGATTAAAAACAAACACCATCAACACATTCAGCAATCATATCGAGCAAATCCAAACAGAAAACATTGAAACATTCCATACAAAGACATTGAAAACAACTTTGAATAAGATGGAATTAGACAAAAGTACTAACCTGTCATAGTCTGTTATAGCAGAGTGAGTCTCATCACCAACCTTGCCAACTCTGTAAACCTTCTTGTTCATCTCAGTACGGTGATGGTATCCGTTCTGACCTGCCCTGGCAACAGTAAACGAGACTCTAGCAGGATGCCAGGCACCGATACAAGCAACCTTACGCAGACCTCTGTGGGTCTTACGGGGCAGACGTGTGACACCCCAACGAGTGACAACACCTTCGTAACCTTTACCCTTTGTAACACCGATGATATCAATCATTTCATCCTTCTGGAAAACAGCATCAATGGGGACTTGTTTCTCAAAGAACTTGTATGCAAAATCAACCTTGTCAGCAATCGTTCCACCATTGACTTGGATCTCCATTAGGTGTGCCTTCTTCTGCTTCAATCCCTTCATTTTCCTAATCTGTAAATGCACTTTGTCAGCAAATTTTGTCCACCTTGAAACATGTATAACAAATGAATTCCAGTGAAACGAAAAACTCATGAACCTGGGTGTGGGCCAAGACCCTAATAACAGTGGCATATTTCTTCATCTTTTCAAGCTGAGCATCTATACTCTTCTTCCCTTCTTCGCTCTCGTACTGCTTTGAGTACTTGGTGAAAGCCTTCTTCTTGGACTTGCACCAATGCTTATAGAACCTACGTTTAACCTCCTCGCTCAAATGCTGAGCCCAGACGGTGTTCAATGAGCGGAGACCACGTGGTGTCTTCACATACCCAACAACTCCAACAATAACCATAGGAGGGGTTTCAATGATTGTAACTGCTTCACAAGTCTCCTTCTTGTGAAGCTCTATACAAAATTAAAGGACATAAATTTAGCTTAAGAATACAGATGAAAATGGGAGTTATCTTAATAAAAAATGAACTTACTAGATCCGGGTTTTTCGACCTCCCTGACAATGTGTGTCATACCAGCCTTGTACCCTAAAAAGGCAGTAAGCTTGCATGGTTTGCTTGGATCATCCTTTGGGAATGCCTTCACTGCACCAATCAAAAACAACATCATCATACTCCAACATATCCATACCAAAAACATACAGTATCCAAACCCGTAACCATATCACCCCAAGTCCGAATAACATAGTTCAACACAGGAGGTTATCAAATATAACGTTGCAGGATAATTACAGTATTCATTATTAAACTGTCAAAATGAAAAAGAATACAATATACCTTTTCCTCTGTGACGAGAAGCTCGCTTCCTTGGAAGAAATCCAAGGGAGCCATGCCTTGGGTGCTCAAACTTCCTGTGAGACATTCTTGCCCTCCTTCACCACCCAAAACAAAACAAAATTAAAATAAAATCTAATCAAACCCATGTTGTTTTTTTCATTTTGATGTATATAAAGATAACAATTAAAATCAAATGACTAAGAGTGTCAAAGTGACAGCAATTTATTTTCCTACAGAAAAAGCTAAGTTTTTATTTTCCTTTTAACGTTCCTCCAGAATTCCTATATAGAAGTAAGCAAACAGAAGATGAATGAGAAAAAAAATGGGAGAGATCAGATATCAGAGAGAAAGGTGACCTGCGTTGGGAGACTCCTGCACTGCGGCTGCTGCTGCTTGGTCACTGAAGAGACTGGAACCCTAGTTGCTATCTTATATTTACAACATGCATTAAATAATTGAATTTACATAAAACCCCCCTTTTCTTTCTTAAATTAACTTTTTACCACCATTTTTTATTTAATTCTCAATTTCATGCTTATGTTTTACAAAATTTCAAAAGTTTGGTTAATTTGTCATTAGATTAAAAGTTGATCAAGTAAACAATTTATTGATTTTTTTAATTTATTAGGTATAAATTGTTGAATTAGTGATTTTTATTAATTTTATACATGTAATTACTTTTTTTCAAGTCAACAAATTTACATAAATATTTAACATTGGGTTTTCTTTATAGGGGTGAGTTCAATTCGTTTTGCGCTTATCTATGATAATTTGGTTCGGATCAGACTGGTTTTTAATTCTTCTATATGAATTTTTAGACTTTATTTTAATAAAATGAATTTTATTTCACGGGTGTTGAATATTATTTAATAAAATTTAAGTGTTTTTTCTTGAATATTTCTAAATGGTTATTTTTTCAAGTAAATAAAATATAATCAATAACTATCAATAATATATTAATTAATGATGAAGTTGTACCAAATTAATTTTAAAATATGAATTAAATATTAAAAAATACAGTATTTTGAGGCATAAAAAATGCTAAACTTTTACTAAATATAAGTATTACATTCGACAAAAAAAAAACACAATTATCATATTAGAAATAGGATGTAAATTAACCGAGCTTGAATGAACGAATCTATGTTCATATTCGTTTGTTTGTTGTGATTTGTTTATGTTCATTTATCTAAAATTATGTGTGTTTATTTTCGTTCGTTTTAAGTTAAACAAACATATTCATGAATATATAATTGAATATATTTATGAACAATCTCTATGAATAATAAACAATAAATAAATAAGCATATATATTTTTTAGATGTAAAATAATCAAATATCAATATGTAATATAAATGAGTAAAATAAGCACACAAATAATAAATTTATTAATATAATAATTAAACAATAAACAAGTTTTAAATTAACAAACTTATGCATATTAAAAAATTATATCAAATATAGTACTAAATGATATATTAAACCTATGATAATTTAATTTGTTTAAAACTAAAATTTATGCATTCTTTTAAGAGAAGCGACGGTAAACTTTTTCTAAAAATGAGATATAAGATTTTAAAAATATACCAAATTATATCAAATCCAATTAAGGTGAAACTCAAATTCCAATAAGAAGAAATTTGTTGATTCGCATGCAATCCAAACGTAAGAAAGTACAATCATAACTCAAATTCATATAATCATTAAAAAAGAAATATTTTTTATTAAAAAAATTTAATAAACTCACTTAATTTTAACTTGGTTGGTATCGATAACTTTATATAAAAAATATTTAATAAAAAATATAATTCTCCAATATTTTACACTTTCAACGATGAATCTTGAAAATAAAATAATACAATAAAATTAAAATTGCACAATATTTTAAAATTAAAAAAATAAAACTCATAAAAATTTCAGAGTAAAAATTTATTATTTTTTTACAAAATACTTAAATTGGCTTTGTTAACTTCTAATGTCTAAATTATCCTTATTAATTTTTATACTATCTAAAATATCCTTATTAATTTTTTATACCACCTAAAATATCTATATTAACTCTTAACAAGAGCTAATTTTATATAATATATAGATTATGCCTTTTTTTTATCCACATCAATTATTATGTTGTAACTTCTTTAATATAACATTTTATATTATCCATTTTCTTTTAATTCTATGATTGGTAATTAAGTTGTCGATTGGGTTTTAATTTAATTTAAATGGACATTGTTGTCAATACATAAAGACGTGGATTTGAGCATACTAGAGTACATTGAAGTACATTATCTTCCTATTTATGGGTTGGGGAGGGACTATACCTAGTTTTAGAAATTGTGTAAAAAAAATAGATATGATCAAAATTTATAATGAAATTATTAAAAAAATGATAATTAAATCAAAAAGAAAAGAAATATAAAATTGGTACATTAATAGGTTCAAGAGTGCTCTCTTTTAGTTCTTGAAAGAAACAAGTGCGGCTGTGGTTGGAGTGGAGTGGGGCGGTGATCTATTTTTTTTCCCGTTATGGCAGGAGAAGAGATCTCTCTTCTAGTAGACGAATTAATTCAATTGACGGTTAAGAGCTCATTGGTTACACCGAGGAGTCAATTTTTGTTATTATGTTCGGTGTGGACAAAAAAGTCTTATAATCCAGACAGTTTGTGTGCGCAACTCAGAAGCATATGGAAAATAAGAAGAAAATTTAGAATTTATGAGGCTGGACAGAATTTGTTTCAGATCTCATTCGAGGAAGATGATGATTTAGAAATGATTATGGATGGCAGACCGTGGTTTTTTAGAAAACAATTAATTATATTTGACAAGTTGAAAGAGGCGACTGAAAGAAGTAAAATAAAATTGATCTCCTCCCCGTTGTGGTTAAGAGTTGGATCCTATCCTCCAGAATGCGAGAAGAAAGATCTAATGCATGCGATTGGTTCTACTTTTGGAGGAATTCTAAAATCGGAGATAAAGAACGAATCATGTAGAATAAAAGTTGTGTTGGATGCTAGGAACCCTCTTCGAAGAGGAATTTTTATTACAGTCGGGGATACAAGAAGAGTCTGGCTTCCTTTTAAATACGAATCTTTACCAAATTTCTATTTTGGATGTGGAATAATGCGGCATATTATTAAAGATTGCACGGAGATTTTTACGAAAGGGAAAGATTTAGGAGATGATAAGCTCCCTTATTCAATAGCGCTGAAAGCCAAATCCAATCTGGTAGGGAGAGAGAGCTTGCAATTGGATAGTACATAAAAGAAATTCATGAAACAATGTTTGTATACTGAGGATGAGGAAGAAAAGGCCACGTATACAACTATGATACTAGAAGATAACATCATTAGTACAGAACAAGGGATGCTAAATAGTGGGATTCTAAAAACGCCTAATAAGTCTGTTAATGAAGGGATAAATTCACAGGAAGGTCCTAGGAAAATTAAAGCTGGGGGAATTTTTTTTTTATCAGATGTTGCTCAAGTAGAGGTTGTAGGAGAAGCTGAAACGGATGCCTTTATACCTGATAAGGGTACTTATGAAAATTACAAAAAAACAAGATGGACACGTAAGGGATGAATGGTGCAGATTAATGATATACAGATGGAAGCTGCTCTATGCAAGTAGAAGAATTATTCATTCAGTGAGGACAGCTTAGAAATTTGGAATGATCGTACTAACAGCTACAAAAGTGCTAGAGGGGAATCTAATAGAGGAAATTATCATATAATAGAGATAATAAGAGATTAATTGATAGTGTCCCCACACTTAGGATCAACGACTACCAATAGGCAAGCTGACCGGAGCCAATGAAAACGATAAGCTGGAATGTTCGAGGATTGGGGAGTCCTCGAGCAATTAGACGTCTTCGATTTTTACTGAAGCAATACAATTCCCAAATGGTCTTCTTTATGAAGACAAAAGTGAGTACTACTCGGGTGGAAAAGATAAGAAGGAGATGTGGATACACGAATGGTTTTGATGTGGAAGCAGATGGATCTAGAGGTGGTTTATCACTAGCCTGACAACAAAATATTCAGGTGATAATTTTCAGTAGCTCTAAAAACCACATCGATGGGTTTATAAAATAAAATCAAGATAATAAAGAATGGCGTTTCACGGGCTTCTATGGGAATCTATTTGCTAATGAAATGTGCATTACTTGGAATTTACTAAGACAGTTGGGATGGATTAGATCTTGTCCTTGGATCGTTTGTGGAGACTTTAAAAAAATTCTTTATTCTTTTGAAAAAAGAGAAGGGGCACATAGAGAGGAAAAATAAATGGAGGCTTTTCGTAATGTTCTTAATGAATGCCAGTTATTGGATGTAGGATTTTGAGAATCATGGTTTACATGGGAACGAGGCAATTTAGTTGAAACCAACATATGGAAAAGGTTAGACAGAGGGTAAGCAAATACATAATGGTTTTCAGCTTTCCTACACGCGCATATTCAACATCTTTCCTACTCACACTCAGATCATTACCATATTCTTATGTCCTTGGATAAGAAAAATAAAACGGCTCACAGATTCTCATTTCAGTTTGAAGCATGGTGGCTACTAGAAGACTCCTTTAAGAAGATGATTATAGAGTCTTGATAGAATTTAACAAGGTTGTTAACAGATAAGCTGGAGGGGTTAAAACAGAGAATTCTTCTATGGGCAAACCAAATAAAGAAAGCAAGAAGGGGTATCAAGCAGAATCTAAACAAACAATTGGAACGCTTGCTAGAAGAGGATAGAAGTGAAGAAAACTTGGCTAAAATCATTTATACGAAAATTTCTCTCAATCTAGAAATTGACAAAGATAAAGCTTACTGGGAGCAAAGGGCACGTGTTAATTGGCTGAGATTAGGAGATAGAAACACAGCATTCTTTCACAAGTGGGCAACACAGCGACATAAAATTAATGATATTCGTAGTTTGCAAGATCATAATTGGAGGAACGTGAATGATGAAGATGGGATGGCAAAGATTGCAAAGAATTATTTCCAGGATTTGTTTGCGTCTTTATGAATAAGTTATACGAAGCTGAGTTTACAGGGAGTGCAGAGATGCATAACTGAATATATGAATGTGTGAAAAAAATAAAATAAAATAAAAAATAAAGAACACAAAATTTTACGTGGAAACCCTTTCGGGAAAAAACCACGGGCAGAGGAGAAGAAAATTCACTATGTCGAAAATTTGAATCAAATACAAGAGGAATAGACTATGTCTATTTATAGGCTTGCAAAGCCATATTCTAGTAGGATTGAAACACCTTATCCTAATCAATATAAAATAGATGGAGTTTAATAAGGTTTAAAAAACCTTATTCTAAAATAAAATAAAAGAAGTCTAGTTCTATATGGATTTTACTTTTATTTTATTTTCCATCGTATTTTATTTAAATAAGAATTTGGGTCACTTAATTCTAACAATCTCCACCTTGACACAAATTCTCAATGAACAAGTTCTTCATCGCGAACAAGTTCTCCACCTCTTCCATAAAACCCCTTAAGGGTTTAACTTCAACAATGAACACCAACCAAGTCTAGGCAATGCTTAAACTTGGTTATAGGAAGTGACTTAGTCATCATATCTGCAGGATTTTCATGAGTACTAATTTTGCTCACAACAATATCACCACGAGCAATAATATCACGAACAAAATGATACCGAACATCAATGTGTTTTGTTCTCTCATGAAACATTTGATCTTTTGTAAGAAAGATGGCACTCACCATTCACACAAAATATCATGTGCTTGATTTGAAGGTCTTCATTTAGTTCACTAAAGAGTCCTTCAACCAAATAGCTTCTTTACAAGCCTCGATGTCGCCATGTACTCACTTCGGCTTGATGGTAGACAAAGCGATCGTAGTTTGCAAAGTGGCTTTCCAACTTATTGCACAACCTCCGATTGTAAAGACATAACTTTGTGAGAGATCTTCTTCTATCAAGGTCTCCAAAGAAAATCAAGATCAACATACCCAATAACTCCATCTTCGCTTCTTCCAAATCTGTAAGCAAACATCGTGAGTACCTCGTAAGTATCTTAAAATCCACTGAATCGCTTTCCAGTGTTCTTTACCGGATTCGCCATATATCTCGCTAATCGCCTGATCGATCGCATGATATGATAAATCTGGACGTGAACAAACCATAGCATACATGAGAGATCCCATCGCACTAGAGTATGGAACATGTGACATGTACTCAATCTCATCATCTCGATTGTGGAGACAAAGTCGATGAAAGTCTAAAATGGTCGCTAAAAGAGTACTAACGAGCTTAGCACTCCGCATATTGAACTCGCAAAGAAGTTTCTCAATGTACCCTTCCGACTTAGGTACAATTTACTTGTTTTTCTATCTCTAAGAATCTCCATACCAAGTATCTTCTTTGTTGGTCCCAAATCTTTCATCTCAAATTCTTCACTTAGTTGGGCTTTGACCTTTCTTATCTCTCCTTTGTCTTTTCTTTGCTATCAACATGTCATCAACGTAAAGAAGTAGATACACAAAAGAACCATCATTGTTTTTCTTAAAGTAAACACAATCACAAAAACTACTTCTTTTGAAATCGTGAGAAGTCATAAAGGAATCAAACCTCTTGTACCACCGCCTTGGTGGTGATTGCTTTCAAACCGTAAAGGGACTTTTTCAAAGAAGCAAACATAATCCTCTTTTTCTCGAGATCAGAAACCCTCTCGTTGTTGCATGTAAATATCTTCCTCAAGTTCTCCATGCAAAAATGCGCTTTTGACATCTAACTGCTCAAGCTCTAAATCATGCATGGCCACAATACCAAGCAAAGCTCGAATCGAACTATGCTTCACAACCTGGAGAACACATCTCATGAAGTCCACTCCTGGAACTTGATCAGTAACCCTTTGCAACAAGCCTTGCTTTATATTTAGGTTCTTCAACTCCTGAGTCCCTTCTTTCTTTTTAAACACCCATTTACAACGAGCAGTCTTCTTACCTTTAGGAAGTTTCACAAGATCCCATGTTTTGTTTTTGTGGAGTGATTCCATCTCCTCTTGCATAGCAAACATCCATTTTTCTCGAGTCTTCACAACTAATCGCCTCGAATAATTTGATGGCTCTTGATTCGCATCTATATCTTCACCACATTTAAAGCATAAGCAACTAGATCACCTCAACATACTTCTTTGGAGGTTTAATTTCTCTTTTAGTTCTGTTTTTGGCGATAGAGTATTGAGGTGAAGAAGCAACTCTATTCTCAATTTTTGTACTTGACTTGAGGAGTCGACTCAGATTAACTCGATGCTCCACCGCTTTTGATTTTCTTTATTGGAGCAGTCTTTAAGAGATAAGTTAGGAAGCATAGCGGTTTCATCAAAAACAACATCTCTGCTAATCACAACTTTCCTATTTTCAGGACACCATAACTTATACCCTTTTACACCACTTTTATAACCAAGAAAAACACATTTAATGGATCTCGGTTCCAATTTTCCATTATTAACATGAGCATACGCAGGAGACACCCAAAGATCTTTAAATCGAGAATAATTAGCGGATTACGCACCATACCTCTTGTGGAGTCTTTTTTTCAATGGCAACGGATGGAGATCGGTTGATCAAAAACATGCGATGAGGTCGTCGCCCAAAACGACTTGGTAAGTTGGCATTTGACAACATACATCGAACCTTCTCCATGATCGTTACGCTCATTCGCTCGCAACGCCGCTTTCTTTGTGGAGTATGACGAATCGTCAAGTGTCTCACGATCCTTCTTCGACTTGCACAATCTATTAAACTCATCGTAACGAACTCTAAGCCATTGTCTGCATGCGGAGGTATTTTATCTGCTTTTCCGTCTGCTTTTTCAATCATAATTTTCCAAGACTTAAATGCGAAAACACATCGCTTTTCGCTTGGAAGAACGCCCAAACTTTTCTGGAAAAATCATCAATAAAGGTTAGCATATAATTAGCTCCACCTCTCGAAGGCACTCTGGATGGTCCCCATAGATCGAATGAATATACTCCAACGTTTCCTTCGTGTTATGGATTCCTCTAGTGAATCGAACTCTCTTTTGCTTCCCAAAACACACGATTGCTCACAGAAATTCGGTTTGCAAATTCCTTGCCCATCAAGAAGTCCTCTTTTGCTCAATTCTACCATGCCATTCTCACTCATATGCCCTAGGCGCATATGCCAAAGTTTAGTAATATCATCATCGACAAGGAAGAGGAAGCGGCAATTTGCATCACCAAGATAACAGATAGAACCACAAAACATATAACTTGGCGGTTTTTCTTTGCCCTTTCATCACAACAAGGAACCTTTGGAAATCTTTAAAACCCCACTTTCACTGTGTATATCTGCACCCTTTTGAATCAAGAGTACTCAACGAAATTAAATTTCTTTTCAATTCGGAACATACCGTGCGTCACTAAGTGTTCTCGACAACTCCATCAAACATCTTAACTTTAATTGTTCCAACACTGCGATCTTACACGAAGCATTATTTCCCATCAAAACAACACCTTCGAGACAATCGCTTCGTAAGTTGTTAACCAATCCCGATTGGGACTCATATGGAAGGTGCACTGAATCAAGTATCCACTCCTCACTTACTTTAGAATCATTGACGAAGCGACTAGAAGTTCACCATCATTTGTAGTCTTCTACAACATCAGCTTCACCAAAATTTTCTGGTTGTTTTCCCTTTTGATTCGCAGCCTCCCTTTTAATCTTATTTTGTAGCTTATAGCACTCAGATTTAATGTGCCCTTTCTTCTTACAGAAGTTACAAGTTTTACCTCTATTTGAAGACTTGATCTACCCTTAGATTTACCACGATGATTTCTTTCTGTGTCCTACCACGATCATCATCATCGATATTCGATCTTGTCTCCCACGAACAATGAGACCCTCTCCCGAGAGTCGTCGTTTAACCACAAGATGTTTCATCTTATCATACGAGGTTAAAGAATCATAAACCTCATCAACTGTGAGAGACTCGCGCTATATAAAATCGTGTCTCTAAAGGTTGAATAAGACGGAGGCAACAACGAACAAAGTAGAATCAACCCTAGATCTTCCTTATCATACCGAACCTCCACGGCCTCCAAGTTTGAGAGAATTTCTTTAAATCTCATGTTAAGTGTTCGTGTATGCACGACGCACATTCCTCCAAACGATGAGCATAAAGACGCCGCTTTCATATGCAACTTGCTTGTTAGAGTTTTCGACATACATATTTGTTCTAGCCTCTTCCATAATGCAATGGCGATCTTCTCTTTCATCACATCCTGCAAAATTTCATTGGACAAATGCGGATGCAATTGTGTTAATGCCTTTCGATCCTTATGCTTCTTCTCTTCATCTGTTAATGTCGAAGGCATCTTATCTATCCTAGCGGGGCATCCTCTAGATCCATCTGCAAGAAGAACTCGCTTGCATCTTAATTTGCCACAACGCAAAATCTGGTGTTGCGATCCAACAACGGAATTTCATATTTCAAAGACGCCATTACCGTGATCGAGATGAACAACCCTAAGCTCGATACCAATTGTGAAAAAATAAAATAAAATAAAAATAAAGAACACAAAATTTTACGTGAAACCCTTTCGGAAAAAAACCACGCGCGCAGAGAGAGAAGAAAATTCACTATGTCGAAAATTTGAATCAAATACAAGAGGAATAGACTATGTCTATTTATAGGCTTGCAAAGCCATATTCTAGTAGGATTGAAACACCTTATCCTAATCAATATAAAATAGATGGAGTTTAATAAGGTTTAAAAAACCTTATTCTAAAATAAAATAAAAGAAGTCTAGTTCTATATGGATTTTACTTTTATTTTATTTTCCATCGTATTTTATTTAAATAAGAATTTGGGTCACTTAATTCTAACAGAATGCACAACTTACAGCAGCATATACAGCCAAAGAAATATGGGCAACATTAAAGGTAATGGGTTCCACAAAGGCCGTCGATGCTGATGGACTTCCAGTAATTTTCTTTCAAAAATGTTGGCACATAGTTGGGACGGAGGTAACCTCTTTTTGTTTGGAGATTTTAAATCAGGGGAAAGATTTAAAGAGTATTAATAGTATGAATATTGTTTTAATTCTTAAAACCTCACAGCCCACTGATATGAAGAACTTCAGGCCTATCAGCCTGTGCAATGTCCTCTACAAGATAATAGCTAAAGTAGTGGCTAATGGATTTTAAAATGTCCTAGAAGTTTGCATTGATAAAGCTCAAAGTGCATTCATTCCAGGTTGACTTATTACAGATAATGTGCTTGTGGCCTATGAGATTATGCATACACTGAAGAATAAAAGAGTAGGGAAAAAATGGAATATGGCACGTAAACTAGACATGAGCAAAGCCTATTATAGGGTCGAATGAGAATTTCTTAGGGTTATGATGGAGAAATGGGTTTTGCACAATCTTGGGTGGCTTTTATAATGAAGTGTATTTCGACAGTCTCCTATTCAGATATTTTAAATGGGAAAAAGGGAGAAGTTTTAAACCAATGAGAGGACTCCGGTAAGGGGACCCCCTCAGTCCCTATTTATTTCTAATTTGCAGTGAAAGTCTCTCCTCAATTATATGCTCAGCTCTAATAAGAAAGGAAATCAAAGGATCGAAAGCTAGTAGACTAGGACCTAAGATCTCACACCTTCTCTTTGCGGACGATTGCATTATTTTTTGTGAGGTAACATTTTTAGGAGCTCGACAGATCAAGAATATTTTAGCAGGATATGAATCCTGCTTAGGTCAGTGTGTGAACTTTGCAAAGTCTATAATATTTTTTAGCACGAATATTACAGAAGCAAATAAAACGATAGTTACGGACTTGCTAGGCATGAGAAGATCAACTGATATTGGGAAATACCTAGGTCTCCTTAATTTGATTGGGAAGAAAAAAAAAACTTCTTTCCAAAATTTAAAGGATAGGATGAAAAGAAAAATTGATGGATGGAGTTCTAGGTTCTTGCCACAGAGTGGAAAAGAGGTTTTTATTCAGTTTTGCAAGCGATTCCAACTTATTCTATGATGTGTTTTCTTTTGCCAAAAAATTTATGCGAGGAAATGGAATCAATTATTGCAAGGTACTGGTGGCAGAAGGGTCGTGGATGGAAAGGAATACACTGGTGCAATTGGAAGAATATTTGTGAATTAAAGTCTGAAGGAGGATTGGGTTTCCAGGATTTGGCCAAGTTTAACATGGCTCTACTCGCTAAGCAATGTTGGGGTTACTTGAGCATCCAGATTCTTTAGTAGCACAGATTTTAAAAGCAAAATACTACCTGACCACTAATTTTCTACAAGCAGGGCTAGGACGCAGTCCTTCATACACGTGAAAAAGTATTTGGGTAACAAAAGGTCTTATTAAAGAAAGTTTAGGGTGGAGAGTTGGCACTGGGGAAAATATCTTAATTAATGAGGATGCGTGGCTGCCGGGGGTAACTAATTACAAAATTTGTTATCCTATTCTTAATACTAATATTACTACTGTTAAATCGTTAATTGATAGTAATAATAGGAAGTGGAAGGAAAAATTGATTCTCAATACCTTCGAGGCAAACGATGCGAACAGAATCCTACGAATCCCACTGGCGATAGACGAGCATGCTGATATGGACGTCTGGCGTGGAGAGCCATCGGGTAAGTTCACAGTTCATAGTGTTTATAGACTATTACAGACCCAAGATCATACATCAGACTCTACTACTACGCAAAATACAACCAAACTATTTTACAAACAACTTTGGACACTCCAAATACCAAATAAAATTAAAATTATACTATGGAGGATAACATGGAACTATATTCCCATGATGACCAACTTGTATCAGCAAAGAGTAGTCCGAGATGATAAGTGCCCCAGATGTAAAGCTTACTCTGAGAATATGTGGCATACATTCATTGGGTGTCCTATAAAAATAGAGTTATGGAGAAGATTAGATTTCGAATGGATAAATCAAGGTGAACCCAGTGGATGGTTTGCTTGGCTTACATGAATTTTTAGTAAATATGGAGAAACCCAGCGTCACGTTTTTGTCTGTGGAATATGGGTACTATGGTTTGACAGAAATAGAAATTTACATGAGGGGAAGTCATATACAGGAGAAGATGTAGCAAATCATGTTAATTATTATAGTGGTGAAATTGATTGATTGAATGGGAGACAACCTAAAATTACCCAAGAAGTTGAAAATTGGAAAGCCCCTGAGAAATAAAAAATCAAAATCAAATTTGACGCCTCGTTTGATAGTAAAAATAATAGATCAGCATCTAGGATAGTGGCGAGAACTAAAAATGGGGAGGTTGAAATTTCTAAATCTTACATTTATATAGCGGTAGGCACTGCCTTTGATGCGGAAGCGATTGCTTGCTACGAAGCTATTCTCACAGGATTAGAGATGGGCTACACAAAGGTTGTTATTTAGGGCGACTCCAAGTCCATCATCAACAAATGCATGGCACAATCGGTGGACAAATCGCAAGTTAGTGCGCATATTCGAAATATTCAAAGAGAAAAAAGTAAGTTTCAAACCATTACATTTCATTATGTTCCAAGATCGGCTAATCACTTAGCCCACACCATTGCTACAACAAGTTTGAAAGAAATGGAGACGATTTACCTGCTTGAAGAGGTCCCTTGCTACGCCAATAGACAGTGGGAATTAGATTGCCGACGGGAACCTGATTGAAACGAAGAAGAGGAAAATAGGGATGGGGGTATTTGAGAGTGACCCTAATCAAAACTCTCAGGCCTCATCTCCAGTGAAAATGAAAAGTTATCCATGTAAAAGGCAAAGTTGGAGACAGGTCATACATAACGAATGGGGATTTTAAGGTTATTTATTGTTTTAATTAGTTTAGGTCTTTGTGCTTCTACTTTTAGCCATCGTTTTGTTTCTTTTTAGTCTGATGATTAGACTAGTGCTTTCTCCCATTTTTTGTTGACAACACATTTATTAGTTTTATGGTTTCAATAAAATATCCCCAATCTGATTTTATTCAAAAAAAAAATTTAGCTTATGAGGAGCTTACAGAATTATTGGTTAAAATCATTTTAAATTTTTTATATTAAATTAAAAATTAATAAATTTTGATAATAAAATTTTAGAATAGTCTCATAAGGGAGATTCACATATAGGAAATGAAACATTGCTCACATCCAATTTTATGCATATGTGTAAGTTTTTGTTTAAAATAAAATTAAAATTTTAACTAAAAATTGTTGATTGAGTAATAGTTCGATTGTCATCGATATTATTTTCAGTGTAAGAGGGCGTGAGTTTGAGTGTGCTGAAGTGCATTCTCCTCCTATTTAAGAGTTGAAAAAGGAGTATGGGTAATTCTAGGTATTATATCAAAAAATATATATATGATAAGAACCTATAATATGATTATTGTTAAAAAAGAAAAACTTTATTTGAAAATTAATTATCAAATTTTATTAAATAATTGTATTAAGTATATAATATTTTTTATTATAATGTAAAACATGAGCAGGAGAACGCACTTTGCTTATTAAAGTAATTGAATAATTTTAAAAAAAATATTATTCACTAAGCTGTTACTAATTATATTATTTTAAACAACCCAATATTTAAAATTGTATTTGTATGTATAAAAGGATAAAAAAGAAAAGAAAATATTTGTTTTTCAAAATTAATTGAAGTTATAAAAAATAATTAAATTTTGTGGGACATTCATGCTTGCCTTTTAACATGTACCAGGTAAGAAATATTATTTTTCAATTTAAGAATAAATGTACTAATTGTCAATCAGGAAATTGAAATTTACACATGACATTGGTATGAATTGATAAATGTCATAAATCTAACTTATCCAATTAACTGATATTTCGAGTGTTATAGCCCAATTTGCCCCATTTACAACTTAAACTCGAATGGCCCATTGACATTTTACAAGACCCATTTACATTTGAAAACCAATTAAAACTAACCCAAACTAAAACCCAACACATTAAAACAACCCAAAACCCAATCACAAAGCCAAAAACAACTAGCCCAAAAACACAAAACAAATCAGAAAAACCCTAGCCGCTGCCTCTGTCCCATCACCTCTGTCAGCCACCACCTGCTCCACCGGCCATGCCCTGCAAAAACGAAGCAAACACGCAAGGCAGAAGAAAGATAGTAAAAACAATAAAAAAAAATCATGTAAATGGCTTTAAAAAGCCAAGCAAAAACCGATTTAGGATTCGACAAATTTTTTTGGCAAATACAAAGCATTTGATTTTAAAATACAAATGAAATAGCAACTTTAGCAACATCAAAACAGGGGGATAGTCTCAAATCGGAGAAAAAATACTGAAAATCAAACCAAAAAACCAAAGGTGATTTTTATTTATTTCTTTTTTTATTCCCGAATCTATTTCATCGCATATATACAAATATTGCAAACATATATATATTAAAAATAAAAAAAGAGGAAAAAATAATACCTTCGGCGATTTTACGCCACCAGTAATGATCTGACAGTAAACGACGACACGATTCTTTGTGACAATGACAGCGCCTCCACGGCGGATCTCTCGACTCGTCCACAAAATTCTCTCCCTCCCTCTCCTTTTTTTTTTCTTTCAAATGTTGAAAGTGATTTTTTAAAAAAAAAATTGGCCTTTTATAGCCTCCCAAAACGACGTCGTTTTGGGGGCTGCCTTTGAACCTCAAAACGACGTCGTTTTGGCCAATACCCGATCCGTCCGACCTGACCCGCTAGAGGATCCGCGTGTTTTTGTTTAATGGGTTATTTATGCGGGTGGTCCTTCCGTTTTTTATTGCTTTGCAATTAAGTTTCAATTTATTTTCAATTTGGCCCCATAATTTTTCACGCTTTTCAATTTAGTCACCGTTAATATGCTGCGTTTTGACTGGAAGGAATAATTACTGTTTTGGTCCTCCTAGGTTACGCGCGTGTTCAGATTGAAAAGATCGATGTTCAGATTGAAAAGTCTCAAACCATAAAAGTTCAAAAAGAAGCTGAGATCGTGAGAAACGACTTAAGGGACCTTCATTTGGAAAATAAGAAATTAAGAAACACTATAAAAAATAGTGGTTTGGGCAAGTCATCAGCAGAATGGAAGGAAGATTTTAGCAACATCAACGGTGGGATGGAATTCTGGAAAGGGAAAGCAATGAAAGAAGAGGAAAAAGTTGCGCGTGCTATAATAGAGTTAAGAAAGAAGAATGCTTAGTATGAAACTATGACTGCAGAATTTGTGACTAGTCAGTCCGAACGTTAAGAGCTAAGAAGGAAAATACGAGATCTAGAAAATACACTACAATCTCGTCAGCAACAATTAGATAATCTTCTAAAAGCTTTAGAATAAAAGAATGATCAATACGACAGAGACACTCGCACTTATGAAAGAGCTCTCCAAGAAAAAGAAATGTAACTTGGCTTTTTGATCAATGAAATTCGCAATGTAGCTATGCAAGTTGTGCAGTTAGCAGATGAAATCGAAGCTCTCAGTTGCCAATTCCCTCCGAGTCAAAGATCAAGAATATCAGAATTTTTAGAACAAGTGAAGAAACAAGGCGATGTGGCTAGGAAATTTGTGTAACTGTCGAGTCAAAAAATGGCGAAATGTTTTGTAATAGACTCTTTTGATAAATGAAATGCCTAAGTATGAGGCTATCTTGAAATCAACACCAAATTCTTGCATATTTATTCATGACTAACATTCATTCATCATTTATTCAATATTTATTTGTCATTCATTCATTCATTCATTCATTACATGTACATATCACCATAATCATTCACTGAGGCTAAAATTGTATAATCCGCAGTTGCGACACATCAAGTCTGGAATCACGCCATTCTTATAGAACGCGTCTAAGAGCTAGAACTATGGAGGCCGAATTCAATGAGAGAATTGAAAGGATGGAAAGAGCCCAAAGAGAATTGCAAGAGCAGTTGACCAAGTCACAACAGGAAGCAAGAGATATGATGTTAAGATCTCGAGGGGAATCGCTCGAGCAAAAAGATCAGATGGCCAAAATGATGGAGATGATGACAGCTTTGGTCAAAGGAAAAGGACCTATGCAGTGTCCTGACATTATGGAGCCTCAGTCGAGAGTTAATCACGATTAGGATCCGCTCTATCCCCCAGGATTCACTCCACCTCACGCCCATGCAACGCAAAAAAGATATCCTCAAGGAGAACCTGCAAGCCTCGAGCAACGACCCGTACCCCCTGCTCATCTAGGGCAAGGTATATTCGTATCGAACCCCGAAGCTAATCCTGTCGACCCCATTGTTCCAAATTTGGATGATCCGGTAGAAATATCCAGACTGAAAACGGAAGATCATGATGTTCAGGATAAGTATAAGAGTTTGGAAGAAAGACTCAGAGCGATAGAAGGTACTGAAGCCTTCTCTGTATTGAGTGCCAAAGAGCTCAGTTTGGTGCCCGATCTAGTTCTACCTCCGAAATTCAAAGTACCAGATTTTAAAAAATACGATGGAACGAGATGTCTAAAAGTGCATCTTATCATGTTTTGCAAGAAGATGACTGGTTACGTGAATGAGGATAAATTGCTAATCCACTGTTTCCAAGATAGCTTGATTGGATCAGCCCTTCGATGGTATAATCAACTCAGTAGAGAAAGGATCTGATCATAGAAAGACTTAGCATCCGCATTTTGTGAACAATAGAAGCATGTATCTGACATGGTGCCTGATCGGCTAACTCTGCAGATGATAGAAAAAAAGTCGACGGAGACTTTTAGGCAATACGCGCAAAAGTGGAGGGATATCTCGGTTCAAGTAGAACCCCCATTTGCTAAAACTAAAATAACGGTCCTCTTTATCAACACTTTGAAAGCACCATTTTATGATAAGTTGGTAGGAAGTGCCACGAAAGACTTCGCAGATATTGTAATATCCGGGGAACTTATAGAAAATGCCATCAAGAGTGGAAGGATGGAAGGTTTCGAAAGCTCGAAAAGGCAAAGACTCAGTAAAGAAAAAGAGGCAGAAGCCCATATGGTGGGAACTGAGAGCCACCACACTTCTAATCCTTACCCAGTCCAGCCACGACCTCGATATCTCCCACCTCTAAACTTTTATTATCCTCCCCAAAGCCTCTACTATCAAGTACCTCCTCCTTACCCCGTCTACGCCACAGTTAACCAAAGACCATTTGCCATGTTCCCCTCAAATACCATGCCTGCTCAAAGTCAACTAAAAAATAAACAAAGACTGACAAGATCCAATCCTAAAAAACCCCAGTTCACCCCAATTCTTATGTCATACGAAGAGCTGTACCAAAAATTGCTAGAAAAACAAATAATATCCCTGCATTATATGGCACCCCTGAAGCCTCCATACCCAAAATGGTACGACCCTAATGCTAGTTGCATGTACCACGCTGGAAATCAGGGGCATTCTACAGAAAGTTGTTTGGCCTTTAAAAGGAGGTTTCAAGGTTTTATTGATGCAGGCATTCTACGATTTGATGGTGCTGGCAATACGGCTGGAAATTCACTCCCTAACCATACTGAAGGAAACGTGAGCGCGGTGACGAAAGAAGACAGGTAGCGTGCCAAAAGTTGTGTTTCTGAAATAAAGGCACTGCTGCGAAAGATTTAGGAGGTAATGGTTGAAAAGGGGCTGTTCTGTCATCCCAACAGAATTTTCAAAGAAGGAAATACAAAAGGTCAATATTTTTGTGATTTTCATGGGATCGAGGGGCATGACATCCAGTCTTGTGAAGGATTCAGAAAACTACTTCAAGACATGATGAACAACAAGGAAGTCGAGATCTTTAACAAAATGGAAGAGGCCGACGAAGAAGAAATATGCACTTCTGATAATCAATCATCAGGTTTCCCTTATAGTGCTGCTCGACCATTGGTGATTTATTACGATGCAAAAAAGGAGAAGTGAAACCAAAGATGATAATTGAAGTACCATCTCCTTTCCCTTACAAAGACAACAAGGCAGTACCATGGAAATATGATGTCAACATTATCATACCTGAAGGTGAAAAATCCAAAGTCACGACAGGAAATGTTGGCGAAGTAGGACACTTCACCCATAGCGGGAGATGTCATTCTAAAGTGGTCGAACCAATGAAGAAGATTAATGATTTGAAGCAGAAAGGAAATGCACTAATGCATGAGGCCGAGGTCAAACTTGAGACTCCGTCCGAACAAGAAGTTATAAAGCCTATGAATGAGGAGGAAGCACAGGAATTCTTGAAGTTCATCAAGCATAATGAATATAATGTTATGGAATAATTGAATAAACAGCCAACACGAATCTCGGTATTGTCTCTACTGTTGAATTCAGAACCATACCGGAACGCTATGCTGAAAGTGTTAAATCAAGCTTATGTGGCAAACAATATATCTGTTGAAAAGCTGGATAGGTGGGTGAATAACCTGAATGCGGATAATTTCATTTCTTTTAGTGATGACGAAATACCGCCAAATGGTAGGGGCTCCGTAAAAGTATTGCACATCACAACCCGTTGTAAGGGTTACATAATACCGAATGTGCTCATTGATAATGGGTCTGCACTCCATGTCATGCCTTTGGCCACACTTTCTACAATTCCAATTGATATATATTATCTGAGGCCTTGTCATTCTACAGTAAGAGCATTCGATGAGACAAGACGAGAAGTCATGGGAAAAATTGACATTCCTTTAGAAGTGGGCCCATATATATATGACATCGAGTTTCAGGTCATGGACATCACGCCTTCGTATAATTGCCTTTAGGAAGGCCTTGGATCCACTCTACTGGGGCAGTTCTTTCATCTCTTCATCAAAAAGTAAAGTTTATCATGGATGGTCTTTTGGTCACTGTCGAGGGTGAGGAAGACATTGTCGCATCTATCTCCACTGATACACCATACCTCGAAGTAAGCAAGGATACAGTAGAATCTTCCTTCCGTTCCTTTGAATTCATCTATGCTACGTTTGTTGCTGAAGGAAATAGAATTCCCATGCCTAAGCTATCAAGGAATACCAAGATGGGAATTAAGCTGACTGTGGGAAAGGGAGCCCGAGCGAGGAAAGGTTTGGGAAGATATCAGTAAGGGATAGTTAGAGCTCTAAAACCAGTGCCCCGTAAGGCTCGATATGGTTTAGGTTTCTAGCTGGATATACGACAGAGAAGAAAACAGTGGCAGAAAGATCAAGAAAGGAGGGTTTCAAGAGCTTAGGCCGAGAATTAGAATGGGAGCCCATAACGTACCCTCCTTTATCAAAAACATTTACATCTACAGGAATGATATACCCTGGGTAAGATAATCCACAAAACACGCTATTATTAATTGAAAAGGGTCTTCAGAATGTTAGTATAAATGTCATTGACAAGGGAAATGATGCAATTAAAGATGTTTCAATGATACGCCATTGTCCTTCTGGATTCGTTTTGAATAATTGGACTGCTGTGGATCTCCTTGTAGTTTCTAAGTCTTCTCCAGAGTAATGCTCAATGTTAACATTCTTCTTTTTGTGTGTCCCTAAGTAATAGTAGGGATTCTTTTGTAAGAGCTTATGTTTTGCTCTTTATCATTTAAATGAACATTAATGGAGATGCATTTTGTCATGGTCTTTTCATTCTCATTAGCTTCATAATTTTTCCCCCTTCTCACAGCCTATCATTGCATATACCTCACATCATGCCATAATATTATGCTTGTTGGTCCCAATACTTTGATGCTCCTCTATGGCTTTCTTTTCTATTCAACTTTCAGGTGCTCAGATATCAATGATATGAACAAACCCGTTACAAATCTTGAAATCGATTTTGAGAAAGCTATTTGTTTAGGAGAGTTCGAAGCTGTGGAAAATGTTGAAGACTATGTCTCGTCTCCTGACTTACTAAAAATGGTAGAACAAGAAGATAAATAAATTCTACCTCACCAAGAATCTGTTGAGATAGTAAACTTAGGAAATGAAGAAAATAGGTAAGAAGTGAAGGTTGGGACCTCCATTTCAGATAACACCAAACATGATTTAATCGCTTTGCGTCATTAGTATAAAGATGTATTTGCATGGTCGTATCAGGACATGCCAAGATTGGATGAGGATGTAGTGGTCCATAGACTCCCACTGAAACCAGAATGCAAACCCATTCAATAGAAGCTAAGACGAATGAGACCTGAAATGCTGTTAAAGATAAAAGAAGAAGTCAAGAAACAATTCGATGCTGGCTTCCTACAAGTCTCCAAGTACCCGCAATGGGTAGCTAACATAGTCCCAGTACCGAAGAAGGACGACAAGTACGAATGTGTGTGGATTATCGCGATCTGAATCGAGCAAGTCCTAAAGACAATTTTCTTTTGCCACACATCGATACACTGGTGGATAACACAGCCAAACATTCATTATTTTCGTTCATGGATAGATTCTCGAGTTATAATCAAATAAAGATGGCTACTGAGGATATGGAGAAAACTACTTTCGTAACGATGTGGGGAACATTTTGTTATAAGGTGATGCCGTTCGGATTAAAGAATGCTGGGGCAACATATCAGAGGGCCATGGTGATGTTATTTCATGACATGATGCACAAAGAAATAGAAGTCTACGTCGATGATATGATCACCAAATCCAAGGGAGAAAGAGAGCATGTTGGGAACCTTAGAAAGTTGTTCGAAAGATTGAGAAAGTTCTAGCTGAAGCTTAATTCAGCCAAGTGTACGTTTGGGGCTACCTCGAGAAAATTGCTAGGCTTCATCGTCAGTGAGAGAGGCATTGAAGTTGATCCAGATAAGATAAAAGCCATACAAGAACTACCACCTCCGAGCACGCAAAAAGAAGTTAGAGGATTTTTAGGGAGGTTAAACTAAATTGCTCGGTTCATTGCTCAACTAACCAACCAGTGTGACCCAATTTTTTGACTTCTTCGAAAACATAATCCAGGAGAATGGAACAAATAGTGCCAAGTGGCTTTTGATAAGATAAAACAGTATTTGTCTAGTCCCCCGGTGCTAGTACCGCTAACTCCAGGAAGACCGTTAATATTGTATCTGACTATGTTTGAAAATTCAATGAGCTGCGTACTGGGGCAACATGATGAGTCGGGGAAAAGGGAAAAGGCAATTTACTATATCAGCAAAAAGTTCATAGAGTATGAGGCAAAGTACTCGTCAATTGAAAAATTCTGTTGCGCTTTGGTTTGGGTAGTTTAGAGGTTCAGGCAATATTTGTTGTATCATACGACATGGTTAATTTCAAAGTTGGACCCAATAAAGTACATGATGGAATCACCTGCACTTTCAGGAAGAATGGTACGATGGCAGATCTATTATCAGAATACGACATCGTCTACGTGAGCTAAAAGTCGATAAAAGGGAGTGCAATAGTTAATTTCTTAGCAACTCGAACAACGGAGGAATACGAGCCATTGAGATTTGATTTCCCAGATGAAGACTTGATGAGCATTACGGAAAAAGAATATGAGTCATCCAAAGAGAAGTCATGGAAGATGAGATTTGATGGTGCATCGAATACATTAGGGCATAGGATTGGAGCAGTCTTAGTATCACCAGAAGGGGACCATTATCCGTTCACTGCTAGGCTGAATTTCTTCTGTACCAATAACATAGCGGAATATGAGGCCTGTATCATGGGACTTCGTGTAGCTATCGAACGAAATGTCGAAATCTTAGAGGTGTACGGGGACTCAACGTTGGTGATATACCAAATCCGTGGAGATTGGGAAGTAAGAGATTCAAAATTAGTCAAATACAGCGATCTAGTGGCAGGACTAATTAAAGAATTCAAAGAAATAACTTTTAATTACTTCCCACGAGAAGAAAACCAATTGGCTGATGCCCTGGCCACTTTGGCTTCAATGTTCAAGCAAATAGAGAAACAGAAATAATGCCTCTTCAAATGAGCATATATGAAGTCCCTGCACATTGTTTCAGCATTGAAAAAGAGCTAGATGGACAGCCATGGTTCCATGATATCTTAGAATATGTCAAGAACCAAAAGTATCCCGAACAAGCAAATGAGAACGATAAAAGAACAATCAGAAGAATGGCAGTAGGGTTTGTTCTTGATGGGGACATTCTGTACAAAAGAGGAAAAGATCAAGTGCTCTTGAGATGCGTAGATGCTGTCGAACCAGAAAAATACTTGAAGATGTCCACGAAGGAATTTGTGGGACACATGCCAATGGTTTCACTATGGCGAGGAAGATTATGAGACTTGGTTATTACTGGCTGACGATGGAAAGCGACTGCATTAGTTTTGCACGAAAATGCCACAAATGTCAAATTTATGGTGATAAAATTCATGCAGCCCCTTCGCCCCTTTATGTCATGACTTCTCCGTGGCCTTTTTCTATGTGGGGCATGGATGTTATAGGGCCAATTTCCCCAAAAGCTTCTAATGGACACCAGTTCATTTTTGTGGTTATTGATTACTTCACAAAATGGATAGAAGCCGCTTCGTTTTCCAATGTGACGAAGACTACAGTTTGCAGGTTTTTAAAAAAAGAAATCATTTTTTGATATGGTTTGCCTGAAAGAATCGTTTCAGATAACTCCTTGAATCTGAACAGCAAGATGATGAAGGAAGTGTGTGAGCAATTTCAAATAAAGCATCATAACTCATCACCCTATCGCCCGAAAATGAACGGAGCTGTTGAAGCGGCCAACAAAAATATTAAAAAGATTATTGGAAAAATGACAGAGACATATAAGGACTGGCACGAGAAGCTACCATTCGCTTTGTATACATATCGCACATCTGTGCGGACATCTACGAGAGTAACTCCTTTCTCTCTGGTCTATGGAATGGAAGCTGTGCTACCAATCGAAGTTGAGATCTCCTCTCTACGAGTCTTAATGGAGTCGAAATTAGAGGAAGCAGAGTGGGTTCGAGCTCGATATAACCAGTTAAACCTTATCGAAGAAAAATGTTTGAAGGCAATTTGTCATGAACAGATGTACCAGAAGAGGATGATCATGGCCCATGACAAGAAAGTACGGCCAAGAGAATTCCACGAAGGAGAAATCGTGCTGAGAAAAATTCTCCCAATACAAAAAGACTTTCGAGGAAAATAGGCACCAAATTGGGAAGGACCATATGTCGTAAAGAAGGCTTCTCAGGTGGGGCTTTGATTCTCACTGAGATGGATGGGAAAGAGTTACCTAACCCAGTGAACTGAATGCTGTAAAGAAATATTATGCCTAAAAAAAAAAGATCAAGGTGAAAACCCGAAAAGGGCGTCTTGGTGAACACAAAAGATTAGGAAGAAAACTCGAAAGGGCGTTCTAATGAAGCAAACACTGGGCTTAAAGAGCAAGGCGGTTGAACGGTGGGTCAAACAGCGAGATTACAGTATTTGAAACATTTCTGAAAACTCGAGATCTTCTACGCAAGAAGCCATACTTGAAAAGATTCTTGATTAAGAAACGTAGAAGAGTTCATGCATTGAAAATCTAAGCATTTGTATCCGCTGAATGCGATCCCCTTTCTTTTATTACACTTTTTACTATCCTTGGTTAACTTTTTTTGTTTGCTACCTTTGAAATAAATAAATGTGAGGTATCCCTTTCGTGCCTACCTGACCATTTTCGTGCATCTCATTATGTGGTTTATTTAAATGATAAATAGTGAAATGACATACTCTAGACAAAAGAATGTTAAGCATTACCCGGATGAAAATTTGATAAGTACAAGAGCCTCAAAGCAAGGACAAAGTTCAAACGGAGGCAAAAGAGTGATATATGAGAAACACAGATTACTTGTAAAGCTTGAAGACAGGTACAAAGCATGAAAAGAAAGTCAAGAATTGAGGCAAAGAATGCAGATCATCACAAAAATCATGACGAATACGCCCAAGGCGCATAGCATAATAATGTAGGCATAAAGGCATTTAAGACAAACATGTGCATATCATGATAACATCATGCATGACATATACAAGTACTCCAGCAGAGCAAGAGGATGCGATGATAGCTGCATGAATAAAGGAAAAGACACCTGAGTTCCATCAGATGACATGTTTTGGTATTCTGATGTTTTTATTTCTATTTTCAAAAATCAACTCATATTGCGAAAGGTGAGTTGAGCCTCAAGACACGTCGAGGTATTTTCAATTTTCGTCTTTAAAAAAAATCAATTCATATTGCGAGAGGTGAGTTGAGCCTACGCTGAGGTAATTTCAATTTATGTTTTTCAAAAATCAACTCATATTGCGAGAGATGAGTTGAGCCTCGAATTACATGTCGAGGTATTTTCAAAATTCTGTTTTTTAAATTTCTATTTTTTTTAAAAATCAACTCATATTGCGAGAGACGAGTTGAGCCTCGAATTACATGTCGAGGTATTTTCAAAATTCTATTTTTTAAATTTCTGTTTTTTCCAAAAATCAACTCATATTGCGAGAGATGAGTTGAGCCTCGAATTACATGTCGAGGTATTTTCAAAATTCTGTTTTTTAATTTTCTATTTTTTCCAAGAATCAACTCATATTGTGAGAGATGAGTTGAGCCTCGAATTACATGTCGAGATATTTTCCAAATTCTATTTTCAAACTATGTTTTCCAAAAAATCAACTCATATTGCGAGAGGAGAGTTGAGCCTTGGCTCACACGCTGAGGTATTTTCAATTTCTGTTCGTCAAAAATCAACTCATATTGCGAGAGGTGAGTTGAGCCTCAGGTCACACGCTGAGGTATTTTCAATTTATGTTTTTCAAAAACCAAATCATATTGCGAGAGGTGAGTTGAGCCTCGGTTCACATGCCGAGGTATTTCCAAATTCTGTTTTCAAACTATGTTTTCCAAAAAAAATCAACTCATATTGCAAGAGGTGAGTCGAACCTCGGGTAACACACCGAGGTATTTCCAATTTCAGTTTTCCAAAAAATCAACTCATATTGCAAGAGGTGAGTTGAGTTCTAGGTCACACACTAAGTTCGCAGGCCGATCTATTTTCGATGTTTGTTTCTCAATAAAGAATAAAGATTGGAGCTGACTGAAGACACCAGATTTTGCCTCCTTGAAGTTATAGTGGAGCAGGTTAAAGTTGCAAGTCTTATCTTCCTGAAGTTGCAGTGGAGCTGATCGAGGATATTAGATCTTACCTTTCTGAAGTTGCAGAAGAAAAGACCACAAACCTTATCTCCCTGAAGTTGTAGCGGAGCAGATTGAAGATATCAGATCTCATTTCTCTGAAGTTGCAGAAGAGCAGATCACGATGAATCTTATATCCCTGAAGATGCGAGTAGATTGAAAATACAAGCTACAGTGGATTGAACCAAAGCTACAAGATGCGGTGGACTAGAAAGAGACTACCTGAAGAAGAGAAGCGCCAAAGAGGTCAAAGCCCGACGAGGCCGGGCAAAATTGGTCTTTCCTAAAAGTCTTTACTCTATTCTCGTTACACGACAACAACTTTGTTCTCGTGACACGACAATGAGTAAAGAGGGGCAGCTGTTATAGCCCAATTTTGCCCCATTTACAATTTAAACCCGAATGGCCCATTGACATTTTACAAAACCCATTTACATTTGAAAACCAATTAAAACTAACCCAAACTAAACCCAACACATTAAAACAACCCAAAACCCAGTCACAAAGCCCAAAACAACTAGCCCAAAAACACAAAGCAAATCAGAAAACCCCTAGCCGCCGCCTCTGTCCCATCACCTCTGTTAGCCACCACCTGTTCCACCGGCCATGCCCTGCAAAAACGAAGCAAACACTCAAGGCAGAAGAAAGACAGTAAAAACAATAAAAAAATCATGTAAGTGGCTTTAAAAAGCCAAGCAAAAACCGATTTAGGATTCGGCAAGTTTTTTTGGCAAATACAAAGCATTTGATTTTAAAGTACAAATGAAATAGCAACTTTAGCAACATCGAAACAAGGGGATAGTCTCAAATCGGAGAAAAAATACTGAAAATCAAACCAAAAAACTAAAGGTGATTTTTATTTATTTCTTTTTTTATTCCCGAATCTATTTCATCGCATATATACAAATATTGCAAACATATATATATTAAAAAAAAAGAGGAAAAAATAATACCTTCGGCAATTTCCGCACGGTGGTCGGCACGACGGCAGCGGCGGCCTGTGTGACGGCGACTGTGGCCCCCATGGCCAGATTCTGGACTCGTTCAGAGAATTCTCTCCCTCCCTCTCCTTTTTTTTTTCTTTCAAATGTTGAAAGTGATTTTTTTAAAAAAAATTTGGCCTTTTATAGCCTCCCAAAACGACGTCGTTTTGGGGGCTGCCTTTTAACCTCAAAACGACGTCGTTTTGGCCAATACCCGATCCGTCCGACCCGACCCGCTAGAGGATCCGCGTGTTTTTGTTTAATGGGTTACTTATGCGCGTGGTCCTTCCGCTTTTTATTGCTTTGCAATTAAGTTTCAATTTATTTTCAATTTGGCCCCATAATTTTTTACGCTTTTCAATTTAGTCCCCGCTGATACGCTGTGTTTTGATGGGAAGGAATAATTGCTATTTTGGTCCTCCTAGGTTACGCGCGTGTTGCATTTTGATCCTTTTTCTTTATTTCTTTTTAAAATTATCCCAAAACTTCGTTTTTGTTTTAAATTTAGTCCTTTTTTAAGATTTAAGTTTATTTTCATATTATCTTTGCTATTTTATTTTATTTTAAATATTATTTATCTATTCTTATGATTATCATTATTAATATTCTTATTATTACTGTTATTTTTATTCCTTTTATCATTTATTATCAATATCTTATCACTATAGTTACTATTATTATTTCTAATATATATATAGTATTATTAATAGTTGTTTTTTAATATTATTATTATTTCTAATATGTATGTATTATGTATATATTTTAATACTATATTTTGTATATATTTTTATGTGTATTATGTACATATTATTATATCTATTTTTACCCCTATTATATTTATTATTAATATTAGTATATATTTTAATATACGTGTATATATATACTTTTTATATAGTAGTATTCTTATATATCATTATATTTATTATTATACTTATTATTTTCACTATTGTTACTTATTATTTTATTTTAATATTATTATGTATTATTTGGTATACATACATCTTTTTGTACATAGTGTTGTTTTTTATTATACATATATTATTTTATTATGGTATTAATTTATTTTTACTTTTTTCTTTTATTGTAAATATTATTTACTATTACTCTAATATCCTAATATTATATTGTAATAATTTTTTTTATTAATCACCTCATTATATTATTGTTTGCACCGTTATTTTATTTATGAATTTTTATTTTAAAAAATGTTTTACTCATATTTTTTAATTAATTTCAATAAATAAGGCAGCGTGCCGATTTAACATCAAGTCGTTGATTTCATCGCTATGTTGGGTGAATATCATCGGCTCGTGTTAAAAACGGAACGCCCTTCTCAAAAGAAATTGAAATTTTAAAAATTCTCGTGTTTTGATCGGATCACGATTAAATGTTACATTGAACTCGCATTTTTGAAAATTAAGAGAACACACGTTTAATGAGATACCAATTTTGGGCGTCGCGAGGGTGCTAATACCTTCCTCGTGCGTAATCAACTCCCGAACCCTATTTTTCTCTGGTTTTTGACGTAGACCTAAACCCGGCCTTCTTTTTGTTTAAAAGACAAATTTTCTTTTAAAAAAAGAGGATTTATTAGGTGTCCGATCACACCTAGGAAAAAGGATCGGTGGCGACTCCCCTTTTTTAACAAAATCAAAAGTCGGTTTTTAAATTTCCAATAAATCGCCTCAATTAGCGACCGAAAGCAAAATTTTTACGTCGCTACATCGAGTAAATATATTATGAGTTAAATTATATTTTGTTTCTTTTATTCAAAAAATGGATAAACTAGTTCGTGTTCATTATATCAAAGAGCAAATTGATTCTATTAAAAATCTATTTATTTCTACTATTAAAAAATTGTATAACTAGATAATAAATTATATAATTTGTGTCAGGCAAAATATTACAACATCTGTATTAATTACTGTAACAAGATAATATTTCATGCAATAACATAAAACATAACCCTCAAACTATAGTAATTAGTTTAATAAGGTAATATTCATGTAATAACACAATACACATTGTGTTATTGCATAAAACATTGTGCAAATTGTAATAATTTATCTAATCGAATAATGTATTTTGAATTTCGTGCTACACAAAATATTGCATTAATGTAATGTTTTACATAATAACATAACATATTGCCCTCGAATTATAATAATTAGTGTAGTAAAATAATATTTCTTATAATCACATGTAGTCTTACGAGTTTTCTATTATTGCACAAAATATTATATAAATTGTAATAAATTTTGTAACCGACTGATACATTATGTAATTCATGTTAGTTATTATTTAGTGTAAATAATGTTTTGTGTAATAGCACAAAACAAATATATTATAAGAAACTGTGTAATCTAAAAATGTATTTTGTAATTCATATTACATAAAACATCATAAGATATATAATAATTAGTGTAATAAGGTAAATGTTCGCATAATAACATATAACATTACTCTCAAATTTTAATAATTAGTGTAATAAAGTAATATTTTATGCAACCACACAAAACCTTATGAGTTTTGTGTTATTATACAAAATAGTATGTGAGTTGTAATAAATTGATTAATTAGATAATATATTTTGTATTAATGTTACACAAAATATTATGAAATCTAAAATAATTTATTTTACAGAAATCATTTCATAATTAGTAAGATAATATTTTATGTATATCGTATTACAAAATATTACGTACATTATAATAATTAGAATCATTATCATATGTGTATGCGTGTGGAAACTACAAATATATTGTCACGTCCCAAAAATCAGGTTAGAAGAAATATGGTTAGTGAAACTAAGAATGGGCACGCCTTGATTTTTGAGTTAAAATTTCAAAAAAAAATTCAAGTGATTTGATATGGTTCAGGGGTTAAGTGTTGTGTTTGTGTATAAGAGATTATGAGTTTGAATCATTTTCCTTACATTTTGTTATTTAGGACCAATTCTTATTCTTGAACATTTGGCTTTTGTTTTATTTTTCGTTCAATTAATAATAGAATGAGCTTGTTGGTTCAGTGGTAAGGCTTTAATTTGCCTAGAGGTCTTGATCTCTTGTGCGTGCAAAATGGAAATATTTTTGCAATTTCTTTCTTGTGTCATCCACGTGGCAAGTATTTGAGTTGGGTTTGAATTCAGCAGTGAGGGAATATGATAGATTGAGATCTTTATTTTATTTATATATCTTTTTATATTTATTTATTTATCTATTTTTAAAAAAATATCTTTTGGGGTTTTCCTAAAATTCCTCCACGAAAATTGTTGTCCATTTTCTCCCTACTTTCCCCCCTCTCATTTTTATGTTCACATTGGTTTCTCTGTTTTTGTTAAAAGTTTTCTCTATGGTTCTTTTGAAAACTTACCATTCAATTGCTGTGGAATTTTCTTTTTCCTTGCTTTATCTTAGTTGCGACTATTTTTTATTTTGAGTAGTTCATTACCGTCAACCTCTTTAGTTTCCTTTCATGTGATGGTGCGTAGTTTAAGTGCTTGGTTGGTATATATTTACAGTTTGTTTTCCTTAATTATTAGTGTCTCAACTTTTTTGAAACTCGAGTTTTTATTTTAAAAATGAAGATGGAGTCGCCACCAAACCTTTTTATTAGGTGTGATTGGATCACCTTGAAATTTGATTTTAATAAAAGGTTAGATTTACTAAAACGATGATTTTCGGTCTACGAAATTCAGAAAATGGGTTCGGGAGTCGATTACGTACGAGGAAGGATTAGCACCCTCATAATGCCCAAAATTGATACCTAATTGATTACTTGATGTCTTAGTGTCGAGAATTGAGAATTAAAAGAAACTTTAAGATACGATCCCCTCTCTGCATGATGTTATTTGATGACGTCTAAATTAAATTTTAATGAGTAGGTTTTCTTATTTCAGGTCGATCAAGACGAAAAGCCATGTCTCGTAAGTTGGGGCACCAAATCTTGAATTCTCGAAAATAAGAACGCTCATCGTTTAATTAGTACCTAAACCTTATGTGTTTTTATTTTAAATGGGATATTCGATTACTTCGGATCAATGAGAAAGTTATACTCCGTAAGTTAAGAGCACGACCCATCGGAATCCCCAAATAAAGAATATTGCCTCGGTCTTAAATTATTTCTTATGCGTTTGTGTAGAAAAATATACGAATGCATGTAGCAATATTTACAATACATGATGATGGCAAAATTATGACATTAACAAAATAACAACATAAATAATAAAATAAAATGACAATAATATAATGAATACAATAATAAGAAATAATAATAATTATTCAATTAATAATACTATATAATAATGATAATAATAGTGAAATAATATAAAAGGCATGATGATAATATAATTATATCCAAAATAAAATAGTACTAATAGTATTAACATTTAAAAATAAAGGACCAAAATAAAATAATTAGGAAATTCAAGGGCAAAAACGTAAATTATGCAACTTAAAAGGGTAAAAATTAAAATAACAGCAAGTACAGGGACTTAATTAAATAAGCAGGGGACTGAACTGAAAGTGCAATACAATTTAAAGTATAAATTAAAAAAAAACAAAAACAGAACATAAAAGATCAAATTAAAATAAAATAGAAAGATTTTTTTTTAAACAGGTTGCAAATGATTTTTTTTTTAAATATTTTTTTTACTTATATAGCCCACTTGAAACGACATCGTTTTGGGCTTAGCTTCAGATGTCTAAAACGACGTCGTTTTAAAGAACAACTCGATGACCTGATCCAGATCTATCTAGGATTTGCGTGTTTTCAAGCGGAGGATCTAATTGTCTTTTTGGTCCTTCCGCTTTTTTGCCCCTTTTATTTTCGTCTTATTCTTTTTTTATTTTTTAAAATTTTACCCCATAATTTTAATTTTCTTGCAAATCTGTCCTTTAACCTACTGTTGAACTAAGGAGATGACATGGATTGGGATAATTTCCCTTTGATGCGGCCTTAGGCGAATCTTTAGGGATTCAGAAGCCTTTCAAGCTATAATGGACCACCAACGACGGTGGTGCAGGTAAACAAAAAAAAAAAAATCTTTCGTTTCTTTTTTTATATGTATGTTCTAAAAAATTAAAAAAAAAAAGTAAAGGGGACAACTTTTTTAAACTTTTGTTTTTTTTTTTTTTTGTATTCTCTTGATTGATGATACAAAATTGTTTTTTTGTTGGTTTTATAGTCGAATGTCATACATTTTATTTTTGTTTTTTGTTTTCTCTGTTTTGCTCTCTGTTTTGTTTCTTTCATTTTTTTTATGCAGGCATCTATGGCGGTTGACTGCAATGGGAAACCACGCTTTGCCATTTCGGTGAAAGGAGGGTAGACCTCGGGCAGCGTGCCTATTGATATGGCAAAGGCAGAGGAGCGGCAGCGGTTGGAGGCTTAGAGGAATTACGATTTTCATTTTTGTTTAGGTTTTGGGCTATTGGGCTAGTGTATTTGGGCTTTAAGGTTTTTACTTATTTGTTTGTTGTTTGGGCTAGGCAAAATTGGGCTATTACAATTAGTATGTGAAGATGGTTGGTTGATTGTGGGTTTTTCAATTTAACTGTGTTTGGATCCGATTAGGAGAAGGTCGTGAGGCAGGAGACGCGTAATCTTCTAGCGTGCTAGGGAATTTTTGAATAGTTGTTCTGTTAGGTAAGTGCTCAAAACCTTTGATTGATGGCTGGTATGTTTTGGTTAAGGCCTAAGAGTTGACGGTTGCGGCCGAATTTGTATTTGGATTCTCAGTGATCTAGGTTGATAATTTGTGTTAATTAGTCATTTTGGATGTCGTTTTAGGCTTCTGGAATTCTCATGGTTGGATGTGCATCGAAAAATGATCAAGTGTGTATTGAAAAACTAGAAAAACAATGAATGACAAAAAGTAAAAAATTAGACTATTGATGCCACACGGTCTGGGTTGTTTGGGCCGTATGGGCCACTCAAGCTAGCCAATTGGGTCATATGGGCCCATTTTCTAAAAATTTCCATTTGGACCCGATTTGATTTGTAAATTGTAATTAGCCTCTCTGTGGGGTCCGTACAACTTAAATAAAACTTGAAAACAATGTATCTAATAATATGCTTTTGTATGATATGCATTTAAGGTGTGTGGTTTATATATGTACGATCCGTGTTCTGTTAATTTTGATGGTATGTTCCATATTGCTATGTTTGGATGTGAGCATGTGATGTCAGAATATGATAATTTGTATATCTATGAATCTGTTATATAACCATGCATGTGACTTCATGGCAAAACTGATGTGTTTTTATAAGGTTTGATAAATATGTTCTGCAAAGCGTGAACTCACATGCCTTCTGTTTTCTGTTGTTGTACGTTAGCATGTCCTACATGCTTATCATTCTGATTCTGTATGTGCATGCCATGACACGTTGCATGGGGTTTAGGATAATGTTGAAAGGAGGAAGGTTCTGGTAATTTAATGATCTACGCATTTTAGTGGTTTATCCACAATTTTGTCTGGTAGCTTGTCTACAATTTTAGTGGCCTGACCACATATGTTTATTCTGGTAGCTGGGCTACAATCTTTGGTGGCATTGACCACAACCATTCTACTAGTGTGATTTGGTTGGATGAGTTTTGTGGAACTCTATTTTGGTGTGTAGCGAAGTTGGGTAGTAAGTTTTTCTGAAAAATCTGCATTATGATTTTCTGAAAAATACTGCATTGGCTTAATCATGCACTTTTAGTTCTGTACGATTGATTGTTATGGAATTTTTCTATTACTCTCTGATTTGTATGTTGTATTATGTGTGATCTCAATTTGAGTTTTAGTTACACATTGAGCATTATAACTCACCCATTTGTTTTATTCTGACTTTTCAGAACAACAGTGAGTTCAGGATCAAACGACGTGCGGGAGCTTGAATTTAATTTTTGGTTAAATAAATAAATCGGTTTATGATTAGGTCATTTTCGATATTTTGGATTGTTAATTTGTTTTTCGTTTTTGCTTAATTTTGCTGGATTTTAGTATTTTAAACATAAAACTTCAAAATCATTCTAATTAACAAATTAAAAATTCAGTTTTCGATTTAAACTCTGAAAATTTTTCCACTGCTAAACTAAGAAAATGATTAAGTGGTTTTATTATAAAAAAGTATTTTCAAACTTGAGTGTCGAAACCATTTTTTAAATTGAGTTTTGGAAAATGGGAATCGACTTTAAGAAAAATGAAAACGGGAGTCGCCACCAATCTTTTTAGGTGTGATTGGATCACCTTATAAAATATTTTGTTTTAAAACATTAATTTTGGTCTACGAAAGTCGAGAAAACAGATTCAGGAGTCGGTTACGTACAAGGAAGGTTTAGCACCCTCGTAACGCCCAAAAATTGGTACCTAATTGATTATCAAGTGTCTTTAATGTCGGAAATTTGAAAGTTTTAAGATACAAACCTCTTTTAATTAGAATGTCTCAATTTTGAAAATTAAGGCTCACTTATTTCAAACGAGTCAAAACATCATATCCAGTAAGTTAGGACGCAACATTTTAAAAACTTCGAAACTAAGCTCGTCTTTTGAAAATTTCTATCTCGAAACAACAAAACGCCATATCCAGTAAGTTAGGACACTATGTTTTAAAATCTCGAAATAATTGTTTAAATTTTGAAAACTCAAAATCACTTAGAAGGGTGCTTGACTATTCGAATTCAACGAGAAAAGTCGCAACCCAGTAAGTTAGGGCACTACCTTTCTCGAAGTTTCCAAATATCAAGCATTGCCTTTTATGTTTTAAAACTTTTGAATCTCGTTTTTAATTAATGCATGAAGAACCGTATATATATATTATAACATGTAAGATAGCATTTTACAATAATAGATAGCTAAAACATGCATTTAAATAATATGATAGCCATAATATAAAGGTTCTATACTAGATACATAAATATAGCAAATATAATAACATATATATTAAGATATACATAGCATATATTGAAGATGAATAAGTAAAATATACGAACATACAAGGTAATCATTAATTTAAAAATGATGCATGATATATAATTAGACATATAAATATATATACGAAACAAATGCAACAACAAAAAAAATAATAATGTAGTAACATATATATAGCAATCAAACAACACATAATAATATTATGAAACTAGCATTAAATATATAAATGATATAAAATATAACAATATATAAAAGATTTAATTCGTATTAAAATATAAAATAAAGTGAGTAATTTTTTTAAAAAATATATATATACATAAAATAATATTTAATAATAAATTTCAAAATAAGTCATGTATAATAATATAATATAAGTAGTTTATGTAATAAAAGGTAAATTTTTATAGCATGTAATAAAAATATAAATAATTATAATGAAATATAATATGGTATATATATAATAATAATAATGTAACAAATATTTTACATATAAAAATATAATAAAATAAATAATAAAATAAAAAAATATACAACATATAATGAAATTTATGAATGTATATATAATGTTAAAAATAGTACAAATGAAACAATATATTATAAAATATAACTAAACTTTTTTTAAAAAAATAATATAAAATAAAAAGGACTAAAATTGGATTTAATTAAGAAATTTGGGGGTTAATTTGCAAAATAATAAAAATTCTGGGCCTGATTGAAAAGCGCATTAAAATAGAGGGACTCACTGGGCTATTTGCCCTAATCCCAAAACGACACCGTTTCCCCGAATACAGTTTTAAATCACTGAGAGGGCCAAATTGAAACAGAATTAAAACATTAGAACTAAATTAAAAAATAAATAAAATGAAATTAAAAATATAAAAATTGCGAGAGGACCAATTGGGCAATTAACCCATTTTACAAAAACACGCGGATCCTCCCTGGGTAATCGGGTCAACACGCGGATCCTCAGGTCTTAAAACGAAGTCGTTTTTAAGCTTTTTTACTTAAGCCAAAACGGCACCGTTTCTTTTGGGCTATATAAGCCAAACTTTAGGCTTGAAAATCATTTTTACACCGGTTAGAAAAAAAAAGTTTGAGATTTTCTGCAGAGGGGAAGAGGAGTCCCCGGCTCTGGCCTCCGGCCACCGGGTCATACGTGCCCACGCGCTGCACACGCCGTCATGCATGGCGGTCGGAAGGCTAAAAGCTTTCATTTTTCAGGCGAAAACTCAGGTAATTTTTAATATCAACAGTTTTTTAGAAAAATGATTCGTATAAAAATAAAATACCAAAATATAAATAAATCACCTTTAAATAAACTGCTTGAACTTTCTTTTTTGTGAATCTGTATATCCTTTTTATTTTTGTAAAAATTTTCTGATCCCTTTACATTGTATTTTACATCCATTTATACTGTTTACAAATAAATTACAAAAAATTAGTCCCCGATTCCGATTCTAATTTCTTGGCTAATTGCTTGCTTCTTTCCTTTTCTTGCAGGTTAATGGCGCGATCCTCGGCGGTGGGGCATGATCTATGCGCCAATTGAGGTGTGATATGGGGACTGGAACTACGGCGCTGATGGAGGGTAGCTGAAACGACGGAAGTTGAAGAGGCGTGACCCTTAAGCTGATTGCGGCGCGAACCCTAGCTAGGGTTTCTCAGCTACTGAATATAGGTTAGGCCAATTGAGCCAATTAAGTCTTGGGCTAGTTTAGTGTATCGGGGGGTAGGGTGTAAATGGGCCTGCTGGGTAATTCTAATTTTGGGCCTACGGGCTATTGTAAATGGACTATAAATGGACTGTTTAATTTTATTTTTAATTAATTTAATTCTTGTAAGCCCGGGTAAATTTGGGCTATTACAGCTGCCCCTCTTTGCTCATTGCTGTGTAATAGGAACCGAGCAAAGACTCATAGAAAGACCAAATTTGTCCGGCCTTATCGGATCATGGTCTTCAATCTGCTCATTGTAAAATCAAGACTGTCATGCTGATATCTTCGATCTGCTCTCCGTCGAACACAGAGATGCCAAATCTGCTTCTTCGATTTGTTCCCTGACAATACAGAGATGCCAAATCATTTTAGATTTGCTTCAACGTAAACACGTGAAAGCCAAATCTGCTATGTCTTTGATTTGTTCCTTGTAAACACAAGAATGCCAAATCATCTTGGATCTGCTCCAGTATAAACATCTGAAGGTTAGATCTGCTATGTATCTGCTCTCCGTCGAAATAGAGATGCCAGATCTGTTATCTTAGATCTGCTTTGGTGTAAGAACATCCGAAAGTCAAATCTGCTATGTCTTCGATTTGTTCCTTGTAAACACAAGAATGCCAAATCATATTGGATCTGCTTCAGTATAAACATCTGAAGGTTAGATCTGCTATGTATCTGCTCCCCGTCGAAATGGAGATGCCAGATCTGTTATCTTAGATCTACTTTAGTGTGAGAACATCCGAAAGTCAAATCTGCTATGTCTTCGATTTGTTCCTTGTAAACACAAGAATGCCAAATCATCTTGGATCTGCTTCAGTATAAACATCTGAAGGTTAAATCTGCTATGTATCTGCTCCCCGTCGAAATGGAGATGCCAGATCTGTTATCTTAGATCTGCTTTGGTGTGAATTCATGAAAGCTAGATCTGCTATGTTTTAACCTATTGCCCTACTGTTTAGGGGATTTAAGGCGCACCAATCTTCATTGTCCCTTGAAGGACATGACCTGTATAATGTGTATGATTTCATGGCTAATGATTAGGATGCTATGATCGAAATGAACCAAATGCTCCTAACCTGTTATAATGCAAAATGTTTATGAATATGACCCCTATTCAGACGTCACTGCTCATTCTTTTATCAAAGCTCATCCTTATTTCTCTCAAAATATCATTCTTTACTTAGCCCATGGGTTTGTACCACTCTTCAAATGCTATGACCCATCAAAAATGCTCGTAAGATGATCCTCTCTTAAAATCGAATCATTTGATTTGTCCAATCACCATTTTAGACCAAAGAAGAAATTTCCTCGAGTTCCTTCAAACCTCACTTACGTTAATTCCTCGAACAATTGTTCTGTTTTAGTTTTTTATATTATCTAGAAATTTCTAGAGTAATAAGCAAAACTTTGTTTGTGAAAATTATTTAGTTCATCTATCATTATTTAATGCAACACACTTTAAGAATAATGGAAAATGAATTTAATCCTGAGAATAATTAGATTTGAATGAATTTGTCAAAAAATACAAAGGAAATTAATCTGAAAGCCTATCTTTAAGAAGAAATAGAATCTAAAGATAGCAAACAGGACAAGGGTTAAATTCCTAGATATCGCCGCTTGAGCGTTTATACACTAGCTCCATGAAGTCTTTCTTGAGTTCAACATGTGTTTAAAAATCAAAGTACTTTGTTGATGCCCCGATATGCAATCACACCTCACTCTTTGTTGAATCAGACATAGCGAGATTACTGTATAACCTTCAAAATTTGAGTTGCCCTTTCGGGTTTTCAACTCAAAACCCCTTTGGTCACAAGGCGCCCTTTGCGAGTTTTCACCTTAGCCTCTCCTTTTTTTTTTTCGAAATCTTAAGGCGCCCTTTGCGGGTGTTCACCTTGGATTCTCCTTCCCTTTAGACAAAGCACTTTTTGACTGAGTCTGAATTCACTGGATTGGGTAAACTCTTCCCATCCATTTCTGTCAAAATCAATACACAGAAAGCCTTCTCCACAACATATGACCCTTCCCAATTTGGCATCCATTTTCCTCTGAAGTCCTTCTGAATAGGAAGGATCTTTTTTAGCACAAGGTCTCCCTCACCGAACTCTCTTGGATGAACCTTCTTGTCGTAAGCTCGCATCATTCGCTTCTGATACATCTGACCATGGCAAATAGCTTTTAGCTTCTTTTCTTCAATCAAGTTCAATTGGTCATATCGCGATTGAATCCACTTTGCCTCATCCAGCTTTATCTCTGATAAGACTCGGAGAGATGGTATTTCAACTTCAATGGGTAACACCGCCTCCATCCCATAAACCAACGAGAAAAGAGTTGCCCCAGTAGAAGTACTAACGGATGTTCTATAGGTTAAGAGTACAAATGGTAGCTTCTCATGCCAGTCTCTGTAGGTTTCAGTCATTTTCCCCACTATCTTCTTGATGTTTTTATTAGCAGCTTCTACTGTCCCATTCATCTTTGGGCGATATGGAGATGAATTATGATGCTTAATCTTGAACTGACTACAAACTTCCGCTATCATTTTGTTGTTCAAGTTCAATGCATTGTCTGATATGATCCTTTCAGGCGTCTCATACATACAAATGATCTCTTTCTTCAAGAAATGACTTACAGCCAACTTAGTAACATTTGCATAAGAGCAGCCTCTACCCACTTCGTGAAGTAATCAATGACCACTAAAATAAAGCGATGCCCATTTGAAGCTTTCGGTGATATTGGCCCAATGACATCCATTCCCCATATGGAAAAGGGCCATGGAGAAGTCATAACATGTAGAGGTGGAGGTGGTATATGAATCTTATCTCCGTAGATCTGATATTTATGGCATTTCTTGGCGTAGTTAATACAGTCCCCTTCCATAATAAACCAATAATATCCAAACCTCATGATTTGTCTAGCCATTGTGAAATGTGTCCCACAAACAGCCTCATGAACTTCCTCCAAAATTAACTTAGCTTCCACGGCGTCAACACATCTCAACAGTACTTGGTCCTTTCTTCTTTTGTACAAGATGTCCCTGTCCAAAACATAATCACAAGCTAATCTCCTTAAAGTTCGTTTATCATTTTCAGTTGCCTGTTCTGGATATTTACGATCTCTCACATATCGTAATATATCCTGATACCAAGGGTTATCATCTTTTTCTTCTTTCTCGATGTTACAACAGCTAGCTGGAGCCTCAAAAATACTCATCTGAATGTGTCTCATCTCGTCTTCTTGATTCGCTCTAATCATTGAAGCCAAGGTTGCTAGAGCATCTGCCATTTGGTTTTCATGTCGTAGGATGTAATTGAAAGTGATGTCATCAAACTCCTCAAGTAACCCCAAAACTACCTTTCTATAATTGATTAGTTTAGGATCCCTTGTCTCCCATTCACCTCTAAGCTGGTAGATTACCAGCGCAGAGTTTCCATATACCTCCAAGTTTCTTATTCCTCGCTCTATAGCCGCTCGGAGTCCCATGATGCATGCTTCATACTCAGCCATATTGTTTGTGCAATCAAAATCTAACTTGCATGTGAATAGATAATAATCGCCATTTGGAGATATCAGGACTGCCCCAATTTCGTTTCCCACTGCATTGGATGCCCCATCAAAGCTCAACTTTCAAGGACAATCCTCTGTATTTGCTACACACATCAACTCCTCATTTGAGAAATCAAAATTTAATGGCTCATAGTCCTCTAGAGCTCTACTAGCTAGAAATTCCGCTATCGCGCTTCTTTTTATAGCCTTCTGGCTCATATAGACTATGTCAAACTCTGAAAGTAGAACTTGCCACCTCGCCATTCTCTCATTTAAAGCTGTTGACTCCATCATATACTTCAAAGGATCAAGTTTTGAAATAAGCCAAGTAGTATGATACAGCATGTACTGTCTTAATCTTCGAGTCGTCCAGATTAAAGCACAACATAACTTCTCAATTGGCAAATATCTCATCTCACACTCTGTAAATTTCTTACTGAGGTAGTATATCGCCTTCTCATTTCTTCCTACTCATCATGTTGACCAAGCACACATCCCATGAAATTACTAAACACCGACAAGTACAGAATTAATGGTTTATTTGGAATAGGTGGAGATAGTACTGGAGCATTTAACAGATATTGCTTGACTTTATCGAAGGCATCTGGCATTCCTCATCCCAAGTACCTTGATTGTGTTTTCTAAAGAGACAAAATATAGGGTCGCATTTCTCAGTTAATTGTGAAATAAATCGAGTAATATAATTCAACCTTCCAAGAAAACCCCGAACTTCCTTCTGAGTACGTGATGAAGGCAAGTCTCGTATAGCTTTAACTTTGTCTGAGTCAACTTCTATTCCCTTTTCGCTGACCACAAAGCCTAGTAATTTCCCTGACCTAGCTCCGAAAGTACACTTTGCCGAATTAAGTTTTAACTGAAACTTCCTTAATCTTAAGAATAGTTTCCTTAAAACTTCAATATGTTCCTTCTCTTTTGAGACTTGACAATCATGTCATCGACATACACCTCAATTTCCTTGTGCATCATATTGTGAAATAAGGTCACCATAGCCCTCTGGTATGTTACCCCTGCATTCTTCAATCCGAAAGGCATTACCTTGTAACAAAAGGTACCCCACAATGTTATGAAGGTGGTTTTGTCCATGTCCTCGGGATGAATCTTTATCTGATTGTACCCTGAGAATCCATCTATGAAAGAGAACAACGAATATCCCGCTGTATTGTCTACCAAAGTGTCTATATATGGTAGAGGGAAATTATCTTTTGGACTAGCTTTATTTAAATCTCTGTAATCAACACATATTCGTACCTTCCCATCTATCTTAGGAACTGGTACAATGTTAGCTACCCATTCGGAGTACTTCACCTCTTGCAAGAATCCTGCATCGAACTGCTTCTTGACTTCATCCTTTATTTTCAACACGATATCTGGCCTCATTCTTCGTAACTTCTGTTGAACTGGCTTACAATCCTGTCTTATTGGAAGACGATGCACCACGATATCAGTATTTAACCCTGGCATATCTTGATAAGACCATGCGAAGATATCCTTGAACTCACATAGCAATTCGATCAGCCTTTGCCTCGTAACTTCAGACATATGCGTGCCAATTTTCACTTCTTTTTCTTCCTCTAGGGCTACACTCTCTATTGCCTCTTTCTCACGTGGCATAATTTGTTTCTCCTCTTGTTTTACCATTCTCAAAAGATCCAAAGACACATCACAGTCATGAACATCCTCAAAATCTTGAGATTCTTCTAAACACATATCTTGCTCGTGAGAGAAATCAGGATTTGATATATCAGTGATCATGTCATTGATATCTAGGGATCTGTGAAGTATTAATAATATACAAAGAATTAATGAATTTAAGAATGATTATTTATGAACTATGAGTGAAAGAATAAGAATTGTCAAAATTTGACGGAATATTGATTGACAAAAATGAAACAATACTCGTTGAATTGATAAAAGTTATGTTTTATTAAAAAATGATAGATGATCATAAGCCTATTTTACAAATGTAATTCTATTACTCCTAGGCTCTAAAGTAACAAGAATGTTTCGAAAATTACTCTGAAAACTTCTTAAAGACTACAGGAAGTTCCTCCGCAGTCCAATTGTTCAGAGAGCTTCCCAATTCGTAAGGGTGAATGCCCTCAAGGTTTCTTTACTTTGATCCTTCCTCTTGTACAACATTAATCTGATGACTTCTTTCTATGAGTAACCCTCTTGATATGAAGGTTCGGGATATTAGAGGGAATGTCATCGGCTCCCACTCTACTTCCTTTCTATTGAGACTTTCTTCTTGGCTCTTCTCAATCTCCTTCTTCCTTTGCTTATAATCTGGTTTGAAACCCAGACCAAAGCGATTTCTCTTCTCTTTAAGTTTAGGGATTTGAGTCCCTCCTTGCAAATATTTTTCTAACCCCCTTTTTGGTGAGGCTCCATTTCCTGCCATCACTTGTAGAGCCATCCTCGTAGCTCTTGCTATCTTTGGCATCGGTAACTCACTCCCTTTTGAAATGAAGGCTGCATTTACAAACTCTAAAGAGCGAAAGGAACACTCCATAGGTTCTTCATTCGTCTCGACATAAGGGACCTTGCTAGTGACTGCAGCTACAATATCCTCCTCTGTATTGACGGTTACTAACCGTCCATTTGTCACTAACTTCAATTTTTGGTGCAATGATGAGGGCACCGCTCCCGCAGAATGTATCCATGGCCTGCCTAATAAGTAATTGTAGGAAGGCTTGATATCCATTACCAAGAAGTCTACTTCGTATATGTTTGGCCCAATTTCTAAAGGAATGTCAATTCGTCCCATCACCCTCCTTTCTGTACCGTCAAAAGCTCTTACCACATTCGACATGTCTTCATGTGAAATTATCAATGGGTAACTGCTCGAGTAGACAACGGTAGAACATTCAAAGCTGATCCATTGTCAACAAGCACACTTGGGAGTGTATACCCCTTGCATCGAGTAGTAATATGCAAGGCCTTAGTTGATCCCCTGCCCCCCGATGGGATTTCATCATCATTAAAGTAGATAAAATTATCAGCACTTATATTATTCACCAACCGGTCCATCTTATTAATGGATATGTCATGGGTGACATATGTCTCGTTGAGCACCTTCATTAATGCATCCCTATGTACTTCAGAACTTAGAAGTAGCACCAATACTGATATGCGAGCCGGCTGCTTACGCAATTGCTCGACCATGCTATACTCGCTATGTTTAAGGAACTTTAAGAATTCCTTAGCCTCCTCCTCCTTCACCGGCTCATTGATGGGTACTTTGCTCTCTTTCTCAACCTCGACACCTTTTGTTTTTGTGGACTCCACTCTAACGCCCCCTGTATCATAACGCTTCCCACTCCGCGTATGGGAACCTTCAACTTGTACGTTTTTAGATGCGTTGGCTATATTTTCCTCCTCCGCACTGTCATACTACAGTCATAACTCCATGGTACTCTCTTACTATCCTTGTAAGGGAGGAGAGGAGGCTTATGGATAATGACCTTGGGCACTGCTGGTGTCCCTACTTCGTTATTCCCTAGCAGGGAAATAATAATCCTTGGTCGGCTGGTTCCTTTTTGTTTATCTTCCAGTACATTTATTTCTCTTTTATAAGAGCTACCTTCACAAATTGTAGCTCTTTATTATCTATGAAGCCTTGCACCAAGGCTATGAATCCTTCACAATTTTGGATCTTATGACCCTCTTCTCCATAGAACTTACAGTAGTTCCCTGTCTTTTCTCTTTCTCTCCTAGAGGTTATCACTCATCTCTTCATCATTTCCTCCCAAATTACCTTCATAGGCATCCTCACCTCAGCAACATTTTCCTTCATCCTTCTCTCACTAGCTTCGCTAATGACATTCACTCCTTGATTGTCATGATTTGGCAGAGGGTTTTCAGTATTTGGGGTGCTGTCAAGTTTCACAACCCCCATCTTGATCAATCTTTCCACAGCCTTCTTGAATCTGGTACAATTTTCAATTAAGTGCCCCGATATTCCAGCGTGGTGCTCGCATCTGGCATTTGCATCATACCATTTAGGATATAGAGGCTGTAATGGCTTCAAATGAAAAGGAGTAATAGCATGTGCATCGTATAAGCTTTGATAAAGCTCACGATACGTCACAGGGATAGGTGTGAATTGCATCCTCTCATGCCTTGTGCTAGATTCCTGCCTTCGTAACCTCATTGCCCAACAAAGAAATGCTTGGGTTGACCAACTGTGACTGCCTTCGAGTTGAAGCTACTTGTATTATTCACCTCATTGTCTTTTCTCATTGGGGCCGATCTTTTGGTTGCTTTCCCTTCAATTTTACCACCTCTTATGGCATTCTCAATCATCTCTCCTGCCATGACTATGTCCGCAAAAATTTTAGTAGTGCTTCCAATCATGTGAGTAATGAATGGAGCCTTCAGAGTGTTGATGAACAACATGGTGATCTCTTTCTCCAATAGTGGTGGTTGAACCTGCATTGCCATTTCTCTCCACCTCTGCGCATATTGCCTAAAATTCTCATTAGGCTTTTTCTTCATGTTTTACAGAGTGATCCTATCAGGAGTCATGTTAGTCACATGACTGTACTGCTGCATGAAGGCTTGCGCGAGATCCCTCCATGAATTTATTCTAGCTTGGCTTAACTGATTGTACCACCTGGCTGCTGCTCCCACTAAGCTATCTTGGAAACAATGAATCAACAGTTGATCATTGTTCACATATCCGGTCATCCTCATATAGAACATCGTAATGTGGGCCACTGGGCAAGTAGTCCCGTTGTATTTTTCAAACTCCGGCATTTGGAGTTTATGGGGAAGCACCAAGTCTGGGACCAAACTCAAGTCTTTGGCATCAACTCCATGATGCCCCTCAGCACTCTCTAAAGCTTTAAATTTCTCCTCTAACTATCGGCAACGTTCCTCCAACTGTTTTGCAGCTTCGGTTCTCAAATCTTCTTTTTCAGCTATATCCAAGTCAGGAATGAGAGGATTGGTAGGGTTATCACCCAAATTGAATCCCAAACCAGTTGGGTAATTCATATGGATCCTAGCATCAACCAGCCTATGTTGATGCTTTATATTGATAGATGGTCTTTTATGAGGTGCCTCGATTTGTGTAGGCCCGTGGGGTGGGGTGATGCCAGGAGGATGACCTTCATCTTCAGTGATTGCCATGGGGGCTTTTCCCTTATCAGTGGCCCTCAGCAACTGAGCCATCTCAGTCATCATATTCCTCTGAGCCTCTAGCATTTGCTCCATCATGTCGTTTTGCATCTTGGCCAATTGCTCTTGCAATTGGTCCTGCATGTCCTTTTGTAGCTATTCAAACCTTTGATCCATATTCCTAGATTTTGCACGAGTTCCGTACTGATGCGTGGTTTCTAGATTTTCTTTTCTACTTCTGTAGTGATTTTAACTAATTAGAGGTCTTTCTATAACTTTGAATGCAAACGATGCGATGAAATGCTATGATATGCAAATGCATGAATGCAAAAAGGACATCGATTCTGATTCAATCTCATTTAGAAAACTTTATTTAGAAAAAGAATATCTTTACATATAAGAGGATTACAAATAAGCTTTCACCCTAATACCCAAAGTTTTAACTCTATCTAATAAAAGGGCTAACTCTCGACCTACATCCGACGATGACTCATGCATCATACTTAATACGTCAGCTCGTACTGCCAAGTCTCGAACGTGTTTAGCTACCTCTCGGATCTGAATTATGGCTTCTCCAATAAGGTAATCTCTATCTCTAACTTGTTCTTTAGACTGGCACAGTTTTCTTTTTAAATAATCCTCTCGTGCCTCAAGTTCCTCGATAAAAAGCTTACTATCTTGCAACGCTGATTCCAGCTCCTCAACTTTGCCTTTTAGCTTTCTTACCTCTATAGTGGAATCACGACTTCGTTGCAGATGAAGGGATCGCCCAAGTTCAGTCACCTTAGTTTTTAACCCTTGATTTTCTTTCTCTAAGGTCAAATTTTGTAATTGCATCTTTTGGAACTTCCTTTCCTAATATTCGGTTTTGGACTTTTCCTCTCGGACCTCTTTCTGCAACTGATCTGAAGACCCTCCTATTCTCGCTCTCTTCAAGGATACTTGTGCCTTTTTGTAATGCTCCTTTAAACCATCTCGATCTTCCTCAATTTTCTTTTTCTCCTTCCTTTCTTTTTTGACCTCCCTCTTTTGAACGTCGACGTCGAGGCTTAAATACATCTTTTCTTCCTCGAGCTTTTCTATCCTCTTCTCGAGCTCCAAGTTCTTTTTCTCGAACTCTTGCTTCATAATTTCTAAGTTCTTTCTCTCGAACTCTTGCTTTATAATTTCTAACTCCGAGGGCATCACTTGTAAATATTCCTCCATCGGTCGAGCTCCTTCTACGGTTCACCTAGGGATGTTATCATTAATCCTTCTACCTCTCGATTCGACATACTTCGGAGTTGTAGCAGGGCTAATAGCTACTCCCTTTAATCGACAAGTATTGTTCTAAGCACTAGAGATTTCACTGACTTTCCTCTTGTAGTCAGCTCCTCTATATACGAATTCACTTTGAACCAACCCATAAGTTGTTGGTAAGAACTGTCTTAATCCATGTTGCCTCAACACAAGAAAAGGGGCATAACCAATGGCACCCCAAATTTCTAACAAAGGGACCCAATCAAAATTGCCACATCGGTAAAGAATCTCACCAGGAATCATCCACAGAGCCCTCCACTCTACATCTTTTGACTACAGGTTCTAAAGTAGCGCTATCCAATTTTTTTAAGGAACATCAACTTTCTTAGTTGAAGCTGCTATGTCTTTCAGCGATGAGTAATCCTCAAAGAAGACTCGACAAACCACCCTATCTATTAATCGAAAGTGACTGTAGAACCAAGCTAAAAGTAACTGAGTACAACCAACAAACCTGCCTGCACTGGCTCTCCTACATGCATTCAAGGATCTGAACGTCTCTGCCAAAATCGCAGGAACAGAAGTGACCTGTTTGCTAAGTCGATGGAAGAGATCCGTGGTCGCCTCATCCACATATCCCAAGGCATTGGGGAAAACCATCAACCCGTATAAGCTTAAAGCAAAAATGTCTACCCTCTTTGCCTTGTCTGGATACGCCTGGATTAGATCTTTCAAAGCTTCCCACGGAATGCACTTGCTCTCGCCCATTTCCTTGATTCTGGTGTTGATCCACTGCTCACTCATTCCCGTAATGATCATCAGCTTCTTACCAAAGGTCGGGACACAAGCAGCTCGAGAATAAATCCTATCACACTGAAATCTGAGACACCGAAGTAAGGCTGTGTACTCCTCCATAGTAGGCACTAAATCTACCTCCCCAAAGGTGAAACAACTGTATGCTGGGTTCCAAAACTGAGCGAGAGCTTGAAACAAGTTCTCATCAACCTGAATATCAAACAAATAGGGCAAATCTCCGTACTTACCGTAGAATGATTGCTTGGTCTCGTTGCCCCACTGATCCCAAGTTACCTTAAGTTCCTGCAGATTATTCTGTGTGACACTGATGCGAGTGTAGTCTGACAACTCCGACATATATCCCACAGTTATGCTATCCCCTTTTTCTAGCTGAGTTTGCTCAGACCATCTATGGACGTCAGCGTTGCCCTCCACTCTATCAAGAAGTCCGTTCTCCATAATACAACTTTCTAACTTAGAAACTGACCGTGAATCAATACTTTTTAAATGCGAAATGACATGCAGAAAAAAAATTGTCAGTATCATATGATAAATAACTTATAAAGGGTGATAATCTAGCGTACCACTATCCAAATTGAGCTCTTACGATTTTTCTATATGTGGTTTGTTTCTAAAGTTTAAGGTACCCAAACCAGCAGATTCCTCGATTCTCAGCCATTATAGGCTCATTTGAATCAAGTTCAGTTCAGGGGAATACATTTCCCTATGGCTGCATGGAGATGAAAATCTCACGAAACCATAAGTACGGATGTATCTCGAAAGTGATCCACTATCCTGCACGGAGGCGAAAACCTCACGAAGGTGTAGCTTCTCACTCCCACTTAAGGGTGTGACCACAACGGTCATGCAAATACAATGTGTATCAGAATATAGCAACACATGCAATAATACAAACACTTGTAATGCAAAGAGGATTAAATTTTAAAATTTTTAATTTTCGACATTAAGACAAGAGATAATCAATTACACGGCTTGACTCTCTTATTATTCCCCAGCGGAGTCGCTAAGCTGTCGAAACCATTTTTTAAATTGAGTTTTGGAAAATGGGAATCGACTTTAAGAAAAACGAAAATGGGAGTCGCCACCAATCTTTTTAGGTGTGATTGGATCACCTTATAAAATGTTTTGTTTTAAAATATTAATTTTGGTCTACAAAAGTCGAGAAAACGGATTCGAGTCGGTCACACGTGCGAGGAAGGGTTAGCACCCTCATGCGCCCAAAAATTGGTACCTAATTGATTATCAAGTGTCTTTAATGTCGGAAATTTGAAAGTTTTAAGATGCAAACCTCTTTTAATTAGAATGTCTCAATTTTGAAAATTAAGGCTCACTTATTTCAAACGAGTTAAAACATCACATTCAGTAAGTTAGGACGTAACATTTTAAAACCTTCGAAACTAAGCTTGTCTTTCGAAAATTTCTATCTCGAAACAACAAAACGCCATATCCAGTAAGTTAGGACACTATGTTTTGAAATCTCGAAATAATTGTTTAAGTTTTGAAAACTCAAAATCACTTAGAAGGGTGCTTGCCTATTCGAATTCAACGAGAAAAGTCGCAACCCAGTAAGTTAGGGCACTACCTTTCTCGAAGTTTCCAAACATCAAGTATTGTCTTTTATTTTCTAAAACTTTTGAATCTCGTTTTTAATTAATGCATGAAGAACCGTATATATATATTATAACATGTAAGATAGCATTTTACAATAATAGATAACTAAAACATGCATTTAAATAATATGATAGCCATAATATAAAGGTTCTATACTAGATACATAAATATAGCAAATATAATAACATATATATTAAGATATACATAGCATATATTGAAGATGAATAAGTAAAATATACGAACATACAAGATAATAATTAATTTAAAAATGATGCATGATATATAATTAGACATATAAATATATATACACGAAACAAATGCGACAACAAAAAAATAATAATAATAATGTAGTCACATATATATATCAATCAAACAACACATAATAATATTATGAAACTAGCATTAAATATATAAATGATATAAAATATAACAATATATAAAAGATTTAATTCGTATTAAAATATAAAATAAAGTGAGTAATTTTTAAAAAAAATATATATACATAAAATAATATTTAATAATAAATTTCAAAATAAGTCATGTATAATAATATAATATAAGTAGTTTATGTAATAAAAGGTAAATTTTTATAGCATGTAATAAAAATATAAATAATTATAATGAAATATAATATGGTATATATATAATAATAATGTAACAAATATTTTACATATAAAAATATAATAAAATAAATAATAAAATAAAAAATATACAACATATAATGAAATTTATGAATGTATATATAATGTTAAAAATAGTACAAATGAAACAATATATTATTAAATATAACTAACCTTTTTTTAAAAAAAATAATATAAAATAAAAAGGACAAAAATTGGATTTAATTAAGAAATTTGGGGGTTAATTTGCAAAATAATAAAAATTCTGGGCCTGATTGAAATGCGCATTAAAATAGAGAGACTTATTGGGCTATTTGCCCTAATCCCAAAACGACACCGTTTCCCCGAATACGGTTTTAAATCACTGAGAGGGCCAAATTGAAACATAATTAAAACATTAGAACTAAATTAAAAAATAAATAAAACAAAATTAAAAATATAAAAATTGCGAGAGGACCAATTGGGCAATTAACCCATTTTACAAAAACACGTGGATCCTCCCTGGGTAATCAGGTCAACACGTGGATCCTCCCTGGGTAATCAGGTCAACACGCGGATCCTCAAGTCTTAAAACGAAGTCGTTTTTAAGCTTTTTGACTTAAGCCAAAATGGCACCGTTTCTTTTAGGCTATATAAGCCAAACTTGAGGCTTGAAAATCATTTTTACACCAGTTAGAAAAAAAAAGTTTGAGATTCTCTGCAGAGGGGAAGAGGAGTCCCCGGCTCTGGCCTCCGGCCACCAGGTCATATGTGCCCACGCGCTGCACACGCCGTCATGCATGGCAGTTGGAAGGCTAAAAGCCTTCATTTTTCAGGCGAAAACTCAAGTAATTTTTAATATCAACAGTTTTTTAGAAAAATGATTCGTATAAAAATAAAATACCAAAATATAAATAAATCACCTTTAAATAAACTGCTTGAACTTTCTTTTTTGTGAATCTGTATATCCTTTTTATTTTTGTAAAAATTTTCCGATCCCTTTACATTGTATTTTACATCCATTTATATTGTTTACAAATAAATTACAAAAAATTAGTCCCCGATTCCGATTCTGATTTCTTGGCTAATTACTTGCTTCTTTCCTTTTATTGCAGGTTAACGGCGCGATCCTCGGCGGTGGGGCATGATCTATGCGCCAATTGCGGTGTGACATGGGGACTGGAACCACGGCGCTGATGGAGGGTAGCTGAAACGACTGAAGTTGAAGAGGCGTGACCCTTAAGCTGATTGCGGCGCGAACCCTAGCTAGGGTTTCTCAGCTGCTGAAAATAGGTTGGGCCAATTGGGCCAATTAAGTCTTGGGCTAGTTTAGAGTATCGGGGGGTAGGGTGTAAATGGGCCTGCTGGGTAATTCTAATTTTGGGCCTACGGGCTATTGTAAATGGACTATAAATGGACTATTTAATTTTATTTTTAATTAATTTAATTCTTGTAAGCCCGGGTAAATTTGGGCTATTACATTGAGATTTTTCTAAAACTCGTATGAAATTAGTTAAAATTAAGATTTCAAATCATACGATTTTTATGTTAGATTTTAAATTGGTTTTTCAAACGAGTTGATGTAACTTCTCCAGATTTGAGGCCGAGTATGGGGTGTTACATATACAACACAAGTGTATATATTTAAAAATAGCATATAATAAATAATAAAACGTATGGCTTGAAAATAATTAATAATAATAACAAATGAAATATGTACAATATTAGATTTAAAAAATAGATTAAATTGTTTATCATTGTGTTGTCATCAATCCTGAGTCGGTGTTGAGTTAACTTTTAAAGTAATAAAGTGTGTGTAATAAAATTAAAATGAAAAAAAATATCGAAATAAAACTTTAGCTGAATAGTAAATTAAATGTTTTATTAATACAATTGGGTAGGGTTCAAATCCCATCACATGGATATTTTTATTCATATTTTTAAATAAAAAGACTAAAGTACTCTTGAATAATATAACTTATATTAACCATGAAATGACATTTTTGTAATTTCTAATCGAGTTGATAACTTGGTAGAGGGTGACCTTAACTTAGTTAGGAGCTTAAATAATAGTAAGTATGTAACAGCCCGTTTTTAGTCAAATTGGAACAAGAGTTTTGGAACTACAAATCTGAGGTTGAAATATTTATTTTATTATTATTTTAATGTCTACATCATGATAGTACGATTGTGTGAAAATTTCGTTAAGAAATTTTATCATTTGAGTGCTCAATTCGATAAAAAGAACTAAATCGCGTAAAGTGTAAAACTTGAGTTCTATTAGCTAAAGGTGTCTAATAGCTATAGAGCTTTAAAGTGAAGGTCCTTATGTCGTAAATAGCCCATTAATTAGATAATGGATGATATTGGCTTGGCACTATGGAAATTTTGATTAAGTAATAAGGTTAATTAGGTAATTTAGTAATTAAAACTTAAATTAAATAAAACAAAACAAATTTTCTATTCATTCATCTTCTCCATCGAATTTTTGAGGAGAATAGAAGCCATTTTAGGGTTTTCATTTGGCCAAGTTTCTATTGCTCATTTAGGTATGGTTTTTGTCCCGTTTTTAATGATTTCTATGTTTTTGAGATCGTTACAACTTAATCTAGCTAGCGCAGGGACTAATTTGCAAAAATGTTAAAGGTTTAGGTTTTTAATATTGATGAATATAGGTGTATTTTGATGTTTGATGATAGAAAATAAATGTTTGTTGTTAGATAAACAACATTTGTAAAGTGATTTTTGGTAAAATTGTCAATTAGGGATTAAATTAAGAAACGTGAAAATTTTGTCGTAAAAATGTGAAATAAATGAAAAATATGGGCTGCTTTGATAATAAGGGAAATTCGGCTAGCATGGGTAGGGATCTAATTGCATGAAATTGTATTTTTATGAGCTAAGGACTAAATTGTAAAGATGTTAAACTACTAGGGGCAAAAGTGTAATTTTGTAATAATGTGGTTTTTGGGCTAAATTGAATAGAATGTAATTGAATTTGATATTATTTAGATCAAGAAAAATGAAGTTCAGATCTAGATCGGGGGAAAAATAAAGTACTGGACTAGTCGATCCATTTCGTCATTTTTGTGAATTGAAGTAAGTTCGTATGTTAATAAGCATTAATATAATTGTATTTTAAATGCTTTATTGTTGAATTAATTTTGAATACGACCTTACGGATATATTCGACAAAGATTCGGTAATATGAAATCCCGATTGAACCTTAGGAATAGATTAAGATACGAATGACATGACATTAGGGATTACGTGTTTTGGGTGCTGGTACGTACATCCTATTGGTGGCTGAGTTATTCGGCATGTGTTGCGGATTCTCGTCAACTTGTGTGAGCAGCACCGTGTAGCTACGTCATGACCGTCAGCTTGTGTGAGCAGACCCGTTGATAGCTCGAGAGTGAGCATTATATGAGATATGAGATTGAGATAGCTTCGGCTATGTATTGGCACTTAGGGTGCAAGATTCCCGAGTATCTGATATTATTCCAAATGGTTTAGCAGGTATATCAAAGATATGGATGAGTATGAGGTTGATACGGGTTGATACAGGTATGTACATGAACCGCACAAACATTGAATCGAAGAAACTTGTGAATTTCATATCTAACCTTGTGAATGAATATGTGATATATTTGTGGAGCAATGTGAATTATATTATGATATGTTTAATTGTTTAAATTGTATATGCATGGTAAGTTGAGTTTATTACTATACGAACTTACTAAGCTTTATAGCTTACTCTGTTTACTTTTCCATGTTTTATGGTGAATATCGAAGCTTGCTCAGATTTGGGAGTCGTCGGAGATCTCATCACACTATCAAGCTATCATTTTGGTACTTTTGAACTTATGTATTTGATTATATGGCATGTATAAGAATTATGGTCATTTTGGTATATATGTTAATAATGGATTTAGTTATTTGATTTGGCTTGTAAATGATAAATGCTTGGTTATGTGTATAGCCATGTAATTGGCTTATTTTGGCATGTTTTGTGATGTATATATATGTGCAAATGGCTTTTTGTTGTGTGGTTGATAATGGCTATGTAATGCTTGTTGCGGATTGATATTTTGGGTATCAAATAGTTGGAAGTTGAGATTGGTATACTTGTGGTTTTAAGTAAAATAATGCATAATTGAAAGTGTTCAATTAGGTGATTTTGAGATGTGAAATTGGTATGAAATGGAATGGATAATTGTGACTTTTGTGTGCCTCGTGGTTGTTAGTATTGAATTGGCATAAATTAAACTTGTTTGAGATTGGTTTGAATGTCTATTGATACTATGTTATATGCTATTTGATGATTTTAGGTGGATGCAATTTGGGTGAGAAAGATGGTTTCGTAAATAGCCTATTTTTGCCCACATGGGTAGAGACACAGGCGTGTGTCTCAGCCGTGTGACACACGGTCAATGACATGACCGTGTGTCCCCTGGTGTTTAATTAGAAACTAAGTTAGTATACTTCACACGGCCCAATACACGGGCGTGTGACTTGGCCATGTGACATAAGTTAGTATACCCTATAGTTTTGGCACGGCCTAACACACGGCTTGGCACACGGGCATGTGTGGCCATTTCAAAGGGCACACAGGCTAGTCACACGGGCTTGTGTGTTGGCCGTGTGACCCAAGTTAGAGAGTTACATGGGGTCAGACCCGGCTATGTGATCCCATTTTGAATGTCTACACGGCCTGTGACACATAAGTGACACATGGCCGGGCCACACGGGCGTGTGTCCCCTGTATTTTGAAAAATTTTCTAAGATTTCCAAAAATTTTCTAAGTTATCGGTGTAGTCCCGAACCACTTCTAATGCATGATTTGAGCCTCGTAGGCTCGTATTAGGGACTATATGACTGATTGTGAATGACTTTTATTTGGAATTGGAAAATGTATGTGAAATGTATGATTGATTATGAAATAAGTCTGGTAATGTTTCGTAACCCTATTCTAACGACAGATATGGTTAGGGGTGTTACAAAGTATATAGATATACAATTTATGGAAGTAATGAAGTGTGCATAATAAAATTAAAATGTATAAAATAATCAAAATAGAATTTTAGTTGAGTGGTAAATTAAGAGTTTTACTAATGCAATTGGTTTGAGTTCAAATTCTACCATGTGCATATTTTAATTGTTTTTTAAATAAAAATACTAAAGTACTTTTAAATAATATAACTTATTTTAATTACAGAATGACATGTCCATAATTTTCCTAATTGAGTAAGTGACTCGATTGAGAGCCACACCAACTTATTTTAATTACGTGTCATCTCAAAAGGCACCATTGACTCTACATTGACTTCCTAAGTATGATTACCCATCCTACCTCAAATGAAACCATCCACCCAAGCTTAAGGGTGAATGATATCCTAATGTGACATACTTCTAAGGAAATAAGGAGGCTATGTAGGCTTAACTATCTCGTACTGATAGAGTCTCATGATATTGTTGGGTCTGGTGCCTTAAGTGTAGTATTTTTGTTTATGTACACTTGTATTTTTTGAATAAATTGGTTTAATAATAATATTCATCAATCACATTAATACCCGTTATATATTATCCTCAATGGTTTTTGCACGCAAAGCAAAATGAAAGTAAATCTTAATTCATTGGTTATCTAACATTTGACTAATACTAAGCGATATCACATGGTTGGGTCGTAATATGGAAAGACAATTTATATTAATAGATAACCTAAACATGTTTTTAATCTAATTGAAAATGAGTAAACCAATTGAAAGGCTAATATGTTATATGTTGTCTATTAAGTTCAATCGGGGAGATGTTTTATCTTGAGCATCAAAACGAATGACTCCCAGAAGATAGAGACATAGATGTGACTGACTGGACTGGCATACCTTATGATATTTGTAGTGTGGCATACCTTAATCCTGAGTGAATGATGAATTATGTATGCAAGACTTGTATACTTTGATGTAACTAAAAGCATGGGTTCAAATAGATACTGAACCGAAAGCTAGTGTGTAATAGGCCAATTTTGGCCTGGCCTAATTTACAAAATAAAATAAAAAATAAACATAATAAATAAGCCTAATGTCCCAGTCTATTTACAACAAATTTAAACCAAAGTTGCCAAGCCCAACAAGCCCAAAATTCTAGAAACCCTAAAGCCCAACTAGCCCACAACCTTAACTAATTTTCAGCCAAAAAAAAAGAAAAAGGGAAAACCCTAGCCTCCTTCAGCTTAACCAGCGCCGCACGCCACCCTCGCATCTGCCACCGCCGTTCGGCTTGCCTCCACGTGCCTGTGACACTTGCAAGACAAAGCAAACACGCAAGTAAAAGAAAATAATGGATAAGAAGACAAAAAACATTGGTAAACAACATGAAAACGACAACAAAATGAAGAAAACAAGACAAGCTTGTATTCGGCTATATAGCCAAAGAACAAAAATTTTAAAAAAGGGGGGGGGAACCGATTGTATTTGGGGGGTTTTCATTTCTTTTCTTTTTTTTTGTCTTCGGATTTTCGAATAGAAAGAAATCAAAAAAAGATCGAATATTCTAAGGTGATTTGCGTTTGATATATTCTATTTATTTATTTTTACTCTTAAGTTTTTTTCTTGGTTTCTCTTTATTTTTTATTTATATATACGAAAATAAAAAAGAGAGAGTAGAGGCTCACCTTAGTCGTTTGGTCTTCTCGTTGTCGGAAAAGCCCCTCTCCGGTGTTGAAAGCGTTCTAAGGAGAGGACAAAAAGTCCTCCTTTTTACACTTTTCGGGCTAAGAGGGCTTTATCCTCAAACCCATTTAAAAAAAAAAGTGGGGAAAAGGGGCCCTTTTTGCATTCTCCGGCCACCGTGTACGGCGCCGCAGTCATCGGCGACCAACGACCGCTACGGTGGTCCGGTGCTCAGACCACGGCCGGAGGGGGATGCGAGAGTGAGTGAGTGAGAGAGCTTCTGAAATTTTTTTTTAAATGAAACAGAATGAGTATTTTTTTTGTCAAAAATTGGCTTTTATAGCTTAAGCAAAACCACGTTGTTTCACTTGGGATGTTTTAGCGCCAAAACGGCGCTGTTTGGCCATGACCCGCGCGACCCGACCAGCTCCAGGGGGGATCCGCGTGTTTTCGCTAAATGGGCTATTTACGCCCGTGGTCCTTCCGCATCTTCGGTTTACTTCAATTTAATCGCTTTGTTTACTATTTTATTTTATAAATTTGACCCCATGATTTTGTTGAGCTTTCCAATCGAGTCCTTGACCCATCGGCGCGCTAGAACACGGACGCGTGTCTGAAGTTTGGGTTATTTGTCGAATCGGCCCTCGATAGTTTAAGCGCACTTAGTTTTGGTCCTTAGTTACTTTTTCTGTCAATTATAATTTATACCTTAAATTTTAATTCGATTGCAGCTTGGTCCTTAACCTGTTTAATTCATTTATTTATTTATTCATTTTTAACTGCTATTATTATTCATTTTGAGTTTTTTTAGTCATTTTATTATGACTTATTATTATTATTATTATTATTCTTTTTTGAACATATCGTGTATTTTAAATTATTATTAATTTTAAATATTTTACATATTGTGTCTTTTAAACTATTATATGTATTATTCATTTTGAAATTTTTATATACATCTTTGTATTTTAAACCATTATGTATCTATACATATGTATTATTTATTTTAAATTTATTATATGCTATTTAATTATATTATTTTATATGATATCTGTGTTAAATTATCTTATTATTTATTATAAATCTTTCTACTGCTATTAATTTTAAAATTTCATATGTTATTTATATTAAACTTTTGTATATATCTTTTATATGCTAATGATTTTAAATTCTTTTTATTGTTATTTATTTTGAACTTCCTATATATTACTTATTTTAATTTTTTTTTATCTTAAAACTTTACTTTGGATTATATTTATATATAAATTTTCATTTAAACTGTTTTTTGTATATTGTTTATTTTAAATTTCTCATTTATACATTATTTATTTTAAGCTCTTTTATATGTATTTTAAAATGGTCCCTTTTTTCTATTTTACTTTGTGTATTATTTATCTTAATTTATTTAACACATTATTAATTTGAAATTTGCTTTATATATTATTTTATTTCAAATTGTTTTATATTTTATTCATGATAAATCTTTTTCATACGTCATTCATTTTGAACCATTCTTTGGTATTATGAGTTTTAAATCTTAATTATTTCATTTATTATCAATTTTAAACTTTTATCCTATTTACTTTGAATCGTTTTTCGCATGTTATTTTACTTCGTTTGTCTTTGATTATTGATGGTTATTAAAAAGTAATATACATTGTGAATATTGCCATTACATGTACTAGAGATTATTTATCTTTATATTGTGACATTCATTAATATTGTATCTAATTTGTGTTTTATTATTCCATGCTCTATTTTACACTTTTGTTTTACTTAGCTCAAATCATATTATTTCATATATTATTGTTTCATAGTGCCCATTAGTCTTTTGTGTTGCTATCTTAATTTTATTTGTCTATGTTTGACAACTTGTTATAGTTTTATTCTGATTTGTTTCTTTAAGTAGCTATTTTTTTTAGTTTTCATTATTTTGATTATTATTGTTTGGATGTGAGCTCATTGCTATTGTGTACGTTAATTTGTTTTTTTTTTCTTATTTTTTTTATATTATTTTCATTCATTAATAGAGTTAGTTATCCATGTATATTGTTCTATGTTTATAATTAATTTCGCCTTTCATTCGCAAGTGTCACATTATAATTCTTAACTTATTGGTCCAAAATTAATGATTCCACTTTATTTCAAGTCAAATTAATGTATTTTGAGTCGACTTTATAAAATGAAAGCGATGTTTGATGTTTAGAAATTCGAGAAATTGTGCCTTACGTGCTGGGTTTCGATTTATCGTTTGACCGAACAACTGAATATCCTTTTTAAAATTTCAATGCATGAGTTTTGGAAATCATGAGATGATTTTGGCATCGAAGGTTTGAAATGTCGTGTCCTACGTGCTGGATATGATATTTTATTTCTTCGAAACAAGAGAATCTTAATATCCATTTCAAGTTATCCAAATATTCATAAGAAGGGATCGTATTTTAAAACTTATTTTAAAAATTTTTTAACTTTCGACATTAAGACGTTAATTAATAAAATTGGTACCAATTTTGGGCGTTACGAGGGTGCTAATCCTTCCTCGTACGTAACCAACTCCCGAACCCATTTTCTCAAGTTTTGTAGACCAAAAATGTCGTTTTAGTAAACTAAAATGTTTTAACTAAACAAAGGTGATCCGATCACACCTAATAAAGATTGGTGGTGACTCCCGTTGTTTGTTTTCGTTTTCAAAACCAAAGTCGACCCCGTTTTTCAAAAAAATGGTTTTGACATAGTGCATTTGGTATACAACTTCTGCAGTATGTAGCATTATTCACAATAGTGGAATTCATAACTCAAGAAATGGGTAAATGGTATTCTCTCATTGACATTACATGATAAATGAAAAGTAAATCTGGTTACAGGACGTTTGCCTTTGTGATAAATGATTTGATTATTATTTGATAGTAACTAGCTTTTCATGACGAAAGATGTAATGGTTACCATGAGATAAAATAGGATTATATTGGGAGAACGAGTTTATCCCAAAGTGATTAAGGATATTCCATGAGGGTAATACACTTATGACAAGGTCACTGGACAAGCACTGATTGAGTAGTTTTCGTAACTGTATGTAATTAGGGAAAGCTCAATCCCAATAATATAGTGGAATAACTTCGTGACTAACTGAGTTAATAATTAATAGACAAAAAGTTGAAACTTAATTATAAATCATTTAAGCCCTAATTACATATGTCCAATCGGTCCCTCTGTTAGCTTGTTGAAACTAGAAATGAATTGATATAGAATCAAATGAATAAAAATGGATAGAAATGATAAAGATAAAGAAATGGGCTACATTTGGAAACGAATGTGGTTTCTCATTAAGTATGGAAATGACCTGAGAATTAATTTAAGTTTTTTGAATTAGTATTTAACCAAATAATTGAAGTTCAAAAAATGAAATTAAAATATTTGGTCATCATGAATTCGTTGAATATAAAAATTAAATATATTTTCTCATAGATTCTTTGACAATAAAGTTGGCATGATTTTAACGGATTTAGAATTGAGCTGAGAAATTTATTTAACTAGAAAAATAATTTATTTAAATTAATTTAATAAATAATTTGAGAAATAGAAAAATATATATTGGGTTGGATTAAATTATAAAGTGTTGGGGTTAAAAGTTCAAAAAACATATATAATTAGACTAAATACAAAGAAAGGCCCCAAACCCCTCATAATACATACGAGGGCTGACAACCCTAGTATATTTAACTAGGGTGTGCCACCCCTCTCTCCTAGTAGAATAAGGAGACTAGTTTTTCTATCAAATAAATATTATTTGTATTCTACGCATTTAACCATGATTTTTTTATCTCCCCCTATAAATAGATGACACTGGTAGGGCTAAAAAAAACAACTTTGAGGTATTGTTATTTTGCTTGAAAATAGTGAAAATTTATTTTATAAGTATAAATTCCTTTTTTTTTTTGGGAATAACAATTCTACTGGTTTCTATATATAAATAAAGATTTACTTTCCTATTGAAAGTAAGAAAATTATTTTTGGTTGTGTTTGATTCGTGATTGTTTGAGCCCACAATTGAAGCAATTCTTGGTACAAGAATAGCGGAGAAGACCGTTTGATTGAAAGCAGAGAACGTCAAGGATCCGTCTCACACAAAACACAAATACTTTTCGAGAAAAGTTTATTACTATAAATATCATAAATCAACTCTGTTTTCAAATTTTTAATTTTTGGCTGTGACAAAATATCGTTTTCAAATTGGATTTTTTCCAATAAATATGTGCCAAATGTATATCCAAACCTGAGATACCCACGAATAAGGGGATCCCTCTTATGAATATATTAGATAAAAATGAACATGGGATCAACCTTTTTAATACCCTAAAGTTACTCTGAGCACTTGTCTTCTCGATCCACTTGTCCTTGTATTGGTTTTCGGCCTCTACAGGTGAATCGATCTCCTTTACCCCACCTTGACCCCCTTCTTGCTCCTCCTTGCCCTCTTCCCTTATTGTATTCGGTATTAACAAGTACTCCTGAATAATTTAACTTATTTTAATTGAGAAAGGGTATTTTCGTAATTATTCTAACTGAGTCGGTGACCCGATTAAGGATTACACTAACTTAGTCAAGATCTTAAATAATAGTATATATTTACATAACATTTTGATTTTTTAAGGTCAAATTTCACAATTAGTCTCTGTACTTTAATTTGGTAATTTTTAGCCTATGTAATTTTAAAAAAATTTAGTTATCACCAATCAATAAATGTTTTTTAAGTTTCACTGATACAAGACAACACAATTACAACACATGGTACGTACAATTTGCCAGTACAAGTATAAATATATGTCCGACCAACTACAATGGTATATAAAATTAATCAAAAAATGCACAAAGGACGAAGAACCAAACAAAATTCGGAAAGAAACCAGACAAAACCCAAATGATAAACGTTAAATTCTTTAAGTTAAGTTTTGCTATTTCCAAAATTTGATGTGCCAAACATGTTATCACATGTGTAAGATCATGTAAGCTTATTACTTCCACATATTACTCACTAAAAATTTAATTAGTTGATTAACGATAGTCATTTGCATCAACATTGATATTTCAAATTAAAAAATGTACGTTTTAGAATAAGCTAATTGGAGAATATGGATCAAATACAATTATGTGCATGATATAAGACTACTAATCAGAGGGGATCCTTTTAGAGGCCTAGTGGTACCTTGGTCCCCAAAATTTTGGGAAATATTAATTTTTGAAAAATCTCATTAATCTAAAAAAAAAATTTCAACGAGACCTCCAAATTTTTTAAGCCTCTTCCTAAAATTTTTACTAAATCCCTAAAACCTAGTCTTAAGATCCACTACTGCTAGTAATTGGATTTAACCAAAAGAATATAACTATTATTGTTTGGATTAAAAGTAAAATTTAAAAATTTAAAAAGTATAAAGACTAAAATTGAATAATTCAAAAAGAATAAGATTAAAATTGATAAAATTAAAATATAAGAACTAAATTTACAACTCTAGTAAATTACCTAGGCTAATAGTAGAATTTAACTTTTTTTAATGATTTGCTACTTGTTTAGTTGAGCTCACTTTGTAAACTAAAACTACTACCCTAAAGTGTTGGATGATACAACTCAAACGGGCCTGGTTTAGCTAACAATCGGATTAAAATAAACGAGCAATTCTGACCCAAAACTTATAAGCAAGCGAATGAAACTGCGACACGTAATCTCAGTTCATCAATGCAGCCAGGAAAACAATAAAAAAATGGACAGTGACTTCCCCCTAAACTCACGACCTCCGTAACGCTAACATCTACTGTTCCTCCCAAAAAACAAGCCCAGTCAAACATCTCTCGATCGGAAAATTGGTCCACTCGCCCTCGCACGCGCTCTTTAGTCTCCTTGATCCCAACAGAATAACAAACCCAAAACCCCAAAAAGTACGACAAGTTCAAAATCCCCAAATATCCACCAAACCCTAGATAAAAGCTCAACATCTCGGGGAAGACTGAAGTTTTCCACGAGAGAATCTCTCGGTAAAGGGAGAAATCGCCGCCGAATATGGCGTCGTCGACTTCAAATTCGCGAAATTCGGATCTATCCCGACGCTCTACTACTTCTTCCTCTACAAAACCCCAACTTTTCACCGATCAAAAAACCAACGACGATAACGAAAACAGATTGAGCTCTACAATGACGGTCGATGGCATCCTCCGAAACGTTTACTCGGCAGCTCCGTCGACGGAGACCACTCTGGTTGACGCTTCCATAACTTTGATCGACGCTCCAATTCCGAATTCGGTCTCTGATAATCCTGAAGTTCCTCAGGTTCAAACCGTCGCGGATTGTAATAATAATGTGGCGAAGAGTGTAGATGAGGTTTGGAGGGAAATTGTATCAGGCGAGAGGAAAGAGATCACGATGAAGGAGGAGGTGCCCGACGAGATGATGACTTTGGAGGATTTCTTGGCGAAGGCCGGTGCAGTGGAGGAAGCGGCGGCCGTTGCGTCGGCGGAGGTTAAGTTGCATCCGGATAGATTGAGTGGTGGAGTCTACACGTTTGATCCGGTGGGAGGGGGTGCGTTTCAAATTCTGGATAAGATGGAGGGGTCAATTGTTGGGCTGGGGAACGGGATGGAAGTTATGGGAAGTGGAGGGGGTGGAGGGAGAGGGAAGAGAGGAAGAGGGGTTTTGATGGAGCCGTTGGACAAGGCTGCCCAGCAGCGCCAGAGAAGGATGATTAAGAACAGGGAATCTGCTGCCCGGTCTCGGGAAAGGAAGCAGGTATTAAATAGATTGATCTCTTTTGATTGAATTTTGGCAATGTTATTAGCCTTTTTTTTCCTAAAGTACAAAAAAAAAAAAAAAAAAAAAAACTGGTGTTTTATTTTTCTCTCTTAATTGCAGGCATACCAAGTTGAATTGGAATCATTAGCTGTGAAGCTGGAAGAGGAGAATGAATGGCTGTTGAAAGAAAAGGTATTGAATTTTGTTCTCAAATTTGATCACCTTTGGTTTTATGATTTCAAATAATAATAAGAATGGTTAATTTTCCATACTAAAGGTGGGAAATTTTTTTAATCTCAAACTCATTGTGTATCGCATGTTCTCAGTGTAGTTGCAATTAACTTCATCTAGTAGGGACACTAGCATTATCTGCCACTGGAAGGATTTTGTTTTAAAGCTAGGAGCTTTTGTTTTGATCAACTTTTATTTCCAAACATCCAAAGTTGGTAATAACTATACTTGTTTTTTTTTTTTCTTTCCTTTTTTAGCATTGCTGGGTTTAAGTGGCTTGATGCATCTACCTACAATAATTTTCACATTGATCTCTTTGATTCTACTTTAATTTCCTTGGCCTCTATGTCCATGGCCTTTGTTGGATTTGGTTAGTGATTATTGGCTATATGAGTTTCCGAGTTACTTGTAAGTTATAATCTCATTTTGTGGTGTTCCCTCACTTGGCAGTCTTACATCATCTTTCAGCTTCATGTGTTCTTTAGAATTTTTTTTCTTTTATATAGACTATAGAAAATTTTATTTATTTGCTATACAATGTGTTTATAGACTATGGTCCTTTACATGGGCACATGGATGCATCCTACACTATTTTATGCATTTAAATTTAGAAGCCTAGCATTTTCAAGAACTTAAAATGTTTATATTCACTGTAAATGCATTTATCCATTTACGGGCTGCTTTAATGCTTGGCGCTGAAGATAGCTTGAATTTGAATTCCCTGGATTGCCATTGTTGCATATACTCAATTTAGCCAATGACTGGCTGTTGCTTTTTATTTATAGGGCTAAGTTTTGGCTTCCTCCACCATTGTCATTTATGTTCCATTTCTTCTAGTTTCTCCTTGTATTATGTTACTTGAGTATGTTGCTGGGGCCAATTATTCAAACACATGCAAACTTGCATCCATAGAAACTCACTTATATTAACCACACTTAAAAATGAAAAATTCATTCAATGCATGATATTTCTTGCACTTATGCTCATTTCATTAATCATATTTTACCCAGAGAAGGACATTTCTCGCTCTTGTTATGCCTCATATATGAGTTGTTAAATCAATTGCTTTGAAGGAACTAAGTTAGTTTTATCTTTTACCATCTTGTTTTTTTATATATATTCTGTTTTCATGTCCTGTGTCCCAATTCCTAGCAGCTTAGATTTTAGGCTTTCTTTTTGTCCTTTGTTTCTTAGTTACAATGTTTTAAATTTTAGGACTACTATCTTGTAGAGTAAGTTAATGCTTCATGCTTTCTATTTGACTGTACTGTAACTTCTATGTTAATGCATTGCAACGGTCCTTCACTTCACTGGATTTTTATGTGTATTTGTCTAACTGAAATTAAATACTTGCAGGCTGAGAGAACTAAGGAACGATTTAAGCAGGTAATGAACCGCTGCTTTTATGACAGCATTAAGTTTTAGATTAATGGTTAATCAGATTCAATGGGATTGGTCAAATAAAGTAGTTTGGAGCGTAATTGGAACAATCAATATGTTAATGGGATATTAAAGAGGGAACTTTTTAAGAGTAATCTATTGCACTAAATTTCTAGGATCCTGTTGTTAATAGGAACTTAAAGAACTGAGAATGTCTACCTTTTCTGTTTCCAACAAGTAGCATAATTTGATTTAAATATGCAAGAGAAGTGTATTTATTTCTGGTTGAACTTGGACTGTTTTTTAGCCTCTTATATGTAACTTGGCTTTAGTAGTTGAGTTCTCAAACAATACCTGAGTGAGAAATGCAATTATGGATGACAGAGAATACTGCAATAAGCTGTGCCTATTAAGTTCCTATAGGAGTTGCTTATCATGTTGATATGTACTGCAGCTTATGGAGAAGGTGGTTCCAGTTGTGGAGCAGCGAAGACCACCGCGTATGCTACGTAGAGTTCGATCTTTGCAGTGGTAGATATTATTTTCTTGAGATTTGAGTGAGGCAGAAGGGAAAATACCTAATCTGACATAGGGGAGGAAAGGAATGGGGTAATAGAAAGGGGCACCATTAAATTTATCTTCGTTTGAATAGCTATTCTAAAGCTGATAGTTGTCTAGAGCAGTCGTGGTTCATCTTCGTCTATAAACAAAACATAAAGTGATTGGAAGCGAAGGAAAAATTCCTTGTTATTGCATAGAAGATTTTGTGGCAAAGGATTGTAGGGGAGGAGGCATTAAGTTGATTTATATAGGTAATGATGGGTTGTTCCTCCTGCAGCTGCATGTGCAATAAGGAGCAAAGGATTCTAGAATAGTGTACTGTATTTATGTGGTGACAACTTATGGCAGCCCTTTTGACAAGAATTTAGAAAAGGTCAGTAATGATCTGTTTATATTATTAGTTAGAGTTTTTGATTTCTGATGCCTTGATTAAAATTATGTGCATGAATGATGCGAAGTGTTTGATAAAGGCCTTCTTCGGACAGCTCCTTCCGGATGCTCTTTTTTAATTTTATATTAGAGGTGACAGTCAAGTAGGTTTGGGTATTTTTAATGGATTATGGGTTCCGGTTCATTTTGTCACACCTCTAATTACGAGTCCTTAGAAACAAATCAATAATCCATTCTTTTTTCTTTTTTTTTTTTGTTCAAAATACGGTAGAATTCTCATAAGAGAACATGTACAAATATGAAAATCACCCTAATCGTGAGGTGTGGTAAGATTGCTCATCTCATTCCTTAATTATATGGTTGGGGGTTTGATATCTGCTTGTGGGAAAGTAACATATTATGGGTAGTCGTTTATCACCTCATTCCTTAATTATATGGTTGAGGGTTTGATCTCTGCTCGTGGGAAAGTAACATATTATGGGTAGTTGTTTATCACCTCATTCCTTAATTATATGGTTAGGGGTTTGATCTTTGCTTGTGGGAAAGTAACATATTATGGGTAGTCGTTTATCTTTTTGGAGAATACTTGCGGCAAGGGGATTAATTATTACTATCAGCGGTGGATATCTTGATTACAACAAAAAAATAAAAACCCAAAAAAAGCTCAAATAAAAATGAGTAAGCCAACTGGCTTAAAATGGGTGAGAGCTCAGTTCTAACAAACCCTGAAGTAACAAGCAAGTAAAACCTAGCCACTACGGAGGAGATTTAAAAGGGAGGTTGGAAGATGGAGGTTGAGGTGGATTGGATGTACTTACCATTGGCATGTAATGCCTTTGGTAGGAAGTCATGTCACAGTAACTCGTAAAAAAGCACCAATGAGTATGACCACCTTGGCTTGAAGGAGAATCGGCGATTGGAGGGAAGAGGTCGTGGCCATCACATCAGCCTTCACGTTTCAAACCAAGGAGGCCAAAGTGGTAAATGTGCAGCCAAAACGTTGGGGATGCGAGAGGAAGCCAAACGGATCAAGCTCTATGCTTTGGACAAAAGGAGAGGAGTCATCACAAGCGGTTAGAGACAAGTATCTCAAATGGTCGACGAAAGAGAGGGAGCAAAGTCCATAGACTATGTGACGGAAGAGAAGGGAGAAAAAATCGAAAGCAAAAAAAAGAAGCCAGACATTGATGGCCAATCGCCCGATGGTCGAAAAGAAAAGAGGGGAGGCGCGCTTAAAGAGAAGGTTTTTTATTATATCTATTTAAAAAAAAACAATAATAAACCTTTATTTCCCTATTGAAGTTATCATGGAAAATATGATATCATTGGGATCAGAAAATCAGGAAGATTTTCTTCTGTTCTTTTATAAAGAAAATCCAGAAGATTTTCTTCATGAGCAACTAAGGGTTGTTTTTCCTCACAACTTTAAAGTTGAAATATTCTGTATAGTAATATTTTGGTATGAAATACATTGACCAATTAATAAAGAGTGACCAAAGTTGAAGCAACTACTTAAGTATTTAAATATTAGAAAATTTAAAAAAAAAACTTAGATTTTAAAAAATATATATTCTAGAAAATTTGTGATCAATTTTAATTTTTTTCAAAAATCCTAAAAATTCAAAAAAGAATAAATAAAAATGTAAAAAAGAAAAAGAAAAAGTTCAACTAAGAAATAAAGCCTAGAAATTAAAAAACAAAAAAAATTAACATTAAAATTTTAAAAATAAAAAAATAGATTTCAAAACTATTCTAAATTTTTTAAAAATTACAAAATATATATGTTTTTAAAAATTGATATTTATGAAAAATATTTAAAATTAATGGTGGGTCAACATAGTCAACCGAGGTCAGATCAATGGTGGATAAATGGTCAGCCAAAGTCAAATATGCTATTTAAATATTTAATGCCCTAGTAAGTATTTCGGAATCCATTTGGGTTTTATGAACAAGAAGAACCAATTCTTTCAACATATCAATCGCATGCATATGCCAAATTAGCGGGATGAAAATGCATACTATTATCTGTCGTTGGTTAGTTAGTTGACTTTAATCAGGTCAACTCTTGCGTCACTCCCCCCTCTACTCTCTATCCTATGTTCAGGCATCAAAATCGACACTCAATTCATTTGGCAGAATCGTACAGTCCTTTTGGTGGGGACATAATCCTATTAAACGTGGATTACACCTAAGTAAATGGGAGCATTTTTCGGTGGCCTCGAAATTCGTCAATCCCAGATACCGGATGATGCCCTTCTAGCTAAGCAAGCAGGGAGCATACTTAATAACCCACAGGGGTTTATGTAGAGAATTCTTTTGCATGTAATAGCCAAATCAACCGATTATCGGACCTGAAGAGAATCTTCTGAGGACGAGATATTTGTGCTCGGGGATTGGAAGTTCAAATCTGGAATGGAAACCGAGTGTCGATAGTTCACCATACAATATACTTAGCAAAATCTACAAGGATTGCTGATTACGAGCATACGTCCATAGGGTCATTTATCAGGGAATCCAACTATAATCTGAGAGCAGTTGCATGAATCTTGGGCACTTGAACCATCTTCCGGGGTATTCTCAGTGTTGAACTCCAGAGATCGCTTTGTATGTAAATATAATTATACTGGGGAATTCAATGTTAAAGAAGTGTACAGATTCTTACACCTCCAACACCTGAAATCTCAAGCTTCCTTTAAAATCGTTAATTTTTCTTTGGAAAATCATCAATCGATGCTTGCCAATTAGATAAAAAAAAAAATTAGTAGAGAAGATACTAGGCCTTGACAGCACATGCTCAATGTGCCACGTTGAACAGGAAACCTTGGATCATTTATTCCACACATGCACGTTTGCACGCGCTGTTTGGTTTGGATCGAATCCTGAGATATGAGTTGATAGCACTAACATTCCTCACCTCGGCGATCGGGCGATATAGTGGATAAATGATGTTGGTTGCCGATAGAATGGGTCGGTGGATTTCGTGAAGAAAAATGTGATAACTGTCTGGCAGATATAGAAGCACAAAAATCATGTATGTTTTTTTTGGTATAAAACCAAATCCTACCAAAGTTTTAAAATGTTATTAGTTGTCAGTAACATATCAATTTGCTGCTAATAAAAAACAAGTCGACACCAATACTTCGCCCGATAGTAAGTTGGCAATTAATGTCAACTGAACTCCTGAGATGAACCCTACCTAAATGCTAGGAGTAGCTGCAGCGTTGGACTTTACTTTATGGTCAACCATAGCACGGGAATACTTGCGGGAGCCATTGGAATAACAGGGCTAGAAATTCAACCCCTCTCTCTTCGTATGGACTCTAAGTTCCACGATAGGCTAGTTCTTTTCTAACATCTCCTGGTTAAATTGGAAACTGTCCAAATTACCCAAGGAAATATCATAACGACCGAAAAAAAAATAGGCTTCAATCATCTCTAGGCAGTCCGCTGTTCACTAGAAGTTAGAACCGCTATGGGAAGACATTTGCTCCCTTTTAAAGTAGATCCGCCTAAGGGTGCAAAAAGGTTACCATCCGATGGACTTTCTCATCGAGAGAGCGGCAATGCAAACCTCGACAAGTGGTTCTAATATTCCCTGGCATTAACTTGTTCCTCGTTTATGATTTTGCCCTTTAAAAAAAAAAAAAAAAATCTTATGGGGCACTTGATTTGCCTAATCTTAGTTTAGGTTCCGTAATAAGTTTACGGGAATGTAAATTATTAGTAGAATATGAGATTATCTTGTTTTGTTCATTTGGCTGGAAGGTAAGATTTAGGTGTTTGGTAGATGAAATGCAAGATTACCTAAAAACACATTTTACTCAATTCTCTTTGTTATAGAATTTTTTTTTAACAAGTTTAGTTTCTTTAATATCATGTATAGTTTGAGGGCCAAATTGAGCATTAACCCTTAAAAATGTTACGTGGATATATATAATTTGAATGTCTAAGGGATCTTAGAGATGTGACTTCCTACTTCTTTTAGGTTTGCCTTGCTTTTTGCTTTTTCTGACATTATAAGATAATGGTCAAATTTCAATTTTGGCCTCTATGCTACATTGAAACCTGAGATTTAGTCTACACATATACTTTAATTTTTGACATAATTGATCATTCTACTTTTATAATATCATTAGTTAATCTAAATACTTAATATTGTTAACTATTTCAATCAAAATATTGACATCAATTTTTTTAAGAACACTATTTCAATAAACAGAGTTGTTTTACCATGTCAAGTTCGAATGGTTGTTTTTAAGAAAAAAATTCACATTAGCATTTTTAATATTATTTTTTTTGTTACATGACTATCAAATGTTTTTTTTTTAAATTTCAAAATGTCATACCGATGAGTTTAATAGAAAAATTTTAACAGTGATAACAATTGAACCTGAATTTTTATATCTGAAAAATAAAAAGATTATATTCTTATAAGTAAAAGTAGGAGATTAAATCCTAAATAGGATAAACTACAAAAATAGTCACTTTTGTTGGCTTCAGATTACATTTTAATCACTTATGTTTGAAATGTGACATTCTAGTCACTTACGTTATCATTTTGTTACAAAATGGTCACTCTACCATTAAGGTCTGTTACCTCTTTAACGGTAGTCTTATGTGGCAGTTCAAATGGGTTTTTAAATGCCAACTTGGATGTCCAGTTATTGGGATGAAAATATGTTTTTAATTAAATAAATTTAATTTTGACTGCCACGTATGACCGCCTTTAGGGAGGTAACGGAGCTTAACGGTAGAGTGACCACTTCGTAACAAAAATATAACGTAAGTGACTAAAACGTAATATTTCAAACATAAATAACTAAAATATAATCTGAAATAAACAAAAGTAACTATTTTTATAGTTTACCCTTTCTAAATATTCAAAGTATATACAACCTTAAATCATATTTTTTATCTTTTTACTCTGTAATTCAACTAAAAAACGCTAAATATGAGTTAAAAACCATACTAATATAAATTTAAATTAAAGAAACAAAATTAAAAACCAAATATGGAATGAAATCAACTGAAAGTATATTAATTGGAACCCAACAATACATACTTTTCTGTCTTAAAATTGAAGTTGACACTCAGAATCTTAGGGTGTAAAATTGACAGATCATTTTACCTCATATTAAAGTGATTTCTTGCTTTTTAACAATTGTCTCTTGACCATATTTTAATGCATTTAATTTGATTTCATTCCATCAGATTTCAGAATTTCCCAAACAATTCTTAGGGTTTGATTTTCTTTTAACATTATTTTCATATTCTATACTAAAAATAATATATTTTAGCGTACTCCAATTCACATCTTCTTACATTGATAATAATACCAATACTGATTAAATTAAAACTTAATCGACTTTAAAATTATTTTTAAAAAATAAAATTAGAGTTGAACCCATCCGTATTAGCAATATTTTAATACAAAGTGTTGTATTATTAAATTTGATTCTGTTGGCAGTAAAAAGAAATGATACATCATATTATCAGACCTCGACTAATATAAAATCTTAAAGGGCGTAAAGCAAAGTTTACACTCAAAAAGCAAATTGGATTCCCTAGCAACCTAGAAAGAAAAATTAAAATAATTATTTGAAGAAAAAGATAATCACTGAACTAATCATTTTAGAATAATAAACCCCATCATTTGTACCATTTCCATTTGCCAATTGCCTTTCTTTTTATCTTTGGATATAACACCATATAAATACACATTGGAATATGATATCATATCTACATTCTTACCGATCATTATTTATCTCTTTTTTAAAAGGTAAAAAAAAAAAAGTGAAGGAGGTAAGTTTTTTCCACAAACAAAATGATGCTACCTTTTACTGTCTAAAATAATACCAAAAAGAAAAAAAAAACCCTAACACTACACAATTAGCTCCAATATATCCCATGTCTCATTGTCTGTCATCCAATTCCAAACTCTCCTCCCCATGAAATGCTCTAAGTAATCACTCAAAGGACTGTCTCTCTTCTAAAGCTAATATCTGAAATTAATGGAGAGAATCTTCTTCTCCATGTTAATCTTCCTCTTCCAATTCTTCTTGCCTTCACAGTCTGCAACAATCATGGTGAGTGGCGTTTCACACTGGGAAAACCCTACTGTTCATGTTGGAGACTCAGTAAGTAAGTGTTTCTTCTGCTACCATCAACTCCAACAACAAGTTTAATATTTTGGGGTTTTTTTTTTTATTTTTTATTTTTTTGGTTGTATATTTACTCAGTTTTCAAGCATAAGTATCAGTACAAGCTCTACATTTTCCAAAACAAAAATGCCTTCATTCTCTGCAATTTCACTCAGGCTTCCCTTCTTACCAACCCCAACTCCTCCTCCTATGAGGTAATCTCACTTTCCATATACCATTTGTTTGCATAATTATTGGTCTTAGAAACTAGTTGTTCATTTAGCATTTATAAATTGGTCTTCAGATGTTTTTTTTTTTTGAACTTATAATTGGTCTTCAAGATTGAGAAAGAAAGAAAAAGATTAAATTTAGTTTTGATCCTTTTATTATGATTAATTTTGAGATTTGATCCCTATACTTTAAAAAACATAATCTAATTCATGTGTTACTTTTAATTTCATTTGTTAGTCCAAATAGTTATCCTGCTATCTATTTTCGTTAAAGTATTGATATTGTTATGAGGAATCTTGACATTAATTTTTGAAAGAGAATAATGAAATTTTTAAAAAAATGAAGGAGAGGGTTCAGACCCGATTCTTATTACCATTTGCTCTTAAAAATCCACATAATAAGAAGAGTTAATAAAGTTAACTTTTTGGACTAACTAACACTAGAGAATTAAATTAACAAAATTAAGGTATAAAAATTAATCCTAGATTTGAGCATACTATAGGGACCGAAACCATAATTAAACCAAAAAGAAAAGGTAAGTAAGTTCCAGGTCGACTTTGTTTATACAATGTGCAGTGGCACCCTTCTCGCACTGGTTTCTTCTACTTTGCTTTCAACAATGGCACTCTCAAAACATGCCGATGCTCTCAAAAGCTCTCCATAAAAGTCACTCCGGCAGAAAATGAGAGAAACTCATCACCAGAATTGCCACCAGCAGCGGCTCCGCCACCAGCTTCCGGTGGAACAGTGGTGTCATCTTCATCTCCAACATATCCATGGCCATTTCGGCCTCGCCAGGCGGTTTCACCGTCACCAAGTGCCGGCTCACCGGTTGCAGTACCAACACTGGTGCCGGATAAAGGTGGAGAGGGCATCCCTTTTATCAACAGTAACCCTGCAGTTCCATTGCCGACTGGTGAAGTTGATTCTGCCACTATTCGACCTTTGCCAACCTCTGATCATGGCGGAAAGGTACAATTTGTCTCTCTCAATGCATTGCATTGTACCTTTAAATGCTTGCTCAATGATAGTCTGTGATTTTCTATTCAATCAATCAATCAATAAATAAGGAGAAAGAAGAAAGAAAGAAGACTCTAAAATTTTCATGAACAACGATCATTTATCTCATAACTATTCGTACTTGTTGGATTATTATTACTATTATTTTCAATACACATAAAAAAGATTTATACAAAATTTTTATATAAACTTCTTATCCAAAAATATATTGAAGTTTAGAAAATTTAATTTATTGTTAATTGCATGAATCTCCCTTTAATTGTTTTAATTGTTAATTTAGACATTAAATACAGTTTGTATATGATTAAACATATTTAAAAGAAATCAAATTATGAACACATTTATACCTAATGTATGATCTACATGAATATGTTAGGTTAAAAATACAAACAAACATAGTCAATAAAATTAAAAAGATTATTTCTATACATAAATTAAATTGTAAAACGTATGAAAAAAAATAATCTTTTAATTTTAAATATATTTAATATCATATTTTTATTTATATTTTTAAACATTTCAAAGTTTTATAGATAACACTTACAAATTAATTTATATTTTTCTAAGGTTTAAGCCTATATTTCAACATTTCAAAGTGGAATTTGTAATATCTATGTATCTCTCTGTTCACCAAGTTGATAGGAGTAGTTGCATTGCAGGCAGTGGTGGGGATCCTAACAGCTCCAATGGCTCTATTTTCCATGGCTTTCCTAGCTTTGTAAAAAGGGGGGAAAAAGAATGGTTGCCCAAATTTGTTGTAAATTTTAATATATATATATATATAATTTGTTGTAGAATTGAATTAATTTGAGTGATTAGAGGATAAAATTAGCTTTAATATTTATGAGTATTATAGTGAAGGTATTGTAATGTGAAAGGGGTATGTATGCATGCACCCCAAAGTTCAGACCCTACTTTGGCAATCATTTGCCACTTTAGGTCTTTTTGTTTTGCCATGCAATTGATTACTTCTACTTTTTCTTTTTCTTTTGCCTTTTTTGGCCACCTTTTTTTTATCTTCAATAAAGTTTAATTTGAATTTCTTTATCATTCCTTCTTTTTTCTGCCTTTTCTCTTTCCTTTCCCTTTTTATTTATCAATCTATACAAAGTTTGTTGTTTTTGGATGGTTTTACATTAGGGATGAAATTTTATAATTTTGTAATAAAAGAACGAATTGTAAATATTAAGATTGCATTTGGTTTTATGAAATAGAAATTATTTTAGTTTTTTTTTTGAAAATTAGAAAACATTAAAAAATAATGTGTTTGATTGAAATTTTTAAGAAGTTATTTTCATTGTTCTCACTAAAAATGCCTTGTAAAAGTAAATTACTAATAAATAGTAATTAAATCATTTATCTTTAAGACAAATGAACTGTGGCCACGTTACTTTCCATCTATCATGCAAGGTCGCTGAGAGGATATCATTTACCTTTTACTGGGCTATAAATTTCATTGTTGTGGAATGATGCTACATTGTGCAGAAGTTGCATACTCAACGTATCAGCTTTCGGTTCATTATCTATTTGAACTCACTCTTTCATTTACATCAAAGTATAAGAGTCACGTATACATTGTCTATCATCCACTTAGGATTAAGGTATGTCACACTATAAATGTCACAAGTGAATAAACCCATAAACAAAATCTATAGTATATTCTACTTGCGTCATGTCTGATGTATTGTTAGTCTTGTCAGTCACATCTATGTCTTTATCTTCTAGGAGTTATTCGCTTCGATACCCAAGATAAGGTATATCCCTAATTGAATTTAAGAGGCAACATATTAGTCTTTCAATCAATTTGCTCAATTCCAATTAGACTAAGGACATGTTTATATTATCTGCTAATATAAATTGTATTTTTGCATTATGATCCAACCACATAATGTTGCTTAATACTAGATCAATGAACCAATATTTGCTTTCATTTTGCTTTGTGTGGAAATGTAACAGCCCAAATTTAGGGCTAGTCAGAATAGTGGTTTCGAGACCACAAATCCGAAATCGAATAAATTATTTTATTATTATTATGATGTTATAGCATGATTATATGAATGCATGGAAAATTTGGTGAAGTAAATTTAACGTTTGTGAGCCCAATTGAGAAAAAGGACTAAATCGCATAAAGTGCAAAAGTCTTGAATTGATAGCTAAAGGTGTAAAATAGCTAGGGAATAAATTGGGGGCCTTTAAAGGGCAATTAGACCCTTAGAAATGGGGTGGCCGGCCATAGGAGACAATGAGTTGAAAATTTTCAATGTTAGGTAATTGATTGTTGACTTTTTAACTAAAGTAGAAATAAAATAAACAAAGGATGATATCATCCCTTTCACCTCTCCTTCTTCACCAATTTTACCAGAAAAAATAGGGCTTTTGGAGCTTGAAATTTCAGCTACTTAGTTGGCTCACAAGTAAGTGACTTTCCTACCCTTTGTTGATGATTTTTACATTTTTGAGACCCTTGAAGCATGAGCTTTCAAATGAGAGTACTATTTTGCAAAATGATTAAGATTGTAGGGTTTTTCCATGAAAGGATTTGTAATGTTTTCTGAGTTTTTATGGAAGAAAATAAGTCTTGGGGTGTTATAAAGAACCTTTGTGAAAGGTGTTAGCATGAAAACACCTAAAAGAACTATATTGCATAAGTTGTAAAATAGATATTAAATATGTGAAATAGTGGGAATTTGGAGTTGCTATAAGAGTAAAAAGGGTTCGACTAAGCTTAAGATACGAAGAAATTCGATGAAAATCGATTTTCGAATCTAGGGGTAAAATGGTCATTTTGTCAAAGTCTAGGCGCAAAATGGTCATTTCACCGAAGAATTGAATTTTTGATTGCCTAATTTTATTTAGTGACTAAATAAGTGCATTTTTCTATTATAGATCAAGAATCACCAAATTCGAACTTAAATCAGGGGAAAGCCAAGCAAATCGATTAAATCGATTAGTCGCCACATTTTGTAATCCGAGGTAAGTTGTATGTAAATAATAAAATTACATTGTTAATGTATGTGTTGAATTGTACTTGATTTTAATATAGCATGAATGGCTTGATTGTGGAATTGAAAAAGCATGATGGTAATAGAGATAGTAGAGTTCCCGTTTGAACCTAGGAAATAAATCGGATATTCATGCCATAACATATTGGTTATTGTGAGCTAGTGTAAGACATGTCTGGGACATGCATCAGCCACATTATGAGAGCCAGTGTAAAACCATGTCTGGGACATGGCATCGGCATTGAGACGAGTGCTACTATAAGACCTGTTTGGGACATGCATCGGCCTCGAGACGTAAGTCAGTGTAAGACATGTCTGGGACATGCATCGGCTACGAGATGTGTCAGTGTAAGACCATGTCGGCGACATGACATCGGCACAGATATGCTAGAGCTTGTATAAGACCATGTCTAGGATATGGCATCGGCACCTTACCCCATGTTTGAGGCTTAGTGAATATCTGATAGTGTTCCAAATGGTTTAACGGTGAAAGTTATGATTTCAAGTTAACGAGGAAAATATAACCGTGTTGTAAGTGGAACAGGTACCTGTTTCGTATATATAGAATATGAGCCCATTTTATGCTATACGATGTGTACTGAATATTTATGAGTAAGTTTTGCTTATGCCCACTTGTATGTTATAAGCTTGTTGATGAATGGTAAAGTTATGTTGTATATTTATTTATGTGCAACTTACTAAGCTTTATGCTTACTCCCTCTCCTTTTCTATTTTCTTATAGTGCCGCCTATCTAGCTCAAGTATCAACGGAAGTCAGAGATATCGATCACACTATCAATTGAAGCATTCGGTATAGTTTGATTTATATTTTTGAATATGGCATGTATAGGGAACTAGACTTGTGTTTTGTGTCGTTATCGATTTGGCCAAATGTGTTAGCTTGGGCTAAATCCCTCATTTTGTATTAAGTCTTGAATGATGGCTAATATTCATTTTGATTTATATACAAAGATGTTATCTTCATAGATGAGTAAAATGAACACTTGGAATGTTGTTTATTATGGCTGATTTGGTTGTATGAGATAGCCTTGTATTGGTTTTGGTTGCTAATGTGTAGTTGTGTAAGTAAGGGTGGCAAAGAGGCTTGGTAAATAGCCTTATATTGTCCACATGGATAAACACACGGGCGTGTGTCTAGGCCGTGTGTGACACACAGTATGTCTTATGGGCGTGTGGTTCGGTCGTGTGTCCCCTACACGTAAAATTTTTAAGTCAGTATGCATGGTAGTAAACACACGGGCAGAGACACAGCCGTGTGTCCCATCAGTGTGAAGGACACAGCCTAGTACATGGCCGTGTGCCTTGGCCGTGTGACATTTTGGGGTTGCTGACCTCAGAAATAGAATGTCCATGTTTTTGTACACGGGCTAGGACACAGGCGTGTCATGGCCGTGTGAAGGACACGGGCGTGTGCCAGGCTGTGTGAAAACCCATGTAGGTGTGCATTTAAAATTAATTCCACACGGGTAGAGGACACGGGTGTGTCCCTGTATTGCTTAGGCCGTGTGAGACACACGGGCCATGAACACGACCACGTCGAAATGGCCACACGGGCGTGTGCCATATTTCAAAGACAAATTTTCTATAGACGATTTAAGGGCCCAGGTTGATCCCAAATAGTTTCCAACGGTCGATTTTGGGGATCGTAGGCCCATGATAAGAAGTTTAAAGTTGAAATTGAAAAAGTTTTAATTTGAACGGAATTTTGGTGACTCGAAAATATTTAAAAGCATAAGTTTAGTTAGGTAATACCTCGTATTTCGTCCTGATGAAGGGTACGGGTGTGGGGTGTTACAGGAAAAACCATTGAGGATATTATACAAAAGATATTAATCATACTGATGGATATTTTATTAAACCAATTTGTTCAAAAAATTACAAGTACATAACCAAAATCACTACATCGAGAGCACTAGATCCTAATAGTTTGCATATTTTTGAAGATTTTTTTTGCAGTCAATCTTATGATTATTATTGGAGAAGAAATTGAATCAAGCAAGACAACTTTTAAAGGATCCTAATTTGATCTACTTATCTTATTTACTGAGATATGCTATCCAAGTAACTTTATGAAAATTTATCTCTATCCTTTATATCCTTATATTAAGGGTATTTGAGTTGATGAGATTTAGGAAAATCAAGATAGGTTAAAGGTTACTTTGTGAAATTGGATTCATGATTTAAATATGGAAGCATTGTTTTATTTTGAAAAAGATAATTTTTAATATAGTTATGTGAACAGTGTTTCATGCAATGTCATAAGAAGTGCACACTGCTCTTGGCACTATGCAAATCACATAACTTACCTTACTTAGATTTGGCAATTTTTTTAACAAAATCAGTTGGGCAATGACTTAGATGATTTTGCAGATGTGAGTTGGCCCATATTTGAAGATACATATTGTGGAGCAACAAATATTTAAAGATTGAATTTGTAATAGCCCATTTTAAGTGAAATCGAAACAATGGTTTTGGGACCACAAATTCAAGTTCGGAAAGAAAATTATTTTAATATTATTTTATGGTCTACCGTATGATAGGAATATTGTATAAAAATTTTGTTAAGAAAATTTTACCGATTACATGTTTAATTGATAAAAAGACCAAATTGCATAAAATGAAAAAGTTAAGTTCTAGTAGCTATAAGTATCAAATAGCTATGGAATTCAAAATTGGAGGTCCTTATATGGTAAATAGACCATTAAGAGGAGTTAGTAGATAAGTATGATTCATCCATGGAAATTTAAGAAAAGAAAAGGACTAAATTGGAAAGTAAATAAATAAAAGATGATAAATAAAATAAATATCTAATATCATCATTTTATATCATCTTTCCCAAATAAAAAGACATGGAAACCCTAGTTTTTGGTTGTTGAATTCAAGCAAGTTGTTTTAGCTCAATTAGATCTGGATAGACCAAATATGGAGTTAGATCGTGGAAAAGAAAAAGTGTCAGATTAGTAGATTTTGAGTACACGAACATTGTCGAGGTAAGTTCATGTAACTAAATTGTGTATATTTATATGTTTGAAATTAATGTTGTATATGTTAATTGTATAAATGCCATATATATGAAATTGATCACATATCCAATAATGTCTGATAAATAATAAGTCTCGTTTGGATAAATGAGATTCGATGGATACAGGGTTCCCGAATTGGTTGTGGTCCTGCATATGTTGCGGACACATCATAGCTCGAAAGAGCATCCCGTTATTAGCTCTTATGAACATCTCGATATTTGGCCCTCTCGAGCTTCCCGTTATATGGTTCTTGCAAGCTTCCCGTTAATAGCTCTTCGGAGCTTCTCGATCGATTGTGATCCTACATATGTTGTGGGCACACCGCAGCTCTTATGAGCGTCCTGTTATATGGCTCTTCGTGAGCTTTTCGATTAAAGGCTCTTTGTGAGCTTCTTGATTAATGGCTCTCCGAAGCTTCTCGATATGGCTCGCTTGAACTTCTCGATATATGGCTATCCGGAGCTTCCTGATTAATGGCTCTTTGGAGCTACCCGTTATTGGCTTGCATGAGCTTCCTGATTATGGCTCTTATGAGCTTCTTGTTATACAGCCCGGATAAGTTTCCCGTTAAATGACTCACATGAGCTTCCTGTTATATAGCTTGAGAGAGGGCTTCTCGATTATGTGTTTTAATGAGCACTCCCGAATATGAATTGACGGATTACTAATTCATACACTTCGTGTGTATTACCGTGTATCCATCGATATTTCAAATAGTTCAATAGAAAAAGTTCTGATATAAGTTAAGGTGAAATCTGAATAAGATACTACCTGTATACACCTGAAAACACATGGAAATTTGATATTTGATTAGCTCATCCCTAATTCTTGATATCCACATGAAATACATAACTAACACGTTGATGAAGTTGTGTGTTTAGAATATTAGCCAAATTGCTTGGATGCATTTTATATGCATACCTTAAATGTAAATGAATGGTAAGTTTATTTCCTGTTATACGAACTTACTAAGCATTAAATGCTTACTCTGTTTTATTTCCTCTGTTTTATAATAGCTCGGAAGCTCGTTAAGGTTGGAAGCTGGTCGGAAACAATTATCCATTTACTAATTTCGGTATAAATAGTAAATTAATTTTGGTTATAATGGCATGTATAGGTTTAAATAGCCAATATTGGCATATAAATGTTTTGGTTATAAGTAGCCATTGGAATGACTTATGATGAATGTGTTTGATGTAAATATATGAGATAATGTCATGTTTGATATGAGTGTTTAGTATGGTTAATTGATAATAAACTTCATAAGTATGTCTATATGCATTTTTGGTCAAATAGGCAAGTTTAGATATGTAGATTTATGAAGTGATATGCCATATATAAGACTTGATTTTGGCTTGGTTTAAATGTCTTGAATTAGTTTGAGAATATGTTTAAGTGTTTATGTAGGTGGAAGGCAAGTTTGAGTGAGAAATAAGGCTTGGAAATTGTAACACACCTAACCCGAATCCGTCGCCAGAACAGGGTTACGAAGCATTACCGGAGTTTACAAATTGATTATTAGACATTTCATTTCATCTAGTATTCATATTAGAAACCAATCAAAATCATACATATTATCCCTTAAACGAGCCCTCGAGGCCCAAATTACGTATTAGAAACAAATAGGGACTAAATCGAAGACTCAAAAAATATTTTGAAAAATATTTAAAATTTTCAACACTGCAGGGGTCACACGGCCGTGACTCAGACTGTGTCTGTGCCCTTGTGAGTATACTGACTTGGGTCACATGGCCAAGTCACACGCCTGTGTGCTAAGCCGTGTAAGCATTCTGTTTTGTGCAAATTTAAGATATAGGGGACACACAGCCGTGCCATCTGGCCGTGTGTCACACACGGTTGAGACATATGCCCGTGTCTTTGCTCGTGTGGACGAAACTTGGTCATTTTACAAGCCATATTTCTCACCCAATTCTATGCTAATCTATGCATGTCATTATAACCAAAATCAAAGCATTTGCAAGTACCGATAGAACCGATGGATAGTGTGATACAACTCCGACAAGCTTCCAACCCAATCGAGTTTCCGATAATCTGAAAAGTAAAGGAAAAACATACATAAGCAATGAATGATTAGTAAGCTTTTCAAATATGAAATTTAAACATATCAAGAATAATCCAATATTGATACCAAAATACTCACGAAGTTATATTTAATAGCTCACTAAGTGAATAAATCTACAGTATCACTATATATATATTATTCCTAACATAGTAGGAATTTTAAACAACTTAAACTCTTCCAAAATTTCTTTATTTTCATTTGCATTTATTTACCTTTCACACTCATTCCATATGCATAATACAACAGTTAGAAGCATATCATTCAACCATAGCTACAAGCTAGTGCATTTAAACATAGACCCCTTTTTTTTTTAATTATCACATGATAACTCATTTTATAAGAAATTGCATAACTTAAATCTTACCACTCTTTCATGAGCACAAACATAATTCCATTTGAACACTAACCATTTTAATGCACCTTATAATTAAACATATTACCATTCAACCAGTAATTTGGCATTTGCTTAAGCATCAAACAACAACACTTGTTCACGTACTTGAACATATTTCATATAATTTCAACATCAATAACCTTATTATCTCAACATGTCACACTTGAATTTGTACTCGTTTCAACTTACATAATTTTCATGTATCACATATATATTAATATATATACATTTCATGATACATATCTTTTACTGTTTCTTCATATATCATCCAAGATAACTCCCGATAACTTACCATTGGAGGAACGACTTATGGATATGAGCATATCATTTTCAGAAGCCCGAACGCTGAACAGAAGCTCATGAGAGCTAAACGGAAAGTAAACACGAAAGTTCGCAACAAATGTTGAACCTCGATTTACTTGGGTAATTTACTGTCAATTCATCCTTTACATTTTCCGTCAATTCATCATTTATATTCGTAGTGCCATAACCCAGTTATGGTCTTATCATCAGAATGCCATAGTCCAACTATAGCCTTACATATAAACACTGTCATGGTCCAACCATGGCCTTAAGTTCATAGTGCCATAACTCAATTATGGTCTTATCATCAGAATGCCATGGCCCAGCTATGGTCTTACATATAAACACTACCATGGTCCAACCATGGTCTTACGTTCATAGTGCCATAACCCAGTTATGGTCTTATCCGTCAATTCATCCTTTGCACAGAATGATTGTACTCAATCCCGCGTTCCACTCGTTTTGAACATTTAATTCAATTTCGTAATTTAACAATAATTTTATTTTTAGTAATAAATATGAATAAATACATAATACCATTCATCAATCAAATAAATAAATATTATAGCTTAACCGTACGAACTTACCTGAATTGCATTGTAATAATTGCAGGAGTTCAAAGACTATTCCGCTATTTTTTTTTTTTCACGAGTATCCACGGAATCTTAATCTAATATAAAATTTCTCATTTATTAGCATATATTTCAGTTCCAATTCATTTAACCATTTATACCTTTCAATTTTTTTGAATTTACATCAACTTTTACAATTTAGTCCCTTAACTAGTTAATCTATCAAATCAACTAAATTTTCTCAATTAATAATTTATCCAAATATTATAGGCTATCATATGACCCTTAATAAAATATAAATTTAATACCAAACCTAATATTTTAATCATTTTCACAATTTGATCCTAACATCAATATTTAACAAAATCACTTTATAATATCATTATACGACAAAATTAAAGCTCTAAACCCACTTGATATTAATAATTTCTTTCAATATATTGATTTAAACAATAAAATAATTTATTTCATGCAATTTGGTCATTTTTTACATTTTTATAAAATTGCCCTTTAAAATTTTACTTTTATTCAATTTAGTCCCTGAGCCTAATACATGCAAATTAGTCATTTTTAATGTAAACCCATGCTAGCTGAATATTCATATATATTCTCCTCCTCCTCCTCTCCATTTCACATCCTTAATGTATATAACATGCTTATATGTAACATTATCTATAATTCTACTATTTATTTATATGTTCATTCAAAGTTGTCTACTTGAGTCATAGTCACTAAATTATTTATATCTTGAGCTCAAGAATTCCAAATTAAGATCCGCTTGATGTTTTTGAAACTAGACTCAAATATATTTCTACCATAAAAATTTTAGAATTTATAGTTTAGCCAATAAATACAGTAAAATCTTCAAATTTATCTCAGTCCTGTTATTTGACAGCTTCGACCTTTCCTTACTAAAAATTAATTATCTCTTAGTACGGAGTTTGGATGATGTTTCTGTTTGTTTCTCTTAAAAATATACTCATTAAGAATTAAAAAATATAAATTTAAATCCCTAATTTTTTTTTACAATTTTTGATGATTTTCCAAAGTCAAAATAGGGGAACCTGAAATCAATTTGAACTTGTCTCACAAAAATTCATATATCTCATAATATGAAATTCTTCAATAGGCTTTAATTTAATACTTTAATTAACCTCTAATTCGAAATCTATAATTTTTGGTCAATTTTCAAAGTCAGACTACTGCTGCTGTCCAAAATTGTTTTAGTGTAGAATGTTGGTAACCAAATTTATAACACCCTCCTTTCCTTTCTCTACAATATTTCCCATCACTTCCTCTTATTTCCCTTCACTAGCATATCAAGAACATAGAACCCTATAAGATAAAATTCTATTGTAACATCATTTTCATACTTTTTCAAAAATATCAAACTCAAAAGTATATTGAAATCTTGGTGTTCTTACCTTATCCTATTGATTTCAATCTTTAATTTGATTTTCTCTCTCCTCCAGCTTCTATTTCTTGAATCTAACTTGATATTCTAGCTCTCCATAGTCTCCTTATTATTTTTCTCTCTTGGTAGCTATGGAAATTCTTTTGATATCTATGTAAAATTGGTGAATTTTTGGTAAAAGAACCAAATTGTAAAGAAAATTTCTTTCTTCTCTTTTCTTTTCTCACGTAGGTTGCATGGGAAAGATAAATTAAATTCTTCATCTTTCTTTCCTTATATACTAAATAAAATAATAATAAAATATCTCATTAAAATATTAATAAAATAATATTTATCTAATTAAATAATTATAAAATATCATCAAAATATCTCTAATATCATCATTGCCTTCCAGAGTTCTCTCTCTTTTTAATTGACCATTTTTCCCTTTATCATCTTTTAAAATTCCATTTTGAGTCATCACTTAATTTGGTAAGATTACGATTTAGTCCCTCATAATTCTTCACCTATTCAATTTGGTCCTAATTCATCCATTTTCCTTAGTTTCTAGATCATTCCACCATTAAAATATTTGCACTATTGGTCCTTCAACTTTTTCATATTTACACTTTAACCCGTCAAATTTTGAGTATTTACTATTGGGCAACAAAACTTTTCTCACTTTTGCAATTTAATCTTTTCTTGAATTAATATGTCATAATATACTTCCTAATGTTGACATAACTCAAAATTTCCCTTTTTGTCACTTTATTTCCTTATTTTACTATATTAAGGATAATATCTTACTTTCTTACTGTAGTAATTTTAGGGGTATTACAAAAATGGCCTTATTTTATCCACATGGGCGTGTGTCTCAGTCGTGTGTGACACACGACCTAACACATGGGCGTGTGTTTCGGCCGTTTGTCCTCTGCATATTTAAAATTTCAAAACATAATGCTCAAAATTGATCACACGGCCTGGCACACAGGCGTGTGGCTTAGCCGTGTGACCCTTACATTTATTTAATGCAAATTTTCATATTCACACGGCCTAGCACACGGGCGTGTGACTTGGCTGTGTGACTCAAGTCAAAGAGTTACACGAGTACTAACACGGGCTAGGACACGGCCGTATGCCCTATTCCGAATGCCTATACGGCCTAAGACACGGGTGTGTCACTTAGCCGTGTGAGTCACACATATGTGTGTCTCCTGCACCTAGGAAAATTTTTGAAGTTTCGTAAAAAATTCTTTGAGTACCTGATTTAGTCCCAACTTGATTTTAATGCGTGTTTTGAGTCTCGAGGGCTCACATAAGGGACGATATGATTGATTATTACAGGTTTATGATATGAATGTGAAATGATATAAAATATAAATAGAATGTCGGTAATGACAATATATCCCAAAGAAAAGAGAAATAAAAATAAAGAACACACAGATTTTTATGTGGAAACCCTTTCGGGAAAAAACCACGGGCAAAGGAGAAGAAAATTCACTATGTCGAATTCGAATGATTACAAGAGGAGTAGACTATGTCTATTTATAGGCTTGTAAAATCATATTCTAATAGAAGTGTAGTAAGATTGAAACACCTTATTCTAATCAATATCAAATAGATGGAGTTTAATAAGGTTTAAAAAACCTTATTCTAAAATAAAATAAAAAAGTGTAGTTTTATATGGATTTTACTTTTATTTTATTTTACCATTGTATTTTATTTAAATAAGGATTCGGGTCACTTAATTCTAATAGTTTGTATTTGATCTGTAAATCTCGGTAATGCTCCGTAACCCTGTTCCGGCGATGAATAAGGATTAGGGGTATTACAGAATTAATCTGGATCAAGAAAAGCGGATCCCTTATTTTGTGGAGATTGTTTTGACTGATTTGAAGACTTATCTTGGATATCTTTGATTTATTTTGAATTTTATGAGGATATTTGTAAATTTTTTTATGAGACTATTTTAGTGGATCTGATATCAATTGTTGAAAAAAATCGGTTTAGAAATTGTTTTTGTTCCAGAGCAAAAACTAAAAATTTTCTAAATACGAACGATTGTGTTATTTATAGTAATAAACCCTAACCAAATTGGCCCCTCCAAAAAATCAAAACAATTAAATACCTAGAAATTTTGAAAGTGAGAAACTTAGGACAATTAATCATGAAAATTAGTGTTTTTTGTCAATTGTACATAATTTTAATTGATGTAATAACAAATTGAGTCTTAATGTTTACATATTTTGTTAATTTGTTCCTAATTATAAAAAAATGCATAAAATTTTTCAAAATCTAAAAATTCAAAAAGAATATGAAAACCTTGAACTTCAAATATATAAATAAACATAATATGTAAACTTTTAAGGTTAAATTTGTTATTATAAAAATTAAACAATGTAAAATTGATGAAAAACATTAATGTTGTGATTAATTGTCCCTGAATGCTTACTTTCAAAATTAACAATGATTAAATTGCTCTGATTTTTTAAAGGTGTCAATTTGCTCAATATTGAAATTGGAAGGGACTTGAGAAGTTTTTTTATAGGAGAAATATAACTTAAATTACCATAGAAAAATATAAGCAATTATGTCATTCATTTATTTTGATGAACAAACTTGTACTCGATAACCTAGGATGTCTAAACCTGCCTTTTTTTAATCGCATGAACTTCAAAGAACTATAGGTCATCTAAAACCTACAAAATGTATGGAAATTGATGAACAAGTTATCATGTTTCTTTTTATCTTATCCCACCACATAAAGAGCCAAACTTTAAGGATTGGTTTGGTAGTAATAGTAAGAACGTCGTAGGTATTTTAATATGGTGTTAAATTTTGTCATTTAGATTCATCATATTTTAATTAAAAGACTTAAGCCTATTATAGAAGAATGTTAAGATGATATATTGAAGCGGTTCAATGTAATTTCGTTTAGTATTTTTAATGATATTGGAGAATAATAACAAATGTTTATACTAATTTTTACATTATTCAATAGTTCTTGTGATAAAATTGCTTAGGAGCTTTAAGTGGGACACACATCTAGGTTCGAGTTACTTTAATTGAAAAACCTAGATATAGGGCAAGGAAAAATGGCATTGCTACATACATGTTAGGAATTTGTGCACCTAATACGCAAGTTGTGTATGTTTTTCCTAGTTAAGAAGGTTCTGTTGTCGATTGTAGAGCCCTCCAAGATGCAATTAGTAGGCCTAATGGTTTGAAGGTATCATAGAGTAAAGTTAATTATATATACATTTTCTAAGGTAAAAGGCTTAAATTGTAATGTAGGTGTAACACTCTATACCCGATCCAATTGTCAAGTCCGAGCTACAGTGTGCCACATTCGTTGCCGAGGCAACTACGATTAGTTTAGATACATATGCATATCATCAATCTTGCAAATATAAGAGTAATAGACAAACAATATAATAAATATACATTCTTGGGGTCCTATACGAGCTTACGAAAGCTTTAAAGTTAACCCGAGATCAAATTAAGACTGAATTGTAAAAATTTCATAACACAAGGTTGTCGTCATGACATCAATACTACCACGTCGTGACGTCAATCATGAAAATATAAGAGTCACTCACTGTTTGGCCTTGTTGACACGATGGGGTTCCTCATCTCAATCAATTCAATGTGACATTCTAGGCATTTTCTTATGGCAACGACGTTTAAATAGCGTCGCAACGTCACATACTGTTTTTGCAAATTTCATTCACAAACTTGCAATTTCAAGCAATTCAAAACACAACCTTTTTTTTACCTTATAATTGACCAAATGAATAGTAATTATAAACCTTCAACACTTTTTAATCATAAAATATAAAGTTCTAACCATCAATTCATCTAAACATCCAATGTCCAAACATCACTAATAAGCATTCAACCCTCATATGCATATATTAAACATTACTTATCATTTTGTTATATACTAGTACTTATTCATGTCATATAATCAACTAGCTCATGTAATTTACCTAAGTTCCAAACATGCATACTCCATTAGCCATATCATTGACCTTCCAACACATACATATATCATATCAATCATCTACTTAGTTGATATATGCATGCCATTCAAGGCATTATTCACATATATAAATTTAACAACTTAATCAAATTTATATACATATACACACCATTTTTTAGATAACAATTTAAGCATGACTCAACCTAATTGGTACATGTCAAGTTTAGCAAAAGCAGAAACGAACAAACTCTACTGAGCACGGGATCGTCGTTTGGATGTTGAATTCGATGCTCGAAACTCGAATTAAACCTAACCTGCGCAAGGGAAGACAAATCGTATGTTAAGTAAAACACTTAATGGTAAATCTATGGTTCAAACAAAATAATTAAACTTATGCAACATGCTTACATACAATTCCTAGCCTAATCTCATATCGATTCTTGTACAATTCTTTCATTTTTACTATGTCAAGTATAATCAAACTTACACAACAACTCATTAGTTATGCATACAAGTTTACCAATTTCACAATCATTTCATAAACCATTCAATTCATTTCCAAAATACCATATCTAGTTATATCCTTGTTCATTTATTTTTCATCTTTAGCATACATATACATACATATCTTTTCTTTTTCTTTTTTTATCTCATTCCATATAATATTTGAGCTTATTGGCTCATTACTACTAAACCAACCTCTCGGGCTCGTTTTCCAATCGTTTCGCATATTGAAATTCCATTTCATATATCATTTAGGCAATTCATTCGTTAAAAACCTATTAACCAACACATCACAATTTCAAGACTCATATAATCTAATTCCATGTCAAATATCAAATATCAAGTAAATTCTAAATTTTTTAATTTATTCAATTTAATCCATGTCTTGGATATTAATCTCAAACACATCAAATAAGCTCAAATAGTCATCAATGACTTACATCACAAAAATATAATGACAAATAACATAAAAATGCAGTAATTAATGGGTCCCGAATCTTACCGACCATACCAAAAGTATAAAGTTCCATCAAAACGTTCATCACATAAGCATCGTTCAAACTTCGAAAAATCTATGCCAATTATCACAAATTCATCTAATCATTTCATACTAACCTCACATATGCCATTCTACACTAAAACAAGTAATTTCATGTACCAAACATCACCAATGCCAAATTGCATTAATATAATCCTATTAACCTTGGATTTTAAAGGCGAAAACTCAAATTAATCAATAAGCACCTCAAACTGGCACTGTAATGCATCATCAACTAACTCGAAGTATAAACCTGTGCATTTAATAGAGTAACCAATTTCCAATATCGTCACATAGTTCAAGTCACATTAAATCATCATGTAAAATAATATAATTCAACTCGATTACATTCCAATTTCCTGTATCAATTAAGTCATGCAACTTTCTGTTCTATTCAATTCAATTTAGTCATTATCTCTAGGGGTGAGTATTCGATCGAGTCAAGTCGAATCGAGTCAAAATTTTTCGAGTTAGTCGAGTTGACAAATCCTATTTTAGCAATCGAACTCAATTTGAATTTTTTTAGAATCAAATCGAATCAAGGCAAAAAATTTCGAGTCGAGTTAACAAATCCTATTATTTATACTTAATGTTGCGTTTAGATGGACTGATTATTTAACTAGTAGACGAAGTACAAGATTATTTAACTACATGAACAATATAATGATTTAATCTTTTAACTTAATGGGTAAACATTTATCAAAAACGACGTAGTTTTGCCTTTTAACTTAATTATTTTGAATTTTAACTTTTAAAAAAGTAAACATTTATCAAAACGACATAATTTTGTCTTTTCTTATTCGGATTTTCGAATAACTCGAATTTCGTAATTCATATTCGAGTTAAACCGAAAAACTTAATTTTTTATTCTAGTTGATCGGAATAACTTGATTAACTCAAATAACTCGGACAATTTAATTCAAAATTTAATTTTTTATCGAGTTTTTCGAATCGAATCGGATTTTGCTCACCCCTAACTGTCTCAGTATTCAATTCCAACCATAGAATTTCATTATAATAACTATTAATAGCTTACCTCAAAATTATATAATGCAATATATCACAAATATGCAGTAGCTAAATTGGTTTTAGGTCGTAGAAATACAAACTGAAAGCTCGTGTCACTCATCATTGACTCTCACATTTCCGTTCCCTTTCACAATCCTGCGTTGTTTTTAACTACAAAGAATAATTCAGTAATGATATAATATCAAATTCTATCCAAATCACATTCAATTACAAAGTCATACATGTTTTTCAAACTATTCAATTTAATCCTTAAAACCAATATAATCATATCTTTCAAATTTGAGCTTCGATTTTAAAATCGATCTCAATTACATCCTTCTATAGCCCTCTATTAACTATAATTATAGAAATATTACACCAATTTCAAAATTTATGCACTTTAGTCTGTATGTTCAAAAATTAACAATTAAACTTTACAAATTAGTCCTCATATCTAAGCCTAAAATCTAACAAATTAACACCAATTTCATCAAGTATGCATCAATTTTTAACTTTTGAAAACTTTAACAGTTTTACAAATTGGTAAATGGGCTAGCAAAATCAAGCTCTCGGTACTTCAAAAATATAAAAATTATAAGAAAATGACTAAATTAAACATACCAATTTTAGGCCAAGAGTTTGAAGCTTGAAACCTTATTTTCTTTCCTCTGATTTCAGGTGTAGAAGAAAAGATGAGCAAAATATTTCTTTTTCTTTTACTTTTTAGCTTATATACTTAATTAATATTTAATTAATCAAATTTAACTTAATAAATCTTAATTAAGTTAATCTTAACTTTAATTAATCAATTTAGTGGATGACAAACATCCACCACTGTTTGAAACTTTTAAAGTGGTCCAAATTGCTTAATTGGTCCTCTGATTAATTAAAAATTCATAGCGATTAATTTTTACCACTTTTACAATTTAGTCCTTATACCTTAATTAACTATCCAATTGAAAAAATTAAGGGACCAAAATATAATTAAAATCAAACATCAAAAATGGGATTCTGAAACCGCATTTTTTGATACCACTGACTTTCAGGTTATTACAATTTAATTAAATTTAATTTATTTAATCAATCCATATAAACATCACTAGCCACTAACACCCACCTTGACATGGTATAATTGCTATTTTAGACCTTAAGTCATTTTCTAATTAAAAATGTATAGCGATTAGACTTTACAATTTAGTCTGTAAACCTCAATTAATCACTAGTTCGACGAAGTTACCTATCCAAAATTCAATTGACCTATATAATAAATTTGTCATTACCTTTATTTAATATTTACAGATTCAGTTTATGGAAATGGGGTCTCGAACCTATAATTTCTTGCACCACTAGAAATCGGGTCGTTACAATAGGGCTTATAACATGTTTATTTACTTTAAGGTTGCTATTACTAGGGGCCTCGGACCCCCTAAAAATGAAAATTTTTACTTTGGCCCTTTAATTCCTACAAGATTTTAATTTAGTAAAAGGTAAAATTATACTTTAACCCCCTCAAAGTGATAAAGTTTTGATTTAATCTTTTAAAAATCATAAATATATAGGCTATTAAAATTTTGAAATTGGATTTTAGCTCTCATAAGAGTATACAACTTAATTCTACTCCCCAATAAAAATTTTCTAGCTTCGTCCTTGCCTATTACCTTACTGATGCAAGGGATACTAATTGTGATGGTTTTTTAGCCCTTTTTAGGGGGTAATGCTACCACTTAAGTGAGTGGAAGTCTAACAGTCAACCTGTTATTATTGAAATATTCTCAATATAAAGCATGCTTTTGCATGCAATGTTATAGAAAAATGTTTTGGGTAGACCAAACTACATTGGGTGATATTGAGAAGTCTTTTCATTTTACCACTTTAAAACCCAAAATGCAATCATCATTACATTTTGATTTCTACACAACTTTACAAGAAGAGAAATGTATGTGGATCCAGTGGAGGGAGATTTAAGTGCGTTAGAAATGAATGAAATAAATGCTATCAGAAATATAGAAATAGATTTAGTTAGCAACTTCAAACCCTTTAATGAATAGGCAAATTTTAGATCCCAACTTGCTAATCAAATGTCGAATTAATGATAGGCAATAAGAGAAGGAAAGTAAGCTTCACTATGTTATCTTACATGGTTATTTTTTTCATTAAAATTCTGCAATTTTTCTCTCTGTAATTGTATGACTCTTTCCGTTAAGGTTTTTGCGGTATATTTTGCACTAAATTGAAACTTCTAGTACGAAATCGTCTAATGAATTATGTTTGTTTATATTTTCAGTATTATCCTCATGCGACATCTTTTTTATCATTTTGTTTTATTTAAAGATTAATGGTAGAACAAGATTCCAAATCCCAGTGTCATGATAAATTTATGAGTCAACCGTTCAAAGGTACACAATGACATTGGAATGAAATCGATGACTCTAAAGTTATTTCATGCATGATGAATCTATACAACATTGAAATATCCAATGTTGATTATGGTTTTAGGTAAGGCTATTTACCAAATTTGGTAAAGATGATAGAAGAGAAATATTTTGGATGTGAATTGAAAGCTAAGCCATGCATAGATTTGAGGCTTTAAAAAAGGAATAGATAGTTGTATATGATATGATTTATAGACATAATAATAATGGTTTTGGATGGGATAATAATAGGAAAATGGTTACTACAGAACATTCTATGTGAGATGCATGTCTAACAGTAATTATATCATCTTGTTTTAGATACAATATATATCAATTTATAATGAGCATTAGTAAGTGTTTTATCATGTTTGGTTTGTATCTGATATTTAAGGATTTTTTACTACTATCCTTATATTTTTACTTTTGGAGGAGCTACAAAAGTGCTGGCGCTTAAAGGATGAAAAGTTTCCCTTAATTTAATGAGCTCACCTTGATCTATGGGAAAGATAAGTATACTGGAAAGAAAGTTCAAACAACTATTGATATATTGGAGGAAGATAATGAAGTTAAAGATCATGATTAAAGCATGGCTCCAAACAAATCTTGACAATAGGAGCTCTACTGTGTCATCATAGCTAAAACGAATAAAGGTGCCAAATTTGACAAGAAGGGGAAGATCAATGAAATCTATGATATTGTTGATTTGGAAAAAAAAAAGCATAATAATATTTTTGAGTTTTCACTTAACAATCTGAGCAGAAACTTCGAAACTGAGGCAATGGTTGCACAAAAATATGAATTCTTGTTCGATGAATTGTCACAAATTGAAGAGCTAATTGGAAATGAAGTGTTGCTTGAAGAAATATCGCCAACAATATTTTAGAAATATGTGCCTTCTCTAGTGTTCTAGCTCATCAAAAATTAAAATGGGTTAAGGGATTCATCAATGTTGAGTACTTATAATATTAGGTTGTTTATATTGTTGAACTCATGAGGAAAAAAAACTAATTTTTGCTACTAGTTTGAAATATGTTAGCCATATAATATTAAGGATAAATCTCAAAACTATACATTAAATTTGGTCTAATGTGTAATTTTATACATGGACTTTAATTTTATGCATACATGAAAATTTTAATTTGATCCAATTCTCACAAATTATTAACACAATCATTGATATAGTAACATTTTATCTTTATATATTGCACATACATTATCCAATATAAAAATAAATTGATGTATTTATTTCTTTAAATGTTTATGGTTGAATCAAAATTAAAGTTTTAAGTATACATTTAAACCACAGTCAAAGTTTCATGTATATAATTGCACCAAATTAAAATTCAAGTATTATATTGCACATTGAATCAAAATTCATATATAATTCTAAAATTTATTCCTCTATCTTTAACCATCTAATATTATAATTCAAGTACCAAAATTCATCATAGTGGCAATAACAACTAGACTGCCGTCTAATATTAGAAACCAAGTACTGATTTAAATCATTTCAGAAAATATTTATCTTTTAAATTTCATCTTTTAACTTGGATTTATTCTTTGGGTGGCTTTAATCATTTAACTTATTTGTTGATTTAAATTTTGGTTGCTACCAATTATACTGATGCGTACCAGTTGATTTTGTCTGTTTTGGCTAATAAAAAATGAATTTTAAAATTAAAATTATGTTATTTATTTTGGAGTCATTGCATGATTTGATTGCTATATACATAATTTTTTTTCTTATTTCTTTTGAGTTTATTTAATAATGAATTGTATTGGTAAAATTTATTGAAAAGTATTTTATATGACTCGTAAGTGTTTTATATTTTAGGTTTATTTAATTTCATCATTTGATATTTGTGGTACTTAAATCTTTTATGTATTTATACTGAATAAACAATAAATAAATATTTGCTCTCCCCAAAAAGAATTTATAGTTTGATTTTTCTCATCTCTGCCCTCTTGATATAAAATTTTATCTTCCCATTAAAAGTGTTCATGAGTCAAGTTTAAATATGATATTAGAACACTTTATAATTTTTCAAGTCTGACCCAACCCAAGATATGTGTTTAAAATTTTACTCAAGCTGCTCATATTTGAAAATGACTAATCCAAACAATTTTAGGCTCGCCCATGTTATTTTAAAAAATATATATTTATTTTATTTTAAATTTACTATTTAATTACTTCAATTCTTTCATTTATTAAATTTTTATATATAGACATCTTAACATTTAAAAAAATTTACATTATAGTGTTATATATTATTATATATTTAATTTTTTGTGTTATATATTATATAATATAAAAAAATAACATAATATGATATATTATAAACATAGAAAATTAGTCGGGCCGAGCTCGAACTTTTAATGTTTAAGCCCTAAGCCCTGCCTATATTGTAAACGGGCTAACTTTTTGTTCAATACTAATTTTCAAGCCTATATCTTTTTTCAAACTCTCTCATATTTTGGACAAGTTATTGGGTTGCTCGCCCGGCAGTCAACAAGTCTAATCCCCACTAACCTGTATACAAAGCTCACATTTTGTCCTGGTAACATAAGTACAGACCTCAGTTAACATAGAAAATATCATAACAATTAAGTTTGTTGATCCAAGCAATCTCCAGTGCGAAACAGATACGAAAAACAGAATGCTCCAAGGAATGAAAGATTAGAAGAATGATTGACACCGTGTAGGAACATCCTGGTTGTTGAAGTAAACGTTTCATTAAATTCATTGCACCAATGATGAAGGGATTTCATTACCATCCGTCAACCAACCATATTTAGACCTAAATACTTAATGATTCAGAGCTGTTCCAGATATTATAGAATGAACTAATGAAGTAAACAAATAAAAAATCTTAAAGAGCTTGGCATGCAAGAAGACATCATTTTTTCCATTTCAATGGAATGGCAACTTACTGAGAATGTATGACTCGAGTTCATATCTGAATAAGTATCGATTATAGCTTCATATTCAGATGAGTATAGGTTTCGAACACAAATGCTTTAGAGAAAATGAGGAGTTAAAAAGAGGTTTGATTGAATCCATATGATGCTTCTTCTTCTCATCGTCTTCTTGTTTCTGATATACATAACAGATTGTCTTCCAATGGCATGAACAGCTTGAACCCAAGGTTTAGCTCAGTTGGTTCGTACAGTTTACACTAAGAGCGGTATTAAACAGGTTTAGGATTCGAATCCCGACATCCACGACCCATTCCTCTATTTCATCCTTTTGTTCAATGAAGAGGTAAAAGGCAGGTGTAATGAGAAAAGAATATGAACTGATGCATTCAATGAGGCAACAATGGCATTTGAATTATATCAGTTGTTAGAGTGGAGTGGGGGCAAAGCTGAGGCTAATGTCTTGTCAATACTGAATTATTAGCCAATAATGAAGAGTGAAAAACTCAAAACAGTACCACTGACTGGGCTCTTTTACACACTATTGAAACGATTAATCATATTGCAGCTTTTCCCTTAATAATTCAGAACCATTTGTCAGAATCCTTTTGTATAATCAAGATGCTGAAAAAGCTAAAACAGATACCCCTGAGTTTTGCAGACAAGTAATATGACTCTTTTGGTTTCCAAACCTGGTTAGGTACACGTCTCCTTCAAAATTTATGAGTTTTTGGAGACGTTCAACTTCAGCTACCTAAACCGAAACCGAAACAATAGGGCTTTGTAGGATAGAAGAAACAAAGAGAACCCAAGCTCCCATTACCTTTCTTTCGTGATAGGCTTCATTAAGCTCTGGTTTACCATGCCCAAACCTCTTCAGCGGCCATGGTTGAGAGCAATGCTCAGCTTATGTGTCAGCCAAGAAACTAATGACCAAAAGCCATTTTTAGAATTAGACCAGCTAAATTGGGTTGTTAACTTAAAAACTCAGTTCTAACATGGTTTTCGAAAACGCCTATTTCTTTGCTTTTCCCCTCCAAGAAATCCAGCCTGGACATGCCTGCATTTTAGCTGTCAAAACAAAAGCGTGGATTGCTAGGAGGCAAAGAGTTATAGATCATCAGCTGGAAAGAATTGCAGTTAATGCAATGACAGTAGATATTGTCAAAAATAATGGGAGTATTAGATAAGCTTATATTTAATCAGATTGATGAGAGTTTTAAGTTTCTTTTCACAGTTTAATGAAGAATAACTCGAGCAGAATGCCAGATATGACTTCCACAAAAAGTGATTCACGTCAAGGATTTTGCCAGTTAGGCCCTGAAAGTAACAAATTATGGCCATACTAGAGCTTCTTCATGAAGTAGCTGCAGTAAAAGTCAAGAAAAGAAGTTGATTTATACAATGAGAACATGCTGTTTTAACAGTCTTTTTCAGCCTTTAACAACTTGAAAAACACATGGGGTATAATTGGGTTTTTAAGGATATAACTTATTGCCCAGTCATTTTCACATGAAGTTTATGGCTGAAAATAACTGACTTGAAACCATAGATCTTGTTCTTGAAAGTGCACATAAATAAGATCACTTCATTTGCCAGCCAATAAACAAAAACAAGTACCGACAAATTTTAGCTGGCGCTGAATATGAAGATATTTAAGAACACAAATTTTTGAGAAAACTATTATAAATTATATAACATTTGAGAAATCCACCAAAGAAGAGGGGAATTCTAGCAAAGGTCCATCTAGAAAGCCATGCTCGGTTTTTTTGCAAAAGAAGAAGAATTTTAATGGAGACCGATTACCTTTAAATCTTTAATTATCTTCCCTATCGCAATAAGCCGGGAGTTGATCATATAATGAATCAAATCCCAGAAACCATCATACAAGATCTTAGCAAATAAAGGAACTATTTCATTTACTATCTTCTTATTGCATCTAACAGACAGAAATATGAACAAAGAAGCACAAAAAAAAAAAAGTATACATATAGCATTAACAAGTAGACAAAATTTTGAACACAAAATCAACTACAGAACCAAGATTGCAGATTTACTTAGAAATTTGATTATAATATAACAACACAAAGATGAACACAACATCAGGACCAAAGATCCAACTACATATCCTGCTTTCTTTACACTGATATATGGTGATAAATACAAGCAAATCTCTATTTTCTTATGGTTTTCCTTCTTACCCTTTTCTTTTGTTTTGTGGTGCATACCTCAAACCCTTTTATCCATCTGCATCTTCATGATCCATGACTTCCCCAAAGCCAAAAACAGACATATTTGCAAGTTGCACATCTGACACTAATGGTGTAAATCAACCAACACAACAAGAGAGGTTTCACTCAGGATTGTGTCCCCTTGCAAAAGAATCAAGCCCTTCAGTCCGGCTTCGAACAATCCTATGGAACACTTCCCTAACCTGCTTTTCCAGCGGTTCTAAATCTTCCTTCAATGCATCAAGAACCTGCTCCAATTCCTTCACTCTGTGCTTAACTTCCCTTTCCTTGTCCTCACTCAAAGGAAACTGCACGGAATCAGCCAATTCACCCAACAACCGAGAACACTTCTCCATCTGATAAATCTCCCTCAACAGGCCACAAGCATTTTTCCTATCCCTTTTCTTTGACTCCTCCAGAATCCTTTCGTGCAACCAAAGTATTGGAGCAGACCATGGGAACTGCCTGGGAACGTTAAAATGAACTTGCAAGCCACGATCTTGGCACGGAATTGCAGCCACCAATGCCCACATTACAAATAACAAGACAGAACCCATTGTGTAAACAGGCACTGCAAGTCCATTGGTGGCTAAAACCTCATTCCCTCGTGGCGCAGCCAAGTTGTTCCCAATTGCCTGGAGCTGCCTGGCGGCAGACCAAGACCTTGAAACGCTCCAAGACAAGGACCTGAAATGACCCAAAGATCGATGGTGATGATCCTTGGAGTGACTGCCGCTAGTGTTGTGTCTCCCAAAGGAACGGTTCCTATGAGCCAAGGCTTGACCTGAATCTTTCTCATCAAGCATCCCAATTGCTAAATCTATCAACGCCTTCCTCGCGCGACGGAATTGCCCTTCTCCTAGACTTCTCTGATAACCAACATTACTATCACCCAAAGCGCAAAGAACGATTTCTAGAAGCTTCTGCCATTGCCTGATCTGTTCAATCCCGTCGCGAATCGCATTGCAAACATCAAGCGCCTTGACAGTACGCTCGTAAAAATCGGCGATCAAACGGTCCATGGGCGGCTTCTTCACTAGAGCTATGTTGTTAAAAAGTATGACCCGAAATTCCTCTTGACAACAGAGGAATACGTCGAGCAACTTCCGAACCCACGGCAGAGAAAGCAATTCATCGGAAGGGACAGAAGCTAAATCGTGAAATCTGTCAGCTACTTGCCTTTGAAACGACTCGATCTCCGCCTCGTTAGACGCCGATCCACCGATCGGCGATTCCATGGCGTGTACTTGATCCCTCCTCACTGGTAATAACGAACGGCCGATATTTGTCAACGGTGACGAAGTTCCTTGATAATCCGTCGCGGGCATGATCACATCGAGTAAATAATAAGAATAATGATTAAAAAATCAAAATTGAGTTTCAATTGGATCGAGTATTTAGGATTGAAAATTTGGGTAGAAATAAAGAGGGATATGAAGAAACCCTAATGAAAAAAGATGGCATTTTTATTGGGGATTTTTGGACCGCGTTTTATGGTAGTTGGAACTTGGGAATAAAGAAATGGTCTCCGCGGTCTAAAACCGAGGAGTGCTATTCTTTTCTTTTTAATCTTTTACTTTAATAATTACATATCTATTAATTAATCATATTTAATTTAAATTTCAGGTCAATATACTTATTAAATATTTTAATTATGACTCTAAGCGTTAATTTAGAGGACTATTTTATTTATGTTGAGAGTTAGATTTATATTTTTTTAGTAAGTATGATGCTAATTCTGTTTAAATATATAATTTTCCAAAAAAAAATTATTTTGAAATAATGCACTTTTAAAATGCTCCCCAAAAACAATTTACCAAGCAAATTTAATTAAATATGTTATACTAATTTAAAATATGATGTGTTATTTTTAAGAGTGTGCTTGAATATCGTAAAGTAATTATTGTATTTTATCTATACTATAAATTAAGACTTTTATTAAGTTGGTGTCACCTATCAACTAAGTCCTAACTCAGTTAAAAAAATTATTTTACTGTTCCTTTGCATTTAAAGTAAATGATTTATTTAAGGGTATTCTAGTCTTTTTATTTATTAAAATAAAAAAATATGCATATTGTGATATTTGAGCTTATGTCAATTGAGTTAGCAAAACCTTAAATTTACCATTAAACTAAAGTTTCAATTCTAATATTTTTATACATTTTAATTTTACCATGCACATTTTATTACATCTGTCAATTGAATATATTAATAATATTGTTAATTGAAATAGTGTCACAAATTAACTCAACACCAACTTAAGATTGAATTTAAAATTTTTAAATATTTTTATTATTTTTTAAAAAATTATTTAATTGCTAGTGTAGTATACACGTGGACTTTCATATGGATACTGCATTAGAAAAGTTAACATCATTAATTTTTTTATCTATTTTGGAGTGATTTGATAAATAATTCAAGTTTAAAGACTAAAAAAGATAAAATTTTAAATAATCTTTTTATAAATTGAAAAGTGAAATAAATCATTATATTAAAAAAATATTATAACTTACTTCAAATGAAGATATAATGTAATGAGACATTTAATTAACTACATCTAATAAATAAAATTAACAATTTTTTGGAGGGTTACAAAAATCACGTATGGGACAAAAATGCAGTCTCTGCAATAATATCAGGACATGTTTGTCAATATAATAAAACTCGAAAATATTAGTGATACAAATAAGTAGAATAAAATATAAAATATGTAAAGGTGCTGTTAATGAATGGGTAAGTATTAGTCACGTGTGAAAAAGGTGAGAGTGAGTTATACACGTGGGAAGGCACAGCTGGGTCTTCGTTGGAGTGCGGATGCCGAGAGGGACTGGGTCTGAGAACTGAACTCTGCTTCGTTCTTCTATAAAAAATAGAGATGATGACGTGTGTTATTCTTCTTCTGAAAATACCAACTTACCCTCCTTCTAGAATTTTGAACTTTTTTATTTTTAGCTCAAGTTCGACATGATGAAGCAGATTGATAGCGAAATTTTTTGATTTTACAAATCAAATTAATCACTATTTAATATTTAATTAAAATTGCATCACTTTTAATTGCGTCACCATTTCAATTAAAAAATTATAAAATTCATTTTATTAATTAAAAAATAAATAAATATATGCTTATAATAAGATGTAAACTCAATCTAATTACATTAATAAAATCTTTTTTATTTTGATATCTTTTTACATTTCAACTTTTATTATGTACATTTTATTATCAACATCAATTATGTATACATTAATGTATTTGATTGAGTTGGTGTTACAAGTTAACTCGACACCGACTCAAAAATTAATAATAACACTATGATAAATAATTTTAACCTAATTTTTTATTTTAACATCGTGCATATTTTATATGTTATTATTAATTAGTTTCAAATTATATACTTTACTATTTATTATATGTTATTTTTAAACACACATTTACTTTCTAAATTCATAGCTTCCACACGCATATGCGTGTGATAAGATTTTTCTAGTATAATTTAAAACACTTGAAATTTTATGTTTTTTTAATGTTTATTTCTTTTGGATTAAAATATATCATAAGTCTATATACTTTTTTTAAATTTGAAAATTAGTTTCTGTACTTTTATATTTAGGAATTTAGTTCATCTATTTTTCAAATTTTAAAATTTAAGTCAAATTGCTAATACTATTAAAATTATTTTGTTAAGTTTAGGTTTATGACAACGTCCTTTTTTAGTTACATTGCTTCCAAGTGAACTTTTTTTTTAAATTTCAAAATGTAGCAAAAAAAATAAACAGTATTAATAATTGAACCTAAATTTTAAAATATGAAAAGGAAAAAAAAATTCTTAAAAATAAAAGTATAAAAACTAAGTTCTAAATTTAAAAAGAGTATGAAGTCCTATAGCTATTTAAACCAATCTTTTATTCATTTATTCATTTGTTATTCTAATCTTGACTAGAAAATCAGTATGATAATTTCAATTTTTCGCTATTCTATTAACTTTTTTTTTGAAATTGAATAAGTGGTTGAACTAATTGACCATCAATTTTAGATTAGACTGATTAGGATTGTTTAAAACAAATAAATTATTAAAAATTTTAAAAATAAAAAAATTATAAAAATTGATTATACATCCATTCAACAAATTTTTTAATTAGGTTCAATTTGTCTGTATCAGTTCGTCAATCAATTGATTTTATATTTCTCACTAAATCGATATCTCAATTAGTTCCAATTTGATTGATTCGGTCCAATTCAAACATCACTACTTAAAAGTCGAGCATATATTGTCTACTATGCTTATAAACTACTTTTTGGAATTCGATAATTATTGAATCGAGATAAAAGTATATTTTAACTTATTAAAAGAGTTAGAATTTAAATATATATTAATGCTTTTTTTAGTAGTTGACCAATTTAATTATTTTTAAAATTTCTAACATGTACATTTAAAAATTCAATTTCCAACTCGATGTCGAGATCAAAAACAACGAGCGATAGTCAACTAGTTTAAGGCGTTGAGAAGTTTTCGAAATTAAAAAATAAAACCTAATTCAGCTTTAAATTTAAAGTTTAACTAAATTGGGATTTAATTAAACTTATTCATTAAACTCAGTTTAATTCTGATTTTAAAAATAAAATGCTGTTTAATTTTGAGTTTCAAATTTCAAGTATCGCTTCAACAGAGTAAAAAGCTTGAGTTTGATTTGATTATATCACTAATTCAATTATTATTTATAGAAATAAGGTTAAAATATATACAAAAATTCTTTATATTCTTCACAAATTGGAAATTTAACTACTATGATTTTTTATTTCCATGAAATTAGTCTTTTTAATTTTTATATTTTAAAATTTAAATCTAACTATTAACACTATTAAAATCCGCAAAAATAAAATATAAGAATTAATTTTTAAATTAATGAATAGTACATAGAATTTGACATATTTTAACTTAGAAATATTTATGAAATTAATATAACTATTCCTATATTGCTTTCATATTTTTTGTCCAAAAAAATATAAAATGATTTTTTTAAATCTAAAAAGAGTTTCCAAGCCTAATAGGTTTTCCAAATATTTCATTTATTAATCAATTTTTATATCTTTCATGATTGTTTTATTATTTATTATTTATGTTTGAAGTCATTGACTATCCTACATCTTTGTTTGATAGAACAGATATGGAATAACACAAAACTTAAAACTACAAATTCTTGGGTTTTTTTTTTCTCTTTTGGGTAAACTACTTAGTTGGTGTAGGACTAACTGGATAAATAAATCGCTTATAAATAAATGAAACAATAGTTGTGTCGTGGAAGAATTATTGCCTTAGAAGCAAATTCGTTCTGATTGATGTAATTGTATAGTGAACGTCGCCCCCCAAGGTTAATATAGTATTTCAATATTCATACACCCAAATAAAAAAGATGGAACAAATTTGGTGTTACTCTTGTCAAATAAATAGAAAACTAATCGTAAATATATTGAAAAGAAACAGGTAAGCTATGAGAGAAAAGATAGGTTGTTGTTGTGTATTGTTGTATGAAATGAGATGAATATCTGAGTAATTTATAGGACATTCTAAAGGGGCAAAACGATAATTTGTAGGGTTAATCCAATGGCCAAAAACGACCATAAGACAATGACCAAAAACTGATTTTTAAAAATTGTAACAGCTTAGAAACTGAAATTTGTTAAAAGTATATATATGTATATATAAAGAAAAACAACAAAAAGTTTATTCAAAAAGAAACACGCGCAATACGTGTCAAGCCTTTAACCCAATTACTTAACGAGGGTAAAAGGCAATGTTATATTTAAACTCTCTTGTAAGTCTTTCCTCAACCAATATGAGATATGCCATTTTGTATTACCAACATTCCCCTACAAATACAAAAGAATTGAAATTTTGTAAACATAAGAAAAGATAAAATGTGAGAAGAAGAACAGCGAAATTAATCACTTAAACAATAATATCATGTGGATTTTCTATCCATTTTTAAAATTCTTCCATTCATTTATCCATTTTTGTAAATATATATCTAAAAAGTATTTTTAGACATTACAGATGTAAGATAATATAAAACTATTATTTTTGCAACTTAGATTTTCTAATGATTATTATAAGTTATATTTTACGAAATAAGATAGAGAGAATTTAGTCATGTGGGAGACCAAAAAATCTTCTCATTCGTTACTCCATAATTAATGAAGAAAAAAAAACTTATTCTTAGGAGATTTTATTTATCTTGGTGCCACTTGTGTCTAATAAATGATTATTGTAAAAATATGATGAAAATATTTGTCTTAGATATCAAATTACATTTTACCTCAATTAAATAATATAGGTAAATTAGTCTTTTTTATCTTTAATTCATTTATATTATTAATAGTTAGTATGAGCGACAGAATAATTAAACAGTGATACATGATGTGTCTTGTGCTAAACATATAAAGATAAATTTTTAACAGTAAAATTGGATAAAAGTTTTATTAGAAAGATCGATTTACACTTTGATCTTACGTTTAATGGCTAATTTGTTGATTTTTTAAATAAAGAGACAAAATACAATCTAACTCTTAATACAAAAGTCTTTATGATATCTGTAGTTCAATATTATTATACATAATATAACAATAGATATCATTTGATATTGAAAAATACTTTAATAATACTCCTCAATATTTTTGCTTTTTTCTTTTCTTTTTTTTTTTTGCAATATCCAACAAAAGGATGATCCATAAATCAATGGCATTTTTTGGAATGCCCATAATGAAACAGATTCCAAAAAGAAAAGAAAAAAATCAAATTGAAGATTTAGATTTTAGAAGTTAGAAACAAATTTCCAAATGCCAATGTTTCCACTTGGTTTTTTACTTTAAAATTCCAACAATTTGTAGCTATTTTAATTAAAAATATTCGAATATTAATTTTATTTTATAATAATTCCACAACAAAATATGTAAGGTTACTTGGGATAATTTCGAGTTTCTTTTTTATGAATTATATTTAATTTTTAACCCAATCACGTATTTTAATATTTAACTTAATTATAGTTATACTTGAACAACAAAATTTAATTATAAATTCCAATTCATTTCTTTAGTTTACGAAAATTAAAAAATTAATTCAAACATTAGTAAATACGTAAATTTGAATCGTTAATTTGTTGTATATAATTGTTGGACCGATAATTTTTGTCAATTTCATGCATATAATTATATTAAATTATTGATTTTTATGATTTAACAATAAAATTTAATTAAAAATAATAAAATTGCTTAATGTTTATATAATACAAAAAATTTAAAAAATCAACTTTTTAGTTGTCAACAAGTAGGGAATAAAATGCAATTAAAGTAAAAGAACATAATCACACTAGTTTTCTTAATGAGATGGTGAGAAAGAAAAAGAATAAATGTTTAGGAACAAAACTGTAAGCATGAGTTGAAAAGAAAGGAATATGGGACAGTGTGGTGTGGACCTTTAGCCAGCCGCAACTTGCTTGTCCCCAAAGCCAAGACCAATTATTATTTTATTTTATCTTATATTGTTAGCATTAAATAAATATGAGACCATCGGTTTTGGCTATTTGCACACGTCTCTTTATTTATAAAGCATATAACCCATCAAATTTCACCATGAAGCCTGTGCTCCATGTTTTGAAATATAACCCCCTAATTCTCATTTCATATTTCCCATCGTTTCTCATGTTAACATTATTATAAATTACAGCGTAAGATTAATCGTGATATTCAACATTTAACACCATCATAATTTTATTTAAATTAATTTTTTTTATTTTAAATAATATGATTTGATTTAAAATAGATTTGGGTTAGTTAACTACAAATATGAACGGACTTAAGCGAAATTTGAGGTACACATATCGGATTGAGATGGGCTTGGACAAGCATAAAGTGAATATATCATACTTAAGCTCGACCTAGCTCATTAACATTTTTAGTACACGTACAATAAAGTAAAATTTAGAATTGTATAGTAAATATAATTAAAAATTTGATAAAAATAATAAATGAGACTTTAGTTGAATGGTAAATATATAAATATTGAAAATCATAAAGGTGTGGATTCAAATCTTGTTATGTGTACAGTCAACCGTCTCTACAATAACCTAATTTATTTGTCCAGATTTTGCCTCTTATAGAGATGTAGTTGTTATACACATGTTGTTATAGAGAGATAATCGATGTAAGCTAATAGGTACATGTGTTTTTGCTTTTATGCATATTTTATTTTACATTCTTTTAAATGATTAATTATAAAATTCATAAATCTAACGAATTCAATTAATCAATATGAGTTATCAAATTAAATTAATTAATTTATAATGAGTTACTAAATTCAAGTAACCAATTTATAAGTTTATGATGTTTTAAATTCGTAGTAAAATATTTAATTAAGGAGCTTCATAGTTTCTAGAATTGATATATTTAATTTCACTTATTGAATATTATTTCGAGTTAATAAAATATGATTAATAAGTTTCTTCACATGAAATTTAATCATTTTATTGAAATAATATTTTAATTAATATCATTTTCATTTAATAAATGATAATTAATAGACTTGCTTATATGAAATAACTGTTATTTTACTTAAAAATTTAGACCATATACTGTTATAGATAACTAATTTAATAACTAACATACTTTATAACTATTGATGTTACTGTTATAAGTAAGGGTGAGCATAATCCAATTCGATTCGAAAAATTCGATAAATTTTTCAAATTTTGAATTAAATAGTTCGAGTTATTTGAGTTAATTAAATTATTTAGATCAACTCGAATAAAAAATTAAGTTTTTCGGTTTAATTCGAATATGAATTACACAATTCGAGTTATCTAAAAATTCGAATAAGAAAAAGTAAAACTACGCCGTTTTGAAAAATGTTTTCATTTTCTAAAGTTAAAAATCAAAACCATTAAGTTAAAAGGCAAAATTATGTTGTTTTGATAAATGTTTATTCATTAAGTTAAAAGGCAAAACTATTATATTGTTTATGTAGTTAAATAATTTTGTACTTCGTTTACTAGTTAAGTAATCGGTTCATGTAAACGCAACATTGAGTGTAAATAATAGGATTCGTTAACTCGACTCGTCTCAACTCGAAAATTTTTGACTCGATTCGATCCGATTCGAAAGAAATTCAAATTGAGTTCGGTTGCTAAAATAGGATTCGTCAACTCGACTAACTCGAAATTTTTTGACTCGATTCGACTCGACTCGATCGAATACTCACCCCTAGTTATAAGCGAAAAGCTGTTATAGAAGGTTAAAATAAAACATAAAAAATCGATTCTTCTATAAACTTGGCTTCTATAATGAAATACTATTATAGCGAGTGACTATCTTAGAGAGAGTTGACTGTATTTATATTTTTATATACAAAATATATAAATGACAAAAATACATGTATACATTTCTTTTTATCAAATTATTGTTATATCTATTTTATAGCATTATTATTTTTATATATATCATATATTATAGTACCTAGTATTTTCACTTACTTTATTTTAATATTATTATTATTTATATCATTATTAGTCCTATATTTTCACCTATTACCCTTATATTACACTTATTTTATTCTTCCAATCAGGCATTATTTATTTATATATGCATATACATATATACACTTTCATGCATAACTTCTGAATTATTACCCGTACTATTACTATTAATATTATTATTACCATCACTAAATTATCATTCTTTGGTCTTGCATAATGATTATTTATCACTAATTCTTTTTAACTTCGAATATTTCTTAGCTTATTCATTATTTTCTTTTTATTCGTTTTATCCATTTACCTTTACTTTTATTATTATTATCGTTCACATACGTGTTTATGTTCATTCTGTTATGCATGTCAATATCGAAATTTGAATTCGCTCACGCATTCTTCATTATATCATTTTATTGCAAATTATGTTAAATTAAACTTGCCCCGAAGAAAACAATTTTTCATAAAAAAAGGCGATACTCCGTGTTTGGAATTTCGAGAAAACCGTGCCCTAATTTACTGGGTTTTGATTTTTCTCAGTTTACCTAAACAACGGAATATTATTTTAAACCACAATACGAGTCTTAAAATGCTTATTTTCAGAGATGCGAGGTGTGGTGCCCTAACTTACCGGGTACGACATTTTGTTACTTCGAAATAAGATTCTTTTTTCAAAAGAAGGCAATATTCGGCGTTCGAAAATTCGAGGAAGCGTGCCTTAACTTACTAGGCTTCGATTTTCCTCGTTCACTCTAAGTAACCGAATATCCTTTTAAAAGAAGTAAAAAAAAAATTGATAAAAGGCTAGCCTAGTCTCAAAAGCATGAAATGTCATGCCCTAACTTACTGGGTACGGTATTTTATTACTCCAAGATAAGCAAGCCTTTAACATCCGTTTTAATTTATTTAATCATTTTTAGCACCAATACAAAGAGGGATCGTATTTCAAATTCTTCCAAATTTTTAAATTCTCGACACTAAGACACTAATTAATCAACTAGGTACCAATTTTGGGCGTATCGAGGGTGCTAACCCTTCCTCGTGCGCAACCGACTCCCGAACTCATTTCCTGATTTTCGTAGACCAAAAATTATCGTTTTAGTGAATCTTAACTTTTATTAAAATGATTAATTTAAGGTGATCCGATCACACCTCATCAAAAAAGATTGGTGGCGACTCCAGTGTTTGTTTTCATTTTTAAAATCCAAGTCGATTCCCGTTTTACAAAAAAAATGGTTACGACAAATACCATCCAAGTTTAAATCTAAATAAGTATTATCTTAAGATGCGTTTGATAAATTAAAAATTTAAGTATTGAATTTTTATTATGAAATTTTATAAGTGCTAAATTTATATTAAAAATTGTTTAGTAAAATAATAAATATAAGTTTTGAATATAATTATGTTGTTTGATAAAAGTAAATACTAATTTTTAAAGATTATTGATTTTTTAATTTTAATATTATTAATATAATATTTTATATTATTTTGGATAGTTTTGGATATTTTATATAAATATAGTAAATTGGATATCTCATTTTTTTAAATTGATAATTTATTTTTTTAATAAAATAAAAGCAACTACTAGAGTTGTCCATGGGCAGGGTCGGGCCCTAACAAAATTTTGGGCCTAGGCCCAACCCGTATTAAAGTCTATAGTATCGATACAATAGAGAATGTATCGGTACGTTGGGGAGGGTATCGATACTCAGGCAATTTTTCTTTAATTTTCAAAACATCGAAACTTAAAACGGTATCAATACTAAGCAGAGTATATACTTTTGTGAAAGGTACCGATACTTTGTTAAGGTATCTGGGTTGAGTTGGGCTCGGACAAAAAAGGCTTACCAGGGCCCAACCCGTTTAGAAAGCGGGCCTCATTTTTTATCTAAGCCCATATTTCAGGCTTATATTTTTGTTCAAGTCCTCCTAATTTTTGGGTGAGCCTTTAGGCTTAGTTGGGTGGTCTAGTCTACGAACAACTCTACTAACTACCTACTTATCTTATTCAAACATTTTTTTGTTAAAAATTTTATATTAAATAAAAAGTTAAAATAATTATCAAACAAATTTAAAATATTAAATGTTAAAAAATTTCATTTTTAATGGAATGAAAATTTTCAATAATTTATCAAACACACATGAAATTTTAAATTTAAATTTTAATAGAATTATGAATTAAATTTTAGTTTAAATCAAATAAACACAAAGATTAATTCTTAAAAGAAAAAGAGCAAAAGGACAAAATTTAAAAATCTGGTAATAAAAAAAAAAAAAAAAAACGGTTGACAAAAGTCAGGTATCCACGTGCTAAGGATAAGGAATTATAAAATTCATTTCTCACACTTCAATCCAATCAAATGTGAAAAAACAAAAAAAATCGAAACTCATGTATCCCACCTCATGTTTTTACTAATAAAAATGCAATAATAATTAATAAATATGTTAGTTTTATTTTATTTTTGGTCAAATATATCAAAAACAATTTATTTAAACATGGGTGAATCTAGGATTTTTTTATTAAAATAATATAAAAATAAATAATTAAGAAAATAGTATAAGATCTAGATTAATTATAAAATGGGTCGTTTTTTACGGTGTTCTTAGATGGCACTAACCTATTAAGCGGCACACAAAAAATATAATTATTATTTTTAAATATTAAACATATACTATACGAATACAAAAAAAATATTTTTTTAAAATGGTGTCACCTGATACATTGACGATACCAATTTAATTAAAAAAAGTCAAGAAAAAAATAAAATTAAAGAAATTAATAAATAAAACTGCCATGATGTAATGATGCCAATATATCAAGAGACAACGGTTTAAAATTAAAAAAAAAATTAAATATGGGCAAATTTAAATCACTTAATCATTTTAATAAATATAAATATAATATAAAAACATAAATTAAATACAATAGGAGCCATGAATTGTGTGGTACCTATTGTCAATAATGTGAAGGCTTGACTGTTGACCCTTGACCTTGAAAGTTTGGTAAAAATTGAAACTCTCAAAAAAAGAAAAAGTCAAAAGGCACAAAAGCCAAAAAAGTCACGGTCTTAACTTTGCTAGTGATGGATGGTCTGGTCTGGTCATCCCCCTTGAAAGTTCCTCACTCGCAATTTCGATCACTGTAACTGAATTCCGAATTCTACAATCCGATCTGTTAGGATAGGTGAAGTTTATTAAACCATGCATTAAATTAGATAGTGACATTACTGTTGAATTTTATAAGGAAATTAGTAAAAAATACTCACAAAGTACGAATTGAAATATGATAATTTATACTTGAAAGTCAGAATATGATCTATCATCCTCTAAATACATGAAATTTTATGAAAAATTGAGTCGCATATGAATCGAAGTAACGAAAATGAAAATTTCAAACGTTTGCAACAGCAGAGCATGAAAATGTAAGCATTCGAGCAGTGATTGTTTCATTCTAAATAAGATAATAGCAAGATTTATGGTAAAACTAAACCTCTAAATTCAAATAAATATAGTTCATACTAACAGCAAGAGAAAACCTCTAAAACTGAGTTTCCATCATTGGGCTAAATACACTAGGATCTGAAAGAAGCCCAATGGATCTAACCAAGTTATCAACGTCAACCCTTAATTTATAACAACTAAAAAGGTGTAATTTAAAAAAAGATCCCTCAGATTTCATCACTATCTTTAATTCAACGACAGTGAAGCTCATTATTTTCATGAAAACAGAGATAAAAGGAAACAAAGTCTTAACGTCTCAAAAATTCCAAATTGGATAATAAATTTTCCGAGAATATGTACATTATTTTTTAGGAAAGAAAACAGCAACAACGAGATAAAAGGACACCCTAGTTCAAAGCAGATAAACTAGAATCCACCATAAGTAGCTCCCTAATCGACGGTAGGAATATTCCAATAAATAAAATCGCAATAAAATACGTACAATATTTTAGTGAAAAATATTATCTGTATAAATTAGGAGAATTAAATTAGACATAGGAAAAAAATCATTACGTTATAGAAAAACACAAATTGAAAATCGGGTATGGACTAGTTTGGAATTGGAAAAAATTATGAAGGGCTTAAAGTGAGGATGGGCTAAATTGAAGTTGATGTAAAAGACGGAGAATTTAAGGAAAAAAATACCTATAAATTTAGAAAGGTGGTGAACGGTGGGGAAAAAGATGAACTTAAAAAAACTATTGTACCCTCAAGCTTAAAACATAGAAGCAGATATTTTTAAGGGCACTATAGTCATTTGAATATTGAATGAATAAAAGATATGATATTATTAGATGATTTTTGGATTAATGTTTTCCAATTCAATTCTAGCCATTAATATCTTTTAAGGAATTAAAAGGAAAAAGGAAAATAAAGAAAAGAAGTTGTCTTCGTTCTTCATTTTGGCCGTATGGGTTTTTGGAGAAAGAACACCCCGTCTGTTTTGCTCTTTTTTTTTCTTCCATTATTCCACCAAATTCTCACCTCTTTACACAAGTTCACCCACAAAAGCTTCTTTTACCAAGATTGTTTACATGATTTGGTGGCTATTTTGAAGAGAAAGAAGTTGAGAAAAGAAAAGAGAGCAAAGGAAAAGAGAAGTTGGAAGCTTAAAGAAAGAAGCGGAGAAAAGGAATTGAAGCTAGTATAGCTTAATTTTGGTATGTGCTCACATTATTTTAATTTCCTTGAATTTTATTATTATTATTATTATTTTACTAGAACATGAAAAAAAGATTTAATTAATAAAAAGAATGATTTGTGTTAATATAATATATTATATATATTCTTGAAAGATGAAAATTTTAAGATATTGTTATATGATTTTTGTGAAGAATGGTGATTTTTAAAACATTGATTTATATGAATTGATTATTTGAATGCATTTTGAGGTATTTTGAAAATATGCTACACAAATGATTGGCGAAATTTGGAATTATAAACGTGTACCTGCTATTCAAATGAATAAATTTGTTAGTTAGTTCTGTTGCGCATAGTACTGGTTGAGTATGGTCTGCTACACCGAACAGTTAACCCTACTGTGGAGAGTGTCTTGTGTAGGTGGAGGGTTTATTATGGTGTGCGACTGGACAATGCCGTGTGTACGTGGGTGAAATTTATATTACATCTCGTGTATCTGGAGTTTACTAAGGGCTATCGAACAATGATATTTGTATAAATTCTTGAAATTTAATTCTTGAATGAGAAACATGTTATATAAGTTTGAGCTGAATCGGTTATTGTTATATATATTCACGATTAAGAAATATTTCAAGAGAATTATGGGTTTGGGTTTATCTAGTATTTTATTTTCTTAAATTTTTGTTATATTAATTTGAAAGTTTTATAATGTGATTTATGGATTATTCTCTTATATATATTTCCTTTATATTTGGATGTTGTAAAATAGTTTCATAAATTAAGTTAAAATCATTTGAGCACCACTAAGCATAAAAACACTTCGATTTTTTTTTCCGTGTGTAGGTAGTAGATAGTAGCAGTGAAGATAATATTACTGTATTTGCGCAAGTCGGAGTCACATACATTGGCACAGGTGGATATTCAAGTCACTCTCATTTTATCTTGTATATATATTTTGGGCGTTTTGGCATGTATATAAGTTTTAGTTAGTTAAATGAATGTATAACGTTATTATTAGTTGATAAAATCATGAGAATATCTTAGACGCTTTATAACTAAAATTGGTATTATTAGACTTCGATATGATATGAAATATTTTAGTATTTCATATGGTAATTGAGTTGTGAAATCGAGATGCCAAGAACATTGAGGAGTATTTGTGTATACGTGATAAATATAAGTGTTTGGGATTAGTTTTCTTGGAAGAGGTTTAGTGTAATTGTAGGGGAAATTTTGGCAAAACTTTACAAAAATTATAGTGCATGATTAATTTTGGATTATAGTCGTAGATGCTCTTTAGCATCGAATATGACATTCTCCATTTGGATCTTGATTATTCACGTATAGAGTGTTGCATTTAGTGGTATCAAAACATAAATTATGATTCTAGGTGATAAAAATGTGATGCGACTCTAATTTGGATGTGGTTAATTGTTGAATTTAGATTGAAAGATGTCGATCGAATTTCGAGGAGCAATGGATTAGGAAGTTGAGTGTCATGCATTATCATGTGCAAATGAGCTAAAACCTGAGCAGTAGCTACCTCAGGTTCTTGCTGGAACGACCGAGCTAGGAGGGATAGGACATGAGGCATTTCTCCAAGCCACGACTGAATTGATCCAAACGCTTATTGGAGCCATCTGCAGACTCAGACATTTTCAATTAGCCATTGATCTCTTTTGGAGAATATTTGAAAATATGGAGCCCAAGAATTCCGAGTGAAGAAATGAGATGATCCTTCTACTGTCGAATATTGGTTGGAGAACACACAGAGTTTTGCAACAATTGTGCTATAAATTGAAAGAAAAGCTAGAATGTGCGATTTTCTTGCTTAAGGAGGAAGCTTATCAATGGTGGAATACCGTAACTCATGTTGTACGACTTGCACAGCTAACTTGGGACTTTTTTCTAGCAGAGTTTCAAAAGAAGTATATCAGTGAGTTGTTTCTGGAAGAAAGGAAGAGGGATTTCTTGTATTTAGAGCAAAATGACATGATAGTAGCAGAGTATGAGCAAGAATTTGTTAGGCTTAGTCGTTGTGCGAAAGAACTCGTAGTTACTGAGGCAGACATGTGTAATAGATTTGAGAGAGGTCTCAGAGATGGCATAAGAGTACACCTGCTAGCTTTTAAAATACAAGAGTTTTCCACCCTTGTTGAGAGAGCTCTAAAAGTGGAGCAAGTTATAAATGAAGAGTAGAGAAAAAAAGGTAAGAAACAGACAAAGCGAGGTTTAGGGCAAGTTAGCTTCGTACAATTTCCATTTGTTAAGAGAGTTAGAGGCTCTAAAGATTTGAGTTATTCTCCACCTACCCATACTAAAAAACAAGGACAAAGGCAAAAAACTAGTTCTACCATTAAGCTTAGGTAGTAGACAACTTTTGCACCAAGTATTGGTGGTTCAAGGAGTTCATTGTCGTCAAATTGGGATCGGTGTGGTAAGAGACATCAAGGAGAATGTTGGAAGGTTCAAAGAGTTTATTTCAGATGTGGCTCAAAAGAAAATTTCTTCAGAAATTGTCTTGAGATTATAGATTCTACTTCTGTAAATTCTAAAAGGCATACTCCCATAGCACAGAGAGGTAAGGGGCTAGGTAACAATGGTAATGCAGTGGGTAGTGAGAGAGTTGCGAAAGGGACTATAGCTAGATTTAATTTAAGAGGACCAGCTCGTGGTAATGCTATTACCGCACGAGAGGAACATGATACGTCTGACATCATCACTGGTATTTTCTCTTTATTTGATTCTCCTATATATGCATGGGTAGGCCCTGGTTCCACTTATTCCTACATTTGTATTGCACTTATAAAAGAGAAAGAGTTACCTGTAGAATAAACAGAGTTTGATGTCTTAGTAACAAACCCGTTAGGGCAAAGTGTGGTGGTTAATAAGGTATATAGAAATTGTCCCCTAAAAGAACAAGATTGTGAATTTCCAGCAAATCTCATGGAACTTTCTTTACATGAATTCGACTTAATACTCGGGATGGATAGATTGCCTAAACATCGAGCAATGGTGGACTGTAGTTTAAAGAGAATTACACTCAGAAACTCTATTGATGGAGAGATAATCGTCATTGGAGAGAGATCTAATTGTCTTTCCAATGTCATATCCGCTACTACAGTTATGAGAATGGTGAAAAAGGGTTACGAAGTTTACTTCACTTATGTATTGGCATAAGAATAGTAAATCCTAAATTGGAGAGCATACCTACAGTGAGAGAATATCTGAATGTATTTCCTAAAGAATTATCAGGGTTACTGCCTAAGAGGGAGGTTGAATTTGCTATAGAAGTAATGCATGACACTGCACCAGTTTCCAGTGTTCCCTATCGTATGGCACCTATCAAGTTGAAGGAATTGGAGGTCTAACTATAGAAATTATTAGATAAGGGTTTTATACGCTCTAGTATATCACCTTGGGGAGCATCTGTATTATTTGTTAAGAAGAAAGATGGAACAATGAGACTATGTCTGGATTATCGACAATTGAATAAGGTTGCTGTTAAGAATAAATATCCATTGTCGATAATTGATGATTTGTTTGATCAATTAAAAGGGGCTAATGTGTTTTCAAAGATTGACATTCGATCAGGTTATTATCAACTGCAAGTAAAGGAGTCTGATGTCTCTAAAACTACATTTAGGACTCGATATGGACATTATGAGTTCCTAGTTATGCCGTTTGGACTCACAAATGCCCTTGTAGTATTCATGGATTTGATGAATCAAATTTTCCAACTATATTTAGATCAATTTGTGGTAGTGTTTATTGATGATATCCTTGTGTATTCCAAAACCAAGGAAGATCATGATAAACATTTGAGACTTGTATTGCAAATTCTGAGGGAGAAACAATTATATGCCAAATTAAGCAAATGTGAATTTTGGTTGGGTGAGATTGTATTTCTGGGCCATATGGTGTCTGTTGAAGGGATTCATGTTGATCCTAAAAAGATTAAAGCTATTTTAGATTGGAAACAACCTAAAAACACAACTGAAATTCGAAGTTTTTTAGGATTGGCTAGTTATTATCGACGACTTGTGAATGGATTTTTATTATAGCTTCCCCATTAATTAAGTTACTTCATAAGAACGCTAAATTCAAATGGAGTGACAAATGTCAAGAGAGTTCTGAAAAATTGAAGGCAGTTCTTATATTTTGACACAACCTGAATCAGGAAAAGGCTTTGTGTTCTACAATGATGCATCACTTAATGGACTAGGGTGTGTTTTGATGCAATAAAGAAAGGTGATTGCTTATGTCTCTAGGTAATTAAAATCACACGGGAAGAACTATTCAACTCATTACTTGGAGTTGGCAACAATAATTTTTGCATTAAAAATATGGAGACACTATTTATATGGTGAAATGTGCTATATTTTTACCGATCACAAGAATATAAAATATTTGTTCACTCAAAAAGAGCTTAAGTCGAGACAAATGAGGTGGATTGAGTTGCTTAAGGACTACAAGTGCATTATTGACTATCATCTCGGAAAAACAAATGTGATAGTTGATGCATTGAGTAGAAAATCTTTATCAGGTAATACTTGAAGTTTTAATTACTAATTAAGTGTTGTAAATCGATTAAATGTGTAATTGCTAATCGAATCTTTTTTTGGCTTTGAATGCACATTTGAAAATGATTGATGATGGAGCTATAGTAGCTGAATTGAGAGTTAAACCGACTTTACTTCAACAAGTGAAGGAGGTACAAGAAAAAGATAAGAAGTTGGTGACTTTATGCAAACAAATTAAAAAGGGAAAAGCGGAAAATTTTGAATTGAATAGCGAGGTACTTATATTTTAAAGGGAGGTTATGTGTTCCTAACAATAAAGAGTTGAAAAAATATATTCTTAAAGAAGCACATGATAGTTCTTGCGCTATGCATCTTGGTAATACCAAAATGTATCATAACTTGGAAGGTTCATTATTGGTGGGCCTGGTATGAAGAAGGACGTAGTTGACTTTGTGACTAGATGCTTAACTTGCCAACAAGTGAAAGTCAAGCATCAAGTCCCATCGAGGTTGTTGCAACCAATTGCATTATCCAAATGGAAGTGGGATCGACTTACTATAGACTTTGTGGTTGGTTTACCATTTACATCGAGGAAAAATGATGCTATTTGGGTGATAGTTGATCAATTGACAAGGTCAACCCATTTCTTGCCTGTAGGAACTGATTATTCGTTAGAGAAGTACATAGAGTTGTACATTAATGAGATAGTGCGACTTCATGGTGTGCCTATCTCCATCGTTTCTGATAGAGATCCAAGATTTACTTAAAGGTTTTGGCAGAAATTACACGAGGCCTTGGGTACTCAATTGAATTCCAATACAACTTTTGATCCTCAAATGAATGAACAATCTAAAAGAGTTTTTCAGGTAATTCTTTGTGAATTTTTTTAACTTTGTTAATCTTGAGAATTCTAATTAAACATATGTATTGAATGTAGGTGTTCGAAGATATGTTGAGAAGCTGTGTTAGAATTTGAACGCAGTTGGGAAAGATATCTTTCGTTAGTTGAATTTGCATTCAACAACAACTATCAAGTAAGTATTAAGATGACACCATATGAGGCACCTTATGGAAAGAAGTGTGGAACTCCTTTTTGTTGGACCGTGCTTAGTGAAAATAAATTAGTGGGATCGAAATTAATAAGAGAAACAGGAGAAAAGGTGAAGATGATCAATGATAAATTGAAAGCTGTTTCAAATAGACAAAAGTCGTATGCAAATTTGAAAAGGAAAGATATTGAGTATGAAGTTGGAGACAATCTTTCTCAAAGTATCTCTACGAAAAAAAGTTTTGAGATTTGGCAAAAAAAGAAAGTTAAGTCCGAGGTTTATTGGTCCATACGAGGTCATCGAGCGTATTGGTCTAGTAGCCTATAGATTAGCTCTGCCACCAGATTTGGCTAAAATCCATAATGTGTTCCATGTATCGATGTTGAGGAGATACAGATCCAATCCCTTACATGTCATTACGACTGAGACCATTGATATTCAATCTGATTTAACATACGATGAGGAATTGGTGAAAATTTTGGCTCGAGAAATCAAAGAGCTGAGAAACAAGATAAATCCTCTTGTGAAAATTTTGTGAAAAAATCATAATATTGAGAAAGCTACTTGGGAAAGCGAAGAGGTGCTGAGACAACAATATCCACAACTATTCGACTCAGGTAAATTTTAAAAACGAAATTTCTTAAGAAGTAAAGAATTATAATGTTCCAAAAATTTTGGTGTCAATATTAATACTGTTTTGAGGTATAAATAGTAATTTCCTAAGAATATGAATAGTAATTTGCATCTCATGAACAATATTATCCGTATAATATTAGAAGAATTAAATTAGACATTGAAAAAGCCGTTAAATTAAAGAAAAATACGAGTTGAAAATCTGGGTATAGACTAATTTATAATTTAAATAAAATTTGAAGGGCTTAAAGTGTGGTTAAAGGAGATGACCTATGTATCATATTGAAATTAAAATAAAAGATGGAGGAGTTAAGGCAAAATTTATCTTTTAATTTAAGGATATTATAAATTTAGAAAGGTGGTGAACAGTGCAGAAGGAAAATGAAATGAAATTGTTACCCTTGGTCATTGGACCATATTACATTCTAGTTTTTTTAAGGGAGAAAAGAATTGAAGCTAGTATAAGCTTAATTTTTGTACGTGCTGAAATGATTTTAATTTCCTTAAGTTTTTATTGATTATTCTAGTTGTTTTTATTTTACTAGAACTTGAAAGAATCATTAATTAGTAAAAAGAATGACTTTTGTTAAGATAATATATATTCTTGAAAGATTTCAGTTTTAAAATATTGTTGTATTATTTTTGTGAAGAAAGGTGATTTTGAAAATATCAATTTATATGAATTGGTTATTTGAATTTATTTCGAGTTAATATATGCATGTGTACATGTTACATAATGATTTCGAATGAAAATTTGATTGAATTATTTCTTCGAGGTATTTTAAAAATATGTTATATAAAAGTATTCTTGAAAGTTGAGAGGTTTCAAATATTAGACAAAATGAATTCATTTGATAGGAAGAGATTGTGCAAGGAGTGTTTGATCATAGGTAAGCTCACCAATCAATTAACCTCGTTGTGAATAGTTTTGGTTGAGTAGGGTGTGCCTATAGCGGCTAGTTAGCCTCATTGGGTATAGTATTGTGTATAGGTGGATGGTTTACTATAATAATCATTGCTAGCACACTAGCATAAATTTATTATAATAATCATTACTATATCCAATCTCATGTGATGTGAGTTTGAACTGTATCTATTATTGTTATATATCCATGATCTAGAAATATTCAAGAGAATTATGTGTTTATTTAGTATTTTGTTTTCTTAAATTTTTGTTATATTCATCTGAAAGTTGTTTAATGTGATTTATGAATTATTTTCTTACCTTTATATTTGAATGTTGTTAAATAGTTTATGGATTTTTCTTTTCCACGCATAGGTCGTGTGGATTGGAGCGGTGAAGATAAAAGTACTGGATCTGCACAAGTTAAGAGTCACATACATCGGCACTGCTTTAGGTGAATATTCAAGTCACTCTTATTTTATCTTATATATATTTGGATATTTTTACATGTAAATAAGTTTTGGTTAAGTGAATGTTTAACATTATGAACCTGATGTATAATAGTAATTATTAAAATCATGATAGCATCTTAGAAATGGAAGTTGTATTACTAAAATTGGTATTGTGAGTGATATGAGATAGTTTAGTATTTCATATGGCAATTGAATTGTGAAATTGAGATGCCGAGAACATTGAGTATGTGTGTATATGTGATAAATACAAGTGTATGGGATTGGTTTTCTTGCAAGGAAAAAATGATTGTATGAAATAGTGATATAATTGCTTTTCAATAGTTTAATGCCTCATCAATACATTCTGCATTTCAGGATTTTTATTTAGATTTGATTTTTTTAAGGTGAAAATGCTGAAATTTCAGGATCAAAATATTGATGTGACATTAAACTATTAGAAAAGGATAATTTCATTGTTTCACATAATTCTTTCTTGCTTACAGTTATATAGGGAAAATGGATAATGATTTGTAGACGTTCTTTACCATTGAATGTGGCATAATGTTGTAAATTGCATATATGATACATTCAGTGGGATTGGCAAAATTCATAGATCAGCCAAGCCAAAAAAGAAAAGAACAAACTGAAATAAAAAATTGTCCAAACACTGAGATTCAAACGGGGCTAATGTGTTTTCAGAGATTAACATTCGATCAGGTTATTATCAACTACAGGTAAAGGAGTCTGATGTCTCTAAAGTTGCATTTAGAATTCAATACGGACATTATGAATTCCTGGTTATGCCGTTTGGACTCATAAATGCTCTAACAAAATTGTTTTTGTTTACATTAAAAAAAAAAAAAAACCAACTGAGATTCAAATTATAGTGGCAGACACTTCAAAATTTGGAGAAAAACTATTCCTTCTACATTTAATTCTAAAAATTTAATCTTTTTATTGGCACAATTTAAGAATTAACAATCAATGAATCACACAATTATTTCACTTTTAAGTATGAATATATATTTTAAATTTTAATTATTAAATTAAATACTAAAATATAAAAAAAAAAATCATATATTCGAATTTAATAAAATTATATGATCAAAATAAAATTATCAAATTAAACATAAAGAATAGAATAAACAAACTCGAATTCGCATTTACCCCATGTTGGATTGGACCTAACTTCTTTTTTGGATTATTTTCATTTATAACTATCAAAATTTAGTCAGACTAGTTTTTTAATAGAAAAGTTAATTTGATTGCTAAAATTTTAACAATGTTAATGTAACAGCCTGCAATATAATTCACATATGCTTTTCATAACATTAAAAAAAAAATCAATAAGACTAAAAATTTATAAAATTTTTTAAATATTTAATCACATTTGCAATGAAATACACATATAGATTACTATGTAAGTAGCCATGCCACTAAAATTTGAACAATACATTCCACTTCTCTTTAGTTAAAAATTAAAAAGCACTTTAGAGAAAAAATAATAATGTCAAAAGTAACAAACAATAGCTAAAAAATTCAAACGGTTGACAAAAGTCAAGTGCCCACGTACTACGGATAAGAAATTATAGAACTAATTTCTCAAAAGAAAAACTTGAAACAAATCTTTTATCCAATCATGTGTTCTTAATATAAATAAATACAATATAATGATCCATATAATAAATATTTATTTTATTTCTATTTAAACATATAAAAAAGAACCTAAACCTTGCAAAAACTATCATGTTTGAAATAATTCCAGCTTACAATAGGGGTGCTGAAAATCTTAGAAAAAACATGACAGTTTAACATCAACAACCTCTGCTTGCACACAACTTACAATTCCACCAAGGATCTAGCAACATAAGAATCGTGAAAAGATGACAGAAAAAGATCGGAACAGACTCTAAAAAACAAATGTGGTAATACACGATTGTCATGAACACGATAAGGGACTAAGAAGAAACAGAATTACGGTGGTTATTTTACTTTTAGAAGGCAATTTGTAAAGAAGAAACTTTGAATCTTCCATTTATAGCCTTTCCAAAATAGTTATTCCAAAGAATGGCTAACAAACGACATTTTTTTATAGAACATGGGAAAGAAGATTATCATTTCACGAAAATGTGTTGATGAATTATTGAGTAATAAGAGTAATGAAAGAGAAATTACAAAAATAATAGATATAATGATAATTTCGTGGAAGTTACACTCATGTAACTCATTTTAGTAAGAAGAGTGTCACTTACAAACTTAAGTGCAAGTGCACAATTTGATTAACAAAAAGAGGGAAAGACAAAAACACTTGTACTCCAAACAAAGGTTGAGTAAAGTTCTTAACAATATCCGTATTTGAATCTCCAAGTCTTACTCTCGAAAACATCCCAACAATGGAGCAAACCTAAGAATCATGCCAACCTTCTTAAGTCTAGCTCCACAACCATCTCAGCATGGAATGATTAGGTAAAGAATGATATTTCCTACCACTACTATTACTAATAGAAATGTTAATAACAAAAAATAATATCTACATTTTACCTGGTAATGTTTCTTTTTAAAAGAAAAGAAACTCTCACGCATGAGGCATAATATGGGAATACTTGAAAACTAAATTGCATCATGTAAAACATTTTAGGGGAAATTACCTAAGCAATTCTAAGCCATAACAAGAGTATTACTTAAATTAGTAGTATCTGAGCAAGTTATATGAGCTAGCGACATGCGGGCAAACAAAATGTGAACAAGTATATATGAAACCACTTATGTGTATTTAAAAAAATGATTAAATACTAAAAAAATACATTAAAATTGAATTCATATATATATGGGTAAAACATTAACATATATGTAACATAAACATATTTATTCACATAAAATATATATTTAATGATATGATATATGCAAATAAAAAAAAATGATAAATGTTACAATTGAGAATTTTTCAATCATGCATCTAAATGATAAAAACTTACTTGATAAGGAAACATTTTAAAGCTCGCGGGAAGCGAAGCTAGCTAGCGGAAAGCGAAACCAACAGGAGGCAAAGCCAGTAAGATGCTAAGCTAGTGAGATCAAAACTAGCGCAAAGTGAAGTTAGTGGGACCGAAACTAGCAAGAAGCGAAGCTAGCGAGATCAAAACTAGCTGGAAGCAAAAGTAACGAGAGGTGAAGCTAGCAAGTCATGAAACTAGCGAGACGCAAAGCTTGCAAGGCACGAAACTAGCGGGATAAAATCTATTGAATCTAAAACTCTTATTACGAACCGAGTCTAAATCCAAAGCAAGAAGATAAATGCGAAACATATTAAACTTATAACTCTAAACATGAACACAGACTGTTGCCTCAGCATAAAAACCGAACAAGTAATTTAAACATGAATCAAACATATTAATATACATACTGAAACATCACGTAACTTTTAGAGCATTATGATAAATGATCAAAGGTAAGTGTTATTTTCTTTAGAGTTGAATATATAAAAAGACATTTAAATATATAAAACCTCTATATATATATATATAATAATTATCAATTTCAACAATTCTTAATATCTAAAGTTGTACCTCCTCCAAAAGTACAATTAACATTCAAGATTTCTTTTATATCAAACAAAAGAAAAGAAAAGAAAAGTTATATATTCACAGATCACAAAAGCCTGAAATACTTGTTGAGACAGAAAGAGTTGAATTTGAGACAGCACACATGGCTCGAATTGTTAAAAAATTATGATCTGATTATCGACTATCATCCAGGTAAAACTAAAGTGTTAGCTGATGCCCTGAGTCGAAAATCTCTGTTTGCCTTAAACAGAAACGTTAAATAACCAAAAATGAGTATCTACAGTTGGCATACCTGTGTCCAACAATCACACATGAATTAGAGTAACATAAACGAAAATCAGAGTAGCCAAGGAAACAAAGTTTGCAACAGCAGAGAATGATAAAGGCAGATAGCAAGAATTATGAAAAGCCCTCAGATCTCATAGCTATGATGGGTCATCTGCAGCTTTTAAACTCACTGATTTTCATTACGAGCCTCCACCAAATCAGCACCGAGTTAATATGAAGAAAGAGAGGAAATAGAGAGAGAGAGAGAGAAAGAAAAGAGCTGTTCTTCATATGAAACAAAAAAAAAAAAAAAAAAAAAGAAAAAGATGATATTGGATGTTTGATGCAATTGCTGATAGCAAAGGTCCGAAATGAAAATCAGAAATAACTGCTCCATTTCAATGAGTCGTCAATCATTGGGCCAAACAAATTGCAGCAAAATGAATTTTTAAAAGCACAATTGTAGTTTACACATTAATCAATCAACAGTAAGCATTCAAGCATTGAATGCTTCATTCTAAATATGATAATAGCAATATAGCAAAACAAACCTCTCAATTCAATAAACGTAGTTTTTCCTTAGTCATTACCATCTGCAAGAAAGCAGGCATTACATTACATTAGATAGTGACATTACAATTGAAATTTATGAAGTGAATAGCAGCAAAAGTGAGACCTGAAGCATTAAGGGAGATTAGCAGAAAACACTCACAAAGCACGAGCTGGGATTGAACATCAACAACCCTTGCTTGCAAACAACTTACAATTCCATGATATATGATCCTTTAGGGCCCTCCAAATACATGAAAACCTTTAGAAAAAATTGGGCATACCTGTGTCCAACACTCACGCATGAATTAGAGTAATGAAAATCTCATACACCAGAGAAACAAAGTCTGCAACAACACAGCATGATAAAGGCAGATATTAAGAATCATAAAAGCCCTCAGATCTCATAGCTATGATGGGTCATTTGCAGTTTTTAAACTCACTGATTTAAGTTACGAGCCTCCATATCAGCAGCCATGTTGATGTGAAGAAAAAGAGAAAGAAAGAGAAAAAGCTGTTCATCATATGAAACAAATACTGTAGAGGAAAAGAAAAGGAAGGAAAAGGGATGATATTGAATGTTGAATTGTTGATGCCATTGCTGATAGCAAAGGTCCGAAACAAAAATCAGAAATAACTGCTCCATTTCAATGAGTTTTCTATCATTGGGCCAAAAAAACTAATGCAGCAAAATGAAATTGCAAAAGAAAAAAAATAAAATAAATACTGTATTGTTTAAACATAAAATGTTGAACATTTGAAGTATAAGATACCCAGATGTTCTACACATTAATCAACAAGCAGAGAAAAATCTAAGCATTAAATAAATATTCTAGCAAGGTTTATAGTAAAAAATGACTCAATTCAATAAAATTAGTTTTTCCTAACAGTCATTACCATCTGCAAGAATTATTACTAGGAATTAGACACCATTCCAGTTACCAATATTCCAAAGAACTGCTTGCTTCAGAAGTTATATTAAAACAAAGCATGGACCTTGACATACATGCATTATCAATAAAGGAATGGAGGTCAGAGAAATACGAACAGTGAAACCCTCAATTGGGCTGATGAATCTAGATGGATTTTCTGTAACTTAGTGATTGTAATATCTAAAATAATAGAACTAAGATTAAAGCAGCATACTTGAACGCATACAACCAGCAAAGTCATCAACTAAGGAACATCAAAGATCTTCAAATAAAATAAAACATATGGCAAAATGAAAAAAATGTCACTTGCAATGGATAAAACTTGTTGGAGCTTAGGAAGGCTCTGACACCATATAAATGCAAGTGACAGTGAAAAAAAAAAAAAAGATGTTGATTTTATTCAATGGCAGCAAGCATATTAATACGTCAAAGAAGCCTAAAGATACTCCTCTTCTGTAGGAGACTTATTTGCAGATGATACTAACAAACAACAAAATTCAAAACAAAGGAAAACAGCAGCAAATTCAAAATAAATGATAACAGAAAATTTCAAATAAAGGATAACACAAGAAAGTTCAAACACATGCTTAATAGAAAGAACCTGCAAATGCCCTCGAAGGCCAGACCTCAGAATAGTTTCATCAATTGTGACACTATTGCATTGAAGACTTCTCCAAATCTCCTACTACCAGTCTACCAGTGCCATCATTAATCATAAGACCATGAATTATATCAACACTAATAACAATAACAACAAAGAAGAGGGAAGGAGAATAAGAATCACCAAAACCAATAATGACAAGTAGTTGAAAGGATGGACGCTGACAATGAAGCCATAGCAACCTCTCCACACAAAGTATCCGAGGGCTATGAGCAAAATAATACCAAAGATTGTGTGGTAAAAGATATCTTCAAAATTGCCTTAAATAGTAGTCTCGTATAAGTCCCAGAAATAAACACCATCTGCTCTGCACTTTTGACTAAGTAAGCCTGAAGACAATATCTGACTTCAATAAACCTAAAAGCGAAATTAAAAAGAGCCTTCAGATCTCATAGTGATGTAGGATCTTTTATTTTTATTATAATATTTTATCATGTCAGTTTTATCTTATAATATCTATTTTAAATATTAGATATATTACAGACGGCTAGGGTTATTAAGTATTTTAGGGTTTAAATCTAGGACTCGAATAAAATTTTATTTGCAAGAAAGCCTAGTAAGAAAGGCTATATAAATAAGTTGTAGGCTTTATAGCCATAATTATTGTTCTTATTGTTTTTCTTGAATCAATAGAAAAACTAGAGGTTTTCTATAACCCTAAGTTTTCTAGACTTGCATCTTCTTTACTAATCGTTTGTTTAGCCCTAATTCTTTCTATTGCTGCTATTTTCTCCCCAAAACCACATCACATGGCTATGCCAAAATCATGGACAGTTCACTGTAAAGGCATTCACCAATAGCTCTTAACACACCACCAGCAATAATAAATAAAATAAATAAATATACACGCATACATACAAACATAGATAATACGTATGTGTATATTGACCGAGAATGAAACAGGCAGTGTGTAAAGCTAGAGATAAATTGAAACCCAGAACTGTCCAATCAGTTTTCCCTCATTGGGCAAAAAACAACCGGAGCTCAAAGAAACCCGAAGAAATTATGTAAAACCTTAAGCACATTGGCTACAAAGGATCTAACCTAGCTACAAAAATCAACCTTTAAGTTATAACAACTAAAATCAGCAATTAAAAAAAAAAAAAAACCTCAGATTTCATCAATATTCCAATTCAACGAGAGTGATGCTCATGACTTCCATTAAAAAAAAGCAATATGTATCTTCAGAGATGATAGGAAACAAAAGAACTACCCCATGTAACAATTTCTCATCATTGGCCATATGTCAAAGCCTTTGAAATTCATTTAAACATAGACTAAGAAGATAGTATCAAAACCAATGGCAGACTAGTTTCATTAGAACCATAATGAACAATAAGGATTACCAGCAACATATCATTTTTTTATAACCACAGGTGTTCTCATCCGTTTTACGATCTAAGTCTAATCCTGTTCGGGCCAGAGGTGGTATCCAAGTAAAGCCCTCTATGACAACAAGATTCGAACTCAGTCCAAATGCCTGGGAAAGAAGTCCACTTCTACAACAATAATGACTCAAGGGTCAGGTCATTCCCTTGAAACTTGTAACCATAAAAAGTCTTCATTCACAAGAAATGTGGGGTTGAACTCAACTTAATTCAATTGATTTTATTTGAATCTCGCCTTTTGCAATTCCAATCGTCGTAACTGAGATTCGAATCTCAACTTTTGCAATTAGACCAAATGTCAAAGCAGGTGAAGTTTATTAAAGCATGCATTACATTGGATAGTGACATTACAACTGAAATTTATAAAGTGAATAGCAGCAAAAGTAAGAAATAAAGCATTAAGGGGAGATTAGCAGAAAACACTCACAATGCACAAGCTAGGATTGAATGAATCTGAATATTGGCAACCCTTTCTTGCAGACAACTTACAATTCCATGCTTGAAATTCAATTATACAGGGATACCTGTGTCCAACATTCACACATGAATTAGAGTAACGTAAATGAAAATCTCATACACCAAAGAAACAAAGTTGCAACAGTGTGGCATGATAAAGGCAAACATGAAGAATCACAAAAGCCCTCAGATCTCATACTATGATGGGTCATTTGCAGTGTTTAAACTAACTGATTTTCATTGCGAGCCTTCACCATATCAGCAGCCATGTTGATATGAAGAAAGAGAGAATGAGAGAGAAAGAAAGAGAGCTGTTCTTCATAGGAAACAGAAAAGGGAAAATAAAGAAGGGAAAAAAAGAGAGAGATGATATTGAATGTTTGATGCCATTGCTGATAGCAAAGGTCAGAAATGAAAATCAGAAATAACTGCTCCGTTTCAATGAGTTCTCAATCATTGGGCCAAAAAGAATGCTGCAAAATGAATTTGCAAAAGCACAATTGTAGTTTTTAAACATAAAATGCTGAAAAAAAAGAAAATACCCATATCTACTATGCAGTAATCAATCAACAGTGAAAAGTCTGAGCATTCAAGCATTAACTTCCTCACTCTAAATAAGATGCTACTAACATTTATACTAAATAAACCTCTCAATTCAATAAATTTAGTTTTTCCTAATCGTCACTACCAGTGACTCGAGTTATTACTTTGAATCAAACACCATTCCAGTTACCAATAATCCCAAAAAACTGCTTGCTTCGGAAGTTGTATTAAAACAAGGCATGGACCCCGACTTGCATGCATTATCAATAAAGGAATGGAGGTAAAAAAATATAAGAACAATTCAGCACTAGATCAGGCTGACGATTCTAGATGGATTTTCAAACAGATTCTGAAACTTAGTAATTGTAACATGTAAAATCTTATGATATAATAAAATAAAACTAAAATTATAGCAGTATACTTAAACACATACAACCAACAAAGTCATCAACTAAGGAACATCAAAATGGCAGGAGAAAAAAAAATCACTTGTGATGGATCAAACTTTAATAAGGCCCGGACACCATATAAATGCAAGTGACAGTGACAAAGAAAGATGATTTTAATCAAAGGAAGCAACCATATTTATACATGAAAGAAGCCTATAGATACTCCTATTCTATAGGAGACTTATTTGCAGATGATACAAACAGACAACAAAATTCAAAACAAAGGAAAACAGCAGCAAATTCAAAATAAATGATAACACCAGCAAAATTCAAATAAAGAATAACACCAGAAAGTTAAAACACATGATTAATAGAAAGAACCTGCAATGCCCTCGAAGGCCAGACCTTGGAATAGTTTCATAAATTGCGACACTATGGGATTTCATTGAAGACTTTTCCACATCTGCTACTACCAGTGCCATCATTAGCCATAAGACCATGAATTATATCAACAATAATAACAAAGAAGAGGGAAGGAGAATAAGAATCACCAAAACCAATGATAAGTAGTTAAAAGGATGGAGGCCAACATTGATGCCATAGCAACCTCTCCAGACAAAGTATCCCAGGGATATGACCAAAATAATACCAAAGATTGTGTAGTAAAAGATATGGAGGTTAAAGAAATAAAAGCAGTGCAGCCCTCGATCTAGCTGACAGTTCTAGATGGATTTTCAAACAGATACTGAAGCTTAGTGATTGTAATATCTAAAATCTTATGATATAGTTGAATAAAACTAAAATTATAGCAGTATGCTTAAACACATACAACCGGCAAAGTCATCTATCAAGGAACACCAAAGATATTCAAATAAACCATATGACGGGAACAAAAAATGTCACTTGCGATGGATCAAACTTGTTGGAGTTTAAGAAGGCTCTGACACCATATAAATGCAAGTGACGGTAACAAAGAAAGATGGTTTTATTGAATGGCTATACATGAAAGAAGCCTAGAGATACTCCTATTCTATAGGAGACTTTTTTGCAAATAACACAAGCAAACAAAAAAATTCAAAACAAAGGAAAACAGCAGCAAATTCAAAATAAATGATAAAACCAGCAAATTTCAAATAAAGGATAACCCCAGAAAGTTCAAACACATTCTTCACAGAAAGAACCTGCAATACCCTCGAAGGCCAGACCTCAGAATATAATTATCAATTGTGAAGCTATAGGATTTCATAGAAGACTTCTCCACACCTACTACTACCAGTGGCATTGTTAGTCATAAGACCATGAATTATATCAACATTAATAATAATAACAACAAAGAAGAGGGAAGGAGAATAAGAATCACCAAAAACCAATGATGAAAAATATTTGAAACGATGGAGGCCGAACCTCTCCACACAAAGTATTAGAGGGAGATGAGTAAAATAGTACCAAAGATTGTGGTAAAGATATCTTTAAAAGCAGTCTCTTATAAGTCCTAAACCTAAACACCATTCACTGTGCACCTTCGACTAAGTAAGCCTGAAGACAACATCCGACTTCGAAAACTCCAAAATATCCAATAGAAAGAGCCCTCAGATCTCATAGCTACGCCAAAATCATGAACAGTTCACAGTAAAGGCATTCACCAATAGCCCTTGACACACCACCAAAAATAAATAAAATAAAATAAATAAGTATATGCGTACACACACACACACACAATACACATATGTATATTGGAAGAGAGAGAGAGAGAGAGAATGAAGCAGGCGGTGTGTAAAAGCTAGAGATAAATCGAAAACCAGAACAGTTCAATCAAAACTGAGTTTCCATCATTGGGCAAAATAAAAAAGTAGCTCAATGAAACCCAAGGAAATTATCTAAAACCCTAAGCACATTGATTACAAAGGATCTAACCAAGCTATAAATACCATCCCTTAAGTTATAACAAACAAAAAAGCTGTAATTCAAAAAAAAACCAAGAAACTCAGATTTCATCAGTATTTGAATTCAACTATAGTGATTCTTATGACTTTTATTAAAGAAAAAAACAATCTGTATATTCAGAGATGATAGGAAACAAAATAGCAAACAAAAGAACTACCCCATGTAACAACTCATCATTCGTCATATGTCAGAGCCTTTGAAATTCATCTAAACATATAATAATAAGATAGTAACAAAACCAATGACAGATTGAGTAGCTAGCTTCAGTAGAACCAAAATGAACAATAAGGATTACCAGATAACATACCATATTTAATGTATTAGCAAATAACAAACATCGAAAGTACTGGTTCAGGTTACACAAAAAAAGAGTGACTCTCAAACAACTACATTTTCAATGCTTCAAAGCATTCAAGAAGAGGAAGATGCTATAATTGATGAAATGGACACATGAAGGTCAAGGGTAAGGTCATTCCCTTGAAAAGTTGTAACCATAAAATCTTCGTTCACAAGAAATGAGGGGTTGAACTGAACTTAATGCAATTGATTCTATTCGAATCTTGCCTTTTGCAACTCTGATTTTCATATTCGAATCTCAACTGTGGCAATTCAACCACATTTCAAAGCAGGAGAACTTTAGTAAGCATGCATGAGATAGTGACATTACAATTGAAATTTATGAAGTGTGAAGCAGCAAAAGTATGACATGAAGCATTAAGGGATTAGCAGAAAACACTCACAAAGCACAAGCTGGGATTTGAACAAATCCGAACATCAACAATCCCCACTTGCACACAACTTACAATTCCATGATTGAAAATCAATTATACAGGGACATAAACCTATATGAGCCCTCCAAATACATAAAAATCTTAGAAAAATTTGGCATACCATTGTCCAACACTCACACTAGAATCAGAGTAACATAAAAGAAAATCTCATACGACAAGTAAACGCAGTTTGCAACAGCACAGCATGATAATGGCAGATATTAAAAATCATGATAAGCCCTCAGATCTCATAGCTATGACGGATCATTTGCAGTTTTTAAACTCACTGATTTTTGTTACAAGCCTTCACCATATCAGCAGCAGTGTTGACACGAAGAAAGAAAGAAAGAGAAAAGGAGCTGTTCTTCCTACGAAAACAAATTTGAAGGGGAAAAGAAAAGGGATGATATTGAATGTTGAATTGTTGATGCCATTGCTGATAGCAAAGGTCCGAAACAAAAATAAGAAATGACTGCTCCAATTCAATGAGTTCTCAATCATTGGGCCAAAAAAAAATAATGTGGCAAAATGAAATTGCAAAAGAAAAAAAAATAAAACAAAAATTCTAGTGTTTAAACATAAAATGTTGAAATTAGAATATAAGATACCCAGACATTCTACACATTAATCAACCAACATTGAAAAATCTAAGCAGTCAAATATTGATTGCTTCATTCTAAACAAGATTCCAGCAAGATTTATAATAAACGAACCTCTCAGTTCAATAAATTTAGTTTTTCCTAACACTCATTACCATCTGCAAGAGTTATTACTATGAATCAAACACCATTCCAGTTACCAATATGCCGAAGAACTGCTTGCTTCAGAAGTTAATATTAAAACAAGGCATGGACTTTGACACGCATGCGTTATCAATAAAGGAATGGATGTCAAAGAAATAAGAACAGTGCAGCCCTCGATCAGGCTGATGACTCTAGATGGATTTTAAATCAATTCTGAAACTTAGTGATTGTAATATATAAAATGGTAAAACTAAGATTATAGCAGTATACTGAAACACATATAACCAGCAAAGTCATCAACTAAGGAACATCAAAGATCTTCAAATAAAGCATATGGCGGAAAGAGAAAAAAATCTCACTTGCAATGGATCGCACTTGTTGGAGCTTAAGAAGGCTCTGACACCATAAAAATGCAAGTGACAGTGACAATGAAAGATGATGGTTTTATTGAATGGCAGCAAGCATATTAATACATGAAAGAAGCCTAGAGATATTCCTATTCTATAGAAGACTTATTTGCAGATGATGCTAACAAACAAAAAAAATTGAAAACAAAGGACAGCAGCAAATTCAAAAGAAATGATAACAGCAGCAAAATTCGAAAAAAGAATTACACCAGAAAGTTCAAACACATGCTTAATAGAGAGAACCTGCAATGCCCTCTAAGGCCAGACTTCAGAATAGTTTCATCAATTGTGACGCTATGGGATTACTTTGAAGACTTTTCCACATCTACTACTACCAGTGCCATCATTAGCCATAAGACCATGAATTATATCAACAACAAAGAAGAAGGAAGGCAAATAAGAATCACCCAAGACCTATGATGAGAAGTACTTGAAAGGATGGAGGCCGACATTAATGCCATAGCAACATGAACAAAATAATACAAAGATTTGAGTGGTAAAAGATATCTTTAAAATTGCCTTGAATAACAATATCATACAAGTCCTAAATCTAAACATCATTCACTCTGTACTTTTGACTAAGTAAGCCTGAAGACAATATCTGACTTCAAAAACTCTAAAAGTGCAATTAGAAAGAGCCCTCAGATCTCATAGCTATGCCAAAATCATGAACAGTTCAACATAAAGGCATTCACCAATAGCTCTTACCAGACCACCAACAATAATAAATAAAATAACTAAACAAACAAACATATACACACATAATATGAAGAGAGAGAGAGAGAAGCAGGCGGTGTGAAATAGCTAAAGATAAATTGAAAACCAAAATAGTTTCCACCATTGGGCAAAATGCAATAGGAGCTCAATGAAACCTGAAGAAATTATCTAAAACCTTAAGCACATTGGCTACGAAGGATCTAACCAAGCTACAAAATCCAACCTTTAAGTTATAACAACTAAAAATCTGCAATTAAAAAAAAAAAAAAACCTCAGATTTCATCAATATTCCAAGTCAATGATAGTGATGCTCATGACTTCCATTAAAAAAAATCTGTATCTTCAGAGATGATAGGAAACAAAATAGCGAACAAAAGAACTACCCCATGTAACAACTCGTCATTGGCCATAGTCAGAGCCTCTGAAATTCTTTTAAACATATACTAAGAAGATAGTATCAAAACCAATGACAGATTGAGTATCTAGCTTCAGTAGAACCAAGATGAACGATAAGGATTACCAGATAACATACTTTTTTTAATTTATAAGCAAATAATAAACATGGAAAGTACTAATTCAGGTTACACAAGAAAAAGAGTGCCTCTCAGGCAACTAAATTTTCAATGCTTCAAAGTAGCAATTCAAGAAGAGGAAGATGCTACAATTGCTGAAATCGACACATGAAGCGCATCATAAAAGGCCTGATCAAAGTTTAACATACCTGTCCCAAAGCAAATACATTTTGCATTTAGGAAAGACAAAGTTTTATCTGAGTTGTTCCAAGAGAAGTATCAATGACTAGACCTAGCAACAAAGACTATGCCTTTTTATATTGTAAACTGCAAATAAGATATATTCAGTGGGATTGGCAAAATTCACAGACCAAGTAAGCCAAAAACACTCAAACAAGACATCCCAATGAGAAAAGCGCACTGCCAATCAGTCATTTTGCTAATTACTTAATAGAAAATTTGCATCAGGATTACAGCTGCTAAAAGCCCCGTGCATGCATATCATCATTCTTCACAAAACTACAACCGTGTCAAAGAAGAATGACTTAAGAATCAAATATAAAAAATGGGTATTTTGCAAAAAGTGGTATAAGGAAATGAGAAAAGCCTCAGATCTCATAGCTTGCGTTTCTTTTCTTTTTTTTTTTTTTTTTTTTTTTTGCTAGGGGCAGTTCCTCCAAAGCCTTTTCACCACTAATCGTATATTTGTATTCTATGTATGTAGGTATGTACAAATGTGGAAGGAGGTGACGATGATGATGATAGAAGTGAAGCTGATGGCCGGACTGCGTCAGTAAAAGATCCGGTGATACAAAAAAAAAAAAAAAAAAAAGATAAAGCCGCTATAGCAGCAGCTGCTGAATGACCTTAGTTGTACATCACCAAGCAATTTATCATGAGTTATTGACAGGAGCCAAGTGAGAAAAGGCCCGGAGGATTATCCCAGTAAAACTTTGGGTCGGGATTTTGTTCAATTTCGAATCAATTGAAGGCTTCATGACTTAGCTTGAGCCAGGTAATTTGTTGGGCTTTGAGTTGTCTTCTCTCTTTTTTTCCCTTTCTTTTAATATAATAATTTATGATTGCAAATTTGCAATAACAGTAATTAATTGCCAAAGAAAATAGAGAAGAAAATTGAATTTTAACTTGTATCCGAACATGAGTACAAGGATGTGATTGTCCAAAGACTTAAAATACATAAAAAACAAAATCTTGAAACAAATTGAACATGTCGCCAACCTTCATAACCAAGTAAGTCCCAGTAACATAGGTCTCCAGTATACACCAAAGTCCATACACGCTTAGAAGTAGGAATAGAAGTCACCATTAATGAACATTGAGCCTGATGAGTTTGGTAGAGAGTTGGAACATGGAACATGAACAAACACACACATCTCAAAAGAATTATGATGATGAAAGAAGAAAGCATTCTATCAAATACCCTGAAAACAAACAGCCTCTCTATGCAAAAAGGGGCGAAAACACCTCCACCAGACCTTGCTTATGGTCGGAGCCTTGCACACCGGGTACAAACCTTATTATTATTCTTCTCTCAAAAACCCAAACTAACAATTTTATGCAATGATGCATAAACAAAGAGAACCTTTGCACAAAACTCTTCTAGCTAATTAATACCAATTCACAAAGAGCAAAACAAGTACATACAAATTGTAAAAAGTCAAGCATATGTTTACACAATAAAAGTAGGCATCATCATTTTTCAACTTAGTCTGCCAATTCTATGTGCAATACTTCAGGATACGAATATAGCAGCTTAGGAACAACAAATTAAATTTGCATCCAGGCCTGCCACTGTAAAAGAATATAAGAAGTTTGAGGTAAAAATCACTTGGTTTTAATCAGCATCCAGTTCCTTTCGCTTCAACTCTAATGCCATTCGCTCATTCTCGAGCTTCATCCTCTCATTTTCCATTCTCATCTTTTCAAGCTCACGATCCCTCTTCTTACTAAATCTCTGCCACTTGAAACGCTGTTTCTCCAATTCTAGCATCTCAACTTGAATTTGTAGTTTCTGTTCTTCTAGCTGAAGCGAGCGAGACTCAATCCACTGCTTTTGTAACCAAGCTGCTCTTGGGTTTTCAGGTGGTGCTTGATTTATATCAGCTTGCGCGGGTGGTGGATAAGAAAAAGAACTTTTGTTGCAGTCCTGGGAGTTTGAAGAATTATGGAAACAAGCATCTTCATGGACCTGGACTTGTCTCGATCTCTTGGCAGAGCCCCCTAATACCCTATATATTCCCCTGTCATCCCCATGTGAAGCATGATTCTCCTCAAAGTCATCATGATCATCAGTTTCCATGTCATCGTCGTCGTCGTCATCATCGTCATCATCATCATGCCGATGCCTCTTTGCATCATCGTTCTCTTGATCATCTTTAATTCTAAAAGCCAACTGCAAGGAACGCTGCAATTGCGGATCATGAGGCAGATGCAATCTGTTCCCATTATGATAAGAACACATCTCCTCATAGAAAAGATGCTTTGAGCTTAAAATTTTCCTCACATCATCCTTTTCTTTCTCCGTTAAGTAATCTATAACATCCAAAAGTGCTGGGTTCTCAACAACCTGACAAGAAGTTCCTCTACCAAGCATATCATTTAGTTTCTTATACCTCTTATTCAGGTCATTGAACTTATCCTCACACTGCTGAGGTGAAACATGATAACTCCTTTCTGCCATGACTTTCGACACTGATTTCCACTTACCCTTCTTCTGTATTACTGCGAATTTCCTCCTCATCCCACCACCACAGCCCCCTGCAGCATCCTCTCCTATATAAGACACTGCAGTAATTAGAAGCCTCACCATTTTATCAGTCCACTTCACACGCTGCCACGGTGATCCCTTCTTGCCTTTACTTCCATCATTGTGACCATCAACACCCTCTTCCGTAAAACTAGGTTCATCCTCATCACTCACCGAACTTTTCCCCCTCTCCCCCTTGTTGTAATCCATCAAGGAAATGATTTGGTCAGAGTTCTGTATGTTCCCCATCTTGAGTGGAAAATCCTCATGAATAGAAGCATGAAGAGAAGCACCTTGGCGAGGGTTAGGGTGGTGATGTTGATGTATACTATGAGGGTTTTGTGCATGATTATGAACTCTCATTGATCCTTGCAAGTCAAGGCCTCCAAAAGAACCCCCACCAGGAATCATTCCTCCTTGTGATAAATTTCCTTCCATTACTTTTTTTAAGCAAACAATTATATGTCATTCCATCAACTTATTTACTTTTAACCCTACTGTTACTTGTTCCTATCTGGGATTCAAACGCTCAACCCCTCCCCCCCATAAAAAAAGAAACATTTATTTGTTTTTCACTTGCAAGACATTTCCAGCTACCAAACAAACCAGTGACAAAATCCCGAAATACCCAGCTCATCAAACTAAACAAACAGATTTCTATCACTAAGGACAAATCTCACAAAGAATATAACTTGATAGGCAAAAAAAAAAAAAAAAAACCCACCTTCAAGATCACGAAATCAAGTCACCTAACATTAATATTCATCTAACTGATCCCCCAAAAAAGACCCCACGTAGCTTAGCTTAGCTTTACCAAATCTGAAATACCCAGAAATCAAAAATAAAAGAAGAAGAAGAAGAAAAGAACTTCCCTGAAATTAAGGCGAGAATCGTGCAATTGGAATCATGAATAATCTGCTCAGCCGGAGAGTTCCATGGAGGCACGATAAATGAAAAAAAAAAATCAGACTTGTTGGCAAAGCAATTTATAAGTGAGGGTTTTTGGTTATTTTTATGTCAAGTTGTCAACTAGCATGTATGTATAAGTTTGGGTTTAGCTAAGTCGAGGACTTTGTGTTTTGTGTGGATGGAGGAAAAACGCCCGATTGATTGTGTGGCAGGCCGACATTATTTATTTATTATGTTAAAATATGACTTAGATATCTCTATTTTTTATAAATTTGAAATTAATTTTGCATTTTTATTGTAGGAAGTTCGTTGTCCTATTTTTTATTTAATTTTAATTGTTAATATTATTAAATTTATTAGATGTGATATTTTAAAAATTTTATAAATTTTAAAATCTAGAAAAATTTTATGACTTACCAAAGTAAGTTCTAAGAAATGCAAATAAAATTGTGTACAAAATTAAAGGTTTTCATGTATCCTCACTCGAAATAATAATAATTTACATTTAAAAAGTACTCATTTTTCACTTTAAAAAAATAACACTTCAACAAAAATAAGGTTCTTTGACAAATAACTCGAAAATTTTTCCCATTTATTTATATTACCCTCTAATACAAGTCACACCCTCAACCCCATGTAAAATCAAATCTAAAAAACTCTCGGATAAGATAATTTTCCATATTTTTAATGTCATTTCTTCCAAAAACAATTAAATAATTAGATAAAACTACCAAATAGAAGTGCGACAAATTACTTCGACATTTCCATCTCTTAGCTTTAATTTTTATACAATTATTAATTTACTTATAATCTCATAAGTTTTAAAATTAAAAAAAAAAATTACATGTTTTGGGCATTTGAACCCAAATCTCATCCATGCTAAAACTCAATTCATCTCTTTACTTCAACTTTAAGACTAACTCAAACGCATTAAAACCTATATAACACAAGATATCAAGAAGTCAAATTTTATATAAATAAAAATACTTCAAACGTAATTATTACATCACCCAAAAAACAAGAAAAAGACGAACATGGAAAATATTTCACAATTTTTTCATTTTTTATCATGATCCTAACTAAAGTAGTATATATATATAAGTTAATCAAAAGGTTTCTAGAAAAGAATGCGTGCTCATTGATACAAACATGGAAAATAATACAAGGTAACAATTTAGCCCACCTATCAAAGCAATTGAAGTTCATGACCCATGACTTACAACAGACAAATGCATGTCTTCCAAAATCATATGTATCATCAACAAGTGAAACACAACAATGCAAATGAAAACCAAAATCAAAATCAAAATGAAGAAATTTGTACTTTTTACGAAGAATATGGCTGCTGCTGGGGTGGCTCTAATTTATCTGCGCCTACGCTGAGTGAAACTAGGGGATCCCGTTGCTTGTGTGCCTCTGTAATTTTTGCTGGGAGAGTCCATTGGACCTCTAAAAGATGCATATGCAGCTTTTACCGAGTCTGGAGCAGATTCCATGGGAAGTGACTCCACAAAACATGCTGTATTGATGCGAGTCCTCTCAAGCTCTCCTTGCAGCAATTCAGAGCTATATTGCTGTGCAAGAGCCTGGGAAAGCCGACACGTTAAGATGATATTTCATTGAATGGAACCAAAGACACACAATTTATTCACTGAAGAAGCTGATGATAATGGCTCCTGACATGAAACTAAACTGGAAACTACATGCATGCTCGAAACTGAAGTTATAATTCATCTTAATGAAAGAATAGTTTTATAAAAGCAAGTCAATGTCAACAGCCAACATGTTAAAATTTTCTCCATAAAAGAACAAATAAAGGAAGACGTCCTAGAAGAACACAAGAATCTTACAATCAGGTCATCCGGAGATACAGATGCTCCTTGCTGCTTCTCATCTGCAGCAGCATCTTCACTTCCACGAGTTGGCCGCCGATTGTGCCCAGGATTTTCAACCTCAGAGAGGCTTTCAGTGGCTTTCTCCAACAGCACCCCTTGTAAAGACTTCATAGACTCCCTAGCATCACTCGTGAAAAATGGATTTAAAATGGTCTCGAAATATTCAAGCTGCAAAAGACACATCTCACAGAAATCAACCATGTAGATCTTAAGACTTGAAGTTTTCTAGTTCATTTCTAACCAAAAAAAAAAAAAATCACAAATACAGGTAATTGTAAAAATATATATTTTTCAATCAATCAATTGATGCTAAGCAAATATGGATATATCACTTCCCTTGAAACATTTCATTTCAACATCGGGTGTGGAAAAAGGAAAAAATGAAAGACAGGGTGGAATATGTGCATTTTCCTAGACTACACAGTCATCCATGAAAAGAAAAGAACCTAGTGCTTACAAACCTTAACAATCAGTTCCCAGTTGTATCAAAAGGATATTAACGGACAATAGTAAGTATTAAATCATTGTAACACATAAAAGGGAAGCAGTAATCAATGGTCAGAGTCGAGAACATTACAATAATAAAGAAATATGTCACATAAATACCTCAAGCATGAGCTGGCAGAAACCATTTGCGTCAAGTGAACTGAGATCTTTAGATTCATTCTCATGGAAAAGACTGATTAAAATATCAATTAGACCTTCCACAAGAATGCCAAGTGTCTTGTCCAGGAGGGGCTTAGCACCAGCAAAGACCTGGATGAGGAATTAGTCAAGCAGACGAATTATTGAATTTACTACAAAAATATTTGCTTAAACAGATCAAGAGAGATGATGCTTCAGAGTTCAAATACTAAATTCTCTGATGTCAAGAAGATAAAAGAACAAAACAATCACTTGTGCATGTAAAACACACAAACAACAGGTAAAAATTAAAGAAAAAATCAAGTTCATATGTCCACGAATTATATAGTGGTAAGTACCTCAGCATGTACAGCTACCAGAGTATGTAATAACTCGACAGCTGCATCTCTCACACCCTGAAGATAAGAGCAATTTGGGTTACCTCTTGCAGATAAACAATGCTTGCTAAACTAACCAGAGGAATAAAATGATAACCAACTAGGAAATCACAAATTCCTTACTTTTACTGCAGGTGCTGATCCCCACTGAACACCAGAATCTAACAAATAGTTCATGGCAGCTGTCCTAATCAAATTTGCCTGATTTGGGGGGGTGGGGGATTAGAACAATGTCAATGATGGAAAAGTGTTTCATCAATAAGTTCATATTTGGCTTTTCAATCAGTTGATAATACTCGAAAAACATCAAAAAGCTCGCAAGCTTACTCAATTTTTCGCATTATGTTTGTGTGCTTGTTCTCTTTCTAAAAAAATTAAATAAATCAACAATTTCTGGTAACTTCAACAAAATTTAGTAAGCAATCTTGCCATACCTTAGCAAAAGTATACTGCTCAAGGACCTTCTCTTCAAGTCCAGTAAAAGACACCACCAACTCTTGTATGTCTGACTCCTCTTCATCTTTGTCCCTACAGCATTTACAGGCCATAGGATCAGCAAATAGTGAACTAAATACATATTTCATGTCAACCTACATCTGAAATTGAGCAACTGAAAAACTCAAGTTAACATGGGTTAGCTATGTAGGCCAAGCGATTCCTTCTACTAAGGATAGGGGGTATAATTTGAATAGTTAACTAAATGCACTAGAACATTTGGTCTCATTCCAATACCACAAGAATGAATGACTACAAATATCAAGCAACAAAAGCTTTAGAATGATTGATGCTCAAGGTATTAGTTGTGAAGAATCCCAATATACCTGGATTGCAGCCAAATGCATTTGTACTTCTTGTACAACTCGGAAGAAAGCTCATCTTTGCAGTATCCTATATTACTCAAAACTATTAACAACCGTTGATGTGGATCAACAATACTTCCTGGGAGATCAGATGATGATTCCTCCTCTGATTCATGGGAAAACCCATTTTGCAAATGCAGACCTTCTTTGCTTGATTTGTTTTGGGCAAGATCAATTCCAATATGCTCTAGATGACCTAGTCAACATGCACATAATTATGACAAACTGGAAACAGTTCAACATCTTCTATACAAAATAAAACGCTGTTTTCAATTATACCAGCAAAATCCAGGAAACAATTTAGAAATGCAATCTTAACCGATTCTTGGATTTCTTGAAGTTGTGCAAACATATCTTCGAACTTTGTAGCCTCACTCCTCAGAGACTGGATCATCCTTGCATAAAGAAGAAACGGGAATCATATGAAACAGCTTTAAAGAAGCAGCATAAAGAGGCAAAGAATTCACCAAGAGAAACCAACAATATATACTTCCTCAATTATATATAATATGCTCGACACTAAATATTACAAATAGCTATCAGGAAGCTCAACATGAAAAAAAGGCCTTTTCACACAGAGTAGGGTCAGACAATATTAAAAGATATGGACAACGCTATAAAATTTAGAAGTTCTCAAATTTGCACTATTGCCATGAATCAGAAACTCCTACCAACATTCTGGTTGTACACCTAAAACTATTCAAGCTTGTTCTGATTTCTTTTATCCAAAAATTGATCTGACTAACTAGCAACAATCTTCCGTTAAAAAAAATGCTATAATAGTATAAAATCTCTTCAAATTTGCACTAGTACCTTGAATCAGAAAGATTCCTACAGAGGATCTTCTGGTTATATATCATGGCACATCAGTAATAAATGCCTTCATAAATTTGACATGACCACAAATAGGCTAAGAGAATAGCTTTAAGGCTATTCAAATTCCTTCTGATTTAGAAAATAAATAAATAAACAATGCATCAGACAGCATCAAGTTGAGTTCAAGTTCCATAACATTAGAACTAGCTAGCAACTTAGATAAATGGCTCTCAGCTAATTGAATCATTGAATCTCAGGATTAAACTGGTTTTTTACAATCAACAATTCTTCAATTTTTAATGTTTTGAAGGTAAGAAATCCTGAAGAAATTGGCTATAAATTAATGGAACTCAGTTTTAAATATGAATATGTTCCAAGCCCAAAAAATGAGCGTCCTCAATAACCCTTAAGACCAGCTCATCCATGTATGTGCCTAGCCGACTTGAAATGGATTCACAAACAAATCATCCAGATCATCATTGAATCCATCTTGAGCAAGCTTCTCATTAAACCAAGTCCAAGCGGATAACCAACAGCTTAACTCATCTATAGCCTAGAAAAACCAGACAATTTCTAGACACTTTTCAGCATGTATTCATAGTAAACTGCCAATTCCAATGCAACTAGTAAGGCAAAATGTACAAAATGAGAGCGCTTTCTTTTTTGGTAGGCATAGGCAGGATAAACACAGCAGTATTGGCCTTCTCCTAGTCATCTGTAGTCAGCAATACTAAGCCTACCTTACACTTTGATAAACCATCTCAGAGAACTCAAACAAAAAGATATTTGAAATTATTGGTATCCAATAGTTCATGGACAACCTTACTAAGTTTGAACAGTAACACCACTTACAAACAACTTAATATATATAAATTATGAATTAATCTACTCACACAACATTATAACTAACCATGCCTCTTAGAAATTCAACATCATAAGCTCTAGACACTTACATATTGATCTGATCTATTGCCGAGGTCATAACTGAACGAAAAGCCAAAGGTAAATAAGAGATAGTGTATGGAGATTTATTCCTTTCAAGGATAGATACTGGGACCCAAGTCTCATCTTTAGTTATCCCCTCTGTCGATGCTCGCATCCAAGAACAAAGTCTTAGTATGTAAATCTTTGTAACCTCTGCTTGAAGTGTCCTGAGGGCCATGACTGTCCGATGAAAAATGGAAGCAATCAGAATAGTTAAAAGTCAATGACAGTTTCAGAGAAAGTAGGAATACCAGCAATAGGAGGAGCAGACTCTTTTGCTTCAAAAGCAATGCATGCTTTAGATATTTCATTTATGGCATCACTCATGTACGACTGAAGACTAGATTCTTCAAGATCACGGAATGCATTCAGGACCTATATCAACAGCAAACCCAGTAAGAGCTACTACAAAAGTAAACAATAATGCATGTTGATAGGACCAGAAACATTGCATTTTGATTTGTTAAATGATTTAATATTTTGAGGATTTGTTACTTGGATTTGTTAACAAACCTGACTAAGAGAAGAAAAATAAAATTGTTCAGAAGGGAAGAATACACTTGTTGCTGTTGTTACCCTATTTTATGTTACCCTATTCAATAATTTATGCTTCTTCAAATTATTTTATTGGTAAATGTAGAATTCACAAACTTCAAATGTATAACTAGAATTCAATGTTAATTTCATTTATAACAGATAAATAGTGACTGTAAACGAAAATTTTCTATAAGATAATTTTAAGAGTTCAGAATCTGCATTAAAATCATCAAAATAGCATTTAAATTCCAAAACATACTGCAGTTTACACAATTCAAATTGAATGCTACAAATTCAAGACCTATTCCAGAATCAATTTCGGAATTCAAGACCTATTCCAGAATCAATTTCGGTTTTATCATAATGAAATCCAGCAATTAAGCTAGAAAACCCTTAGAATAATATTGGTCACCATTTTATCTCAGCCCCGGAGGATTATCCAGATTCCAGCATAAAGCATACTTCAAAAAGAAAACAGCAAGAAGGGAAAACCCCAGACTTGATAATCTCAATGGTCAGAAATCATCTTAATGAAACAAATCAACCATGCCTTCCAGCAACAACAACCAACTTTCCACACATTCTTCTGGATGAAATACCAAAAACTCTTGGTACTCCCATGAGGAATTTAAAAATGCATATTCATAAAAGCTTGCCAAGACAATTTAATATTTGACAAAAGGGTCAACCAGTTTAGAAAGTCTTCTCTATGCCATTGGACCAATTTCTTATTTGACAGAAACTCAAGAAGAATCATGAATACTTATTGTTCGTGGTCTACATATACACCCAGATTCCTAGTTTCTGATTGAAGGAAAACTAGACTAGAAAACAATGAATGCGTGTATATTTCAGAGAACTCCAGGGACACAAAGAGAACAGAAAATAGGTTATAAAGACTTTAACTTTTTCAAACAATAACTCAAAATAAAATAACCCGATGCAAACTAAAGCATCATAAATTTCATTCTTACATTCCTCTTTGTTTCAGAATGCAAAAACCACACCATGAATGTAGTAAACCAAGCAAGACATTAAGCCGTTCCAAGCAATGCATATTCACCTTAACTTCATATAAAGATATTGTACCGCGCATCATTCCTGCAACTTCATCGAGAGAATGACTTGAGTATCTCCCATCTCCAACTTTTTCCTCACTTTTACCTCCTGAAGAATCAGAAACCTGAGAAGACTGAAAGACAAAAACCAGAATAATCAGTCAACTCAATGAATCACATTATTATATTGAAAATTTGTATTTAAGAAAAAAGCACTTACAAAAATGAATACAAGGCCACAGAGAAGAAGCCAAGGGTATAGAAAAACAAAAGAATGTGATCTCAAACAATTAGACTACTGTATGAGAAGAAATGCGAATACGGGCATTATATATTTAGACAATGTTCAGAGTACCTTTGCGAATTTCCCACTAAAAACAGAAAGTGCCACTTTCCAGAAAGCTGGTATGTGATGCACAAGTACAGTGGTTAGCCTTTTGATATATTTTCCTCTAAGAACATCAACCTCTTCACCAGTCAAGGCCAGCGGTTGCAATTCTAAAGGCAGTTCAATGTTCCCTAAAGAGTAGTTGGCATCTGACTGAGTAATAGAAAAAATACATGAAATAAACCTCATTAGACACAGCCAAGAGTTTTCCTCATACAAATATCAGATCATGATTCTAGCTAGTAGCACTTACTGACTGACTTAAGTTTTGTTGAATTTGGAGCCATTTTGCATCCGAGATGGCTTTTTCACGTAACTCATTATGCAAAGTTTCCATTCGTGCTTCGTGATCTGAAGTGCACTTCTCAAGCAACCCTCGAATTCTATGATTCTATCAAATAAAAAACCAGAAGATTTTAGAGACTTGACCTTCATAGAAGAGAAATGTAAGCAAGTCAACTTGCTAGCACTGTTCTTGAAATAGGCTATATTATCAATTTCAAGTCACTTGACTAGCAATTTGACTCAAAAATTTGTTTAGAAGCACTCGAGAACGAGCAATCTGATTCAAACCGATTTGTTTAGAAGCACTCAAGAGCTTCCTGGACTCTACTCTCATCAAGCTTATGGTTGATCAGCAATATGAAGTAAACCATATCTGCTAAAACTCAAATCAACTGGTTCACAAGATTGACCAATGTAGGACCATATAATTTTAAAATGAACACTCAAAAAATAATCCAAAATCTAAAATTGTCCAAATTCTCCAAACACAAGTCTCAAATTATCAAATCTGACCTCACAGTATGACAAAACCATAATTAGATGAGGGTTGAGAAAATAAGGTTGTTGTATTAGAAGCTCATGCAACCCAGATGAAAAAGAAATTTTTGTTCTAAATCTTCACTTAAATAAGTGTTCAAAATTTTGGAAAAAGGCCTTCATCACTAGCATCTTAGATGTAAGGGCACTTGTTTTGGGGTTGGGGGATGGAAATTTTACCAGACAACAAAACAATTAGCTTGTAAGAAAAATACCCAGCACTTAAAAAAAATCAAGTAGCAAATAAATGACAGAGAAAATTACATTAACCAGAATGGGGAAAAAAATTACAGAGGTTTTTGACACTCTACAGAAAAGTTCAGAATTCACTAACCTGTACATTTAAATAATGCCACACTGGATCTGACTCAGGTTCAAGCTCCAACAACAACCTTACTGTATTCTCAAGCTACATGAGACAACAAAATATCAGAAATACTCATCAGTCCTTACAAACTGCAGGTGTACCATCTTAACTAGTCAAACCACAACCATTTATTCTGTCATAAATTAATGAAAACTAGGTGAAGCTCTTTTCCATGATTTAGTCCAAGGTCACTCAATCTTTTTTTTAGCTCTCCACATCAGCATTCTATTATGTTACTATAATCAAGATAATGTAATTATAATCAATCATCTAATATAAAAAATAAAATAATATACATAAGTAATATATCTATCATAGATATTTGGTGAAAACAAAGTCGGCATTTTTGTTCAATCTCAGGCTTGAATAGTCACAACAATTTACTTGTCCAACAGAAAAATATCAGGATTCCATGTTCAACAATCCCATGACTTTTCAGCATAAATATCCAATGCTTCTACACCTGCTAAGGTAACAAGAGTGGTAGATAGATAATGGAACATTACAACTCAAATGAGAACAGGAGCATCCCAACATCATTAATTAAGGAAATCTTTTCATTGACTTGTCGATGGTAGCCATTTGGTTTTGTAGAATAACTTGTATGTTTTTCTTTTATCCCCATTCAAAGCTTATCCATATAGCTCGCAAAAATTTTGCTAAGGTTAATTTTAACAATATACAATTGATTTAGTTGTGTGTGTGTTTTTGGGGCCCGGGGGGGGGGGGGAGGCTTTTCATTTTTAATGTACCCGTGTTCTACACCTATGGGCCATTAAGATAGAGCAATAGTATTTTAATATCATGAGCATCAAAATTCAACAAAAATCCATGAACCATCTAGGTCTTAGCTCAACATCAATAGTTCGTTTCCTCAATTGTATAGCTTGTCAAAATATTGAAAACAGCATGGCAAATGCTTACACTGGTTAGGTCTATTTGTGGATCTTCCATAGACTTGTAAAGCGTGCCTTTGAATTCTTGCATCACTTTTTCAACCTCTTCAAGGACTCGTTTTAGTATTTTTACCTGACAATAAAGAATAATGCTAAGTTCATCTGCTTATGCAGGAAAAGAGCAATGGCATGTGAAATTGTATTAATTAAATACAGATATGGCACCAAATTATGTAAAACATGCATAAAAAATAAAAGAAAGGGTCCAACACTGATGTTAGCCATAAGGGAATCAATGCATATAAATAAGGTACAACAAATTATTTATATAGATACAACGGATTTATGGGTAGAATTTTAACTAAAACCATGCTCAAAATTTGTTCACTGCTTGAGCTACAACCAAATACTAAACAAACCATGCTCACATCTTTTACATTGCAATTTCATGTGTTCTTGCTTACATGGGAGGGGAGAGCAATTGATTTTGCCTTCTTGTATTCCCTAACGGCCAAGTCATATTCGCCCTTACTAATGCTCCCACGAATTGTACTTGGCAAATTAAAAAGCGTCCTGAACCTTTGAAGCATTCCTTGAACAGACCTGATCTTCTCTGCTTGAGCCTACATCAAATCACAAAAGAAAATCTATATTCCATGCTGTTTGAATAGCACAAGAATTAATTGATTTCAAAGCAAACCAACAGTGTAGTTAACCAACCTGCCTCTCAAATAGAGGCTCAAAGGCACGATCTGCCAGTGAACATACTCCTTGCATGCATTTAAACAAGTGAGTTGTCCCCGAACCTTCAGGATCTTCCTCAATTCGCTTCAGTTTTGACTCAATATCTATGCAGGTAACATTTTTTCTCCACATTAGCACTATTTCCAAGCATCTAAAATCAATGAACTTATATGGCAAAGAGTATATGAAGAAATTGGTTTTCACCCCGTCAAACATCGCACTGCCACAGTTAAAATAGTACCAGAATCAAGTGAAGCTAGTTGCTTTACCATCAATTGTGGTTTTGCATGAGACAAAGCAGTCAAAATTGTCTTTAACCAACTGTTTCCTCTGTTGAGTCCGTCCTTGGAGATCTGTTTTTAGACCAAGAGCTCCGGCCTCCAAGTCTGCTGCAGGTGTATCTTGGTGTATTCGGGATAGAAACAACTTTGCATCAAATTTTTCAGAGAAATACATCAACTTCTCTGCAAATTTTTACAAAAAATTAATTATTCACTGGCATTTTATTTACCACAAAAAAAATATACCGGCATTAGAGTTCTAGGTATTAAATTAAAATATCCAAGGGAGAAAAAGCAACTCGTTGAGGAGTTCAAATGAGTGATGCCTATCTAAAATATATGTATTAGATTGCAGATATACAGTTCTAAAGAGGGATACTGTTATAATGCTCAGAGAAGCTTCAACTTAAATTAAAGAGTCTATCTACAAAGCATAATCTGCAGAAAATATATTGAATAAGACAAGCAAAGAAATATACCACGGAGGTTACTATCAAGATGTTCTTTCTCAGCATGAGAGCTTTCAGACGATGCAGTTATCAACCTTAAGGTCTTGTTGTCTATTATCCTGCCAATCATACAAAAACACAGGTTAGCAGAAACACTTAAAGCAGATGCAAATAGAGGAACCACTGACTTCAGTTAATGCTAGAAAAAAAGGACTAGGCAAGAATTCATGTAGTCACATTAGTACAATAATTAATGATAGAACAAACTTTTCTCACGGTCTTACCTTAATGAGAAATAGCATACAGCGAATTCGTTTAACACAAACAAATAACCAATATCAGGCAATAATAAGTTGCTAAAAAGATTTACCCCAGTCCAAGCGGATCAACGCATTCCATGCCACGAGGGAACGATTGCAGAGTATTAAGCGCTCTCCCCACTGGTGCTGTTGTTGCTTTACGCTCGAACTTCTGTGCCACCGGAGCTGTTCTCGACTCTCTCATCTCGCGAACCCTACGAGCAAGCTGTCAAAGAATACCTCTTCCCTTCACTAATCATCGTTCAATAGCTACTTCGAATTTTAAAAAGCAAAAAACATTTAAAATAGTACCTCAGTTTCATCGACACGTTTCCAGGTATCAGGCTCTTCTCCATCCCATACTCCATCGTCATCTTTCATTGGCCTCCCTCGACCTCTCCCTCCCGCTCCACCTTTCGGATCTTTTCCAACATCCTCATCCCCACTCGAAATGCTCAGCATCTCCACTTCCGAATCATCGTCTTCATCCATTGACATCTTCCTCCCTTTTGGGTTTTTTGGTGCCGGAGAAGCCGAGCCCTTCGGTTTCGGCGGCGGCTGAACGAAGTTAACCACTGGTTTGCGGGGATTGGAGGAAGACGGTTTCTGGTAATTCAGATCCCGTGTGGATTGATCTTTCAATGCTCTCTGAAGGAGCTCATCTTCGTCATCGCTGTCGGTTGACATTTTGTTGGCGAGCTTCGGTGCTGCTTTGCGCTCAGATCTGATCGATTACGATGAATGGAATTTTCTGAATTCTTAGAAATGGGATGAAATTGAAAATGAGTTTCCTTGCATCGAGCCAGAAATTGAGCGCAGTAATATCGTCATGGCACGCGGGGTTCGATAAGACTATTCTACAATTTCTCGAAACGGCAGTGTTTCGTCTTCCAATACGGAAATGTCTAATAAGTTCTCAAACTTTTCTTGATTGTGCATTCGAGCCCCTGATGAACTTTATTTTGTTCAATCAAGTCCTCAGTGTGGCAGTGTCGGCTCCAATTAAATTCATTCTGCCTGTTATCAGAAAAAAAAAAAAAAAAAATGGTAATATATTTGATACACCGGACTAAGACCTCCAAACACTTGCAGCCCAATCAATTCCTTGCGTTGGCTCTCCTCAACCATCCAAACAGGTGGACCCACTCATTAGTCGTCAAAGCAAAGGACTATGGAGTTAGACATGATCATCTAGGACATAAGCCAAACCACTTGAAACCATCATAGCGCGAACTTATCTAGCCTTATAGTATTCGACTACTAGATTTTCACCTTTAATCCGTTAATATGAACTCAGTGCATGATACCTTAATATAGGAGATGACTTGTATATAAAACTAGGGACTTGAGGAAGGAGGACAAGACACAACCTTCTTCCCTTGTCAAACTAAGATTCCTTCTTCCTCCTTGTAACTTCTGCCTCCATATGTAATGGCTTTTCGACTTATTCTAAATAAGATGAATCAAACATTCTAACCACTTTCTAATCATTGTATCAATAATTAGCTAACATCTACTTAGCAATTCTATCATAAAACTATATACAAAATCTCGGTCAAATTCTGTTATTAATCCATATATTATGTGTAAGTTGTGAATGTAGTCCTATAATTTAGTCAATTTTGAGTCCTTATACTTTTTAAATTTTAAAATTTCAAGGGTTAAATTACTACTTGGGGTTTGAACTTGGCAATTTTTCCATTTTTGGAGTTTAAACTTTTTTGGGGTCCAAGTTAGGTCCTAAACTTAGTAATTCTTCCCACATTAGGACGTGGACTTGGTAACTTTTCACACATTAGGACCTGAACTTGGCAATTGTTTTCACATTAAGGCTTGAGCTTTAGGGTTTTCAAAGACTAACTTGAATAATAAAAAAGTTGAAGTCCTAATGTGGGAACGTTTGTCAAGTTTAAGGCCTAATTTGGACAAAAAAAAGTTTAGGCCCCAATATGAAAAAAATTGCCAAGTACAAGTCCCACAATGTGATTTAATCCAAGTTTCAATCTTGATCCAGTAGAAGTTAAATTTGTCAGGTTAAATTTTGCTAGTAGTTTTGTACTAAACATGAATTTGTAGATTTTGTCCATACTCTTAAGTTTAATCATTCTTACTTTTTGAATTTTTAATTTTCAATTTTGACATAAACCACATCCGCTAAATCCATTAATTAACATTTTTTAAGGAATATGTAAAAATATTAAGTTGATATGCATTACATATGTGATAATATGTTTATCGCGTGAGAATCTGAAAATAGCAAAACATAATAAAGTTAACAATTACGTAATTTAATTAATTAGGACAAAATTTTCATAATTCAAAAAATATAATAACTAAAAATTTCAAATTAAAGCACATGGATTAAAATTATTGTCGGAACCATTTTTTTGGAAAACGGGAATCGACTTTTTAGAAAGCAAAAAAAAAAGTGGAGTCGCCACCGACTTTCTTTTGAGGTGTAGTCGGATCACCTTGAAGTAAATCATTTCAATAAAACGTTATATTTATTAAAATAATAATTTTAGGTCTACGAAAATTGAGAGAAAGAGTTCGGGAGTCGGTTACGTATGAGGAAGGATTAGCACCCTCATCACGCCCAAAATTGGTACCGAATTGATTAAATACTGTCCTTACATCAAAGATTTCAAAGGAGAAGATTTTTTGAAGTATGATTTTTCTTAAAAGACGTTTGAATAGCTCAAATTAACGGTCAAAAATCTCTCGTTCCAAAGACATGCAGTTTCATACCCAGTACGATTGGATATGATCCCTTATACCTTCAAGATGCGATCGATTTTCGGCTTTAAAAAAATCGTACATTAAAATTATAAAAGGTTATCTAAATATTTGGTTCACCGGAAAAGTCGTGCCCAGTACGATTGAGCACAATTTTCTGAGTTCCCTAAATATTAGATATTACCTTTTTTCAGAAATTTTTGTGAATAACAGAAAATTGGAAATTTGCTTAAAAACACGTTTATTTACATAAAAATTTGGGACACATGTTTATTGAAATTGTTATCACAAAATACAAAATTCAAATCAAATTGAAATATTTAAAACACAAATTCGTTCAAGAATTGATGATCCATAAGATAACTTAAATAATGTATCAACTATGAAGGAATAACAATACATGATATAAAATAATATACACAATAGATTTATGGAACATGTATATACAAGTAAAATTGAGTATAATTGTTTGTAAAAATAATGTATGAAAGAAATAAAGTAAATATATAAATATATATATAGGTAACAAAATATATATATATATATATATAAATAATACATAAGGATAATATGAAAGTGTATACGATAAATAACTGGTATGATTTAAAGCATGGTTCCCAAAAGAAATATATTGTTTATATACATAATAGGATCTATACGTAGAAAAATATTACGAAGTTACATGGGAATAATAATATGTATCATAGTAAAAAAAATAATTTAATATGTGTTATTCATGTGAAAATACTTTAGAAATAATTGTATATTTAAATAACGTGAAATTAAAATTTGAATTATAAAATTAACTTAATTTTATCGTGAGATATACTTACAAAGAAATTTTAGAAATAGTTGAATGTTGAAGTAACATAAAATATGAATTTAAAATTAACTAAATTTTATTATATATTATACGTTTACTAAAATTAAAAGAACAATTAAAAATATTAGAAAGCCATATATATATAATAAGAACAACAAGACTTTAATATATGCAGATTAAACATAAATACCAAATATACTTAATAAACATTTAAATATATGGATGAATCCAAGAGAAATTACAAAATATCATGAAACTAATATTATACACAAACTAAAATGAATTATATTACAAATAGTACACCAATTATTAAAATGAGAGAATAAATAAAAGATCATTATAATGCTTTTCAAAAACAAAATTTAACTATCAAAGCAACAAAATCACAATTAATAATCTAGCGTAAAGAGAAAAGAAAAAAATGTGCAGTAAATAAAAAATGTGGATAAGACTTAATTGAAACAAAGTTAAAACAGGAGAACCAATTTACAAATAAAATAATCGCAAAATAGGGTCAATGTGCCATGCGCACAAATATGCGGGGACTGGAATGATAAATATCTCGCGCTTACAATGCCAGATTGAACCGCTGATCAAAATGAAAAGACACACAAATTATAATGCCAAATTTAAAAACAAGATAATTAAATTGGGGCGCAGATTGAAAGCGTGGTGCAATGGGAAGGATTCATCGCACAAATCCCCCATTTTTGTGTGGGAATGCGCAGATCAGGCCTGCGAAATGGGTCAACGCGCGGGGGTTTCTTATTACAAACAGTGCCGTTTGATAATTAGGTTTTAAAACCTTTCTCCCCTTCTTCCTTTCCCAAATGCTGCCAACATTTAGCCAAAATTCACAGCCTTAGAAAATCGGCTTATTAAGGCCTATTCCAGCAACCACCGAATCCCTCACTTAATCAGGTGGTCGATAGCATATCAGCAACGATCAACGGCGCCTTAGGACCCTTCCAACATCGATTTCCACGAAGTGAACAGATCCATGGCCGTTTTGCAAGGTAAGACTTGCCTTTTCTTTCTTTATATTTTTGTTATACTAAAAATATACAAAGTATGAAATAGGAACAGATTTGAAGAAAGTAAAGCAGGAACATTCACACAATCACCTTTTGATTCTTGATTTTTCTTTTGTATTTCAATATTTGTGTCTCTTTCGTATTTCAAATGATCTCTGTTTTTCCCTTTTTCTTTTTTTTTTTGATACATTTTCTCTTTGGCTATATATAGCCGAATACCACCTTTCTGTTTTCTTCCTGTTTCCTCATTTAATTCTTGTCCTTTCTTTGCAGGCGTAGTTGGTGGTGGAGCAGGTGGCCACCAGTGGCGGCGACAGGGACAAGGGCAGACCTAGGAGCGGCGTACCTAGGGTTTCTTTTGACTGATTTTTTATTTAAAAAATATGGGCTTGGTAGGCTAGGTTCAGTTTTAGATTGGGCTTAGGGCATTTTGGGTTAGGAGTATCTGGGTTAATGGGTTTGTTTTAATTTGGTCTATTGGGCTTTTAAGGCCCGGGCAGAATCGGGATTGTACAATTATGATTTGCACATAGTATAAAGACTAATAGCATAATTTAATCTAAAATCTCACATATGTGCTTTGATTATATAGTATCTTAACACAAGGAAAAGCTTAATTATTAACACATTCATTAGTTATTTATGATATGTTTGGTTGGAGTAATATTGTATCTACTTGTTCCCTCACATGACTTGTTTACGACAAAGATAATGAAAATTTTTCACTTATTTTAAAAAAATCTTATTTTTTACAAGAGTTTTTACTCATTTTTCTAATTACATATTTAAATATGTACCAATTATTTTTTATTTTATGTCTACTTTTTTAAAAACATATATGTTAAATAAATTTTTCCTTATATTATTACACTAATAACCAAACATAACATATATTAACACAAGCATGAGTATTAAAATAATTTATTATAACATAAAAAAATAATCACTAAAAGTTTAAACCTAATATCATAAGCATATTAAGTAAAACTACATTTATAAAAATATCTATAACATTTTCCTCTCATTTGCTTAAAACAAAAAATTGTGGGTGGTTAAAAGTTATCAAATAAAATTAGTTTATTACTAATTCATATATTTAGATGTGTTAAAAAATACTATTCATACAAATGAGGTATATGTATTAAAATATTTTGTCAAAAGATAAAAATAATTAGTATAATTTTAAACTTAAAATTAAAACAACTCATGTTAAAACAAACATATATTATATATATATATATATATATATATATATATATATATATATATATATAAACATCTTTAAAATAATTAAAATTCGCCTTGCTTTGCAAAAAGCAACTCATACAAGCAACTAAAAAGTATAAGTAAAATTTGTTTAATACTAATATTGTTTTGTAGGAAGATTGGGTTCGTGAGATTATGTAATGACTCAAAATTCACAGGCACTGGAAAAGTGAGTTATAGAGCCTTAGTCTTAGTGAAATAAGTTCAAAAATAATTATTAAAGATATTCATGAGCCTAGTGGTGTGTCTAATTAGATTTTAATTAGGTGAATTTAGTTTAATTTAGAGTAATTAGTAAAAAGGACTAAATTGAATAAGGGGTAAAAACTTAATTCTAAAGTAATAGAAAATAAAAATGATTAAAATGGTAATTAAATCATTTTATTTAGGTTATATTTAAATATTATATATAATTATTATAATTATCAATTAACATTATGGTTTTATATTAGATTATTAGTATTAGTATTAGTATTAAATAAATTAAATAGTAAATAATTGTATGGTAATAAAAATATACATGTGTAAAAATTATATTGGTACATTTGTAATTTAAATACTCAAATTACTTATAATTTAAGTATAAAGATATTTTATAATAATTAATTGTATTAATTATATTATGAGATTTTTATATAATAAATAAATTAAAGTTATGACAAATGTATGAGGATGATAGGGTACAAATGTAATAATATGTATGTGTACAAATGTAATATATGTAATTGATATTAAAATAGATATTTATTAATTATTATTATTATTATGTTAAAGATATTTATTAAATTAAATAAATAAATAATGAGATTTTTGTTTGATAAATAAATTAAATAATGACAATTTTAATAAAATTATTGGTACAAATGTAGAAATATAAGTGTGACAAAATGTAATACTAATATTTATTTTTTTTAAATAGATAATTAAAAGCTAATTAAATAAAAAGTAAAGGAAATATAAATAAAAAGAAACAAAAGAAAAGAGAAAGAGAACATAAGCCATTTCGAAACAGAACTAGAGAAAGAAGAAAAAGAAAGAAAAAGAGAAAATAGGGTTTTTGAAGCTTGAAGTTACTTTGGTAAGTCAATTAAGTCCTTTTTAGTTAATTTTGATGTTTTAGAAGCTTTAAAGCAAGGATTTATTGAAATTAAGTTGATATTTCAAGAGTTCATAGGTTTTCAAGTGGGGTTTATGTTGGACAAATTATGTAATTAGGGATTAAATTGAATGAATTCTAAGTTAGAATTGAATAAGGGATTAAATTGTAAAAGAAGTTATAAGTTTTATGTTAAAGGGATTAAATTGAGGAAAATTAGAAATTAGGGAATTATGCTGAAAATTTAATAGTTAAATTTAAGTTTGGGTGAAGTTTGAATAAAAAATAAAGTATGAATTGAATTAGAAAAGTAAGTAAAATTATTTAGGATTAAATTGGGAATTAGGTAGGAGTTGATTAGAAATTCAATTATTTATTATAATTAGTGCTGTAATTAATAGTATAATTATTTTAATTTTTGCGGTTAACAAAGAACCAGAGGTATCAGCTCAAAAGGGAAAGGAGAGGATTACCAAGGAGTAAATCAAGAATTTTGGGTTTGTATTACTATAATTCAAGTTATTTATTATTAAGTATTAAGTATTAAATTTTGAATTTATTTATTTTATAGTAAGTAAATATTGAGGTAAGTAAATTTATTGAATTGAATTTAGAAAATTGAATTGAATGAGAAATACGTGTTAGTATTACTATAATTTGAATTTAATTATTATTAATTATTGAATTTTAAGTTAATGTGCATGGTAAGTATTAGTATTGAATTGTATGAAATTAAATTGAATTGTGATTATATGTGAATAATTGAAATGCATATTTAATTGAGAAAGTGATATTGAATTGAGAAAAAGAATTGAATACCCTATTAACTAGTCGGGCTGAGTCGGATATAGTTGGCATGCCATAGGATTGAAAGAGTTCAGGGGTACTTCGACCTCGAGTCGATGAGACACTGGGTGTCACTATTTTACTTCGGATAGATTCGATGAGGTACTAGGTACCACTTTACGTCGGCTAGGCTGATGAGACACTGGGTGTCAACTTTTCTTTGAAATATCCGATGAGGCATTGGGTGCCAATTTGGTATGTTTGGTTGGATCCGTGTATCCGCCAAAGTCCGAGTTTGTTAATAGGGTTAATTAAAAGAATAGTTAAGTTGAATAAAATGAATCAGTTGAACCAGTAAAAGAAATGTAAAAATGGAACATGAATTGAAAATGTGATTTTAAATGTGAGTATGAGAACGGAAAGCATGAACTAATGGTTCATGAATTAGACAATGGCTCAACATGAATGTTTATGAATTCAATTAACGAATAGCTAAATTAAAATTGTATGAATATATTGAGAATGGCAAATTTATGTTTGAATTGGTTTAGTAAGTATTAAAGTTAGATGATTTAATTTACATGATTATTATGTTTATAATTTGAATTATGGTAATACCACTGAGTATAAAATACTCAGCGTACGGTTGTTTCCGTGCACAGGTTAGTAGGTATTCAGAGTTTCAGTTCAGTATCTAGGCGATCCAGACTCCAGCGCAAAACTCGGTGATGTATTCTTCTTTTGGCAAAGTGGCTTGTACATAGGTGTTAATTTAGTCACTTTAAAATGTTATATAATTTTTGTTGTAAAGAATGGAATTTAGTATCTTGGTGTTTAAACTAATGAAATAGTATAAAAATTTAAATGATATGCATGGTATAATTGGTGCTAAATTTCGAATGGATGAATGAAATTCTAATTAAAATTTTAATGGCAACATAAATGTTCATTGAGTAAATTATCAAATTATTGTTATAGGTATGATTTTAATACGATTAAACATGAAATTGCATTAGTTGAAATATTGATTTTGGATTGGTTCTGGTTTGAAATTACAGGGAATGTTAGATATTTATAAAAGGGGTTATATTGAATTTTTTTTAAAAAAAGACAATTCGTAAAAGTTTATATGAATTTATAATTATATTATAATATGTTCGATAATTATTTGAATATTATTCGTAAATTATCCGATTGTCCGGTAATGCCTCGTGTAATACCCCGAAAATTTTTACGAAAAGATATTATCCTTAATTTAGTAAAACAAAGAAATAAAGTGACAATAAGAGGAAAATTGAGTTATGTCACTGGGAAGTATATTATGACACATTGATTCAAGAAAGGACTAAATTGTAAAAGTGTGAAAAGTTTTGTGACCTAAGAGTAAATACTCAAAATTTTAGGGATTAAAGTGTAAATACGAAAGATTTGAAGGACTAATAGTGTAAATATTTTAAGGGTGGAATAATCTAGAAACCAAGGAAAATTGATGAATTAGGACCAAATTGAATAGGTGAAGAATTATGAGGGACTAAATTGCAATTTTACCAAATTAAGTGATGACTCAAGAATGAAATTTTTAAATATCACAAGGGCAAAATGGTCAATTGGAAGAGAAAGAAATCTAGAAAGTAATGATGATGTTGGTGATATTTTATAATTTTATAATTATTTAAATATTATTTTATTAATATTTTAATTAGATATTTTATTATTATTTTATTATTATTTATTTAGTATAAAAGGAAGGAAAGATGAAGAATTTTCATCATCTTTCCATGCATGCAAACGTTAGAAGAGAAGAAAAGAAAGAAAGTTTTCTTTTCTTTACAATATAGTCCTTCTACCAAAAATTCACCATTTTCACCCAAAAATCAAATGAATTTCCATAGCTACCAAGAGAGAAAATGTTAAGGAGAGCATGGGGAGTTAGAATATCAAGTTGGATTCAAGAAATAGAAGCTGGAGGAGAGAAAAAATCAAGTTAAAGATTGGTATCAAGAGAATAAGGTAAGTACATCAAGATTTCAATATGTTTTTAAGTTTGTTATTGTTGATAAAGCATGGAAATAATGTTATAGTAGAGTTTTCTTACAAAAGGTCCTATGTTCTTGATATGTTAGTGAAGAGAAAATAAGAGAAAGTGATGAGAAATGGTGTAGAAAAAGAAAATAAGGGTGTTATAACATGGTAATTAATATATTGCACTAAAACAGTTATGGACAGCAGCAGTAGTCTAAGTTTGAAAAATCACCATAAATTGTATAAACTGAATTAGAAGATGAACAAAATATGGAATTAAATCTTATTGAGTCTAGTTTTTCATAGAAGAAACAGTGCAAGCAATGGATTTGTAAATTTTGAGATATAATGAATTTTGTGAGACAAGGTCAGAATGAATTCGGGTTCCCCTGTTCAGACTTTGAAAAATCATAAAAAAATGAATAAAAATAATTAGAGGCTTAAATTTATATGTATAGAATCCTTAATGAGTCTAGTTTTAATAGAAACAAACTAGAACATCATTTGAATTATGTACAAGGAGATAATAAATTTTTAGTGAAGAAGGGTCAGAACTGTCAGATAGCAGAACAGGGGTGACTTTAATGAATAAACTGTACTAATTGGATAAACCAAAAATTCTGAAAATTTTATGGTAAAAATATATGTGAGTCTAGTTTCAGATAAAATTTACATATTTTAATTTGTAGTTCTGTAGCTCAAGATATAAATAATTTAGTGACTATGACGCAAATGGACAGTTTTAAATGTACATATAAGTAAATAGTAAAATTATTGATAATGTTACTTGTTGCATGTTATATAAATTAAGGATGTGGAATGGAGAGGAGAAGGAGGAAAATATATATGAATATTCAGCAAGCATGGCTAATTTGCATGTTTTAGGCTTAAGGACTAAATTGAATAAAAAGTAAAACTTTATGGGTAATTTAGTAAAAATGTCAAAAATGACCAAATTGCATGAAATGGACTAATTTTATTATTTAAATTACAAAATTGAATGAAATTATTAATTTAGTTCAAGATAGGGGGAAAACATGTTTTAGGGATTAAATTGAAAAGTGTTGGAATTATGGAAAAATTCTGATATTTTATAGAATTCATGGATTTTTATCAATATGTATGAGAATAAATGCTGCAAATAAGGATTAAATTGCAAGAATTTTATTTTCCTAACCCTAAGGATGAAATCGTCATTAATTAAAAGTTTAGGGGCAAAATGGTAATTTTGCTTAGAGCATTAATTAAATGCATTAGAATATGAAATGAATGAAAATGATGATCAAATTTATTTATAAAGATCCGGATGACACAAATACGAGACTTGATCATGGAAAAGAAAATATATCAGAATAATAAAATCATAAACACGAACAATCAATGAGGTAAGTTCATGTAACTTGAATTATATTCTTAAATACTTGAAATGTATGTTATTGATGTGAATATGATTTGAATGTTCATTATATGAAAATTGATGAAACATTGATATATTTGATATAAAGGGAAGAAATCCGTTTGAATGAAAGGAAAATTCGATGGATCTCTCGAAAAGGAATTGACGGTAAAAAGGATCTAGCCCTGACGGGTGATCCTATCTGATATAGCCCTCCCGAAGAATATGTGGAAAATGGATTTAGCCCGGACGGGTAATTCGAATTAGGTCTGAATTTAGCTGGGTGTAATTCGGATCAAGCTCAATAGAGTAATTGTCGTTGCGGATTTAGCTTTGGGTGTAATCCAGACAATACTCTATGAGTTTATATTACTGAGGATTTAGCTTTGGACTGGTAATCCCACTTTGTAAAGATGAGGTTCAAGCGAGTGTGCTCTCTAATATGAAATGTGTAAGACCATGGTTGAAAGATACCATGGCAACCTAATATGAAATGTGTAAGACCATGGTTGAAAGATACCATGGCAACTGAAAAATGAAATGTGTAAGACCATGGTTGAAAGATACCATGGCAACCTAATATGAAATGTGTAAGACCATGGTTGAAAGATACCATGGCAACGTGACATGAAAAGGATAAGACCATGGTTGAAAGATACCATGGCAACGTGACATGAAAAGGATAAGACCATGGTTGAAAGATACCATGGCAACGTGACAAAAAATGAGTAAGACCATAGTTGAAAGACACTATGGCATCATGTCAAAGATAAATAAGACCGTGGATGGGAGACGCTATGATATCTATTGAACAATTGATATTCAGGTAATATGTATTAGATGACGAATGGTTACATAAAATGGTTGTGTGAAATGTTTACAAGAACTGGTCATATGGAAGTATATGTACAAAATAGTTGTATGAAATAATTATGAAGATAGATAAACAAAATAAGAATAAGTACATGGAATATAATTTATGTTAAGTTTGATATAAACTTTACCGGAATAAATATACTTAAAATATATGGAAATGATGAAGCGTGAAATATTAAAATAATGAAATGATTGATATATACTTATAAAGAAACGGTAGTAGAATAATATGTTTCATGACATGTACATATATGATTATCTTTGATATGTTAATACAAGGAAATTATGTAAGTAAAGACAATTATTAAACTCAAGTGTGACATGTCGACAAAATAAGTATATCAATGTTGAATTATATGAAATATATGCAAGTATACTAACAATGATGTGGCTTGACACTTAGACAAAGGACAAGCTATTGATTGAATGGTAACATGTTTAATTACAAGAAGCATTGAAATGGTAAGTACTTAGATAAAAATAAAATTTAAAATTTTACGAATTTTTTATGATCCCGATTTAATTTCGATTGGTTTTAATGTATGTTTGGGACTTGAAGGCCCAATAAAGAGACGTTATGATTATTTTTAAAATATGAATAATAAATGACTCAGAATTATCAGTAAACTCCGGTAATGCCTAGTACCTATTCCGACAATGGATACGGGTAGGGGTGTTACACCTCGTAACCCTGTTTTGACGACAGTTTAAGGTTAGGGGGTGTTACGGATTAGAAACTATAATGACAAAGAGTTATTATTATGATGAGTGTAACACCCCTTACCCGTGTCCGAGGCCGGGGCAGGATACGAGGCATTACCGGACTTAAACATACACAATCACATAAAATCGGGCCATAAAATTTCATTCAAATAAAAAACATTCATACATATGTGTAACGTCCCTTAAACGGGCTTACGAGGCCCTAAACACGTATCGGAGATGATTCGGGACTAAATCGAAAACTTTGAAAACTTTTGGGAAAACTTAGAAAATTTCATCATGAAATAGAGTCACACACCCGTGTGGGTAGGCCATGTGGTCACACACGCCTGTATGGCTCGAGACACGCCCGTGTCCTCAGCCCGTATAACTTTCTGTTTATGACGTTAGCAACAAAATAGTCACACGGCCAAGTCACACGCCCAGGTGCTAGGTCATGCCCTCCAACGGCTAAGACACACAGCTGTGTCTCTGCCCGTGTGGCCAAGAAAGTGGCTATTTACCAAGCCATTTGGCACCCTCATTTGCACACACTTAAACATAACTATACTGGCACTTTTCATGGCATAATTGAGCATTTAAACATCATCAAACAAGTAATGATCATGGCAATTTCATATCAATTTATTCATGCATAAGGTACTATATTTTGCCTAGTTTAAACTCATCAAACTTTCATGCCATGACTATCATTAACCCATTCTCTTATTTCATACTTATGTCAATTATGTCATTAACCAATTATCAAGCACCTAAACCATATCCACACACCCATCCATATTAAACAACATTATCACACCACATGACCTTTGGCACATGCAAGTACATATAATTAGGCATTACAACCCAAATAGTCAATATAAGCCACATCTCATGGCTATATATACAAAATAAATCAATATATCATCATAAACCAATGCATTTGGCCCAAATCAAATGACACATACACAATTGACTAAGCCCCTATACATGCCATAAACTAAAGTGCTTGAATACTTATACCCCAAATGGTAGCTTGATAGTGTGATTGAATCCTCGGCGATCTCCAACCCGAGCTAGCTAAATAAACCTATAAGAGATGGGAAAGGAAGGGGAGTAAGCTATATAGCTTAGTAAGTCGGTATGAAAATAATAAGCAACTTATTAACATACTTTTGCCAAATTCTAACAACATGTTTTCAAGGTAGCACAATCATAATATTGCACATAATTCAGTCAAGTTGTCTACTCGAGTAATGGTCACTTAATTATTTATAACTTGAGATACATATTTCTAAATTATGATCCGTTAATTTTCCTTGAAACTAGACTCATATATCTTTCTACCATAAAATTTTCAGAATTTATGGATTAGCCAATAAGTACAGTTTATTCTTCAAAGTTACCCCTTTTCTGTTGTTTGACAGCTGCGACCTTTCTTTACTAAAAATTAATTATCTCCTCATACGGGATTCGGATGATGTTCTCGTTTGTTTTTTTTTTTCTGAAAATAGACTCATTAAGTATTTTAAGCATATAAATTATAACCCACAATTATTTTTTTTACAATTTTTAATGATTTTCCCAAATCAGAATATGAGATTCCAAATTCATTCTGACTCTATCTCACAAAAATTCAAATATCTCATAATATAAAATTCTTTTTCTTACACCGTTTCCTTTATAAGAAAATAGGCTCGATAATATTTAATTGCATATCTTATTCAACCACTAATTCGATTTCCATCATTTTTGGTGAACTTTCAAAATCGGACTACTACTGCTGTCCAAAACTATTTTAGTGTAAAATAATGATAACTAAGTTAATAACACCTTTACAAATCATTTCAACCATCATGGTATAAATACATATTTATACAACATAAGCATGGACCCATAATCACAAGGTCATCACGAAATCATTCTCATAGGCATGCCTTACTTATTTACTTTGTTACAAAGATGCATCATAAACCGAAATCATTTCTCATGAGTTTTGCATTCATACCTGTACCAATCCTTACCATTTCATACATACACGTAATGTCGTTGTATCTTCGATGTCTCGCACACTAAGTTTCATGCTCAATATCTCGCACACCAAGTGCCATTCTCAATATTTTACACACTAAGTGCCACATATATATAGCCGAAGCTATCTCAAATCGCACACCAAGTGCCACATTTAGCCGAAGCTATTTCAAACCGCACACTAAGTGCCATTTTTAGCCAATATGTCGTTAAACATAACAAGAGTCACATATATATAATTTATATGATTTCAAAGCATTAAAAGCATAAATTTAACAATGCTTATTACATACGAACTTGTCTCGATCATCAAAACGTTGAAATGGATCGACTAGTCCGAACTCTGATTTTCCCTCGATATAGACTCGTACGAGGCTTAACTTGATATGCATGATGATGAATGGCCGAACCTTAAAAGAAAAACAATGGCTTCCTTTTCTTTCATATTCGGCTAAAAGAGATGAACCTTGCATGCATTTTCATGTTTTGTTTATTTAATTAACCTTTAATAACCAATTTACAATTTTACCCTTAATGTAAAAACCACTAAAATATTTCATGCATGACCAAACAAGTCCACTCACAATTCAAATGGTTTAATTACCATTTGAGGACCCTCACTTTAAAAGCCAAGGCCATATAAAACCTTTTTCTAATAGCATGCAACTTTTGCATTTTACGTGATTTAGTCCTTTTTATCGAATTAACCATTTAAACGATAAAATTTCTTTACGAAAATTTCACACAACTGTAATATGATGCTGTAAATATTTAAATAATAATAAAAATAAATTTTTTGATGTCGGATTGTGGTCACGAAACTACTATTCCGATTAACCCTAAAAACAAGCTGTTACAGTGAGACTAAATTTTATGGTGGAATAAGTGTTTGGATGTAAAGACAGTGGTGAGGTTAATAGTAGTAAAAGTATAAAATGACCATTAAAGACATAAAATTATAGTTTTCATATAATTAAACTTATAACTTATTTAAAGGCTTATGATAACATTTGGAGATGAACTTTTTTTGTCCAATTGGGTACTTAAATATGATATATAAGCTTTTGCTTTTCTTCGTCTAGCAAGCAAACTTGACATTTTTTTTCGAATTTGATACATAATTTTTTTTTGTCAAAACTGGTACCTAAACTTGTTAAATGTTATACAAATTACTCTAATATACTAATTGTGTTACTTTACAAGTTAGAAAAAATAATTAATGTATAACCAACATGTGAAAATGACATGATTACTTTTTTGTATTTTAAAATGTTCTGTTACGTGTAGTTTAATTAATTTAATTCAATTAAATTTATGTTTTAATTAACAAGACGACTTTTTTTTTTCTTTTGAGTTTTTAAAACTCTTGTTCTCTTCTTCAATATCCTTTTGTTAAATATAGTTTAAAACACAATTTTTGAACATAAATTTCCTCTAATATTGACGATATTTTTGTGGAATTGAGTGTTTTGTGAAGATCGAGCAATGCTTTAAGCGTACAGTCCTTCTTGAATCATTTTTGCCATTAACAATCAAAGCAACCTCAATTCTAATGAAAAGTAAAATTTAAGCATGTTGTTTAGTAAAACAAAAGAAACTCTAAATAAATGTAATCATTCTTACGATTAAATTCCATGTCATCTTCCATATGTTGGTTATACATAAGTTATTGATGTTCCTCATAGAAAAAAAAAAAAAAACTAACATTGCTAGTGTTTTGGGATCATTTGTATACATTTGACAAGCTTAGGTACCAAATTAGAAAAAAAAGTGTCAAGTTTAGGTACCACATTGGACCAAAAAAACTAATGTACTAAATTAGGAAAAAGTATCAAGTTCAGGTATCAAATTAGACAAAAAAATATGTACCAAATTAGAAAAAAATGTCAAGTTCAAGTGCCAATTTGGACCAAAAAAAACTTAGATATCTAAATAAGAAAAGGTGTCAAATTCATGTACCAAATACTATATTAAGCCCATTTTAAAATGTAAAAAACTTTTAAAAATACTAGAAATCTTATCACACGCATATACGTGTGGAATTCATGTATTCAGAACATAGAGATGTGATAAAAAAATAACAAACAATAAATAATGAAAAGTGTAGTTTATATGCATGTCGTCTTTGGCTCAGATCTCATTATAGATAATTTTTTTATTGATAAAAATATAAAAAGACAAAAATACCCACATAATCATTAACTTACTTTGCAAATTAAGTGAGTTTTTTGGTAATTCCTTAACTGAGTTAAGACTCCATTGGTAGGTAACACCAACTTAGTAAAAGACTTAATAAATAAGTATAGATATACAAATATATAATAAATATATTTATTAAAGTTTAATTCTAAGTCGAAAAATTCTTTAGTTCAAATGGTAAATGAAAATAACATATAATAATTAATGAAATGTATGACTTGAATCTAATTAATAAAATAACATAGTAGATATGTATTGTATTAAAATTAAAAAAAAGAAGATTAAATTGTTTATGAGTTTGTGTCGAGTTAACTTGTGACACAAACTAAATCAAATACATTATTAATATATGCAATTGATAGAAATAATAAAGTGTGATATAAAATTAAAATGTATAAAAATATCAAAATAAAGGTTTAAGTAAGTGGTTAATTAAATATTTTTTCCAATACAATTGGTTTAGGTTTAAATCTCACCATATGCATATTTTTTTAAAATAAAAAAAAACTAAAGTACCCTCAAATAATATAATTTATTTTAGGGATAAATCTCAAAATTATACATGAACTTTGATTTAATGTGTAATTGTATACATGAACTTTAATTTGGTATAATTATATACGTAAAACTCTAATTGTGGTTCAAATATATACTTGAAACTTTAATTTTGATTTAATCATACACATTTAAAGAAATAAATACATTAATTTATTTTTATATTGAATAAATATAATTATTTATGTATGCCATATATAAACATAAAATAATGTTATATTAATAATTGTGTTAATAATTTACAAGAATTGAATCAAATTAAAATTTTATATAAAAAATTACACAAAATCAAAATTTATGTATACAATTACACATTAAATCATAGTTCATATATAGTTTAAGGATTTATCCCTTTATTTTAACCACGAAAATATATTTTCGTAATTTCTTTAACTGAGTTGGTGATCTGGTTGAGGATGTTAACTGAGTTGGTGATCTGGTTGAGGATGACACCAACTCAATTAAGAGTTTACATAGTGGTATAGATTGTCTAGTTATTCAATGTACTTATTAAAACATTTTATTTAATTATTATATAATTATAAAATGTATTATAATAAAGGAATAAATTTTTTAAAGATTTCTTTTTTGGCTAAATAAAAGAAAAAACATGTAAATTACAGAGTTCCTTCCTGCAAAATTAGTCCTAGCAAGCTCCTAAGCTCGATTTCCTTCTCGATATACATGGAAAATCCGGACCTCCCAAGCTCGTTCCAGCAGCCGAAGTATAGATCTCAATACTGCATTAGTCGGCGTCTCTTCTCTTCTTTGTTGTATCAAGTGTACCACAACCAGATTATCGGTTTCCATTATCAGCTTCCTAATCCCATGATCCCAACCATGTCGTAATCCCACACCCCTAGTGAAACTAGGAATTGATTTACCTTCACGATCATGTAAAATAAACAATTTAAAAACGATTAAGTTCAAAAATTAAAGAAAGTAAAAATTATTTTGGTAATCATCTATCTATTTATTTATACTATTATCTAAGCTTTTGACTGAGTTGGTATCATAAGTTAATCATATATAATTCGATTATAAATTTTTTAAAAAATATCATTCTATAATTAAAATAAATTGTATTATTAAAGAGTATTTTAATCTTTTTTATTTCTAAAAAAATAACAGAAAATTACATGCAATTGGATTTAAACCCAGATTATTTTCATCAATAAAACCTTACTTTTATCACTAAATCAAAAATTTATTTGAATATAATATTTACATTTTAATTGTATTATGCATAACTTATTACCTGCATCAATTGTATAAATTGATAATATTATTGATTGAGTTGATGTCAGAGGTCAACTCGATACTAACTTAATATTGATGACAACATCGTAATAAACAATTGTAGTGCATTTAGTATTATTAACATGATGCATTTACGTGTTTAAATTTCCATTTACTCACAATTTTATTTATTTTGTTTCATTTTAATATCATACATATTTCATATATTATTAATTAGCTTCAAACAATATGTAACACCCCTCGGCCGACTTGATCGCAAGTCTGAGTTACAATATGTCACATTCGTTGCTGGAGCAATTACAGTCGATTATACAATAAATATCATTCAAGCATGTCATTATGTGTTAGACACATTTATATTATGTTAAACAACCAAATATGAGCCTCAATCAAGCTTACGAAAGCTCTTTTGTTGACTTTAGCACGAAATATGACCAAATTGTAAAGTTTCAAAAATTCAGAGTCGATGTCGTGACGTCACCTCCTCCACGTAGTGACATCGCCAAACAGTTTGTCACTCTATGACCTTAAGCCACTCAACGTCACAACGTGACTCACTGTCGGCCGACTTTGCGACGAGGAAGGTTGCTTGTTGGGACGTGGACTCCGATTTTGGTAAATTTTGAGCAATTTGGCACCTATTTCAAAACTTCCACACAATCTCATTATTTTGTGCACAAAAGACTAATTTTACCTGCACCAAAACACTTCAAACACATACCAAGCAGTCCTTTCAACCATTTCCATTCAACCAATTCAGCACTACTTCTATTTTAGCACAAAAGATACCAATTCAATTATAAATTATTCATCCAACCAACTAGCCATTCAAATGCCAAATTTTCATCTATTCTAATTCATGTTTAAACATACTATTTTAAATCACCAAACATAACTCAGACAAATTTACCAAAACCGACCATTTCAACTAAGCATTGACATTGCCAATATCAAGCATTAGATAAATTTCAAACTATGACTAAACATTTAAAGCTAAATAAATGCATAACACTTATGTACATGCCATAATTCTGGACTTTAAACGATTGAAAAGTTATCGATTCAAAAAACGAGATAGTGTGAACTTTAAATGATCTGCTTGACGTGTTATGTAAGGTGAAATCTACAAGGGAAGGGAAAACAACGGGATAAGCATAATGAATGCTTAGTAAATTCATATGAAATTTATTTAACATACCTTGACAATTCAATAAACTAAACACTTAACACAGTAACAATTTAATTTGACAACTTAACACAATAACAATTTAATTTGACATTCTTTGGCATATGCTGAGATAGCTAAAGCATAACATCATGTACGTACAACCAATCGGTTAGTAAACTTTCATAGAATGAACTTGTAGTAATGATCATACATATAACAACTTACATTAGAAACATATATGATTCAATTCATATCTAAACCATTTCAATGTTTCCCATTTCATTAGGTTAAGATTTCGTCCGAGAGAACTGTAGTAAATAGAACTCGGATACACGAGACTATTTTGCTCACACAAGTTGACAGTTATCAGGGTTGTTCACACAAGTTAACATTTATGAATTTGCTCACACAAACTGACATTTTATCAATTTGCTCACACAAGCGGGCATCGTATCGAGGTTACCAGTCTAGGCTAAATCAACAATACATATAATTGAAAATCCGCAACAAATGTTGGATCTCATTTCATCATGTAAATCCCTGATCAATTTCGTATTTAACCCTAATAACATGTCATACGTATCCTAATCTTTAACTAAGTTCACATGGGCATCATTATTGTAATCATATCATTTCAAGCCTTATATCAGAATACATATGTCAAATAAATTCTGTAAACATATAACATTTGTATTGGTACCTTGTACCTTTTCGTATAGTCAACATTTTCATGTTTTACAATTCAGTCCATAAATAGCCAAATATGTCAATTACCACAAATTCACTTAAACATAAACATACAATTGAAACAAATACAATTCAACAAATAATTTAGTAAGTTTCATATGAACTTACCTAGAAAAACAACAATAAGCGAGACTTTAAGGACTAATCGATAATTTTTTATTTTCCTCGATTATCTTCGATTCAATTCCCCATCTATACAATTATTCAATTCAGTGTAACAATATCAAACATTTTATAACATTTTATTATATGCATGTACCAATTCAATTTCATTTTTTGAATGCCCCTTAATATTTACATTTTATTCAATTTAATCCCTAAAATTGAAATTGCCATAACTTTCAAATTTGAGTGTTGGTTTCAAAAATGATCTCAATTACGTCATTTTTGGACCCTCTACTATCTATAATTATAGAAATTTTGTATCAATTTTACAATTTATACACTTTGGTCCATTTGAACAAAACTAACAATTAAATTTTACAATCTAGTCCTTTTCACATCTAAACTTAAAATCTATCAATTTAACGCCAATTTCTTTAAGAATTCAACAATGGCTACTAATGAAAATTTTAACAATTTTACAAATTGGTACATGGACTAGCTAAATCAAGCTCCCACAACTCAAAAACATAAAAATTATAAGAAAAAAGACTTGATTGAACTCACCAATCTAATGGCCGAAAGTTTGAAGCTTTGAAACCTTTTTTTTTTTTTTGGTTGTGGATGAGTAGAGAAGATGAAGTTCTCCCTCATTCCACTTAAGTTTCTTTTTATACTTAATTAAGTATTTTATTAACTTAATTAATTAGGTTTAAATGAAATTAATCATACCTAATCAACTAAAATCGTCACCAGCCATTAACACAATATTCAAGATGGTAAAATTGTCATTTTTAACCTTTTGTTAATTGCAATTTGAACCCCTAAATCATTGGTCAATTAAAAATTTATAGCAATAAATTTTTATAATTTAGTCATTGTACCTTAATTAACTATCAATTCAGCAAATTACTAGATCAATCTTTAATAAACTTTGATACTAGCATCGTAAATATTAAATATTAATATTTACAGATTCGATTTATGGAATAGGATTTTGAAACCACTTTTTCCAATACCACTGAAAATCGGGTTATTATACAATACATTTCATTACTTATTGTATATTATTCTTAAAACAATCTTTGTGTTTTAAATACGTAATTTTCACATGCATACGCATGTGATAGAATTTCTAGTATATATATTTTGATTAAATTGGCGTCACCCATAACTAGGACTTAACGCAATTGTTAAATTACCAAAAGGGATTTATTTTAACAAAGCAATATATATAAAATTAAGGGTATTTTGTTTTTTATATACAAAATCTAAAAAAACAATACATGCTTATAATAAGATTTGAGCTCAAGACAGTGGCATCTCCTCTCTCAACTAAAGTAATATTTAATTAATAAATGGGGAGGGACTCAAATTATATATATATATATATATATATATATATATATTGGGGGTAAAGAATAAGAGTCATATGGTTTGAATCCATATTAAATGGATATTTAATAAGAACTTTAATCATTGCCTTGTACAAGTCAAGTCAAAGGGATTCACTTACGTTTACACCCTTTCGTATCTCTTGACATGATTAATATTTTAACGACTCAATTATTAAATTAATCGATATAATTATACTGACAATGCATATCAATTTCAAATCAATCCGATATTTTTATTATATTAATCTAAAATATTATATATTAATATTTATCGAAATTTTTTACATAAAAACAAAAAGTGAATAAAATATAAAATATAAAATATCACAATTGAATCCTTAAAGAAATTCCAAATGTAAAACTACTTTTATCATTAATATTTCGACAATTCAATTATAAAATTAATATTTTAACAATATTGGATTTATCATTATATTTATATTTTTATATAAAATCAGTGATTTTAGACCCCCCAAAGTGGATTCCTCCTCTTATATATATATAGTAACCTCACTTTTTTGGTGAATTTCACAGCATTTCTCCCGATGGCTCCCAACCAGGATTTCCTTTTATTTTTTTTACTTTACAATCTCCCTCACTCTTTCCCTCAGCCACAGCAGTAGCCAAGTTTGTAAATTTATCATAATCTTCCCCTAAATCGCAGCGAAAATGAAAAGACTCAATCTAGCCATTTAGGTACCCAAATATGTTGATTAAATTTGATTCTTTCTTCCATTAGGTGTTCGTGAAAATGCCTATGAGAAGTTTGATTCTTCACTAAATAGAACGTACCCTTTACTTTTTGTTTCCTTTTCTTATATTATTATCTGATTGAGATTCTCTTGTTTAGTGCAGGTACATCGGCTGCTATACTGTATATAATACCTAGAAGGTTGATCTTCTTGTATTTGACTGCTTTTTTATTTTTTTAATCATATAGGATAAAAGGTCTGATCCGGATATTTAAGGTAATCATACAGATGACAAAGGTTTCCTTCACATTGACTGGGTTTTCTGTCTTGGTTCTATAGTGATTGAAAATTTCCTAGTTGTCATTAATATGATACGCTTTTCTGTCTTATTTTTGGTCTTAAGTTTTTAAGTTTCTACTTGAGTATTGAGTAATAAGATTTTTTAGTTATGCATCACCTTGCTGTATTTGATTTTCTGTTTTCCGTCTTGCTGCTTGTTACTGTGTTTCATATCTTAAAAGGTATTGGTTTAGTGGAAATAGTGGACTGGTATCGCTGCTATTTTCTGTTATACTGTTATTTGCAGCCGCAATCGGCTGTTAAATTTGTTCACATCACTATGGAGGGCTTTAGCAATGGCAACATCGACACTGTTACACCATTTCCAGAGTGATAAAGCTTGATTGAAAAATTTCCTAGTTGTCATTAATCCAATAAACCTTTCTTTCTTATTTTTGCTCGTGAAGTTTTGAGGTTTGCTTGAACTGTGGCATGATGAAAGTCATTAATTGGATTGCTGATTGGATTGCTGAATGGAAGTTTATTCTGCACTTATAGTAAAGCACATATAGCTTCTATGGCTTAGTACAAAAGTTCTGAATATTGGTTCATTGGCATAAGCATACCTGTAGTATTACATGTTTAGTGCGGTGCTATAAGGAACTTGTGGACTGTTCTTTTGGCAAGTTGTTACATTCCCTTGTGTATCTAATTCATTGTTGAGAAAGAAAGATATGGTTTCCTTTTTCTTATATTATTTTCTTTGCTCTTAACAGGTTTGTTCTTTAGAGAAAAAGAGGCATACTAAGTTGAGTATGATGATTAGTAAAAGAGTTTTCGAGAGGTTGGCTTGTTGCTATTGTAGGCTGCATTCTCAGCCTTCTTTTATTTATCATTTTCGAAACTTCTCTCTTTGGTCAACGAAGAAAGACCCAGATCTTGAAGCAGCCCTTTCAAGAAATCGTCGTTGGATAGTCAATAATCAGATTAAAAACATAATACTTAGATGCCCAAACCAGGTGGTACCTTTGGAGCATCTTCAAAAGAAATTTAAGACTCTTGATCTTCAAGGCAAAGCTCTCAATTGGCTCAAGAAGTATCCCTGTTGCTTTGAAATTTATCTTGAGAATGATGAGTATTATTGTAGATTAACGAAGCGGATGACACATTTGGTTGAAGAGGAAGAATTGGTGAAAGATATGCAGGAGCCAGTGTTTGTTCAGAAATTGGCAAAGTTGTTAATGATGAGCGTGAATCAAAGGCTTAATGTTACTAAACTTAATGAGCTTAAACACAGCTTTGGATTTCCAGATGACTACATCATTAGAATTCTACCAAAGCACCCAGAAATCTTTCGACTGGTTAATAACGGTTGGAGGAAGAGTTCAATGGAAATTGAACTTCTGGCGTGGAACCCTGATATAGCAGTTTCTGCTGTTGAAGCCTCAGCTCAGAAACAGGGGATAGAGCCTTGTTTTTCATGTTCATTGCCTTCAACTTGGATTAAATCATGGCAGAGATTTGAAGAATTTAGTGCAATTCCCTACATTTCACCTTACTTAAACCCTAGAGGTTTAGAGGAAGGATCTAAGGAGATGGAGAAGAAAATTGTGGGCCTTGTGCATGAGTTGCTGTCATTGACATTGTGGAAGAAGTTATCAATCGTAAAGCTAAGCCATTTCAAGAGAGAGTTTGCTTTGCCTGAGAAATTGAATATTTTGTTGCTCAAGCACCCCGGCATATTTTATGTGTCGAACAAGTATCAGATTTATACCGTGCTCCTTAGAGAAGCTTACAATGGGTCGGAATTGGTTGATAAAAATCCACTAGTCATTGTGAAGAATAAATTCGGTGATTTGATGCAGGAAGGGCTTCATGAATATAACCAAAGGCGCCGCATAGTGAATTTGGAAAAGAAGAGGAAATGCATGAATTTGATGAAGCCAGAGAGAAGGAAAGTAGCGAGTTCTGAAACATCCAACCAAGATGATAACGGTGATACTTTAGGAGGTTTAGGACGTTTGTTTGACCCGGAAGAACGAAAACGATTTTATAAGGTTCTTTTTGATGAAAGATGAAAATTAATCTGAGGTGATTTTAACATTGAAGTCTATTGTATTTTAGGATAAAGGGGTGAACAAAAACTACAAGCTAGCAATGACCAAAGCCTGGGGAGTGCTTCTGCAGTTAATATGTTAATATCCTTCTAGAGCTGGGAACTTGAATACTTGAAATTCTGAATGTTGGGATGGATTCTTCTTAGCTACCCAATCCTCTATGAAAGATCCCTTTGCAATCATTAAAAATGCTGCTGGATTATCCAACTTTCTTGAAGTACCTGTGTTTTGGCATTCATTTTCGACATATTTTCGGGTTTGAATATCTTGAATAGTTGAAATTTTGAATGTTGGGGATGGATTCTTCTTGGCTAACCAATTATTTACTTTGCAATCATTAACTGACTGTTGGTTTTGGATGTATTTTCTGATTTGAATACCTTGAAGTTGAAATCTTTATTTCATTTTATCTTCATGTTCGAAAATCACACAACGACTAGATTTAAATATTAATCATTTAAAGGCAATCCCCGTTGACAAACATAATTTGAGATTTATTTAAAATTCTCAAACCACGTCATTAAAAATTTTAAGTATTTTTTTGTCAAAATTTGTCGATTAGGTTATTCTCATGTTTTATGCATATGTTTTGACAATAATTACTAACGACAATAATAATCTGACTAAGATTTTTAGATTGAGAAAATAATTCTAAACAAGTACAAAGGCTAACAACACATTTTAACCTTTAGAGAAATTAAACTATACAATCAACCCTTTCTATAACTGTCTTTCCATTCCTGTCTAATTTGTATGTTAAAATTTTAGAGGTTAACAGATATTGAGACACCTATAACAACATTTGAGATATCATAGACAAATCATATTTGAATTTATATTTAATAAAATTTATAAATATAATTTCATTTGTTAAATGTTATTTTCATTTAATAAATTATTTTACATAAAATTAAATTAATCTCTACCCGTCCCTAAAATCCAAAAATCCCTAATTATTTTATTTTCTTCCAAACACTCGTCACTTTTTTTCTCAAATTTCTTTTATTCTCTTACTCTCTAGAATTTTTGCAAGACATATGTTCAATCCTTCAATAGTTTCATGTTGCTTCTCGATTTTGTAACAATTCTTCTTTTTCTTTTCTTGCTTTCTTGATTAATCTCTAAATAAGAGTAAGATTGTGGCTTTTCTTACGATACATTAGGATTTTTATGCAAGATTTATATATTTTTATTGAATAAATTTGAGATTATTGATTTTGTATGAAATTCCTAACATCGTGAATGAGTAATAATTTTTAGAAGATATTAATACAAATCCTTTAAAAAATAGGATTGATTAATACAATCCCTTGAGGAAATTAGGATTGATTAAAAATTTAGCATTTTTATTTAGAAATTGTTGTTACTAGTGTGATTCTTGTGTTTGAAAAATTGATATATTGCATTCTCGTGACACCAAAAAGCACTTTAAGTGTTTTTTTTTTTGTGAAAAAAATTACTATTAGTATGTTGGTTTCATGAAAACTTTTATCTATTTAAAGCTTAGATATATTTGATCTAAATGTTTAACATAAATGGAAAAACATTATATTTGATCTAAATGTTTAACATAAATGGAAAAACATTTTAAAATAGTCTATTAGTGAAGTAAAGGAAGAACAATAAGAAAAAAAAATTATGCATTAGTTTATATGACTTTTATAAATGTTTTAATTTTTAAAAAAAATTGACATCACAATTCAAATTTCTTGGCTCTGCCCCTGAATTGTAACATCAACACCCCCGAGATGAGAATAGTATTATTTCGAAATTTGCATGTGTTAGAGTTTTTGAAGTAAATAAATAAGAATCTGGATATTAGTAGAGAAGGTAGTTGGATATTGTAGGTAATTAAAAAGACTTTTGAATTGAGAGAAATTAAATTGAGGTATTGACTAAATCGTAATAGTAAGAAAACTATTAGGGAAAAAGTGTGAAAATTAAAAATAAAAATGATTGGATTAGATTGATGGGAAAAGAGGAATGATTAAAAGTGTAATTTAATCAAGAAAGTACAATAAATTGTGGATGAGATTGAAATTGAATATGAACCACTTGATGTGTACGATTATGTTTAGATTTTTTTTCAACTAAATATAATTAATAATTTAAAATATTAAATTAAATAAATTTTTAATATAGAAAGATGCTGAGAAATCTCCTCCATCATCATGTCTTTTACATCACATTCATCTCCCATTTTAGCAAATTTTTATTTTTTTTCATTGTAGTCTTCCACTATTTCCAACCACCTCAAGCTTAAAAACTTCAAATTTCTTCCATGGATTCATGGTGAAATCAATAGAGCATTTGATTGTTTAAATGCAATCAATAGAGCATTTCTTCCGTGGATTCTTGGTGAAATCAACCTCAACCACCTCATAGTAAGCTAAGTTTCTTATAAAGTTAGCTATTGTTCATATTTAAAGAAAAAGAAAAGTTGTAACACCCCTAACCCAAAACCGTCGCCGGAACAGGGTTACAGAGCATTACCAGAACTTACAGATTAAATAACAGATATTCTACACCATACAGTATTCATGTCAGAAATCAATCATAAAGTCCCTTATATGAACCATCGAGGTCTAAAACATGCATTAGAAACGAGTTGGGACTAAACCGGGTACTCAAAGATTTTTCGCAAAATCTTAAAATCTTTTTTTCTAAATGTAGGTTCACACGTCCGTGTGGTCAGGCCGTGTGGCTCACAAGGCTAGGGACATGCCCGTGTCTCAGGCCGTGTAACTCTCTGACTTGGGTCGCACAGGCAATCCACGCGCCCGTGTGCTAGGTCATGTGTAGGTGCAGGGGTCACACGGTCAATCCGCACGCACGTGTGCTAGGTCGTGTGATCAATTCTGAGCATTCTGTTTTGACATTTTAAAGATGCAGGGGACACACGGCTAGGTCACACGCCCATGTGCTAGGCCGTGTGTCACACACGGCTAAGACACACGCCCGTGTCTTTACTCGTATGGACAAAGTAGGCTATTTTCCAAGTCACATTTCTCACCCATTTTGTCTTCCTCCTACACCAATACTTTAACATATTCGCAAGCCATTTTAAAAAAATTAATTCAAGTCAAAGCTGAGTCTCATGCATGACATATCATCACATACAACCCATGTACTCTTAAGCACCTCAAATGACACTTTACCATCATGTAACCAAATATACAAACTTACTTACTTATCAAATTCACCTATATGCAGATTTTTACCAAATAGGCTAAAATTAATCATTAATATGCCAACAGGATTTCTATTAATCAACCATTTAAGCACACACCAAACATATCATAGCCTTATTTATACATATAAAAACATGTTCATCACAAGCCATTCCAATGACTAGTTATATAACCAAAATATTTACATGCCAATTTTGACTAATTAACCTATACATGCCATTATAACCATAATTGATTTACCATATATACCAAAATGGGCCGATGGATAGTGTGAGTGATCTCCGCCAAGCTTCCAATCCAATGAGCTTCCAAATTACTATAGAATAGGGGAAAATAAAACAGAGTAAGCATGAAATGCTTAGTAAGTTCGTATAACATGGTAATTAACTTACCATTTATTCATGTTCAAGATTAACATGCAAGACACAGTCAATCGATTTGGTCACAAGCCCTAACACATATCATCATCACTCTTGTTAGTCATATATTTCACTCAAATATCAAGAAATATATATGGGCTCAACAATAACTAAATTTCCATATACATATACTTCCCACATCATGAATTCATATAACATATACAAATCATATCCATCTATTTCAAGTACATTTTTATAATAATTCATCTCGAGTTCAGATTATTTCATGTCAAAACTTTGCCCATTAAATCATTTGAAATGTCAGTGTCACACGGGTAATACACTCAAGGTGTACAAATCTATAATTATGGATGAACATATTCATCAAACAAATTCCATGCTCATATATTATCATCTTATATTTCCATATATCATGTATCATTATTTTCATGTATTTCAGGCAGATACGTGTATTAATTCATTTCATGTTCATATTTTCTCATGTTAGGATTTTTCCCGTTGAATCATTGAATAACATCGATGGATACACAGGTAGTACACTTGAAGTGTACAAATCATAAATCTGTCAATTCATATTTAGGAGTGCTCTTTAAAGCACATAATCAGGAAATCCTCTCTCAAGCCATATAACAACAGGAAACTCACAAATAGCCATTAATCGGGAAGCTCACAAAGAGCCTATCAGGAAGCTTATCCGTGCTATATAACAGGAAGCTCATAAGAGCCATAATCAGGAAGTTCACAAAGAACTTTTAATCAGGAAGCTCATAAAGAGCCTTTAATCAGGGGCTCCGGATAACCATATATCGAGAATTTTAAGCAAGTCATATCAGGATGCTCATAAAGAGCTGCGTTTGTGTCTGCAACATATGCAGGATCATAACCAATCATAAAATATGACGCTCACAAAGAGCTGCGGTAGTTCGCAACACATGCAGGATCACTACAGATCAGAATGCTCGCAGGAACCATGTAACAAGAAGCTCGAGAGGTCTTATAATAGAATGCTCGTAAGAGCTATGGTGTGTCTACAACATATGCAGGACCACAACCAATCGGGAAATCTTGTATCCATCGACTTCTATTATTCAAACGGGACTTATCATGTATTAGGCTTTGTCAGATATAAGATTTATTTCATATTCATGACATTGATAGAATTCACATACATATTATTTAATTTAAAACATATAAATACACAATTTAGTCACACGAACTTACCTCAATAAATGTTCGTGTACGTAAAATCTACTAATCCGACACTTTCTCTTTTCCTCGCTCTAACTCAGAATTTGGTTTATTCGGATCTATACGAGTAAATTTAACATTCATTTAATACAATTCATACTCAGTTTAGTCCAATTCACATCTTAGGAAAAATTACCATTTTGCCCCTAAACTTTTAATTAATGATGATTTCGTCCCTAGGCTCGGAAAATAAAATTCATGCAATTTAATCCTTATTCCAAGCCTAGTCAAATTTTACATGTAACATTTACAGCCCATGTATTTCATAAAAATTCAAAATTTTCCATGAATTTTACAACTTTACAATTTAGTCCTAAAATCATAATTTCATCAAAATTCACTTTACAAAATTCGTTTATCTATCAATAACCTTTCATTTTCTACCATAAATTTCAAAATTTCAGCACACTCATCCATGGAAAAACCTTATTACTTTGATAACTTTGCAAATTAGTCCTTGAGATAGCTAAATTAAGCTATTACGATATCAGAAATATAAAAATTACTAAAAACGGGACAAGATTACTTATACAATTAAGCCAAAATAGCTTGCTTGAGCTCACTTTATCGTAGCTAGGGTTTCCATGTTTTATTTGGGAAAGATGATGATAAATTGATGATATTTTCATTTTTTTTATCATTTATCATCTTTATTTTTTTCACTTTCCAATTTCATCCTTTTCTTTATTTTATTTTCCATGGATGAATCATCATCCTTAACCACTAAGTATTTTTAAATGGTCTATTTGCTATATAAGGACCTCCACTTTAAAGTTCTATAGCTATTTAATCCCTCTAGCTATTAGAACTCAACTTTTGCACTTTGTGTAATTTGGTCCTTTATCAAATTAGACATGTAACCGGTAAAATTTTTTTTCGAAATTTTCATATGACATTTCCATCATACTATAGACCATAAAATAATATTAAAATAAATTTCCCTTCCGAAATCAGATTTGTGGTCCCGAAACCACTGTTCTGATTTTTTTCAAAAAAGGGCTGTTACAAAAGTGAAGTTAGGAATTTAAGTAAAAGTTCAAGGTAAGGATGATGACGTTTCTTTAAGGATTCTGTGTTTTATTTCATTAAAAGTGCATGAAAATGATACATGATATTGGTTTTGATATTAAATCTTGTATTTTTGTAATATGTTAATGAAGAGAAAGAGAAGAAAGGTGATCAACAAGGTTTTGATAAGGGGAAAGAAGTAACAAAGGAGTAAACAAAAAAGAAAGAGCTCATCCAAGCATTTGATTGTAAGTACTTCAAGAATTTTACTTTACCTAACTAAACCTAAATGTAAGTCATATTAAAATGGTTAAATGATTAAATTGCATGTGAATATGTCAAGAATATATGTATAAAAGTTGATGAATGAGTGGTGAAAATATGAATTTGGATTTTAATTACAAAATGAGTAGATTTGAATGAAGAGACTAAGTTGTTAAGAAGGGACTAAATTGTAAAATGTAAAAAATTAGACATTTGAATTAAAATATTAATAAATAAGGTTTATTCATATTAGTGAATAGACAAAAAGTAAAATTTTAGTGCAATTATAGAGTAGTGAATTTTCATGTGAATAAGGACTATATTGTAAAACCCGTAAAGTTAAATTGTTTTTAATTGTTGAGTAAATGTAGTGAATTTTTAACATATAAATGCCCATGTAGACAATATGTGAATTAGTAGGATATAAGTGGCATGCCATTAGGAGATTTTCAAGCGCGCTAGTGATAGTGGCACTTCGGTGCAATTTAGTGATTTTACACCTCGGTGTTAGAGATAATGGCACTTCGGTGCAGTTTGTTAACTTTACACTTCAGGGTAAGGTAGTGTATGCACATTTGTGTAAATGAACTAGTGTTCATTCCACATATCCTACGTGTTTTATTAAGTCTACAATTGAATAAATAATATAAATGGTAAGTGGTCATATAAATGAATTTGTAAATGATCTATAAAATGTTGTTTAAAAAAATTACTAAGGTTACTTTTCACTTAATTTCATTGTATATAACAACTAATTAGGTATTTAAATGATAACATTGGTTGTTGTAAATGGTAAGTTTAATTCTTGATGTACTTATAAAGCTCATATAAGCTTAACGCGTTATTTTTCAACAAATAAGTAGAGATTTGAATTGAAGCTTTAAGGGGAAGATATCATCTCAACTCATCATATCTCAAGGCTTGGAAAAGAATGTGATTTTGATATTTTTGGTTTTAGATTATGGAATGTACATAGGCTAATGCAAAACATATGGGCAAGATTTCTAGTGTAAATATTGAAGATTCTTGATCATTTTGTTAACCTTACAAACTTGTTAAATTTGGATTGAGTTAGATGTGGAATCATATGATGTTTTGATAAAGATTTATTTTTTATGATGTTTAGAAGTGATTTGGAATAGTTGATGATAGTTGAAATTTGGTTTTAGACGTTTCAAACATGTTTTGGGTAATTCGTCTCTAGTGTCGCGACATTGGACTTGTAGTTAGTGCAATCTATTTTCGGTGTCACGACACTGGCTCATGACATCAGCATCCCAGTGTCATGACACCTATTTCCTAACCTTGCAACATTGACCTTGTTTAGTAATTTATTTTCGGTGTCGCAACACTAGTAGCTCAGTGTCGCAACAACAGTCAGTGTCGTGACACCCTCTTTTCAGTGTCGCGATATCAACCTTACATACCTTGTTTTTACTCAAATAAGCCTCGATTGGGTCTCGTTTGTACTCAAAATTTAAAGAAAGCGTAGAAACGACTTGAATAACTCCAAAAGAGTAGTTATGTTAAAACAAAGTTTTAAAAATTGATGTTCGAGTTGAGTAACTTTAGTGTCCAAATGTAACATCCCTTGCTCGTGATGTATTGGTTCACTTCGGGTAAGGGGTGTTACATAAATAGTATAGTTCATACTTTATTACTGTTGTTATAGATGAAAAGCTATCATAGAGAGTAAAAATAAAACATAAGAAATCGATTCTACAATAAAGTTAGCTATTATAATGAAATACTATTATAGAGAAGAATTGTTATAGAGAGGACAAATTGTATTTTACTCCTAAATAAAAAGAACAAGGAAGATTATGATGTATATAATTGTTAATATATATAATATATAAAAAAGGTAATTTTTTTAAGAGATAAACTTTTTTTTAATTGTAACGTACACTTATATAATATTATTACAAACATTGAACTCAACTCAAACTAGTGGTGGATTTTGAGATTAAATTTTGAGGAGCTTACTAAAATTTTTAAAAATTTCAATAGTTTAATGAGATTTAAAAACAAATTGGGTCTAATTTAATTTTTTATAATTTTTGTGAGATTAATGAGAATTTTCAAAAAATTTAAGAAAGCTTAATTAAATTTTCAAAAAAATTAAAAAGTACAATTAAAATTTGAAAATTTTAATTAAGGAGGCCAAATTAAAACTCTAACAATTTCAAGGGAGGAATCAAAATTTTTCAAAATTTTGGGGACACCAATGCCCCTCAGCCACCATAAGGATTCGCCTCTAACTCAAACTTACTTGTGCATGATTTACATAGGTGGCCTAAAATCTAAAAGTTAGTAGAGCTTTATTCTTGTCATTAATTCAAGGCTATGTCTCAAAAAATTCCTGTAATTTAATTGTGAAAATCCCAAGCGTCCGGCGTAGTATGAATATTGTGAAATATTTAGGATTGCTTATCTTAGGGTGGGTTTGGATGGACGGTGGTGGATGTAGTGCGTTTAGCTTACTTTTTGTTTCACGCTACAGTATTGTTACAGTATCTAATATCATAATGTTGAGATTTCTCGTTCTTAAGAAGAGAGGTGGGTTTGGGTTTCGAGATGTTGCTAAATTCAACCTAGCGTTAATAGGTAAGCAGGGATGGAGCTTGAATACCAACACTCATTTGTCTGTGGTCTGTTTCTTAAAAGCTAAATATTTCCTTTTGTCCAAGTTTATTCATTCCGATTTAGGTTCTTATCCCTCTTTTACTTGGAAAAGTATTTAGTGTGCAAAGGGTTTATCGCAATTGGGTTTGAAATGGAGAGTTGGAGATGGGACTTGCATTTTGGTTTGGGAGGACCATTGGCGTCTAGGGAATAGTTCCTGCAAGGTGCAATCAGCAAGAGTTAGTGATAGTATTAATGTTGTTTCTGATCTTATGCTGGCGGGGAGAAAAATGGAACGACGATTTAATTAATACCATTTTCGATATGGACGAGGCTCGTAGAATTCTCTGTATACCATTAGCTTAGTCTTATTGTGCTGACAATTCAGAGGACTATTCTGTGAAAAGTGGCTATCAACTCCTCTTATCTGGCCTAACTAATGATAGCAATTCTAATCTTAGCATGCACTTGCCTATGGTTTCTACTTTCTACAGACAACTTTGGCAACTTAAAGTCCCTCCCAAAATTAAAATTACACTATGGAGGTTTGCTAATAATTATGTGCCAACTTTCCACAATTTACAGATTAAGAGAATCTCAACTAATGCAAATTGCCCTAAATGTGCTTCTTTTCAAGAATCGACTACTCATCTTTTGCTTGCTTGTCCTTTTGCTTTGAACATTTGATCTCACTTCGGGATTTCTTGGCCTGCAAATCATTATGATAATTATGTTTACCGCTGTTGATGCTAATGTTTGTCAACTAATTGCAGTCACGATTTGGACAATTTGATAAGTCAAGGAATAAATTGGTATATGAAGGGGGTTTTTCAATCGGAAATGTGAAAAGTTACCTGGGTCAAAGCTCATACACGAGAAATTTATTCATTGGCAGAATCAGAAATTGTTCCTACGCAGCGTAGCGAAGTTAGATGGACACCTCCAGTTGATCCCATGATTTGAGTCAATATTTGGGATTTTGAATTGGAAACCATGAAGGCCTCGTTATGGGATCAAGTATTGGAAGAAATAGTTTTGTACCTGATCCATTCGTGGCTCAAGCTCTGGCAGCGGTCCAAGCTTTGGAGTTTGCTGTAACGATGGGTTTCACTTACACATAACTTGAAGGCGACTCCTTGACAGTGATTAAGAAGATCGGGACTAAACAGGGAGACAAATCTAACATAAGAGCGATTATAGCATATAGAAAATCGAGAGCTAGGTGTTTTTGAAGCTACCAATTCAAATTCATCCCAAGGAAAGCTAACCAGGCAGCTCATCTAATGGCTAAAGAAGGAGCTATTTTCAACATTGACAGGTTCTGGGTTGAGGAAGTACCTGCTTCAGTGAGACAGCAAATCATCGCCGACCGCTGATGGGTTGACCCACCGAACTGAATAGTAGTTAGCGTCGCTGCGGGGGTTGAGCCGGATTTGTGTACTACATGGTGCGTCGATTTGGAGTTTGCTTTGAGGCCTTGCTTTCCTGGTTTCTTCTTTAGCTTTCTTTAGCTAGCTGCTGGTTTTTCTTGGCTGATGAGGAAAGAGTGTTATTTTTGTTTTTCTTGAAAAAGAAAAATATTAAAAAAACATATTTAATTGAAAATTTCAAAATTAAAACTATAAAATTTTAAAAGTTATTTTTATTGTTCTCACTATATTTTTTAAAAATTGAAAATAAGATTTTTTTTAACTTTAAATTTAATCAAGGAATTTATCATGATTCATACCCATGTAAATGAAAAAAAAACATTTTTCATATTTTTATTATTTAAGAATAAAAATTCAATTTTATTTATCAAAAGTATTATTTAATTTTTAAAATAAAAAGATGATTATTTATAAATTAAAATAAAAATATATTTTCAAAAAACCACACCTTATGCTATTTTTTATTAACTATTGAATTAGATGAAATTATTGTTGAGCAAATTTAACACTTTTTTTTTTTTTTATAAATGAAAGAAGGCATCATGCTGCCTTATATCATGAAATGTAGAAACATTTATGATACGTAGATACACATCAATAGATTGACGTGTTCTAGCTAACCAGTCAGCAACTAAATTTTCTTCCCTTTCATGAACTAGAATATACAAATTCAAATTGGTGAGACACATCCTTTATTCTTCTGAAAATAGTCTCCGATGGGGCACCTTCCAAGCAGTCATTAATCTTTCCCACTACCAACTTACAATCACTTTCAATGATCACCTTTTCGTGTCCTCGAGTCCTGACTATTTGAAGTCCTTGTAGAATAACCCACAACTTTGTATTTAATGCCAAGCCTCTACCAGCAAACTTTTGGAAGCCTTCGATCTAATTCCTAGAAGAATCCCTAAGAACACATCTAATCGCCGACCAATCTCTATTCCTACTAGTTGCTTCATCTGAGTTAACTTCAATCAGCCATGGTTGGGTGGTCGCCATTTAATTAACTCATTCCTGTTAATATCAGTTTTATTTTGTTTGCAATTTGCCTCACAAACGTTACTAGCAAAGCACTTTACAGGTCTGACAATATCTTCCACTCCTCTAATTCTCTGTTGGAATACAAAAACATTCCTATTCTTCCAAAGTATCCAACACAAGACTGCAAAAATGACTTTAGCATCCACTGTACCAGTACCCATATGAAACTCACCTTTTAGGTTTGTATTCAGCTATTTGTCCAGCTCCAATTCCAAAAAATTGTGAATTCAATTCGATGAAATCAACTTCATCCAAGCTTCAGTTGCAAACCAGCAATCGCATAAAACATATAAAACAAAAGTTTCTTGAGTCTCCCCATAGATTAAACACCTTGCTTCATCTGTCATCTTTCTCCCAACCCTTTCACAGTTTGTAAGTAGTCGTCTATGTCTTATAAGCCAAAGGAAATGTTTAATTCTAGGAGGCAAAACATTTTTCCAAATATCCTTCCATAACTCTCTATATTTTTTAAAATATACCATAACTCTCTTTATATTTTTTAAAAATTTAGAATTTAGTCCATGTAATTTTATTTTCTACACTTTTGGATCTTTATATTTTAAAGGGTAAATTACAAAAATTGTAACACCCCTAACCCCTATCCGTCACTGGAACAGGGCCACGGAGCATTACCAGAGTTTACAAATCAATTACAGAAAATTTATGTCATTTACTATTCATATTTGAAATCAATCATATCGTCCCTTAATTGGGTCCTTAAGGCCCTAAATACACGTTAGAATCAAATTGGGACTAAACCGATATCTCATAAAAATTTTTGCGAAATTTTAAATTTTTTCTTAAATACAGGGGACACACACCCGTGTGACTCACACGGCCAAATGACACGCCCATGTCTCAAGCAGTATGGGGATTCGATGTAAGGCACACGGCTGTGTCCCAGCTCGTGTCCATACCTGTGTAACTCTCTGGCTTGAGTCACACGGCTATCCACACGCCCGTGTGCTAGGCCGTGTGGACAATTTAATTTTCAAAAATTAGGTGCAGGATTCACACGGCCAAGACACACGCCTGTGTGCTAGGCCGTGTGTCACACATAGCTGAGACACATGCCTATGTCTCTGCCTGTGTGGTCAATTTTGAGCATCCTATTTCTAAATTTTAAAGATGCAAGGGACACACGACCAAACCATACGCCCGTGCGCATGGCCGTGTATCACACACGGTTGAGACTTACACTTGTGTGTCTACCCGTGTGGACAAAAATAAACCATTTTCATGGCCATTTTTCTCACCCAAATTATCTTCAACCTACATTAATACTTGAATACATATACCAATCAATTCAAGGCATTAAAACCAAGCCAACATTAACATTATACATGATATATCATCACATGTATTCAAACTTACCTTTTTAAGGACATATATGTTTACTATTCTTCAATCTAACCATACCAAACATATATGTATTAACGACACTATAACCTCATATATATATGTTCACCAAAAATATCATTACTAGCCATTCCAATGGCTAGATTACAAACAACCATTTACATGCCAACATTGGCCAAGTTATCTTATACATGCCATTATACCAAAATAAGTTGCTATTATACCAAAACGAGTTGAAGGATAGTGTGATGATGCTCCGACTGATTCTAACCTTTACGAGCTTCCGAGCACTATAAAATAGAGAAAAGAAAATCGAGTAAGCATTTCAAATGCTTAGTAAGTTCGTATAACAAAAAATTAACTTACCAATCATCATTTGAAGTAAGCATACAAACATGCATCCAAAACTATGTGGCCAATTGCCTAGACACATGCTTTCACCAAACAAGTTAGTCATAAAATTTTATATGATTATCAAGAAAACAGAGATGAGCTCATCACGCAGCCATTTACAGGTATATCAGGGATATTCAAGATATAATTCATTTAATTCTCATATTTTCTCATATCAAGAGTTTTGTTCGTCGAATCTTTGAAATATCGATGGATACTCGGGTAGTACACACAAGATGTACTTATCATTGATCTGTCAATTCATATACGGGGGTGCTCTTTAAAGCATATAATTGGGAAGCACACTCTCGAGCCTTGTATCGGGAAGCTCATACAAAGCCATTTCGGGAAACCCACAAAGAGCCTATCGGGAAGCTTATCCGGGCTATATAACGGGAAGCTCAATAAAAACCATATAATGGAAAACTCTGGATAGCCATATATTGGGAAGTTCAAGCGAGCACTGTCGGGAAGCTCGCAAAGAGCCAATTTAATGGGAAGCTCATGAAGAGCCATATATCGGGATGCTCATAAGAGCTAAGGTGTATTCATGACACATGTAGGATCACAACCTATCGGGACGCTCCGAAGAGCTATAACAGGAAGCTTGCAAGAACCATATAACAAGAAGCTCGAGAGGGCTAATAACGGGATGTTATTTTTAGCTGTGGTATGTCCGCAACATATGCAAGACCACAACCAATTCGTGAAAAACTTGTATCTATTGAATTTTATCTATTCAAACGGAACTTAACAATTCTCGGGTATATTGAATATATAATCAATTTTATATACATAACAAATTCATAATTCACATATACAACATTCAATTCAAATATGAAAATATACACAATTTAGTTATATGAATTTATCTCGATAAACGTTCATATACAAGGATCTACTAATCTGATACTTTTTGTTTTCCTCGATCCAATTCAGTATCAGGTCTTTTCGAATCTATATAAATGAATTTAACATAAATTTAATTCATTTCATACTCAATTTAATTCAATTCAAATCTTAGGAAAAATTACCATTTTGCCCCTATACTTTTCATAAATAACGATTTCGTCCTTAGGCTCGGAAAATAAAATTCATACAATTTACTCCTTATTCCAAGCCTAACCAATTTTTACATATAACATTTACAGCACATATATTTCATAAAAATTAGAAATTTTCTATGAATTTTACATCTTTACAATTTAATCCCTAAATCATAATTTCATAAAAATTCACTTTACAAAAGTTGTTTATGTATCAACAATCTTTCATTTTCTAGCATAAATTTCAGATTTTTAGCATATTCATCCATGACAAAATTTCAATACTTTAATATCTTTACAAATTGATCCCCAAAATAGCAAGATTAGGTTATTCCGATATCAAAAATATAAAAATTACTAAAAATGGGACATGATTACTTACCTAATTAAGCTTGCTTGATTTTCTTTCTCTTTCCTAGGGTTTCCATAGAAAATTTGGGGAAGATGATGAAATAAGATGATATTAGGCTATTATCATCTTTATTTATTCCAAATTCTAATTTAGTCCTTTTCTTTTTCTAATTTTCCATGGATGAATCATCAAAAATATCTACTAACTTTTCTTAATGGTCTAATTCTCATATGAGGACATCAAAATTTGAATTCCATAACTATTTGATACTTATAGCTACTAGAATTCAACTTTTTCATTTTATGCAATTTGGTCCTTTTTATAATTAAACATGTAAACGGTAAAATTTTCTTATCAAAATTTTCATACGTCTTTCCTATCATAATGCAGACCATGCAATATTATTAAAATAAATTTTCTTTCTGACTCAGATTTGTAGTCCCGAAACCACTGTTTCGATTTTACTGAATACGGGCTGTTACAAAAATAATCACTTTTGTTTTACTCAGATTATATTTTAGTCACTTATGTTTGAATTGTTACGTTCCAGTCACTTAAATTATCTTTCTGTAACGAAGTGGTCACTCTACCGTTAAGCTCTATTACCTCCCTAATAGCGGTTCTACATAATAGTCTAAAAGAGTTTTAAATGCCAACTTGGATGTCTTACGTGGTAGTCCAAATTAAATTTATCTAATTAAAAACCTATTTTTATCTCAACAACTAGATATTCAAGTTGGCATTTAAAGCCCATTTGGACTGCCACATAGGATTGTCGTTAGAGAGATAATAGAGTTTAACGGTTGAGTGGCCACTTTATAACAAAACAATAACGTAAGTGACTAAAACGTAACATATCAAACATAAGTGACTAAAATATAATATGAGACAAACAAAATTGACTTATTATGTTGTTTACCTCATTTTTAAATTTCAAAATTTAAGTTTAACAATTAATAATATTAAAATTATTTTTAATAACATAACTAAAAAATTAATATTTTTTACTTTAAAATATTAAACCAACAAAATTTAACAGTATTAATAGATTAACTTGAGTCTTAAAATCTGAAAAATAAAATAAAAATTAAATTCTAAATCCGTGGAGAATACACCTACTTATAACATATTTTAATATTATAAAAAACATATATTTCAAAAGTCAGTTTTGAGGAGAATAAAATCCACCCTATATATAAATATTTAATGAATTCACAAACTTCAACCACACCGTCTCACCTTCCTCTGCCACTTTATTATTATTTTTTTGTTATCTCCAGCAGTTGATTGAGCAAGGAACTGCTTTGCTTTCCTTATTTTTTTATTATTTACTATATTCTTCTTTTTCAGAGCGATGACGTGACAGGAGAACAGATGTATAAATGTCCAGCTTCAATAATTTGTGCGTTATTTTATACAATTTATTCGTAAAAATTAAATAATATAAAGGGTAAATATAACTTTTAGTCCCTATCTTTGGTAATTAGACTCATTTTGATACTTATATAATTTTTTTTCCAATTTGGTATATGAACTAAACAATTAAATTTATTTTGATCTTTGAACTTAAATTTCAATAAGATTTAGTGATGTGACATTATGATATTATGTCATGTCATGAAAGTTTTAGGATATTACATCTTCTAACTTTTATATTTGTCTAGTTTTAAAGCCAAATATAAATTTAGTTATCAATTTCAATTACGAAAGTGAACAAAAAAATATAAGTGTACTTAATTACCAAATTTAAAATCCTGATATAAATCTATCAACATTCACTATTTTTTTTATTGTTTAATTTATTATTTGGGGCCCGCGTTTGATAACTTTTTTTACATTAGAGTCTAAACTTTTTTTAGTCCAAATTAGGTCCTAAACAACTATTCTCACATTGGGGTTTAATTTTTTTTCAAGTTACTCTTTGAACTTGGTAATTATTCTTACATTAAGGGCTAGTTTGGCAATGCTTTTGAAAAGTGCTTTTGAGAAGTGCTTTTGAGAAGTGCTTTTGAAAAGTTTGGTTTAAAATTTAAGTGTTTAGCATTGCTGTCAAAAAGTGCTTTTGAGAAATAAAATGTCCATTTTAGACATATTATTATCAAGTAACAAATATGCATTTAAATAATATTTAAATTAGTTAATATTATTATATTTTAGTAAGAATATAAAAAATTTATTATAACTTCTTGTTAATATTTTAATATATGAAATATAAATTTTAAATATTTTAAGCAATAAATATTAATTATTTATAAAATTTAATTAGAATATATAAACTATATTTTAAATATTTAAATATAACTATTAAATATTTATAATTAGTATTTTAAAAAATATTTTTTTATTTTTAATTAATGATTTTAACATATTTGTAATTAAGTATCAAGAAAAAAAACGGAAAGTACTATGTTATTGGAGGGGTGAAAAAATAATTAATCACTAAAAGTATTTTTGGGAGAGAAAAAGCTAAAAATTTTAGCTTCTCCTTTTCAGAAGTGCTTTTGAAAAGTACTTCTGAAAAACTAAAAATTTCAGCCAAAAGTAGCTTATTCTTCACAGCTTTTCTTCCAGAGGTGCTTTTGGAGCCAGAAGTGCTTTTGAAAAGTAATGCAGAACTGGCCCTAAGACCTGAACTTGACAATTGTTCTCATATTGATGTTTAAATTTTAGGGTTTTAAAGGACTAACTTGAAAAATAAAAGTCCAAGCCCCAATGTGAGAGCTACCAAGTTCAGGGACAGCCTAAGTTGGACAAAAAAAAATTTAAGCCTCAATGTAAAAATAATTGTCAAATTTAAGGCCTAATTCAGGCAAAAAAAAAATAGGCTCCCAATATGAAAAAAGTTACCAAATTAAGGTCTAAAAAATGTGATTTAACCCTTTGTCGCTCACAGAAAAATATTAGTATTTTATTTACACCCAGAAAAAAAAAAAAAAAAAAAAAAGAAAGAGTGATGAATCACAAAAATAATTAAAATAATAAAACAAAATAAAATTAGTTCAACGCCGTTCTCAGTTACTAGTGTTCTATTTTTCAACCAAACCCCCTCCCCTCTGTACGCCCCAAGCTTTCAACCCCCACTTGTATTTCTTACCACTTTTTAAACTCATTTTCTAACAATAATAGTTCTACCTATACCGCCGTACGCCGCCGCTTCTTCCGCCTACAGAAGATGGAGCAAAAGCTGCGAATGGAGATAGACCAGATGCCACCACGTGGAGCTCACCATAGGCGGGCCCATTCCGACACAACTTTCCGTTTCGATGATCTTCTCCTCTTCGACCCCTCGGACCTCGATCTTTCCTGCCTTGACCTTCCGGATTCCTCTTCCAATCCCAGTCTGCCACCTGTCGCACCCGTACCCGCTGAATCCTCCGATGACTCCTCATGCAACGGCCCTCCTCGCTCCACCCTCAATAACCCTAGGCATATCCGTAGCCTTTCTGTTGACTCTGATTTCTTTGACGGACTCGGGTTGACTGGACCCGCGATCTCCGGAGGAGCTGGGGATGAGAAATTTGGCGGGAAAAGAGGTGCAGGAGAGAAGAGGGTTCACCATAGACATAGTAACTCGATGGATGGTTCGACTACGGCATCGTTTGACGTTGAGTCCTTGATGGCCGTTGATGGTGTTAAGAAAACTATGGCTCCTGATAGACTTGCTGAGCTTGCCCTTATCGATCCCAAGAGAGCTAAAAGGTAGAATTTTTTTCCTCACAATTTAAACTTAATTAATGTAGATATAGGATTTCAAGTCGAATTTGGTTCTTCGCCTGTTATTCATCAAAGCCAATGTGTTTTATTTCTTTCCCTTCTTCTCTTTAATAAATTAGCTGACGCTTTCAATTTTCTTACCTAAATGGAGGGTTTTATTTAATTATTTATTGGGGGTGGTGTAGGATTCTGGCTAACAGGCAATCAGCTGCGCGTTCAAAGGAGAGGAAGATTCGATACACGAATGAACTAGAGAAGAAGGTTCAGACTCTTCAGACAGAAGCTACCAATCTCTCCGCACAGGTCACAATGTTACAGGTAAAAAGTACTTTAAGCTGGGTTTAGCTTTACAGCTTACACTTCACCTCTCATTTATGTGATCCTTTACTCATTTCTAGAATGTGAACTTGCCTGGTTCATTTATTCAAATGTCCTTTTTTCTTGGTCATGTTATAATATTAACACCTGAATTTATAAGCTACTTTCCAATTTCTGAAGTCAAAGTTGGCTATTTTTTACTGTATCTTATGTCTTAATTGTGACAGGGTTTAGTTACTGATTGGGATTTTGTTTACGAAATATTATATGCATGAAACACATGCTTTCATATTCGTTTATAGTTCAAATCACATATAAGATCATTGCAATAATTGTTGAAGAATTTACTGATTTCACTTGGGACTGTATTCATTGTAATACTATTTCAAAAATCTAGTAGTTTCAGTTTCTTCCTTTGGGGTGGGGAACTCTTAAGCCAACTTGAGTATGAGGCTGTTTTAGACAGCCGTAGCAGTTATTTGGTGTATAGATGCATGGGATTTTCTTTTTTAAAAGAAGTGTCAGCTGTAATAATTAGTAAAGGCCTTGTATCGCTTCTGTCTAAAGTTAGTTAATGTTGGCACTTGGCAGTACTTTTAGCCACTTTGCACATTTTTGAGAAGTTCCGTTGTGTCTTCTGTTTTGCAAACTGTATTTCTGACTCACTTAAGTACCTTATATAACAACAATCATTGATTAATCCTTGAATATTCCGAAAACGACAACATTATGCACTTTATTTAATCATGCCTTGGATTGATGCAAAGGCATGAGTCTCCCTTTTGGCAGTGGCGCATTGCTTTTCAACTATTTCATATCAATCCTTCTTTGATTCTGCTACCACCATTTAGGTCATGCATCTGCCTGGAAAATAGCCTTTCGCTGCAATAAGGTGGGCTCGGTTGGGTTTCAGCCCCATGACATCTGGTTTCTGCTAACATGGAAAGCACCTGTTTTGTGTCTTTAAGGCCCAAATATTTGTTTATTGCATTCACAGTGAAGGAAGGGAACCGCTTCTAATATATTTCTCCTATGATACAGAGAGACACTACTGGGTTGACTACTGAGAACAAGGAACTGAAACTACGGCTACAGGCTATGGAGCAACAAGCGCAGCTTAGGGATGGTATGCATGCTTTTCCTTGTTTTTGCACTAAATACACACTAAATATACTTGGTGGAGAGGGATGTAGGGAAGGGGCGGGGGGACACCGAGGATTTTCCTCTCCCTTTCATATTCTCTTTGATTTCCCCCAAATTTTTAGTATTTTATACTTAAAAAAGTGGATAAAAAACAATTTTGCCCCTCTCAAAAAAAGTATATTTTGATCCCCTTACTGCAAGTGCCCTAATATAAATTACCTGTCTTCGTCCCTGATGAAATAATATCATTTTTATATTCATTCATCAGTTATGACAGATTGGTAAAACCATCAAAACTCTGCCATTTCATAGTTAAGTGGTTCTATCATCTGGGTCCAGTGTTTTCATAATTTAATAAAGTAAACCATAAATTTAAAAGTGCAAAGAGAAGGGCTCAGTTAATATGGCATGTAAAAGAGTATGACACTTTAGCCTGTAAATTTGAAGGCCTACAGGAAAGGTACTTTATTAATATGGCATGGAAAAGTTTGTCACATCTTTGTTTAAATATGGTTTTCAGATGCCTTATATATTGTCAGAATATGATTTTCAAAGTAACCAATTCCTACTATGTCATCGAATAGGCAAGGTAATAAACAAGTTGAGCTTTAAAGGTACTTATTTAGTATTTATTTTTCTGTGGTTTGCAGCTTTGAATGAAAAATTGAAGGAAGAAGTGCAACGGCTTAGAATACAAGCTGGTCAAGTGTCTGCTATGAATGGAAATCCTTTCAATAGAGGACTATCTCCTCAATATTTAACCCACCAACCTGCTCCACATCACTTTGGCGTCCTGCAGACACCGCAGCAACAACAACAGCAGCAGCAGCAGCAGATGCCTCATTCATCCACCAATAACCCGACTTTGAACGGACAGGCTCAACCTCGCTTTATGGATTTTAACCAGAGGGCATAGTTTCATGTTGGAAGGAAATGCTTGGTAAGCATAAGAAAATCCAATCACTGTAAGCATCTTGTACATAGAAATATGTGGTATGCATTGCAGGTTCTGGGATTAGTCCCTTTTATCTATTTCTCATATGGCTTTATCACCATTAGAGTAGAGAAATGAATTGAAATGTGTTGGTTATAGAGATTAGGTTCTAATTATATAGCATAAATGATGGGTAGATGATTGTTGTTGTAACGAATCGTTATATTTATAGAATAATAATATAATTATTCCTTGGAGTTGGTATATTAACTTAGATTTATTAACATTGTCATGTTAATCAAATTTATTATTATATCTAAAATGACCAGATTATCTCAAATAATGAAAATTGTGCAACTTTGTTACAAAGATTAACATTCTGTCATTTTATCATGTATGTTAAGACTAATGATGCTTCACCAGTTTTCTTGTAAACAGCGGCTGACAATATATTCCATTTTGGTTTATTGATCAACAACAAGAATAAACAAAATGTTCTTTTTTGTCTTGTAATTCTCAAATAAAATTAATTATCAACAATGACTGCCAGATCAAACAACCTAAGTTGTAAGGTAATTTTTTTTTTTCTAAAAGAATTTCTAGAGTGATCTGATATTCTGTTCTGGTAGCCAACATGCTTGAGAAGAATTCATAGAGTATATAATATGACATTTTTAAGATGAAGTGCCATGCCTTGTGAATATGATATTTGGATATGGTTTAAGAGTTATGTAACACTTTAAACCCTGCCTAGACGGAAAGATCAAGTCTAAGATGTCAAATGAACTTGCCATAAAACAGATGCACTTAAAGCCGATTTAATTGATACATAGATAAGTCTTAAAACTAATTCAATCTTAAAATTTAAAGTCGGAAAACAAATAACAATTTTAAACACACACATATATTTAAAATAGAACCATTAGATGATTGAGTCCCGCGTTCATCGACCGCTTAGTTTTGGGAGGTTCCTGAAATTCATTCAGTCTAGTTAGTACGTTGCAACCTAATGTAAAATATAAATACTCAACATGTGTAAAAATAACTCGGACATAATTGAGAATTCAGACAACACACTCAATCTTATTTGATCATAATAATAATTCACAATAGTTTTAAATACGGAGTAGTTCAAATACACAACAGATCAGATACAGAAATAGATTCATATGTAAATACAGATACAGATGTAGTTATCCTACCCCTATCCGCTACACACTATCTTCGACCAACCCAATACATTAGTAGGTATATAATACCCGTCCAACCTTACACACCTCATAGTATCGGTACGACACATTGCAGTGTTTACAGTCTCACTGCCAGATCAAATATAATTACAGGTGATTTGGCCACCAAATCATAACAGAACACTTAATTCAATTCATAATTCTCGCCCCATGCAAATGCAGAGAACAGATAACCAATATATATATTTTTACACACATACAATCATACAATTCTAGTATAACAGAGGGTTGAATTTCTTACAAATTGCCTTATACGAGTATGTAGAACCAGTTTATAATAATGATAAAGCATATCATACATTTCAGTTTAGTTCATACATATCTTACAGATAGCTTACACTCGCCTCGTACATCAATTATGTCGTTAACATAAAATTGACGATTTAGGCTCACATGCCCGTGTGCTCCTATTCACCAAGTTAGTGAGTTGCACGGTCTTGGCACACGCTGTAACACCCCTTACCCGTATCCAAGGCCGGAACAGAGTACGAGGCATTACCAGACTTAACAACACATAGACAAAAACTGGGCCATAAAATTTCATTTAATTTAAAACTTTTCTAACACATGCATAACAAACAAAGCTAACTATATCATTACATCAAAACATATGACGTAGCATGATTAATTAAACTTATAAACCATAATGGATAAGGACCACATCTCATAATCATATACAATAACTCAATGCAGACTGATACGTGCGATCAAAATCATAATAAAAATACATATTACAAACCAACTTCCTATACATGCCACTCACTTGATATTTCCAATATTTGAATTAATTCTCCCAAAAATGATAGTTTGATAGTGTGATGTTGCCTCCGATGATCTCCAACCCCGAGCCGACCTATCAATACTAAAGAAATGGAGAGGATGGGTAAGCTTTACGCTAAGTAAGTTCATATGAAAATAATAAGCAATTACTACCATGCTTTTCAAGATAAAACACTATAATTGTACAATTACATATATTCAGGTTAAGCTGTGTTATTGAGTTACAGTTACTAAATCATTCATATCTGAAGTTACAAAACTCCAACTTTAGTTTCGTTAATTTTATTTGAAACTAGATTAATATATCTTTCTCCCACAAAATTTTCCAAATTTTTGGTTTGGCCGATTAGTACAGTTTATTAGTTAAATTCTCCCCTGTTTCAGAGTATGACTACTCTGACCTCTGTGTACTACGAACCAAATTTCTCTCTGTACAGAATTCCAACGACCATGCCGTTTGTTTCCCTTAAAAATAGACTCAATAAGGAATCCATGCATGTAAGTTATTACTCTTAATAAGTTTTGTACGATTTATGATGAATTTCTAAAGTCAGAACAGGGGATCTCGAATTCATTCAGACCCTATTTCACAATAATTCAAATATCACACAATATAGAATTCTTTTGCTTCCCCTGTTTCTTTCATGTGAAAATAGACTCATTAAGCTTTACTTTCATATATCATTTGCATTTTTATTCAACTTCCACAATTTTTAGTGAATTTTCAAAGTCACGCAACTGCTGCTGTCCAAGACAATTTTATTGCTAATTCACTCTTTCACACTTTCTTTGTATTAACCTCATTTTAACATACATATCACAAATCATTTTCACCACATTTCATACATCACAAGTATAGGCCCATGATTACAAGGTCACCATAAAATCATCCTCATGTATAACTTAATTGTTTATAACCTTACCACAACCCGATCACTTAATGAACACATTATTCACATAACCAAATTCCTGCACTTATTCATCACAAAACTCACAAAGCAAGACATAATAAGTCTCTGTTGAACACTTCGGATCAATCCTCGATACTTGGTGGTTTTCGCAAATAGCTCCACCCATCATAAAGTTCGGCTCTCTTGTACACATGGTGAACACTTAGTATCACCCATGTGACCTAGCCGATTTATCTCGTAGCTCTCTTGTCTACATGGTGTCCTTCACCGGAACCACGCATGCGACCTAGCTACATATATCCCGTAGCTCTCTTGTCTACATGGTGTACACATAGTATCACCCATGTGACCTAGCTACATCATAATATCTCGTAGCTCTCTTGTACACATGATGTGCACTCAGCACCATACATGTGACCTAGCTACATACCATCTGTATCATCCAATCTTTCCGAAGGTTCAACCGGGATTTCTCTCTTTTTCTAACAATTTCACCAATCAAGTAATTACCAACAAACATATTTCCAATATGTTACAAATTTATTCATAGTCCTTTTTCAATTTTCAATTTACAGCAAATAGTCAATCTATAGGTAGCCACATTTCATATGATAACAAAATATAATAAAATAAAATAAAATAAATCGATAAATTATTTACGTACAAACTTATCAAAATCTCATCAGGTACAACCGTGCAACAATTCATACAACCCAGTTAATAGTAATTTAACACTCAATTCTCGTAACAATAATTCCATTCAATTTCACATGACACAACTAGCATTACATTTTTTTATATCATACATACCATCCATCAACTTCTCTTAAACATATTAAATCATACAATTTATGCCATATCAATAGAGAATTACAATTCATGCACGGTATTGCATTATTATTAACACACGAACTTACCTCGATTCAGAAACGGCAATTTACTATTTTAATCCATAACCTTGTATTTTCCCGATTTAAGCCCGAATCTCGATTTCCTTCATCTATAATATCACATTTAGCCTAATAATTAGTCACATTATTCATACGGGTCCAAAAATCATATTTTTACAAATTTGCATTTTGACCCCTAAACTTTTGCATATTTGCACTTTTGCCCCAAGATCGAAAATTTAATTTCAGCCCTTATTCCTATGTTTTATGACATGCTGAACATTTTTCTCTTCTACAACAACATCAAATTCTCACTCTAACATATAGTTATGAACAATAAGTATTTTTACCGATTATGCCGTTTTACTCGTTTTCACTTAAAACCGAGTAGCACAAGTTGTTTAACATAATTTAAAACCTCATATTCTATCATAAAACATCAAAATACACAAATTTCACCTATGGGTATTTTTCCAAATATGAACCCTAGCTTAAATTATTGCTAGAATAAGCTTAATCGAAAGCTACAGGATTCCAAAACGTAAAGAACATTAAAAACGGGGCTTGGAATCACTTACTATTGAGCTTGGAAAGCTTGAAAACCCTAGCCATGGCCTCCCCCATGCTAATTTCGGCCTCCATGAAGAAGATGAGCAAAATTGGCTTTTAATTTTGTATTTTAATTCATTTTACCCCTAAATGACCAAAATGCCCTTACTACTAAACTTTCAAAAATTTCTTCCATGTCCTAATTTTGTCCATGAACTTAAAATTGGTCAAATTGCTATTTAAGACCTCCTAATTAATATTTCAATGCAATTTCATACTAAAAACTTCTAGAATGAAAGTTTTGCAACTTATTCAATTTAGTCCCTAACTTTAAATTAAGCACTTATGCATTGAATTTCTTCACGAAATTTTCACACAATCATGCAATCATATCATAGACCTCAAAATAATCATAAAATAATTATTTCTATCTCGAATTTGTGGTCCCGACATCACTATTCCGACTAGGCCCAAAATCAGGGTGTTACACACGCCCGTGTGCTGGCCGTATACCTCACACGGTCCAACACACGCCCGTTTTTGTAATAGCCTGGTTTTAGCTAAAACGGAATAGTGGTTTCAGAACCACAAGTTCTAAGTCATAAAATTATTTTAATATTATTTTTGTTTACAGCATGTGATTATATATGTGTGAAAGTTTCGTGAAATAATTTTATCAATTGGATGCTTAATTTGAAAAAAAGGACTAAATCACGTAAAATGCAAAAGTGGCATGCTATAAGTTAAAAGTGCTTAATTGTTATGGCTTATTAAATGAAAGGTCCTTATGTTGTAATTAGACCATTGATAGTGAAGATGGACATTAATGGCCTTATATTTGATGATTAAATGGTTTAATAACCAAGGGTAAAATGGTAAACTATGTATTAAGTTATAATAAATAAAAGAAAAATAATTTTAAGCTTAAATTATCATCGTCCTTAGCCGAAAATAGAGAAAAGAAAGAAGCCATTGAAGCTTTAGGTATTCGGCACTTGCATTGGTTGATTAAGGTATATTCTTTGTTCAGTTTTTGATGATTTCTACGTTTTTGTGATCGTTGTATCGAGTACTAGCTAGCCTAGAGACTAATTTGCAAAACTGCTTAATGTTTTGAAAGTTTCCATTGAAGAATTCATGTGTTTTTGAATGTTTGATGATGAAATATGAAAGCTTGGTGTTTGATATACATGTTTTGTAAAGTGATTTTGAGTAAAAATGTCAATTAGGGATTAAATTGTGAAAATGTGAAATGTTGTGGTTAAAAATGTGAAATAAATGAAAATATGGGCTGCTATGAAGCTATACAAAATTCGGCTAGCATGAAATTAGAAAGAAATTTTGTAATTTGTGTTTTTATGAAATAAGGACTAAATTGTAAGAAATGTGAAACTTTAGGGGATAAGTGTAAAAATGCCCAAATGTGCGTTTGAGGACTGAATTGAATGAGTTGGTGGTTAAATGGATTAATTTTGAATGTATATAGATCAAGAACGAAAGAAAACGGATTTAGATCGGGGGAAATCGAAAGTTGTCGAATAGTCGATTCAGTCCATTTAACCCGAATACGAGGTAAGTTCATATGCAAATAAATGTCTTTAAATTGAATTATACATGTTTAATTGTCATTGAATTGCTATGAATGTTGAATGAGTACTTACGAGCAAGAATCGACAGAGTTACGACATCCGAAATTCCCCTACGAACCTTAGGAATAGTATAGGATACGAATGTCATGACATTAGGTTACCGAGATGTGATTACATGTAAGACCATGTTTGGGACATTGGCATTGTATTGTGATTACGTGTAAGACCATGTCTGGGACATTGGCATCGTTAATCGATTATGTGTAAGACCCTATTTAGGACAGTGGCATCGATATGTGATAACATGTAAGACCATATCTGGGATATGGCATTATACGAGCTATATGTGATTGCCGAGTATCCTTAATGATTTCGAACGGTTCAACGAGTAAAGTCAAGTCGAGAAAGAATGTGTGAATGAATTAAGTAACTCAGGTACGTACGAGATTCATACTAGTATTAAAAAGGAAAAGTATTTGATGAATACAATTATGCTATTGAATATGTGTACAATGAGAAAGGTTTGTGAACTTAAATGTGTATTTAAATGTGCTTATTCATATCTTGCTTAATTGATGGAAATGATATTGATTCATGAGATGATTTATTTGTGTATGGCTTACTAAGCTTTTAAAGCTTATTGTGTTTATTTTCTACTGTTTTATAGATAATCGAAGCTAACTCTGACTCAGGGATCATCGGAAAACGTCATCATACTATCGATCATTTTGTTGATAATTTTGAAACTTTTGTATATATGGTATATGACATGTATAGAGTAGTGTCATTTTGGTATGTTTTGAGCTATGATATTAGCCATGTGATTTGGCTTGTTAATGATGTAAATGTTGATGTGTTTTAAGTTGGCTTGAATTATGTGCTTGATGAGTAATACATGACGTATAAGTTGCGTTATGTTTTGGTATGGTTATGTGGTTGCTCATGTAGCTAGTTGCCATTTGGTAAGATAATACTTGGAAGATGATATGTTATGGCTTGATTTTGAGATGATGAAATGGTATGTTTTGAAGCATGAAATAGATGATAATATGATAAGGAAATGCATTTAGAAGTTATGTAAAATTTGATGATTTTGGCATAATGATTTGGTATGTTTTGAATACGGAATTAAGTAGTTGAAGTGGATAGTTTAAAAATGGTATAAATTGTGTATGAAATAGCATGTTTTGGTTGCTCATATATGTATGGAAATGATGCAATTTGATGTGGTTTAGTTATGTTTGAGGAAGGTGAGAAATGTGGCTTAAACCAAGCCTATTTTCACTCCACACGGTTGAGCACACGGGTGTGTGGCTTGACCGTGTGTGACACATGGCCTTAGTACACTGCCGTGTATCCCTTGGGGAATAATTAGAAATTCAAGTCAGTCTCGTACACGGCCTAGACACACGGGCATGTCTGGTGGCCATGTGAGGCACACAGCCTTGGCACATGGGCGTGTGTGGCCATTTCGAAGGGTACATGGGTTACGGGCGTGTTGTCGGCCGTGTGACCCAAGTCAGTAACCCCTCTAGATTTTACACGGCCTGGCACACGGGAGTGTCCTCGACCGTGTGGTACAAGTCATAATGTATGCCCTGTTTTCATACAGCTTGTGACACGGGCGTGCCTGGTAGCCGTGTGGGGCATACGGCCTGTTCACAAGGGCGTGTGACCTTTTAATGCAAGAAATTTTTTTATGTTTTCCAAAGTTTGCAAATGTTATTGGTTTAGTCCCGAACATCTTTTAAGCATGTTTTAAGGCCTCGTAGAGCCTTATAAGGGACAATGTGAATGTGTTGAATGGATTTCTATTATGAATACATATAAGTAAGATATATGATGTGATTGATCGGTAATACCTTGTAACCCTGTTACGAATACGGGTTAGGGGTGTTACACGTGTCCCCTGCCCGTGTATCCCTGATACATAAATAATGAGTTACACGGTCTGGACACATGCCCATGTGCCAACCCGTATGACCACTACACCTTAATATCTCACACAAAGCTTGCCACTCGCTCGTGTAGCTTGCCTGTGTGTCTCAAATACGAAGTTAGTCAGTTACACCGTCCACCACAAGCCCGTGTGCTGTTGACTGTCTCGTTTTCGACGATAAAAACACAGAAGAAAAGGGTTTTGATACCCTACCTAAAATAATGACGACCCTAAAGCGAACCCGAGACTCCTAAATCCTAGAAAACAAATCCAATTACTCAATTAACGGAAATTCAAAGAGATACGCTAAATCGCAACAACAATCAACGCCGAAACCTTCAACACACAAACCTGGAATGAACAAAACTTACTTACCGAAAGTTCAACAATGCACACTCGAGTTCTAGACGATGAGAGAACCGTTAGGCGTCTCTTAACCTTCCCCTAAGCTTTTGTAACCACGAGCAAACAAAGCAAAACAAAATCGATCAACACCCTCACTTCGAGATTTCAAAAAATTCGCAATTCATACATAACAGCCAAAATTACTATGATTAAATCTTACTTTTAAGCATTGAAACAACCAACAATACGATACGATTCAACGATTAACCCAACAGAACGTTATACGAAGAGAAATTCAAAAACAATGCCAAAAGAAAGAAGAAAAGGAAAAAAAAAAAAAGAAACAATAAGGGAGAAGGAATTAACGTATAAGAGAATTCATTTAAAATTATTTACGGAGAAGTGCAAAAACAATATTCCTTAGTACACACACAAAGATTCAAACACAGGACCACTGACATAAATAGATGCTTAACCATTGAACCAACAGACTGAATCTTGGGGCCTCAACGCACATAATCTAATTTAAGTGATACATGCAAGTCTAAAAGTTAAATTAAAGAATACACAAAACTTCAAAAGATGCAACTCGAATCTCAAATCTTCAGTGAGCAACCAGAGTACATAACCACATAAACACTCACATGTCCATTAACACAACCTACAAAGAAAACTCACATTTTTGGGATATTACAAGCTAAATACATCAAAATGCAAAAGAATTTAGAGAAAATATATATTATATCCTGTTAAATAGGTATTTATATTCAACACTTATCCAAATTTACTGCGTAAAATTGTAGTCTTCAGTCATCTCTCAATAGTGAATGATTCAATGTTTTAAAAAGCTGGACTGATGGTTGGATCTAACAATTTAAAATTTTGGACTGGTGATTGAACTAATTAAATAGCATTTTTTGGTTGACTGATCAATAACAATTAAATAAATGATTTTAAAATCATAAAAATTAATAAAAATTAATAAAAATTTAAAAATTGGTTCAGTCTCTCGCTTTTTTGTTTTGGTTTTCAGTTTTTTATTAGTTCACATAAACTGTTTTATACCTGATTTTAAGTCATTGATCGAACCGATCGTGTCACAGGTTCTATTTCAACTTGTAAGCCCGGTTTGGTTTTTGACATCATTAATTGGATCCGTTAACTACAACTAATAAATAAAAGACTCTGGCATGCAAATCATCACTATTCACTACCATGGATATAAACCAATGGGTCACTTTCAGTTCAGCATCAAGGAAAAACGACAGCAGCTACCAGTTTACTAGGCACCATATAAACAAATAACAGTAAGCTTTTGACATCATCTGAAAATTGCAGTCTTGTTAGCATTGTTTTCTTCCTTTTATCTATTCCATCAAAGAACAAAAGGTACCAGCAAACCTTTCAGAAGATACAGACCAAATGATTGATAAATCTTATGGGGAAACAGTGGTTTCTTTTTGATGTTTACAATGGAAGAATCATTTCCATTGGAGCATCGTCGACAGCTACAACGCTAAGGCTGTCAAGTGTCACCATAAATTCCAAGGTATCTTCTTATTGAACTGTCTTTTTTGAATAAGCCAGGCATAGTCAAGGACATGGAAGAATAATTTATCTGAGAGATAAATCTCGGACTATATCACTTATAGTCAATATATATATATATATATATATATGCAAACTTAAGCGGTAAAGTTCAATACCAATTTGGTCAACTTTTTTGTATTTGGCCCTGGAATATTGGCTCAGGTGATTGAAAATGGAGCTCGGCATCTTGTTGATCATGTTACTCCTTTTCATATTTCTATCCTCTGCTTTCTGCTTAATCCGTATAGGGACTTCACCAAAAGCAATGGAGGGTATCCCTGGTAGCATGGGTTGGCCTATTATAGGTGAAAGTTTATCATTTCTGTCAGACTTTTCAAGCCCATCTGGTATTTTCAGTTTTATGAACAAGAGACAACAGAGGTAATGAATCAAAGTTTTTGGGATTTCACCAAATTCATTTTTCTTTATGTTTTGATTATCTTACTATGGGTGTGAGTGTGCATCCAACATGGATATGTTCAATTTTTTTTTGATGATTTTCATGTTTCGAAAGGTCTTAAATGATCATATCCCACATGCATGTCCAGATAAGTGTTAAACTCGGATGTCAGACGCATATATTTTAAGAATAATATCTGCTTATATACGCATATATATTTTCCAACAGATATGGAAAAGTGTTCAAGAGCTTTGTTTTGGGGAGATACACTGTGTTCATGACTGGCAGAGAAGCAAGCAAAATCTTGTTGTCAGGGAAAGATGGGATGGTGAGCTTAAACCTTTTCTACACAGGCCAACAAGTTTTGGGTCCCAACAGTTTGCTTCAAACCAATGGTGAAGCACACAAGAGGCTTAGACGCCTTATTGCCGAACCACTTTCCATTGATGGTTTGAAAAAATACTTCCATTTTATCAACACTCAGGCAATTGAAACACTAGACCAATGGACTGGTAAAAGAGTATTAGTCCTTGAAGAGGCTTCTTCAGTTGAGTTTTCCTTTTCAGTTTTGTAAAAACCAGTTTGTTCTTTTTTTAAATGTTAAACTTTTATCTGGAAATTTTGAACTAATTCCTTCCTGGTTTGCAGTTCACTCTCAAAGTAATTGGCAACATGATAATGAGCCTTGAACCTAGTGGTGAGGAACAGGAAAGGTTTAGAGCCAATTTCAAAATCATTTCTTCTTCATTTGCTTCCATGCCTTTCAAAATCCCAGGAACTGCTTTTCATCGTGGTATTAAGGTAAACTTTGGTTTATAAATTTTCCGAACTCTGGGTAAGTGTCAGATATGTGTATGCATCCATTAAAGTCTATAACTTACAAGCTCAGCTTATGACATGACATATGGTCTATGTTTGAAGGATCATACTCCATGTCAATGCTTGAATATGCGTCAAACGCAGATATTTTAAGACATTACGAAGGAGGCATTGCATTCCATTGCTTGAATATAAACAGAATCCTTGATATTTTCTCTGATACAATTTTCTATTTATTTTCAGGCTAGGGATAGTATGTATGCCATGATAGATTCAATCATAGCAACGAGGAGAAATGGGGAAGTGATCCAACAAGATTTCCTAGAATCCCTAATTATTAAACACAGCAAGGGAACAAATACAATAGACAATGAAGATAATAAACTCACTGATCAACAAATGAAGGACAATATATTAACTCTACTAGTTGCAGGCCACGACACCACGACCGCAGCTCTTACATGGCTCGTCAAATTCCTTGGAGAAAACCCAGCAGTTTTGGAACAGCTTCGAGTAAAACGCTTATTCGATCTTCTTCTTCAAGTTCTTATTTGAATGTTTCAAGTCTAAGACTACACTATTACTTTGCAGGAGGAACATCTGCAAATTCAAGCAAACAGAAAGGATGGAACCAATCTTACATGGTCTGAAGTTAATAATATGCCTTACACCAACAAAGTAAGCTTAAATGCTTATATATATATATATATATCAACTTATTGAAGACTCATTGTGGACTAGTACTTCTTCACAACAAATTCAGGTGATTAGTGAGACTCTAAGAAGGGCCACAATTTTACCATGGTATTCAAGGAAAGCTGCTCAGGACTTTGAGATTGATGGTATATTAGTATATGACTGTTCCATGTGAACAAATATCTTCTGATATTTCCTCCAGAAATGCAGATTGAAAATGACTTCTTTTACTTGATTTTCAAGGCTATAATATCAAGAAAGGTTGGTCCATTAACCTGGATGTTGTTTCCATCCACCATGATCCTGAAACTTTCCCTGACCCTGAAAAGTTTGATCCTTCCAGATTTGATGTAAGCAATCAGCAAGAGAATTTTCATTTCTTCTACAAGGCATATACTTGAATAAATCTATGTAATCTTAATTGCAGGCACCATTAAAGACTTTCAGTTATCTGGGATTTGGCAGTGGACCACGAATGTGCCCCGGAATGAACCTGGCTAAACTGGAAATCTGCATCTTCATCCATCATCTTGTTTGCAAATACAAGTAAGATGATAGAATGCTTAAATCATAGAACTCTAATAATTTTAAATGCCTAAATAAGTGATTTGAGAAAGAACTCATAGTTTGATAATCATAATTATCCATTTTGTTAATGGAAGAGTTGTCACTGAATTATGTAACAATGTAATCTCTATCACAGGTGGAGAGCTCTGGAGAAAGATGATTCTGTACAGCCAACACTTGTTCGTATGCCGAAGAACAAGTATCCAATTATGGTTGAGCCACTGTGAAAATTTTCATACCAAAATCAAGAAAAAAACAGGAGAAAGAAATGTTGCAGCATGACTGCTTGAATTGAAGAACAGGATATGTATCACATGTGCATACATAAGAAGATCAAAATGAAAAGGAAATAATGTTTTGTATCAAAATTTTGCTCAACTTTCAAGTATCTCTATCTTGTTGTCATATAACAAAGTTTATTAGTAAAGAAAAGCCCTTGGCAAATAAACAAAAAATTCATGATAATATTCAAGTTCAGACACATTCATCCAATGGGTTAAAAATGGCATATTATTAGACAGGACATACCTGAAATTCAACTCAAGATTTGTAGTGAATAGTGGCAGATTGAGGGCAAGGATAAGAAAGTTGTCACCCTAACAGACTTTGAAGTTCTTTACCACACAAGGTTCATGTAATCACTCTTAAAAATGTGATATTCAACGGATCTGATATTCAAATCCTAACATCTAGACTACGATCTTTTATACTAGAATATTTGAGTGGAAGAGAATTTTTCTTTTTCATTCATATTCAGTTGTATATAACATTTCAATATTTATAGGAAAATATTATACATAAAAACAAAAGAGCTAATTCTTAAACTTAAGATGTCAGTTTCCTAAGTTAACTAGATCAAATACTTAAAAGGTCAAATATTACAACATATTTCTTCTAATCTCGACATTCCCCCACAAGTTAATTGGATCCTAATATAAATTACTTAAGGTCAAATATTACAACATATTTCTTTTAATCTTGATACTCTCCCATAAGCTAACTGGATTTTAATATCAATTAATTGAGGTCAAAGATTACAACATATTTCTTCTAATCTCGACACTCCCCCACAAGTTAACTGGATCTTAATATCAATTACTTGAGGTCAAAGATTACAACAAATTTCTTCTAATCTCGACACTCCCCCACAAGTTAACTAGATCCCAATATCAATTACTTAAGGTCAAAGATTTCAACATATTTCTTTTAATCTCGACACTCCCCCATAAGCTAACTGAATCTTAATATCAATTACTTAAGGCCAAAGATTACAACATATTTCTCTTAATCTCGACTTCTTCTAATCTCGACATTCCCCCACAAATTAACTGGATTTTAATATCAATTACTTAAGGTCAAAGATTGCAACATATTTCTTCTAATATCGACACTTCCCCACAAGTTAACTAGATCCTAATATCAATTAGTTAAGGTCAAAGACTACAACATATTTCTTTTAATCTCAACACTCCCCCACAAGTTAGTGCGTAGATTTCTATCATGCAAAACTTGCTAATTAGAGTCTCAAAAATTAACTTGGACAATTTTTTAGTAAGTTTATCGACAACTTAATGTGAAGTTCGAATACAAGGCAAGCGAATCATCTTGAACTTCAAACTTTGTTAGCATAATAGAGCTTTATAGGCATGAATATAGATTTCTTCAATTCTTCAATACCTTTTTTAGCCACATTATTTCACAAATCCCATGAGCCATAGATCCATTCTCTGCTTTAGAACTATTATGAGCTATGGCATTTTTTTTTTATTCTCCAAGTCGCTAGATTTCTCCAAACAAATGTATAGTAGCATGAGATGGACCTTCTATTTGAAACCTAAGTTGCCTGATTGCCTTTATGTAAACTTTAACACCTCATTGCTCATTTCCCCCCAAAAAAGGAACCCTTTTTTCGAGAGAACTTCTTAGATATCTCAATATACTATAAATGGCCTCAAGGTGCTCTTCACATGGTGAGTGCGTGACTTGACTCACTAAACTTTAGCGAATGTCATGTTTGGCTAAGTATGAGATAAGTAGATAAGTTTTTATACTAATTTTTGATATTGCGCAACACTAACAAGTTTCTTTTTTTTTCTTTTCTAAACTTTATTAACATATTTGAACAAGCTATTTTTATTTCTTGAACATATCTCAAGTTTTTCAAGTCCTTGATCTTGAATTAGAACTCCAATTAATGCTTAAATAACTTCATTTCTTTTTCATCATCTCCTATGAGGATAATATCATCGGCATATACAATTAGAATAGCAATCTTATCTCATTTGAGTGTTTTACAAACATTGTACGATTAGTTTATCCTTGAGAATATTTATTTTTATGAACTAAGTAAACATCTTGAACTAAGCTCTAGGTGATTGTTTTAGCCATATAAGGACTTACTTAATTTGTATGCCTTTGCTCTAAATTCTCTTTCCAGTCATGGTAGCACCTCATCTAGATCTCTATTAAGGAATGCATTTTTCACATCCAACCATTGAATAGGTCAAATAAGATTCACTATAATTAAAAAAAGAACTCTTACAATATTCAACTTTGCTACTAATGTAAATATCTCCTAGTCAATGTTATAAGTATGTGTGAAACCTTTAACAACCAATCCCTTCTTGTATCTATCGATTGATCCATCAGATTTGAACTTAATTGACCATTTGCATCCAATCATCTCTTTCTCTTTTAGTAATTTTAAAATTTTCACATGTTATTCTTTTCAAGAAATTTCATCTTTTCATGTATAACTTCTGTCCATTCCAAAACCTTTAAAGCATCCTATATATTCTTAGGAATTTCCATAATAGCTAGTCTCGAGGTAAAAACAAGAAACACAAGTGACAAGTTTTTATAAAAAACAAAAAATGATGAAGTATTTTACACAACTCCTCACTCCTCTCATTTTGTAATATAGAGATTAAGGTCAGATTCAAGATTAAGCTTAGAAATATTTGACTTAATAACTAGGGGATTATTATAAGAATCATCTGAAGCTTGATAATGATAGTGAACAATTGAGGTATAGATTATTGGTAGTGTTGAATAAGGTTAGTCTCTCTCTCTCTTTTTTTTTTTTTTTTTTACTCTGGTTCTTCATTGAACAAACAATTAAATTTAAAGAAACCAACCGATAATTGCAAGAAAAAAATCGAGCAATGCTAAGAGCAGCGTAACTGCTTGTTGAACTGCGAAAGAATAAAAATGAACACAAAAAGATTGTTTACACAATTTTGTTTCCCTACATCTGCATGATTTTGTTAAGAAAGATAATCCACTATTTTTCAACCTTGTACACCAAGTGATTTAAGTTCTAACACTCACTAGTTTAGCAACCTCACTTTTGCACCTAAAGATCTAGATCACTCTCCTCTAAATTTTGCCTTCTATAAACTTAGTTTGTAAATCAAGTGCACGACTGTTTACTTACAAAAAGTGCACTTATAATAAGGAATTTCTAAAGAATATATTAAGTGCTAACACTCATCACCTATTCAAGTCTTAAAATATATAAGCTTTTTGACTTTCTCATATCCTAGATAAATTACAACAAATCCTCCCATTAAATTCGCAGAATAAACAACAAGTAATATCTTAATAAAATCCAAGATATTGTGGAGATATCCTAGATAAGTTTTCATAGTAATTTTACCTAATCTTTTTAAATTGGGAGATTCGATTGCATGATCCATGTCAATCCAATAATTGTCCAAAAAAGCAAATAAATAAAATGTAACACCCCTAACCCCTCTCTGTCACAAATTAGGATTACGAGCATTACCGTACAGTCAGAATATTTATTTTGAATTTCATTCAATATCATAAACATAACTTAAACCATTCATACATACACACATTGTCCCTAAATTGAGCCCTCGAGCCCCTAAAAGTACTTTAAAAACAAATCGAGACCAATTTGAAATCATTTGAAAAGTTTAGGAAATAATTACAAAAATTTTGATACAGGGGTCACATGGCTGGGACACACACCCGTGTCTCAGGCTGTGTAACAATCAAAATAGGGACACACGGCCATGTCTTAGCCCATGTCTATGCTTGTGTAACATTCGAACTAGAGACACACGACTGTGTCCTAGCTCGTATCTCTACCCGTGTAACTCACTGAGTAGGGTCACACGGCCATGTCACACGCCTGTGTGCTAGGCCGTGTGTTAGTTGGCTTACACCCTAAGCACTCAATAGATGACACACGACCATGTCGCCAAGCCGTGTGTCTCAGACGGCCAAGTCACACGCCTGTGTGTCTGGTCGTGTAGACCCAAAATGTACCTTAAACAACAAGTTTACCATTTCCTACTTGCTTAGCATTAAGCAACTCAAAAACCAATCATTTAACCTATCCAAAATATGATCAAACATACTCAAAACATGCCAAAACAATCATCTCAGGTGCCTAACCAATGTACCCTCATTAGTAGCACATTTTATATCATTAAAACATATCAACAATGCATCATTCAAATCAAGATTTTAAGCATGCCAAAATCACTCAATTTAACCTAACATATAACTACCTAAGACATCAAGTTTAAGGTTTACACATATACCAAGCCTTAGATCAAAACAACATACCAACTTATGGCTTCTAAGACAAACATATACTTATATACTCAAACTAACATTATACTTATAACACAATTTACAACCCATTCACAAAATAACTAACAACCAAGACATCTTAGGTACATGCCATCACAAAATTAAACATCACCACACTTGAGATTGGGGTCGTTGTTGGATGCTGAGTCGGTGATAAAAAAAGAAGTACCTAACATGCGTATGGAAAACAAAACCGCACGCTGAGTAAAACTTAGTGATATTTCTATAATCCAAACATTTAAAGACATAATGATACATGAATGCTCAAATTGAATTATTCAATCACACTATTATCAAAACATACAATTACAAGATATCATCATTTTAATTTCATGCATATTACTACATCATTTCATGTGGTACTCAATTTTCACATGTTTTCATACTTGATTTGGCTTTAACAAATATCTCAATTCACGTCACTTGCTATATAAATAGCTTTTCATAGATAAATCAACAATTCATTTAAGCAATGGTACAAACCAATTCATATTCAATCCATGAGTGCATCAATCATATACTTCACTTATGATCACATCATATTCCACATTTCATTTTTCAATCCACATTACCATTTCTAATTCACATACTTTGCCATTTCAATATCAATTACAGAACTTTATTATTTAATTACCCCTATTAAGACGACTCGGGATCAGATTAATACACGGATCCAACCAACACACTAGTTTGGCACCGAGTGCCTCATCGGATAAATTCGAAGTAATAACTACGCCTAGTTGTAACACCCCTAACCTGTATTCAACGCCGGAATAGGGTTACGGAGCATTCCAAACTTATAGATCAAACAATCAAACATTTCATGTTCATTTCTCGTTCAAAACAAAAACCATTCATAAACATTTATATAGTCCCTAATACTAGCCCTCTAGGCTCAAAATAGACATTAAAAATAGTTCGGGACTAAACTGAGTATTCAATGAATTTTTCGAAAAACATGAAAAAATTTTCAATGGTGTAGGGGACATATGCCCATGTGGCCAGGCTGTGTGTCTTACATGGCCAAGAGACACACCTGTGTCTCAGGCCATGTGGGCATTCAAATGGGGCCACATGCCCGTGTCCTTACCCGTGTCCAAATTAGTGAGCATACTAACTTGGGTCACACGGCCAAACCATACGCCTGTTTGTCAGGCCGTGTACCATTCGAAATGGCCTCACACGCCTGTGTGCTAGGTCATGTGCTAGGCCATGTGAAAATTGAAGGGTATACTGACTTGTGCCACACGGTCAAGCCACACGCCCGTTTGCTAGGCCATGTGAAGCTACTGATTTGTTTTCTATAGAAGTTACAGGGGACACAAGACCGTGTCATCTGGCCGTGTGTCACGCACGGATGAGACATACTCCCGTATGGACAAAAATAGGCCATTTTCCAAGCCGCATTTCTCACCCAAATAGGTACCAACTTAAACACAATAATTTGTATATAACCATGACATAAGTAGGCATGCAAAATCAACCAACATCAAGCTTATAACATGTAATATCCATATATAACAACATGATGCCCATAAGCACCCCAATTGATAACTTATAATCAAGCAAACTATGCATCTCAAACATACCTAAATGGTCAAATACATATATGCCTCATTGTGCTTAAAGCTTAACATGTAAGTCACTTATAAAATTCAACCTTTTGATACTCAAAACACCAATTCACAAACAAGGCATTTACATAGAAACCATACACCACCTATAATAAGGTTATTTACGCATATATACATACATAATATACCTCAAATACAAGCCAAAACAAGCGGATAAAAACATAACAAAACATGTAGGCTATCATTAGCCAAAATGACCTATAAATGCCATTATAACCAACATTATAAAACCACAAATACCAAAATAGCCGATAGATAGTGTGATGAAATCTTCGTCAACTTCCAACCCGAACGAGCTTCTGATATCTATGTAATAACCTAAATTTGCCAGGCCCATAAGATAAATAAATAAAGAAATAAAAACAAAATAATAAAGTCCTTTTACAGTCCAAATAGATGGCCCAATTAGCCTAAGAACCCAAGTGCCCATTACACCCTCAGCCCAAAAACATACAGGGCCCAAGAGGCCCAAACCGTAAATTAAGGGCAGAAGACCTAGGGTTTCAGAATCCCTAGGTGTCGCAAGCACTCTAACCGTCACCCTCCATCGACGCCTCCAATCAGTGCCGTGATTCCAGGCTCCGTATCGCGCCGTGATCAGCGCACGAATCAACGCCAGTATGTTATAATTAGTGCCCGATCATCGCTAATCTCCTCATCGTCACCCGCGAAAAGAGAAAGAAGAACACAGCAAATATGGCAAGAAATCGAATAGGGAATACACCAACTTTGTAAATAGAGGCTATAAAAGCCGAATGATTTCACTGTAACAAGGACCCCTTTTTTTTTAGAAAGATACATACGAAAATAGATACTAGAAGAAAGAGATACAAACAGATATACGCATATACAGAGAAGAAAGAAATAAAATCATTTATTTTTTAAGGTGATTCAGTTATTCCTTCGTTTCTGTTAATTTATTTTTTAAATGCTTATGAATTATTTTTACAAAAAAGGCTGTTAATATTTAAAAGGAAAAGATTACCTGTGCTTCGCCTGGAAAAATGAAGGCTTTTGACCTTCCGACCACCGTGTATAATGGCGCGTGTGGCGCGTAGGCGTGTGCTGCCCAGTAACCGGAGGCCGGAGCCTGGATGGCCTTCTCCTTTCCTCTTTCAGGGGATTTCAAAGATTTTTTTTTGAAAACAGTTTCTAAAATGAATTTGGGCCAAAAACTGACTTAAATAGTATAATAGAAACGGTGTCGTTTTTGCTTAGTCTAATAAGCACTAAAACAGCGCCATTTAGGCTCAAGATCCGGTGTTTTCGTTTAAAGGGCAAATTGCCCAATTAATCCTTCCGCATTTTTAAGATTTGTAATTTCATCTTATTTTTATTGGCCCTAACCTTTTATATTTATTTCAATTTAGACCCAATGGCCATTAAAATCTATTCTGAAGAACGACGTCGTTTTTGAGATTAGGGCTAATTGCCCAGTGAGTCCCTCAAATTTTAATGCGCATTTCAATCAGGCCCAAATTTTTATTCATTTGTAATTAACCCTAGATTTTTAATTAAATTCGATTTTAATCCTTTTTTTATATATTTAATTTATTTTAAAGTACTATACGTATTATTTATTTCTATAAACATTAGTTATATATAAAAATAATATATATTATTTTTATTTATATATTATATTATTATATACATTTTTTTATAAATTTTTTTATATGTTATATATTTTACTTTATATATTATTCATTTTATTATATTTATATATGTAAATTATTATGTATTATATCATTTTTATTATTTATTATTTTATTTTTATATTATTTTACTATCAACTATCTAATATGTATAATTAAAAATTTTGTAAATTATTACTGAAAATTACATTTTTTTATATCATTATTTAGAAGTTAGTATATAATATTCTATTTTTTTAATATGAAATTTTGTTCCTATTTAACATATTAATATTTTTATAAATGTATTAAGTTATTAAATCATACAATATATTTACATATATTAACTACTATTTTTTTTCCTTTATTATTTAAATATATCACTTTAAATATTTTACCACATTTATTCTTTTCAAATTTGTGTTTAGATTTTTTTTTTAAAAATTTATTTGTTTATTTTAGTATCCTGTTCGTATTTATTTAATATTGTTTTAATATAATAACCTTATCTCGTAAATTATTTGTTTTTTATATTATTTATTGTTTTTATACATTTGCATGAAAATTGATCATTTATTTTGTTATTCCAAGTTGTATTGACATGAAATATGATTGCACATATATATTATGTAATTTGTATTGTTCCATTCATTATTCGTTACGTTGTATTTTGCATGGAATGATAATGTATGTATATTTACATTATTTACAATTAGATGATAATGTATATTGTGTAATTTATGTCATTATTTTTTTTATATACTACATTTACATGAAATGTTAAGTTTATTTAATATTGATATTTTGTAATACGTTAAATATATCATTCCTTTAAAAATTATCTCATTCAATCCAAAGGAATTTTAAAATAAGGCAATGTTTTTGATATTTAGGGATTCGGGAAATAGTGCCCTAACATGCTGGGTTGCAATTTCCCGTTTATCTCAATGTCTAGAAATATCCTTCTAAATAAATTTTGTAAATCACAAGATGATTTCAGTTACGAAAGTTTAAGAATATAATGTCCAATCATGCTGGATGTGATGTTCGTACTCTTTTGAGGCGAAAGAATCTTGATTTTCAACTCAAAATATTACGGTTTAAAAAAATGAGATCTTATTTCTGAATTCCCTCAAACTTTTGACATTAAGACAAAGCTATTCAATTTGGTACCAATTTTGGGCGTTGCGAGGGTGCTAATCATTCCTCGTACGTAATCGACTCCCGAACCTATTTTCTCATATTTTCGTAGACCAAAATGTTTTATAAGGTGATCCAATCACACCTAAAAAGATTGGTGGCGACTCCCGTTTTCAAAAATCTCGCTTTTAAAAGGAGGTTTCGACAGCTTGGTGACTCCGTTGGTTTCTGTTTGTGTAGTTAAATTGGGAATTCTCTGACTACTTTATGTAAACTCTCTGATAATTTGTCGTTAATCTTTTTCCTTAGGCGTAAATACAGAGGGAGGTGGTCCTTCACATGTCGTTTCGAATTCATGTTATTGAATTGTCTGTAAATGTTCGCTGTCAGAAGTTTAGCGTTGAGGTTTCAACATTTTTAGTTAAGTGTTAATGTATATGATGATTCATTATTTTAGTTGTTTGATTGGTTGTTGAATGGTTAAATTATGTTCTGAGATTTCTCCGTGTTGTTTCTACGTCAAAACGGGATTAGGTGTGTACTGAAAACCTTTAATTCTAAGAATTTTAGAAGCCAAAAAACGTGGTTGTTGGCGTAACACAGCTAGGCACATGGGTGTGTGCCCAGGCTGTGTGAGCCACACGACCGTGTGCTAGGTCATGTAACTTACTGTTCATCGAACTTGAGCTATACGGGCAAGGGACACGAGCGTGTATCTAGGCCGTGTATAGCCATGATAGTGTAGGGTTCATACGGGCAATAGACATGGGTATGTGTCTAGGCCATGTAACTAACTATTTATGATTTAGAACCACATGGCTAGGGACATGGGCTTGTGCCCAGGTCCTGTGAGTCACACGGGCAAGGAAATGGGCATGTGTCCAGGCCATGTGACTCACATGGGCAAGGACATGGGCGTGTGTCTAGGTCATGTGAGCCACATGGGCAAGGACATGGGCGTGTGTCCAAGTCGTGTGACATATAAATAGGGCCCAAAACTTGTTTCTGAAGCCGTAAGTGTTGTCCCACACGAGCACTGACCTCCCCAATGTATGAATGATCTGAATATGATTGTATGAGGACTCTTTGACACTCTAAAACTGATATATGGATGATAGAAATACATGTACACTGTAATGGCTATTTCTGATACTAAACTGTATTATCTATCTGTGAAATGAATTGAAATGACTGAACACATGTTGTGGATGTTTGTAATCTGCATTTTCATAGGTTGGGATATTGTAAAGAATGAAGTAATCTACTCAGAATCAGTGGCTAAGCCACGAAATGTATAAATACGAATCTGGTGCTTTGTCGCATTTCAATCTAACAGCTAGACTGCATCTCTGTAAATGTGTCAAACAGATCACTCCATGGTGTGTAGGGTTGGTTGGGCATTGAATGCTCTTGACGGTGTGTTGGGATGACCGGAGATGGTGTGTAGTGGATGGGGGTAGGAATAATTGCATATGGATATGATCTGTTCTGTATAAGAAATTGAAATTGCTTCTACATATTTAACTAATCTATTATGTATCTGAGCTGAAATTGCTTATGTTACCTAATTGAATGAACTATCTTATAAATGTGTTTTTAATTGAATGAACGTCTTTTACGTACTGAGTTCACAACTCATTTTATTATTGATTGGATTTCAGATGGTTCTCAGACTTGAACGGGTTAGCGTTGCGGGAGCTCGGTCAAGCTTTTATCTTTCAGTATTCTATGATATTATGATGTTTGAGAAGATTATATACTTAGTTAATTGTTGTGATGGATATAATATGATGAATGGTTTCATTTTGACTGCGTTATAAAAGTGGTATTCGTAATATCGATGATATAACTCTCTGGACTTAGTCTGGACGTCTAGGCCGGGTTTAAGGTGTCACATACCAAATCAATCCATCTCAATCAACTATAATTTCAATTCAATCTCAAGTACTAAAGTACTCACCTAAACTACTTACCATATGCAATAATTCAAAATACAATGATTAACAACTAGGTTCGGATTATAGAAACACAAAACGTGGATTCTGAGCTACTTGACGTCGATTTTATTCTTCCCCTTTTTAGTTGAGGATTCTGGTACGATGTTAACTACGGAATTCAAATACATTAATACTACACAATGCAATTCCACATTGAATATTTCAATTTTTACTCAACATTTCCTTCAATATCAATTTAGTCCCAAAATCGAGACTAATTTTTAATCTTCACAATTAACTTTATATTTTCATACTCATTTCACTTTTAACTAAATTTAAATCCCTATTTTCAATTATACCCTTAAATTTCAAAATTTTTACACTTTAGTCCATATTGCTCAAAATTAACAATAAATTCTACAATTTAGTCCTTTTCTATTTCTAACTAAAAAATCTATCAATTTAGCCCATAACATTTAAACTATTCAACAATAATAACATCCAAAATTCTAAGCAATACCAAAAATTACAACATGGGTCAGCTAGCCCTAAGTACCGGGATTCCAAAAACGTAAAAATTATAAGAAAATAGACTAAATTAACTAACCAATTGAACTTGGAAAGCTTTAAACCCTTATGGTCGTGCGTTTCTTTCTCTTTTCTTTCTCAATTTTTGCATGCAATTCTATTTCTATTTCTTTATTCTTTCTTTTATTATAATAACTACTATCATTATTATATAACTTAAATATATATATTAGATTAACATATAAAAATATACATTATAAACTATTAATGCCCTCCACTACTAAGAATAAGTGTATATTTTCTATTTTAATCCTTTTCATTTATTTTAATCTATTTCTAACTAAAAAATCTATCAATTTAGCCCATAACATTTAAACTATTCAACAATAATAACATCCAAAATTCTAAGCAATACCAAAAATTACAACATGGGTCAGCTAGCCCTAAGTACCGGGATTCCAAAAACGTAAAAATTATAAAAAAATAGACTAAATTAACTAACCAATTGAACTTGGAAAGCTTTAAACCCTTATGGCCGTGCGTTTCTTTCTCTTTTCTTTCTCAATTTTTGCATGCAATTCTATTTCTATTTCTTTATTCTTTCTTTTATTATAATAACTACTATCATTATTATATAACTTAAATATATATATTAGATTAACATATAAAAATATACATTATAAACTATTAATGCCCTCCACTACTAAGAATAAGTGTATATTTTCTATTTTAATCCTTTTCATTTATTTTAATCTATAATTCAACTTTTAGCCTTTACGCGATTTAGTCCTTATACTTTAATAACTCTTAATTTCACAAAATTCACTTAATCAAAATCTAATTCACTACTAACTAACCTCATAAATATTTAAATAAAAATATTCACGGGTTCATTTTAGAGAAACGGGGTCCTAGACTTCATTTTTTGACACCCTAACTATCGAGTTGTTACATAAAAGTCCAATTGTTTTGGTTTAAAAGATTGTTGATCTAAATAAGGCAAGTTTATTTGACTTATGCAAAGCCAAGAGCAATTAGCATTGCTTATGGCACTACCCATAGAATTTCCTCAGTTCTCTTGTAATAGCCCGTTTTTAGTGGTACCGATATCTTGTTTATCGATGATTGAGTCCGTAAGTTTTAATACTTAATAATTACTAGTATATTATATTATTATATGAAATCCTGGTTTGGCAATTTGATTGATTAGAAAATTTATTATAGTATAGAGACTGAATTGTAAAAGTGGTAAAAATTGTATGTTATGGATTTTTATTTACTAATGATGATACATTAACCTATTAGAGCCTAAAATGACAATTTAGTCATTTTATTTATAGATAGTGGCCAGATAAGTGTTGGTATTATCTAAAATAATGTTGATTTTAATTAATAATTAGATTATGTATATAAATATCGTAACATAGTGGATGGAAAGAAAGAGTTCATTTCTTTCATCTTCTCCATCACTATTTTTCTTCATTGTTGAGCTAGAGAAGTTTCGACCACACTTATATTCTTTGCATGGTAAGCTAATTCGAGTCTATTTCTTATAAATTTTATGTTTTTGTGAACATGGTAACTCCATTTAGCTAACTTGTGTGTCTATTTTCAAAATTGTTAAAGTTTTGAACTATTGACATTGATGCCTGCTTGAAGTTTTTATGCTAATTGATTAGATTAGAAGTTTAGATATGAAAAATGATTATTAGTAAAGCAAGAATTATTTTTTTTTTAACTATGAGGACTAAGGAGTAAATGTTCAAAATTGGTTTAAACATATAATAGCTGATGAATGACTTTTGGCTGATGGAAATTGAATTAAATTATGTTATAGATCAAGATTTTAATCTGCCAAAAGAAGATCGCGGGAAAGGGAAGGTTGTTAAGTAGGCTCTACCGTGGGTTACCATTCCGCCATGTAAGTTCACACGATATAAACATTGTTTAATTTTTCCTTGTTTTTGTTTTTCAATGGTATAATTGAAACTTGATAAGTTAGATTTGGTTTATTGAATATTGAAAGGAGATATTGAATTATGATACAAAGGAATGAGAATGAGATTATTAAAGGAAAGCATCTCGATAAACTTAGTAAATGACTCATACACATAGTTACATGTTATTTCCTGATGATTCCGAGATCCAACATTTGTTGCGAACTCGAAGATACAAATGACATAGATTTAGCCTAGACTGGTAATTTGATGTCATTTTAAAGGTTTAGCTTGGACTGATAACCTTACATGTATATACAGTCATGGCTAGGCCATTATTATGGCCATAAAGGTTTAGCCCGGATGGGTAACCTGACACCTCTGTAACACCTCTCACCCGTCTTTATTGTCAGATTAGGGTTATGGGATGCTACAATGATTAATAGAATAAGAACATGCAACTTTAACTAAAAATTTACTTTAAACATTCATTAGAACTCAATCATTCAATTAAGATGCGTTTTTCTTGCAATATCAAGCTTAAATCGAGCTTATGAAAGCTTCGAAATCAACTCAGAATCAATCAAGGACTCAATTGAAACATTTCATAAAAAAAAGATAAAAATGCAAAACAGGAGTCACACGGCCGTGTGACAGGTTGAGGCCGCATAATGTTGTATCACACAACCGTGTACTCAAACTGTGCTAAAGACTGGAGCCGTGTAAATCTGAGTCACACGGTCATGTTGCTAGGCCGTGTAACAAACTGAGACCGTATGGGCCTAAAGGTAAAATCTCACAAACATTTACATGGTCTTGTGGTTGGGCCGTGTGAGAGACTAAGACCGTATTAACCAAAACCTCCTAAATCTTAAAGAGCACACGGTCGTGTCACTTGTCTTTGTGTGACACATGGCCGTGTGATAGCACGTGCGTGCAAATATAAGCCTTAACAATCGGTTCACCTAACTAATTCTAAAGGCATAAAATGATACTGTAAAAACATGCTTAATTCACATCCAAAATAAAAGATAGACATGAAATAATTCAACCTAAAAGTGCCTAACCAATATGTCATTTAGGCACCATCGCATCCAATCTATAAACTTGATTCAATATCTTTTCCATTACAAAACATATTACCCATCATTCAATCTCACACAACATCAATATAAACTTCAATTAGATACACCATACAAAGATAAAACTAATGACTCAAATGGTGCACATTTGGCCATTCAAACCTGCATAAAACCATTCTAAACACATACTAATTCATCCATTTGCTAACCATAAAACCATCCAGGCTATTTCATAAGTAATAAACACATAGGTAAGCTTATAGCATATATATATTCATCAATCATTCAAACAAGGCACACCAAACATCTTAGCATTTCAACCTCAATCTAAGCACAACCAACATATGCCATTTAAGCTTCTACCATAACTTGACAAAAATGCCAATGTACACATTTTAGTACCCAACTCATTTACCAATCAAGTTTAACTCCATTTAAGGTTCCAAAAACACTACCACTCAAGATAAAATCTATACATGTTATGCTTATACTCAAACATCACATTACCAACCTTTACACTTATTTATGTAACATATAACCATTCAAAATACCATCCACATTCAAGAACCAAAGTACCAACATTTAAGATTGACCAAAACAAATCACCTATATACATGCTACAAAATCAAGTTTTAAATGATTAAAAGATTACTAAATCAACAACATGATAGTGTGAGCTTCTCGATGATCCGCTTGACACATTCTACAAGTTGACAATCTACAGGGAAAAGGAAACGAGGGGAAGGTAAGCATTACAAATGCTTAGTAAGTTCACTGATATTTAAACAACATCTTACCTTATATTACGGTTTAACACAACAAGCTATTCAACTAGACAATTTTACCTAAACATGATAATTACAAATCAATAAGGTGAGTTCATCACATAACTATTTCATATAATAATTCAAACGTTTAGCATTTCAATTCAATTTAATACCAACTGCATGAAATCAACAACTCAATACCATTTATATAACTTAATTCAACATTTCCATTAATAAATACTACTAAAAGTCTCATTGATACCACTTGAATAAAATATTTTCATGCTCTAATTAATCAATCTAAAGAAAATATTGTATCAATATTTTGGTATCATTGATATAAACCTATTATTTTCCAAATTACAACGCTTGATACATCATAAATTCATAATGGCCCTCCGTCTCTTAGATTCAATATGCATGCTTTTTACATGCCAAGATATTTATATATCGCAATCATCTTTATATTACCAAATCACATTATCAATTCAAATATATATATCATTTATCAAATACTATATTCATATCCCTATTAACTTGACTCAGACTCAAACAGATACACGGATCTAACAATCACACCAGTTTGGCACCCAGTGCCTCATCGAACAACATCGAAGTAAATAATTTGCATCCAACACTCATCAATGTGTTTGAAACTTAAGGCCTCATCGGTATAACCGATGTAATTTGACACCCAGTGCCTCATCAACACGTAGTTGAAGTAACTCTGAACTCTTCTTATCTTATGCATGCTAACTATATCCGACTCTGCTCGAATAGTTAATGGGGTAACTGTTTTTAATTTCCATTATAAGAAAATATCTAAATTCAATAATAAGTGTTCAACATAAAATCATCAATACATATTAATATATCAACATAATTCTTTTCAATACAAAATCAATTTTGCATTTACATCAATATACAATAATCTCAAATCAATTCAATTTAGTCCTTACCATAAACAATCGATTAGTTTTATACCAGTACAATTTGATCAATTATAATAAACTATCAATTCATTTTTATCCCAGATTTCAATTCATCATTTTAAGTTTTATCCGTCAGTTTATCACTTTTCTATGATTCAGTCCGTAACTCACTCATTGTATCAAATTGTAAATAATTCAAACTATTATCAAACAAATACAAATTCACAAATCAAATGTAAAACAATTTAAATACAATCATACTATGTGAACTTACCTGATTAAATCAGAAAAGGTCAATCATCTAAGGACTAATAAACAAATTTACTTTTTTCCTCGATTAATTCTGATTTGGTCCAATTCTCGATCTATACAATTATTCAATTCAATTTATCAATTCAAAATATTATAGCATCATACTATAAGAATATATCAGTTAAATTTTATTATTTGAATGCCCCCTAGACTTTTTCATTTTATTCAATTCAGTCCCTAAAACCGAAACTATCATAATTTTCACATTTAAGCTATGATTTTCAATCCGATTTTAATTCTATCCTTATACAACCCTCTAAAATCAATACTTATAGAAATATCATGCCAAATTTAAAACATTTTCATTTTAGTCCTTAAATTTAAAATTATCAAAATTCTTTTTACAAGTTAGTCCTATTTCATTTCTAAGCTTCAAAATCTACCGTTAACATTCAAAAACTTCAATTAAAAACAATGGAAACTTTTCTAAACTTTAACAATTTTGAAAACAAAGGTACGGTTTAGCTAAATCGAGTTACAATGATCACCAAAATATAAAATTTATGAAAAACTAACTTTAAAGGACCTATCATGCAAAATTGATCGTTGGAGCATTCAACCATGGCTTCTTCCTTTTCTCTTCTTTAGTTTCAAATGGTGATAAACAAAGAATGATGAAGATAACTTTCTTTTATTCTGTTTTATCATATTTTATTTATTTATTTATTTATTTTTATTTTTAACATATTTTTATCTTAAATAAAGCATTAACCGTCCAATATTATTGCACTAATGTTTAATTTCCATGCAAGTCCTCAAATATTTTCCATTTAAAACTTTTATCGAATAAAAATCTATAGTGATTAACTTTTACAATTTTTACAATTTGGTTATTGTACCTTAATTAGTTGCTAAATTGGCACAATTACCTATCCAAAATGCAATTCACTTATATAATCACTTAGTAAATATTTAATAAAAACATTGACGACTTTGATTTATGAAAACGAGGTCCTGATACCTCATTTTCCAAAATCACTGACTTTAAGGTCGAACCACTTGTACTTTGACCAATTGTCCAAATAGCAAAATTTATCAAATCCAAAATCAATTCAACACTATAATTGACTCGTAAATATTGAATAATAATATTTATGATCTCACTCGTCGGAATTGGGGTCCCAAACCCACAGTTTTTGACACCACTGAAAAAAGGGTTATTACAACCTTTGTACTTGATTAGCTCGAATGAGCCTCTGATGTAAAGCGTACATGTGTTTTGAGTTATTTTACGATGTTTCATCGGGTAACATAAAACATGCAAGTGTGAAATTGACGAATTATGAAATAAGAGGTAATGGAAAAGTTGGTTGTTAAATTTTGAGCCCGAATCGTTTAAAAGGAAATGGATTATTCGGAAAGGAATGACGCATTTTTGGTGTATTATATTTGAACTAGTGTACGAACTCACCTTGCTGATGGTTTGTGTTGGTTGATAGGTAAGCCATGTTTGCATATTAGATTAACATATAATGGTTACGTGAGGTAGGTTAATTATTGAAATTGTATGAACTTACTAAGTATTTTTAATACTTACTCCTATGTTGCTTTTATCATGTAGATTCTGAATGTGTTAATCGGATCAACAAGAAAATCACACTAACCGCTCAGAGTTCTGGTAGACTTTTGATTATGTTTGTTGCAGTTTAAGTGGCATGTATATAGAGAAGGTTATTTATTTTTTTTGTAAACATATATGTTAAATTTGAAGGTGGTTATCTTGAACCCTTCTTGATGCATGGAAATAAAATGGTCACAGGTTTTATTTATGTTCCACACTATAAGTTTCCACAGGACCTATTATAATATAGGATATTTTGTGGAACAGTCTGCCATTTTGGTGTTTGCAGAAAATTTCAAAATTTAGATATTCGCCTTACTTTCCACAATATTTGTATCTACGGAATAGTCCGTAGGTTAGCCATCCGTCATTAAAAACACAGTTGGACGATCCACAGGGTCAGTTCGCCACATATTAGTCCGCTGAACTGTCTGCTATATATATACGTCAAGTATTTGTAAGTTATGTGAACTTTGTATGGTTACATCTCTCCTTTTGGCAAATTTTTTGAATAAAACCAATTCAAGGAAGCCACTCAACAAACCAATAGAAGTTTTCCCTCAAAAAATACTTGAGGGTCTGGCAAGTGTCATATTTATTTATATATTTTGTTTTTATATTTTTACTACACCTTATAAATATGACACTAGTCAGACCCTCAACCTGCTTGTGAAGTTTAGAAAAACTTTGACTAGTGGTGTATTAAATGATTTTTCAAAGTACTCCCAATTAATATAACCAATCTTTACTAAAACCATAATAAAGAAAATCAACTATTAATGCTTAAGAGTCATAGAGCATTAAACCAAAATGAAAGTGTAACATTATCTAGACATGATTTAGCGTGTACAATCATCCACCGTTAAGGATTTAATGTTTGGTGACTAAAATGAAAGTGTTCTAAAAGTTGGGTGATGAATGATAAGGATTTTTTAGTGACCAAATTGAAACAAAACTTAAAAATTAAGTGACCAAAACAAAAATACCCTAAAAATTGGGTGACCAACTGAGTAATTTACTCGGAATTTAAATATTTGAAAAACAACTTAAGCATATTTTAACTTTGGATAAACTTTAAAAATAGTCACCCAATTATTAGTGTGTTTCTGTTTTGGTCACCTAGGTTTACAAATTTCTATTTTCGCTACTAATGTTATTGAAATTTAATATTTTGATCACTCCTTTGTTAAATCACTAACGTTTGCCTTTTTTAATTGACATAATAACAAATTTAACCATTCAATGTTTACAAATTGTGTCAATTTAGTCCCAAATCTAAAAAATTTAGCTCTCAACTTTACACATTCTATCAATTTAGTTTTGATTCTTAAAAAATTAAAATTAATTTTTAAAAAAAATTTTAACAATTTATTTTTCAATTAAAATACATAAGATTTTATAAAAATATATACAAAAAAATTTATAAATAAATGAATATATATTTTTCTCATTTTCTAACATGAAATTTATTTAATAAAATAATAATTTTATAAATAAAATAATAATCTTATAAACAAAATAATTCAAGGGGAAAAAGCCATGAAGAAAACTTACGTAGATTCAACATTTCCCTTTTTTCAACATTAATGACCACCATGTTTAGTTTAAGTAAAAAACTACAACCTAAGGCCGAAAAAGGTTAGGATCAATGTCTTTAGTTTGTTCCTAAAATGGTTTTTGTTGTGTTTGTGTTTGAGTTTGAGGTTGTACTAGAGCGCGGGCATGATTAGAGATACATGTGTAAGGATGAGCTTTTGGAGATCCAATAGGTGGAAGGCTACGCTGGCAACTCCACAACCAATTCCTAATTTGATAACATGATGATGGAGGGTGAAAGCCAAGGAGCTTGAAGTAATAATTATTGGTGCAGGCGGTTGTGGGTGACGGCAACGTCCAACACTCGACAAATTTGATAAGGATTAAGGAACAAGACCAAATATATAATAAAAATTATTATTTATAAAATAAACTAAAAAAATGGAAAAAGTTTGAATCTAATTTTTGTTTGTGGGGTTTTTTTTGAAAAATATTTTATTTATAAAAGTATTAATTCAATAAATAAATCATATTGAAAAAGAGAAAAATGAATCGAAAAATGAACTTTTAAATATATATATTTATTTTTTAAATAGTTTTTTTAAAAATTTTTAAGAAGTAAAATCATATTGATAGAATGTATAAAGTTGAGGGTGAAATTGTTGAATTTTTTAGAATTAAAATTAAATTAATAAAATTTGTAAATATTAAAGATCTAAAGTTATTATTATATCAATTAAAAAAACCACAATTAATAATTTAATAGAAGAATGATTAAAATATTAAAATTCGATCGTATTAGTGATTAAAATATAATATTTTAAACTTGAAAGATGGAAATAAAAATATGTTTGGGTAAGTATTTTTAGAGTTTACCCTTTCAGTAATTACGGTAAGAGTTCCAAGGAAAAATATTAAATTAGTTAAACAATTAAGCTTAATTTGAAAAGTATTGAATATTGAATTAAAAAAGTGAAAGATGTTTCATTTTAGACAAAATCGCATATAATATATGTCTTGTCGGAATAATTACTCAAAAAACGCGTGTAAGTAATAATAATGCCACCACCACCACGCACGAATCTCGCATTTCTCCTTTTTTTTTTTCCTCATCCTTTTTCTGCTTACGAAAATGTCATTCTCGTGATTCTCTGTACTCCTCAAGGTCATTTCTGTACTTGGTAAACATATTTTAATCCAAAGAATTGGCGAACTCTATCCACTTACTAATCTCCTAAGTCCTAATATTTTATTTTAAGGACGAAAATGGAAAAAAGAAAACGAAGTCTCTCTCACTGTTTGGCCAACACCTCTTACATGAACATTCGCCTTCACCTGTTCCTTCTCTGCTACACTTTAATGTGAACTTCCAAATTTACCCTCTGTATTCCCTTGAAACCACAATCATCTCCCTCCATTTTGGTCCTCTCAAATTCCATCACCAGTCAAAGATCCTTCACTTTGATCAACAACCAAAAAACCACTGTAATTTCTCACCTCATGCGATGCCTAAATAGAAACAACGAAGAACACGAAGGAGTAGGTTTCGTTGTTGATGGATTTGACTGAAGGTGTCGGAGAGAGCTCATCGCCGCCGAGAAGCTTTGGCAGCTTCAACAGCTACGATGTCAGAAACGACGTTTTCAATCGCCTAGTCGAATCTGGCCACGAGCAAGCTATTTCTAATCCTGACTTTCGCGACTTTTTAGATTCTCACTTCAATCGCTTGCCTGCTAGGTAAAATCTATTTCTTAAACCAATAATTTGCGCTTGTATAACTATTTTTATACGTATTTTTGTGTACTTGGATATTTTGAAGCTGATGAAGTTGTTTGCTTGTTGGATTCAGCTATGGACTTGATGTTAATATGGATAGAGTGGAAGATGTTTTGTTACATCACAAGCTGCTTGCATTGGCCAAGGATCCGGAGAGGCGGCCAGTTTATCATATCCGCTTCTTGGAGGTATACTTCTTTGCCTTTTGTTTTAATAGCAAATGTTTAGGGATTAAGAAGAACTTCTTCCGATTTTAGTACCTTTTTGTTGCATTCAAGATACGGTTACTGAAACAGGGAAAGTTCGAGATATATGATTTTCTTTTCAACTACTAGTTCATATGTAGGCTTAGAATGGGATTCAAGCAAAGTCATAGAAGCTGAGTTTAGGAAAAGGTAGTAAGGTTTATTATTTTTCAGAAAAAAAAGTAGGTGTTGCAAGAAAAATAAGTAAATTGTGTTTGTAACTTACTTGTCAATAATCATTAAAGAAAAGTTTCTAGGAACCAAATCTTTGGAGAATTGCACATATAAGCAGGGTTTGTGGTACAGAAGTTTAGGAAGAAAGGAATTTTTCAGAAGGACATAGGTGCAGGGAACAATTGCCCTTTAGTGTTTAATAGTTGATATTGTAATGCCAATCCAAATCTTTGGTGTGCAGTTCACCCCTATGTATGTCTATGAGGGAACTGGAAAGAAGTACTTATCAAAGAGTATTATTTATGACTAATTACATATGTTAAAACAATTATTAGTTTTATTGAGCAAGCATTATCTATTGCATTAAGTAGAAACTTAATGGATTTGGTGAAAAGAAGTTTACTAGTATTCTTTTTCAATTTATATTGGTAAAACATGTTTATCCATTAACAAATGGAAAAAAGAGCTTTAAAAGGGAATTTGTTTTAAAGCTTTTTCACTTGGCAAATAAGTTCTGTTGAGATACCTTGGCCCTACCATTAACAAAAAGCCTTTGCCTATATCTTTAAACATCTCATATTGATTGTTTATGATTTTGTTCCTTTTCTTTTAACTTTTTAATTTGTAGATACATGGTCCAGATGTTAACATAATGGCCTTGCATGTTGATAATTCCTTGATTTTTTCTTTTCATGTGATACATATTTTTTGCCTTGTTTTTCTGATCCTGCTTGTTTTTCTTCCTTTTACATGTTGCCATGTAGAACCTTTGCACCAAAGCAGATGCTATTGATGATAAACAATATATAAATTCTTTATCTCCCCAGTCTTTTGATGATGGAGATAGTGAAAAGGTTGTTCCATCACATAAAAGGTATTACATGTGTAAGGTTGTTAGCTCTGTGCCCCTTTCCCATTTCAGTATTTGGCCCTACATGTATTCTTTTGTCATTCTTACCATTTTAATGCCACTTGAATTGCTTGTTTTCATATATAATTTGGATTATTCATCTATCTCATTCTGTAAGTAGAAGCAGGGATCATCCAGTTGACTTTGAACCTTGCTCTAAGCTTGAGGACCTAAATTTGGATGTCAGAAAGAATTCCAAGTGTGAAGAAGACATACATCTGACTGAGAACTTTACCAAAAGGTACTTTGTCGAAGATTGTTGGACCTTCCCTTTATGAAAATTTGGCCATATATTCTATTTGTTAACGTGGTCATGAATGGGAGATTTTCCTACTTTTAGGAATGAAAACCTTCTTATTTTTGTTTGGGGGTGAGGGTTTTGAGGTTGTATACTTGGGCTTGTGTATGCTTTCATATTTTCCCTTTAGTGTGCTCCTACAAAGTTCAAAATAGGCTAATTCTTCATGATTCTATCATTCATCTACCTGCAACATTAATGAAACTGAAATTGGTCTCTTTCTCTCATATGGGGTTATACATTTCCGTATGAAATTTGCTTTTCCTACTTTGATGTTTTATTGAATGGATTTATGTTCTAGTGATATCACAATTATGCTTAGCACCCATTCTTTTTTATTGCCTTTTAAGGTTATTGATTTGATTCATTTTAATGATGAAAAGTTAGACTTAGACTGTTGTAATTGGTATACATAATGTGGCTATAAGTCTTGGCCCTATTGAGAAGCTCTTGTCATGATGGTTTTATTATGCATAGGTAATTATTTTGGTAATGGCTTTCTAACCATCTAGATGATTATGAATTGCCTAGCTTTACATAATAACTTTTCAAGAGGATCATTTGGAAGCATTTTGTTTTTATATTGTGATGCTCAGCTTCTCACACTTTCTCCTGTCCCTTGTATTGACAATTGAAGCAGATGCATAACAACGTATGTATGAGCATGCTTGTGCATAATGCATGCATGTTAGCATGCAGCTGATGTATGCATCTGTCACATTAGGCATGTATTTCTCATATGTATGTATGAGAAGTAATTTGGCTTTTGGTGTATGTAATGCAGGCCAGAAATTGTACATATTCCAACTCATGAAGTGATATTTTCTACCACTGACAGGCCAAAGCTGCTTAGTCAGGTATGATTGAAAATAAGATGTTCTCCTATTGTCGAACAGAGCATTAGTTTTGTTTAGAGCGAACTTACACATTAACCTGATGGTATTTTCAATCTTTTAAACTAACACCTTTTGATTTTTCTCTCTGCACTGGACAACCTGTGGTTTCTATTATCATAAGGTTACAGTGTTAATTATTTCAACAAAATGATAAAAATATCCTCGTATTTAAGAGGCTTTTTTTTTTGACTAATGCTTACTTAACATGAGAACCTCTATGACAACATAATGAAAGTACATGGTGTTATGTGTCAGTGATGAAATGAGAAGTAGAAGGGTGGAAGTCTAATGTACCCTTTATTTTTGCCACAGCTTTGGTTTTACTGATTTCCTATGCCATCACGCATTAAAGTTTGAACATTGTTTAATCTCTATTGATGTATTCAACATGTCTTCCAAGTTCCAACACATTTTCAGTTACTTAAAGCACACCCATGGTTTTGTTTAGAAGAAAAATCAAAGCGAGCTTGAAATAATCCTTTGCTTTCTTTGAGATCTGGAAACAGCTTGTGATGCACCATTGTTTACTATTTTCATTTTTTTGTTGATCAACTCATTTATGAAACTTTACAATTTTGTTGTCCTAATTATATGTTATTACACTCTTGAAAACATCCCTGTCATCATCATCTGGTGGCTTAATAAGGGTGTCCTGCTTAAGCTGCTTTCTTGCTATTTACTGATAGATGCAGTTTGTACTTGCATGAATTTTATGATGTTCATAAAAAAATTTAACCTTTCCTTCAAAACAGGAGAGCAATAGTTCCTATTTTTTGAACAATGTCAAAACTTGTGCTAAGAAGATTTTTGGGATAAGTATTCTTGGAATTAATAAAGAGACAAACAACTAATGTTTGGTTATATTTGGGCATTTTGTGGGGCTTTCAAGATCATCATTTATCTTGCTAATCCACTCAAACTGAAATACTGACAAGCTGTCCTTCTAGCTTTCTGCATTGCTTTCAGATATAGGACTTAACATTCGTGAAGCACATGTGTTCTCAACAACTGATGGCTACTCTTTGAGTGTGTTTGTAGTAGATGGGTGGCCTGTTGAGGTAATCGTCACTTCATTAGATGTTTTTCTGTTATTATCTCCTTGTATTTTCATGTAATTGGATGAGAATATGAATAAAGGATCTTGCTTTAGAGAAAATAATGTATCTTTTGCTATTGTCCTGAGGCGCAATATCTTTAATGTTAGTTCTGTTCTTTTATTCATGAAATACAGTAAAAAATTAGATTTAATTTGTGAAAAAGAACACCAGATGCCCCAGTGTGCTGAGAAAGGAAATGAATGGCTGTTATTCTGTGTTTTGGACTAACTTCCTGTGCTGATGCCGTTTTTGTTCCTTCCTTGGTCAGCCCTTGTCCATTTCATTTTTGGGTTAATTATATAATATCTGACATTTGACATAAATTTAAAAAATCATGATGGTTTATATTAAAATTTATCAAGTCAGCTAAATTAAGCAATATACGGTTTATCCCCGGACAGTAGCATTGTAATGTATTAAGGAGCATTGTGATTATATTTCCTTTATGACAGGGATCTCTGCTGAATCCGAATGTTGCTGACTTTGCAATGTTATGGCCAGGATACAGATGGTTTAAATAAAGCTATGGAAAAAGCGGTCGCTAGAAGCAAGGTGAACGTTGTCAATGTGAATTCTATTTATGGCCTTTTGATTCAATTCATTGCATCTCTTTGAATTTTGTATCGAAGTGTTGTCAAGGGTGCTAGGCACAAAGGCCTCTATATAGCCCAAGGCACAAGATTTTAAAAGAAAAGTGCCCACCCAAGTAGAATAAGGCGCATACATATATATACACACATACACACATATGTATACATATATATTACATTATTGTTGGTTTGTTAGTTAGAGAAAAGAATCAATGAATAACATTATTCTCATCTCTTCGCCAATAGAGTAATGGTAAAAGGAAAAAAAAATATCAATCTTTGCTACAAATGCATATTACAAAAATTATTAGAAAAAATTACAATAAAAAAAAGGAGAAAGTAATTAAAAGAAGAAATAATAGAATAGATAGAGAAAAAAAATATGTACTTTTGCTTGGTAGTGTTTGTATCTGGTTTCAAGAGCAACATTGGAGGTTGATTGAAGTTTTGAGTTTTGATGATCTAACAAAGTTTTAACTAATAAAGTTGACCTATAGTAGGTTTATAATTAATAAAATAAAAAGATATAATAGTATTTTGAGTTTAAAAAAAAAAAATATATATATATATATATATAAAAAGAAAAGGTAAAAGTCGCCTTAAGTGAAGGAAATAATGATATTTGAGTTTTTTCTTTAAAAAAATAAAAATAAGGAAACTTAAAAGTTAAAAATCTACTTAAGTGGCATTTGGGTTTTTTTTTTTTTTAATTTTAGCTTTTGCTATTAAGGGGGCATTTGAGGTTTTTATTTTTAAAAAGAAAATTAAAAATTGGCTCCACCTTTTCACTCTGTTAAGTTGGTATTTAAGTATTAATATTTAAAAAAAGGGAATCTTAAAAGTTTTTTTCACAGCTTCACCCAAGCTAGCATTAATGTGGCCTAGGGTTGAAGCTCAAAGTGCGACAAAGCACACTAGGGTGAGCGCCCAATAAAATAGCTTCACCTGAGAATGTAGAAGACGAAATGTTGATTTCTCGCCGTGCATTAGTTCATAGGCGAGTGCCTTAACAACACTTGATACTAGGAAAAATGTTTTATTTATTTATTTTATATATATACTGGGAAAAATGGTTGTTTGTGTTACTCGATTCTAGATTTTACTTTTTACAAATGGTAGTCATTATGACTCAACATTGAGTTTTTGAAAGATTTGGTGCTGTGCTTCTATTTGGAAGTTATTTAATTGGCTCATAAAAGAACAAATGAGGAGTTTTTCACTTCTCAGTTGTGTGAAGCTCTTGACATAGCCAGTAACAGATTTGAGTATTTGATGATTCATCTGTATGTAAATTTACACTTTATATATAATTGGGCAGATTGTAACCATAGTTTTTAACCCCTATGATTTGTAGTTGATGTTTTAGTTTTCTTCAGGCCTTTTTTGGTTACTATTTTCTTCAGCTCTTTACTATTCTCTTCCTGTTGGATTCTGGTGTTCTGACATAATATGTTGCTTAATACTTTTTTATTTGCACCCCCCTCCTTTTAAGTAACTAATGAATGCCAAAAAGATAATTTGTCTTATTATTGTTGAAAATTTAGGGATCTTTTCCTGGATCTTCACATTCACCACCAGCTATAGAAGATGCATCAGAAACACAAGAAAAATCTGGCGACTGGGAGATAGATAGAAGACTTCTGAAGATAGGAGAAAAAATAGCTTGTGGGTCTTGTGGAGATCTGTATGTTGTGCTCTTATGAACTGGCTATTTCTGATCTACTCTGTTCTTTGTTTCCCCTTTTTATTTCTTTAGCTTCTTCTGATCTTCTTGTGAAGGTATCGTGGTATCTACCTTGGGCAAGATGTTGCTGTCAAAATTCTTAGATCTGAGCATTTGAATGATACTCTTGAAGATGAGTTTGCTCAAGAGGTGGCAATCCTACGGTGAGAATATTTTAACTGTTACTGTAGAATTCAGTGATTGTTTGGATTGTCTTTGCAACTATCTTTAATGCTTTTGGCTCCTACTATATTCTGTTTAATAGCCACTCTGTCCCTCACTTTCTACACCCACCCACCTACCCAAAATAAAAGGTAATGAAAAGGAAAGAAATAGTTGTATTCGTGAACGCATCTCTTTCAATTTAGGTCCGTTCTCTGACAGAGTTTTGCCTCCTATGTATGACACCCTGTTAACCTTAATACGCTATAGGAGTGCAAACCAGAAGTCGCTTTGTCTTTCCCTTTGTCTTTGTCAATATTCTAAATTATATAATTATGTACTTGCTCGTTAGGTTATAAATCTAAATATAAAACATTTTTAGCTAGCATTTCTTAACTAAATGATGAATGTATAATGATATGTTCCCCCTTGGGAACTGTTTCAGCAAAAAGTATTTCTATATATGTATCTCTCTCTTTCTAAAGAATTGGCTGCTTTCTCTTTTAGTCAAATTTAATTTTGATTTTATTGAGGATAAACTTGTGCTATTAATAAATAAAAAATGAAGTTACACATGAATATAAGTTTCTTTTCATTGCCTTTTCTTCTTAGGCCCATTACCTTCCAGCTAATTTTTGCTACAGGACATGCTGATGTGTTTCATTGCACTTGTCTTTATGTAGGACCATAATAATATGAATATTTGTCTTATTTTCTGGGTTCTTGAGTGCAGGGAGGTCCAGCACAGAAATGTTGTTCGTTTTATTGGTGCCTGTACAAAGTCTCCACAGCTGAGCATAGTAACAGGTATGGGACTTCTGCGGAATTAAAAAATTTCTCTTCAAATTAAAGTAGGATTCTTTTGTGGTTCCATTCCCCCCAATATATCATATCGGGTCGTCAGTTGAGAAAAGCTTTATGTTTATTTTGATTAGTAAATCTTATTGGCTGATCTTGCTCTTTCATTTTTATTTTGGGGTTGTCTAAACATCTTTCAGTTTAGTGTTCAATTGGGACCAAAACTAAAAGAGTTCATTCGTTTGACAGCAATCGAGGGCTTCAAATTCCCTCTCTGGAGCACCCACCAGCGGCTGTTTCAAGTTTGGAGTCTGTTCTAAGTTCAAATTCATTTATAAAATTTTTCATTTTGCAGAGTACATGCCTGGGGGAAGCTTGTATGACTATTTGCATAAGAATCATAATGTTTTGAAGCTCTCTCAGTTGCTGAAGTTTGCTATTGATGTCTGCAAAGGAATGGAGTATTTGCATCAAAACCACATAATTCATCGGGACCTGAAGACAGCAAATTTGTTAATGGATACAGACAATGTAAGAATTCTTTTTAATATCATTGTTGTGACTATGCCCAAGGATTAGCTTATCAATTTTATAATAATTAAGGTTTCTGGTGGGCGATATAACCGAATATTAAGTTTTAAACCAGAACCTTGACATGTGGAAGAGTTGGGTTTTCCTTTCTTAACCTTCCTAACAAGGTAAAACTTCCATGAACAATAAACTGACTTTTATGGATTTGCTTACTATGGTTAGTGAATAGAAAGCTACCGGAAGTCCATATATTTATCAGGATAAAGAGCATATTATGGGTATGTCTTGAATTACTTTTAACCCTTACCTGATGTTTATGTACATGAAATCGATTGCATGGTTGTCCTCTATTAGGAAATTAGTTGAAGTGTTTCTGATAATATTTCAGTAAAAACTCTTTCATTCTGTTAAATACTTGGGAAATTAGCATGTGGATCAACAAAAAACTGTTGATGGGGAGAAGTGGTTTATGGCAGTTCTGAAATAACAAAAATAAGCAGTGTGATTATCATATTGTTTCTTGAGAGCTATCTGGTACACAAACCAATTGCATGCGGGATTTTGAGAGATTGCAAGTATTTAGTATTTAACTGTAGTATATTGTGGTTGTTTATAGTCATCATAAGTAGCAAGTAGTCATCATAAGTAGCAAGTTGTACTGTTGTAGCTGGACTTAACTGGTTTCTTGTTATTGTAGTTTGGCATGTTTTATTACATTGTTTATGATGATAACTTCTATAATGTTATTGTCACAAGCAAACCTCTTGCTTTTGGAGTTCAAATGTTTTTGGGAACAGTAGGCGTTGCATTTGGTGTAGCATGTGGAATTTGGGATAGTTTAGGATACCTTCCTAGTCCTAATATCGAAGTTGTCATGAATCAAGCAGCTAATTTTGATTTTTTTTGTTTTCATCTCATATTTTGGTGATTAATGTTTTAAAGTATTTTATTGGTGGTACTGAGTTTGGGAGGTTAACTGAAGTAATCTGCATTGGCATCTGTACAATTGCTCATATAACAGTTCAAAGGGAGATTTTTGCAACATTTCATATTTTCTAAAATCGGGAACTTTATATTTTCTCTCAAGGTTGTCAAGGTGGCAGATTTTGGTGTCGCCCGATTCTTGAACCAAGGAGGAGTAATGACAGCTGAGACTGGGACATATAGATGGATGGCACCTGAGGTCTGAATTCTCCTCAATTTATTTTCTTTTTCTCCATCCGATAGACTCCCTCGTTTAATTATTCAAAATTTGGTATATATTTGATGATTCTGATGGGGGAAAATTTGTGGAAATTACCTCTAATGCTGTTCTTTTTGTAATCGCTCTAATATTCAGATACTTTGTTCCTTCCGTCTGTTTTATCGCAAAAATTAAATGAGCTACGGTTTTCATTTTTCAGTTCATATGTTATACACCTGGTCATTTATCACATTTTTTCCTTGCTTTGTACGTTAACCATCATTGTGTTCAGCTTTTTGTTAGGTATTGTATAATCATCTTACTTTATTTTACTCCCACTAGGTTATAAACCATCAGCCCTATGATCAAAAAGCTGATGTATTCAGTTTTGCCGTTGTACTGTGGGAGCTAGTGACAGCCAAGGTATTTTCCTGAGATTATAGAGAGTTGATGAACAATTCGATGTTAAAACGTTTGGAAACTATTGATAAATTTTTTCCTTGTTACTGCAGGTTCCTTACGATACCATGACACCACTACAAGCTGCATTGGGAGTGAGACAGGTCAGCATTTATATTTCGGGAATTAAACAATAACCTCAACCGTGCCATAATTTCATATCAAGCTTAAGAATTTTTTCAGTATCTGAGATCTTTTATTGAATTTAGTTTCCTTTTTTACTCATATTATTACTACATCATGCATTGGATCGAAGCTATTGTCTTTGTAATGCTTTATGGATTTGTTTTGTCCAATTTTGAGCATGATGTTAAGGTGGTTTCCCTTTCATTTAGTAAGGAATATGTGCAGTTTGAATGTCCATCAGATACTTTATAGCTTTCGCAATATATTCTTGAGTTCCATTTTTCTAGCATGCTATCTGCTCTGAAATGTACTTATCTTCTGAGTCTCTTGACTTCCTTTGGATGCTTTGAAGCCTGCTTAATACACACCCAAAGAGAGCTTCAATCTGTTATGTTAATAAATCTGGGGCTGTTAACATGGGGGCAAAAGCTTTTCTTACGTCCTTTTTGTTCTTTTTCAGGGCCTGCGTCCGGAACTACCTGAGAATGCACATCCAAAACTCTTAGATTTGATGCAGAGATGTTGGGAAGCGGCTCCTGACAAGCGACCGTCCTTCTCGGAGATAACAATTGAGCTTGAGACACTTTTTGAGGAAGTTGAGGTATACAATCTTCACAATTAACTTTTACTTTCTTTGGAGAGTGATTTCTTTGCATGTAATGAAGTGTAAAATTACAGGAAACAACAGAAGCAGTAAATGGGAACTGAAGATTTTTGTTATGTAAGTAACCTGATTGACACATTTTAATATATCTTTTCATCACATAGTAAGTATAACTACACACGGAAGAGACACCCTAAACAAAATGCTGATTCGCAATTCTTTTTTGGTTGTCTGTTTTGTTTTTGTAATAACACTCTCTTACTTGAACATGGTGTAGAAAGAAAAAAATATGCTTAAATGCAAATATGATACGAAATTTCCTAGCTAGGTGATAATTTTCTTCTGGCTATTATATCACCGTTCTTAAAGTACTTTCATTTATTTGTTGTTATTTTGGATTAAAAGAACTTGATTCTTTAATGGATACATTTTTTTCTCCACTATTTTTTCCCCACTAGTTTACTTTTTCTTTTTCTCGTAGTTAGTACATTGTATTTAATTTCTATTCTTTGAGTAGTTACATAATTAATTGTAATGTAAGTCACATTACACTTACAAGGAAAGAACACTGATACAAAATTTGGAACCGATATTCTTGGCTGGATTAGCTTTGAACCTGAAATAATTAGGGAAGAAAAACTCATGTTGCCATTTGAACTTGCCATCCATGAATCATTTTATTTATGGCAATGGTTAACCAAGGCATCCTTGATTTCAAAGATAGATCAAAACTATAAGAGTGGGTAGTTAATTCCACAAATCTAAAATAAATACCCAAAATTAATTTAAACATAAAAATATCACCTCTTTAATTTGTACAATAATAACGAGGACACCATCTATCTTGAGCATAATTTCTCAATCCTTTACCGCCACAAGAAACACACCACTGATCAGAATTAGGCACCGCATTCCCACACTTAGAATCGTCCTCACGCTCAATCAATGCCTCCGTTTGAGCCTACTGTGCCATGGTTTCCGCTAACTTGTCCGGACTTATCACCAACTTCACCTTTCACACTCTGGGTGTTGCTGACTCCTCCGTGTCGGTTCTTTTCAACATTTGATATGGAGACGAAGAAGTGTATACAAGATCGTTGTTGTTGAGGGGTAGGTAAGCTGGCCTGCGCGAAGCTTTTTGTTTTTATGTAGTGGCTGCTTTTTGTTGTGAGGTAGTTAGTAGGGTGTGGTAAATGGCCATGTCTGGGGACTTTTTGGTTATGCACATGGAGGTGATGGATGGTGATAGCTCCATGATTCCGCCATTGGGTGTTGCCACTTTCATTGTTTCTACATCTTCACTGAATGGTTTGAAAACGCAATTGCCCATATTAGGTCACTGCTTCCCTCTTTTGGTGTCCTTGTGGGCATACTAGGGTTCATCAGCAATTTTATCAATTGCTAGCACGTAATTGATTTCAATCATTCCTTCCACTACCTTTTCACAAACAAAGCTACAATGCTTCATTAGTGCATGCTAGACAAGATTTGCAGCGTGGGTCACAGCATGGGTGGTAGCACACCATATCTAGGTACACGTGGCAAGTTGATACCCATCTCACATAGCTGTAACATGATCCTCATCATCACAGTGTTTGCCTAGCGTCAATATCCAGCTTTTGCTGAAGACTGAGATACAACCACTTGCTTCTTGGAGCTTCAGCCAATGTTTAGGAACAATCAATATTCAGCATAAATTGTTTCAATTGTCTCAATATGAGTACGAGTATGAGTAGCCTACCAGAACTTAAATTTTTGCATGGCTAGAACAGTAACCCTTGATATAGCCTTTTTTTGAGATATTTAAGGATACACTTAATAACTTTCCAATGTTATACTTCGTAAATCGACTTTGTTAATATTTACGAAAATAATGAAAAATGTAGGCGGGACAGACGAATAAAAGTAATTGCTTATATATTATTCCACTCAAAGGATGCACGTTAGAAAAGCTAGAAAATAGAAAGAAAATATCTGAACCTTAAAGTTCTACAAATCAATCTATTAATTTTTAAGATTTTTACGTATAAGCTATATTTCATTATCTCCCTCAAGTTAGAGTGTAAAATGTTACAAATATATATAATACACTTGAACTCCATTTAAGAGTTTTTATGAAAATATCTCATAGTTGATTTCCAAATTTCACACATATTGTGGAGGAATTTTTGTTGAATTTTTTCATGATAGATGAAATGACCATATATCTCAAAACTTGATCATCACGTTATATTTTCGTTGGTAATAGTCTTAAAGATCAACTTCATTCTATAGTTTGTATACCCATATTATTTCACTCACGAATTGTGCCATGACTTTATATTTAGATTTTGCACTAGATTGGTACGTTACATTTTGTTTCTTGCTTCTCCACGAAATTAAATTCCTTCTAATAAAAATGTATTATCCCATAGTGGATATTTTGTTGACTTTGGATCTTGCCCAATTTGCTTAAGAACAAAACATTCAATATTGGTGTGTCGATGATTCCTATACAATAGCCCCCGTCTATGACTTCCCATCAATAACATACAATTTGTTCCAAGATTTCCCAATGATTAACAATTGGAGATGAAATGAACTAGCACAGGGTGAGCAATATATGTGAGTTGTAGGTGAGGCATTATTGGTGTGCTTTCGTTATTTTTACCAATAGATAGAGAACATATTTTCTCTGAGACAGACATCACCTTTCTTACTTCATGTGACCTCAACCCCAAAGAGATACTTCAAGTACTCCAAATCTTTAGTTTGAAACTGAATATGAAGAAGAAAACTTCAAAGATGAAATGCCTGCAATATTACTTCCAGTAATGACAATATCACCAACATACACGATTAAAAGGATTATACTAACCTCAGATTACTTATAGAACATCGAATGATAACAGTTACTTTTCTTCAATCCAATTATTGGATTACCTCACTAAATTTACCAAACTAAGCTCGAGGGCTTTGTTTCAAACCATACAAAGATTTGCAAAGACAACATACTTTCCCATTCTCCCTTTGAACAACAAATTCATTGTGGCTGCTCCATATAGACTTCTTCATGAAGATAATCGTGTATCTTGATGTCTAGTTGATGTAAGGGCCAATCGTGGCAGCTATCATAGAGATGAATCAAATAAAAGCCAGTTGCAAAGCTCCAAATTTTTCGATAAAGAAAGCGGCACTATTTTAGGACACACTAGTGAAATTTTGAGGAAAAAATTGAAAAAGGAGATCGATAAAGATAAATTTTAAAGGAATTATAATGATTTATGGTCGAAAATCAATGAAGTAAATTTTGTATGGTGGAAAAATGACTAAATTGAAAAGCTAAAAAAGTATGAGGATTAAAGTGTAAAGTGACCAATATGGGAAATGTATTTGTATAAAGAAAAACAAGTTTGAACTAAATTGAATAAAATAAAAAGTACAAGGACCAAATTGAAAATATTCAATTTTGGTCTAAAAAGGATTAAAATGCAATTTTTGCATGGTTGAATATTATTATGGACCTTTATGATGATATTGGAAGTTTTGATGTGTTAAGTGTCACATTTGGTATTAATAAAGTGAAGTGAGATGAAAAAGGGACTAAAAGTGTAAATTCTCCATTAAAAGATATTTTGGGACTTTTCAATAGTATTGTAATGATGGTTTCAGAATTTATTTTTGTATTGATATTAGAAATTTTAAAGCATGGAAAATTGTGGGCCGTCCATTTACATTTTGTGTTGATTTTGACAATCAAAGGAATAAAAGAAAGGAAAAAAAGATAAAAGCTTTCATATTTTCCTCCCTTTGTGCTGTCTTTTTCTATTCTCATTTCTTCCTTCTCTCTTAAATCCAACAAAAAAAATCTTCACTACCAAAGTTGTTTATTAAAATCTCATAGAAAACCCATTTGTAAACCTAATTCCACCATCATCTTCATCATTAGAAGCAAGGGTTTTCTTGAGCTAGAGAAAGCTTGAGTTAGTGTGAGAAAGTGAAGAATAATGTAAGAAAGTGCATTTTGCCATCTTTAATTCAAGCATTTAAGGCTGCTTGGTATGATTTCTTCATGAATATGATTTTTGGGTATTATGTGTGTTATGTATTGTGAATGAAAGAAATTGATATGTGGGTGGTGAAGCTTTAGGCTAGTGAGAATAACGAAATTTGGTGATTTTGCTGTTTCAAAAAAATGTAAGTACTCAAGGAATCATCTTTACCTTATTTGAAGTAAAATTGATAATCCTTAGAGTTTAAATGGTTAAATGTTAAGATGAGATTACTCATTAATGTTCATAAGTGAAGGAAATAGTTTAATCAAAATGAAAATAGTAACAAGTATAATTATGCCGTAGTCTTCGACTAAAATGTGAATATTGAGAATTAATGCACTTTGATAAGTATTAAGTCAATAATTGACTTGAAATATGATAAATGAAAATTTTAATGATGATGATGATTAATTTGTGTAGAAAAAAGCCAGTTAAGACATTAAATAGGTCATCAAGTAAATTGTTGTATAATATGAAAAATGAGTATTAATGCCTTGACTAATGTGTCAAGGGGTAAGCGTTTGATCGAATAGAACAGAGTCAAATGAAAAAAGTTCAAGTTAATTGAGTTGAAGAGTCTTATTTTATCATCCTAACTTGATTTGAAATTTTCTCGAACCGAGTCGAGTGAAATAGAATTCGATTCGAATTGAATATATTTGTTTAAGTTAAATTAAAGAAAATAACTTTGGTGTTGTTTGTTTTTATGCAATCTTTTTTAAAAATATTTTTTCTTTAAAGTTTTTAAACATGATTATACAAAGAAAAAATGGAGTAAACAAGTGAACAAATAAAAGCAGTCCAAGTAAATAACAATAACAACACAACAAGATTATAACAAAAAATATAAGCAAAAGTCCAAAATACAACAGAAAACTACATCAGTCCAAACAACAAAACAAAAAATAAAAACAACAACAAAAGTCCAATAAACCAGCAACAATAACCCAATAAACAAGTAACAAAAACACATTAGTTAAAAAATTGTTATAGAATAGCGTAAGCTTCTTCTTTTGCTTTAAACACTGTAAGTAAAATTGAAACATCTATTTAACTTTATAAACTAATGCTAAGTATATTATTATCTTTTTGATCTTTGGGTATTTTGGACAAGTCTAGCAAATTTAAAAATAAAAGTGTTAGATGAATTATGAGAATGCTTACTATTAAAACTTATTTTATGAATCAAAATTAATATATTTTCATTTTCCATGGTTTGAAGTTCATAAACATAGTCTTTAAGATTGATGAGATCATTAGATTTCTGAAGCCAATCTTGTGTGCAAACCAAAGCCTCGACCATGAGAGGAGTTAGAGAACTTCTAAAATTATCGAGAACACGTCCACACATGCTAAATGCACTTTTCGAGGCAACTGTTGAAATAGGAATAGCAAGAATATCTCGAGCCATTTGTGCAAGAATAGAGAATCTAGGTCTATTTATTTTTCACCACAATAATAAATCAAATGCACTTGGATTGTTTACTTCGTCCTCTTCACCCAAATACTTATCCAACTCAGATTTACTTTATAGTCCAACTTGTTTCTTCTTCTTAAGGTATTTTTGCTTGGCCAAGCCTATTTTCATTTTTGACTGATCAATTTCCATTAAACTGAAAATATTTGTCGAAGAACTAGATTTTTGCATTCAAACAATTGGTTTCTCCTGACATTAGAAGAATACTCATTGAACAAGCAATGCAATTCTTTATCAATCATTTTCGTTATGTCATTAGCAACATTAGGAAAAGGCAAGTTGACTCCAAATTCTAAAAAGTTCATTTTACATCGCTGATCAAAGATAACCGCCAAGTAAACTAACACGTTGATCTTTTTTCCTTCACCACAATACTTATTATACTTATCCCTCATTTTGGAAGTCATAAAAATTATATCTAAAGCTCCACAATTTGCCACCCATAAAAAAGACAATGCACATATGTTAATACTTCAAAAAGTGAATAAGAGGTAACATACAAAGATCTAGACACCTTCAGTGTAAGATAATAAAAAGGCTTTAATACTTTTATAACTCATCGATCCAATAATCAAACGTAGGAATTCCATCTCCAGTAATGAGGTCAAGAAAAAAGTTATGACCATCACGTACATTTGATTCAAATGTACGTTCATATTTTATTGCCACATTTAACATTATATATGTTGAGTTCCATCAAGTAGACACATCTAAAGACAATTGAGCCTTACTACCTATCATTTCTTCTTTTTCTCGTTGGTTGAATTTTGTCAAACTTGATGGTGATGCTCTTATATACCTCATAACACCTCTAACTTGATCCACAGACATAGAAGCATCCTTAATACCATATTGCACAATGAGATTAAGAATGTGTGCAACACATCTCATATGCATAAATTTCCCATTTGCAATAGAAGCATTTTGATAATTATATCTTTCTCAAATATTTAATGACAATACTATTGGTGGATACATTATCAAACGTAATAGTGAAAACCCTTTCAATCCCCCAATCTCGAAGACATTTTTCAAGGGCTTGACCTATGCTTTCACCTCTATAAGCAAATATTAGACAAAAATTTATAATCTTTTTTTTGTAACCTCCACTTGTCATCCACCTAATGTGTTGTTAAAACCATGTAAGATATCCTCTGCAATGAAGGTCAAGTGTCTGTCGTCAATCAAACTCTACTTATATCTTTTTCAAAACAATTCTCCATTACTCTTCACGGAGTTAAATTTATAAAGACAATCCCTTCTAATTGTCCAACAAGATGGAAGACTAAACCGTGTGCATGCTATAGAAAGAAAGTATTTGAACCCCTCTCCCTCTAGAACTTTAGAAGGCAATTCATCCGTAATTATCATATGCACCAATGCCTTTCTAACAACATCTTTGTCAAATACCCAAGTTGATAAATCCGTTGTTTCTTGCCTAGTCTTCACAAATGTAAATTTCAATTACTTCGGGTCAGAAGTAATACCTTAAGGTCTTTTTAGGCATATTTGCAAATGATTATTCAAATTGGTTGTAGAACCCGAAATTGATTCCATAGTGTAAGTAACATCACCAGCATTGTACCTTGCTCTCTTCTCCCCCTCTTTAGTTACATATTTGGTGAAATGGTTCCAACAAGCTGCCATTGGAGTATCTTTCTTTAAACACTTCTTTTGGTTGTTATTTGATCATCTCGCCTTGGATCACTCATCTACAAGTAAACAAAGAAATTTAACAATAGTACAGTATTTAATCATGTCACGTATGAAAAGATGAATCTTGTCATCGACCTTAAAAATCTTGATTCAGACTTTCACTATGATGAAGGGTAGTGTAATATGCATCAATTTGTCACTTCAAGCTACAAATTCAACTTCATTTTGGAGGGAACCAATGCATTTATTAATACACTGCTACCCTTCTAAGAAACTAAAAAGATGCAACAGTCCAAATAATTGTTGAAAACCAAATTCTTTTATCCCAAAATTAATGGTTGTAATGTTAACGTCTTCCTAAATCTAACTTGTCGGTAAAGATAAAATTCTCAAATAATAATTAAAAAAATAAACCATTAAAGATAGAACTGAAGCTTTAACCGACACCCATCACAAACATCAAATGTTTATGTTTACTGGATGGTTTTAAAACGCAAACCATGTCCCATAAGCATAACCTATGTGGGATAATAAATTTGAAAAAATCTCCAACAACACTTGCTGATCGTTTTTTGATTACTAAACTAGACTACGATCACGACTAAGGCAAGCGCACCTAATCGAATGGTAGTATAGCTATGGTGAATCCAGAATATCGTATCCACAAGGACTAAAAGTACTAGCATTAACTCTCTCTATTATTTAGCCTAAAATAAAATGGATTTGTTTTAATCTAAAATAAACTAAACTAATTAACTAATTAACGCAACAGAGAGTGAAGAAAATAATCGAATAAACCAATGATAAAGACAATACCTAAGGAAGAATCCACCTAGACTTTTCTTATTATTCTAACTCTGAATCAAACGATTTATTCACTTGTCTTGATCCATAGAAATCCCTAAATTATGTTAATATCTCTTTCGAGATAAGAACAGCTGACTCTAGGTTGATTAATTGAAATCTCTTTCTAATTAAAACCCCTATCGTCGCATTAACTCGATCTATGGATTCCCCTATTAGATTTGACTCTAATCCGGCAGATTTATGTCGTCCTATTTCTAGGATTGCATGCAACTCCGCTTAATTATGCTAGATCTACTCTTAAATAGAGACTTTTGCTCTACTGAATAAGCACATCAAACTTGGAATAATATCCTGAAAATATTAAAACAAGGATTAAGAACACATAATTAAGAACAAGAACAAATATTTATTGCGTAATTCCGATAATTAAATAATAAGATCCATCGTAGGTTTCATCCTTCCTAAGTATTTAGGGAGTTTAGTTCATAATGTAAAAGGAAGACATCTCAAATTTAGAAAAACAACAAGACATAAAAAACCCAAAAAACTTCGAGAGAAATTTGACTAGAGATATTCAATCTTGAAGTGGATCTGCTTCTAAGATGATTCCAACGACTTCCTTCGAGTAATTTCTGCTTTCTGCTCTGTGTGTCCCCTTAGGTCTTCTTCTAGTGTGTTTTTATAGACTTTAGAATGCACAGAAACACTAAAAATTGACTTTTTTTTATGTCGTCCTATTTCTAGGATTGCATGCAACTCCGCTTAATTATGCTAGATCTACTCTTAAATAGAGACTTTTGTCCACTGAATAAGCATATGAAACTTGGAATAATATCCTAAAAATATTAAAACAAGGATTAAGAACACATAATTAAGAACAAGAACAAATATTTATCGTGTAATTCAGATAATTAAATAATAAGATCCATCGTAGGTTTCATCCTCCCTAGGTATTTAGGGAGTTTAGTTCATAATGTAAAAGGAAAACATCTCAAATGTAGAAAAACAACAAGACATAAAAATTCGAGAGAAATTTGAATGGAGATCTTCAATCTTGAAGTGGATCTGCTTCTGAGATGATTCCAATGACTTCCTTCGAGTAATTTCTACTTTCTGCTCTGTGTGTCCCCTTAGGTCTTCTTCTAGTGTGTTTTTATAGACTTTAGAATGCTCAGAAACCCTAAAAATTGACTTTTTCTGCGTGTTTGGGAAGCATGGGCAATATCGACACGGGCTGTCACATAGGCGTGTGGCTAGCCCATGTGTCTGGCACGGGCGTGTGCTCTGCCTATATGGAAATGGTCTTGGCCGTGTGGGTCTTCAAATAAGCCCGTTTTGTCTATTTTTGGCCCGTTTTCTGCTCTTTTTGTTCCCCTATGCTCTCCTAAGTATAAACATGAAATTAAAGGATTAAGAACATCAAATTCACTAAATTAAATAATAAATCATCCAAAAACATGTTAAGCATGAGATTAAAATGTGTTAATTTTATGGTTTATCAAATATCCCCACACTTAAGCGTTTTCTTGTCCTCAAGCAAAATCCTCAACTCACAATTAAAATTAAACTTTCTCAATTCATAATTTTCATTAATAATGTTTTACCAAAATTCACAAGTAGTCACACATTGATAATTCAACTAAAAGAGCACTAAAGATTCAAACAATTCAAGTCACACATTTTTAAAGTATGAAAACATAGGTATCTCCCCTTATCTCAGTAATTACTTTTAATTCAAAACCGATAAGATTTGACATCCTCACTAAAGATTCACTCAAATCACTCAAAGTGTTTAAGGTTAAAAAATTAAGCACTCAAAAGTCAAACATGAAAAATTATTACCATAAGCTTGCATAAAAATCAAATCTCCACCACTATAAATGAGATGATACACAAATCAAAAGGTCTTTAAAGGGTTGTAATGGGGCTTGGGTTAAAGGTGTGGATAAAGGCTGAAAAAGAAGGTTAGAATCGAGATTGAATTGATAAATTACCTAACTAGAAAAAAATAAACTAATGCTAAATAAGTACATCAATCGAATTTATGAGCTTCTTCTCAAAATATGAAATTAACTACTTAAACTCAAGGGAAAGAACTAATAAAAATCAACATGTGTATTATATATATTTTTTGTTTTTTTTTTTGTTTTTTTGAATGAATGAATAATAAGAGAAAATTATACAAATAAAAGAACATAGTTAGGCAATTAACCAAGTCAAATCTCGACAAAAAGGGGGTCAATAGGAAAAATTCTCAGTGAATCAAAAAGTATGATGTATGGGTTAATATTAAGGGTAAATTAAGAAACGGTTTGTTAGGCTCAAAGGGGTTCACTAAGGGTTAATTGTGAAGGTAGACTTTTTATGGGGTAAGTGGGTTAAAACCTAGGTGCCTTTATCATCTCAGTATATCAAATCAAAGGTGCGGTCTTGACATGTATAATCAAAGAAAGTTCTAGAATAATAATTCAATATTGACACACTCATAACCAATAATAAAGTGAGCAAGAAAAATGTATGCTCTAAAGGCTCAAAATCTCACAAAAATTATGGCTTTTGATGTCAATCTTGCAAATTTCAAACTTCAAGGTAATACCTCAATTTAGGGAAACATCCTAAAAATTTTAATTCTAAAAAATAGACTTGTCATGCTTGATTCTCTAGTATCTTAAAGTTTAAACCATCAATGCACAAGTATCTATGAATTTAATCTAAAACGCATCAATGAAAATCACAAATCAATAAGAGTTCATTCTAAAAGTAATATGAGAAAATTACTTTAAACACAAGGCATAATTCAGGGATTTTCATATAAGCATATAAATAACCTCCCCACACTTAATATGTACATTATCCTTAATGTACAAATAAATATAATCATAATAGAACCAAAATATCATAAGAGAGGGAGAGAATTGAAACTGCCCTGACTGTTGGATGAAATTCCCAAGTAGTGAAAGGCGGAATTGTAGATAAATGTAGAGGTAGTGCAAAATTCTGAGCAACTGATAAGAACATAAACACAATACTGAAAAAGATTAAAAAGGGTTACTCGATTAGAAAAAACCATAATAATTAAAATAGAGTTGAAAGTATAAAGACAAAATAAACATAAAAATAAAAATAAAGAGAAAAATAAAGAGAAAAATAAAGAGAAAAATAAAGAGAAAAATAAAAATAAAAATAAACATAAAGATAAATGGACTCAATGGTCCTCATCATCAGAGAAGTCAGCATCGTGAGTCATCAGTGTTGAAGATGAAATATGGAGGTGCTAACATATCTGCTACAGAGTGGCATCAATGTTGTCGAACATCTGAAAGCATTGCTGCTCGAAGCGAGTAAATCGCTCCGAGAGGTCCGCAAGGGTAGCAGTAAAATGAGTGGGACGGTGACTCGAAGGTGGTGGTGGATGTAGATCCTCATGGTAGGAAGGAACATCATCAGTGAAGTCTTCTGGGTCATGCTGCATGTCAGACTGGACTAGTTTATACTGAAGGGGTCCACTCCACGTTGCCGCTCGATCATCCTCATGTGGATCATGCTCGAGATGCCCTGAGGGGACATCTGACCGACTAGGGTAAGTGTCGAGGACTGCTCCGGTGTGTCGAGAAAACTGAAGTGTCGAGCGAGACGAGTCACGTAAGGGCCAAGATAGATAGGGCCCTTCTTATGGCGTTCAGTCTGATGGCGGAGAGATAGCGCGATGAAGTACGCCAAATCAAAAACATGCCCAGTAACCATTATCCATAAAAAGTAGGCATCATAGGTACTAACAACTCCTATACTCTCTCTCCGTCCTGTCAAAGTGTGAGCTAGTAGGGCCGGAGAGAGATGTGTCGCCTTCGAGCGACTCGCATCATAGTTCGTCAGGCCACCCGTGAGATCAGTCCAACAACGTGAAGGCGAGTGATGAATATGCCTATGAAGCTGAAGAAAGTACTTGGCGCTCATGAACTCCTTTGTGTAGAGTCCTAAAGCAGCACTGAACTCTGGGACACTCATGTGTGGCACCAGCCTGCCAAGGCAAAAGGTGATGGTGCCCGGCTCGTCATGGATTGACATGACCTGCTGGACCGAGAATGTGATGCTGAACTCTAAGGTAAGCTCTGAGTAGGTAGGCTCAATGATGGTGAAAAATCTATCCCACGGGGCTGTAACAATAATAGCGCGCACATTATCAGTGAAAAGAACTTGTTCCAGTGCGGCCCAATCAATGCAGCGACCTAAGTCGAGTGGTCGCTGTCGAAGTAGCTAGTATAGATCCTCCTGGGGGCCCGCCCAAAATCAGAGATAAGGATGGCGAGCTTCGGCATATGCACTTGAGGAGGAGGTCCCACCGGGGCCCTTCTGCTTTTTCGAAGCGGGGACGACTACCTTAGATTTGTCACGCGTGTTCGTCATACTACCTGCAATAACGTGATCAAAGAACTTAGTTTGACGAGCCAACGAAATAGAAATAATCTGAGAAAAGGGAAAAATCTAAAATTAAACTAATAAACAGCATGTTCCTGTTAAACAAAAATTTATACTAAGCAAGAATAATTATAAATAAGTATACTAGCAAGAAGAAGATAAAATATCAACAAAACCAAATAAAAATATTAAATAATATAGTCACTATGAATAAGAAAATGACAACTATCCAAGCTATTTATACTAAATAAGAATCAATATCATCAAATATGGAAAAATAAGAAACACAATAACATATAAAACTAAAGAACTAAAATGACAAAGAATAAACTAATATTGAAATAACATAACAAATAAGAAATAGATAAACTAATAAATATATAAATAAATAAATATTAAATAAAATAAGGACAGGGGTAAAAGAGGACAAAACTGATGGAGAAGAAGGTGGTGACTAGAACTAGGGCGCGGTGGTGGGGTGTGAGCAAGGGGAGATGGGAAGATGAGGGAAGAAAAAGGGAAAGGGAGAGGTTGAGGGTGGGATTGGTGTGGCTGACGTGGATGGAAGGAGTTGGAGTGGTGTGAGGGGTGGCTGGTCTGGTTCTTGGGGTCGGGGTTAGGGATGGGGGAGAGGGAAGAAAATACGGTGAAGGGAGGAGCGGGAAAGAGTGGTGGCCGGAGTGGTAGCTGTTGAATGGAGAGAAAAGCAAAAGGAAATGGAGAAAGGGAGAAAGAAAAGGAAAGAAGGAGGAGGGGTTGGTGGCCGAAATTTGCAGTGTATTTTTGATGGTTGGCGGCTAGGGTGATGGAAGAAGAAGACAAAAGTAAAAAGAAAAGATTAGCTTTTGGGGGTTTTAAATTGGACACGGTCGTGTAAGGCCCGTGTTGGGCCACACGGCCATGTCACACGCCTGTGTGGCTCGAATTCCAGCCCGTGTTCTTCGAGGAAAATAATAGCCCACTCGTCACACGGCCTCAGACACGCCTATATGTTCCAACCGTGTGGTCCACACGGCCGTGTATATTGTTCTTCACTTCTCCCACGCCTATGTGTCCGAACACACGGCCGTGCGCCTCGCCTGTGTGTCCGAACACAAAGCCGTGCGCCTCGCCCATGTAGCTCTTTGACTTGTTTAAAAATTAAAAATTTAGCTCCAGTTTTTACACGGTCTAGGACACGCCCGTGTGGTCCACACGGCCGTGTCACACGCCTGTGTGACCTCTTTTAGCCCTGTCTCTGTCGATTTTTAGAGAATTTAAGTCCTGTTTCCATACGGCCAAGGACATGCCCGTGTGTCCAGGCCGTGTCGGTTACACGGCCATGTCGCCAGGGCATGTAACTCACTGTTTAGCCCTTGTTAGAGCACACGACCTGGGACACGCCCGTGTGCCCAGGCCATGTGGGTCAAAAACCTGCATCTAAACATGAAAAATAGGTAAAAATAAACTAGTTAATACTGTTAGTGCTCGGGTTGCCTCCCTAGAAGCATTTATTTAAAGTCTAAGCTTGACTTACATTAATTTCGCATGGTCACGGTGGTTTGAGGAGTTAAAACTCCTCCTCTTTGCTATCAGTTCTATCAAAATAAGGTTTGAGTCGAGTACTATTTACCTTGAAAGTTCCGAATTCATTATGTGTTACCTCGACTGTACCGTATGGAAAGACATTCAGTACCGTAAAGGGAGTTGGTCTGTCTGCATTAGACTTTGAAGTGACAAATCGAGGGTCCGTTTTATCCAACAGTACCTGATCCCCAACCTTAAATTGATTCGTCCCATTCTTTAAGTTCATCAATATGTCGCTTTGGTTTTGCAACGTGTATTTTTGGCTTCTCCTTGCTATAGGTCCGCCATTCGTCCAGTTCATCGATCTGCAGCATTATTTCTTCATGAACTGTTCTAATGTTGTTACATGAACTAGGACGTGGCTCATTTTTGTTTCTCGAAAGTGTTTCCTGCAAAGAGGGTCGAACCACATGATTAATCTTATTAACTGGATTTATAAAGTCATCTTCATTATTTGATATCTCAATCAAATCACGAGCCTGAAAAGTAATCGCTTCATCACCTGCACTAAGTGTGAGTTCACCTGTACCAACATTAATAATAGTCCTGGCAGTCATTAAAAAGGGTCGCTCTAAGATTAAAGGAACGCCACCGTCCTCTTCCATGTCTAAAACAACAAAGTCTACTGGAAATATGAATTTATCAAGTTTTACTAGTACATCTTCAATAATACCCTTAGGAAATCTAATTGTTTTATCCGCTAGTTGAATACTCATCCTAGTTTGTTTAGGTTTTCCAAGACCTAGTTGCTTAAACTTTTTATAAGGCATTACGTTTATACTTGCCCCTAAATAAGCCAAAGCATTATCAATATTTAAACTACCGATTAAACAAGGAATAGTAAAACTCTTTGGATTTTTTAACTTGTTGGGTAGTTTATTTTGTAGAATTGCTGAGCAAACTGCATTTAATTCACATGCGACGAATCATCTAACTTCCATTTGTTTGGCAGGAGCTCCTTTAAAAATTTAACTGAGTTGGGTATCTGCGAAACAGCTTCAATAAACGGTAAGGTTAAGAAATTTACCGATTTGTTCATCTGTGTAATCTTTCTTTATCGCGTTGAGGTATGATACATGAGGCTTATATTCTTTAATCACCGGCTTTTGTTTCCTGTGGCTCTCATCCACCTTACCTTTACTTACCACACTTTCTTGCCTTGATTCTGGTTTGGACTCAGCTAACCCTTCTTCATATCAAATAGTAATGGCATGGAGTTGCTCTCTTGGATTAGTCTCGGTGTTGCTAGGTAAGCTACCTTGTGGTCTTTCTGACACCAGCTTAGCAAGCTGACCTATTTGATTCTCTAGCCCTTGAATCGACGCTTGCTAATTTTTAAGTGCTGTTTCGGTGTTTTGGAAATGTGTTTCTGACACCAAGATAAATTTCGTTAGCATCTCCTTAAGGTTCGGCTTCTTCTCCTGCTGGTAAGGTGGTTGAAAGCCTGGAGGGGGTTGTGATCTTTGATTGCCTTGACCACCCCTAGAGAAGTTGGGATGGTTCCTCCAACCTGCACTGTAAGTATTACTATAAGGGTTATTCTGAGGTATAGAATTGTTACCGATATAGTTGACTTGTTCATTCGTAGTATTGGAGTTGTAGGCTAGGCATTCTAGATTATTCATTCCACCTCCACTTGTGCCACACTGCATCACCGGATGTACCTGCGTAGAAATACATAAACCTTCAATCTTTTTATTTAAGAGCTCTACCTGGTTTGATAACATGGTGACCGTGTCGAGGTTGAAAACACCAGCGGCTTTTGTCGGCTTTGTCCTCATGACTTGCCACTGAGAATTATTCAATGACATCTCTTCAATTAACTCATAAGCCTCCTCAGGTGTTTTGTTATTTAGGGTACCGCCGGCGGTTGCATCGATCAATTGTCTACTTGAGGAGTTCAAACCATTGTAGAAAATTTGAACCTGTAACCATAAGGGTAACCCATGGTGAGGGCACCTTCTCAATAAGTCCTTACACCTCTCCTATGCATCGAAAAGAGTTTCTAAATCCATTTGCACAAAAGAAGAGATATCATTCCTCAACTTAGTCGTTTTAGCTGGTGAAAAATACTTTAGTAAAAACTTTTCGGTCATTTGTTCCCAAGTAGTGATGGAACCTTGAGGTAACAAGTTCAAACACTGTTTAGCTTTATTCCTCAATGAAAAGGGAAATAACCGAAGGCAAATGGTATCATCAGAAATGCCATTAATTTTGAAAGTGTCACAGTGCTCCAGAAAGTTAGCCAAATGAGTATTTAGATCATCAGCTTACAAACCATCGAGCTGAATAAATTGTTGGATCATCTAAATGGTCTTTGACTTTAGTTTGAAGTTATTTGCAGCAATAGCAGGTCTCACAATACTCGATTCAGCCCCTGCTAGATTGGGCTTAGCATAGTCGTACATAGTACGAGGAGCAGGATTCTGATTCACAGGATTCGCGGCAACCACAAGAGGTAGCGGATTATTCTGATTTTCAGCTATCTCCTCGGTATTATTGGTATGGTCCTCGTACTCTTCCTCTATATACGGTATACTCCGCCTTATTTCTTTACGGTTTCTGCGAGCTGTGCTTTCAATTTCACTGTCAAAAAGTAGAGGTCCTAACGGATTTCTTCTAGTCATAAACTACAAGAACCTACCAGAAGCAAACAAAAGAAAAGTTAGTAATTAAAAATAAAACAAAAATAAAAATAAAATGCAATAAAATAAAAAAAATGGCTAAAGTAATAAAAATCAAGCGTTCTTAATATCTTAGTCCCCGGCAACGGCACCAAAACTTGTTGATCATTTTTTCATTCACTAAACTAGACTACGATCACAACTAAGGCAAGTGCACCTAATCGAATGGTAGTATAGCTATGGTGAGTCCAGAATATCGTATCCATAAGGACTAAAAGTACTCGTATTAACTATCTCTCTATTATTTAGCCTAAAATAAATGGGATTTGTTTTAATCTAAAATTAACTAAACTAATTAACTAATTAACGCGACAGAGTGTGAAGAAAATAATCGAATATACCAATGATAAAGACAATACCCGAGGAAGAATCCACCTAGACTTCACTTATTATTCTGACTCTGAATCAAACGATTTATTCACTTGTCTTGATCTGTAGAAATCCCTAAATTATGTTAATATATCTTTCGAGACTAAGAATAACTGACTCTAGGTTGATTAATTGAAATCTCTTTCTAATTAAAACCCCTATCGTCGCATTAACTCGATCTATGGATTCCCCTATTAGATTTGACTCTAATCCTGCAGATTTATGTCGTCCTATTTCTATGATTGCATGCAACTCCGCTTAATTATGCTAGATCTATTCTTAAACAGTGACTTTTGCTCCATTGAATAAGATTATCAAACTTGGAATAATATCTTGAAAATATTAAAACAAGGATTAAGAACACATAATTAAGAACAAGAATAAATATTTATCGTGTAATTCAGATAATTAAATAATAAGATCCATCGTAGGTTTCATCCTCCCTAGGTATTTAGGGAGTTTAGTTCATAATGTAAAAGGAAGACATCTCAAATTTAGAAAAACAACAAGACATAAAAAACCCAAATAAACTTCGAGAGAAATTTGAATGGAGATCTTCAATCTTGAAGTGGATCTTCTTCTGAGATGATTCCAACGGCTTCCTTTGAGTAATGTCTGCATTCTGCTTGTGTTTCCCCTTAGGTCTTCTTCTAGTGTGTTTTTATAGACTTTAGAATGCTCAGAAACCCTAAAAATTGGCTTTTTATGCGTTTTTGGGAAACAGGGGCTATATCGACACGGGCTGCCACATAGGCGTGTGGCGAGCCAGTGCGTCTCACAAGGGGCGTGTGGTCAGCCCGTGTGAAAATGGTCTTAGCTGTGTGGGTCCTCAAATCAGCCCGTTTTGTCCATTTTTGGCCCGTTTTCTGCTCCTTTTGTTCCCTTATGCTCTCCTAAGTATAAAACATGAAATTAAAGGATTTAGAGCATCAAATTCATTAAATTAAATAATAAATCATCCAAAAACATGTTAAGCATGGGATTAAAATGTGTTACTTTTATGGTTTATCAACACTATTTAATTACAGTACTTAAGTAATGAATTTTTGTTTAATGGACCTTATTAATTTCACACCTTTTAATATTTCAAATTCACCACACATGTATATTATGCATACTCAATACCGCTTTACATTATATCCAAAATCTTTTATCACTAAAACATTTTTAGATGAAAGAGGATTTGGGTTAAAACATCATTAAGAACAAAATTACCGAAAAAAGAAAAGAGAAAAACATAAACTTGAGCTGTTTCGATACGGTGCTGAGCAAGAAAAACTGATGAACAAACAATTTTTAGGAAAGTACCATGAAATGATGAAGAATGATGGTTTAATCGGGGATCAGAGACGGGTGAGGGACGACCAAATGGGAAAGGGATTTCAATTTTTAAAAACTAATGAGTGATGAAGAAGAAGATGGTTTAGTTTAGGGATTTTTAGAATTTAGGGGCAAAGGGTGTTGCTGGGGCAGACCGGGAGGGAGAATAAAAGGATCTATTTTAGGGGAAGTAAAAGGGGTAAAAATGTAAAATACCTAAACTAAATAATTATATAAATTTAAATTTAAAAATAATATAGTTTGGCATTTGATTAACTCGAACTAGTCGAGTTATTTGAATTCGAAAACTCAAGTAGACTTAAACTTGAAATTTGAAAAAAAAATTGAATTGATTCGATCAATTTGATTCGAATAATTTAAAATTCAATTTTTTTTAATTTTTTTGAGTCAAAAAGAATTTTGCTCATCCTTAAATGTGTCAATAGGATTGAAAATGGAACATTTTGTAAGATATAAAGTGTAATGGCAAATTGCAATAATAGAATGATTGGTAGCTCGTAGGGCTTTTATGAATTTGTATTATTAAATGTTGAATGTATGTGAAATTAACATAATAGGACATAATTATTCATATTGAGAATCTCATATTGAACTTAAGAGTGTGAACTCTTAAATTGAAATGTAAATAATTGCCCAATGAATGCTTATTTATTAATATGAAATGTTAATACCACCTTGAGATGTATCAAGTGCAAATGTGTAAGCATAAGTTCAATGATGAATGTATGAATTAGTATGAAATGATATCTCTCTGTGTGTGTAACTAACAGTGTTTTATAAATAGAATTGAATTGCTAATTAAAGTTTTCTCTTGTAAACTTAGAGAAGTAGTTAGGATATTATTGGCATGCCAATAGTGATTAGATATGAAGTTTGATAAACTGTAATTTATGCATATTTTTACCCCATGCTTGGCATATTTATGGATGATTTCTCCTTGATTTTAGTGAATTTGATGCTCCTAATCCTTTAATTTCATGTTTTATATTTAGGTGAGCATAGGAAGGCGAAAAAAGCAAGAAACAGGCCAAAAAGGACCAAATGGGCTTAAAATAGTGTTTCACGCGGCCTAAACACTTCTACACAGGTGATCCACATGCCCGTGTGAGTCACACGGGAAGGCCACATGCCCGTGTGACATGGTCATGTTGACTAATAATGAACTCAGTATTACACACGGCTTGAGCACCTTCACACGGACGTGGCACACGGCCGTGTCCCTGTTGAGCCCAAGTCTAATTCTACTCAGAAAAGGCTTATTTTGGGTTATTTGGGGCATTCCAAAGTTTATAAAAACACCCTAGAAGAGGATTAGAGGGACGCGCAGAGCAGAACTCAGAAAACACTCGAAGAAAGCCATTGGAATCAGCTCGGAAGCAAGATTACATCAAGACTGAAGATCTCCTTTCAATTTCTACTGAAGTTTTTGGGTTTCTTTATGTTTTGTTGTTTCCCTAATTTTGAGATGCTTTTCTCCATTATTATGAACTAAAATCCCTAAATACCTAAGGGAGATGAAACCTATGATGAATCTTATTATTCTTTGATTTATATGGTAAATATTTGTTCTTATTCTTAATTGTGAGTTTTAATCCTTGTTTTAATATTCTAGGATATTAATTCAGGTTTTTGATGTGCTTATTTAGTGAAGCAAAAGTCCCTGTTTAAGAGTCGATCATTCAAAATTAAGCGGAGTTGAATGCAATCCTAGAGATAGGACGACGTAAATTTGCCGAATTAGAGTCAAATCTAATAGGGGAATCCATAAATCGATTTAACGCGACAATAGGGGTTTTAATTAGAAAGAGATTTTAATTAATCAACCTAGAGTCAGTTGTTTCTAGTCTTGAACGAGATAGTAACATAAATTAGGGATTTCTACGGAATAAGTCAAATGAATAAATTGTCTAGGTCAAAGGTAATAAGTGAAGTCTAGGTGGATTCTTCATTGGTTATTGTTTTCCCCATCAGTTTTCCTAAAGTTTTTTCCAACTTTTGTCTCTGCCGCGTTAATTAGTTAATTAGGTTAGTTAAATTTTAGGTTAAAGCAATTTCTTTTTATTTCTAGGATAAATAATTGAAAGAGAGTAACTACTAGTACTCTTAGTCCTCGTGGATACGATATTTTCGGTCTCACCAGAACTATACTATTGTTCGATAGGTGCGCTTGCCTTAAGTCGAATTTTTAATTAGTTGCACGACCATCAAGTTTTTGGCGTCGTTGCCGGGGACTAAAATATTAGGAACACTTAATTTTTATTACTTTAGCTAATATTTTTTACTTTTATTTACTTTTTTTTGTTTTTATTTTTATTTACTAAATTTTTTTTTATTTTCTTCTGGTAGGTTTTCATAATTTATGACTAGAAGAAACTACCGGGACCTTTACTTTTTGACAGTGAGATCAAAAGCACAACTCGTAGAAATCGAAGAGAAATAAGACGAAGCCTACAAGACATAGAGCAAGGGCAAGAGGAAGATATCCATACTACAAACAAGGAGATGGCTGATAATCAGAATAATCCGCTACCTCCTGCGATTGTTGTAAATCCAGTAGAACAAAATCATGCTCCGCGTACTATGTATGATTATTCTAAACCTAGTTTAACATGAACTGAATCGATTATAGTTAGACCTACTGTTGCTGCAAACAATTTTGAACTGAAACCTAACACAATTCAAATGATACAATAATTTGTTCAGTTTGATGGTTTACAGGACGAGGATCCAAACACTCATTTAGCGAATTTTCTGGAACTCTGCGACACTTTTAAAATCAATGGCATTTTTGATGATGCTATTCATCTTTAGTTATTTCCCTTTTCATTGAGGAATAAAGCTAAACAGTGGTTGAACTCGTTACCATGAGGGTCAATCACTACGTGGGAACAAATGACCGAAAAATTTTTACTTAAATATTTTCCGTTGGCTCAAACTGCTAAATTGAGGAATCATATATCTTCTTTTGTGCAGATGGATCTGGAAACTCTTTATGATGCATGGGAGAGATACAAGGACTCATTAAGAAGGTACCCTCACTATGGGTTACTTCTATGGTTACAGGTTCAGACTTTTTACAACGGTGTGAACCCCTCAACTAGGCAACTTATCGACGCAGCCGCCAGTGGAACTTTAAACAACAAAACACCTGAAGAGGCTTACGAATTTATTGAAGAAATGTCATTGAATAACTATTAGTGGCAAGTCATGAGAACAAAACCAACAAAAGCTGCTGGTGTTTTCAACCTCGACGCAGTTACTATGCTATATAACCAGGTAGAACTTTTAAATAAAAAGATTAACGGTTTGTATGGTTCTACTCAGGTACATCCAGTGATGAGGTGTGATTCAAGTGGAGGAGGGATACACAACACAGATTATCCAACCTTGAACCATAGCACCGAGGAGAAACAAGTTCAATATATAGGTAATAATAATCCTAGACCTCAAAATAACCCATACAGTAACACTTATAATGCAGGTTGGTGGAACCATCCTAACTTCTCGTGGGGTGGTCAAGAAAATGAAAGGCTACAACATCCTCCGGGATTTCAACAACCACTTTACCAGTACGAAAAGAAGCTGAACCTTGAAGAGATGCTAACAAAATTTATCGCGGTATCCGAAACACATTTCGAAAACACCGAGACAGCTCTAAAAAATCAGCAAGCATCAATTCAAGAGCTCGAGAATCAAATAGGTCAGTTGGCAAAGCTGATTTCCGAATGACTACAAGGCAGCTTGCTGAGCAATACTGAAACTAACCCAAGGGAGCAACTTAATACGATTACTGTTTGAGATGATGAAGGGTTAGTTGAACCAGAACCAGAACCGAGGCAAGGACTTGTGGTAAGTAAGGGTAAGGATGAGGTGGACCATAGTGAGCAAAAATCGGTAAGTAAAGAATACAAACCTCGTGTGCCATATCCCAGTGCGGTAAAAAAAGACCACACGGACGAACAATTTGGTAAATTCCTTAAATTATTAAAGAAATTACACATTAACTTACCGCTTATTGAAGCTCTTTCGTAGATGCCAAACGCAGTTAAATTTTTAAAAGAACTTTTAGCAAATAAGCGAAAGCTGGATGAGGCATCGCATGTGGAATTAAATGCAGTTTGCTCAGCCATTCTACAGAATAAGCTACCCAGCAAGTTGAAAGATTTAGGGAGTTTTACGATCCCTTGCTTAATTGGTAGTCTAAATGTTAACAACGTCTTGGCTGATTTAGGGGCGAGCATTAATGTCATGCCTTACAAAATGTTTAAACAACTAGGTCTAGGGAAATCCAAACAAAGTAGGATGAGCATTCAATTGGCAGATAAAACAATTAGATTTCCTAGTGGTATCATTGAAGACATACTTGTCAAAATCGATAAATTTAATATTCCCAATTGATTTTGTTGTTCTAGACATGGAAGAGGATAGTGACGTGCCTTTAATTTTAGGACGACCCTTTTTAGCAACTGCTAGAACTATCATTGACATTGGCACAGGTGAATTGACACTTCGTGTAGGCGATGACACGATTACTCTCCAAGCTCATGATTCTGCTAAAATATCTAGTAATCGAGATGATTCGGTTAATTTAAATAGTATTACAACTCAAACTTCTTTACAGGAATCCACTGGGAAGAACGTGATGGAGCTTCATTCTAATCTATGCCACAAAAATAGAGCGACGCACAAAGAATGAAGGCTTCAGATCGATGAACTAGATGAATGGCGGACACAGGTCAAGGAGAAACTAAAAACACACGAAAAATCAAAGCAACACCACGAGGAGCGCAGGGATGAAACAAAGCAAATTAAAGTTGGGGATAAAGTATTGTTGGATGAAAAGGACCCCTACATTGCTACTTCAGAGCTTAATACGAACAGAGCGACCCCTTTCACGGTACTGAATGTTTTCTCATACGGTACAATCGAGGTAAATCGTCCTAAATTCGGCACCTTTAAGGTAAATATTTCTCGACTTAAACTTTATGCGAATAATAGAACTGATAGTGAGAAAGAGGAGTCTCGACTCCGTGATCTACTGTAATCATGCGAATGATAGGTAAGTCGAGCTTAGACTTTAAATAAGCGCTTCTTGGGAGGCAACCTGAGCACTAACACTACTAACTAGTTTTTTTTTTTACTATTTTTAATGTTTTTGTGTAGGTACAGTAGCCCACACGGCTTGGACAAACGAGCGTGTCCTTGGTTGTGTGAAAACAGGGTTAAAAATTCCCCAAGTATCGAGCCAAACGGCCATGACGTCGATCCACACGGCCATGCGACACTGCTGTGTGAAGCACACGGCCTGGACACACGGGCGTGTACTAGGCCGTGTGAAAACTAGAGATAACTTTTTAAATTTTAAATAGGTCAGAGAGCCACACGGGCGAGGCACACGGCCGTGTGTTCAGACATACGGGCGTGCGAGATACCACACGGGCATGGGAGAAGCGAACCACATCACATACGGTCGTGCGATACGACCGTGTGAACCACACGGCTGGGACACACGGGCGTGTCCATAGGCCGTGTGACAATTGGGCATTCAATTTTTGCGATAAACATGGGCTGGACGTGAACCACACGGGCGTGTGACACGGCCGTGTGGCCCAACACGTGCCTCACACGATCGTGTCCCCTTTAAAACCCTCAAACCCTATTTTTATTTTTTCCCTCTTCTTCCCCAAAATCCCCTATCCCTAGTCGTCGACTATCACCAGCACTCCCACTGACAGCCATCGCCGCTCGTCCCGAGACCCAAACTAGCCCTATCCCTTCCCTCAACCCCTCTCTTATCTCGCGCGCGCACACTCCCTTTTTCCCACGCCCTTTTTCTCCTCGAGCACCCACAAACTCGACCCCAAACGTCGACCCTCTAGCCGCACACCCCACGCCCCTCTCAACCTCCTGTACTAGGTCACCACCGTCTATATCTCTAACCATAACCGTACCAGTCGGTTTCCTCATGTTCTTTATTTCTTTTACTTTATTTTTTCAGCTTATTTCATTTTATTTATTTATTAATTCTTGAAACTTTTGTCATTTTCTATTGATTTTGTTAGTTTTATTCTTATTTATTCGTTTTATTTATTTTCTGCTTCTTGGTATTCATAATCAGTGCTTTTGGATATTAGTGGCTTTGGTTAATAGTTGGTTAAGTAAGGTTATTTCTTTTTCATTTGTCTCTTCATCACGTTGTCCTATTTATTTAATATTTCTCTTACTATTGTTAATTAGCTTATTAGGATTCATGGGTGCATATTAGTGCATTTTGGAATAGATCATATAGATTAGCTAATTTTATCATACCCGGGTCTATCATATTTGGTCTTATTCACATCTTATTCAGAGAAATCTTCGACGTATTTGATTGTTAATATTGTTGTCTTGCCTTTACTGATATTTGAATAATCTACTTTTGCAGGCACATTATGACCAACACACGAGGCAAGAAGACTGCCGTTCCCGCCTCAAAAAAGTGGAAGGGTCCTGACGCAACTTCCTCGAGTGCCTCTAACAAAGCTCGCCACCCTCTACTTCGGTTCTCGTCAGGCCCACAGGAAGACTTGTTCCAGGTTCTTCGAGTACGACCATTGGGGGTGAGCCGTTGTATTGATTGGGCCACTTTGGAGCAGGCTCAACTTGCTCACCTCGTTCGATTCTATCTCGATACCACGCTATGGGATCAGTTCTTTGCGATCATCGAGCCCACATATTCAGAGTTGGCATTGTAGTTCTGCACTACGTTCCACCTACAGCACGTGATGAGCACACATGACGAGGCTGGTACTATCGTTTTCAGACTTGGTGGACTTGTCAGACATATGAGTGTGCCCGAATTTGGAGCTGCTTTGGGCCTCTACACGAAGGAGTTCATGTCTGTTGAGAACTTCCTCCAGCTTCATCGACACATTCATCATTCCTCTTCATGCTGTTGGACCGATCTCACAGGTGGCCAGATTATATATGACGCGAGTCGCTCGAAGGCGACTGCTCTCCCTCCAGTACTTCACTACATTCATGCCATCTTGGCTCATAATTTGACTGGGAGGAGAGAGAGCACTGGAGTAGTTAGCACCACTGACGCAAACTTCTTATGAAGCATGGCGACTGGCCATGTGTTTGACTTAGCATATTTCATCGCCCTCACTTTTCGCCACTAGACGGATCGCCATAAGAGGGGCCTCATCTGCCTTGGCCCTTACGTGACTCGCTTCGCTCGACATTTTGGCCTCTTCGACACTCTAGAGATGTCCGCGACACTCACACTAGTCGGCCAGATGTCTCCTCAGAGAATTTCTAGCATGATTCACATGAGGATGATAGAGCGACGCCGTGGATTCGACCCCCCTCAGTACAGACTTGTCCAATCTGATGACCAGGATGAGCCAGAGGACATTACTGATGATGTTTCTCCCCTTCACGAGGATCCACCACAGCCACCACCATCGAGCCATCAACATACTCCCTCCACTGCGAGCTTTCGAGGAGTGTCATTCGAGGAGTTTACTGATTTTCGTCAACACTTACGCAGAGGTTCGACAGTCTTGATGTGAAGTTCGACAGTATCGACGAGACTTTGCAACAGATTTTTGAGCACCTCCATATCGCTCCTCCAGCACCACCGGCTCACGACACCGACGATGAGGACCTTTGAGTCCATTTATTTATTTTATTTTTACTTTTATTTTTATTTTTATTTTTATTTTTATTTTTATCTTTCTTTTATTTTTTTTTGAAAACTTATGTTTTTATATTTTGAACTATGCTAATCTTAATGGTTATTATCGAGTAAACCTTAATTCCCTTCCACAGTGGTGTTTATTTTCTTATTAGTAACTCAGAATCAAGCCTTTCATTGGTCATATCTACAAATCCAAATTTCTTATTATTCCAAGGATTCCATCCAAAATTCAGAGCGGTTTAAGCTTCTCCCTCTCTTGATATTATGCTTATATTGTTATTATATATCTTTGTACATTGAGGACAATGTACATCTTAAGTATGGGGAGGTTATTTACATGATTACCAGAAAATCCCTGAATTTTTATCTTCTTCTCAAATAATTTTCTCATATCAATTTTAGAGTGAATTCTGATTGATTTATAATTTTTATTGATATGTTTTGAATTAAATTATAGGTAATTGTGCATTGATTGTTTAAACTTTGAGACATTAGAGAATCAAGCATGATAAGTTGAAACTTTTGAGAATTAAAATTTCTAGGATGTTTCCCTGAATTGAGGTATTATCTTGAAGTTTTGAATTTACAAGATTGACATCAAATACCCATAATTTTTGTGGGACTTTGAGCCTTTTAGAGCATATAACCTTCTTTCTCATTTATTTTATTGGTTATGAGTGTGTCAACATTGATTTGTTATTCTAGAACTTGCATCGATTATACATGTCGAGACCACACCTTTGATTTGATATACTAAAATGATAAAGGCACTTAGGTTTTAACCCATTTACCCCATAAAAAGCTTACCCACATAATTGACCCCTAGTGAACCCTTTTGGGCCTTAACCTTTATTTCTTGATTTTTTCCCTTAATAATAACCCATAATTTAACCCTTTTTGATTCATTAAGAATTTCTCCCTTTTCATTGACTTATTTTTATCGGGATTTGATTTAATTAGTTACCTAACTATTTTCGTTCATTAAAGTTGCTGAATTTTTCCTTATGATGTATTCTCCATTATTTGTTCTTATTCTTAAAAAAAAACCCGTATATTTATTCATTCAGTTCCATATTGTCTAAAGAGCTTGGATAAGTTAAAGTTGTTATATTGAGAAAAAGCTCACATTAGATAGTTCAAATTTTGGCACTTCTTTGTAATTCAACACTTAGCTTCATTCTTCTAAGTTAGGTAATCTATTTAAATTAATCTCGATTCTTACCCTCTTTTTCAGCCTTTATCCACGCCTTTAACCCAAGCCCCATTACAACCCTGCTAAAGACCTTTTGATTTGTGTATCATCTCATTTATAGTGGTGGAGATTTGATTTTCATGTAAGCTTATGGTAATAACTTTTCATGTTTGACTATTGAGTGCTTAGTTGTTAAACCTTAAACACTTTTAGTGATTTGAGTGAATATTGAGTGAGGATGTCAACCCTTATCGATTTGGAATTAAAGATAATTACTTAGATAAATGGGGATGCCTATAATTTTATGATTAAAATGCTCAACTTTGATTATTTGAAACTTTAATGTTCTTTTACTTAAATTCTCAATGTGTGATTGCTTGTAGATTATTTTGAAACATTATTTATGAGAATTATAAGTTGAAAAGGGTTTATTTTAATTGCAAGTTGAGGATTTTGCTTGAGGACAAGAAAATGCTTAAGTGTGGGGATATTTGATAAACCGTAATTTATACATATTTTTACCCTATGCTTGGCATATATGGATGATTTCTCCTTGATTTTAGTGAATTTGATGCTCCTAATCCTTTAATTTCATGTTTTATATTTAGGTGAGCATAGGAAGGCGAAAAGAGCAAGAAACGGGCCAAAAACGGACCAAATGGGCTTAAAACAGTGTTTCACACAGCCTAAGCACTTCCACACGGGTGATCCACACGCCCGTGTGAGTCACACGGAAAGGCCACACGCCCGTTATTTTGGGCATTCCAAAGTCTATAAAAACACCCTAGAAGAGGATTAGAGGGACGCGCTGAGCAGAACTCAGAAAACACTCGAAGAAAGCCATTGGAATCAGCTCGGAAGCAGGATTAGATCAAGACTGAATATCTCCTTTCAATTTCTATCGAAGTTTTTGGGTTTCTTTATGTTTTGTTGTTTCCTTAATTTTGAGAAGGTTTTCCCCATTATTATGAACTAAACTCCCTAAATACCTAAGGGAGATGAAACCTATGATGAATCTTATTATTCTTTGATTTACATGATAAATATTTGTTCTTATTCTTAATTGTGAGTTTTAATCCTTGTTTTAATATTCTAGGATATTAATTCAGGTTTTTGATGTGCTTATTCAGTGGAGCAAAAGTCCCTGTTTAAGAGTAGATCATTCAAAATTAAATGGAGTTGAATGCAATCCTAGAGATGGGACGACGTAAATTTGCCGAATTAGAGTCAAATTTAATAGGGGAATCCATAAATCGAGTTAATGCGACAATAGGAGTTTTAATTAGAAAGAGATTTCAATTAATCAACCTTGAGTCAGTTGTTTCTAGTCTCGAGAAAGATGGTAACATAAATTAGGGATTTCTACAGAATAAGTCAAATGAATAAATTGTCTAGGCAAAGGTAATAAGTGAAGTCTAGGTGGATTCTTCCTTGGGTATCGTTTTCCCCATCGATTTTCCTAAAGTCTTTTCCAAATTTTGTCTCTGTCGCGTTAATTAGTTAATTAGGTTAGTTAAATTTAAGGTTAAAACAATTTCTCTTTATTTCTAGGCTAAATAATAGAAAGAGAGTAACTACTAGTACTCCTAGTCCTCGTGGATACGATATTTCCGGTCTCACCAGAACTATATTATTTTTCGATAGGTACGCTTGCCTTAAGTCAAATTTTTAGTTAGTTAGACGACCATCAAAGTTTCATTTTTGGGCCTGGAGTTTTGTTTTGACTTGAAACTCTATTTTGACTTGGACTTCTATACTTATTTAGTGATATGTTGGTCTGTGTGTGTAACTAAGAGTGTTTTATAAATAGAATTGAATTGCTAATTAAACTTTGCTCTTGTAAACTTAGAGGAGTAGTTAGGATAATATTGACATGCCAACAGGGGTTAGATATGAAGTTTCATTTTTGGGCCTAGAGTTTTGTTTTGACTTGAAACTCTATTTTGACTTGGAGTTCTGTACTTATTTGGTGATATGTTGGGTTCTGGAGTTATATGATGATACTTGGAGTTCTGATGTATTATCTATTGGTTGGGAAAGTTAAGTGAACCATTAGGGCATGCACTATTGGAAAAAATTCGGTTTGGAAATTTTTTTCTTTTAAAATGAAAAATTAAAATTCTAGAAATCGATCTGGTTTGTGATATTTATAGAAATAAACCCTAGACTGAAATTGTACCTATGTTTTAGATAGACGGATCCTTGTTGTTCGTGACTTTCAATCAAACGATCTTCTCCATATTCTCGTACCACGAACTGCTTCGAGTGTGGACTCGAACCAATTGAATCAAAACACTAAACTATAAATTCTTTTTTTTATATGGGAAAAAAAATTCTCTTCTTAAATAGAATCTGATAGAATCGTTATTCTAGAAAATATATTTAATTCTAAAAGAATAAAAGTCTCTCTATTTTCGGCCAGAATAGTGATATCTTAAAGTTGTGTAAATTACCTTACTGGTGTCATCTATTTATAGGGAGAGATGATAGAATTGTTGTTGAAATAGAGAAGTTTATTTAAACTAGAAAAAATGAAATCCTTCTCTAATTAGGAGTATAGGTGGTGGCAACCCTAGTTACTATTAACAAAGGTTAGCCGTCCACCCTATTCACATAAGGGGCTTTTGGGCCTCTTCCACATTGGGTCCAATTACAAGTACTTCTCGGGCTTTTAACCCAATATTTTATAATTTGATCCAACCTAATATTTTTTTCTATTTCCCAAAATAAACTTCAATAAATATATATCGAATAATTTTCTCATCATAATTTTACCGATGACGATTTTACGTCTAGAAAAATTATGATGATTTACCCTTGGTAAAATTTCAAGAAAATATATTTAATATTGAATCTTTTAACTTGTTCACTATGATCGAATGATTTATTTCATTTTTGGGATTTAAAATAGCTAAAAAATATAAGCTCATTCTTCTGATCATTTTTGAGAAATCTATGTTCATTACCATTTCCATTTTGAGAAAACCACATTCATTTCAAAATGATTCCATTTCTCCATTTCGGAGAAAACCATAACCATTTTGAATGTTTTTCATTTCTCGATTTCTATTCATTCTATTCATTTTGATGCAACATGCTCTTCATTTCTGGCTTCAATGAGTTAGCGGAGGGATCGATTGGACATATCAATTTAGGCTCAAATAATTTATAATTAAGTTCCAACGTTACGCCTATTAATTATAAACTCATTAAGTCACAAAGTCATTCCACTATAGTATCGTAACTGAGATGTCCCCAATGACATACCATTATGAAAGCAACTCGATTAGTGCTCGTCCAATGACCTTGTCATAAGTGTGTTACCTTCATTGGATATCCTTAATCTTTTTGGGATAATATCCGTTCTCCTAGAATGATCCTATTTTATCTTATGGTAACCATTACATCTTCTTTCATGAAAAGTTAATCACTATCAAATAGTGATCAAGTCATCCATCACAAAGATGAACGACATGTGATCATGTTTTCTTTTCATCAACCATGTAATGCCAATGAGAGGATACCATTTATCCATGTTTTGGGCTATGAATTCTAGTGTTGTGAATGACGCTACATACTGCAGAAGTTGTACACCCAATGCACCAGCTTACGGTTCCTTATCCATTCAAACTCATTACATCAAAGTGTACGAGTAACTTTGTAACACCTTAAATCCAAATCCGTCGCCAGATTAGGGTTACAGAGCATTACCAAACAACCAGAACATTTAACATACATTTTATATATAATCATAAACATACTAATCCAATTCATTTACATGCATATCGTCCCTAAATCAAGCCTTCGAGGCCTTAAAAAAAACCTCAGAAACAATTCGGAACTCATTTGAAAACATTTGGAAAGTTTAAGGAAAAGTTAAAAAAATTTTACTATAGTGGTCACACGGTCTTATGACTCACACGGTTGAGAGACTCGCTGGTGTCTCAAGCCGTGTAACCTTTAAACTAGGGACACACGGTCGTGTCTTAGCCCGTCCTCACCCATGTAACTTATTGAATAGGGTTACACGGCCGAGTCACACGCCTGTGTCTCTGACCGTGTGAACCTAAAATGTACCTTAAATAACAAGTTTAGCATTTCAAGCTTACTTGGGCCTTAAGCAATTCAAATACCAACAATTTAACCTATTCAAAATACGATTAAACATACTCAAAACATGCCAAAACAATCATCCTAAGTGCCTAACCAATGTATCCTCATTGGTACCACATTTTATATCATCAAAACACATCAACAATACATCATCCAAATCAAAGTTTAAAGTATGTCGAAATCACTCAATTTAGCCTAACATAAAGCTACTTAAGACATCAAGCTTTAAGTTTCATACACATCTCAAGCCTTTAGTCAAAACGCATACTAACATTTAGCTTCAAACATATTCATATACTTATAACTCAATTTACAACACATTCACAAAACAACTAACAACCAAAGACATCCTAGGTACATGCCATTACAAAATTAAACATCACCACACTTGAGATCGGGATTGTTGTTGGATGCTGAGTCGGTGATCAAAAGAGAGTACCTAACCTGCGCACAAAAAAAAAATCAAACGCTGAGTAAAACTTAGTGATATTTTTATAATCTGAACATTTTAAGTCATGATATGATGCATGATTGCTCAATTTGAATTATGCCATCATACTACTATCTAAACATACAATTACAATATATCACCATTTCAATTTCATGCATTTTATCACATTATTTCATGCCACACTCAATTTTCATAAGTATTCACATTTAATTGGTTTGAACGTATATACCAATTCACATCATTTGCTATATAAATAGCTTTGCATAGATCAATCAACAATTTACTTATATTTTGGCACAAACCAATCCACATTAAGCAAACTTCACTTATTCGAATAACCACAAGTATATCCGAAGCATTTGAATTTATTTCACAACTTTAATAATCTAACTTAAGAATATATCATATCTTCTAATGAATAATTGTATATACATAAGTAAATATAATATTTTTTAGTAATACCTATAAACATTATTCTTAGATGATTCATAAAAGCTTGCTGTATAGTCCAGTTGATACACAACACTAGGTGCCTAGCAGATAATCTGCCAAAGAGATTGCGCCCAGCGCTAGTCGGATAAACCTACAAATGTGTGCCCAGCACTAGTTAGATAAACTAACGAAGGTTGTGCCCAGAGCTAGCTGGATATGCTAAGCCCAACTCTAGTTGGATAAACCACTGATATTTGCGCCCAGTGCTAGTCGAATAAACCGACGAATGTACGTCTAGCGCTAGTTGGATAAACCTACGAATGTGTGCCTTGAACTTGTCTGATAAACTGACGAAAGTTGCACCCAATGCTAGTCGAATAAATCGAAGAATAATTAGTGAGCCCGGCTCTAGTTGGATGAACCAACTATATTTGCACCCAGCCCTAATCGAACGAATCGACGATGTTAATTACTTATTTGCAAGTCCATAATTTTTACTTTTCATAACTCAATATCAAATTTCATAATTTAATAACACTTATACTCCAATTATCTACTAATCATACATTAATTTATTCCATAATGTCACATTCCATAAACCTCCATTCAATTGAATTAACTTATACATCCAGAAACTTCCATTCAATTTAATTAACAATTACATTAGGAATATATTAAGGCATCAAGTAGTAATTAGATTAATTAAAATAATTTATAAAGTTTGAGTTTGGGGACTACGAACTTACCTAAAACCATATACGATTATTTCGCAACCTTCTCTTTTCCTCGATTTACAATCGATCTCCTTGTTTCACGATCAAAACATAATAAATTAATTTATTAACTAATTCAAATTCCATATCAAGTTCAAATTCAAACCATTCTACCATTTGATTACATTTTTACTTATTTGCACTCAATATTTACCCTCGACACAATTAAATCCTCAATTATAAACCATATTATTTAATTAAAATCAAGAAAAACCCATTTCAACCAATTATTCCACAAGGTCCAAAACAACTCATACTTTTAATTAATTCAAAATTTAATCCTTGAATTTACCATTTCCATAATTAACCAAATATACATGCAAGTTATTAACAGTCACTAAATTCTTGAATTTTATAACTTAACACCATGCTAATTTAATTTATAGCATTAAACTCCTTGAAAGTTAATACTAACAAAACTCATGGTACAAAATATTTTAATTACTCACTAAACTTAGTAAATCAACTCAAATTTCCAGCACAAAGAACAATCCACCACAACAGTCCCTAGACTTCACAAAATTAACAATTTAACCCCTAATTCTATCAAAACAACTTCAAATATTAAAGTTTTTCAACAATGACAACTTCTACAAATATCATAATTTCTCTAAATTTCCACATGGGTAATCTACTACATAATTTTAAGGTTCCAAAAATATAAAGTTTAATTGAAAATAATCAAATCATCCCAACAAAATTAAGCTTAAAAAATGACACTTAAAAGCCGAATGGTGCTAGCCTTTCTTCTTCCCAAATCGGCATGTAAGAGATGAAGCTTTAATTTTTTTTTTCCCTTTTTCTTTTCCCACTACTCTATTTGTTTCTTTTATTTTATTCCTATTTTCATTTCATTTTCATTTTTATTATAACTTAACATAATTACTAATTTAAGCATTATTATACAATTAACATATATTACATATCTATATATAATTCCCTCGTAATTATCCACTAACCAAAACTCATCAAATTAATGGACTATTTATTTAAATAGTCCTTGATTCTAATCCCACTTTGAAATTTAATACTAATTACTAATTTATCACTCACTTAATTTAATCATTGTACTAATTAAACACTAATAATTAAAATTATCAAACTAACATTCAACTTGTTTCTAAAATAACTCTGTTACGAGCCTGGTTTACGAAAATGAGGTCCCGATACCTCAATTTTTGAAACCACCAACTTTAGGACCGATACACTTGTACCTTATCTATCTTTCAAATAACCAAAATTATTAGACCAAACTTTAATATAATACTATAATATTCTCATAAATATTAATAAATAATATTCACTGATCCTATCATCGAAAAATAGTATTCCGAAACCATCATTTCTGACTCCACTGACTTTTGGGTCATTACAAACTTATACATAGTCCGTTATCCATTCAGGATTTAGGTATGCCACACTATGAACGTCACAAGTGAATAAATCCATAAACAAATTTAGGATCTATTCTTCTTAGGTCCAGTCCGATGTACTGTTAGTCCATTTTGTCAAATCTGTGTCTCTACTTTCTAGAAGTCATCCGCTCAGATGCCCAAGACAAAGCATCTCCCCAGTTGGACTTGATAGACAACATATTAGTCTTTCAATCTGTTTGCTCATTTCCAATTACACTAAAGACATGTTTAGGTTCGTCTACTAATTCAAGCTATCTTTCCCTATTACGATCCGACCACGTAATACTGCTTAGTATTAGTTTAAACATTAGACAACCAATGAGAAACATTTGTTTCATTTTTCTTTGCGTGTAAAAACCATTTGAGGACAATCAATAAACTTATAGTAATGTAATTAATGAAAAAATTACAAGTTTACAAACGAATATACTACACTCATGGCACCAGATCCAACACCTATTATATGCATATGACAGTTCAATTTGATTTTTTAAATGTTCCCTAAAGTTTCTGTAACACCCCTAACCCCTCACCGTTAACGGATTAAGGTCACGAGCATTACTAATAAATCAATCATCATTAAAATGCAAGCTATTTTATTCAAATCACTGTAAAAATTATCCATATAGTCCTAAATACGAGTTTACAAGTCCCTAAAACTGATTTATGAACTAACATGGGCTAATTTGAAATAATTTTAGAAGTTTAGGGTGAAATCACAAAATGCCTAGAAATAGGGGACACACAGCCGTGTGGAATACCCCAGGCTGTGTGACTTTCAAGGCTATGTGACTTTCGAAGTTAGGACACATAGTCGTGTCTCAGCCCGTGTCCTTTCCCGTGTAAGTCACTGACATGAAACACACTGCCATGTCCCAGCTCATGTTTTTTCCCATGTAACTCCCTGACTTGGGTCACACAGCCGTGTGTTAGCCCATGTGAAAACTACACTTATGCAATTATTCTACACTTTCAAGGCACACACCTATGTGTGTTACCCGTGTGTGACATGCGACCGTGTGACAGACCGTGTCCCAAGCCGTGTGCACCTAAATGTACCTTAAAACTCAAGTTTACCAAATTGTGATTGCTTGGGCACTAAGCAACCATTTCACCAGCCATTTAATCTATCCAAAACACAATTAAACATACTCAATTCATACCAAAACAACCATTTTAAGTGCCTAACCAATAGACCCTCATTGGTACCATATTTTATAACTTCGAAACACATTAACAGGGCATTATTCATTCAAGACTTTCATCCATATCAAATTTATAAATATAGAACTAACCTTTAGCTATTTAAGCTATCAAGCTTTAATCCAAAGACATACCATTACATTAAACTATGCAACATACCATAACACAACTTTAGTCACCACCATATATACAATTGACTATCATTTCACTTAAAACCAAAATATTATCAAATATCAACAACATCAAACCAATGACTTCCTAGGTACATGCTATTATAATTTAGAACATCACCACACTTGAGTCTAGGATTCGTTGTTGGATGTTGAGTCGACAATCAAAAGAGAAGTACCTAATCTACGCACGGAAAATAAAACCGTACACTAAGTAAAACTCAGTGGTATTCCTATAATCCAAACAATTTAACTTAGTACAAGTAATTGAAATGTAAAAATGCAATAAGAAATGTTATGAACATAATTTTTATATCAATAATATAGATTTGCTTATTCTCTAATCTAGTCAACAAGATTTCACATGTTCAAACACATATTAATGGTATTCGACTCATGCAATGGCATGATTCACCTTTATGATAATTCACATTTCAATTCATAATCCATTGACATTTCAATATCAAACATTTCAATTTTTGTCGTTTAACTTCCCTATTAACACGACTTAGACTCGGACGGATGCATGGATACAACCAACACACCAATTTGGCACCCAGTGCCTCATTAGATAAATCTGAAGTAATAACTATGCCCAACGCTATATAAGTTGACACCTAGTGTCTCATCAGTTAAATCGAAGCAAATTGGCACCCAGTGCCTTATTGACTCGAGGTCGAAGAAATCCCTAAACTTTTCTTATCTTATGGCATGTTAACTATATCCTACTTAGCTTGAACAATTAATAGGATTTCATTTCACATTTCAATATAACCAATGTTACATTTTCCATATATACAATTTGGCAAATGGGGTGAATGTAATACATATATTCAATTCACCATATATACAAATACATATATTTCTCAATACACACAATTAAATCCTTATAAACATTCATCAATTCAATTCAATTCAACTTATTCCAATTTTAGCAAAACTACTCACCTCATGTCTTACCATGTATATTAGTTCAAAATGCAACATTTTACAAGAGTCTGGATTATAGAAACACAAACCGTGAATTCCAAGCTATTCGACGTCGATTTTATCCTTCTCTTTTTAGTAGAGGATTCTGATACGACGTTAGATACAAAATAAAACAATTAAAATACATTAAAATCATACCACTCAATTCTTAAGAGATTTGTAATTTTTCTACTATATTTTGCTTAATCCTCAATTTAGTCCCTAAACTGAGACTAAATTTAATATCCATATTTAACCTCAAATTTTATTCTAATTTCACTCTAAACTAAATTTTAGCTCCCTATTTTCAATTTTACCCCTTAATTTTGAATTTTTCACAATTTAGTCCCTATTGCTCAAAATCAACAATTTACTCCACAATTTAGTCATTTCCCGCTTTTAACTTAAAAATCTATCAATTTAATCTTCAAGCTATAGCTAACTAATAATTGTAGCATTTTCAAATTTGAACAATATCAAAAATTGCAACATAGGCCGTGTAGTTCTAAGTACCAGGATTCTAAAAACATAAAAATTATAAGAAAATGGACTAAATCGACTAACCAATTGAAGTTGGAAAGCTTAAAACCCTTTAGGTGCTGTCTTTCTCCTTTCTCTTTTCTTTCTTTTTTTTTTCTTTCTAATTTGCATGCTAACATATTTTCCTTTATGTTTTTATTATAATAACCATTATTATTTTATAAATTATACATAAATTAAATTCATTTTAACTATTATTATAACATATAACATATATATAATTCAAACTGTCATTAGTGACAGTCCACTAACATGTAATAATGTATATTTTCTACTTTAGTCCTTTTATTTTATTTCAATTTATAATCAACTTTTAACCTTTACGAGATTTGGTCCTTATACTTTAATAATCTTAATTCATGCAATTTACTAATCCAAAATTCAATTCGTTACTAGACTAACTTCGTAAATATTTAATAAAAATATTCATTAGCTCGTTTTACAGGAACGAAGTCCCGAGCTTCATTTTCCAACATCCTTGACTATTGGGTCTTTACAGTTTCACATTTTATTCAATTTAGTTTCTAAACCAAATTTGCCATAACTTTCAAATTTGAGCCTCGATTTTGAAACTGATCTCAATTATATCCTTCTATAACCTTCAATAATATATAATTATAGAAATTTAACATTAATTTTGAAATTTATGCACTTTAGTCCTTATGTTTAAAAACTATCAATTAAACTTTACAAACTAGTCCTTTTTCGTTTCAAAATTTAAAATCTAACAATTTAGTACAAAAAATTCAAGAAATCAATAATGGTAAATTTTGAAAACTTTAACATTTTTGCAAATTGGTACACAGGTGATCTAAATCAAGCTCTCGAGGACCTCAAAAACATAAAAATTACAACAAATGAGCTTGAAATCGCATACCAATTGACGAATTAAAGTTTGGAAACTTTGAAACCTTTTTCTCCCTTGTTCATACAGTGAAGAAGATGAAGATGAGAAAAACTGTTTTGATTATCTTTTTAATTTTCCTTTTAAACTTAGTTAAAAATTAATAAACTTAATTAATTTAGTTTAAACCTTAATTAACTTTATACTAATCATCATTAAGCAAATATAAATGGAAGATGGCTTCATCTTCCACTATTCACTAATAGAAACTAGCCCAATTGCTTAATTGGTCTTTCGATTATAAAAATCTATAGCGATTAACGATTAGAACTTTTATGATTTTGTCCTTGTACCTTAATTACTATCCAATTGACAAAATTAAAGGATAAAACTTTAATTAAACTTGATACTAACCTCATAAATATTAAATAATAATATTTATGGGCTCGAATATCAGAAATGGGTATACAACAAAATATTGCAGATGAAATCTGCCAATGGCCATGGAGGCACAAAATGCTTGCAGATGATAGACGTCAAAGGGTTGTGAATACACAACAAAACGTCGCAGGTGGAATCTACTATGGCTGTGGATACACAACAAAAATAAATGTAGATATACTGCCAATACTTTCTCCGATCATATAATCCCATCCCATGCAATGAAATGTAGCACATTTAATACAAATCACATTTGGTAGCATTTAATGTACTAACACATGGAAAATCAGTAACAAAATCATGTTTTTCATGTATTCAAATTAGCAACCATATAGGGTATGACATTCATACGATCGCAAGTATATAGATACAATAGTAACATATATTGCTCATAATTCATATAAATATATATATGCAAATAAATACCACATTAATTCAATCAATAAGGGAGCCTAACATATTTCATTTTATCAAGGACCTAATTACATTATTTATTCATTAAAACTAGTTCAAAAGTTATTCATGTACTAATCTAATCAAATCAAAAAATTCTGGGTCAAAACCATAAAATCTAAAAATAGGGGCAAAACTATAAAATCAAAAAAATAGTGGAAAAAATGTAAAATGTGAAAAAAATATAGCGATAAAACTATAAAATCTGAAAAACAGTGGCAAAACTATAAAATCTAAAAAACAACGGCAAAATTATAAAATATGAAAAACATGGGACACAAGCCCGTGTGATCGGACCGTGTGGAGGGGGTTCCACGGTCGTATGGTTAGGCTATGTGCCAGACTATGACCGTGTCATAATTGCAAAATTAACCTACAGGGAAGACACGACCGTGTGAGAAGAGAAAATCCTAGGATTTCAGGGGGGCATGGTCATGTAAGGTGGTGATGTGGTCTATCCTAGGTTCGGTTTTGCCTCGATTTTCTCGTAAAATAACACACACATGACTATGAGATCTCGAATGTCGTTCCTTGTGCTTAGATCTAGTCCGAGGTACTTAAATTGAGTTCGCTTCTTGGCAAAAATTAAAAATGTTTCTAGTGTTGATTACGAATTTGATTGAAAAACAACTTGAATCAGGAATAGACTTTGATTTGGGAAGCAAAAATAATTTTCAATAATGGATTAAAATTATGATGTAAAGGGAAGAAAAGAAAAGAAAGAGGGATTAAAAAGAAAAGATGGAAGCAAAATTCTAAGGGGGTTTGAAAAAGGCTAATTGAAATTCTAATTAGGAAAAGAAGATAAAAAGATGGTGGAATTCTAGTTCTATTGGAATTTTGAGGAATGAGCAAATTGTGGATTCTAATTAGGAAGGAATTGAGTCAATTAAGGCGGGTTTGTAAACCCTAAGGGCGTTACCTGTAATTTTCCCAAGATTTTGCCGAAATTTGAAATTTAAAAAAAAAAAAAAGGGAAAAGAGGAAGAGGCTCAAACCTTGCCGCTTAAGGGGGTGAATGCCTTACCATTAAACATGTTACTCATTCTTGCTTAATTTTTTACACTTAATTTTACATATTTTAATATTTGGAGTGTCTTTGTGAAATTATGAAATAAAAGGGGAATAAGGGATTCAAACTTGGGTCAATTAGGAAGGAAATTAGCATGCTAACCATTAGAATAGGACCTATTTCTTATTCAATTTTTACCTTAATTCATATTTGTTTTAGTGTGACTTTTATCCTAGGTTGTTGAAAATAAATGAGAGGACGAAGCTTGAACCTAGGATATCTAAAATAGGTAAACACTTAACCACTAAGCCTAAGGCTCATTTCTTAATTTTATTTCTTAATTGTATATATTTATTTCGGACTCAACTTACTTATTATTTTTATTAGCTTATACATTTACTCATATTTTTTATTAACTTATTTAACTTTATATTTTTTGACCCATTCCTATTTTAGTTTATATACAATAATTAATACTCATAGTCAAATCTCATTATTAATTAATACTCATAGCCCTTAAACTTGTATTTTTTTGTCAAATCACCTAAAAATAGATGAAAAAAATTAATTTTTTTTTAACTTTATTGATGTGGTATATATGTGGATGACACGTCAACATTTAGTTAATTTTTTTAAATATTAAAAAATCAAAAAAATTATGAAAATTATTTTTAAAAATAAAAAAATCATTAAAGTTATTTAAAAATGATAAAAAATATATGATTATTTTAAAATTTTTAAAAATTAATTAAATACTGACATGTTATCCACGTGGTAATCCATTTTGGATGATTTGACAAAAAAAGAAGAAGACAAATTCAAAAACTAAAAGAAACAAAAATAAATAAATGAAAGGTTAAAATAATTTTTTATACAATTAAAAGGTCAAAAAAGAAATATTATGTGAATCTTAAAATATACTATATTTTTCTTCAAATAAATCGAAACTGATAGACCTAGCCCACTTGTGATGCATGCTTATACGAGATCTTGATTAGGAACAATTTGTATGTCATAGAAACAAACAAGCAATACATAAATTAAGGAAAAACAAAGAGGTTGTTGAATTGATATTGGAATTTAGGGTTTATTTCTATAACAAAGCTGTTGTGTAGTCTCAAGGTGACAATCACATACGTTTAAGGCCTACCAACCAGATAATGAGAAGGGCAAAAAAATTCCCAAACATGACTATTATTCCAACCCAATTGTCAAAGAGACACCTAAAATTAATCTAAAAATTACCAAACTTTTAGTATTTCAATTTAGTGTCTGGTTGTTGTTGTATTTTTTTGGTACATTATTATTGTTATTAATTAACTGATTATCAACACTACTAACTAAATAATTCTTGGACTATTTCTTGATAATTGATGAGGCCAAATCTTAATTTTAATTAAATGTGTTCTCTTTTTTTTTGATAATTGGGTAGGGATGAAGTTTTTAAGAAGTAAATTTAAATCTTATACAATACAAAAGAATAAATTTGCCAAGAAGAATTTATCTAAGGATTTGATAAATATTTAAGTACTGGAGATTTAGTTTTACTGGTGAAGAATATATCTATTCTTAAATGCTAGAAAAAGAGTAATGGGGTGTTTGGTTGAAATCATAGAAGGTTATTTTACATTCCATTTTAACATTCTCCATTTTGTTCGCAAAGATTATTTTACATTTCTATTAATATAAATGATAATCTTAATTCTAGTTCTTTCTTAGGTAAGGTAAGATTTTGAGGGTAATCTTTGACATTTTTACTTTTTTATTTATTTACAATTTTCATTGATATTAACCCTTCAATTTTTGAAAATTTCTATATATTACGTAAATATATTACATATACAATTTAATTTTTTATAATATAATAATTTAACTTATTATATTAATATAAAAGATATAAGACTATCGGTTAATATATGTTTTTTCCAATAAAATATCAATTATCATATTTGATATAAAGAGTATTTTAACCTAATTTAAAAATAATCTAAAAATATATTTTAACTAAAAGGACCCGAAGGTCATCCATGGGCTAAGATCATCCAGTTCGACCCGAAGGTCTGCTTGAAAAGTGGGAGGGTTTGGGCAAAAATAAAACTCAAAAAATATATTTGGCCAAAAAAACCAAGGTCTGTTTCCGGGCTTCGAGTAAGGCTTTTTTGGCCCGAGCCATGCTTGAATTTGCAAAAAAGGAAAAAAATTTCTTGTTTTCTTTCTGTTTTCTCACAGTTTTGTTCCTATTGCACTATTATGTTTGTCAAAACCATTTTTAAATCATGTTTTGGAAAATGGGAATCGACTTTAAGAAAAACGAAAACGGGAGTCGCCACCAATCTTTTTAAGTGTGATTGGATCACCGATAAAATGTTTTGTTTAAAATCATTAGTTTTGGTCTACGAGATCAAGAAAATGGGTTCGGGAGTCGATTCTGACGAGGAAGGGTTAGCACCCTCATGCTTGCGCCCAAAAATTGGTACCTAATTGATTGTCGAGTGTCTTTAATGTCAGAAATTTGAAAGTTTTAATATGCAATCCTCTTTTTGAATTAGAATGTCTTGATTTTGAAAACTAAGCCTTACTTATCTCAAATGAATCAAAATATCACATCCAGTAAGTTAGGACACAATATTTCAAAGCATTCGAGACTAAGTTCGTCATTTGAAAATTTCTATTTCGAAATAACAAAATGCTATATCCAGTAAGTTAGGAGACAATGCTTTGAAACCTCAAAATAGTTGTTTATACTTAAAATCTTAAAAACACTTAGAAGGGTGCTTCACTATTCGAATTCACCGAGGAGAGTCGCAACTCAGTAAGTTAGGGCACTACTTTCCTCGAAGCTCCCAAATATCAAACATTGCTTCTTTTTTTTTTAACTTTGGAATATCTTTTAATCGATGCATGAGGATAACATATCATACTAGCATATTGCAAAACATAACTATTACAACAATATATGTTATAAAATAACCTAGCACTTTTATATAAACATGAATAATACGTAGAAAATATAGCTAACATAATAATCATACATGACAAATGTGAATAATATATAAGAACGAATATAGCTAACATAATAATCCTACATACATTTAAAAATGAAGCATGGAAAATTTTAAAACAGAAATTATATACAAATAAGATAGGTAATGTACATTTAAAGATAAATAAATAAAACACTTATACGAATAATAAAACATATAATGCCAACATATATTCAAATAAATTCATGAATAAAATAATGCATGATACTTAATATATACATACAAAGATAATAATAATACATTAATATATATAAGAATGATAATAACGTATATATATATATATATATCAATTCTAAAATAAAAATACAACACTTAATAATAATTTTAAATTAGCATTTGGTATTTAAATAATAAAAAATATAAAAGAATTAATATATATAATAAAATAATTTTAAAAAATAATTTAGAATAAAATAATACATAATAAAAAAATAAGTAATTAATAATATAATAAACATATAATACAAATATAATATTTTAATAATAATTTCAAAATATATAATAATAATATATAAAATAAATAATTAATAAAATATAATAGTTAAGGATAATATATATAAATAATAATATATATATAATATATAATAAATAATATGTAATAATAATATATAAAATAAATAACATATAATAAAATAATCATATAACATATAATATAAGAAAATAAAATAAATAATTATAAAAATAAATAAAACATAGGGCTAGTTTTAAATTTTTAAAATCTACATGGGGCAAAATTTTTAAAAAAATAAAATAATTTAGGGACCCCAGAGAAATGCGCGCAAAATGTGAGGGACTCATAGGGTAATTAAACCCTCCTCCTTAAAACGATGTCGTTCCTGGGATAAACCTTAAAGAAGCTATTAGGACTAAATTGAAACAAGCATAAAATATTAGGGGCAAATTATAAATACAATAAAATGAAATTGCAAATGTTGAAAATGCGGAGGGATCAATTGCACAAATAACCCTTTTGTCGAAACCACGAGGATCCTTCCCCGGTCACGGGTCAACGTGCGGATCTTGGGCCTTGAAACGACACCGTTTTGGTCACTAAACGGTCATTCCAAGACAACGTCGCATCCCTCTCCTATATAATCCGAACTTCATCTTCAAAAATCATTTTAATCCCCTATGAAAAAAAGAAAACAAAAGACCCCTCTGAAATTCTTCCCAGTCCTCTGAGCTCCAGCCCTAGGCCAGTCTACTCCGTTCATCGGACCTCTGTGCTCAACCCCACGCGCCGTCACCAACTCCGCCACACACGGCGGTCGAGATCCGAAATGCTTCACTTTTCTCGGCGAATCTAAAAGGTACTTCTTTCTCCTCTGTTTTTCAATGTATTATATGCAGATTGCTTGCAATAAAATAAAAAAATAAAATAAAAGTAGAAAAAGAACAATAGATCACCTTCGTTTCTCGTGAAATCTTTCTGGTATATTATTGCAAAAATATTTGGTGTACAATATCTTTGTGGTGTATCTTTGGTGTTTTTCTCTCTGTGTGTGTGTAAAAATCTTTGCGTATGTAAATCTCTGCCTATGTGTATAAGTATGTAAATCTCTGCCTATGTGTGTAAAAAACGTAAGTCCCCTCCTCTTTGCAGGTTTGCAGAAGGCTTTATAGCCCGGAAGCTATTCTGTTTTAGAAAGAAATCTTAGATTTCTTTCCATATCTGTTTAGGTTTATCGTTGATTTTATTTGTTTTGATTTCCTTCCATTTCTTGCAGGTGACAGCGAAAATCACGGTGGTTGCTGGAGTGGACTCGTGCTGACGATGATTCGGCACGATTGGTGGAAATGGCCTTAACACGGTGCTAAAATTTTAGCCCACTGGTGGAGGCTTGATCGGTGGCCGAGCTGAAGGGTCGCGGTGCGTTGAAGGGCCTGTGACAATGCATTGATGACCTGAGACAGAGCATTGATGGCCGTCTCGATTTTGGGGAACTGGAAAGACGCTCCTCGGATCTTCCAGAAGTAGTGGCAGCTCAAGGAGAAAAAAGGCAAAAACCCTAGGGTTTCCTGCCTTGGTGTAATAGGCTGGGCCAGTTGGGCCACTTTAGTCCTGGGCTAATTGTATAACGAGTTTAAGTGTGGGTTTAGTTTAAGTTTGGGTTTGAAAATTATTGGGTTGAATGGGTAATGGTCTGAGGTTTTAAGTATTTGGGCCACAAATACTTGGGCTTTTGTAAACTGGACTGTACTAAATAAACACTTATTTATTGTTGTTTTATTTGGTTTAAGGCCCGGTCAAATTTAGGCTGCTACAGCTGCCCCTCTTTGCTCATTACTGTGTAATAGGAATCGAGCAAAGACTTATAGACAGACCAAATTTTCCTGGTCTTATCGGATCCTGGTCTTCAATCTGCTCCTTGCGAACTTAAGACTGTCATGCTGATGTTTTCGATCTTCTCTCCGTCGAATACAGAGATGTCAAATCCGCTACCTTCGATTCGTTCCTTGACAATACAGAGATGTCAAATCATCTTGGATCTGTTTCAGCATAAACACCTGAAGGTTAGATCTGCTATGTCTTCGATTTGCTCCTTGTAAACACAAGGATGCTAAATCATCTTGGATCTGCTTCAATGTGAAAATATCCGAAGGTCAGATCTGTTATGTTTTCGATCTGCTCTCCGTCGAATATGAAGATGCCAAATCTGTTTCTTCAATTTGTTCTCTGACAATACAGAGATGCCAAATCATCTTGGATGCCGCTTGATGTAAACACGAAGGTCGATTCTGCTATGTCTTCGATTTGCTCCTTGTAAACACAAGAATGCCAAATCATCTTGGATCTGCTTCGATGTGAAAACATCCAAAGGTCAGATCTGCTATGTCTTCGATCTGCTCTCCGTCGAATATGGAGATGCCAAATCTGCTATCTTCGATCTGTTCTCTGACAATACAGAGATGTCAAATCTGCTATCTTCGATCTGCTCTTTGACAATACAGAGACGCCAAATCTGCTATCTTCGATCTGCTCTCTGACAATACAGAGATGCCAAATTGTCTTAGATTTGCTTCAACGTAAACATGTGAAAGCCAAATCAGCTATGTCTTCGATCTGCTCCTTGTAAACGTAAGGACGCCAGATCATCTTGGATCTACTTCGATATGGAAACATCCGAAGGTTAGATCTGCTATGTCTTCGATCTGCTCTCTGTCGAATACAAAGACACCAAATCTGTCATCTTTGATCTGCTCTCTAACAATACAGAGACGCCAAATCTGCTATCTTTGGTTTGCTCTCTGACAATAAAACAATACAGAGACGCCAAATCTGCTATCTTCGATCTGCTCTCTGACAATACAGAGACGCCAAATCATCTTGGATCTGCTTCAGCGTAAACACTTGAAGGTCAGATCTGCTATGCTTTAGCATGTTACCCTACAGCTTAGGGGGCTAAGGCTCATCAATCTTCATTGTCCCTTGAAGGACATAACCTGTATAATGTGTATGAGTTCATGCCAGTGGTTAGGATGCTCTGATCAAAATGAGTCAAAAGCTCCTAATTAAACCTGTTATAATGCAAAATGTTTATGAATATGACCCCTATTCCAGACGTCACTACTCATTCCTTCGTCAAACCTCATCCTTATTTCTCTCAAAATATCATTCTTTCTCAGCCCGTGAGTTTGTACCATTCTTCAAATGCTATGACCCATCAAAAATGTTTGTAAGATGATCTTCTCTTAGGATCGAATCATTTGATTTGTCCAATCATCATTTTAGACCCAAGAAGGAATTTTCTCGAGTTCTTTCAAACCTCTCTTACGTGAATTCCTCAAACAATTATTCTATTTTAGTTTCTTGTATTATCTAGAAATTTCGAGAGTAATGAGCAAAACTTCATTTGTGAAAATTATTTAGTTCATCTATCATTATTTAATGCAACACACTTTAAGAACAATAGAAGATGAATTTAATCCTGAGAATAATTAGATTTGAATGAATTTGTCAAAAATACAAAGGGAATTAATCTGAAAGCCTATCTTTAAGAAGAAATAGAATCTAAAGATAGCAAACAGGACAAGGGTTAGATTCTCTAGATATCGCCGCTTGAGCATTTATACACCAGCTCCATGAAGTCTTTCTTGAGTTCAACATGTGTTTAAAAATCAAAGTACTTTGTTGATGCCCCGATATGCAACGCACTTCACTCTTTGTTGAATAGCAAGATTACTGTATACTCTTTAAAATTTGAGCTGCCCTTTTGGGTTTTCAACTCAAAACCCCTTTGGTCACAAGGCGCCCTTTGCGGGTTTTCACCTTGGCCTCTCTAAATTTTTTTTCTTTTCGAAAACTCAAGGCACCCTTTGCGAGTTTTCACCTTGGATTCTCCTCTTCTTTAGACAAAGTACTTTTTGACTGAGTCTGAATTCACTGGATTGGGTAAACTCTTCCCATCCATTTCCGTCAAAATCAATGTACCACTAGAGAAAGCCTTCTTCACGACATATGGCCCTTCCCAATTTGGCATCCATTTTTCTCTAAAGTCCTTCTGAATGGGAAGGATCTTTTTTAGTACAAGGTCCCCCTCATAGAATTCTCTTGGACGAACCTTCTTGTCGTAAGCTCGCATCATTCGCTTCTGATACATCTGACCATGGCGAATAGGTTTTAGCCTCTTTTCTTCGGTCAAGTTCAACTGGTTATATCGCGATTGAATCCATTCTACTTCATCTAGTTTTATCTCCAATAAGATTCGAAGAGAAGATATTTCAACTTTAATGGGTAACACTGCCTCCATCCCATAAACCAGCGAGAAAGGAGTTGCCCCAGTAGAAGTTCTGACAGATGTTCTATAGGCTAAGAGTGCAAATGGTAACTTCTCATGCCAATCTCTGTAGGTTTCAGTCCTTTTCCCCACTATCTTCTTGATATTTTTGTTAGCAGCTTCCACTGCCCTATTCATCTTTGGGCGATATGGAGATGAATTATGATGCTTAATCTTGAACTTAGTACAAACTTCTGCTATTATTTTGTTGTTCAAGTTCAATGCATTGTCTGATATGATTCTCTCAGGCATCCCATACCGACAAATGATCTCTTTCATCAAGAACCAACTTACTGCCGCCTTAGTAACATTTGCATAAGAGGCAGCCTCTACCCACTTCGTGAAGTAATCAATGACCACGAAAATAAAGTGATATCCATTTGAAGCTTTTGGTGATATTGGCCCAATGACATCCATACCCCATATGGAAAAAGGTCATGGAGAAGTCATAACATGTAGAGGTGAAGGTGGTACATGTATCTTGTCTCCATAAATTTGACATTTATGGCATTTCTTGGCATAGTTGATACAATCCCCTTCCATGGTAGACCAATAATATCCAAACCTCATGATTTGTCTAGCCATCGTGAAACCATTAGCGTGTGTCCCACAAACACCCTCGTGAACTTCTTCTAAAATTAACTTAGCTTCCACGGCATCAACACATCTCAAAAGTACTTGGTCCTTTCTTCTTTTGTTCAAGATGTCCCCATCCAAAACGTAATCACAGGCTAATCTCCTTAAAGTTCGCTTATCATTTTCAGTTGCCTGTTCTAGGTATTTACGATCTCTCACATATCGCAATATATCCTGATACCAAGGGTTATCATCCTTTTCTTTTTCATCAATGTTACAACAACAAGCTGGAGCCTCAAAAATACTCATCTGAATGGGTCTCATCTCCTCCTCTTTATTAGCTCTAATAATTGAAGCCAAGGTTGCTAGAGCCTCTGCCATCTGGTTTTCGTCTCGCGGGATATAATTGAAAGTGATGTCATCAAACTCCTCAAGTAACCCCAAAACTATCTTTCGATAATTGATCAATCTAGGATCCCTTGTCTCCCATTCACCTCTAAGCTGGTAAATTACCAACGCAAAGTCTCCATATACTTCCATGGTTCTTATTCCTCGCGCTATTGCCGCTCAGAGTGCCATAATGCATGCTTCATACTCGGCCATATTATTTGTGCAATCAAAATCTAACTTGCACGTGAATGGATAATAATCGCCATTCGGGGATTCCAAGACTGCCCCAATTCTATTTCCCACTGCATTGGATGCTCCATCAAAACTCAACTTCCAAGGACAATCCTCTGTAGCTGCTACACACATCAACTCCTCATTTGGAAAATCAAAATTCAACGGCTCATAGTCCTCTAAAGCTCTACTAGTCAGAAATTCTGCTATCGCGCTTCCTTTTATACCCTTCTGGCTCACATAGACTATGTCAAACTCTGAAAGCAAAATTTTCCACCTCGTTATTCTTCCATTCAAAGCTGTTGACTCTATCATATACTTTAAAGGATCAAGTTTTGAAATAAGCCAAGTAGTATGATATAACATGTACTATCTTAACCTTCGAGTCGTCCAGATTAAATCCCAACACAATTTCTCAATTGGCGAATATCTCATCTCACACTCTGTAAATTTCTTACTGAGGTAGTATATCGCCTTCTCCTTTCTTCCTGACTTGTTATGTTGACCAAGCACACACCCCATAGAATTGCTAAACATTGATAAGTACAAGATTAATGGTCTTCCTGGACTAGGTGGAGATAACACAGGAGCATTTAACAAGTATTGCTTGACTTTATCAAAAGAATTCTAGCATTCCTCATCCCAAGTACCTTGGTTGTGTTTTCTAAGGAGGCGAAATATAGGATCACATTTCTCAGTTAATTGTGAAATAAATCGAGCAATATAATTCAACCTTCCGAGAAAACCCCGAACTTCTTTCTGAGTGCATGGTGAGGGCAAATCTCGTATGGCTCTAACTTTGTCTAAGTCAACTTCTATTTCTTTTTCACTGACCACAAAGCCTAGTAATTTCCTCGACCTAGCTCCGAAGGTACATTTTGCCGGATTAAGTTTTAACTGAAACTTCCTTAATCTTAAGAATAATTTCCTTAAAACTTTAATATGTTCCTCCTCTGTTTGAGATTTGGCAATCATATCATCGACATATACCTCAATTTCCTTGTGCATCATATCGTGGAATAAAGTCACCATAGCCCTCTGATATGTTACCCTGTATTCTTCAACCCAAAAGGCATTACTTTGTAACAAAAGGTACCCCATAATATTATGAAGGTGGTTTTATCCATGTCCTCGGGATGCATTTTTATCTGATTGTACCCTGAGAAACCATCCATGAATGAGAACAACGAATATCCCGCTGTGTTGTCTACTAAAGTATCTATGTGTGGCAGTGGGAAATTATCTTTCAGGCTAGCTTTATTCAGATCTCTGTAATCAACGCACATTCGTACCTTCCCATCCTTCTTAGGAACTGGTACAATGTTAGCTACCCATTCAGAATACTTTACCTCTTGTAAGAATCCTGCATCAAACTGTTTCTTGACTTCGTCCTTTATTTTCAATATGATATCTAGCCTCATTCTTCGCAACTTCTGTTGGACCGGTTTACAATCCTGTCTTATAGGAAGATGATGCACCACAATATCAGTATTTAACCCCGGCATATCTTGATAGGACCATGCAAAGATATCATTGAACTCGCGTAGCAACTCAATCAATCCTTGTCTTGTGTTCTCGGCAATATGCGTGCCAATTTTTACCTCTTTTCCTTCCTTTAGAGCTACATTCTTTATTGCCTCTTTCTCATGTGGCATGATTTGTTTTTCCTCTTGTTTTACCATCCTCAAAAGATCCAAAGACACATCACAATCCTGGACATCTTCAAAATCCTGAGATTCCTCTAAACGCATGTCTTGCTCACGAGAGAAATCAGGATTTATTATATCAGTGCTCATGTCATTGATATCTAGAGATCTGTGAAGTATAAAAAATATACAAAGAATGAATGAATTTAAGAATGATTATTTATGTGCTATGAATGAAACAATAATAATTGTCAAAATTTGACGGAATATTGATTGATAAAAATGAAACAATACTCGTTGAATTGATAAAAGTTATGTTTTATTAAAAAGATAATAGATGATCATAAGCCTATTTCACAAATGTGATTCTATTACTCCTAGGCTCTAGAGTAACAAGAATGTTTCGAGAATTGCTCTGAAAAATTCTTAAAGACTACAGGAAGTTCCTCTACAGTCCAATTATTCAAAGAGCTTCCCGGTTCGTAAGGACGAATGCCCTCAAGGTTTCCTTGCTTTGATCTTTTATCTTGTATAACATTAATCTGATGACTTCCTTCTATGAGTAACCCTCTCGATATGAAGGTTTGGGATATTAGAGGGAATATCATCGGCTCCCACTCTACTTCTCTTCTATTGAGGCGTGCCTTTCTTCCCTCTTGGCGCTTCTCAATTTCCTTCCTCCTTTGCTTATAGTCTGGTTTGAAACCTAGACCAAAGCAATCTCTCTTCTCTTTAGGTTCTGGGATTTGAGTCCCTCCTTGTAGGTATTTTCCTAACCCTTTTCCTGGTAAGGCTCTCTTTCCCGCCATCATTTGTAGAGCCATCCTTGTAGCTCCTGCTATCTTGGGCACCGGTAGCTCACTCCCTTCTAAAATGAAGATTGTATTTACAAACTCTAAAGAGCGAAAGGAACACTCAACAGACTCTTCGTTTGTCTCGACATAAGGGGCCTTGCTAGTTACTACAGCTATAATGTCCTCTTCTGCATTGATGGTTACTAACCGTCCATCTGTCACTAACTTCAATTTATGGTGCAATGATGAGGGCATTGCTCCTGTTGAATGTATCCATGGCCTGCCTAATAAGTAATTATAGGAAGGCTTGATATCCATCACCAAGAAGTCTACATCGTATATATTCAGCCCAATTTCCAAGGGGATGTCAATCCTTCCCATCACCTTCCTTTCTGTACCGTCGAAGGCTCTTACCACATTTTGACATATTTTCATGTGAGAATCATCAATGGGTAATCTGTTCAGAGTAGACAATGGTAGAACATTCAAAGCTGATCCATTGTCAACAAGCACGCTTGGGAGTGTGTACCCCTTGCATCGAGTAGTAATATGCAAGGCTTTAGTTGACCCCCTGCCCTCCGGTGAGATTTCATCATCATTAAAGTAGATGAAATTATCAGCACTTATATTATTCACCAACCGGTCCAGCTTATTAACGGATATGTCATGGGTGACATATGTCTCGTTGAGCACCCTCATTAATGCCTTTCGATGTACTTCAGAATTCAGAAGTAGAGCCAATACTGATATGCGAGTTGGTTGCCTACGCAACTGCTCGACCACGCTATACTCGCTATGTTTAAGGAGCTTTAGAAATTCCTTAGCCTCTTCCTCTTTTACTGGCTCTTTGACGGGTATTTCAGCTTCTCTTTCCTTCTCTGTACTAGCATTCTTTGTTTTTATGGGCTCCTCTCTGACGCCCATCGTATCATACCGCTTCCCACTCCGTGTACGGGAACCCTCTATTTGTACATCCTTAGACATATTGGCTACGTTCTCCTCCTCTGGCACTGTCACACTGCAGTCATAACTCCATGGTACCCTCTTGCTATCTTTATAAGGGAAAGGCGTAGGTTTATGGATAATGACCTTAGGCACCATTTGTGCCCCCACTTCATTATTCCCCGGCAAGGAAATAATAATCCTTGGCTGGCTAGTTCCTTTCCGTTCATCTCCAGCGCACATATTTGTTTTTCATAAGAGCTACCTTCAAAAATTTGTAGCTCTTTATTGTCCATAAAGCCTTGCACCAAGGCCTTGAATTCTTCACAATCTTGAATCTCGTGGAACTCACCATAATTCCTTATTTCTTCTCTCTCGTTTTTAGAGGTTAACATACCTCTCTTCATCATCTCCTCCCAAATCACCTTCATGGGCATCCTCACCTCAGCAACATCTTCTTTTATTCTCCTCTTACTAGCTTCGCCAATGACATTCACTCCTTGGTCGCCATGATTTGGCAACGGGTTTTCAGTACTAGGGGTATTATCGAACTTCACTACCCCCACCTTAATAAGCCTCTCTACGGCTTTCTTAAAACCTGTACAATTTTTGATCGAATGTCCCTGTATTCCAGCATGGTATTCGCATCTGGCGTTTGCATCATACCATTTGGGATATGGGGGCTGCAGTGGTTTTAAGTGAAAAGGAGAAATAGCATGTGCATCGTATAAGCCTTGATAGAGCTCATGATACGTCACAGGAATAGGTGTGAATTGCATCCTTTCTGAATTCTGCCTTGTACCGGACTCCTTCTTTTGAGAATTTTATTGCTCAACCACAGCTGTTTTAGGTTGACCAACTGTGATTGCCCTCGTGTTGTAGGTGCTTGTGTTATTCAACTCTCCATCTTTTCTCCTTGGGGCCGATCTTTTGGTTGTTTCCCCCTCGATTTTGCCACCCCTTATGGCATTCTCAATCATCTTCCCTGCCATGACTATATCTGCAAAGCTTTTAGTAGTATTCCCAATCATGTGAGTAATGAATGGAGCTTTCAGAGTGTTGATGAATAACATGATTGTCTCCTTCTCCAGCAGTGGTGGTTGAACCTGCATTGCCACCTCTCTCCACCTCTGCGCATATTGCCTAAAATTCTCATTAGGCTTCTTCTCCATGTTTTGCAGAGTGATCCTATTAGGAGTTATGTCAGTCACATGATTGTACTGCTGCATGAAGGCTTGCGCAAGATCCCTCCATGAATTTATTCTAGCCCGGCTCAACGGATTGTACCACATGGCTGCCGCTCCCACTAAACTGTCTTAGAAACAATGGATCAACAGCTGATCATTGTTTACGTACCCGGTCATCCTTCTACAGAACATCGTGATGTGGGCCTCTGGGCAAGTAGTACCATTGTATTTCTCGAACTCTGGCATCTTGAATTTGTGAGGAAGCACCAAGTCTGGGACCAAACTTAGATCTTTGGAATCAACTCCATGATGCCCATCAGCACTCTCTAAAGCTTTAAATTTCTCCTCCAACCATCGGTAACGTTCCTCCAACTGTTTTGCAGCTTCAGCTCTCAAATCTTCTTTTTCAGCTATATCCAAGTCAAGAATGAGAGGATTGGTAGGGTTATCACCCAAATTGAATCCCGAGCCAGTTGGGTAATTCATATGGATCCCAGCATCAACCGGCCCATGTTGAGGCCTTATATTGACAAATGGTCTTTTAGGAGGTGCCTCGGTTTGTGTAGGCCCGTGGGGTGGAGTAAAGCCTGGAGGATGATCTTCTTCCTCCTCACCAGTGATTGCCATAGGGACTTTTCCCTTATCAGTGGCCCTCAACAACTGAGCCATCTAAGTCATCATATTCCTCTGAGCCTCTAACATTTGCTCCCTCATGTCGTTTTGCATCTTGGCCAATTACTCTTGCAATTGGTCCTGCATATCCTTTTGTAGCTGTTCAAACCTTTGATCCATATTCTTAGATTTTGCACGAGTTTCGTACTGGTGCGTGGTTTCCAGATTTACTTTTCTACTTCTTAGGTAATTTTAACTAATTAGGGTCTTTCTATAACTTTGAATGCAAACGATGCGATAAAATGCTATGAGATGCAAATGCATGAATACAAAAAGGACATCGATTCTGATTCAATCTCATTTAGAAAACTTTATTTAGAAAAAGAATATCTTTACATATAAGAGGATTACAAATACGCTTTCGCCCTAATGCCCAAATTTTTAACTCTATCTAATAAAAGGGCTAACTCTCGACCTACATCCGACGATGACTTATGCATCATACTCAATACGTTAGCTCGTACTGCCAAGTCTCGAACGTGTTCAGCTACCTCTCGGACCTGAATTACGGCTTCTCCAATAAGGTAATCTCTATCTCTGACTTGTTCTTTAGACTGGAACAGTTCTCCCTTTAAATAATCTTCTCGTGCCTCAAGCTGCTCGATAAAAAGCTTACTATCTTGCAATGCTGATTCCAACTCCTCAACTTTGCCTTTTAGCTTCTTTACCTCTACAGTGGAGTCACGACTTCGTTGCAGATGAAGGGATCACCCAAGCTTAGTCACCTTAGTTTTTAACCCTTGATTTTCTTTCTCTAAGGTCAAATTCTTAATTGCATCTCTTGGAACTTCCTCTCCCAATATTCGACTTTGGACTTTTCCTCTCGGACCTCTTTCTGCAACTGATCTGAAGACCCTCCTATTCTCGCTCTCTTTAAGGATACTTGTGCCCTTTTGTAATACTCCTTTAAATTATCTCGATCTTCCTCAATCTTCCTTTTCTCCTTCCTTTCTTTTTCAACCTCCATCTTTTGAACGTTGACGTCTAGACTCAAGTATATTTTTTCTTCCTCGAGCTTTGCTATCCTCTTCTCGAGCTCCAATCTCTTTCTCTCGAACTATTGCTTCATAATTTCTAACTCCGAGGGCGTCACTTGTAAATATTCCTCTATCGGTCGAGCTTCTTCCATGGTTGGCCTAGGGATGTTATCATTAATCCTTCTACCTCTCCACTCGACGTACCCCGGAGTCATAGCAGGGCTAATAGCTACTCCCTTTAATCGATAAGTCTTGTTCCAAGCACTAGAGATCTCACTGACCTTCCTCTTGTAGTCAGCTCCTTTATACACGAACTCACTTTGAACCAACTCGTAAGTTGTCGGTATGAACTGTCTCAATCCATGTTGCCTCAACACAAGCAAATGGGCATATCCAATGGCACCCCAAATTCCCAACAAAGGGACCCAATCAAAATTACCGTATCGGTAAAGAATCTCACCAGGAATCATCATGGAGCCCTCCACTCCACATCCTTTGACTGCAGGTTCTGAAGTAGTGCTATCCAATTTTTTTAGGAACATTAACTCTCCTAGTTGAAGCTGCTATGTCCTTCAACGGGGAGTAATCCTCAAAGAAGACCTGACAAACCGCTCTATCTATCAATCAGAAGTGACTGTAGAACCAAGCTAAAAGTAACTGAGCACAACCAACAAACCTGCCTGCACTGGCCCTCCTACATGCATTCAAGGACCTGAATGTCTCTGCCAAAATTGAAAGAACAAAAGTGACCTGTTTGCTAAGTCGATGGAAGAGATCCGTGGTCGCCTCGTCCACATATCCCAAGGCCTTGGGGAAAACCATCAATCCGTATAAGCTTAAGGTAAAAATGTCTACCTTCTTTGCCTCGTCTGGATGTGTCTGGATCAGATCTTTCAAAGCTCCCCACGGAATGCACTTACTCTCACCCTATTCCTTAATTCTAGCCATGATCCACTGCTCGCTCATCCCCATAACGGTCATCAGCTTCTTACCAAAAGTTGGGACACAAGCAACTCGAGAATAAATCTTATCACACTGAAATCTAGGACACCGAAGTAAGGCTGTGTACTCCTCCATAGTAGGCACTAAATCTACCTCCCCAAAGGTAAAACAACTATATGCTGGGTTCCAAAACTGAGCGAGAGCTCGAAACAAGTGCTCATCAACCTGAATATCAAACAAATAGGGCAAATCTCCGTAATTACCGCAGAATGATTGCTTGGTCTCATTGCCCCACTAATCCCAAATCGCCTTAAGCTCCTGCAGATTATTATGTGTGACACTGATACAGGTGTAGTCTGACAGCTCCGACATATATCCCACAGTTATGCTATCCCCTTTTTCTAGCTGAGTTTGCTCCGACCATCTATGGACGTTAGCGTTGCCCTCCACTCTATCAAGAAGTCCGTTTTCCATAATAAAATTTCCTAACTTAGAAATTGACCGTGAATCGATACCTTTTAGATGTAATATGACATGCAACAAAACAAAAAAAAAAAAAAAATTGTCAGTATCATATGATAAATAACTTATAAGGGTGATAATCTAGAGTACCACTATCCAAATTGAGCTCTTACGATTTTTCTATATGAGGTTTTAGTTCTAAAGTTTAAGGTACCCGAACCAGCAAATTCCTCGATCCTCACCCATTATAGGCTCATTTGAATCGAGTTCAGTTCAGGGGAATACATTTCCCTATGGCTACACGGAGATGAAAATCTCACGAAACCATAGGTACGGATGTATCCCGAAAGTGATCCACTATCCTGCACAGAGGCGAAAACCTCACGAAGGCGTAGTTTCTCACTCCCAATTAAGGGTGTGACCACAACGGTCATGCAATGCGTATCAGAATATTGCATAATATGTTATAATACAAACATGTAATGCAAACGGGATTGAATTTTAAAATTTTTCAAATTTCTGACATTAAGATAAAAGGTAATCAATTATATGGCTTGACTCTCTGATTTGTCCCCAGTGGAGTCGTCAAGCTGTCAAAACCATTTTTAAATCGTGTTTTGAAAAATAGGAATCGACTTTAAGAAAAACGAAAACGGGAGTCGCCACCAATCTTTTTAACTGTGATTGGATCACCGATAAAATGTTTTGTTTAAAATCATTAGTTTTGGTCTACGAGATTCGAAAAGAGTTCGGGAGTCGATTCATTTAACGAGGAAGGGTTAGCACCCTCATGCGCCCAAAAATTGGTACCTAATTGATTGTCGAGTGTCTTTAATGTCAGAAATTTGAAAGTTTTAAGATGCAATCCTCTTTTTGAATTAGAATGTCTTGATTTTGAAAACTAAGCCTTACTTATCTCAAATGAATCAAAATATCACATCCAGTAAGTTAGGACACAATATTTCAAAGCATTCGAGATTAAGTTCGTCATTTGAAAATTTTTATTTCGAAATAACAAAATGCCATATCCAGTAAATTAGGACACAACGCTTTGAAACCTCAAAATAGTTGTTTATACTTAAAATCTCAAAAACACTTAGAAGGGTGCTTCACTATTCGAATTCAACGAGGAGAGTCGCAACCCAGTAAGTTAGGGCACTACTTTCCTCGAAGCTCCCAAATATCAAACATTGCTTTTTTTTTTTTTTAACTTTGGAATATCTTTTAATTGATGCATGAGGATAACATATCATACTAGCATATTGCAAAACATAACTATTACAACAATATATGTTATAAAATAACCTAGCATTTTTATATAAACATGAATAATACGTAGAAAATATAGCTAACATAATAATCATACATGACAAATGTGAATAATATATAAGAACGAATATAGCTAACATAATAATCCTACATACATTTAAAAATGAAGCATGGAAAATTTTAAAACAGAAATTATATACAAATAAGATAGGTAATGTACATTTAAAGATAAATAAATAAAACACTTATACGAATAATAAAACATATAATGCCAACATATATTCAAATAAATTCATGAATAAAATAATGCATGATACTTAATATATACATACAAAGATAATAATAATACATTAATATATATAAGAATGATAATAATGTATATATATATATATATATATATCAATTCTAAAATAAAAATACAACACTTAATAATAATTTTAAATTAGCATTTGGTATTTAAATAATAAAAAATATAAAAGAATTAATATATATAATAAAATAATTTAGAATAAAATAATACATAATAACAAAATAAGTAATTAATAATATAATAAACATATAATAAAAATATAATATTTTAATAATAATTTCAAAATATATAATAATAATAATATATAAAATAAATAATTTACATAGTAAATAAAATAATTATATAATATATAATATAAAAGTATATAGGTTTAAAAAAAATTACAATAATATATATAATATATAAATAAATAATTAATAAAATATAATAGTTAAGGATAATATATATAAATAATAATATAAAATAATAATATATATAAAATATATAATAAATAATATGTAATAATAATATATAAAATAAATAATTATAAAAATAAATAAAACATAGGGCTAATTTTAAATTTTTAAAATCTACATGGGGCAAAATTTAAAAAAAAATAAAATAAATTAGGGACCCCAGAGAAATGCGCGCAAAATGTGAGGGACTCATAGGGTAATTAAACCCTCCTCCTTAAAACGATGTCGTTCCTAGGATAAACCTTAAAGAAGCTGTTAGGACTAAATTGAAACAAGCATAAAATATTGGGGGCAAATTATAAATACAATAAAATGAAATTGCAAATGTTGAAAATGCGGAGGGATCGATTACACAAATAACCCTTTTGTCGGAAACACGCGGATCCTTTCCGGGTCACGAGTCAACGCGCGGATCTTGGGCCTTGAAACGACACCGTTTTGGTCACTAAAGGGTCATTCCAAAACGACGTCGCATCCCTCTCCTATATAATCCGAACTTCAGCTTCAAAAATCATTTTAATCCCCTGTGAAAAAAAAAAACAAAAGAACCCTATGAAATTCTTCCCAGTCCTCTGAGCTCCGGCCCTAGGCCAGTTTGCTCTGTTCATCGGACCTCCGTGCTCAACCCCACGTGCCGTCACTAATCCGCCACACACGGCAGTCGGGATCCGAAAAGCTTCGCTTTTCTCGGCTAATCTAAAAGGTACTTCTTTCTCCTCTATTTTTCAATGTATTATATGCATATTGCTTGCAATAAAATAAAAAAATAAAATAAAAGTAGAAAAAGAACAATAGATCACCTTCGTTTCTCGTGAAATCTTTCTGGTATATTATTGCAAAAATATTTGGTGTACAATATCTTTGTGGTGTATCTCTGGTGTTTTTCTCTGTGTGTATGTGTAAAAATCTTTGCGTATGCAAGTATGTAAATCTCTGCCTATGTGTATAAGTGTGTAAATCTCTGCCTATGTGTGTAAAAAATGTAAGTCCCCTCCTCTTTGCAGGTTTGCAGAAGGCTTTATAGCCTGGAAGCTGTTCTGTTTTGGAAAGAAATCTTAGATTTCTTTCCATATTTGTATAGGTCTATCGCTGATTTTATTTGTTTTGATTTCCTTCCATTTCTTGCAGGTGACCGCGAAAATCACAGTGGTTGCTGGCGTGGACTCGTGCTGATGATGATTTGGCATGATCGGTGGAAATGGCCCTATCACGATGCTGAAATTTCGGCCCACTGGTGGAGGCGTGATCGGTGGCCAAGCTGAAGGGTCGCCGTGCGTTGAAGGGCCTGTGACAATGCATTGATGACCTGAAACAGAGCATTGATGGCCGTCTCGATTTTGGGGAACTGGACAGACGCTCCCCGAATCTTCCAGAAGCAGTGGCGGCTCTAGGAGAAAAAAGGCAGAAACTCTAGGGTTTCCTGCCTTGGTGTAATAGGCTGGGCCAGTTGGGCCGCTTTAGTCCTGGGCTAATTGTATAACGAGTTTAAGTGTGGGTTTAGTTTAAGTTTGGGTTTGAAAATTATTGGGCTGAGTAGGTAATGGTATGAGGTTTTAAGTATTTGGGCCACAAACACTTGGGCTTTTGTAAACTGGACGGTAATAAATAAACACTTATTTATTGCTGTTTTATCTGGTTTAAGGCCCGGTCAAATTTGGGCTGCTACAATATTTTTATTGTTTAGATATTATATAACTTATTTTATTGTTAATTTTGTTACTATTTTTGAGGCATTTGCTTGTTAAGTTACATCTATGTAGTGTTATTTAAGTATAAAGATTTTTTTAAAATTTATTTTCAATTTGTTGGGAAACATTTATTTTAATGCTTTTAGTTTTTTTATGTATTTTATTTTAAATATATATAAAAATTTAATACGAGCGGATCAGACTCGGGTTTTAGCATTTTTATTTGAGCTTGGATTGGGCAAAATTTTAAGCCCATTTTCAGGCAAGACTAAGTTTGGGCCTATCAAACGAGCCTAAAATTTTGTCAAGTCCTGACCTGACCCGGCCAGACCCATGAATAAGTCTATTTCAAATGCGTTTAAACACAATTTTCCTTCAATTTAGGATGGAGGAAGGGTTGTGGCTAGAAGTAAGCTTTGTATAAGAAAAAAATATATAGTAATGGAATAAAAGAAATCGAAATTGACATATTCAAATAATGAAAAATAACATATGTATGAGATAATAATACAACGTTAATGGTAAGATTTAAGTTTCTGTAACAAAAATGAGAGCATAAAGTTTTAGAGTCCATTGAAAGAGTTTCACAAAATTTCATATCAATATTTCTAATTAAGGTTGGAGGAACTAAGTTTGTTAAAAAAAAAAAAACAAATTCATTAACAAGGACAAATTTAGTAAAATATAATTTTAGATAATTTTCTATTTTTTTCAACCAAATAATAATATTTTATATTTTATCTAAATGAAATAAATAAAATAATTTAACATATTTAATAATATACTAAATAATCTTATATTCTAATAATCCTATCCATAATAATATTACGTTCTCTCAACTGATTTCCAAAGGTACCTAAAACTCATAAACCAAAGTAGTTCTTGAAGTGTACCCTTTTCATATATTGCTCAATTAAACATGTTGGCCGATTTGACTAACATAATTAGGGATCAACAAGGTACAAATAAATAGGTTCACGGTCAAATTATATATTAACCTTATTTAAAATTAGCATAGCGCTGCTGGTCTGAGCTCTATACCAACCTGGTGATGGGAGGATCACCATTAAAAACCTGTTTAAAGCTTCTCTTTCCTCATCAACTTAAAGTGAATATAGGAGTAGGTGAATTCAATCAAACAAATAGAATGAGGAATTGGAGTTGAAAACAGAATCAAAGAAGGCATTTACTGAGTTGAGAGAAAAAAAACCCAACTTTATCATCAACAGCTTTTGTAACGCGTTCTCTCTCGCACCATTGCATGGCCCATACTCATCCATGCATGAAAAAAGAAAAGAAAAGAAAAGAAAAAGAAGCTACATGTCATAATTCATTAATGGTTAATTGCACTAGATGTCCTCAAACTAGATTCAAATTCTATATTATTCTTTAAACTTCAAAATATTTTAATTATATTTTAAAAGTGTGAACACCATGTCAATAAGGTTCTTCTGTCAATTTGGGAATAAAATAATAACTCGAATATTTGAGGTGCATATTTGAAACACATTGTTCAAATTTTAAACACGTGTGAACCTATAGCATGAAAAACTTCGATTTAACATGTTAAAAAATGGGTAAATTACACCAGAGGTTCCCTAACTATTAATAAGTTTTTGTTTTGATCATTAAACTATGATAAGTTACAAATGATCAATAAATTATCGATTTTGCAATGTTTCAATCACTTGTTGATTAATGGCCCCATTAACCACATGATAAAATGATGACGTGAAACAATTTGTATAGATTCAATACCTAAATTGGCCCATGAACTATAGATTATATTAGTTTTTTTTTTTTTTTTGAAATTCTCAAGGATAATTCCAAAAAAAATCCAAAGAAAATAACAAAAAATTCTAAAAAGAAAATGTTGATGTAACACCCCTAACCCTTATCTGTGGCCGGAACAGGGTTACAGAATACTATCGGAGTTTTAAGATCAAATGAACACATAATTATAAACATTTCAAATCATATCAATATTCATATTAAAATCAAGTAAAAACATACATATTATCCCTTAAACGAGCCCTTGAGGCCCAAAATACGTGTTAGAAACAAGTCGGGACTAAATTAAAAACTTAGAGAATTTTTTAGAAATTAGTGAAAATTTTCAACACTGCAAGGGTCACACAGCCGGATAGCCAGGCCGTGTGAGTCACGTGACCAGGAGACACACCTTTTTCTTAGGCCGTGTAGGCGTTTGAAGTAGGGACACGCGGTCGTATCCTAACCCGTGTTCGTGCCCGTGTAACTCACTGACTTGGTCACACGGCCAAGCCACACACCCATGTGCTAGGCCGTGTACCCTTTGAAATAACCTTACACGCTCATGTGCCAGGTCGTGTGCTAGGTCGTGTAGCAACCTGACTTGCAACCCTTCAAAAGCTACAGGGGACACACGGCCGTGTGTCACACAAGCTGAGACACACGTCTGTGTCTCTGCCTGTATGGACGAAAATAGGCCATTTTACAAGCCATTTTTCTCACCCAATTTAACATGAACCTACAACCACAAATGTACATATACAAAGGCCATAATAAAGGACCAAAACCATGCATAATCTAGCCTTATATAAATGGTATGATCACATACAACCAATATGCCTTTAGGCACCTCAGATGACAATATAAAACATGAAACTTACTTACCAAAATATACTAAATGGTACTAACCATGCCATTCAACCAGTAACATCTAAAACCATATAAACCATTCAAACAAAGTGCCAATTCACAATAATTTCAACAATTTACAAAACTTATATAATATGTATATTCAAACCTTAATTTCATCTTCCATAATTCAAGCATATCAATCCAAACATCAACCATTAGAAATCTAATATTTACATGCCATATACTAAACTCATATCACCATCAAAGTGCCAAAACACAAACCAAACAAATGGCTATTTAACAACCAAAATATATAGCCACATTAGCCAAAATACCTATACATGTCATTATAACTAAAATTAAACAACCGAATATACCAAAAAAGTCGATGGATAGTGTGATTTATCTTCGACAAGCTTCCAATCTGAATGAGCTTTCGATTCACTATAAGACACGGAGAATAACACAGAGTAAGCATTTAAGCTTAGTAAGTTCGTATAACATAGAACATAACTTACCATTTAGGCATATAATAGGTAAGTAAACAAAGCATATTCCAACACAATTTGGACAAATGCCTAAGCACCAATTCACCAACCATGTTAACCATGTAAACATATATATAAGCCAATAAACATGGATGAACACAACAATTGATCAAGTTCCATATACATGTAGCATCCATTTCATGTTTCCATATACCATGTAACAACATTTCCATGTAATTAATGTGTATACCTGTAATAGTTCGTATTGAACTCTTATCATTTCGTATCAGAACATCGCCCATTGAACCATTTAGAATATTGTTGGATACCCGGGATAGCTCGCACATAGTGTCCTAAACCATATAACTATAATCCATCAAATCTTGTACATGTATGCTCACACGAGCTGTAAATCAGTATGCTCTCACGAGTTGTGGGTCAGAAGATGGCTACACAATGCTACTCACACGAGTTGTGGAATATCCGCAACACATGCCAGACCTTAGCCATCGGTAGGACGTTTAGGACCAACATATAAATCATGTAAACCCTAATGACATGTCATTTGTATCCTACGAATTCCTAAGGTTTAAATGGAGCTTGGTAATCATCTAACGTCGTTGGATATGCAATTGCTATTTATATAACATTTCATAACACATTTATAATTCAATTTAAAACATATAAACACGATTTAATTACACGAACTTATCTTGACGAGCATACATATATATGGATGCGATTAATCCGAAATTTTCTCTTTGCCCCGATCTAACGTCGTACGAGGTTTATCTTGATCTATACAGATAATTTTAACTCAATTCAATATAAAATTTCATTCAATTTAACCCAAAATCATATTTTGGAAAAATTACCATTTTCCCCTGTACTTTTAATTTCTTTACAATTTAGTCCTTAGCTCATAAAAATGGAAATTCATGAAATTCTACCACAACCTACTATGGCCGAATATTAATTGGGTCCCTAGCATGCCCTATATTTCATTTATTTCACAATTTCACCATGTACTATTTTCTAATTTTCAATTTAGTCCCTATTTGACAATTTAACTAAAAATCCTTTTACAAATGTTGTTTATCTAACAAAAACCATCCATTTTCTATCATCAAACATCAAATTCATGTACATGCATCAATGGAAAAACCCTAATATTTTAGCAGTTTCACAAATTAGTCCCCGGGCTTGTTAGATTAAGCTACAACGATCCCAAAAACATAGAAATAATTCAAAACAGGACAAACATGCATAACTAATTAAGGAAATAAGGATGGCCGAATGTAGCTTCAAAAATGGCTACTCTTTTCTTCTATTTTTGGTTGAAATATGAAAGTAAAAGATGGTGTTTTGTTTTTATTTTATTTAATTTATCAATTATTTACTTTTTACTAATTTAACCTTAAAAATCTTTATTAATTACACAAATGCCAAACCATGTACATCCACTATCAAATTAAATGGTCTAATTACAATATAAGGACTTCCATTTTAAAGTTCTATAGTTATTTAATACCTTTAGCTATTAGCACTCAACTTTTACACTTTACATGATTTAGTCTTTTTTATCAAATTGAACATGTAAACGGTAAAATTTCTTAACGAAATTTTTATATAGTACTTCTATCATGCTGTAGGAAATAAAATAATAATAAAATAAATTCTCTGACTTAGGATTTGTGGTCTCAAAATCGCTATTTCGATTTCACTGAAAACGGGCTGTTACAGTTGAAATGTATTTAACCCTTGTACTTGTATTTCTCCAACTTAAACTTGTTAAAGATTCTAAGTTTTTTAATATGTCTCATAGAGCTTCTTGATCTAACCATATTGTGATCTTTAAGGGCTTTCGGGCAAATTATGTTAAATACTTACAATCAAATTTTCTTTTAGCTACTAGGATGCAGGAAATCATTAGCTAATGTTTCACTTTTTGTGGCTTTAGAAGGTAAAAATCTAACCTTGCTAATAGTGAGTTTAAATTTTTTAGGACCAATTGATTTAAGTTTAAAAGATGCTTTTTTATTTGTTAGAGAAAAAAATAAAATTTATGATTAATCCTATGTACTTATCTTTCCTTCAAGTAGGTAGTTTTAGTTTCCTCATTTTATGTTGAAAGATGTAATGATGTAATTGCTAATACATTTTTCACTTGAGAGGTGATGAAGCTCTTTTAACTTTTTCTTCTGAGCATATGCTTGACAATTGCATTTTTTGTGAGCATTTGTTGGTTATCCACAATTTTATTATTTTTGGGGTATATGGTATCCGCAGAGGGTATCCATGTAGATCCAAAAAAGATAGAGGCTATTCTGAAATGGAAACAACCTAAAAGTGTTGCCAAAATTAGAAGTTTCCTTGGTTTAGCCGGATATTATAGGAGATTTGTTGAATGATTCTTTCTTATTACTGCTCATGTAACTAAGTTATTGAGGAAGGATGTTCTAATCAAATGGACGGGTGATCAACAAGCTAGCTTTGAAAAGCTAAAATCTGTGTTGATATAAGCTCACATGTTAATTCAACCGGGTCTGGAAAGAAGTATGTGGTATATAGAGATGCATTTTACACTGACATTAGATGTGTATTGATGCAAGATGGACAAATAGTTACCTATGTGTTGAGGCAGTTCAAACAACATGAGTGCAACTATCTGACTCATGATTTGAAGTTTGCAGCTATGGTATTTGCATTAAAAATCTAGATGCACTACCTGTATGGTGTGAAATGCTATATCTATGCTGATCATAAGAGTCTCAAGTACCTTTTCACCAAAAAAAAAGTTGAACTTGAGTCAACGGAGGTGGATAGAATTGTTAAAGGACTATAATGTGTGATTGAATACCACCCCGAAAAAGCCAATGTAGTGGCAGATGCTCTAAGAAGAAAACAAATGATTGATTTAAGAGTAATGCATGCTAGGTTAAGTCTAGTGGATGATAGAGGCTTACTAACGGAACAACAAGTGACACGCACCTTGGTTAGTGAAATTAAGGATAAACAACATTAGATGTGTCCCTATTGTCATGGATTAAGCAAGTGGAAGACAGAAAAAATGAGGATTTTGGGTTTAATACCGATGGTATTCTGTGCTTGTGAGGGAGATATTGTGTGCTAAATGATAAGGGCCTAAAATAGTCCATACTTCATGAAGTGCATACTTCAGGATTTAAGGGAACTGTACTGGTTGCTTGGACTGAAACAAAAAGTGACAGATTTCGTAGCTAAGTGCCTAACGTGTCAGCAAGTGAAAGCTAAACACTAGTTCACTTCTAGTTTGTTGTAACTAATTAAAATACCATAGTAGAAGTGGAAGCGAAAAAAAATGGACTTTGTTAGTGAGCTACCTTTAACATCCACTAAGAAATACTCAATTTGGGTGATAGTAGATCGATTAACTAAGTCAGCTCATTTCTTACCTTTCTATACGTATTACTCTTTACAAGTTCTGGCTAAGTTATATATTTCGAAGATTGTAAGACTACATAGAGCATTAGTATCAATTATTTCAGATCGAGATCTCCGTTTTACATTTTGAATTTAGAAGAAACTAAATAAGGCACTAGGTACTTGTTTGGATTTTAGTTTTGCGTTCCATTCGTAGACTAATGGACAATTTGAGCAAGTTTTCTAGATCTTAGAAAATATGCTAAGAGGCTGCATTATTGAACTCTGAGGTTGTTGAGAGGAGCATTTGCCCCTAGTTGAATTTGCCTATAATAATAGCTTTCAGTCAAGTATATAAATGACATCTTATGTCGCCTTGTATAGTTGTAAGTGCCAAACACCACTGTGTTGGATTGAACTAGGTGAAAGGAAAATTTTGGGTCCTTAAGTGGTATAGGAGTCCGAGGGAAAAATTAGGTTAATTTAGGATAGATTGAAAGTGGCTTCAGATAAAGGACATCAAATACAGTGTCAGAGATCAAGTCTTCCTGAAAGTGTTGAGTTTCGGTCGAAAAGGTAAGTTAAGTCATAGGTTCATCGAACCTTACAAAATTTTCAAGATAGTCAATCGAGTGGCATACCGATTAGAATTACCTCCTGAGTTGGACCGTATTCATGATGTATTTCATGTCTCTATGTTGAGACGATACCGATTCAACCTTTCTCATATTGTTCTAATCGAAAAGATCGATGTGAGGCCGGTTTTGTCTTTTGAGGAGGAATCTATACAAATTCCAAGAAGGAAATGAATCCTATTAGTTAAGGTTCTTTGGCGAAACCATGGCACCAAGGAGGCTATGTGAGAACCACAAGACTTAATCTGTCAACAGTATCCTCATCTGTTTGAATCACGTAAATTTCAAGGATAAAATTTCTTTAACGAGGGGAGAGTTGTCATACCCCTAAATATAAGGGGATCATTGAAATGGATAGATAAGAATTGAATTAGGCTTGATGGTTAAGTGTTAGAGAATCCTCTCTAGAGACCCAAGTTCGAGCTCCCTTCCTCTCATTTCTTTCTTTTTATTTTCGGCAACTTAGGGTAAAAGCCACACCTAAAATATATACAATAAGGAATTAAAACTGAACAAGAAATAGGATTCAGGCCTAATGATTAAGAGTTAGCTTCCCTCCCTTGTGACCCTTAGTTTGAGCCACTCTTTCCCCAAAAGTATTCCTTTCATTTTCGGCCAAATTTTGAGATATTTACAGTTTCCGCCCTAAAATGGATAGACAAGAATTGAATTAGGCTTCTTGGTAAAGTGTTAGAGAATCATCCTTAGAGACCCAAGTTTGAGCTCCTTTCCTCCCATTTCCTTTCTTTTATTTTCGGCAACCTAGGGTAAAAGTAACACCTAAAATATATACAGTTAGGAATTAAAACTGAACAAGAAATAGGCTTTAGGCCTAATGGTTAAAATTTAGCTTCCCTCCATTGTGACCCTCGGTTCAAGTCACTCCTTCCCCAAAAGCATTCCTTTTATTTTAGGTCAAATTTTGGGATATTTACCATTGCCGCCCTAGGGTTTACAAACCTTAGCTATTTAGCCATTCCTATTCCTATCTTGATTAGGATTTTCTCTTTTCAAAATTTTAGTAAAATTCCTCTTCATCCTAAATTTCTTTTATTTTCCTTTTCTTTTCTATCATATTTGCACCATATTTTCATCCTAATTTGTGATAATTTTTTTGCTTTCTTGAATCAAATCATCCTTCATTCTATCATTCTTTCTCTCAATTTTATAATTGTCGTCAATAACATCCCTACTTTTGCCAAGAATCGGTAAGTACATTTTGTTTCCAATGTTCAGATCCTAAACTTTCGTAGTATTAATATCTTATGCTAATCTTACGTTCGATTAATCAATTTTTATAGTTATTGCCAAATCTTCTGTTAATCTTTGCAAATCTTGAAATCATCAGTTAATTCGTGTGTAAATGTTGTTTGAAGGATTGGATTTAGGTGAATCGGATCAGAATTGAGTGTTAGGAACGTCAACCGGTAATGCAATAAAAGGTGTATATTCTTTACCAAGTGAACCGGGGCACACCGTATGTATGTTTAGGGCAAAACGGGCATGTGGACGATACAACCATGTGCTTCTGTTATGTTAGGGTACTTCAATTTTCACATGGCCACAGCTTGTTATGTGGCCTGGGCATATGGCTGCGTAACCCTTTCGCACTGTCTTAGCCTTCTTACATGGCCATGTGACCCCTGTTTTTAAGCTTTGCCCATAAATTTGTGAATTGTTCTATTTAGTCCCTGTATAGTCCCCAAATTATTTTTAAAGTTTTATTTCACTCAATTGAATCCCTGATAATATGTATATTTGGAATCTATGATTTGAGTGGCTGAATTTTTATTATTATAAGCATGATATGTAAATAATACATGCTTACTACTACTGTTAAACTAAATACACATTAAGCATGTTTATTGCTACCGTATTGATCTGTTACAAGCATGTCATATTGTATTGCAAGGGGTGGAACGATATGAACAGAGGAAGAATGAGCAATTCATCTGCAACGATTAATTGTTCATCCAAAATGTATTAACAACTTGTCTGGAAATGTTTTTATCTGAAAACTTCAGTGGTTCATTCACAATTTTTATTACTAACAGTTAATTTGCAATGACTAGTGGTTCATCTACAACGCGATGTATATGGATGAGTTATGGGGAACTCTTACTGTGGTGTGTAGTGGAGTTAAGTAGAATCTTTTCTGAAAAATTAAAACTGTATCACCATTCATAAGCATGTGTATGCATAACTGTGTATTCAGAAATATTATTATAGTGATGTGTTAATCGGTAAAACTGATTCTACGAATTGCTATATGATTGTGTTTGTTATGAAAATTGTTATATTGTATGTTACATCTACGATTTTCACTGATTTTCTTGTGATAGGACTCACGCCGAGCTTCTTAAAGCTCACCCCACTATAATTTTCATCTTTCCAAATAACCCGCAAGGTTAGGGCACGGACTCGACATTCTAAAGGTCTCAGCTTGAAAACAATAATTTTATTAAAAATATTTAGATTTTATAAATTCTATTATTTAGAACTATATTGATTTATTCAAACTGTGGCATGTGACTTAAGTTTTGAGTTTATTTGAAATGCATGACATATAATTTGAAATCAGGATGTTGAATTATGAATTATAAATTAATTATACATGAAATTTGATTTTCATTAAAACTAGGTTAAAAATCACTTTTCTGCTGCATGACTTGGTAAATGAGATTTAAATAAATATGTATACATATATAAAATTGAAATTTAACTTTTGGCAAAACAATCACTAAAATCATCTCGTTTTTGAAATTAAATTGTACCTTTTGGAAACACACTATGTTTTCCTTCAAAAATTAAAACAAATGTTTTAAACAACTGTTTTTAAACCCCGATAGTTCTTTTAGGTCATTTTGGTGACAAATGTAATCTTCCGAATTCGGGCCTAACGTCTATGCCGGATTGGGGAGGTTACATATATTATTATAACTTTTTTGAATGATATATTATTATAATGTTAATTTTTTATGTTAATGATATATAAGTTTTAACCTTGAACGTGTAACCAACTTTATGCTAGATTAGAATATATATAAAATTAGTATTATATAATTAGGGTAGTTTATTAATAATATATAACTCTATATAGATTTATGATATTATAATATACATTTTTATATAATGATTTGTAAGCTTAAACCCTAAACATGAAACTAACTTTGAGGTAGATTATAATATATACAATTATAATTTATTTGGAATTCTTATGTTTAAATTGTTAGGTATGTTTATATTGTTATCAAGTCATTATGCTTAATTTGTTTCTACTGTTATTTAGCTACTTCAATTAATTTATTTTTTATTTAATTATTATTAATTATGAATAAATTTTATCTAAAATCAATTTCTATTTTATTTTTATATTATTTTTAAAATTTTAATTTTAGTATCTTCGGATTTAGATTTTTATGGATTCGACAAATGATTAAAAATGTTGAATTTGAATTTTTTTTTTTATTGATAGAGATACTTGAAGATAATGATATTTAATTCGTATTCGAATATAGATAGTAATATTTAGATTTAAATTTTTAAACAGATTTACATATTCAAATATCCTAAAATTACAAATATTCTAACCCACGGCTATTCTTATTAAAAACAGATTTAAAATTTTAAAAATTAATCTTTTAATATATGAAATTTTTATGCCTCATCAGTTGGAGTGATAATAATGGTATATTTACAAAAATATTTTACGATTTTGTATGAAAAAGAAATCCAATAAAAATAAAATCAAGACACTAGAATTTGTATTTGGTCAGCATTATTTGTTTGGGAAGACGGACGCTAAGAAAAAAAATTACTTGAATGGAATTATGATTGTAATGGTTACTAAAAGTGGCATTTTGATGAAAAAGAAAGTACATATGATTGTTTGTACAATTTGATTTTATTACATGTATAAAGTTTACTTCAGGAAATAAATTTATTATCTTTAAATCTAGTATAACAATGTCATATTTGGTACGAGTATTATTTTTTTCCATGTTTTAATATATGAGTTTGTAATAAACTAATTTCAATTGGTAATTTTTAGCCACTCACATGGCTTGATTTGCGAAAAGAATAGAGAAAATTTTCGCTTATTTTGAAGAGGTGCTATTTTTTACAAAAATTTTTACACATATTTGTAATCTCAAATTTGAATTTGTACTAGCTATTTTTTTATTTTATATCTAACTATTGCAATAAATAATGTAATAAATAAGCTTTTTCTTGATGTTATTACATAAGTAACCACATGAGTTAAAAGTGATTTAAGTTCTATCACAAATTGGTATAACAACCTCAATTTTGTACCTAAAGATATAGATCACTCTCCTCTAAGTCTAAGAAACGTGGTTACCCTATTAAGTGTACTCTAGAAAATATGTTCTACAATGAATAGATATGTGCTCACAATACTCGATACAAAATCTATACAAGTCTCAAATATATAAGAGTTTTGAGACTAGCTAACATATTAGAAATAAATTATAATTACTTCTCTTGTTAAACAACAACTAAAATAACAATATACGATGTAATAATAAAGACCAATGTAAGGTGGATTGTTTGAGATATGTCCTCAATGCTATCCGGATTCAGTCTCTAAAATTAAAGGAATTCGAATGCATAATCCGAACTAATCTAATCTTCAAAATAAATTGTTTCAAACGGATTAATCTTAATAAATGAGTTCACATACTTTTACAACATCAAATCGTTTAAAGCCTAAAAATTTTATTTAAAATTTTATCAACCTAAAGCAACAAAGTTGGTTGTAGTATTAATCGTATATGGATGAGTGTATAATAATACTTATATATCTTTAAAAATTAATAATATGTAGTGTCAAAAAATTACATATTTTAAGATTATCTTGATTTAAATTATTACCTTTTAAATTTAATATCTTTTCAGAATTACATTAGATATTAAGCCGGCAAAGGAAAAAAAAGAAAACGTCACCCAGTACTAACGTTGAACGGTTGATGACAGCAAAAGCCATGGTGTGTGTAAATTGGGGTTTGATTTTCAGGGTTTTTGCTTTATCACCACCAAGAAGATTCGATTTGGATATGCTTTACGTTATGAATCAATTTATGGTTATGTCAATTTAATTTTGTAGAAATTTTGGAGCACTGGACCATTCCCATCTCATCTTTTCGCCATTATTTTCTCATTCAACTAATAAAACATTAAACGAATTTGGAAAAAGAAAAGCCTCTTAGAAGTTCCAAATTAGAAGTCAATTAAAGTCCATGTAATATCATTATATATACATGAAAGTCTTCACTAAATTAATGGGGTTAAGCGAAGGGTAGTTTATAAAATCTGAATAATAAACACGATTAGTATGATCTAAATAGGTCACACTTAAGACAGTCAACACTTTTAACCATTAAGTCATCACATGAAGTTGCTCTCAATAATTCTTTATACAAATGTAAACTATTTATATATATATAAATCTTCAAGTCGGATATTAAATGTACTCAAATTTATTTTTTTAAGCTACTCTAATATTAATAATATCAATTAAATTAATACTCAATTAATCTCTTTAATTAAAATTAATAAAAATAAAACTCAACCAAACAATCAAAATATTTTTTAATATTAAGACTAATTACTTAAATTGAGATAAATTTTTTTAGAAAATTGCTTAGGTAAGAGTAAAAAAATTTTCAATAGTTACTTGGTCGTAATAGTCTATTGTTGTTTTTTTTTTGGATTTTGTCTTATTTCTTAAATGAATTGGTAAGTGAAAAAAAAAAAAGACAAACCTTAATGTATTCAAATAAGAGCATTTTAAGCAATTCACCTTATTTTATGGTATAAAATTAGGTGGACATTACATGTTTAGACTAGAATATATAACAACTGAGTCGTATATTATTTGAAAAGAAAAAAACTAACAACATTATTTGAAACCTAATACATAATATTTGAAAATTCTTTATTTAAGCACATTTTGAAAGGTTTTTTTTTCTAAGGTATCTTCCATGTCTGTTTTATGATCCGTGAAGATTAAATCTTTGAGGTTGCTTTTTTCAACAATATGTCTCCAAAGTTAAAAATTCAATGTGAGTGTTACACCCCAAAATATAGGGAGTTAATCGAAATAATTAATAAAGAAATGACATAGGCTAAATGTTTAAATAGTGGGTGAACTCCCTAAATGAGTCACCATTACATTGGCAGCTAATCTAAACCAGTCTTGAATTAAGTTTTCTTCTAAATTAAACAAATGCTTTAATATGACCGTTTTAAAAACATTGACAGCTCACTGGGTCATCTCAGTGGCTAATGTAATCTTCCAAATAAAGGTCTAACGCCTAGGCAAGGTTGACGAGGTTACAATAAGTATATAAACAAATATTAAATATGACTTTTTTTTAAAAAAAAAAATCTTATAGGAAATTCATAGAAAAAGTCTTTAAAAAAATCGAAATTAATTAGAATTATGTATATTTTGATTTTAGTTAGATAATACTTTTATTCAATTTTTAATTTATAAAAAATGCAATTATTTAGATTGAAGTATTATTTTTGATAGTTTAAAAAAAGTATTTTTGATAGTTTAAAAAAGTACTTTTTTATAGACCGATCATAAATCTTAAAATATATAGTCTTTTACTTCAAATAAATCGGAACTGATAGACCTAGCCCACTTGTGATGCATGCTCATACGAAATCTTGATTACCAACTATTTGTATGTCATAGAACCAAACAAGCAATACATAAATTAAGGAACAAAATTGAGGTTGTTAATTGATATTGGAAATTTAGGGTTTATTTTTATAACAAAGCTGTTGTGGAGTCTCAAGGTGACAATCACATACATTTGCCCAATCCATTAATTTGTCAATTGGACACACCAAACCTTTTAGTATTTTAATTCAGTGTCTGATTGCTGTTGTATTATTATTATTATTATTATTATTATTATTATTATTATTATTATTATTATTATTTTGGTAAAGTTGTATTATCAATATTGTCCTCGACGAGTTTAAGAATTGATTAATTATCAACACCACTAATTAAACAATTATCTTAGTTTTAATTAAAGGCTTCATATATACTTTGATACCTAAGTTAATATTCTTTTAATGTAATATTTATGTCTTTTTCTATCTAATGTGGTACATGTGTATTTGACAAAAGTCATAGATTTTGATATCTGAATGTAACAATGTTAACTTTTTAGTATTAAATTTGAGGTTATAATTGATTTGATGAAAATTCATAATTAGCTAATAATATTAGCAATTATCTTTCATAATTAATTCCAAAATCTGAATTGAATTGCATCCATCATATTGTATTTGATAAATTAAATTCAAAATTAAACAAACTCATAATACATTTATTCTATTAACAAAACCATGAAAAATTCAAGACTAAGAATATTAGCAATTAACTTACATCAAATCAACTATAAAACCCGAATTAAACATTAAAAAGTTAGCACAATTACATTTGAGTACTGAAATATATAACTTTTGTCAAATGCATGTATAACATTGGACTAAAATAACACAGATACCATATTAAAAAAAAAAAGTGTCAAACATAGTACCAAATGATATATTAATCTTAGTCAAATATAATAATTAGAATTAATATGAGATCATCAAGAATTGAACCCAAATTTTTATGCCAGCACAACACAATAAAATTATCCCTAAATAAGAGGTTGTTGGGTATTTAATTAATGATTTGATAATTATTTAAGTAGAGATTTAGTTTTACTGGTGAAGGATATATCTGTTCTAATAAGGTTTGTACTAAAATGAATATATTTATTATAATAATATTATGTTGAGTGTAATTTATATTTTTATAAGTTTGATAGACTTTATTTTTAAACTTATTAAAAAATTATTAATAAATATAGTTTAATAAAATGTATTTTTAAATAATTTTTTTATTCCGTTAACTAAACAATAAAATTTTTCTTTTCAATAAAATATGTCAGTTAACAATAAAATTTTTCTTTTCAATAAAATATGTCAAATAAAATAATGTAACATCTTTACAATATACTAAATAATTTTACATCCTACTAATTTTATTATCGAAAATACTCTTACATGTGTGAGCCAAAAGCTACTCATACCAAAGTACCTCTTGAACTTAGATAAATGCCTAAAATTTTGCTGACAAACACATGGACCAATTTGACTAACGTTATTAGTCCAAGATGAAAGTGGCAACTAATGTTCAATAAGAAGGCAAAACGTGGTAAAAACATTATCTCAATATTTTCATATAATTAGTAAGTGAAATAATTGAATATTAAAAAAATAAAATTTAAAAATTCCAATATATATGTATGTCTGTAATCAACACTAGCCGCTGCTGGATTCCCCCAGGTTGTCTCCATTTGAGCTCTAAACCAACTTGGTGATGGGAGGATCACCATTAATAACCTGTTTAAAGCTTCTCTTTCCTCACCAACTTAAAGACAATATAAGAGTAGGTGAATTCAATCAAACAAATAGAATGGTAAATTGATGTTGAAAACAGAATCAAAGAATGAAAGAAAAAAAAAATGGAGGCAATTCCCCGAAGGTCAAGAAAGACGTGCTAACGTGAGTTGAGAGAAAAAGCCCAACTCTATTAAAAAACACTCATAATTTATTTTCTGAAATTATAAAAATATTCTTAGAATTGTAATAATGAAAGAAATCTTAATTTTTTTTAAAGTTCATAAAATTATAGAAATTAGAAAGAAAAAAAAAACCCAAAATTTTCTTTTGGGATGAATTACCCATAAATACAATTTTTTTTTGGATAATTATCAAATTAGGTCATTTTTTCAAAATTTATTGAATTAGGTCAAAAATACGAAAACGCATCCAGCTAGACATATTTTCAGCGGATTGGCAAGAAAACACTTCCAGCTGGTCGCATTTTCATTCTCTCTCCACGGGTTAGGGTTCTTTTATTATTTTAGTTCTTTTAATTGTTTTAGGGTTAGGGTTTAGATTTTGTTAAGGTTCTAGGGTTTATGAAATTAAGGGTGAGAATTCGATTGAATTGAATGAAATTTTTTTTAGTTAACCGAGTTGACAAATCCTATTTTATCATCCTAACTCAATTCGAAATTTTCTCAAATTGAGTCGAGTGAGATGAAATTAGAATTGAATCTAATCGAATATATTTGTTCAAGTTAAATTAAAAAAAATGACTTTAGGTCCTTGTATCCATTACCATCCACCGTAATCAATTTTTTTATTAACTTTCATCCCCTTATAATTTATTTATTAATCTTTTTATATACCGGTTAGCTTCTTTGCTTACTTACTTGTTTCAATTATCTTCTTATTCTTGTCACCATATATTTTGAAATAAAAAAATATATTAAATGTAAAAAATGTGATTTTTTTTAATAAAAGTTATTTTAAAGATAAAATGTGAAATTGATACCAATAGAAAATTTTAACACGAATATTTTATGGCATCATCAATAATTCAATTTTAATTCAAATTGATAAAGATCCGGCATTACTAAACAATTTAATAATATAAATAGTACAAAATGTGAAATTTAATTTGATAATGTAAATAGTATACATAAATTCAAAAAAAAAAGTTTTGGGGGTTTGGGAGGAAGTAAAAGTTTTAGAGAAAAGCAAAAGAAAAAAGTTTTGGGGGGAAAGCAAAAAGAAAAAAGTTTTAAGGGTTTGGAGGGAAGTAAATTTTTAGAGGGGTAAGTAAAAGTTTTGAGGGTTGGGGGGGGGAGTAAAAGGGTTTGAGGGCAAGGCTCACACGGGTAACAGGCACGGGCGTGTGTCCAGGCCGTGTAACTCACTGTCTGTCGATTGAGACACATGGCTAGGGACACAGGCGTGTGCCCCGGCCGTGTAACTCATTATTGGGGTATAAAGGCCACACAGGCAGGGACACGGGCGTATGCCCAGGCCGTGTAACTCACAGTTGGGGTATAAAGGCCACACAGGCAGGGACAAGGGTGTGTGTCTAGACCGTGTAACTCACTGTTTACACTTGAAAACCACACGGCCAGGGCATACGGGCGTGTGACCCGACCATATGACTGGTAATTGGGCCGAAAACTATCTTCTGAGGCCTGTACAAGGCCAATTTCGGCCCAACTTCATTTACAAAATAAAAACCCAGATACAAAATAACCCCACCCACTAACCTAAATTACCAGACTTCTAGCCCAATTAAAATACCCATTACAAACTAACCTCAACCCACCAACCCATTAAGCCCGCTTACCCTTATCCACAAGCCCAATACAAACCCTAAGCCCAATCAACCCAAAACAACTGAAACCCTAGCTCCCCACTTGTTCTGACTTTCGGCCACCTACACAACTGCCCCTGACACCACTGTGGCTGCCGCCCGAAGTCACATCCACCGCCCATCCCCTGCAAGCACACGAAAACAATAAAAAAGGGATAGTAATAGGGGTATATAAACCCGAATGAAAATCATTGTAGGGGGGATTTTATTTTTTATCATCAATGAAAAGAACTGTTTAAAAACACATAGATAAACAATGATAAGAACACAAGCAAAAATCGGAGAAATCAAAAGCCAAAATCCAAAATCTAAGGTGATATTATTTTATTTCATTTTTATTGTTTTTTCATTTATTTATTGTTCTTTAAATCTCTTCGACTACACAAACATATATAATACAAATAAATAAAAAATAATAAAATAATAAAAAAATTGAAATTTTACCTCCTCCGTGCGTGTATGGCGGCGTACTGCTAATGTCGGACGGACGGTCCTGTGTCACCGACGATCGATCGAACTGGCGGATCCCTCCTCCCCTCTCCTTTTCTCTCTTTTTTTTTTTTCTTTCCCCTAACACAAATGATTTTTTTAAAATTTTTTGACTTATATAGGGTCCAAAACGCACCGTTTTGACCCCCTCTGTTAATGGGAAAAAGCACGCCGTTTTGGGACGCCCAGTCGGTCGACCCAACCCGCACCGGAAGGATCCGAGTGTTTTTGAGGCAGAAGGGCTATTTGCGCAATCGGCCCTTCCGCATTTTCAGTGTTTTAAAATTAAGTTCTGTTTTAATTATGATTTTGCCCTAAAATTTTACCTTGCTTGCAATTTGATCCTCCTGTATGCGCACCGTTTTAAAGGCGATGGAAAATTGTTCTTTTGGTCCCTACTACCTGCACGCGTATTCGAATGAGTCCCCCTCTTCTGTTATTATTATAAATTCATACATTCTGTTTTTATCCCGATTTAATCCTTTTTGTTTATTTTTTTTACATATTACTAATATTATCACTATTATTTTTATTAATATATTAATTATTTTACTAATGATTGTTATTTCTAGTTTAACATTATTATCAATATTAATATATGTATATTATATATATATATGTATATATATATATTTATACATTCATGTATAGTGCTATTTTAATTACTTTACTTTAACATTATTATTATATCATGTTTATTTTTATATACTTCATTATTTTTAATATTATTATTAATATTATCAGATGTTATTTATTTCTAATATATATATTATGCAAATGTCTTAATATTGTATTACATGTATTTTTTTTATATATATTATGTATATAAGTTTTTTAACATTATATTTTATACATATATTTTTATTTTAATATTATTAGTCTTTATATATATACTATTATATGTATACTTATAATGTTATATTATATATTTCTAATACCATTATTTATATATTCATGTATGTATTTATGTGATACTAATGGTTTTCTTTTTTCATAATATTATTTCTAATGTATATATATTTATATATTTATGTATTATACATATATATTTTTAGTGGTATCTGTTGTATACTTCTTTACTATTTATACATGTATGTGTATATATCTTTTATATTATGTATTTGTTACTATTTCATGAATATTATTATATATGTATATTGTATACGTTCATATTAAATATGTTATATATATATGTATATTTCTCACATACGTTATGTACATGCTCTTAATATTTTTTTATATATACGTATATTCATTATTTTCTCGCATTTGATACTATCCTTACATTTAATCTTGCATGCATTATTAGTGTTTTCTTTCAACATTATTGTAATGTTTGTTATTTGTTTCTAAATCTGTTTATAGTTCTTCCATTCATTTATTCTTATTTCATATCAATTTTGTTTCTTATTATTTCGAAAATCATATTCTCGTTTTGTTAATTAATTTCAATAATCAAGGCAATATACCGATTTAACATTGAGTCATTAAGTTCATCGCTATGTTGGGTGAATGTCAATTGACTCGTGTTAAAGCGATATACCCTTCTCAAAAACCGAAATAAACTAAAAATTCTCGTCTTTTTAATCGGATCACAACTAAGTCTTGCATTGAACTCTTATTTTTGAAAATTAAGACAACACGTGTTTACGAGATACCAATTTTTGGGCGTAGCGAGGGTGCTAATACCTTCCTCGCGTGTAACCGACTCCCGAACCCTAATTTTTCTCTAGATTTTAACGTAGACCTAAATTTAGCCTTCCTTTTGTTTTAAAAATGAATCTAATAGGTGTCCGATCACACCTAGGAAAAGGATCGGTGGCGACTCCCGGTTTATTTTAAAACCAAATTTCAATTTCTAATTTTTTTCAATAAATCGCCACAATTAGCGACCGAACGAAAGCAAATTTTTACGTCGCTACAGCTAGCGACTCCACTGGGGACCAGTTTTCGAGAGTCGAAGTCGAATTAAACACGTTTTATCAAAATTTTCAAATTTCCTTGTTCAAGAAAATATTTGGTCGTGATCCGAAATTCTCGTTTTCAAAAATTCATGCAATTGCATCATGTTGTAAATATTTCTTCAAACTTGTTGGTTTTTCAGTTTTCAATTGTTATGGTTGTAATTTTGGTTTAGTTTCTTTAAATAAAACGTAAAGGTTTATGAGTTTTTTCCTCCCCCACACCGTACACTTGCATTTTGCATAACATGAGCTCTAAACCCGGGCTCCGTTCGTTTAAGTGAAAGTAAACGCTACGCCTTCATGAGTTAACTCGTCCCTCATACAAAGCTAGTGAATACTTTCGGGTTACATATGACTTATGCTTTCGTGAGTTAACTTGTCCCTCCGCATAGGCATAAGTAAATGTAATCCCTCGAATTGAACTCGTGAGCTTATGATGAACTACGACCGAGGCTTCGTACTAGTCTTAGTAGACGACAGTACGAACAATTCGGGCACCTATCTAGAACCAAACCCGCATATAATGAACCATACGAGCCATCCAATTAGAGCCATACCGAACCTCTGTCAGCTTATAGTCACCAAAATAAGTACACGGGGAAATGCCATTTGCCTTTCATTTACACTGCTTATGGGTTGAGTAGTTTAATTGGTTTCTCAAACCATATGTGTTCTGTTTACTAACCAAGTTTGTTTGTTTTTGTTTTTATTTTCATCATGCATCCTAGGCATCACATTAGGAAGGTGTTGATTTAAGGTTAGTTGCCAAAGAACGGGTTTCTGATGGAGGAGTCAATTACACAAATAATCGAGAAGAATGCCGTGGTTCGGAACTGGTCTCTAAAGACTCAGAGAGAAAAGGGGGACAGCCTAGTGGAAGGGTGTATTGCCAATTTGCCCGAACATATGACTGTGAATGTTCGCCAAAATAACCTTGAGGATTTGGTGCAAGTTTGGAACCAATGGGATACAGACACTAGGGGCATTTTCACTGAGAGGTATGGAGATATAGCTCACTTGATCACCATTTGTGTAAACGAACAGTTGATTCAAGCCATGGTTCGATTCTGGGACCCAGCTTATCAGTGCTTTACCTTCAATCAAGAGGACATGACTCCAACCATAGAAGATTATGCTGCTTTACTCCGCATCGACAATGTGCAATTCGGCAAGATATACGTGAAGGAGCCTAAGCCAATGACCTTTAAGAAAAAATTAGTAAGACTGACAGACATGACTGATGCATGGGCCGAAAAACAAATAAAGAAGAAGAATGAGACCATTTGCATTCCATGGTCTAGCCTACGAGAATTGGTTCTGAGTCATCCTGACTTATTGAAGAGAGTCAATCTATTCGCCTTGGCCATTTACGGTTTGGTCATTTTCCCGAGAGTTCTCGGACATCTTGAAGTCGCAGTATTTGATTTCTTCGAAAGGCTAAAACAAGGAGTCAACCACATCCCGACTATCTTAGCCGAGACATTGTGTCCCCGAATACTTGTCGAAGGGTTGGAAAAGGACGATTTATCGGATGTGCACAAATTTGCTCAATGTTTGGATTTTGAGTCATTTTTGGAAAGTAGAGCGCACTCCATTCCACATGTTTTCAAAACATTCGCCCCATTAGAAGCTTACCTCAAGAAAGAATGGCCAAGGAAGTCACCGAGCAACATTGGGTATCGCTTTTTCGAATCTTGCACAGCGAGGATATAACGTGGAGAGCACCACAGATCCGTCCTTGATCCCCGCTATACAAATGTAGAGGCCAAGATTGGGTACCTTTACTCAGGTTATGGGGAGGAGTTGGATACGCTCCGCTATTAGTCCAAAGGCAATTTTCTTCTCGACAATTTATACCCACAACTGGAGGATTAGCACAATTCGAGTTCGCTTTGCGAGTGAGGATATATGAAGAGAGTCCGAGACATTGCAAATTCTTGGAAGGAAATTTATTTCATGGAATTAGCCTTGTATGCTGATACCCTTACCCAAGACTATGACATATGGAGAAAGCAACGGGTAAGTAGTTAGCAAATCTCATCAACAAATTACACTGCCCAGAATCCCTTTTTGGAGGAAATGCCATCCGAATTGGAAATAGCTAGACAAGAATTCGAGCGAGAAAAAGCTAAGATGCCTAGGGACCTCAGTACCCTTCAAGAAGAAAACTATCAGTTGAAGATTGAAGTTCAGGTTGAAAGGTCCAGAACTGAAAAAGTACAAAGGGAGGCCGAGATCGTGAGAAACGACTTAAGGGACCTTCACTTGGAAAACAAGAAATTAAGAAACACTATAAAAAAATAGTGGATTAGGCAAGTCGACAGCTGAGTGGAAGGAAGAAATTAGCAACATCAAAGGAGGAATGGAATTTTGGAAGGGAAAAGCAAAGAAAGAAGAGGAAAAGGCCGCGCGCGCTGCAATAGAATTAAGAAGAAAGAATGCCGAGTATGAAATGGTGACTGCAGAATTTGTGAATAGTCAGGCTGAACATCAAGAATTAAAAAGGAGAGCACGAGATTTAGAAAATATGCTACAATCTCGTCAACAACAATTAGATAACCTCCTGAAGACTCTAGAAGAAAAGAATGATCAGTACGATAGGGACATGCATGCGTATGAAGGAACTCTCCAAGAAAAAGAAATGCAACACAATTTCCTGATCAATGAAATTCGCAAAGCAGCTATGCAAGTTGTTCAATTATCAGATGAAGCTGAAGTTCTCAGTTGCCAATTCCCTCCGAGCCAAAGATTGAGTATATCAGAGTTTTTAGAGCAAGTGAAGAAACAAGGCAATGTGGCTAGGAAATTTGTATAACTTTTGGAAAAATGAAAACTTTTTGTAATGTACTCTCCTGATAAATGAAATGCCTACATATGGGGCTATCTTGAAATCAACACCAAATTCTTGCATATTTACTCATAACTAACATTTATGCATCATTTATCCTTTGGACATTCATCCATTCATATACTCATTCATTCATTCATCATATGTACATATCACCATAATCATCCACCGAAACTAAAGAACCATATAATCCGTAGTTGCAAGACTCCAAGACTGGAATCACGACATTTATACAGAACGCGTCGACAAATAGGGCAATGGAAGCTGAGTTCAATGAGAGAATCGAAAGGATGGAAAGGGCTCAAAAGGAATTACAAGAGCAACTGGCTAAATCACAGCAGGAAACGAGAGACCGAATGGTAAGATCTCGAGAGGAATCACTCGAGCAAAGAGAACAGATGGCAAAAATGATGGAGATGATGACGACTTTGGTCAAAGGAAAAGGACCCATGCAAAACCCTGATGTTATGGAACCTCAGTCAAGAATTTACCACGATCAGGATCCACTCTATCCTCCGGGATTCACTCCACCACCCGCATATACAACACAGAGAGGGTATGCTCAAGGAGAGCCCACAGGCTTGGAACATCGACCTATGCCACCTGCTCCACCCACTAATTTGAGGCAAGGAATATTCGCGTCAAACCCAGGGGCTAGTCCTGCGGATCCACTAGTTCCAGATCTAGACGACCCCGCAGAAGTAGCCAAATTGAAATTGGATAACCATGACGCAAAATATAGGAGTCTGGAAGAAAGACTCAAAGCAATAGAAGGCACTGAGGTCTTCTCCGCGCTAGGTGCCAAGGAACTCAGTCTGGTACCTGATCTAATTTTGCCTCCAAAGTTCAAGGTGCCTGATTTTGAGAAGTATGATGGGACTAGGTGCCCAAAAGCACATCTCATTATGTTCTGTCAAAAAATGACTGGTTACGTGAACGAGGATAAGTTACTTATACATTGCTTCCAAGATAGTCTAACAGGGTCAGCCCTCCGTTGGTACAACTAACTTAGCAGGGAAACGATTAGATCCTGGAAAGACTTGGCATCTGCATTCTGCGAGCAATACAAGCATGTATCAGATATGGTGCCAGACCGGATGACCTTACAAATGATGGAGAAAAAGCCGTCAGAGACCTTTAGACAATATGCGCAGAGATGGAGAGACGTCTCAGCCCAAGTGGAACCCCCACTAACAAAAACGGAGATAACCGTTCTCTTTATCAACACCTTAAAGGCGCCATTTTACGATAAGCTAGTAGGAAGTGCCACGAAGGAGTTTGCAGATATTGTAATATCTGGTGAGCTCATAGAGAATGCCGTGAAGAGTGGTAGAATGGAAGGTTCAGAGGGTTCGAAAAGGGCAGTGCCTATGAAAAAGAAGGAACCAGAAACCCACATGGTCGGGATGGGAAACCGCTATGCCTCTAATTCATATCCTAACCAACCCCGACCTCGAAATTTTCCACCTCTGAATTTCTAGTATCCCCCTCAAACCCCATACTACCAAACACCACCTCCTTCCTACCCTGTATATGCCATGAACAACCAAAGACCCGTCACCACTTTTTCACAAAACACTGCACCCGTTCAAAACCAACCCAGAAACGAACCAAGGCCAACAAGGCCCAATCCCGAAAAACCACAGTTTACTCCCATCCCTGTGTCGTATGGGGAATTATACCCAAAACTTTTGGAGAAACAACTGATTTCTCCCCATTACATGGCACCCCTTAAACCTCCATACCCGAAATGGTACGATCCAAACGTTAGTTGTGCATATCATGCGGGGAACCAGGGGCATTCTACTGAGAACTGTCTGGCTTTCAAAAGAAGAGTTCAAGGGCTCATCGATGCTGGTATTTTACGATTTGATGGTACGGGTGGTACGACTGGGAATCCATTCCCAAACCACGCTGAAGGTAATGTGAGCGCAGTAGGAGAGGAGGATAAACGACAAAGTAGAAAATGGGTTTCTGAAGTGAGAACACCTCTGCAGAGAATCTGGGAGGTACTAGTTGAAAAAGGGTTGCTTTGTCGTTTTAACGGAGTATTCGAAGGAAAGGATACAAGGAGTCACAGTTTTTGCAAGTTCCATGGCATCGAAGGGCACGACATTCAGTCCTGTGACGAATTCAGAAGATTATTGCAAAGCATGATGGATAACAAGGAGATCGGGATTTTTTGTAAAGCCGAAGAGGCCGATAGTAGAGAAATATGTGCCTCTGACAATCAATCATCAGGTCCCCCTTATAGCGCTGATCGACCATTGGTGATTTATTATGACGTGAAGAAGGAGCCGGTGAAACCAAAAGTGATCATTGAAATACCATCTCCTTTTCCTTACAAAGATGACAGGGCGGTACTTTGGAAGTACGATGTCAACATCGTAGCACCTGAAGGTGAAAAATTTGAAGCCGCAACTGGAAGCGTCGGGGAAGTGGGTCACTTCACCCGTAGTGGGAGGTGCTATTCTAAAGAAGTTGAATCGGTAAAGAAAAGTAGCGACTTGAAGCAAAAAGGGAAAGCAGTGATGCACGAAGTCGAAGTCGAGCAAGAAATCCCACCCGTGCAAGAAACTAAAAAGCCTGTGAATGAGGAAGAAGCTCAGGAATTCTTGAAGTTTATCAAGCACAGTGAGTATAGTGTGGTGGAACAATTGAGCAAGCAGCCAGCGCGAATCTCAGTTCTATCTCTACTGTTAAATTCAGAGCCACACCAGAATGCTTTATTGAAAGTGTTAAATCAAGCTTATGTGGCCAACAACATATCTGTTGAAAAGCTTGATAGGTGGGTAAACAATTTGAATGCGGACAATTTCATCTCTTTTAGTGATGATGAGATACCGCCAAACGGTAGAGGCTCAGTGAAAGCGCTGCATATCACGACTCGCTGCAAGGGCTACATAATACCGAACGTGCTCATCGATAATGGGTCAGCATTAAATGTTATGCCATTGGCCACACTTTCCAGAATACTGATGGATTTGTCCTACTTAAGGCCCTGTCATTCCACAGTGAAGGCATTCGACGGGACGAGGCGTGAAGTTATGGGAAAGATTGAGATCCCTCTGGAGGTGGGCCCTTATATTTATGATGTTGAGTTCCAAGTCATGGACATTACACCTTCATATAACTGCCTTTTGGGAAGACCCTGGATCCATTCTGCTGGAGTAGTTCCATCATCCCTCCATCAAAAGGTGAAATTTATCATGGATGGCTGTTTGGTCACAGTCGAGGGTGAAGAAGATATTGTCGCATCAATCTCTGCTGATGCGCCATACCTGGAAGTAAGCAAAGATGCAGTAGAATGTTCCTTCCGATCCCTCGAATTTGTCAATGCCACCTTTGTCACTGAGGGAAACAGGATTCCGGTGCCAAAACTGTCAAGAAATACTAGAATGGGTGTCAAATTGACCGTGGGAAGAGGAGCTCGAGCAAGAAGAGGTTTAGGCAGACATCTGCAAGGAATAGTTAGGGCTTTAAAGCCAGTGCACCACAAGGCCCGAGTCGGTTTAGGATTCCAGCCTGATATGCGTCAAAGAAGAGGACAGTGGAAGAAAGATCAGGAAAGAAGGATTGCAAGAACTTTCGGCCGAGAACCAGAATGGGAACCAATAGAGTACCCTCCTTTGTCAAAAACATTTACATCTCATGCGGGAATGATGTACCTGACAGATGGTCCACGAAACACGCCGTGGTCAATTGAAAAGTGTCTTCAAAATGTCAGTATAAATGTTATTGACAAAGGGGCTGATGCAAGTAAAGACGTTTCAAGGATACGCCCTTGTCCCCTTGGTTTCATGTTGAACAATTGGACTGCCGAGAAGCTTCTTGTAGTTTATAAGTCTTCAGAGTAATGCTAAACATTAACCTTCTATTGTGTCCTTAGATATAATAGAATTTTTTTGTAAGAGCGTGCATTCGCTCTCTATCATTAAATGAATATCAATGAAGATGCATTTTGTCACGATTTTTTCGCATTATCGCTAATTTCATAATCATTTTCTCATTTCATAGCCCATACTCACATTTGCCACATTCCATGCCATAACATTTCTTTTGTTGATTTTAATACTTGGATGCCCCTCTATAGTTTCCTTTTCCATTCAACTTTCAGGTGCTCAGATATCGATGACATGAACAAACCCATTCACGAGTCTTGAAATCGATTTTGAGAAGGTCGTTTTTTAGGGAATTTGAAGCCAAGAAAATGTCAAGATTACGTCTCGTCTCTGAATTGTTAAGAATGGTGGAACAAGAGGATAAATAGATTTTGCCTCACGAAGAATCTGTGGAGACAATAAATTTGGGCACTAAAGAGAGGAAACAAGAAGTGAAGATTGGAACTTCTATTTCAGAGAGTACCAGGCATAATTTGATCTCTTTACTCCGCGAATACAAAGATGTTTTCGCATGGTCATACCAGGACATGCCAGGGCTAGATGAAGACTTAGTGGTCCATAAGCTCCCATTAAAGCCAGAATGCAAGCCCATCCAGCAAAAATTAAGACGGATGAGACCCGAAATGCTGCTAAAAATAAAAGAGGAAGTCAAGAAGCAATTTGATGCTGGTTTCCTACAAGCCTCCAAATATCCAGAATGGGTGGCCAACATAGTCCCGGTACCAAAGAAAGATGGCAAAGTACGAATGTGCATGGATTACCGTGACCTGAATCGAGCAAGCCCAAAAGATAATTTTCCCTTACCACATATTGATACGTTGGTAGACAACACAGCAAAGCATTCATTGTTTTCTTTCATGGATGGATTCTCGGGTATAATCGGATCAAGATGGCCCCGAGGATATGGAGAAAACTAACTTCATAACAATGTGGGAACGCTCGCTACAAGGTGATGCCATTCGGGTTAAAGAATGTCAGGCAACATATCGAGGGCTATGGTGACGTTATTCCATGACATGATGCATAAAGAAATAGAGGTCTCGCCGTCGACGATATGATTGCTAAATCCTCAGGGGAAGAAGAGCATATAGTGAACTTGAAGAAGTTGTTCGACAGGCTGAGAAAGTTCCAGTTAAAGCTCAATCCAGCCAAATGTACGTTTGGAGCAACCTCAGGAAAGTTGCTAGGCTTCATTGTCAGTGAAAAAGGTATCGAGGTTGATCCAGATAAAATAAAGGCCATTCAAGAGTTACCACCCCCGCGCACGCAAAAGGAAGTTAGAGGATTTTTAGGGAGATTGAACTATATCGCCCGATTTATCGCTCAACTTACCAACCAATGTAACCCGATCTTTCGACTTCTGCGAAAACATAACCCTGGAGAATAGAATGAGGAATGCCAGATGGCCTTTGATAAGATAAAGCAATATTTGTCCAGTCCTCCAGTGCTAGTACCGCCAACTCCGGGAAGACCGTTAATTTTATATTTGACTGTGTTCGAAAATTCAATGGGTTGCGTACTGGGGCAACATGACAAGACGGGAAAGAAAGAAAAGGCGATCTACTACCTCAGCAAAAAGTTCACTGAATATGAGGTAAAGTATTCGCCAATTGAAAATTTTTGTTGTGCTCTAGTTTGGGTAGCTCGGAGACTCAGACAATACATGTTGTACCATACGACATGGTTGATTTCAAAGCTGGACCCAATAAAATACATGATGGAATCACCGGCACTATCAGGAAGAATGGCTCGATGGCAGATCCTCCTTTCGGAATATGACATTGCCTATGTAAGTCAAAAGTCAATAAAAGGAAGCGTAATAGCCGACTTTCTAGCAACTCGAACGACAGAAGAATATGAGCCGTTAAGATTCGATTTTCCAGACAAGGACCTAATGTGCATCACAGAAATGGAATCCGAGTCCTCAAAAGAGAAGTCATGGAAGATGTGTTTTGATGGTGCGTTGAATGCTTTGGGGCATGGAATCAGAGCAATCCTGGTATCACCAGAGGGGAATCATTACCCGTTTACTGCAAGACTGAACTTCTTTTGTACCAATAATATTGCAAAATATGAGGCTTGTATCATGGGGATTCGTGCAGCTATTGATCGAGACGTCAAAATCCTAGAGGTATACGGAGACTCAGCTCTAGTGGTTTACCAAATCCGTGGAGAGTGGGAAGTGAGGGATCCAAAATTGATCAAGTATAGTGATTTAGTGGCCGAATTGATCAAGGAATTCAAAGAAATAACTTGTCATTACTTCCCACGAGAAGAAAACCAATTAGCTGATGCCCTGGCCACTTTGGCTTCAATGTTTAAAGCAAGTAAAGAAGCAGAAATAATGCCCCTCAAAATGAGCATATACGAGGTCCCTGCACACTATTGTAGCATTGAAAAAGAAGCAGATGGACGTCCATGGTTCCATGATATATTAGAATATGTCAAGAATCAAAGGTATCCTGAACAAACGAACGAGAACGACAAAAGAACAATCAGAAGAATGGCAGCGGGATTTGTTCTTGACGGGGATATCTTGTACAAAAGAGGAAAGGATCAGATGCTCTTGAGATGTGTGGATGATGTTGAAGCCAGAAAAATACTCGAAGAGGTCCATGAGGGAATCTGCGGAACACATGCCAATGGTTTCAATATGGCCAGAAAGATCATGAGACTCGGTTATTATTGGTGACAATGGAAAGTGATCGCATCAATTTTGCGAAAAATGCCACAAATGTCAAATCTACGGCGATAAAATTCATGTAGCCCCTTCGCCCCTCCATGTCATGACTTCTCCGTGGCCTTTTTCTATGTGGGGCATAGATGTTATAGGGCCAATTTCTCCAAAAGTATCAAATGGACATCGATTCATTTTTGTGGTTATCGATTACTTCACAAAATGGATAGAAGCCGCTTCGTTTGCCAATGTGACGAGAACTGCAGTTTGCAGGTTTTTGAAAAAGGAAATCATTTACCAGTACGGCTTGCCTGAAAGAATCATTTCAGATAATGCCACGAACCTGAACAACAAGATGATGAAAGAAGTGTGCGAACAGTTCCAAATAAAGCATCATAATTCCTCGCCATATCGCCCAAAGATGAACGGGGCTGTCGAAGCAGCTAACAAGAACATTAAAAGGATCATTGGGAAAATGACTGAGACGTATAAAGATTGGCACGAGAAACTTCCATTTGCTTTGTTTGCATATCGCACATCTGTGCGAACATCTACGGGAGCAACTCCTTTCTCTCTAGTCTATGGAATGGAAGCTGTGCTACCAATTGAGGTTGAGATCCCCTCTCTGCGAGTCTTAATGGAATCAAAGTTAGAAGAAGCAGAATGGGTTCGAGCTTGATATGATCAGTTGAACCTCATTGAAGAAAAGCGTTTAAGGGCAATTTGTAACGGGCAGATGTACCAGAAAAGGATGATTGCGGCCCATGACAAGAAGGTACGGCCAAGAGAATTCCATGAAGGAGAACTCGTGCTGAGAAAAATTCTCCCAATACAAAAAGACCTGCGAGGAAAATGGGCACCAAATTGGGAAGGACCATACGTCGTAAAGAAGGCATTCTCAGGAGGAGCTTTGATCCTTACCGAGATGGACGGGAAAGAGCTACCAAATCCTGTGAACTCAGATGCAGTGAAGAAGTACTATGCTTGAAAGAAGAAAGTCAAGATGAAAACCCGAAAAGGGCATCTTAAAAAAAAAAAAGGGATCAGAGTGAAAACCCGAAAAAGGCACTTTGATTAAACACAAAAGATTAGGATGAAAACCCGAAAGGGCGTTCTAATGAAGCAAACATTCGGCTTACAAGGCAAGGTGTTTCAAACAGTACAACAAACAGTGAGACTACAGTATTTGAAGCAGCTCTGAAAGCTCAAAACCTTCTACGCAAGGACCCAGACTCGAAAAGATTCTTGATTGAGGAACGTGGAAGAGTTCATGTGTTGAATATCTAGAGCATTTGTATCCGTTGAATACTATCCTTTCTTTCTTTTTGACATGTTTACTCTCATTGGTTAATTTCCTTTGTTTGCCACACTTGAAATAAATGAATATGAAATATCATTTTTGTCCCTACTTGACCTTTTTTTCATGCATCTCGTTATGTGTTTATTTACATGATAAATAGTGAAATGACACACTCTAAACAAAAGAAATGTTAAGCATTACCTGGATGAAAATTTGATAAGTACAAGAACTTCAAGGCAAGAACGGAGTTCAACCAGAGGCAAAAGAGTGATATCCGAGAAACGTCGATTACTTGTAAAGCTTGAAAATGGGTACATGGCTTAAAAAGGAAGTCAAGAGCCAAAGCAACGGAGGCAGATCATGAAAATTCGTGGCCAAAAAGGACAAGCGACAAACATACTTAAGGAGCACTGCATAATCATGTAGACATAAAGGCATTTAAGACAAACATGTGCATATCATGATAACATCATGCATGACATATACAGGTACTCCAGCAGAGCAAGAAGTCTGGAATGAGAGTCGCATTGAATCAAGTGAAAAGACACCTGAGTTCTACCAAAGGACAGGTTTTTGGTATTTTGATGTTTTTAATTCATGAAAATCAACTCATATTGCGAGAAATGAGTTGAGCCTCAAGACACGTTGAGGTAATTTCAATTTATGTTTTTCAAAAATCAACTCATATTGCGAGAGGTGAGTTGAACCTCAAGACACGTTGAGGTAATTTCAAATTTATGTTTTTCAAAAATCAACTCATGTTGCGAGAGGTGAGTTGAGCCTCAAGACACGTTGACGCAATTCCAAGTTATGTTTCAAAAATCAACTCATATTGCGAGAGGTGAGTTGAGCCTCAGGGCACACCGAGGTATCTTCAACTTCTGCTTTTCAAATTCTGCTTTTCAAAAAAATCAACTCATATTACGAGAGGTGAGTTGAGCCTTAGGCCACACACTGAGGTATTTTTAGTTTATGTTTCAAAAGTTGACTCATATTGCGAGAGGTGAGTCAAGCCTCAGGGCACGCTGAGGTATTTTTAATTTTCGTGTTTTAAATCAACTCATATTGCGAGAGATGAGTTGAGCCTCGGGGCACGCTGAGGTATTTTCAATTTCTGCTTTTCAATTCCTTTTTTCAATTAATGTTTTTCAAAAAAATCAACTCATATTGCGAGAGGCGAGTTGAGCCTCAAGACACGTTGAGGTAATTTCAATTTCTGTCTTTCAAAAATCAACTCATATTGCGAGAGGTGAGTTGAGCCTCAAGACACGTTGAGGTAATTTCAATTTCTGTCTTTCAAAAATCAACTCATATTGCGAGAGGTGAGTTGAGCCTCAAGACACATTGAGGTAATTTCAATTTCTGTCTTTCAAAAATCAACTCATATTGCGAGAGGTGAGTTGAGCCTCAAGACACGTTGAGGTAATTTCAATTTCTGTCTTTCAAAAAAATCAGCTCATATTGCGAGAGGTGAGTTGAGCCTCAAGACACGTTGAGGTAATTTCAATTTCTGTCTTTCAAAAATCAACTCATATTGCGAGAGGTGAGTTGAGCCTCAAGACACGTTGAGGTAATTTCAATTTATGTTTCAAAAATCAACTCATATTGCGAGAGGTGAGTTGAGCCTCGGCACACACGAGGTATTTTCGCCGCTTTTTAATTTCTTGTTTTCAAAAATCAACTCATATTGCGAGAGGTGAGTTGAGCCTTTTAATTTCTATTTTTCAAAAAGCAACTCATATTGCGAGAGGTGAGTTGTGCCTTTCAAATCTTGTTTTCAAAAGTCAACTCATATTGCGAGAGGTGAGTTGAGCCTTTTAATTTCTGTTTTTCAAAAAAATCGACTCATATTGCGAGAGGTGAGTTGAGCCTTTAATTTCTGTTTTTTCGAAATCTACTTTTCAAATTATCAACTCATATTGCGAGAGGTGAGTTGAACCTTTAAATTTCTGCTTTTAATTTCTATGATTCAAAAATCAACCCATATTGCGAGAAATGAGTTGAGCCTCAGTTCACATGCTGAGGTATTTTCAATTTTGTTTTTAATGTCTGTTTTTAAAGAGTCAATTCATATTGTGAGAAATGAGTTAAACTCAAGATCATATGCCGAGTCAAGAATAAAGATTGGAGCTAATGGAAGACACCAGACTTGGTCTCCCTGAAGTTGCAGTGGAGCAGGTCAAAGTTGCAAGTCTTGTCTCCCTAAAGTTGCAATAAAGCTGGTCAAGGATATCAAATCTTGCCTCGCTAGAGTTACAGAAGAAAAGATCACAAACCTTATCTGAAGCAATAGAAGAGCAGATTGAAGTTGTACATCTCATCTTTATGAAGCTATATGGAAGCAGACCAAAGTCACAAATTTCATGTCCTTAAAGTTACATTAGAGAAGATTGAAGCTACAAGACGTATATTAGAAAATGCAGTGGATTGAACCAAAGCTACAAAATATGATGGACTGGAAGGAGACTGTCTAAGCAAGAAGAGCACCAATAAAGGCAAGACTTGGCAAGACGGGGCAAAATTGGCCTTTCATTTTGTCTTTGCTCTATTCCCGTTATACGACAATGAGCAAAGAGGGGCAGCTGTACAAGGCCAATTTCTTTAACTTCATTTACAAAATAAAAACCCAGATACAAAATAACCCCACCCACTAACCTAAATTACCAGACTTCTAGCCCAATTAAAATACCCATTACAAACTAACCTCAACCCACCAACCCATTAAGCCCGCTTACCCTTATCCACAAGCCCAATACAAACCCTAAGCCCAATCAACCCAAAACAACTGAAACCCTAGCTCCCCACTTGTTCTGACTTTCGGCCACCTACCCAACTGTCCCTGACACCACTGTGGCTGCCGCCCGAAGTCACATCCACTGCCCATCCCCTGCAAGCACACGAAAACAATAAAAAAGGGATAGTAATAGGGGTATATAAACCCGAATGAAAATCATTGTAAGGGGGATTTTATTTTTTTTATCAACAATTAAAAAGAACTGTTTAAAAACACATAGATAAACAGCAGTAAGAACACAAGCAAAAATCGGAGAAATCAAAAGTCGAAAATCCAAAATCTAAGGTGATATTATTTTATTTCATTTTTATTGTTTTTTTCATTTATTTATTGTTCTTTAAATCTACTGGACTACACAAACATATATAATACAAATAAATAAAAAATAATAAAAAAATTTTTGAAATTTTACTCCTCCCACCATTGTGTGTGGGCAGCGGCCGCCAAGACGGCTGGTCCCTGTGATCGACGATCGAACTGGCTGGCCGATCCCCTCCTCTCCCTCTCCTTTCTCCCCTCCTTTTCTCTCTTTTTTTTTTTCTTTCCCCTAACACAAATGATTTTTTTAAAATTTTTTGACTTATATAGGGGTCCAAAACGCACCGTTTTGACCCTCTCTGTTAATGGGAAAAACGACGCCGTTTTGGACGCGGGTCGGGTCGACCCGACCCGCACCGGAAGGATCCGCGTGTTTTTGAGGCGGAAGGGCTATTTGCGCAATCGGCCCTTCCGCATTTTCAGTGTTTTAAAATTAAGTTCTGTTTTAATTATGATTTTGCCCTAAAATTTTACCTTGCTTGCAATTTGATCCTCCTGTATGCGCACCGTTTTAAAGGCGATGGAAAATTGTTCTTTTGGTCCCTACTACCTGCACGCGTATTCGAATGAGTCCCCCCTCTTCTGTTATTATTATAAATTCGCCCTGGAATTCTGTTTTTATCCCGATTTAATCCTTTTTGTTTATTTTTTTTACATATTACTAATATTATCACTATTATTTTTATTAATATATTAATTATTTTACTAATGATTGTTATTTCTAGTTTAACATTATTATCAATATTAATATATGTATATTATATATATATATGTATATATATATTTATACATTCATGTATAGTGCTATTTTAATTACTTTACTTTAACATTATAATTATATCATGTTTATTTTTATATACTTCATTATTTTTAATATTATTATTAATATTATCGATGATTATTTATTTCTAATATATATATTATGCAAATGTCTTAATATTGTATTACATGTATTTTTTTTATATATATTATGTATATAAGTTTTTTAACATTATATTTTATACATATATTTTTATTTTAATATTATTAGTCTTTATATATATACTATTATATGTATACTTATAATGTTATATTATATATTTCTAATACCATTATTTATATATTCATGTATGTATTTATGTGATACTAATGGTTTTCTTTTTCATAATATTATTTCTAATGTATATATATTTATATATTTATGTATTATACATATATATTTTTAGTGGTATCTGTTGTATACTTCTTTACTATTTATACATGTATGTGTATATATCTTTTTATATTATGTATTTGTTACTATTTCATGAATATTATTATATATGTATATTGTATACGTTCATATTAAATATGTTATATATATATATATATGTATATTTCTCACATACGTTATGTACATGCTCTTAATATTTTTTTATATATACGTATATTCATTATTTTCTCGCATTTGATACTATCCTCACATTTAATCTTGCATGCATTATTAGTGTTTTCTTTCAACATTATTGTAATGTTTGTTATTTGTTTCTAAATCTGTTTATAGTTCTTCCATTCATTTATTCTTATTTCATATCAATTTTGTTTCTTATTATTTCGAAAATCATATTCTCGTTTTGTTAATTAATTTCAATAATCAAGGCAATATACCGATTTAACATTGAGTCATTAAGTTCATCGCTATGTTGGGTGAATGTCAATTGACTCGTGTTAAAGCGATATACCCTTCTCAAAAACCGAAATAAACTAAAATTTCTCGTCTTTTTAATCGGATCACAACTAAGTCTTGCATTGAACTCTTATTTTTGAAAATTAAGACAACACGTGGTTACGAGATACCAATTTTTGGGCGTCGCGAGGGTGCTAATACCTTCCTCGCGCGTAACCGACTCCCGAACCCTAATTTTTCTCTAGATTTTAACGTAGACCTAAATTTAGCCTTCCTTTTGTTTTAAAAATGAATCTAATAGGTGTCCGATCACACCTAGGAAAAGGATCGGTGGCGACTCCCGGTTTATTTTAAAACCAAATTTCAATTTCTAATTTTTTTCAATAAATCGCCACAATTAGCGACCGAACGAAAGGAAATTTTTACGTCGCTACAAGGCCGAAAATGTTACTTAACCTTGATAATTGTTTCCACAATGTAAGAGTAATCGAAATTGAGTATATCAGAACTATCTGATACATTGAGACTGATTCGTAAGTAACAATATTATATGTGCATTATGATATCTACTTTGTTTTGGAACTGTCTTAGTTAATTGTATAATGAATTAGAATGACTGAACATATGATACGGGTATTTGTAATCTGCATTAGCATGAGATGGGAGGCTAAGAAGAGGGAGGGAGTTTGTACTGAAATCGTGGTTATGCCACAATGAGTATTACTCTGATTCTGGCACTTGTCGCATATTTATCTAGCAGCTAAGCTACGTTTCTGTGAAAACTGTCATTGAACACTCTAAAGGTGTGCAGGGATGGATGGGCATTAAATGTCCATAGTGGTGTATTAGGATCGTTGAAGATGGCGTGTAGCGGACGTAAATAGGAATATTGCATCTAAATCGGATTTGAACCATATCTGAACTGGAATTGTATATATGTACATATATGTAACACCTCTGCTCTGAATCTGGACTGAACATGCTTCTATGTCAAACCGAATATCTGAACTGGAATTTCTTATTAAGAAACCAGTGTTGAATTACATTCCTTTCACGCACTGAGTTCACAACTCACTTATTTATTGATTGGATTTTAGGTGGTACCCAGTCTTGATCGGGTCAGTGTTGCGAAAGTTACGTCAAACTTCTATCTTTCCTTTTAAGCATTACTATTAGGGATTTATGCTTTATGATATTATGGAATTTATGATGGTTATATGTATTAAATTATGGTTGTGATGAATATTACGTGACGAGTGGTTCAATTTGACTGTGCTATGATAGTATGGATATTAGTATGGGTGATGTAACTCTCCAACTTGGTCTGGATGTCTAGGTTGGGTTTAGGGTGTTACATTTGTAATAATGAAACAACTTTTAATTTTTCTTAAAGTTCATAAAATTCTAGAAATTAGAAAGAAAAAAAAAACCAAAATTTTCTTTTGGGATGAATTACCCATAAATACAAATTTCTTTGGATAATTATCAGATTAGGTCAGTTTTTCCAAAATTTATCGAATTAGGTCAAAAATACTAAAACACATCTAGCTAGACGTATTTTCAGCAAATTGACAAGAAAACGATTCCAGTTGGTCGTGTTTTCATTCTCTTTCCATGGGCTAGGGTTCTTTTATTATTTTAGTTCTTTTAATTGTTTTAGGGTTAGGGTTTAGATTTTGTTAAGGTTTTAGGGTTTATGAAATTAAGGGTGAGCATTCGATTGAATTGAATGAAATTTTTTTTGAGTAAACTGAGTTGACGAATCCTATTTTATCATCCTAACACAATTCAAAATTTTCTTGAATCGAGTCAAGTGAGATGGAATTTGAATTGAATCTAATCAAATATATTTTTTCGAGTTAAATTTAAAAAAAAATGACTTTAGGTCCTTAGAGTCACTACCACCCACCGTAATCAAATTTGTTATAACTTTCATCCCCTTATAATTTATTTATTAATCTTTTATATACGGGTTAGCTTCTTTGCTTACCTACTTGTTTTAATTATCTTTTGATTCTTGTCACCATGTATTTTGAAATAAAAAATATATTAAATGTAAAAAATGTGATTTTTTTAATAAAAGCTATTTTAAAGATAAAATGTGAAATTGATACCAATAGAAAATTTTAACACGAATATTTTATGGCATAATCAATAATTCAATTTTAATACAAATTGATAAAGATCCGGTATTACTAAACAATTTAATAATATAAATAGTACAAAATGTGAAATTTAATTCGATAATGTAAATAATATACATAAATTCGAAAAAAAAAAGTTTTGGGGGTTTGTGAGGAAGTAAAAGTTTTGGGAGAAAGCAAAAAGAAAAAAAATTATGGGAAAAGCAAAAGGAAAATTTTTTTAGAGGGTAAATAAAAGTTTTAAGGGTGGGGGGAGTAAAAGGGTTTGATGAAGATTAGGGGAAGGGAAGTAAAAGGATTTAGCATTTGGTTTATTCGGATTATTTGAGTTATTTAAATTCAAAAATTTAACTTGATTCGAACTTGAAATTCGAAAAAAAAAATTGAGTTGATTTGGTTAACTCGATTAATTTAATTTGAATAATTTGAAATTCGAACTATTTTTCGAGTCGAATCGAATTTTGCCCACTCTTATATGAAATAATGTTTTAGGTTTTTTTTTTTTTACTTTTTAACTTTTTTATATATTCTTTAGAAACTTTTTATAATTTTGTAAGTTATAAAATTAATTAAAAATTTGAAATTATTTAGAGCCTAATTTGGTATAAATTTAAAACATGACAGGTGCCAAAAGGTATTTACAACAATTGTATTTACACCAATTGTATATTCAAATTATTCAAATTGTAAAATTTAATTCAATTCAAAAATGAAACTCGAACTACTTGATTCGATTAACTCGTAGCTCGTATTTTTCTATTTTTTTCAAATGGAATCAAGTTTTGATCACCCATGGTTTATGGCAAGAGGAGGTCAATCTGAAATTTTCAGAAAATATTATCCTGGGAATTTTGGGATATTTGATGGGTGAGTGGGAATTTTGTAGGAGTTGAAATTGGTAGTGGGAAAACGCTCCACATAGGGCGCATTTTTAGTGCAATGTCAAAAAAATGAACTGAAAGCGCACTCGATTGGATGTGTTCCATCCTTTCTTCTGGACTTTCAAGCAATGTCAACAAACTTTCTGGTATTGTAAGACATTGGTACAAATTGACGACACCTTTACGTACGAGAGATAAATGCATTGGTTGTTGGTTGTGGCACAATATGGTAATTGAAAAATCTCGCCATTGCCTTTGCAATAACGCCGTCTGAAAAGGTGGACGATTGGGATTTCTTCCTGTCTAGGTTGAGGAGGTATGTTATCCACCTACACAATATTTGCGTCATCTCCGACAGGGGACCTGTAATACTGGTCGCAATTGAACGACAGGGAAGTCTTTGGGACCGCACACACCATAGATATTGTTTAAGACATGTTGCGGCGAACTACCACGAACAACTTGAATCTAAAGCTCAGCATGTACAAGTGATTAACATGGGTATGTATTCACCACTATTTCAATTGTCTGATATTTAATCGGTCAGTAGGTGTTGGGGATAATGGATAAACTATTCACTTTCCTCGGCAGAGTACAATATCGTCAAACATCGTTTCCATGAAATGTTGAAAAACTTGCAGGCCATTAATAGTGTCGATGCGACTTACGTCTCTAATATACCATTTGACCAGTGGACAACATCGTGTTATGAGGGTCTACGATATGGGCACATGACGACAAACCTGGCAGAATGCATCAATTCTATATTGAAGGGGACATGTCATTTTTCGATGACCTCGGTTGTGAAAGAAACATATTTCTGTTTGGCAGCACTATTACTAAAAGGGAGCAGAAAAATATGTTGGACAGATTAAGAGTGGGCACATTTGGTGCGAGGACATTATGAAAGAGATTAGGAAGGCTACAACACGAGCTAAATATAAGCATTCAGTGTGTCACTCATGCTATATTGACCAGGGGATGGTGTGACCATCGGTGCTTGTTTTTTTGTTGGTGTAGATGATGGACTCACCTCAACAGCTGCTCCAGACTTTGGATTCCTAGGCGCTTGTCGTGGTCTCCTCATATGACGTTGCCTACCCCTCGCCTCTTCCACTAGTAGATATGGCTTGTAATGATGTCTAAACCATGACATGTACTCCAAATCACAGACTAATTCTCGAGCGATAATGGGTTCACGATTATGTAAAAAGTCATACCTATAGTTCCGAATGTTGATATATTTCACGTGGAATTTAACCCCATTTTTATCGGTTTTCCCTCGCAAGTTGATATGGTGCATATATTCGATTTCTTATGGTACTGGTGGAATCGTTTGACTAAACCTGAGCTACCACACAACTCTATCTAGTTTGTGCATCTCTACCATAGCATACACTACCAATGGCATCTTCATGTGCCAGATGTTAAGATTCACCAAGAATTCAGATGGGATGCATGCTTGAATCTAAATTCTTGGATCAGTGTATGGCTTCCATTCAAACTATATTAAAATAATATTTTTTTATTATATATTTACTATTAATTTTTAAATTAACTACGTTAATATTATATAATTGAAATTTTACAAATACATACCTCTGCTGCCAATCGTTGATCTAACAAAAGTTGTATATCTTGAAGCTTCTCCGATAGTTCCACATATCTCGACCCATGGTTCTACCTATTGAAATAATATGTTAACACAATAATTTAAATTTTAAATAATTTTATTATGATAAATATATTATCTAATGAATTTTACATTGTTATGAATGTGAATGTATAAGGTTAATCTGCTCGAGGACGTAAAAATGGTAGTCGGTACCACACCCATAATTGCAGCAATAGCATCCAACCACCGATGGTTGCTTCGCCTAACACATCTCCTAGTGTAACGTCACCAACACAGTTGACCCCCAACTGAGTTCGCCTGCTTCTCTAAAGTTCACGAGTTTTAGCAGCCACTTTAAATGGACAAGATTTTGTGATTTATCGGGTATTAGGGGAGCCCCGATGATCATAAGGATATACGCCTGAACGTGTTATTCTCTTTCAACTTCACTTGATTTTGCATCGAGTCTAACAAAATTTCTTTTCAACCAATTCATATCTATCCGAGTTCCGTCAATCGTGCTTGAAACGCTCTCTAAAAGTTGCTCACATACATCTCTCCAATCAGTTGCGACAATTGACCCAGTCACTATCGGCCCATCCACCGGTAACCCGAGCTGTAACTACACGTCTTTGAGTGCAATAGTACACTCACCGCATGGAAGATCGAATGTGTGCGTCTCGAGTCTCCATTTTTCCACCAACACGCTTACAAGTGTGGGGTCCAATTTACACCCCATACCCGTATGGGCCATGTACAAAAACCCCGTATCTCTCAAGTATGGTTGATTAAAGATGATGGAGGATCAGATAGATTATAAATATATGTCTCCAAAATTTGATCTCTCGACTATATAAAAAACATACAAAATATCAAATTTTTGTACAGCAACAAAATATTTAAATTAAATTAGATTAAATATAATAAAAAAAACTTATTATCATGTGCAATTGATCTACTGAAATGTGCTTGTCATTCAAACGAATTAGAGATTTTGTCATTACTAATTTCAATAAATATGAAATAAATTGTAATACAAAATTAATTTAAAAAAAACTTAATACAATTTGAATAAAAAAAAGAGAGTTGAGAGAAGAATAAAAATTGAGTGATAATTAAGAGGGAATAGGGAGAAATTTAAAAGAGATTTGCGAGAGAATTGAGAATGAGAGAGAGAGTTGAGTTGAGATTGAATTGAAAAATAATGGAATTAGGTGTTTAAATAGGGGGAAAAAAAGACCGGGGGGGTTAAAATCCCGTTGAAATAGCCGTTGGGTGGGGGTTGTTGGAAATTGACCGTTGGGGGCCGAGGTAGCCGTTATGGAAAACACATCCAATTGGAATCATTTTCTTGCCAATCTGCTGAAATGCGTTTTCATATTTTCAACCTAATCCGGAAAATTTTGAAAAAATCGGCCTAATTCAATAATTATCTAAAAAAACTGTATTTATGGGTAATTCACCAAAAAATTGAGCTTTTTCTAATTAATAAACTTTAAATCATAAAAAAGAAAAAAATATTAAGGATTATAAAGTTTGAGAAAATTCAAGAAGCATTTTTTTTTAATATAAAAACAAAAAAAAAATCTTTAAAATACTGGGATATTCATATAACCTAAGATAAAGCTTATCTTTGTTCAATAGCCTGATTTTTGTTTCTAATTGGTGCTTGAGAATTGGTGTTCCAGGAATAAAGTAAATTATATTAAATATTTATTTGCCATTTTTTTAAGTTTTAGAATGCAGGCAATCATTGGCTAATATTTGCTAAATAATAGAAGTGAATTCATTCACAATTAGTACATGAGTAAATTTAAGTCAGTTTAGTAACCTTGCCAATACTTTAGACATTGTCTAATTGATTGGTTTATGTTGAAAAGATGTTTTTTCTTTTGGGTAAATTTTAAAATATTGTTTTCATTTATGAAAGAAAAAAAAATATACCAGCTAATTATGAGAAACTAGATCCAAATTACATCTTATTATTATTATTATTCATCCTATCTACTTTTCTTTCCTTCATGTGTGTAATTACTAATGCATTTCTCACTTGGGAGAGGTAATGAAGCTCTTTAACCTTTTACTTTGAGCTTATGTTTGTTAACTACAATTTTTATGAGCATCTATTGCTTATCCCCAATTTCTTCAGAAAATGCTATGAATGTTTCTTATGGTGGTAGTGCATAATTTGATTTGTCTTTTGGATAAAGACAGTTTGGTACTGGGTTATTCCCCAAAAGTTTAAGATTTTTTTTTTAGAATTTCATCAAACTTAATTTTTATATATTTTTTTAAATTTTTATAAGTTTAAGGATTTTTAGATTTTTAGATTTTTTTTTGTATTTTGCTATAATTTAAAAGTGTATCAATTTTTAGATTCTTTTGGAATTTTGTTTTTTATTTAAATTATGAAGTTTATAATAAAATTTATAAATTTTTAGCATAATCATGATTTCTTTTAAAAAATAATTGAAAATAAATTTTCATTTTTTAGAGTTTTATGATATTTGTTATATTTTTAATTTATTGCTAAAAAAATTACTTTAATATTTTAACTATAATTTAAGGACAAAATATATATTAACACTATATAAAACGTTTCACATCAGGGATTAATTGCAGTTAATGGGCGAGTAACTAAAATATTACAAATAAATAACTTAATATTTATTTTGTAATTTTTTATAATTTGGTGACCAAAATGAAAGCTTACTAATAATTGGTGATCTCTAGTTTAAGTTATCTTAAAATTTTCCCTATTAAATTTGATGCTATTATTTTTTAATAGGTTAGATCTAAGCTTTTTTATATAATTAATTAAAATTTTGATCTATAAATTTTACATATGCTCCACATATATTTTAAGTTGACATTTAATATTCAAACCGGTAAAAGAACCTAATTAATATCATATTCATATTTTAAAAATTCAATTACAATAATTACAATTTTTTTTGTCAATATATTTCACACTTTAGTTTAATCAACTTGTTTATATTTTTTACAAAATGTGATATATTTAAAGTTAAAATACTTATGCAAATCGTGACACATTAATAATGTATATAATATAAACCCATGCATTTGCAAATTGGTTGCAGAACACATACAGAGTTACATATATGATTCTTTTAAACAGAAATAAAGAAATAAATACGAGTGAAGCCACCGAATAACACACAATTTATCTAACATTATTCACTTCAAACGCGGAGACTAGGTAGGCTGGGCTTCCAATCTTCTTCTTTATGATTCCCTCTACATTTCTTTTCAAACCATCTTTTGTGGCTTTATTTGAATCACAATCTTCTCTTCTCCTGCAACAAAACAATGGGTTTTTTGGCATTGAACTGATTAAACATCAAAACATGCAAAACAATGTGAAATAATGCACCTTCTCGAGTTGGAAAGAAAAGGAGATATGTAAATCTATATTACCTAGGATTATGGTCAAAGCCGTCGCCACTTAGTAGTGGTGAGGAGGAGGAGGTGAAGAGTAGACATAATGGGGTGGTGGTGGAGGAGGAGACTTGTAAACGGGAGGAGGTGGTGGAGACTTATACTTGTAAACCGGAGGTGGTGGGGGTGGAGACTTGTAAGGGTGCTTGGGTGGGGATGGAGGTGGTGGTGGGGGAGACTTGTACTTGTAGGGATGCTTGGGTGGTGATGGTGGTGGTGGTGGTGGAGACTTGTACTTGTAAGGATGCTTGGGTGGTGATGGTGGTGGTGGTGGTGGCGGTGGAGACTTGTACTTGTAAGGATGCTTTGGATGTGATGGTGGTGGTGGTGGAGACTTGTACTTATAAGGATGCTTTGGTGGTGATGGTGGTGGAGGTGGGGACTTGTACTTGTAAGGGTGCTTGGGTGGTGATGGTGGTGGAGGTGGTGGGGACTTGTACTTGTAAGGGTGCTTGGGTGGTGATGGAGGTGGAGGTGGTGGAGACTTATACTTGTAAACTGGAGTTGGTGGGGGTGGAGACTTGTACTTGTAAGGGTGCTTGGGTGGTGATGGTGGGGGTGGGGGTGGGGGTGGGGACTTGTACTTGTAGGGGTGTTTGGGTGGTGATGGTGGTGGTGGTGGGGACTTGTACTTGTAAGGGTGCTTGGGTGGTGATGGTGGTGGAGGTGGAGGAGACTTGTACTTGTAAGGATGCTTGGGTGGTGATGGTGGAGGAGGTGGTGGGGACTTATACTTGTAAACAGGAGTTGGTGGGGGAGGAGATTTGTACTTGTAAGGCTTCTTGTGTGGTGGTGGTGGTGGAGAGTAGACCGGAGGAGGCGGTGGTGGAGACTTGTAATGGTAAGGTGGTGGTGGGTACTTCTTAGGAGGTGGTGGAGGAGAAGAATAAGTGTAATCTGCTGAGGTTTCAAAAGGCAAATTGAGAGACACTGCTAAAACTAAAAGAGTGAGAAAGAGAAAGGTCATTGATGACCCCATTTTCCCCATCCTACTTCTAAAAATGGGTTTAATTTGGTTATGCTCCTAGCAACCCTCTTCACTCCCTTTATATAGGCTTTTTTTTTAACCTTATAATCATGATAAAAGTTTGAAGATGGACCGAACCTTCAGCAGCATGTAAAAAAGACATTACGTTTAGGTTATTAGCATGGTATGACATAATAATTCTCTATTCTCTTCCTTGTCGTTTCCCATAAATTTAATTTAAATAGTCCTTTTGCTATATTTATATTTCCGTTTCTCTATTAAATATTTATCAAACTCATTTCTCACTCTCTATTCTCTATTCTTTAATAAACTTAAATAATTAATCATTAAACTCGATTTAGTAAATACTTTAAAAAATAACTTGTCTTATTTTATGCTTTAATTAAGACATCAAATCATTAATCCCATTTTATTTTAGGAAAATTTATTACTTTTCAAAGAATTTAATTAATCAAAATGTGATTCTAATATTTGGCACTAAAAATTAGTTTTCTTTCCTTAAAATGTAATATTCTTTTGAAAGTTATTTTTTTACTAACAATAGAAAGTGATTCCCTTTATAATTCATGAGAAAATTACTTTCATGTGTAAATAAAAATTATGAGGACAAAATTAACTTTTCTTCTATTTATGTTTAGGGTAGTAATTAACTTATTGAAATTTAATAAAAGATAATTTTCATGTCATTTTCTTATCTTTACAACTTCTAACCATTATTCTAGAGTAAGGTTTTTTTTTTTCTAAATAGTAGATAAATATCTATATTTTATTTTGCTATAAGCAAATTATATTTTTTAGCATACAAAACTTAAAAAGACAACTTGTAGAATCAAGTAATTGTATGAAAAACAAGCCTATTCACATATAATACCCATTACTAGAGGTGAGTATGGGTTGAGCCGCCCGGCCCAGCTCTAAGGCCTGCCCAAAATGTGAGAGAGTTTGGGCAAAAATATAGCCTCAAAAAATGGGTTTGAACTAAAAAATAAGGCCTGTTTAAAAAACGGGCCAAAAATTTTTATTTTTTTTAATATTAGTTTCTTGTTATTTTCTCTCTATTTTGCTACCATTTTACTATTATGTTATTACTATTTTGTTGTTATTGTTTAGATATTGTATAAAACTTATTTTATTGTTAAATTTGTTATTATTTTAAAGACATTTGTTAATTTTGTTGTTATTGTTTAGATATTGTATAAAACTTATTTTATTGTCAAATTTGTTATTATTTTAAAGACATTTGTTAATTTTGTTATTATTTTAGAGACATTTTCTTGTTAAGTTGCATCTATCTTACTGTTATTTAAGTATACATATTTTTTAAAATTTATTTTCAATTTGTTAGGAAATATTTATTTTGATATTTTTAGTATTTTTGATGTATTATATATATTTTAAAATTATATAAAAATAATATAAAAATTAATATGGGCGGGCCGAGTCGGGCCTGGATTTTAGGATTTTTATCCGGGTCGGGCTTGGACAAAATTTTAGGCCCATTTTTTGAGTCGAGCCCGAGCCTAGCAAACAGGCCTAAATTTTTAGTCGAGCCTGGCCTAAACCCGGCTCGGCCCGGCTCATGCTCACCTCTACCCATTACTCTAGCAATAATAATATTGACATTGTCTACTTTCAAATTAAAATTTTAAACTAGTTCATTGCCCAATTTTTTCATAAAAAATTATATATAACATGTCAACTTAACGAAACTTGCATGAAAATTTGTATGTGTTAAAAATGAAAAATATGGCGGTTATTAAAAAAGATATCATACATCTAAATCAAACTATTAATTTAAAAATTTGTATTGAGATAATTTCAAGCTATGCATGCAATATTTGAATATACTTGAATTTATACATACAAAGTAATGAGGATTAAAATTTTGCAAATTGTACATCTTCGCAATCTTGAGTTAATATACAATTTTTTTTAATGTGTTAATATAATGTTTTAGATTAAGATGTGAAAAAACATAATTCAAATATTTGTTAATAATAAAAAATTATTAATAAATATTTAATTCAAAATTTATTAATAATAGAAATTATTGAAAAATATTAAATACGTTAATATTATTTTTATTTAATAATGATAATTTTGTACAGTAATCTTATATTCTCAATAAGCGTTAAATGTCTCAAGATTTTAATCAATATTTTTCGGTGATTGCCAAACGTTGTGAAGTAACTTCTTGAACAATGATATTCTTATCAGTCACATTCCATTAGAATTTCAACATAAGAAAGCACCAAAACACCCCCTTAAAAATGAATGTTCATTATTAAAATCGCAATAAATCTTGTTTGTCTAAAATTCAAATATTCATTTTATTATTTAAAATATATTAATTTTCCAAAAACAATCATTAATATTTATATTTCTAATTTTAAACATTCTTTTGTTAATTAAATGATAGTCTAAACGGTTAAACTCAAATCGAAAGCATTTTATCTTATAGTAGATTATATGACTCATATTATGGTTGAAAGCAAAATGTATAAAATCAATACAAACATCAAATATTAAACTTGCACTCAATAGATTTTTAAATTTCTAGTTTTACCACTAATCTATTTTAAGATTTGTTTTTTTTTTAAATCGTACTTTATATTATCTAATTTAAGATTTTATAAATTTATTAAAAATAAAAATATTCTTATAATAAAAAGAATTGTTTTAAAATTTTTAATTTTTTTATATAATTGTTTTAACTGGTTATCTAAACTAAATAAAAACTTATTTAGTTTAAAAAAAGTGGTAAATGTGAAAGCACCACAAATCACAACTACAATATGCTACATTAGTTTTATAATTGGATTAATTTAATCACCGGCAGAGGAAATGTGTTAGTTCTAGCTACCAACAATTTATTTTAATTCCTTTAAAAATATTAAGAATATTAGAAAAAAATCAATTTGATTTTTAGTAATGGATCTAATTACTTAAAGAAACATCGGTGTTGTGCACATGGCATACAAGGTTAAGCATAAAAAAGAAACCAAAGATTAAGTATCTTTGCAAAATATCTTTCTGAAATAAATAAAACTTAAAATAAAAACAATTTTATAATCAAAATAAAAAGAAATTAGTGTTTTTCTTCACAAAAAAGAAAAGAAAAGAAATACTAGTGTTTTTAATTAAAATAGGGTGATCTGGGTAGAATCTTTTACTTAAATACTGACATTGACTTTATAAGCTATTTTTTATCAAAAGAAGAAAGAGAAAAGCATACGATTGAAGATGTGAATTATTAAATTAAAATTAATCATACATGTAAAATATTATTGTGCTTTTTTCTAGCCCTTCGAAAGACATTATGCTTTGATTACAACATTCTTGCTCAGAGATCAGGTTTGAAGATGGACTCGGATGCATTTAGATTTTTTACAAGACGAAAGTAAATTAAAGGATGTTAGAACTTGTATTCCGATACGCTTATAATACAGAAAGCAAGTAATATGTGACTGTACATAATGGCTATGAGGCGAGGATATGATAGGAGAAGATAGAGATGAGAGATTGCACTTAAGGGGTTAACACCTCTTTTCTTTTTGTGTTTGGTCCCCAAAGCATATCTCTTATTGGCTGGTGTTGCAAGGCCGTCCAATAAGTTGGGCTAAAAGTGCTTGATAGCTAGAATTAATGTAATAGCCCAAATCTGTCCGGGCCTTAAAACCAAAAAATGATAAATTGATAAATAAATAAAAGTCCATTTATACAGTCCCTTTACAATAAACAGGCTTCAAAGCTTGATAAGCCCAAATGCCTAAGACCCAGCAAGACCGGTTACAACCCAAAACCAGATAACCCGCTTAACCCAGTAGCCCATTTAAAATCAAATGCCCAATACCCCTGAACTAGTCCAGTAACCCAAGACTTAGTTGGCCCAATCGACCCAGCTTGTTTTCAGTTTCAGGAAACCCTAGCTAGGGTCTGCGCCGTAACTCCCAAACCATACCAAGCGACAGAAGACCTAGCGCCGCAATCAACCCAAGAGTCACGCCCCTTCAACTCGTGGACCGTTCGTCTCTCAGATGACTCGTGATCGCGCCCGCGATCTACGGCCGAATCAACGCCGGTGGTTTACTCTCCTCGATCGCCTGCAAAAATGGAAAGAAAAATGACAGGAAGGAAACAAGTATGGCAGGGAATAATTTTAAATATGTAAACAATACTATGTACAGTGGCTATAAAAGCCTGAATCTAATACGATGTAAAGGACGATTTTTTTTTAGAGATATATGACAAATATACACGCATATTTACAGAAGATATAAGAAGTACTTGTTTACTTAAAGGTGATTTTGCTATATCTTTTAGCTGTTCAACGCATAGAAATCATTCTTTTTAAAAAGAAAACAGTTAAGTTTAAAAGAAAGGAAGGATTACCTGCGATTGGCCGAGAGGAAAAAAGGCTTTTAGCCTTCCAAAGCCCGATATCTGGCAAGGCGCAGATAAGCGTGTGGGCACTCATGATCCAAAGGGCGGAGGTTCTGAGATTGGGGCCGGAGAGCCCCTGCTTTTCTCCTCTTTCAGAGGATTTTAAAGCTTTTTTTTTAAAACTGATTGCTAAATGAGTTTTAGGCTTAAGTTTTGGCTTATACAATCCAACAAAAACGGTGTCATTTTGCTTAGTTCGATAAGCACTAAAACGGCACCGTATTAGGAAGAGGATCCGCGTGTTGACCCGTTTACCTGAGAAGGATCCGCGTGTTTTTGTGAAATGGGTAAATTTCCCAATCAACCCTTCCGTGTTTTTAAATTTTTTATTTCATTTCATTTTTTATTTTAATTTAGCCCCAATATTTTATATTTATTTCAATTTAATCCTAGCGCCCTTTTTAAAATCAGTTCCAAAGAACAATGTCGTTTTGGGATTAGGGTTTAATTACCCAATGAGTCCTTCAGTTTTTAGTCTGTGTTTTGATTAAGTCTAAATTTTTATTATTTTGCAAATTAACCCCAGATTTCTTAATTAAATTCAATGTTAATCCTTTTTATATTTTAATTTACTTTAAATACTTTATAAATTATTTTTTTTATAATAGTTATATATATTATTTTATTATCCATTACATTATTTTTATTATTATATATAAAAAATATTAATAAATAATAATATATATTATCTTTTTTTATATAATAGTATTCATATTTCATTTTTATATATTACACCTTCTCTTTTATTATATATTTTCACTATGTATGTATATTATTTATTTTACTATATCTTATAAAAATTACTCATATCCTATTTTACTATTTTATATTTTACCTATAATATATGCTATACATTATATATGTTTTTAAATTTTATTATATGTTATATATTTTTATTATATTAGTTATTTTATTATATTTCTATATGTAAAATATTTGTTACTTTTATTATTATTATTATTATTATTATTATTATTATTATTATTATTATTATTATTATTATTATTATTATATGATATGATATTATATTATATTTATTTATGTATTTTTATTACATATTATAATTTTACTATACATCATAATATTTTTTATATATCATATTATATACATTATATAATATATTTTTATATTATAAATTATTATATATTTAATGTTGTAAATTATGTTATACACTATATTATACTATATTTCCTTACATTACCTTTATTTTATTATAAAGTATACATTATCTCATTATTTTATTATATACATTTTTAAAATTTTATAAATAAGTATAATATTAATACTTAGTACATTTTACATATAGTTATTATACCCTATAATATAACTCATATGCATGTATCATCTTTTAGAAAAAGGGGTTCTCTTTTATCATTCTTATATTATTCAACATATTTTTTTAAATATCTTGTTTTTATTTAATTTTTATTTTATACATTTTAATTTACTTATTTATCTTTGGTTTTCTCTTATTTTTGATATTGGTTAAATTTTACATATCATTTATTTTGTATAATAGCGTGAATTTAATTATTTATGGTGATAGGCATAAATCATATATGTATTTTGCAATTTACATTTGTTGTATTTATCATGCATTATATGGTGTTTTGCATGGAATAATAATGTATGAACATTTATGTTATATGCATAAATTGATAATGTATATTGTATAATTTGTCATTATTACTATTTTCTATATTATATTTGCCTGAAATGATAAAACATGCATATTGTAATTAGATTTATTTAATTCCTTATACAAAACACATCATTACTTTTAAACCCAAAAGATATATTTTATTTAATTCAAAAAGGGATTTTAAAAAGTGAGGCAATGTTTTGATATTTGGGAATTCAGGAGGTAGTGCCCTAACATGCTGGGTTGCAATTTCCCGTTTGTCTAAATATCTAAAATATCCTTTTAAGTGAGTTTTACAAATTATAAGATGATTTCAGCTACGAAAGTTTAAAGATATCGTGTCCAATTATGCTGGATGTGATATTAATTCTCCTTCAAAGCGAATGAATCTCGATTCTATTTTAATTTGACTTATTACAATTTTAAGGAAATCTCATTTTTAAATTCTTTCAAATTTTTGACATTAAGACAAAAAATTATTCAATTTGGTACCAATTTTGGGTGTTACGAGGGTGCTAATCCTTCCTCGAATGTAACCGACTCCCGAACCTGTTTTCTCGTAGTTTCGTAGACCAAAACATTTTATAAAGTGACCCAATCACACTTTAAAAGATTGGTTGCGACTTTCGTTTTCGTTTCTCAAAACCCATTTTTAAAAAGGAGGTTTCGACAGCGTGGCGACTCCACTGGGGACATTTGAGAGTTGAGCCACGAAATCGATTATTTTATGTCATAATGGCGGAAGTTTGGAAAATTTAAAAATTTGATTCTGTTTTACATGTGTTTGCTGCATATATGTGTTATTGCTGTACATTGCATTTGCATGACCGTTGTGGTCACACCCTTAAGTGGGAGTGAGAAGTTACGCTTTCGTGAGGTTTTCACCTTCGTATGAGCTAGTGGATTGCTTCCGGGATACTGTACCTATGTCTTCGTGAGATTTTCTTCTCCGTATGGCCATAGGGAAATGTGTCCCCCTAAACTGAACTTGGTCTACATGAGCCTATAATGGGTAAGGACCGAGGAATCTGTTGGTTCAGGTACCCTTGCTTTAGAGCTAAAACTCATATAGTGAACCTTTAAGTGCTTACCCTAGGGAAATAGTGATAACCTTTAGAAAATTACCCTTATAAATACTTGTTTATCATTTTCTTTATATATGATACTGACCTATTCTTATTTTGCTGTCATTACATGTCATTTGGCATTTAAAGGTGTCGATTCACGGCTCGATTTTTAGACTAGAAAGTTTTGTAATGAGGAACGAATACCTTAATAAAGTGGAGGACAATGCTTCTGTCTATACCTGGTCAGAGAAAACCCAGTTGGAAAAAGGAGATAGTGTCACCGAGGGGTATATGTCAGAGTTATGAGACTTCACTCGTGTTAATTCGATGCAGAATGAGTTACAGGAGTTGAGAGATATTTGGGCCGAATGGGATGACGAGGCTAAGCAGCTCTTCTATCAGAATTACGGAGACATTCCCTATTTGCTAGACGTCAAAGTAGATAGACACTTGTTTCGAGATATGGTACAATTCTGGAACCCTGCTTATAGTTGCTTTACATTTGGTAATGTTGATCTAGTACCTATTTTAGAGGAGTATGCGACTTTACTACATTGCCTGAGGATTCAGGGTTACAAGGCTTATGTTAGGCCTGCTAGTCTTCAAACTTTTACGAAGAGGTTGGTAACGATTACTGGGATGAGTGAGCAGTGGGCTGTAGCTCATGTGCAGCAAAAGGGTGATAGTAAGTGCATTCTATGGGCCGTGCTAAGGGATTTGATATCAACGCATCCAGATGTGAAGAAAAGGGCCGACGTCCTGGCTTTCAGTATTTACGGTATGGTGATTTTCCCAAAGGCGTTGGGGCACAGAGATGAGGCGGTTGCGGATTTGTTCGATCGACTTGGTAAACAAAACACACCTGTGCCCGCAATCCTAGCTGAGACGATACGATCCTCGAACGCTTGTTGAAGGGCTAGTGAAGGAAGGTTCATTGGATGTGCACAGTTGCTGTTGGTTTGGTTTCATAGCCACTTCTGGAAACTTGATAAGGTTCATTGCTGAGTTTTCTTTGAGGGTTATTCTCCCTTAAAGGAGGCAGTGGACAGACCTAAGAGAGATGACATTTCAGAAGAGAGGTGAATTGATATTCTTCAGAACCTTCGAGAGGAAAATGTCATGTGGAAGGCTCCTTGGTTGGTTCCTAGTGAAGTCCTTTACCGATGTGGCAGTTTTGATTGGATCCCTTTGTCAGGAATTTATAGAGCTGTTGGATATACACCGTTGTTTGTTCTAAGGCAGTATCAAGCGAGGCAGTTCATACCGGCTACACAAGGTTTAGCTCAGAGTGATTTCTCTTATAAAGGAGATCACTACAAGAAGAGGATGCGAGAGATTTCTGAGGCTTGGAAAAAGCCTTTCTGTATGAAGATCTTGACTGAAGGCTCAACGTCAACCCTTGAATACAAAATTTAGTTTAGTAAGAGAGTCAATGATAATGTCCCTAGGCCAATTTTGGGAGTGGTTCGATCATTAGAGGAGAGCTTACGAGTAATTCCATTAGAAGTGAAAGTTATGAAGCAAGAGTTCGAGAGAAAGAATTCAGAGCTTGAAAAGAGGATAGAGAAGCTCGAGGAGGAAAAAATGTGCTTGAGTCTCGATGTCGACGTTCAAAGGATGAAAGTCGAGAAGGTGAAAAAGGAAAAGAGAAAGATCGAGATGACTTGAAGATACATTACAAGAAAGCTCAAGTAACGTTGAAAAAGGTCGAATTAGGGAGATCTTCAGAATAGTGGCAGCATGAGATGCAAGAGGAAAGAGCCAAAGCTGAATATTGGGAGAAGAAGTTCCAAGAGATGCAGTCGTGTAATCAGGCCTTAGAAGAAGAAAATCAAGGACTAAAAGTTAGGGTGACAGAGCTTGGACGATCACTTCATCATTATCGAAGTCGTAACTCTGTAGCCGAGTTAAAAGCAAGTCTAAACAAGATCGAAGAAATGAGGCATAATATTGGAGGGTTAGAATCAGCACTGCGGGATTGTAAGTTACGGATTGAGCAGCTCGAGGCAAGAGAAGAACAGTGGAAAGGAGAACTTCACCATCTTCGGGATCAAGTGGGGGATAGAGATCATGTCATGGAACAGGCCCTAGTTCAGATTCGAGAGGTTGCTGAACACTTGCAGAAGTTGGCAATACAAGATAGAACGCTGAGTATGATGTTTGAGTCATCATCAGACAAAGGACGAGAGTTAGCATTATTATTGGATAGGGTTAAAACTCTAGGCCTACGGGCAAAAGTGTATTTGTAATCCGCTTTACTGAAAAGATTTTTGTTCCTTAAATAACGCTTTCCAAAATGAAATCAATCGAATCGACATCTTTTTGCATTCATGCATTTGCATCTCATAGCATTTCATCGCATCGTTTGCATTCAAAGTTATAGAAAGACCCTAATTAGTTAAAATTACCACAGAAGTAGAAAAGAAAATCTGGAAACCACACATCAGTACGGAACTCGTGCAAAATCTAGGAATATGGATTAAAGGTTTGAACAGCTACAAAAGGACATGCAGGACCAATTGCAAGAGCAATTGGCCAAAATGCAAAATGATATGAGGGAACAAATGCTAGAGGCTCAGAGGAATATGATGACTAAGATGGCTCAGTTGCTGAGGGCTACTGATAAGGGAAAAGCCCCTATGGCAATCATTGGTAAGGAGGAAGAAGACCATCCTCTAAGCTTTACTCTATCCTACGGGCTTACGTAAACCGAGGCACCTCCTAAAAGACCATCTGTCAATATAAGGCCTCAACCTGGGCCGGTTGATGCTAGGATCCATATGAATTACCCAACTGGCTCGGGATTCAATTTGAGTGATAACCCTACCAATCCTCTCATTCCTGACTTAGATATAGCTAAAAAAGAAGATTTGAGAGCCGAAGCTACAAAACAATTAGAGGAACATTGCTGATGGTTGAAGGAGAAATTTAAAGCTTTAGAGAGTGCTGATGGGCATCATGGAGTTGATGCCAAAGACTTGAGTTTGGTCCCAGACTTGGTGCTTCCCCATAAATTCAAAATGCCGGAGTTTGAAAAGTACAGTGAGACTACTTGCCCAAAGGCGCACATTACGATGTTCTGTAGGAGGATGACCGGATATGTGAACAATGATCAACTGTTGATCCATTGTTTTCAAGATAGCTTAGTGGGAGCAGCAACCAAGTGGTACAATTAGTTAAGCCGGGCTAGAATAAATTCATGGAGGGATCTCGCGCAAGCCTCCATGCGGTAGTACAATCATGTGACTGACATGACTCTTGATAGGATCACTCTGCAAAACATGGAGAAGAAGCCTAATGAGAATTTTAGGCAATATGCACAGAGGTGGAGAGAGGTGGCAATGCAGGATCAACCACCACTGTTGGAGAAAGAGATCACCATGTTGTTCATCAACACTCTGAAGGCTCCATTCATTACTCACATGATTGGAAGCACTACCAAAAGTTTTGCGGACATAGTCATGGCGGGAGAAATGATTCAGAACGCCATAAGAGGTGGCAAAATTGAGGGGGAAGCGGCCAAAAGATCGGCCCCAAGGAGAAAAGACAATGAGGTGAACAACACAAGTAGCTTCAACTCGAAGGCAGTCACAGTTGGTCAACTCAAAGTAGCTGCGGTTGGGAAACAGGATTTTCAAAGGCAGGAATCTGGCACAAGGCACGAGAGGATGCAATTCACACTTATCACTGTGATGTATCGTGAGCTTTATCAAAGCTTATACGATGCACATACTATTGCTCCTGTCCACTTGAAACCATTACAGCCCCCATATCCTAAATGGTATGATGCAAACGCCAGATGCGAGTACCACGCTGGAATATCGAGACACTCAATTGAAAATTATACCGGATTCAAGAAGGTCGTAGAGAGGTTGATCAAGATAGGGTTGTGAAATTTGATAGTACCCTAAATACTGAAAACCCGTTACCAAATCATAGTGACCAAGGAGAGAATGCCATTGGTGAAGCCAGTGAGAGAAGAATCAAAGAAAATGTTGCTGAGGTAAGGATGCCCTTGAAGGTGATTTGGGAGGAGATGATGAAGAGAGGTATGTTAACCTCTAAAAACGAGAGGAACTATGGTGAGTTCCACAAAATTCAAAATTGTGAGGAATTCAAGGCCTTGGTGCAAGGCTTTATAGACAATAAAGAGCTACAGATTTTTAAAGGTAGCTCTAGTGAAAAACAAATATGTGTGCTGCAGGAGGAACAGAAAGGAACTAGCTAGCCAAGGATTATTATTTCCCTACCGGAGAATAACAAAGTGAGGGTACAAATGGTGCCTAAGGTCATTATCCATAAACCTATGCCATTCCGTTATAAAGATAGCAAGAGGGTACCATGGAGTTATGACTATAGTATGACAGTGCCAGAGGAAGAGAACGTAGCCAGTATGTTTAAGGATGTACAAATGGAGGGTTCCTATACACGGAGTGGGAAGCGATATGATACGGTGGGTATTAGAGAGAAGCCCACAAAAATAAAGAATGCTGGTACCGAGAAGGAAAAGAAGGCTGAAATACCTGTGTATGAGCCAGTAAAAGAGAAGCAAGCTAAGGAATTTCTAAAGTTCCTTAAGCATAGTGAGTATAGCGTGGTTGAGCAATTGCATAGGCAGCCGGCTCGCAAATCAGTATTGGCTCTACTTTTGAGTTCGGAGGCGCATCGGGAAGCATTGATGAAAGCGCTCAACGAAACATATGTCACCTATGACATATCCGTTAACAAGCTGGATCGGTTGGTGAACAACATAAGCGCGGATAATTTCATCTACTTTAATGATGATGAAATTCCACCGGGGGGCAAAGGGTCAACTAAGGCCTTGCACATTACTACTCGATGCAAGGGTACACACTCCCAAGCGTGCTTATTGACAATGGATCAGCCTTGAATGTTCTACCGTTGTCCACATTGAATAGATTACCCATTGATGATTCTCATATGAAGACATGTCAAAATGTGGTAAGAGCCTTTGACGGCACAGAAAGAAAGGTGATGGGAAAGATTGACATCCCCTTGGAAATTGGGCCGAACATATACGAAGTAGACTTCTTGGTGATGGATATCAAGCCTTCCTATAATTGCTTATTAGGCAGGCCATGGATACATTCAGCAGGAGCGGTGCCCTCGTCATTACACTAGAAATTGAAGTTAGTGACAGATGGACAGTTAGTAACCATCAATGCAAATGAGGACATTATAGCTGCAGTCACTAGTAAGGCCCCTTATGTCGAGACAAACGAAGAGTCTATTGAGTGTTCTTTTCGCTCTTTAGAGTTTGTAAATGCAGCCTTCAGTTCAGAAGGGAGTGAGCTACTGATGCCCAAGATAGCAGGAGCTACGAGGATGGCTCTACAAATGATGGCAGGAAATGGGGTCTTACCAGGAAAAGGGTTAGGAAAATACCTATAAGGAGGGACTCAAATCCAAGAACGTAAAGAGAAGAGGGATCTCTTTGGTCTAGGTTTCGAACCAGACTATATGCAAAAGAGGAAGGAAGTGGAGAAGCGCTAAGAGAGAAGAAGAGCACGCCTAAATAGAAGAGAAGTGGAGTGGGAACCGATGACATTCCCTCCAACATCTCAAACATTCATATCGAGAGGGTTACTCATAAAACGAAGTCATCAGATTAATGTTGTACAAGAGGAAGGATCAAGACAAGGAAACCTTGAGGGTATTCGTCCTTACGAACCGGGAAGCTCTTTGAATAATTGGACTGCGGAGGAACTCCCTGTAGTCTTTAGGAATTCTTCAGAGTAATTCTCAAAACATTCTTGTTACTCTAGAGCCTAGGAGTAATAGAATTACATTTGTGAAATAGGCTTATGATCATCTATTATTTTTAATAAAACATGACTTTTATCAATTTGACCGAGTATTGTTTCATTTTTTTTACCAACCAATATTCCGTTAAAATTTTGACAATCCTTATTCTTTCATTCATAGTACATAAATAATCATTCTTAAATTCATTCATTCTTTATATATTCTTTACACTTCATAGATCCCTAGATATCAATGACATGAGCACTGATATATCAAATCCTAATTTCTCTCACGAACAAGACATGTGTTTAGAAAAATCGCAGGATTTGAGGATGTCCAGGACGGTGATGTGTCTTTGGATCTTTTGAGGATGGTAAAACAGGAGGAGAACAAATCATGCCACATGAGAAAGAGGCAATAGAGAATGTAGCCCTAGAGAAAGGGAAAGAAGTGAAAATTGGCACGCATATTGCTAAAGATACAAGGTAAGGGCTGATTGAATTGCTATATGAGTTCAAGGATATCTTCGCATGGTCCTATCAAGATATGCCAAGGTTAAGTACTGATATTATGGTGCATCGTCTGCCGATAAGACAGGATTGTAAGCCAGTACTACAAAAGTTACAAAGAATGAGGCCAGATATTGTATTGAAAATAAAGGATGAAGTCAAGAAGCAGTTTGATGCCGGATTCTTGCAAGAGGTGAAGTACTCCGAATGGGTAGCTAACATTGTACCAGTTCCTAAGAAGGATGGGAAAGTAAGAATGTGTGTTGATTACAGAGACTTGAACAAAGCTAGCCCAAAAGATTATTTTCCTCTACCACACATAGACACTTTGGTAGATAATACAGCGGGATATTCGTTGTTCTCCTTCATGGATGGTTTCTCGGGGTACAATCAGATAAAGATGCATCCCGAAAACATGGACAAAACTACCTTCATAACATTGTGGGGTACCTTTTGTTACAAGGTAATGCATTTCGGGTTGAAGAACACAGGGGCAACATACCAGAGGGCTATGATGACCTTATTTCACGGTATGATGCACAAGAAAATTAAGGTGTATGTTGATGACATGATTGCCAAGTATCGAACAGAGGAGGAATATATTGAAGTTTTAAGGAAACTACTCTTCAGATTAAGGAAGTTTCAGTTAAAACTTAATCCGGCAAAGTGCACTTTCGAAGCTAGGTCAGGGAAATTACTAGGCTTTGTGGTCAGCGAAAAGGGAATAGAAGTTGACTCAGACAAAGTTAAAGCCATACGAGATTTGCCTCCACCACATACTCAGAAGGACTTGGAAGGTTAAATTACATTGCTCGGTTTATTTCACAATTAACTGAGAAATGCGACCCTATATTTCGTCTCCTTAGAAAACACAATCAGGGTACTTGGAATGAGGAATGCCAGAATGCCTTCAATAAAGTCAAGCAATATTTGTTAAATGCTCCAGTACTATCTCCACCTAATCCAGATAAACGGTTAATTCTGTACTTGTCGGTGTTTAGTAATTCCATGAGACGTGTGCTTGGTCAACATAACGAGTCGGGAAGAAAGGAGAAGGCGATATACTACCTCAATAAGAAATTTACAGAGTGTGAGATGAGATATTCGCCCATTGAGAAACTATATTGTGCTTTGATCTGGATGACTCAAAGGTTAAGACAATACATGCTATATCATACTACTTGGCTTATTTCAAAACATGATCCTTTGAAGTATATGATGGAATCAACAGCGTTGAATGGGAGAATGGCGAGATGGCAAATTCTGCTTTCAGAGTTTGACATAGTCTATGTGAGTCAGAAAGCTATAAAAGGAAGTGCGATAGCATATTTTCTAGCTAGTAGAGCTCTAGAAGACTATGAGCCGTTGAACTTTGATTTCCCAAATGAGGAGTTGATGTGTGTGGCAACTACAGAGGATTGTTCTTGGAAGTTGAGTTTTGATGGGGCATCCAATGCAGTAGGAAATAGAGTTGGGGTAGTATTGATATCCCCAAATAGCGATTATTATCCATTCACATGCAAGTTGGATTTTGATTGCACAAACAATATGGCTGAGGATGAAGCATGCATCATGGGACTCCGAGCGGCTATAGAGCGAGGAATAAGAACCTTGGAGGTATATGGAGACTCTGCATTTTAATCTACCAGCTTAGAGGTGAATGGGAGATAAGAGATCCTAAACTAATCAATTATCGAAAGGTAGTTTTAGGGGTACTTGAGGAGTTTGATAGCATCACTTTAAATTATATCCCGCGAGACGAAAACCAAATGGCAGATGCTCTAGCAACCATGGCTTCAATGATTGGAATGAATAAAGAGGAGGAGATGAGACCCATTCAGATGAGTATCTTTAAGGCTCCAGCTAGCTGTTGTAACATTGAGGAAGAAGAAAAGGATGATAACCCTTGGTATCAGGATATATTGCAATATGTGAGAGATTGTAAATATACAGAACAGGCAACTGAAAATAATAAACGAACTTTAAGAAGATTAGCTTGTGAGTATGTTTTGGACGGGGACATCTTGTACAAAAAAAAGAAAGGACCAAGTACTGTTGAGATGTGTTGACGCCATGGAAGCTAAGTTAATCTTAGAGGAAGTTCATGAGGGTGTTTGTGGGACACACGCTAATGGTTTCACAATGGCTAGACAAATCATGACGTTTGGATATTATTGGTCTACTATGGAAGGGGACTGTATCAAATATGCCAAGAAATGCCATAAATGTTAGATCTACAGAAATAAGATTCATGTACCACCTTCATCTCTACATGTTATGACTTCTCTATGGCCCTTTCCCATGTGGGGTATGGATGTCATTGGGCCAATATCATCAAAAGCTTCAAATGGGCATCGCTTTATTTTTGTGGTCATTGATTACTTCACGAAGTAGGTAGAGGCTGCTTCTTATACGAATGTTACCAAGTCGACTGTAGGTCAATTTTTGAAGAAAGAGATCATTTGTCGGTATGGGATGCCTGAAAGGATCATATCGGACAACGCATTGAACTTGAATAACAAAACAATAGCAGAAGTTTGTAGTCAGTTCAAGATTAAGCATCATAATTCATCTCCATATCGCCCAAAGATGAATGGGGCAGTGGAACCTGCTAACAAAAACATCAAGAAGATAGTGGACTGGAACCTATAGAGATTGGCATGAGAAGTTACCGTTTGCACTCTTAGCTTATCGAACGTCCATCAGAACTTCTACTGGGGCAACTCCTTTCTCGTTGGTTTATGGGATGGAGGCGGTGTTACCCATTGAAGTTGAAATACCGTCTCTCCAAATCTTGTTAGAGATAAAGCTGGATGAGGCAGAGTGGATTCAATCGCGATATGACCAATTGAACTTGATTGAAGAGAAGAGGCTAAAAGCTATTCGCCATGGTCAGATGTATCAGAAGCGAATGATGCGAGCTTACGATAAGAAGGTTCGTCTAAGGGAGTTCCATGAGGGAGACCTTGTGCTAAAAAAGATCCTTCCTATTTAGAAGGACTTCAGAGGAAAATGGATGCCAAATTGGGAAGGGCCATATATCGTGAAGAAGGCTTTCTCTAGAGGTGCATTGATTTTAACAGAAATGGATGGGAAGAGTTTACCCAATCCAGTGAATTCAGACTCAGTCAAAAAGTACTTTGTCTAAAGAGGAGGAGAATCCAGGGTGAAAACCTACAAAGGGCGCCTTGAGTTTTCGAAAAAAAAAATGGAGAGGCCAAGGCAAAAACCCACAAAGGGCGCCTTGTGACCAAATGGGTTTTGAGTTCAAAACCCGAAAGGGCAGCTCAAATTTTGAAAAGCACACGGTAATCTTGCTATATCTGATTCAACGAAGAGTGAAGCGCGTTGCATATTGGGGCATCAACAAAGTACTTTGGGCCTTTTAAACACATGTTGAACTCAAGAAAGTCCTCATGGAGCTGGCATATAAACACTCAAGCGGCGATATCTAGGGCATCTAACTTTTGTCCTGTTTGCTATCTTTAGATTCTATTTCTTCTTAAAGATAGCCTTTCAGATTAATTCCCTTTATATTTTTAAATTCATTCAAATTTAGTTATTCTCAAGATTAAATTCATCTTCCATTATTCTTAAAAGTGTGTTGCATTAAATAATGATAGATGAACTAAATAATTTTCACAAATAAAGTTTCATTCATTACTCTGGAAGTTTCTAGATAATACAAAAAACTAAAATGGAACAATAGTTCGAGGGATTCACGTAAGTAAGGTTTGAAAGAACTCGAGAAAATTCTTTCTTTTGTCCAAAATGATGATTGAACAAATCAAACAATTTGATTATAAGAAAAGATCATCTTACAGATATTCTCGGTGGGTTGTAGCATTTGAAGAATGATACAAGCCTACAGGCTGAGCAGGAATAATACTTTGAGAGAAGTAAAGAAAAACGAAGGAATGAGTGGTAACTTCTGGAATAGGAGTCATATTCATAACATTTTGCATCATAACATGTCTAATTTAGAGCATTTGACTCACTTCGATTATAGCATCCTAATCATCAGGCATGAGCACATATGTATTCTACAAGTTATATAGATCCAAGATGATGCGCCTTAACCCTCTAAGCAGTAGGGTAACAGACCAAAGCATAGCAGATCTAGCCTTCACGTGTTTACACTGAAGCAGGTCCAAGATAACAAGATTTGGCTTCTCTATCTTCGACGGAGAGCAAATCGAAGACATAGCAGATCTGACTTTTGGATGTTCTCACACCAAAGCAGATCCAAGATAACAGATCTAGCGTCTCCATATTCGACGGAGAGCAGACACATAGCAGATCTAACCTTCAGATGATTATACTGAAGCAGATCCAAGATGATTTGGCATTCTTGTGTTTACAAGGAGCAAATCGAAGACATGGCAGATCTGACTTTTAGTTGTTTTCACATCAAAGCAGATCCAAAACAACAGATCTGGTGTCTCCATATTCGACGGAGAGCAGACACATAACAGATCTAACCTTCAGATGTTTATACTGAAACAGATCCCAGGTGATTTGGCATTCTAGCGTTTACAAGGAGCAAATTGAAGACATAGCAGATTTGACTTTCACGTACGCTGAAGCAAATCTAAGATGATTTAGCATCTTTGTATTGTCAAGGAACAAATCAAAGAAGCAGATTTGGCGTCTCTGTGTTTGACGGAGAGCAGATCGAAGATATCAGCATGACAATCTTGAGTTTGCAATGAGCAGATTGAAGATCATGATCCGATAAGGCTGGGCAAATTTGGTCTTTTTATAATCTTTGCTCGATTTCTATTATATAGAAATGAGCAAACAGGGGCAGCTGTAATAGCCCAAATTTGACCGGGCCTTAAAACCAAAAAATGATAAATTGATAAATAAATAAAAGTCCATTTATACAGCCCATTTACAATAAACAAGCTTCAAAGCCTGATAAGCCCAAATGCCTAAGACCCAGCAAGACCGGTTACAACCCAAAACCTGATAACCCGCTTAACCCAGTAGCCCATTTACAATCAAATGCCCAATACCCCTGAACTAGTCCAGTAACCCAGGATTTAGTTGGCCCAATCAGCCTAGCTTGTTTTCAGTTTCAGGAAACCCTAGCTAGGGTTTGCGCCGTAACTCCCAAACCATACCAAGCGACAGAAGACCTAGCGCCGCAATCAACCCAAGAGTCACGCCCCTTCAACTCGTGACCGTTCGTCTCGCAGTGACTCGTATCACGCCGTGATCTACGGCCGAATCAACGCCGGTGGTTTACTCTCCTTGATCGCCTGCAAAAATGGAAAGAAAAACGACAGGAAGGAAACAAGTATGGCAGGGAATAATTTTAAATATGTAAACAATACTATGTACAGTGGCTATAAAAGCCTGAATCTAATACGATGTAAAGGGTGATTTTTTTTTTAGAGATATATGACAAATATACACGCATATTTACAGAAGATATAAGAAGTACTTGTTTACTTAAAGGTGATTTTGCTATATCTTTTAGCTGTTCAACGCATAGAAATCATTTTTTTTAAAAAAGAAAACAGTTAAGTTTAAAAGAAAGGAAGGATTACCTACGATTGGCCGAGAGGAAAAAAGGCTTTTAGCCTTCTAGCCATTGTATACTGTGGGCGCATGATAACAACGTGGACACTCAGTAGTCCAAAGGGCGAGGTTCGAGATCGGGGCCAGAGAGCCCCCCATTTTCTCCTCTTTCAGAGGATTTTAAAGATTTTTTTTTTAAAATTGATTGCTAAATGAGTTTTAGGCTTAAGTTTTGGCTTATATAATCCAACAAAAACGGTGTCGTTTTGCTTAGTTCGATAAGCACTAAAACGGCACCGTATTAGGAAGAGGATCCGCGTATTGACCCGTTTACCCGAGAAGGATCTGCGTGTTTTTTGTGAAATGGGTAAATTTCCTAATCAACCTTTCCGTGTTTTTAAATTTTTTATTTCATTTCATTTTTTATTTTAATTTAGCCCCAATATTTTATATTTCTTTCAATTTAATCCTAGCACCCTTTTTAAAATCAGTTCCAAAGAACGATGTTGTTTTGGGATTAGGGTTTAATTACTCAATGAGTCTTTCGGTTTTTAATCTGTGTTTTGATTAAGTCCAAATTTTTATTATTTTGCAGATTAACCCCAGATTTCTTAATTAAATTCAATGTTAATCCTTTTTATATTTTAATTTACTTTAAATACTTTATAAATTATTTTTTTATAATAGTTATATATATTATTTTATTATCCATTACATTATTTTTATTATTATATATAAAAAATATTAATAAATAATAATATATATTATCTTTTTTTATATAATAGTATTCATATTTCATTTTTATATATTACACCTTCTCTTTTATTATATATTTTCACTATGTATGTATATTATTTATTTTACTATATCTTATAAAAATTACTCATATCCTATTTTACTATTTTATATTTTACCTATAATATATGCTATACATTATATATGTTTTTAAATTTTATTATATGTTATATATTTTTATTATATTAGTTATTTTATTATATTTCTATATGTAAAATATTTGTTACTTTATTATTATTATTATATGATATTATATTATATTATATTTATTTATGTATTTTTATTACATATTATAATTTTACTATACATCATAATTTTTTTATATATCATATTATATACATTATATAATATATTTTTATATTATAAATTATTATATATTTAATGTTGTAAATTATGTTATACACTATATTATATTATATTTCCTTACATTACCTTTATTTTATTATAAAGTATACATTATCTCATTATTTTATTATATACATTTTTAAAATTTTATAAATAAGTATAATATTAATAGTAGTACATTTTACATATAGTTATTATACCCTATAATATAACTCATATGTATGTATCATCTTTTAGAAAAAGGGGTTCTCTTTTATCATTCTTATATTATTCAACATATTTTTTTAAATATCTTGTTTTTATTTAATTTTTATTTTATACATTTTAATTTACTTATTTATCTTTGTTTTCTCTTATTTTTGATATTGGTTAAATTTTACATATCATTTATTTTGTATAATAGCATGAAATTAATTATTTATGGTGATAGGCATAAATCATATATGTATTTTGCAATTTACATTTGTTGTATTTATCATGCATTATATGGTGTTTTGCATGGAATAATAGTGTATGAACATTTATGTTATATGCATAAAGTGATCCAATCACACTTTAAAAGATTGGTGGCGACTCCCGTTTTCGTTTCTCAAAACCCGTTTTTAAAAAGGAGGTTTCGACAGCGTGCCAACTCCACTGGGGACATTTGAGAGTCAAGCCAAGGAATCGATTATTTTCTGTCATAATGTAGGAAGTTTGGAAATTTTAAAAATTTGATTCTGTTTTACATTTTATAAAGTGATCCAATCACACTTTAAAAGATTGGTGGTGACTCCCGTTTTCGTTTCTAAAAACCCGTTTTTAAACAGGAGGTTTCGACAATTAATATTGTGGTATAACATATGTCACCCCTAGGTTTGAACAAGGTTACAAAGTGACTTGATGAAGATTTAAAAAAGCATAGAGATAATTTTGTTGTGAATATTGTAAAAGTAGGAGCTAAATTGTTTGGCTTTATTAGAGTATAGACTCTGTTAGTCTATTACCATTTTGTTATACAGGCTAGAATATTGTTAGTAAGCAATTAGCAGCAGTTAGTCATACAAGTAAAAATTCTATTCATGTATTGTTCAAAGGTAAGCTAATAATACCAGAAAAGATTTAATGTGTTCATTCTACTTTTTTTGTTATTCTTCATAATGCAGTTGTTAACATGGTATCAGTCGCTTGATTTCTTGAAAGTCACTTCTGTTGTAGATCCATGGCCAATTCCACTGATTCTACCTCCGCTGGTCATAGTAGTCCCTCACTCTGGATTCATGTTTGGTTCAATCGTTTCCTCATCATGACATTGTGAAGTTAGATGAAGGAAAATTTGTGCAATGGTAACAGCATATTCGATTAATAATTGAAGGATATGAACTCATAGAATTTTTAAAAGGGATCTTACCTGCTCTGCCTAGCTTTGTGTCATCTCCGGATGAAACCTTGGCTCTGGCTCTCGATGCATCCTCGTTTGTTTAGCAAGATAAATTACTCGCTTCTTGGTTACTTTCTACGATTAGTGCTCCTTTGTTGTCCTGTTTTGCAGCTGCTAAGACGGTGTGTGAGGTTTGGAGCATTATGAATCACCTCTTCCGTTTTAACTCTTGGCCTCTTTTGTGCCAAGTCTACCGAATGTTAGGGTTTCTAACCTTTTTGCTTCTAATTTTGACGATGGGGTAGGCTAGGTGTTTGGGCCCGCTGTTGGACCAAGCTCAAATTGTGACCAATCTGGTGGTCCTCACTTGCCGCGGGAGATGGGCCAGCAAGTTAGGCCATTCGCTGGTGTTCCTAGGCCGACTACTTCAGGCCAACATTTTGGGCTATATGGAATTGGTAGGCCAATCAGTGTTGGCCCTAGCATTGGACAGGATTCACTTGGGTCGAATGTCAATTTTGTTGGACTTGAGGGCTCTTTTGGGCATAGACAAGGGCTTGGACCCACTACTGGCAATGTTTCAGTGCCAATTAATGGATCATGTGTTCCATGGCACACTAAACCGAGGGCACGCGTTATTGATTTTGATTCCTCTCTGTGCGTTGAGTTACCTCTTATTACTGATTTTCATGCGTTCTATTTTTTTACTACCTCTGGGTCCAATGCCAACATGACTCCGTATGGGTCTAATTTTGATAATGATAATTCTTACATTCTTATGCCTGTAGGGACCTCATCCTGGTGTCCTGCTTCGGGGCTACGCATCATGTTTGTCAAGAAGCCTCTGCCTTGAACGAGTCTACGCCATACTCAAGTATATCTCATTTTCTCATGGGTGATGGTACTCCTACAAAAATATCGTGCGTTGGGAATTCTATCTTGCCTATGAAGACCAAGCTGCTTCATCTGTCTAATGTTTTGTGTATGCCAAATATACAGAAGAATCTGCTATTTGTTTCTCAGTTTGCTAATGACAATAACGTGTTCTTTGAATTTCACCCATCTTATTGTGTTATTAAGGACATCTAGACTCAGGAAATTTTACTGCGGGGCCACACTCGTGATGGGCTCTATTATTTTTTATCGGTTACTCTTGCTCCATCTGTCACTGTTCTTTCTATTCACAGCACTGAGCTCTAGAGTCACCATGTCGATGATGATGTTTTTGTGTTATGGCACCACAGACTTAGTCATTCGTCTGCCTCGATTGTTAAACTTGTTCTCGGTAAGTGTCATGTTGTTTCAATAAAATGTGCCTTGAAAATATTTGTTTTGCATGTCAAAAGAGGAAGTCTCATAAACTGCCTTTTTCAAGTTCTACTACTCTATATATAGTTTTTTTTATTTGGTTGTCTCTAACTTAAGGGGACCAACTTCTGTTGTCTGTGGAAATAATTTGTATTATGTTTCGTTTATCGACATGTGTAGTCGTTTTACTTGGTTTTATCTTATTAAATGTAAGTCTCAGATGGTTGAATGTTTTCTTCAGTTTCAAAAAATGGTCAAAACTCAGTTTGGGAAGGATATTAAAAATTTTCAAAGTGATTGGGGTGGTGAGTTTCATACCTTCGCTTCAATTCTTGCTAGTCATGGGATACTTCATCGCCTCTCCTGTCCACATAAATCTGAGTAGAACGGTGTAGCTAAACGAAAACATCGACACATTGTTGAAATGGACCTTACTCTTTTGGCCCAAGCTAATCTACCCATGGATTTCTGGGGTTACGCATTCTACAGTGCCGTTCATCTCATTAATCGCCTACCTACCCCGGTTCTAAAGGTCAGTCTCCGTATCAGGTTCTTCATGGTAGTGACCTTACATATGATCATTTACGGGTGTTTGGGTATCATTGCTTTCCATACTTGCGTTTATTTCTGCAACACAAGTTGGATTTTCGTTCTCAATTATGCACATTTTTAGGGTATAGTTCTTAACATAAAGGCTATCACTGCCTCATACCAGATGGTAAGGTCATTGTCTCTCATCATGTTGTGTTTGATAAATGCCAGTTTCTCTTTTTTTCGAATGTTGCAAACACCGTCCAGCCGAGTCCATGTATCTCCACATATATTCTTATTGTTCAGTGTTCATCTCGCTGCCCCACGACATCTTCGCTTGTTCGACCCACTGAGTCCTCGACTCTTGCTCCTAATTGTAGTTCCATGCCATCTGTTTTAGTTGACTCTCCAGTTGAATTGGGTTCTACTCATGAGGTGCACCAGCTCTTTACCTCATCCTCTAAATCTCGTCAATGAGATCCAACTACAATTCCCTCGGTTGTTCCATCTATTTCTCTGGGAAATACTCATAACATGATTACTCGATCTAAGGATAGTGTTTCTAAACCTGAAGCTTTGTCTATTGAAACTGTCGACTGTGAGCCACACATGATTGATGAGGCGCTCGCTAGTAAGGAATAGTAATTAGCTGTCCAAGCTAAGTTTGTTGCTCTAATGGCTAACTCCACCTGGGAGCTTGTTCCCTTACCTCATGGTCGGAAAGTGATTGGGTGTAAGTGGCTTTTTAAAATAAAGAAAAATCCTGATAGGACTATCACTCGGCGTAAGGCTCAGTTGGTAGCAAAGGGTTGTTCTCAGGTACCCGGATGTGATTTCATGGAAACCTTTAGTCTAGTGGTTAAACCCACTACTATTCGAAACATATTGTCTGTTGCTATCCCCAATGGTTGGAAACTTCATCAGATTGATGTAAACAATGCTTTTTAAGATGGTGATCTTATTGGCGAAGTGTTCATGCAGCAACCTCCAGGCTATGTTTAGGTTGGTCCAAATAGTGAGCTATTGATGTGTCGTCTAACAAAGGCGTTGTACGGATTATGACAAGCTCCACGTGCCTGGTTTGATAAATTGAAACATTTTCTTTTTTCTACCAGATTTGTGTTATCCAAATCTTATGCATCTTTGTTTGTTCAAGTTACGTCCGAATCCACTATTTATGCTCTAGTCTATGTGGATGATATTATCGTTACTGGAAGTACGACAGACGGTATAAATGACTTTATTCAACAGTTACATAATGAGTTTTCCCTTAAAGATGTGGGAGATCTTTACTACTTCTTAGGCATTGAAGTCACTCGGTCGTCCACTGGGAGTCTCTATTTGTGCCAACGCAAATACATCCAGGATCAGCTTAACAAGAGTTCCTGGGCTAACTCAAAGAGCGTTCACACACCCATGGTTAGTTCTTCTACGTTGTCTAAAGATGAGAGAGATCACCTCGTTGATCTTACAAAATATAGAAGCCTTAACGGTGCGTTACAATATATGGTCTTGACTCGGCCTGATATTGCTTATGCGGTAAATTGTGTTTGTCAATTCATGCATACGCTTACTACTGTACATTTCGTGGCTTTGAAAAAAAATCTTGCGCTATTTACGTGGCACTATTGATCATAGGTTAATTTTTCGTCCATTCGACAGATTGTCTTTAGTTGGTTTTGCTGATGCCAACTGGGGACTAGATTTTGATTATCGTTGATCAACAATAGGCTATTGTTTGTATTTTGGACATACACCCATCTCTTGGTGTTCTAAGAAACAACAAGTTACTTTTCACTCCACGGCTGAGGCAAAGTATCGGAGTCCAGCAGTAGCTACCGGTGATGTTACTTAGTTAATCTCTCTGCTAACAAAATTACAAATTTGTTCTGCATATCCACCTACTGTTTGGTATGACAACTCTAGTGCAATAGCGGCCGCTGCTAATCCGATCTTACAGTGATGGTTCTCTCATTGTTGGCGAGGTTCTGACATGTGATCAGGTTGTTGACATTCTCACAAAACCATTGTCCATCTTTACTTTTGCTAGGTTTTGTAGTCTACTTCAAGTCTTACCTCTTGATAAGCTGGGTGAAGCCGGATGAATATTAAAGTATAGACTCTGTTAGTCTGTTACCATTTTGTTATACAGGTTGGAATATTTTTAGTAAGCAGTTAGCAGCAGTTAGTCATAGCAGTTAGTCATACAAGTATAAATTCTATTCATGTACAGTTCAAAGGTAAGCTAATAATACCAGAAGAGATTTAACGTGTTCATTCTATTTTCTTTGTTATTCTTCATAATACAGTTGTTAGCAAGCTTGATATCATCTCTTAGAGAGAAGTAGGAGAGATAAGAGTAAGAGTATGACCCAATTACGGATAAGGCTCTACCATAATACCTTGGATGCAGTTAAAGTAAGAGTAAGAGCCAACTTGTTTGGCTTGATAGCATGCCCTTATAGAAAAGGCTCTACCGCATAGCATGAGAGCAATAAAAGTAACACTCAATTTCTTAGGTTGATAGCATCTCGTTAGGGAAAAGGGTTTACCATGTGACATGAAAGCAATTAAAGTAAGAGTAAGAGCCAACTTGTTTGTCTTAATAGCATCGTTTAAGAGAAAGATCCAAATAAATTTATTCAAAATATGTTAATCAAATAATGCAAGTTACAATATTCTGTCAATTTTTTCTTTAGTTGTAACTGGGTTAGAGTTGGTAGTTGCAAATGGTACTAATAGAATAGATATGGTAGAAATGGTTGCAAGCAACATAAACAAAGATGACTTTGATGTCTTTGTATTGACCACGTGGGAACTATGGAATGCGGAGAATAGTATGGTAATTGGCAACAGAACGTTGCTAACCTTGAGAATAGTAGATAGGGATGGATCCAGGGGGCTGGGGGCAGTCCCCATTGGAATTTTCAAATTCTTGAATTTTATATATAAATTATCATGTATTTTAGGCTTGGTGTCCACATTGTATTACATTCACCCTATTTGCCAAACTGTAGTTCATATCATTCGTCGCCTTAAGCCATAAGGTTGTACTTTATATTCACAAAATATTTTAATTATATAAATTTAATAATAATAATAATAATCAAATATTAATGTATGATAGGCATTGAAAGACTAAACTTAAAGGTCCAATTGGCATTTTAAAGCCAAATTCTATAATTAATTAATTGATTTGGCCCATACCCGTACATATTAAGTTAGTGACTTTCTTGTACTTTGATTTGTATGTCTTGCTAAGGAATTATCTTCCTTTGGTAAGGTGTTGACATTGCCAAGAGAAAAAGAAAGGAGTTTGATGACGAGACTGAGAGCATAAAGTAAAAAAATACAAATTATCTTCCTCTTGGCTCCTTATGCAAAAAACCTCTCGGTAAATATTTTTGCATAAATTATGTTCTTTATTTATTTGACTTATTTTTTTATTTTTTTCTTAATATACCGTTGTTTAATATATTATTAGAATCATCAGGTTTTTCAATTAAATTATGGTCAATAAAAAGATTGAATCTATTTTCAAAAAAAGGGGTGTAAGAAAGCAATAATAATCAACCGGTTCCTTAACCTTCTATTATTAGTGAAGAAAAACCAAATATCAGATCTTCCCAAGCTCCCGAACGAAATATTAGGTCTTCTCAAGCCCAAGCTTCTAAATGCGATATGGAGTCTTCCCCAGCTCTTGAACGAGATTGTAACACTCCCTACCCGATCCGATCACCAAATCTGAGTAGAGAGTGCCACGACTTAAACCATACGAATTGAATAATATATATTTGAAATTTATTAAAGTATCGAGTTATTGGCGTAACCCTCAGTATAACAATACGAAACAATCAAATCAGTGATATGCTAGGAACAAATGCTTTTAGGCAAAACATATGGCGGAAGCCTTACAAAAGTTAATAAGTTTATATAAAATGTAAGACGAGTTAATCCCATACAACAGTTTCAAGTACATTGTTGGCGGTTAAAACAAAACTCAAAAACTATTTGGTGTAGATGTCAATGAGACAATCACGTGGAACAAGATATAGTAGCTTAAACACATACATCACTTACCACGTCATCATAACATATACTAACAACATAAACAAACTTATCGAGCTGCGAACTAACAAGTTCACCCAAACATCTGGGGTTGGCGGATAACTTATCAGAAGAGGCCGCCAAACTCTAAAGTTCGCCAAAACTTGGAGTTCGCCAAATGGCGATTCCTATAGAATACGCCAAACACACAACCAAATACAAATACTCTACTGACTTACTCATTTTCTATTCTTAGCATAAACAACTATGCACCAAACAGTAACTTGATACATTATCCATCGGGCAGGCTGTTACTATTCTCCCCCACTTAGAAAATTTTGTCCTCGAAATTCTTATCGGTGAATAACCAAGGATATTGTTCTTTTATTGAACTCTCTCTTTCCTAAGTGGCTTCTTTTTTATTATGACTTCTCCATAATACATTAACCAAAGGAATTCTTTTGCTTCTCAACTTTTTTACTCCATAGGACATGTTTGGCTGCACTTCCAATGCTTTGACTTGTACCACGTGATCTGGGTTGGATCATTATTTTCTTAACATAGACACATTAAACACATTGTGTATCTTTGATAACTCTGGTGGTAGCACCAATCTGTAGCCACTGGACCAACCTGTTCCAGGATCTCATATGGTCCTATGAAATGCAGACTTAATTTCCCTTTTTGTTCGAACCTTATGATCTTCTTCCAATTAGAAAACTTCATAAATACATTGTCACCCACTTCGAAAGAGATTTCTTTCCTTTTTAGATCAATTTAAGCTTTCTGGCAATCTTAAGTTACTTTCAGATGATTTCGAATAATAGAGACTTTCTCTTCTGTTTCTCATACTAAATCAGAACCAATTATTTTCCTTTCACTGAGTTTCATCCAATAGGTAGGAGATCTGCACTTTCTTCCATACAAAGCTTCAAATTGTGATATTCCTAGATTGGCGTGATGACTATTCTCTGGTAAAGAAAGATATCTTTCTCAATTCATTCTGAAATCTATAATACAACTTCTCAGCATGTCTTCTAGAACTTGAATTACTCTTTCAGATTGTTCATCTAATTGGGGATGAAAGGCATTACTGAATCATATCTCCGTTTCCAATGATTCTTGCAGTTGTCTCCAAAATTTCGATGTAAACATTGGGTCTCGATCTGAAACTATGGATGTTGGAATCCCATGAAGGCGTACAACTTCAGAAATGTAGAGCTTAGCCAACTTTTCCAATGAGTAATTTGTGTGGACAAACAAGAAATGGGCTAACTTATTAAGTCGATCTACAATTAACCAGACTGAGTTCTTCTTCGAAAGGTTGAGAAGGAGAGCCAAAACAAAATCCATGGTGATTTTATCCCACTCAGGTATCTCTAACTGGTACAACTTGCCTAAGGGAACCTGATGTTCTGTTTTAATTCGCTAACATGTCAAACAAATAAAGATGTACCCTATTATTTCTTTCTTCATTCCAGGTCACCAATACAAACTTCTCAAATTACGATACATTTTATGTAACGCTCTCAACCTGACCCGATACATCGAGTCTAGATCTTGGGTATTACTATACATACTATTTAGCAAAATATCAAAACAGTTGACAAATACTCACTGAAAACATTTTCTTATCATTTTAACCGAAAGACTAAATATTTAATAACAAGGGAAAATATTAAAAATAAAATAAATTATTACATCAGACTTGGTACAACTCATTATAGTATAAAATTTTGTTAAAGACAAACTCTTGGGGCATAACCCTAATCTACGCCACTTTTCCACTTTATGCATAATAACCCACTTCACCGCTATCGTGGCATACTCCTGGTATCGTCACTCCTAACGCATTCTCTACCCATACGCCTAAAAATAACATTATAAGATCAAGAGAACTTAGTGTCTTTTATCCCAAAAATACCTTGGCGAGTATTTTATATTATTTGAAGAACATCTATGCCCCATCTATCCTTCTAAACCACCTTCTTCTGAATCAAGCAAATACTATTACAGATTCGACTTTCACTTACACGCCAACTATCATACTCTTAACACACTCACTTATTATAGAACAGTTGTTCACATATATTAATCACTAACGACATATTTGGCGAATACTTACGGAGATCTGAATACCATCAAACTACTAATCAAATCATACATTGATTCGATACCATACAAACTCACATTGATAATGTTCTACACAATTTATTCATATGAATTTTCCACTACTTTATTAGAGGACCCCAGATAATTATCACAACAATAACTCAATTTCTATATGATTTCAGAAGAGGATATAATACAACCCAAATATGGCAGATTACAAACAACTCAGATTCAACAACTGCATAACACAGACGAACTCACATTGATAATTTCTTATGTCCCACATAACTACGAATACGTCCATATTCAACACTAACAGATAATCATGACGAATACCCTTCTTATACATATATACATTTCTTTTCTAGAAATATCTTAAGACTTACTCAATTATATCACGGATTTTATTCAACCCTTAACTTCAGACGTATCATAACCCTATCACATCAATATCTGTCATAAAAAAATCGGGATTTACCCAGAACTTACCATAAAGGTAGATAATCATATTATATCAGACAAACTTAACTGAATGCGCCACAAGGGCCAAACAAAATATGCCATAAAGGCTTCATACAAAATCACGTGTTTACTATCCCAACGAACTATCACAGGAAGTGCCATAGGTTTCTCCCACATGGACTTATACATAATTTCATGTATCGTGATCTGCCATTTCGAATCATACGTTATCGAAGGCTACACCATAAGCATACATACAGACATATCTTTTCATGGGTCTCAGCCACATGGCTTACACACACATTTATGTATTGTGATCTACCAATCCAATCTTCATCTGATTAAAGGCTACACCATGAGTGTTTGCAAATCATATTTAGATGTCGTGGGTCTCAACCTCATAGTTTACACTTGTTTTCATATCGTGATCTGCCAGTCTAATTAGCAATATAATTTCCCTACCAGAGGCATCATAGAGGAACATTCGCTCAGCGTTCACTTACATAGATGATCACCTTTTTACTAGCCCATACATCTCTTACATCAGACCTTACCTGCATGCTTACCAAACATTATTCTTTTTAACAGAACTTTATACATATCATCGTAGCACATCTTTCATCTTTACTAAACTCATATTTTTACCAATTTCTGTAGACATCATCCCATATATATTTATGCTTCTTGTTTGAACAGTTCAAAGCTCCATACTCAACCATCCTTCTCAAACCAACAATAAAAATTGCTTACAGAACATAAAATCACCATTAAAACCCATTTACAAACAAATTACTATCATCTTAATCACTTTTCCTGTACTAATTTATAAATAAGTGTTGAGTAGTAAATAAATAAATAATTAACTAAGTTTTCAAAACAAAAAAAGTCACCGTGATAAAAATAATGTCAAAATTAATTGGTTTTTGTTAACTCATATGTTTTTTTTTAAAAAATAGGTTAAGTTTTCTTCTGAAATAAACAAATGTTTTAAAATGATTATTTTATAAACTCCAATCGTAGGCCATCTTGGTGGCCGATGTAATCTCCCAAATTCGGGTCTAACATCTAGGTCGGGTTAGAGAGGTTACAATATATATAGAATGATTGATCAATAATGCAAATTTGAATACAAGAAAAGAAAGAAATCAGTCAATGTGAATGACTAACAAGTTCAAAAGCATATATTTGGATTGTATTTTATAAAGTACAAGAATGTCATGGAATTAGACATTTTGTTTTGAGAGTGGTTATATTTTATATATATTTACTTTTATGCACTTTCATATTTATTTGATAAAAAGTTTTGAAACTTTATAGAAAAGTTCAAGGTATCACTTGTTGTGTAAGTGATATTTTACTAAAGGTACATAGTTGGAGGCCTCCTAGTTATGTGAAAATAATATTTAAAAATCCACCTAATAGTAAAAAGATGAATGAAAGAGCATACTGATATATATGGTATCTTGAGTGTTGAATTAAACATTCTTCAGTAAAAGAATGTACATTTTGCACATGATGAATGTGTTGGTTTCTTATATATCAATTAAGAACAAATTAAAGAAAAATAATATATATCACCATAGTGTCGTAATATTTTGTATAATTTGTGAAATTATATAAGCAAATAAGTTTACCTATCTTGTTAAATAAAACTCATTGAGTTGGTTCTTAATATTGAAGAATTAAAGTGGTTGGCTTCTTTGTTCATTTTATCCGACTACAAGTTGGATTAAAGTTGTGGAAATAGAATGGTTGAAAATTTGTGTTAATGAGAATTAGAGTTGTGGCACAACTGATGCCAACTATTTCTTAGAAATAGGAATGATGTCCAAAAACATGTTGTAAAATAAAATTTTGGACATGTTAGCATATGAATTGATTATATTATAGATTCAATGTAACACACCTATCCTATCTCTGTTGTTGGATTAGGATTTTAGAGTATTACTAAGAAAAATAGAACATTTAACTTTCCAACAGAAACAATTATACAATTAAATACCAACATATATCAATTGAATCTAATCATGGCAAATATTACACTTATGGACCTTGAATCGAGCCTATGGTGCCCTAGAAATAGTTTAGGAACAATCTGGGATCAAATCGAAACAAATCAGAACATTTTGAAAAAAATATAAAAATTTGGAAAAACAGGGGTCACACGGCCATATGGCCAAGTCGTGTGACATAGCCTAGACTGTGTAAACATTCGAAGTCAAGACACAAAACTATGTCCTAGCCTGTGTGTCTAATAGTGTGTATATTCGAAATAGGGTCACACAGCCCTGTTACAGACTGTGAAAAAACGTGTGTATTCGAGGTTAAGTCACACAACCATGTGACTGACCATGCCACAAACTGTTTTGAGGCACACAGTCCTGTCTCAGACCATGTGAAACATGCACCTAAAATAATAAATATACACGACCATGTGTGGTGACTGTGTGGCACATGGTCGTATGGTAGCCTGTGTCTCAGCCGTGTGCTCCATTTTTAACCCCTAAATCAAGCCAATCAAGCATCATTTCTTGCGCAATAAGACATACCATATCTAACTAATCTCACATGGTTAAAAGTACATTCAAATCACCAAATACATGCCAAAATTTCATTTATCCTATGTCTAACCAATATGCCATCAAAAGGCACCTCAATCCATACATTCATTCAACTCAAGAAAAAATTTACAATAAAGGAACAAGTTTTATCATTAGTTAACCATTCATGCCTAAAACCACCAATCTAATTAACCAAAATATGGGCATACTCAACAAGCAACCATTTTAAAATATCATCACCAAATCTTTATATACCATTTAGGATCAACTTAATTATATCCAACATAAGCACACATCCAAAATCAAGCACATCACTAGGTATACCAAAATAACTTAACGATTTACATATCAACAATAAGAAACCACATAATGAAATACAGAAGCTACCAAGATGGCTGGATAGTGTGTACTCCAAAATAATTCGTCCTGTCAATCCATAAAATGCCAACTCAACCAATATAGATAAACAAAAAGATTAGTTCTAAATCTTAATATTCAAATGCAAGATCATACCACATTAGTATATATTTATTTACATCATAAATGATACCTTCCAAAAGTCATAACCAATTTATCATCCACAATTTCTCAATGTAACCATTAACATTTATAAAACAAGAACTTCATAGAAACATTTATCATTTAGGTGTAATATAATTATCCAACAAAATTGAACAAATAAATGAGTTTTAAGTCATTTGATGTATAGCCCGCTGAACTATAGTAACTTGACTCGGATACTGAGGATACTACACCACACCAAAGGCATCAATGATGCATAACAGAGGCACCAAAATGCAGACAGTGGCACGAATGTGCAATCAGAGGCACTGAAGTTCAAACAAATGCACCAATGTGCCAACCTATACAAGCGCGCATTAAAACCCTAATGGCATGCTAATCGTATCCTAATCGTTTACTATGTTCAACCGGACATTATACTTAAAATCTTAATATTAATAAATCCATCATTTAGAGGCACTTCTTATTTCCATACACATACTACAAATAAGTAACTTTCATTTCAATAATGTGCAATAACAATAATTACCATCATCAAACATTCATTTTCTATTTGTACTTAATTGCAAAATTTAATAATATATAAGTAACTAATGAAATTTCCCATATATACCATTAACTAGAAAACAATAATGTAATCATAAAAAGACACACATATACATATTATTACACTATGAACTTACCTACAATCCACTTCCAAATAATATGCAGGGACTACTCCGTAATTTTTCTCTTTCCTCGGTTATTGTCTTTTTGACTCTGTTCTTGATCTATATAGTAATTAAATTCAAATTTATTAAATTCACATACATTTAAAACTCAATTCAATGTATTAGACCCTAATGTTTTCATTATTTTCACATTTTCCTTAAGCTTTTACATTTCTCACAATTTAGTCCCTAAACCCGAAATTCCAAAATTTAACAAAATTTTACATTTTTCCATGCTAGACGAACTTCTTTTTAAACTAGTAAAATCCCTAATCATTTACAATTCAAAAAATTTCTATGCAAATTTTAATTATTTACACATTGATCATTAAACTCAAAATTAACACAAATTCTTTTACAAAAATATCCTAATCAACATTCAAATATATACAACTACCATTAAAAATCATGAACACCAAAATTCCGTCACTAACCAATCCCCAAAACTTTAACATTTTTATAATTTCATCCTCGGGTTTAATAGTTTAAGCTAAAACGAGTTCAAAAACATAAAAGTTATTAAAAACGTGTGAGAGAAACACTTACATGCACCAATTTGCTAACCGGAACTTCAATCTCCAAAAATGGAGTTTCTTTTTTTCTTTTTCTTTTTCTTTTTCGGTGGGAGAGAGTTGAGACGATGGTGGTACCATTTTTTTTCTTTTGTTTCTTTTCTTTAATGAAACTAATTACCAAATTAACCTTTTAATCTAAACTAAATTATTAACATATCATGTCCATAATTCTCCATTAACTAACCATCAGGTTTATCTATCAATCAAGTCCATTATTTTAGTTTTTCTTTAAAAATCAAGCACATTTAACTAATAGAAGCTACTTTAATATCTTTTACAATTTAGTTCTTTTTACTAAATTAACTAACTAAACATTAAAATTTCTTAGACAAATTTTAATACAACTAAAATATAACTCTATAAACATAAAATACTAACTCAATTGTTGAAATTGTGGTCTCAAAACCACCGTTTTCGATACTATTGAAAAACAGGATATTACATTCAATCTCTAATTTATGATAATGAATGTGAGAGAATAATTTTCTTTGTATAGTAATATACAACTAGACTGTGTTTCGACCCTATTATTAGAAACTGATAATGGAAACCCAACTTTTAATTAGAAACCTCTAGTTTTAAAGTTCAATGGGTAAAAGCAAGTTATCGTTATATGTTTGTGATACACTAGTAAAACTCATTATAGAAAAAAAAGTTTAATGGAAACTAGTGTTATCCATTGCTTATAGAGGATGAATGTGAATACTATTAATGAAGTTCATTGTTTATTGTTTAAATGTCTAAAGCAAGGGAAACATTAAAAGAACTCTACCTATATAAACATAAGAAGTGATGCCACTTCAACAAGTAAAGGTAGGGTCTCTATTGTAAATGTTTATTATGAACAAGATAAGCACATGATCATTTTAGTGCTAAAAGTGAACAACCTTTGACAGAAATATAAACGAATATTATGTATAGTGTATTTCAACTTCTAATACTAGGAGTTGCGGTTCAATCTTCGGACACCAACAACTTATTAGAACTTTGAAAAGCATCCGGTAATTGATGGTTCATATTGAAAGATATCATCTTATATGTATAATATGTTTGAGTGAATGACTATAAAGTATGGTACCAACATTTAAACTAAGGGTGATTGTTAGTAGTTTATAATGTTGGTAGTAAAAATATTTTATTATGTAGAAAAGTCTAATAACTTATAATGATTGGTCAAATAATTGTGTTGTAAAGATAATTTTTGTATGTAAAGTTGTCTTATAAACTTTATGTAAAGTTATGTTGTAAAACAACACAATTATATGAAAAGGTATCTTATTAAAAGATACATCCATATGAAAGGGTATCTCATGAGAAGATACATCTATTGGATGTCTATATAAAAGACTTCTCTCTTAGTCATTTAAATTGTTTTACTTAGAGTGTTGAGGACTTTATTGTATCTTGAAGGTATTTTAAAATCTTAAAGAAAGTGCTCTACACGCCTCAAAGTCATTATATTTTATAACATTATTTTATTTTTCTAACTTCTATTTTCCTATTATTTATTTTTCCAACAGTTAGAATATAGGAAAATTATTATGTTTCTAGCTATATATTAAATACAAGTACTACTTGGAAGCCAACATAGAGTCTTGACATGGAAGCAAGAAATGAGGAAGAGGGTAGTTATGCAGCATTGTGATGGTTTTTTAGTCCGACTATGCAACCGTCCAATTTAGGGTGCGTTCTACATTGTGGTGAAAAAGCACTTAAAGAACATTTGGTTTTTACACTTAAAAGTGTGATGGAAAAGTACTTTTCCACCCAAATACAAAAACTAAGATATAAATGTTTTTGACTTTTAGCTTTTCGTTTGGAAGTGAAAATTATCAAAATATCATTATTTATATTAACTATTTAAAAGGTATATAAAAATTAGATTAATTTATATTTTATATGCCATTATATTAAATTATTTAAATATTATTTATTATTATATCTTTTAATAATTTATATATCATCTATTTTATAAATAATTTATATTAATTACTTAAAAAATATTTGGAACTTATATTTCATATATCATTATATTAAATTATTTCAATATTGCATAACTTAACTAATTTTTTACTTTCCATTATCATGTCTAAAGAAAAGGATATTTTAACTTTTAACAGGAATTTTTTGTAGCAATAGAGAACACCAAAAATTAATAAACACACTTTTTCATAGCACTTTTCTACCACACTTTTCAATCGCAACAGTAATGGAGAACTAATTCTTACTAAAGTTACCGAAGCACTCGCTTCCACCGTAGCCATTGAAATGGCGCTCCAATTGGGATTGCGACACATTATTATTAAAGGAGATGCTCTCCAAGTGGTTTCGGAGTTGAAGGAAGAGAAAGGAGACCTACCAACAATCGGACCTTGATAGCAAAGAGTTGAATACTTGCTAAACAGGTTCAGCAATGTAGGTTTCAACACAGAAAGAGGCATGCTAATGAGGTGGCACATCATCTGGCCAAACAGGGCCTTAATTGTTTTCCATCTTTTGTTCATATGTTTGTTTTGAAAAGGTAAAACAAATCCTCACCTAATGATGTTAGAACGGTTGAATTGCTAAAAGCATGCTGCATGCATAACCATGCTTTAGGTTAGGCTTCAAATTAAATAAATTTTAAATTTTTTTTATTTAAATTTAATTATAAAAATATATTAATATCAATATACAATTATATACAATTTTAAGATATATTAATATCTACCATCATTTCCATTTTCACTTTTTTTTCTTTTGTCACAAAGTAGACAGAAGATTCGGTTTGGATAAGCTCTACGTTATTAAGTCAAAAGCTGAAGTAATTTTAATCATAAATTGTTTTATTTGTTTGTAATGCAAAACAATGACCCAATTAGTACAATAAAGCTTTAACTTTGTGGAAATTTTCAGTCCAAAAAAAAAACAAATTTGTGGAAATTTTAGAGCAGTTGACCATTTCTTCGGAATTAGCTTTCTCACTTCTTGTCCATATTCCATGCATATTATTTCAAGAAATTAGGTTTAGAAAATTGCATAATTCAACCATTGAATTAATAAATATTAAACAAAAATTGGGTGGCAAAAAAATCTTATTAAAAGCGAATCATATACGATTAATAAAATTTATAATTAAATTGGTGTCACGTGTTAACGGGACATTAACTTGATTAAGTAAATTATAAAAATATCTTTTAATGTTTAAAATAAATTATATTATTTGAGGATATTTTAATCTTTTTATTAAAAAAGGATGATGTCTCAAATTAACTCACAATCTAATCTAATTTTTCATTTTAATATCGTAAATGTTTCATGTTTTATTATTAATTTGTTTCAAATTATACATTTTATTATTTATTTTATGTTATTTTTAAACACATTTGTGTTCTAAATACCAAATTTTCACTTATGGGTATCAGAGGCGAATCTATGGAGGCTAGTAGGGGCGCTGGTTCCCCTAAAATGGAAAATTATTATTTAAGCATTTTAGAAAATTTTAAAATTTTAAATTAGTAAATGTAAAATTACAGTTTGGCCCCCTAAAATTATAAAAATTTTATTTAATCCTTTAAAAGTTATACAGATATAAACTATTAAAAATTAAAATTTCATTTCGTCTCATCCCAAAAAAACTTTTTTGGCTTCACCCTAAAGAGTATGACTAGTATGAATAATTTTCTTTGGAAGTCTTAAACAAACAAAGGAGTTAAGTAAAAAGTAGTTTTCATACAAAAATATTCGGCGTTGATGTTTCCCTTTCGAAAAATTAAATTAAGACTTAGGAAAAGAGAAAAAAAATGAAAAAGAAACTAAAATAATTGAGCTTAATTTATGCAGTTGGGTTCAAATTTTAATATTTAAATATAAAAAATCTAATATTTAATATCTAGCAGACTAATAATAAATCTTAAAACATATTATATTTTAATTTAAATAAAACCAAAACTGATACATTTGACCTACATCTACATGTGATCTATGCTTAATTAAATTAGTCTAAATTAGACGAGATCTTGATTAGGAGTCATTTATTTATATTATAAGTCCCTGAAACATGCAAAACTGACATTTAAAAATTAATATTTTTACGTTGTTGTTAGAATATAGGGTTTGTTAATGTTTTCGTGTGAAGTCAGCTGTTGACATTACCAACCAGATAATGAAAAGGGAACATGGCAATTATTCCGTCCTAATTGTCACACACATTAAGTTAATCCAAAAATTACCAAACGTTTAGTATTTCAATGGTAGAGTCAGCTCTTTCTTCTAGTCTATCAAAAAAAAAAAAATCAATTTAACCCCTAACTTTTGGATGGAAAAGTTTCTGCTATGAACTTGTTGAAGTGAATCTCATGTGATATAAACCCATCACAATCCATGTGTGTAATTAAAAACAATAGAGGAAAAAAAAAAAAAAAGAAAGATAATTTACTCCCTCCACTAACAAGTAACTCTTGCAGCTTGAATCCACAACGAATGTATGAAAGTGAACACCTTTAATTAATGAACAAATACTAAAGTTCGAGGTTTAGAATTAATTAAATATCAATACAAGTAGTTAATTACTTTTTGAAATAAGGATAAATCGGTTTTTGAGGTTTGATAATTTTTTGCATATCGAGGTTTGAATTTTTTTCATCTGAAGTTTTGGACTTGATAATAGTTCTCATTTTGAGATTTGAAGGTTTTTTTTTTTATCCAAATTAAGCTGTAAACTTAGTAATTTTTCTAGCATTAAGGCTTAAACTTTTTATTTATCTAAGGTAATTCTTAGAAATTTTAAAATTCAACTCTAATGTGAGAATAATTGTCAAGTTAAAAAAATTTAGATCTCAATGTGAGAATAATCTACTAACTCGTAATCCTAATATAAAAATAATTGTTAAGTTGAAAACTTAATTTTTTTTAAAAAATTCAAACCCTTGTTAAATTTACGGTTTAACCCTTTGAAATATTGCGTTAATTAATAAGAGTAAGAATTATTTTGTGTTAATGATTAAAAAAATATTTAAGTAGAGATCAAGTTTTACCTCATTTATCATTTGTCAGGTGAAGAATATATACCCTAAAGGCCTATCAAAAACGGACCTATCTCTATATATCTTAACTAATTTACTATTCATTTTTACTGAAAAGGCTATAAAACGAAAACTACATGAATACATTATATGTGTAAAATTGAAATATATATAGTGCAATGGTAAGATGACATTGTTGAGAAAAATAATTACTAACTCTGAACATGAATCGTTATGAAGTATATAAAAAAATCTGAAATATTTCTATAAAATATCATTTAATATATTGCATTAAAGTTTTTTATTTAAAAAATGTTATGTGTGTACTTTTAACTCTTATAAAAAAAGTCTTTCATTCCTCAATTCTTATGGCATAGTAAATTTATCATTAATTTTCATCTTTAGGTAAAAAAAATGGTTATTATTTGTGTATTAAATAATTATTGGGATAAATTTTAAAATTGTACATTAATTTTGGTTTAATGTTAATTATATACATTAATTTTGATTTTATGTAATTTTATTTATGAAATTTTAATTTGATCCAATTCTCATAAATTATTAACATAATTATTGATATAATATCATTTTATGTTTATATGCTATATACAGAAATAATTATATTTATTCAATATAAAAATAAATTGATGTATTTATTTCTTTAAACGTATATGATTGAATCAAAATTAAAACATCATGTATACATTTGAACCATAACTAAAATTTTACATATATAATTACACAAAATTACAATTCATATACATAATAAACTAAAATTTGACTTTTTATAAAATTAACCTAAAAAATTTAATTAATTACATAAATGACCCATTTTTTTTATTAAACACGTAAATGACCTAAAATCTACAGTGACAATTGGTGGAGCCAAAGAGTTTAGCGCCACCAACATGCCACGTCAGCAACTAGGATAAAAAAATCAATTTTTTGGTGGAGCAATGCAAAATGGTGCCACCTGTATAAATATCAGGGAAATACTATAATTTTTAAAAAAATGGGGGGACTTTAATAAAAAATTTCTATTTTCTGGTGGAGCCAAATAAATTGGCGCCACCAGTTTTCAATGTGATTTTCTTTTAAGTTCTCTAAAATTTTAAATATATTAAAAAATGTTAAGTATAATTAATTTTAAAGGTTTAATATATTTAAAATTTTAATATACTTAAAATATATTTTTAATAGGTAAATACAAAAAATATTTTCTTAATATATTTAAATTTTTTAAAAAGTAAAAGAATTAAATATATTAAAAAAATGTTAAGTATAACCAATTTTAAAATTTTAATATATTTTTTAATAGGTAAAGAGGAAAAATATTTTTTAAATATATTTAAAATTTTAAAAAACTTTAAAAAATTTAAATATATTAAAATTTTAAAATATATTTTAAAAAAATATGTTAAATATATTAAAATTTTAAAATTAGTCATACTTAACATTTTTTAATAATTTAAAATTTTAATATATTTAAAAAAAATTTAAGTTTTTTAAAATTTTAAATATATTAAGAAAAAAATTTTTGTCTTTACCTATTAAAAATATATATTAAGTATATTAAATTTTTAAATATATTAAACTTTTAAAATTAATTATACTTAACATTTTTTTAATATATTTAAAATTTTAGAAAATTTAAAAAAAAAAATCACATTTTGGAAACTGGTGGTGCCAATTTATTTGGCTCCACCAGAAAATGGAAAACTTTTATTAAAGTCCCCTCATTTTTCAAAAATTATAGTATTTTCCTGATATTTATATAGGTAATGCCATTCTAAATGGCTCCACCAAAAAGTTAATTTTTTTATCCTGATTGCTAACGTGGCATGTTGGTGGCGCTAAACTATTTGCCTCCACCAATTTTCACGTAGGTCATTTACGTGTTTAATCAAAAAAAGTTAGTCATTTATATAATTAATTAAAAAATTTAGGTTAATTTTATAAAAAAGCCCTAAAATTCATATATAACTGTAAGATTTATGTCCACAATTATCTAAAGCTAATCGGTGATCATTACCATGGAAATTCAATGTACTTAACTAATTGATTGATAGGAACACGCATGATGAAATCCATGATTGGGAAGAGAGAGAATTCAAAAACTGGAATGCCCCATTAATCCATGCAAATAAACTTTTCGGTATACATCATAATTCATTTAATTTTATCATTATCTCTGTGCTATAATTATGTTTAAAGTAAAATACTTGATACATTAATAGTTTGTATTATATAAATTATGACATCCATATATCCATATTATATTTTTTTTATATTATGAATGCATTTAAAAAAAAATACTTATGAAAAATGTAGAGTCCGCAAATAAAAAATGGCTTACAAATCAACGGAAAACAAATTTTATTTCTTGTAAATTGATTTACCCTTTTGAAAAGTGTAAATCTTTTTTTAAAATTTCATTTATAAGTAATTTTATTTTTATAAAAATTAATTTTAGCCAAGCCTAATATTATTATATTAATAATATTATTTTTATTTTTAAACTATTTAAAAATATTAATATCAAACATTATAATGTTGAATCTTAGTAACATACATATTAAATTATTTAAATTATGTAATATTACAATTTTATTTTAATACTAAATTTTAACAACAATAATTTTAAATTTTAAATCATATTTTTAATATATTATTGAAAAATATTTATATTAATATTTTAATAATAAAGATATATTAAAATTTATAAATATTTAATAATAAATGTTTTATAGTATAAAATATGAATATTTTAATTATATAGATATGAGTATTTGTTTAAATCATGCTTAGCTTAATTTATCTCACAACTCTAGCGTGTCATTATACACTGTCATATATATAATATATGCAATTTAAGAATTGTTTGTTATTAAATTTATATATGATATTAATTATTATAAAATATTATCTTATTATAAAAGAAATTCTAATTGTCAGAAAGAAATGTTACTCTAATATTTTGTAACAATTATATTTATACTGTATTTGTTTCACTAATAACAACTTTAAAATGATTTTAAAAAATTTGTCAAATAATGAAAAATATTTTAAGCAAAATAATTCAAATACAAAAAATTATCAACTTTTCCATAAAATCAATCCAATTTTGAGAAAACATTTTGTGAAAATTGTTTTAAGTGAAACAAATTAAATGAACCTATATTTTATATAGTATTTGAAAAGTTGTTGTATCTAGAATTATTATCTTAAAATTTTTTTTAGGTCTAATTCTAAATTTCATCCCTTTATGAAAATTGAGAAGTTAATTTCGCTATTTTATTTTATCAGTCAGTGCTTGATTTTTTATTAATTTGTTGTGTATAAATGGTTAAACTATTGATTTTTGTTAATTACTAGCATGTAAATTGTTAAACTACTTGTCCCAAGTCAATAGTATTATCAATTTGGAATAATTTCTAAGATTTTTCTTTTATTTTGCGTGATTAAGATATTTTTTTATGTCCGTTCTAAGGTTTATGAAGACTAATCCTTTCGAGTTCGTAACTACCTTTTCTAACAATGCCGTCTTTAAAGTTTGGGTTCAAATTCGAGTTCGAATTCTTGTAAGTACAATATGCCTTACAATTATAACTAATATATTTTTTTTTGAATGTAAGAATCAAATTGTGTAGTAGGATTAATTTCTAGATTTTTTAAATTTAAAATTTAAAATTTAAAATATTATCAATCACATCACACACAAAACCAAAGAACAAGAGAATCTAAAAAACACGTGGACCATTAATTTAGGAATGGACATTATATTTTATCACTGACATAAACTCATGCAAAATGGTTGGAAAACACATACAGGATTATATATACTAATCATTTTTATTATTAAGCAGAATTGGAAATAAATAAATACGAGCGAAACCACTGAATAATACAGCATTGAAATGCAATTTGTCTACATCATTATTGTTCTTCACTTCAAACGCGGAGACTAGTCTAGGCTCCCAATCTTTTGCTTTATCTCTCTAGATATATCCTTTTTAAACTATCTTTTTGTAGCTTTATTTGCATCACAGCATTATCTTTTCCTGCAAACAACTGTTTAAAGATTAAAACATGCAAAACATTCTGAAATAATGCACCCTGACCAGATGACAAAAAAAAAAAAAAAAAAAAGAAGATTCTAATGTATCTTACCTTGGATTGGAGCACGGTCAAAGCCGTGGCTTAGTAGTGGTGAGGAGGAGGGGGTGAAGCGTAGACATAATGGGGTGGTGGTGGAGGAGGAGACTTGTATTTGTAAACTGGAGGAGGAGGTGGTGGAGACTTGTACTTGTAAGGGTGCTTGGGGGGTGATGGTGGGGGTGGTGGGGGTGACTTGTACTTGTAGGGGTGCTTGGGTGGTGACGGTGGGGGTGGGGACTTGTACTTATAAGGGTGCTTGGGGGGTGATGGTGGTGGTGGTGGAGGTGACTTGTACTTGTAGGGGTGCTTGGGTGGTGACGGTGGGGGTGGGGACTTGTACTTGTAGGGGTGCTTGGGTGGTGACGGTGGTGGTGGTGGGGGGGACTTGTACTTGTAGGGATGCTTTGGTGGGGATGGTGGTGGTGGTGGAGACTTGTATTTGTAAGGATGCTTTGGTGGTGATGGTGGTGGAGGTGGTGGGGACTTGTACTTGTAAGGGTGCTTGGGTGGTGATGGAGGTGGAGGTGGTGGAGACTTATACTTGTAAACTGGAGGTGGTGGGGGTGGAGACTTGTACTTGTAAGGGTGCTTGGGTGGTGTTGGTGGGGGTGGGGGTGGGGACTTGTACTTGTAGGGGTGTTTAGGTGGTGATGGTGGTGGTGGTGGGGACTTGTACTTGTAGGGGTGTTTAGGTGGTGATGGTGGTGGTGGTGGGGACTTGTACTTGTAAGGATGCTTGGGTGGTGATGGTGGTGGAGGTGGAGGAGACTTGTACTTGTAAGGATGCTTGGGTGGTGATGGTGGTGGAGGTGGTGGAGACTTATACTTGTAAACAGGAGTTGGTGGGGGAGGAGATTTGTACTTGTAAGGTTTCTTGTGTGGTGGTGGTGGTGGAGAGTAGACCGGAGGAGGCGGTGGGGGAGACTTGTAATGGTAGGGTGGTGGTGGGTACTTCTTAGGAGGTGGTGGAGGAGAAGAATAAGTGTAATCTGCTGAGGTTTCAAAAGGCAAACTGAGAGACACTGCTAGAACTAAAACAGTGAGAAAGAGAGAGGTCATTGATGACCCCATTTTCCCCATCTTTACTTCTAAAAATGGGTTTAATTTGGTTTATGTTCGTAGACACCCTCTTCTCTCCCTTTATATAGACTTTGTTTTAACCTTATAATCTTCATTTAAATATTGGGCAAAAGAAAAGGGCACATTTTCATTTCTTGAAAGTAATCAGAAATAACTGGAGAATCATTGAATTTGGCTTATAATATTGAGGTTGCTAGCTAAGCAGTGAATACAGTAATAGTGATGTGATGTGTATAAAATATTTTTATGTATTTGGCTCGTAGTTGACTTTATACATATAACTTTTTACATGTACGTATGAAATTAGACATGATAATAATTAAATTTAACATAACATGAATACCTCAATTCTTGTGTAATTATTATGGTCAATTGTACCCTCCGTTCCTCCGATTAAACAAAATTTAAGATTTTGACACCGATAAAAAAAAAAATTAAGATCTAATTCTTAAATTTTAAAAGTTAAAAAAAATTAATAGTCTTGACGTTAATGTTACTGAAGTTAAAATTTTTAAAATTTGATATCCATATATAAAAAAAAAATTAAAAATTTTAATTCCCACTCTTTTTTTGTCAAAATTACCATCAACCCATGCATGTAAACAAATTTTGACAAAAGAATACCAACTATAATTATATACTGGGTGTAACACCCTAGACCCGACCTAAACGTAGTAAAAAGCAAAAATAAACGAAAAGAAGAAAAGGGAAAGAGAACCAAGAACTTAGGAAAATGAAAAGAAGAAACGATAGAATTTCTTCAGAATGTTTTAAGTTAACCACCATCCCACCTTCCGGCATTTGCAAAACAAAAAATATTTCCTAACACATACAATGGGACTTGAACTCAAAACTAGACAAAATACAAACAGATACTTAACCAATGAACCAGCAGGCTCATTCTTAACACCAATTTACCCAGAATTGCACTTAAATACATAACACATGGATAAATGTTGTTTTTAAAAAAACAAAACTTTTAACGATGCAACTCGAACTCCAGACCTTAAATACAATAGCAGAACACAAAGTTACAAATACAAAAATTTAATTACTATAAATTCTAACAATTAAATTCTTAAAATTTTGAGGCGTTACACTAAGAACCTATCAAATTTTATATAATATATTTTAAATACAATTATAATAAATATTAAAAGTGAAATTTTACATTACACCTAATAAACATTATAAAATACACCAACACAACTTATATACATAAATTGTCAAAATCAAATTTAGAAACATATTCATGATTATCAAATCTTAAATCTCTCAAGGATAACATATAATACTGATAAATCCATTAAAACACACTAATATCAGTACATATTAACATCATAACAAAATTAACACATTCACTAATATGATAATGTACTTCTCAATTCATTACAAAAATCACGTCAATAACACGAATTTTTATACTCCAAATAGAGGTAAAAGTATTATGGAGACTTTTATAGGAGTTAAATTGTATTTTGTCGAATGCGTAAATTAATCATTGTACATTAGATAAAAAAAATAATTGGTTTTTCTGTTAAAATTTTTATCTATTTTTACTGTTAAAAACTTGTCTATGTACGTCAGCATGACGTACACGTGACACACCATGTGTCACTATCTGGTTATTTTGTCAGGTAAACTAATTTTTAATAGTACAAATAGATAAAAAATTTAACTAAAATAACTAAATTACTCTTTAATATACTATATAAGAACTAATATGTAATCTGAAAAAACCTATTTTACTGCAAATACATAATTTTATTGTTATTAATAATTGGATTTCATTTCAGTTTTGTTTTCCATGAATTTGAAAACATTTTATATGGGTACCAAACTTTTCCATGACATGGCTTGGCTACGGGACCAGGCGGCTTAGACTTTCTTTGCCAGGCTATATTCTCCACTCTCTCTTCTTTGTCGTTTGCATTTAATTTAAACACTCCATTTGCCTTTTTTATATTTCCATTCCCTCTGTCAAATCCATCATCTTCAGTTAATTATCATATTCATGAAGATAATTAATTAGCTTTTGTCTTATTTTTTGTTTTAGTTAACGTCTCAATTGCCATCAATTCAAGACAATTAGGTGAAAATTTATTTTAATTCAAAATATATTTAAGGAATTAGCTCTTTCGAGAGAAGTTTTTTAAAGAAATATCGATTCAGATCGTCAGGCCCCTCCCAATAGAGGGCGGTGTACAATTCATGGAGAGAGATACTTAACTAAACGGTATCTTATATCTCAATAGAAGACCTATATGGCATATGGCAAGGGTTCAAACCCCACTAATGGCGAGACACTGTCGTTGCGTCTTAGTGGGTGGTCATACATTCACGTATGGTTGAGATGTCCTCTTTCGTGAACCGTACACAGCTCTGCGTAAAAAAGTTAGGGACAATACTTTCCATTATTAAAGAACGACACTTCGAAGATTTCTCCTAACAAACTGAATCTATCATCAACGAAAACTAGTTAAGAAAATATTATAATATTAATTAAATGATAACCTAAACCAAAATGGGTTCAAAGTGTAGAAATCATGATTAATTTAATCACCGGCAAGGGATACCAGGTAGTTCTTCTAACTAACCACAACTTATTTAATTAATTTACCATATGTTTAGATAAAAATAATTTGAGTTATTAATAATTGATCCAATTGCTTAAAGAGACATTGGTGATGTGCACATGATATAGAAGCTTAACTAGAAAAAGAAAACAAGATTTTAAGTAGATCGTCAAAATATCTTTCTCAAAGAAATAGAGTTTTAATAGAAACACTGATTATCAAAAAATATATAAATTACTGTTTTTTTTCTCGCAAGAGGAAAAAAGGAAGTGCTGGTGTTTTTAAAGCAAATAGAGTGATCTGGATGGAATCTTTTGCTTAAATCACTTTGATTAATTGCTTTACTCGCTTTGACGTTTTTAAGCTATTTTTAGCAATTAAAAATTAAGCAATACATCTAATCAAATATATATACTGAATTTTACAAATACTAAATTTATATTAGAAAGTTATTTTGTGTATTAATAAAAATTAAGTATTGAAAATTAATTATATTATTTGATAAAAGTAATTTTATATTTTTAAATTTAATCCTATTAATGTAATATTTTATTATGTTTTGTATAGTTTTTTTTATACAATGCCTAGAAACTACCCATAATCTTTTATCAATTCTTAAATAGGAGAATAAACACACTTTAACACGCTTCAACATACGGCCTCTTACACTGACAACAATGCCGATATCAACAAGCTAAGACTTAATAGGCATGTTTTGTTTAATTTTGAATAAAAGTTAAATATACTAATTTGAATATCTTATCCTTTAACAAAAAAAAAATTCCAATATAGTGGTTTAAAGAAAATCAACTTAATAAAATTACCAAATCCATTTTTTATGACAATTTTATCCTGAGTAAAAAAACTAATGGAATTGTCAAGCAAATTTAACAATTTAAGTCGGTGTTTAGAAGAGCTGTGTGTGATCCTCACTCAACTCCATTAGTCGCTGTCATTTTCTTCACACATCAGTGTGTGACACTCACTCTGACGATTTTTCTCATTTTGCCTCCGCCATCAACCTCAGAGCTATATTCCAACCTTTCCCTCTGAAAATTTCTTGGTTTGGCAAGGTTGAAATTTGTGGGATTTTTTTTCTTCTGTTTCTTAAGTTTTATACTACTGGTTGATGTCTTTTTTCGATTATTTCGTTTTCATTTTCTTAAGAGTGACAACAATAGATAAAAAAGGGTGATAAGTTTTGATAACCTATATTTGCAAATTCGTCCCATCAAACTTGATGGAAATAACTATCTTGTTTAGTCTTGATCATGTTTGTTGTTCAGCAAGGCTAGGGCCTTCCAAGGCTATATTAGAGGTGATAATAAGAAGCCTACTGTTGACGAATTTACATTCAATTCGTGGGATTCAAAAAACTCACTTATCATTTCTTGGCTAATCAACTCGATGCAACCACACATCTCTAAAACGTATTTATTACTTGACATCGCGACAAAAATATAGTGCAACTACTCTCACTGATTCACAAGGGGGAAATGATACAAAAATATTTGAGATGCGAAATAAGATTTGATACCAAGCAATGTGAGATGCAATTTCTTAGTATAATTCAAGTCTTAGTAGGCTATGGTAGGAGTTGCATTAATATCAAGACTTTCAAGCAGACTGTACTGGAGATGCTGTTAAGTTTCAGGAACTTGTTGAAAAGGAATGAATCTATGATTTTTTCGTTGGACTCAACTATGAGTATGATCATATCCAAGTTCAAGTTCTTGGAATACTCATTTTATGTATCTCCAATAATCTTATTCCTATGTTCGACAAGAAGAAAGTAGGAGTGTTATGCTCTATACAACACCTAGAGAGAAAGCAGGTTTGATTGCTAATGGTTCCCAAGAGCAAAAGAAAAATGGGAATTCTGATAAGAATCATCTGGTGTGTGATCATTGTGGGAATACCCAGCATACTAAATAAACATGTTGGAAGCTACATAGTCGACCCATCAAAGGTCGAGAAAGAAAACAAATCAAGCCAACTTGGAACTAAGTAAATTTCTCTGAAGTTGCGAAAATATCCAAAGAGATGGCTCATAGTGAGGCATTCTCATCTAATGAAATTAAGCACCTTAGACACCTCTTGTCACAACTTGAGACTCTTTCCAATACGTCCAATTTTGTGAAGTCAGGTAATGCTTATAATGCTCACAATAATAAAGTAAAGAGGTTTATTAATGAATTGAGACTCACCAACCATAATGGAGCTGAAAGAGGACGTCATCTTGTGTGGTTTGAATAGATGGAAGTTGAGTTACCTTAAGGATCTTCTCTTGGTTGTTAAATCGTCTTTTAGAGACTAGCTCTGATATTAATTGTTAGCTTGATTAATCAAAACAAAATTGCCAAGAAGGGGGTGAATTGGACTTTAAAAATTTTGGTAGAAGCAAGGAAAGAATATGAAACAATGAACACAAAGATTTAAAGTGCTTTGGCTCCAATTGCCTACTCCACTACCTTAGCTTTTCACAATTAAAGATTTTCCCAAATTCACTAATTTGTTCAACCTTTGAGAATAAGGTTTAACCTTACAACCCTCTTAAGATTTTTACACCAAATATTAAGAAAAACCCTCTCAAAGAATTACAAAAAAGCAAACAAATAAATAATCCTAACAAGATCAAAATGTTTGTCAATTAAGCACAAGTAGACAAGAATACACTTGAGCAAAAGAAAGACAATAAGAGCTCACAAATGTGTACAAGAGAATTATGGAAGTATTGAGTACAAAGGTTGTTTGATTGATAATTTTTGTCAATTAAGCACAAATAGACAAGAACACACTTGAGCAAAAGAAAGACGATAAGAGCTCATAAGTGTGTAAAAGAGAAGTATGGAAGTATTGAGCACAAAGGTTGTTTGATTGATAATTTTTGCTTCAATATGCTTTCTTGTTGTTGTAAGATCTTTAAAAGTCGGTATTTATATCCTCTAATTGATTTCCAACCATTGAGGTTGTTGTGGTAGTTAATAGAGTCGTTGGGGATGTGAAAACTAGAGCATTAAACACACCTACAATAGCAAGTATCAATACCAAACAAAAAGGTATTGATTTTTTTTTGTAATAAATGCTAAATTCAGTGACCGTTGGAATTTAAATATCGATACCATACCAAATTTATCGATATCTTATAAAAAGGTATTCATACTGGATCGATACTTAGTTGATTTTGTGAGAAACAAAATGCTAATTTAGTATCATTTCTTTCAAAGGGTATCGATATTTGGCCAAAAGGGTATTCGATACTTTTTGGCCTGGAGCAATTCTGAATTGTTTGAAAGATATTTTGACTTGATAAAATGATAAAAGACCTTTTTACTTAGTCAAAATCATTTTAACTTGATTTGAAAGTTGTTTCAAAAAAATTTCCAAGAGTTCAAAAAGATATTTAAAATTTTATCTTTTAGGCTTCAATATAAAAAATTATTTTATAAATTTTTTATTCAATTTTAACTTTTATTCGAAAACATTTTTATTTGTTATATCAAAACATGTTTTCAAATAAAGCTTAATTTGACAAATAACAATATCACAAAGTTGTGTACTTTGCCCTACCGGTGTCATCTATTTGTAGGGAGAAAAAAGTAAAACCCTTTTTGAACTGTAGAAGTTTATTTCAATTAGAAAAATGAACTCCTAGTCTAACTAGAAGTATAGGGGTCGACGGTTATAGTTAATAATACTAGGGTTTGCCGTCCCTCCCTTTAACATGAGGGGCTTTTGGGCCTTTCCCACATCGGGTCCAATTACAAGTACTTTTAGACTTTTAACCCAATACTTTATAATTTGATCCAACCCAATTTTTTTTAATTTCCCAAAATAAACATCTCAATTTATTTCCAATTAAATAATCTTCTCAACCCAATTCTAATTCCGTTAAAATCATGACGACTTTACTATAAAAGAATCTCTGAGAAAATATATTTAATATTTCTACATTCAACAAGTTTATTATGACCAAATTATTTATTTCCATTTTCGAACTTCATTTAATTTGAAAACCATAAATTTATTTCTAGGTCATTTTCATTTTGAATAAAACCACATTCATTTTCAAATATTTACGATTTCTCCATTTTCACCATTTATGTTCATTTAATTGGCATAGTGCCTAAAATAGCCCCTAATGTTTGATTGTTTGGTCACTTTAACCCTTTATGTTTTTTCTTGGAGCACTTTAACTCCTAGCGTTTTTTTGGTCAAATTGATCTATTTTTAACAGACATACTAACGTGGCCGTTGGTTGATTAATGATCAACATTAACTACTGATGTGGTGGTCCAAATGTAATTAAATGCTAATGTGGGTCAGCAAATGATTTTAAAATCATCATCACCATTTCTTCTCCATTTTTTCTTTCCATCGTTCACCGTTTCCACTTCTTTATTGTCAAGTTTCTGGGTTTGATTAGTGAATAGATCTGGGGGCAACTTAGGATAAAAAAACTTATTAAAGCTTAATTTAACTGTTGTATATATTTTTTTCTTGAATTGCTTTTGTGTCGATTACTGTTTTGTGTTATATTTTCCCGCCTACATTTGTTTTATGTTTTTAATCTTTGCCAAATTCCAAACCTTTAAAATTTGAAGCTCCAAGTTGAGTTCCAGAAAGGCTCACATTTAGATGCTGGAAGCAGATCTAGAAAAAGAAAAAAGAAAAGAAAAATCATATTCTGAACTTTAAACTATGGGTGTTGGTAACAAACCCTAGAACCCAAAATGAAAGCAAGAAAGGAGATCTAACCTTGAAATTATGAAATTGGGCCTTGTGAGTAGCAGATTTAGAGGTTGTGAACACGGTGAGTTGAGAAATTTCGATCAATAAGTTAAGGGAAAAAATAGAGTGAAGGAAAACGCGGACGAGGCTTAACAGATCTAACCTTGTAAGCATAAATTTGTAAGTTTCCTTTTAAGTGGCATATACAGCTACTTACTTGCATATATGGGTGGGCATCATCGTTTTGATAATGAAAATTTGAAGTTATATTGACGATTGTCTCAAAAGATTAGATGGGGAAATATTGCTCCATCCAGAAGCAATGGTAAAGAGTGGTAAGCTTGAGGATAGACATTGAACTAGTTGTGAGCAATGGCTTATCGAACAGTTGGGTAGTTGATGAAGCAGCAGCAAAGCTACAAATTTGAATGATTGGAGATGGACAAGTATGCAATTTAAGGGATACATTTTGGGCCTAGAAAGAAAAAATGGAAAAGAAGAAATGGTGATGATGATAATGGTTTTAAAATAATTTAAATAATATTAAAATCATTTCCTGACGTGACATATAAGACAAAATAGTGCCATGTTAGCATTTAATTACATTTGGACCTCCACGTTAGCGGTTAATGTTGATTGTTAGTCAATTAACTACCAAGTCAACATGTTAGTTAAAAATAGATAATTTTGACCAAAAAAACACATTAGGTGTTAAAGTGCTCCAAGAAAACATAAAGGGCCAAAGTGACCAAACAATCAAACGTTAGGGGCTATTTTTGGCATTATGCCCATTTAATTCAACATGCAATTCATTTCTGGTTTCAACAAGCTAGTAGAGGGACTGATTGAACATATGCAATTAAGGCTCAAATGATTTATAATTAAGTTCCAGCTTTTTGCCTATTAATTATAAACTCATTTAGTCATGAAGTCATTCCAATATAGTATCGTGATTGAGTTCACCCCAACAGCATACCATTACGAAAGTAACTTGATCAGTGTTCGTCCAATGACCTTATCATAAGTGTGCTACCCTCATAGGATATCCTTAATCTCTTTGGGATAATATTCGTTCTCCCAATATGATCCTATTTTATCTCATAGTAACCATTACATTTTCCTTCATGAAAAGTCAATTACTATCAAATAGTAATCAAGTCATTCCTCATAAAGACGAACGATTTGTGGCCACGTTTACTTTTCATCAACCATGTAATGCCAATGAGAAGATATCATTTACCAATGTCTCAGGTTATGAATTTCACTGTTCTGAATGACGCTACATACGACAAAACTCATTTAATAAGTACAATAATTGAAAGAAAATACGAAAACTGATAAATAAAACTCATTTAATTTTAAAGTAAAGTTTAAGGACTAACCATAAATTTAGTAAAACCTTTTTTGGAAAATTGAGAGTAAAATTATGGAATTAACCATATAAGACTTAATCATGCCAAATTTTAAGTCATTTCATAGCATTTAAGGACTCCAATTGAAAAGATAACAAAACATGCCCAAAACCTACATATGACACATTGACACCTATCCACACATACTATTTTGTGTTTCCAAGCCAATTTTCGTATTCTAACATATCATATAACATATACAGATCACACAAATCATACTCAATTACACTAAAACATACTTTATCATTTTAACCAGTTAGCTATACTAGCATGCACTCCTAAAGTCACAACTCATATTACTTAACATCTCAATTTTGCATCTCATACATTTCTAAGTGTATTATAGGTTCATACCTTACCTATTTGGTCATTTTAAGCTTGCCTCAATGATCAACAAGTCATTCAAGCATTTATAACAATATTTCATTAAGCAAATGCATATTATCCATCATGCAACCAAAATTTAACAATCATGCATATTCAAGCTTACCTATTTGGAATGTGACATTCCAAGCAGGGGCGTAGCCAGGGGGGCTGGCATGGGCCTCGGTCCCCCTAAAATGTAAAGTTGTATTTTAGGTCCTTAAATTTTTTAAAAAATTTTAAATTAGTAAAGGTAAAATTTCACTTTGGCCCCCCCTAAAATTATAAAAATTTGATTTAATCCTTTACAAATTATAAAGATATAAACTGTAAAAAATTAAAATTTTATCCCACCCCCCTAAAAAAATTTTCTGACTTCGCCCGTGATTCCAAGAGATAATGATCTTATGTCCAAACTATACTAAATGTGATTTATAAAATTTTAAAATTTCTAATATTCTTTAAAAATTTTATAAAATTTTAGTATTTTCATTTTTTTAATTTTTAATTATTTTAATAAGGTATGTAATTTTTTAAATATTTTTTAATTTATAATTTTTATAATTTTACTAATTTTTTTTCTATTTTTTAATAGTTTTGCAACTTTTTAATTAATTTTTTGTAACTTTTATAATTTTATAATTTTTAAAATTTTTTTTAATTTTTTGTATGTATTTTTTAGGTTTTTTGGATGACGACGACATAGTAACATAATTGTATGACACATGATAGCATATGATTGGTTGACCAATTTTTTTAATGTCCAAAGGACTGAATCAAGAATATATGATAATGTTAAGGACTAAACTGAGAACATCTGATAATATTAAGGATTAAAGTGTTGATTAAGCATTTTGAATTTGGAAGAAACTTAAAAAGCTTCACGCAGCACGCTTCACCAACGACTGAGTTTTGAGTTTGTTCATATATACACATTTTATTATTTATAATTAAAAAATTTCAGTTCTACCACGTGCGATGGACATTCTGTACCGGTTTCCTAATTGCTCCCGTACGGATGTATGAGGAGTTGGTAAAGACTAGGACTTGCAATCTATCTCCTTTAGACTGCTTCCCTAGCCCTTCTTGTTTACTTTTTTTATTATTGTTATCTAGAAACAACTGGATTTAACCTTCACAGGGCTCACCAAAAGTTATTCTTTGGTAACAATTTTACTTTTCATCTCCGTTGAAAATACGAGTACTTAAAAGAGATGTGGGCATGGAAATTATAGTTTGAACACGTATTCATAGCATAACAGGGTGGGGTGGGGTGGGGTGGGGTGGGATTTCTCGGTGTCTTGACAAAATATTTTATCACCTTATATTGGTCATGGGAAATCCATTTAATAATTAATTTATTGATGAGTTGAAGGAGTCAAGGAAGGCTTTAATTACGTACAAATCCAAATTCCATTTTTCATGATTTGACAGCTAACGCAGTAATTGTTTACTGTGGTTTTGAAGACACAGGAGGTGGTAATCATAAATTATGATATTAGATCTAATCACACCATTAGCCTATTTAATCCACTAATCAAACTATAGGAATAAATTTAGTCTATGCTTTGGCACAGTTTTCAATAACTACTGGGGATTATTTCTTAGGTGTCATCTTTGGCTTTCTTTCTTCAAAAGATACCAATAATTGAAAATTGATCGCAACTTTCTATTAATTTTCTTCTTTATTTTTCCTTAGTTGTCAATCTTGGCTTGTGCAGTAAATATAAAGCTTAAATTAATGATTTGCTGACAATAAAAAGTGTGTTATACCCAAAACAAAACAAACATTATTAAATTAGTTTTACGCTTTTAGTATTTTTGTTATACTACTAATCAAACTTTCATATTTTATATTTCACTTATAAAAATCATTATTTTATTGTTTCAATAAATATTAATATATAATATTTTAGATCGATATGATAAAAAATCGAATTGGTTCAAATTTTTACATATATTATAAGTACAATTATATCGATAATTTTAATTATTAAGTAATTAAAACATTATTTATATAAAAAGATACGAAACTATTTTAATTTTACATAAATAGACATGTTTTAATTTAATGGTAATATTTAAATTTTTAGAATTTTGAAATTTTATATTCAAATCCAACTATTTCATTCCAAAATCTTTGTGGTTTATAAATCTCGTTATGTATTGATTATATCCAATTTAATTTTTATATATAGATAAAATATATTTCAGTTATAATATTTAATATTGGTTGTAGTTATTTGAATATATTACTTCTAATTATGATTGTAATTATAATATCTAAAAAATTATAATAGTAGAAAAAATATCATCTTAAATATTTATATTATTAATAGGGTAAACTTTACAAATGGTCACTCAACTATGGCCGTATTCTTGTTTTGATCATCCAATTTTAAAAAATTTCAATTTAGGCACTAACATTTGAATTCGTTCCTGTTTTGATCACCCACGGTTAAATTTATAATGGAAAGCCTTTTTTCTAACTAGTATACTAATACATTTCATCTACAATACTTACATATTATACCAATTTGAGTCTAATTCTAAATAATTCAATAAATTTTATCTTTCACATTTACAAATTCTATTAATTTGATCCTCAAACTTCCTAACTAAAGCTTTTAGTTATTTAAAACAGAGACATTTCACATCTATAAATTTGTAACACCCCATCCAAAATAATCCAATAAAACAAATGGTAAAAGGCTCTATATTAGTATCAAAGTAACCCAATAAAACTTCTTCTTTTTTTTTTTCTAATTTACAATTCTCAAACTTAAAATTTTAGATATTAATTTTTTTATCACTTAACCCAATAAGTAAATGATTTGTATGCAATACAATGGACATCCCAAGGAAACAAAGACACCTTTTTATATCCCGTGCAATAAAATTTACTCATGCAATGCATGGATTAGATGTGTGTGTATCAATTAAAATATATTTAACCATTTTGCAATTTATAGATGTGAGTTTCGAGTGTTCTATTAAGACAAACTGAATGAGCTAGATGTGTGTATCAATTAAATTTATTTTGGGGATTTTACAAATTTATAGATGTGGAATTTTCTATTTTAAATGTTGAAAGTTTTAGTTAGGAAGCTTGATGATCAAATTGATTGAATTTGTAAATGTGAAAGGTTAAATTTATAGAATTATTTAGAATTAGGATCAAATTAATAGAATATGTGTTATTTGACCATTTAGAAAAAGGCTTCCCGTTATCAATTTAACGATGGATGACCAAAACAAGAACAAATCCAAACGTTAATACCTAAATTAAAAAAAAATTTGAGTGACCAAAAGTAGAATTTACCCTTATTAATAATAAAAGAGTTGAGGTTAAATTAAGATGGAGGAAATAAAATTTCATACCCTAGGCTTGATTTGTATTTTAAATGCATCTTATTTTTGGTCATTGAATAATTTAATATTTTTTTATCCTCCCGCCCATGTCTTGTTCCTTTCTTTTGTGCAGTAAATCCTTAGTGCTTCCAACCTGGGGTGATGTGTTGGTGAAGAATTCGACTGTAAAAATCATTCCTATTTCTGAAAAAACAAAAACTGTAAAATTGTTCTAACAGTGCAAATAGATAATTATTTTAATAGAAAAGATTAAATTATTCTTTGATCGAATGTATATGGACAAAATTTATTTATTTTTAAAATATAATCTAACTTTTATTATAAAAACCTCAATACATCTTTCATCTTATTTTTACTAAAAATAAAAATTGGGGTTGCATTTTTTATCTATTATTTTGTAATTAGATCAAATGTTTGGTAGGTAAACCTTTATTTAATTTTAGATAAATGCATATTTAAACCACCGACAGAGGAACGATGGTAAACTTTGACTAATCAAACTGTTGTTATCAATTTTTTTGATAAGTGTTTGACTAATTAAACTGTTGCTATCCGACGGCTGTCATGGAATCCAATTATTTTTATTGAAAAAATTGAGCTGCTATTTTCTTTTAACGTGGGGATAAAGGAATAAAAACTCCAACCTATAATTTATCATCAATAAATATAAATTTCCTCCATAAAACAGCTGGAATTGATTATTATGAAAATGGTTCCAACTATTCTGCACTAGGCTATATTTTTTCTATGAAAATAAATAAAAAGAAGGTAATTTCGTATGCTCTAATTCATTATTAATACAAGAATACTATTAAAATGTTTCAAAACGGGAAAAAATTATCTTGACATAAAAGATGATATTATTAAGAATAACAGTGATGAACCTCGAAAGATTAATTTTTATAAATTATAAAATTAAAATACTTTAATGATTAAAAAAAAACCTAATGTTATTGGTACAACTTGGTTAATTAAGCAGCAGGTGAAATAACACTCTTAAAAAAATAACAAATATATTTGTCATTCTTCTGACCAACAAGTTATCAAACAATTACCCAAAGCCGGAGTAACATTTTTTCACTTAAAACTCAGTGTTAATAATATATAAATATTCCGTTCGAAATCCGAATTCAACTCTTAAGAAACCTCTCTTTCTCTCTCTCTCTCTCTCGTTTTCTTGCTCATCGAAAACGATGCACATTGAGAATTTCCATGTTTATTATTCAATATTGATTTATAGTGCGTTCAAATTTGAGGTAAAGAATATTTATTATCTAAATTATTTTGATTTTTTATAGTTAACAAAATTCAAGTTAATATATTCATACTGAATCACAATTTATATATTTATTATTTAAATTATTTTTTGAAAATAATTTAATAAATTTTTGCAACACCCTAAAATATATAGGGTTAGAAATTTAATTAATCACCAAAAAAAGGTTTAGTTTTGATGGTTATGTAGTTAGAAAAGTCTTTAAAAAATCCTAAGTTTAAACCCTCTCTTCCCAATTTCTTTCATTTTCTTTTTCAGCAACTAAGGAACGAAATCAATCTAGTATAGATATTAAATGTGGTAGAAATATGTGAAGCATGGATAGTAGCGTAATGATTAAGCACTCTTTTTATCCCTTACATCCTTAGTTCAAAGTCACACCACTGTCCCTTCTTATTTCCTTTTTGGACGGCAAGAAGGGCAATTTTCCCAATCAGCCCTTTAAAATTTGAAAACCCTAACTATTTAATCATCTTTCCAAATCAAAATAAAACTCTAGTTTCCCTTTTTCCAATTGAACAAAGGTTTCATTTTCTTTTTCCCTATTTCTTCCCCTATTCTTTTTCATCTTCCCTTCTTCAATTATTTTCTTTATATTGATGGAAATTTTATTTTGATCCAAAGTTTCAAATCGAGCCTCATTCAACCAATCTTCTAATCGATTTAGTGTAACACCATTGAATCCGGTATTAAATGTTGCCAAGAATCGATAAGAACATCTTAATTTCAACATTTAGATATCAAAATGCCCATAGGTACTATTTTCGTTAATTTCGTTAATGCCCAAAATCTTGATTTTTCCTTGAAGATCGTTATTAATCCTTGCGTATTTTTCGGTTGAAAGACTCGTTATAGGTATCCTAGATCAAACTTGGATGTGAGGATTGTTGTTCGAAACCCCAAAAGTCAAGTGTGTATTTTTAACAAGAAAGTCGAGGCAAAATCGAGTTTAGGATAGACCATATAACTAGCTACATGGGTGTGTGGGCCGCCCGTGTGGACCGCATAACCACCATACTTGGCAATGTCCTCCTTGAAACCCTAGATTTTTACTTCTCACACAGCCTAGGATACCCCACACAGCCTGCAACAAGATCGTGTAACCTCTGTAGGTTGTAGTTTCGAATGCTACACGATCACAGTCTCTTACAGGGCCTAGTCACACGATTGTGTACCCCCTTCACACGATCCAAGAGTTCCCACACAGTCCCGTCACACGGCCATGTGTCTCCTGTAACTCAGAATCTACAGTTTTGACCCAAAATTTTCTATTTTGCTTAGATTAGTTATTGAATATGTTATGAACTCTTTTTAGTGAATTAAATTATGCAATTAGGTCCCTGATGATAAGAAATATGCTAGAATTCAGGATTGATCGATTCATTGCAATATTTATTTATATTTATGAATATTTGTATGAGACATGAATAAGTTGTGTTATTGTTGAATCTATACTTGCAAATGTATGTACAACATGCACTATCATATTGTTAACCCGAGTACCTAATAAAATCATGACTATGTTATTGATTTGCCATGTGTTAGCACATTAGATACTATCATATTTTGTTTGTATTCAATATTTCATAATGTATTGCATGGGTTAGGACGATATGTATGGATGAAAATTAGACAGTCTATCTGTAAGAAAAATGGCGGTGCAAGTCACAACCATGCGATAGTTCTTATATACAAATTGTTGTGTATCAAAAGCAAAATGCTGATTTCAATGACGAGTTTATGCTATAAAATCTATAGCTAAAAAACAAGTTTCATCTACAAGACTTTTGCTGTGAACCCACAACCAAAGACGGATTCTAACCACGGGGACTTGTTGTGTGTCCACAGCTTAATGGCAGTTATTATTTGTGAACCTAAAATTGTTTATCCACATATTGATATGTTGGAGAAGGGAGTTCTAGGGAACTCTCATTATGGTGTGTAGCGATGGGGTAGGATTTATTCTGTTTAAACTCGAAACTGTATGGCATCATTCAAATCATGTGCATACAAATCTAAAAATTGTTTTATAAATACATAGGCATGAATATATATATGTACATGAATATGATTATTGTGGGAAAATCTGAGAATTTTGGTTAATTATGAAAATTATTATTGTGAGCTCTGACATATTAATGATGTAATGAGGTTACTTTTGTTCGGACGTACTAATAACCGGCCAACTAATTGCAAGGTTACTTCTATTTTCTTAAGCTCCCCCAAACTTAACCTCCTATAAATGAACAATGGCATGAGGTTGATACTGGCACCTAGGTCACACAGGGTTTTCATGAAACTCACTCCACCTATTTCAATGGGAATCGTAAAGCTACCGGGATCCTTTAGTTTGGGCGAAACTCTTCTAGATACCACAGCACTTTATTTATTGTTAAGTGTAATTTACTTTTTTCTCCCTATTTTCCTTCGATGAGACATAACTTCTCATCATCCCTCTTCTTCCTCTCCTCTAAGCGGCTAAAAAAGAGTATAGGCATTAGGGTAGGTGGTGGTGGAATGATTCTATCTTCGGTTTTGACTAGTGTGGGCATACTATTAGGTTTATCCATCTCGAGCACCCCGTCTCCAACACTAGGAGTGTGGATGCTATCATCATTTTCACTCACTTTTTTCTCCTCACAATTTGGTCAGATAGGTTCCTTAACCACAGCCTTAGATCTAAGAGTAATTTCATTGGTGTGCTCCTTTCCTTTTCTCTTTGGAATAGGTTCGGTATTACTGGGTATACTAGATGCTAAATTATTTTGCAACAGTTGCAAAACTTGGTCTAACTGGCTATTGATTTGGCGTACATCGGCTTGCACTACATGCAAACCTTCATTTACCTTACTCACCCTAATTGATAATAATGGGTCATTACTATTGGTTGGTTGCCTTTCTTGGTCTTAGGGTGCTCTAAAAGGTAATGGAGGTTGGAATGGTGTTTTGGACTTTAGAAGGTTAGCATTTTGGTTCCCTTAATTTAGCTGTCCTGCTTGGTTCTCTCCCTACCTAAGGTTAAGATAGTCATGCTACCCAGGTTATAAGTGTTGGAGTAAGGGTTATCTTCTATTCCTTACATAATTCACCTCCACATGGGTGCTCTCCTCATCGTGTCCTACATTAAAATTAGTTAGATTCTACATTAAAATTAGTTAGATTGGGCTAGTTTTGGAGTTGCACCTTAGTCGCACTCATCTCCAATTAATTTAACCTTTTGAGGATTTCTTGATACTTATCCTCGCCACTAATAGTGTTTGCTGCCGCTTATTTGGCTCAATATGCGAACAACTCAGCTGACCACATATAAGAGTTCATTGTCACATCTTCAATGAGTTGACAAGTCTTGGCATAGGTTTTTGACATGAAGGCTCCGGCGGATGGTCTATCAAGGCTAGAGCATAAATTCCTGTCAAGTCCATTGTAGAAGACTTGAAGTTGTAGCCAATCTTATAAACCATGGTACAGACACTTGCACAACATCAATTTGAAGTGTTCCCAAGCATTATATAATCACTCTCCTTCCAATTGTCAAAAACTTGTAATATCCGTCCGAAATTTCATGGTTTTGTTTGGTGGAAAATATTTTGCCAAAAATTTGCTTGCTAGCTCGTCCCAGGTGTTGATTGAATCTATTGGCTGCAAATTTAACTACATAAAAGCATAATCAATAAGAGATAAAGGGAATAATCGAAGACGAATAGCATTATCGAATACCCCATTATACTTGAAAGTATCACAAAAGTTTAGAAACTGCTTAACATATTGATTTGGATCCTCACTCATTGACCCTCGAAATTGAAGGTTCGATTGTATCATTTGGATTATCACCGGCTTAATTTTGGATTATCAGTTGGGGAAGTTTTCCTTTATGGATGGTTGTGGTGGTTGTTGAATTTCTTCTTGAGGATTTTCAAAAGGTTTCTCTCTCGGTGGAAAGGGTATGTCTCTTGGATGTTGTGCCCTCCTTACGTGTGTGATGATACGTTCCAGTTCCGGCTCAAATGGTAAGATATTATTACTAGTTCAAGTCATACAATTCTCCTACAAGCACGAGAGATTGAAGAAAGTCAATTAAATTTGAAAACAAAATAAAAACAATAGAAAAGAAGGTCGTATCTATAAATCCTACTTTGGCTACTTATCTCTAACTAAAAGTGTACACTAAAAATTACTCAATCTTACACTGTCTTCCCCAACAACGGCGCCAACAACTTGACCTGCTGCACATGTGCGCATTAAAACACTGAATTTATTAATAAATTCTAAAGCTTGGTTTTACTGTAAGCGTACATGTCAATTGTAATATTTATAATGTTACAATGAAACACCGAAGTATTCCAAGGATTGAACCCAAAAAAAGAGGCGATTGAGCAATAACTAACATACACAATAAAGTCTCAGTGGCTACTAATATGATTTTATAGTATAGTAGTCCATAAAAGATGATTTTTACAAGAAAATTAGATATTTACCATAAGGACTAAATTGTAAAAAATGTAATCTAGAGGGATTATCTAGCAAATAACTAATGGGGGTTAGTTGACTTTGATGTGGTTCACTAAGTTTTAGACTCGGGATATAAATCACTTAAATTACTAAATGGCACCATTTTATCTTTTGATCTAAATGTTACTGACTTATATGAATTAGGCCGACTTATCTTCTAACATTATTGGTTAATCTAGGACTAAAGAATAGGTGCGCAACAAAATTACCTTCCGACCTCACTTTATCTTAATATTTTCTTAGAGGTGTCACTACCTAAGTTCTTAGTTCTATTCAAATTAGTCCAATTTGTTACGATTTAGTCCTTTGTCTAAATAGTTGAGTTTGCCCACACCTCCATCAACCAACCTCCTTAAGGATTTAGCTATACATGCTCAAAGTGAAGAAAATAAACATAAAAATGGAAAACAATGGAGCCATGAAAGTAAAACTTGAGAAAAACATAAAAGTAAAGATTTTTATGCAATAAAACTTAAGTAGCATGAAACCAAAAACATTTAACAAAGAAATCTAAAGCAAGAAACATAAAAGGAACAAAATTTAACAGATTTAAAGTAAAATAAACTAAAATACATTAAATGAAAACTTAGAGAGTTTTGAAAGTAAAGTATAGGGGCTAAAAATGTAAATAAACCTTAGCTACAGTGTTAACCAACTTAACTAACATAAAGAACAAGAAAAATAAGAAGTAAATGCAGAAAAATAAACTCTAATCTAAGGTAGAATAAGGGAAAAATAAAAACCCTAGAAAAATTGTAGAGAAAAACTAAAGAGAAAACTAAACCTAAATTGAATTAATGTGTGTCTCCCTTCTCCCCAGCAATTTTAGGCTACTTCGAAATGTATTCTGATAAATATTTGATGCCAAAAATGCCCTTACATAGGCTTTGTGTGATTGGTGGGCTGGGTAGACAAAGGTTGCTCTTTTTGTCTAAGTTTGCCTCCTCAAAAAAGTGATATCGCGATACCTAGAAAAGGATATTACAATATCTCAAGCACTGTTGAAACTTGGGGTCTTCCTTGTTATGTGGATATTGCAATACCCAAGCGGATATCATGATACCACTAAAGGAAATCCTTGGTCTTATATACTGTCTGGGATGTTGCAATTCTGAGGGTTGGATATCCAAGAGAATCTTGCTCGTTTTCAACCCTCAACACATCCCTACAGTACTCAAACACACGTTAGGCCCCCAAATGGTACTAGCAACCAATTTGGGTAAAAAAAAGAAGACAAAATTGAGACATTTTCACTTAATATCCCAAAATATGAAAATAAAAAAAATAACAAAAAATTATGCTAGAATATCTAATTGACGTGGCAAATTAGACTTTTTCAACACTCTTAAGAGCTTTTTCTCGTCAATTTGTGGCAAATCACAACCTCACTGAAAAAACTATCTCCATAGCTAAGAAATAGAATAACGTGAGCTTCTCATATTGGAATCACTACAACAAAACAACCCTAAGACGACACTTCTAGGTCTACAGTTTCCTAAGTGTTGGGATAGACTTGCCAATATATGCTTTGACCAACTCTTTGTATAAAGGTTGGGATATGCATGTCTAAGGCAACACTTAAATAAGAGTCAGCTTTGTCCAACACTATACTGACACTTTTGGGCTAACATTTTCCTAAGTGTTGGGACAAACTTGCCGACATACGCTTTGGCCAACTTTTTGTATAATGGTTGGGATATGCATGCCTAAGGCAACACTTAAATAAGAGTCGACTTTGCCCAACACTACGCTGACTTTTGTTATACATTTCTCAACTATATAAAAGCGTCGCCATTTGAAAGCTTAACACAAATGGTATGAAATGGCATGTTTATGAATTATAGTGTTTGAAATGGCATGTTTATGAGTGTTTGAATGATGTGTAAATTCCTTGAATGTATGCCCAAATGGTATGGATGGTTAGGTATGAATTGAACTTGAAATGACTTAATTTTAGGTAAAATTTTTGTAACGTTTTCTTAAAGCTTCTATTTTGTTTTAAATCAGTCTCGATTTACTTCTAAGTTATTTTTAGGCCTTGAAAGCTAGATTTAGGGACAAAATGCAAATGATTGATTAGTTTATTATAAGTTTAACTTATTGAATGTTATAATGTTAAATGATTTCTGATTGAATGGTAATGCCCCGTAATCCTAATCTGACGACGGAGACGGGTTAGGGGTGTTACATATTTCCTAATTCTTATCTCGAAATCAAACCCCCCAAATCAAAAATCAAAAGCCCTAAATCAAATCCTTCATACTTCTTCAATTCTTCTTCATCAGTTTTTGAGGAGGCTAGGTTTTAGTTTATCAAATGAATTTGTTTAGCTTTAGCAATTGGGAAATTGGGTGCAATTTTAACTAGCACAGGTAAAGAAAAAGAAAAAAAAGAAGTAATGGATATGCCTTTAGAAGGAAGAGTTAATTTTTAGAGTTTGGATCAAAACCAAATTGTTTTTATTCTCAGAGGACTTTAGGTCTTAGGTTTCGCTTGTTTTCTAAGTTAGGTTTCAAACTTTTCTTTTAGGTCCTACTAAGTAGAATTTGTAAACTATATAGGGGTTATTTTAAGACTTTTTAAACCATTTTAAAGAATAAAATCAAAAGCAATCTTAGGTTTCATAATCCATGGAATTTGTGATTTTGCTTCGAATAGTTGTTGCTCCATCATCCTTTGGATCCATAAATAATAATAAGAAAATTCATTGCAAACATTGAAAAAGATGATACTACAATGCTAGTGGATTTTCTAATGTTTATTGAAATCTCTGGTATTTCGAGTTTTAGGTCCCGTATAGGGCTAATCAGGATGGTCCCGCAGTGTTGGTAAGAAGTTTCTCTTTTCTGTTGTCTTCATAATCAGCCTTATTCATTGTAACTTTATTTCATTCTTAAGTGGATTTTGTTTCTCGACTTGTAGGGTTGGCGACACCCTTGGGAGGGCTATGATGACCATTCTCGTCGCCATAGAGACAAACATTAGGTATTACTTTTCTTTTTATGTGATTGCCTAACATGACTTGCTTAGTTTCCTTTTTGTATAATTTTGCATTTATGATAGCCAAGTTTAACACAAGTGAAAGGGGGTCATTAATTTTGTTGATGCTTGAAACCTTAATTTTCAGTTATTTGAGTTTATTACTAAACTTCAAGTTGTTACATAAAGGTATATGGCCATAGATGTGCTTCAAGTCTAGAACTTGAAGGTTTAATGATCTGTTTATATTGGGCATATGATTAATGAAATTTGCATATGCATGCACAAGAATCATTATTAAAACATGAATAGAGAAGAGATAAATCTGAGACTCACATCGACATTATTATGAGATATTAGAACCTTTTAATGGTTATTTCTTTTCCCCCTTTTTTTATGTGTTTATTGCCAATAAATATGTGCATATAAGTGTGTTTAGCAAGAATTAAGTATGACATGAACAAAACTTATTCTCCATTTTAATGATCAATGACATTGTGTTTTGCTGTAGCTTGAAGAAGCTTATTTGCTTATAAGTGCGTGGCACAAATGCTATTCTGAAATGTCTTCTATTTATTTTCTTCAATGTCAATAAAGTGATGGTGAAATGGGATTGTAAGCATAATTTATTTGTTGTTCTCTCGGTGGGATTTATCAATTTCATTATCTGCGATAGTTGATCAAGTACTCGTACTTGCTAGATCGGGTTGATGAATGCATATTCTCTAAGGCTTGAACAATTGTTTCTTTGGCATCTGTGTAGATGTAAAAAGAGGAGTGACAATTGGTCCAAGAGTAAGTCTAGGAGAAATCATATTGGGGATATTGGCTCCCAAAGAATGGTTGTTGAATTCATTTGATATAGTTATCTTATTGCTTGCAGGCATATTCTCCTTGGCTCTACAATGTACCTTGGAAACTGTACAAATGTTTGATGTATGTAAAGGAAAAGTATGGGAATCCAATTGTAATTTTGTCTAAGAATGGTATGATTTAGTTTAACTTAATTAAATTTAGTTTAATGGCTTATTCTTGAATTGGTTGGTATTGTTTCTGACTTCTTTTACATTTTTGCAATGAATGAATGAATTGGTTGGTATGTTTAATGGCTTATTTTCGTTACGAGATTTGCAGTTACCAAGTGATGTAATGGACAACAAGCTGACAACATATTGTGCTCAATGTTACGAGACTTGCTCCAGTCTTCCTCTTTGTCTTTTTTTGGTACATCCTGTTCACTTATTTGCAATACTTCCCCTTTTCATCAAAGAACTCTCTACAGTATGTTTCTAACAAACTACTTTGAAAGCAACTCCAAATGGTGTGCTTCATCATAAGCTAAACAATAAGTTAATACGTTGAAATACAATGTGAAAGAGATGGAAAGAAGATTTGAAGCTGAATATGTAGAAGACAAAAGAAGATATGATAAACTTAAGCATAGCATCTTGAATTGAAGTTACAGTTTCAGATTGTATTAGCTTTTATGTAATACAACATCAATATCAATATCCATCGTCTTAGGTACTTTTTTATTTGTTTACTTTTGTATATTGGGTTGAATGCTGGTGGTATACATTTTGACTAAATTTTAGTGTATTTTGATTGTTGTATCAATTTTTGTAGTGAATATTCAACCTTTATTTTAATTTTAATTTTATATTTTTAGTTTTATTTAAAGCACAATTTCTATCATTATCATTGTAAATGTGAAAATATATTAATATTGAAATAATAAAAATAGAAAAAAAAATTACATTTGACATGTCTATCCCAACATTTTCAAGGTTGCCTTAGACGGGTCTATCCCAACCTTTTTAAAATTTCCTTAGACGGATCTATCCCAACCTTTTTAAAATTTCCTTAGACGGATCTATCCCAACCTTTTTAAGGTTGCCTTAGACGGGTGTATTCCAACTTTTTTAAGGTTGACTTAAACGAGTTTATCCCAACCTTTTTAAAGTCACATTTGACTGGGGCACGAGCCAACACTTTAAAAGTCGGCATATGAATGCTTTATTCTGACCTTTTTTTTCATCATCTATTTCCTCCTATCCCAACCTCTTTTAAAGGTTGGCCTTGACTAAGCCTTTGCCAACTCTTCAATAAAGGTCGGCCTATATTGAATTATGTCGAGACCTATGCCAATGACACTAAAAACGATGTTTTTGGAAGCGTCAGGAGAAAAGTCAGGATGACCTATACTAACCTTTTTTTTGTCATCTTAAGTAAAAAAAAAAAAAAGTGTCACAGTAGGCCTGTTTTGTTGTAGTGAATTTGGCATAAATTTGGTTTTGGGGAGAAATTAGAATTTTCTTTTTCACTTTGGAGGGATTCAAACATCTAGTCTTACTCTTATTCGCATGAATTTCCTGAAAGCCCTGCTAATTTGTTTCATGTCATATTCTTCAAAAGATCCAATAAAATTGCCTAATTGCTTCGCTACTATTTCTGAGAAAAACCCTGGAGGTAGATTATGCACTTGCACCTAAAAATAAGAGTATATTAAAGGTACTTGCAATGGATCTTCGTTCTCTAATAGTCGATGAAAAATCAATAGATGATTATTAAATGTCTAGGGTGCTCTTTTTACCACTATCTCAAAGTCTAGCCTATTAAAGACTTTGAACATAAAATGTTTCTCACCCAAATATGAGATTTGAAAACCCCCAACGAGTGCCAAAGGTTGGCAAAAGTATTAAACATAGCCGGAAAGTGTAACACACTTGTCGTCAAAAAACCCCAACCAAATAGAAATCAAACATAAGCTTATATCTTGGTCCATTAAATTGCCACGCATCATCCTCTCCATCCCTTATGTTTAGCCCCTCAAATCCACTCTCCATAATCAAATTAGCGCAAAAATAAAAATAAAAAAATTTAGTAAAATTGAAAAGCAAAATGCATAACTATAAGGAAAATTTTTAAAATAAGAATCATGAGAACTGAAATGATCATAGCTATTAGATCAAAATAAATGGTTCTAAGCCTTAGATTTTGTATTTATTTTACTTTATTAAAATAAAACCAATACCCAATCTTTCCTTCTTCTTTTTTCTTTTCATTTCGTAGTTGAACTCTTAGAGTGAAAAAAAATTGGATAATTTTTACTTTCAATTTTTTTTGAGAAAAAAATGGAATGGAAAGTAAGATATTAGGGTTGTTATAAGATTAATTAATTTGTGTATTATGTATTTGTTTTTCTTGATTGAAAAAATTAATCGATCATTTCATTCTAAAAGTTTTGAGATTTTTTCTTGGTTGATATCAAGTACTCATAGAATTTCAAGTATAAAAATTTAAAACTTACCTCACTTTTCTTGTGATATGCTTGAAGTAAATTAAGAAAACAATCCCAAAAGCTTTTAAATGAAATAGTTGATCAATTTTTTCAATCAAGAAAAAAAATACCTAATATCCAAATTGATTAATTAATCTGAATCTCTTGCTTTCCGTTCTTTTTTTTTTTTTTTGCTCCATACAAAAATTAAATCTAAAACGATAAAACTTTAATTACATGGAAAAAGAAATAGGAAAAGATTGAGTATTATTGATTTTATTTTAATATAATAGTATAAATACAAAATCAAAATTTAGAACAATTTATTTCAATCTAATAATTAAAATCATTAAAAATTGTCATAATATTTTTTTATTGTAAGCGGTACAACTATGGTCCAATCAATTAATTGATTTAACATAGTATTGGATCATCCACATATAATAATAACCAATGATTTGATATTTATTACCATAATAATAATAATAATGTGTTTTTCTAGGAATATGCCATTGACGATGCCATGCAGGGATCAAAAGTTGATATGATATTTAGAATAGTGAATGGGACAGCCAGATCACTCTAGACTTAGATACCCTTTTTATTCAGTTAATGGGTGTTTATTGAAAAAAATTAAAATATTGTTATAAAATAAATAGTTAGAGTAGAGGATATTTTATTGATCAATTAGGATATCTATAATTTTTTTTCTAAAGTCTCTATATATAAACATAATAAATATAAATGAAGTAGAGATCTGACTCTAATGACTAATAGAATTTAAAGTATTAAAACTTTTTTTTTTGGTGTTCGACTTTTATTTTAAAATAAAAACAAAGTCGCACCAATCCTTTTTATTAGGTGTAATCGGATCACCTCTTAATTTGATCATTTTAATAAAAATTTAGATTTATTAAAACGATGATTTTCAATCTACAAAATCTAAAAAGTGGGTTCGAGAGTCGGTTAGCATGGGAAAAGATTAGCACCCTCATAACGTCCAAAATTGGTACCTAGTTGATTACTTGATTACTTAGTGTCGAGAATTGAGAATTCAAAAAAAATTTAAAGTACGATTCCCTTTATTTGCATGATGTTATTTGATTAAAATATCGCTAATTAAATTAAATTTTATGGAAAGAGCCTTCTTATTTTGAGTTAATCAAGAAAAAAAGATCATGTCCCATTAGGTAGGGCACGATATCTTGAATCCTCGAAAACAATAATACTCGTCATTTGATTATTATCTAAGTCCTATGTGTCTTGAATTTTAAATAGGATATTTGGTTATTTCGGTTCTAGGAAGAATCCATACTCCGTAAGTTAGGAGCACAACTCTTCGAATCTCGAAAATAACGAACATTGCCTTGGTTTTAATTATTTTTATGAGCTTACGCAGAAAAATGGATGAATGTATGTAGCATAATTTACAATGTACAATGATGGCAAAATTATGGTATTAACAAAATAAGCATAATATTCAATAAAATAATGACAAAAAATAAAATAAAATAGCTACATAGGTACAAACAAAATAACATCGCAATGAAATAATAAAAAATAAAATAGAATGATTGTAGTAAAGGTAATGAGGGTATAATAGTAAATGACTATAACATGATAATAATAATAGTAATAATAATCATATTTAATGACAAAAAAATAAAAATAAAATAAAAAATAACTACTCGTGATGTAAATAAAACTGTAATATTTAAAGTGGGGAAAAAATATAAATAATCATAAAAATAAAAGTGTTCGAAATAATAAAATAAAATAAAAAATAACAAATAAAAAAATAAGTAGGCAAAGGACTAAATTGAAAGCTAAAAGAAATTTTAAACATAAATTAAAAAAAAGGAAAACAAAGGATTAAATCAAAACAAAATAAAAAGTACAGGGACTTAATTAAATAAACAAGGGACTAAATCAAAACTATAACAAGATTTTAAGGTATAAATAAATAAAACAATAAATAAAGGGTTAGATTAAAATATAATAAAAATGTACGGACCAAAAGGGCAAAAAAGCCAACCCTAATACACGTGTCACTCCTAAGAGGGTCAACAATCTGATGACCAAAATGAAAATAAATTGAAATTAAATGGCATAATTTTAAAAAAGAAGAAAAACCAAAATTAGGACCAAACTAAAAAGGGCCTAAAGGCAGAAGGACTGGGTGGCAATTTGACCCCTCCTTCAAAAACACACGGATCCTAGAGGATTTGGGTCGGGTCATGTCCAAAACGATGTGGTTTTAGAACTTCTGAAGTCAAGCCAAAACGACGTCGTTTCAGTAAGCCCAAATAAGTTAAAAAATATTTAAAAAATAATTCTAAACCTTTTTTTTTTAAATTCTTTCCTTTTCTTTTTCTCTCAAGCTCTCTTTGGTCCGGCCATGGGAGCCGCCGTAGCTTCACCGTGGCCATCGGTCGTCGGCGACCGCCACCTCCAGTGGTCGAAAAATCTCCAAAATACCCTATTTGTCTCCCTTTTTCACGTAGAATTCTGATTTGGGGTTAAAATCTCTAAAAGTTTAGTCAAATTTCAACAAAAACAAGAGAAACATTTTGGTTTCTTCCCCCTTTCCAACGCGGCCTTAGGCAAATCCTTAGGGATTCGAAAGCCTTTCAAGCCAGAAGGGAACACGGACGGTGGTGCAGGTAGACAAAAAAAAAAGGGTCTTTCATTTCTTTATATATATATATATATATGTTTTTCAAAAATAAAAAAACAGTAAATGAGACAACTTTTTTTAAACTTTTTTTTTGTATTTTATTTCTTTTGTAAAAATTACAAAGAGTTTTTGTTTGGCTTTTATAGCCAAATCAATTACAAAATATTGTTTTTCTTTCTTTGTTTTTTCTTTTCTTTTCTTTTGCTGCTTCTCTGTTCTCTGCTTTTGTTTTTTTTTTCTTTTTTGCAGGTATTCGTGGCCAGGTTAAAGGCGATGGGAAGCCACACTTTGCCATTTCAGTGAAATGGTAGCAGAGGAGGCGTGCTTGCTGACATGACAGAGGCGGGGGCTGGAAGGGCTGAAGAGAAATTAGGGTTTCTGATGTGTTTAGCATAGTGGGCTTTGGGCTTAGGTTTTTTTTGTATTTGGGCCATTATTTTTGTAAATAGACTTTAATAATGGATTTATTATTATTATTATTATTTATTTGTTTGTTTTTGTTGGGCCAGACGAAATTGGGCCTTTACATAAAGTACATCAAAACTTATCTTAATCTTAAAGGACATATACTTAATAAGATATTCATAACAATTATGAATTACTCTATTCGTTTTTATAAAAATAACATCATTAAATCTCATTTTATAATAATTAATATCATTCAATGATCTTTTAAAACGTTATAAGTATAATTGTGATAATACATTGATTACAAACACAATTAATTATTTTAATGTATAATCAAATTAATAATTAGAATATATTTGAATTTGAATAAACATAAACAAAAAAAATCAACCTAACTTTCTCACAAGCTTCCTAAATGCAAAATACAGAGATTAATTTATTCTATCCTCGAGATTAATATGTATAAAGCCTCGAGGAAAATAACATTGTCAACTCTCTTTTATTTCTCATAATTTTATTAGTCTTGTGTACCAACAATGAATGAAAGATGAATTGGTTTTTGAAAATGTTTTTTGTGATATTAACAAGATCTATTACAAAGTTGATTGGAGCTATCTTTCGTTGATACTGATCAAATTGAATTTTGATGAGAAGTGAGTAAATTGGATAATAAATTAGTTTCATCTCATTTAATGTTAATGATGTTCAAAGTGTGGAGTTAAGGTAAGAGGACCCTTTTTATTCTTTGTACAGAAGGTCTCAACTTTCTCTTGAGCCAAGCAAAGTAGAGATGCCGAGGTAATTCATCTATTTCTCATTTACTTTATATTGATGATAACTATGTCTTTTTCAGAGCTTTGAATTCAAAATGTCAAGTGGTGAAACATATTCTTTTTACCTTTAGTTCAAGATAATCATAATTTGTGTACAATATTAAAAAATTGAAAAAAAGGAAAACTTAATCAAGGCATGTTAAAAAAATGGAGTGGTGAACAAAAAAATCAAGCAACACTATATATAAATTTTTTTCCCAAAGAATTAAAATATAATAAAGAAAATTAACAAGAAGTTTAATAACAATAAAGCACTATTAAAAAAACATAATAAAAATATTTATTTTAATTACTAAATTTTGAAAATATTTATTTTAAAATAACATAATAGCATAAATATTTATTTTATTAACAAATAAAATAATAAAATGAATACTTGAAATAGACAGTCAGCGAAAAAAAAGAGGGAAAACATCACTCATTTAATCCCAAAACCAATTAGAATATCAAGAAAAAAAACTCAAATTTGGAATTATAAAAAATGAAAACCCCAAATCTGTAACAACTTTCTTTGCTTACAAAAAACTACAACAATCGGATCTAATGTACTTGAACTATTAACTCCTAACCCCCATCAACCAACCCATTCAATCCTTCAAAATACCAAAACCTTAAACACTATGGTTCCAAAAAATGATTCGGCAAAGGGCCAAATATCAACCACCGTGGCTGTAATAGCCAACCCATCAAACACAGGAAACCCAATATTTCAAATTTTTGAGGACAATATTTTTTAAACCCATTTGAGAGATCTAAGCTATGAAGAAGTTCATCATACCAATGAGAAGCCATGGTTGAAGTTGCAAGATGGTTCAACAATCGAATCTTTAGATCAACATTAGAGAAATTCAAAAGTTGAAGGCATTTTTGTGGCTTTTGGAAATTTTTTTGAAAAACCTAATCGGAGCATTCAAAAGAGGGAATGGAGAGCAACAATTAGGTGCCACTTTTGGGCAAAAAAAGGCAGCCAATCATGGTGGTGTGGGCTAGGTGTTGGCTAGGGTTAAGAGAGGAAGAATGAGAAAAGAAGAAGATGAGGAGAAATGAGGGAAGGATAGAAAAGAAACGAGCCAGTATCATTTGTATTATTTTTGTATATATTTTTAAATTTATTAATCATTTTTAATTTAATTTTTAGATGATGACATCATTTTGATGTCACTAATAACATATGTCGTTGTCTGAAACCGCCACATGTTCGAGACTAACGGTGTTAATAAAATGAACCAAACTAGTTGATGGAGAAAAAGTTTGGGTACCAATCTGGGACAAAAAAACTTTAAGTATCAATCTAAGAGAAGTTGACAAATTCAAGTACCAAATTTATATTTAACCCATTATTTAAAATGATACATTTTTAAAAAATAACAAAGTTTTTAATTAATAAATAATTTCTCATTTAATTTGTAATATCCCAACTAGGTTAGAAGAAATTGAGTTTCCAAACCAAAAATAGTCATCCCTCGATTTGAGTTTAGACATTTGAAAATTTTTTACAAGTAAATTGATCTAGTTCAGTGGTTAAGTGTTCTGGGTATGTGTGTTAGGTTTTAGGTTCGAATCTTGTTCCTGGAAATTTTGTTATTTTGCTTAAACTCTTACCTTTGAACGTTAGTTTATAAGTTAAACTTATTCAATTAATGTCAAAAACAAGCTTGCTGGTTTAATGGTTAAGTTTATGTATACTATTGGGTCTTATGTTCAAATCCCAATGAAAGCAATAGGAAATGTTTTATTTTTGCATTTCGTTGTGTGGTAGTTAGCTTCGGTTAGTTATTTAAAACCTCCGGTGAGGTTTTCATTTTTTGTTCTTTCTTTTTTTTCTACCATGGTTTCTATCATTCCTTTCCTGTTATTTAATTTCTTCGTTTTGGTTTCTTCCTTTGAAAGTGATCTTTCTTTTTGTTACGTTACGTTGCACTGATTCTGTACTAGATCTGACTTCTCCTTTTAGTTTAATTCGTTGGTCAGTAAGTTCAATTTAAAGTTTTGGTATCGAAAGTTCTTCGATGTAACTTCGATTTTTGAATGTTAGTTTTTAGCGATTTTACTATGAGTTAAACGTTTGTTGGACAATTGTTTGTCATTTGGGGACGAGAACTCATCCTTGTTATTTTTGTTTCGAATCCGTATCAGGTGGGTATCAAAAACCCCTTCTCCTTTGAATTTTAGTCGTCAAAAAATGGGACTGTCGACACCACACGACTGTGTGCCAAGCCGTGTGGTATGCCGTATGAGCCACACGGCCGTGTAGCAGGCCATGTAACTTACTATTCACAAAAATTAGAGGCACATGGGCTAAGAACACAAACATGTGCCCAAATCATGTGTGTGATTGAATTGTACAGGATTCGCATGGGCCAGTGACATGAACGTGTGTCCATGCCGTGTCACTCACTATTTGTGAATTAGGACCGCACGGGTAAATGACACGGGCGTGTGTCAAGCCATGTGGGACACACGGGCATGTGCTAGACCGTGTGGAGTCACACGGGCCAATTCTCCAAGCTGTGTGAAACCACACGGACGTATAAAGCAATATTTAGAATTTTTCACTTCGGCCACAAGCGTCGTTTGAAATGAATGTAGGCCTACTGTAGTGTTCGTATGATCTAAATTAGATTGTATAACTTGATATCTGATGATCTGACGATGAACAACTTGGGAATAGTACGTATGTCTACTATGTTGAACTTAAGTACGTAGGAACTGTCAAAACATAGTGTGCTATTGTATAATGTATGCGAATTATCCAGGTACGGTCTATTTTCTATTAAGTTTGCTGGTACGCCTCTGCGTTACTCTGTTGATGAAGAATAAGCAATATTTGAATATGTTAGATTGATTGTTACTAATTCTGACTCATAATCGTACATGTGACTTCATGGTAAATCTGATATTATTTGTTGAGGTTTGATAAGTCTGTCTTACAAAACATGAATTCCCATGTTTACAAATTTTTTTATTGAATGATAGCATGTCTTAAATGTTTATCACTCTAATTCTGTATTTGCATGCCATGACACATTGCATAGGATTTGGGTTAATGTGAAAAGAGGAAGTTTCTGGCAGTTTAATGATCTGTATTATCTGATGGGTAATCCAAAATTCTATTTTGGCATCTTGGCTGTAATATAGTGGTTTGACCACGTATATTTGGTCTGGAAGTTTCAACTGCAAATATTCTTGTAGGCACTGTCCATAGTTATCTATTGGTGTGATCTGGCTGAACAAGTTCAGGGGGAACTCTATTTTAGTGTATAGCGGAGTTGGGTAGGATGTTTTCTAATAAATTTGCATTCTGATCTGTTTGAAAAACACTGTATCTACGTAAACATACATGTTCTACTCTGCTGTGTTTCGTCCGGTTCTGTTGCATTACATTATGATCTGTTCTATTCTATTCGATTATGATCTGTTTGATTTGTTTTATTTTGCTGTGCTTTTGTAACACCCCTATTCCGTAACTATCACCGGAATAGGTAAAGGGCATCACCGAATGGATAGAGCATTTCAGAACAATACAGAATCACAGATATCATATAACATTAATATATAGACATTCATCCACAATTCACACTTTAAGATGGTCTACAAGACCTAAAACATACATTTAAGAAAGGTCGGGACTAAATCGAACACATTCAAAATATTCAGAACTTAATCAAATCTTTCAAAACTGTCAAAGTCACACGTCTATGTGGCTAGGCCGTGTGACTCACACGGGCACAAGACACACCCATGTGATCCAACCGTGCCAAAAAGAGGTCCTATACTGACTTTTTCACATAGCCAATAGGCACGGCTGTATGCCATGACCGTGTGGTATTTAGCTAGCTACTGACTTAAGCCCACGGTCATAAGGCACGCCCGTGTTCCCTGACCGTGTGGCACAATGCAGGCTTGGTTTAAGCCAATTAGTCACCCCTTTTTGGGTCCAATCCTACAAGCAATAATATACAACATTCATACCAAAATTTTTAACCAATTCCATGCTTAAAGATGACCAATTCACATTAGAACATAGAACATTACAAACATACACCAAAACTATGCACAAACTTATCATTTGCTAGCCAATTGACATGGCATAACATATATACATATCAAACTTACATTATTAAACCTTCTAGCCTATACATGCCATACTTATAAATATGTACACTTCTAAAAGTACCAAAATGAGTTCGATAGTATGGTGACAATCCTCGACTATCCCAAGCCTTCAGTAGCTACGATAATTGTAAAACATACAGAAATCACACAGAGTAAGCTACAAATGGCTTAGTAAGCCAAATACAATTACTCAACTAATATAGCATATAAGTAACAGTTAATGGCTAGAATTCACAACCGTCTCATAGAATATTTCTTTATTTTATAGAAACATAGTCTTTTCTATTCAAAAATCTAGTACGATACAAACAATACAAACATACCTGTAGGAATTATACATTCCATATATTTATTTCCATATCTCATACTTTATCATCGGAAAATTTAGAAACGGAATAGATATTCACAGACAGGTACAATACCGACGTCCCAGACGTGGTCTTATATGTAATTCAGAATCGAAGCCTCTGTCCCAGATAGGGTCTTACACGAAATCTCAAATCGAGGCCTGTGTCCCAGACACGGTCTTACACGATATCTTAGATCAATATTAACGTTCTTATAGGAACATAAAGAACTTCTCATACACCAACATATTATTAGAGTTTATTCATCAGGCTCTGAAGGCCATCCAATGCAGATCACAGTTCATATACGCAGAATTTAATCAACTTAACACGTAAGTGTAGTTTGACTTACCTAGTACGAATTTTGGACGAACCAAGTCAACTATTCAACTACTTTAGACTTCCCTCCATCTAAATCTGATTTTCTTTGTTCTTGATCTATTCAATTCAAATTCAACCATTCAATCATTCATTTCATTCAAAATAATCCATGAACACGTATTTAGGTCACTTTACATTATAGCCCTTATATTTTCACACTTTGACAATTTAGTCCATTTTTCACAGAATCACAAATATGAAAAATTCACCAAGACTATAGCTTAGCCGAATATACATGGCTTCCATACAAGTCCAAATAACACATTTAATTCACAATTTAGTCCCTCAAAACTTATTTTCTCAAATTAGCCCAAATAGCTCTATTTTATAAAAATTCAAAGACAAAACTTATAAATTATCTACCAAACCTTCATAATTCATCCAAGAACATCACAACACTCATGATATCAACAATGTCATTTCATGAAATCTTTAACAGAAACAGAAATTCAGACATGGATTTTGAAGAACGCGAAGCAACGATCACAGAAACGTAGAAATTATCAAAGACCGAACAAAATGGACTAACCTATTCACTCATGCAATGGTCGAATGCTTTGAAACTTCAATGGCTTCTTATTTCTCTAATTTCGGCTAAACAAGGTGATAATAAGGCCACATTTTGTTTTGTTTTTATTTTAATATTTATTTTATGCCATTTTCCAATTTTACCATTAATATTAACATAAAAAAAATTTACCTACTAATGTCTATTCTTGTCCACCATTAAAACAAATGGTAAATTTGACATAACTCTTATTTTAAAAGCCAAGGCCAAATAGGTACTTTAACAATTAGCATGCAACTTTTGCATTTTACGCGATTAAATCCTTTTTCATAATTAAGCACAGAAACAGACAAATTAAATCACAGAAATTTTATAGATGCAAATTCACATATCACAGACACAAAAAATAATATTAAAATATTTTTTAGACTCGAATTTGTGGTCCCGAAACCACTATTCTGACTAGGGTCTAAACTGGACTGTTACAATTCTCCCCTCCTTAGGGATTTTCGTCCCCGAAAATCTTACTGTTAAACAGATTCGAATATTGTTGTTTCATTGCATCCTTAGGCTCCCATGTAGCCTCTTCTACTCCGTGTCTATGCCACAGCACCTTGACTAACGAAATTCTCTTATTACGTAATTCTTTAATCTCACGAGAAAGAATACGAATTGGCTTTTCTTCATAAGTCATAGGAGAATGAATTTAAATATCAGACGGAGAAATTACATGCGAAGGATCAGATCTGTATTGTCGAAGCATCGATACGTGAAATATATTGTGAATCTTTTCTAACTGAGATGGTAGTCTCAATCTATAAGCAACCGCCCAACTCGATCAATGATTTCATATGGTCCAATGAACCTCGGACTCAACTTGCCCTTTTTACCAAATCGGAACATTATCTTCAACGGAGATACTTTCAAAAACATTTTATCACTGATCTCATATTCGATATCCTTTCATTTTAAATCTGCATAAGACTTCTGACGATCAGATGCAACTTTCAGACTATTTCGGATTATTTTCACTTTCTGTTCTATTTCTTTTATCAGATCTATGCCGTAAATCTTATTCCCACTGAGCTAAAACTAGTATAACGGACTTCTACATTTTCTATCGTATAAGGCTTCATACGGTGCCATTTTAATGCTCGATTGAAAACTAGTATTATAAGCGAATTCAATCAAAGGTAGATATTGTTCCTATGTACCTTCGAACTCAAGAATGCAACATCTCAACATATCCTCGAGTATCTGAATAATCTGCTCAGATTGACCATCTGTTTGCCGATGAAAAGCAGTGCTGAAATGCAATTTAGTACCCAGAGCATCTTGCAATTTCCTCTAGAATCACGATGTAAATCTCGGATCTCTATTTGACACAATCGACAATGGTACACCATGCAATCTCACAATGTTAGAAATATAAAGCTCGGCTAACTTATCAAGTGAGAAATTAGATCTTACTGGAATAAAATAAGCTGACTTCGTCAATCTGTCAACTACAACCCAGATTGCTTCTTTTTTTCTCAGAGATAAAGGTAAACCCGAGACAAAATTCATGGTCACTCGATCCCATTTCCATTCCGGAGTCATAATCGGTTGAAACAGACGTGATGGCACCTGATGTTCAGCTTTAACTTGCTGACAGATCAAACATTTAGCAACAAAATCAGAAATATCTCTTTTCATTCCTGGCCACCAGTATAGTTGTTTCAAATTGTTATACATTTTATCGTACTCCCGGATGTACGTGAAAATCTACTTCTGTGAGCCTCACTCAAAATCATCTGAATTAACTCTGGATTTCTCGGAACACATAGTCTATTTCTGAATCTCAAACAATCATCAGCATCAACCCAGAACTCAAAATCACACAGAGCTCGTTTAGCTATCAATTCATTGTCAGATTTCTAAGCCTCGCAAATCTATTGTATAAACAAGGGTTTTGCTTTTAGTTTGGCACAAACCAATGTATCATCAGACAGTGCTAAATGAGTATTCATCGCACGCAATGCAGATAATGATTTCCGACTCAAAGCATCTGCTACCACATTTGCTTTGCCCGGATGATAATCAATAACTAGCTCGTAGTCTTTTAACAATTCTAACCATCTTCTCTGCCAGCGATTCAAATCTTTTGCATCATTAAATACTTGACTTTTATGATCAGAAAATACGTGACATTTCTCACCAAATAGATAGTGACGCCAGATTTTCAAGGCAAACACAATAGCAGCTAACTCAAGAACGTGTGTTGGATAGTTCTTTTCATGTGGCTTCAACTGTCTCGAAGCACAAGCAATGACTTTACCCTCTTGCATTAGCACACATCCCAGACCAATCAACGAAGCATCGCTGTAAATTACAAATTCTTTACTCGATTCAGGTTGTACTAACACTGGAGCTTGAGTCAACAAAACTTTCAACTGATCAAAACTGTTCTGACAGTTTTCAGACTAATCAAACTTCACATCTTTCTGTAGTAGTTTTGTCAACGAAGTCGCAATCATTGAAAAACCTTTTACAAATCTTCTATAGTAACCAACAAGTCCTAGAAAACTACGAACTTCAGATACATTTCTCGGTGGTTTCCAATCTATAATAGCTAAAATTTTACTCGGGTCAACTCGGATACCAGAGGCTGATACAATATAACTTAGAAAACCAACTTCTTGCGACCAGAATTCACACTTACTGAACTTCGCATACAACTGTTTATCTCGCAATATCTGTAACGCTATTCTCAAATGCTCGGCATGTTCAAATTCATTACGTGAATAAATCAATATGTCATCAATGAATACAACAACAAATTGATCTAAATACGATCTGAAAATCCTATTCATCAAATCCATAAAAATAGCAGGTGCATTCGTTAATCCAAAAGGCATAACTAAAAATTCATAATGCCCATACCTTGTTCTAAAAGTAGTTTTTGGAATGTCAGAGTCCTTTACTCGCAACTGGTAGTAACCCGATCTCAGATCTATCTTTGAAAACACAGTAGCACATTTCAACTGATTTAATAAGTCATCAATCCGGGGCAGAGGATATTTTTTCTTTACAGTCACTTTATTAAGCTGGCGATAATCAATACACATTCTCATTAAGCCATCTTTCTTTTTCACAAACAGAATAGGAGCACCCCAAGGTGAAAAGCTCGGTCTAGCAAATCCTCGATCGATTAATTCTTGCAACTGAGATTTTAGTTATTTTAGTTCAGTCGGGGCCATTCTATACAGAGCCATCGATATTAGAGTAGTACCAGGTACCAATTCAACGCCAAACTCGACTTCTCAAATAGGAGGCAAACCCGGTAGCTCTTCAAGAAATACATCAGAGAATTCACAGACAACAGGCATTGATTCAACTTTCTTATCATTCAATTTAGAGTCTAACACATAAGCTAAGTAGGCTTCACAACCTTTCTTTACATAACTCCGTGCTGTCATTGCAGATATCACAGCTAGTAGTCCATTCAGATCACTAGACTCAATTTGAATTATCTCATCTTTCTTACACCTTAAATCAATGACTTTTCGTTTGCAGTTCACAATAGCATCGTGCAACGTTAACCAGTCCATTGCCAGAATTATATCAAATTCGTCAAAAGGCAAAAGCATCAGATCAGCAAGAAAACAGATATCTCGAATCATTAACGGACAATTCTTGCAGACTTTGTCAACTAAGACACTTTTACCTAAGGGGTTTGATACTCTAATTGCAAATTCAGTAGACTCTACAGGAAAAGTCTTACTATGTACTAAATTCATACAGATATAAGAATACGTTGATCCAGGGCTATCAATGCAATCACAGAAGTATCATAAAGAGTAAAAGTATCAGTAATCACGTTTGGTGATGAGGCTTCCTCACGAGCTCAGATAGCATAGGCTCTGGCAGGTGCTCTGGCCTCATACCTAACAGCAGTATCTCCAGCAGCTCTTTGACCACTACTTGCATTTCTCATATTTCTGGAAGGTCTACCTCTAGCGGAGGTGTTACTCGGTCTCTAATTCTGTACATTTTCTTGTTTAGCAGGTTTAGAACAATCTCTTACAAAATAATCCAGAGATCCACATCAGAAACAGGCTCGGTCATTTAATCTACAATTTTTCGGATGTCTTTTACCATGTTTACATTCAAGTTTCTTAGATCAGACACTCCCAACACTTGCAACAGAAGTAGCAGGAGCTCTGGAATTCACATGCGATCTAGCTCGATATCGGTTCAAATATCTTACATCAGTCTTTGAACGATTATGATCATCTCAGAATTTTTTTGACTCAGATTGAAGTGATCTACCCGAAGATCTCTTTCTAACCTCTCTAACTTCAGAATCAGCTTTTCTTTTCTCTTTTCTTAATTCTTTGACTTTACAAGCTTGCTCAATGAGCACTACCATTTCTTTAATTTCCAAAATCCCCACTAACAAACGGATATCTTCATTTAGTCCATCCTTAAACCTTTTGCACATTGTTGCTTTATTCGATATACATTCTCGAGCATACTGGCTCAATCTCACAAATTCCTGTTCGTATTCAGTAACAGACATACGGCCCTGTTTAAATCGAGAAACTCTTTACGTTTTTTATCAATGAATCTCTGACTAATATATTTCTTCTGAAATTCAGCTTGGAAGAAATCCCAAGTAACCCGTTCACTCGAAACCACAGATACTAAGGTTTTCCACTAATGGTACGTCGTATCTCTCAGAAGTGAAATGGCATATTTTACACACTCCTCAGAATTCAGAGACATTTCATCAAACACCCGTATCGTATTTTCTATCCAGAATTTGGCTTTTTCAGCATCATCATTCGTTGTAGCTCGGAATTCTTCAGCCCCATACTTTCTAATTTTATCAACTGGTGGTCTACTTGACTAAACTGGATTCACGGAAGTCATAATAGGAATTTGAGAAGGATTAACTGGGGTGGAGGTTATTGTAAAGCAAGGTTAGTTCTAATGCATTGGGTGAACCAATCATTCATCATCTGATAGAAGGCTTGTTTAGCCTCGCTATCACAGCTACTCATAGCCGGTTGAGAATCATCTTGCATCGTCCCTTGTGCCAGAGTAAGCGCATTACTTTTAACATTGTCAGCTACGGCTCTATTGGGATCCATTGCTATATAAAAGCACATTTCAATGTTAGGATTCATCACACTATCTCAGTTTCAGACATATGGCATATATAGCTAGACTCACATACGCTATGATAGTCCTAGAACTAACTAAACTATAGCTCTGATACCAATAAAATGTAACACCCCTATTCCGTAACCGTCGCCAGAATAGGTAAGGGGCATCACCGGACGGACAGAGCATTTCAGAATAATACAGAACCACAGATATCATATAACATTAATACATAGACATTCATCCACAATTCGCACTTTAAAATGGTCTACAATACCTAAAACATACATTTAAGAAAGATCGGCACTAAACCGAACACATTCAAAATTTTCAGAACTTAATCAAATCTTTCAAAACTGTCAAAGTCACACGCCCGTGTGACTAGGCCGTGTGACTCACACGGGTACAAGACACGCCCATGTGATCCAACCGTGCTAAAAAGATGTCCTATACTGACTTTTTCACACGGCCAATAGGCACAGCCGTGTGCCATGACCGTGTGGTATTTAGCTAGCTACTAACTTAAGCCCACGGTCATAAGGCACATCCGTGTTCCTTGACTATGTGGCACAATGCAGGCTTGGTTTAAGCCAATTTGCCACCCCTTTTTGGGTCCAATCCTACAAGCAATAATATACAACATTCATACAAAAAAATTTAACCAATTCCATGCTTAAAGATGACCAATTCACATTAAAACATAGCACATTACAAACATACATCAAAACTATGCACAAACTTATCATTTGCTAGCCAATTGACATGGCATAACATATATACATATCAAACTTACATTCTTAAACCTTCTAGCCTATACATGCCATACTTATAAATATGTACACTTCCAAAAGTACCAAAATGAGTTTGACAGTGTGGTGACAATCCTCGACTATCCCAAGCCTTGAGAGCTACTACGATAACTATAAAATGCATGTAAATCACACAGAGTAAGCTACAAATAGCTTAGTAAGCCAAATACAATTACTCAACTAATATAGCATATAAGTAACAGTTAATGGCCAGAATTCACAACCGTTTCATAGAATATTTCTTTATTTCACAGAAACATAGTCTTTTCTATTCAAAAATCTAGTACGATACAAACGTACCTGTAGGAATTATACATTCCATATATTTATTTTCATATTTCATACTTTATCATCGAAAAATTCAGAAACGGAATAGATATTCACAGACAGGTATAATGCCAACGTCCTAGACGTGGTCTTATATGTAATTCAGAATCGAAGCCCTTGTCCCAGACAGGGTCTTACACGAAATCTCAAATCGAGGCCTGTGTCCCAGACACGGTCTTACACGATATCTTAGATCAATATTAACATTCTTACAGGTACATACAGAACTTCTCATACACCAACATATTATCAGAGTTTATTCATCAGGCTCTGAAGGCCATCCAATGCAGATTACAGTTCATATACGTAGAATTTAATCAACTTAACACGTAAGTGTAGTTTGACTTACCTCGTAAGAATTTCGGACGAACCGAGTCAACTATTCAACTACTTTAGACTTCCCTCGATCTAAATTCGATTTTCTTTGTTCTTGATCTATTCAATTCAAATTCAACCATTCAATCATTCATTTCATTCAAAATAATCCATGAACACGTATTTAGGGAACTTTACATTATAGCCCTTATATTTTCACACTTTGACAATTTAGTCCATTTTTCACAAAATCACAAATATGAAAAATTCACCAAGACTATAGCTTAGCCGAATATACATGGCTTCCATACAAGTCCAAATAACACATTTAATTCACAATTTAGTCCCTCAAAACTCATTTTCTCAAATTAGCCCAAATAGCTCTATTTCATAAAAATTCAAAGACAAAACTTATAAATTATCTACTAAGCCTTCATAATTCATCCAAGAACATCACAAAACTCATGATATCAACAATGTCATTTCATGAAATCTTTAACAGAAATAGAAATTCAGACATGGACTTTGAAGAACACGAAGCAACGATTACAGAAATATAGAAATTATCAAAAACCGAACAAAATGGACTAACCTATTCACTCATGCAATGGCCGAATGCTTTGAAGCTTCAATGGCTTCTTATTTCTCTAATTTCGGCTAAACAAGGTGATAATAAGGCCACCTTTTGTTTTGTTTTTATTTTAATATTTATTTTATGCCATTTTTAAATTTTACCCTTAATATTAACATATAAAAAATTTACCTACTAATGTCTATTCTTGTCCACCATTAAAACAATTGGTAAATTTGACATGACTATTATTTTAAAAGCCAAGGCCAAATCGGTACTTTAACAATTAGCATGCAACTTTTGCATTTTACGCAATTAAATCCTTTTTCATAATTAAGCACAGAAACAGACAAATTAAATCACAGAAATTTCACAGATGCAAATTCACATGTCACAGACACAGAAAATAATATTAAAATATTTATCAGACTTGGATTTGTGGTCCCGAAATTACTATTCCGACTAGGGTCTAAACTAGACTGTTACAGCTTTGTTCTGTTGTACTACCTTTGTTGAAATCTTTATGATACTCTAGATCTGTTCCGTACTGGTTATACAACTATTATTAAGTTATTTGCGTTACTACGATTTATATATTACACTATGTTTATTTATATTTAAGTTTGGTTTTACGCGATGTTTGGTAACTCACCCTTTGTCTTACCTTTATCTGTTCAGGAAAACATCTGATTTAGGATCAGACAACGTACGGGAGCTCAGATTGTTTTACACTAAAGATGACGATTTATTCTTTTGGGTTTGTAATATGTTTTGGACTTAACTTGTTTTTTTTTTTTTTTATAATCTTGTCAGTATTTGCCAAGTTCTAAAACGAGACTACAAAATCACCTAAATCTACTAAAATGAATTTTTGATTTTTAAAGTTAAAACCCTGAAAAGGAATCAGTTTTTAATACGTTAATGTAACCTTTCGAGATTCGACTTAAACTTTTAAGTCGGGTTTGAGGTGTTACATGATTTTTATATGAAAGATATATTTTTTTACAGCACTATAAATCAAAATTTTAATAAACATTTATATAAATTATTGTTATTAGCTTAAGTATTAAATAAGTCAAGTACTTTTTTCGAAAGAAATATCAATTAATTTTTTTTTTTGCAAAAAGTACACTCAATTAAATTATTAGATGTTAAAAATGCATCAATTACTTTGGCTAACAATTTTTATCATTAATTGTTACTTTGTTTATGCCACTAATAACAATCCTTGAGTTAGCCATTCTGCTATTAATGTCAGTCAAAAATAAAAAATTCAAAAGAATATAAAAATTATTGAAAATATTCAAATTCAGAATGAATTTAGATATATGGGCATTCAAGTTGATTTAAAATTTAAATATGAATATTCATTTGTTTAGATTTATTTTAGGTGTAATTTTTTAATTATAAAATTTAAAAATATAAAAAGAAATTATTAAAAATTTAAAATATTATAAAACTATAAAAAGAAGAAGAAGTGGTGGTTACTTTTTAGTTTATCATTTCAACAAAGGAATAATATTTGATGCATCGACGATGCATAAGCCTCATTCATCATAGTGAATAATAACATGACATATCATTATTAAATTAAACAAAAAAATATGGAAGACTTGTAAATAAATACTAATAATTTTATTTAAATATAATTAAGCATTATTTGTAACTATTATAAATAAATATTAATAATTCTCAAATTTAGGATCTTAAGTTTATGGGTTTAAGGTATCGGGTGTAGATTTCAAGATTTTAACATTTATTTATAACTAATAATTATTTAATTATGTTTAAATAAAATTATTAGTATTTATTTATAAGCCCTCCATTATTTTTTTGTTTTATTTAATGATGATGTGTTATATTATTATTCACCAATGGTGCAGGGAACCTATGTACTGATAGTGCATCAAATACTCTTCCTTCAACAAAAATATATGTATTTTTTTTATAACAACTTTTTATAATTTTATTTGTTATATAATACTATTTTTCTCTCATATCATGGATATGTCATAGTCTAGTAAAGAAATTAAAGTCTTTCGAATTGACAACGAAAATTTTGTCTCTATACTGTTTACTTACTTTTTTTTTTGTCACTTTAGCTCTTAATTTCAAAATTTTAGTTAAATTATTATTTTTAGATGAAAAAGTTGATTAAACCATAAAATTTTAACCACGCCAACTTGACTACTTACATAGTTCACAAGTATTTTATGAAAAATTAAAATAATAAATAAAAATTAATAGAAACTTTAATAAATTAAAAAAATTCATAAATTTTTAAATATTAATATCAGTAATGCCATTAAAATTTTAAAAATTGAACTAATTTATTTATAAAAAAAACACATTACTCTACCTAAATTTTGAAAGTTGAGATTAAAATGATAAAAGATTAAACTAAAATATAAAATAAATATTTGAAATTAAAAACTTTTTTGAAAGAATTTATTATAATATCTTTAGTATTCGCTGGCAGTATCTTCTCAATCGAAAGGAAAAAAAAAAAATAGTCATAGCTATTTCACTCTTCCAGTCTATGATTTTGTGTATAAATTTTGCGAAGTCCCATCACGTCATAGGATAATAAATCAAACTTTATTTTATAGAAATTTGGGCACATGGAATAATAATCAATGATGTGATTTATTCTATAAATAATAATAATGTGCCTTTTTAGGAATATGCCATTGAAGATGCCATCAAAGATCAAAAGCTGAAATGGTATTTAGGATGGTGAATCGGCCAGAATAATCTAAACCTACAAACCTTTTTTATTCAGTTAACGTGGGCATTTATCGACATCCAACCATGAAGTCTTTCTTTTATAAAAATTAGATTTCGGTCTACATTACTTAATCTCATTCGATAATTGAAATTATAAATATATTTGTAATTAATACATTCAAATAATTATATTCATAATTATTTATTCAATGTATACTAATTAAAATATATTCGAATTTAAATAGGTAAGGTGAAGATTTATATTATTTTTTTATTGAAAAAGTAAATAAATTAGTCTCAAATTAAATTTTTAGTTAAAAATTTTATCTATTTCTACGGTTAAAAAATGGTATGATTGACGAAATAATCAAACAGTTACACATGGCATGTCGATGTACATGAACTAGTTTTTAACATTAGAAATAGATGAAATCTTTAACAAAATAACCGATTTAATTTTTAATCTAATTTACTCAGAGACAAAATGCAATGAGATACTCATGAAGATAAAGACGGGAGTTGCGAAGAAGAAATAACTTATAAGACAAGCTTCCAAAATGCTTAAAAGATTGAAGTGGAAAGGAATTATGATTGGGCTCTTAACTTGGTTAGGTTGCTCCTACCCCCGAAGTAAACAGAAGGTAATTATAGTTTGTTAAGCCCAATGTATGTATCAGTCCCTCCAACTAAAAGGCATGGAATCTCTCTCATTCAAACACATGATTCAATGAATTACAAAGCCCAGAATAGAGACTTTTCGCTTCACTATTTGTTGAAACTGGATCAATCATATATTCATCCCTAATGTCTACACTTCTTCGCCAACAAGGAACATTATCCCAAGGCCATACTCGTCTGTTTTCATCATTCATGTAAATACCCTTTTCACCCTTACTAATTTTAAAAATAAGTAAATTAATGTTTCTCAATAAAAATTATAAATTAATTTTTAAAATTTAAAATATTTATAAAAATTTCAAATTTTATATATTTTTAAAAAAAATCATAATTTTTTTTAAAAAAATCTAAAGAATATATAAAAAAAGTTAAACTTTTAAAAATTTCTAAAATAGTAATTTTAGGGACTTAAATAAGTTAATTAATGATTCAAATATATATGGTTTCAAATTTATGTGTTTTAACATGAAATTAGTTATACTGTAACAAAATTTTAATTTGAAATGTTTATTCTTTTTAATTTAACTCGAACAATTTCACTAGATTTGACTCGACTCAATTCAAAAATTACAAATCGAATTAGAGTAATAAAATAAGACTCGTCAATTTAATTAACTCAAAATTTTTCACTCAATTTGATTGAATCCTCACCCCTACTTCTATCTTTCAAAATCTTGTATGATGACCTCGTAACAACATCATTTATCTAGAATTCTTTTAAAATCTTTTAAAATTATTAAAAGAACTCTAAAAATTATTAATGGGAAACCACTGACTTTTTTTTTTTTTTCATTATTGTAAACTACAAGTTTATACTCATTTTTTATTTTGCATGTTTTATTATTTGTTAATGCTTATTTCTTGGTAAAGAAAGGTTATGGAGTAAAAGCATGTGAAAAAAGGAAAAATATTAATGTCGTCTCTTCACTCTTGTTTAATGTTTGTAAACTATAAATATTTTATTATTGTAAAAATTATAATTAAATTATAATTTAAAAAAATTAATTTCACCCCTTGATAATCCCATGGTGGCATCTAAGTCTAACAACTGACCAATTTATAAATCCTTCTTTATATATATATATATTGCTAAAATGTTAAATAAGTCTTTCAAAAATAATTAGAAAAATCAATTAAGTTTCTCGTAGAAAAATTGCACTTAATTAAACCTTTAAATCATTATTTGTACTTAATTAATAATTCGTCAACTGTTATACTAACACTTAACGGCCCGTCAAGGGCTAATGAATTCAAGCATTTTAATGAGGGGCTTAACTAATTTTTATTTTTAAATTATTTTTAGGGCTTATTTGATATTTCAACCTAAATTTTTACTCTTTTTTTTTTTACAATTTTTAATAATTTTAGAATTCTCAAACTACTTACTTCAATTATACGAAATACAAATTTTTTTATTAACGAAAATAAAATTAAAAGCTTATATTCATGTAACAAATATGACGTGGAAAACTGTTCATATAAACAGAAATCTCCCTAATCATCCAATTTTTTTTTAATTTGATGTTAATTTATTTTTAAATTAAATTTAGTCTTAAATTTATTATAAAAAATGAATTTGACCATCAATCTTTCAAAAAATTGAATTGTTTTTTTAATGAAAATACTGATTGAAACGTTTCATTTTTAAACATGGTGACCTACATGGCAATCCATACGTTCTTATTGTTAATTTTGTTGAAATTTTATGAACTTTTAATAATATTTTTAAAACTTTTGAATTGTTATTATTTTATAAATATTTTTATAATTTTTAAATTTTTTATTGATATGACATATAAGATAAATGTGTCATGTGATATGAAATATATGTGAACTGCTACACCAATACCATTAAAAAAATTAATATTTTAATTAAAAAATTGATTTAACTGTTTTTAAAAAGTTAGAATTAACTAGAAAGAGGGGAAAATTAATAAAAGACAAATAATTATGGCTATGTTAATATTTTAAGTATTTATGTTAACTTGGTCAGATGGATAGCAAAATTAGCTTTCCCACCAACTAAAGTGCTTGAACTTTGGGTGGAGATTAAGTCCAAGAAACATTATTCAGTAAAGCCCAAAATAGAATACAATCATGTATTCAACCCTAATGTATTTTGTTGTGGCAAGGGAATCCAATGTTTATCAAATTTAGATAAGGGTGGATTTGTATAATTGTTTGTAATTATGTATGGGTAATTACTATAATTAGTGAGTTTTATTAAATTGGATATAATTAAAGCACATCAGTCAAAAGTGATTAAACGAATGATCATAAAACAGTTATACTCATATTTAATTATTTTGTGAAATTTCAGTTAAAATTGTTTTTATATAATAATATTAGCATTTGAATTAAATAGAGTGTTATTATCCAAATTTAAATTTATAAATTAAATTATTTGCTGTATATGTTAAAAAACTGCATTAAGTAAGTAAGAAAATATTTACTAAATAAATCTTTTTGAAATAGAGTAGATATAGATTCAGAATCTATTATTTACAAAAGCACGATAAATTAGAATAATAGATACTCAAATTATAATTTATCAAATAGCAATATATCACAATTTATAAACCAATGAATGAATTTGTAAGATTGAAAGAAAACCCCTTCATTCCAAACTTTGGGAGCTGACAATGGAGGTAGGACATGGAGGATCAGCTATATTTACAGTCCCTTCCAGCATCAATATAACCTTCTGCATTGATGGTCTCGATGATGGCTTATCTTGCGTGCACCATAGCCCTACCTTAACCACCCTCTCTAGCTTCTTCTTATCCACTTCATCTTCAGGCACTAGCTTGTTCACCTCATTAGCCTTGAAACAATCATACACCCAATCCACAAGCATTGCTTCATTGTCCGGTACATTAGTTTCCGATCTTCGACGACAACTAATGATCTCGAACAACATTATTCCGAAGCTATATACATCAGCTTTCGCCGTTATAGGCATGTTTCGATGCCACTCCGGTGCAACATATCCCCTTGTCCCTCTTATCTCTGTAAATGTCTTGCTTTGGTTAGGCAGTAGTAGCTTGGCCAAACCAAAATCCGCGATTTTCGCGTGCCCTTTGTCGTCCATCAGTATGTTTTCGGGTTTGATGTCACAGTGGATGATTTGGATGTGACATTCTTCATGTAAGTAAAAGATCCCTCTAGCTATGTTCAATATGATTGCAAGTCTACCTTCCCAATTTATCTTTAAATTGGACTTAAAGAGAAAATCTGCAAGTGACCCATTTTTCATGTACTCATACACCAAGAGCCTATTCGTCCCATCATAGCAATAACCAAGTAATTGAACTAAGTTCCTATGATGAGTTTTCCCAATTGCTTTCATTTCATTTCTGAAATCTCTTTCTCCATCATCCACCACTCTCTCTAGTCTCTTGATTGCTACGATCCGCCTCCCGTTCGATATGATTCCTCGGAAAACCGTCCCATACGCGCCTCTACCGATGCTATCCCTGAAATTGTTAGTTGCACTCTTTAGCTCTTCATATGTGAACGATTTCAATGTGACATCCTCCACAAATCTGGCATCTCTTTGGTCAGAAATCCTTTTGTACTGTTGAATCCGATGCCGGTATATAATAACGCCGGAGAGCGCTAAAACGAGAAACGCGACTGTCAAAGATGCAATTCCGGTAATGAAAAAGTCCATTCGGAGTTTACTCTTTTCAACTCGGCCTTCGTGTATTGTCTGAAAACCGGTTACCATTTTCACGAACGTTGTCACTCTGCCTCCTGTTCCTCTTCTCCCGAATCTTAATGGTAGTTTCAACTTGTGGCAAACTTGCTTTAAGTTTTTATATATGGCAACTTCACAGTTACAATCTCTTCTACATTCTTCTCTGCAATCGTCTTTGGATATTGATTCGAATGTAGCATAAGGATCTTCTTCCCAAGACAAACTGTTCATATCTTGAACATCAAAGTTGTGATCATTTCTGATGCAGGCATCTTCTGAATAATTTCTTCTGCATCCTGAGTCAGTCCAGTCCGGGTCGATGAAATCGAACCCAGGGAGACATTTGCATATAGGATTCCTATCCATCAAAGTACAGTAACTATTCACACCGCACAAGCCATAGGGATCACACTTATTCTCAGTGGATGACCATCGGATGGACCAATTACCAGATTGGTTAGAACTATGTGAATACACTCGAAATATACCGTTTGCATCGATACTTGCTCGGTGGATCGGGTCACGAGAGACGCTAACGGTCTCGGTAAAGTTTTTTATGATGAATCCGGTAGCATTCAGGAGGTAAAGATGACCATTATTGTCAAGATTCATGGTCACATTATCTCCCGCAGTAAATGTTCCAGCACTCCAGTAGGCAGTATTATGTTTTACTGCACCCATTGGATATTGCACCAGGTTCCCATCTGGCTGCATCACGATTTGAAACTTGCCACTCGTATGATTCGCTTCGGATACATCGGAAACCAGACGGTGACCGGGGGAAAGCCGCTGACCGGGCAAAATGGTGTCTGTTGGGTAGTCAAAACTCTGCCATATGATCTCTGAACTTGAATTAAACAGCACAAAGTTGCCAGTGTCAAGCATGGAAGCTGAGGAAGCAACACTCGCATTTCCAATGATGCTTATCTCCCGTCCTTGATTCTCTTGCACAACAAGCCTACCTTCCGTGTTGAAAAGCAACGTGGCATGGCTCGAAAACGGCGTTTCATCTCGGTTTGCCGTCCATACGACGGTTCTCGGCTGAATGTTTTGAAACCATATGCCTATAGCGAAGCCATTTCCATAAGGATAAAAACCAAAGGCGAACTGACCAGACTCTGATAACCAATGTGAATCACCGGTTGGCGAAAGAGAAGAAGCTAAAGAAATGTTGGAAACTGTTGTTTGAGCTTGTGGTGTGAAGATTATGCAAGTTGTTATTAAAAGAAAGAGAGAAAAGCGGAGAGCCATTTTTGGAAGTTTGGGACTTTAGTTTGTCTCTTTATGAATAGATTTCAGCCATTTTTGAAAGCCTGGTTAAGTTGAGATGGAAATTAGGTTGAAGATTCCACAGAAAAATAAGTCACTATTCTGGGCCCTTCAGTTTTCATGGAACATGATGTTTTCTGAATTGAAACCGGGTCTTGAGGGAAGAAAATAGTTTACAAATCTTGATTCAGCAGCCATTGGCTTGTTGACTTTCCATTCCAATGCTTTTTATATTCAGATCTTTACTTAAAAAATATCAAATTCTTTTCCTCGTTGGATCCAAATGATTCAGTCTTGAGAATGTTACTTTCATTTCTCCTATACCAAGCCTTTGAATAGTTCAAACCTTAATACAAAAAAGAAAATTATACAAACGGCCAAAGCAGACTTCATGGTTTTCGGTAGGTTTTCCTTTTGGAAGGCTGCGATGCATGACCATGTGTTTTGACTCAAAACTTTTTGGGTTAATAACAGCAAACGTCTCCAAACTACGACATATGTTTTAAATAGTTCTTAAAACGTTTTAATTGAATCCTAAAAATATTAATACGGTATCAATCAGTTTTTTTTCTTTTAGCCTAGCCGTCAGCTTGAGCAGTAAAAGTTAGCTATAAAGCATGTTAAAGAAATAAATAGTCCTTTTAAATTTTTATGGGTCTATTTATTTGTCTTTTAACATGTTAAATTCAAGTTTCTATAAAATGATATATATATGTTTTTTTAAATCTTATCCATATGATTTATATATGGTTCCACTTCATATATAAGCATGTATTTAACACCGAAACTGATGTTAGGCTAATGAAAAATTCTAATTATACGATATCGATAATTTGAAGATTTAATTAAAACATTTAAAATTTTAAGATTTAGTTTAGAATATAAGCTATAATTTGATATGCCTAATGTAATTAACCCAAACCAATTTTTTAATGATTGCTTGGAACTATGGTTTGGATTAAACTTGATGTGAATTTAGTCAGAGTGAACAGGATTGAATTCCATCTTTAGATCTGTTCTTATCGTTGAAAAGAATTCTTATTATTGACCCAAAGAAACTTAGAATTCTTATTTTCTTAAGTTTTAAATGGCGGGTGGCTTAGAGTTTTATAATACCAGAGAATTTCATTCATTAATTTATATTAATTTTTCATTTTTGTTTAGGTAAAATTAATCAAATGTACGAAAGTCAAATTATTAAAAATAAATTATCAGCAATTAAGTTTTAACTCAAATGATATATTATTATTGTAATAATTAGAGAACGTGGATTAAAGACTACATAATGTTTTGTTTTAAAAGTTTGGGATTAAGTATTTTATAAAAAAATTACATCTTCCTTAAATTACCTTACAATCTCTTGATAATGTAACATTTTTAACAATTTTATCCTTATTTTTAATTACTTTAATTAATTTTATTTTAACCAAAATTAAATTATAATAAAAAACTGTATTTAGTAAATTTGATCAATTCAAATTTGTTCCATTTTATTACAATTTTCTTCTTGAAATATTACTTTCATAACAAATCTATGTTTTTGTCAAACTTGCCTTTAAACCATAACAAATAACACTTTTAAACATTTTTTTTTCTAGAAAAACATATTTTTCTTTTTTCTCGTCTATTTAGTTTAAAGATGTATCCTAATTATTTATCTCTCGAGAAGGGATTACATGAAACCGTGATTCCATGTCATTCCTATCTCTTTCCAATAAGAGAATGATAAATCATAATTTTTCTTCTAATTTTCAGCTTTTTTCTCCTGAAAAAAATCAAATCAAATCCAATTAAAAATGCTAAAATTTTGAAAAAAAAATAATTCTACAAAAACAATTTAATGAAATATGCTTTCAGGAACTTCTCTATATTTTGTTAACCAAACAACAAAATGTTTTTTTCTAGCCAAATAAATCAAACCACGTAAGATAGCATCAGTAAATAGGGAAAAAGATTGTATGAGACAGGAACGCCACAGAATTTGTATCCATTTTTCAATAGTTTAATGCCCTATCAATATTTCCATATTGAATATTAGCATTTTTATCCTAAAAAAAATCAAATCTAAATAAAAGTCTTGAAATTCAAGATGAAATTGCTGATATGGCATTAAACTATTAGAAATAAATAATATCCCTGTTTCATACCATCTTTTTTCAAGTAAATAGTAAATAATATTACAGTCTAGTAATTATATGATAAAAAAAATCAAGCATAACAGTTAAAATAACTTTCTTTTATTCTCATCCCATATCTTTTGGGGAAACTTAACTATTGTTCAATATAAATATAGTATCCCATTACAAAATAAGCTTTGAAATGGATTAAATACTTTGATGATTGAAACCTGAATCCAGTAAAGATAGAGTGGGAGAAGAATGAGAATTGTACACTCATTCCTTTTTCCCTTCAGCAGCATAGAGTGCTTTAATTTCTTCAATATCATCATAGCTGCCAAGAAATATTGGTGACCTATCATGTATCTTAGTTGGAACCAAGTCAAGTGCCTGCAAAAGTTACCAGGTTAACAAATCAGAGGTCATCATGACCAAGATATTAGCGATTTTACCGGCCGCCGTTCATTGTTGCCTACGAAAACTTTAAGACCATCCCACACTCCACAAGAAAGCATTACACGGATATCACTAGATCAGATTGGTACCAGAAAAAGTTCAGTGTAAGTACCCGTTGCTTTCCAGTGAACGCTTGACCTCCGGCATTTTCCATCAAAAAGGACATTGGAAAGACTTCATAGAGAACACTGGTTCACACAAAAACATGGTTAGAAACTAAGCTTCATAGTCATGGCAAATGAAAATTTTGTGTTGGCAAAACATATTTAACAAACAAGGCTGCAAGTAAATGGGAGCACAAACTGCATTTAACGTACCGCAGCTTCCCACTGGGGCTCTTCTTATCAGCAGGGTACATAAAGGTCCCTCCGTAGAGTAACGTGCGATGAACATCCGCTACCATGCTGTTCATCATAATGTCATTATCGTAAAACCAAGTCCGTATTAGAAGAAATGACAACAAAAACAGTTGAAAAACAATGCATCATCCTCGTAACCTCGTACAAAAAAACAGATGGAACTCACAACTAGAGAGTAATTGTAGTTACTTGTTCATGAAGTCAGAATTGTAATGAAACAAACAGAACAGATATGACAGTCTCAAGATATGTCCATGATCAGATTCTTCAATTTCAGCTAAAATAATAAATCTGCTTAGGGTTTTTCAACAATCTAGATTAAATATGTAGTTCATACTGATTTCCTTTTTTCTGGATTGGTCACTCATACATTCAATTCCTTGTTTAATAATATAAGTCTCTCTTTTACAAGACTTGGATTTATTCCTACTCTGTTCAAACAAATTTTCAAGCTAATAGCACCAGAGGTCCCATAGCCGCCGCCCTTGGCCGCACCTTTTGAAGGAAGGGAAGTTGTTTTCTTTTTCTCTAATAGAAACATTCATCATATCACAATCAATAAATGGTAGATTTCATTCTATGCCAGTATCAATATTCCAACACCATAAATGGAGATAAAGCGGCACGGTAAGTTACCTTCCAATATATCTCAGAGACTTCGAAGGGGAACCATCCTTAGGGAACTTACAATTCTCGACATACCTGAAGTTCGAGAGAGATTATGGCAACTGTGTAGAAAGACAAATATACAATAAGAAACTTGTAAACCGAACTAAAACATACTTAGCCGTTGGTCCGTCCCAATCCTTGGCATTTCCTTCATTAACTGAATAGATCTTCCCTTTCTTTGGAATCTGAGTGATAAACCAATTATTCTAAGGGTGTAAGAATCTGAACCATAAAAGAGATAATCATATGATTAATCCAAGACAAAAAAAGAATATACCCTGATGTCTGGGTGAGTTAGTATGAACTCTCCAAGAGATGGATCAAGGGTGAATCCATTCACTCCTTTCCCAGTGCTCAACACAAGCTGCAATACCATTTCATTCAAGAAGGAAGTACAAGGCCATACAACAGAAATTACTCAACAAGTATATAAAAACAAGTAAACATTATACCGTGCAAGAACTTCCATACATGCAATAGCCAGCGGCTACCATTTGCTTCCCAGGTTGCAGCACATCAGCTAGTGTTGGTTCATGGTCATCTTTCACCATGTAAATCCCAAAAATCTAGATGAAACACAACTCATTCAGTTGATCACTGCAATAACAAGTTATCTTAATATGGCATGGCATTTTGGGATTAAGATTCATACTGTTCCAATAGAAACACCACAATCAATGTTGGAGGAACCGTCGAGTGGATCGAAAACTACACAGTACCTGCATTGTATAAGACCAAGATCATAATGGAAGCAATTATTCATTAGAAACAGAGCAGAGAACAAGTGAAAGCACCTTCCACGCTTTGAGGGCTCCACAATAATTGCATCTTCATCTTCTTCCGAGACAAGGATGCACTGATATAACATTCAAATATGTTACAAAGAAAAATCATAACATCTCCAATGTTTACTTGAAAAAAAGTTGATCCAAATTTACTCACAGTTCTGCCACTGCTCACTAAAGCCTTGATAAAGACTTCATTTGAAAGCACATCCAGTTTCTTTTGCTCCTCACCCTTTATTTAAAAAAACAAACTTGGTTGAAATATGAATACCAAGAATATAATAAACAAAACATTAATTTGAACATGTACTTGCCTGAATATTGATCTCCCCAGCAAGTCCAATGAGTTTCGCAAGACCAGCCTATATACCAGTAAACAGAATATGAGCCAGAATTCATTTGGGAAGGAAACTTTAACCCCATTGAAAGGAATAAGAGAAAGACCTTGTTAACAGAAGAGCAAACAAACTTGCAACCAAGAACGATGTGATTGAGCAAGATGGTGAAATCACCACGAGACTCGGGATATTTGGATTGCTCGTTCAACACGAAACGTGTTATGGTCATCAAATCAGTCCTACGAGCATCTGCTGCATGATCCATGATCTCTCTTCTCCCTCCAAAAACACAAAAACAAAAGCAAAGAAAGAAAAAGGAAGTGACCCAACAGAGCAATGACGGTAACAAAACCACTATAAAGGAGAAATTAGAGATTGGGTTTTGCCTTTTTCGAGGTGGAGTAGGATGATGACTGTTTTCCTGGGAAGGAAAGAGTGTAATTGATGGAAATGGTAGGTTTAGTGGACACGTAGAGGGAGGTGTTGGTGTTGTCGTCACTGAAACAAACGAAAGTTAAAAACGAATTTCGTTTGCTTTCTTATCTTTCAGTTTCAGGATTTGACAGCTTTCAATTTTTTGCTTTTTTTTGCTTTTCAGTAAATAGCTAAGAGATTAATGTATCCTAGACCAGTAATCTTTTAAATATTAATTATTTTTATTAATACAAATTGACAAATGTATGAGTAAATATTAAAAACACATAATTATAAATATAATATATTGTGGAGAAGACAATCGTTAACTCTAAATTACATGAATTATAAAACCAAAAAGAAAAACTCGTGGGTGGCATCACCATTTTCACAACCAATGCTAATATTCTCTCTCTATTGCTATTTCTACAGGAAGATGCCTGAGAAATGAACAGTTAGAAGGGGAAACCAGCCCAGGAGGAATAGGTGTTAGAATACAAGGCAAGTGGGACAAGGCATGAGTCTTGGGTATGAATAATTATAAGAAAATTGTCCAAAATTGGTGGTGGCATGGAGAAGGTTTTTATTGTTACTAATATATTTATATCAACCTTTTAGGATTCCCGTGAGTCAAAATCTAAAACGTTTGCATCCATCGTAAATTGGTGGTATGGAAGATCCCAAAATGCCCCATCCATTAGAGTAAAAACACAGTCAATAAGCAAAATTTGATTTAATTTTAAAAAATTAAAAATAATTCGAATTTCAATTTTTTGAAAAAAATCATATAAATTATTAGTTTTTTCATTAGTACCATACATAAATTAATTGTATGTATTAATTAAATTATTTTTTAATCTTTTATAAAAAAATATAACATTTCACAATTAATATGATTAAGAAATTAAAACACATGTTTAATTTTAAAATCTTAATAGTTGGCTAACAACATAAGAGTAGTGGTTAGCCCTTCTTGGCATCCCAAAAGTTAAGACTTAGAATAGGGATAGCAAAACTTGAACCACTTCACTATATAAAATTACCATTTTATCCTTGTATACATAAACTATTAAAAGGGTACAAATGGAATAACGTAATATATAAAAAAATAATATATTTTATGTTTAAATATTTACTTTACTTAAAAAGATTGAAAAAAATTAAAGATAAGTAAAAAAAAAAATTGAAGCAAAGGGAGGTGGGACGGGGGATGGATGAATCTAACATCCATGAAGGTGGTAATGGTTTTCAAGATTATATATCCATAATGGAACGGAGCAGGAAATGAAGCAAAGCATGTCAATTGTGAAGCAGTAATGAATTTAGTAATATCCGCCCTAGCCTCGCTCCATTGTCATGCCTAACTCAAAACTTTTAATTGTTATCCCCCTCTCCTAGTTGTAATTGGTACCGAAAGAAAAAACTCTTTTTTTTTTTACAATAAATACTCGAACCCAAGCTACTTTTTGGAGAATATGAATATCGGACCATTAGATCACAATTTAGAGTTCTTAAAAATAATCTTTGATAATTGATATTGAAATAGTTTGAATTTAAAAAGTAACAAAAAAAAATGAAAAATAAAAGGGTACATCAAATATAAATAACCTGCTAATTATAAAAATGGTTAAAAAATAATATCCATTAATAATATAAAATTAAAAAATAGATCTAATAAAATTGGTTCCAAAACTAAAAAAATATTTTAAAATTAATTTAATTTGAAGAATAGATAAAATTATTATTTATTGTGATTAATAATGAATCTTAATTTTTATTTTAATATTATAAAATACTAAAGGGTTATATGCTACCATTCGGTCAGAATTAACTATAAGGCTTATATGCCTAAGCCTCAGTTTCCTTAAAGAATAAAAATTTAAAACTTGCCAGGCCTTCAGTTTTCTTAAAGAATAAAAATTTAAAACTTACCAGGCCTGGGATTTGAACCTGCAACCTCTCAGATCCATAGCATGCTTCTCGCCACTGCCCCCAAGGTGCTCTTGTTCCATAATCCATCCCTAACTATTTTTAAGGCCTATTAACCCGCAACCAGGTTATCCTAAAAATATTTGCTACCATTTAGATTCGAACCCCCAATCTCTTGGCTGCGCTATACATCCCTTGCCACCACGACACCTACCTTATTTGTGTCATTTCTCCTCCCCAATTAATTATGAAGTCTTTCTGCTGGCCTCCAGTTTTTTTAAAAAAACCACCACAATTTTCGCCAAGGCCAGGACTTGAACCCTGAACTTCCTGCTTGCTACCAACGCCTTTTGCCACTAGGCCAAGCATTTCCTTGTGTCAGATTTTACCAGGCCTTATTAATAAGCCTTCCACCTAATGCTTAGGGTCCTTTAGAAAAAAATGCAAAATTTTGCTAAAGCCCTGGATCAAACCCAGGACTTTTTCCACACTACCAACCCTTCCTAAATCACTTAACAATTAAACTAAACATGCAATTATAAAATATTTAAACACATTTAAGTTATTTAAGCCGCCTTCTAACCGATCCCAAACTCAAGGCCCATTACTTCTAGGCCCAAAATTCAGGGTGTTACAATTATTGATATTACATTTGAACTTTTTCTGAATGATTCACATGCATACTCATAGTACACTCAATGGCTTAAATAGGACACAGACAGACTCGGTATGCCAACTTAATTATCACCTAGACGTATACTGCACGCGAATTTAACTCAGACAAATCCATCTTCATACCAGCCACGTATCCAGAATTGAATCAAAAATAATCATTTAGTTATATTCACATACATTCTCCTCCTTAACTCCTCATATCATTTTCATTCAAATAGCATGTTTTATCGTGATCTGCCAATCCAGTTTGCAATATAGTTGGCCTACTGGAGGCTACACAAGCATATCTCCTCATCTCTATCACCGAGTATCATATCATATCATATAATATCATACATATCAAAAGCAAATGGTACTGACTTAAGCATGAAGAATGACACCTACTTTATATCACAAACAAATTGCACTCAAACTGAAGATTTTGGATAACCACTAACCTAACCGCCTCCGGACGTACTAACGTCTAGAGTGTAAATACTGCAACTAAATGTATGGAATTGAAGCGGTGTTCGCAAGTATATGGGTCAAGTTGTAATACAATTTTTTACAACGAAGTAGGTGAGTACTCCAAGGATTGTACCCAATGGAGGTGAGTACTAATTTAATATTAACGTAAACAAAAATAGATCTAATTAGTACTTTAAATAAATTATATTATGATTAACACCAAATATAAAAATTATCTATAAATCTAAGGAAAAAAATAAAATACAGAAAATAGCGAAAAAAGAAAATCTAATCTTTAAACTCAATCAATTCTAAGCATGAGATATTAGCTCACTTCGATGGTCATAACTAATTCCTATTCTGGGTTTTTACTCAATCAAATAGTCGTTATCCTAGCAGGATCTCTCGATCTTCCACTAAATTAACGAATTGGCAAGAACTTCTTATCTTTTGACCTCACAGTCCAAATGGGTTCAAGGGTAAAAGGTTCACGGATAAGCCATATTAATTTTGGGTTAATTTCCACTTAAATGACTTCCTAGGTTCGTCAATCCCCCATAATAGGATTAGTTCCTCATGGAATCCATAAACACAATAAACTTGATAAATAGAATAAACATAAAGAATAATTCAAGAATAAGGTTTAAGAGAATCCTAATTATAATGATTGATGAAAGCGCAGAATCCACCGAGAGTTGGTCGAATCCACAAATCAAATTCTCCGTTGACCACAAACAAAACAAATGAAAATAAATCTAAAGCTTAAAGAAACTAAAACTGAAAAATAAATTACAAGGAAAATTCTAAACTATCAAAGTTGTCCTCCAACAAGTGTTAAATAGCCTATTTATAAAGTTAATTTTGGTCATCGTCCTTAGCCCTAGGTTTATCAATGTGGGAAAAATTATCCACAAAGAAATCTGAGATTGTTGCTAAGTGGGTTGGTTACTCTCATTTTCCATCATTGATTACACTACTATGCTTGCAATCTCACATACTTTTGAAGGTAGATTTTAAGCAAGAAACCACCAAGGCCATATCACAGATAATGATGTTGCTAGAATAGTAGGAGGCATTTCTAAGCAAAAGCAACTCATTGATGAACAATCTGATATAGAACCACTTGATCATTCAGTTGAGCCGGAGCCTGATTTCATGACACCCACCAGACCTATTATTCCCGAATAGACCAAGCCTATACCTACCTTTCAATCATCCAAAGTTGCTGCACAATCGGACCAAACTAAAATCATGAGCATGCTACAACACAAACATCAACAGCAGTAAGCTTATTAGAGATATGCAAAAATTTGAGACGATTTAATAAAGGGTGCATTTAGAAAACTCAAACATAACCTATTTGATTTTGTGCCTGAATTTCCAAATATTGTTTTCAATCCATGGACACCAACTTCGAAAGCCAAGTGAGAAGAATTCATCACTCCAGAGAGATGAGCTAAACGCACAAAGGGTTATGGGAAAGTGGAAACAATTTCAGATAGCAAGGATTCTATCAAATAAATAAGAAAGGTGTTCTTTTTCTTTTCTTTTTAAGACATGTTAGATTTAATTTTGTTTTTGTTTTCTGCGTAATAAAAATTAAAGTTGCAATTATGAATAAATTGGACAAATTTGTCAAATAATTTTTTTTTAAGTTCATGAAAAATAATAAGTGTGGTAATGGTTATGTGCATGTTTAGGATTGGATCTGTCAAGTAAAGGGTTGGCATTTAAGCCATCAATTTGACTCATCTCCCTTTCTTGGGATCCTACCTGGTGCACAGTTTCCATTCACTTGTTTAATTTTGTCCCTTCTAGTTTATGCTTTAAACAATGAGGACATTGTTTCTCTTTAAGTGGGAGGGGACCGAAAATAAAATTTTTGGGGGGATTTGTGAGGAAAATTGAATTCTTTCCATCAAGTTATGTTTAAGTACAATATTGCTTAGAAATTTAATTTTTGCTTAACTATGTTAATTTTAGTATGTATAACATTTTTTTATTTCAATTATTTTTATGTTAAGCTTAATTATGTCAAAAATACCAAATTTAGTAATTGTGTACAAGACAATCCATAAAATTTTAGTCCTTAGAAAAATTAGGTTTGCATGAAAGTTTAAGCTTTTAGATTTGATTTAGTAACTTTCTTGAGGTGAAATTCTAGGAGGTAAAATAATTTAAAAATGATTTAGGCAAATTTTTGTTTGGACCGTTTGAGCCTTTCAAGCCAACCTTAATAATAATTATCCTTTGAGACCTTACTTTGAGCTATATGGCCTGATTTTTCTTTTGAACCTTACATGAATTGAGTCATTCCCTTCTTTAATAATGATCCTTATTTGTCTCAAACATTAGACTCAGTACATCTAGAATATATCTTTTGTGATTAAGTTTGGGGGAGTAGAAAAGAATACTGGAATGCTCAAAATGTTGAAATTATTTGCTTAAATAAATCAATATTGCTTGAAAAAATAATCCTGTTGTTGGAAAATACTCAAAATTGAAAATTGAAAAAGAAGTTGGTATTTTGTGGGATAATTGCAAAATTGAATGCCCGAGGTAAGCTAAGTCTAAGGTTTTTTAGCCTAAAATTATCTATCTCTTTTCCATACCTTAACCCTAGCCCCATGACAACCTTATGAAAGACCTATTGATTTAGATTATTATGCTGATTACATTAGTGGAGAGGAATTACTAAGCTCAACATATAAAGGCACAAATTAAACTTAAGGATTGTTGCTTAGTTTATTCGAAGGAAATACAATTTGATTGAGGAGTATTTAGCACACATTTGTTAAGGGAAGTTATTTAGTACATATTTTTGTTAGCATATTAATATTTGAAATAATTTATTATGTATACTGAAGTTACATGTTTCCAAATTTTCTATTTCTAAGTATAATTTTGTTGAACACATAACTATGGGAAAATTTGACTTTCGTTGAAAAGATATTTTCTTACAAAGATAAGTTCTTTGAGTTCTAATGTCAGTTAGCATTACTCGGGACGAGCAATGAATTAAGTTTGGAGGTGTGATAACTCTAAATTATATTGACTTTTTCAGCACCATTTTACTAGTAATTTATGCAAATTTTAAGTATTTAAATAACAAATTTTGTAATAAATTTACAAAATTACTTAGATGGATTAAATTAAAGTCAAATTCCATTTTTAATTTTTTACATGCTAATTTGACATACTTTTACCTTTTTGTCGCAATTTTGTGCAATAGGAGAAAAATCGGCCTTGAAGCTTACTTATTCAATACTCGATGCTATTGCAGTCTTCTATAGCAAAAGCCATGCAAATGAGGGTTGATAATTAATCAGCTATGGATGTCCAAAATTAATTAGAATTATGGTTAATGGACAGACTTGACCCAGCTTGGAAATTGGATCAGTGAAGTAGTCAAGCCTGCTACAATTTTGAAGCTGAACCATCCAAATTAACGAAGGGAGACCCAAAATTCAGTTAACTAGCCACTCAATCATCCATAGAATGATTAAATTAAGGGTCTTTAGGCTTTTTAAAAATTGAAAAATAGCCCCAACAAGTTTGTCAAGTGATCGTTTAACTCCTTCCTTGAAACATACCTTGTTTTTGCTATTTTTAGTAAAGTCATCCTACTCACTCCTCTTCTCAAGGTGGTCGGCCATGGGAATGGAGATTGGTTGCTATTTTTAGCAAATGCAAGCTACCTCTTTCATGTATAAATACCAACCATCACCCCCTCATTTTATCATCTCTCATTCATCCATCTTTCTCTCTTTTCTCTCTTTGCTTTCCTTTCCCATTTTTCCACTTTTCAAGTGAGTTGTGTAAGGATTTGATAGCAACCCTTTTAGCCATTTTTGGCTTCATTGGTATGGCAAGGAGTGAAGCACAAAGGAGGAGAAAGGAAGTTATGCCATAGAGAACTACCTGAAACGACTTTGCATTTCTTTCTCTTTACTCTTTTAATTTCTTGTCATTCAATTTAAGAAAAATGTTTACAACTAAAGTTTATGTTTTTAATATAATTATGGTTGCTTAATTCCTTCGATGTTAGAATAATTTAATTTCCATAACTTAGATTATTTATGTTGTTAGTGATGTTATATGCCTTGATTGTTTATGCATTTAGATAAAATTATAATTACGTTATTCATGCATTATAAATGTGGGGAATGCAACTGAATTAATTATTAAATCCTAATTGTATTGTAATTAATTGACACACTGTTTGAATGGTGCATGCTTAATCTATATTTAAGAGAATTAGGTTAAAGTTTGTAATAATTCGAGAGAACCTTATTACATTGCATAATCTTAGGATTAATGTGATTAAACTATTTCAGTGTAGAAATATTACTGTTACCTCACATTAATCTGTTTTTCTGCCTAATAAATTTACTAAGTGGTTGACATAGACATATGTTATACTTAATAATTTAATAAGTTGAATTCTTAGGCGATTCCTGAAAATATAACCTTAAAGTCGTAACAGACATAGACATATGCAGACAAGAGATTAAACTTCGGACTTTGAGAGAAGCCAAAGTACTCGTAACTAAAATAGGATTAATAAATACCAAGTTGCCATGGAATTTTTTGTAACATCATTAGTAGTATTTAAATATTTCTAAGTTAGAAAGGAGAATTATTCTGACACATGCATGATATTGTGATTTCTATGAAAGACTTGCATACTCATTCCTTCATTTATTTAATTTAATTTTAAGTATATTTAGGTTAGTTTAATTTAATCAAACCCATCACTTAAATTTATTTTCATCACCAACCAATTTGCTAATAATTAATTTTGCAATACTTGGTTCACATGGTCAATCTCTGTGGAGAGAATACTCAATATACTTATCACTTTATTACTTATTAACGATTATGTATACTTACACATCATTCGAATCATCTTGAGATAGTTATGTAACTTAAATTATATATAAATTGTAAGCTTTGATAGTCACACAATTATGATATTCAATACAATACTCATGAGTTCTATCTCTCAAATATTTCTTTTTTGTTGTATTCTCAGTAGCTAAATAGGCTACTTTGGCTTAATGTTAACACCATAAGCTCACATTACAATCATCTTGTAATATAATGTGTAATTTTATTATGGCCTCTTTTTAAAGTAATCTAAGATTCAGGACGAAATTTGAATTTTAGGATAAAATTACCCTCTCCTTTTATTGTATTTATCATTATAATTCTTTTTATTATATTTTAAATAAAAAGTTGTTCCTTGTTAGCAAGATTTGATGGTCTTCTCCCTTTCCTTTTGGTTTTTCACTTTTAATTCAAGTTCCATTTCTTTCTCTTGTAGTTTCTCCAATTTATTATCTAATGCCTGCTCTCATTTAAAAATATTTTCTTGCATGTGTTTTACTTCGGCTTCCTTCTTCTAAACTTTAATGACCTTGCTTTTCACATCTGCATCTGAGGATTTTCTCTTTTCATCAATTTCTAGATCAAATTCAGGCTTCTCTTCTGAAGCTTGGTTTGTCAGTAAATACAAAACAAAACCAAAAAAAGAAAAAATGTCAAAGACTAGATCCTATTGATACCTAGCCCGCCAAGAAAATCATATATAACTCCCAAGTAAAAGACCAGATGGAGAAAAAAAAATGAACATAAAGGAGAGCATTAGTAGGCCAGTATGGGCCTAACTCAATCAACCTCAATCAATAGTCTCACCCTCTTTGGGCCTAACTCCCGATACTGCAAAACATAGGCCAGTATGGCTTGCAAATAATACAGCCCAAATCCCCTTTGTGAAATCTGTAACTTTAGGCAGTTTGGGATTTGAGAATCATTGATTTCTTCAAGGGTTCGTTGAAGCTTGTAATCATGCCTTTAAAAACACACACAACAAGAGAAAAAAAAATAAAAACACATTTGCTTTTAATTTAAATGCTTCCATTTTGTATTTTTATTTTCCATTTATGATCTTTGAAGTTTGGTTGGCTGTGTTATGAAAGTAACTAAAGAAGGATTTGCCCAATGGTTGAATTTATTTGTCCTTTCTGGGAAAATTATCAAGTTACTTTTTTTTATAGAAAAACTTAATGGCTTTGTAATATTTTTTTTAAAATAATAATAATATTTTAAAAATACATTATTTTTATTTTATTTTCATATTGGTATATGTATGCGTGCACGACTACATACCATTAAATCGGATTGAAAGGCAAGTTTTATAAATTAAAAAAAAAAAAGGAAAAACAAAGGGAGTTTTCTCTATCAAATTTGTTATATACTTATTAGCCAAGTTATGTTAATAAATGGCGAATGTAACGTTAGTACTAACCGTACCGAATGCTACTGCTAACCAAATACTTCCACTTCAATGACTTTAACGAGCCCACAAGTTTTGAAAATTTTTAAAATTTTAGGTTTAGAGTTTTATTTTGATTAATTAATTACATGAAAATTAAGTTCAACCATATGTGGAATTCAAAAGTTGATGGATAAAAGGGATTTGTAAAATGTTGAAATTGGTAATAGGATTAGGGCATAAAGTTAGTAGCTAAATAAGGAATGGAAAAGGAGGAGGAGCATGAGATTTTGTAAGTTAGTAAGGGGGTTTCACTTTGCATGTGACGTTGCTTTCATTTCATGATAAAAGAAAATATTTACAAAATGAAAAAGAAAAGAAAAAGTGAAAGAATATACACCAGCTTTTGTCTGGGGTTTTTTTCTTCATGCTTCCTTTTCTTTTATTTCTTAATATTCTTTTTCTTTTTTATCGAAAAGATAAATTCATTCAACATTGTAAAATTACAAGTTTAGTACGAAATGAATAATACCAGAGTGGTGAATATGTGCCAATTGCACTTCTTTCTTGGCCTCCCGCCACTTCTATAAACAAAGTTCAAACAAATGCTACCGGTGCTTGTTGTTTGAGTGACGATATCCCCCACGACCCAAGATTTACGAACCTTTCCTTTTTAACATTTGGATAGCTCGAAAGCAGTCAGATTCGACAATGATATTTCCCCAACCATGACGATTAATCAAAGAGGAACCAAGCCTTATCGCTAAATCTTCATTACAAACGCATTTGACAAACGTGTTTGAACATTGATTCCATCAATGACGTCTCCATTGCTATTCCTAGCCACTATTTCCAGGCCTGCCGAATTAGAGTGAGACAAGAACGACGCATCACAGTTGATCTTGATAAAGTGAGGGGGAGGGGGAGACCACAGCGTATCAACAATGACAGGTGACCTTATGAGAGGGGGCATAAGGGCTAAAACTTCCAAGCTCGGATGCCAAACTTGCACAGGGTTTTCTTTCATACCTTTAAAAAAGACGAATGTTATGAGAAATCCATATGGTCCAACATAATCAGGCCACAAGACTTAGTCCAGAAAAAGAACCAAATTCAGGAATGCTTCAGTTAATTTCCTCCCACCATTTAGCAAAAGACAAAACCTGTTGTGGATGGCGAAAAGGCTTCCCAAAAAACTTTAGCAATCAGACAAAAGAACAGAATATATTCGATGGATTCAAGTTCCGCACCATAACGAGAAGCCCTCCATATGAAATTCTTGATACTCTAGACTGGTGTCCTTTGAAAAGATTTTCATTAGATAAGAGCGAACTATGACAAGCCCTCCATATGAAATTCTTAATTTTTGGCGGAGTTTTCAGGTTCCAAACCATAGATCAATCAAGGTTATTTTAACAGTCCGTTTTTTAGTGATTCCAAAAACAGCAATTCTGGGGCCCCATTTTCGACGAACGAACTCTTAAATATATAGGTTAGTATAATTTTTTTAATTTTGGTCCCTTAATTTTGTCAATCGGGTAGTTAATTAAGGTGCAAGGACTAAATTGTAAAAGTGGTAAAAATTAATCGCTATAGATTTTTAATTAGCTAAAGGACTTATTAAGCAATTGAGCTAAGGTCTAAATGGAAAATAAGCCATTTTAAAATTATAGTAGACGGTTGGTAGGATGTTTTAGTTAAAGTAATATTAAAAATTGTAATTAATATAAATTATAAAATAAACAAATATGTAATGGTGGATGGAAAGAGAAAACATTGTTCATCTTCATCTCTTCCACCGAAATCACCATTTGAGAAAATCTCTCAAAGGCTTGAAGCTTTTGGCTCTTAATTAGGTATTTCAATCTAGTCATTTTCTTGTAATTTCTATGTTTTTAAGGTCTCAAGAGCTTGATTTAGCTAACTCGTGTACCAATTTATAAAACTTTTAAAGTTTCCAAAAGTTTCCATGTTGAATACTTGATGAGATTGGTGTTATTTTGTTAGATTTTAAGCTTAGAAGTGAAAAAAAACTAGTTTGTAAAGTTTAATTGCTAGTTTTTTAACATAAGGACTAAAGTGTAAATATTTCAAAATTGGTATGAAATTTATGTAATTATGGACATTATAGAACCTTATAAGGATGTAATTGAGATATGTTTCAAAATCAAGGCTCAAATTGGAAAGTTATGGTAATTTAGATTTTAGGGACCAAATTGAATAAAATGTAAAGCTTTAGAAATCATTCAAAATGTGAAACTGAACTGTCATCTGCAGATAATAGGATATTATAAGGTATTTGGAATTGATAAATTGAAATGATCTATTGTATAGATTAGGATTTGAATCAATCGGAGGATAATCGAGAAAAAGGCAAAATTGCGGCTTAGTCCTCGACGTCTTGTTTGTTGTTGCTTTTTCTAGGTAAATTAATATGAAACTTACTATGTTATTTGTGTTATATTTGGATTATATTATAATGTCTATTAGTTTAGGCTAATTGTAATTTGATAATGTTGGCATCTAAAGGACTAAATCATAAAGTATGGAAAATATGGTTATTATGAATAGATGCAATGTATTTAATGAATGTGAAATTTTTATATGATTGAATGATATGTATATGATGATTTTACAATGTTTGAAATGATACAGAAGCGATAACAATGCCCGTGTGAACTTAGTAAAAAATTAAGATACAAATGGCATGCCATTAGGGTTCAAAAAAGAAATAGGGCATTTGATAAGGGATTTATTTAATGATGGCTTGAGATCCAAAATGTGTTGCGGATGCTCTGAAGCTTGTGTGAGTAACATCGAATATGTCAGCTTGTGTGAGCAACCCTAGTTTGAAGCTTGTCTGAGCAGCCCAAATATGTCAGCTTATTGAGCAAATTAGTCTCATGTATCCAAATTCAATGTACTATAGTTCTTCGGGAAAAAATAGAAATGAAAACATACTAAATATTGTTATGTTTGATATGAATTTATGTGAGTGAAATTACACATGTTTGAAATTTGAATATGATTTAATTTGTATATGTTATAAGGTGGAATGTGATATCTATACGGTTGAGATATAAGTTCATGTTATACAAATGAATTAACCTATTTTATGTATTTGTTGATTTGCATATAAGTGTATAAGATGCCAAAGGGATTCCATGCTTAATTCCAATGTATTTTAATTGCCTAATTTTTGATATGTTAAGGTAAGTTAAGTAAATTTCGTATGGACTTACGAAGCATACATTATGCTTACCTGTTACTTTTCCTTTTCCCTGTAGATTGTTGATTCGCAGAACCTGTCGATCAGGTCAACTCAAAGACCACACTATCCTACCATAGACTCGATAATCTTTTATTTGTTTTCGGGATCGGTTATGTGGCATGTACATAGGTGTTGTTTTGTTAACTAAAATGATAGACTTGGTTTGAATTTGACTAATCTTGTTGTTGTAAAAGTTATGCCAATTTGAGTATGTGAATTGATATTAGGTTATGATGTGTGAATGAAAACTATAATTGCATAATTGAGTATGATATGGTATTGTATTGGATGACATTGAATGACTTATAGGCATGGTGGTATAATTTGGGCTTAAATAGGTGAGATTGGTATGTTTTGTAATGAAATTGTGTCAAGTTTTGGCATATTGAAGTTTTGGCTTAAATAGGTGTGAATGCCATCTGATTGCTAGTCAATGTTAGCATGAATGAAGTTTTTTGTAGAGTTTGTGATGTTAACCACACAATCCATCTTCCATCAAAGAGCCAGGCTACCAGATAGGCCTAAGGGATCAACATAGAAACCTTCAATGAAACCCATTCTATTTCGAATTCTTTCTAATTTCTCTTGTTTTTGCTTAGTTTCCATAAGAAAAACAATGGATGGATTGTGTTTCCTAACTAAACGATTGATGGCTCTAACCGTAGCCGATTGCCCGAGACCTTGGCAATTCCATGAAAGTATGTTCATAGTCGAACAAATAAACAACCTACAATTAATGTTGAGCACCTAGTGTGCCTTGGAGAACCAGAAAACCAAAAAACAAAGCCAAGAATAGGGAAAACCCAAAGAACCTTCATAGCCAAACTAGAAAAGTCAATAGCCCGCAACAAGAAAATCACACTAGTAACAGACAAATTGGACAAAAGTCAAACCTGAAGCTTGATTTGTTCGCAACTTGAAGCTAGGAAACCTATCAAAAAGACGAAGAGAGGTCAACAAAATCTCGTTGATGAGTGCCGACTAAAAAGGAAAACTCTTAAATCAATTCCTAGGAAATCGATTTTCCTAAATTATCAATCATGTTCTTTTTACATCCCTAAATTATCGATGTTATATCAATCATATACTTAAATTATTGAAATTGTTACTTTAACCATTAAATGACATGTAAAATCTTATGTGACGTAATATAAAATAAAAATTTTAAAGAAAAATAAATGTTGCCACATAACTTTTAAAACAGAAAAACTAAAAATAAAGTAAAATAAAAAAAAATAAAGAGTGAAAGATTGATTTTGTAAAAGCTTCGAAATCTCAAACCAAAATTTCTACCACATCCATTTTTTACAATATTCATTTTACTTTAAATTTTTTATTTTAAACTATATCACATAAGATCTAGCATATCATTTAACAATTAAATTACTGATTTTAGTAATAGAAGGACCTTACTAATATAACATTGATAATTCAAAAATATAACTAGAATATTTTAAAGTTTGAAATCCAAATTAAAATTAGAGTTATAGTTTAAAAATATTCGGAACAATTAACTCTATAATTCCTATTATCTCATCTTTTGGCAAATGGCCAAATACAAGGATATATTTTGCCTCTTCAAAGTGGATATATATATATATAAGGCCAAGTAAAAGCATATAATTTGCCTCTTGAAGGTGGAAATATCCCACTTCAATACAAAAATTAAAGCCAAAACTATGAGGATGATGAGAAGCATAATTGAGGTTTGAATAGTGGCTTTTTGTTTCATTGTTCATGTTTTTCTTTTTTTATAAAATTCATGTTCTTGTTTTATAAACAATGGGAGAATAGTTTACAAGCTAGATTCTTCCAAAACTTTTTTTTTTTTTTTTGTGATTTTAAAAACTTTAGATTGAAAATGTCAATATAAATAACTTAAATTTATCCTTTCTTTTATATAATGCATTAATCAAGACTCAAATTTCTTTCTTTAATCTTTTGCAATTATTCCTTAATGTGTAAATGGCCCCGAAATGCAAAGCAAGAGGCCGACCAGGCTAAGTAGGTGAAGTAATTGTGTCAAATAAAAAGAATTGTAAATGCCCCCCCCCCCCTTAAAATATTGGCTTCTTGTCCACAAAAGTTAGCCTTTGGAACATTAGTTTAAGGTTAAAATAATTATTCAATAAAATAAATTTTATAAAGTCTTATGTTATTTATTAGTTTATTTAAGAATCATAAATTGCAAATAAAGTTTTGGCATTGTCGGTTTAAGGCGAAGATTCTAGGTGTTTGAATACTTAGGTTCAAGTTTCATTATGTGTAATTGTAGTGTATGAATCTCTAGTTTCATCATATACATATGATATGTATAAGTTTAGTCAGGATTATTTTGTCTATTGTACTTTATACTAATTTGATTCTACATTATAGTTACTCGAAAATGTATTTGTACTTATAAACACACTCTACTTATAATAGTTTGAATTATGCAAGTTTAAATTCAAATTAAATTATGTAACTAGCATTATTTATTTGAGTTAATTTAAAATTTTGGCAAATTCAAATAACTTAAACTATTTAAGTTCAATTTTAAATTTTAATTATTTCAAATGAAGTCACTCTTAAGAAGTGTTCGTGGCTTAGGTTAAGGTCAAGCTTAAGTCAAGTTATATTTTGACAAATTTAAATGTTTGTTTAAAAACATTTATCTTTATATTAAAATGTATATTTTTTTATAATTAAATTTAAATAAGAAGTTTATTATTAAATATGAATTTAAGCTAAGCTTAATTGTTCTAAGGCTTATTATTAAATGAATTTTAAATAAAATGATAACTTGAATAAATTAATTTTTGTTACCTTCAATATTTTTATTCAATCATTTTCATTTAAAATAATAAAAAATTAATTAATGATAAGTATATTTTAATTATTATTAAATTAAATTACAAGTTGCATCATATTATAATATAAGCACATGTTATAGAGGTTTTGAATATGATGAATAGATGTTGTGAATTTATTGATTGATTAGGTTGGATATTTATACACAAATAAAAGTTAATGAATCTCAACAAAAAGAACCTACTAAATAAAAGACTTACTCAAAGCAAAACCTAAAGATTAATTCAAAAACAAAGTTTATCCGGTAATTAAAAATCGAGTCACTAGTAAATCAATGACAAATCACCCTAATATGGCCCCCTCAAGTTTGGGGTTAAATTTCAGCACCTAACTTGGAAGGATAATGGTGAAAAGGTGCCTTAGGAAGCTTCTTGACGAGTATATCAACAACTTAATCAACGACATTAACATGATGAACATCAAGTTCTTTAGGACCAACATAACAGTAAACAAAGTGAACATAAACTTCTAAAAGCATGATATTGACAATGTAAAGTGGCATCCAAATTGTCACAAAATATTTTAGATGAATTCAAAAGAGGTATCCTAAACTCTCTAAAAAGATGTTTGACCTAAAGATTTTCGGACATAACAAGTACAAGAGTAAGGTACTTAGCTTTGGTTGAAAATCGTGCAATAATAACTTGTTTTTTTATGCCTAATTGATGGTATTGAGATCATAAAATAGAATATATCTTGATGTGGATAAACCATCATTGAGGTCACCAGCCCAATGGCACCATTAGAGTCACAACAATCAAATATTTGAATACCAAGATTTTATGTTTGTTGCAATTAATATAACAATCATTAAACTATTCTCTAGTGTGATTCAGATGAATTGTGCATAAATTATGATACTTAATTAATAAAGTAATAAACTAGTTCCATTACTTAAGACCAAATTTTCTAAATGACTTATAGGGGTTTGAACACCTTTACTCTCATACATGTTTGTCTTACAAACATATTTGGTTTGATATAATTCAACAAGATCTTTAATAAAAAATTTTGCAAACAAAAATGAAATGAGATTTTTTATGACTTGTTATAACAATGTCATTTACATAAACCAAGTAGATGTAATTTCCATTGATGTATTTGATCAATAAAGAGTCATTTAAAAAGAGTGTTGAAACCCATTTGTATGACAACTTTGGTGATTTTTTCTACCATTTGCAGTATATTAAAAATATAAAAAAAGGTACTATTTTATGACCAAAATTTCCAATGCAATAAACGAAATTAAAGCTTGAAAAGAAATAAATTAGAGAATTAAAAAAAAAAAAAAAGAACCTTAAAAAGAAAAAGGAAAAAAGAAGAAGAGGGAAATGGTTTTGGCAGCGAAAATTATTCAGTATTATAAACCAAAGAAAGAAGACATTATTTTATGAAGAGCTTAAAAGATTAAAAAGAAAAAATTAAATGAATATGTTTGGCTATTGTAATGTTGTTTGAATCGAATTAGATTGCCTGGTCACATTAGAAATTAGTTGAGGGATCAATTTAAAAAGTGGTTTTAAATTAATTAGATTAAGAATCGATATGAATCAATTAAACCAACTAAAATACTGGTTAAATTAACAATTAAACTCGGTTTTTTTTTAAATTTTTATTTTTTAAAAAAAATTAATAATCTGACTGATTTGATCATCGATCCAATTTAAAAACCATTAGTCATTGAGCCTAGGTAATTGCGTGCAAGGTGCATGAGCATTGCCAAAATTTCGATAGAAGAACCCCGGATGTACGGTCTACATGTACATGGCACTGCATATCATTAATAATACGAGTTTATCTAAATACCACCTTAATTTGAAGTTCAAATCGTAAAATAAATGAATATATCAGTAATTATAAAAATATATATAATTATAAGTTTATTATTTTAACTTTCGAAATGATAACCCTGCTCAAATTTAATTTTTCGATTTTCTTTTCTCTGCATTATTTTCAGTCTTAAGCCTTGTGCTGTGGGGATTTTAATTTTGGTTTTGGATTTGGACTTTTAGTTTAGAAAGCCTAAGTATGGAGGAGTGATGTTATGTGCTCTATTGCAAAACTCAACCATTGAGATATTTTGATGTCAACCTCCCGGAATATTTATTTATAAATTTTTAGATATTTTCTCAGGGTTTTGAGAACGTGACACATCATCACTTTTTAACGGTGTTAAAAAAGAGATTAATTATTTACGAAATCTAAAGTAAAGTTAATATATAATTGAATTAATTATAAAAATATAGAATATATTCAATATTAAGAATTCAGTGTGTAATTAAATATCCATTATTTTATGATTAAAATGAATAGAAAAATATAAAATACATTAAATAAATAATAACAATCATATAATTATATTTTATTTAAATTTTGGTTAAAAAATATATGTGAGGGGATTTTATAGAATTTAATTTTTTGAATATAGTAAATATATTTTAGGCTAAAATTTGGAGTAAGTGTGTTTTTGTGAAAAGTAATAATGAATTTTGTTATATAAAATAATTTTAAAAAAGCTAATAAAATTAAAAGGCGGCTTTCAAGGTTCTTATTATGCTATTATTATGATTACTATAAGAATCATTTTCGGTACAATTATTATAAGAATCATTACAGCCACCTTTCACTCTCCTATTTTTGTATTCCTAAAAGGAAAACCCAAGTGTTTGTTGTACACCCTGTTCCTTTTGGGAGATGGACTACCCTCAATATCACCTTTCTTTTTCTTAATCCAAACTTTCTCTTGGGATTTTATTTATATTTTTTTTAGTTATGTATATATTTATGAATTTTATTATATTCATATTTATCGAAAAATGGGTAAATTAGTCATTATCGTTAGATCAAAGAGCAATTTGGTCATTCTGTTAAAAATTTCATCTTTTTTACTGTTAAAAATTGGTCATTATACGTCAACATGAGGTACACGTAATATGTCACATGTCACTATTTGGTTATTTCATCAAACACGTCAGTTTTTAACCTACAAATTGATAAAATTTTTAACAGAAATGCTCAATTTGTTCTGTAATTTAATGTAAAGGGAGTAATATACCTTTTTTTAAGTGTAAAAAGTAAAATGCAATCTAATTTCTACTACAAATACCTCAATGATACTTTTATCGCTTATGATATTATATTTTCGAGAGATCCTTTCTTTTTTTCTCGCCTTTATTTATCATAATCTGATTTCTCTTATTGTCTTTATTACAATGCCCTTAGACAAATTTAAGCATCAAAAAGTGCCTCTTAACTAAATATACATATTTCAATTTTATTTCCAACATTGCACTTTATAATTAAAACCACATATTCATTTAATATAATAATTTAGCATGAACCAATATTGATTTTTTCTTGTTCTGTTTCTACGATATTTATGTTTTATTTGGATGGTTTATGCAATCCAACTTTGCTTATTTTCATGAAAAATATATAAAAGAATATAAATAAATAAAAGAATGCAGTTGTTCCCTTAACTAACAAGTATAATCATCATGAATCCAGTCCATCATTTCATAACTAAAATGGGCTTAATTTAAATACCTATCATTATTGCTCAACATTTGTGTTTTCTACATGCACCATTGATTATTTTATTACAAGTAGTTCCCTCTAATTTTATTTTATTTTTATGAGTTAAATTAAACTTTCTATTCAATTTAAATGTTTATTTCATACTAAATTATTTTATAATGGTATCATCTATAAAATTAAATTCGAGTATGGGTTAGACTGATTTGAAAAAAAATAATAACGGCATAATCTATGAACACTTTTAATTTAAAGAGCTTCATATTATATAGAGTTTAAGAAAATATTTTTTTTCACTTTAGTAGGGTTAACATGCATTTAGCGAAAACAAACAATTTCCTTTTCCTTTTTTTTTTTTTTATTTTTTCTTTCAATTCATTGTTTAATTTCTTCTTTGCTTCCAAAATATGATTTTGATATGTTATTTTCTCTTTTCTTTTCTTCTTTACTGAGTTTTTAATTTGTTGCAATGATGGGTTTTTGAGCCATTTTTAGGGAAAACAATGTAAAATTAGCAAGTAGTAGGTTATGCAATTCTGATTTTCCTCCAATAACTAAGGAGTGAAGTGGAATCAAGGTAAAATATGAAGGTACCCTTTCAGAGCTGATATTGAACTTTCCTATTGATAAGCTTTGAGGTAATGAAGGGATGGATGATGTGACGACTACGGATCTACAAAAGTCCATTACCATGGAAGGTAAACCTAATAATTGGAAATCATTGTTTTCTCTTAATGCTAGTCAAACTATACAATTCTTTCCTTTTGAAGAAAAAATGGGGAATTTGAAATGAGGCCCCTTAAAAAAGTGGCTGATGAAGGATTTGCTCAATGGTAGAATGCCACTGTTTGTCAATTTTTGGGAAAGGCTCCCCACCTTAGTCATTTTTAAACATTGGCTAATTTGCAACGAGGCAAGGAAGACAACGTTGAAATTAAGTTAGCTGGGAAAACCTTTACTTGATTTTTACTCCCAACTCAAAGAACTAGGGTCTAGGTGTTACAAGTAGGGCTATGGCACATTCAACATATGATTGTTGCTTTGGAAATGTGGGAACCAAGGTTAAATTCTTTAAAATTTGATATGCATAAGACCCCTATTTGTATTAGGATGTTTACTATCCTACTTAAAATTTATTCTTAGAAGGGTCTAAGCTACCTTGTTAATGCAATAAAAGGGCCTTTGTATACTGATAAAGATATAATTTGAGAAAAAGCTAGATTAGGCTAAAATTTGTATTGAAGTGGATGTTAATACAATGATCCTAAGTAATATTGAATTAAAGCTACGTGAGGGAGTCTTTATTGATATCTCTTTTGATGTTACATATATGCTAACAAAGTGTGAACACTGGAGGACCTATGGGCATCATGTGAAAAATGTCCTAGCAAGCCTATGCCTATTAAGAAATGGGCTCCTAAAATTATTGTAGAGGTACTTGAAGTAGTCATTCTTACACCAGTACAGGACCAAGTTGTACAAAAAAGAGAGCTAAAAGAATAAGTGGATGAACCAATCAAGAATAATGAGAAGAGATCTATCAAAGATAAAGAGAAATAAAAAAAAAAGTTGTTTGAAAGTGCCTACAAATTTAATCTTCTTAATGTTATTATGGAAAAGATGGCAAAATCTTATTCACCAACAAAGAAGAGGATGGCTACTAGTTGAGTTACTTACTTGAGGGTATAATTAAAGTTAAAAGGAAAAGGAAGGAATCATAGGCAAGGTAAAGCATCTCGAAATGCTTAAAGGGGTAAGAAATCTCCCTCTAAATGAATATACTAGTTTGGAATACAAGGGGATCCAATAACCCCTTTAATCAAAGTAAGGCTCTTAGGAAAGTTAATAGATTAGTGATCCATTTTTTATGCATTTTGAAGCTTGAATAAGGTACATTACTGTTTCATTAGTGCTAGAGAGGAAGTTTGTGTTGGATCTGATGCCCTAAGTATAGTATTTTTGTCTATGTACACTTGTATTTTTTTGAACAGATTGGTTTAATACATTAATTCATGAATTGCATTAATACCCTTTATATTTTGTCCTCACGTGGTTTTTGTAGGTAAAACAAAATAAAAGCAAATATTAGCTCACTGGTTGTCTAATGTTTAACTAATACTAAACGGTATTACGTGGTCGGATTGTAATACGAAAAGACATTTTATATTAGTAGGCAAACCTAAACATGTCCTTAATCTAATCAGAATGAGCAAACTGATTAAAAGATTAATATGTCGTCTATCAAGTCCAATTGGAAATATGCTTTGTCTTGGGCATCGGAGTGGATAACTCCCAGAAGATAGAGACATAGATATAATTGATTGGACTGATAATACATCGGATAGGACCCAAGAAGGATAGATCCTAAATCCATTTGTGGACTTATTGACTTGTGACCTTCATAGTGTGGCATACCTTAATCCTAAGTGGATAATGGAATATGTATGTGTGATTCGTATACTTTGATGTAAGTAAGAGCCTGATTTCAAATAAATAAGGAACCAAAAGTCGGTACATTGGGTATACAACTTATACATTATGTAGCATCATTCACAATAGAGGAATTCATAGCCCAAGACATGCGTAAATGATATCCTCTCATTGGCATTGCATGATAGATGAAAAGTAAACATGGTCACGAGTTGTTTTTCTTTTTGATAAATAACTTAATTACTATATGATAGTAATTGACTTTTCATGAAGGAATATTTAATTGTTACCACGAGATAAAATAGGATCATATTGGGAAAACAAATTTTTCACAAAGAGATTAAAGATATCCTATGAAGGTAACACACTTATGAAAAGGTCATTGAACAAGGACTAATCGAGTAGCTTTCGTAATTGTATGTTATGAGGGAGAGCTCAATCACGATACTATAGTAGAATGACTTCATGACGAAATGAGTTTATAATTAATAGGCGAAAAGCTGAAACTTAATTATAAATCATTTAAGCCCTAATTATATATGTCCAATCGGTCCCTCCGCTAACTTGTTGAAATCAAAAATGAATTGCATATTGAATCAAATGAATGGAAATGAATAGAAATGATAAAGTTAGAGAAATGTGTTACATTTGGAAATGGATGTGGTTTCTCAGTAAGTAAGGAAATGACTTGAGAATTAATTTAAGTTTTTCGAATTATTGTTTAATTAAATAATTGAAGTTCAAAAATGGAATTATATTAATTGCTCATTGTGAATCTGTTTAAAGTAGAAATTAAATATATGTTCTCATAGATTCTTTTATGGTAAAGTTCTCATGATATTAAATGGACTGAGAAAATTATTTAATTGGAACATTTAATTAATTTAATAAATAATGTCTATTTTGAGAAATAGAAAAACATGTAATGAGTTCGATTAAATAATAAAATGTTAGGTTAAAAGTCCAATAAGCACATATAATTGAACCCAATACAATAGAGGTCTGAATCCCCATCATAATATGTATAAGGGGAAGCACACCCTATTAGTTGCCCCTCTCTCCTAGTTTAACTAGGGGATTGGTTTTTCTCTATTAAATAGGAATTAAATGCATTCTACTAATTTAACTAGGGTTTCACTTCCTCTCCTTATAAATAGATGGCTAAGGTAAAGCTAAAAACACAATAAGTTATAGACAACTTTTGTGATCTTGTTATTCTACCCGAAAATAGTGAGAATTTATTTCTAAGTATAAATTCTATTTTTCGGGAATAACAATTCTATCAATTTCTATAAGAGAGTGATTTACTTTGTTACTGAAAGTAATATATATATTTTTCTAGTTCTATGTTCGATTCAAAATTGTTCGAGCTCACACTTAAAGTAACTCGTAGTATGAAAATAACGAAGAAGGTCATTTGGTTGAAATTTGAAAACGACAAGGATCCGCCTCGCTCAAAGAACAGGTATATTTCAGGAAAATTTTATTTCTATAAATTTCAAAAAAATTTATCGAACCAGATTTTTTACAACAGTTTGCTAGTTGGAACATTCTTCACAATTATATTCATGCAACTATGGTAGAATTTAGATCTTATGGAGAGAGAATTGGCAAGTGGATGAGTTTGAGGCTATTAATCAGGTTCTCTCTTGTTCTTAACATGTTAATGGGAAGTATTTGGTTCGTTCTGTTGTGTATGAGAGTAATTGTAGCCATGAAAGAAGACCTTCTAAAATAACTAACAAATGCTCGAGTCTACTGTTAGGTGTAAAACTTAGATCATTATAGGGGATTTTAATGTGATATGCCATCGAAGGAAAGCTTAGACTTTAACAAGTCTCAAGTCATCACCACATATATGGGGCAATTCCTTGACTATCTAAAAAGCTTAAAGATAATAAAGCACCTTTTTATTGTCCCTCTCTTTACCCAGTGCAACACGAGAGAAGACAATCCCCCTTTCAAGAAAATTAGACAGGGTTTTAATAAATTATGCTAGGCTTAGCAATTTCTCTAATTCCACTGTAGAGTTTTCTTGCTTCAGATGTTTCGGAAAATGCTTTAGGATTTTTCAAAATCAAAGCAATTAGATTTAATCATTTGAAGCCCTTTAAGTTTTTTAGCTTATAGTGCGACCATCTGGAATATAGTAGTGTTGTGGAGGAAGCTTAGAAGGCTCTATAATATTATATTTCTATTAAAAAAACTCTTCAAAAAATAAAGAGATTAAAAGGAATTTTGAAGGTGTTAAACATGGTCCACTTTCGTAAAATCTAATAGAATTGTTGAAAATGTATAGAATATTCAAACCTTAATGCTATGTCAACCTAATGGTGGTTGCAAAGTTGTATGCCTTGATGGCTGGTGAAGAAAAAAAATTTCAAACAAAAGTCTAGGGTGCAATAAGTTAGAGATGGGATCAAAATATTACTTTTTCTGTAAATATGTCCCAATGAAAAAAAAAGACACTCATTATAGATGCTCTATGATGGTGAGGGAAAAATTAGAGACCTTTGAACAAATCACAAAATAGATGATTGGTTTCTTGAGGCAAACTTTGAGATTAGTGGACTCTAATATTAGCAGTATACCAAATGAGTTAACGAGGGATTTGTTGTAAGCATCAATGGTTGAGGATATGAAAGCTTTATTAGAAGCTGCTGCTACAATCCAGAAGATTAAAAATAGATTTAATCTCCAAATATAAAATGTCTTGTGGATGAAGTTCTATAATCTTGCAAGTCATTTTGTGTGATGTTATTGAACATAAATGTTAAACTTAGACAAGTACTAATAAAACTTGAAAGTGCTTATCCCTCTAATTTATTTTATTTTTATGAGTTAAATTAAAGGGTCTATTCAATTTAAATGTTTATTTCATAATAAATTATTTTATAATGGTATCATCTATAAAATTAAATTCGAGTATAGGTTGGACATAACTTTTAAAAAAATAGCAGCACAGTCTATGAACACTTTTAATTTAAAGAGCTTCATATTATATAGAGTTTAAGAAAACATAAAATTTTTTCACTTTAGTAGGGTTAACATGCACTTATGGTAAACTAACAATTTCCTTTTCTTTTTCTCAATTTTTTCTTTCAATTCATTGCATAATTTCTTCTTTGCTTCCAAAATATGATTTTGATATGTTATTCTTCTGTTTCTTTTCTTCTTTACTGAGTTTTAATTTGTTGCAATGATGGATTTTTGAGTCATTTTTAAGGAAAACAATGTAAAATTAGCAAGTAGTAGGTTATGTAATTCTGATTTTCCTCCAACAACTAAGGAGTGAAATGGAATCAAGGTAAAATATGAAGGTACCCTTTCAGAGGTGATATTGAACTTTCTTATTGATAAGCTTTGAGGTGATGAAGGGACGGATGATGTGACAACTATGGATCTACAAAAGTCTTTTACCATGGAAGGTAAACCTAATAATTGGAAATTATTGTTTTCTCTAAATGCTAGTTAAACTATACAATTCTTTCCTTTTGAAGAAAATAATGGGGAATTTGTAATTAAGCCCCTTAAAGAAGTGGCTGGTGAAGGATCTGCTCAATGGTAGAATGCCATTGTTTGTCAATTTTTGAGAAAGGCTCCCTGCCTTAGTCATTTTGAAAAATAGGCTAATTTGCAACGGGGCAAAAAGGAAAATGTTAAAATTAAGTTAACTGGGAAAACCATTACTTGATTTTTACTCCCAACTCAAAGAATTAGGGTCTAAGTGTTACAAGTTGGGTTATGGCACATTCAACATATGGTTATTGCTTTGGAAATGTGGGAAATAATGTTAAATTCTTTAAATTTTGATATGCATAAGACCCCTATTTGTATTAGGATGGTTAATATCCCGCTTAAAATTTATTCTTAGAAGGGTCTAAGCTACCTTGTTAATGCAACAAAAGGGCCTTTGTATACTGATAAAGAAATAGTTTGAGGCAAAAGCTAGATTAGGCTAAAATTTGTATTGAAGTGGATGTTAATACAATGATCCTAAGTAATATTGAATTGAAGCTACGAGAGGGAATCTTTACTGATATCTCTTTTTGATGTTACATAAATGCCAACAAAGTGTGAGCACTATAGGACCTTTGGGTATCGTGCGAAAAATGTCCAAGCAAGCCTATGCCTATTAAGAAATGGGCTCCTAAAATTGTTGTAAAGGTACCTGAAGTAGTCATTCTTGCACCAGTACAAGACCAAGAGAAAGCTAAAAGAAGAAGTGGAAGAACCAATCAGGAATAATGAGAAGAGATTTATCAAAGATAAAGAGAAATAAAAAAATGTATTGGAAAGCACCTACAAATTTGATCTTCTTAATGTTATTACGGAAAAGGGAGAAAAATCTTATTCACCAATAAAGAAGAGAATGGTTACTAGTTGAGTTACTTACTTGAGGGTATAATTAAAGTTAAAAGAAAAAGAGAGGAACCATGGGCAAGGTAAAGCATCTCAGAATACTTAAAGGGGTAGGAAATCTCCCTCTAAATGAATATACTAGATTGGAATACAAGGGGATCCAATAACCCCTAAAATCAAAGTAAGGCTCTTAGGAAAGTTAATAGATTAGTGATATATTTTTTATGCATTTTGAAGCTAGAATAAGGTACATTAATGTTTCATTAGTGCTAGAGAGGAAGTTTGTGTTGGATTTGGTGCCCTAAGTGTAGTATTTTCATCTATGTACACTTGTATTTTTTTTGAACAAATTGGTTTAATAAAATTATTCATGAATTACATTAATACCCTTTGTATATTGTCCTCACATGGCTTTTGTAGGTAAAACAAAATAGAAGCAAATATTAGCTCACTGGTTGTCTAATGTTTCACTAATACTGATCAGTAAGACAATTTATATTAGTCTATCAAGTCCAATTGGAAAGATGCTTTATCTTGGGCATCAGAACAAATGACTCTCAAAAGATAGAGACATAGATATGATTGATTGGACTAATAGTACATCGGATAGGACCCAAAAAGAATAAATCCTGAATCCATTTGTAGACTTATTCACTTGTGACATTCATAGTGTGACATACCTTCATTCTAAGTGGATGATGAAATATATATGTGTGACTCGTATACTTTGATGTAAGTAAAAGCCTGAATTCAAATAAATAAGGAATTGAAAGTTGGTACATTGGGTATACGACTTCTACAGTATGTAACATTATTCACCATAGAGGAATTTATAGCCCAAGATGTGCGTAAATGATATCCTCTCATTGGCATTACATGATAGATGAAAAGTAAATGTGGCCACATGTTGTTTTTCTTTTTGATAAATGACTTAATTACTATATGATAGTAATTGACTTTTTATAAAGGAATATGTAATGGTTAACATGAGATAAAATAGGATTATATTGGGAGATTTATCCCAAAGAGATTAAGGATATCCTATGAGGGTAATACACTTATGACAAGGTCATTGAACAATGACTGATCGAGTAGCTTTCGTAATTGTATGTTATTAGGGAGAGCTCAGTCACGATACTATAGTGGAATGACTTCCTAACGAAATGAGTTTATAATTAATAAGCGAAAAGCTGGAACTTAATTATAAATAATTTAAGCCGTAGTTACATATGTCCAATCGGTCTCTCCGCTAGTTCGTTGAAACCATAAATAAATTGCATATTGAATCAAATGAACAGAAATGAATAGAAATGATAAAGTTAGAGGAATGTGTTACATTTGGAAATGGATGTAGTTTCTCACTAAGTATGGAAATGACCTGAGAATTAACTTAAGTTTTTCGAATTATTGTTTAATTAAATAATTGAAGTTCAAAAATGTAATTAAATTAATTGGTCATTGTGAATCCGTTTAAAGTAGAAATTAAATATTTTTTTTCATAAATTCTTTTAGGGTAAAGTTCTCATGATTTTAACGAAATTAGAATTGGATTGAGAAAAAAAATTAATTTAATTAATAATGTCTATTTTGAGAAATAGAAAAACATATACTGGGTTCGATTAAATTATAAAATGTTGGGTTAAAAGTTCAGGAAGTACATATAATTAAACCCAATACAAGAGAGGCCTGAATCCCTATCATAATAAGTATAAGGGGAAGCGCACCCTATTACCCACTCCTCTCTCCTAGTTCAACAAGGGGATTGGTTTTTTCTATTAAATAGGAATTAAATGCATTCTACTAATTCAATTAGTTTTTTACTTCCTCTCCTTATAAATAGATAGCTAAGGTAGAGCTAAAAACACAATAAGTTACAGACAACTTTTGTGATCTTGTTATTCTACCCGAAAATAGTCAGAATTTATTTCTAAGTATAAATTCTATTTTTCAGGAATAACAATTCTATTAGTTTCTATAAGAGAGTGATTTACTTTCTTACTGAAAGTAAAAAAAAAAAAATTTTCTGGTTCTATGTTTGATTCGAAATTGTTCGAACCCACAGTCAAAACAATTCATGGTACGAGAATAATGGAGAAGGTCATTCGGTTGAAAGCTGAAAACAACAAGAATCCGTCTCGCTCAAAGCAAAGTTTATTTCAGGAAAAGTTTATTGCTATAAATATCACAAACTAACTCGATTTTCAAAAATTTTATTTTTCCGCTATGTAAGAAAACTGTTATTAAACTAGATTTTTTACATCAGTTTGCTAGTTGGAACATTCACAATTATATTCATGCAATTATGGTAGAATTTAGATCTTATGGAGAGAGAATTAGCAAGTGGATGAGCTTGAGGCTATTAATTAGGTTCTCTATTGTTGGAAAAATTGCATTTTTATGGAACTTTGAGGCATATTATAAATAGGTAAAGGTGGAAAGTTGAATAATAAAATTATGGTTTCATATTCTACTCCATGAGACCTTTACAACGGTATATCATATGCTCAAAATAGTTGAGTGATGAATGAGAAATTGATGCTCAAAGTAAGCTACTTGGAAATATTTGTTGAGGAAAAGAAAAGTTTATAACCCACATTGTTTAAATACCAAGTGTGAGATGTGTTTGTATATGAGAACCCTTTTGAAAAGTGATTGAATGACTAAGCTTGAAACTTTTCCTTGTGCGCAGGGGGTGTAGGTCCAAACCCAACTAAGTTGGGGCGTACCTGCACGACATGGGGGATGCGAAATGTTAGAACCGATTGGGCCCAAAGTGGACTTGCAGATATTTTAGCCCAACATGAAATTATTTTTTCCTTACATAATCTGGTTATATAAGGACAATTATCTTATTTATTTGATTCCAATCAATTTGATTTAATTTTTTAATCAAATTGATTTATTGGCTCCTTAATGGCAAATTTTGTGGAAATTTTCCAAAATTCCAACATTCTCAATGCTTATAAAAGACTATGAATTCTTAAGGTTTGAGACACTCCCAAAAATTCTCTCATACTGAAATTCTATTGCTCTAAAAAATCCTTCTTTTCTTCTCTGTATTTTTTAAACGTTCCGGTGATAGAAAAATGCATCGTTTGTTCGTTGATCACTGTAGAGGTGCTACTACCTTGATCATTGAGTTGTTGTATCCTGGGAGACATTCGGCCAATGTTTCTCCAAGTACCATAGGAGCGGCCGAATTTGTCTTAAGGAAACTGTTTTTCAACAGGCCTCAACATTTAGTAAAATCTCTATTCTTCCTTTTGGTTTCAACTTTTGTTACGGTTTTGATTGTTTTTGTATTAAACGAATTAAATATAAATCATTCTATTTATATATTTTTTTATATGTGGTTATTTATATTTAATCATTTTGTTCGCTAACGTGTTTTGTCCAACATCTTTTGTTCTTAACATGTTGATGGGAAGTATTTGGTTCTTTCTGTTGTGTATGAAAGTAATTGCAGCCATGAAAAAGGACCTTCTAAATTAGCTTACAAATGCTCGAGTCTAGTGTTAGATGTAGACCTTAGGTCATTGTAGGGGATTCTAATGTGATATGCCACCGAAGAAAAGCTTATACTTTAACAGGTCTCAAGTCATCACCACATGTATGGGGCAATTCCTTGACTATATAAAAAGTTTAGAGATAATAGAGCACCCTTTTATTGGCCCTCTATTCACCCAGTGCAACACGAGAATAGGCAATCCCGTTTCAAGGAAATTAGACAGGGTTTTGATAAATTATGTTAGGCTTAGCAATTTCCCTAATTCCACTATAGAGTTTTCTTATTTTAGATGTTTCAGAAAATGCTCTAGGATTTTCAAAATCAAAGCAATTAGATTCAATCCTCTAAAGCCCTTTAAAATTTTTAGCTTATAGTGCGACCATCTGGAATATAGTAATATTGTGGAGGAAACTTAGAATGCTCCATAATATCATATTTCTATTAAAAAACTCTTTAAAAAATTGAAGAGATAAAAAGGAATTTTGAAGGAGTTTAACATGGTCCACTTTAGTAGAATCTAATAGAATTGTTGAAAATATATAGAATATTCAAACCCTAATGCTAAGTCAACCTAATAGTGGCTGCAAAGTTGTATGCCTTGATGGTTGATGAAGAAAAAATTTTCAAACAAAAGTCTAGGGTGCAATAAGTTAGAGATGGGATCAGAATATTACTTTTTCCATAAATATGTCCCAATGAAAAAAAAAAGACACTCATTATAGATGCTCTATGATGGTGAGGGAAAAATTAGATACCTTTGAACAAATCACAAAATAGATGATTGGTTTCTTGAGGCAAACTTTGAGATTAGTGGACTCTAATATTAGCAATATATCAAATGAGTTAACGAGGGATTTGTAGTAAGCATCAATGGTTGAGGATATGAAAGCTTTATTAGAAGCTCCTGCTACAATCCAAGAGATTAAAAATAGATTTAGTTTCCAAACATAAAATATTTTGTGGATGAAGTTCTATAATCTTGCAAGTCATTTTGTGTGATGTTATTGAACATAAATGTTAAACTTAGACTAGTACTAATAAAACTTGAAAGTGCTTAGTTGCTTTAAGATTGAAATTTTACATTAGATTAAATTTATATTGTTTTAGTACTATTTAAAATTTTTGTGAGCTTAGAATTTGTCAAATTATTCTTTAAGAATGTTTTCCTCGATGTTGTTTATGTCTAATTATTGTAGAAATAATAGGCCTTATTTGAAAAAAAAGAAGCAAAATTCATGTAATTAGGTACTGAAATTTTATTGAAACATTTTTTTAAAAAAATTGCACATATTTACAAGTATATGAAAGATAAATTTTGGTGGATTGTAAACACTATTTTTATATTTATGTATAAGTGTATATGTTTTTTACATTTAATTGCAAGACAACAAGCAAGTCAGTGTATATATAGAGAGATTACAAACTCTTTTATACGAAATTAAATTGTAAAATCATTTATAAAGATAGTGCATATTTCTATTTGAGTGTTACATTAAAAGTTAGGAAGTTTTTTATTTAGTGATTTATTTTTCAAAATAAAACTATATATTTTATTGTTCATTTTTGTTTTAATGTAAAAAATATTTATAGGACTTATAGCTATAATTATTTTAGATATACTTTTCTTTTCAAATCTAGTTTTAATCTCAACATTTTGATTAAAGAATTTGGAAAATAGTATTCGGATATGTTGGAAAAATCAGCTAGAAAACAGTTATTTTAGGTATAGTGGAAGTTTTAAAATTTTTCTAATATTGAGCCGTTTGTATTATTTATAACAATAAACTTAACCAAAATACCTATGTTTTATACGAGGTGGTTTAAAGTTGAATCTCAACTTTCTACCAAATGACCTTTTTTGTTATTCTCGAATCACTAACTGCTTTGAGTGTAGGTTCAAAGTTTATCGAACCAATCACACAAAATGAGTAACTTTATTAACTTTCCAACAATTCTTTCTATAACCAAAATTATTGTTCCTTACCATATTTGGAGCTGAAAATTTTTACAACAAAATCTTTAGGCTTCGAACAATGTTGATATTGTGGAAGTATGAAAAGTTATCTATGAATATCAATCTATTTGGAGTAACTTATCTTAAAGATTATATTGGATCAGATCAAGCAATCGTATCCTTTGGATTATGGAGATTACACTGGGATAGCATTAATGGCATATCTTCAATAGTCCACTTTACATTGGTCTTTATTATTATATTGTATCTTGTTATTTTAGTTGTTGTTTAATAGGGGAAGTGATTGTAATTGATTTCTAGTATGTTGCAAGTTTCAAAACTCTTAATATTTTAGAGACTTGTATAGGTTTTGTAATTGAGTATTGAGAGCACTAATCTGTTCATTGTAGAACGCATTTTTGAGAGTGCATTTGAGAGAGTAAATAAGTTTTGTTTACAACCTAAATGACTGATCTAGATCTTTTGGTACAAAAGTGAGGTTGTTATATCGTGGTGTGATAGGCCTTGAATTACTTCTTATATTAGGTTGAAAGATAATAGATTTACTCACTGAGTTAGGCTTCGTAGACGTAGAGAAACCGAACTGCATAAACAATTTGTTGTGTTCTTATTTTCTCTCTTTATATAATAGTGCCAAATTTAGTGGCCATTGTAATGATCACTTCCATTCAAGCACTCTATTTCTAAGCAATTAGCAACTATCTATTTCAACAAAGGCTATTTATCTCATATTAGCTTTAAATGCTTATGTCTCCTCATTGTGGTAAGAAAGGAATAACAAGTTACATGGTAGAGGTTCGAGGCAATTTCACAATCTATATATTCAATTGAAAAGGATGGTGAGAGATAGAATTATGATATAACAAAATTGTTAGAGAACCATAACCAACAAATATGTAGTGAATTGGATTCAAATGTAAATAAAAGTAGTTGTTTTTCTTTTGATGATTTCTGTATGTAGTAAAATATTACTTTTTAATGAATAAATTTTTATTGAGCTAAAAAATATATAGTGAGTTTAATATATTATTTTCAAATTTGTTTATTATTAAAGAATTACAAATACAAATAAGATAAGATATGATAAAAATAAAATCATAAGAATTATTAATTCCACTGATAATGATATTATAAAATAAGTTAGCAGTCAAGGTGTAGGGATTTGAATGAAAAAAAATAGTCAAGGTCTAATTTGATAATGATAATGATATGATACTCCTTAATTAATGTATTAAATTTAAGCCTTATGAATGAAAAAAAAGAAGAGAGCAATGCCCTATTTAACTTTTTTTGAATAATTTTATTATAGGTTCTGATTATATCCATTCTTTTTGACACAATGCATGGAATTATTTATAGCCATCCCCAACCCATAAATAGAAGGATAATGTGTTTCAGCACACTCAAACCTACATCATCCTGCATTGACAACAATGTCCATGTCAGTCAAACTAAAATTCAATAAACCAAGACCCTATTTAACTTAACTTCGAACTTAGTTGAGGTCTAATATTGGAAGGTGTCAACTAAACCTCGTGCCACCTAAAGGATTTATTTCTAGATTAAAAATTATTTATCTCAAACCTTCTAAACTTGTCTTAGTAGTATTTTAATATGAAGTGCTTTATAATTTTTAAAAAAATTAAGAGCTTATTTGCAATAAATTATCGTCTAAAATTTAAAATAGGTCTTTAAAAGGATAATTGCACTAAATTATTGCTCATATTTTTAAACTGATCTTTAAACTTTAAAATGTTTTAATTGAATTCTCAAAGTATTAGTATTATATTGATCAAGTCATTTTATTAATCTAGTTGTTAATTTAGGCATCAAATGATAGTTAGAATCTAACGTAAAATATATTTAAAACACCCAAATTAAAATATAAACATGTGTGTACCTATCGCAAGGATATCTTTGATTTGATGTGTTAAAAGAACGATAGACTCAATAAAATTTAAGGGGATAATTTGTTTTTATTAAAGTCAAATCCAAATTGTTTATGCAATACGTATACATGTGGTTGTTTCAAATATGTTTTACGTCAATTTGAGCTCATATTTAATACCAAGTTAACGACTATGGTGATAAAGAACCTATTGATATGATAGTAATATATTTGACTTTAGAGACCAACTTAAAGTCTAATTGTAAGCTAAAGAATATTTGGTATAATTAACTTTAGAGTTTATTGTATTAGACATCCTTAACTGTGAACTTTATTTTAAATTGGTCCCCAAACTTTAAAATATTCTAATTACATCCCCAAACCATTAAATGACATGTCAAATCTTATGTAGCTAAAATTAAAATTTTAAAGAAATAGAACATTATCATATAACTTTTAAAAGTAAAAACTAAAAGTTAAGTAAAACTGAAAAAAAAAAAGAAGAAGAGAAGAAGAGAGAGTAAACAATAAAGCTTCTGTAAAAGCTTCAAAAATATCAAAACCAAGGTTTTTGAAACATCCATTTTACAATATTTATTTTTTCTTAAAATTTTCATTTTAAATTATGTCACATAAGATATAGCATGTCATTTAACAGTTAAATTAACGATTTTAGTAACAAGATGACCTAATTGATATAACATTGATAGTTTGGGGGGTTTAATTAGAATAATTTAAAGTCTAGAAACCAATGAAGAATGAGGGTCATAGTTTACGAATATTTGGTGCAATTAACTCTTAACTGTATTATAACTTGTACCATTTTTCTCATTTTGGTACCTAAACTTTTTTTTGTGTTACAAGTGGTACCTAAATTACTTTTTTTCCAATTTGATATATTCGTTAATCAAACTATTAAATCTATTTTAAAAAATTTTAACCCACAAATTAGTACCTAAACTATTCTTATTTATTTTACAGCAAAATGTTATATATGTTAAAAAATTTCAACTAATTAATAAATTGTCACGTCATATAAATTTTAAAAAATATTTTTTATTCTTTTATTTTCTCTCTCTATTTTTTTCTACTTTTCCTTCCTACTTCCTTTTATAATGTCTAACAATACCAATAATGCTTGAAATTTTCCTTATTGAGGTCGATACACTAGTGATTAGTTTTGTTTTCGAACTTCACTACTTGTTTGCTTGACTTGAAGGGATCCAAAAAGTAATTCCATCGCTCAAAACCAATATTTTTAGAACTGGAACAGAGTAGTTGGACTTGAAACCGATTAAGGTATTGGTTCGGAGATAAAGGCTGAATCGATTAACCTACAAACCAATATAGACCAGTTAAATTGGTTTCTCAAAATTTTAAATATATTTTTTTATGAACTTTTAAATAATCTATTTGATCGAACTGAACGAATTGACCATATCGAGAATTAGGACTTGGCCGATTTGACATCTGTAATGGCCTAAATTCAAGATTATCGGAAACAATACCCAAACCTCTTTACCGGTAAGATTTTCGAGGACGAAAATACTTAAAAGGGGGGAGAGTTGTAATGGCCTAAATTCAAGGTTATCGGAACAGTGGTTTCGTAACCACAAATCTGATTTAAAGAGAAATTTATTTCAATATTTTTGCATGAATATGTATATGATAGGAAAGTCGTATGAAAATATTGATAGAAAAATTTTATCGATTTAGTGGCTAGTTAGAAAAAGAAATTATTGAAGAAATTAGGTAAAAATAGGATATCGAGACTTCTATCTCGTAAAATCGAGTCAAAAAATAATTTTATAAATATTTATGAAATGTTAGTAATGTGGTATTAAAATTTCGTTAGGATATTTTAATGTTCGGATAGTAAATTAAATAAAAAGAACTAAATTGTAAAAGATGTAAAAGTTGCTAGAATGATTAAATAGCTTAAGTGTCTAATGAGAAAGGATTTAAAAGGAAATTAGACCCAAATTTTATTTGGGCTGGACGGCAAGGGCATGAAATCAGCAGGAAAATTGATAAATTAAGGGCAAAATTAGAATATTGCAAAATTAACTAAATAAAACTAAGACTAAATAGGAAATATCTAGATTTCTCTTCATTTCTCTTCAATTCCAGCAGCTAAAAACGCCATAGGAGAGTTCTCTAAGCTGTTATTCCATAATTTTTGCACCAAGTGAGTTAATCCTTGCCTTTTTCTTGTAATTTTTGTGTTTCTAAGACTTTTACAACTAGGTCCTACTATTAAATTTATTAGTTTTTGATTTCATGGATGAAATTGAAAGTCACCATGGTTGAGTTCTGTAAGTATATGATAAAATAGAATGAAATTGAAGCTTTAATTTGTTTATGAGATAATTTTATTAGGTCATTTCAATAGAAATTGATTTTTAGGACCTAATTATGAAAATGTTTGGAATTAAAGTCTATTGCTGAAATTCTGATGCCTAAAATTTGTAAACTAGTTTAAGGTGATACAATAAAGTGTTAATTGAGAAAAATAAGCTCAATTGAGAGGCTAATTGAGTAGGGATGAAATTATCATTTATTAAAAGTTTAGGGGAAAAATGGTAATAAACAGCTTGCACTAAAACAGTTTGGACAGCAACAGTAGACTAACTTTGAAAAATCACCATAAATTGTAGGAATCTAATTAGAAGATGAACACAATATGGAATTAAAGCTTATTGAGTCTAGTTTCTCATAGAAGAAATAGTGCAAGTAATGGATTTGTAAATTTTGAGATATAATGAATTTTGTGAGACAAGGTCAGAATGAATTCGGGTTCCCCTGTTCTGACTTTGAAAAATCATAAAAAATTTAAGAAAAATAGTTAGGGGCTTAAATTTATATGTATAGAATCCTGAATGAGTCTATTTTTAATAAAAATAAACGAGAACATCATTTGAATCCTGTATGAAGAGATAATTAATTTTTAGTGAAGAAGGGTCAGAACTGTTAGACAGCAGAACAAGGGTGGCTTTAAAGAATAAACTGTACTGATTGGCCAAACCAAAAATTCTGAAAATTTTATGGTAAGAAGATATGTGAGTCTAGTTTCAGGAAAAATTATCGGATCCTAATTTTGAGTTCTTTAGCTCAAGATAAAAATAATTTAGTGACTATGACTCAAGTAGACAGCTTTGAATGAACTATAAATAATAGTTGAATTATAGAGAATGTTGCATATGAACATGAAATGTATTAAATTGGTAATTAAATTTTTTTTTAGATCCAGAAGATTCAAATACGAAGCTAGATCGAGGAAAGGAAAAAGTTCAGGATTAGTAGATTTTTGTACACGAACAAGTATCAAGGTAAGTTCATGTAACTTGAATTATATTCTTAAATACTTGAAATGTATGTTATTGATGTGAATATGATTTGAATGTTCATTGTATGAAAATTGATGAAACATTGATATATTTGATATAAAGAGGAAGAAATCTCGGTTGAATGAAAGGAAAATTCGATGGATCTCTGAAAGGAATTGACGGTAAAAGGATCCAAATTTCGACGGGTGATCCTATCCTCGATATAGCCCTCCCGAAGAATATGTGTAAAATAGATTTAGCCCGGACGGGTAATCCGAATTAGGATCTGAATTTAGCTCGACTGTAATTCGCATCCAAGCTCATTAGAGTAATTGTCGCTGCAGGATTTAGCTCGACTCGTAATCCCGCCGCAAGGTTGAGTTCGCGAGTGTGCTCTCAAAAACGAAATGTGCGCACATGAATATGAATTGACGGACTCGAAAATGTACACTAAAAGTGTACCTCTGAAAATCCATCGAAAATTTCAAGAAATTCAACGGGATAAATATGGAAAAATAATAAGGGAATGAAAACTATGGTATTGATGAGCTCATCAATCATGGTATATATTATTGATATATGGAAATTATTGGACTAACTTGAATGTTGAGTTTGTGCATGTTAGGGTAATAATGCATTGAATGGATATATGAATGTTTATTGCATTGTATTGAAAATATTAGGTAAGTATAATTCTTGTTACATGAGCTTACTAAGCACAAAGTGCTTACCTTGTTTCCTTTTCCCCTGTTTTGTAGTGTTAAGAGCTCGGAGGTCGGATTTGGTCGGAGACACATCACATTATCAACCTCAGGATTTTGGTATATAAAGAAACTTTATTTTGGGAATCAATGGCATGTATAAGCTGATAAAGTAAATGATTCTGTGAAATGAATGTAAGGTTAGCCAATGGTATGGCTAACAAATCTTGGTTTTGTTATGTGATGAGGTTATCTTATAAAAATGTATGAATCTATTTGAAAATATGTTGAATTGGATTGGTTGATGTGGATTGGTCTCGATTTAATATTGCAGGGAAGGTTAGATATCTGTAAAAGGGATTAATTTGAGTTTTCTTAAAAAAAAAATTTAATTCGTAAACTCCGGTAATGCCTCGTACCCTATTCCGACAATGAGTACGGGTAGGAGGTATTACAACATCAATATGGTTTTGAAGAAAGAAAAAAGAATGAATATATACATAAACTTAACGATTTAACTAATTGTTGAATTAAGAGAGATATCGACTTGGGGAAAAAAGGTACTAACTTATGAGTTAAGCTTTTATTTAATAGACTTAACGATTTGACTAACGAATGTATCGATGAGGAAAAATAATTTAGATATCACTTGTGATAAAAAATTAAATATCAAAATAAAAAAAATATAATTTAAATACCAATTTGTAAATTAAATCTAATTATACCCTAAATCCCTATTTGCTGTCCACTAAATGGTTTTTGGTCATACGTGGTAGAAAAAGAAGAATTTATATTCAATACCCAATCAATATATAAATTAATGTAAAATACTAAAAATCGAATTTAGATAATTGAGGTGGAAATTATTATTTAGATAAAAGAAAAAATTGATGTTACTCACATGATCACTAAAAAGATCCTACCACAGGTCATATGGTTTCACCTTACTCCTACATTCTCCTCGGTTCACTTCATTTTCCCAAAAGCGCCACCAAATCGCGGACCCACTCACGCGCCCCCGCACTCGCCCCCCCGCCCCACCAAAAATCTCACCTAATCTGCTCCCCTGCCGTAAAGTTTCATTTACACCTCTTCCACTCCTTGCCCGCCACGTATTTACTATTCTAAGGGCTTTTACGTCTTTTACTAGTCAATACCCGAAATTACGGAAAACACCCTACTGCGTGCTTCCCTCTCCCGGCCTCAAAACATGGTATGACGTTTTCGGTTTTTTCGTACCCAATGTTCAAAAATGCGACCCCGTCTTCCTTGTGTAAGGCCTTGTTTGGCACGCACATTTAAACTATCGAAATAGAAGCTTCTATTGCGTTTGGGGTTTTTTAACATTTTATACTCCATCCAAATACGGTCTTGAACATGTTTAAGTTTTTATTTGATAAAAAAAGAACATGTTTAAATATTTGTTCAATTCATTACAATATAGAGTAAATGGGTAATTCAAAGTCAAATTTAGAACTAAATTAAGAATATTTTCTGGCGTTGCCAGATTGTTTTTTAATATTTAAAAATAAAAAAATATTTTTTTATCGTTTTATATTTTTATAAAAAATTATTTAAATATTAAATATATATGTAAATCAAAATATTAAAATGATAAGATTTTTTTTTTTTTACCATTCACTTAGTGGCTTGGTTGAATAATAGATGTAATATTAATTACAATTTTTATTTGGTATTATTTAAATATAATAAATTAGTGATAAAATTAATTAATTTGTGTCAATATCTAAAAAGGCTGCAAGATTGCAAGTTGCAATTGTACTTTATTTGTTTTAAAAGTGTTAAAGTCTCTAAACTAAAGCCACAAAACAAATTTCCCTTTTTAGTTCTGCCAAACAAAATAAAAAAATTAATTAAAATAAAAGGGGAAAATATGAAAATTAGCAATTGCAATTCCTATCCAACTATATGTTCTATCATATAAAAAAGAATAATTTATTTATACTTAAAAACAAATAACCAAAATTAAAAAAAAAAGTATTGTGAAAATAGATTCCTTTAATTGATTCTTAAAAATTATATTTTTACATCTTTTATTAAATAAAATGTAAAAGTATTAATATTAATATTAATCTTATTTCAAGACTTACTTTGAATAATGATTAAATTTTTTATTTGTATTTAAAAATTAAATCAAACGAATTCAAATTTTGTCATCCATTCTTTTAATATCATAATATTTTTTAGTTTTTGTTTAAAAATGGTGAATTTTATTAAGTTGATTAACATTTATATGATTTAGTTTCTTTTTTAATTTTGAGTTATAACTAATAATTATATAATAATATAATTGAATTTAAGCTTAAGATTCGAGTGTCCAAGTTTGAGTCCCATAATCTGGAATGCCATGTGTGGATCCTCTCCTAATTATTTTGGGGTTCATATTTATTTTGAGTTAGGTTCGAATATATTTCAGTTTTAAATTTGTTATGTTTAGTTGATTATAGTTCTAGTTGATGAAATATGTATTACTTGTGATTTGTTTTGTGCTTGTACTTACAATTCTACCTGTATTATCTATTCCATATTTACGATTTTGACTGAGTGGATGTTACTCATTAATCAAGCCACAACTGAGGCATAAAGTTACTAAAAGCCCGTTACTTTTATAAAACGTTAGATATTATATTTAGAGCAATTTATCTTTTTATATAACATCTAGAAAAATATTTACACATGATAAGAATCAAACTCAAAATATTATGATGTTTACGTTTAACATCTCGATTTTATTATATCAATTTAAAAAAAAAATTGTTAAGTAAAAATTTTATCTATAGCGTGGGTGTGCTATAATTTAGTACTTATAGTTATAAACTCCTTAAAAAAATTAACTTAGCTCAAACTAACTTGTTTGTTTATTATCTATACTATTTAAAATGCGTGTCGCCCACATGTTCCAACTCAATTGTAAACTTACCAAAAAAATTATTTATTTTAAAAAGCAAACTATATTTTTAAGGTATTATTATCTTTTTATATATCTATTTAGAAAAATAAAAATATATATATATATATATGATGAGATGTCCTTAATTTTGTAAACTGAACTTTATTATTTCAATAAAATTCACATTTAATTTTTATTAAACTAATTGCTTAATTTTCCACCAAAATTTAGTGACACTTATTTTAGGTCTCATTTAAATTTTAAATATTTTACTGTTGATCTAAGAGCTAAATAAATTAATAATAACGGAGATGATTTTATTTTATAAACATTTATTTATTTCAGCGTAATAAAACGAACATATTAATGTAATAAATAATTACGATTATTACAAGAATAATTAAAAAATAAATAAATAAAAAAACAGAACAAGGAAATGAGAAGAAAAGAAAAGAAAAGAAGTGCATTGGAAATGTCTTAAATTCTTTTCAACCTCTCTCTGCTCAGGCGATTTGCTGCTTACCTTTCCCATCTTTGACTCTTCCCTTTAATTTTTTTATTTATTTTTAATTTATTTTTTTAAAAGCAAACCAAAACAACACAAAGCCCCAGGCTTTCCCTGCCGATTTTCTCTTTCTTTGCCTCCGCCGGTAACTTATTCTCTGTCGGAACTTTCCGCTGTTCGCCGCCGCAGGGACACTTCTTTTTTGACCTTTGATTGGTTGTGCCGTCAGTCAAAGTTAAGGAGCAGACTTAGTCGTTGGTGGTTATTGGAGACGGCGGATGGCAGGATTTTGGTGTTGAAGGAGCAGAGATCACGTTAGATCTGCTAAAGGAATTGTTTTTGGTTTTGGTTAGCTGTTTGGGAATGGAGAGTTAAAACGTGTTTGTTTTTTGGATGGTAAGCGTCGGAGGGAAAGAGGAGAGAAGTGAAGAGAAAGGAAGAGAGGTGGTAGTTGCTGATGATGAACGGAGCTCACGAGAGCGATCGTAGAGGGCGGTGGCGTTTTGGTAATTTCCTCACATGGAATGGCAGATCTTGTTAGCTACGGTAATGCACAACGTGACATCGACCAGGTCTTCCCTTTTCCCTTTCTACTTTTCTTCATTACTCTCTGTTTTTTTCCCCCTTGTTTTATACTTTAAATTTAAGATTTTGTTTATACTTATATTTATTTCTCAATTTCACTTTCAAATTTCCCCTCGATTTTTCTGATCACAGGAAGAAACGAGGGGTAATTTCTAATTTGGTGGAAATTTTTCGATTTTTCTGCTATTTTTATGGAATCTCTATGTGTAGTATTTGGTTTCTTATTTCTAGATTTTAGTAGGCTTTACAAAGCTAGGAAGAATGTCTTCTTTTGTAGCTAATTTAGGAAAATCTGAAGAATTGTGTTTGAGAATATTGAACTTTATGTTTTTTCTTGGTTATTAGAAACTTGAGGGCAAAAATGGTTGATGACTTTGGTTAATAAAATTGGAAGTTTCATGCTTTATAAGGCAGGGAAATTAAAGACTGGCTTGAAGACATGCAGTCCCATAGGTTTTCCAAATCTGACGGCTATGCCGATGTGCTTGCCATTGTGCATTGTGCAGACAATACATTGATTATATATTAACCCTAGCTAAAATAGGGTGATGTTTATGAACATTAGACATATAAATATGTATCACTCAGGAACCCAATAAGGGGTGCTTAATTGTGCAGTGTGATGTTTCACAGTTATCAGTTTATGGTTTAAGTGACATGTTAGGTTTCTTGATCATTAAATTACTTTCTCGATGTTTTTATCCTTTTGCAAATTTTCTTTTGTAGGCATTAATAGCTTTGAAGAAGGGTGCTCAGCTTCTGAAATATGGTCGCAAGGGAAAGCCTAAGTTTTGTCCATTTAGACTTTCTAATGTGAGTTTGGTTCCTACTTTTGAAACCTTTCTGTTGCATTCCTTTCATGTGTGAATGTTACTCTTTTGTTCTTTGTTAGACAGTGTTAAGTTGAAATGTACACAAATACTAAGGGGGGACTTAATTGAAAACCCTGAATTAAAGTTCATTTGCTCTCATCATGTGGAAGTAGTAATTATATTGACTATGAGAATTACTAAAGTTACACATGATTTCACTGTCTGCCTTACATACTTTATCTTGGTAGGTACTAGACTTTTATATTTTATAGGTGTGCCACTCAGAAAATGGAATCAAGTATGCAGTGAATGGCTTTTACATTTTGCTATTATAGGACTCTGTTTTGTTTAAACAAGTAATGCTGTTTTACATTTTGCTTGGCTTTTCATAAATTTTTTTGTTTATCTAACAAACAAATTTCTGCACTTATGAACTGTTTTCTTCCATTTAAATTGCAGGATGAAACATCTTTAATTTGGATTTCAAGCAGTGGTGAAAGAAGTTTGAAGTTAGCCTCAGTCTCTAAAATTATTCCTGGACAAAGAACTGTGAGATGTTTTTTGTTCTTTTCTACATATGCATTTAGAGTATCATCAGAAACATGCATACCCACTGTTAAGGTTGTTTCTGAAAAGTAGGGTAATGTACTGAAGAGAATTGAGTTGTTTTTTTAGAAACATGTACTTGTATTATGTTGGTGGAAGAAAAAAATATGTGAACATGTTCTAGAAAAAGAAGGAAAAAAAACATAGGTAGTTTATTAAGAAGTGGACGGTTTTTTAAAATTTTGGTGTAACTTTTTAGTGTGTAAGTGACCTTAACATTATTGTTTTCAATATGTTTGTAAGTAATTTTCTTGATTGTATTGGTGTTTGGTTAAATTGGGACACTAACTTAGTCAGGGACTTGAATTTTAGTATGGATATATAAACTCTACTCTTTGCTCTTTATTTATGTTACAGGGTCTATTTTTCTTTCTGCCATGCTTGCTTTCTTCTTCTGAATTTATACTAAACTATCCTCTTGAATTCTCTATCAGGCTGTTTTCCAGCGGTATCTCCGGCCTGAGAAGGACTATTTATCCTTTTCTCTTATATACAACAACGGGAAAAGGTCACTTGATCTGGTTTGTAATGGAACTTTGATATTCTGTTTGTAGATAGATGATCAAGCATTGTTGATATTTTTATCCCCTTGTCTATGTTTCTAATTTAATATTTGTTTGGCTCCTAGATTTGCAAGGACAAAGTTGAGGCAGAGGTGTGGATTGCAGGCCTCAAAGCATTAATTTCATCTGGTCAGGGTGGACGCTCCAAAATTGATGGGTGGAGTGATGGAGGCCTCTACCTTGATGTAATTCCATCTCCATTTGACTCCTTTCCTCTAGTCTTTTGTGGCTTTTCTGTTTCATGAAGTGCTTTATATAATGATTCCTTTGTACATGTTTGAAATTTGACAAAGTTTTGCCCTTGAATTATCCATTTGTCATGAATCAAGACCAAAACTCCCTTCTGAGCTCCTGTTGAGCAAGAATAGAGTTCATATGCAGACACCATTACTTTGGTGGTTTGAAAAATTTTGGTGGTTTAGTTAACTTTGTTTGTATTTAAGGTTTCATTGCTTTATTCCTTTAGTTACGAAAATTCTTTCATTTATAGTCATAAAAATTTATTCTTGATGGTATTCTTTTAATTGTAGCTACATTTTTAAATTGTGTTTACCATAAATGTTTATCGCTGATTGGTTTCAGGATGGCAGAGATCTGACATCAAATAGTGCAAGTGACAGTTCTGTTAGTGCTACTCGAGATATTAGCTCCCCTGAGGTTTTTGTCAGTTTTAACCCAAACACTTCTCCTAAGAGTTTACGGCCTGAGAATTCTTTTCATTCTGAAAGATCACATGTAGCATCAGAAGGCACAAATATGGATGTAAAAGGATCTGGTTCATATGCTTTTCGTGTAAGTGTTTCTAGTGCCCCAAGTACTTCTAGTCATGGTTCTGCACCAGATGATTATGATGCTTTAGGTGATGTGTATATATGGGGTGAGGTTATCTGTGACAATGCTGTGAAGGTTGTAGCTGATAAGAATGCAAATTATTTGAGCATGAGAGCAGATGTACTTCTTCCCAGGCCTTTAGAGTATAATGTAGTTTTAGATGTACATCATGTAGCCTGTGGGGTCAAGCATGCTGCCCTAGTTACAAGGCAAGGTGAAGTTTTTACATGGGGTGAGGAATCTGGAGGACGGCTTGGCCATGGCGTTGGGAAGGATGTTATTCAACCTCGTCTTGTTGAATCATTGGCTGTTACTAGTGTTGATTTTGTTGCATGTGGTGAATTTCATACATGTGCTGTTACGATGGCTGGGGAACTTTATACATGGGGAGATGGAACTCACAATGCTGGGCTCCTTGGTCATGGCACTGATGTCAGCCATTGGATACCAAAGAGAATTTCAGGTCCTCTTGAGGGACTTCAAGTTGCTTCAGTAACTTGTGGTCCATGGCATACAGCTTTGATAACATCAACAGGACAGCTGTTTACCTTTGGGGATGGTACATTCGGTGTACTGGGCCATGGTGACAGAGAAAGTGTTCCATATCCGAAAGAAGTAGAGTCTCTGTCAGGATTGAGAACGATTGCTGTGGCATGTGGAGTGTGGCATACTGCTGCCATTGTGGAAGTTATCGTCTCTCAGTCCAGTGCTAGTGTTTCATCAGGAAAATTATTCACATGGGGGGATGGGGACAAAAACCGTCTTGGACATGGAGACAAGGAACCCCGGCTTAAGCCCACATGCGTTCCAGCACTAATTGATTACAATTTTCACAAAGTTGCTTGCGGGCATAGCTTAACAGTTGGTTTAACAACATCAGGGCATGTTTTTACAATGGGGAGTACTGTGTATGGTCAACTTGGGAATCCCTGTGCTGATGGAAAAATACCTTCTTTGGTAGAAGACAAGCTTTCAGGGGAATGTGTCGAAGAAATTGCCTGTGGTGCATATCATGTAGCGGTTTTAACATCCAGGAATGAAGTCTATACATGGGGAAAAGGAGCTAATGGTAGGTTGGGCCATGGAGATGTTGAAGATCGAAAAACTCCAACTTTGGTTGAAGGTTTGAAGGATAGACATGTGAAATTTATTGCTTGTGGTTCAAACTATAGTGCTGCAATATGTCTTCATAAATGGGTATCTGGTGCTGAGCAATCTCAATGCTCAGCTTGCAGACAGGCTTTTGGGTTCACAAGAAAAAGGCATAATTGCTATAACTGTGGACTTGTGCATTGCCATTCATGCAGTTCAAAAAAAGCACCAGGAGCAGCTTTGGCTCCTAATCCTGGGAAACCTTATCGTGTCTGTGATTCCTGTTTTGCCAAACTGAACAAGGTTTCAGAAGCTGGTAATAACAGGAGGAATTCTGTACCTCGCCTTTCAGGTGAGAACAAGGACCGGTTGGATAAGGCTGAAATAAGATTATCCAAATCTGCAACTCCTAATATGGACTTGATTAAGCAGTTAGATAGCAAAGCAGCCAAACAAGGGAAAAAAACCGAAACATTCTCGTTGGTTCGCTCTGCTCAAGCACCTTCTTCGTTTCAGTTGAAAGATGTTGTTTTGTCTAATCCTGTAGATTTGCGAAGGACAGTTCCTAAACCAATTCTTACGCCATCTGGAGTAAGTTCCAGATCTGTTTCACCTTTCTCAAGGAGACCTAGCCCTCCACGTTCTGCGACCCCAATTCCTACAACATCTGGACTTTCTTTCTCCAAAAGCATCACAGATAGTTTGAAAAAGACAAATGAACTTTTGAACCAAGAAGTGCTTAAGTTGCGTGGACAGGTAAGAATGCTGTTTCTGGTGCTTTTAATATTGGTATTTTGTCGATGGGCCTTGTGGTTTATCAATGTAATTCTGACGATTGTGGATCTGTTCAAGGTTGAGACTCTGAGAAAGAGATGTGAACTTCAAGAATCGGAGCTTCAAAAATCCACAAAGAAAACTCAGGAAGCTATGAAAGTGGCTGCAGAGGAGTCTGCTAAATCTAAAGCTGCAAAAGAAGTTATAAAGTCGCTGACTGCACAGGTTATCTTCAGCTTTATTGTTTATTTGAACTATCTTTGCAGATCTGTTCTTACTAAATTGCAAAACAATGTTAACAACATCTCATATGCATAATGATTTAGTCAAACATTATTATTAGCTTCCGAAGATAATTCTTTGATTCTTTTCATTATCTTATGTGTTTTAAGGATTTTAAATTTCAGTGATTATAAGATCCTTTGCATCCACATTTTGAGATTTGGTATCACTTTGCAATCCTAGCCATATCTTTGCCTCTCATAATGCTTACAATGATTTATCTCTATACTGCTTCTCAGCTCAAGGATATGGCTGAAAGGTTGCCACCTGGAGTTTATGACACAGAGAACATTAAACCAGCATACTTGCCAAATGGCTTGGAGCCAAATGGTGTTCACTATCCAGATGCAAACGGAGATGGACATTTAAGATCTGAATCAATTGGTGGCTCTTTCCTTGCTTCCCCTACTGCTCTCGATTCTTCCACAATCAATGGCAATCAGAGCCCTGGCCAATTACTTAGGGAACCAACTGGAGCCAATGGTAGAGATGACCATTCTGGCACTAGACTGCTGAATGGTAGTGGGGGTTTACAGGCAGGTGGCAGTGGTGTGTCAGCAGCTGTTGATGAAAGGGAATCTGGGTCTTTTGGAGATGGAGAAAATGGTATGAAATCTAGAAATTCAGCGTTGGCTGCTAATGGCAATCAAGTGGAGGCTGAGTGGATTGAACAGTATGAGCCTGGAGTCTATATAACTCTTGTAGCACTGCGGGATGGAACTAGGGATCTCAAACGAGTGCGCTTCAGGTACATTTTTCTATGTTCTCTTATATCTCATTATTTATGCTTACTGTGTTTAAATACAACATCCACAACATCTATAGAAAGAAGATGAACGAGAAAATTAGTATTTGTTGATTTAACATCAGAAAATGTAAACCTTCTAAGGTGTAAAAAGAAAAACAGGAATCGAAGGCACCCATCTATCAGGGTCCATGTGGTTGATTTTTATGGATCTGGGATGTTTAAGTGATGTTCATACATGCAGCCGAAGAAGATTCGGAGAGCACCAAGCAGAAACTTGGTGGTCGGAAAACCGCGAAAAGGTATACGAGCGGTACAACGTCCATGTATCAGACAAAGCATCGATTTCTGGGCAAACCGCCCGCAGATCGGAAGGAGCTCTGTCTCCGACTTCTCAAGTGTAAGAAAAGGAGGAAAAGCGTGAGCTCATTTAGTGTCACTGACAAGGTTAAGGAGCATGAAACCCCCTCCTTTTGGTCATCTCGTTTTACATATTTTGACTCCCCCTCTATAATTTATTTTATTGCATTTAAGTTCTAGGTCTCTTTCACAGATATGTTGTATTGTAGTATATATAAAATCATCAATTTCCGGATAGTCCAGGCAGCAAAGGTTTTGTTCATTGCTTTCTCTATTGCATTGCATAGAGGTGATATTTTAGTAAAAATCAAATCCCGAATTCGAATTTCACATTTCGCATTTCTGTTTTTCAAAGAGAATGGCCCCATTTTCCTGGGAGGTGTAGAGTTGAAAAATAATTCCATATTGGACAAACCTAACTTTGAAACTTCATTTCATTTTTATAATCTTCGGTAGGTTGGATTTAGTGTGCGTTTGGTTTTGAGGAGACGCACAGTTTTGTATGTAAGATTTTCGATGCTCTCTCTTGGGGACAAAATTAATATTGTTTTGTATAAAATTTACCCTAAACCCTTCCAATTTTTATCATTTTCCCCTTACTATTTTTAACTCATTTTGAATTTCAGCCAAATCAACCGAACGTGGTAGTCTGTGTTAAGGAATCTTACATTCTCTTTAGTCGTCTTACTAGAGATTATCTTACATTTCGTCCGAGGGGAAATGAATGGAAAGGAAAGCAAGGGAAAATAATATTTTTTTTCTTCCTTTGTTTGGATAGAGTTTTTTTATTTAAGAAAGAGAAAATAAGAGAAACTGAGTATCGCCACTTTCCTTTTTTTTTTTCTTTTTACCCACAAGACAAAAGTTTAGGACATAAAAATATATATTTTTTGTCATTTCTTTCTTTTCTAAATAATTTTATTAATTGTTATAATGGTAAAAGTTTATTATAATTAATCATTTCATTTCCACTATTTAACCAAACAAAAATGATTAGAATTACCTTCCTTTCTTTTACAAGTTTTGATCATATGTAATCATTTATTTTTCTTACTTTTCCTCTCTTCCACTTTCTTTTCTTTTCTTTCACTGTCCTCTACTATTTTCAAATATTTTTTATAACTAATTATGTCTTTATTATTTTTAATGAAAATTGCTAAATACAAAGATTGAAAATTTACAACAAATTAATAGAATAATAAGTAATTGATAAAAAAAACTAAATTTTATACTTTTATTTAAAATTAATGTAATAAATAAAATCTTAGGGGTTAATGAATTTTTCGTCAAACCTTACAAGTACATATTTTTCAAATCATAGTAGGTAACAAAATCGACATTTAAAAATTTTAAGTATTTTATGAAAGAAAATGGAAAATTAAAAATAAAAATAAAAATAAACTTGGGTTTTTTAAATAAAAATTTTAAAATTGCCGTCCATAAGCAGGGTCAAGAGCCAAGTGGTGGTGGGCAAGACGAACAGAATGACCGGCAGAGCCCGTCATTGATTTTGACTTGGTCTTTTTATTTATTTAGTATTATTATTATTATAATAAAAATAGAAATAAAAGTTTAAAGGATTCACAAATTCTACACCCAAAAGGAGGCAAGCCGAGTAGCCGGTTCGTGGTCGGTGAGCATTGACTCACTACACCACTTGCTCTCTCCAACTCGTTATTACTTAGTAAAGAAGGAAGAAATGATTACCTCTCAATTTTTGAAATTAAACACCAATCTCAACTAAACCAAGCTAAAAAAGATAGTTTATTTCGAATAATTTTGGTTATTCTAAAATTCCAACTTTATTCAACTAAAAAATTGAAAATAAATGTAATGATTGTTGTTGGCATTTGACCCATAATTTCAATAAAAACTAAAAACATGTTAAACATTTTAAAAATGAAAAACAAGAGGGAATAGGGTTTAAGTTGGGTCATTCAATTTTGACTAAACCCTTGTAAATAAGTAAATTGTGAGGTGTGTATGTCTTCAAATACAAATTTCATAAAATTGATTATTGTCCCCCTCATATGAATCAATTTTCCATATAATAATCATCCCACCTTTGCTTACCAACTCTCTACTGGACTTCTCTTTTCTCTTCCTTTGTATTCCAGTCAAGCACGTCTTAATTGGCTACCCAGTTTTTCTTTTTTTTTTTTTTTACTATCTCAAAATTTGAACACAACCCATTAACCGATAGATGATAAAATTTAAATATAGAGTGAAAATCTACTCTCTTTTTTTTTTTTAGATAAGACACATGGTGTTTGTATACTCTCCATTCTTTTAAGGCAAATTTAAAATAAATAAATAAATAAAATCTGAAGGTTTTTAAAATATACATCTACCACTATAATTTCAACAAAATTCCATTTCCTTTTAAATTTTGATGCAAAACAATTACTCTTTTTTTGAGATTATTCACTAATTTAAAAAAAATGAAAATTAAATATACCTTGGATTTTATTAACTAGATATTTTATATTTATTTTTGTTGCTTTATTTAGTTTTAATTATTAAATAATTGTTTGAGCCATGGGTATTTAAGTTCGAGACCTATTATACGCAATTATATATGTTGGTTTGTAATTCTCGTCATGTACAATTTATGGATCTATTGGTCCTCGACAGATGATACATCCTAAATTTCTCTTCAAGTGAGAATAAGTAGTATTCTTTTACCCAACAATGCCATATGGGGCATGAGTTTAAATTCCAAAAAAAAATAAATGTTGAAAATTTTTTGGTAGGTGAAAGCCCTCCTCTTCTATAAATCCCTCATGGCTTTCAACGGAAATTAGAGCTATAATTCCCACCGAGGTCAATTTTAAGTTCATTGAGGAGTTTATCAACCCTCGACAGATTACACTTGATAAAATTCTTCTTGAATGAGTTTAATTATTATTTTTTTAGCTCGAGATTTATTAATGAGTTAAAAAGAAAAAAGGAAAATTTACTGCAATTCCACGTTGTTAATGTTTGATTAATTTTGCTCATACCTAATTAGGTTACTTATTCAAATGTAGCATTTAAAGTCAAAAAAATGGAAAATGAGACCACACGAATTTGATTATTTGACCAACGACCCTCATTAAAATAACACGTTCAAACGACGTCATTTCACGTATACTTTGACTCTGTCCTCTCCATATAAACCTCTTTTCCTTCTATTCAATCCCAAGCCTAGCTTCTCCGCAGAAACAAACTTCTTTCTTTTAATAAAATTAAAAACTATGGTGAAGGAGGAACTGTACATAACCGTACCCAGCGTTTTCCGGTGTCCAATTTCACTTGACGTTATGAAATCTCCGGTTAGCCTTTGTACGGGCGTTACCTACGATCGTTCCAGCATCCAAAAATGGCTCGAATCTGGTCACGACACCTGTCCAGCCACCATGCAGGTTCTTCCCTCCAAGGATTTCATCCCTAACCTTACTCTCCATCGTCTAATTAATCTCTGGATCCAGTCTTCTACTCTCCGGCCAGGCTCTAACTCTCCACGGCTTCTTCCGGCGACGCCTCCGGCGATCTCCGAGGTTCAGGCTAAGCTATTGATGGAGAAGGTTGAGAGGGAGGGCTGCGTCGATTCTTTGTCTAAGGTTGCCGAGTTCGTAAGCTGTTGCGAAGAGAACCGGAAATTTGTAGCTAGATTCGACGGTTTCGTTGAGGTAATCGCCGGAGTTTTGAAAAGGAAATGTGTGGAAATCAAAGCTTTGGAAACGGCGGTTAGGATTTTGGATTTGATTTTGAGCGAAAATGGAGTCACAGAAGGGTTAAACAAATTAATCCTGAAAAGCAATCAGGAAAGTAAATTTTTATCTGCAATCGTTTTAATTCTTCAACACGGAAGCCTGAACTCGAAGATCAAGTCAGTCCGAGTTCTGGACTCACTAGCACTTGACTCGGAATCAAAACGCAGGATCTCCGACTCACAAGACCTTATATCCATCCTTCTCCAGCTCCTGAAAACAAACAACAACGAATCCTTAAACGACACCGTTACTTCCATTTTAACCACCATTTCAATAACGCGCTCCGTCAGATCCCGCCTCATCGAAAACGGCATCGTTGAGATCCTATCAAGCTCGCTCACCGAAAAGTCGTTGAAGTTGTTAGCAACGCTTAGCACTTGCAGCGAAGGGAGGTCAGCAATCAGTTCCGAGCCAAAATGCGCGGCGGCGATCGTAGAAAAGCTGTTGAAGGTGTCGAAAACGGGGACGGAGGACGCCGTAACGGTGTTGTGGAGCACGTGTTGCTGGAACAAAGAGGAGAAAGTGAAAGAAGCGGTGGTAAAAGGGAATGGGGTGACGAAGATATTAGTAATAATGCAAAGAGAAGGGGAAGGGAACGTGAAGATGATGTGCAGGGATTTGGTTAAGGCTCTAAGAGCTGTATGTAAAGATTGGCGTTTAGGCAGTTATGAAACCAAAACTACACATATTAGACCTTGTTGAGGAGCATTCTCTGTTTTTGGACATAAATTTACGCACAAGATTCATGTAATTACCATTTAGTTCAAAGGAAACACGATTCTATGTTTATTTTTGTTAGAAACATTATTCCTGGAATTCCCATCTTCCCTTCCTATGGGAGCTTTCAACAGGTAGGCGAACCTCACTTGAGTTCACAGCCTGTACCATTCAACCATCACATTTGACCTGTCACTTGGTTTTGGACCGGCTTTTTTAAATTTTATTCCACTTCTTTCGCTTTATTTTTTATTCCAATTGATAATTCAAGTTAATAAGGTTAATTTTTAAATTTAAAATAAAATTTTATTTAATTCATTTGAATTTATTAGAAAATTAATGATTATTGAACTAAAATATAATAAATTATTGAACTAAAATTACATTTTTTATCACCCAATAATCAAAAATTACATTATGACACCCGCATTTTAATTATCCATCTATTAACCGGTTAAGTTGACCACCTATTTGTCATATATCTTAAATATATTTAACTTTTTTTCTAAACAATAAAAAAACCCTAATAAACATTTGTGTATTTAGATTGCGGTACATGATGTGATACAAGTTTTGATATAAGTATTGGCACAACAACATGAACAAAATAGAAAACATTAGAATGAACACAAATAAATTGGTAATATAATTCAGTGCACCATCAACTTGTGCGAGGCCTGGCCTAGAGAAATCCATTGCTCAACTCATGATAAAAACAATGATACAAGTCTAATATATTTTAACCCTTGGATAATTACAGACTCACTCAAATACATTCAGTACGAACCGTCTCTAAATAACCTCTCCTTGTAAAGGCTCTTAACTATTCATTCAAAGATGAATGGAAAATAAAATATGCATTCAATAAAAGTTTTTTACCATGAACATATAACTACTCCCTAAATTTTATTAAAAAAAATCTAAGTACATCCAATTTTATCCCACGAATCATCCATATATATAGGCTTCAAATAATCTCAAAATCATTCCCATGTAAAATGAGATAAAATTCATTTAATTTGAAAAGATTTATCTTGAAATTTCATATCCAAGCATTTTTAAATAAATTATTTTCAATTTTAAATCTATGTTTGGACTAAAATTCTTTATAAGCTTGCTGCAAAGTTACATTATGAGATAAGAATAGAAGTCTTTAAGAATCATATTTAAAATCGAACTCATCTATCCTGGAGCCATGTGTTACATCAAGTACATAGATAACTCATATATATTTTACGTTTTTGTTGCTTATGAGATAACTATAAAGATATATACAAAGTTAAAAATTTTCGACAACAAAATTGATGCATAGTCAAGTTGTGGTTTGTCATGGGGCACAACTTGTAGCACAAATCATTATATATTAACAATCTCGACATTTGACATTTGACCATTTTGACAAAACCACTGCAACAAAAACAGTAGGAAACAAGAATCACATGTTAAAAGAATTTCAAACTGAATGAAAACCTGGATAGCAGCTTCGTCTATGTCCTCCTCTTCGACAAAAAGCTAAAGCAGTTGTGGTAGTAGGTGTGCCAACATTAAATACCACATGGTTTTGGGCTGCATAGATAAAGAAGAAAGTTTTGGATTACTGGAGGAGAGATGAATATGATTTCAAGGTCAATTTTCTCATCTCAAAAAACTTTTAATTTTATAGAATGAATATATTTAATTATTTTAAGTTTATTCCTTGTATTTAATTACTTTTGCAATGCTATCGTGTATTTTACTTGTGAATAAACAGATAATATATATATTTTCTCATTATTTGTTTATTGTATTTGCAATTGGGTAAACATATAATTTAGTCTCAAAGTTGTACCCAATCATTATTTTGGTACTTAAATTTTTTTTTTATCAATTTGGTATCTAAAGTTTCAAAACATTATTTCCGTTGCTCCAAGACTCAATTACATTTAAAAAAACTGATGTGGCACGCTCTCAACAAGTTATGTCACTAATTTTTTGCTAAATAAATTTAGAAAATAAAAAAATTCAGAAAAATCTTATGCTTTTTTAAGAAAATCAGAAAAAAAGTATAAAAATTTCCAAAAAGTATACAAATATACCTCTTTTTTAAAAAAATACAAAAATTTTAAAAAAAGTGAAGATTAAAAAAATGTAAGAAAAATCCAAAAAATTAAGTTAATTGTAAAAAAAACTGAAACGTGAAATGTTGCTAAATTAAAAGAACTCCTATAATTATTTGGGGACTAAACTTATTAAAAAAATATTAAAAGATATAGTAATGTATTGTCTAAAAAATAATTAAAAAAAAAAATTCTGGAAATATTAGAAAAAAACATTCGAGGTTAATACTATAAACATTTATATATCTATATTATTTTGCATCCTTTCTTTTCTTTTCTGATTTTTTTCTTTCTTTTCTATTTTGAATTTTCGCTGTTTTTTAACTTTAAATTTTTAAAAAATAATTATATTTTTATATTTTCTAGAAAATTTATATTTATTTTAAAATTTCCAGTTTTTAATTTTTTTTGAGCTTTTTATTTTTAAAAATTTTTGCTTGTTTTTTTGCAAAGTTTCCATTTTCTGAATTTATTTCGCAAAAATTTTAGAGCGACGTGGTTGGTTGGGAGCACGTCATATTAGTATTTTTTTTTTATTATATAAAATTGGGCTTTGGAGTAATAAATATAATGCATTGAAACTTTTATGTATGAATGGATATAAAAAAAATTAGTGATAAATTATTTGTGAGAAATAGCAAAGTAATAATTAGATATAAGTTTGAAAACTAAACAACTATAACGACCCGAAAGTCACGGGTACTGAAAAATGTATTTTCGAGTCTCCGTTTTCGTAAAACAGATTCGTAAATATTTTTTTTGTAAAACAGATTCGTAAATATTTATTAAAAATATTTACGAAGTTAGTGGTGTGGTTGATTAGGTCTTGATTAGGTGAATTTGCATGAATTAAGAGTATTTAGGAATAGGGACTAAGTTGCATATAGTTTGGAAGTTGGATTATAAATTAAAGAAAATAAAATGGGCTAAATAAAAAATTTAACCTATTTTAAACAAGTGTATGGAGTTGGTGTTTACATGTGTGAAAATAATATACATATGTATAAAATAATAAATTATATTACTTAATACTTAAGAATATATATTATATTATATTATATTATATTATTATAATAATAATTAAATAAATAAATAAAAACAAATAAAAGAAAAAGAATAGAAAAAGAAACAAAGTTAAAACGAATCAAAGAAGAAAAAGAAAGAAAAGAAAAGAGAAAGAAAAGGAGAAAAGCTAGGGATTTTAAAGTTCAAAGCTTAATTGATAAGTTAATTTAGTCCATTTTCTTATAATTTTTATGTTTTTAGAATCTCGATATTAAATACTACCCGATCTATGTCAAAATTTTAGAAATTATTAAGTTTTTAAATGTTGTCTATGCTGAATTATTAGAGTATTAGGGACTAAATTGATAGATTTTTAAGTTAGAAATGAAAAAAGATTGAATTGTAGAATAAATAGTAAATTTTGAGTAAAACGGACTAAATTGTGAAAATTTTGAAATTTAGGGATTTAAGTGAAATTAGAGAGTTGAATTTAATCTAAAGTGGAAATTGAATGAATATATGGAGTTAATTTTGAAGAAATAAAGTTAGTCTCGGTTTAGGGACTAAATTGAAAATTAGGCAAATTTTGAAAAAAATTTAAATATTTAATGTGAAATTGAATTGTATTGTATTGATGAATTTTAATTGTTTTAATTTCATAGCAAACGTTGTGCTGGAAACCACGACTAGGAAAGGAAAAGATATAGTCAACGAGGAGTAGCTCGGAAGTTCTAGTTTGTATTTCTATAATCCGAATCTAAATATTAATTGTTGTATTTTTTATTTAATGTTTATGGTAAGTAATTAAGGTGAGTGTTAACATTTTGATATTGAATTGAAAATCATGTGAATGTGTGGTTGATGTGGATATTGGATATTGATTGTTGTTGAATTATGAAATTGAAACCTTATTTACTGTATGGGGCTGAGTCGGATATAGATGGCATGCAATGGGATTGGAAGAGTTCAGGAATTACTTCGACCTCGAGTCGATGAGACACTAGGTGTCAATCTATTACTTCGGTAATTCGATGAGGTACTGTGTACCAATTTACTTCGGTTTAGTCGATGAGACACTGGGTGTCAATTTATTGCTTCGAATTATCCGATGAGGTACTGGGTACCAAATTAGTGTCTTTTGGTTGGATCCGTGTCTCCGTCCAAGTCCGAGTCGTGTTAATAAGGATAATTAAAAGAAGCGATATTATGAAAGGTATTTGGAAATACCAAATGTGAATGGAAATGATACATATGAATTGTGTAACATATTGTGAAAAGCTAATTGAGATAGCAAATGATGAGATTTGAATGTATTAAGAATAAATTGATAAATTGAAATGACTATTATTAATGTATGATAAAATGTGTATGTTATATTATTTTACTTAAAGTATTCGGATTATAGAAATACCACTGAGTTTATACTCAGCGTGCGGTTTGTTTTCAGTGCATAGGTTAGGTACTTAAGTTGATTGTCGATTCAGCATCCATCAACGATCTCGATCTCAAACGTGGTTATGTATATTTCTTTTTGTGTTGGCATGTACCTAGGTTGTCTAAAGCTTATCATTTTGTGGAGTGATTGTAATTAATATTATAAATTGATATTGGTTGATTATATATATGAATATATGTGTTATTGAGGCTATAATATGGCATGTTTAGGTTGATGCATGAATGAACATGATATAGGCAAAATTTAGGTTGATATTGGCATGGTTTTAAATTGGTTTTGATAGATGTTATATGAAATATTTAGATAATGTTTTTGAAGTATCTATAAGGGTACATTGGTTAGGAAACTAGGTTGATTGTTTTGGCATGTTTAAAAGGTAATTGATTGTGTTTTGGATGGGTTGAACGAATAGTTTTTGAGTTGCTTAGTGTTTAAGATTGCAGGGAATGGTAAACTTGATGTTTAAGGTTCATTTTGAGTCCACACATGTGTTTAAGACACATGGGCGTGTGACTGGACCGTATGAGACACACAACTAACACATAGGCATGTGGTTTGGCTGTGTGTCCCCTACATCTTTAAATTTTCAAAACAGAATGCCCATGTATTTTCACACAGGCAGAGACACGTGTGTGTGTCTCAGCCGTGTGTGACACATGGCCTAGCACACGGGCGTGTGGCTTGGCCATGTGATCCAAGTTAGAGAGTTACACGGGCAAGGGCACAGACTGGGACACGGCCGTGTGTCCCTACTTCAAATGCCAACACGGCCTGAGACATGGGCGTGTCTTTTGACCGTGTGAGCCACATGGCCTAGACACACGGGCGTGTGTCCTATGTTTCTTTAAAAAAATTTGATGTTTTTGAAAAAAATTCTTTAGTACCCGATTTAGTTCCGATTTATTTTTAACACATATTTTGGGCCTCGAAGGATCATAAAAGGGACAATTTGATTAATTTATTACATGTATGCTAAATGATTTGAAATGTTCGTATTTGATCTGTTAAGTCTGGTAATACTCTATAACTTTGTTTCGACAACGGATAAGGGTTAGGGGTGTTACAACAACAAAAGTGAGAATTGTAACACCCTTAACAAGTATCCGTCGCCAGAATAGGGTTTCAGAGCACTACTAGAATTTACAGATCATTTAACAAAAATTTCACATCATATAATATTCAATATTGATATACTTATTTTCTCGACATGTCACACTTGAGTTTAATACTTGTCTTAACTTAAATAATTTCATTGTATCAACATATTAAAGATAATCATATATGTACATGTCATGATACATATTATTCTCTTACCATTTCTTCGTAAACATATATCATTCATTTCATTATATCAATATTTCATGTACCATAATTTCCATAATTTCCATTTATTTCATGTATATTTATTTCGGTAATAGTTCATATCGAACTTAACATTAATCAAATTCCATGTACATATACTTTCCACACCATGTGTCCATATAACATGTACAAATCATTATATATATTTCAGGCATATGCGGGTAATAATTCATTTCGTACTCATATTTCTCATTTCAAGAGTTTATATCCGTTGAATTATTGAAATTTCGATGGATACTCCAGTAGTACACATAAAGTGTACAAATCATTAACCCGTCAATTCTTTTTCAGAGGTACCCATTAGGGCACTTATTCTGAGAGCACATTTTCGAGCCACATATCATACAACAGGATTACCAGTCCAGGCTAAATCCTGTCTGTAACATATGCTCTAAGAGTTTTGTCAGGATTACCAGTCCAGACTAAATCCTTTTTGTGACAAATACTCTAAAGAGCTCAATCTGGATTACTAGTCCAGACTAAATCCAGATTTTAACATATGCTCAAAAGCTTAATTAGGATTACCCGTCTGGGCTAAATCTTTTCGATAATGAGGTCAATAGGATTACTCGTCCGAGCTAAATCCATTTTGCAACAAATGCAAGACCTCACTCCATTTGGGAAATCACCTTTATCCATCGAAATCTAATATTCATACGGAATTTAACCCTTTTCAAATATTTCCGAGCATGTGTTCATTTCTTGCATTCATATCATTCATATTATATACATGTACTAATATTCCACATTATAAATAATACAACATTCAATCTTAACATATTTACACGCTCAATTAAGTTACACGAACTTACCTAACTAAATTGCAGAAATACCAAGTTTTGGGGGCATTTTGGTAATTTTTCATTTCCCCCGATTTTCACCCGATCTTGATCTAAATTACTAATTTCATTCAATTTATTAATTTAGACAATAAACAATTCATTTCCCTTAATTTGGTCATTTTTGATATTTTTACAAAATTACCCCCTAAAGTTTTACTTTTGTTCAATTTAGTCTCTGGGCCTAAAACATACAAATTAGCCATTTTTAATATGAACTCATGCTAGATGAATATTCATATATATATATATATATATATATATATATATATATATATATATATATATATATATATATTTTTTTTTTCTCCTCTCATTCCACATACTTAATGTATATAATTCCACTATTTACTTATATGTTCATAATCAAGTTGTCCACTTGAGTCATAGTCACTAAATTATTTACATCTTGAGCTACAGAATTCTAAATCAAGATCCGCTTGATGTTTTAGAAACTAGACTCAAATATATTTCTACCATAAAATTTTAAGAATTTATAGTTTATCCAATAAGTACAGTAAAATATTCAAATTTGCCCATGTTCTGCTATTCGATAGCTTCGACCTTTCTTCACTAAAAATTAATTATCTCTTAGTACGGGGTTCGGATGATGTTCCCATTTGTTTATATTGAAAATAAACTCATTAATAATTTTAAAATATAAATTTAAAACCCCAAGTATTTTTATAAAATTTTTAATGATTTTCCAAAGTCAGAATAGGGGAACCCAAAATTATTCTGACCTTGTCTCACAAAATTTATTATAAATCATAATTTACAATTTCATTGCTTACACCGTTTCTTCTATGAAAAACTAAACTCAATAAAATTTAATTTCATATTTTATTCAACCTCTAATTTAATTTTCACAATTTTTGGTGATTTTTCAAAGTTAAACCATTGTTGCTGTCCAAAACTGTTTTAATGCAAAATGTTGATTACCAAGTTTATAACACTTTTATTTCCTTTCTCTACAATATTTCCCATCACTTTCTCTTATTTCTCCTCGCTAACATATCAAGAACATAGAACCTTATATAAGAAAACTCTACTTTAACATCATTTCCATGCTTTTTCAATAATATCAAACTTAAAGATATATTAAAATCTTGATGTTCTTAATTTGTCCTATTGATTTCAATCTTTAACTTGATTTTCTCTCTCCTCTAGCTTCTATTTCTTGGATCTAACTTGATATTCTAGCTCCCCATAGTCTCCTTATTATTTTTCTCTCTTGGTAACCATGGAAATTCTTTTGATTTCTAGGTAAAAATGATAAATTTTTGGTGAAAGGACCAAATTGTAAAGAAAGCAAAACTTTCTTTCTTTCTCTCTTCATAGACGTTGGTGCATGGGAAAGATGATGATGATTCTTCATCTTTCTTTCCTTATATATACTAAATAAAATAATAATAACATAATAAAATATCATTTAAAAATCAAATTAAAATATTTATAAACTAATATTTATTTATTTAATTAATCTAAAATATCTCCAACATCATCATTACCTTCTAGATTTCTGTCTCTTTCTAATTGACCATTTTTCCCTTTATGATCTTTTAAAATTTCATCTTTGAGTCATCACTTAGTTTGGTAAAATTGTAATTTAGTCCCTCATAATTCTTCACCTATTCAATTTGGTCCTAATTCATCCATTTTCCTTAGTTTCTAGATCATTCCACCCTTAAAATATTTGCACTATTGGTCCTTCAAATTTTTCATATTTACACTTTAACCTCTCAAGTTTTGAGTATTTATTCTTAGTCAACAAAATTTTTATCACTTTTACAATTTAGTCCTTTCTTGAAGTAATATATCATAATATACTTCCCAATGTTGTCATAACTCAAAATTTCCCTTTTTGCCACTTTATTTCCTTATTTTACTGTATCAAAGATAATATCTTATTGTAAAAAATTTCGAGGTATTATAAGAATCGACAGCAAAACGTGAAGGTTATTCTTACGAACCAATAACGGTTCCAACACTCTCCCATTTGGTTTGTATTGCCATGAATACTTAAAGTCGAAAAATAACGCACAAATCATGGCGATATTTTCTCTTAGAATTTGACTAGTATCTTCCATGTATCACAATATACCATGTCTCAATGGTTTAGCCTAAATTTCTTAATAAATAAGCCCGATGTTTATTCCAAGTCCAAATTTTAGTGACATTTCTTGAAATAATCAAATTAACATGTGCACAAAATTTGAGAAACATCAAACTTAATAGAGTTTCTTTATAATCATTCTTATAACGAAATTTACAATGTGGGAACAAGTCCCGTAGTGACAACATGATCCTGAAATTTGTGTGGTGGCATGCCTTTAGTCAAAGGATCAACTAACATCTGCTCTATGTTAATGTGATCAATGATCACTTTTTTTCTTTAACACATTCCCTTATGCCTAAATACTTAATGTTGATATGTTTATTTCAACTTCCACTTTTTTTATTCTTAGCCATAAATACAACAACTGAATTGTTACAATATATCATCAATACCTAGAAATCGAATTTGCAAGTCTAAGCCCAAAAATGAATCAACCATACTCCATGTGAGGTAGCCTCAAAACATGAAATGAACTCAACCTCCATAGTGGAAGTAGCAGTTAAGGTTTGTTTGACGGTCCTTCAAGATATAGCTACGCCAGAAAACATAAATATGTAACCTGATGTTGATTTACATGAATCAATACAACTGATAAAGCCTAAATTGGAGTAGCCAATCACCTCCAAATTGTTGGATCGTTTGTACACAAGCATATAGTCATTTGTCCCTTTAAGATATCTGAAAACTTTATTTGCAGCTCTTCAGTGGTCAATACCTGGATTACTCTAATATCTTCCCAAATTCCAACTGCAAATGCAATGTCAGGTCTTGTGCAGACTTGAGCATACATCAGGCTTCCAACAATAGAAGCATATGGAATGTTTTTCATCTACTTCCTCTCAAATTTGTTCTTCGGGCACTGGTCCAAATTAAACTTATCACCCTTCATGATAGGAGCAACACTCGATGAACAATTTTTCATCCTAAATCTTTCTAAAACTTTGTTGACGTAGGTTTCTTGAGATAAACCTAAGATATTGTGATGTCTATCACGATAAATCTTAATACCAATGATATAAGACGCATCACCCATATCTTTCATATCAAAATTTTTAGAAAGAAATTGTTTCACCTCATGTAGCATATCCCTGTCATTTGTTGCAAGTATAATGTCATCCACATATAGAATAAGGAAACATATTTTACTCCTATTAACCTTTCGGTATATGCATTGATTAATGATATTCTCAACAAAACCAGATGAAGATATAACTTTATGGAATTTTAAATACCATTGTCGGGAGGCTTGTTTCAATCCATAGATGGACTTCTATAGCTTGCATATGAAGTGTTCACCTTCACTAGAGGAGAATCCTTCAAGTTGTTTTATGTATACCTCTTCCTCTAGGTCACCATTGAGAAATGCGGTTTTCACATCCATTCGATGCAACTCAAGGTCAAAATGAGCTACTAATGCTAACACAATGCACAATGAATCTTTCTTAGATACAAGACTAAAAGTCTCAGTATAATCGATCCCTTCTTGCTGAGTGAATCCTTTCGCAATGAGTCTAGCTTTATGTCTTTCTATGTTTCATATTGAGTTTATTGTTGTTTTGAAGACTCATTTACATCCAATGGCTTTTACGCCTTTAGGAAATGACAAAAGATCCTAAACAACGTTATTTTTTATGGAATTCATCTATTCTTTCATAGCATTGTACCAAAATTTTGACTCTTTGCAACTAATGGCTTATGAAAATGATTCAGGATCACTCTCAGCTCTAATATTATAGTCAAACTCTTACAGATACACAGTATAGTCACTAGAAATTGTTGATTTCTTTTCTCTAGTAGATCTCTTCAATATTGAACCAACATTTTCTCGTGGATCATGTTGTTTAGTTGGTTGTTCAATAATTTTTAGATTTTCATGAACTGCTTGATTTACTGGAGTGTTTTCATCAGCTTGTGTATTTTCATTGATTGGTTGTTCAAAACTAGGTTGAGCTTGAGGGGTGTTATGTATGATAACCAATCTCTCACTTGAAGTGGAAGGTTGACCTACAAGAATTGTGTCTCGAGATAGATCGCTCCCACTAATTAAGTCATTCTTAAGAAATTTTGCATTTCTTGATTCCACAATACCTAATGTTTTAAAAACTAAAACAATACCCAAAAGGTGCAGGTCTTGAAATAGAAACTAAATTTCTAGAAAAATTGGGAATATAAATTTTTTTTTCTAAAATTAAAACAAAGTCATTCCTAAGTACTAATTCGCATGTTCCAATTGCTTCCACATGCGACTCCATCTTATTTCCTGAATAGATGTGTTGCTCAGCTTCCACTAATTCCCTTAAGTTTCTTAATCTTTGTAAGGAATTTGATATATGGATTGTAGAACCAGAATCAATCCACCATGTGTTATAACTAACATCAACCATATTGGACTCAAATCAAACAAGTGAGATTGATATACCTTTATTTTCAAGTCAGCTTTTAAACTTTACACAGTCCCTTTTTAAGTGTCCCTTCTTTTTATAGAAAAAACATTTAGACTCTTTCTTTATGTCTGTTTGGGGTTGCATTTTTGGCCTTTCCCTTTTGCTTGGCTTGGACCGTCTTCTTTCCTTGAGTAATCGTCAATGCACTTTTTCCCCTCTCCAGTAAAAGTCTAGCCTCTTCTTGATCACACATGGTCAAAAGCTCATCGATAGACCACTTATCCTTGTGTATTATAGGAGATCTTAAATGACCCATACTGAGGTGGAAGAGTGTTCAATATAAAGTGCACTAAGAAAGATTCAGACATTTCAACCTCAAGTGTTCTCAATCGAGCTGCTAAATCTCTCATTTTTTTTATATGATCATGTACACCTTTCAAGGTAGTGAGCTTTATTGATGTGAACTTCATGATTAGGGTGCTAGTTAATGACTTTTGTGAAGTTTTGAATTATTTTTCAATAGTTGTTAATAATTCTTGGACATTCTCATAATGCTCAATTGAGCCACGGACATCAGTCGGAACCTTACTTTTTATGAACATGATACTTAAGTGATTAGATCGTTCCAATTTTTCATATAGAGCAAGATCAATGTGGCTCAGATTTTCGCATAGTCAATATCCAAGCACCCCAATTGGAGAAGAATATTCTCCTTCCAGTTTAAAGTTCTCACTAGTTAATTTAGGGATGTCTACTTTATTATCAAACATATTCACAGGTTGTAAAATTACAAAATGAATGAACATACATGCTTAACAAAAATTTGAGGCAAGCATAAATCATAATTTACCAATGTAAATTATGTAAATAATGAATCTAGTGTCATAAAAATTACCTGTGGGCTAAAATTTTAATTCAATTTGATTCATTTTATGATAGAATTATTTACTATCCTTTTAATAAAAAATATTAAATTCATTTTCATAATTCCTGTAAGTAATTATAAAAGGTCATCTAATAATTTTATCTTAATAAATTATGCAATGGGATTTAACATCGATGGTGTCCGTATGTGATTTTTAACTTTAATAAAATTTTTTTAACAAAAGATGTTGTAGCTCTTTAACTAAATAAAATTATGAAAATCACTTAAACAGATATTAATTCTTAAACTTTATTCAAGATTGTTGCTAAGTCATTATGCAACATCTAATGTCTATAAACCTTATGAGATCCTTACTACAATAAATAATTTTATTGTTAATGTTGTGACTAATTCTCTAATTAAATAAAATTATTTAGATCCCCAGACATATATTCTAAAGTTTTATTGCTACCTTATGCAATGAGTCTAAAATTTTTATGCACCTAAAAACTTATGTAATTAATAACTAGATAATTCACATACAACCATTTACTTCAGGCACATAAAAAATATTCAAACAACAAATTTCTAAAATTTTTCTTTAAATTATTTATAACATAATTAATTTTAGAAATTTTACTTTAATAAAATTCAATGGTTTTGCACAAAATTTTGCAATAAAAATTCTCAAAAATTGTTTAAAAAATAATTCAAAGAAACATGAAATTGTTATTTTGAGAAATTTACAAACTTTTAAAATCGGATAAGGTAGAGATTTACCATGCTCTGATACCAAATAATAGTATAAATAACAATTTACAATATAAAATAATAGAAAAGATCGACATAAATACCTCCAACCATTATTTGAACCAAATGTCAAAATCCAAATGTTGTTACACCACTGCCAAGCACGCCAAACCATCGATGAGCACATCAAATTTAACTAAATGAAAAACTGAAAATTGTCAAAATCTTCTAAGCACTCGAAAACCTCACTAAATGGTGTATATAATTCCTTATCTTTGAAATGGGATTGCTTTAGTTTTTTTTTTTTTTTTTGTGTTTAAGGATCTTATGTTAGTTGGTATTTATAGTTGTGGCTCCCCATAAAAAAACCACCAACTACACATCCCATTATCTCACATGCAAAGACATGGAAGTTGAGGGCAACAAAATTGGGAATGGACAACAAAACGTGGAGGTTATTCCCATGAACCAATAACGATCCCAACATATAAATTTTACATCAATCAAGTGCTATAGTTGAAAGTTAAATCATTATTATTTTATTGCTTTTAAATATGATTATGATCTTAGGATTATTGTTGAAATTATTAATACATGATTTTACTTTTGAGTCTATAATTGTTTGTTTATTTGGATGTTAAACAACGATCCACTCTAAAAATATGAGTTTGATCCATTTTCTCGAAATTGGTGTCTATGATCACTTTCTACCCTATTTAGTGACCAACTAACATTGTTTGAATCTAAGGCATGCCTATGGCTATGGCTACGATTACTTATCCTAATCTATACCTGCTCTTGAAGATTGTTATTGAGTAAAGTCCTTACTAGTGAAAATGTTTTTCCAAACCTTCGAGTCACCTGACCTAGGTTGGACTTATAGTTTGCTTCATATGAAAATATTCAATCAATTATAAATTAAAATTTTTAAGTATTTCTGATTATTAGAAATAAAAATCACTTGTTAAAATGATAAAATAATATTGAAAATGATAAGAAGATAAAAAAGTTATTTATAACCATGGTTGTTTGAATAGATCGAATCGGTTGATCAAATTGGGAATTGGTCGGGGTATCTATCCAGAGAAAGATATTAGATTAGTTGATTCGAGAACTAATACGAAACGATTGAATGGTGTTAAAAACCGGTTGAACCAGATTTTTTAAATTTTAAAGATATTTTTATGATTTTTTTAATGATTTATTTAATCAAACTGGACGGATAGATTAGATTGGCAAACCGATTGCCTAATTGCTTTAACCATCTATCTAATTTTGAAAACCTTGCTTATCACTTACTAAAGAACAATTAAGTGTTTTTTTTTTATAAATTGAAAAATTAAATGTTGAATTGCTACTATTGAATATTATAATTACGGATTTATATTAGAAAATTGTTTGATAAATTACTAAAAATTAATTACAACATATAATTATATGTTGTTTGATATAAGTAAATTTTATTTTTTTGAAACTTATTTATTTCTTAATTATTGATCTTATTAATATAATAATTTATATTATTTTAAATAGTTTTGGATAAAAGTTAATTATGATAATTTGAATATTTATTTTTAAGATGAGATAATTTATTTCAAATATAATTTTTTTCCAAAAATTAGAATTAACATAACCATTTCAATATTAAATGATAAGTAGCTATCTACTTATTTTTCTTATCAGTATTTTTATATTAAGTAAAAAAAATATTATCATACGCATTTTAAACAGGTTAAAATGTGCTATTCATCCTTGTATAGATTTGAGATTTGGTCCTTATACTTTAAAAGTTAGTAATCCTAATTCAATCATTATCTTGGTTGGTAATTTTTTTCAAAATTGTCAATTTAACATGCTTATTTTTTATTTAATCATAGGCCATGTCATACGAAAACAATCTAATCAAAATTTTAAGTTGACAAATTTTGACAAAAAAAATTTACGATTTTAATGTCTAGACTAAGATTTTTAAATAAAAAACATTTAATTTTTAACTTTTTAAATACATGAGTTAAATCTCAAATATTATCGAAGTACAAAGACTAACCAGCACTTTTTAATTTTTAAAATATTAAATATTAAGAATTTTCAATAAAATAAAAAAATTCAATAATTTATCAAATACCTCCTTAATTCAATTTCTCATGCAATACATAGGCTACACTACTATTAGAGGTGTGCATGGGCCGGGCGGCCCGGCCCGAAGGCCCGCCCGAAAAATGGGAGGATTTGGGTAAAAATATAGGCCCAAAAAATAGGCTTGGCCCGGCCCGGCCCGATTTTAATATTAAATTATTTTTATTTTAAATTTTAAGTAACTTTAGTTTTTTTTACTTTAGGTTTTTTTTATTGTTTTTAATGTTATTTGATATTGTAAAATTTTTGTTATTAATATAATTTAGTTCTTAATTTAGTTCTAATTTATTTCAATTTTTTAATTTTAATATAATTATTTTTATTATATTTTTAATTTATATATTATTTTAAGAATTATTTTACTCCCATTTTTTTTAATATTTTTTTTATATTTTAAATGCATTTGATTTATTATATTTTAAAGTTTTTTATTTAATAAAAAAAAGTAAAAAAAATTTTTTAATATGGCCGGTCCGGGCCGGGCCGGGCTCGGGCCTATCATTTTTTCTCGGGCCGGGCTTGGACAAAATTCTAGGCCCATTTTTCGGGCCGGGCCGGGCCCGGGCCTTGAAAACGGGTAAAAAATTTTTTATGGGCCCGGCCCGGCCCATTCACACCTCTAACTACTATATACTTGACCATACACAGAGGGTACAATACAACAAATAATCTCGGAAAACTAGTAACACCCATCACTCTATACAGGGAGAAATAGTTTATTATTGCTTGAATCCAGCCTCCATATCAATAAATAGGAGCAAGGAGAGACTTCGGCACATCACCTCGGCATACTCAACCGTCAAGGTGACCAAAACCTTTATGCAAAGAATCTGTCTAAATCCTTGTAGTCGTGGCAATAGAAATATCTCTAAACCTGAAACAATACCTGCAATGGAAGCCCAACCAAAGGACAAGAAAAATCGAGTCACCACGAACTCGAGCATCTATCACCATCTGACGCCAAGGCATGGCCCAGCCTATGGACCAAAACTATATTATTTCGACAACCTCTCCACTTCCTGTGGGAAAAATGCTGGAGACAAGCTTCAGGGACATGGCTAGAAGTAGTGGGGGAATGGTGATCGGCTATTCAATGGCCATACAACTGACCACCATGAAACATCCAGAGACTTTAGATTGTTGCCTAAACTTCACCACTTGAGGAACTCCAACTGAAGATTTGAGCAATCAAACACCTTAGCTGCGCAAGAGAAGCTTTCTATTGGAGGCTTGCAATGATTGGACGGTGGATTTAAACCTAATATACTATTCATGAGAAGGTAAACATTAAGGATGATGAAGCATACATCTGCATTTTGTATGGTGTCTAAAATCTTATTTATTTTTTATAAATACAATTTTAGATATTTTTTTCATTGAATGCCTCATAGTTTATATTTATTTATTTTAATAAATAAGTTTATATGGGGATAAAAAATTAAGGATGATAAAATGTTTATAATTCACTGTGGCTTTTAACTGCTTCGTTTCACCTCCCTTTGCTCTCATTCTGTCCTGGATTCCCGATGGTTAAAGTTGTAGACAAACAAGATTCATCAACAAACACAAACAACATGGAAGATCAACCAGCCAACAAGTCTTCTTTTCCCCACTACTTTATTCCAAGATTTCACATTGTTTATCTCAAGAACTGATCACCATTTTCTTTTCACAATGCTACTTTCTTGTCTGTTTCTCTTCTGGGTCAACCTTTTTTCCCTCTTCAACTTCACTTTCCCTCTCCTCCCACCAAATAATATCACCCTCTACGATGGCGCTTTCTTTAGTACCGATGGCATTTGCCTCACTCAAGAAACCACCTGTCTCCCATCTTCTTCTTCACCTTCCCACATCGGACGAGCTCTTTACGCTTACCCCATCCGTTTCATTGATCTCCGTACCAGAGACAACGCCTCCTTCACTTGTCGTTTCTCCTTCTCCATCATCCCAAGCCCAGTTTGTCCTTTCGGGGACGGCATCGTTTTCTTGGTCACTTCCCGACCCGATTCTTTCAGCTTCTTCAATGGCTACATGGGACTGCCACAACTTGATGACTTGAGCTCTCAAGATCCTTACTTTGCTGTGGAGTTCGATACCAGTTTCAACCCTTCACTTGGAGACATCAATGGTAATCATGTTGGTGTTGATGTTAACTCCATTGTTTCTTTGGCTGCAGTTGATGTTTTGTCAAAAGGGTTTGATCTTAAAAGAGGGAAAAAGATAACAGCTTGGATTGAGTATGGGGATTCAGCCAAGTTGGTTCAGATATGGCTTAGTTATTCATCAAGTAAGCCTCCAACTCCTCTTCTTGTTGCCCAGATAGACCTTTCCAGGCAATTCAAGGAATATATGCATGTTGGTTTCTCTGCTTCTAATGGACTAGGTTCATCAATGCACCTTGTTGATCATTGGCAGTTCAAAACATTCACCACTTATAACAATCCAATGGATTCAGTTGAGCTTGGCTATTGTTCCATGTGCTTTCCGGAGGATTCATCTAACACTAGCTCTCAGATTTATGGTACTCATAAAAGAGGTTTCAAGATTGGGAACATGGCACTTCTATTCGGATCCTTGGTTGTCTCGGTTGTCATTATAATAGTAGTTCCGGTCCTTTGTTTCGTTGCAGTGAGGAAAGAGAGGAGTGGTGGCAGAAGAAGCAAAAGAGAACAAACTAGAGTTGAAATGACTAATGTTCCAACAAGATGGTCACTTGCAGAGATCAAATTAGCTACAATGGGATTTCATAGGAACAGAATTGTTGGTGAAGGTGCTTCAGCAGTTGTTTATAGAGGGTCTGTCCCTTCTGGCGGGGCTGTTGCAGTCAAGCGGTTCGATCAGTCCAACCGAAAAGCGTTCACTCATAATCCGTTTACCACTGAGTTTGCCGCTATGGCGGGTTGCTTAAAGCACAAGAACTTGGTTCAGCTCCAAGGGTGGTGCTCTGAGGGATCTGAGTTAGTGTTGGTCTATGAGTTTTTGGCCAATGGAAGCCTTGACAGACTCCTCCATAGAAATACAGATTCATCAACTTTCCTCTCATGGAGCTTAAGATTAAAGGTAGTTCTGGGCGTAGCTTCTGCTCTTACATTCCTACATGAAGAATGTCAAAGGCAGATTATACATAGAGATGTAAAAAGCTGCAACATAATGCTTGATGATGAATTCAATGCCAAGCTTGGGGATTTCGGTTTAGCTGAAGTTTATGAACACAATTGTGGTTCAAGAGAAGCTACAATACCAGCAGGAACTATAGGATATCTCGCACCTGAGTATGTTTATTGTGGTATTCCAACAGTGAAAACCGACGTTTACAGCTTTGGCGTGGTGGTGCTTGAGGTGGCCACTGGGAAGAGGCCTGTGGATGATGATAAAACAGTGCTTGTTGACTGGGTTTGGGACCTATGGGCGCAAAAGAAACTACTTGAGGCCGCTGATTCAAGACTTTCAGGGAGGTTTGTTGTCTCAGAGATGGAGAGGATGCTTGTTGTCGGACTTTACTGTGTTCATCCCAACCATGAAAAACGACCCACAGTGAAAGAAGCTGCCAGGATTCTCAGAGGTGAAGCACCACGTCCGGTTTTGCCATCGACGAGACCAACAGTGAGGATCAAATCAAATCTGTGTAAAGACAGTGAAGATATTTTGGACATCGGTAGAGATAATAGTCCTAATGGCGATGATGCTGGGTGGTTGACGCCCAAGAGCCATTTTAGCAAAGCTTAGCTTAGGAGGGGTGGCCCCGGGGGGGACTATATGAATGCATATGCAGGAAACATATTGTACCTCGAATTACAATATATGTAAAGCTTTAAATTTTGACAGAACTTTGATGGGTCATTTTTCCTTTTTAATTTCTCCCCTTCTTGTATAATTGTGATGATGTTCTAATCTATGATTTTAGGGTTTGCTCATGAAACAACAGCAGTAAGTTATTTGAATGACATCTAAGAAGTATCATTTACAGATTTGCAAATTACAACAAAGCATACATGCTTTTACCTATGTATCCATGATCTCAACTTCAATATGCCAGTTTTGTCTGTCTTTATATACAATTTTCGTTTAATAAAGCTTGTTGCGCTACCAATGGAGCCGGAAACTAGCTGCCTGCATTACTGGATGCAGAAAATATGCACCTAGTGTCATTGCAGTGATAGCCAAATAGGGCAATCGAATGAATTCTTTGTAGTAATCTTTGGGCAATTTTTGGCGGCCATCGAGGATTGCTGCAAAAGGGATGATGCTTGTTCGCTTCTTTACAACTTCAAAAGCCTCCCCATGTCGGACAGCTAGTCTCCTATCACCATTCCATACGCCAAATAGATGATGTCCAATCAAACCAACGGAGGCTGCAACAGCTACAGAGTTTCCAATCCAAATTGTGTGGGCCAAGCACCAAATTACCTGCCCTACCATCTGAAAAGAGGAAAATTACAACGGGTATATAATATGGCAATATCGAAGAAGGAACAGAAAGTGTTCTATGAGAAGACCCCTGAACATGGTAAACAAACAAATTATTCTATTTCGTATGGAAAATGATGTGCTTTAAGCTGGGACCCCCCCCCGGGAGGGGGGGGGGGGAGTATACGTATTCCAGTTCAAGAGTATGTTCTACGATGGTGCACCACCTCTTCAGTTATGTATTTGCAGGAATATGGCAAATAGCCTTAAACATCAGTTTGATATTCATGACACAGAATGACTACGAAGATCAAACACACAAAAATGGACGTTAATGCCAAGATAATAGTGGTGAACCTGTGGATGCCGGGTGATTCTCATGATGCCAGTTTCCCACAGATGCACTTTCGGCTGGTCAACAGCTGCTACCTCTAATAGATTAAAGGTAGAAGGATATAGGAAAAAGAAGGAAATAAAATTCGAGAGCCAAACAAGTTGATGGACTCCAGGACCATTTTGAAGCTGCCATAACTGCACTCCATCATACCTGTGGTTGATGAAGTACACCTGCAATGCCATCACAAAAAGTCAAAGCCAGAATGAACTCTACCATGCCCTTGAGAGGCCATGAGTTTCAAACTAAAGCCACAAGACATCATGTCCCACAAAATCAACTCTAGATGAGAGTGCCATCACCCAGTGTAATAAATTTCGAACTCACAACTGTGCTAACAGCCAACGGAAGGGACACTCCAGCAAATAGAACACGGTATGCACGTTTTCCCAAGAGCTTCTCGCCCATGTCCCGAAAGCTAGCCAAGCCACTATGGACAGTGGCAAATATGAGAATGAGGGCCAACATTACAATCTGCCAAAGAAGGTTTTGAGAATCAAATAGTGATTATCAAGGCCCTATTAAAGAAAATAACACAAATGACAACAACAAAGCATGAAGCCGTTGATGGTTAATGACATAAAACAACTGTGTAACTTATGAGCTCATTCCAAGAACACTGTGAGGTAAAAGCTAATTCCACAGAAAAACGAGTAAATCCTTTGTACAAGGTAGATATGAAACCAAAAACTAATATCAAGAACAGTGCAAGGAATCACTCATTAGCATTTGTAATGGAAAAAGAGATTCCATAATCACTCATGAGCAGAAATTAGTTGGTTGAATGTATCCTATAAACAAACAGGGGAGAGTTGAAGCAGTCCAGGTCATTTGGTCAATAGCAAAAGTTAACTTTTGGTACATAATTTAAGAAAATCTATCCGACTAGTGGACCGCAAAAGTGTTGAAACCATCTGAATTGTTGATACACGAACAAGTTCCAGCAGATAGAATTGCATCTGTATCACTTCAAACACTCAGATGCATCTTAAATTTTGTATTTTTACTTCAACAATTAAAGGTGACAAACCGACATTTCATCACAGATAGAGACCTTCAAGACCAGCACCAATTGTTTTAGAGCTCTAGTTGTTGGACACACATTCTTCAGTATATTTGTCATGTGTCTATGAAGTATGAACTACTTTAAATAAGAAAATTCAATAAGATATTTACTTAAATGAAGTTTTCGCAAGCTTAATTGAACTCAAATATTCACTTAAATAATTAAAATATGAATTGAACTCAAATATCAGTATAAACAATATGATCAAATTACATGTTTTGATGGAACAAGGCAAGGGCATAAATTTGGGAAACAATTATCCAAAACCAGAACTAGATGAAGAAAAGCTGACCTCATGGCTGTCGGAGAGGGTCGAAACAGCATCAATAAAAGCTTTTCCAAAACCAGTAGAATTATCAATCCAGATAACATCAAGAACAAAAAGAACAACACCCAAAATAAGAGTAAAATAAATCCAAGAAACAATGTTTTGGGTCCCCAAATCGAAGGCGGCAGAATCTTCACCTACCAAAGGAAGGGGCTCGTCTGAGGAGGCATCGGTTTCCCCAAGGGAAGCTGGGGCTATAAATCGGAATCTGCAAGAATCTGAGTGGGAAAAATGGGGTTTAAGGAAGGTGGAATTGAGGGGGGATTTGGGTAGGGAGTGACTGGAGATGGGTTGAAGAGGGAGGTGTTTATGGGGGAGGATGGGTTTGGGTGGACGGAACAAGGAGTTGGCTACAACAAGACAAGTTGCCATTTTTACACGAGAAAGAGCTTGGAAGTCGATGGGGTTGCTCAAAATGTCAACTCCCAGTGGACCAAACCTAACGGAATATTATTCTTGTAAATCTATATCAACATTTTTTTTTTCTCAACGATAGGATGCATTAGTTAAGTTATTTTAATTAAAAATCATGACATTTCACATATAATATAATTAAAATATTAAAATTAAATTAATACATGTGTTTAGTTTTAAAATAAAATAAAATAAAATAATATTAATATAATTATTTTTAATAAATGTGTTTAATTTTAAAAGGTTGATAGTTGATATTAGAAAAAAATAAAATAAAATTATTCACCAAATCACTAAAATTGAGGTACCCAATTAGGATAATGTAAAATGAAAAATAATTAATTGCACCATATATTTTTAAATTATGTTTTTTTTAATTTTAAATTGATCTTTAAATTTTAAAATATTTTAATTATATATCTAAATTATTAAGGTTATATTAATTAGGTCCTTTTGCTATTAAAATATTGATTTAACTATTTAATGGCATGTTAAATTTTACATGACATAATTTAAAATAAAAAATTAAAAAAATATAAAATATTGCCATATAACTTTTAAAAGAAAAAACTAAAAAAAAAAAAAGAAGGAGAAAGTAAACGATAAAGCTTCTGTAAAAAATTTTGAAAACCTTAAAATCAATATTTTTACAACATCAATTTTACAATATTAATTTTTCTTTAAATGTTTCATTTTAAATTGTGTCGCATAGGATTTGATATGTGATTTAATAGTTTAATTAATGAGTTTAGTAAAGAAAGGACATGATTGAACTGATATTGATAGTTTGAGATGTAATTAAAAAGTTATAAAGTTTTGCGGACCAATTTAGAATTAGAGTCATAGTTTAAGGATGTCTAGTGCAATTAGCTCTAAAAAAATACCTAATAGAATTAATTCCAAATTTAAATTAATCCAAAAATAGATGAAAATATTATTTATTGTGATTAATAGTAGGGTTTTTTTTTTTTTTTGTATTCTTTATATTTGTTTTATGGTCCATGTTTAGAGTTTACGGTTGCTCAATTTAATAATGTCGTCTCCAAAGTACGAGTATTTATCTCCCATTAAAAATACAGTTTATCTTACCATTACACCCGACACTTGTAATATAACTCCTCCACCAAATTTACATCAAAGCCTTACTTTTGATAAAATATAAACAGGCATTATCTATTATAGATGTGCAATAAGAACGGGAAAAGAGGGGTTAATATATAGATTTTGTAATGCCTCGGTAAGCTTGGCATTAAAAATTTGTGACATTCCAGTGTAATTACCGCAAGGTTTAAAGACTAGATTGAATGAAAATAGAACTTGAGGCGCAAAAATGAAAATCTAGGTGATCAGTACTAATATCAGACCGTGGGTGTCGACACTTCGCCATTAAATCGTGGGTATCGGTACCTCTGGGTAGAAAAAATCACATTAAATCCATTTATTATATTAGAGTGAAAGTTTAAAACAATATTTAAGTCAAAGACTCAAAATTATTAACTTTAAAATTAGGGTATTGTATCAATAAAAGTTTATTTCTGATGTTATTTATGGAAATAAGTCATTTCTAAAAATAATTACAGGTATGGATCGAAAAATAAAAAACGCGTTGATATGAACATATTTTCAGTAAATAATTCAACGCTTTTTTCTTTGTGTCAAGCAAAAGAGCATTAACGTGGACATACTTTTGCTCATGCTTAGACTAAAATTTCAAAAAATGTCATTTTTTAAAATATTACAAAAATAAACTAATTTTTTAAAAATTTACGAGAATAAGCCTTTATAAATACCCAAAATGACAACACCATTTTTTTTTTGTGCCATCAATTAAGGTGGAAATAAAACTTACAAAATAGATATTTATATAAACCCGAAGTCTCATTTTCCTTGCTTTCTTAAACAATGTGAGATGTGAGATGTGTGTATATATAGATTCATGAATAGGTTTGCAGCTTGTTCTTAAACAATATGAGATTCCTTACTCTTTTAATTTTCTCATATTATAAAATTATCATTTGAGATCTTTAATCTTGTTGCATTTTAGAATTATTAGCATATACAAAATGACCATTAAAAAAAATAAATTGCACATATGAAACTTGTACATGCAGTAATCTTCTATTCAATTTTAAACGTTCAAAGTTAATATCCATGCAATTCTAATTTTTAAAATAATTTTTCATTATTTCAATTTAGAAGTTATACTTTTAATTTTTTTATTATTTATTTTATTTTATGTTATGTTAGGAATGTTTGATTAATAAATAAATGGTGAGTATTTAGTATTCAGATAGTATTTTTTTTGTAATTTTAAAAATTTGATATCTATTTTTTAAAATTTTACCATACTCATTAATTTTTTAATCCTAATTTTAATTTAATTTTCATTACCTAATGAATGCTGATAAATTTATTCCAGATGGATTTTGACTAGATAGATAATCTATTTAAACATAGTATATAATTATGTTAAATAATTTTTTTATAGAAATATATAATATACATAAAATATAATAATTATTTTTCATATTTTAATATCTAGATTAAATTACATTAGTAGTCACTTAACTATGATTTTTTGGCTATCGAATTATAAAAACTTACAAAATGATCATTCAACTATTAGTAATTTTTTTGGGTCACCCAATTATATTGAATTTTGAGGTATGTAACAAAAAAAAAGTAGACAAATTTGAATAGTTGAATAACAATTTTGTAACTTTTCATAAACAGATGATTAAAAAAAACATAATTAAATGACTATTTTATAACATTTTATAATTAAGTGATAAAAAAATTACCTTAAATACGTAAGAATAGACAACTTCATAATAAGTTTTTATATTACATATGTATAAAATTATTTATATGTAAATGATTTTTGTTTCAGTATAACTTTCAATCATTTGAAAAGAAAGCAAATGTATATGAATCGATTCAGTAATAGTTTCATACCTACACATTATATTGATTGTTTGCATCAAATTGTAGTGTTCAGTAAATAAATTTATATTATCTTTTTAGTGAATATCTAATAATATTGGTATTGAAATATATAAAATGAAATTGCTTTAAAAAAAACAAATGCAACAAAACAAGATTGCATTAATGGCAGATACTATATAATCTTCCACACATCCTCCAAATACCTTTATTTCAAACCCACTTGGTCATCTTCAAACAAGAAGAGACCAAATCCCACATCATTTTATATTTTATAATTTTTTTACTTATAGAGTTTAAAATTTTTATTTGTAATGTAACAAGTGTTAACTTTTTAAACTCTGTAACTAAAAAAAAATATAAAATATAATGTAGTCTTTAATATTATGTTGTTAGTTAAAAGAGGAAGGAATCCCACATTGTTTAGAAACAAGTTACAAACTTATTCATGATTTTATATATACATATATCTCACGTCCCACATTGTTTAAGAAAATAAGGGAAATGAGACTTTTTGGGTCTACAAACAAATAAATATTTGTACAAACAACGATGATATTTGTACAAATAAATATTAAATAGTCATTTTGTCTATATTGGTCTGTCTTCTGACACATCTCTGTCTACCGACTGGCACGTTTTTTTGAATTTTCTTTCTTGGGTTTTTCTTTTATTTTCCTTATGATTCCTTGCTATTGGTATTGGTATTCTGTTGGGTAAAAAGGTTTTTCGCTTTGTGAGGAAAGTGATGGAAAGAGGCCTGGTGGATCTGAGTTTGGAAGACAGTGAAGAGAAGGCTTTTTCTATTCTGGCTGAGGCTGAAGCACAAAGTTCAACGTATAGTTTCTGTTTGGTGGGATGCTTTTTAACTGCTAGTGTAATCCATTTTCCAGCCATGAGAGATACAATAGTGAATATCTGGCACCCCTTGGAGGGTGTGCAAATATCAGATTTGGGGGGAAAACGTTTTCTGTTCAAATTTTTTAATGAAGTGGATATTCACTGAGTTATTACAGGAGCTCCTTGGACATTCAATAATCATCTATTGATTTTCCATAGGATCCAGGAGAATGAAGATCCGATGTTTATTCCTTTGGTGTACTCGATTGGTGGGTTCAGATTCACGACTTGTCTCCGGGGTTTATTAGAGAATCAATGGTTGTGCAATTTGGTAATTTCATTGGCAAATATTTGGAATATGATATGAAGCAGTTATCCAATGGTTACAGAAAATTTTTGCGCATTCGTGTTTAGATAGATGTTCGAAAGCCTCTAAAAAGACGAAAAAAATCATGATCTCTGAGTCAAATTGTACTTATGCAAAATTCAAATATGAAAAATTAACTTTGTTTTGTTTTTTTATGTGGCTGCCTTAGGCATGGTGATAGTTTCTGCCCGATGAGGTTACAATGTGGGATGCAGGAAATGGAAATGGGTTGGGATTTAATCCTGAGGGCTCAGCCGAGAAAAGCCACCATTGTAAGCAATGTTTGGCTAAGGAAGGAAGGAGAAAACGCTTTTCTTGGAAAGAAACGTATTGAGCAACAATCTGGCCAAAATTTAAGGCACAATCATGGGAGAAGATCATGGGCAGATTTTAACCCTATTCTTGGAATTAATTTGGAAGGTTCCAAATTTACAAATGTTCTAGTACATAGGCAGGAATCATGTCACATTTTTGGGAAAGATTTGGAGCCTTGTAAAAGTCAACAGATGGAGACTAGTTTGAATGGGGCGGATATAAAGAAGGCTCCGATTGATGTGGGCCCTACTAATAGGCTGGATTTAATGAGAATGGATTGTGAGTTAGAAGAGGATTTAATCGCTAATGAGGACGGTAAAAAAGGACAAAGGTTTGATTCTTTGATTTCTAATGTTTCCACTGTTCAGGATTCGTTGGAGCTTAATGGTGGGCATTCAGTTCATCTTAAGCAATTATCGATGGCTACCAGTGGGTATACCAACCAGAAGAAATGAAATTTTTTTGCTGGAATGTTCGTGGATTGGGGAGTCTGCGAGCAGTACGAAGATTTCGGCATGTGTTGAGAATCTATCATCCCCAAATTGTCTTCTTTATAGAGACAAAATTGAATGCTAATCTAATGGAGAATGTTAGGAGACGGTGTGGTTTTTTAACGGTATTGATGTCACTGCGGATGGGATACGGGGGGCTTAAGTATTGGGTGGAATGGAGGTCATTTAGTTACTTTGAATATTTTTTCTAAAAATCACATTGATGTTAAAATTCAAGAAGAGGAAGGTAATCCACGTTGGAGATTTACAGGTTTCTATGGGGCTCCGGATGTAAGGGATAAAGTCGTGACGTAGGATTTACTTCAACGATTGGGGAGAAATAATTCGCTGCCATGGCTGGTTGGTGGGGCCTTCAATGATATTCTCTTTGCGAACAAAAAACAGGGAGGGGTTTTAAGGGATGAAGCTAGAATGGAGGCTTTTCGTAGAACTTTGGAGGATTGTCATTTGGAGGACATTGGGTATTCTGGGACATGGTTTACTTGGGAGAGGGGCCGAATATTGGAAAATAATATAAAAAAAAGAATTGAAAGAGGTGTTTCTACTGATGCATGGATTCAACTTTTTCCAACTTATTCATTATGGCATCTTCCTCATTCTTTCTCTGATCACTTTCCATTGCTTATTGAGACGGAGGTTGGAGGAAGGGGTAAAATATCTAGAAAGTTTCCTTTTGAAGCATGGTGGGTTTTGGAGAAGTCTTGTGAGGAAGAGATAAAAAAGCTATGGGAGGGCAGTTCGGGTTCTTTTCAAAATTGTATTTTAACTTTTGCTAATGGCTTGAAATGTTAGGCGGGCAAGATTAAACACAAACGAAGTCAAGATGTTAAAAGATTAACAAGGCGATTGGAGGAATTAAATTGTTTTGAGCGATCGGAAGAAATTTTGGCTAAACTTGATGTCAAATTACACTTGAATATGGAGATGGATAAGGAAGAAAGATATTGGGATCAACGAGCCAGAGTGAATTGGTTGAAAATGGGTGATAAGAACACTTCGTTTTTTCACAAGTTTTCTTCTCAAAGACGGCATACTAATCGCATTCGAAGATTACAAAGGAATGATGTTTCTTTAGCTACTGATTGTATCGAAACTGGGAATATTGCTCGTGAATATTTCTTGGACCTTTTCACTTCTAGAGGAATTGGCAATTTGGATCAAATTCTATCGGGGTTACTATGTTGCATTTCTGACAGCATGAATCAAAGTTTGATGGCTACTTACACAGAGGAGGAAATTGTTGAAGCATTGAAAGGAATGGGGCCTACAAAAGCTTCAGGTCCAGATGGTTTTTCGGCAGTATTTTACCAAAAGTATTGGCATATTATTGGTAAAGATACTAGTGTTTTCTGTTTGGATATTTTGAATAATGGCAAATCTTTGGAAGAAATCAACAGAACTCAGTTGGTTTTAATTCCAAAAATTGCAAATCCCCTCAATTTGAAAAATTTTCGTCCTATTAGCTTCTGTACAATTATCTATAAGATTATTACCAAGTTAGTTGCTAACCGTTTACAAAAGGTACTGTATGTCTGTATTAATGACTCTCAAAGTGCTTTTGTGCCGGGTAGGCTTATAACTGACAATGTGTTGTTGGCGTATGAGGTACTTCACTCTTTCAAAAACAAAAGATCAGGGCGAAAAGAATTTATGGCTCTAAAGCTGGATATGAGCAAGGCCTATGATCTAGTGGAATGGCCTTTTCTTAAAGGTATGATGTCAAAATTGGGCTCTGTCGATCCATTTATTGATTTTATCCTTCACTGTATTAGTTCAGTCTATTATTCAATTTTACTTAATGGTGAAGAATGTCTTACTTTCAATCCATCAAGAAGGCTGCGTCAAGGGGATTTTTTAAGCCCTTACTTATTTCTGTTTTATGGAGAGGGTTTATCTGCGCTGATGAAACTTGCAAGACAGGAAAGGAAAATCATAGGAGCAAAGGTATGTAGGTCTTCCCCATCAATAACTCACCTCATGTTTGCGAATGATTGTATACTGTTTGGAGAGGTTTCGGATAGAGGGATTAATGTGTTTAGAAATATTTTAAGAGAATATGAATCTTGCTCAGGCTAATGTGTAAACTTTGAAAAATCCACAGTTTTTTTTAGTTCGAATGTGAATGATTAGGATAAGAACTTAGCTTTCCAGGTGCTTAACTGTAACGCCCCTAACCCGAATCCGTCACCGGAATAGAGTTACGGAGCATTACCGGAGTTACCGATTGATTTATCAGATATTTCATTTCATCTAACGTTCATATTTGGAACCAATTAAAATCAAACATATTGTCTCCTAACGTACTTATTTTTCTCGATATGTTTTACTTGAATTTATTACTCGTCTCAATTTAATTAATTTCCTTGTATCAACGTATCAAAAATAATCACCTATTTACATGTCATGATAAATATCATTCTCTTGCCATTTCTTCATAAACATAAATCAAGTAATTCATTATATCGATATTTTATGCATTTAAAAATACAATTCAAGTTACACTAACTTACCTCGTTGCTTGTACATGTTTATAATTTCATTAATCCGATATCTTTTCTTTTCCACGTTCAAGTCTTGTATTCGAGTTATCCGGATCTTTATAAAGAAATTTGATCGTCGTTTTCATTTATTTCATGTTGTAATACATTCATTTAATGCTCTAAACAAAATTACCATTTTACCCCTAAACTTTTAATTAATGACGATTTCATCCTTAGGTTAAAATAAAATAAAATTCTTGCAATTTAATCCTTATTTCCAGCCGTTATTCTCAAACAAATTAATAACAACCCATGAATTCTATAAAATATAAGAATTTTCCATAATTTCAACACTTTTCAATTTGATCCTTAAAACATGTTTTTCCCTGATCTTGAGCTAAATTAATAATTTCATTAAATTTTGTAATTTTAAATAATAAAATAATCCATTTCATGCAAATTGGTCATTTCTAACATTTTTACAAAATTTCCCATAAAATTTTACTTTTATTCAATTTAGTCCATGAGCCTAAAACATGCAAATTAGCCATGCTAGCTGAATATTCATACATATTTTCCTCCTCCTCCTCTCCATTCTACATCCTTAATTTATATAACATGCAACAAGTAACATTATCAATAATTTCACTATTTACTTATATGTATATTCAAAACTGTCCATTTGCATCATAGTCACTAAATTGTTTATATCTTAAGCTACAGAAATCAAAATCAAGATCCGATAATTTTCCCTGAAACTAGACTTGCATATCTTATTACCATAAAAATTTCAGAATTTTTTGTTTAGCCAATAAGTACAGTTTATTCTTTAAAATTACCCCTATTCTGCTGTCTGACAGTTCCGACCCTTCTTCACTAAGAATTAATTATCTCATTGTACGAGATTCAGATGATATTCCCACTTATTTATATTGAAAATAGACTCACCAAGGATTTTATACATATAAATTTAAGCCATTAATTATTTTTCCCCAATTTTTGATGATTTTTCAAAGTCAGAACAGGGGAACCCGAAATCATTCTGACCTTGTCTCACAAAATTTATTATATCTCACAATTCACAATTTCATTTCCTACAGCGTTTCTTCTATAAGAAACTAGACTCAATAATATTTAATTTCATATTTTTTTCATTTTCTAATTCAATTTATACAATTTATGGTGATTTTTCAAATTTAGTCTACTACTGCTGTCCAATATTGTTTTAGTGCAAGCTGTTTATTACCATTTTTCCCTAAAGCTTTAATAAACAACAATTTCGTCCCTACTCAATTAGCCTCTCAATTGAGCTGATTTTTCTCAATTAACACTTTATTCTATCACTTTAAACTACTTTAAAACTTTTGGAAATCATAATTTCGGTACTAGACTTTAATTCCAAACATTTTCACAATTAGGTCCTAAAATCAATTTCCATCAATTTTACTTAATAAAATTATCATATATCAAAATTAAAGCTTCAATTCTATGTTTATTCATCATATGCTTCCAGCACTCATCCATAATAACTTTAAAAATTAGCTCTTCAACATAAAACTTATGAATTTCTTTACAATTCAATCCTTATTTCATTTCTAACTTGAATTTTTATCAATTAAACCCTTATTTCATCATTTTACTCAACATGAACATTATCTAAAAGTCTAATAACTTTCAAAATATCAACTTAATTTCATCAAAATCTTGTTCCAAAGCTTCTAAAATATCAAAATTAAGTAAAAAGGGTTAAATTGACTTACCTATTAAACTTCCAAGCTTCACACCTTTAATTTTCCCTTTTCTTCTTTCTTTTCTCTTTTTTTCTTTCTTTCCTTCCCCTGTTCTCTGCTTCGTTTGCTTTGTTTCTTCATTTCTATTCTTTTCCTTTCTTTTTTTCTTATATATACACACATGTATTTATATTTAAATAATAAGTATTATTTATTTATTTATGTGTATATTATTAGTCAATTTGTATCCATTTATAACCATACATTTGTCATTATTTAATATATTTATCATATAAAATCTTATAATATAATTATTTAATTAATAAATATCTTTTATAAAATAATAATTATCTATTTAATATCAAATACATGTATTACAAATGTATGTATTTTTATTAATACACTTGTATCCAATCATTACCATACACTTATCTTTCTTTTATTTATTTTATATATAAAAATCTATTTATATAAATATCTTATAATATAATAATTTAATTAATAAATATCTTTTATAATTAATATATATCCATTAATAATTAAATACTTATATTACAAATGTATGTATTTTTATCCATACACTTGTATATTTTATTTACTATACATTTGTCTTTATACTAATTTTATTTATTATATAAATATCTTATAATATAATTATAATAAATTAATTTAATATAATTTATTACTAATACATATATATTTTATAATTAAAATCTAAGTAAAAATCTTAGATTTTTACTTTATATGCCGCCTTACTTATACTAAATGGCATAATTCCATTTTGGTCCTTTTTATTTTCTTTTAATCTATAATTAAACTTTCACACTTTATCCAATTTAATCCTTTTATCCAATTATCCTTAATTAAGCTAAATTCACTTAATTAAACTCTAATTAACCACTCAATTTAGCTTTTTAAATATTTTTGATAATTATTTACGGATCCATTTTTCAGTAACGGAGACTCGGAAATACACTTTTTTCGATAACCGTAAAATTTGGGTTATTACATTAATGTTCGCTATTCGACTGATCTAGAGAAATATTTGGGGTTACCAAATATGGTGGGTTGAAGAAGGAAAATGACTTTCCTAACCTTGAAGGACAGATTGAAGCAGAAGATTAATAGCTGGAGTATAAGGCATATCTCACAATGTGGCAAAGAGGTATTTATCAAGGCCGTTTTACAAGCAATTCCTACATACATGATGTCTTGCTTTCTTTTGCCAAATACTTTTTGTGTGGAGATGGAAAATATAATAAGGGTCTTTTGGTGGAAAAAAAATCAAGGGAAGAGAGGAATGCACTAGTGTGACTGGAAGTCGTTATGTGCGCTTAAGGAAGAGGGTGGTATGGGGTTTTGTAATTTGAATTTTTTTAATAGCATTACTGGCCAAACAGGGTTGGTGTTTGTTACGTAATCCTAATTCGTTAATAGTGCGTACTTTGAGGACCAAATATTTTAAGGATTCAGATTTTTCAAACTCTAGGTTAGGAAATTTACCTTCTCTTACCTGGCAGAGTTTATGGACTACAAAAGGGCTCCTTCTGAAAGGTTTGGGTTGGAGAATTGGCGATGGGAAGAATGTCTCTATCTGGGGGGATGCATGGGTTCCTAGAAGTGATGATTTCAGAGTTCAGAACTTAAATGCTAATTTGAGTATATCAACAATTGCAGATTTAATTGGTGGCAATACAAGAAAATGAAAAACCGACCTGATCTATAATACCTTTTTGGAGAAGGATGCGGAGAGGATCTTATGTATTCCTTTGTCTATGAATCCGCATGAGGACCATTTAATCTGGCGCGGTGAGCCGACGGAGGAGTATATGGTTCGTAGTGGGCACATATTTCTTTTACATGATGGACAGAATCAAATGCAATCTAACTATGGACAATTTTACAAAAGATTGTAGAGCTTAGATCTACCCCCCAAAATTAAAGTTACAAACTGGAGGTTATCTTGTAACTATTTGCCTACTTTCTGTAATCTGCATTTTAGAAGACTGCTAAGATTCGCAACTTGTCGAAGGTGTCAGAATGGAGCGGAAACGAGAGAGTATTTGTTCAGGGAGTGTCCTATAGCAAAGGAGACATGGGAGAAGTTAGGTGTTACCTGGTCTATTGTTGAGGAAAATACATATTTCAAAGAATGGTTTAAAAACATTTTTGAGTCAAACTCTCTGGCCAAGTGCAGGATGATAGCATGTGCTTTGTGGGCAATTTGGACATCAAGAAACAGATTCATTCTTGAAGGAGAAATAAAATCGGGTTCTCAAATTGTAGATTTAGTGAGTAACTACCTAAAAGAACTGGATGGGTTGAATACGAACTTACCAGGGATACGGTTTCATATGGGTAGATGGGTCGCTTCGAATGGTTTGAGGTTAAAAAACAATTTTGATGTGGCGTTCAACAAGCAAAGAAATGAGTCATGCTCCAGGTTAGTGGTACGAAATGAAAAAGCAGAAGTGATTTGTTCAAAAACAGTTATGCATGTGAATAACCATCTGTTTTTGCAGCAGAAATGATGGCGTGTTTTCAGGCGCTCAATCTTGGGTTATATCTCGGGCTGAGGGAGGTTGAGATTGAAGGTGACTCCCGTTCGGTGATCCGAAAACTACAAGAGGAGAAAGAAGATAGATCAGAAATTGAAGTTTTTATAAAAGATTCAAAGCAACTGAGTTTAGGTTTTGAGTTCTGCATTTTTCAGTTTATTCATAGAGAATCTAACAAGGTTGCTTATCTCATAGCTAAAGAGAGACTCCAAAGAGAGAGACAACTTGTCTGTTGAATATGGTTACTTTTGGTGTGGAGGAAACGGTGGTTGCTGATCGAAGTTGGACAATTTTAATGAGGGAACAAACCGTCCGGATTGCTTAAGGAAAGTTTTGGAAAGCAGTTTGAAAAGTTAGAGGGTGTGGTGTTTTTCAAAGATATTTTCTATGGGAAGTGATAGCTGCTGTTGAAAATTAATGAAGAGTAGTGATGAAGTTTATGCGGCTTCCCAGGTGCTTTGTTGCTTTTGAGGAGCGGGGTTTTTAATAGATAACAGCTGGTTGACGATGTCTCTAGAGCATCCCCTTTTGCAAGCTGGATCTTTGTGTTTGGGTTGTTTTAATTTTGTTTTTATTTCTTTTGTTTTGTTTTTTTTTTTTTTTTTGGCTTTTGGGCTTGTTTCTAGGTTGACTAACTGTTAATGTTTGCTCTTGTGTTTTTGCCTGATTTGGGCTTGATTTTGGGTTTTGCTTTTATGAATAAAAGATCCAGATGATATTTAAAAAAAAATTATTTTGTAAATTTTATTTCCACATTAATTGGTGGCACAAAAGAAATGGAGCTCCCATGTTAAGTATTTATAAAGGCTTATTCTCGTAAATCTTTAATAAATTAATCTATTTTGTAATATTTTAAAAAAATGACCTTTTTTGAAAATTTAGTCCAAGCGCGTCCATGTTAGCATGCTTTTGCCTAACACAAGGAAAAAAGTATTGACATGGAATTGTTTTTTTGGGTTATCCCCTAAAAACATGTCCATGGCAATAAATCTATACCCATAATTATTTTTAAAAATGACCCATTTCCGTAAATAATTTCAGAAATGTGCTTTTATTGGTAGAGTGCCCCTAAAATTATTCTAATGCCTAATTCACGTTATTTTCTTCCTGTATTCACATTGTTCTTTAAGATTCTTTTCCCTGTTAAAGGAATTCTTAATTCATGTTTCTAACCAAATACAATCTATTTAGAAGCATTAGAAATGAAAACCTTCGTCTTTTCCTAAACATAATTCTTCGAAAATCACAGGTTAAAGGGAGAAATCCAATTTTTTTTTGGTAAGTTTGGAATTTTAATGCAGTTTTATATTAGTTTCCAATATTTGAAAAAAATCTGTCAAACAACAGAAAATATTTTACACAGATTTATTCAAACGCCAGAAAATATCAGATTTTTCAAAAGTGATTTTTAGTGAAATAAACGGAACCTAAGTTCGTTCTGGTGATCACATTAACGCTTCGATTAGATTTCCAAACTGAGTTTAAAGTGTTATAATATTAGACTTTAAACTTGACAACTTTTGTTTCAAATTGATACTTAAACATTTTTAATCATATTAATATCTGTGTTGGCAATAATTATTTTTTAAGTGAGTGATGTAATTAAAAAAGAAGGCCACAGATAAGGTAAATTACTCTTTAGTTATTCTAAAAGATTTTAAAAATTTTAAAAATTTAAAAAACAAAATTTTGAAAATTTAACTTTTCTAAAAAAAATAATAAAATTGAAAATTTATATAATTCAAAAATAAAAAATAAATAAAAAATTTGATCCGTGTTAATTTAACTAGAGATGTTTACAAACTAAGTTGAGTTGAGGTCTGGTTCTAAAAAAAAAGGTTCGAGCTTAAGCTCGAGTTGACCCAACCTGTCCAAATGATACAAGTGGGTTGGGTCTACTCGGTTGAGCAAGTTACCCGATCTATGAACACCTCTAAACTAAATGTCAACCAATTAATTTTATTGATTTTTTTTTGTAATTTTCTAAAATTTTAACTAAAATTTATATTTGTACATATCAATTATATATATTCAATTATTTGGATTTTTACAATATATATTTTAGATTTTTTAAAATTTTTAATTTCTTTTTTGAGATTTTAAGGTTTTTTCTAATTTTTTTTAATAATTAAAGAGTAATTAACACGGTGCCCCGCATTTATCTACATGTGGCCCCCTTATTTCACCGTGTCACCCAATTTTCAAAAACAAACAGTTAGCCATAGATACCAAATTTGTATAATCATTGCGAAGCTTAGGTAGCAAATAAAAAAAATTCAAGTACTAATTTAAAAAAAAAAAGTGTCAAATTCTAATGCTATAGATATGTTAAGCCGAAAACAAGTGAAAAAAAAAATGTAATTTTGCTTTTGTGGGTTTATTTATATTTATAATATCATATATTATTAGATAAATTTGTTAATGTTGGTTTATTATTTATTACTTAGTTTGTGAAAGATTATTTATTATGTATTATATATGTATATCAATGTTGTTTGAACTAGACTAGACCGGCCGGTCAGATTTGGAATTGATTGGGGTATCGATCTGGAGAGGGGTTTTGAACCAGTTGACTCGATAAACGGTATAGACTAGTTGAACCAAATTTTTTGATTTTTAATAATTTTTAATCAAACCAATTGGACCGACCAACTGACAAACCGGTAGATTGACTGGTTTGACCATCGATACGATTTAAAAAATATTGATGTATATCATGTTTAAGTTGTTACATTTAGGGTTAACGACATGGATGGCCCTATTACTTTTTTTTTCTAATGTGGTACCTAAAGTTTTTACATTTCCAATTAAGTACCTATACCATTAATCAATATAGTAGCTAACCCTAACGGCGTCAAGATTTTAGCTGGGCGTGTTGCCAATCAAAGCAACCACGTGTCAAGTAGTTGACCTTTGACCACATTCCCAAGGCCGTTTTCTGTAATTTTACCTTTTTCTTTTATGTTCCTTAAAAAATCAAAATTATAAAAAAAAGGAAAACATAATTTCTATTTTTAAATGTTGAGCATGCTTTATCCTGATTTGTTAGAAAAGAAAATTTCCTTTCTCCCTTCGATTGGTGAAAATGATGAACCCTAGCTCCTCTTGTTGGGATCTAGTGTCCTTTGTGTAGTATTTTCATATATATATATATACTTGTATTTTTCAAACAAGTTGGTTTAATAAAATATCCACTAGTTTCATTAATATCTTCATATATTGTCCTCAACAGTTTTTGCACACAAAGCAAAATAAAAAGAAAATATTGGCTCACTAATTATCTAACGTTTAACTAATATTAAGTAGTATTACGTGGTTGAATCGTAATACGAAAAGACAATTTATATTAGTAGATAATCTAAACACATCTTTAGTCTAATCAAAATTAAGCAAATTGATTGAAGGAATAATATGTTGCCTATCAAAGTCCAATTGAGGAGATACCTTGTCTTGGGTATCAGGGTAGATGACTTCCAAAAGATAGAAACATAGATGTAATTGACTAGATTGACAATACATCAGACAAGACTCAAGTAGAATAGATCCTGGATTCATTAATGGATTTATTCACTTGTGACGTTCATAGTGTTACATACCTTAATCCTAAGTGGATGATGAACTATGTACGAGTGACTTATATACTTTGATGTAAATGAAAGTCTGAGCTCAATAGGTAAGGAACTGAAAGCTGGTGTGTTGGGTATATGACTTCTGCATGATGTAGATCATTCCACAACAATGGAATTCATAGCTCAATAAAGGGTAAATGATATCATTTCATCAACATTGCATGACAGATACAAAGTAACGTGACCACAGGTCATTTGTCTTAGTGATAAATGATTTAATTACTATTTGATAATAATTGACTTTTCATGAAGGAAGATGTAATGGTTATCATGAGATAAAATAAAATTATATTGAGAGAATGAATTTATCTTAAAGAGATTAAGGATATCCTATGAGGGTAATACACTCATGATAAGGTCATTGGATGAACACTTATTGAGTAGCTTTTGTAATGGTATATAATAAGGGAGAGCTCAATCATGATACTTTAGTGGAATAACTTCATGACTAAATAATGTTGTAATTAATAGGCAAAAAGCCGAAACTTAATTACAAATTATTTTAGCCCTAATTCAATATGTTTAATTGGTCCCTCCACTAGCTCGACATAACTAGAAACGAATTGCATGTAAGAACCAATACTATGGAATGAATGAAAAAGATGAAGTAAGAGAAATAGATCGCATGTATTGTAACGACTCATTTTCAGTGGTACCAAAAATGGTGGTTTTAGAACATCATTTTTCGATAATCGAGTTAGTAAATATTATTATTAATTTTTATGAGTTTATATTAGGGTTATATTGAGTTTTGGTCTGATGATTTTGTTGATTGAATGGTTAATTAAGGTACAAGAACTAAATCGTAAAAGTGGTAAAAGTTCTATCACCATGAATTTTTGTGTAAAATAGGGACCAATTGAATAATTGGACTAATGTTTATGTATGTTAGTAAGTAAGGATGTTATCATCCATAATTAATAGGCTAAAGCATGCTTAATTAGTTTAATCCTAAAGTTGTTAATATTTACAATTTTACCTAACTATATAAGTAAGCATTAAATGAAAGAATTAAACATTTTGGCTTTCTCTCCATCCTTCACCATTACTATCCAAGTGAAAAAGGAAGAGATTGAATTGTTTCATCTTTAAATCCCTTGCATGCAAGTGTTTTCCAAGTCTTTTTTCATAATTTTTATATTTTTGAGATCGTTATAGCTTAATCTAGCTAACCCGAGTGCTAATTTGTAAACCTGTCAAAGATTTTAAATGTTTCAATTATTGCTTTTGAAGCTTTTTGGATGTTAAATGGTAGAAATTAAAGCTTGTTTATGAAAATTGACTAATTTGTAAAGTTTTATTTGTTAGTTTTGAGTTTAAGGGCTAAAATAGAAATATATTGAGATTAGCAAGGAATTTCTGTAAATATAGACACTTGAGAACTGTTTAAGGATAAGCTTGAAATTGAATTGAAAACTGGGGTTTAAATGTATAAGTTATAGTTGTTTCGATTTTAGGGACTAAATTGAATAAAATGTAAAATTTTAGGGAAATTGTGAAATGTAATTAAGTTTTCATATACATAAAATAGGGGTTTTAAGGTATTTGGAACTGAAATTTGAAATGAATTATTATATAGATTAATAATTAAAACAACCGAAAGATAAACGCGTAAAAGGAAAACTTGCAGAATAGTCATTGGCGTTGTATTTGTTGCTCTCTTTAATTAGGTAAGTTCGTGTGATATTTCTTTTGATTAATGCTTGATTATAATGAGTTATACATATGTTGTTTGTGGCTATATTGTAGTGAAATGATAAAAGTCAAAGTGGAAGGACTTAATTGTGAACATTGATGTTATTGGTATATGTGAATGAATATGAGAATGTATATGATTGAGCTATTTGTATATGAAAATGTTCAAAAGAATGGAATGGAATGGAATGGTTGAATATAAAGAATAAGGCCTGTGTGAACTTAGTGAATAACTAGGATACAAATGACATGTCATTAGGGTTATTACAATTTTGGGTGTTGGTTTTGAATGTTTTACCGATGACTAAGGTCTTGCATTTGTTGCGGACTTTCCACAGCTCATATGAGTAGCATCGTGTAAAGTTACCAACCCGACCCACAGCTCGTGTGTGCGGGCCTATTTTCATAGCTCATGTGTGCATATTTTATCTCATGTATCCAAGGTAAATTTGCTATAGTTTTCCGAGTGATAAATAAAATTATGAAATGGAATTGGAAGTAAAGTTCATGTATGCATATATGTTCTCCATGAATTGAGCATAGATCTTTATGTTTATAATGCAAAGGATTTTATATGTGCTATGAATATTCATGTGTCGTGGAACTAACCATTTTAGTGATGGTGATAAACCGTAATTTATACATATTTATAATCCATGCTTAACGCATTTTATGAATGATTTCTCCATAGATTTGGTGAATTCGATGCTCCTAATGCCTTAATTTCATTTTTTATTCTCAGGTAAGCATAGGAGAGTGAAAGGAACGAGAAACGGGCCAAAAACGGAGAAAATGGGCCAAAACACGAAATCAGCATGGCTTGGACCTCCTCACACGGGCAGATCACACGATCGTGTCAATTTGGCAGAATTGAAGCACGATCACACGGGTATAACACACGCCCGTGTACCTCGAACACGGCCTGAAGTTATCGCACACGGGCGTGTCATACGAGCGTGTCCCTACCGAGCCCAAGCTGAGTCCAATTCGAAAAAGGCCACTTTTGAGGGTTCTTAGGCATTGCAATGCCTATAAATACACCCTAAAAGAGGAAGAAAGGGGAGACGGAGAATAGGGAGTAAGGAATTACTCTAAGAAAGTCGATTGATCCATCTTAGAAGCCGGATCCACTATCAAGACTGAAGATCTCTCCTCAATTTCCCCTTTAGGATTTTAGGTTTTCTTTATGTTTTGTATTTATTATTATTCTGAGATGTTTTCTTGTTTAGTTATGAACTAAACCTCTAAATACCTAAGGGGGATGAAACCTATGACGAAACCTTGTTATTATTTCTGAATCGTATGATAAACATTTGACTTGTTCTTAATTATGTGTTCTTAATTCTTGTTTTGGTATTTCAGGATATCACTTCAAGTTACTACTCTTAGTTGGAGGAGGAATAGACCCTGACTAATAGTAACTTTGTCATGATTAAGCGGAGTTGATTGCGCGCCTAGAGATAGGGTAACAAGATTTTGCCAGATTGGGGTGAAACCTAATAAGGGAATCCATAGATCGAGTTAATGCAACCTTAGGGTGTTAATTAGAGAAAAGTCTCAGTTATTCAACCTAGGGATTAGACGTTGTTAGTCCCGAAAGGGATAATAATATACATTAGGAATTTCTACGGAACAAGTTAAATGAATAAATCGTCTGGTTTGGAGCCAGAATAACAAGTATAAGTCTAGGTGGATTTTTCCTTAGGTATCGTCTCAATCAATCGCTTTCCCCAAAAGTAATTTCCCAATTCTATTTTCTGCAAGTTCATAGTTTAATTAGTTAGTTAAAACAAACCTTTTTTCTTTGGCTAGATAATAAGAAGACAGTCATTACTAGTACTCCTAGTCCTTTGGGTTCGACAATCCGGTCTTGCTAAAGCTATACTACTGTTCGATAGGTACACTTCCCTACATCGTGATAATCGTTAGTTTCAAGAATGATTCATTATAAATTTATAAAACTTATCACGGGAAAATCACGATCAAGTTTTTGGCGCCGTTGCCGGGGACTAAGATATTAGGAACGCTCAATTTTTATTACTTTAGCCATTTATTTTCTTGCAATTTAACTTTAATTTTTATTTTACTAATTTTCTTTCTCTTTCTCCTGGCAGGTTCTTATAGTTTATGACTAGAAGAAACTCGTTGGGGCCACTGCTTTTTGACGAGGAAATTGATTGTACAGCTTGTAAAAACCGACGAGAAATCAGGCGCAGCTTAAGATACATAGAGGAAGAGCAAGAGGACGATATCTCAACTGTAACTGAGGAGATGGCTGAAAATCAAGACAATCTGCTACCTCCAGCCATACCCGTTGAATTAGCAAATCAAAATCCTGCTCCTCGTATTATGTATGATTATGCTAAACCTAATTTTACAGGAACTGAGTCAAGTATAGTTAGGCCTGTGACAAATAATTTTGAACTGAAACCTAACACGATTCAGATGATACAGCAATTTATTTAGTTTGACGGTTTGCAAGATGAGAACCCCAACACTCACTTGGCGAATTTCTTAGAACTGTGCTACACTTTCAAAATTAATGGTGTTTCTGATGATGCCATTCGCCTTCGATTATTCCCTTTTTCACTGAGGAACAAAGCTAAATAGTGGTTGAACTTACTACCACGAGGCTTCATTACCACTTGGGAACAAATAAGAAAATTTTTTTATTAAAATATTTTCCACCGGTAAAAACAGCTAAGTTGCGTAATGATATATCTTCTTTTGTACAGATGGACTTAGAAACACTCTACGATGCATGGGAAAGATACAAGGACCTTTTGCGAAGGTGCCCACACCATGGATTACCTCTATGGCTACAAGTTCAAACGTTTTACAACGGTGTGAACCCTTCGACAAGACAAATGATTGATGCAGCTGCTGGTGGAACCATCAATAACAAAACACCTGAAGAGACTTCTGAATTTATTAAAGAGATGTCACTGAATAACTATCTGTGGAAAGTCATGAGGACTAAGCAAATAAAAACAGCAGACGTTTATAACATCGATTCGGTTACTATGCTGTCAAATCAGGTAGAACTTCTGAATAAAAAAATTGATGGTTTAATTGGTTCTACGCAGGTACACCCAGTGATGAGGTGTGATCCAAGTGGAGGAGGTGTGCATACAGAATACCTACCATTCAATCCTACAACCGAAGAGGAACATGTTAACTATATGGGTAACAATAATTTTAGATATCAAAATAACCCATATAGTAATACTTATAATGCAGGTTGGAAGAACCACCCAAATTTCTCTTGGGGTGGTCAAGGAAATCAAAGGCCACAAAATCCTCAGGGTTTTCAACAGCTACCTTATCAATAAGAAAAGAAACCGAACCTTGAAGAGATGCTATCCAAATTCATCTCGGTGTCAGAAACTCGTTTCCAGAATATCGAGACACCCCTTAAAAATCAACAAGCATTGATCCAGAGGCTCGAGATCCTGATAGGTTAGCTATCCAAGCTAATCTCTGAACAACCACAAGGTGGTCTACATAGTAACAGCAAACCAAAAGAACATGTGAAAGCAGTTACACTGAGGAGTGGGAACGTATTAGTTGAATCTGAAAAGAAGCCAACATAAGAAGCCGTGACAAGCGAGAGGGAGGAGGAAAGACCCAAAAATAGTGACGAACTAGTACGGAAGAAGTATAAACCACTAGTTCCATACCCAGCAAAATTGAAAAAAGACCGCTTGGATGCACAATTCGGTAAGTTTCTTGAACTTTTTAAACAATTACATATCAACTTACCTTTTGTTGAAGCTATCTCGTAGATGCCTACATGCGTAAAATTTTTGAAGGAGCTCCTAACAAATAAAAGGAAATTTGAAGACTTGTTTACAGTGGAACTCAACGAGGAGTGCTCAGCTATACTCCAAAATAAACTGCCAACCAAACTGAAAGATCCAGAAAGTTTTACCATTCCTTGCTTAATTGATAGTTTTAATGTTGAGAAAGCACTGGCCGATTTAGGCGCTAGCATTAATTTGATGCCATATAAAATGTTCAAACAACTTGGCCTTGGGGAACCCAAACCCACTAGGATGAGTATTCAACTAGCTGATAGATCTGTTAAATATCCTAGGGGTATTATAGAAGATGTACTTGTGAAAGTAGATAAATTCATATTCCCTGTTGACTTCGTTGTGCTTGATATGGACGAAGCCGTGGAAGTACCTTTAATTTTAAGGCGTCCATTTTTAGCCACTGCTAGAGCTGTAATCGATGTGGGTGATGGTAGATTGGTACTTAGAGTAGGTGACGAGGAGATTATCTTTAAAATTTATGATGCTATGAGATTTTCTAGGGAACAGGATGATTCATGTTATTTTATTGACTCTATTGATCATGCTACTCAAGACTCTTTTCAAGAAATTATACGAAAGGACACGACGGAACTGTGTCTAGCTCAAGGGGAGGAGGCAGATGATGACCCTAATGAACGTTCCTTAAGACAAGCAGAGTATGAGGGTATTAAGATGAACGATAAACTTAAACAAAAACCCTCTATTGAAGAACCTCCCAAATTGGAACTTAAACAATTGCCAAATCACTTGGAATATGCATATCTTGGAAATAATTCTACATTACCAGTGATTATTACTTCTAAGCTGCAACCCAAGGAAAAAGAAGAATTACTCCAAGTATTAAGAGAACATAAAAAGACCATAGCTTAGAAAATTTCTGACATCAAAGGGATCAGCCCCTCTTTTTGCACCCATAAAATTTTAATGGAAGATGAATATAAGCCTTGTGTGCAAGCTCAAAAACGATTGAACCCTAATATGAAAGAAGTTGTTAAAGCTGAGGTAATTAAACTTCTAGATGCTGGAATTATTTATCCTATTTCTGACAGTTCTTTAGTAAGTCCAGTGCAGGTTGTTCCTAAGAAAGGAGGCATGACGGTCGTGATTAACGAGAAGAATGAATTAATACCAACAAGGACAGTCACAGGTTGGAGAGTTTGTATTGATTATAGGAAGCTGAACGATGCCACAAAGAAAGATCACTTTCCATTTCCATTCATTGACCAAATGTTGGAAAGATTATCCAGACACATGTACTACTGTTTTTTAGACGAACTCTCTGGCTACTTCCAAATCCCAATAGCTCCTGAAGATAAAGAAAAGACAACATTCGCATGCCCATACAGTACGTTCACTTATCGTAGAATGCCTTTTGGATTATGTAACGCCCCTGCCACTTTTCAGCGTTGCATGATGGCCATCTTTGACGAACTTGTGGAAGACATCATGGAGATGTTTATGGATGATTTCTCGGTATTCGGTAACTATTTCCATCTTTGCCTTAAAAATTTAAAACAAGTTTTAATAAGATGTGAGGAAACGAACCTTGTGCTTAATTGGGAAAAATGTCACTTCATGGTTCAAGAGGGTATAGTATTTGGGCATAAAATTTCTAATAAAGGGATTGAAGTGGGTAAATCTAAAATTGAAACAATCGAAAAATTACCCCCTCCTAGTTCGGTCAAGGCTATTAGAAGCTTTTTAGAACATGCCAATTTTTATAGAAGATTTATTAAATATTTTTCTAAAATAGCTAAGCCTTTGACTAAATTACTAGAAAAAGATATGCCTTTTAATTTCGATTAAGAATGCTTAGAAGCATTTAACACCTTAAAAGATAAATTAATTAATGCTCCAATAATAATTGCACCTGACCGGAACTTACCTTTTGAATTAATGTGTGATGCGAGTGACTACGTAATAGGTGCAGTTTTGGGATAGCGAAGAGACAAGTACTTTCAACCTATCTATTATGCTAACAAGACGTTGACAGCCACACAAAAAAACTACACCACCACCGAAAAAGAATTGCTAGTTGTGGTTTTTGCATTTGATAAATTTTGATCATATCTCATATTGTCTAAAGTTGTTGTTTACACTGATCATTCTGCCCTTCGATACCTCCTATCTAAAACTGATGCAAAACCTCAACTCATTCGATGGATTTTGTTACTACAGGAATTCAACTTAGAAATTCAGGATAAGAAAGGAGCTGAAAATCTCGTGGCGGATCATTTGTCCAAGCTTGAAAACTCAAATATCAGAAAACTAGATGAAGCCGAAATTAATGATTCGTTTCCTGACGAAAAATTCTTCGCTATATCTGATTCGAAGGTACCTTGGTTTACAGACATCGCGAATTTCTTAGCCGCTAACATTATCCCAAAAGGGTTGACACACCATCAAAAGAAGAAATTCTTTAGTGATGTGAAACACTACTTTTGGGACGACCCTTTTCTTTTTCGCATATGTGCAGATCAAGTCATTCGAAGATGCGTTATAAGGTTAGAAACATCACAGATGCTGGAACACTGCCACTCAGGACCAACTGGAGGACACTACAGTGGAACTAAGACCACGCATAAAATACTTGAATCAGGTTTTTATTGGCCCTCGTTATTCAAAGACGTTAACAGGTATGTAACTTTTTGCGACAAATGCCAATGGACAGGTAGCCTCTCCAAACGTGATGAAATGCTTCAAAACTATATGCTTCCATGTGAAATATTTGACGTTTAGGGGATCGACTTCATGGGTCCATTCCCTAGTTCGTTTAGGAATAACTACATCTTAGTAGTAGTTGATTATACGTCCAAATGGGTAGAAGCCCAAGCTTTACCTACTAATGATACTAGAGTAGTAGTGCGTTTCCTTAAGAAACTCTTCTCAAGATTCGGAACACCTAGAGCAATTATTAGTAACAGGGGCACTCATTTCTGTAACACCCAATTTGAGAAAACGCTTAAGAAATACGGAGTTCATCACAGAATAGCCACATCATACCATCCACAAACTAGTGGACAAGTCGAAGTAGCAAACCGAGAAATCAAACGAATTCTCAAAAAGACAGTAGAATCAAACAGGAAAGATTAGGCGATGAAAGTATATGATGCTTTATAGGCTTATAGAACTACTTTTAAGACTCCCATAGGAACATCACCTTACAGACTCGTTTATGGGAAAAATTGTCATTTACCATTCGAACTAAAGCACAAAGCTTTTTGGGCCATTAAATTTCTAAACCTTGATCCTAAACTTACAGGCCAAAACAGGTTGATACAGCTGAACGAGTTAGATGAGTGGCGAGCTAATGCATACGAAAGCTCACGACTATACAAGGAAACAAAACAACGCCATGACTCTCGCTTGAAGCAGAAAAAGTAATTCAAAATCGGAGATCTTGTCTTGCTCTATAATTCAAGACTCAAATTGTTTACTGGGAAACTTAAATCACGATGGTCAGGACCCTTCATAGTTCAACCTGTTTTTCTATATGGCACAGTAGAGGTAAGTCACCCATCACAAGGAACTTTCAAGGTAAAATAGTCTCAAACTTTATAATGATGAGAATTTCAAGGACGATGGAGAGGAGCTACGACTCCACGAACCTTCCTGAATACATCAACAAGGGAAAGTCGAGCTGAGACTATAAACAAGCGCTTCTCAAGAGGCAACTCCAGTACTAACAGTCTTCATTTATTTAATTTTTATTTTTTAAATTTTTTTTATTTATTTAGACCACTAACTGAATCGTTGGGCACAGGTCCACAAAGCTCACACGGGCATGCTGCAGGCCGTGCTCGTAACACGTGAGTAGACACGGCCGTGCGATACGGCCGTGTGAAAACAGAGTAAAAATTTTCCCAAAGCACGGGCTATGATAAATAGCCACAGTCGTATAAGTAGGCCGTGGACAGACCTGTCCAATTGACACAGGTGAGCGACACGCCCGTACCTATCACCCGTGGTCGACACTGCCAAAACAACACGGGCGTGCGCATAGGTACATGGGCGTGAGAGAAGCAAGCCACATCATACACGGTCGTGCGTTACGATTATAAAGCCACACGGCCAAGACACACGGGCTTGTCGTCAAGCCGTGTGACGAACTCTCAACTCGCGACAAACACGAGCTGGACACAAACCACACGGGCGTGTGAGACAACCGTGCCACTAATAAAATCAGACTATTTCCCTTATTATTATTATTATTCTTAGCTCCTTTTAATTGATTCACGTATTCTTAAAACGCGACTCACATTTATGATTATGATCAGGTTATTGTCAATTCTCCGAATCGGGCCTTATCTCCAGTTCTATTGTCAATTCTCGCTTTTGCCAAACTAGAACATTCATTCAGTACTTAGGAAGTTTCAATTCTCTCCCTATCTTATGATCTTGTATTTTCTTATATATCTATCCTTATACATTGAGGGCAATGTACATCTTAAGTGTGTGGGGGTAATCATTTCATTATCTGAAAATCCCTAAATATTGCTTTGTCCTCTTGTAAATCTCTCATATCATGTTTAAGATAAATTTTGATTGACTGATAATTTTGATTGATATATCTTTAATCAAAACATAGGTATTCATGCATTGATTGTTAAACTTTAAGATGTTAGAAAATCAAGCATGATAAATTGATTTATAAGAATTTAAAATTTTAGGTTGTTTCCTCAAATTTAGGTATTATCTTGAATTGAATCCCATAGATTTAAACATAAAAAAAAAACCATAATTTTTGCGAGATTTTTTAGCCTTTTGAGCATCTATTAATTCTTTCATGCTCACTTGTATTATTGCTTTGAGTATACCAATATTGAATTGTTATTCTAGAACTTGCCTGATTATGCATGTAAAGACCACACCATTTGATTTGATATATCAATCTGATAGAGGTAGTTAGGATTAACCCACTCATGCCATGAAAAGCCTACCTCCACGATTAACACTTAGTAAACCCTTTTGATCCTAACAAGCCATTCCTTGTACTACCCTCAATATTAACCCGTAACCCATTATTGTTTAAATCCCCTAAATTAATTTGATCCCTATTTTTGTCGAGAGTTGATTTGAATAAATTGCTTAACTATGTCTTGTTATTAATAGTTAATTTATGATTATTTGACTTGTTCTTAAAAAAAAAAAACATGTATACATATCAGTAGTTACCTTTTGCTTGTAAGTTTCATTCCATAGTCAAAGAAGAAAGCTTTGTTATACACAAGTGATGATTAAATATTTTTCCAGTTAAGTAATTTTTCAAATCAATCTCGATTCTAACCCTTTCTTTCAGCTTATGACCACACCCCTAACTAAGCCTCGTTACAACCCTTTAAAGACCTTTGGATTGATGTATCATCTCGATGTATAGTGGGAGAGATTTGATTTTTATGCAAGCCTATGGTAATAACTTTTCATATTGACTAATGAGTGCTAATTTCATTGTCCTTAACACTTCGAGTGATTTGAGTGAATCTTTAGTCAGGATGTTAAACTCTGTGAGGTTCTAAATCAATGATAACTACTTAGAGTAGGGGAGATACCTAAGTTTTTCATGATTAAAATACTCAATTCAGAATGTTTGAAGCTCTAATGTTCTTTTAGTTGAATTTTCAATATATGATTACTTATGAGATGGTTTAAGATAATATTGATAGGAATTATAAGTTGAGAAAAAGGAAATTTTAATTGTGATTCGAGGATTTTGCTTGAGGACAAGCAATCACTTAAGTGTGGGGGTATTTGATAAACCGTAATTTATACATATTTATAACCCATGCTTAACATATTTTATGAATGATTTCTCCTTAGATTTGGTGAATTTGATGCTCCTAATGCCTTAACTTCATGTTTTATTCTTAGGTAAGCATAGAAGAGCGAAAAGAACGAGAAACGGGCCAAAATGGAGAAAATGGGCCAAAGCACGAAATCAACACGGCCTGGACCTCCTCACACGGGCAGATCACACGGTCGTGTCAATTTGGCAGAATTGAAGCACGACTCACACGGGTATAACACACGCCCGTGTACCTCGAACACAGCCTGAAGTTATCGCACACGGGCGTGTCACACGGGCGTGTCCCTGCCGAACCCAAGTTGAGTCCAATTCAGAAAAGGCCACTTTTGAAGGTTCTTAGGCATTCCAAAGCCTATAAATACACCCTAAAAGAGGAAGAAAGGGGAGGTGGAGAATAGGAAGTAAGGAATTACTCCAAGGAAGCAGATTGATCCATCTCAGAAGCCGAATCCACTATCAAGACTGAAGATCTCTCCTCAATTTCCCCTTCAGGATTTTAGGTTTTCTATATGTTTTGTATTTATTATTATTCTGAGATGTTTTCTTGTTTAGTTATGAACTAAACCCTTAAATACCTAAGGGGGATGAAACCTATGACGAAACCTTGTTATTATTTCTGAATCGTATAATAAATATTTGACTTGCTCTTAATTATGTGTTCTTAATTCTTGTTTTGTATTTCAGGATATCACTTCAAGTTACTACTCTTAGTTGGAGGAGGAATAGATCCTGACTAATAGTAACTTTGTCATAATTAAGCGGAGTTGATTGTGCGCCTAGAGATAGGGTGACAAGATTTTGTCGGATTAGGGTGAAACCTAATAAGGGAATCCATAGATCGAGTTAATGAAACATTAGTGTGTTAATTAGAGAAAAGTCTCAGTTATTCAACCTAGGGATTAGACGTTGTTAGTCTCGAGAGGGATAATAATATACATTAGGGATTTCTACGGAACAAGTTAAATGAATAAATCATTCGGTTCGGAGCCAGAATAACAAGTATAAGTCTAGGTGGATTTTTTCTTAGGTATCGTCTCAATCAATCGCTTTCCCCAAAAGTAATTTCCCAATTCTATTTTCTGCAAGTTCTTAGTTTAATTAGTTAGTTAAAACAAACCTCTTTTCTTTGGCTAGATAATAAGAAGACAATCATTACTAGTACTCCTAGTCCTTTGGGTTCGACAATCCGGTCTTGCTAAAGCTATACTACTGTTCGATAGGTACACTTGCCTACATCGTGATAATAATTAGTTTCAAGAACGATTCATTATAAATTTATAAAACTTATCAAGGGAAAATCACGATCAGATGGCATAGTTTGTATAAAGTGAAAAGGAATACAATGTTTCTGTAATTGTGTTTCAATTATTGAGCATATTAATTGTCGAGTAAGTTGTGTTTATTTTCATACGAACTTGCTAAGCATTAAGTATTCTTACCACTGCTTTGTTTGATTCCTTGTAGATTGTTGGAAACTACGCGATCAGTTGGATCAAGTTAGAGCTCACACTATCCACTTAATTACTCGATAGACTTTTGGTCATTTTGGCTTGGTTATAAATGACATGTAAGTAGGTGTAAATGGATAGGTGTACATGTGTGGGACTTGATGGCTTTGAGATGGTTCTCCTGTTGTGAATTTGGGATAGTTAAGTGATGTAATATATGTGTAATGTATGACTTTGAGTAGGTTCTAAATGTTATGTTTTGATACTTTGAAGTGGTAAATGTATGGTATATAAACATGCCTTGATGTGGTAGTATAAATAAGGTTTTAAATGGCTAGAATGAAATTAAGTTTGAATTGTATTTTCTTGGTATGTTTGGTATGTATAGAAAGGTTTGAATGATTCATTTTGGGATGTTGAATTGTAGTATTTTTAATGCTATGTTTTGGTACCAAAATTATGTGCAATAGTTTGAAAAGTTTTGTTGTGAAATGGTACATTGGGGCATATTGGTTAGTTGATTAGGGTTATTGTTTAAGTTGTGTTTTGGCATGTTATGAATAGGTATAATATTGGTTATTAGCATTGGTATGAGTTTTGGTATGGTTGAATTGGTATCTTGTTTATAAAGGCACGTTGTTGTTGCACATGGTCTGGCACAGGGCTGTGTGTCTCCACACGGGTTGGTGACATAGTCGTGTGACCACTGAGGTAAGTTATTTTATGATCCGTACAGTTCCCGAATGTCATATGGGCTGGCACACGCCCATGTAAGTTTCTATAGATGTAGTCTTAGTTTGCACACGGCCGTGTGATTTTTTTTTTAGTTTTTGCATTTTGGTCCACATAGCTTCAGTGAGTTACACAACCTGACCACATGATTATGCAACTATTTCTCCACACTACTATAGTTTTTCACACAGTCTAGGTACACTGTAACACCCCTAACCCACATCCGTCACTGGAACAGGGTTACAAGATGTTACCGAAGTTTACGGAATAATTACACAAAAATTTCATTATTTACTTATATTCACATCAAAGCTATCCACTCAAGTCATAGTCACTAAATTATTAATATCTTGAGCTACGCAACTCCAAATTAAGATAAGATAATTTTCCCTGAAAGTAGACTCACATATCTTCCTACCATAAAATTTTTAGAATTTTTGGTCTAGCTAATAAATACAGTTTATTCTTTAAAGTCTCCCCTATTTTTTTGTCTGACAGTTCTGACCCCTCTTCACTAAAAATTAATTATCTCCTCATACAAGATTCCGATGATGTTCTAGTTTGTTTCTTTTAAAAATAAACTTATTAAGGATTTTAATAATATAAATTATAACCCATAACTATTCTTTTACAATTTGTAATGATTTTCCAAAGTCAGAATAGGGGAGCTCGAAATCCCTCTAACCTTATCTAACAAAAATTCAAGTGTCTCCTAATATGAAGGTCTTTTTCTTACATCGTTTCTTCTATGTGAAACTAGATTTAATAGGATTTAATTCCGTATCTTATTTAACCTCTAATTTGATTTCCATAATTTATGGTGAATTTTCAAATTCAAACTACTGCTACTAACTGAAAACTGTTTTAGTACAAAATATGGTTAACTAGTTTATAACATCTTTACTTCATTTCATTTAAACTCTATACATGCCATATAAATCTTTAAACATAAAACAAAAGCTACCAGAATTGATCTTGATGGTGCCCCTTGTTGTGTTGATCCGATCTACCAACTTCACTTCAATTCAATCTACATAAAAATATCAAACACACACAATTAAGCTTATTGAAGCTTAGAAAGTTCATAAGTTTAAAAGTAATGCTTACCAAACATAATATTTCCAAACAATGACAAAACATTTACTAAAGTTCCTTGCCATTCACAACCACTGTTATAATACTTCATATAGTTGAGCTCAACATTAACAACTACTCAATCTCTTTTATTTGGTTCACTCCTCTTGTATTACTTATTATCAAATTAGGAAACGGCTTACGAAATTGAGTACGTTGTTGTTCAATGCCACGATTCACAACTCAGTATGGTTTTTCTCATTGAAATACCATACCTGCATTTTACAACTCGGTATGGGAAATGTCATACCTACGTTTCTTAACTCAGTATGGATAATACCATACCTACGTTTCACAACTTAGTATGGTTAATACCATGCCTACGTTTTACAACTCAGTATGGATGATACCATACCTACGTTTTACAACTTTTCCATGGATCAATCATGGTCTTATCCGTTAATTCATCGCATGTCACGATACGAACGTACTCAATCCTGCGTTTTTCCTAATTTGAATTTCCACCTTTATTCTTTCATTTTAACATAATTTTCACAATCCCACAGCAAATTCATATTTAATAACACATTATATCATTCAATCATTCACAAATAAACATGTAAATTCAATCATATGAACTTACCCGGCTGATTTGTAGAAGATTTCAAAATCTAGGAACTATTCTACAACTTTTTCCTTTCATCGTTCTTCTTTGGATTCTTGATCTAAAATGTAAAATATTTTCACTCATTAACATTTATTTCCTTTCTATTTTACTTCACAATTTATGCTCTTCAATTTTTGAAATTGCACTTTTACCCCAAAATTTACAATTTTTACAATTTAGTCCCTGCTCAATTCACCCATCAATTGAACTAATTTTTCTCAATTAACACTTTATTTTATCATTATAAACTATTTCATAACCTTTGATATTCTGAATTTCAACACCAACCTATAATTCACAACTTTTTCACAATTAAGTCCTAAATACATTTTCTATCAAAATCACTTAATAAAACCACCTTAATATGAAATTAGAACTTAAATTTCATAATAATTCATCATAAAATTCCCTTAATAATCTATGGTAACTTCCAATTTCACCCATCAAATCAAAAACTAATGAATTCTATAAGTGGACCTAATTGTAAAAGTCATAAAAACATAAAAATTATCAAGAAAAAGCAAGAATTAAACTCACATGATGTAAAAATATGAAAGACAAGCTTTCTCCAGACCTCCTATGGCGTTTTAGCTGGAAAAATATGAAGAGATCTCTAGATTTTTCAATTTTGTCATTATTTTTTATATTAAAATTATAAAATTTCCAATTTTGCCCTTATTTTCCTTATTTTTCTGCTGATTTTCTTGCCCTTGCCATCCAGACTATTCACTTTTAGGCTTAATTTCCCTTTAAATCCTATTTCTTTTAACAATTGAGCTATTTAATCCTTCTAGCAAATTTTGCATTTGTTACAATTTAGTCCTTTTTATTTAATTGACTACCGAACGTTAAAATTTCTCAACCAAACTTTAATAATAACTAAATGACACTCCATAAATATTTATAAAAATATTTATGGCTCAGTTTTCAAATTTGAGGTCTCGATACCTCGTTTTTTAACCCGTTTGACCTAATAAATTATTTTAATTCACTAACTTCACCAATTCACATATTCTTCTACATTCTTACTTGACTTATAAATATTAAATTACTATCTTGTTTAATCTTACTTGTCGTATTTAGTGATGTGGTCTTTGAGAGCACCAAAAATATCCTATTCCCTGTAAAATAACGAAAAAGAAATAGTAAAGGGGAAGTACGGTCGAATCCTTAGGGACCGGATTATACGAATGCTTGTTTCTCGAAATCCTGGGCAGAATCGTGCCCAAGAAAACCTGCGTTCCTGGAAAAAAATAAAAAAAAACAGAATTTAAGAATTGATTTTGGAAGCGAAAATAAAATAAAAACAGAATTTAAAGTTTATTGAAATTATGATTACTAAAATAATAAAAATAATAAAGAGAGTTTTAAGAGAAAAGAAATTCTTATGGGAAAGTTCCAGCCTTCGGTTGTCTCATTCCGCCTTGGGCTCAATCCTTGGCTTTTGGATAATCCTTCTCAACTCAAGTAAGCCAGTTATAGTGGAAGAGGACGCCTACGACCACCAGCTCCAAAGATTAGACTTACGATTTTTAGGGAACCTGACTCTAGCCAGAAATTCTATGCTAGATCAACGCATCTCAATGGCGAATCCCACGCCATTTTGTCTCTTTGGCTCGCCAGCCTCTGACGCAGTAAGTTGATGAACCGACGGTGCAACCCTTCCAAAACACACAAAGCGGTCGCTTTTGCATACGTTGAAAAGCTTACTTTTTAAGGGCCATGGACGGAAGCGTCAGCCCGTAGTGCGAAGAAACGATGAATACTTGGTGGAAAAGGCTAAGTTCGGATTCTAAGCCTTAAGAACTCTTTTTGGGAAATATTAACAACGTTTGGCTAGAAGGATTTTAGTGGGTATGATAATAGTGGGAAAGTAAATAAAATTATGGAAAAAAATTGATGCGATCGTTGAGAGCACCAAAAATATCCTATTCCCTGTAAAATAACGAAAAAGAAATAGTAAAGGGGAAGTAGGGTCGAATCCTCAAGGACCGGATTATACGAATGCTTGTTTCTCGAAATCCTGGGCAGAATCGTGCCCAAGAAAACCTGCGTTCCTAGAAAAAAATAAAAAAATAGAATTTAAGAATTGATTTTGGAAGCGAAAATAAAATAAAAACAGAATTTAAAGTTTACTAAAATTATGATTACGAAAATAATAAAAATAATAAAGAGAGTTTTAAGAGAAAAGAAATTCTTATGGGAAAGTTCCAGCATTCGGTTGTCTCATTCCGCCTTGGGCTCAATCCTTGGCTTTTGGATGATCCTTCTAGACTCAAGTAAGCCAGTTATAGTGGAAGAGGACGCCAACGACCACCAGCTTCAAAGATTAGACTTACGATTTTTAGGGAACCTGACTTTAACCAGAAATTCTATGCTAGATCAACGCCTCTCAATGGCGAATCCCACGCCATTTTGTCTCTTTGGCTCGCCAGCCTCTGACGCAGTAAGTTGATGAATCGACGGTGCAACCCTTCCAAAACACACAAAGCGGCCGCCTTTGCATACGTTGAAAAGCTTACTTTTTAAGGGCCATGGACGGAAGCGTCAGCCCGTAGTGCGGAGAAACGATGAATACTTGGTGGAAAAGGCTAAGTTCGGATTCTAAGCCTCAAGAACCCTTTTTGGGAAATATTGACAACGTTTGGCTAGAAGGGTTTTAGTGGCTCATGATAATGGTGGGAAAGTAAATAAAATTATGGAAAAAAATTGATGCGGTCGTTGAGAGCACAAAAAATATCCTATTCCTTGTAAAAAAACAAAAAAGAAATAGTAAAGGGAAGTAGGGTCAGATCCTCAGGGACCGCATTATACGAATACTTGTTTCTCAAATCACAGGCGAGAATCCTCGCCCAAGAAAACTCGTTCTCTGAAAAAAAAAAAAAAAACAGAATTTAAGAATTGATTTTGGAAGCGAAAATAAAATAAAAACAGAATTTAAAGTTTACTGAAATTATGATTATGAAAATAATAAAAATAATAAATAGAGTTTTAAGAGAAAAGAAATTCTCATGGGAAAGTTCCAGCCTTCTGTTGTCTCATTCCGCCTTGGGCTCAATCCTTGGTTTTTGGATGATCCTTCTCGACTCAAGTAAGCCAGTTATAGTGGAAGAGGACCCTACGACCACCAGCTCCAAAGATTAGACTTACGATTTTTAGGGAACCTGACTCTAGACAGAAATTCTATGCTAGATCAACGCATCTCAATGGCGAATCCCATGCCATTTTGTCGCTTTGTCTCGCCAGCTTCTAACGCAGTAAGTTGATGAACCGACGGTGCAACCCTTCCAAAACACACAAAGCGGCCGCCTTTGCATACATTGAAATGCTTACTTTTTAAGGCCATGGACGGAAGCGTCAGCCCGTAGTGCGGAGAAACGATGAATACTTGGTGAAAAAGGCTAAGCTCGGATTCTAAGCCTCAAGAACCCTTTTTGGGGAATATTGACAACGTTTGGCTAGAAGGGTTTTAGTGGGTCATGATAATGGTGGGAAAGTAAATAAAATTATGGAAAAAGAAATTTTATTAAAAGAAAAAAATATGGAAAGAACAAAAGACTTTTGGGAGGAGAGTGTTTACAGAAAAGATAAACACCCAAATAGAGTCACTTCACCCCCTATTTATAGTGCTAGGAAGATAGTCTAATTTAACTTAAATTCTAAAAGATAAATACATTTAATTAAAGAAAATTAAAGATAATTAAAATTAAATCCTAAAATTAAATAATCCTAATATTTATCTTAATATTAATTATTCTAATATAAATAAAATAAAATAAAATAGAGTCTTCCAAAATAAAATCTCTTCTATTTACTTTTAAGTCCTTGTGCCTTCCATGTTTGCACTCTTGGCACCATATTTGTCCCACGTTGCATATTAGCCCATTTAATCTCCAAATTGACACTTTTTCCCTTGAATTTAGTTTTCGCCTCCAATTTAGTCCCTAAAAGATAAAAAGACATAAATAGCTCAAATTAGTAGGCTCAAGCTCAAAATAAACACATGATTAATATATAAAAACACGTCATTTTAGAGTATTATCAAATTCCCCCTACTTAGTCCATACTTGCCCTCAAGTATGGTTCCTATCCACTGTGAAAGTTAGATTCTGCCATAAAAGAAATACCACTCCAAAGTTTCATAAAAATTAGTTAAAAATGAATATGAAAAATAAAGAGACCTCTAAGCTTGCTTTAAGTAAAACAGAAAAAGTATTCCAATTAATTCACACAAAAATTAAGATCGACTTGAGTTATGCTATTTAGGTAAATTACCAAACCTACGAAGACACCTTAATTATTTCCTCCTTTAGTCCCCGAAGTGCAACTTTATTAGTATTTTTTTTTTCCTTTTTTTTCCTTTTTTGATTTTTTTAAATTTTATTATTTATTTACTTAGGAATATATTAAACATTTTGACGCGAAGAGAGATGACAACCCAAGCACCCTACCCCGGTTACTCAGCCCAACATACTCCTAAAATTATTTATTTTCGGTTAGCGGAGTTTTACCCAACACGTCACACAACCTTTTGACGCGAAGTAGAATGACAACCCAAGCACCTTACCCCAGTTACTCAGTCAGTCACGATTTGAGCCATACTCATAACCTCGACTAGCGGAGTTTTACTTGTCACGTCACACAACCTTTTGACGCGAAGTAGAATGACAATTTAAGCACCCCACCCCGGTTACTCAGTCAGTCACGATCTAAGTTGTATTCATAACCATGGAAAACATTTATTAAAAATTAAACGATATTTAAAATTCTTGAGAACTCAGGAAAGAAAAAATTTAAGTGTCAAAAATAAGTTTCAATAATCACCTAATAGCCTGAACATTAATTAAGCATGCAATCATTTTAAGTGTTCACTTTATATTAAAATTGATCAATTTTACGAAAAGCAAGATAGAATTAGCCCTATTAATCACAATTATTTTTAGCCTAATAAAAATAAAACAGTGGAGATGGCATCAATTATGGGAAAAATCATAACTTCCTTAGAAGGTAAGAATCATGCTTGTAGGTCAAACAGTAGGCAATTCCTGGTAAAATCTTGGGCATGAAAAGCGGCAGGATATTCTTAAAATAAATGGGCAGAAACGAGCACAAAACAGTAGCAACAACAATATGACAGCAAAAATAGCAGATAATAACAGTAACAACGAAGAATGCCTCCCTCTACTTAAAACACATAGTCCTCGATGTGAAAGTAAAAGGAAAACAAATAGGTGGAGAAAAAAAAGTTTAGAAAAACTCCCCATGTAGTTACCGTCGGTTGGCGCACACAGTGGAGAAGAAGATAGCGAAGCGGCAAGAGGTGGAGACGGGGTGGGTGACGTGTGCAATGACGGTTCAGCTTTGGGTTCTCACCATGGTGGCTGAGAAATCGGAGGTGAGTGGTGGAGGAGAAAAGAGTCGGCGGTTATGGAGAAATTTGGGAAAAAAATGTAAGGTTTGAGGGTTTTATTTGCTGAAAAGGGGTGTTTGGCTGTAGGTTTTGGGGATTCTAGGGCTGGAATAGGACTGTTTGGTAGTAGGGATATTGCATTCTAGGCTAGAATAAAACTGTTTGGTACCATGGATAGGGTTGTTTTGGTGCACACTTTCTGTCCTTTTTTTTCGTATTTTCGCTCCATTTCACCTAGATGGAAGAAGAGAAATTTAGTAATATTTAACTAAAATAAAATAAAATAAAAATAAAATAAAATAATAAATAATAAAAGAAAAGAAAGGAAAATAAAAAATAAAAATAAAAATAAAAAGAAAGATTGGGTTGCCTCCCAACAAGCGCTTATTTAACGTCGTTAGCTTGACGCCTTGAACGGTTTTATGGTGGTTCTAATTGAATTTTCTCAACCGTGTGGGCCTGGAAATTCTCGTAAAATGGCTTCAGCCATTGACCATTGACTGTGAACCGCTTTCCTGATTCTTCGCTTTCTATTTCAACTGCACCATGCGTAAATACTTCAGTCACAATAAAAGGTCCTTACCACCGAGATCGAAGCTTACCTGGGAATAGCTTTAATACGGAGTTATAAAAATGCTTCTGAACTATATTTTTGTCATGAAACAACTTTGTTTTGTCTTTATAAATTCGAGCATTCTCGTAGGCATCATTGCGAATTTCCTCCAATTCTTGAATGTCCAATTTCCTTGCCTTCCCTGCGGGCTCTAACTCCGTGTTACATTGTCGAATAGCCCAATAAGCTTTATGCTCCAACTCTATTGGTAGATGACACGCCTTGCCAAAAACAAGTCGATACAGGGTCATGCCAATTGGTCCCTTATACGCCGTCTGATAGGCCCAAAGCTCGTCATTGAGCCGAAGACTCCAATCCTTACGGTTGGGTCGAACCATTTTTTCCAACATTGACTTGATCTCCCTGTTTGAAACCTCTGCTAGGCCGTTCATTTGGGGATGATAGGCTATTGCTATACGATGATGAACTCCATATTTTGATAATAGTGCCTCTATGACCTTGTTGCAAAAGTGGGTACCACGATCACTGATCAAAGCTTGAGGTGTTCTAAACCTAGAAAAAATAGTTCGTTTTAGAAACTCCATAACAGTTTTAGCGTTATCATTGCGAGTAGGCTTTGCTTCTATCCACTTAGAAACATAGTCTACTGCAAGAAGTATATATACGTTTCCAAACGAAGAAATAAAGAGGCCCATGAAATCAATGCCCCATACATCAAAAATCTCACATACATGAATCGGGGATAGGGGCATTTGATTTCGTCTAGTGATATTACCTGTATACTGACATTTATCGCAAGACTTACAAAAGTTAAACGCGTTACGAAAGATTGTAGGCCAATATAGCCCACACTCTAATACCTTGTGAGCTGTCCGCTTAGGGCCAAAGTGACCTCCACAAGCTTCTGTGTGATAAAAAGTAAGGATAGAGGTTACCTCAGTTTCTAGAACACATCGTCGTATTATCTGATCTGAGCAATGTTTCCACAAGTATGGATCATCCCATATGTAATTTTGAGCTTCACGTCTAAGCTTGTTTTTTACGGATCGAGCTAACTCAGTGGGCAACGATCCCGTGGTTAAGAGGTTAACTATGTTTGCATACCACGGATAGTGAGCCTCAGTTGAGAATAAGCTTTCGTCAGGGAACTCATCCTTTATGGGATCATTATCAAACGGAGTTTTTATCCTACTCAAATGGTCAGCCACCAGGTTTTCACACCCCTTTTTGTCACGAATCTCGATGTCAAATTCTTAGAGCAGTAAAATCCATCTAATGAGCCTTGGCTTTGCTTCCTTCTTCGCGATCAAGTACCTAAGAGCTGCATGGTCAGAAAAAATAATCAGCTTAGATCCCAATAAATATGATAGAAATTTATCTAAAGCAAATACAATAGCTAAAAGTTCTTTTTCAGTGGTCGTGTAGTTGCTTTGTGCAGCATCTAGGGTTTTTTAGGCATAGCAGATGACATGAGGCTCTTTGACTATATTTTGTCCCAATACAGCTCTCATACTGCGTTCGCTTGTATCGCACATAATTTCAAAGGGATAGTTCCAGTCTAGTGCTTGTACTATAGGGGCAAATACCAACTTTTGCTTAAGTGTATCAAAAGCCTCCTTGCATTTTGGACCGAACTCAAACTTCTTATCTTTCTGCAACAACTCGCACAATGGTTCATCTATTTTTAAGAAGTTCTTTATGAAACTCCTGTAAAATCCTGCATGGCCAAGAAAAGAATGTATCTCTCTAACAGTAGAGGGATATGGCAGAAATTTTTAATGTCAATTTTGGCCTTATCAACCTCGATCCCCTTAGACGAGACTATATGACCTAGAATCAAACCTTTGTCTACCATAAAATGACACTTTTAATAGTTCAAGACAATATTGAATTCTATGCATCTGTTCAAAATGATCGTAAGGTTTTCAAGGCATTCAGTAAAACGGTTTCCATACACGGTAAAATCATCCATAAAAACTTCAATAATTTTTTCTACATATTCGAAAAATATACTCATCATGCATCTCTGGAAGGTAGCCGGTGCGTTGTAAAGTCCAAATGGCATCCTTCTGTACGCAAATGTGCCGAATGGGCATGTAAAAGTGGTCTTTTCCTGGTCTTCTGGCGCAACAGGGATTTGGAAGAAGCCTGAATATCCATCAAGACAACAAAAGTGAGTTTTACCAGCTAAACGTTCAAGCATTTGATCTATAAAAGAAAGAGGGAAATGATCTTTTCTAGTATAAACGTTCAACTTCCTGTAATCGATGCAGACACGCCACCCGTTCTGTACTTGAACCGGTACTAAGTCACCCTCAGCATTTTTCTTTACTGTCATGCCCGTTTTCTTGGGTAATACTTGTACCGGACTTACCCATCTGCTATCAGAAATGGGGAAGATGATGTCAACATCAAGCAACTTAATTATTTCTTTTTTTACCACCTCTATCATATTCGGGTTTAAACGTCTTTATGTCTCTCTCCTTGGTTTCGTGTTCTCCTCCAAGTAAATCTTGTGGGTGCATGTCAAAGGGCTTATCCCTTTCAAGTCAGCAATGGTCCAGCCAATCGCCTCCTTATGACTCTTTAGTACCTGGATCAAACTTTCCTCCTCGGGTTTAGAGAGTTTATTTGAAATTATAATGGGTAAAGTATTACCTTTTCCTAAAAATGCATACTTGAGATGCGCGGGAAGCGGTTTCAATTCCAAATCTGGAGCCTGCACAACAGAAGGTATAAGTTTAGTTTCTGATGGGGACAATAATGTATTAACAAATTCATAATCATCATATCTATATTCAGATTTGTCTTCATAAGTTGACTCAAAAGTCTCATCTACTAATGAGTCAACCAGGTCGACACGGTTTACGCTCAAGATTTCGCTTGGATAGCTAATGGCATCGTAAACATTGAATTTCATGATCTCCCCATCAAATTCCATAGTAAGAGTGCCACTTCAGACATCGATCTTGGTGCTAGCAGTACTAAGGAAGGGTCCGCCCAACAGGAGGTCTGAAGATCCAGCAGTGTTGTCCTCCTCCATCTTTATTACGTAGAAATCTGCAGGAAAAATAAGTTCATTAACTTTTACCAAGACGTCCTCGAGGACTCCTTCAGGATGCACGATAGACCTGTCCGCCAATTGGATAATAACACATGTCTTTGTCAAAAAACCCGCATTAAGTGATTCATAAATAGAATAAGGCATAACATTTATGGAGGCCCCTAAATCGCACATAGCCTTTTTAATTCCTGAATAGCCAATTTTGCATGGAATAGTGAACATACCCCTATCTTTGCATTTAACCGGTATTTTCCACTGTAGTACTGCGGAAACATTCTCACCAACACTTACCCTTTCATTACCTGTTAGTTTTCGTTTGTTGGTGTAAAGCTCTTTGAGGAACTTAGCATACCGCGAAATCTGTCTGATGGCATCTAACAGTGGTAAATTGATCTCGACATTCCTGAATGTTTCGAGGATCTCCTTGTCTTCCGTACTTTTTCGACGCTGATTTAATCATCCTGGGAATGGAGGTTGGATTTTCGGCAGTGGGGGTTTCGCTGGGACCTGTTTATCGTTTTCGGGTTTTTTCTGAGCACTTTCTTGGCCAAGATTTCTGCCAGGAATTGGTTCTAACACCTTTCCACTTCTCAGCTTTACTGCATTTGCATTTTGCCTCGGGTTTGGTTCTGTTTGCGACGGCAGCTTCCTTTGAGAGTTTATCTTCTCAATTGACGTGGTCAATTCTCTTATAGACGCTTTAGTTTTATATTGAAAATCAAGCATGTTAGCTGCTAATTTATTGACCAAAGTTTCTAGAGAATTACCTGAATCTCGTGGCTGTTGTGGAACTTGGGTCTGGTATGGTTGGTTATATCGTGGGTTGGCCCCATAACTTAAGTTAGGGTGATCCCTCCATCCTAGGTTGTAGGTATTTGCATAAGGGTCGTATCACCTTTGTGGTGGCCCAGGAAAATTTCCCACAGCATCTAAATGGGCCATAGTATCATCATTCAAACTGGGACATGCATCAGTTGTATGTTCAGGGGTAGCACATATTCCGCATAACCGGGCTGTCTTTACTTTTTCTGCAACAAGAGAATTTAAAATATTAACAATTCTATCAACTTTATCTCCTAAGGTTGGATTACTTAACTGATGAGCCCTTCTAGGGGGTTCAGGATTAGCTCAGAATTACTGAGAATTTGCGGCCATAGTGGAGATTAAGTCTCTTGCTTGTTGTGGAGTCATATTGACCAACGCTCCTCCACTCACGACATCTATCATATTCATTTCCGTGGGTTTCAGGCCTTCATAGAAGTACTGAAGCAAAGACTGTTCCGTTATACCGTGTTGTGGGCAACTTGCACACAACTTTTTAAATCGCTCCCAATAGTTGTACAGAGACTCTGCGTCTTTTTGCCTTATGCCCACGATTTCTCTTTTTAACTCGACTGCCCGCGACGCTGGAAAAAACCTGTTGAGAAATAAACGAGACAGATCAGCCCAAGTCGTTACAGATCTAGGAGGTAAATAAAATAACCATTCCCTAGCTGAATCTGCTAAGGAAAAAGGGAAAGCGCGCAATTTAATTTGATCCTCAGTTACCCTCTGAGGTTTCATACTCAAACAAACCATATGGAATTCTTTTAAATGCTTGTGGGGGTTTTCGTTTTGTAACCCCCAAAAATTTGGTAGTAGCTGAATCAAGCCTGACTTTAATTCAAAATTAGTATCCATAGTAGGATACGCGATGCATAGTGGCGGTTGTTCTGTCGGTGCTTCAGCCAGTTGTCGAATTGTCTGAGCTATAGGTTGAGGTGCTAAATTAGGGTTTTCGTCAACCCTAGTGTTAAGCACTTTTTTTGGGGAATCAACTTCTTCTTCTTTACTTTCTAACGTTCGAGTAGGGTTTTCGTTAACCCTAGACTCTACTTCGTCGTCGATTCTAATTTCTAGCAGTGGATTGCTTTGAGTTCCAATCACTGCTGTCTGCTTTTTCCTTAGTTTTGTTTCCTTTCGATTAGCTTTTGCAGTCTTTTCGATTTCTGAGTCAAATGCAAGAGTGCCTGGAGCAGATCTGGTCATAGAAAACAAAGAAAAACAAGATTAATATGTTACCAGTCCACAGCAACGGCGCCAAAATTTGATGCGGTCATTGAGAGCATCAAAAATATCCTATTCCCTGTAAAATAACGAAAAAGAAATAGTAAAGGGGAAGTAGGGTCGAATCCTCAGGGACCGGATTATACAAATGCTTGTTTCTCGAAATCCTAGGCAGAATCGTGCCCAAGAAAACCTGCGTTCCTGGAAAAAAAATAAAAAAAAATAGAATTTAAGAATTGATTTTGGAAGCGAAAATAAAATAAAAACATAATTTAAAGTTTACTGAAATTATGATTACGAAAATAATAAAAATAATAAAGAAAGTTTTAAGAGAAAAGAAATTCTTATGGGAAAGTTCCAGCCTCTGATTATCTCATTCCGCCTTGGGCTTAATCCTTGGCTTTTGGATGATCCTTCTCGACTCAAGTAAGCCAGTTATAGTGGAAGAGGACACCTACGATCACCAGCTTCAAAGATTAGACTTACGATTTTTAGGGAACCTGACTCTAGCCAGAAATTCTATGCTAGATCAACGCCTCTCAATGGCGAATCCCATGCCATTTTGTCGCTTTGGCTCGCCAGCCTCTGACGCAGTAAGTTGATGAACCGACGGTGCAACCCTTCCAAAACACACAAAGTGGCCGCCTTTGCATACATTGAAAAGCTTACTTTTTAAAGGCCATGGACAGAAGCGTCAGCCCGTAGTGCGGAGAAACGATGAATACTTGGTGGAAAAGGCTAAGCTCGGATTCTAAGCCTCAAGAACCCTTTTTGGAAAATATAGACAACGTTTGGCTAGAAGGGTTTTAGTGGGTCATGATAATGGTGGGAAAGTAAATAAAATTATGGAAAAAGAAATTTTATTGAAAGAAAAAAAATGAAAAGAACAAAAAACTTTTGGGGGGAGAGTGTTTACAGAAAAGATGAACACCCAAATAGAGTCACTTCACCCCCCTATTTATAGTGCTAGGAAGATAGTCTAATTTAACTTAAATTCTAAAAGATAAATACATTTAATTAAAGAAAATTAAAGATAATTAAAATTAAATCCTAAAATTAAATAATCCTAATATTTATATTAATATTAATTATCCTAATATAAATAAAATAAAATAAAATAGAGTCTTCCAAAATAAAATATCTTCTATTTGCTTTTAAGTCCTTGTGCCTTCCATGTTCGCACTCTTGGCACCATATTTGTCCCATGTTGCATATTGGCCAATTTAATCTCCAAATTGACGCTTTTTCCCTTGAATTTACTTTTCGCCTCTAATTTAGTCCCTAAAAGATAAAAAGACATAAATAGCTCAAATTAGTAGGCTCAAGTTCAAAATAAACACATGATTAATATATAAAAACATGTCATTTTAGAGTATTATCATTTAGTGATCTCAAATCACCATTTCCGACACTACTAAAAATTAGGCCGTTATAACTCTCCCCTCGTTTAAAAATTTCGTCCTCGAAATTTGTTACCTGAAAATAGATTTGGATATTGTGATCTCAATGAATCCTCTGTTTTCCAGGTTGCCTCCTCCATACCATGTCGATGCCATAATACTTTAACCAATGGTACTCTTTTGTTCCACAATTCTTTAACTTCACAAGCCAAAATCTTCACTGTTTCTTCTGAATAAGTTATATCTGGTTGAAGCTCAATTTCAGTATGAGGAATTATGTGTGAAGGATCTGACCTATACCGTCTTAGCATAGAAACATGAAACAAATAGTGAATCTTCTCAAGTTCCGGAAGTAAAGCCAACCGATAAGCTACATGACCAACCCTTTCCACAATTTGATATGGCCCTATGAATCTCGGACTTAATTTTCCTTTTTTACCAAACTGTAACACCTTTTTCGACGGTGAAAATTTTAAAAATACTCGATCACCCACTTCATATTCTATGTCTCTTCATTTTAAATCCGCATATGACTTCTGACGGTCTGAAGCAGCTTTTAGACTATCTCGAATAATCTTGACTTTCTCTTTGGTTTCCCGAATCAAATCAACCCCAACTATTTTTGATTCTCTCAATTCAGACCAATACAATGGAGTCTTGCATTTCCTACCATAAAGAGCCTCAAATGGTGCCATTTTTATACTAAACTGATAACTATTGTTGTAAGCAAACTCAGCCAACGGTAAATACCTTTCCCAACTGTCACCAAACTCGAGTATACAACATCTTAACATATCTTCTAAAATTTGAATCACTCGCTCTAACTGTCCATCTGTTTGAGGATGAAATGCTATACTAAAATTCAATCTGGTACCTAAAGCTTCTTGCAATTTATTCCAAAATCTTGAAGTAAACCTCGGATCCGAGTCTGAAATGATAGATACTGGAACTCCACGTAGTCTCACAATCTCTGACACATACAATTCTGCTGACTTCTTAAGTGAAAATTCTGTTCTGACTGGAATAAAGTGTGTTGACTTTGTCAATCTATCAACAATCACCCATATCGAATCTTTCTTTCTTAGAGTTATAGGCAATCCTGACACAAAATCCATTGTAACATACTCCCAGTTCCATTCAGGAATCATAATGGGTTGTAATAAACCCGTTGGCACTTGATGCTCTGCTTTAACTTGCTGGCAAATCAAATATTTTGCAATAAATTCTGAAATTTCTCTTTTCATACCATGCCACCAATATGTCTTTTTCAGATCACCATACATTTTTGTATTACCCGGGTGAATAGAATACATACTATTTTGTGCTTCAGAAAGAATATCATTCTTCAAATCAGAATTATTTGGAACACAAATCCTATTATGATAACGCAACATACCTTCATCATCACTGAACTCTGAATCTAAGTTATCCCGAACCATTTGTCGTTTCAGCACCAATTTTGGATCTTCATTCTGCAACTTCTGAATTTGTTGAAGGAACATTGGTTTTACTTTCAATTCTACTAATACAACACCTTCTTCATTAAGAGCCAAATGAGCATTCATTGCCCGAAGTGCAGACAAGGATGACTTTCGACTAAGTGCATCAGCAACTACATTAGCTTTCCCTGGATGATAGTCAATAACCAAATCATAGTCTTTCAACAGCTCTAACCACCGTCTCTGTCTTAAGTTCAGTTCCTTCTGAGTCATTAAGTATTTCAAACTTTTGTGATCCGTATAAATATAACACTTCTCATCATATAAATAGTGTCTCTAAATTTTTAAAGCAAAAACAATTGCAGCTAACTCAAGATCATGTGTAGGGTAATTCTTTTCATGTGGTTTTAACTGCCTTGAAGCATAAGCCACCACCTTTCCTGACTGCATTAACACACAAACCAAACCATTTAAAGATGCATCACTGTACACAACATACGGCATACCTGATTCTAGTTGAGTCAAGACTGGAGCTTCTGTTAACATTTTCTTTAACTGATCAAAGCTCTGCTGACATTCATCAGACCATACAAACTCAACATTCTTCTGTAATAAATGAGTCATTGGTGAAGCAATCATGGAAAAATTCTTTACAAAACGGCGATAATATCCTACTAATCCCAGAAAACTTCGCACTTCAGTTACATTCTTTGGTGTTTTTTAATTCACCACTGCTGAAACTTTACTTGGATCCACATGAATTTCTTCAGCTGATACAATATGACCCAAAAATCTAACCTCATGAAGCCAAAACTCACATTTACTAAATTTTGCTTATAACTGCTTTTCTCTCAAAGTCTGTAGTACAATTCTCAAGAGCTGTGCATGTTCGAATTCTTTCTTTGAATAGACCAATATGTCATCAACAAATACCACCACAAATCTATCCAAATAAGGTTGAAAAATTCGATTCATTAAATCCATAAATGCAGCAGGGGCATTTGTTAAACCAAAAGGCATTAGCAGAAATTAGTAGTGATCATACCGAGTTCAAAAAGCAGTCTTTGGCACATCACACTCTTTAACCTTTAACTGATAATACCCAGATCTAAGGTCTATCTTTGAGAACACTGCAACACCTTTCAGTTGATCAAACAAATCATCGATACGAGGTAATGGATATTTATTTTTAATTGTTACCTTGTTCATCTGTCTATAATCAATACACAATCGCAACGAGCCATCTTTCTTTTTCACAAATAAGACAGGTACGCCCCAAGGTGATGTAATCGGTCAGATAAACCCTTTATCCAATAACTCTTGCAACTGTGTCTTCAACTCTTTTAACTCAGCCGGTGCCATTCTATACGATGTTATTGATATCGGAGCTGTACCCGAAATTACATCAATTACGAATTCAACCTTACAATCTGGGGGTAAACCAGGTAATTCCTCAAGAAACACATCAGTAAACCCATTAACAACTAGCAAATGTTCCATCTTCAATTCAGAACCCCGAGTATTAATAATATAAGCTAAAAATGCTTCATTACCCTTCCGAATCAATTTTCGAGCTGCAAAGGCTGAAATAATTCTGACATCATTCTTTTTATCCCCAAACTCAGCTGAAACTATTTCCCCTGTCTAGGGGTGTGCAAAATTCGGGTAAAACTGAAAAAGTTCGGTTAACCGACCTAATTCGGTTAATCGGTCAGTTAACCGAATCAATTCGGTCAGGGTCGGTTAATAATTTTTTGAGTTTTCAGTTAACGGTTAATTCGGTTCAAAAACCGTTTGTTAATCGAATTTTTTCTTAAAACAAAAAAATTAATAAATAAAATTATAATATATAAATAGCTCACTATTCAATCAAACCTAATCCAACATAAACCCAAATACCCAATCTGATATATATGAATCCAAGTACCCAACCCAACCCAATCATAAAAATTACAAATAATTTAATAAATAAAAATAAAAATCTAAAAATGAAAGTAAAAATAAAAAGCATATAATTTTATACAAATAATTCGGTTAATTCGGTTAATTTGGGTAATTCAGGTAATTTAGGTAATTCGATTAATTCGGCTAATTTTATACTTATTTTAACCAAAAATTAAAAAAAATATAATTTTCGGTTAATTCGGTTAACTGACTGAATTAACCGAAAAAAATTTGGTTCGATTAATTTTTTTGAAAAAATTTCGGTTCGGTTAACTGTTAAAAATTTTGAAGGGTCGGTTAATTCAGTTAATGTTATTTTTGGTCGGTTAATCGATTGAACACCCCTACCCCTGTCTAACATTTTAAATCAATTCATTTTTCTCTACAATTCACTATGACATCGTGTTTAATCAACCAATCCAGTCCAAGAATAACATCCAATTCTCGGAAAGGTAACAACATTAAATCAGCAGAGAATTTACAGCCTTGTATTTTCAGTGGACAATTCCGACATATTGAATTAACTAACACACTTTGCCCTAGCGGATTAGTGACTTGTACATCAAGGTCAGTGGACTCAACAATCATTTTCTTTTCTGACACTAATGCCGTGCAAATATATGAATACGTAGATCCAGGATCAATTAAAGCATACACAAAATAATCAAAAAGATAGAAATTAGCAGCTATCACATCTGGAGCAGAAGCTTCTTCCCTTGCCCGGATAGCATATGTACGTGCAGGTGCTCTTATTTCTGATCGGGCTGTAGTATCTCTCGTTCCCAAACAAGCAGTCCCAGCAACACTGTTTTGACCCGAACGTTTATTTTTTTAAGGAGTATTTGCTTGCTTCTCACCTTGTTCTCTATCTTCTTTTAACAATTGAGGACAGTCCCGAATAAAATGATCAGTTCCACCACATCTATAATAAGCTCCGATTTTTCCCCAACATTCACCAATATGAAATCTACCACAATTTTTGCATCTAGGTCTCGAAATATTTTGCACACTACTAGCACTAGCTGCTGGTTTATTAGTTACTCCGACATCTCATTGAGTTGTTTTACTTTTATTCGATCGTTCCGAAATTGTAACTGGTCGACTAGAATCATCTCTGAACTTTTTAGCCGGAAAAGTCGAAGTTGGTCTAGAGAAACTTCTTTTGTATACCTCTTTACCTCTTCTTTCTCTTTGCATCTTTCTGTTATACACTTCTTCCATCTTTTGAGTTTGATCAGACAGAACCACAAATTTTCAAATCTCTGTGCCTCTAATCATCATTCTGATTTCATCATTAAGCCCTTCTTCGAATCTAATGTACATTTCTTCCTCTGTCGGTACAACGTCCCGAGCATATATACTAAGATACACAAATTCTCTTTCATATTCGGCCACTGTTTTATTCTCTTGTCGAAGATCAAGAAATTTTCTCTTCTTTTTATCTAAATATCTCTTTCCCACATACTTCTTTTTAAACTCTTTTTGGAAGAATTCCCAGGTAAGTTTATCTACAGGTACCACTGCCTCAATAGTTTCCCACCAATTATACGCTTCTTCTTTTAATAGTGAAACCGCACACCTCAGATAGTCCTCCGGAGAACATATCATCTGTTTAAAAACTCTCTCTAAACTCTTTAACCAATACTCTGCTTTAACTGGATCATCGTAGGATCTCCTTCGAAATTCTTTAGCTCCAAACTTTCTGAGTTTCTCAATCGGTGTTCTTTTGCTAGATTCATTTATTAAAGGAGGAGTAACCGGGTTGTAACTGATAGTACAGTAGGGAGAGGAGGAGGTTGTTGTGCCTGATTTCTTCCTTGTATTGTTTCACGATACCACTGATTCATTAACCCGTAAATCATATTTTTAAGTTCTTCTTCTCTCATCAAAGAAATCGGAACATTACCACTTATTCCCTGCTCAGAAGTCTGTATTCTACTATTAACTTCCTCTTCTTGACCAGTACCCTCGGGTCTATCAAACATCTTTACAATTTATAATAAAAATTAGTAGTTAGATCGGATCATTCACATCACACTATCACAGATTTATATGGCATGTATTTCTAAACACTTTACACATCACATTCGTTCTGAGAATCGAATAAACCAAAGATCTGATACCAATAAATTAACGCCCCTAACCCACATCCGTCACTAGAACAGGGTTACAAGATGTTATCGAAGTTTACGGAATAATTACACAAAAATTTCATTATTTACTTATATTCACATGAAAGCTGTCTACTCGATTTACAGTCACTAAATTATTAATATCTTGAGCTAAAAAACTCTAAATTAAGATCCACTAATTTCCCTAAAACTAGACTCACATATCTTCCTACTGAAAAATTTTCATAATTTTTGGTCTAGCCAATAAATACAGTTTATTCTTTAAAGTCTCCCTGTTTTCTTTGTCAGCGATTCGACCCCTCTCTTCACTAAAAATTAATTATCTCCTCATACGAGATTCAGATGATGTTCTCGTTTATTTATTTTAAAAATAGACTTATTAAGGATTTTAAGCATTAAATTATAACCCATAATTATTCTTTTATAATTTTTAATGATTTTCCAAATTTAGAACAGGGGAACTCGAAATCCCTCTGACCTTATCTCACAAAAATTCAAGTATCTCCTAATATGAAAGGCTTTTGCTTACACCGTTCTTCTATGTGAAACTAGATTCAATAGGCTTTAATTCCATATCTTATTTAACCTCTAATTCGATTTCCATAATTTATAGTGAATTTTCAAATTTAAACTACTGCTACTAACTAAAAACTGTTTTAGTACAAAATATTGTTAACTAGTTTATAACATCTTTACTTCATTTCATTTAAACTCTATACATGCCATATAAATCTTTAAACATAAATCAAAAGCTACCGGAATTGATCTTGGTAGTGCTCCTTGTTGTGTTGATCTGATCTACCAACTTCACTTCAATTCAATCTACATAAAAATATCAAACGCACACAATTAAGCTTATTAAAGCTTAGTAAGTTCATAGGTTTAAAAGTAATGCTTACCAAACATAATATTTCCAAACAATAACAAAACATTTACTAAAGTTCCCTGCCGTTCACAACCACTGTTATAATACTTCATATAGTTGAGCTCAACATTAACAACTACTCAATCTCTTTTATTTGGTTCACTCCTCTTGTATTACTTATTATCAAATTAGGAAACGGCTTACGAAATTGAGTACCTCGTTGCTTAATGCCACGATTCACTACTCAGTATGGTTTTTCTCATTGAAATACCATACCTACATTTTACAACTCGGTATGGGAAATGTCATACCTACGTTTCTTAACTCTGTATGGATAATACCATACCTACATTTCACAACTCATATGGTTAATACCATACCTATGTTTTACAACTCAGTATGGATGATACCATACCTACGTTTTACAACTTTTCCATGGATCAATCATGGTCTTATCCGTCAATTCATCGCATGTCACGATACGAACGTACTCAATCCTGCGTTTTTCCTAATTTGAATTTCCACCTTTATTCTTTCATTTTAACATAATTTTCACAATCCCACAGCAAATTCATATTTAATAACACATTATATCATTCAATCATTCACAAATAAACATGTAAATTTAACCATATGAACTTACCCGGCTGATTTGTAGAAGATTTCGAAATCTAGGAACTATTCTGTAACTTTTTCCTTTCATCGTTCTTCTTTGGATTCTTGATCTATAATGTAAAATATTTTCACTCATTAGCATTTATTTCCTTTCTATTTCACTTCACAATTTATGCTCTTCAATTTTTGAAATTGCACTTTTACCCCAAAATTTACAATTTAGTCCCTACTCAATTCACCCATCAATTGAACTAATTTTTCTCAATTAACACTTTATTTTATCATTATAAACTATTTCACAACCTTTGATGTTCTGAATTTCAACACCAACCTATAATTCACAACTTTTTTCACAATTAAGTCCTAAATACCATTTTCTATCAAAATCACTTAATAAAACCACCTTAATATGAAATTAGAACTTAAATTTCATAATAATTAATCATAAAATTTCCTTACTCATCCAGTTTAACTTCCAATTTCACCCATAAAATCAAAAACTAATGATTTCTATAAGTGGACCTAATTGTAAAAGTCATAAAAATATAAAAATTATCAAGAAAAAGCAAGAATTAAACTCACATGATGTAAAAATATAAAAAAACAGCTTTTTTCAGACCTCCTATGGCATTTTAGCTAAGAAAATATGAAGAGATCTCTAGATTTTTCAATTTTGTCATTATTTTATATGTTAAAATTGTAAAATTTCCAATTTTGCCCTTATTTTCCTTATTTTTCTACTGATTTTCTTACCCTTGCCGTCCAGACTGTTCACTTTTAGGCTTAATTTCCCTTTAAATCCTATTTCTTTTAACACTTAAGCTATTTAATCCTTCTAGCAAATTTTGCATTTGTTACAATTTAGTCCTTTTTATTTAATTGACTACCCAAACATTAAAATTTCTCAACCAAACTTTAATACTAACTAAATGACACTCCATAAATATTTATAAAAATATTTATGGCTCGATTTTCAAATTTGAGGTCTCGATACCTCGTTTTTTAACTTGTTTGACCTAATAAATTCTTTTAATTCACTAAATTCACCAATTCACAAATTCTTCTAAATTCTTACTTGACTCATAAATATTAAATTACTATCTTATTCAATCTTACTTGTCGGATTTAGTGATCTCAAATCACCATTTCCGACACCACTGAAAATTAGGCCATTACATACACGGCCGTGTAACCCCTGTTTACAGAATTTCCATACTTTTTGCTAAGTTTTCAAATAAGTCCTTATTTGTTCTTGGGTTGAGTTAAGAGCTTTCATAAGCTTGTTCGACGACCGGACTAGGTGAGAGGTGTTACATGTATCACTATTCACAGTGAATGTGTTTTCTTGCTATGTACAAAAGTTGACTTAGAAATTAATTTAAGATCTTCAAGTTATTATTTAATTAATTGTAATTAAATAATTTAAGTTCGAAGTGAGAAATAAATTAACTAAGCCATTATGAATTTGTTGAATAAGGAAATCAAATATATTTCCTCATAGATTCTATTATGGTAAAATTGCTATGACTTTACCAGAATTAGAATTAGGTTGAGAAAATTATCTAATTGAGAAATTAATTTAGTTAATTAATTAAATTAGTTGATTGAATAGATAATATTTTGAGTAATAGAAAATGAATAGTGGTTTGGATAAATTATAAGTGTTGGATAAAAGTTTAAGAAACATGTATAATTGGACCCAATACATGAAGAGGCTCAATCAGGTCATGTAACATAATAGGGGTAACAATCCTAGTACTTCACATGGGTGTGTCGCTGTCCCTTGTACTCTAATCCTACTAGAGTATTGTATTTTCTATTAAAATATTATTATTTAATCAAGCCTTATTCGAACAAAACTCTAGTATTTTTTCTCTATAAATAGGAACTATGCGTTAAGCAATTTACAACACTTTATAGGCGTTGTTATTTTGTTAGAAAATAGTGAAAATCTATTTTACAGAATAAATTCTATTTTCTGGGAAAAACACATAGTTTCTGGTTAAAGAGAGAATTAACTTTTCTACTAAAAGTTAAATTACACTTTTCATTTTGTGATTTGGTTTGTGTTACTTGAGCCCACACTTGAGGTAATTTGAGGTTTGAGAATAGTGGTGAAGGCCATTCAGTAGAAAGTCTAGATCAACTTTAGATCACCTCATACAAAGCACAGGTATATTTTAGTTAAGTTTATTGCTATAAATAACACAATGGTTTGGTTTCAAAGAAAAATTTTAAACCATTGTACCTAAAATAACTGTTTTTTAATCTATTTTTCCAGTACATCTTTTATAAATAAATCCCTTCCTCTCTTCAAGCTTTAGAAAATTAGACGAACCCTATTATTTTTCTTCCACTTTCCTCTCCATATCTGCTTCCTTTTTTTTTTTTTTTTATACTTTTTGAAATGGAGGAAAGTTTCCTCTCATTCTTTTCTCTTGATATTTTGATACTCCAGTGTTGGATTCAACATTATTGGCTGAGATGACTCCGTCTTCGTCGGTTCACTCTTCACTAATCTCATAAGATTCACACTTGAAATGTTTGACGTTGATTCAATCGAGTTATTTTTTTATAGTCGTCATCATTATTACCGTATTTGGCAAATACAAAGAGCCTTGCCACTCGTTCAATTAACCCACTATTAAAAAGAAAATGAAAGTTCATTTGATATCACCAATTCCCAGAGCTGGGGCCACAATAAGCTTACCCGAGTCCAGAGAGTGGATAAGTTGAACAACTTGAGGACCTGAGAATCAAACAAAGCCATGAATAAACTCGTGTTATCAGTTGTCAAAGCCGACATTAAATGATGGATTTCATTGGTAAATAGGAGCAATTAGAGCGTTGCCACTTTGTCCTTTTGTAAAGCTGTCCTTGCTTTTGACTCAATGGAAAAGTGAAGAACAAGAACAAAATGATCCAAATTTAAAAAAAAAATAGCCAATTTAGTTCCTTGAAAATAAAAAGTATCCGCTTTGTTAATTCAACTCAAATTTATGTCTAGCAGCTTAAAAAAAAAAAAAGAAGAAGCTTTGATTTGGTTCATCAATGATAGCCAACTTAAGTAACAAAAAATGTGTTAATTGTTATTGAGATATCAAGTTCTCAGCCACTTCAGTATAAGGAAAACAATGTATTTAGGGATAATTTAGTTTAATAACAAACATGACTTTTTAAAAAAAATATTTTTTTATAATTTACATATTTTGTATTGAATTATATTTTCGTGTAAAAAAATAAAATTAGATAATACGTAAATATTAAGAGTTAAAATTTTAACTTACTTGTAGCCCCAAAAATAGTCCTTTCCCTGTTTAAGTAAAAAAAAAAAAAAACAAACTCAGGTGAAAATAAAATGATGAATCATGTAATTTACCTTTTTATTTTCTGGAGAATAACATAATAAGATGAATCACGTTGGGATGTTTTACGTTGCTTTCATGAAAACGAAGTGAAGAACGAGAAGGATTTGTAGAGACAATTAATTTCATCATCCTTGAATCTCTTTTTCTTTGCTTGCAATCCCAAATATTTTCTATATTTGTTTACTTCATCTTCAAATTATATATATATATATATATATATATAGAAAAACCCACATTATATTTATTGAAAATAAGACTTAAATTTAAATCATATCTATTTATTTAATTAACACTCATATTTAAATATTGATCTAATTTTTTGAGATATCATTCCAATATTTGAGATTTTCTATGACTTGGATTGACCGAGAAAAATGATTGATTAACTTACCAACATAATTGAAGAATGATGTATTTCAATAACTTATATGTAATAAATTCATTCAAGTTGATTTTTTTTTTTAAAGTTTACAAGTATAAAATAATTAATGTATAAATATAAATTCATGTTTAAGTAACTACTTGGTGTATAGCCAAATTGTTATATTAAAAACAAATTAAGAATTGAAATAAAGAATTAAACTATTATAGCACAAATAAAATATTGAATCAATCAAAGACTCCCGATTAACTAACTGAACTAGAATTATATATAGCAACAACTCATAGTGAAACTGAAAAACCTATGCATTTTAGTTGCGTATGGTAGATTTAGAACCTAGATACTCAAGATTGAAGTCCTTCACTTTTGCTATCAAAGTCAATGTTCAATTCGCTTAAATTCATTTATTTACTAATAATTGAATTTTCTTATCAAATTTTATAAACTGCAGTAAGTAGCTAAAATTTGAAAAATTAAAATTAAAAAGTTTAAAATTAAAAAATAGACTAAAATAACATATCTCAAAAATAAATAAATTTTATTATAATAAAAAACAAAAAGAATAAATAAAATATAGTTTTTTAAAGGATTAATATAATATTTGGTACCCGAACTTGACACTTTTTCCTAATTTGGTAATTAAACATTTTTTTGGTCCAATTTGATACCCAAGCTTGACAATTTTTCTTAAGTTGGTACTTAATCTTTTTTGGGTTCAATTTGATACCTGAACTTGACTCCTTTTCCTAATTTAGCACCTAATCTTTTTTTTTGTTCGATTTGGTACTTGTCAATGTTTTACAAATTACTCCAATATACTAAAAATATTTTTTATGAGGTAGCAAAAATAATCAATGTATGACCAACATGTGACAGATTATATGATATTTTTTTGTATTTTATATGTTCAATTACTTTTAGTTTTACATATTTAATTAATTATTTTATTAATTGAAAACAATGAATTTCTTTTAATTTGGGGTTTTAATTCTTGTCTTATTTAATATTAATTCGTTAAGCATAATTAGACCTGTTCATGGGTTGGGGCACCCAACCTAGCTCGAAGGCCTGTCTGAAATGTGGAAGGGTTTGGGCAAAAACATAGGCCTGAAAAATGGGTTTGGATAAAAAAATAAGGCCCATTTAAAAAATGAGCCGAGCCCGAGTAAGACATTTGTGGCCCAGGCTTGACTTGGCCCGGCACGGCCCAAATTCACCAAAGGATAAAAAAGAGTTACTTTTTTTTGTTTTTTAATATTATTTTCTCCCTATTTTGTTACTATTTTACTATTATGTTGTTATTATTTGGATATTGTATAAAACTTATTTTATGTTAATTTTGTTATTATTTTAAAGACATTTGTTAATTTTGTTATTATTTTAGAGGCATTTGCTTATTAAGTTACATCTATCTTAGTGTTATTTAAGTATACATATTTTTTAAAATTTATTTTCAATTTGTTGGGAAATATTTATTTTGGTGTTTTTAGTATTTTTAATGTATTATATATTTTTTAAAATTATATAAAAATAATATAAAAAATTAATACGGGCTGGCCGGGTCGGGCATGGGTTTTAGCATTTTTATCCGGATTGAGCTTGAGCAAAATTTTAGGCTCATTTTTTGGGCTGAGACTAACCCAGGCCTAGCAAATGGACCTAAATTTTTAGTTAGTCCTGGCCCATGAACACCTCTAAGCATAGCTCAATACCTACTTTTTTTAACATCAATTTCTTGTAATACTGACAATACTTTTATAGTGTAACAATTTTTTTTTTAATACCGTTAGTATTTTGCATAATTTATATAACATTTAATAAATTTAGATATCAAATTGAACTTAAAAAAAAGCTTAGGTACCAACTTAGAAAAAAATATCAAGTTCAGGTACTAAATTGGGTCAAAAAAAAGTTTAGGTACAAATTTAGGAAAAAGTGTCTACCAAATTGAGCCAAAAAATATTTAAGTACCAAATTTAAAAGAAGTGTCAAGTTTAAGTACCAAATAATATATTAAACCTTTTCTAAAATAAAAAAGGAGGAAGAAGTGAAAGGATGAAAAGGAGGACACGTATCCAGTGATGCACGTGCAAACATGAAGAAGAAGGTGAGTTTTGGATTGTAAAGTGCAGTGTATTTAAGTTCATACTTGAAACGGTGAGTCAATGCTTGCCGACATTTCCCGCATCCTTTCTTCCTAATAAATTGCTATTTATGCTTCCCATGTGAACGGTTAGACTTTACTCTTACAAATTTTCCAATTAAAATATTTTTCTTTCTATAAATTTTAAGGTTAACCATCAATTAATATATTGTTTGTGTTTGGGTATTGTTGGTTAAAGTTGAGATTTGAGTCAACTTCGTGTGTTGGTTTGATGGTCTGGATTTTTATCGCCCCAGATTAGTCTGAGTTTGAGTCACGATACTGCTAGGACTTTACCCTCCTCTTATAATTTACCAAAAACAAAGAAGAAAAGAAATTTGAGTTTTTAAAGACTCATATTAGAGTTTTACTATTCGCATTTGTAATGTATCATGTGTGACTCGTTAGTCTTAACATATATTTATATTAAAGATAGATTTTGTTTTATTTTATTTTTGTTTAGTTTTTTAAACTTTTATATGTTATATTTTGTATTAATTTAATTTTATGTTATAATTGTTTAGCATATATTTGTGCTTTTATTATCATAGTGAAACTTTCACATAAAATAAATGAAATTTATGTTGATAATATTACAAATTTATGAAGATTATAAATTTGAGAATAATTAACTACATAATGTTTTCTCATTAATTAAAGATTAAGAGGTAAAGACAAATTTTATAAGGAAAAAATAAAATTTTAGTTGAAATGAAAAAGGCGAGGTTTTAATGTGTTTGAAATCTTAGTTTCAAGTATTATTATATGTGATTTAGTTTGATTTAAAAAAATAGATTTTATATAAAAATATAAAAATTAAAAATACCTTAAAATAAAATTTATTAGTTGTTTAATAAGCAAGAAAGACAAAAATATCTTAAAATAATATTTATTAATTCTTTTAATATTTGGATTATAATAATTTTCATAGCTGAGTTGATATGGAGTTAATTTATGGCATCTAACTTAGTTAGGCTCTTAAACAACAACAACAATAATCTACATTAGGTACCAACTCAATTGAAAAATAATTAAAAAATACATTATTTTTACAAAAAAAAAATATTTTTCTTTTTATTTTTTATATATATTTTTAATAAAATATAACTATAATAGAATTTCAACCTAAAAGATTATAAACTTTCAAGTTTCAACTTAACCAATCAACTAAAGCATCATTAGATTTTTATATGAATTTTTATAATTTTACACAAATTTTCACTAGCATCAATCAAATAATAATGAAAAGCATCTCATTTTGTTCATTCTTCTAAATCTATCAATTTGATTCAAATTCCCGACTTAATCCAATTTAATAATGAAAAGTAGTTTTGAACTCAAATTGACTCGAACTCAAAAAATTAACCTGAAATCAAAATAGTCAAAACTGAACTCAAAATAATTGAAATAAAATAATTTCAAATGACCAGAATTTAAAGTGATTGAACTCAAACAATCAAAATTCATAATAACTTCACTGAAAATTCTTAAATTCGAATGCCTAAAACAACTCAAATAAAAAATATTTGAAACTCAAAATTGACCATTTTTTTTTAAATATTAAATCTAAATTGATATGAGCCAAAACTCACCTGAACCATTCAATTGATAGGCCTACCTATTTCAACATTATATATATAATCAAAGGTGTAGAAGGGGATACCTAAAGTTTGAATTTGAGACTAAGTGTTAATCAATATTAGGCTCTGTTACACCACTGATGTGTGCAAAACCTTTTTGATAAAAAATTAATTATTAAAAATATAAAACTAAATAAAGCATTTTTTTAAATAATTAAATTAAATAAACTATAAAAAAACAAAAACACTCATTTTACGTTTAAAATATATGTAAAAAAGTTAATATAAATGGGAGAGCCACACGAACACGGTCCATCCACGTTGGGAAGTGAACCTACGAAGAACACTCAACCTCATCACAATCGATCACACGCAGCACTTGAAAGTAGAAAGAGACACACCTACGCCCACTTCCAACTCCCGACGGCTCGGCAACCGCCCACGTTTTTGCACCATCAACGCCATACAAACCTACATATTCATATACATATACATCCTACAACTCTTACAACCTTCCTCTCACATGCCATTCCCACTGATCTAGATCTCTCTCTCTCTCTCTCCAAAATTCCTTATTATCACTCTATATATATTTGAAAAGCAACTAGTCTTTGGTGTTTTTGCTTGTTTTGGGTGTGTTATTATCAACAAAATGTTCATACTTGGTGACCAGATGTTGCAGAGTGATTCTATGGTGCCAATATTGCCTATTGAGAGAAAGTGGAAATCCAACGTTGAAACTGCTCCCAATTGTCCACGTTGTGCCTCCGCCAACACCAAATTCTGTTATTACAACAACTATAGTTTGTCACAGCCTAGGTACTTTTGCAAAGGCTGTAGAAGGTATTGGACTAAAGGTGGTTCCCTTAGGAACGTGCCTGTCGGTGGTGGCTGTCGGAAGAGTCGAAGAGGCAAATCTAGAAGGGAAAGGGTCGAGAAAAGAGATCAAATTTCCATGACTGATAGTAAGAATTCAACTAGTTCTTCTGATGGGGATTCGGGGAACCAACCAGATATTGATCTAGCACTTGTTTTTGCTAAATTCTTGAACCATAATACAAGCTTTGATCAGCCTGAAGTCGACGAGATTGCTACTCAAGAATCACCTAATGAAGAGAATAACAGCCAGAAACCAGTAGTTGGTTCAATTCCAGAGTCTTATATTCTTCAAGAAATGCCGGAAACTAGTCAGATGGAAGCGTTTGGGTTACAAAATTTGTTAACAGGTGACGAAATGGTGCTGCATGAAGATTTGTGGTCGGATCATGATGTTGCTACGACTACACCGGACTTGGAATGGCAACCATTGGTGCAACTGCAACAGTTTGAGTCCTTTCCGGAGGATGAACAGCTAAAAGTTTCTGCAAATTTAATGAACGAAGATTGGGGTTCCTTTGATCTTTCTGGGTTTGGAATTTTTTCAAAACCTTCAAGTTGAAGTAACATTTCCAATTTTATATAGTTACTAAAATAATATGGTGCTTGAAATGTGAATTTCTTTTTATTGGTTCTTAATCAACGATATATAATATTATGCGGTTAGTTCTTATTGAATCTACAAATCCTAGGATTTTATTCAACCATTTGCGCTGTAATACTCAAATTTGATTCGAGTTTGCATATGATTAAAATATGAAGTGATTGAGCCAGGTGTAAACCTTCAAAGTCTCAATTTATTTTTAAATTTATCCTCTCAACAATCTCTTAACTCATCTAATACATGGTTTTAGGACACCCCGTCGTGCCAATATACGCAACCACATCTTTATATTAATTGCAGAGTCTTAGAATATATGTAGCAGATTTCGAGATGGGATGGCATGAATGAAAAAGAAGATAAAATTCAACGAATAAATTGAAGATAAAAGATAATATTGAAAGGATATTCTTATCACGAGACACTTAGAGCATCATATCTACTGTCCATTATAGTTGGTCATTTAAATAACTTTATTATGCTGACTCCAAATTGAGCGAAAATAGAAAGAATTCATTGTGGGAACTATTTTTCAAAGTAATGTTATTCTTGAGTCACCAAGATACAACTATTGTTGTTTAGAGGCTAGGTTGACTCTTAGTATGGTTATTTGTTTATGATTGTTGTAAATTTTCTTTTTCTTCTTTACAAAAAATATAGCACAAAGTGATTACATCAACTAGGTCATATTAAACTGAACTAGAACCATTATAATTAGCTGTCAACAAATCTTTTATCGAAACTGACAGATCTTCAAACAATTAGAGCAAGGAGTTTCCTATTGCAACATATTTAGCCATATAATCTGCAACACCATTCTGATCCCTCAGAATATGGTGGACTCTTCTCATTTCCTATGCAACAACTGATATAGTAATCTTAATTCCAACAAACTACTATTGACGCCTTTACTTGCTAAAAGCAATTCAACCAAAAGTGCATTATAACATTCAACTTCGACCTTTTTGAAGCCTTTTTCCCATACTATGAAAAGACTATCCAAGATCGCTCTTATTTCAACTTTAAAAACTAATTCCTTACCAAAACTTCTCGCATACCCACATAACCAGTTTGCATTCGAATCCCTTAGAATTCCTACAACGGAAGCATGTTGCCCACATAGCGACACTGCCTCATCATAATTAGGCTTTATCCATCCCATTTCCGGAGGAGACCAACTCGATAGACGGCGCATGGAATTCGGTGGGTTCTATTTTGAACTCGAATCAACATAACTTCTTGCCCAAGTGTAACCTATATCCACTATGAGTTGAATACAACTATGACTGTTAGAAAAAAAAAACATATTTCTATTTTCCAAAATAACCAACATAAAGACGCAAATAGAGTTTGCCAATCAAATTCCTCATTACCCAAGCTACCTTTATTATGCAAATTCCATAAAATCCACTTATTAAAAGAAAAGGAGAAAAATAGACGATAATACTGTTTCCAGACCTCTAAAATCCATACTGCTCTAGGAAAAGTGCAATCTCGAATTGCATGCAACCCCAATTTCTAACATGTTGCTACATAAAGGACAACGATTGTCATCTGTCATATGTCTCCGCATTTGTTCACCATTTGTCAAGAGTCTATCCTGTCACAATAACCATAAGACAACTCGTACCCGTTGAGGTGCCTTAGCTTTCCAAAACAACTTCCAGACAGTAGGACAACCATTTTCCTCAAAATGATACAAGTTTCTATAAGTTTTCGCATAAGAAAACACATCTTTCTTCATCCACTTCCAATGTAAGAAATCCTGCCCCGCCTCAAGTTTTGGTTGCATTATGGCTGCAATTTGTCTTACAATATGAACCGTAACTAGCTTGCTAAGACGACTTCAGTCCCAAATCCTGTTGGAAAAAATAGATTTTTTTGGAAGCTTTAAGGCATATTCTCTATTAGTAAAGGTGGAGATTTGAAATCATAAAACTATGATTTTATATTCTACTCTATAAGATCTTTACAACAGTATATCATATGCTCAAAATAGTTGAGTGATGAATGAGAAATTGATACTTAAAGTAAGCCACTTGTGAATTATGTTGATGAAAATGGAAAGCTTAGTCCCACATTGGTTAGATATCAAGTGTGTAATATGTTTATATATATGAACCAACTTAATGATTATTGAATGACTAAACTAATACTCTCCTTCGCGCATAGGGGGGTGCAAATCCAAACTTGTCGGGGTTGAGGGTGCACTCACACAATGTGGGTGACGTGAAATGTTTGGACCGATCGGGCCTTCTAGGCCTGTGGATACTAAATGGCTCCTTAATTCACGTTTTTGGCTTCATTAGTCAAAGATTTCCGAAAGTTCTTCCCTTGAATTTATTTTAAAAAACCAAATAATCTGCAGGGAAAGACACACACTAAAATTTTTCAAAATTTCAAGAGATCTTTTCCCTACATATTTTTCAATCTGTTTTTCGGTGATAGACGAAAGCAAGGTTACTGTTCATTGATCACTACAGCCGTGCTATTACCGTGCTCATCTTATTGTTGTATCTTAGGAGACAGTCGACCAACATTTCTCTAGCACCAAAGGAGCGACCGAATTTGTCTTAAGGAGACTGTTAAAACAGGCCTCAACAACCAATATAATATTTCAATCTAATTTGATTTTCTGCTTTCCATTTTTTTATATATATGCCTATATATTGTTCTGGTTCAATCTTGTGATTTAAATAAATCTTTTCCTGCTTTCAATCACCAAGTCACAGACATATAAAGTGCTATCCAGCTGACCATAACCTATATAAATTGCTCATAAAGGCCCAATTTGCCTTACCCACACATCATTCCAGAAATTCGTGGTACGACCATCTCCAATAGACCAGTAAACATTACCAATAACCTCTGGAAAAATCTTTATCAAATATCTCTACACAAAAGAACAATTATCGCGGTGGATAGAGTTCGGAAATAAACATTGGACATTGTACTTATTCCTCATCACTTTAACCCATAATGCATCGGTGTTCGAAAGCAACTGATACCCAAGTTTTAATAAAAATATTTTTTTGATCACTAAGCTCCCCAAACTCAGGCTTCCCTTGTCAAATAGACGACAACAATCCCCCCATGATAAGAGAGTAGGTTTCCTTCTATTCGCACTAACACCCCAAATGAAATTACAGGCACTCTTTTTGATTTCATTACACAAAGATATAAGGATGCGTACCACATACATAAAGTAATTTTGGATAGCCAAAAGAATTGACCATACTAAAGTTATGCGGCCGACCAATGACAACTTTTTCACTTTTCAACCAGACAACTTTTGTCGTACTTTATTCACAACAAAACCAAAAGTGCTCACTGTAACTCTATTGTGAAAAAGTGGCAACCCAAGATAAACACCAAGGCCCTCTACTCGATTAAAACCCACATTAACACAAATCGCATCAACAATATCTTCCAGTGTATTAGGATAGAAAAACACCTGAGATTTGCCTCTATTCATTTTCTGCCCAGAGTAATAACAAAAAAGTGTCCAAAATACTACTCACAACACCTGTTTGTTCCTTATTAGCCTCACAAAACAACATAAAGTCATCAAGAAAAAAGAGGTGAGATAAGAATGAACCTTTCTGTGATAAAGTCAAAAGCTTCCAACTACCCCTTTCAACTGTCTCTTCAATCATATGCCCAAGCCTCTCAATGCAACAGAAAAAAAGGTAAGGAGAAAGTGGATCGCCTTGCCTTATGCCACGCGTAGGTTGAAATGAATCCGTAATAATCCCATTCCACAAAACCTAAAGAGATGAAGATGTGATACAATGTAAGATCACATTGACTAAATGCAAATGAAATAATTTAAAATAATTTAATTAATAATATTATTAATATAACAATTCATTTACCATCCACTATACCTAATTTAAAATGGTTTATTTTCCTATTTACACATTGGACTAATTGCAATTTAAGTCATTAAGCCTTTGGTCAATTATAAAAATCTATAGTTGTGCACTTTTATAACTTAGTCTTTGTACCTTAATTAACTATCCAATTAACAAAATTAAAGGACCAAACTTTAATATATTTTTATTCTAACATCATAAATATTAAATAATAATACTTACGGACTTGAACATCGAAAATGAGATTTTGAAACCACATTTTCTGAGACCACTAACTTTCGGGTCATTACAATTTAATTAACTTTAATCTATTTAATCAATCCACTATTAACATCACCAACCACTAACATCCACCTTGACATGGTCTATTTGTTATTTTAAACCTCAAGTCATTTTTTGGTTAAAAATCTATAGCGATTGGACTTTACAATTTAATCTTTGAACTTTAATTAATCACTAGTTCGGCTAAGTTACCTATTCAAACAATCAATTCACCTATATAATAATTTCGTAACTTCCTTTATTTAATATTTACAGATTCGATTTATGAAAAAGGGGTCCTGAACCCGTAACTTCTGGCACCACTAGAAATTGGTTAGTTACAATTCTCCCCTCCATGAGAAATTTCGTCTCCAAAATTTACCTAGAAAGCAGTGGGGGTATTGGGATTTAATTTCTAAATCAAGTTAATTCCTTTGTTATCCCTCCTTATTTGTCCTCAGACTCGTTTAACTAAATTGCATGGTCTTTTGCATGCTATCAATAATCAAATATAATATTTATACACATACAGTAGTGTTTCATAACATTTATCATTTTTATCAACATTCATTCAACTCATAGTTTATATTCCCTATTAACATGACTCGGACACAAATGGATACATAGATCAAATCAAAACACCAGTTTGACAACCAATGCCTTATCGAACAATATTTGAAGCATAAGTTTGGCACCTAGTGCCTTATTGGATAATACCGAAGTAATTAGTGCCCAATGCTTATCAATGAGTTTGGAACCTAGTGCCTCATCGGAATGTCTGGAGTAAGTAGATTGTGCCCAATGCTCATAAGTTTAACTGAAGTAGTAATTGTGCCCAACACACATCGAAATGTCTAAAGTAAGTAGATTGCGCGCAACGCTTATTGGTTTAATTGAAGTAATAATTGTGCCCAGCATCATTGCATATGGTTGAAGTAACCTGTACTCAATCTATCCTATGGTATGCCAACTGTATCTAACTCTGCTCGAATAATTAATAGGGTAACCATTTTATGATTCATTATATCTAGATCAATTCATATTCTTTTATTTTCACTTTATCATCAAATCACTAATTTATCATATAACACAACATGCTACAATTCAATTTCATACTAATCATCAAATATCAATCGAATTAAGAAAGTTATATTCACTTTATATGATAATCATAATTCATCTTAATCCATAATCATACGAACAACATAAATTCATAATCAGATAAATTGATTTTATATCACAAAAATATTTAACAAATCCTCATGCTATTGATTCACCAATAATGATTCCTCGACCTCTAGTTGAAGGAATAGATCTTTGAATAGTAGTAGAAGCATTCTTATTATTTTTTGGGCAAACTTGATCTAAATGCTTTAGGGGTCCGCATCAATAACATGCTCCTATTTTCACCCAGCATTCACTTCCATGCTTCTTTCCACAGTGTTCACATGTTGGAATGATAACATCACATCTTTTATCAAAATTTTAACATTGTTCATCAATACCACTGACTGACCAGTTCGGTCTTTTTCTGACCCAATTTCTAATGGAGTTTGTCTCCATGGTCTTCGAGACTCCTTAGTTCGTTTAAGTAGAGGTTGTGAATTAAAGGTTCCAATTCTATTTCTAAAAGCTTGGAAATTTTCTACTGAAGTAGGATTAACATTTTTCGACCCTATAATTTGATGGGTTGAAGCCGTTATTGCAGTTTGTGGAACAATTTCCACTATTCCTTAAAGAAAATCCATTATTACATAGAGTAAGCTTTTAATGCCTCGATCCTCTTTGCGAGATCTATCTTTTCTATTCCTACCTTGAGTATCGATTTGATCAACACCATGTACATTCATCTCTACTTGCTTTTCACCTTTTACAAAATTATTATTACTATTAATTTCTGCTTTAACAACATACCTCAACTCATCAAACATTTTCAAATATAAGACAAAATATTTAACAATCAGCATCCTATTCCAACTCAGACTCGACTCAACCTTGGCATGTACCTCTAGACTTAATTTTCAAGCTTGATTTAGCCTAATAATTGGTTAAACCTATAGCTTTGATACCACTAAATGTAACATCCTATACCCAACCCGATTGCCGGGTCTGAGATATAATGTGTTACATTCGTTGTTAGAGCAACTAGGATAAACTAATAATTAATTATATAACTTGTATGATAAATCAAACAAATATACCTTCCTTAAACATACCAAAATAATTCTAAGTTTCATTTATATATGTAACACCTCTAACCTATACCCGTCGCTGAATTAGGGTTACGGAGCATTACCATACAATCTTAAACATCTAACATCATAATATTTGAATAATTTAAATTTATCATAATCCATCCAATCTCATGCATTCCGTCCCTAAATCATGCCTCGAAACCTTAAAAATACCTTAGAAACAATTTGAGACTAACTTGAAACAAAACGGTAAGTTTAGGAAAAAGTTGTAAAAGTTGGAAACAGGGGTCACACGGCGGTGTGGCCAGGCTGTGTGAAATCACCCCAGGTCGTGTAACTTTCAAACAAGGGACAAACAACAGTGTCCCAGCCCTTGTCTTCACCCGTGTAACTAACTGAGATGCCCCACACGCCCGTGTGCTTGGCCGTGTAAGTCACTGACTTGAACGCTAAGAAACTCACAAATGACATACGGCCGTGTCACCAGGCCGTATGTGTCACATGACCGTGTGACTGCCCGTGTCTTAGGCTGTGTAAACCCAAAATTTACCTAAAATTAAGCCATTTCACAACCCATTCGTACCTAACCAGTCTTACCATTTGAGCATACATCCAAGGGACTTAAACATCATTCACAACCACATAAACATGCCATTTTAGACACCCTAATTCTACTAACCAATATGCTATTCAAAGGCACCACAATTATATCAAAACACCAACTGTCAAAACATGACAATGTTGCCTCATTTCATGCATGATAACTTAGTTCAAATATGTACCAAAACTTACCACAAATAACCATTTTCAAACCATTCTAATTATACCAAGAAGAACATTATTTACAAGCATATTAAAATAACCAAAATGACATAACTTGGTAATGTATCAAAGTGTACCAAGTCAGCATATTTATCTATATAAACATCCTACTACCCTTGAAGATACAAAAACTACCAACTTAGATGGATAGTGTGAGCAGGTTGATTGATCCTTCCAAAATGTCAACAACGATTATCTACAAAACAATCCACAAGAACTAGTAAGCTTACATAACTTAGTAAGGACATTGTATAACATTTAATCAAAATACAATTAGACACAGTTCACCTACTATTTGATTTAGGATTACCAAAGTACCAACAGGGGCACGTATGTGCATTCAGTGGTATTGAAGTACAAACAAGGGCAGGTATGTGCATTCAGGGGTACCGAAGTACAAACAGGGGCACTTATATTCAGGGATATTGAAGTACAAACAAGGGCACATATGTGCATTCAGGGGTATCGAAGTACAAACAGGGGCACGTATGTGCATTCAGACAATAATTATCTATAAACTTATCAACTAAAGAACAATAATATAAGATTACAAGTCAAACTTTATTTATGTATTGAAATATTGTGGACTTACCTACGATTTAATTTTGACCAACACATAGGGACTAATCCGTTATTTTCCCTTTTCTTCAGTTATTGTCTTTTTTATCCGAGTTTTGATCTATATAATAATTAAATACAATATATTAATCTCATACACATTTCACATTCAATATAATGCATATAACCTTTAAATTTTCATTAATTACACATTTCCTTTAAACTTTTACAACGTTTGTAACTTAGTCCTCTAACCGAAAATAATCAAATTAACCATTTTCTCAATTTAAAAATTACAGCTGAATAATCTAGGCTCTTAAAAAAAAATCCCATTTATACTTTTAATTCACCATCAAAACTTGACATTTTAACAATTTAATCTTTAAATAAAAAACTAACAGAAATTACTTCACAAAACAACCAAATACCACAATCAAAGCTTGAAACACATAACTATCATAAAAAAACAACCTAGATTCATCAATAAAAACTTTTAAAATTTTTAATAGATTCAAAAACAAAGGTACAGGCTAGCTGGACCTAGTTGTAACGATATAAAAAACATAAAAATTATAAGAAATAGGTGAAAATTGAGCTCAGATGTACAAGGAGAAAGAAACTGAAACTTTGAGCTCCCTTTAATGGTGGTTTCTACAACAAGAAGAAGAATTGAAGAAGAAAATGTTTTCTTTCATAATTATTTTGTTTTAATTTTAAGGTTATTACAAATTTGCCATTAAAATACATGATATAATATCATTTTCTTTACATAATGTCGTCCTACATTAATAACTAGGGACTAATTGCTACATAGGTCCTTCCTCATTTAGTAATTAAGCTATTTAATTACTTAAATGCAATAATCACCAAGTTATGCACAATTTTTAATTTAGTCATTTTTCTTAAATTAATTACCTAAATGTTAAAATCTCTTAACCAAATTTTAATACGACTCTAATGACTTCATAAATATTCTATAAATAATATTTACGAGTCAATATGATGGAGATTCATTGTCTCGAAACCACTATTCCATTACCACTGAAAAACAGGTTGTTACAATATATGTATCTAATAGCATACAACAAATCAACCATATATATATTACTACTAAAACATAAAATACAACATTAAATTATAACATCATTCAACTACCACAAAACCTTTACCTAATATATTTGATTTGGTTTTAGGTTGGCATATGTGCTAGATTTATAAGTACTTCTATGTTGATGGTATGATGTTTCAAATAGCGCACGAATGGCATGAAATGAATTAGTGATGATAGCTTGATTTGGTTAGTGAATGAGATGGTAATGTATTTAAATACATAAATCATGAAATATGCTTGCAAAATGTACCTTAACATGGTTAGTTGATAATTTGGCATAATGTGTCTATATATGTTTTAGGTGATCGTAATGAAAGTGTAATGACATGATTCAAAACGGTTTAGCTTAGTGAAAGTTGAAAAGTGAATGACTTAATTGGTATGCTTGAATAACATTGAATTACCTAAGTTTAATTGGTGAATTTGAATTGAATATTTGGTAAGGAAGTTATGTTGATTGATTTTCGATTTTGGTTTACTATAGAGAAAGAGATTTTCCCCGTTGGGAAGTATCAATTTTTGTTCTATGTTCAGTTCGTGATAAGAACCCGCTCTCTTTGCAATCGAGGTTCGAGGATAGCAGAGAAGATCATTTGGTAGAAAGCCAAGAATCAACGCATCTTGCTAGTCAAAAAACACAAATACCAAATTTGTTAAATTTTATTACTATAGATAACACAACAAAAGTTTAGGTTTTATGGATTTTTTGAAACTCTGTTGTGTAATAAAACAATTTTAATAAACAAATTTTCTAACAATTGATATCAAAGCAGGTTGTGACATGTCATATGGTGTAAATTGATTACCAAATAATTTCCTTTTTCTCTATTTGATTGATTAAATTGATAGAAAGTGACATTCTTAAATCTTATGCATGTTTCGAAATATAAAATGTAAATGAATGTTTTAGATATTATATATTTATTCTTATGTAATTTTCCCCAAAGTTGTGGCTTCTAAAATAAGTTTGATTGTGATTTAGGTTAACTTTGGTGTTTGTAATTAGATTGTAAGAGGACATGTCAGAGGCACAGTGGCCAGAGGCTGAAAAACTGTGGCAAGAGTGAAATCGTCCAAATTGTTGTGGGGTGTGCTAAAGGATGAGGGCCTTGCACCCTAGTGCGCGAGACGATCAGGGCATCGTACCCCAGTCAAGTTGGCATGCAATACACATAGCAACAACACTAATTAGTGATTTTTGTAGAATTTTATAGATGAAGACTGTACTCCTTATTATGATAGAATTTCAATCTTTCCAACCTTAAGAGTGAAAAAATACTTGGGAGAAGAGGACTGGTATAGATTGCTCCCAATTAATCAAGTTTTATGTTGCGTTGTATAGGACAGCCCAATACAATTGGATGCCATCAACTCATATTTGGAAAGTGATTGGATGTACTACTTCATAGTATAGGTACAAGTTGTAAAGTTAACACTGGTACCTTGATATTTAAACAAATCCTTAAACATGTAGAAACAAACTATGTGCACTAAGGTTTGCCATTTCCTTCTTTAATTTTTCAAGTGTTGATGAGGTAAGAAGGTGACAACTTCTGACAATTATATAGAGCCTTTTCCACATAAGCTTGGATACCATACCATGTCTTCTGCCAAAAGTCTTTTTGATGATATATTGCCTCTAGTTGTACTACTTAAATTGAGTGAGCATCTTGAGGAAACTAAGGTCCCTAATGTGCCAACAACTGCTCCCAAATAGTCTCTCAATGCTGCTAAAAAACTCATACACTTGCTGATTTTCAAAAGGAGCTTAATTTCTTGAATGCTTAGCTTCATCACATCAATTAGCAAAAGCTTGAATTTCTTTCATGCATTCAAGACATCCAAAAGAATTTTCATGAAAACTCTATTTGGATTTTTGGCAAAAAAAATAGTAGGTAAAATACTATAACCAATAATCGGGGAGTTTTCGATTAGAAGGAGTATTGGTTTTTTTTTTTCTTTGAAGATTTTGAATTATTGATATTTTTATGCAATTTGTTATTAGTGTAAAATAAAATGATGAACTCAATAGAGAAATGCAACACAATGCAATTTCTATTTTTCATAACTTTGAAAGCAAATAGCAGTGGCTTTAAATAGTCTTACAAAAATAATAAAGCTAAAAAAAGCTAACGTATCCCACTAATTTAGGAAACTAAAAAAAAAACTAATTCAAAAACAATAACAAACTAAGATATGCTCCTAATAATTAGGAACTTATTCAACAAACATAAGACCTAACAAAACCCTCCCCTAAACTAAACATACAAGCTGTATGTTAGTTTATATCACTGGAACTTCGAACGCCAAGTGCTTCTTTGAGTTTTTTGAATTGATCGAGCTTCAAGGGTTTGGTCATAATATCAACTACTTGCTCACCAATTTCGAAGTACTCCATGCTAATTGATCCATCAGATATAAGATTTTTTACAAAATGAAACGTTACATTAATATGTTTACTTCTTCCATGAAAGACTGGATTTTTTTTGCAAGCTTCATGGTAGAGGACTTATCACAAAGAATTTTGATTGATTTTCTTTAGGTACCTTTAATTTGCTTCCAAATTTGCTGCATCCATACACTTTGACAAGCACATGAGGCAACAGCTACATACTCTGCTTCTGTAGTTGACAGAGTAACAACGGGTTGCTTCTTTGATGCCCAAGCTACTGCTCCTCCACTTAGCATAAAGACATAACCTGAAGTACTCTTCTGATTACTCAAATCTCCAGCATAATCACTGTCTATGTACACCATCAGTTCATGTGTGCAATTCCTCTTGTAAAGAATGACAAAATCTGTGGCAGCTTGAACATATCTCAGAATTCTTTTAGCTACCAGTATATGTACTTTCATTGGATTTGACATAAATCTACTGATCAGACATACACTGTACATCAGTTCAGGTCTTTTGATTGTCATGTACATCAAACTTCCCACAATTTGCTTGAATAAGGTTCCATCAACTTGTGCTCATTCTTCCTCCTTTGACAATTTTCTTTTAAGAACTATTGGATTCCTAACTCTATTGCAAGCCCCCATTTTGAATTTTTCAAGAACTTCATTGGCATATTTCTTTTGGTTGATGAAGATCCTATTAGTTCCTTGATATACTTCTATTCCCAAAAAGTACTTCATCTCATCCAGATCAGTCATTTCAAACTCATTTTTCATTGAATTTTTGAAACATTGTATCATTAATAAATCATTACTTGTAAAAATGAGATCATCAACGTAGAGACTTACAATCAGAATCTTGTTATCCTCACACTTCTTGACAAACAAAGTGTGATCACAACAGCTCTTTTTGAAACCTTCTTTGATAAAGTATCCTTCAATTCTGTTGAACCATGCTCCCGGAGCTTGTTTTAAGCCGTAGAAATCCTTCTTCAATTTGTACACTTTGTCCTCTTCTCCTTCACTTCATAACCTTGTGGTTGAGCGATATATACATCTTCTTTGAGTTCACTATGTAGAAAGACACTTTTGACGTCGAGCTAAAAGACTTTCCAGCCATTTCTTGATGTAAGAGTTAATACTATTCGAATAGTATCCTATCTTGCTACAGGAGCGAACACCTCATTATAGTCTATCCCCTTCTCTTGAGCATATCCCTTGGCCACCAGTCTCGCCTTGCACTTATCAATTTCTCTATTTTTGTTTAATTTTGTCCGATAGACCCACTTGACTCCAATCACTTTCACACTGGAGGAAGCTTTTACCAGTTTCCATGTATGATTCTTCTCTATTGCTTTCAATTTCAAGATCCATTGCTTTCTTCTAATCTTTTGATTTTACTGCTTGTTCATAGGATAAAGGATCATCAGTCGATAAAAATAACACAAAGTTTTGTACCTCATCTTCTGAGAGACCTTCTCCATTTGTATAATCATCTAGATATGCTAGAGCCATTCTTTCTCGAGTTTGGGGACCTGCTGCTTCATCATTGGAGAGATTTGCTGTATCACTTGACGTGGAGTTCGCATCAGCTAAATCTTTGTCGTTTTAATCCAATTTATCTTTATCATTTTGATTGTATGCTTCTTTATAGGCTTCTCCCCAATCTAATACATCATTTATGGTTTCTTATTTTGTACTGCTCCAATCCTAGCCTTCATTTTCTTCAAAAACCAAGTCTCTGCTGATGGTGATTTTCTTTGTCAGTGGATTAATCATTTTGTTACCTTTGGATTCTTCGCTGTAACCGATCAGAACTTGTTTTTGGCTTCTTGCATGTAGTTGTTGTCTTTTTGCCTCGGGTACATGAATATTTCCAATGCATCCAAACACCCGAAAGTATTCAACATTGGGTTTGAGGTTACTCCAGTATTCTTCAAGAGTTTTATTCTTCAAGCAGGTAGTAGGACTTCTGTTTAACACATGACACGTCCACTTTACAGCATCTGGCCAGAACATTTTGGGCATCTTTTTTTCTTCAAGCATGCATCTCATCATGTGAAGAATGGTACGATTTTTATGCTCAACAACTCCATTGTGCTGAGGCATATAAGCTGTTGTGAGTTGCCTTTTGATGCCTTGTACCTTGCAAAAATTTGAGAACTCCTTAGAGTTAAATTCTTCTCCTCTGTCTGTTCTTAAACCATACAATGATAAACCAGACTCTTTCTCCACCATTATTTTGAAATTTTTTAAAGTTATAAATGCCTCACTATTCTTCAAAAAATAAACGTACTGCTTTTGACTAAAATTATCTATGAAAGTTAACATATACCTCTTTTTGCTATATGATGTAGGTGAAATGGGGCCACAAATATCAGAGTGGATGAGTTGCAGTTGCTTTGCTGCTCTCCATTTACTCTTCTTTAGAATATCTTCTCTATGTTGTTTCCTTGTCATGCAACCAATGCATCTATTTGTTGGTGTTTTGATTTTGGGAAGCCCTTGAACCATCTCTTTGATATGCAATAATGCCAAATGTTTGTAACTCAGATGTCCATATCGTTTGTGCCAAATATCGCTGAAATCCTCATTGTATGTGTTGAAGCAGGAGGCTGATGTCATGAGAATATTTGTGGTGACCACAAACATCCTGTTGGCAGTCATTGTAGTTTCCATTATAAGCTTACGAGTTGGATGGTATAGCTTGCAAGCTCCATGTTTGATTAGAATAGTGATGCCTCGATCTTGTAATTGACCTATACTGAGCAAATTATTGCTTAAATTAGGTATAAAATACACATTCCTTACTGTTTGGACTTTTCCTCCAAATTTCATCTTGATGGCTCCTTTCTCTTTCACCATAAGTTTAGAGTCGTTCCCAAGTTTTACTGAATGCTTGAATCCTTCATCAAGTCTTATGAACCATTCTTTGTTTCTAGACATGTGATTTGAACACCCGAAATCGAGAAACCATATTCTTTCCCCCCTTTTTTTTTTACTTTAGATCTACTTATGCCATCAGCAGCATCCCAGCTTCATAATCAATTTCTGCATAATGAGCTTTCTTTTCCCAATTGGGATATTCATACTGATAATGACCTAAATTGTGACACTTGTAGCATTCTACAGTTGCTTTATCTATACTCTGTCTGCCACGACCTCTAGTCCAGCCTCTGCCTCTTCCACCTCGATCTTCATTTGTGATCTTCAAGACCTACTCTTCATCATTGAATCCCATATTTGTTTAGATGTTTCATCATTGAGAATGGTCTCCATGATTTCTCTACTTATTGCTTGGTAGAGATAATACTTCACTTTCCTATCTTTCAATTGTTGTTCTTCAAACATCTTTATTGTCAATAAAGATTTTGCTCTTTGGCTGCTGGAATTTGCTATTTTTAGCAGTCACAATTAGCTATAAAAGCCACCCCTTGCTGATCATTCAAATCATCCCTCAATCTCACAACATTCTCTCTTCTCCTCTCTCACTTTTCTCTCCATTTTTTCCATCACATTTCCTTTTTTGTTCGAGTGCCGATTTCTTCTCTTGGGAAATAGGCTCTCATCAGCCATTTTGGAGTAGCAATTAGGTGTTCATAAGCCACCTTGATAGCCGAGGGCAACGAAGAACAAAGAACGAAACAACTAGTCAAGTCACGGAGAAACACCGAATTTGCTTTTTGTTCCCTATCTCTTTAATTTTTGTTGTTGTTTTGACAAACATGTTTATGAATATTTATGCTATTGAAATGATTATTTTAATCAATTTAGCTTATATTAAGTTTGTGTTGGGTTGATTATATTCTCCCTGCTTGAATTGTTAAAATGATGTTTATGCTGTTATAGACCTCGGTAAATTGTTTGGTTAAGTAAAATCATGCCTAAGTTATTCTTGCAATATAATTGTTAAATAACTAATGAATTAATTATTAAATCGTATTGAAATTATAATTAATAGACACAATGCTTAATCAATGCATATTTATTCTTCCAAGGTAGCTGAAGTTTAAATTAGCATTGTATTCGACGATACATATGCCTTGCATAACTTGCAAGATTTTTGTGATTAAACTGTTTCAAGGTAGAAATATCATGTTACCTCACTTAATCTTTTATATGCTTGTGAAGATTGATTAATCGCTTGGATTGACATTGAAAAATGTTCAAGAGATTGATTAATTTAATAAGTATGTATGAGCAGTAGTTAGCAAATTACCGAGTTGCCGTGAATTTATTCGTAGCAATATAAACATAAGTTTGATAATTCTAAGTTAAAGAAATGTAATTAATCCAACACAAGTATGTTATCTTGATTAAATCTTATTTGAAATCATGCATTAGAACTCTTTTGTTTTATTTTAATTATTTACTTAGTTTTTAAATAGTTTTTGACCACCTTTCAAAACTAAATTATTTTTACCTCACCAAGTGTTTTACAATTAATTTCATAAATAATTCTTTTTACAGTCCCTGTGGATAAAATAACTCGACATTTACTTGTCACTTTATTACTTGTTGCGATTGTGTACACTTGCACATTTTCCGTCGTTCCAAAGATCTTGTCACGAAAGGCTTAGAAGATCATATCTACTATCGAACAAGCTTGGTTCTTTAAATACCTTCATATGCCGACTTCATTATAGAACAAAAATAGAGAGACTCATTTGTTTATTGCAGGCAATATTTTTCAATATATAATTATTGAGTGACTAAGATAAAGAGTAGCTTTAGTGAATTCACTTTGTATACAAATAGGGGCAAATACAAGAGGGACAAGCAGAGGTCCTAGTCCCTCAATCAAATTGAAAAATTGCCATTTTAGCCCGTACAAGTGATCAAAATTTAAATTAAGACAAAAAAAATTATATTTTAACTCCCAAAAAATAAAATATATTTTATTTAATCTCTTCAAAAAATAAATAATTAATTAATGATGAAATTTATATTTCACATCCCATCAATTTATAATTCTTAAATTTTTTTTGTCTAAATTCACCCTATATATTACAACCTAAGAGTGTTGGGTGATACATCAAATTATGTTAGCAATTGACTTGCGGAAGTTCTCTTCATATTATTTCAATTATTGTGCTCACTTCAATTACCCCAAACTGAAGTACACATGAGCATGATAATATCCCACAATGGAGGAGGGATGTAAGGAATAATTAATGGTGGTCTCCATCACTCACATCACATGCATATTAAATTGTATGAATACTATGAATAATAATAAATATTAGAGGATTTATGCATCTGTAAGCATATGCAAAGAAGAGAAAGGATATCACATGGAAGTAACGTACAAGATTCATGTAGATGCCTTAATAATCTTAGGGAAAAAACAGGTCGTGGGGGGATTAATGTTTGTCGATTGTTGGAGTTAGGGGTGTGAGTCCCCCTCAAATCATTTCAATTCAGGAATTTCTTTGGAAGTAGGAATACATTTATTTTTCTGATGTCGACCCATCACATGATGTTGTCGAGTATATATAAATATATATGTTAAAATACGATTTATAATTTTTTATTGTAATGATTTTATTCAAATATTATGTTATTTCAACAGTAAGAGATTTGCTGATCAAATTATTAGATTCATAAAATCTAACTACAAAAAATATATATTATATCAAATATTTACCAAGGTATTATTCAACGGTGATATGAATTGAGAGGTAGCTTGATCTAAAAGCTCAAATTACTAAAATTAGAAGGAGAAATGATCTTAAAGCTTTTGCCATGTGTAAGGGTAAGATGACTATATATTTAATTGGATTCTTATTTTTTCCTTATTACATATTAACATAGGTTTTTTATTTATTCAACAAATAATTAAGGAAATAATAACATACTTGATATTAATATTTTTTTATATAATACTCTCCAACTTTTAAATAAGAGAATAAATTTATATTTAAATCTATATTTTCTTGTACTAATAATAATATGGATATTAACTGAATTAAAACTCAATCCGTAATTAGTTGTCATTATAAGCGCCCGACATTTCTCGAAGCTTGATTATTCCCTCATGTATTCCCTCGGACCTTGTAAGCAACTCTGCAAAATTTGGAAACCATATCAACCTTACCCATTTTATTTGAATCGACAATATCCGTATCCATAAAAACTTGATTGGAAAAGAAAAAGAAAGTTACATACGTTCAGCCGGAAAGCGGAACTTGTCAAAAACAACAATGGTTGCTTTCAATAGTTTCTACAAAGCAAAAATAAAATAAAATAAAAAACTGAGTAATTGGAAATTTTTGGTCATCATATATAATTTCATACCAGCACCCAATCTCCGGGTTTCACTGGAAACTCCTCCACTCCTGTGATTTTGCTGCGTATTAGCCAGTCGTCAATTTTTTTAAACTGATAATGAAGAGTGGAAATAACATGGATGGTAGAAATGGAACCTGATAATAAGCTTTCCATCAATCTGTTGACATTCAAAGAAATTGCAACCTGTCGTATGTGGTATCTCTTTGCCTTTCCACTCTACAAGAAATTGACAATAAACATATTGTTTTTCGAGGGTTTTATTGGACCAAAAAAGAAAAAAAATTAGAGATGTGCAAATGCTGACCAAGATGCCAAATTACACTTGCAGTTAAATTGTCGCCTTCCATCCAATTATCAATCACGAAATGAACATTTTGTCCCATTGCTTCCATTAGATTTTGCAGAAAGTTCATGATACTCTGCAAATACCCACATATAAAACATGGTTATTTTCATATTTAAATTACAAAAAAAAGGGGGGGTTGAAAGAGGTGAAAGAAAGACTTCTTTTCCACCAAAGGGAATGTAAAATATGAGGTCTTGGAATGTACAATCATTTGAAAGAAGTTGATCCAGTTTGTGTGTTTTTGACTTTGATGGAAGTATAGAATTCTTGGACCAAGTCTAAAACTGAAGGGGTGGACCATTGGGGAGCAATCCCACATGAACCATCATCACTGCAACACACCCTCCATTCATTTCCTTTGCTGTTGTACTTAATGTCATATGATATTTGTGAGAATTTGAGTATAGAGTTGGTGTGCTTTGTGACTAAGTTGATGGAATGCCTGCCATTATTGCCCGGTTGAACAATGGTTAATGGCCTGAATTCTGTGTATTGGGCCACCCAAGAAGCTGAAGAATATTGAAGAGAAGCCATGAGGGAAGAGAGGGAGAAGCCGATTTTAATTGCATTAGATGATGTTTTAAAGAAAAAACCAGATTCACACATTTATTCTAAGATCGGTAATCAGGCAATGAATTGATTTTTCTTTTCTTTTTGGCAAGGAAAATAACGTTTCATGCAACACCCCGTGTTTTGGATTTTAGTGTTTTTTTTTTTTTTTTTTTTTTTTTTTTTTGCATTATTTTCAATCTTTTTATAACAATAAACAATTAAATAAATTATTAAAATTTTCATAAAAATTAAAAATATATATTAGTTCAATTGATTTAATCTTAACTCGACCGTGTTTATATTTTAATTAAAAAGATAATATTATTATCAAATACATTTAACATATTAAATGTAATGGAATAAAATACACTAATTAGTTTAAATAATCATCAACTAAAAAAAATCTGAAATTTATTTATTTATATTAAACTCCCACATCTTGATAATAATAAAACTAGGATCTGATCCAGTATTGAAGTCTTTTGGTGGGTTTGTTAGGCTAAAATGAACCATGTATGATAACGGGCTTACCAACTGCGGCGTTTGTTACAATAAAATTTGAAGGATATTCCTTTTTTTTGGGTAATAATTTGAAGAATAATTGGTGATAGAATTATTTTCGTGTTTGATATACAATAAAGTATTTTTTTTGGGAATTACCTTTCTTTTCAATTATAGAATTGAAAAAAATAGTAAAATTTAAGTTTTCAACTACATGAAAATCACCATTATTCAAATGGATCATATTCTCAAATATTCTCATATTCTCAAATGGATCATATTCTCATAATTGAAAAGAAAGGTAATTCCCAAAAAAGTAAAATTATTCTTTTATTTATTTTTATTATTTTTAAAATAATGTTTTTCTACAAAATCATAAAATTATTTAATTTTATATTTATATCGAATTAAATTTTAAAATATTCATATTTTAATTTTGAGATAATTTTATTAATTTATTTTTATTTAAAATAAATAAATCAATATTATTTAAATATAAATAGATTAAATTATTTATTTGTAAATAATAAATTAACTTTTGTTAATAAAAAAATATAAAAAAAATGTCTAACTTAATCAAATTTGTACTTTATGTGATGGGTCATTTTGAAATTTAGCAACACATTTTTAGTAAAGTGCCTATCAAATCAAATATATGAATGAAACTTTCTCAGGATGTTAATTAGCACTTTTCATGTATATCCAACATTATGATGCTACATACTTGATAATTACATTTTTAAAAATTATATTTCATTAAAATTTTAACATGATAAAGTATCAAATGCGACCTATGTTTAGATTAAAAATAGTAAAAGAAAAGAGAGAACCGCTAAAAAACAAAAGGAAAGAGCTATACATTATCTATTTTGGGTCGTTAAAATTAATGAAGGAAAAAAAATAAAGTAATTTTAAAGAAGAAAAAAAAACAAGCAAGTGATACTCAATTTTTCTTACTTTCTTTGCTTGAATTAAAAAAAAAAAAAAAAAAAAAAAAAAAACTATCCAACCATAAAAAATTTGATGATCTTTTCCCCTCATTCCCACTAATAGAAACACAAGGTAAAAGAAAATGGGTATATTCTAACTGAACTCAATTTTTTTACCAATTGTATAATGCATATATATATATATATATATATATATATAAACTATTCATATTTTTTTGAGAAAAACTATTCAATTTCTTTGAGAAAAATTTATTCATACTTAAGAGTTAAATAAATAAAATTAATTAATAATATTAGATAGTTTTAACAGGTTTGAGTTTTTACATTTACAAATATATGCAAGTTTAGTAGAAGTTGAGTTTAATATTTCGAATTGAATTCCGCTAAATATATATATGATGTTAATACCATACATAATCTAATTCAAACCTGACTTGACGAATGAAAAATAAACACCCCCATAATTGGTAAATGTTTTTGTTAGGAACTTTGACTGCTTCTTTTCTTCTACTTCATGTTTGAACATTAGTTAGAACAACTATTGTGGTGTGGTCAAAATTTTTGGTGTTGGCATATTCAACTTTTTAAATTCCTTGGTTTTTTTATTTAATCTTGTCAACATATGAGTAGCTAAGGATGTTTGAAATGAGATTAATAAGAGTATTATTTATTCGAATGACTTGGAGAAGAACTAAATAAGTTTGAGATAATTGAGTATCCTTATCCTTATCTCTATATTTATCTCATGGTAGAGTTTTGAAACTTATTTGAATATTATTCTAGATAATCCAGGTGATAAATTCAACATTTAAGATTTATTGTTTCTTAAAAGATAAACTGCTAATCAAATTTAATTCAAGTGGGATATTGTTAGTTTAGCAGAGAACTAACAAAAGCCTAGAAAATAAGACTGGAAAGAATAATTGAATTCATTGACCAATCAATCCTTATATACATGCCCCGTCTACCAACTTAACCAAATTTTAGTTTCCTACTCCTACTAACAAACTAACAAATCTCCCTAGGACTTAATCCAATCTCTCTAAAAACCTTTACAACCCTTGAGACACTAACATTCTCCTCTTGACTCAACTACTGTAAACACCAAGTTTATTCTTAATAAACTCAAATCGACTAATATGGAAAGATTTAGTAAAAATATTTGTCATATGATCCTCTAATCTGCAATAAACTAGTTTCTTTAACTTTTCCAGTATTTGTCTTGTAACACCCTAGACTCAGTCGAGTTAGTTCGACCCGAATCTGGCGTGCCATATTAGCCACGGGAGTCACTCTTCATTAACTCCCAACCTAACCTCCAACACACCAGAGATTTACAACATAAAAATGTGCTAAGGTATCATAATGCAGTGGAATGTCATGATAACATGAACAGAATATAAAACATGCGAGCACATAAAATCTACGTAAAGAGGAAGTGTTCGCATGAGGTAAAAACCCAAATATTTTCAAGGTTCGCATATTCAAATAAAATACACAAGTATTTAGACCATAATACTAAGTTTCGCGCAATAACATAGGTTCGCATAATATTATAGGTTCTATAACAGCCCGCTTTCAATGATGTCAGAAGCAGTGGTTTCGGGACCATAAATCCGACGAGTGAATTATTATTTTATTATTTGTTATAGGTCTACAAGATTACATTAAGTTCATATTAAAATTTTGTTAAGAAATTTTGATGTTTAATTGATTAATTAGGTGAAAGAGACTAAATCGTAAAAGGTTTAAAAGTTAAATTCTATTAGTTAAAAGAGCTAAATGTCTATGGAAAGGAAAATTAATGGACTTGAATGAAAATTATACCATGTTTTAAGATAATGGATTGTGATGGATAGGTTTTATGGTAGTTTAAATGATTTATTAAGTTTAGTTTAGTAAATTAGTAAATAAAATGAAAAATAAGTAAACAAAAGATAATAGAAAGATGAAATCTTCTTCATCCTTGTTTCAAAACCTAAAAATAACCATTAGAGAAGAGGGAGCATTCGTTCAAGCTTGTGTTGATTGCATGGTGAGTTTTCAAGTCCCATTTTTAATGATTTTTATGTTTTTGAGTTCGTTTTAGCTTAATCTAGCTAGCTTAAGGGTTAATTTGCAAAATTGTTAAAGATTGAGGGACTTTCCATGATTTTTTTGAATAGGTTTTGATGTTATTTGATGAATTATTGATCCTTGTTGAAAAATAAAAAAGTTTTGTTAAATGATTTTTGATGAATTTTGGAAATAAGGATTAAATTGTTAAAAGTATAAATCCAAGGGTTTTATTGTGAATTTTTATTAAATATAAGTTTATTTAAGGTCCCTTGCATCATGGGTTAATTTTTATTTAGGTTAAAATGGTTAGATTCTAAGTTATGAGCTTAAGGACTAAATTGTGAGAAGTTAAAATGTTAGGGGCAAATTTGTAATTTTGCATAAGTATGAACTATGGATTAAATTGAATACTAGAAGTACTTGATTGATTGAAATTATCTATTTAGATAAAGATAAACCATGTTTGGACTTAGATTGAGGAAAAGCTAAAGCTTTGGACTAGTTCGACTATATTACTACGCCTGAACTATTGAGGTAAGCTCGTATGAATTGCAATCATTGTAACGTTAGCGAAATTTGAATATTTACTATGTTGTTGTAATATAAATGAATTAGAAAATAAATTTATTCATGCTATGATGAATTGACGGATAACGAGTCCCATTTGAACCTTAAGAATTCTTAGGATACAAATGACATGTCATTAGGGATTTCATGTTTCGGGTGCTGGTCTTGAATATCCTACCGATGGCTAAGGTCTTGCATTTGTTGCGGATACTCCACAGCTCGTGTGAGCAGCATCGTGTAGCTTACATTCCGACCTACAGCTTTTGTGAGTAATGATGTAAAGGAAAGGTTATGGTTATATGTAAAGGCACACTATGTGTGAGCTTTCCTGAGTATCTGATGTAATTCTAGATGGTTCAATAGGTAAGAAAAGGAAGTGAAATGGAAGTATGTAAATGGATTGAATCATGACTTATGGAAAGGACTTATGAGCTATATGATGTATTTACTTATGGAATTTACATATCTTATGGTTGATTTCATTTGTATAATGGGCAAGTATACTAACTTGTGAATTGGTGATGTTTTATAGGCTTTTAATAAGCTTATGGCATTGGCGATGATTTATGTTTAATCTTTGAAATTTTTAAATGACATGGTAAGTTATGTTTTAGTTTATTCGATCTTACTAAGCATTCGTTTCTTGCGTAGTTATTTTCCTTTGTTTTATAGATTATAGGAAGTTCGATTGATAAATGCCAAATTATACATATTGTTACCCCTAATACTTAGCATATTTATGGATATTTACTATTAGATTTGTGGATTTTGGTGCTCTTAATCCAGTTATTTCATGTGTTGTACTCAGGAGAGCACCAAGAGTAAAAAGGAGCCAAAAACAAGCTTAAAAGAGACAAAAATGACCAAATCAAGAAGATCACACGGCCTAAGCCTTGCCACACGGGCTGCTCGCACGCCCATGGTTGTCGAGGGTTTCGTCCAAGGATTTCACGATTCATATGACCTGGCCATTGACCCACACGGTGGTGTGAAATTTAGTGGAATGAACATGGCCTGGCAAACACGTCACACGGCCGTGGCACACAGGCATGTCCCTTTTTCAAAGAGTTGTATTTTACACGGAAAAAAGATACTTAGGGAAGAAGAAAGCCTATATAAACACCCTAAGTATGACCTACTAAGGGGCGCTTCCAGAACTTTTCTGGAACACAGAACCATACATCAGGAATTACTTGAAGAAAGCCAGATGAGTCATCCCAAAAAGTCAGAGTTACTCTAAGATTGAAGATCTCTCTCAGAATTCCTTCAGGGTTTTAGAGTTTTCTTCATGTTTTGTTATTTTTATACTTTTAAGATGTACTCTTATTTCATTATGAACTGAACTCCTTAGATACCTAAGGGGGATGAAACCTATGATGGACCTTGTTATTATTATCTGAACTATATGATAAATACTTGAATTGTTCTTAATTATGTGTTTCTAATACTTGAGTTAATATTCCGGGTATTGACTCATGATTTAATGTGCTTATGCAGAGGAGGAATAGACCCTGCCTAAGAGTAGATTTGGCATAATTAAGTGGAGTTGATCGAACGCCTAGAGATAGGGTTACGAGATTTTGTCAGATTAGGGTGAAACCTAATATGGGAGTCCATAGATCGATTTCTTTGCTTCCACTGGGGGATTTAATTAGAAAGAGATTTCAATTAATTCAACTGAGGTTAGGCGTTATTAGTCTCGAAAGAGATAATAATGCGAGTTAGGGAGTCTCACGGATCAAGTCAAGTGAATAAATCGTGCGTTTGAGTCGGATAACAAGTGAAATCTAGGTGGATTCCTCCTTGGGTGTCGTCTTTATCAATTGCTTCTTTTCAAGTCTTTTTCAAAATTTTCTCTTCGCTTTAATTAACTTAGTTAATTAGTTTAATAAACAAACCCTTTTATTCCTAAGCTAAATAATAAAAAGATAGTTATTACTAGTACTTTTGGTTCCCTTAGGTACGATATCCCAGTCTTGCCATTACTATACTATTTTTCGATAAGTGCGCTTGCTTTTTCGTCGTGATAATAGTTAGTCTAGATTTGATCTTTATTATAAATATTTATTACTTGTTACGAATCACGCGATCAAGTTTTTAGCGCCGTTGCCAGGGAATAAAATATTAGGAACACTTAATTTTTATTACTTTAGCCATTTACAATTTAACTTTATTTCTATTTTTATTTTACTAATTTTCTTCTTCTTTCACCTGGCAGGTTCTTGTACTGTATGACTAAAAGAAACCCGTCAAGACCACTGCTTTTTGATGAGAAAATTGATCGTACAGCAAATAAAAACCGGAGAGAAATCAAACACAGCTTAAAATACACAAAGGAAGAGCAAGAGGACGATATTTCAACTACTACTGAAGAGATGGCTGAAAATTAAGACAATGCACTCTCATTGCCATACCATACCATTGAATTAGCAAATCAGAATCCTGCTCCTCGCACTATGTATAATTATGCTAAACCTAACTTTACAGGAACTGAGTCAAGTATAGTTAGACCTGCTATTGCTGCTAACAATTTTGAACTGAAACCTAACACGATTCAGATGATACAACAATTTTTTCAGTTTGATGGTTTGCAGGATGAGAACCCCAACATGCACTTGGCAAATTTCCTAGAACTGTGCGACACTTTCAAAATTAATGACATTTCTGATGATGCCATTCACTTTCGGTTATTCCCTTTTTCACTGAGGAATAAAGCTAAATAGTGGTTGAACTCACTACCACGAGGATCCATTACCACTTAGGAGCAAATGACCAAAAAATTTCTATTAAAATATTTTCCACCAGAAAAAATAGCTAAGTTGCGTAATGATATTTCTTCTTTTGTACAAATGGATTTAGAAATACTCTACGATGCATGAGAGAGATACAAAGGCTTACTGAGAAGGTGCCCTCACCATGGGTTACCTCTATGGCTGCAAGTTCAAACATTCTACAATGGTGTGAATCCCTCGACAAGACAAATTATTGACGCAGCTGCTGGCGGAACCATCAATAATAAAACACCGGAAGATGCCTATGAATTTATAGAGGAGATGTCACTGAATAACTATTAGTGGCAAGTTATGAGGACAAAGCCAACGAAAACAGCTGGCGTTTATAACATCGAATCGGTCACCATGCTCTCTAATCAGGTAGAACTTTTAAATAAAAAATTAATGGTTTACTTGGTTTTACGCAGGTACATCCAGTAATGAGGTGTGACTCAAGTGGCGGAGGTGTGCATACAGAATACCCACCATTCAATCCTACAACTGAAGAGGAACAAGTCAACTATATGGGTAACAATAATTTTAGATCTCAAAATAACCCATATAGTAATACTTATAATGCAGGTTGGAAGAACCACCTAAATTTCTCTTGGGGTGGTCAACAGAATCAAAGGCCACAGAATCCTCAGAATTTTCAACAGCCACCGTATCAACAGGAAAAGAAGCCGAACCTTGAGGAGATGTTATCCAAATTCATCTCGGTGTCAGAAACTCGTTTCCAGAATACCGAGACAACACTTAAAAATCAACAAGTATCAATTCAAGGACTCGAAACTCAGATAGGCTAACTATCCAAATTAATTTTTGAAAGACCACAAGGTAGTTTGCCAAGTAATACTGAACCAAACCCAAGGGAATAGCTCAATACAACTGATACTCAAGAAGGATGCAATGAGACTGAGCCAGAACCAAGGCAAGAAAATGTGGAAAGCAAAGGTGATGGTGAGGTAAGTCATAATAAAACAGTAAGTACGAATTATAAATCTCGTGTACCATATCCTAAAGCGATGACGAAAGACAGAATGGAAGAACAATTCGGTAGGTTCGTCAAACTCTTAAAGAAATTACAAATTAACTTACCTTTTATTGAAGTTCTCTCGCAGATGCCCAACTCAGCAAAATTCTTAAAGGAACTTCTGGCCAATAAAAGAAAATTAGACGCTACATCGCATGTGGCACTCAATGCAGTCTGCTCAGCTATTCTAAAGAATAAGCTACCTAACAGGTTGAAAGATCCAGGGAGTTTTACAATTCCTTACTTAATTGGTAGTTTGTCTGTGAATAATGCTTTAGCTGATTTAGGGGCAAGTATAAATGTTATGCCTTATAAAATATTTAAACGACTAGGTCTCGGTAAACCCAAACAGACTAGGATGAGCATACAATTGGCTGACAAAACAGTTAGATTTCCTAAGGGTATTATTGAAGATGTTCTCGTTAACACTGATAAGTTTATTTACCCAGTAGACTTTGTCGTCCTAGATATGGATGAGGATAACGAGATACCTTTAATTTTAGGACGACCCTTTTTAACAACTGCCAGAACAATTATTAATGTCGGCACAGGAGAGCTAACACTTCGTACAGATGACGACGTAGTAACACTTCAAGCACGTGACTTAGTCAAAACCTCTAAGACTCAGGATAATGCTATAAAACCTGTCGATGATAAAACTAATATTCAATCGTCCTTGCAGGAACCTCCTTCAACCAAGACAACAGAGACAGTGCGCTACTATCATGAAGAGAACAAAGACGTCTATGAAGAACGAAGGTTACGGATAGAGGAGCTAGACAAATGGCGAGAACACAAACTGAGAACACATGATAAACTGAAACTTCGCCAAAACAAGCCCGATACCTCTCCTAATCAACTTAAGGTAAGCGATAAAGTCTTACTAGATACAACAGATCCCCACATTGTCACTACCACACCAAATGAGCAGATCTCTCTTATGGTACTCAGTATTTTCCCATTCGGTACAGTTGAGGTGAGTCATCCCAAGTTCGGCACTTTTAAGGTAAACAACACCCGATTAAAACCTTATTTTAAGATTGACAGTAGGAACAAGGAGTATGAACTCCTCAAACCACCATAATAAATCAAAAGAGAGGTAAGTCGAGCTTAGACTATAAATAAGCGCTTCTCGGGAGGCAACCCGAGTACTAACATATTTTGATTTCTTATTTCTAACACTTTAAATAATTAAATTTTTGGAATTGCACAATCTTTCAGAACACACGACCACCCACACGGGCGTGCCTAAAGCCATAGCAAAATAGGGGAAGCGACACGGCTGTGCGATACGGCCGTGTGGAAATAGCGCAAAGATTTCCCCGAAAACACGGGATGTGATAAATCCCCACGGCCGTACGACATGGCCGTGGGTGAGGTTGATAGATGAACACGGGCGTGGGAATGGAAAAACACGGGCATGCCAGGGGCAAGGCTCGATTCTGTTTCTCTAACACGGGCGTACGACACGCCCGTGCCATTAAACTGTAGACAATAATACACAGGCGTGGTACCATATACACAGGCATGGGAAAAGCGAACGAAGCTAAGCATGGCCGTGCGATATGGCCGTGTACCACACACGCCCAAGACACACGGGCATGTGATAGTAACCGGGCACGACCTAACTCGTAAAATTTAAAAAACACGGGCTCACCCTCAAAGTACACGGGCGTGGCCATAGGCCGTGTAACCCTCCCCTATATAAGCAAACCAATGTTCATCTTCTTCCTCTTTTCAAAACGCTAGCACTTTCACATCGCCACTCCAGCACCACCACCTGAGGCCCCCACTGACGAGGATCATTGAATCCTCCTATTTTTTTATTTTTATCTTTATTTTTGTTCTTAATTTTTAATTTCAATTCAATTTTATTATTTTCTTATGAAAGACATATCTATATCAGTAAATTTTACTTTCTTCATTTTTTTTCTAGTATTTCTAACAAGTAATCCTACTACACTCTCTTCCACACCAACTCTTAATAAGCTCTTCATGATTCTACAAATTCCAAGCAATTAGCTAGGAATATTTTACGGAATGAGGAACCAAACAGGGAACAATACAAAACGAATGCCATGTTCAACGACCCAATTTCTTCATCTAGCTAAGAACAATGGTAGCTACTACTTTCCCCAAACACTACAGCTTCAAAATCAAGCTTCACATCCATATAACAGGGAGTTTCACCTCCTTCCCTCTTATGATTTTCTTTATTTTGAATAGTCTAACTTTGTACATTGAGGGCAATGTACATCTTAAGTGTGGGGGCGTGAACATAAACATGAAACCTAACCTTTTGCATTATTCTCAAATCCCTGAATGTGGTCTTGTGCTTAAGTGATTTTCTCATAATATTGATAGAATGAATTCTGATTAATCTATAATTATCGTTGATATGTCATGAATTAGACCAAGTGAATTATGCATGATTATTTGATTGTAGGACCTTAAAGAATCAAGCATAATAAGTTGATATTTTGAGAACTAAAATTTTTAGATTATTTTCCTGAATTGAGGTATTATCTTAAAATCTTAAGTATACAGGAATGACATAAAAAAAAAACCCAAATTTTTGGTGAGATTTTTGAGCCTTTTTGAGCATATAGCTTTCTTTCTTGCTCACTTATTTTGTGGTTTGAATGTGTCAACATTGAACTGTTATTCTAGAACTTGCTTCGATTATACATGTCGAGATCACACGTATGATTTGATATACTGAGATGATAAAGGCACTTAGGATTTAACCCACTTACTCCATAAAAAGCCTTCCCACATAATTAACCCTTAGTGAATCCTCTTTGAGCCTACTAACCCTTTTCCTTTATTGATTAACCCTCATCATTAACCTATTAACCCATTATTATTGAAATCCTCTTACTTAATTTGACCCTTTTTATCGAGATTGAATTTAATATTGTTACCTCATTATGATTACCAATTTTTGTTACTGAATCATGGAGTATAACTTCTATATTTTATTAACTTGATTTGTTCTTAAAAATAAATAATTAAAAAATAAAAAATAAAAACAACTAACCTCAGTATTATTATTGTAAATATTTGTTGTCATTCAGTAATTAAATTTTTGATAGTGGGGTGATATATTAAAATCATCTCGATTCTAACCTTTGTTTCTTCAGCTTGTATCTATACTAGTAACCTAAACCCCGTTACAACCGTGCAAAGACCTTTTGATTTGCGTATCATATCATTTACAAGTGGTGGAGATTTGATTTTCATGCAAGCTTATAGTGATAACATCTCATGTTAGACAATCGAGTGCTTAATTTTGAACCTTAAACACTTTAAGTGATTTGAGTGAATCCTTAGTGAGGATGTCATCTCTTGTATATTTAGGACTAAAGTTAATTACTTAGAGGAAGGAGATTACCTGTAATTTTATTATCAAAATATTCGATTTAGATTGTTTGAGGTTTTTAATGCCCCTATGGTTGAATTCTCACTGTATGATTCCCCGTGGAATAATTTGTAACATTATCGGTAATGATTATGTGATTAAAAAGAATGAATTCTAGCAGTAAATGAGAGTTTTGCTTGAGGACAAGCAAATGCTTAAGTATGGGGGTATTTGATAAACGCCAAATTATACATATTGTTACCCCAAATACTTAGCATATTTATGGATATTTACTATTAGATTTGTGGATTTTGGTGCTCTTAATCTGGTTATTTCATGTGTTGTACTCAGGAGAGCACCAAGAGTCAATAGGAGCCAAAAATGAGCTTAAAAGAGACAAAAAGGACTAAATCAAAAAGATCACACGGCTTAAGCCTTGCCACACGGGCTGCTCACACACCTGTGGCTGTCGAGGATGTTGTCCAAGGATTTCACGATTCACACGGCCTGGCCATTGACCCACACGACCGTGTGAAATTTAGCGGAACAAACCGGCCTGGCAAACACGTTACACGGCCGTGGCACACGGGGGTGTCCCTTTTTCAAAGAGTTGTATTTTACACGAAAAAAAGATACTTAAGGAAGAAGAAAGCTAATCCAAAGCCTATATAAACACCCTAAGTATGACCTACTAAGGGGCGCTTCCAGAACTTTTCTGGAACACAGAACCATACATCGGGAATCACTTGAAGAAAGCCAGACGAGTCATCCCAAAAAGCCGGAGTTGCTCCAAGACTGAAGATCTCTCTCAGAATTCCTTCAGGGGTTTTAGAGCTTTCTTCATGTTTTGTTATTTTTATACTTTTGAGATGTACTCTTATTTCATTATGAACTAAACCCCTTAGGTACCTAAGGGGGATGAAACCTATGATGGATTTTGTTATTATTATCTGAACTATATGATAAATACTTGATTTGTTCTTAATTATGTGTTTCTAATGCTTGAGTCTGGGTATTGAATCATGGTTTAATGTACTTATGCAGAGGAGGAATAGACCCTGCCTAAGAGTAGATTTGGCATAATTAAGCGGAGTTGATCGAACGCCTAGAGATAGGGTTACGAGATTTTTCTAGATTAGGGTGAAACCTAATATGGGAGTCCATAGATCGATTTACTGCTTCCCTAGGGGTTTTAATTAGAAAGAGATTTCAATTAATTCAACTGAGGGTTAGGCGTTATTAGTCTCGAAAGAGATAATAATGTAGGTTAGGGAGTCTCACGGATCAAGCCAAGTGAATAAATCGTCTGGTTCAGAGTCAGATAACAAGTGAAATCTAGGTGGATTCCTCCTTGGGTGTCGTCTTTATCAATTGCTTCTCTTCAAGTCTTTTTCCAAATTTTCTCTTCGCTTTAATTAAATTATTTAATTAGTTTAGATAATTAGTTTAATAAACAAACCCTTTTATTCCTAGGCTAAATAATAAAAAGATAGTTATTACTAGTACTTTTGGTTCCCTTGGGTACGATATCCCGGTCTTGCCATTACTATACTATTGTTCGATAAGTGCGCTTGCCTTTTCGTCGTGCTAATAGTTAGTCTAGGTTTGATCTTTATTATAAATATTTATTACTTGTTACGAATCACACGATCATCGACCGGTTAGAAGCTTGTCGGAGACCTATCACGCTATCCAGCAACTATTTCGATAGATTTTGTGTATTTTGGCCAAGGTTAATAATGGCATGTATAGGAATTATGTAATGCATGATTTGGTATGTTTAAGCATGTGAAAATTATGTTGGTTTGGTATACTTGATGCCTACTAAGTTATGTCATTTTGGTCATTTATAAGTGTTTATATATAAGGATCCTTTTTGGTATGTTTATGGTAGTTTGAAAATGGTCAATTGTGATTTGTTTTGGAGTGTTTGTAACTAGGTCTTTATGTATGAAATGAGGCAATATTGACATGTTTCGGCAAATGGTGTTTGGATGCATTTGTGGTGCATTGAATGTCATATTGGTTAGGTGATTTAGGATGTTTGAAATGGCATGTTTATGTATGTTTGAACTGTGTTTGAAACCCTTGAACGTATTCCTAAAAAGGTTGAATAACTAGGTATGAATTAGACCAGTAATGGCTTAATTTTAGGTAAATTTTGGGTTCGCACGACCTACCGACACGGCCGTTTGTCATTTGAGACTTCTTAGTGTTCCAAGTCAGTGAGTTACACGGCCTAGCAAACGGCCTGACAAACGGGCGTGTGGGGCATCTTAGTGAGTTACACGGGATAGAACACGGTCGTGTGTCCCTTGTTCGAATGTTACATGGCCTAGGGTGATGCCACATGACTGCGTGGCCCCTGTTTTTCAACTTTGGAACTTTTTCTTAAACTTTCTGTTTTGTTTCAAATTGGTCCCGAATTGCTTCTAAGCTATTTTTAGGGCCTCGAAGGCTCAATTTGGGGATAAAATGTATATGAATGAATGGTTTATAAAATGTTTAGTTTATTTAAATATTATGATGTTATATGTTTTTTGATTGTACGGTAATGCTTCGTAACCTTAATCCAACGACGGAGACGGGTTAGAGGTGTTACAGGTTCACATAATAACATGGGTTTGCTAGTTGAATGAAACGTTAAGTACAAATGGTTCGTCTCTAAAGTCAAGTGATTTCAAAAAATGAGGTATCGAGACTTTATTTCTAAAAACCAAGCCCTTAAATTTTTTTATTAAATATTTACGTATTGATTATATAGTTATATTGAAAGTTGGTCCAGAAATTTTAATATTTGGATAGTTAACTAAGGAAAAAATACGAAATTATAAAAATTGAAAAAAAATTAATTGTTATTAATTTATATTAGTTAAATGGAGAAAATGGTATAATTCAATGAATTTAAATGAAAATTAGGCCATTTTTAAATAAAGATGGACCGCATGAGTTTTTTTTAATTAGGTAAATAATATATTAAATTTATATGTTTTAATTAGAAAAAGGAAGCCAAAGCCCTTATTTTCTTGTTTCTTCAACCTTCCACCGTCGAAAATAAAAGAGAATACTTGAGAAGCCGTAACTCAAAGCTTCCTAGGTTCAATTAATTGCATGGTAAGTGTTTCTTAACCTATTTGTAATGATTTTTATATTTTTGAGATCGCTGTTACTTAATTTAGCTAACCCATGGACTAATTTGTAAAACTATTAAATATTTTGAGTTATGCCATTGATGAAACTATAGTATTTTTGAAGGTTGGTGGTAGATTTATAAGCTTGATAGTTAAATAAGACTATTTTGTAAAGTAGTTTTTAGTGAATTTAAAGTTTAACGACTAAATTGATAAAATAATAGATTTGGGCATGAAATCTTTATGAAATTTTAATAAATATAGGTTGTTTTGGTATAACAGAAAATTCGGCTACCATGAATTTGGTAAAGTTGTGATAATTGTAAAAGTTTTTATTTTAAAGACTAAATTGAACAAAAGGTAAATATTTATGGTAAAATTGTAAAATGTTAATAAAAGGTTATATATGTGAATTTAAGTGTTTTAAAGTATTGTATTGGTTAATTGAATGAAAACATTATATTTAGATCAAGAAACGAATCAGTTGGGTGATAATCATGGGAAAGGAAAAGTCATTGTCGAGGTGTCGGTAGCTATTGTATTTTGGTAAGTTTGTATAATAAATGAATTGATTTGGTTGTTGGCTTTTAATTTATTAATTATCTACATATGTTATATTTAGATTTGCTTGCATAGTAAATATTAAGTTGTGGAGATGGATCAAATTGAAATGAAATTATAATTGAGGGTTATGATTGAAAATGTAGAAAGTATATAGTTGAATACATGTGACAAAAAAATTCCTAAATAATTATATGGTATGTTAATTATTATTTATGTTATGAATGAATTAAATTGGTTGATATATAACAATTAGTAAATTGAACTAAATTGCATTATTAGCTAAATCAATGTTATGTTTGATAAATGAGAACTATATGGATGTGTGCTCGTAATGGTATAATGTGAAGAAAGTTAAATGATATGTATATGGAATTTGTCCCGTTTGAACCTTGTGAATACTTAGGATACAAATGACATGTCATTAGGGGGTTATTTATAGTTTCTAGTACTGGACTTGGATGCCCTACCGGTGGCTGAGGTCCTGCATTTGTTACGGATTCTCCATAGCTCATGTGAGCAGACCCATTTCACAGCTCGTGTGAGCATATACGATTACATGTTAAAGTCACAGTTTGTGTGAGCATTTCCCGGGTATCTAATGTTATTTCATTTGGTTCAATGAGTGATAAAGGCTTAAATGAATATGCATATATATGAAATGTTATATGGTCAACGCATGTGAACTGGAAGATGTTGATATAAATACTTGAAATGGTTATTGTAACACCCCAGATTTTGGGCCTAGAAGTATTAGGTCTTGAGTATGGGAACAGTTAGGAGGTTGCATATAAATATTTAGTTATGCAAGAAATGACACAAATGCATGTCTACTTCAATGGTTAAGTGTCCTGGGAAGAGTCTGATAAGTCTTGGGTTCAAGCCTCGCCTTGAGCAAAAATTTTATTTTAAATTGATAAACCTCTGTCTCTAGTCAGTAGGCTTTTAAATAAATGTAGGTATTTTATAACAAAAAGAGCCAGCTGGTCTAGGGGATAAGTGGCGTGTTACTATAACCTAAGGTTTGAGGTTCAAGTCCTGGTATGCGCAATAGGGAGTTTTATTTTGCTGCTTGGTAAACCGTAACTTATACATATTTATAACCCATGCTTAACACATTTTATGAATGATTTTAACTTAGATTTGGTGAATTCGATGCTCTTAATGCCTTAATTTCATGTTTTATTCTAAGGTAAGCATAGGAGAGCGAAAGGAACGAGAAACGGGCCTAAAACAGAGAAAATGGGCCAAAGTACGAAATCAACACAGCTTGGACCTCCTCACACGGGCAGCTCACACGCCCGTGCCAATCTAACAGGCTCGAACACAGCCTGAAGTAGTCGCACACGGCCGTGCCACACGGGCGTGTCCCTGCCGAACCCTAGATAAGTTCAATTCGAAAAAGGCCAAAATTTAGGGCTTCTTAGGCATTCCAAAGCCTATAAATACACCCTAAAGGAGGAAGAAAAGGGGGACGGAGAATAGGGAGTAAGGAATTACTCCGAGGAAGCCGATTGATCCATCTTAGAAGTTGGAGCCACCATCAAGACTGAAAATCTCTCCTCAACCTCCCCTTCAGGAGTTTTGGGTTTCCTTTATATTTTGTAATTTTTATTATTCTGAGATGTGTTCTTGTTTAGTTATAAACTAAACCCCTAAATCCCTAAGGGTGATGAAACCTATGACTAAACCTTGTTATTATTTCTGAATCTTATGATAAATGTTTGATTTGTTCTTAATTACGTGTTCTTAAGTCTTGTTTTGGTATTTTAGGATATCACTTCAAGTTACTACTCTTAGTTGGCGGAGGAATAGACCCTGACTAAGAGTAACTTTGTCATAATTAAGTGGAGTTGATTACGTGCCTAGAGATAGGGTGATAAGATTTTACCGGATTAGGGTAAAACCTAACAAGAGAATCCATAGATCGAGTTAATGCAACCTTAGGGTGTTAATTAGAGATAACTCTCGGTTATTCAACCTAGGGATTAGACGTTGTTAGTCTCGCAAGGGATAATAATATACATTAGGGATTTCTACAGAACAAGTTGAATGAATAAATCGTCCGGTTTGGAGCCAGAATAACAAGTAAGAGTCTAGGTGGATTCTTTCCTTAGGTATTGTCTCAATCAATCATTTTCCCCAACAGTAATTACCCAATTTCTATTTTTTGCAAGCTCTTAGTTTAATTAATTAGTCAAAACAATCCTCTTTTATTCGGCTAGATAATAAAAAGACAGTCATTACTAGTACTCATAGTCCTTTGGGTTCGACAATCTGGTCTTGCTAAAGCTATACTACTGTTCGATAGGTACACTTGCCTACGTCGTGATCATAGTTAGTTTCAAGAACGAGTCATAATAAATTTATAAAACTTATCACACACGAAAATCGACGATCACTGCTAGTATCATGGGAGTGTCCTAGCTCAACCGAATTACTGAAAGGTTGGTTTGGAATTTGAAATTGGTAGTTGAGGAAGGGGTGGACGTTTTTGGGGAGTAGATTGAGGAATTTCAGTTGTTAGGGAGATTTGGGGAGGAGAATTTGTAAAAAAGTGGTTGAGTGGAGTTCAAACTAGTTGGTGGAGAGATGTGAGGAGATTTTCGAGGAGTGGATCAAGGGAAGGAAGTAGTGGTGTCGAAATTGAACTCTTTCTCAAGAGAATTCAGCTACCATCTGTCATTTCGGCATTTTCCTCCTAGGTTTGACGTTTTCAGTTTTAGAGTTCTCTCTACTTCATCTTTCGATATTTCTACTTTGGTGGCCTACCATCTTTTGTTTTCTACTTCTATTTTATTTGCTTACTCCCTCTTTTAATCGGTTCTAATCAGTTACCTTCTCCTTTTGTCATTTGCTGACTACCCTTTCTCTTTTTCTCTATTCCTTTGGCTTTTATCGAGTTCTCCTCTTGCATTATTAAAGCTGAATATCATCTTCTCTTCTCCTCCTCTTTCGATTCTTCTGTGATCAACGGATCTCCCCTCTTTATCATACTGTTACTTTGACCGAATACATCATATTTCCTCTTCCCCAATTATTTTCCTATTGATCGAATATTACTCATTCTTTCACCCTCTTTGTACCGATTCTCTTGTGCTCTCTATCGTTTTTGGTGGTAATACAACTATTTAGTTACGCTCTTTCTCTTCCTTTTTTTCCTTTACTATAATAGTTTTCCATCTAACAACTCTTTTCTCTGCCGATTACTATTAGGAGGAGCGACTGTTACATATTGTGTCTAGGTTCGAGTGGGTATTTCTAGGGTAGGCCGAATACTACTGTCTTCTATGCTTAGTCTGCTCTTTCGATAGTCTTTAAAGATTCTAAGCGATCCCTTGCAATGGTTTAGTGTGATCGATCAAGGTGAGTGATAGGTTGGGGTTCTCATGGGTTAGTCGAGCACTTTCGCAAATAGGTGTGTAAACACTGCCCAAATCGTAGTTCGAAAAAAGCCGAAAACTGTGACAATTGAAGCCATAGGGGCGTGCGCTCACTTGTGAGGTAATCCGAACGCATAAACATAGGCACTAGATCGTAGAGGCCACCATGAGCGATTTCATGGGCTTTGGCAGTTTTGGGCCGAAATGGGCCGTGTAGGCTCTACAGGCCTGTAGGCCCCACAAGGGTAAACCACACGGATGTATGGAGAATATTGGGCCAGGCTGTGTAGTCCACACGGTCAAGGCCATTTTTGTGTTTTGTGGGTGACACAGGCTTGTGGGCCCACATGGGCTCGTATTATAGGCCTTGGGCCCAATCTCACTACTTGACTGTTAAGATTGCACGGGTCAGACCTACTGTTAGTTTGGTAAGTATACCTAGACCCCCAAATTGATAAAATGACTATTTTGCCTGTATATGATAAAATGACTATTTTGCCCATATATGATAAAATGACTATTTTGCCCTTATATGGTAAGATGACCGTTTTGCCCTTATGTGATGTATATATGTATTTGTACATGTGTGACTATATGTTAGCATGCTATTTAATCTGTACTAGATACATGACATGATTGTATGATGCATTGCATGGGGATGGGTTTATACTGATCGGAGGAAGTGTACTGAAAGACTTCGAGCCTAAATTCTCGCGGTCACCAGTATAGATCTTTAAGTCCGCAACCTACTATTCTGCAGAGTGTAGGGATAGGTGGGTTGATTATATCCCCACATGGAGTGTAGGGTTGGACGGAGTTGTAGTGTAGAGGCTGGATGGGTAGGACTTATATCTTTGCTTTTAACTGCTATTCTTGCACCGACATCAGCATCGCAATGGGCCAAGGCCCAAACACATAACTGGTTCTGTATTAAGATGGGCTAAAGCCCAAACTGATATTGTTACCGTTACTGATATGGGCTTAAGCCCAGACTGTATTTGCTTACTGTATGTTTGACTGTCTGTTGTTTTAAGGGATTACACACTGAGTTTTTGTAAACTCACCCATCTGTTTATCCATATAGGTAATCCTCAAGCTTAGACGGATCGGTGCTGCGAGGGACTTGAAGGTGGCCACACGACCGCTCATGCTTCCATATTCGATTTTAAATTATAAGTAATTTATTTTGGGTGTTTTTATTGTACTAAGGCCTCTTGTGTTTTATTTTTAATTTGGGGGTTTTTGATTGCTTTGATTTATAACTGCTAGCAGTAGGGAAAGACGCGAGATTTTCAAAAAGATAAATGTTTTTCAAAACACCACGTTTTCGTAACATATTTTAAAAGCTTCCGCAACAAACATTGTTTTAAAGTGTGATAACAATCTAATATGATTAACATTTTGCTAAAACGACTCGAGTTTTAACAATGAATAAGATATCCTAAATTTTCATTAAGATCACAAAGAGGTTTTAATATAGAACGAATTTTTCAACGAAATTATATTTTTCGAAACACACTTCAATATGACATTGCAGATTAGGCCATAATGTCTAGGCTAGATTTGGGGTGTTACATTTAATGGTATCAGAGCCAAGTTGTAAAACTCGGTTGTGGATTTGGGTTTCTTTTTAAACTTGGAATTTAAAAAAAAACTGTTCTAAATGATCTGAAAGTATTTTTGAAATAATTTTACTGAATGTGTGGTACTCTCCGCACCGATCCTGTAAGTTCTCTTTGAAAGCTGTATTTTGATTTTAACTGAAACTTCCATAGGTAGGATTAGTGAAACCACCGTAGGTAGTATACTGTACTGCAAACTCTTTAGTAGTGTATACTGAAATTGTAGTAAAACCGATAGACACCGATAGACACTATGTTGGGCAAAAATAAAACTCTATACTTGTGATACTGTCTCTGTAAAGTATATGTTAATAAGCAACTGGAACTGTAAACTGATGCATAAAACCGTTAATTCAGATAAAACGTAATTCGGTAATAAGCACCAGAGGTATTCGTGGAAGAGGTACAAAAGGCCGCGGCGGAGGTCGTGGAGATGCCCGAGCTGGGTCTTCGTCATCTGGCCACATGCCTAATGTTGAGGCTAGTAAGGCAACGACTTCAGCTGTGACTAAGACTGGGTCTCATGATCGTGCGGCTGGGGACGACGTACTGTCCCAGTCTATCTATAGACTGTACTAAAAACACTCAAGTTAAATATGGTAGTGTTTTGGAATTAGAGTGCGCGGCAGGAGCGTAGTGGTATAGTCTGTGTTATTCGATTGATCTGATAGTTGGAGTTTTCGGGGACAAAATTTCTTTAAGGATGTGGGAATTGTAACGCCCCGGATTTTGGGCCTAGAAGTATTAGGTCTTGAGCATGGGAACAGTTAGGAGGCTGCACATTAATATTTAGTTGTGCAAGAAAGTGACACAAATGCATGTTTGCTTCAATGGTTAAGTGTCCTGGGAAGAGTCTGAGAAGTCTTGGGTTCAAGTCTTGCCTTGAGCAAAAGTTTTGTTTTAAATGGATAAACCTCTGTCTCTAGTCAGTAGGCTTTTAAATAAATGTGGGTATTTTATGACAAAAAGAGCCAGCTGGTCTAGGGGATAAGTGGCGTGTTACTGTAACCTGAGGTCTGAGGTTCAAGTCCTGGTATGCGAAATAGGGAGTTTTATTTTGCTGCTAGCATCGTGTCCTAGCTCAACCAAATTACTGAAGGGTTGGTTTGGAATTTGAAATTGGTGGTTGAGGAAGGGGTGAACATTTTTAGGGAGTGGATTGAGGAATTTCAATTATTATGGAGATTTGGGGAGTGCTTTAGGGAGGAAAATTTGGAGAGAAGAGGTTGAGCGGAGTCCAAACTAGTTGGTGGAGAGATATGAGGAGATTTTCAAGGAGTGGATTAAGGGAAGGAAGTAGTAGTGCCAAAATTGAACTCTTTCTTAAGAGAATTCAACTACCATCTGTCATTTCGGCATTTTCCTCCTAGTTTTGATGTTTTCGGTTTTGGAGTTTTCTGTCTACTTTATCTTTCGATACTTCTACTTTGGTGTCCTATCGTCTTTATTTTTTATTTCTGTTTTCTTTCCTTACTCCCTCTTTCAATCGGTTCTGATCAGTTACCTTCTCCTTTTGTCATTTGCCGAATACCCTTTCTCTTTTTCTCTATTCCTTCGGCTTTTATCGAGTTCTCCTCTTGCATTGTTAAAGTTGAATATCATCTTCTCTTCTCCTCCTCCTTCGATTCTTCTGTGATTAACGGATCTCCCCTCTTTCTCATACTGTTACTTTGATCAAATACCTTATTTTTTCTTTTCCCCAATCGTTTTCCTCTTGATCGAATATTACTCATTCTTTCACCCTCTCTGTGCCAATTCTCTTGTGCTCTCTATCGTTTTTGGTGGTAATACAACTATTCAATTACGCTCTTTCCCTTCCTTTTTTTCCTCTACTGTAATAGTTTTCCATCTAACAACTCTTTTCTCTGCCGATTACTGTTAGGAGGTGCGACTGTTACATCTTGTGTCTCAGTTCGTGTGGGCGCTTATAGGGGTAGACCGAATACTACTGTCTTCTATGCTTAATATGCTCTCTCGATAGTCTTTAAGGATTCTAAGCGATCCCTTGGAACGATTTAGTGTGATCAATTAAGGTGAGTGATAGGTTGGGGTCCTCGTGGGTTAGTCGAGCACTTTCGCAAATAGGTGTGTAAACACTGCCCAAATCGTAGTTCGGCAAAAGCAGAAAACTATGACCATTGAGGACACACGGGCGTGCGCCCGCTTGTAAAGTAATCTGAACGGATAAACGTGGGTGTTAGATTGTGTAGGCCACCATGAGTGATTTCATAGGCTTAGGCTGTTTTGTGCCATGTTGGGCCGAAATAGGCCATGTGAGCCCCACGGGCCTGTTTTGCCCCGCACGGATGTAGGGAGAATATTTGGCCAGGCTGTGTAGCCCATACGAACAAGGCCATTTTTGGGCTTTGTGGGCCACACAGGCGTATGGGCCTACATGGGCCCGTATTATGGGCCTTGGGCCCAATCTCACTACTTGACTGTTAAGGTTGCACGGGTCGCCCGAGACGATTGTGGGCCTACTGTTGGGTTGGTAAGTATACCTAGACCCCTAAATTTGATAAAATGACTATTTTGCCCTTACATTATAAAATGACTATTTTGCCCTTACATGATAAAATGACTATTTTGCTCTTACATGGTAAGATGATCGTTTTGCCCTTATGTGATGTATATATGTATTTGTACATGTGTGATCGTATGTTAGCGTGTTATTTAATCTGTATTGGTTACATGAATTGATTGTATGATGCATTGTATGGGGATGGGTTTATATTGATCGGAGGAAGTGTACTCACTACAAGAAAACAGACTTTTAGCGGCTTTTTTTTAGCCTTTAGCGGCACTTTTAAGCATCGCTAAAACTATTTGCGGCGTTTTCACAAGTGCCACAAAAAATGCCGCTGTAGGAAATGCCGCCAAATTTTGCGGCGTTTATCTGAAAAAAATGCCACAAAAGATCAAGACTTTTAGCAGTGTTTGTAAGAAAAGCGCTGCTAAAAGTCATGGCTTTTAGCCGCATTTGTGGGAAAAGCGCCGCTAAAAGTCATGTCTTTTAGTGGCGTTTGTTGGGGAAGCGCCGCTAAAAGTCATGATTTTTAGCGGCGTTTGTTGGGGAAGCGCCGCTAATTTTGACAGATTTGCAATGTACATTTTTCACCAGTATCCAACCCTTCCTACATTAAATCTAACCAAAAACAGCATATATAGCATGAAATCTAGCCAAAAACAGCAAATGTAGCATAAAAAATACAACAAAAAATATTAAATCTAAATAATACTTCAAATTCAACGAAAGATATATGATGTAAATTAATAAATGAAGTATAACTAAAATATTCTTACAATAATGTTAAATGTGACAATGTTAAAAACATTCTTACAACGAGAAAACTAATGTCTAAGATGGCAGCTTTTGCGACTACTGAAAGATTTGCATCATTTGCTGAAGCTGTAGTTAGAGCTCATCGTACTTTCTGCTCTACTCTGCTGCCATCGCTGCTGCCTCTGCCTCTTTCGCTGCTGCTGCTGCCTCCACTCTAAGCTGTTGCTGGAGTTCTTCATATTTTTTTTGAACCTCGGCAATTTGCTCAACTGTGTTCGCTTGCATCTGAGCTATCTAGTCTCTTAACCTCTGAACTTCAACTTGAGCTTGACTCTCGGAAGGCATGTATTGTTGGGAGCCGGATCCAAAATATTGGGTCGGGGTAACACCAAATCCTTAAAATCGAACCCGACCGTACCTTTCAGGACCCAAAACTTCAGTGATAATTTTGTTATCAATGTTCTCAAGATCAACAGAACTATCAGTCGAAGCAATCGCTTCATACTCTACCTTCTTCTCCTTTAGTTTCTCCTAATAAATCAATCAAAGAGTTAGAAACGAAATATATAATAAAAAGGAATGCAACATAACTTAACATTATTTAAAACTACTAACGATGAATTAAACCATTATAATTAAACATTATAAATATTTATAATAAATCAAATTTTATTAAGTAAATATACCATAATTTCTCCAGCTTCGGATGTCATAGGAGATCCATCTTTCTTCCTATGCGTAATCTCAAAAAGCTGAAGGCGTCCAACTTTTTGACCAGACGAGACGTCCTACAATATAGTAGTAAAAATATTATTTAATAGTAGAAAGTCATTAATATTTGACAGAATTAATAAATTCATAATACCTCGGCCTCAGCTACAGAAGCAAAACTTCTCGACCTTGCCGTGTGCGTGAATTTTTATTTTTGCCTGCTGCTTGTTCCAACTCTCTCACGGTCCTACATAATGAAATTATTATTACGTATATAGTAAACACTATATATAAGAGTTTGGAAGTACGTAATACCTCTCTTCTCTTTGAATTCCCAAATCTAACCGCATCTTCCCATTGGTACCTCAGCATTCCCGGAGGGACATTTCGTAATTTTTCTTCGCGGCTTATGTCTTTCTTAAAATATTGTTTTTTCAAAGTGCTTTTATGGTCTCTCCATTTTTTACCCAATGCCTTCTTGATATAGTCATCCGAGACCTCTAAAGCAAATCTCTCCTAAAAAAACACAAGTTTAGAATGTAAATATAAATGAAACTTAAACCAAAGTATTATAAATTACATTTACGTTTTGTTACCTTAATATTATCGAAAGCTTGATTTTTGTTGCTGTCAGGCATGTGATGCCATGATTCGTAGTTGATGGGCAACATATTGGCATTTCGTGCTATAATGGCCAAATAGCCTACTAAAAGTCGAGCTTCAGATCCAACAGGCTGACCATGACTGTTTCTACTTACTTTGACACGCTCGACAGGATTTAAGTCGTATAAAACTTTAAGTAGCGTACGTCCTTGACCTCTGCGCGTCCCACCACTTTTAGCTCAAAAATGATATATTATTATTATATTAAAATTGATAAATAAATTAATAATAAAAGTCAACACATGTAAAATAAACTTAACATTACTTTGAAATTCTGCAGGCTCGTCAAGTGTCTCCGGCACATTCGAAGATCCAATAACTGTCTGTTGTTCACTATTTACTTCTTTCGAATTTGGAGTATTCTGGACAATACTTAAATCTCGTAATCTTCTTCTACGCATTTTTCCTGCAATACACATAAAATAGTTGAAGTTTTAGTAACAAATTACAACAATAATAGTACATATAAAATAGTTAAATTATATAACATGACTAAGATTAAAATTATAATATTACATATAATTAAAAAATCGTAAAACCTTACTACATCATTATTCGTAAATATCTTCATCCACATCATGTCGAACCCATTGATGTTGTGTACTAGTACTAGGGATATTTTCATCTAAGTTTTGTTCTGGAAAAGACAATGTTTCTGATCTTTCGACGATGTCATCTCTACTTCCATTACCCATGTCAAACAAGTCTCTAGGGGTGTTCCGGAGTACAACATACCAACCCTCATCAGTTGGATCTTTCGAATAAAAAACTTGTTTCACTTGAGAAGAAAATACATATGGCTCGTCCATCAATTGTTGTCCAGTGTGAATCAAGCGAGAGAAATTAACCATTGTACTGATCGGAGGAAGTGTACTGAAAGGCTTCGATTCTAAATTACTGGCAGCTCAGCTGCATATTACTATTTAATGCCGCAACCTGTGCTAATTCTGGAGTGTAGGGATGGATGGGTTGATTATATCCCCACATGGAGTGTAGGGTTAGACAGAGTTGTAGTGTAGAGGCTGGATGGGTAGGACTTATATACTGTTTTAAACTATTATCGCATCTTTTCTTCACATCGCAATGGGCCAAGGCCCAAACACATGACTGATTCTGTATTAAGATGGGCTAAAACCCAAACTGATATTGTTACCGTTACTGATATGGGCTTAGGCCCAGACTGTATTTGCTCACTGTATGTTTGACTGTCTGTTCTTTTAAGGGATTGCACACTGAGTTTTCGTAAGCTCACCCATCTGTTTATCCATATAGGTAATTCTCAGGCTTAAGCGGATCGGTGCTGCGAGGGACTCGAAGGTGGCCACACGACCGCTCATGCTTCCATATTCGATTTTAAATTATAAGTAATTTATTTTAGGTGTTTTTATTATAATAAGGCCTCTTGGGTTTTATTTTAATTTGAGGGTTTTTGATTGCTTTGATTTATAACTGCTAGCAGTAGGAAAAGACGCGAGATTTTTAAAAAGATAAATGATTTTCAAAACACCAAGTTTACGCAACATATTTTAAAAGCTTCCGCAACAAACATTGTTTTAAAGTGTAATAATAATCTAATATGATTAATATTTTGCTAAAATGACTCGAGTTTTAACAATGAACAAGATATCCTAAATTTTCGTTAAGATCTCAAAGAGGTTTTAATATAGAACGAATTTTTTAATAAAATTATGTTTTTCGAAACATACTTCAATGTGACATCGTAAATTCGGCCATAACGTCTAGGTCGGGTTTGGGGTATTACAGTTATACAAAATGTTTTTGTGAAAATAGATATATGTAACGGATATATGAAATGTTTATATGAAATATTTATAGGAATATAGATATGTGAAAAAGGGACATTTGAAATATATACTTGAAATAAAAATGTTAAATGTTAAATGAATATGTGATGGTTGGTTTATGTACCAAATGTGTAACTCCCCGGATTGTGGGGTTGGTAGATTTGAGGGTTTTGGTTAGGGACAGTGAGTAGCTCAAGAAGTTGTGTTTGTTTTTGAGTATTAGTGACAGAATGGGCCTGTTGGTCTGGTGGTTGGTTGTGTGTTGGTTTAGCCTAGGGTCCCGAGTTCGAGTCCGTAGGTGTTTTGAGGTAATTATTTTGATTTAGCTTTGTTTTGTTTTAAAGGTTAGATATTTATTTTTATTGGTTTTACTAAAAGTTTTTCACATTTTGGTTTTCCCAAATGTCTCTGCACGTTCCTCTTTTTCCCCTCTCCCTCTCTTCTCACGAATTTTCTTTTTGCGTCATTGTGGCTTTGTCGTCTTGAACGGTTTTGGGTTCTAGAGGGAGATCCAATTGAGTATCAAATAGAGGGCATTGTGGTTCACCATTTATTTGGGCATTTTATCATGAATTAAGGTGTAAGTTCCGAAACTTTTGATTTTCTTTTACAAATTGTTGATTCAATTCTATGTAATTTGGTACTGATTTACTGTGAAACTCAGCGATCTTTTTAGGTGTTTTGATAATTGACCATTTGAGGCTTGGATTGTTTATAATTACCTAAAATTTAGTATGCTAAGTTGGTTTCTGAAATGCCTTGATTGGGGGTCGGTTTAGTGACAGGAAAACTCAATTTTTAAGCTGTTCGTGGGTGGTTTCATGACCACATAGATGGCCACACGGGCGTGTTCCGATTCACATGACTGTGTAGAATTAAGAATTAGAGTTTTCGGGTAAATTTTGGTGCCACACGGTCGTGTGGCTGATTTGGGGATTTTAGTCAACCTCCACATGGCCGTGTTTGGTGGGTATACATGCGTATGAGACCTTTACACGGTCGTGTCTGTCCTGTACCTTATTTTAGTGCAATTAGACAACGAGTTACACAGCCTGATCACACGGCCATGTCCCTAGGTCACACGACCGTGTACCTCATTTCACACGGGTGTGTGTCCCTCCACATGGGTGTGTTGACATCCCACACAGCCTAGGCACTTCCACATAGTCAGGCACACGACCGTGTGGCCCTGTCTCTCTAGTTTTTGTTCTATGTTGATTTATGACCTGTTTATGGTTCTGTATGTTCCGACCCTAGGCTAAGTCTTAATAAAAGTGGTCGGGACTTTGTTGTGACTTGGTCATATGTGTTATATTTAATTGTTTCACTAGTTAAGTGATTCATTAATGTGATGTTGCTTAAGTGGTTTGAGAATTGTAACATATGATTCTGAGTTTGGTCAATTGAAAATGCGTACTTTTGATTTTGTTTAACTACTATGTGACTGTCTGGAAACTGTGTAAATCGGTTCTGTAATTGATTGACTGATTATGAGTGTCTATGTGACTGATAGTATTTGGTGTGCATTTTTGCATTTGCATTATGATTTCGAGCTTGGGATATGAAGAGAAGAAAGTTTGATTTGATTTGGAAATTTCAACTGCATTACGTCTATATAGCGATTTATCGCACAGTACAATACTTCTGGTAGCTCAGCTGCATACTGTTATTTACGTGGCTTAGTTCAACATACGTAGTGTGTAGGGTTGGATGGGTCTTGCTAGGTCTTATGTGGTGTGCATGGTTGGTTGATTTTTTATAGCACATTTGTGGTGTGAACGGGGGATAGAGAGGTGTTTGGTTGGATGGGTGGGTTTTTATTACGTGACTGCATTCATACGCATTTGATTAAGTGACTGAGTGTAAGTTTAATTGTTTGTATTTTGTTTGGTTCCGAGTTTGTATCCCAAAGTATTCGAGTACTGAAAGTTCGATGGTATGGTAGCTTAAAAATGTTTTGGTTTTGTTTAAGACATGATTGGGGTGGTCAAATGTATGTTTTGTGTATTTGACTGTATGTGACTTGACCTTTAGTCACTTGCTGCTTACTTTGGGTTTGGACTCACACTAAGCTCATGTAGCTCACCCCTTTTAGTTTTCCTTTTTCAGGTACTTCCATTTTTTGTAGCTGGACTCGGTATGCGGAGGTCTTGGACAGTCACGGTTAAAAACAAGTTAACAGTTCTTCTTTTCAGTCCCCATTTTGATATACTATTTCAAACTGTAACATTTTATAAAAACTGCGGTACAAGTTCTGTTTTGGATTTTTCTCGTAAACCTTACTTTGTTCATAAATTAAACTTAACTGTAATTTTTCTAATCGATATCTAAAGGATTAAATATTTTTGGTTTGAAAATAGAAAAATGTGTTTGCAATGGAATTTGAGATAATTTGTTTTGTACAACTTTCCTATGATCACTTCGGTGATCAATGTAACCTCCGAGATTCGGTCTAAACTTCTAGGCCGAGTTTTAAGGTGTTACAAAATGTGTTTTTTGGTATATGTTTGATAACATGATAAAGTTACATGTTTTATATATCAACGCACTAACCTTGTGAGATTTACGATGTGTATAGATAATTAATAAGCTAATGACCAAGGTACTGAATTATTCTGTAAAATGTTTAAATTACATCCTTTTTGGTAAGTTAAAGTTTAAATTTATTATGAATTTACTAAGCTTTACGTAAGTGATAAACCGTAATTTATACATATTTTTACCCTATGCTTAACGCATTTTTATGAATGATTTTTCCTTAGAATTGGTGAATTCGATGCTCCTAATGCCTTAATTTCATGTTTTATACTTAGGTAAGCATAGGAGAGCGAAAGGAACGAGAAATGGGTCAAAAACGGAGAAAATGGGCCAAAGTACAAAATCAACACGGCCTGGACCTCCTCACTCGGGCAACTCACACGGCCGTGTCAATTTGGCAGAATCGAAGCATGACTCACACGGGTAGAACACACGCTTGTGCCAATCTAACAGGCTCCAACACGGCATGAAGTAATCGCACACGGACGTGTCACACGGGCGTGTCCCTTCCGAGCCTAAGTTGAGTCCAATTCGGAAAATGCCACTTTTGAGGGTTTTAGGCATTCCAAAGCCTATAAATACACCCCAGAAGAGGAAGAAAGAGAGACGGAGAATAGGGAGTAAGGAATTACTCCAAAGAAGTCGATTGATCTATCTCAGAAGCTAGATTCACCATCAAGACTGAAAATCTCTCATCAATTTCCCTTTTCAGGAGTTTTGGGTTTCCTTTATGTTTTGTATTCTTTATTATTCTGAGATGTTTTCTTATTTAGTTATGAACTAAAACCCCTAAATACCTAAGGGGGATGAAACCTAAGACGAATCTTGTTATTAATTTCTGAATCGTATGATAAATATTTGACTTGTTCTTAATTATGTGTTCTTAAATCTTGTTTTGGTATTTCAGGATATCACTTCAAGTTAATGCTCTTAGTTGGAGGATGAATAGTCCCTGGCTAAGAGTGACTTTGTCATAATTAAGCAGAGTTGATTGCGCGCCTAAAGATAGGGTGACAAAATTTTGCCGGATTAGGGTAAAACCTAATAAGGGAGTCCATAGATCGAGTTAATGCAACCTTAGGGTGTTAATTAGAGAAAAGTCTCGGTTATTCAACCTAGGGATTAGACATTATTAGTCTTGAATAGGGATAATAACATAACTTAGGGATTTCTATGGAACAAGTTAAATGAATAAATCGTCCGGTTCGAAGCCAGAATAACAAGTAAAAGTCTTGGTGGATTTTTCCTTAGGTATTGTCCTAAATCAATCGTTTTTCCCAAAAGTAATTTCCCAATTCTATTTTCTGCAACTTCTTAGTTTAATTTATTAGTTAGTTAAAACAAACCCATTTATTTCTTAGGCTAGATAATAAAAAAACAGTCATTACTAGTACTTTTAGTCCTTTGGGTTTGACAATCCGGTCTTGCTAAAACTATACTACTGTTTGATAGGTACACTTGCCTACATCGTGATAATAGTTCGTCTCAAGAAAGTTTAATTATAAATTTATAAAACTTATCACAGAAAATCACGATCAAGTTTTTGGCGCCGTTGTCGGGGACTAAAACATTAGGAACACTCAATTTTTATTACTTTAGCCATTTATTTTTCTTGCAATTTAATTTTATTTTTATTTACTAACTTTCTTTTTCTTTCTTCTGGCAGGTTTTTATAGTTTATGACTAGAAGAAACCCGTCAGGACCACTGCTTTTTGACAAAGAGATCGATCGCATAGCTCGTAGAAACTGACGAGAAATAAGGCGAAGCTTAAGATACACAGAGGAAAAGTAAGAAGACGATATCTCAACTACAACCAAGGAGATGCCTGAAAATTAAGACAATTAGCTACCTCCAGCAATACCCGCTGAATTAGCAAATCAGAATCCTGCTCCTCGTACTATGTATGACTAGGCTAAACCTAATTTAACAGGAACTGAGTCAAGTATAGTTAGGCCTGCTATTGCTACAAATAATTTTGAACTGAAACCTAACACGATTCAAATGATACAGTAGTTTGTTCAGTTTGATGGTTTGCAGGATGAGAATCCCAACACTCACTTTGTCAGTTTTCTGGAATTTTGCGACACTTTCAAAATTAATGGCATTTCTGATGATGCCATTCGCCTTCAGTTATTCCCTTTTTCACTGAGGAACAGAGCTAAACAGTGGTTGAACTCATTACCACGAGGGTCCATCACTACTTGGGAACAGATGACCGAAAAATTTTTATTAAAATATTTTCTACCGACTAAAACGGCTAAGTTACGTAATGATATCTCTTCTTTTGTGTAGATGGATTTAGAAACACTTTACGATGCATGGGAGAGATACAAGGACCTATTGCGAAGGTGACCTCACCATAGGTTACCTCTATGGTTGTAAGTTCAAATGTTCTACAATGGTGTGAATCCCTCGACAAGACAGATGATTGACGCAGCCGCTGGTGGAACCATCAACAATAAAAGACCTGAAGAAGCTTACGAATTTATTGAGGAGATGTCACTGAACAACTATTAGTGGCAAGTCATGAGGACTAAGCTGACTAAAACAACAGGCGTTTATAATGTCGATTCAGTTATTATGTTGTCAAATCAGGTAGAACTTCTGAATAAAAAAATTGATGGTTTACTTGGTTCTACGCAGGTACATCCAGTGATGAGGTGTGATTCAAGTGGAGGAGGTGTGCATACAGAATATCAACCATTCAACCCTATAACCGAAGAGGAACAAGTTAACTATATGGGTAACAATAAATTTAGATCTCAAAATAACCAATACAGTAAAACTTATAATGCAGGTTGGAAGAACCACCCAAATTTCTCTTAGGGTGGTCAAGGGAATCAAAGGTCACACAATCCTCAAGGTTTCCAACAACCACCTTATCAACAAGAGAAGAAACCAAACCTTGAGGAGATGCTATCCAAATTCATCTCGGTGTAAAAAACCCGTTTCCAGAATACCGAGACAGTACTTAAAAATCAACAAGCATCAATCCAAGGACTCGAAACTCAGATAGGCCAGCTGTCCAAACTAATTTTTGAACGACCACAAGGTAGTTTACCTAGTAACACCAAACCAAAAGAGCATGTGAAAGCAGTTATACTAAGGAGTGGGAAAGTGTTAGCTGAATCTGAAAAGAAGCTAACACAAGAAGTCGTGATAAGCGAAAGGGAGGAGGAAAAACCCAAAAATAGTGACGAACCAGTGCCGAAGGAATATAAACCACCAGTTCCATACCCAGCAAAGTTGAAAAAGGACCGCATGGATGCACAATTCGGTAAGTTTCTTGAACTTTTTAAACAATTACACATCAACTTACCTTTGCTACATACGCAAAATTTTTGAAGGAGCTCCTAACAAATAAAAGGAAGTTTGAAGACTTATCTACAGTCGAACTCAACGAGGAGTGCTCAGCCATACTCCAAAATAAACTGCCAACCAAATTAAAAGATCCAAGCAGTTTTACAATCCCTTGCTTAATTAGTAGTTTGAATGTTGAAAAAGCACTAGCCGATTTAGGTACTAGCATTAATTTGATGCCATATAAAATGTTCAAACAACTTGGTCTTGGGGAACCCAAACCCACTAGGATGAGTATTCAACTAGACGATAAATTTGTTAAATATCCTAGGGTTATTATAGTAGACGTACTTGTGAAAGTAGATAAATTCATATTCCCTGTTGACTTTGTTGTGCTTGACATGGATGAAGACGTGGAAGTACCTTTAATTTTAAGGCGTCCACTTTTAGCCACTTCTAGGGCTGTAATCGATGTGGGTGACGGTAAATTGGTACTTAGAGTAGGTGACGAGGAGATTATCTTTAAAATTTATGATGCTATGAGATTTTCTAGGGAATAGGATGATTCGTGTTATTTTATTAACTCTATTGATCATGCTACTCAGGACTCTTTTCAGGAAATTATACGAAAGGACACGACAGAACTGTATCTAGCTCAAGGAGAGGAGGTAGATGATGAACCTAATGAACATTCCTCAAGACAAGTAGAGTATGAGGGTATTAAGATGAACAATGAACTTAAGCAAAAACCTTATATTGAAGAACCTCCCAAACTGGAACTTAAACAATTGCCAAATCACTTGGAATATGCATATCTAGGAAATAATTCTACATTACCAGTGATTATTGCTTCTAACCTGCAACCCAAGGGAAAAGAGAAATTACTCCAAGTATTAAGAGAACATAAAAAGGCCATAGCTTGGAAAATTTCTGACATTAAAGGGATCAGCCCCTCTTTTTGCACCCATAAAATTTTAATGGAAGATGAATATAAGCCATATGTGTAAGCTCAAAGACGACTGAACCCCAATATGAAAGAAGTGGTTAAAGCTGAGGTAATTAAACTTCTAGATGCTGGAATTATTTATCCTATTTCTGACAGTTCTTGGGTAAGTCCAGTACAGGTTGTTCCTAAGAAAGGAGGCATGACGGTCGTGACCAATGAGAAGAATAAATTAATCCCCAAAAGGACAGTCACAGGTTGGAGAGTTTGTATTGACTACAGGAAGCTGAATGATGCCACAAGGAAGGATCACTTTCCATTGCCATTCATTAACCAAATGTTGGAATGATTATTCGGGCACATGTACTACTGCTTTTAGACGGACTCTCTGGCTACTTCTAAATTCCAATAGCTCCTGAAGATCAAGAAAAGAAGACATTCACATACCCATTTGGTATGTTCGCTTATCGTAGAATGCCTTTTGGATTATGTAATGCTCTCGCCACTTTTCAGCGCTGTATGATGGCCATCTTTGACGAACTCGTGAAAGACATCATGGAGGTATTTATGGATGATTTCTCGGTATTCGGTAACTCTTTCCATCTTTGCCTCAAAAATTTAAAACGAGTTTTAATAAGATGTGAGGAAACTAACCTTGTGCTTAACTGGGAGAAATGTCACTTCATGGTTCAAGAAGGTATTGTATTAGGGCATAAAATTTCTAGTAAAGGGATTGAAGTGGAAAAATCTAAAATTGAAACAATTGAAAAATTACCCCCTCCTAGTTCGGTCAAGGCTATTAGAAGTTTTTTAGGACATGCTGGTTTTTGTAGAAGATTTATTAAGGATTTCTCTAAAATAGCTAAACCGTTGACTAAATTGCTAAAAAAAGATACACCCTTTAATTTCGATTAGGAATGTTTAGAAGCATTTAATATTTTGAAGGATAAATTGATTAATGCTCCAATCATAATTGCACCTGATTGGAATTTACCTTTTGAATTAATGTGTGATGCGAGTGATTTTACAGTAGGTGCAGTTTTGGGACAGTGAAGAGACAAGCATTTCCAACCTATCTATTATGCTAGCAAAACTTTGACAGCTACACAAGAGAATTATACTACTACGGAAAAAGAATTACTAGCTGTGGTTTTTGCATTTGATAAATTTCGATCATATCTCATATTGTCTAAAGTTGTTGTTTACACTGACCATTCCGCATTTTGCTACCTTTTAACTAAAACTGACGCAAAACCTCGACTCATTCGATGGATTCTCCTATTGTAAGAATTTGACTTGAAAATTCAGGATAACAAAGGAGCTGAAAATCTCGCGGCTGATCGTTTTTCCAGGCTTGAGAATTTAAATACCAAAGAACTAGATGAAGTTGAAATTAATGATTTGTTTCCTGAAGAACAATTTTTTGCTATATCTGATTCTGAGGCACCTTGGTTTGCAGACATCGCAAATTTTTTAGCCGCTAACATTATCCCAAAAGGGTTAACACACCAGCAAAAGAAGTGATTCTTTAATGATGTAAAAAATTACTTTTGGGACGACCCTTTTTTTTTCGTATATGTACAGATCAAGTCATTAGAAGATGCGTTACAAGGTCAGAAACATCAAACATATTGGAACATTGCCACTCAGAGCCAACTAGAGGACACTATAGTGGAACTAAGACCGCACATAAAATACTTGAATCAGGTTTTTATTGGCCCTCGTTATTCAAAGACGCTAACAGGTACGTTACTTCATGTGACAAATGTCAACGGGCAGGTAACATATCTAAACGTGATGAAATGCCTCAAAATTATATGCTTTCATGTGAAATATTTGACATTTCGGGTATCGATTTTATGGGTCCATTCTCCAGTTCATTTGGGAATACATACATCTTAGTAGCAGTTGATTATATGTCCAAATGGGTGGAAGCTCAAGCTTTACCTACTAATGATGTTAGAGTAGTAGTACGTTTCCTTAAGAAATTCTTCTCGAGATTCGAAACACCTAGAGTAATTATCAGTGGCAGAGGAACTCATTTTTGCAACGCCCAATTTGAAAAAACCCTTAAGAAATACGGAGTTCATCACAGAACAGCCACCCTAGACCATCCTCAAACTAGTGGACAAGTTGAAGTGGCAAACCGAGAAATCAAATGAATTCTAGAAAAGACAGTAGAATCAAACAGAAAAGCTTGGGCGATGAAAGTAGATGATGCTTTATGGGCTTATAGAACCGCTTTTAAGACCCCCATAGGAACATCACCATACAGACTTGTTTATGGAAAAATTTGTCATCTACCATTTGAACTAGAGCATAGAGCTTTTTGGGCTATTAAATTTCTGAGCCTTGATCCCGAACTTGCAGGAAAAAACAGTTGATGCAGCTGAACGAGCTAGATGAGTGGCGAACTAATGCATATGAAAACTCACGCCTATATAAGGAAGCAACAAAGCGGCGTCATGACGCTCGTTTAAAGTAACAAAAATAATTTGAAATTGGAGATCTTGTCCTACTATACAACCCGAGACTCAAATTGTTTCCTGGGAAACTTAAATCACGATGGTCAGGACCTTTCGTAGTTCAAACTTTTTTTCCATATGGCACAGTAGAAGAAAGTCACCCATCACAAAGAACTTTCAAGGTAAACCGTCATCGTCTCAAACTTTATAATGGAAAGAATTTTAAAGACGATGGAGAGGAGCTACAACTCCACGAACCATCCTAAATACACCAACAAGGGAAAGTTGAGCTGAGACTATAAACAAGCGCTTCTCGGGAGGCAACCCGAGTACTAACAGTCTTTACTTATTCAAATTTTATTTAAATTCCAAAATTTTTAATATTTAGATCATTAACTGAATCTTTGAACACAGGTCTACAAAATCAACACGACCATCCACACGGGCGTGGCTTAGGCTGTGCCCGTAACACGAGAATAAACACGGCCGTGCGATACGGCCGTGTGAAAACAGAGTAAAAATTTTCCCAAAACACGGGATACAATAAATTCCCACGGCCGTGTGAGCAGGCTGTGGGTGAACCTGTCCAAATGACACGGGTGTATGACACGCCCGTGCTTATCGCCTGTGGTCAACACTGTCAAAACAACAAGGGCGTGCGTATAGGTACACGGGCGTGGGAGAAGCGAGCCACATCGCACACGGTTGTACGTTACGATCATGAAGCCAAACGGTCAAGACACACGGGCGTGTCTTAAAGCTGTGTGACGAACTCCCAATTCACGACAAACACGGGTTGGACACGAACCACACGGGCGTGTGAGACGACCGTGTCACTCACAAAATTAGATTATTTCCCTTATTTTTTATTTCTATTCTTAGTTACTTTTAATTGACTTACATTTTCTTTAAATGCGACTTATCTTTATGATTATTATTAGATTATTTCTTCCTCAAAATCAGGCCTTACCTCCAGCTCTATTGTCAATTCTCGCTTTCGCCAAACTAAAGAATTCATTCATTCAAACACTCAGGAAGTTTCACTTCTCTCCCTATCTTATGATTTTATATTTTTCTATATATCTTTCTTTGTACATTGAGGGAAATGTACATACTAAGTGTGGGGGGGTAATCATTTTATTATTTGAAAAATCCCTGAATATTGTCGTGTTCTCTTGTAAATTTCTCATATCATGTTTAGGATGAATTTTGATTGACTTATGAGTTTTATTGATATATCTTGAATTAAAACATAGGCATTCGTGCATTGATTATTTAAACTTTAAAACATTAGAAAATCAAGCAGGATAAGTTGATTTTTAAGAATTTAAAATTTTAGGTTGTTTCCCCAAGTTTAGATATTATCTTGAATTGAATCCCACAGGTTTAAACATCAAAAAGCCATAATTTTTGTGAGATTTTTGAGCCTTTTGAGCATCTATTAATTCTTTCATGCTCACTTTTATTATTGCTTTGAGTGTGTCAATATTGAATTGTTATTCTAGAACTTGCTTGATTATGCATGTCAAGACCACACTATAACAAGCCTACATTAACTCACTCATGCCATTAAAAGCCTACATCCACGATTAACCCTTAGTAAACCCCTTTGAGCCTAATAAGTCATTCCCTGTATAACCCTCAATATTAACCCTTAACCCATTATTGTTGAAATCCCCTTAAATTAATTTGATCCTCATTTTTGTCGAGATTTGAGTTGAACAAATTGCTTAGCTATGTCTTGCTCTTAATAGTTAGTCTATGTTATTTGACTTGTTCTTAATTAAAAAAAAACATGTATACATATTAGTAGTTATCTTTTGTTTGTAAGCTTCATTATTCAAATCCCATAGTCAGAGAAGAAGCTATGTTGTACGCAAGTGATGATTAAATATTTTTCTAGTTAAGTAGTTTTTCAAGTCAATCTCAATTCTAACATTTTCTTTCAACTTATGACCACACCCCCTAACCAAGCCTCGTTACAACCCTCTAAAGACCTTTTGATTCATGTATCATCTCAATTTATAGTGGCGGAGATTTGATTTTCATGCAATCCTATGGTAATAACTTTTCATATTGACTGATGAGTGCTAATTTCATTGTCCTTAAACACTTCGAGTGATTTGAGTGAATCCTTCAGTGAGGATGTTAAACTCTGTGCAATTTTGAATCAATGATAACTACTTAGATGAAGGGAGGTGCCTAAGTTTTTCATGATTAAATATTCAACTTGGAATGTTTGAAGCTTTAATGTTCTTTTAGTTAAATTCTCAATGTATAATTACTTATGAGATAGTTTGAGATATTATTGATAGGAGTTATAAGTTGAGAAAAAGGAATTTTTAATTATGATTTGAGGGTTTGGCTTGAGGACAAGCAAATGCTTAAATGTGGGGGTATTTGATAAATAGTAATTTATACATATTTTTACCTCATGCTTAACGCATTTTTATGAATGATTTTTCCTTAGAATTGGTGAATTCGATGCTCCTAATGCCTTAATTTCATGTTTTATACTTAGGTAAGCATAGGAGAGCGAAAGGAACGAGAAACGGGCCAAAAACAGAGGAAATGGGCCAAAGAAAGAAATCAAAACGGCCTAGACCTCCTCACACAACCGTGTCAATTTGGCAGAATTGGAGCATGACTCACACAGGTAGAACACATACCCGTGCCAATCTAACAGGCTTGAACACAGCCTGAAGTAATCACACACGAGCATGTCCCTGCCGAGCCTAAGTTGAGTCCAATTCAGAAAAGGCCACTTTTTAGGGTACTTAGGCATTCCAAAGTCTATAAATACACCCAAAAGAGGAAGAAAGGGAGACAGAGAATAGGGAGTAAAGAATTACTCCAAGAAAGCCGATTGATCCATCTCAAAAGCTGGATTCACCATCAAGACTGAAGATCTCTCCTCAATTTCCCTTTTCAAGAGTTTTGGGTTTTCTTTATGTTTTGTATTCTTTATTATTCTAAGATGTTTTCTTATTTAGTTATGAATTAAAATCCCTAAATACCTAAGGGGGATGAAACCTAAGACAAATCTTGTTATTAATTTCTGAATCGTATGATAAATATTTGACTTGTTCTTAATTATGTGTTCTTAATTCTTGTTTTGGTATTTCAGGATATCACTTCAAGTTAATGATCTTATTTGGAGGATGAATAGTCCCTGGCTAAGAGTGACTTTGTCATAATTAAGCGGAGTTGATTGCGCCCCCAGAGATAGGGTGACAAGATTTTGCCGGATTAGGGTAAAACCTAATAAGGGAGTCCATAGATCGAGTTAATGCAACCTTAAGGTGTTAATTAGAGAAAAGTCTCAGTTATTCAACCTAGGGATTAGACGTTATTAGTCTTGAATAGGGATAATAACATAACTTAGGGATTTCTACGGAACAAGTTAAATGAATAAATCGTCCGGTTCGAAGCCAGAATAACAAGTAAAAGTCTAGGTGGATTTTTCCTTAGATATTGTCCTAAATCAATCATTTTTCCCAAAAGTAATTTCCCAATTCTATTTTCTACAACTTCTTAGTTTAATTAATTAGTTAGCTAAAACAACCCATTTATTTCTTAGGCTAGATAATAAAAAGACAGTCATTACTAGTACTTTTAGTCCTTTGGGTTCGACAATCCGGTCTTGCTAAAACTATACTACTGTTCGATAGGTACACTTGCCTACATAGTGATAATAGTTAGTCTCAAGAACGTTTAATTATAAATTTATAAAACTTATCACAGAAAATCACATTCAGTAAGTTTATCTTGTGTGGGTTTTTTTATTGCAGATCGTAGGATTTGAGCTGTCGATTGGATTGCTTTGGGGATCACACTATTCGACAGCTTATTCAGTACCTATTTGGTTATTTTAGTTTGGGTTATAAATGACATGTACTAGGAACTTTTAGGATATTTTGTTTATGATGAGATTGCTTATAACTTTGGTTTAAGTAAGGTTTATGGTTGAGTATATCTATTTGGTATCTTTGGCTTAGGTATGTATATATAAGTGCTTTTGGTCATATGATTTATACCTTGTGAAAGTAGTTCAAGTTATGGTAAAATGGAGGGGTGGCATGTTTGATTTGTTTTTAAGATAATAACTTGTGACTATTAAGTTTCATGCTTTGTTGTGTGATGTTGTGGTCATGTTTATTTGGCTCTTTTGGTATGTTTTGACCACAAGTATATAAGTGGTAAGATTCATGCCTTTGCAAGTTTGGTTTTGATTGTGGTTTAAGGTTATAAAATGCTTGATAGATACATGTTTTGTGTTTTAGGAAATGATGTATGTGATTTGGATCCTAAATGTTTAATCGTGGTACCAATGATGGTACATTGGTTAAGCTCATAGGTTAAATGTTTTGGTATGTTTTAGGTTTGTTAGAATGTGTTTTGAAGGTATGTGAATGGTTGAAATTGGTTTGGCTTGGTACTTATGAAATGAGCATTGTTTTGGCTTGATTTTGAAGTTATTTTAGGTGTACACGGCCTGGAACACGGGCTATCACATGACCGTATGCCACATACGGCCTACTTAAATAGTCGTGTGTCTTGTTGATGTTCAAGTGCAGTTTAGTCTACGGGCACACGACCTAGTGACACTGTCGTGTGAACCCTATTTTTAGTTTTTCCCACATTTGCCTATTTTGTTTCAGATTAGTCTCTAATCAATGTAAATTGAATGTGTTCTATTCTGGTTATGACTGTAGCATTCCGTAACTCGCGTCCGACGACCGGGTCCAGTTATTGGTGTTATACTTACGTGCATGAATAGTGCCCTAATTGGAAAACAAGTCAACATCCTAATTCAAGTGTAACTTGACTTATACTGGGTTCGCCAAACCAACTGGTAAACCCTAGCTCACTAAACCAACTAGCGAACACTCCTTACCATGTCCTTTAGGCGTACCCTACTCACCGAACTTGCTAATAAACTATGCTAAAAGTCTTCTGGTAGACACCAGTTCATCGTACCACTTGTAAACCCCTTGCTTACAAAGTCTAAACTTTCAGGCCCTATCTCGGGATGTTACACGTCTTCTATGAATTCCTTCTCAGCTAGTGCAGCTTTAAGAGTTACCTTCAATTATTTACTAGCTTCCAATTCCATCTTTAAATCATCTAAATCAAAACTCCACAATTCAAAATCATCGCCAACTGCTCCAGAAAAGTCATGAGAGTGGCCAGAATGCTACCCCCTTCCTCCAAGGTCTTGTGTTGTCACTATACTTGCGATTAACACCATTTATGGTTTGATTAACAAATCTTCTCGCAACCAATAATACCTTTTTCAATTTTGAATTTTTCACTGAAAGCCTGATCACCTCACCAACTAAATTATTAAACTCAATAGCAGCTACAGATGTCAATTTTTTCACATATAAAGCTTCTTTAGTCAGTTTTTAATTTTGGAAACATAACCCACTGTTATCTTTTGAAAGTTGTGCCTGTTCCAGTTTTAGTTTTTCACTCATATCTCTTGAGATTCAATCTTTTTTCGTAGCTCATCAACATGTTCTTTAGATATTTCATGTGCAGAAAATGATGGTTTATCATTAGAGAGAGATGTCAACTGTTTCTCCAAAAGACTTACCTTTGCTTGTAATTCCCCATTCTTAAAACACTTGTTTAGTAGTTGTTCTTGTAGGATATAATTATCTTTCGATTTTATCTCAAGCTCAAAACTCTTTTCATTACACTGTGTCATCAATTCCATAATTGTTTATTACATTTCAACAAATGATACATTAGAAACTGAAGCTTCCCCACTCTCAATTATATGTTGCTCTAAAGCTCTCATCTGATTCCTTTTTTTCTTGAATCTCTCTTTCCAAATTTTGGAGCTTGGATTTTGAGCTATTAGGATAATTTGCAGACTGGTCTAACAAAAGTTTCAGGGTATTGGAGCTAAATGCAATCTCTTCAGCAAGAACCTTAACTTGCCCAGCTACAAAGTCCATTTGATTTGATGACATTTCTCCTTGACATTTGGATGCCATCTACTCCTCCTTAAGTGGACTCAATGAGAAACTATTCTTCTGCATTTTGATCCTAAACAATTCATTTCCACTAGAGTCAAGGATCAAACACCTTCCTACTTCAAACATCACCTTAAATCCATTCTCTACAAATGCCCCACACTTAGTATTTTTTTATCAAACTCTGGTACAAATAGGACATCTGAGATCAACTTAGTTCCAACACATGTCTCTATTGTCATTGTGCCTTTTCCCTTCACTTCTAGGTATTCTCCATTTCCTATCCATACTCTTGAATTCAATGACCTGTCAAGGTCTTTAAACAGCTTATCATCACAAGTCATGTGATTGGTGCAACCACTATCAACAAACTAACTTTCACATGGAGTGCTTGATGAAAAGCAAGAGGCAACAAACTATTGTTCCTCTTCTTCTTTTGACTGCAGCATGTGCTCCACCTTACTGTTGATTTCTTATTTCCTTGCAGAACCTCTCAATGTGCCCCATCAAGTTTGTTATACCTAGCTTTATTTGATAATATGTTTTGATATAACAAATTAAAATGTTTTTGAATAAAAGTTAAAGTTGAACAGAATTCGCAAAATGATAAAATCAAGTTAAAATTATTTCAATTGAGTTAAACATTTTCAATCATGTTAAAAGAGTTTTAAAACAAGTTAGCATATAATTTTTGGCCAAGTATTAATAGTTTTCAAAATATCGATACTCATTCTAAAATTGATACCAAATTGACATTCTGTTTTCAATAAATTACAAAAAGTATCAATACCTTTTACTAGGTATTGATAAATTGTCTTCCATATCGTTGTAAACTAACTTTAACAGTCACTGAATCAAGCATTAAATTCTAATAGAATCAATACTTGTAGAAAAAGTATCGGAACCTTTTGTTGGAGGTGAATTTAATGATCTGCTATTTTCATCCCTAACAGCTTTATTCATGTTTCCAACAACCACAATGGTTGGAAATGAATTAAAGGGTATAAATACCATCTTCCAAATGTCTTACAACAACAAGAGAGATCATCAAGCCTAAAGGTCAATCAATACAACCTTAGTACTTAAGTCTTTCATACTTTCATTGTACACACTTGTGAGCTTTCATTGGTATTCTTTAGCTTAAGCGTATTCTTGTTTATTTGTGCTTAATTGACAAACATTCTAATCTAGTAATGATTACTTAGTAGTTTGCTATTTGTATTTACTCTTTGAGAGGGTTTGAGTCTTAAGGTTTGGGTAGAAACCTTAAGGGAGTTGCAATCTTAAAATTTTTGGTAGAAATCTTAAGGGAGATTTTAAGGTTAAACATTGTCTTCAAATGTTATCAAATTAGTGAATTTGGGAAAATCCTTAGTTGTGGAAAGCTAAGGTAGTAGAGTAGGCAATTGGGGCCAAACCACTATAAATTGAAGTGTTCATTGTGTCTATCCTTTTTATTAGCAACCACAAAATTTTAAGAGGTCAATTCACCCGCTCTTGATCATTTCAAGTTGAATTATCGAGCTAATAATTGGCATCAAAGCTGCTCTATAAATATAGTTTAACAACCAAGAGATGATCCTCAAAGAAGCTCAAATAATTAACAATTCATTCTACAACAATGACATCTACTTCCAGGTCAATTTTCTTTGGTGAGTCTCAATCTATCTCAAAACCTCCTTATTCCAATGGTGCTAACTATTCCTATTGGAAGACTAAGATGATGTTGTTAACCCAAGAAAATAATCTTGTCATATGAGACATTATTATGGATGGTCCTTCAATTCCATCCAAACAAGGAGAGCTTTTAGTTCCAAAAAGTTAGAAGGAATGGAATGAGAAAGATAATAGAAGCATTCAACTCAATGGATGGTCCTTCAAATTTGTGCACTAGGTTTGGATTAGTATAGTAGAGTTTCATCTTGTTCAAACACCAAGGAGATATAGGACAAGCTTGAAGTTACCCATGAAGGCACTAGCCAAGTGAAAAAAAATAAAGTTGGAATCCTTACACTCAACTATAAAACTTTTAAGATGATGACCAAAGATGATATTAAGCAAATGCCTGATCGATTTACAATCATTATAAATGGATTGAAGTCTTATGGAAAAATTTATCCAAATGAAGAGGTGGTAAGGAAGATGCTTCGAAGCTTACCTAAATCATGGGAAGCCAACGTGGCCGTAATTGAAGAAGTAAAGAATTTAAAAACTTTGACATTGGATGAGCTCATCGGTTCTTTGCTTACACATGAGATGAGACTCAACGAAGGGGCTGAAAAAGAAAAGGTTATGAAGAAAAAGGTTGGTGTTACTTTAAAATCCATCACAAATGAAAATAATGAATCAAATGAAGAGGTGGATGAAGACGAAGAGATGGAGATGTTTGCTATGAGATTCAAGAGGTTTATGAAATCCAATAAAAGAAGAAGATTCCAAAAGATGGAGGAATTGAAGCTTGAATCTACCAAGGAGAAAGATCTCATTATTTGCTATAAGTGCAAGAAACCGGGACACATCAAGTTTTATTATCCTTAATAGAAGAATAAAGGGTCTAGCAAACAAAAACATAAGGCCAATGTTGCTACTTGGAGTGATGAGGATTCATCTGATGATGAAGATCAAAAAGTAGCCAACTTATATATCTTATGGCCATCAATGATTTTAAGGTAACTTCTAACTCATCTATTTCAAATTCTTATTCTTTTGATGAGTTGCAAGATGCCTATGATGAATTAGGCTTGGAGTTTGAATTAATGGTTTCAAAATATAGGAAAACTATTTCAAAATTAAAAGATGAAAATAATTCTCCAAAGTCAAACATGAACCTAAAAGTAAAATGAATGATATGCAAGCTATTATAAATGATTTTGAGAAAAAAAATTGTGACTTCTATAATTTACCTTCTAAAGTTCATGATGATCATCAAAAGCAAATTAAGTTGCTTAAGAGTGAAAAAGCTCACTTTAATAAGGTTTTTGAAAAAGGGATTGAAAGAGGAGATAATTGAATATAAAACTTTGTTAAAAATAACTTTAACTCCAAGTTTTTAAAAAGGAAAAATTGTTAAAAGTGCATGAGTCCTTAAAGGACTTATAACTACTAAAGCTTTTGGACCCAAAAGAAATTTGGTACCAAAAACAAAATTTTAATTCTATGTTTGTAGGAAAAGCTGTATTGCTTCAAGGAGAACATCACTAATGCAAATTCTATGTAATTGCACCTTAATGTTTACTTAGTATATTAGTTCAGTTGTTCCTTATTTTTAATATGTATCTTTGGACTAACCACTTTCTTTTCCTCTTAAGCTTAATTTGATTATTTTTTATATAAAAAAAAGGGAGAAGAGAAAGGTAAATTTAATGGTTGATTGATTATGAGGTAAATTTAATGGTTGATTGATTATGATTAATTGATTTTTTTGCAAAATTTAGTGATCATGTTTTCAAAGTAAAATGAATGTCAAATTTTATCTTATATCAATTTTTTAAGCCTTAAATTAAAAATGACTTTTATGAAGGGGACAATTTATTCAAAAATAAACTTACCAAATGTTTTGTTATATAAAAAATGGGGAGATTGTTATAGCTAGCTTTATTTAATAATATGTTTTGATATAACAAATTAAAATATTTTTGAATAAAATTTAAAGTTGAACAAAATTAACAAAATGATAAAATCAAGTTAAAATAGTTTCAATTGAGTGAAACATTTTCAATCATGTTAAAAGGGTTTTAAAACAAGTTAGTACGCTCCAACCAAAAAGTATCAATACTTTTCCAAATATTGATACCAAATTGACATTTTGTTTTCAATCAATTATAAAAAGTATTGATACCTTTTCAAAAAAGTAACAATACCTTTTACTAGGTACAGGTAAATTGCCTTTGGTATCATTGTAAACTAACTTTAATAGTCACTGAATCAAGCATTAAATGCTAATAGTATCGATACTTGTAGAAAAAGTATCGATACCTTTTGTTGCAGGTGAATTTAATGATCTAGTATTTTCATCTCAAATGGCTCTATTTATGTTTCCAACAACCACAACGGTTGGAAATGAATTAGATGGTATAAATACCGTCTTTCGAAGGTCCTACAACAAGAAGAAAGATCATCAAGCCTAAAGATCAATCAATATAACCTTAGTGCTTAATTCTTTCATACTTTCCTTGTACACACTTGTGAGCCTTCATTGTTATTCTTTAGCTCAAGTGTATTCTTGTTTATTTGTGCTTAATTGGAAAACATTCTAATCTAGTAAGGATCACTTCTTAGTTTGCTATTTGTATTTACTCTTTGAAAGGGTTTGAGTCTTAAGGTTTGGATAGAAATCTTGAGGAATTGCAATCTTAAGATTTTGGGTAGAAATCTTAAGAGAGATTATAAGGTTAAACCTTGTCCTCAAAAGTTATCAAATTAGTGAAATTGGGAAAATCCTTAGTTGTGGAAAGCTAAGGTAGTGGAGTAGGCAATTGGGGCCAAACCACTATAAATTGAACTGTTCATTGTTTCTATCATTTTCTTAGCAACCATAAATTTTTAAGAGGCCAATTCACCCACTCTTGGTGATTCTGAGTTGAATTATTGAGCTATCAAAGTTGAACCTTCTGCAGTTCACATCTAGCCTTATCCAACACCTGAAATGAGGATGGTTTTGTTTTCCACAATACTTGCATGAAGAATACTTGTTAGAATTTCCAGTACCATTACCTTTTGCAACAGCTTCTGAACCACTACAGCCACCACTCCTCTTCCCATTCCACTCCTAGTCCTTTCCTACTTCACCCTACTGAATCTTAACCTTCAATACTCCTTCTATGCTTCCTTCTTACCTCATTAGCCTCCTCTGCTCTTATGCTTGTAAAGCACTGATCAACTCCATTAGTTTCAACTAAGTTAAGTCATTGGTGTTCTCCAAAGAGGCAATTTTTGCTTCATACTTCTCAGGCACAAAGGATAGTATTTTCTACACCAGTCTAGAATCAGAGAGATCAGTCCCAAGAGCCCTCACCTTGTTAGCAATATCCACTAGCTTGTTATTCTTTAATTAACTCAGACTCCATCTGTAGCCTATTAAATTCTTTGATCAAGTTCAACACCTTCATGCTATTGATCCTCTCATCTCCTTGATACTTAGCCTTGAGGTAATCCCATATCTCATTCGCTTATCCAAAAGCCATAATTCTACTGAATATGGTTGGTGAAATCGAAGCATAAAAGCAAGCCTTTGCCTTTGCCTTCCTAATGGTTCTCTCATTGTGTAGTTTGATCTGGTTCATTGTTAGATTGTTGGGAAGTGGAGTCACCTCATAGTCTTCCTCGAAAACTTCCCAATATCACAAATCTCCATGTATGATTGCATTCTCACAACCCATGCTTAATAGTTCTCTCCATCAAACACAGATGGGGCTAAGACAAACATGTTACTTGATCCCAATTTCATTTTCCTCAGTACGTCACAAGTGTATCTCTCGATTTTTCTCTTAGAACTCTCACATAACTTTTCTCACAGGTCCCTCAAGAAAAGAGCTCTCGATACCATTGTTGGTTTAGCAAAGAACTAACAGAAGCATATAAAATAAGAATGGAAAGGATGATTGAATTCATTAACTAAGCAACCTTTATATACTTGTCCCAAGTAACAAACTCAACCAAATTTTAGTTTCCTACTCCTACTAACAAGCTAACAACACCTAGCTTCCTACTCCTACTAACAAGCTGACAAATCTCCCTAGGACTTAGTCATAACAAAAAACTTTGCAGCCCTTGAAACACTAACATAGATAAAGATTTATTTATCAAAGAGCTGATCAAAATTAACTTCAAATTAGATTGAATTTATGGATGATTGACTTATCCACTTGAAGATGAAGTTATTTAAAGTTTATTTATAGGATGTTGTTTCACATAACAAGTGTGTGCTTTAGAATTTCTTAAGATCAATAATCATATTGTCCTTTGCTTCTACAAACTAAGGATTTTTTTAGTTTCTATTATCAAGAATAAGGGTGGGTTCTTATTTCTCATCCCAAAAACAAGAAAAAGGGAAAAGAAGAGATAAATTGTTACAAGAGAACAAAATAACAAAAGAGGCCCCTATCACTGCCCCTACCTCTACCCACAACATTATTCAAACACAAGGTTTTAGCTCACTTTCATTATTTCAAAACCCCATCCAAAATGACCAAAAAATGTAGCCACTTAAACCTCTCACACACATATCTTTGCAAAACCCTAATAGCACAAAAAAAAAAATTAAGTTGAGGCATAAGAAAGGGATAACTACATTTAACAACCGTTAGCTTTGGAGTTTGCTATATATTAAATATGAGTATATATATGTGAAAAGGGGTGGATTTTAGTTTTGGTATTCATGTTGGAAGAGAGGTTGCTGAACAGCTAGCTTTTGACTAAATGAAATAGAATGGATAGTAGATTGATGTTGTTGAGTTATGGTTTTGTATCCATCTAGCAAGAGAAAGCAGACAAGGACCACTGGAATGAAGATCCATCCGCCATATCACACCATAAATGTTGCTGAATATTCAAGGCAATTTGTAATTAAGCAAAACCAATCGAAATGAACAATCCAAGTTTATTAAAAAAATTATTGAACGTAAACCATGTGGCTTATCTCATGCTGATGTTTCTATATGGACCAAAATTACACCCAAATTTTATCATGAATGATTCTTTTCTTTTCTTTCTTCTTTATTTGTTTTCTGTTTGATTTGCCCAAAAGCATCATATCTATCATTTGTGGTTAAAAACCGAACACTACTGTTTTATTTTATGTTGACAATAGTGAGTACTACTTGATATTTTACCAATTTCATCTCCATCTCCGACCAATTTCCAATGACTTTTATTTGATGTGCCATTTTTATCTCTTTTACTGCTTTCACCCTTTTCACTTCATTTCAGGTATAAATAGCTTTTGACTGAATTAAAAAATTATGGTATATATGTATCTAACTATACTATATATATAGTATTTGACTAAGTTAGTGTCACTCTTAACCAAATCCCAATTCAGTTATGAAATTATCAAAAGTCTATTTATTTTATAAAGAAATAGATATTATTTTAAGGGTATTTATATCTTTTTACATCTATAATTACCATAGGTAAAACATTTGATTGAGTTGGTATCACTTTTAACGGAATCCCAACTCAGTTATGAAATTATAAAAAAATTTATTCATTTTAATACCCATGATGATAATGAAAAGATTTGAACCCAAATTATTATAATTTTTATCAATACAACTTTACCATTTCAACTAAGATAATATTTAACTTTTTTATTATATTATATTATTTTTCATATTATTAAATATATTATAATCAATGTACTCAATGGCTTTACATAATCCAAATGAAAATGTGGAGAAAGTAAAAATAAAAGCAGTCCACTAGGTAAGGCTAGGGCATCAGTCGGCCCCACCTTCTCTCGAACTTATTCCTATATATATTTTATTCTTTGAAAAACCAAATTACTTTTTGCTCTGTATTTGTTTGTTCTTTAATGCCTTTCCAAAAATATTCCTCCCATTGTCTTCCTCAGGGGACCATTTCAAGATTTTCGTGACCATGAAAAAAATATTTTTAAAATATTTTAACAATTTTTATTATGTATTTTTAAAAGATAAAATATTTATTTTAAATACGATGTTATAAAAATATATATATCCAAATAATATTTAAATTTATTAACATTATAATATAGGGAATATAAAAACTTAAATTATGATAAAAGTATTATAAATAATTTATTAATAAATATTATGATATATGTAATACATGAAATACATAAATTTAAAATTCATTAATATCATTATATATAACATATATAAACTTAAATTATAATCACATAATGCCAAATTTAGCTCTTCATGTTTACATTATCAATTTAGCCCTTGAACATTTCAAATAAAGTCTTTGAACTTTTTTAAGAAAAGTCGAATTGTTTTCTAATGTTAACAGAAATGCTAACTAAGACATTAATTTTTTTAAGGATTAAAGGTGTAAAAAGCCCTTAAACTTTTTCAAGATAAGCAAGTAAGCCCCTATTTTTTTCTTCACTCATCGGTAATTGAACTGTCAAAATGCATCAAAAAGATCATTTAACCGTTGATCGTTAAAGTTAATAGTCCCCTTTTTTTCCATTTAAAGCCATAACGTGTTGCAACACGGTGTGACATGTGGTGAAAAATGATAAAAAAATAAAAATCAATAAGAAAAATATTTAAAATTATATAAATTATTAAAAAATTATTAAAAATAGAAAAAATTTATAAAAATCACAAAATTATAAAAACTCTTAAATAATTTATAAAAGTTTGTAATATTTTTTATAGAAATGGTAAAAAAATTATAAAATATATAGTAATATAGAAAAAAATATATTTTTTTATAAAATAGTAAAAATATAAAATAGTAAAAAGTATTATAAAAAATTATAAAATCAAATAGAGGAAAGAGCTATATTAGTGAATGAATTGATAGAAGCTGATGAAGTTTTTTGCACCAGAACTGCTGCGGGAGTTGCTTCTATAGGGAGTATTACATACATACATATATACATACATACATATTCACTATAGATCATTACAAACATATGGAATCATATAATTTTTGGATACACGTACAGTACACATCATTAGAAACATTGAAAAGGAAGCAGCACAAGAAATCAAATGGTGCATATTATGTAGTGACAAAATGCAACAATAGCTACAAGGACGCCCACTTTTTCTAATATTTCTAAAGTTTGGGTAGAAATTAGTTTGATAAATAAAGCCAGCAAGAAAAGATTGAATGTATATAAGAGGAGAAAGGTAAGCAAAATTAAAGAAATATTGAGTTGATTATGATCGGCTTGGGCGTATTAGAGAGAGACAATAATGGAATACGACAATTTTTATAATTTTCTTACAACTTTACAAAATTTTATAATTTTTTCTGTATTTCTATATATTTTATAATTTTTTATGATTTTTATAAAATTTTACAAATTCTTTATATATTTTTTTAAGATTATTATTATTTTTCTAATTTTTAATAACTTTTAAATACTTTTTATATTTTTTATTAAAATTTAATCAAATTTATAACTATTATTTATTTTTTATTATTTTTTGTCACATGTCACATCATGGTGGCTTCAACTGAAAAAAATTAAAGGTAATTAACTTTAATGATCAACCATAAAAATTAACAGTTAAAGGGTCTTCTTGATGCATTTTGGCAGTTCAAGTACCCAATTGAGTGCCAAAAAAATAACAAGGGCTTAATTGTTTTTTTTTTTTTTTTTTGTGAAAAAGTGAGGGCTTTTTACATTCTTAAACAATTTTTAATGATGTTAGCATGGTAAGTTATGTGACAGTACACGTATACATCATACTAACATAAAACCATTTGTCTTATATGACACATTACAAGTAATTTTAAAATTATAAAATATAAAATATAAAAAGTTCATAAAAATTCAAAAAATTAGTATGGAGTACATAGTGATTGCCATGTGAACTGCTATGTTAAAATATTTTAAAATTAGAAAAACAACAAATTGACTTTTTTTAAAGGTTGATCAAATTTAACTCATTTTAAAAAATTGAGGGCCAAATTCAGCTGCTAAAAAAGGGCCAAAATATCAAATGATGTAAAATTTGAGGGTTAAATTTAATATTATACTAAAAATATGATAAATCGTATAATAACATGTAATCAACCCTCTCTACAATAATTCTATTTTTTTGCTAAAATTTTGGATATTATAGAGAAGTGGTTCTTATACACTTACAATATTATTTGAATTTTAGATTATACTTGAATTATTTTTAATCTTTAGATTTGCAACTCTAATATATTAATATTAATTACTAAAATTAATACTTTTAATAAAATTTACAGATGTAATTCCATTTGTTAAAGATGATTTTCTTTTAATAAAATATGATTAATATATTTTTATGTAAAACTTAAATATTTTTATTGAAATAATATCTTAACTAAAATTTATAATTTTTATTTTACTCGCAAATAGAACTAATTTTACTAAAAATTGAGAGAAAGAGCTTTTAAAGAGAATTAGCTTTAAATAGTGTATTTCATAATTTATAATTATTGTTGTTATAAATGAAAAGTTAATTCGGAAGGTGTAAGTAAAACATAAAAAAAAATCGGATCTACAAAAGAATTAATAGAAAATAGTTGTTATAGAGATGATTGGTTATATTTAAATGATTGTTTAAATTTTTCTAAGGTAAGGGAATTTACCAAATTTGTAAAACAGTTTGATTTCAATTAAAATTTCAATAACTTCAATAAAGGGTGCAAAACCGAACTCTACATTGGAAAACATGTTGATTAGATCTAAGTTCGAAAGATTTTAAATTTGATAGGATTTTGATAAAAATATTATCTTTGAAAAAATTGGCCATTAAAAATCTATCTTAATATGATTTATTTTTAAGTTTATGATACATTATTTTCTATTTTATATATTAAATAATTTATACCATATGAAAATTAAATATACTATAGTATAACATAAATATTAAAAAAATATGTTGTGTATTAGAAATTTAATAGAAGAAAAAAAATACATAATAATAGTAAAAGCTATATATTTGTATATAATTATTAAATATTAAATAAAAAATAATATAGACGGGTCTAAATGAATTTGGGCTTATCGTTTATAAATACAAGCCAGCTTGAGCATAAATTTGAGATTTATATTTTGAGTCAGTTCAAATTTGAGCAACTATATATGGTATAAAGCCATACATCGCCCAACCTAATTCAATTCATGAACACTTGTAATGCACACATCTCTAATTACTGATTTAGGTTTAGATATATTTTGATTTTGTACATTGTAATAATTGAATCTATTGATAATTATGATGATTAAATTTATTATAATTACAATTCTAATTATAGTGTAATTGTGTAATATAACTTCTTTGAAGAAAATTTCTTTAAAGAATCAAATTGATACTATCTTTTATCATTAATCTTATTGATAGGTGGATTTAATTATTAATATTAAATAAGTAATAAATGATAAATGATAAATAATAAATAATAAATAAAAGTAAGTATTTTGATTGAATCTAAGAAATTAAGAGTTTAGATTTCATCACATTGTTATGATCAAGGGAATTCCACAAATAGTCATATGGATCAACAATCAAGGAGAAACTTACGCCAAAGGGTGTCTTCTAAAATATATATTAATTGTGTGATGGGAGCCACATCAACAGAGGTCTAACCGTTAGCACAAAATATTGCACGAAGAGAGATCTATATGAAGAATTACTTAGAGGAGTTAGCTATGCTTATTTTGAGTAGTTACCTGCTATCAATTCTCACCTCCTTCCTTTTCCATTTTCTCTCATCTTTTTTGTTTTTTTTTGGTTTTGCACTTACTTCTTTACTGCAATTTACTTGTATCCAAAGAATTATAATATTACTCAAATATTTTCCAGAATCTATTATTATTCCATTGAGGTTATTATTGAGATTACATCATTGGTGCTTTCATTTATTCTCTGCAAAGATGGAAGAGTATCAGACTCGTTTCCATGTTGTGGATGAGAATATTAAAGCGGTTCAAGAATCTCATTCTTTGCTCCGTCTAGATATAGATAGCTTAACCTCTCCAGTTGATGATCATAAGAAGATTCTTCAAGAAGTTTTGGCTCATTTATCTTACTTGCTTGCCCAAAAATAACAAATGGTACCTGTTGACTCCACGGTGGGCGCCTTTTATAATTTGAGCCCTTTTGGGCAGCATAAACCTACACCAGCGCAAATGGCTAGTTTTGCAAGCACCAATCCAGATCGATCGATTTCGCAAGCAGACATGTACTTTGAATTTTATAAAATCAAAGAAGAAGATAGATTGACAATTTCTTCTTTCTACCTTGACAATGTTTTTGTTGATTGGTATGATTGGATATATCACAATCGACAACTCACTAACTGATCTTCCTTCATAATGACCATTGTCAAATGCTTTCAATCGTGAGACTATGAGCCTGAAGGGCTACTTGCTAAGCTTCAACAACAATCCACATTTAGTGACTATCATTCTTGTTTTGAGGCCATTACCAATCATGCTATGTACTTGCCTCCCCAATTTTCGATGCATTGTTTTATTTTTGGCCTTCATTCATATATCAAACATTCTATTTTGGTTCAAATGCCCACCACGTTAGAGGATGCTATACGCTTATCCCAATTGCATGAACAACATATAACTTTGGAAAAAAAGGGTATATTAAACCTAGTCTGGATAATTCTAAACCCCTATTACCTTCTCCCAAAATTAGGTCATCGAGTTTCCTTTTTGTCTCAAGAAACTCTCCTAACAAAGTCATTCTTCCTAATGGAAACAAAGTTCCCTTTTGAAGATTGAATCAAGCAGATGCGACTCAATGTCATTCCCTATAACACCCCTACTCGACTCGCTCATCGAATTTAGGTATAAAGTCTCACAACTGAACCAGGTTCATGTACAAGATTAGAACTCATAGTTTTTAAGTTAAATTGTATTACCTATTTATAAAAACTTACAATAGAGATAAAAATTTTAAATAAAAGTTTACTGTCTCAACTCCAGACTCTAAGGGAACTACATAAATACAATATATTCGTTCCCATGGTGAAGTATCTAAAGGTACCCCCTTCCTATGTGCAAAACTAAAAGAAACCACATAAGGATAAAACACATTAAGGAAGATGGTAGTATTTGATGAAATAGTAGATATAGTCAAAGATCACATATGAGGAAAAACCCCCGGGGATTTGTTTAGCCAAGACTATTATAGCTAAAGAGCTCTTTGTGAAACAAATGAAAGGGCACAAGAATACGAAACATGACTCATCTACTTCACTAGGGCAAGTGGGAGCCTATTGGATCTAGTGCCCTAAGTTTAGTATTTTCGTCGAGATACACTTATAATTTTTTTTGAATAGATTGGTTAATAAAAAAAAAATCATTGATTACATTAATATACTTTGTATAATTTTCTTCACATGGTTTTTGCACGTAAAGTAAAATGGAAACAAATGTTGCTCATAGGTTGTCTAAATGCTTAACTAATACTAAGCGGTATTATGTGGTTGGATCGTAGCACGGAAAGACAACTTGTATTAGTAGATGAACCTAAATATGTCCTTAGCCTAATCAAAAATGAGAAAACCAATTGAAAGAATAATATGTCGTTTATCAAGTCCAATTAAGAATATGTCTTGTCTTGGGCATCGGAGCGGATGACTCGCAGAAGATAGAGACATAGATGTGACTGACTGGACTAATAGTACATCGAACAGGACCCAAGCAGAACATATCCTGAATCCATTTATGGATGTATTCACTTGTGAAATTCATAGTGTTGCATACCTAAATCTTGAGTGGGTGGCAGACTATGTATATGTGACTTGTACAATTTGATATAAGTAAAAGCCTGAGTTCAAATAGATACGGAACTGAAAGCTGATGTGTTGGGTGTACGACTTCTGTAATATTTAGCGTTATTCACAACAGTGGAATTTATATCCCAAAAACATGGGTAAATGATATCCTCTCATTGGTATTACATGGTTGATGAAAAGTAAACGTGGCCACGGGTTGTCTATCTTTGTGATGGATGACTTGATCACTAACTAATATTGATTGACTTTTCATGAATGAAGCTCTAATGGTTACCTTGAGATAAAATAGGATGATATTGGGAGAATGAGTATTATCTCAAAGAAATCAATGATATCCTATGAGGGTAACACACTAATGACAACGTCATTGGACGAGGACTAAGTAGTTACTTTCGTAATGGTATGTCGTTGGGAGAGCTCAGTCACAATACTATAGTGGAATGACTTCGTGACTAAATGAGTTTATAATTAATAGGCGAAAAGCTGAAACTTAATTATAAATCATTTGAGCCTCAACTTCATATGTCCATTCAGTTCCTCCGCTAGGTCGTTGAAACTAGAAATGAATTGCGTGTTTGAATAAAAATGAATAGAATGAATAGAAAAAAAATAAATGAGAAACGTTCAAGAATGATTATGGTTTTCTTTGAAATGGAGAAATGGAATCATTTGTAAATAAATGTAGGTTTCTAAAAATGGAAATGGAAATTTGCAATCCTGTACAGGATTACTTAAAAAATGATGGAAGAATGAGTTTATATTTTTGGATTGTTTTGAAGCCTGAAAATGAAAATAAATCATTCGGTCATAGTGAACATGTTGAGTTGTGACATATTGAACAAAGTTTCTCTAACCTTTACCGGGGGTAATGTCATCAAAATTTTACTAGAGTAAAATTGGGATGAGAAATTTGTTTAATATGTAAATATTAAATTTTAATTTAGGAAATATGAAAACTGAATCGGGTTGGATCACATTAAAGAATACTGGGTCAAAAGGCCTAAGAAGTACCCAAAATTAGACCCGATGTGAGAGAGGCCCAAAATCTCTCATAGAAGGAGGTGGGATGACAAAACCCTAGTATCATTAACTAGGGTTGTCGTCCCCTATATCCTAGTTAAACTAGGATATCGTTTTCTAGTAGAAATAAACTTTTACAACTCTACAAGGGTTGTACCTTCTCTTCTTATAAATAGATAGCACCGGTAGAGCTATACACACAACTTTTGAGAAATTTTTATTTTATCGAAAAATAGAGGGAATTTATTCTCAGCATATAAACATATTTTTCAAAATAACAATTTTACCGATTTCTATTAAAGAAGAGAGCATTTTCGTTTTCACCCCAAAATGAGAGAAAAATTTTTCTAGTTTTGTGTTTCAATTCAATTGGTTTGAGCCCACACTTGAAGCAGTTCGTGGTATGAGAACACTAGAGAAGATCGTTTGGTTGAAAGTCGTAAAACATTAAGGATCCGCTTATCCGAAAACACTAGTATGATTTCAGCCTAAGGTGTATTGTTATATATATCGCAAATTGAGTCGGTTTTCAAAATTTTAATTTTTCACTGTGCAAGAAAACCGTTTTCAAACTGGATTTTTTCCAATAAACTTCACATAAGAATCTGTAGCTGTTGCTTTTGTGAATGATATCATTCATCTCTATGAAGTCTCAAAGGAAATTGTCACTAACTGTAATGCTTGATTTTGGAGTTCTTTTTGGCGTGAAATTTATCGGTTATAGGGCACCACTTTGGCCATGAGCACCTCATACCATCCCCAAACCGATGGACAAACCGAGGCCCTCAACAAGTATTTGGAAATATATTTGTGTTGTTATGTGGTTGATTATCCCAACACTTGGATGAAAATGCTACCATGAGCGAAATATTGGTATAATACCTCTTACCAAACTTCTGCTTAAATGACTCCTTTTGATATTTTATATGGTCATCTTCCACCAACAATCATCAATTATGCCCATAGCTTGACAGGGAATTCTTTAGTTGCAAATTAGATGCTTAATTGTGACTAGGTGTTATTGTCGCTTAAGCATAATCTACTAAAATATCAAAAACAGATGAAATTATTAGCAAATTGACATTGACATGAAATTCTCTTTTCTGAAGGGGATTGGGTCTATGTCAAACTTCAACCTTGTTGCCAAAACTTGGTTCGTTTACAATGACATCATCAATTGCGCAAACGATATTTTGGGCCTTACAAAGTCCTTAAACGTATCGGTGATATGGCCTATAAGCTCGAGCTTCTAGATTTTGCCAACATTCATCATGTTTTCATGTCTCGTTTCTTCACATACTAATCAACAAATTGCCCCATTGAGTTTGGTTGATTCTATTTCTACCTTGACATTACATCCTCTTGCATTAATTGATAAACATTTCATTTCCGATTTGGTCTCTTGGTGGAGCAATGGTTGACTTATTGGAATGGTTTTTCTGTTGTTAAGGCTACATGGAATGAGAAGGATAAACTTTTAAAGATATTCCCTGACTGGAACCTTGCGGAAAAAGTTCTTTCCAACCGGGAGGGTACTGTTATGACCAATTCTAGGAATTCCACAAGTAGTCATATATATCAACAACAACCAAGGAGAAGCTTACGCCAAAGGGTGCCTTCTAAAAGATAGGTTGATTGTTTGATAGGAGCCATATCAACAGAGGTCTAACCATTAGCACGAGATATTGCACAGAGAGAGATCTATATGAAGAATTATGTAGATGAGTTAATTATGCTTATTTTGAGTTGTTATTTGTTATTAATTCTCACCTCCTCCTTTTTCCATTTTCTCTCATCTTTTTTCTGGTTATGCACTTACTTCCTTGTTGCAATTTACTCGTATCCAAAGAATTACAGTATTAATCAAAATTTCTCTAGAATCTATTGTTATTCTATTGAGGTTATTGTTAAGATTACATCACATGTATAAAAAATAAGAAAAAAAATCAATTCAATTTTACTGATTTATCAAAATTTTTATATTTTATAATTGCTTAAATGTGTATTAATTATTAAGATTTTGTTTACCCTTGAATTTCGAAAGTGCTTTTCAAGTCCAAAGCAATGGTAAATAGATAGTTATTCAAACCAAATCAACTTTTCAATCCAAACCAAAAAGGCTAAAAATTTTAGGTTTTGACTTCTCTATAGCCAGTTTGGATGGTAAATTAAATATTTATTCTTCATTTATATTAATTATAAAAGATAAATATGATTTATATATACAAATTGAACTTTACTAATAATTTATATTATTTAGGCATAATGTCAAAATTATCCCTCAATGTTTACATCATTTATCAATTAGACCCTTATTATCTTTTGAGCTAAATGTGGCTACAACCTTTTAAAAAGAGTCAAAATACTTTTAATGAAAATACTGCTAAAACATTAATTTTTAAATGATGTTATTGTGGCAACCCGTGTGGCAATCTATGTGTATTCATGTTTACATGACAATATTTGTCTTATATGTTATGACAACAAATAATTTTAAAATTATAAAAATACTCAAAGAAATACAAATTTAAAAAAAAAAAGGTTTTTAAAAATTAACATGAACTACACGTGGATTGCCAAGCCAGTTACCATGTTTAAAAATGAATGATTCAGTCAATATTTTCATTAAAAATAATCAATTATTCGACTCTTTTTTAAAGGATAATGATGAAATTCGACTTTTTTTAAAAGGTTGAGGGCCAAATTTAGATAAAAATATAATAAAAAACTAAACTAACAGAAAGTATAAACGTGTAATGCTAAATTTGACATTCTATCTTGTTTTCCTTTTTCTTTTTTTTTTAAATTATAATATTTATATCAAGAAATACCTCGAAATTTAGTTCTAATAAATAATAGAAACTTCCCTAAAAAATAAATAAATAATAGAAACTCATAAGATCAATAGGTCATTTTCAAATATCTTAATGTTTGAGAATGTTGTTGGGCAAAGATAGGGACTTTGCACATTTTCTTTTTATTTTGATGGGGCATTCCTATGTAACGTTCACGCAAATTTCTAATAGATGTGTTGCAAGAATAATTTATAAGTTGGCCGACGCATCCAAATTATTAACACATTATTTCAACTAACTCTTTACCTTTTCTACAAATCCAACCAAAATTAAAATAATGACTTATATTACCTATTCTTTCATCCAACTTAATCGCTGCTATACAAACCCAACAAAAGGAAATGATGATTCTGTAAATTCATCATGAAAATATATATTATTATTTAACAATAATAAGGACAAGTGGACTATAGAAATTACTAATAGAAAAAAAGCCCATATTAAAATTAACTCATAACCTGATTTAGAATTATTTTAAAACTGCGAATTTTCTTATATCTACGATGACCGAACATTAGTAATTTGGCTAAATTCCAATTGGCACCAGGAAATGGGCTAAGACACTCGTTCCTCTTGGACTTTCAGCTCTATCTTCTCCTATCTAATCTCTTCTTAAACCTCGTATTCCAATCACCTAAATCCGTTTATGGCATTCTGCACACGGAATGAACTGTCACAAACCTCTACAACCTCTTTCTTATATCAATATTATTACATAATAATCAAATTAATATATTTTTCAAAAAAAGAATGAGTGAATCTAAATAGAATCATATTAGTCATTTACAAATATAAACAAACTTAAAAAAAATTTAAAATATCTATTTCGAATTAAATCGATGTTAAATAAACATATATAATAGTTAATAATTGACATGTACGTAGAAAAAGCCAAAAGCATATGTGCAAATTAATAAATTCATTGGTACGGTTACATCAACAATAATATTATTGTTTTGATCTTACTTTAATATTATTAATTACTCTATACATCAACAATTATTTTTTTGTAATTACAAATAAATTTTAATTATAAGATCATTGGTCATTTAGTAATTATCCTTAATTTATAATATTTTCTTAAATATAATTTTTGGCCAAGTAATAATATATTATTAATTATCTAATTTACCCATTTTTATATTCGTTATAAAATTTTTGGGTACAATTTTTGTTACAATTTTGCATACTAAAATCTTCACATAAATCATAAAGACATTATTACACAGTGATAGTAACATACAAATAATTAGTAAATAATTATTACACAATCTTGACAACCATTTCCCATCATTCTTTTAGGTGAAGTGAAGTTCTTAAAAGAAATTGATGAACTGTAAAAAAACAAAATCAAAAGAAAAAAATAAAAAATAAAGAATGAATAGAAGGATTATTTTAGTTATTTACGTTGAATTAATTTAAAGTAAATTATCAAAAAAGCAAACGATTAGTTATAAAATTGAAGATCTTGATACGTCTTTTCAAGCGGTGAAACGATTATCGTGTAAGAATAGAAGAGGAATAATGGAACTTTATAACCGGACCGACTAACTGTTCTCCTCATCATTTTTCCCCCAAAGTAGGAACATTGACAACTGCTAAGATATGCAGGTGACCCAGTAGCATAAAGGAAGATATCTGAATGCCATCAAGCTGGTAGCCTATATATTCCAAATGACAGGATAATATACGATACTAAAGCTGAAATTGTATTAAAAAAATTATCACTCATTTACTGTATATTTTACAAGACCAAAATTGGCATCAAGGGGGTCACTTCAACCCTCCAATAAAGCAAAGCTTTTCGTCAATGGCATAGATCACGGAAAGTAAACAATAATTTAGAAGTGGTATAGTACTAGAAAAATCAATCAAAAACTACGCCTGTTCATCAGCTGCAGTTTTCAAGTAGGGGACCAATAGGGAAAAGGGTAGCTATCAAACCCCATTTCGGAGCTAAGCCAATGAAAAGACAAGGGTTTGGACATAATCTTGGTTGGCATGAACAAGATTGAACATGAAAATTATGGGGGATGCAAAAGGACCACTATCTCCATAAGCTTTCTCCAACATCTGTTTCAGTAAAGATATAAAAAGATCTTGAAGTTCTATATATGTTCTTAAAAGGGTGCATTGCTCCTAGTCATGAAAAATGAAGCTATCTTTGGCCCGCTTCTAACTTAAGCTAACCATATCAATCCCTAGTGGCTAACAATTGAAGCAACCATATGTTTTTTATGGAATTTTCTCTTACAACCATTCTGACTCCATCTGGGTTCAGCCATGCAATACTGATGTTTATATAAACTGTAAAACTAAATCAAATCACAAACAGATTTCTTTTTCTGTTTTAGAAGTAAAATCCAAATGTGAGAGATTTAGCAGTTTGTAGCAAATCTTAAGTCTAAATCTTTTGATTACCATGGAATTTAACGTATTCCAGCTCATATATACCAGAAACAACATGATGTAAACAAGCAAGCAAATCATGGAAACTGACTTATGAACCAGAAGGGATAAACTTAATTATAAAAGGGAGTAATGGGTTTTTGATTCGAGTTTTCATCTAAAGAGTGTGTGATAGGCCCCTCATCAATCATTCAACAAACACTTACAAGACACTTAAAATGCACTCTAATAAACAAGACAATCAATCTGAAACATGTCGATTATGATAGATTAATAGTGGTAACATACATGATAGCCAGAACATACACTTCCATATTGTGAAATATTACAATCTGCCATTTTACTACTATGTACAGAAACTACACTAACAAATATATTAGTCATTTGGCATTCCAAATGCATATGATAAGTAGTAGTCGCAATAACGTACATAAATATATTCAGATTTATATAAACTCTATGCTTGTGCTTTTAATATGCTGGAGACTTCAGCATTAACACGGACATTGCAAAGCATCATGCACAATAGTTAAATTTAATCTATCTTGATTTGATTAGAACGTTATAAGAATTCTTATGAGATACTAGTTTGACACGAAATTAAACCGTGTTACCCTGTAAAAAATAGAATGTCGGTAATAACAATATATCACAAAGAAAGGAAAAATAAAAATAAAAAACACATAGATTTTTACGTGAAAACCCTTTCGGGAAAAAATCACAAGCAGAGGAGAAGAAAATTCATTGTGTCGAATTCGAATGATTACAAGAGGAGTAGACTATGTCTATTTATAGGCTTGTAAAAACATATTCTAGTACGAGTGTAGTAAAATTGAAACACCTTATTCTAATCAATATCAAATAGATGGAGTTTAATAAGGTTTTTTAACCTTATTCTAAAATAAAAGAAAAGAAGTATAGTTCTATATGGATTTTACTTTTATTTTATTTTACCACTATATTTTATTTAAATAAGGATTCGGGTTACTTAATTCTAACAATATCCACCTTGACAAGAATTTTTAATAAACAAGTTCTTCATTGCAAGCTCTTAACGAATAAGTTCTCCGCCTCTTCTATAAAACCCCTTAAGGGTTTAACTTCAATATGAACACCAACCAAGCCTAAGCAATGCTCAAACTTGGTTATAGGAAGTGACTTAAACATCATATCTGCAGGATTTTCATGAGTAGTAATTTTGCTCACAACAATATCACCACGAGCAATATTATCACAAACAAAATGATACCGCACATTATGTGTTTTGTTCTCTCATGAAACATTTGATCTTTTGTAAGGAAGATGGCACTCTGACTGCCACAAAATACTGTATTGATTTGAAGGTCTTCATTGAGTTCACTAAAAAGTCCATTCAATCAAATAGCTTATTTACAAGTCTCAGTAATCACCATGTACTCAGCTTCAGTGGTAGACAAAGCTACTGTAGTTAGCAATTAGCAAAGTGGCTTTCCAACTGATTGCACAACCTTTGATTGTAAAGACAAAACTTGTGAGAGATCTTCTTTTATCAAGGTCTCCAGCAAAATCAGCATCAACATACCCAATGACTCCATCTTAAGTTGTTTCAAACTATAAGCAAATATCAGTAGTATCTCATAAGTATCTTAAAATCCATTAAACTGCTTTCCAATATTCTTTATCGGGATTCACCATATATTTGCTAACTGCACTGACTGCATATGATAAATCTGGACGTGAACAAACCATAGCATATATGAGAGATCCTACTGCACTAGAGTATGGAACATGTGACATGTACTCAATCTCATCATCTGATTGTGGAGACAAAGCCGATGAAAGTCTGAAATGGGCTGCTAAATGAGTACTAACAAGCTTAGCACTCTACATATTGAACCTGCAAAGAACTTTCTCAATGTACCCCTTTCGAAATATTTGAGAATCTCCATACCAAGGTTCTTTTTTGCTGGTCTCAAATCTTTCATCTCAAATTCTTCACTTAGTTGGGCTTTAACCTTTCTTATCTCTCATTTATCTTTCGATGCTATCAACATGTCATCAACTTAAAGGAGTAGATACACAAAAGAACCATCACTGTTTTTCTTAAAGTAAACACAACTGTCAAAGCTATTTCTTTTGAAATCATAAGAAGTCATAAAGGAATCAAACCTCTTGTACCACTATCTTGGTAACTGTTTCAAACCGTAAAGAGACTTTTTCAGCAAGCAAATATAGTCTTCTTTTTCTAAGACTATAAAATCCTCTAGTTGTTGCATATAAATATCCTCCTCTAGTTCTCCATACAAAAATGCAGCTTTTACATCTAACTGCTCAAGCTCCAAATCATGCATGGCTGCAATACCAAGCAAAGCTCAAATCGAACTATGCTTCACAACTAGGGAGAACACATCTGTGAAGTCCACTCCTGGAATTTGACTGTAACCCTTTGCAACAAGCCTTGCTTTATATCTGGATTCTTCAACTCCTAGAGTCCCTTCTTTCTTTTTAAACACTCATTTACAATGAACAACCTTTTTACCTTTAGGAAGTTTCACAAGATCCCATGTTCTGTTTTTGTGGAGTGATCCCATCTCGTCTAGCATAACAAACATCCACTTTTCTGAGTCTTCACAGCTAACGTCCTCAGAATAATTAAATGGCTATTGGTTTGCATCTATATCTTCAGCCACATTTAAAGCATAAGCAACTAAATCAACCTCGGCATACTTCTTTAGGGGTTTAATTTCTCTTCTAGTTCTATTTTTGGCTATAGAGTATTATGGTGAAGAAGCAACTCTATTCCGAATTTTTGTACTGGCTTGAGGAGTCGACTTTGTTGTAAATTCTAGATTAATCTGATGCTCTACTTGCTTTTGATTTTCTTTATTGGAAGAGTCTTTAAGAGATAAGTTAGGTAGCATGGTAGTTTCATAAAAAACAACACATTTTCTAATCATAACTTTTTTATTTTCAGGACACCATAACTTATACCCTTTTACACCAGCTTTATAACCAAGAAAAACACATTTAATGGATCTCAGTTCCAATTTTTCATTATTAACATGAGCATACATAAGACACTCAAAGATCTTTAAATTAGAATAGTCAACAGGATTACCAGACCATACCTCTTGTGGAGTCTTTTTCTCAATGTCGGTTGATCAAAAAACATGCAGTAGAGGCTGTTTCGGCCCAAAGCGACTTCGGTAAGTTAGCATTCGACAACATACATAGAATTTTCTCCATGATCGTTCTGTTCATTCATTCTGTAACGCCATTTTGTTGTGGAATATGACAAACTGTCAAGTGTTTCACAATCCCTTCTGACTTGCATAGTTCATTAAACTTATCAGAACAGAACTCTAAGCCATTGTCTGTGTGGAGGTGTTTTATTTGTTTTCATGTCTATTTTTCAATCGTAGTTTTCCAAGACTTAAATGTGGAAAACACATCGCTTTTATACTTCAAGAAGAAGCCCAAACTTTTCTGAAAAAATCATCAATAAAAGTTAACATATAATTAGCTCCACCTCTCGAAGGCACCCTAGATGGCCCCAACAGATCAGAATGAATATACTCTAATATTCCCTTGGTGTTATGGATTCCTCTGGTGAATCGAACTCTCTTTTACTTCCCCAAAATGCAGTGTTCACAGAACCTTAGTTTGCAAATTCCTTACCCATTAAGAAGTCCTCTTTTGCTCAATTCTAGCATGTCAATCTCACTCATATGCCCAGACGCATATGCCAAAGTTTAGTAATATCATCATCTGAAAAGGAAGAAGAAGCGACAACTGCATCACCAGTAATAATAGAACCCTACAAAACATATAACTTGGCAGTCTTTCTCTGCCCTTTCATCATAACGAGGGAACCTTTGGAAATCTTTAAAACCCCACTTTCAGTTGTGTATCTGTACCCTTTTGAATCAAGAGTACTCAACAAAATTAAATTTCTCTTCAATTCTGGAACACGTTGCAACATCTTAACTTTAATCATTCCAACAACTGCAATTTTACACGAAGCATTATTTTTCATCAAAACAACACCTTTAGACACTGTTTCGTAAGTTGTAAACCAATCTCGATTGGGATTCATGTGGAAGGTGTAGCCTAAATCAAGGATCCACTCCTTACTCACTTTAGAATTGTTGATAAAAGCGGCTAGAAGTTCACCATGGCTATAGTCTTCTACAACATCAGCTTCATCGAATTTTTCTGGTTGTTTTCCCTTTTGATTTGCAGCCTCCCTTTTGATCTTGTTTTACAACTTATAGCACTCAAATTTAATGTGCCCTTTTTTCTTATAGAAGTTACAAGTTTTACCTCAATTTGAAAACTTTGATCTACCTTTAGATTTACCGCGAAGATTTCGTTCATGTGTCTTTCCACGATTATCATCAGCATTTCGATCTTGTCTTCTACGAACAATGAGACTCTCTTCTTGAGAGTTGGGTTTAACCACAAGATACTTCAGCTTATCATACGAGGTCAAAGAATCATAAACCTTATCAACTGTGAGAGACTCGCAGCTATATAAAATCGTGTCTCTAAAGGTTGAATAAAACGGGGGCAACGAACAAAGTAGAATCAGCCCTAAATCTTCCTTATCATACTGAACCTCCATAGCATCCAAGTTTGAGAGAATTTCTTTAAACACTGTTAAGTGTTCGTACACAGACGTACCTTCCTCCAAACGATGAGTATAAAGACGTTGCTTCATATGCAACTTGCTAGTTAAAGTTTTCGACATACATATTTGTTCCAGCCTCTTCCATAATGCAGCGATAGTCTTCTCCTTCATCACATCCTACAAAATTTTGTTAGAAAGATGCAGATGTAATTATGTTAGGCCTTTTGGTCCTTACGCTTCTTCTCTTTATCCGTTAATGTCGAAGGCATCTTATCTACCCCTAGCAAGGCATCCTCTAGATCCATCTGCTCAAGAATTGCTTGTATCTTAATCTGTCACAACGCAAATCTGGTGTTACGATCCAACAGCGAAATTTCATACTTCAAATATGCTATTACCGTGATCAAGATGAACAACCCGAAAGCTCGGATACCAATTTCTAAAAAATAGAATGTCGGTAATGATAATATATCGCAAAGAAAAGAGAAACAAAAATCAAGAACACACAGATTTTTACATGGAAACACTTTAGGAAAAAACCACAGGTAGAGGAGAAGAAAATTCACTATGTCGAATTCGAATGATTACAAGAGGAGTAGACTATGTCTATTTATAGGCTTGTAAAATCATATTCTAATAGGAGTGTAGTAAGATTGAAACACCTTATTCTAATCAATATCAAATAGATAGAGTCTAATAAGGTTTTTTAACATTATTCTAAAATAAAAGGAAAGAAGTGTAGTTCTATACGGATTTTACTTTTATTTTATTTTACCACTGTATTTTATTTAAATAAGGATTCGGGTCACTTAATTCTAACCTACCCTATCCCCTATTTTTAGTATTGTAAAAAAAAGTTAAATTTTATTTAAAGGTTGGTGATCCTAAAAAAGTTTAATGTTATAAGTGAAATTAATAAATTATCATATATTCATATCATATTAATTTTAAAGTATTTTACATTTAAGAAATTTTATCACATCAAAATTTGCCTCAACAGATATAATATTTTATCATTAATCTTATTGATAAGTGGATTTAATTATTAATTATTAACTAAGTCATAAGTGTAATAAATAATAAATAAAAGTAATTAAATTAAGTTTAAAATTAATCAATAAAAAAATTAAAAAAACTAAATTTGATTTTACCAATTTATCGAATTTTTTATATTTTATAATCACTTAAACTAGTATCTATACTATTATTTAAACTTTTGATTGAGTTGGTATCACAAGTCAAGCGGACACCAACTCGGTTAAGGAAATTACAAAATATCATTTCCTATTTAAAATAAGTTATAATATTCGAGAGTACTTTAGCCTTTTTTTAAAAAAAATAATAAAAGAATATACATATTGTGGGATTTGAACCCTTACTAATTGCATTGGTAAAACTTTAAATTTATAACTTAACCAAAGCTTTATGCATATTTTATTACCTTCATCAATTTTATATTTACATTTTTATGCTTACTATATATAAAGATTCTTGGTGTAACCCATAACCAAGTCCCAACTCAGTTATTAATTTACCACCTTGTCCTTATTTTAACGAGGTAATAAATATTAATTTAAAGATATCTTTTTATCTTTTTATATAGAATTTAGAAAAAAAAAAATCATGCTTACAATAGGATTTGAGCCCAAAACACTAAACATACACTCCCCAACTTTGTCATTTCAACAAAAGTAACATTTAGTTTTTATGTGAATTTTTAATAAATATATTACATAATTATTTTCACCCACATTGCGTATGCCGTAATGATAATGTCGTCGATTGAGTTAGTGTCACAAGTTAACTTAATACCAACTCAAGAAATATGGCAATGCTATGATTAACAATCAAAATGCATGTAAACATATAATTATTCAAACCAAACTAGCTTTTGAAATTCGCTTTTCAAGCCAAACCAAAAAGCTAACGATTTTAGCTTTTCAAAAGCCAGTTTGGGTGATAAATTATAAATTTGCCCTTCATTTATATTAACTATAAAAGATAAATGTGATTTATATATCCAAACTGAATTTTACTAATAATTTAAATTATTTAGGCATAACGTCAAATTGAGCTCTCAATATTTACATAATTTGTCAATTCAAACTTTTTTTTTTTAGATAAATGTGGTCATTAAGCTTTCAAAAAGAGCCAAATCTCTTTTTTAACAAAAATGCTAACTAAAATATTAATTTTTTTTACCGATGTTATTGTGGCAATCCATGTGTATTTCATGTTGGCACGACACTATTTGTCTTATATGCTACATCAACATATAATTTAAAATTTACAAAAATGTTCAAAGAAATAAAAAATTCAAAAATAAAAAATTCATAAAAATTTAAAAATATTAACATGAAGTATACGTGGACTGCTATGCAGACTATCATGTTTAAAAATTAATGTTTTAGTTAATATTTTCATTAAAAGGATCAACTATTCAACTCTTTTTTGAAAGAGTGATGGTCAAATTCGACTCTTTTTAAAAGGTAGGGGTCAAATTTAACTAATAAAAAAATAAGGGTCAAATTGACTAAAGATGTAAATATTGAGGGTTAAATTTGGTATTATATTTTTTTAAAATTATAGTATTTATATTAAGAAATACCTTGGAATTAGCTCTAATAAATAATAGAAATTCATAAGATCAATTTTCTAATATCTTAATGTTTGAGAATGTTGTTGGGAAAAGATAGGGACTTAGCACATTTTCTTTTTCTTTCAACGAGGCATTCCTATGTAACGTTCACGCAAATTACTATAAAAATAGATAAAATAATTAATGTGTTGCAAGAAATAATTTATAAGTTGGCCGACACATCGAAATTATTAAAACATTATTTCATCTAACTTATTAGCTTTTCTAGAAAAAAATGATGACTTATATTAGCTATTCGTTCATCTAACTTAATTGCTTCTATACAAATCCAACAAAAAGAAATGATGATCTAATATCTATCCATTTCAAGCAATTGCTATTCATTCTATTTGTGAAAAATATTCTATAAATCCATCGTTATAAAAAAATATTTATTAAAATAAAATAAATATTTTATTATCGTACCATTTGTTGATGCAGTGGACAATAAGGAGGAGAAAAAGGAGGAAGGGTGTGATGGTAATAAGGAGGCCAATTCACCTTAAAAGGTGGAGAGCTGGTAAAGACAACAGGACAAGGAGAAGGTTAGGGAGGAGACTAAGGAGGATAGGTGCTTAAGGGTTGCTAAAGGGCTTAAAAGATCTATTTCTCTTTGTTTGGAAGGGTATTTATAGGAGAGATCCTTTGGTCTACTAGTTTGACGTGGCAGACTATTACAAAGAAGTTGCCATCAGAGAGTACGTGAAGGATGTGCACAGAAAGGCCCATTCTATTATGGTAGTATGAGATTGTTTTGCTCAAGTGAGGTCCAATGGTCTTCAGAGGTGTGTTCACACTTGAGGAGTGTTCACACCTGCAAAGCAGGTGCCTGTCAAGGATGCTTGGCGAGAGGTCCATGTCTTTCAAAAGGAAGTACATGGTCTAGGTCCCCTACTAAGATCAAAGGTCGAACAGAGAGCAAAGATTTGGGATGGTTAACCTCCAAGTAGACCTGATCATGGGCCGGGCCACCTGGTCGGCTAAAAAGTTAGAGGGTTTGGGCAAAAATATAGGCTCGAAAAATAAATTTTGGCAAAAAAATAAGACCCGTTTTCTAAATGGCCTAGGCCTTGAGTAACTTTTTTCCCCGAGCCTGGCCCGAATTTTCAAGAAAAAACATTTTGCTTTTTGTTTTTGTTTGCCACTGTTTTGGTGTCGTTTCGCTATTATATTACTACTGTTTTATTGTTATTATTTGGATATTGTATAACTCTTGTTTTATGGTTAATTTTGCTACTATTTTAGATGTATTTGCTTGCTAAGTTGCATCTATCTTAGTATTATTTAAGTATAAATAGTTTTTTTAATTTATTTTCAATTTGTTGGGGAACATTTATTTTAATGTTTGTAGTGTATCTGATTTATTATATTTTTAATTTTTTATATAAAAATAATAATATAAAAAAAACTAATACAGGCAGGTCGGGTTCGGGCTTTAGCATTTTTATCTGGGCCAGACTTGGGCAAAATTTTAGGCCCATTTTTCTGGTCAGGCCTAGAAAACAGGCCTAAAATTCTATTGAAACCTAACCCGGACCCGGCTCGACCCATGATCATATCTACCTCCAAGGTATTTAGGTGAAAAAGATCGAGTAATGTAAAGTCAAAGAGTTGATTATGGATGTTTCTTAGGTAGCTTGTCATGCTAACACGTGTTTAAGTTTGGATGAGGTATAACAATAATAAAAACAAGAGGGCTACAGAAATCACTAGTCAAAGCTTGGTTGTAGACAAATGTACTAGTAACTAATGGAAAATGAAATCCAATTGGGAAAAATATTAGCAAAAGGAAAATGCATAATGACTTATTTGACTCTCCAACTTCAAAAATAAAAAATAGAATGATTACAAATGAGAGGGTAGGCCTCTATTTACAGTTGAGCTCCCCCAGATCCAACGGTATAGTTTAAATTACATCGACGATCGAGATTAAAGTCTACCTACAAGATGAGAGTCCTAAGGGATACAATCTTATCCCTTAGGATTACAAATATTCATCATGGTAACTCTAGTTTTACTGGAGTGTTTCACTAGGACACCAATGCTTAAAGTAGATGGACTTTTCCATGTGTTCCAACAATCGGGCCAGTTCATGTGGGTTAAATGAGCCCTATTTGATCAATTGACCTCCATGAGCAATTCTGTACACAATGAGCTTCGATCCGCAGCTCGTGACATTCTTCCCTATCTATTCTCGCAACTCCCTTATCGCTTCCTCGGAATGACATTGATCTAACTGTTCTTAAAACTATCTCAATGCCTCGACCGATTCCTAACTATTTTCTCTTCTAGGTAGTTTCTTCCCTCAAAATGTTTGCCTCGTCTTATGCCTCAACTTATGCCTCCACCACTGTCTAACTCAAATTGTATTTTCCTTTGGACATCTTGATCGTAAAAGCCTACCGCTCTTACTTGCCCCCATTGTGACTTGCCTTGGCTAGGATCCCCTTGATTCACACAAAAAGGCTTAGGCATGCACACATTGAACACTATGCTAACCTTGATTATTGCCACTAACTTCGATTTTGTAAACCCCTAACTTACTGGCTTTAGAACTCTGAAAGGGACCCTATGTCTTTGTCAAGTCAATGTAAGTCATAATGAAAAATACTAGAAAAGTGTTTGAGATGTACCTTATTCATAACATTTATTCTATTTAACTGCCCAATTTGTATCACTATTTTTCCCATAAAGTTCAAAGCACAACCCACATCTCACATAAATGGTAGCCCTACTAATAACTCATCATGCGTCATATCAGTTTGTCACCCCTCTAGCATTTCCAAAAGGGGTCTTTTTAGCACTTTGACTTACCAAGCCAATATTCTCACCATAAGGAATATCCTCGGCTAGTGCGATTGTCGACAATATCTTGGTTCACCCCTCATGTATCAATTCACTGGCACTATGCATTATTGTTTTCGGGTATCTAAAGTACATATGCAATCGATAAAAGAAACCAAAAAAGCATTAATCTTGTCAAGAAAATTTAAGCCAAGAAAAAATGCATAATCATCTAAATGAATTACCTCAAAATATTAGTTTCCTTTGTTAGCTCAAAAGATCAAACCAAATTGCCAAGAGGGGGTGAATTGACTTTTAAAAATTTTGTGAAAGCTAAAGAGAAAGGATAGAAAAGTGAACACAAGAATTTAGTGTAACACCCCGAATTTTGGGGCTAGGAGTTTTGACCTTTGTCGTTAAGATCAGTGAGAAGGTTGCACTATTGTGGTTGGTTGTGTGTTTAAGTGACTGAATGGGCCTGCTGGTCTGGTGGTTGAGTGTGTGTTAGCTTGCCTCTAGGTCCCTGGTTCGAGTCATTGTATGTGCTTTTTGGGAGGAATATTTTTGTTTTGTTTTAATTTAGTATAAGTTTGTTTAATTATTTACTTATTTATTTTATTTATCTTATTTTTGGATTTTTGGGGTTATTATTCTTTTTGTTGGTCGTATTTTTTCTTTTGTCCTTTAGATTTCTTTTCTTTTTGGGTTTTCCATTATTTTCTCTAGGAAAACAGTTCGCTTGGGGATTTTGGAGAGTCTCTCTCTCGTTTTTAAGACGGTGTCAGAACATCGTAGATCGTAAATCAGGTGTGGGTTCGTAACTTCTATTGTTTTATTTGTGAATTTTGCTTTGACTTTACGAAAAGTTGACAACGTGCGAGTGGGTGTTCGCAAACCTGCTAATTCCAATGTTGTAGCTGTCATATGCTTAAAATGTGTATGAATCGGTATATTCTTGAACTATCAAGGGCTGGAGAGTGCTTCGTGGCTAAAAGCATGTTTTTCGAGGCTGTTTTAGGGTGGTTTCGTAACCACACGAGTGGCCACACGGGCGTGTGCCGATGCATACAGTTGTGTGCTTTTGGGAATTCGAGTTTCTAGGCTGATCTAGACACCACACAGCCTGGCTACATGGCCGTGTGGTAGATTTGGGGATTTTTTGTCGATTTTCACACGGTCGTGTCCCTTGGGCACACCGGCGTGTGTGTTTGGGAATTAGGGTTTAAGTGGTTTAGTGCTACACAGCCTGGCCACACGGCCATGTGGCTAATTTAATTTAATTTTTAGAATTCTCCAGATTATTTTGCCAATTGGCTCTCATCGGGGATTCCTTTTTCGGAATAAGTAGAATACCAAAGTTAGCTTCAGTCATTATGTATTGAACAGAAGCAAAAGCCTCAGTAACGGTTAGGCGTGTGTTTGGGACACACGACTATGTCTGGTGGGAATACGGGCGTGTAAGACCCTCACACGGCCGTCTCAGCCCTGTACTCAAATTTAGTGCAAATGGACAGAGAGTTAGACGGCCTGTTCCCACAGCCATACCCCTGGTCCACATAGGCGTGTGCCTCTCTTCACATAGGCGTGTGCCTCAACTACACGTCCATGTGTCCCTTTTCATACAGACTTTAGACCTCCCACACAGCCTAAGCATTTTCACATGGCTAGAACACACAGGCATGTGGTTCTAGGACACCTATATTGTTTTTGTGTGCGGTTCTGATTTGATAAAGTGTTTGTGTGCTTCAACCCTTGGCTAAGCCTTAGGAAGGGTAATTAAGACTTTAATTTGGGCTGCAGCTTATATGATATTGGTAGTTGTTGTGTGAGATGTCTGACTCTGAACTCGGTTAGCCGGGTATGTGTGTATATCTGCTTCTATCTAACTGTTTGTGGATGTGTTCATTGTTTCCTGTGATAATGTAAACATACATACACTTGCATAAAGCTAAGTTTTGGGTGGGTTTGTAAAGAGAAGGGAGTCTGATTCTAATCCGATCTGCGGTTTTATCAAGGCCATATTCGTGACGGTGATTTATCGCATCAGATCAGAGTATGTCGCGTCGACTTTGCTTGCATACTATTATCTGATCTGGTAGTATAACTACAATAGGATCAGATAAATGGATTACCGCATTGCAATCAGATAAAGACATACGCTACTTCTCATTGAATATTAATATCTGAGTGGCTTGGTCCACATATATGGTGTGTAGGGTTGGATGGGCCTTCGAGGTCCTACATGGTGTGCTCTAGTTGAATGAGCTTAAATAGCTCTTATGGGGTGTGATCAGGGGACGGAGAGGTGTGTTGGCTGGATGGGTGGATTTTATCACTTGACTGCATTTCATCCGCATCTATCTATGAGTTCTGTCTATAAGATTAGTTTTCTATAATATGTTTGTCTAAACAACATATGTGTAGAGTTTTCTATGTGAACTTGGTGTGCTCTAGTTGTTACGCTCAGTTGGGACGTTAGTCCCAAGTATATTTTCTGACTCTGTTTGTGTGTGAAAATCTGTTGTGCTACTGATTTGAATATTGTAACTCTGTTTCTTGTCTTGTTTCGAACTCTCACTGAGCTTTAATAGCTCACCCCCTCTTAGTGTTTCCCTTTCAGGTACTTTTTCTAATTTCTAACACTGGGCTCCGTATGCGGAGGTCTTGAACAGTCTTGGAGAAAATTTAGTAACCGTTATACTTTCAGTTTCTATTTAGTCATTTAGATTTTGAATTGTAAGGTTTTGTAAAATTGTGGTACAAATTCCGATTTAAGCTTTATTCCTATATATATATATATATATATATATATATATATATATTATCTCAATTGTAATTTTACTGACTGGATTTTTAAACGATTAAATGATTCGATTTGATGTGATAACATGTTTTGTAAAAATTTACCTATGATCACTTCGGTGATCAATGTAACATTCGGAATTCGATCAAAACTTCTAGTTTGGGTTTAAGGTGTTACATTTAGAGTGGTTCAAACCCAATTGCCTACTCCACTACCTTAGCTTTCCACATCTATGGACTTTCCCAAATTCACTAATTTGATCAACCTTTGAGGACAAGGTTTAACCTTACAACTCCCTTAAGATTTCTACCCAAATCTTAAGACACAAACCCTCTCAAAGAGATAAAAAGAAAAAAAAATAAAGAAATGATCCTTACAAGATTTGAATGTTTACAAATTAAGCTCAATTACAATGAAAAACACTTGAGCAAATAGAATAGAATTAAAGCTCACAAGCGTATGAAAGAAAAGTGTGGAAATATTTGACACAAAGGTTGTTTGATTGATGATTTTGCTTGAATGTTCTTTCTTATTGTTGTAAGACCTTTAGAAGCTGGCTTTTATACCCTCTAATTCATTTTGAACCATTGTGGTTGTTGGAAACATGAATAAAGCCATTGGGGATGAAAATACTAGATAAATAAATTCACCTACAACAAAGGGTATCGATACTTTTTCTATTAGTATCGATACTATTAGCATTTAATGTCTGATTCAGTGATCATTAAAGTTAGTTTGCAACGATATCAAAGATAATATATTGATATCTGGTAAAAGGTATCGATACCTTTTTGTAATTGACTGAAAATAAAATGTCAATTTGGTATCGATTTCAGAATGGGTATCAATATTTTGAAAACTATCGATACTTGATCAAAAAGCATCAATACTTTTTAGCCTGGAGCAATGTCAACTTGTTTAAAATAGTTTTAACTTGATTAAAAATCTTTAACTCAATTGAAATCATTTTAACTTGATTTTATCATTTTCCTAATTTTTTTCAACTTTAACTTTTATTCAAAAATATTTTAATTTGTTATATCAAAACATATTATCAAATAAAGCTAGGTATAACAATCTCCCCATTTTTTATATAACAAAATATTTTGGTAAATTTGTTTTTGAATTTTAATTTGTTACTCCCCTTTTTAAAGTTCAATTTTAATCAATGAATTAATTTTTATGAAATATGGAAACAAGGATTTGGCAACAAAATTGATCACTTGATTTTGGCATTAAAAGATTAGTCATAGAAATAATCAACCAAATACCAATAATTTACCTTTCTCTTCTCTTCTCCCCTTTTTTTTTTATATCAAAAATCAACAAATAAAACTGAAGAGAGAGATGTTGTTAAACCAAGAAAAGATCTCCCATCATGCTCATCTCAAATTCACCTTGCATTAGCTTGAAAAAGTCTTGACAAAGAATATCATTAGTAGCTCCAAAAATAATATCATCGACATATATTTGAACTACTAATAAATCATTGTCTTTTCTCTTGATAAAAAAGTGTGGTGTCAATCTTCCTTTTACAAAAGCTTTTTTCAATATGAAAATTTGATAATCTTTCATACCAAGCTCTAGGAGCTTGTTTTAAACAATATAAGACTTTTGAAAGTTTGAAAATATGATTTTGAAATTTTGAATCTTCAAAACAGGGTGGTTGTTCAACATACACTTCCTTATTTATAAAACCATTTAAAAAAGCTCTTTTAACAAATCATTAAAGCATGCAAAAACTAAAAGCATTCTAATGGCTTCCATCCTAGCTACAAGAGCATAAATTTTATCATAATTTATTCCTTCCTCTTGAGTGTAACCTTGAGCAACCAGTTTAGCCTTATTTCTCACTATGCTACCATTCTCATCTAGCTTGTTCCTAAAAACCCATTTAGTACCTATAGTAGATTTATCACAAGGTCTTTCAACTAGGGTTCATACTTTACTTCTCTCAAATTGATTTAACTCTTCTTGCATAGCCAATACCCATTATTCATCATTTAATGCTACTTTGATGTTTTAGGCTCAATGCATGAGATAAATGTAACATATTTACGAATATTTCTAAGAGAATATCCAATATTTACCCCTTTGGATGGATCTCCCTAAATCTTACCATCCTTCACATAGTTGAAATCTCTTGGACGTGTTACTTTCCTCTCTTCTATTATTAGCTCCTTTAGAGTATCTTGTATTTGTTCATGTATCTTTTCACTTGATGATTGATCCACTTTATCATTATTATTAAAAATTCCTACATCATCATCGTCATCAATACAAGAATCCTTTCTAGTAGGAAGGTTAGAGTCATAAAAAATAACATGTATAGACTCCTTTACTACCAATATTCTTTTGTTAAATACTCGAAAAGCTTTAGAATTTAAAGAATAACTAAGAAAATTTATTTCATCACTTTTAGTATCAAATTTATCAATATTTTCTTTTCCATTGTTTTTAAAAAAAAAAACATTTGCATCCAAAAGGACGAAAATAACTAATGTTAGACTTTTTATTTTTGAAAAGTTCATATAGATTTTTCTTTAAAATAGGCCTAATTATCACTTTATTAACAATATAGCAAGCGGTATTTGTAGCTTCTGCCCAAAAATATTTTGGTAAATTATTTTTACAAAGTATAGTTCTAGCCATTTCTTCTAAAGTTCTATTTTTCCTCTCAACAACTTCATTTTGTTGAGGGGTTCTAGTTGTAGAAAAATTATGGCTAATTCCATTTAAGTTGCAACAATTTTCAAAACCAAGATTTTGAAATTTAGTTCCATGGACACTTCTAACCCTAATGATAGAGTAACCTTTTTCATTTTAATTTATTTTTGAAAATGTAACGACTTTTTCTAAAGTCTCGTCTTTAGCACTAAAGAAAAAAACCCATGTAAACCTAAATAGTCACCAACAATCACCCAAGCTAGTTATCCTAATAGGACCAAATAAGTCTATGTGAATTAGTTGAAGAACTCTACTAGTTGATACATCATTAATAGGTTTAAAGGAAGCTCTCATATGTAACCTCCCAAACTGGCCTAGACGCTATGGCCGAATCGTGAATGTCACATGGGATACCTAAACTACAAATCTACCTTATTGTAGGTTGAAAACCTCAATGCACTCCATTTTAAATAAAAATGTGGTTACCTTTGTTATTTTGGAAAATATTCATTAAAAAGATCTGCGTTCATTAACTCAAGTTAATAACATTAGTGTGATTTTAGGAAAACGCATTACTTGACATTGTTTTAGAAAAATCCTATTAGGTTTAGTTGCATCAAAAAAAAAATTAAAATCCAATTATCTATTAAGCCAAGTAACATGCTCAATCACATTTCAAAATAGTCATATAAATCAACTTAAAGTATGAAGTTATGCATGCATAAAAAATCCCCAAAACATAAATAAACCCAAACCACAATTCGAATAATTTTACAATCAAAAACCAAATAAATTTAGGGAACTTTAAATAAAAATAATAATTAATAATTAAGTCCAAAATCCATCGTACGTCTGCATGTCAAGTCCGATCCTAGTTTCATTCATTACCTAAGAAGTTTGAGGTAATAGGGCGAGCTAACTAGCTCAATGTGATTCTAAACAATAAGTACATTTAACATACATTTAAGATCATTCAATCAAGAAAGCATGTATCACAATCATAGCATCAATATCAACATTCGAATGTGTCATGAACATGTTATAATGAAAAAATAAGTTTCTACCCCAACTATCCGCTACACACTATAAGTTCCCCAGAACCCGTCTGCCAAACTCCAAACATTGTGAACAAAGCTCGATGTGGTAAAAACCACCGTATAAGCATAGTTGCAAAAATTCTACCATTTAATATTAAATGTGATAAAATCGTTAATATCCACAATACTCCTGGTGCAGTGCATTGACTACGTATAGATGCGGACTTGATATGCCGCCAATACTCTACGGAACTCCTCATTTAACCACAACATCAACCCACCCCGATGCACATGTAATATGTCATACAATCTCATACATAATCATGAATTCAATACTTTCTCATTTCAATGGCATGATCAACGCGCCCTTATACATTCATATACTTTCAGTCAATATGATTATTTATCCAACTTTCAATTCACCATTAAGATGGTGTCGTTCAACATATCACAATGTCTCATAAACTTACGATACTTTTCTGAGTGCATTTATAACAATCTTTCAAACATTTCATAGAAAATCATTCATACAAATATGTCATGCATAAGCCTCATTCTCATTAGGAAACATGTTATACACACAACCAACATACATCGTATTAACTAATCATCCACAACAATATCAATCATACAATTATTTAGTCATTCTCACATTTTTGCTAACATGCCAAACAATTAGGGCTCGAAACGTACCTAGTTAGTTTACAACCATACCAAAGACAATTTACCGGTACCTTGTAAAAGGTATCAATACTTTTTTGTAATTAATTGAAAACAAAATGTCAGATTGGTATCGATTCTAGAATAGGTATCAATATTTTGAAAACTATCGATAATTGGCCAAAAAGTATCGATACTTTTTAGCTTAGAGCAATATTGACTTGTTTTAAAACATTTTTAACTTGATTTAAAATCTTTAACTCAATTGAAATTATTTTAACTTGATTTTATCATTTTGCTAATTTTGTTCGACTTTAACTTTTATTCAAAAACTTTTTAATTTGTTATATCAAAACATATTATCAAATAAAGTTAGGTATAACATCCTTTCCACTAACAATCTGTAGCTCAACTCCTTATGCTACTCCCACAATCAGAACCTCTTGGATTTATCGTATTGATTCTCCTAGTTGTTTTGCTAACTAAGGGACCAACGTTATCCACGACTCTTTTCGACATGAATAAATCAAATGCCCTTGTATCAATAAGAGCACTCTTTCTTTAGCTTGCGATGTTGAAATCAACTCATTCTATTTGTGATCCCTCTTTACTTTCGCAGAATTGAGTATCATTGAACCAAGCCGTAATAACCTTTCCTTATCAAGCTCCGCTTTCCCTTATTGATTGTGGATCACTTAGATCACTCTGGACAGTCCCACACCATATGCAAACCATAACATAAGAAGCACTATATTGGCTTCATTTCATTCTCATTGCCTTTTAGAAGGTTGTTGGGTTTCCTCTTCCCGTTATGTGGTTTCTAACCTGCCGTCAAATGTAGTAGTCAATTTCGCACTTAAGGATATTATTTTCTATGTAATTTAGGATTTAATATTATGTTTTTGTTAATTAGACCTTAGGAATAAATATTAATAAAATACGTGTTTTCTAACATATTTTATAAGTATTGTGACCCAATAGGCCGACACGGGCCTTAGGTTGTACTAAAATGCTTAATTGAGTGTGTAGGATAAAGTTATAAAGGCCCAATTGGCATGGAAGTAAAGGGAGAAAGATGCACAAGCTTCTCGAGATTCCAAAGCACAAAATGAATGACACAAGGCTGGAATTCGGCATCGTGTCACGCCACGTAAGGGATGTGGCGCGACATAGGTCGACATCCTGCCTAAGTAATTCAGGGTTATTTTTGTTCACGTAATCAATTTTATACGAAGACTAGGACATGTAGAAGACCTAGTTTGGGCTACCAACACTTCTTTAAATAAGACATTAGGGGTTTGATGTAACTAAGTCGTCCTAAACTCCTTTAAAAACCCTAGTAGTTTAGAAGTAGTGTAACAGCCCGGTTCAGACCCTAGTCGGAATAATAGTTTTGGGACTACAAATCTGAGTAAAAAATATTTTAATATTATATTTCGTGCTTATTATATGTGAATTAGTATGTGTGAAAATTTCGTATAAAAATTTGATCGTTTGTGTGCTTAATTTGATAAAAAGACCTAATCGCGTAAATTACAAAAGTGGCATTCTATTTGATTAAGTGCCTATTTGATGTGTGTTATTAATTATGAGGTCCTTATGTTGATATTAAACCATTGAATATATGAATGGATATATATGCCAAGGGTTACTGGAATTTTAATGATATTAATAAGGGTTAAAATGGTAAACGGCTAAATAATGTTGGTTTAATTAAACAAAGGCATGAAAAAAAGCCATTTTATGTTCATCCATTACCGAAAATCAAAGAAAAATAAAAGAATAAGCAAGTTAGGGTTTTGACACTTATATTGGCTAATTAAAGCATGAGTTTTGTTCTGTTTTTTATAATTTCTACGTTTCTATGTTTTTGAGATCGTTACTTTGTGTTTTATAAAACCCATGCTTAAATTTCAGAAATTATTGAAGATTTTGAGTTGAGCCATTGACGAAACTATGATTTTTATGAGGTTTGATGATAGTATATGGAAGCTTGATGTTAGGTTAACATGTTTTGTCTTTGAATTTTGATGAATTTGAGTAATTTGGACTAAATTGTGGAAATGAGATTTTGAGGGACTAAAATGTAAACTAAATGAAATATTTGAGCTTATATGAACACTGTGAAAATTCAGCTAAGCTTGTGTAAAAGGAAATTTTGTATATTTGTGATTTTATGAATTAGGGACTATAGTGATAAAGTGTGAAAATGTGAGGGCTAATTTGTAAAATGCCCTAAATATGTGTATATGGATTGAATTGAATGATTTTTTGAATAAAAGGGTTAACTTTGAATACATATAGATCAAGAAAAGAGGAATTCAGATTTAGATCGAGGGAAATCGAAGATTATCGAGTAAACGATCCGAATCGTCAATTCCGAGTATGAGGTAAGTTCGTACGTGATAAATGATGTTACCAGTATGTTTTAATGCTTTGATAATGTATAAATTGTATATATAATTGACTATGGTTTGAGTAATATGATAAATCGACTATGTTCGACACTAAACGTGCGATTTGAAATAGTTTCGGTTTTAAATAGCACTAAATGTGCGAAAAGGAATAGTTTCGGCTACTGAGATAGCTTCGGTTATTTAAGATGGCACTAAGTGTGCGGGATCGTTCTAGCTTCGGCTAACCATTAAAGCACTAAGTGTGCGAATTCTTAAAGCATGGATAGACTTCAGAAAGCATTAATGTATTCGAACGAGAGGTGAGAATGAAAATGAATAAATACGGGAAGGTTTAGGTATGTACAATACCTATGTGGTAGATGATACTATATGTATAAAGTTTGGTGAATTAGTATGAACCTATTAATTGTGTTGAAATAAAATTGATAGATGATTTGAGAACTACTAAGTGTTTATTAGTTGATGTTTTCTATTTTATAAACTGTTGATTATATTTGGTATGAACTTACTAAGCTTTAAAAGCTTGCTGTGTGAAATGTTCTCTGTCTTACAGTGTTATAAAGCTAGCTCAAATCTGTGGATCGCTAGTGACTCATTCACACTATCGGACGTCTATTTTGGTATCATTTTGAGAGTTGTATATATGCTATATGGCATGTATAGGCTAGTGCCATTTTGGTATGTTTTGGGTTGTGAATATTAGCCATGAGAATTGGCTTATAAATGTTAATATGTATGGCCTTTTAAGTTGGCTAAAATGGTGTGTTTGATAGGTAAGTCATATGTGATGTTAATAATGCTTATGTAATGGTTTGAATATGAAATGTTGAATTGGTAAGTTTGTGGTATGAAGTATGTGGTAAGATGATGAGATTATACTTTTGAAACTTATGTAAGTTGTGATTATTTTGGTACATTGACTAGGTATGTTTTGGTTGAGAAATTGAGTAGTGAATTGGATGTTAATTGAATGGTATGAATATATACAAATTGGTTGATTTGGGTTGCCTATGAATGTATGCAAAAGATGCTAAAATGTTGTGGTTTTGGAGTACTTGAGATAGGTGGAAATTGTGGCTTAAACTAAGCCTAATTTCACCCAACACGGTTGAGCACACAGGCGTGTGTCTCGATCGTGTGACTATTGTAATTTAGTCATTCAAGTCAGTCTTGACCACGGCCTAGACACACGGGCGTGTCTGGTGGCTGTGCGAGGTACACAGCCTTAGTACAAGGGCGTATGTGGCCATTTCGAAGAGTACACGAGCTAGACACACAGGCGTATGGTCAGCCATGTGACCCAAGTCAGTTTTGACCACGGCCAAGACACACGGGCGTGTCTAAAGCCGTGTGAGGCATACGGCCTGTTCACACGGGCGTGTGACCTGTGAAACTTTAAAAATTTTGTTAAGTTTCTGAGAATATTTGTATGTACTCTGTTTAGTCCCGACCTCTTTCTAATACATTTTTAAGGTTTCGTTGACCCATGTAAGGGACTTTGTAATGATGTGTGACGATGATGCCTTGATGATTAAGAAATGAATACGAAATGTTTAGATTTATCCGGTAATGCCTTTAACCCAAATCCGGCAACGGATACGGGTTAGAGGTGTTACAAGTAAATTTAGACTACTTTCTTTTCGGCTTTTCAATACTCTTTTGTTTTTCCTCTTGAAATCAGTTTTGGTTCACGAGTTTATTTATTTAATTCAATTATTCCAGTTTACTTTCTTTTGCATTCAATTTAATTCTTTATTCCAATCAATAGATTTGCTACTTCGTTCCTCATTCGATGTTCAATCCACGATTATTCAAATATATTTTATTTTTTGAATCGATTGTGTATTTCACATGATTCATTCAATCGAGATAGAGATTATGAATAACATGAGTGGCTAAATCCCTTAGGGGATATTAACGAGTGGATAGGGATGTGATTAATGGAGGATTTAGGGTTTCCCAAAAGGGGTTAGTTGGTATGAACTACGTATACTTAAACCATTAGGATTGACAGCTCTAGGAAGTTATCATAGGTTAAGCGAGGTCGGGAGATAAGTCGAATCGAGTAAATCATAATTTATCCTAATTGAGAAAATGAGGTCAGGAGATAAGCAAGAATCAACCAATCAATTAATTAATTAGAAGAGCTAGACTGGATCTACATTTTTGTTTGATTTTTATATGTTTTTGGATGTTAATGATCTATATGTATTGTGTGTATTATGTGTGAGAAATCTCAGATCCATCGAAACCCTCTAGCAAGTTAAAAGGCAAGGTGAAGCTTGTTTAAGCTTTCGGCTAGCAAACGGAATCTAGATAAGTGAGTGTTCTGGAGTCGCTGCTGGTACAGGTGATTCATAGTGTTAATCGGGAGCTTAGGATAAGCCTAAACTCCTATCCTAAGTTCCGAGAGTAAGACGAGTTGTGATATATAATGTTAATACAGCAAGCAATATGTGAAAATGCAATAATGTGAAGGTGATTTACTGATTTTTAATGCATATATGTGAGGTCTGATATATAATAGCTTAATGAGCACCATTGTGGCACTTGTAGTGCAATCAAATGTGTATCTGAAAAGCATGTATTGTGTGTGAGGTTGTGATGAGAAACTGATAAATGTGAACTGGGTGGCGCCAAAATATCCACAATTACACATATTTATTTACTGTCGTAATGGAGATTCATTTATCCAATGTGTGGTGATTGAGTCCACTTATATGTTTCATAGTCCCAAGTTTCCAAATTATAATTATTTGAATTATATGTGAGTTATGTTATGTGTGAATCTATGTAGAAGAATATGTCAAACTTGTGAAATAATGAAACATGAAAATGTTTTTTTTATTTGATGAAAATGAGGTTGTGAATGTGCCTTAGTATGCTCTTGTTTAACTTACGTTATTGTGTATGCTTAGTAGCACTTCTAAACATTCATTGAACTTAAAAAAGCTCACCCTATTTTCCTAAAACTTGCAAGCTAGTAGCACATCCAAGGAGTGAGGAGTAGGCAAGTGTAGTGATCCATCCAAGGCATAACTCTTGAGTAAGTGTTTTTGTAGTTTTGAATACTTTGAATAAATACGAAGTGCGTTATTATTTTGAGACTAGACTCATGGGATGTTGATGATGTTTTAGACTTTGATTGTGGATATTTTAATGTTTGAGAATGATATTGATGATATGTGCTATGATTTCTTGATGAATATGTATTAAAGTGGCATGTAAATTGGTTAAAAAGCATTAATAGGCTTAAAATAGTATTCTGGAAATTTGAGCATGTTTAAAATGACCAAATGCTTCAAAATGGACATTTAGGATCCTTAGGAAACCTTGGGATGCTAATTTGATGTGTTGAGTAATGATCTCTTGGGGTAAAAGTATGGTTGCTAGCATGATTGTTACATAGTATGTCAAATTTTTCCATGATATTTTATGATGTATGTGAGCATGTTCTAATTGATGTATAAAGGTAATATGAAATGTTTGAAGTGAGAAATAGTCTTAAATGCCGAAATGGTATGCGTAGTATTGTTTAAACTTGAAAATTGCAAGTTTCAGGCTGAAACTGCATCCGACATCTTGACGTGGGATCGACATCGTGACTACCTTTGTTGAGTCGTCTCAACGAGGGGTCCCTTATAAGGCTCATCCCGATGTGCTGGATCGCATTGTCTCAACGTGGCGCCTGGCTTGTCCAATGCATGTTTTCTTAGCTTTGCAATTTATTCATTAGATTTTGGTAATGTAATTGGAGTCCCAAACGTTTACAAAATGCTTTGAAAATTCACCTACCAGAGTCCTAGATGTTTAATTTCGTAAATCTACTGATAATTTTCTAATTTGATTATTTGCAATATTTTGTCAATGTTTCGATTTAGTCCTTAAGATACTTATTTTTAAAATTAACTAAGAATTGTTGATCGAGTTAAACTGATCTTTACAAAATGTTTCTAAAAATATTTTAGAATTAAAATGTACCTTTAAATCGATGTTACATGTGTGTTTGCCTAAATTGGACATGAAATGACATTTTTGCCTTTATGCCTCGTTTGAGTAAATGTTGTTAGAAAAATCATACAACTAGGTTTTAGTTGTTTATTTCTATCTATATATGAGTTGAATGCATGCATGAGACTTTCGCTGTTGATTGAAAAAGAAAACGAATAATTAATTGCATGCGGAAATGTTATGTGGAGTTTTGGGTCACTTTGGTGACTAATTTGACATTCCGAATTTGGGTTGGACCATTCTAACCAGGTTTGGGGCGCCACGGGGTAACTAGACCATATCTCGCCAACTAGGATGAGTGACGAGCACACATGTCAAGTGAGCAGGGTTTATGTGACATGCTCTATATTATGTATAACAAATATATTATTAATTATCTAATTTACCTTGGTGGTACAAATTTTGTTACAAATTTGCTTTACATAAATCATAAAGACATTATTACGCAATGATAATAACATACTAATAATTAGTAGTATGCAATATGGTAATAATTATTACACAATCTCAACCAAACATCTACCTTAACTCTTTTTGACAACCATTTCCCCTCATTGTTTTAGGTAAAGTGAAGTTGTTCAAAGAAATTGATGAAATCGAAAGAAAGAAATAAAACATAAAGAATGAATAGAAGCATTATTTACGATATTGATTAATCTAGGGAAAAAGTGATGGAAATTTCGAGTACAGGTTGTCTATGCAAAAAAAGTTGGAAAAAAAATCAAAATTTAAATAAATTTATTATTTAGTTATTGAAGTATATTAATAAAGGCAAACTGCCAATAAGAAATAAGAAAATGGACAAATTTGGCATCATATTGTAGTGGCTTTTACCCAATATTGCATGTGGTGGGGAGAGAAGGTTCATGAATGAGAGAAAGAATACCCAATGTCTAATCCTTCTACAAACATCATTGCCTTCACTTTGTTTCTAAGAACCTTTTCTATTTCAAACTGATCTTGAAACCTTACCAGTTCTCAAAAATTATAAATAAATAAATGAAAAAGAAGCTGTGGTGTCCACCATGTTTTGGTCTCTTCAGTTTTTTTGGTGTTGTTTTGTCATTTTCAGACACCCTCACGAGTTGTCATGCAACTTAGCTCAAGGAAAAAAAGATAAGCAATCTTTGTTTGAAAGTGTTTGGAAAGTTACATGTAACTATCAATCCTTTTTTCATATACATACATATAATGAAAGTAACATTTTACAGTGTAGAAATACCAGTAGTAAAGCAAATTAAAGCATGCATGTCCAAAAACAACCATGAGATTGGATATCTATAACTAGAGGGAGATAGAACAGTATTCGAATACTATTCTCATCATGTCAAGCAATGGAATCGGTATTATTCTCTTGTTTCTCAACTTTGTTTCATCCATTTCTGGGTTGAACCATGAAGGTCTCTCTTTGCTTTCATGGCTTTCTACTTTCAATTCTTCTTCTGCTGCTGCTTTCTTCTCTTCATGGAATCCATCCCACTCAAATCCATGCACATGGGATTACATTAAATGTAATCATGGAGGCTTCGTTACTGAAATCACAATCTCCAACATCAATCTCCATACAACCTTTCCCACTCAGATCATCTCTTTTCAGCATCTTACTGCTCTTGTTCTTTCACGTGGGAACCTCACTGGGGAAATTCCACCTTCAATAGGGAACCTCTCATCATTGGTCACCTTGAACCTTAGTTTTAATGCTTTCTCTGGAAATATTCCAGCACAGATTGGGATGTTGTCTAATTTGCAGTCATTGTCTCTGAATACAAATTCCTTACACGGTGGGATTCCAAGGGAAATTGGAAACTGTTCAAAGCTTCAGCTGCTTGAACTGTTTGATAATCATCTTTCTGGGAAGATTCCAACAGAGATAGGGCAGTTGGTGGCACTGGAGATTTTCCGAGCTGGGGGGAACTCAGGTATTGAAGGTGAAATCCCAACGCAGATATCGAATTGCAAACGACTAGCTTTTCTTGGGCTTGCAGACACTGGTATTTCAGGGCAAATTCCAACAAGCTTAGGGGAGCTGAAGAATCTCAAAACTCTTTCAATCTATACAAGCAAACTTAATGGTCACATCCCACCAGAAATAGGTAATTCATCAGCCTTGGAGGATTTGTTCCTTTATGGAAACCAACTTTCTGGTGAGATTCCTGAAGAAGTGGGTTCATTGAAGAATCTGAAGAGGGTGTTACTGTGGCAAAACCAGCTGAGTGGGAGAATTCCAAACTCACTTGGGAACTGTTCAAGTTTGGTTATTATTGATATCTCATTGAATTATCTAAGTGGGGAGGTTCCTTTATCTCTTGCCAATTTAGTTGCATTGGAGGAGCTACTTTTGTCTGGTAACAACCTTTCTGGTGAGATACCACGTTTTATTGGCAACTTTTCAAGCCTAAAGCAACTGGAGTTAGATAACAACAGATTCTCTGGTGAGATTCCAGCCACCATTGGACAACTGAAGGAGCTTTCACAGTTCTTTGCCTGGCAAAATCAGCTTCGTGGAAGCATACCAACTGAGCTAGCCAACTGTGAGAAACTTCAACATTTGGATATATCACACAATTTCCTTACTGGTTCAGTTCCAAGTTCTCTGTTCAATTTGAAGAACTTGACCCAATTGTTGTTGTTATCAAACAGACTTTCTGGTGAAATCCCACAAACTCTGGGAAATTGCACTAGCTTGACCCGTTTAAGGATGGGATCAAATAACTTTAGTGGTCACATTCCATCAGCAATCGGGCTTTTGCATAGTTTGAGCTATCTTGAATTATCAGAAAATCAGTTCACTGGAGAAATTCCTCCTGATATTGGTAACTGCTCTCATTTAGAAATGGTAGATTTGCGTGCAAATAAGCTCGAAGGTACAATTCCAGCGTCTTTTGAATTCCTTGCTGATCTTAACATCCTGGACCTTTCAATGAACAGCATAACAGGCACCATCCCTCACAACTTAGGCAAGCTGACATCGTTAAACAAGATGGTAATCAGTGGAAACTCCATAACAGGTTTCATCCCTAAGTCGCTGGGAAACTGTAAGGATTTACAGTTGTTGGATATAAGCAGAAACAAGATTGCCGGTTTGATCCCGGAAGAGATCGGTCATCTGCAAGGACTCGATATACTCTTGAACTTGAGTTGGAATGCTTTAACTGGACCTATTCCAGAAAGCTTTTCAAATCTCTCAAAACTGGCCAACTTAGACCTTTCTCACAACATGCTAACTGGGAGCCTTACGGTCTTAGGAGGCCTTGACAATCTTGTTTCATTGGATGTCTCATTCAATAACTTTTCAGGTATCCTTCCTGATACTAAGTTATTCCACAATCTCCCCAGCACTGCATTTTCTGGCAATCAAGAGCTCTGCATTAACCAAACCGAGTGCGGCTCGAGTGGAAGTCCCCATTCGAAAAGATCAACTCGAAATCTTATCATGCGCACTCTTTTCAGTGTAACTGTAACCATTTTAGTAGTCATTGTTGCCGTGTATTTATTTATCAGAGTTCATGGAGCCCAACATGAAGATGATTTCTTGGACTGGCATTTTACCCCCTTCCAAAAGCTAAACTTCTCTGTGAATGACATATTGACGAGTCTGTCTGATTCAAACATCATTGGAAAGGGTTGTTCTGGTGTGGTTTATCGTGTTGAGACAACCACAAAGCAGGTGGTTGCAGTGAAGAAACTATGGCCAATCAAGAACGGTGAGTTTCCGGAGAGGGATTTGTTTTCTGCAGAAGTTCAGACTCTTGGATCCATAAGGCATAAAAATATAGTGAGGCTACTGGGATGTTGTGACAATGGAAAAACCAGACTACTCTTGTTTGATTACATCAGTAATGGGAGCTTAGCTGGATTGCTACATGAGAAGAACATGTTCTTGGACTGGGATGCAAGATATAAGATCATACTTGGAGCAGCTCAAGGTTTAGCTTATCTTCACCATGATTGTATTCCACCGATAGTTCATCGTGATATCAAATCCAACAACATCTTAGTTGGTCCACAGTTTGAAGCTTTCTTGGCAGACTTTGGTCTGGCAAAGCTGATTGATGTTTCAGAGAGTCCAAGAGCCTCCAACATTATTGCAGGTTCTTATGGATATATTGCTCCAGGTGAGTACAAATATTTCAGTCTGTTAAATTATATGAATTTTTTTCCCAACATCTGCCTTTCATGTTCTAAACCTGTTTTTAATTCAACAAGTTTTAAGATTTTTAGATACTTGGAGATATGCTCCCTGCTCCTTCCTATATATGTTGAATACAGTTACCAGACAGGACCACTTCATTACTTCAGCGTAGCAGCTATCTTATCCCTAACACTATTATGACAATTTGCAGAGTATGGATACAACATGAGGATCACAGAGAAAAGTGATGTATACAGCTTTGGTGTAGTTCTCCTTGAAGTTTTAACAGGCATGGAACCAACAGACAACAGTATTCCAGACGGCGTCCACATCATCACTTGGATCAACACTGAAGTTCGTGAAAAGAGGAAAGATTACACAACAATTATTGACCAGATGCTCCTCATAAGATCAAGCACACAAATCCAAGAGATGCTTCAAGTGCTGGGGGTGGCTTTCTTATGTGTCAATCCGTGTCCCGAAGAACGACCCACCATGAAAGATGTAACAGCAATGTTGAAAGAGATCAGGAACGAGAATGATGATTCTGAGAAACCAAATCTTCTTTGTAAAAGAATAACAAACAACCCCAAAGCTACAGTTCAATGTTCTAGTTTCTCTAGATCATCTGAACCTCTCATTAGTTCACCTTCATAGTTTGTGCTTTAGTTTCATTGGTATTTGCTTCTTAACAGCCATTTGTATAGGTCTGAATCCTGATAATTTGTAGCACAAGTAAGCCTCAAACTGCTACTTCATTAATCTTGTATGAACTCCTTAGTATTGCTTTTTTTAGTTCTTTGATGCATATAAATGAATGAAACTGAGGGCCCTGATACGTCTCAGAAGTCGACTATCGCGAGGCAGGGGGACGGTTGTCCTGTAGGAACAGAAGAGGAACAATGGAACTTTATTACCGGACTGACTAACTGTTCTCTTCATCATTTTCCCCCCAAAGTAGGAACATTGACAACTGCTAAGATATGCAGGTAACCCAGCGGCATAAAGCAAGATATCTGAATGCCATCAAGCTGGTTGCCTATATATTCCAAATGACATGATAATATAATCTACTAAAGCTGAAATTCTTTTAAAAAATTATCACTCATTTACTGTATATTTTAACAAGACCAAAATTGTCATCAAGGGGTCGCTTGAACCCTCCAATAAAGCAAAGATTTTCATCAATGGCATACTTCACGGAAAGTAACAATAATTTAAAAGTGTTCTTTAACTTGAAAAAGTTATCGTGGAATTGATCCAAATAAGGCAAGTTATATTGCCCGTTGAAGTGTTAGCGGAAGTGACCACTTCCCTTGACATATCGATAGTCACTTAAAAAAGCACACTTGTCTTAACAATAGAACCTCAATCAAGGTTAAACAGACATTCTATATTTAAAGCAAGGTAACTTTTAATCTACTAAATTTCATCAAATTAATTGTCCTTAATATAAGGCTACAAATAATTATAAAATTAACTCACATCTTTATGAATTGCACATCTCAATATATAAAGAAAGTAGACCATATAAGAATATTCCTTGAAAAATAATCAAAATTCTCAAAAAGATGCAAAGAAATCGTCAAAATATTTTAGTCAAACATGTCTACAAATAAAGCAAGCTATGTGTCTAGTGCAATGATAGAAGAATTGGACGCTTTCCTTGAAATATAGATAGCCTCTTCAAATACTTAGGCTAACAATCTCCCTCTTTGACAATTTTTTTATCAAAAACCATATAGTCAATTCTTTAAGCAAGAAATGCAACACAGGCATTAGGAACAACAAGTTCCAACTCTCCCTCTTTTTTTGGACAAAAATTCAAAATAACTTTAGACAATTACAATCCAAAAAATATCTTAATAAGATGAAATTTTATCAACACAAAAAAAATCAACAATAAACAAAACAAATAGTAACAATAAACATGAAAAAGAAAAACTCTCTTAGTAATACCATCAACGCACTTCCCCTTAATTGTAACATCAACATACTCTCTTAATAAGGTGTTTTAGCAGGGTGTAATCAACAATTTTGTATTTGGGAGATGTAACTCATGGAACAATAATTGTGTATATTATGTTCCTAACTAAGTTGGTGATACGAGTCAATTAAGTATCAACTCAATTGGATAATGACTAAAATACCATTGCTTGACAAACTGAATTGCATAATTTTGAAGGTGTTTTTTTGTATATTTTTATCTTTTATATAAAAAAAAATGCATACACGTAATGGGATTTAAACTTGTAACACTATGATTTTTAACATTTCTACTTTACCATTTTAATTAAAATCTCTTTTTTTATATATATATTTTTTATAAATATATTTATTGTATAAGTCTATCTTTCACCAATTTATTATTAGTAGTAGTATTCCTATCACATACATATGTGTGTGGACAAGGGCAAAGCTTAAATTATATATTCTTACGATAGTAAAAATGTAATTTAACCATCTTAATAACCTACATCTTTATAATTTTTAAAAGATTAAATCAAAATTTTATCATATTAGAGGCAAAGTATAATTTTATTATTACTAATTTAAAATTTTATAAATTATAAAGGGTTTAAATAAAAAATAAAATCATTTTAGGGGGTCAGGCCGTGTCAGTCCCCTAACTTTGCCACTACATGTAGACATGATGCATTTGAAATACATGTGTGCATTTGAATATTACATATAATAAACAATTAAAATGTAAGGTTTGAAATTAATTAATAATAACTGTAGTATTAAATTAAAAAAAATAAAATATATGATGTTAAAAAATAAAAATAAAATACCCTCAAATAACCTTACATTATGAATATAATTATTTATAATGTGTTATCATATACAAAATCTGTATTGACTTTTAAAAGAACACTGAAGTATACTTCAAACATGGGCTTGTATCGTTAGTATTTTTTTTTCCCATCGATAAGCAAGCAACCTTTAGAAAACAAATGGAACTTCCTTCGTTGGGCTTCAAAGGGGCAAAACCCAAGAATTCAGTCCCTGTTGTTAGTCTTCTTCCCTAAGCCATCATCTCTGATTTTTTTTTTTTTAATAAACAAACTCTCTGAAATCTTGGATCTGAATTTCTATCCTGCCAGGCTTTCGGTGAGTTTACCCTTTCTTCCTCTGGCTTGATCTTGTTTTTCATGTAAATCAAAACCCCATTTTGTTTATCTGCCTTAAAATTCATTTCTACTTTCCTAAGCTGCAAACGAGAAGTTCAACTCGATGATCAAGATCTTTCCTTTTCCACTAGTTTGTGTTTTGGATTTGTTGAATTGAATCTCCAAATTCTTGATCTTTAGTCGATAATCTGTTGAATTGCCTGTCTGGGTATGCTTTGTTTAAATCTCGAAGCTTTTCAGCTGGATTTCTGTTATCATGAATAACTATCCATTTGGGTCAAATAGCCCTAAGTCCTTCAATGCCTATCCAAGGGGTGACTTTGATATTGAATCAGGTAATATCAAAAGAACCAGAAGGTCTAAAGTTTCATCGTTTTACCCTGTTAGAATGATCAAATCCTTCGCTAACAGGCTTCACTACTATTACAAGTTACATCCACTCCTTGTTTTCTTTGTTTCCTTGGCATTTGGGGTCACAATCCTCATAGGTTTATCTCTATATGAGCACCACTATAGGATGCTGAGAAATTATAGGAAACTTGATGAGGGGTTCAGTAATTACTATCCCTATGCCAAGCTTAAGAATCTTGTAATGGTTGCTGGGCATTCAGTTTATACAAGCAGTAGTTGTGAGAAAGTCGACAAGGAGGATTCTTGGTTTTTGGAGCCGTATCAGAAGAATCCAGGCCAAGCTGCTACCTTTTTGACTCATATAAAGGAAGGGGTTGAAAGCACCGCACAAGATGATGCGGCTTTGCTTCTGTTTAGTGGTGGAGAGACTCGGAAGGATGCCGGTCCTCGAAGTGAAGCGCAGAGTTATTGGACAGTTGCTGACTCGAAAGGATGGTTTGGTATGTTCACTTTATTCAGTCCTCCATGCTGTCCTTACATTCCTTATTTATACTTGAATGTTCCCATTGATTTGAAGTATGAAATGTAAACATGAACAATTTATAATGATTGCATTGCACTGATTTTTTGCCTAGTTTCTACGAATATATTCCTGGTTCATACACAACATCAAATTTATCGATTTCTAGCTTTAGTTCCAGTTAGTTTGACCTTTAAATCCAAATATGCAACCATTGTAGCGCACTAGTGAGAACTTATTTTGAGTTTGCTTTTAATTATCCCAGTGTCTTTGTTATTATATTCGATTGTTTTTCAGGGAAGGAAGAAAGTGTGAAGTGGAGGGCATTAACAGAGGAGCATGCAAGAGATAGCTTTGAAAATCTTCTCTTCAGCGTTTGTCGGTTTCGAGAGCTTACTGGGACATATCCACAAAACATAACCGTAAGCAAATCCTACTCGAACCATTCTGCATTTCGTTAATCTTTCTTCCTTTTACTTCTCTCTCCCCACTCATCTTCCGTCATATCAGCATGTTTTGATAAGGTGAAAGGTTAAACGGTCGAGTTCGTCTTTGATGCCACCATGGATTCCCAAACTAAATATATTGTTTGTGTTTTCTTATCCGGAGGTTTTTCGTGATATGTACTTGCTACTTTCAAGTTTCGGAAAGAAAATTAATCCTAATCCTATTGCATTTGGATCAGGTTGTAAGTTATGATTTCAAGGAAGAGAGATTTGCAAACTTGCATCGCTCTGCAATCGACTTTCCCGAGTCACAATTTTTTTACAGAGGCACCCCAGCTTCATCGACTGCAAAAGAAGCTGCTTTGAAAGGTGAGGCATTGGTGAGGACTCAGTTTCAGCATGATCCATATGGATGTATCGGATTGCTTAAGAAGAAAAAAGTAGGCCGTGATCCTTTCCGTCGGTCGATCCCATATCCCAATGGATGCCCCGAAATTGAAGGTCTGTTTAGATACTGCGGGACTGCTCCTTATCAAGGTTCACTCCCATGGGCATATCAAAATTAACCATACCAAAAGACACTTGACCACATAATTTTGTTATATAAATTTTCAATAACCAAGCTAATAATAGAGAAAGAAGATGAATTTAGACCTAGTATCACTTATATCATTGTTGTGTTTGTGTTATTTTTTATATTACAGTCACGTTTGAAGTGTTATACGTTTATATAAATTTCGGCATATTAATATTTCTTCTTATAATAGTTTTAGGAGTAATTATTTTATAGACTCTTCCCACATTGTTCATGGTTTTTTTATAATAATTTAATGACATTTCAATAGGATTTTTTTTTCATGTTATTGACACATAACTTTGATAATTTTTTACTCTGAACTTTGAATCTTAAACCTTGAATCTCGATTCTTGAATTTTGAACCCTGAACGTGAAATGAAATCCCGAACTTAAATCTTGAACCCCAAATCTTGAAACCCGAACTTGAACCTCAAATTTGAACTCTAAACATTGAACTCAAATCTCGAACCTTAAACGTCGAACCTTGAATCTTGAACTTCGAATCCCAACAATTAACCCTAAACCCTAACCTAAAATTTTGAACTGTGAATCTTGAACCCCAAATTTTGAATCTCAAATTTAAACCTTAAACTTGAACTTTCAACTTAGGTTTGAGGTTTGAGATTTGAGGTTTAAGGTTTAGAGTTTTAGGTTTTAGGTTTATGGGTTAAGATTTGAGTTTAGAGTTTGGGTTTAAGATTAGGGTTTAATATTTTGGGTCCAGGGTTTGGAGTTCGAGGTTCTAGATTCTAGGTTCAAAGTTCAGGGTAAAAAAAAGTATCAAAATTATGTGTCAATGTTATGGAAAAAATTGTTGAAATGTCATTAAATAATTAAAAAGAGACCATAGATAATATGGTGGGAAGGGTCCATAAAATAATCTCTTGTTTTAATTTTTTTTAAGTTATAATTAATTAAATCAACAAATTTAATTGGAAGCAATTTATAATAGTTATATATATATATATATATATATATATGGACCTTCCTCCTATTTCAAACGTGTTGTCCATTTTACAAAAATGTTTTAATTTCAATTCTTTTATTATATTTAAATTTGAAATTTAATCTTGTCTTATATTTTTATAATTAGTTAATTTAATTTAATTTTCGATTAAAATGTTACATAGTTATATATAATTCAAATACATTTGTCTTTTTTTTTTTTTTTTTTGTCATTATAAGACAATGGTCAAATTTCAATTTTGGCTCTTATACTATGCTAAAAATTGGATTAAATCTATATACTTAATTTTTTTACATGATTTAGTTTTACTTTTATAATGTCATTAATTAGTCTAAATAGTTAATATTATTAACTACTTCAATTATAATTCTAATTTTTTAGCCACACTATTCCAACAAAAAATTATTTTATCATAATGAGCTTGAATGCGTGTTTTTAAGAAAAAAATTTACATAAGTATTTTAAATATAATTGTTTTATTACAACACTACTAATTGATTTTTTTTTTAATTTTCGAATTTCATGCCATTGAATTTAACTGAAGAATCTTAACATGATAACAACTAAACTTAAATTTTTAATTTTAAAAAGTAAAGGAATTACATTTCTAAAAAATAAAATAAAAAAATTAAATTTTAAATGTATGAAATATATAAAGACTTAGATAATATTTTAACTCCTAAATTTTTACTTCATAATTTAATAAAAACAAATAATGTAAGCGAAGCTGAAGCATGGGAACCATACTAGATTGAATGACTAACTCTAGCATTAATCTTTGTCCCATTGCATGTTGCATTAACTTTTGTAACAACCTTTCATCCATACGAAACCTTAAAAGAAAAGATGATAATAGAAAGCTTTTGTTCCATGTCTAGGGAACTTCCTTATTTAACAACATACAAATTTGGACAAGGAAGAAGTAGGAATCAGCAAGTGGCGATTCATTTTAAGCGACAAAGAGGTAACCCCAAGTAGTATTTATTTTACATAAAACGAAATTTGGGAATAATTCTAGCCCGTGTTCCTCAGAATTGGACAACTTGAAGCTGCCTCCATAGCAGAGCTCTCAATGGCAGCACCTTTCAGGAGACCACCAAGCAATTCTCCCCGCTCATAGAAGAACTCCACTCTCCCAATTTTCATATCTTCATCCACCTATTTCACAAAACATATAAGCAAATCGTCGTGTTATCTTTTATCGATGTAATTAAATTACCTGGTAGATGGCTATTCCGTAAAACTCCACCAAATCTCCAGTAGGTGCGTGACCTTTAAAAGGACCTTCATTGTAACCCCAGTGTCTAAACTTGAGGACAATCTCAGGAGGTCCGGTATAAACCTTAAGAACCTCAAAGGCAAAGCCTCTTGGGAACGCTGTTACGAATGCCTTATGAGATGATTCATGTGTTTCTTTTTCAGGATCGTAACATCTTAGTTCTTCAGGAAGGGACGTTTGTAATTGTGGGTTGTATCCTCCTCCCACCTTCTTTATTTCCACCATCGTCAAACCTTTCCGACCTGAAAAACCATCATTAATGTTTTTAATTCACAACAGCAATTGTGAAAATCAATGTTTCAGCTTCTGGTTTTTCTTTTCTTTTTCCTTTTTTATACCATTTAAGCTAAATGTGTATTTGTTTACGTCAATTGTTTTGAAATCTTCGAGGGATGCCTTGTGGAAAATCTCCATTTCCCATGATTTTACAAGGTTCTGCACTTTCTCTTCCAATGATCCAGGAGGCCATACCTTCCATTAACAGATTGAAAGTTCATTAAAATTTACTCCAACATGAATATAGGATAAAACAAGCAAAGTATAGAGAGAGAGGGTAAACCTTAGTTCTTTCGTCTTCGAAGAGCTTGTTCACAATATCATAATTTGGAGGTCCTCCATATCTCCAATTGGTGTTGAGCTCATCTTCTCCATGCAAATAAGAACGATATTTGTCTCCTTCCATGCCTGACATTGCTTGCTTCTCTGAAGTATTTGATGGGGAGGGGGGGGGGGGATATAAAGGTGAACAAGTCGCCTAACATTTACAATAATTCTTCTGAATGATTGGTTTATAGTTAATTAGTAACTCAAAAGCATCAAGCCGCCGTTCAATGCATGTGCAATTCACAATATGATAATAATCTTGTGTCTAGTTGATTAGTCGTCTTCAAACGTATTGATCAATGTTATTGGTCAGAATACGCTGTCAGTTGTATTTGATTCAGAATGCGCCTTTTTGTTGTTGAGGTAACTTCCCATTTTTTATTGCGTATTTTTGTTGTTGAACTTTCAACGTAGATAGTTCCAAGTGGTACCATACCAATTATTATTGGGATTTCAGCTAGCAATACAAACACCTACTTCCCTCAACAACAAAAGAAATATCTACCATAGGTGGAAGTTTGGCCGATTTCTTAGTAAATAACACTTCAAAAAAAATTTCAGAAAGAGTCAAAAGTATCCAATCATAATACATACACTTTCAGAATTGAAATGTGGGTAATTCATAAATTGTTCAGAGCATCTCATACATTACTTTGGAATAATTAACGGTGTAAAAAGTGGCATAACGTGGAATGATATATAGGTAAAGCTAAAATTTTTTTTAAGGGTTAAAATTAAATTATATATTTTTATAATAATAAAAATGTAATTTTATTATTTTAATACATTATATCTTTATAATTTTTACAAGATTAAATCAAATTTTATCATTTTTGAAATTATTAATTTAAAATTTTATAATTTATAAAAAAAGGGAAAATTTTGGTATTTTAAAAGATTTCGCCAACTCCTGCATTCCCCACCGACGACATAAACAATATATTAATGTTATTATTATATTAGGGAGTGATTTAGAAAAGAAATGGTTAGCTCGTGGCTGCTATCATAGGCAACTGAATTTGGAGAAATTGATGCTCCGGCGTCGGTGAAATGATTAAAACATATTTTAATTTACAGAATAATAGATTCAATATATAATGACAAGTAATCGACATAACTGTCCATTATTTAGAATAAAAATAATATTTAATCTCTAAATTTAAAAAAAAAATTCTCTAGCTTAATTCTTATATACCTTTTGGAGAAGGGATTATATAAAATTGTAGTTTCACGTCATCTCTATCCATTTTCAATAGGAGAATGACAAATTAGTTTTTTCGTCTTTATTTTTAACATTTTCAGTTGGATTTAAATTTTTTCATAAAGAAAATGCTGAAAATCAGGAGGAAAAATCTAATTTATCATTCTCCTATTGAGAAAGATAGGAATGACGTAGAATAATAGTTTGATACAATCTTTTCTCTAATTTTAGATTACTTCCTACACTTACTCTCTGTAAAATGGTTCACTTCGTTTATACAACACCAATTAAAAACATGATAACATGATATTTTAAAATTATTTTATATAAATTTTAATATATATATATATATAAAATTTTAAAACTATAAAGATTCAAATTATATATATAATATAATAAGGTACATATATAAATTATATTTACGACGCTCTTTTAATTTTTTTCATTTAATTTCTATTTTTTAAAAACATAAGAAACAACATTTTTCTAAAAAGAATATAAATAAAAACTATTACAAGTTTTAGAAAAAAATATATTTGGTAATTATTTTTATTTAAATAATTTTTAATTTTTTAACAGTTTTAAATGTTTTTTACAACCTTTAACACACATATTTTTTAAAATAATTCAATGACTTTTTTTATGGAAAAAAGTCCAATATTTATTTGGGAAAATAGTTTAAGTAATAATTTTAAATTAAGTAAATATAGATTAACAAATTTTGATTTAGAAATTTTTATGTTTAGCACCTTAAAATCATTTATTAAAAAGTAAAAAAAAATGTTTAGAAAATAATGGATCATTTGTAAAAATTTGGGAGTGACATTTCTTTTTATGTAACCAAATAATTGTTTAAAAAATAAATATAAAATTTGTGACATGTTTTTAGGTGGAAATTTTTTTGTTGCAATATTGAATTTATGGTCTCAAATTCCTGATTAGGTGCTATGCATAAAAGAATAAAAGTAAAGCAAAAAAATTACAAAAAAAAAAAAAAATAAATTGTATTAGCATTAAATGCATTTCCAAGCAAACAAAATTGTTGTAGATATTTATCATTAATTATTTTAAAAATTATTTATTTTAATTTCTTGATATTTTTAAATTTTTTGAATTTTATTTTTTAAATAAAATTATTAAATATTGGGATTACACTACAGTTCTTGGGGTAAGTTTATATTATTTTTTTCCTCTTTCTAATTTTTTTTATATAATTAATCATCAGGTGTATTATTTAAAGTAAAGATGAGTGTTTGATATCGATGAGTGATATGTTGTGGGATGTAGTGGTGGTGCATATATATTTATGCACCGGTAGATCATCATCGGCAACAGCAAAGGGTGGCGCATTTGAGAGTTTTATAAGCAGTGTTGGAAAACTTCTATTTTATTAAATTAGCCTTGATTAAACATACCGTCAATAATGCCACCGTCATTGTTGATTATGATTTTAATCTTATAAATTTCTTCTCTTTCTTTTTCTTTTCTTTTTCTATATCCAAATATTTCTTCTTATAAATACCACATTGCGATAACTTTAACTTATACAAACTCTTTTTTTCGTTTTTGTAACTCATTTGATACTAAATTTTCCACTTTTTTTTTTTTTTTTTTTGCGTAAAAAATGAACAATAACTCACTAAAGTTTACTACAACCATGTTAGATTTAAGTAAATTTTAGTACAACCATGTTAGATTTCAAAATAAAAAAACATAAATTATTTCACTGTACAATTTTATCTGTTTATAAAAAATATGACCCTTATCATTATATTTTATGGGTTTAAGAAAATATAAATTTTTAATTAGCCATGGTAACTTAATACTACAATTCTATGGTCATGTTATTTTTATTGTCTAGTGTATAAAATAACATTTAATAAATTTGAGCCTAAATTTTACTGCACTTGAACCTTGGTAACTTAATACAGTTTCATGAGGCTTTTTTATTTTGATAATACTAAAAAATTAGTTAAATACCAAACCAAAATGGCATTCCCATAAATTATTTACCAAAATGGGGTGAAATGAACAGTATTGAGGGGTGGTGCCTGAAGGGATGACGGCACCACCCATTTTTTCCCCACCAACAACCGCCCATCATTAGGCCATAATTGAATTAAAAAAACATATTTTAATAGTGGAAGGTAGGCATACGGTGGCACCAGTATCCGAGTTGAAAAAAAAATTCAAGCACAATACAAGCCATATACGGGCTGAAAGAAAATAATTTTAAGGGAAGGTGGGCTTTTGTCAGACAGCACCTAAAGAAGGAGGGCTTTTGTCATGCAGCACCTAGGGGAGGAAAGCTGTTGTCAAGCGGCACCACTGCTAGCAATCTGATCACTTGCAATGAATATGATTGCACGATCATGGGGTATTTCTGCTTCTCACCCTCGAAACAGTTGTCCATTTCCCCATTTTCATTTTCCCTTAAAGCATATATATAAGCCCCCATCAGATGGTCCCCTTGTGTTGGAAAAAAAAAAGTGTTTGGTAGTTTGGTTTTGTAGATTTTGTGTTGGAAAGAAAGGAAACTGTTGTGTTTTTTTAATATTATTTACTTGTTTGTTATTTACTTAACTAGTATAAAGAAAATTATTATATAGTGAAATGGTATGGCAAAAAATATGTGATGTTTTTTAATTTTTATTTGTCATTATTATATATTTGTTTGTTTTTTACTTAGTTAATATTAAAAATTCTTTTCTAATTTTCAAGGCTTTTTATATAATTATAATTTATTTGAGATATTTAACATTAAATTTTTACATTTTTTATATTTTTTTATGTTGAAAATTTATCGGTCTAATGTTATTTGAATGATTTAGAGATTGCATGTTGAATATTTTGTATATATAATAAAATAATAATTTTAATTTTTGTAATTGTAATGTTATTTTTTTTGTGTGTGAATAAAACAGTTTAGTATTTTTTTGGTATGTGTAGGAATTAAAAAAAGTTTAAAAGTGATATTATTGTGATTTGCATGCTTTTGTATTATATTTATGTGTTTTGTTAATGAGTGAAAATGTTTAAACTTTAATTTTTTTATGTTAAAAATGTAATTTCTTTATTTGTTCAGGCGATGATTACTTTTTTTGTTTTAAACTGCATATATCCAAATGGGTTCTTTTATTAGAGAAAAAAATCACACAACAAATATGATTAATGTGTTGATAATAAAATTGTTATTTGTTATTCATGAGTCCCCTTCTAAAGTTGCACGTCATTTTTTATTTAATTGGGATATATTAACTAATGCAATAATTTGATATGGCCAGGGTCAGTATCACGTATTGAGGGCCCGTGCCAATAGTCTAGGCTATCAATTGGATGAACGTCTTATGTCATACTCGGAGGCATCCAGATTCGGATCAGCGACATTGATCTGCATGTTCGATTTGAGGTGCGACTTGATATCGGCTTTCGTCAAGCGGTGACGCCCGAAGACCCACTGTAACAGCCCAATTTTTCAGTAGTTTCGAAGCAACCAAATCCAGCGAGTAAGCTTGTAAATATTATGATTTTTAAAAGGTCTTTGAATTGGTAATTTGTGTTTTATAATGGTTTATTAGGTCAAGTGGTTTTAGAAAGTGAGGTATCGGGACCTCGTTTCTATAAATTGAGCCGTAAATATTTTTATAAATATTTACTAAGTATCATTAAGGTAGTATTAGAGTTTCGTTGAAAAATTTTAACGTTTTGATAGTTAATTAATTAAAAAGAACTAAATTGAAAAATGTGCAAAACATGTTAATTATAATATTTAAGTGATTAAATAGCTTGATTAATAAAAGAGGAAGGACTTAAGTAATAAATAAACCTAAATTAAAAGATGAGGCGGCATATATGAAAAGAAAATAATAAAATAAAATGATTCAATGGCAAAATGGTAATTTTGATGAAACTAAAATAAAACAAATTGAATTTAAAGGTTTTCTAGACATTTCTTCTTCAAATTCGGCCTAAACAACCATAGGAGAAAGAGTTTAAGCTGGCTCTTTATATTTTTGCTTCATATCAAGATCCCGTAGATACTCGTGAAAAAGAAAAAATAGAAGAATAGTCCCTGAACTTCTACAATTACTACAATTCAATCCAGGTAAGTTCGTACGGTTAAAATTTAATATTTTGAAATAAATTAATTAATGGTATTATGTATTTATTCTATTATTAGAAATGAATTATTGCTGGAATTGTAATATTGAATTGGATATTCTGTTTGAATTAAATGCAGGATTTGAGTACATTCATAATTTAGTGTACGATGGTATTGGAAGGAGATATCATCATTTTACCCAAGTAAACTGAGGTTCAGTATTTGTTGTGAACTTTCGTATTTTACTTTCTGTTTGGTGTAATTGTGTGGATTAGCTCTTACGAGCTTTTATTCAGCTTTCGAGTTTCTGTTTGCATATTCAAATGGATCAACTCTTACGAGCTTCTGTTGACAATGTACTCTTATTTGTAAGTTGTTCTTCGAATAGAAAAATTTCGGTAAAGTGATTTATTAAATGAATTTGAAAGACATGTTATTTATTTTTATATTGATTTGAATACGGATGTATTTATCAGTTGAAGTTGTAAATGACAAGGAATTGACATGAATGATTTTATTTATTTGACTTGTTATAATAGGTTCGATAAGATTTTTTGTTTAACCTATCGAACTTACTAAGCTTCATTAAGCTTATTTGTATTGTTTAATGTCTTTGTAGATTTTCAAAAGGTTGGACGATCGGATCAGCATTCAAGTCACATTATCCAGCTTATCTCAGTAGTTTTTTAAACATTAAATACGGTTTATATGGCATGTATAGGTTTTCGTACGATCTTAGTCAAAGTTTAGCTTATGTAAATATTACAAATAATATTTTGATTATATAATTAACTTACATATTGGTATGAGATTAAAGTATAATTGTGATGTTAGTATAAGTGATATATGTTTGTATGTATTTGAATTGTAGTGAACTTTGGTAACTTCGTTAGGTAAATTAATTAGGTAAGTTTGGATACTTGGTTGACATGTTTTTAAGTTGTCATTTGAGGTGCATAAGGGCATATTGGTTGTATGTGGTGATAATGCATGTTTGAGACTTGAATTTTAGCTTGATTTGAATGCCTTGTTATGGCTTATTAATGTACAATTTGTTGAGGCTAGGTTGGTGTCAATTTGGGTGAGAAATGTGGCTTAGAAAATGACCTATTTTCGTCCACACGGGTAGAGACACGGACGTGTGTCTCATCCGTGTGTGACACATAGCCAAGTGACACGGCCATGTGTCCCCTATATTTTCTTAAAAATGCAAGCCAGTATGCTCACACGGCCTAGCACACGGGCATGTGACTTGACCGTGTGACCCCTGTAGTGTTAAAAATTTTGAATATTTCTGAAAAAATTTTTGACTTACCGATTTAGTCCTGACTTGTTTCTAATATGTATTTCGAGCCTTGAAGGCTCGTTTAAGGGACTATATATATATATATATAATTTTGATTGGTTTTATTATGAATATTGATATGTAATGAAACGTTTGAAATTTCTGTCTGATTGATTCGTAAACCCCGGTAAGGCTCTGTAACCTTGTTTCAGTGACGGATTTGGGTTAGGGGTGTTACACCCACACATTTCATTTGTCGTGTGGGGAGTGCACCATCACTCTGGAAGATGTTGCACTGCAACTCGAGCTCCTAACCAACAATAGTGCAATCACAGGTGTAAGTACAGTGTCTGAACCGGTGACACTTTGCTATTACTTACTAGGACGCTCGTTCGGTAATGATGGAGATAAATTTACACGTTTGAGATTTTCATGGTTGAAGGGAAATTTCGAAACTTTACCGAGTACTGCCACTGAACGAGAGATGATGTGCGCCATTCGAGCATATATAATGCATCTAATAAGGGGTGTACTCATGCTAGATGCAAATAACAACAATGTCCACTTGATGTACTTGCCCTTGTTATTTGATATGATAGCTGCTCGTTCACACAGTTGGGGCTCAACAGTACCAGCAACGTTATATCATGAGCTATGTCGGGCAACAAAGCTAAGTACCGTGGATATAGGCAAGTGCCTGATATTGTTGTAGTCTTGGACGCTATACAGAATGCCATTTTTTGTATCAGTTAGTCACCAAACAAATGTCTTCTCACTTGTAAATAAGTGATAAAATTTAAGCATTACATCAAAAATTTTGTTTTTTTTTTTTATGAAAATTTATTCTAACAAGTTTAATTTTTTTCGTAGATGGAGTACTTCTCCAAGTATTAGGAAATCATATACGCTTCCAATTTACCGACAGATGATTGAGACACACGCTTGAGATGGGGTAATTTTTTCTAATATTCATGATATGTAGTTACTTTATTTATGTTATCTGACTCGTGTTACTATAACTATGTTATTAATTGTACAGTTCATCTAGATGTCATATTTTGCCTCAAACATTATGGCATTAACGTACTTGTGGTGCATTAATGCATTGCTGCTAAATTTCTCAACAATCAAGTGGTACAATGGGGATCAAGTTCTGCGATAGTTCGAGTGCAAACAAGATATTCCGAATGTACGAGTCATGTATGTATAATCTGCCATCAACTCAAGATTTAGCTATGTGACACTATGAATGTTACAAGTGAATAAATCCATAAACAGATCTAGGATTTATTCTGCTTGGGTCATGTTCGATGTACTATCAATCTAGTCAGTCATATTTATATCTCTATCTTCTGGGAGTCATCCGCTCTGATGTCCAAGACAAGACATCTCCCCAATTGGATTTGATAAACAACATATTAGTCTTTTAATCGGTTTACTTATTTCCGGTTAAACTAAGGACATGTTTAGGTTCGTCTACTAATACAAGTTGTCTTTTCGTACTACAATCCAATCACGTAATATCGCTTAGTATTAGTTAAACATTTAGACAACCAATGAGCGATATTTGCTTTCATTTTGCTTTGCATGCAAAAACAATGTAAGGACAATTATACAAAGTATATTAATGTAATCAATGAATTTGTTTTATGAACCAATTTGTTCGAAAAATTACAAGTTTATAAACGAATATACTACACTCAATGCACCAAATCCAACACATTTGTCCTCTTTGACGAAGTCCGCATATAACTCCAATATGGCATTCCCACTAGAGCAATGGGATTCAATCACCAACTCTAGATCGTTGCCCTTAGTGATCTTGAAAATGGAATATCTAGCGAGGGTCTAATGACGAAAGATATCTACATTTGAGGCTTGAAATTCTTTTTTGGATCCTCACTTTGTGCCTAATCCTTGTCCCAAGATCTTTTAATGTAATAGTCCAGTTAAATATCAAATCTTTAGATTGTACTGATACAAAAACAGGCCTAATTTTGGTCTCACAACTTTGCCCGTTGTAATGGATAACAACTTTTACTTGTCTATTCATCTGCAACCAAATAGTCTGTTTCACATGTTTAAAATCGAGAAAATATTAAAAAATATAGTTCTCATCACCTAAAATACTAAATCTACATGTAATTTAACAAATTACCTTTGTTTCAACAATAATATAAGAACGAAATTCAAATTTCAACGACAACGCCAATTACTCCTAATGTCAAATATCTTCAAATCAACAATTTGCTTCAAAAGTCGATATGCAAAATCACGGGCCTGTATCGAGTTCTTTTTATAAAGCTCCTTTGTGGGGGGAAAAAACACTCCCAAACAGTGGCATTTTTTGAGAATCATGAAATTTTTATCCCGAGAATCCCAGGTTGTAGTGGCTTCGAGGGTTGAAATGGCCAAAGAGAAAATGATCCTTGCAAGAGGCGTTTTCACCTGACATAATAGTGAAAACGCTTCCTACAGGAGGCATTTTCCAGCCACATCTGACATGTCAGTGGAAAACGCCTCCTCCAAGATGTGTTTTCACTACCATCTTAGATGAAAACGCCTTCTACAGGTTTCGTTTTCTCTCTAGCCATTTCAACCCCTCAAGCCACTTGTTTGCTTATGAGCCTCTACAACTCAGGATTTCCTGGATAAAAAAATTCCCTTTATTCCCCGCTCTATCCCCTATATAAATGCTTCTTCCATCTTCTACTCATTTGCATCTCAGCCTCCTTTAAATTGTTTTTTTTCTTTGTCTCGTGTGTTGAATTTTTTGGGTTTAAAGATTTATTTCTTTCAAGTTTTGAGGGAGACATAGTCATAGTTTTAAGTTGTATTTGGATTCACGGTGCTCGGTAACCTACAAATTTCACCTACCGTGTGAGTATAGCACTATCACTTGAGAAATCGGTTACTTTGAAACTCGAGGTCCAAATTAACGGTGAATATACCGTCTTGGGTTGAAGTGTATCTAGGGCTTCAAGATTACAAAGGTTATGTTGTCAAAGGGTTAAGCATAATTGAGGCCTTAGTTGGCAGTGCTTATGCGGGCACGAAACCAGTTTTTCCTCATAAGATGAACATGCTTTATAAAACCCAAACGGATATGCGAAGAAGAAAACAGAGGGACCTTTCAGTATAATCAAGTAATTCGTATTTTCCAAGTCCACCAAAGGTATTGACCTTATTAGTAAAACATGTTACACCCCAATTATGTCATAGGTTTTAATAATGGGGTCACTGCTTTTGGTGGATATGGATAAAACAAAATACTTGATTATACTAAAAAGCCACTGCATTTTAATCCTCGTACTTCCATTTGGGTTTTATAAAACATCCTCCTCTGACGAGAAAAAACTGGTTGTCGTGCCCACATAACGACTATCAACTAGAGGCCTATTTATGCTCCATCCTTTAATAGCATAACCTTTGTAACCTTGAAGCCCTAGCAGCATCAACTATGACCTTGAGTTGCAACGCGATCTGGCTTCCCGAGTGATGGCTCCATACTTATATGGCAGGTGAAATTTGTAGGTCACTCATCTCCACGGCACCACCATAAATTCAAACATTCCTTAAAACTTTAACCATATTTATCTCAAACACGGATAAAAATAAAACTACAAACTTTTAATTTCCAACCGCAAGAAAAAAACATTTTTTAGCTAAGTGAAAACGTGTCCTACAGTATGTGTTTTCCTTTCATTCTCCAAAAACAACATAGTGTAGTAAATTTTTAAAAAATCAACATAGTTTCTCAAATCATTTTTTTTTCAACATATTTGGTTAATTAACCCTCAAATTCATTTAGACCTACCAAATTATTTTTGTTTTTTAAAATATAATCAATTTATTAAGATCGGTTGATTCTTAACTTAATTGATATTGACATTGTTGTTAATATAAGAATATGTAAGTTCGAACGCATTTATCCTTCTATTTAGAGATTAAGAGAGGTTATCATTAGTTTTAAGTATTGTATCAAAAATATTATTATTTAAGCTTAAATAAAAAATTATCCCCTAAAGTATACCCTTTTTTCCAAATAAATACCTAAATCAATTTGTATACTCAAAACTAAAGGTGCTCATGGGTTGTGCCGGGTTCGAGTTGAGCCTAACCAAAATTTTAGGCCCGTTTGCTAAACCCAGGCCAAAAAATGGGCCTAAAATTTTGCCCAAGCTTGGCCTGTCTGTATTAATTTTTTTATGTTAATTCTTTTAAAAAATATAATACATCAAAAATACTAAAAATATTAAAATAAATGTTTCCCAATAAATTGAAATTAAATTAAAAAATATATATACTCAAATAACACTAAGATAGGTACAACTTAACAAGCAAATGTCTTTAAAATAGTAACAAAATTAACAATAAAAAAAGAATTCTACAATATCCAAACAATAACAACAAAATAAAAAAAAAAGCAACAAAATAGTAAAAAAAAAAAAGCAAAAAATAGTATTTTTTTTGCATATTCAAGCTGGGCCGAACTGAGCTCAAGCAAAAAAAGCCTAACATGAGGACCGACCTATTTTCTAAATGGGTTTTATATTTTTTTCTAAACCCATTTTTTAAGCCACCCAAATCCTCCTACTTTTTGAACAAGTTTTCATGCCGGGTCACCACTATGTTGTTATTCATTTAACCCCAAACCTTAATGTGGTTTGTTAAAAAAAATTTCCTATCAGAAGTTATCACATGACCATCCAACAGGATTTTTTAAATTTTTACACGAAATTTGAAAAACAATGATTTTTTTTTTTTAATAAACACTTCAACATATTTCTACTGAAGAAGAATGTAAGTTCTTACGTTAAAGAAAAATGGATCAAGCTTAGCTATTGACATTCAAACTTTCGACTGATTTTATTATATTTTTTAAAAGCAAGTAAAGTTTTCGGGTGAAATATAATTTGTGTTGGTAGGGGAAATTTCAGAAAGGACAATACGAAATTCATACAAGGATTTCTGACCCCAATTTGTCAAAATAAAAGGAAGAAGACCCCAATCCTTGGCTTAGCAACAAAAATAAAACCTATGCAATCCTTCAATTCTGCCATAAATCTTTTAATCAACGATTAATATTAATATAATACAAAAATTACAAACTTATGACAATCCCATTTTCCACAAGGTACTACTATTATATTAAAAAGATTAAAAAAATATCTTTTTTTTTTTTAATCTTAAAACATAAAAACTAATTAGTCAAGAGAAAATAAAAATATTTGTTTCTCTACTCCTTTAATTTATATATAGATTTCCAATTGCAATTGTTATGTGTGAATTTTAAATAATTTAATTCTATTTTATGAATCCCAAAACAATCCATTTATGCGTTACTAATTTAATACTTGAAACATTACAAATTAAGTCTACCAGAATTCTACTAATATGATGATTATTAATTTATATGCTTATAAACCAAAATCGAAATTTAAAGATTAGAAACCTAGTATATCTCGATTTTCCGAAAAGGAACTATAATTCATCGGTCATATTTTTTCTCTCTATAAGATTCAGTCTTCATTTGTTTCACATAAAACATTTTCAGTATTTTTTCGATATTTATTTCGTATAATATAGGATGATTAATGTAAAATTATCCTCTTATTTTCCTAAAATATCTTACTAAATTTTTTTCGGTAAGACACTTTTCAAACTGATAAAACTCTGTTTAGTGTCAAAGAAATAAAAAGGGTAAGTTTTCAGAGTAGCAAAGAGGAAGCTCTCCTCACTGTCGAAGAAATAACCCATCTCCGGCACCTCTCCCTCTTAGGTGGTGATAACGCAGGTAAGGATATCATCTTTTCTTCAACCTCTCTACTATAAGAGAATCATTTTTCACAGATCTGAGCCCCATTCTACGTTTTTAAGCTTGTCTCTGCTTCTTGGTCTGCGTTTCTACTATTCTTCAGAGCTGTCGTGTTTTACCATTTTCCATTCTTTCGTTGCTCTGTCTCTCTGCTGTATAAAATGGCATGTTCTGTTTTACTGCTCAAACTGATTGTTGTTCTTTGTTGCTGCTTTGTTTTACCATGTTACATACTGATTCTTGTTTCCTTAAAATTTTACATACTGCTTTATTCTTCATTGATGCTTTGTTCTGTTTTACCATGTATACAATTGGGGAAAATAAACTTTAAAATCTTAAATCATCAAAAATTTTTTTATTAACTTTTGTTTTTGGTCCAAGATTTGATGTCTTACATTGGGTCAATGCACTTTAAAAGTCCAAACTTATCAACCATTTTGGTATTGTAATAGCATGAAGAATTTGATGGCCGAAGGAAAAAGGGTTAATATACTGTTCAACTTTGATCTAGTAATTGTTTTTATAAAATGAGACAAATTTTTATTTATTAGAAAATGCCAAAAGACAATTTTTTATGCAATGGAAAAATATTTGTATTACTTTTGTAGATAGACCGTAATAAAGATCATAATGCAATTATAGGAGTCGTGACTTCAGCTTTAGTTTTTAAAACTCTTTTAGATTAAAAATTAAAAAGCAAATTACTTGTCACCATCATATGAATCGAGAAAATTATATTAATAATATTTTATACCGATTGTTTTTTTTAATTTGTGTGACATTATTACTAAGGAAAAAATTGTTACAACCAACTTGATCAATGAATGTTAACGAGCAAGTGGTTATATTTTTACGTATAATTAGTCGTAATGTAAGGTTTCGAGTGTAAATCAATTAAGACAATTCATCATTACTTTAGTGTTGTATTGAGAACTATTTTGAAATTGTATAACCTAATCATTAGATTAACTGATAAATCAACTCTTAGTGAAATAATAAACAATCCAAGGTTTTATCTTTATTTTAAAAATTACATTGGAGCATTTAATGAAATTCATGTTCGTGCATCCGTTCCACTTAGTATTTAAGGAAGATTTCGTAGTAGTAAAAAGGGACAACACAAAATGCATTGATTGCCATTACATTTGATTTGAAATTTTCAAATATTCTAATTGGTTGGAAATGTAATGCACATTATTATCGTATTTTAAGTGATACACTTGCACACCCAATAAAATACCGAAAGGTAACAATTAAAATTAATTATACAAAATAATTTAATTAAAATTATAATTTATTAGTAATAATTATGTTTTATAAAATTGCAGATAATTCTTATCTGATGGTGTTGGATATGACATCTGAAATGAAAATATTTTTTCATATCATGGCATCTGATACATTTAAAAGAGTTTAGTGATCAATGACCAAAAAATACAAAGAAACTCTTTAATCTCGTCATTCATAATTGCGAATCACTATTGAGCATGTTTTTGAAGAAACGATTTCATGTGTTAGATGTTAAACCATTTTTGAATTTTCAAATCTAAGTAGATATAGTGTTGCCTTATTGTACCATCCATAATTATATAATGAGCTAATTCTAATGGTTTACTTAATCAATGATTATATGAGGAGCTTGAGTTTAATTTGATAATACCAACTCTGACAGAACGAGAAGAAACAAAATCATGGTCTATGAAGAGAGGAAATTGCACATACAATTTAAACTGATTATGTGATTAGAAACATTAATTAGGTTTAAGGTTAACGTTTCTATGTTATTATATTTTTAATATTGGTTAGATTATTGAAATTATTGACAATTTAAATTATTAATATAGAATGAGTAAGGGTAACAAATAAAATACAATAAAGTAAATAGGTGGACAAAACCAATAGAACATCTCTTTCTCGAAATTCTTGCAGAGAAGGCTCAGAAAAGAAATAAGTCTTTTAATACTTTCAGAGTTATTTCTATTAATCGAGTTACTACAGCTATTTCTGAAAAATTTCAAGTTCAATATAATGCTAAGCATGTGAAAAATTATTTGAGGATTGTAAAAACCACATGATAAATTATATGCACAATTCGGGCCAAAAATTGTTTTGGAAGGGATGATAACATAAAAATTATTACATGTGATAGAACGAAATATGATGTAACACTGATGGTAATATACATATTAAATATATTTTAATTGCTTTTTACTCTAATTGCATATAATACCCAACAAGCACACAAAAAGTATGAATCATTTTTAAACAAAAACATTTATCATTATAATAAATTGATTTTGGTTGTTGGCAAAGATATGACAATATAGAGTTTTGCTAGAACATTTCCTGACATAGACTTCGATAATGGCGACTTGGATTCGATGTTTGTAAACTGCTACAATGAAAATATTGAGGTAAGACTAAAAACATCTTCATTTGGCATAACTAAACGTAAAAGGAAAAATACTCAAGAGACAAACAAATTTAATTTATAGGTAAACAACTTGGTAAAATTGTTCATGCATTGGAACCATTTACTAAGGATAAGACATCACATTTTTACGGAGAAGTGATGTCAATGGAGATGAAAGGATTTGATGACTTCCTTTATAATGTGTTTGGCTATCTTACAAATCATGAATCCGAGGCTAAAGTTTTCTTGACTAAAAGTATGAAGTATAAAAATATTTGCATTCAAAATTTTTTTCAATATTTTTAACTTTGGGAAAATCATTTAAGTCACAACTTTTTATGCTTCGTGCTTTTTATCAAAAAACTTTTGCCTTGAATTCACGACCTGCAACATAATAACACTACAAAAGGAGTCGTCATAAACCCTTCACCTTCACTGACATCACTTTCTCATAAAATAATATCTTATCCTTAGTAAATTGTTTCAATACATTAACAATCTTACCAGATTGTTCACCCATAAATTAAATTTGATCATCATTGACACTTTTAAGTATTTTTCCTTTTCTATTTAAATGTTTTTATGTTAGCAAATGTTTTGAGAAAACTCCCTATTATCATATCTTTGTCAACAACTAAAATTGTTTCATCATAATTATCAATACTTATGTGACTGTTGGATATTATATACAATTAGAATAACAAATAAAAAACAACTAAAACATATTTAACATATATATTACCATTATTACTGCACCATTTGTCGTTCTATCACAAGTAATCATTTTTACGTTTCATCCTATCCAAAATCACTTTTAACCCAAAATGTGCATATTTACCATGTATTTTTTACAATTCTCAGATGATTTTTCATATGCTTAGCATCAAATTGAACTTGAAATCTTTCAGAAACAACTGTTGCAACTCGATTAATAGAAAATGTTAAAAAACTTATTTCCTTTCTAAGCTTCCTTTGAAAAAATTTCAAGAAAAAAATGTACTACTAGTTTTGTCAACCTAATTTGCTTTATTATCCCTTCTTTATTGTCCCTAGTCATTCTACATTAATAATTTAAATTATCAATAATTTCAATATCCAACAAATTAATTTCTATATCAATATCCAACAAAAACTTAAAAAAAAAAAACAATTTTAATATTAAAACATGCATAGCATAAAAAGATTAAACCCTAAGCCCTAAACCCAACTAATATTTCTAGCCATATAATCAATCAACATAATTTGTGCAATTTCCTCTTTTAATATACCATTGCTTTTCTTTCTTATCGTTCCGTAAGAGTTAATATTATCAAATCGAACTCCGGCTCATATACCCTTGATTAAATAAATCATTAAGATCAACTCCAATTATACGATTATAAATGATATAACAAGCCAACACTGTATCTACTTCGATTATATTTACTTGGATTTAGAAATTCTAAAATGATTCAACATCTAATACACAAAATCATTTTTTCAAAATCTCAAAAACATGCCCAACAATGATGAATGACAAAAATTAAAGAGTTCTTTTACATCTTCTGATCGTTGATCATTAAACTCTTTTAAATGATATCGAATACTACAATATGGAGAAATATTTCTATTTCAAATGCCATATTCAATATTAGCAAAATAATATTTACTTACAATTTCACAAAACATAATTATTACTAATAAATTATGAGCTTAATTGAAATATTTTATATAATTAATGTTAATTGTTACCTTTCAGAATTCTAAATCCTTTTGGACATGCAAATGCATCAATTAAAATACGAGAATCACGTGCACTACCTTCCTAACCAGTTGAAAGGTAGTAAAATTTCATATCAAATGTAATGGCAACCAATATATCATGTTGTTTCACCTTTACAACTACAAAATCTTCCTTAAATGCTAAGTGAAATGAATACATGAATATAAATTTCATCTAATGCTCCAAGACAATCTTTAAAACAAAAATAAAAATAAAACCTTAAATTATTTCTAATTTCAAAATAGCTCTCAATATAATCCTAAAATAACAGTGAATTATCATAATTGATCTAATAATATATTATTTAAAGTTATCAGATAATCATCTTTTTTAATATTTGACTCTATTTTTCTTTTACCATAAGGATCTGTTTTTTCAATATCCATGGGTTCTGGAATTTCTATATTTTCTTCCTCATCTGTTGAAGTATTTTCTTCATCAGATTTATAACTAGTGACTTTTAAATCTTCTTGATTATCAGAATTACTAGAACTACTACTTTCTGTAGTATCATAATTTAACATATAATGATAATTAAACATAGTAAATAGATCTTAAACTATAATTTAATTTAAGGCTAGAAACATACCAATTTACATAAATAATGTAAGATTTGTAATTCCTAAAATATTATGTTTTTCTAAAATGCATGGGGACATATTATTAGGAAATAATTTTATATATCATCATTTACCATTTTCTAATGACAAAAACTTAATAATATTGTCAATAGAAAAAACTTCTGTAGAAATACATTTAGTAGAAAATCATAAATTTGTGTGTGAAAACAATTCAATCCTATAAAGAACTTATATAACATTGGAAAAGAAGATTTACTAATGGTAAAGATAAAAATGAAAGAGTAGAATATTTAAAATTAATAGAAGAAATTTATGAAAAACATAAAGATCTATTTACTATGTTTAATTATCATTATATGTTAAATTATGGTACTACAGAAAGTAGTAGTTCTAGTAATTTTGATAATCAAGAAGATTTAAAAGTCACTAGTTATAAATCTGATGAAGAAAATACTTCAACAGATGAGGAAGAAAATATAGAAATTTCAGAATCCATGGATATTGAAAAAACAGATCCTTATGGTATAAGAAAAATAGAGTCAGATATTCAAAAAGATGATTATCTGAGAACTTTAAATAAAGATTTTGAAACTGTAGATAATACAACTAAGATTTTTGGCAATCAAACCGAAAATATAGCTACTAATGAAATTAAAACTGAATATACAGGAGAATCTTCTAATCAACAACCCAGTTAAACTATACCTATACCACATAGGATAGATGATTTAATTAAAAGAAATATGGCCCAAGGAGGAATATACTTAGACCTAACTAATATTCAAATAGCAGACTATAAAAAAAAACCATAGATGATTGGGCATAGTCAATGACAATTGTTGTAAACAACAACAGCACTTGGTCAAAAGAAAAATCCTTGAACTATTTTGTAGGAACTTTTCAAAGAGATGTTTTATAATTTTTAAGACGATGAGAAGAATCTGATGTAGGGAAAGTCCAAAAAAGACAATTAATTAATCAGATAGGTACTCCTAAAGATCTTTTAAAAGGATTAACAAATATTCTAAAAATAAAATTTTGTGGTTATTTTGATAAAAAAGATCAAGATAGTATAGCTAGTTATGTCTTGTCAAAAATAAAATTATGTGATATAAGATATTTAGAAAAATTTTCTAAAAAATTTCTTCATGAGTATCAAAAGCTTAAAAATGAAAATATAGAATTTTGAAAAAACCAATACTTTCATAAACTACCTCTACCATGGGATTTTCTAAAATTTCATGTTTCTAAATATCTTATATCACAAAATTTTTTATATTTATTAAATATAAAATCCATCCATCTTTGGAAGATTTAAGGTGAATTGCATAACCCAAATGGCATTACTCTCCATTAATAATGACCATTAGGTGCATTAAAGGCTGTTAAAAGTTTAGATTCTTCTGTTAGCATTATTTGCCAGAATCCTGATTTACAATCAAATTTACTAAAATATCTTGCTTATTTAACTTGGTTTATTAAAATCTTTTCTTGGTATAAAATATCTATCAAAAATAATATTTTGATTTAATCTTTTATAATTAATTACCATCCTAGCTTTTCCTCTTTTTATTTCAACATAATTTCTTACCATAAATGCTGGACTAGAGTGTGGACTATTAGTTTTTTCTATTAATCCTTTTTCTAATAATTCTTTGATTTGTATACCAAATTCATCTATATCTTGTTTAATATAGATCATAGGCTTGACTCTAATAATTTTATTAGGATTTTCTAATTTTATTTCACAATATGTAAGACTATTTTGCCATAATTTTAATGGTTCTTCACTAAAATTATCTTCTAAAATTTTAAACAACCAATGATTTGTTTCAAGTTGTTTAATTTGTTCTTTTCTTCGTGGTATAAAGTTTTTTTCACACACAAATTTATGATTTTCTACTAAAGGTATTTCTACATAAGTTTTTTCTGCCGACAATATTATTAAGTTTTTGTCAATAGAAAATGATAAATGATGATATATAAAATTATTTTCTAATAATATGTCCCAATGTATTTCAGGAAAACATAATATTTTAGGAATTACAAATCTTACATTATTTATGTAAATTGGTATGTTTCTAACCTTAAATTGAATTATAGTTTCTTTACCATCTATTCCGATAGCTCTAATTGAATTTTTTATTAATTCCCATTTTTCTACAGGTATGGCATTTTCTCTGCAACTACTGGTGGTAGCTCCAGTATCTAGTAAAGCATGTAAAGAATATTTTTTATATTCTCTAAATTGAAATGTAATTTCTATATATGTATAAAATTTTTTAGGCTGAAAATTTAAAAATGTAATAATATCATTCTTTCCCATTTTTATTTGTTGAATAATAGTAGCAGATTGTATTTCTTCCATTCTAGTATTTCTAGAGTTTCTACTAGGTTCTGTAAAAAAAATAGGTATTTGAACTATTTTCATACCTATTGGTGTTGAATTTGTACTTATATTATCCTCATCTTCCTCTGTTTAAGTATTAGAAGGTAAAACTAGATTATCATTCGTATTTATTATAGCATTATTTTTAAAATATAGTCTATCTCCTGATGACACATATTCTATAGTACTTACTGGTTTTGAAGTACTAGCTCCACTTATTCTATCTATCATCCAATCTCTTGGTATTGATAGATCTTTTAAATGTAATAATTTTGGCTGAATTTCTGTAGTAAATTTATTAGGCTCAAATAACTCAATTATTTTATTATTAATTTCTTTAATTTCTACTTCTACAGTGTTGGTATATTCATTAATAGAAGTTCAACTTATTGCTAGATCTTCTGCTAAATCCTTAATTTCAGAATTTTTTATCTGAATTCTTAAATATAAACATTCTTCTATTAGAGGATCTGTAATAGATATAAAGTAATTCGGTTTTACTTTAAATCCTATTACTCTATTATGTAAATTAGACTGAATACCTCCAATAAGTGCTTTTATTGGATTTTCAAATCTTTTATCTAATAATACTGCTATTATACGTATATCATGACCTCTTCTAAATAAAGCTCTAATTGTTATCATAATTATACCTAAATGTATATATCTAACTTGGGGATATTTCTTTTTAATCCTTATAATTTTGTCTTTAGTAAATAATGGAATTTCTGTTAATCCTCCTCTAGTATCTTTAGCGACTGTATTGCCACTAATTTTTTCTATATGTCTTTGACTCCATTTTTTAAACTTAGATATTTTATATATTTCTTCTTTAGAAATATGATTTTTATTAATTTTCTCTATCATTTCATCAAAAAAGTCTTTTTCTTCTCCAATTAAATTTCCTAATTTTATATCTTGTTGTTCTTTTTGAGGAATTTCTTCTAATTGATTTTTAAAACTACTTCCTACATTAAACATAAATATATATTCTTTTTCATTTGTATCAGAATTTATTTATGATATTAGTTCATATAATATTTCTTCGGATTTATTTCCTCTTCAAAACATATTTCTAAATCTTGTTCTTCAAGACTTTTAATCATCTTTTTAGCATTTCTTCCTTTGTTAGGACAATTTGTTACTATATGACCTTCTTCATCACATATAAAACATTTACATATTTGTTTCTTAGATTTTTTAGAAGTTTTTCTTCTAATAAATTTTTTTCTTTTTCTTATTATTATTACCAGTATATTTTTTCTTTCCTGGCTTCCATCTAACAAATTTATATTTTCTATTTTTCTTTCTATGTTTTTTATAAGTATTAGGACGTATTGTTTTACATCCGAATTCCCATTCATTTTCTAAAATTTTTGTACAATGGCTATAACTTAATTTATTTTGTACTTGTTTAGCAGCTTTAGTTTGTAAACAATGTAAAGTTATTCTTTCTTTTGCAAAATTTATTCTATTACCTATAGAATCTATATTTTCTTTTGCTATTCCTGCTTCCAAAAATCCTAGTTGTATTATCTACAGTTTCAAAATCTTTATTTAAAGTTCTCAGATAATTATCTTTTTGAATATCTGACTTTATTTTTCTTGTACCATAAGGATCTGTTTTTTTCAATATCTATGGGTTCTGGAATTTCTATATTTTCTTCCTCATCTGTTGAAGTATTTTCTTCATCAGATTTATAACTAGTGACTTTTAAATCTTCTTGATTATCAGAATTACTAGAACTACTACTTTCTGTAATATCATAATTTAACATATAATGATAATTAAAAATAGTAAATAGATCTTTATGTTTTTCATAAATTTCTTCTATTAATTTTAAATATTCTACTCTTTCATTTTTATCTTTACTATTAGTAAATCTTCTTTTCCAATGTTCTATAAGTTCTTTATAAGATTAAAAATTATATTTTTGTTGAGTTATAAATTTTCTTTTTTGCTTTTCAGATTTTTTATTTCTATTAATAGTAGAAGATGATTCTTCTGAAGAAGTCTCTTCTTCATCAGACAAAGTTAAAATTATATTACTATTACCATAATACAAAAGACCTAAGTCTATATCTGATTCTATATTATTATTAACGATAACCTGTTCCAATTTATTATTAACTTCTGTTAGAATTTCTTTAGATTTGTTATTCAAATCTAGTTTTATCTCCTAGATTATTTACTTTTTCTTCTATATTACTAACCTTATTATATATTTTATTAAAATATATAGAGGTTATATCTATTAAACTATTAAATCATTTACTAAGGGCCGAAATATTATTTTCTTGCTTGGAATCTAAATGCATTATATGACTGCAGGTTTTAGCTTTATATAAACAATCTATTTATTCCATGTTATTTATCTATGGTACCTAAAACCTTCTGTTACAATATTATGTTTTAAACACAAAGGCCTTATGTCTCTCACTTAGACTTAAACAGGCAAAAGTAAGACAAAATAACAGGTATATGAGTTTCAAGATAAATAACCACAGAATTAACAAAATTGTAAATTAAAGATAAGAACTTACAATGGATATTATGATATAGATTTGTTCAAGAATCGTTACCCCGGGGCCTTTGATACCAGTCACGGGTGTAGTAGATGCGAAATTTGATAATTGAACTTTTATTAATAGTAGTAGGGTTTTACAAATAGAGGAATTTTACAAAGAAAGATTGCTAAAAGTAAAAGAAAAGATTTCTAAACTATTTTTTGATGCCTCATTTGGGCTCATTACATCGCTGTTTATAGCAAAATTTACAAACTCTATTTAATTCTTTAATTCAATCCCGAACAGTGTTTTTGATAATGATGAATTTATGAAACCTTCATTTCTTTTGCCACTTGTCAATTTGATGTGATTAATTTACTTTTTGTTATGTCACTTGAATTCTTTTCATATGTGTGGATGGGGTACTTCCATATGTGTGGATAGGGTTTTTCCACATAGTTCTTCTTTTGTCACATCATTATCCTTCTTGGATATTATCAAGATTTATTGTCTCTATCTCATCCAGATGTAGAGAATCTGGTGACAGTCTTGGTGAGTTCCGAGTCTCCCACGTGTTCTTGATTTCCTTGATTATTTCTGCAGGAAAATCTTCTATCTCCATATTTGCTATTTTTTTTAGCAGTTCTACGGATTCTGCATCTCTTGTTTTCTGGATTACTCCGGTGTCATCAGCTACTATCCTTTTTTTCCATCAGTAGATAATTTATATGTTTGTTGATGAAGTACATCTTAAGCTGTTGACATTAAATCAATTCCGGCTTGGATTTGAAAATATTTTAGATTATTGTAACACTTGTCAATGGTTTTTGTCAAGTGTTTTTTATCTTCTTTGACTGCTGATAAATAAGGACTATCAATCATTCATTGAATAATCCAAATTTGATATGGTTGATAAAATCGCTCTTTTTCAGCGGCTCCAATAAGATTACTTATTTGGATATAAAAATAGTAATAAAAATCATCTTCATGTACTAAAAGTGATAATATAGCTTTTATAATAGCAGGAAAATTTTTTAAAAGGTGAAGAAAAAATTTGTATTACTATTTCTTTAACAAAACCCCATTCAATACTGCTTATATCAAATGGTTATGATTCATAGTCTAGACTGAATTTTATAGTAGGAGTTTCTTCCCCTAACTCATTTATAAAAACATAAGATTGTAAAAAGTATTCAGAAAAGACATTTTTAAATTGAGCTTGCTAGTTGCACATAGCTCTATTAATTTTTTCAAAAATTTCTACTGGCAATATTTTCTTAGTTTTATTGTATAAACATATTCTGAACATTCTATTCATAATGGGACTATTTGTTCCTTTATGAATAAAATATTAAAATATATCAATAAAATTGTTTATTTTATTGATATTTATACTCTATTTCGAGTTCTTCCCAATCACTATATAAAATAAATTTTAATAATAAATCATGTGCTTAATTTTCTTTAATTATTTTTTCAACTAAAAATTGAAAAAGTTTTGTAAGAGCTCTTCTAAAGTTTGCTCTGTAATATGGGTTTTCCATATTTCATTAATAAAATTATATAAATTTATTGGTAAACCTAGATTATAGAAATTTTTTACTTCAGGAAAAATTTGTTGTTTCAACAAATTTTCTGCTCTTCTTATGACCTCAGAATAACTAGCTTGAAATACTAAATTTGGATCCTGAGATCAAGGGTATTGGCTTACCGTTCTTGGTTGGTATTGACTTACCATTTTTGATGCATATGAAGAAGGAGATCCAATTGGTTGTCTTACCATTGGATAAGGGATATAATATCCTTGATTAGGATAGAATGATGTTAATATAAGAGTAAATCCTTGATCATGATTTATTTGCTTCCCTTTGTTGGGTTTTTCATGGACTGTAGTCTATTCTCCAACTTGTTCTAGAGGTTTTTTACCTCTATCCATAAGGCTTGTTAAGATAGTCAGCAATAACATTATCAGTGCCTTTTACATATAATACTTCAAAATTAAAAGTACATAATTCATTGTACCATCTAATTCTTCTAGGTACTGTTTACAAACTTTTATTAGTAAAGAATTGTTTAACCGCTTGATTATCAGTTTTTATAGTAAATTTTTCAAGTGCTAAATATATTAGAAAAATTTTTATTCCTTTTCTTATTGCTAATAATTCTTTTTCATATATAGCATAATTAATTTCATTTGGTTTAAATTTTCCTAAACTATATCCACATACTAATTCTTCATTTTTTATTGTTTTAGCTTTTAAAATACATTCCCTATATTAACATCATTTTATTCTAATCAAAGATATTATATCTCTTATCCAATGGCAAGACAACCAATTAGATCTCCTTCATCATATGCATAAAAAATGGTAAGTCAATACCAACCAAGAACGGTAAGCCAATACCCTTCGTCTCAGGACCCAAATTCAACATTTCAAGTTAGTTATTCTGAAGTCATAAAAAGAGCAAAAAATTTGTTAAAACAACCACCAATTTTTCTTGAAGTAAAAGATTTCTATAATCCAGGTTTACCAATAAATTTATATAATCTTATATACTAAAAGCTAAAACAATAAAAAATGAAAAATTAATATGGATATAGTTCAAGAAAATTTAAACCAAATGAAATTAATTATACTATATATGAAAAAGAATTATTGGCAATAAGAAAAGGAATAAAAACTTTTCTAATATATTTAGCACCTGAAAAATTTACTATAAAAACTGATAATCAAGTGGTTAAACAATTCTTTACTAATAAAAGTCTGAAAACAGTACCTAGAAGAATTAGATGGTACAATGAATTATGTACTTTTAATTTTGAAGTATTATATGTAAAAGACACTGATAATGTTATTGCTGACTATCTTAACAGGCCCTATGGATAGAGGTAAAAAACCTCTAAAACAAGTGGGAGAATAGACTACAATCTATAAAAAACCCAACAAAGAAAAGCAAATAAATTCTAATCAAGGATTTACTCTTATATTAACATCATTCTATCTTAATCAAGGATATTATATCCCTTATCCAATGGTAAGACAACCAATTGGATCTCCTTCATCATATGCATCAAAAATGGTAAGTCAATACCAACCAAGAACGGTAAACCAATATCCTTGATCTCAGAATCCATATTCAACATTTCAAGCTAGTTATTCTGAGGTTATAAGAGGAGTAGAAAATTTGTTAAAACAATAACAAATTTTTCCTGAAGTAAAAGATTTCTATAATCCAGATTTACCAATAAATTTATATAATCTTATTAATGAAATATGAAAAACCCATATTACAGAACAAAGAGCAAACTTTAGAAGAGCTCTTATAAAACTTTCCCAATTTTTAGTTAAAAAAAAACTAAAGAAAATGAATCACATGATTTATTATTAAAATCTATTTTATATAGAGATTGAGAAGAACTCGAAATAGAGTATATAAATATCAATGTAATAAACAATCTTATTGATATATTTTAATATTTTATTCATAAAGGAACAAATAGTCCCATTATGAATAGAATGTTCAGAATATATTTATACAATAAAACTAAGAAAATATTGCCAATAGAAATTTTTAAAAAAATTAATAGAGCTATGTGCAACCAGCAGGCTCAATTTAAAAATATCTTTTCTGAATATTTTTTACAATCTTATGTTTTTATAAATGAGTTAGGGGAAGAAACTCCTACTATAAAATTCAGTCTAGACCATAAACCATTTGATATAAACAGTATTGAATGGGATTTTGTTAAAAAAATAATAATGCAAATTTTTTCTTTTCACCTACTAAAAATTTTTTCTGCTATTATAAAAGCTATATTATCACTTTTAGTACATGAAGATGATTTTTATTACTATTTTTATATCAAAACAAGTAGTCTTATTGAAATCACTGAAAAAGAACGATTTTATCAACCATATCAAATTTGGATTATTTAACGAATAATTGGTAGCCCTTATTTATCAGCAGTCAAAGAAGATAAAAAAAACACTTGACAAAAACCATTGACAAGTGTTACAATAATCCAAAATATTTTCAAATCCAAGCCGAAATTGATTTAATGTCAACAGCTAAACATGTACTTCATCAACAAACATATAAATTATCTACTGATGGAAAAAGGATAGTAGCTGATGACATCGGAGTAATCCAGAAAACAAGAGATGCAGAATCCGTAGAACTGCTAAAGAAAATAACAGATATGGAAATAGAAGATTTTTCCGCAAAAATAATCGAGAAAATCAAGAACACGTGGGAGACTTGAAACTCACCAAGACTGTCACCAGATTCTCTACATCTAGATGAGATAGAAACAATAAATATTGATAATATCTAAGAAAGATAATGATGTGACAAAAAAAAGAAGAACAATGATGTGACAAAAGAAGAAGAACTATGTGGAAAAACTCTATCCACACATATGAAAGAACCCCATCCACACATATGGAAAGAATTCAAGTAACATGACAAAAAATAAGTTAATCACATTAAATTGACAAGTGGCAAAAAAAATGAGGGTTCCATTAATCTAATTAATTGTAACAAATTATTCCTAATAAGAATATCACATAAATTAAAAAAAATAATTAATCTTAACCTTATCACATCAATAATGCTAGTCACCGCTATATAAAATATTATTAATATAATTACATTATGATCTTTATTACAATCAATCTAAAAAAATTAACACCACTCAAATATTTTATCATTACAAAAAAATAATTATCGTTTGATATTTTACAATAAATGATCACCAAACCAAAACCAAATAGTATATTAATCCTTTTTCTTTCGACCATCCAATTCTCAATATCAAAATAGTTGACAAGTTTGGACTTTTGAAGTGCATTGACCCAATCTTAGACTAAAGACAAAAGTTTATAAAAACAAAGCCTGGATGATTTCAGATTTCAAAGTTTATTTCTCCCAATTATATTCACGGTAAAACAAAAACAAAACCGTATGTAAAATATTAAGAATTCAAGAATCAATATGTAACATGATAAAACTAAAACAAAGCAACAACCAAAAATAACAATCTGTTTGAGCAGTAAAATAGAACACGCTACTTATACAGCTTAGAGACAGAGCAACACAGAACAGTAGAATAAAAGGGTTCAAATCTATGATAAAATCGTGAAACATGAAAAACGTGAAATGGTAAAAGACAGCAACTTTGTAAAACAGTAGAAACGCAAACAAAACAGCAAAGATAAACTTAAAAACGTAAAACAGTAGAAAAAAAGACTCAAATCTATGAAAATGTTTCTTTAACAGCAAAGAAGTTGAAGAAAAGATAAACAGTAAAGATATCACCTTCGAAAAGGGAGAGATATCGGCACCGAAAATGGGTTGTTTCTTCGATAGTAAAGAAAGCTTCCTCTTTGTCACTCTAAACGCTTCCCTTTTTTGTTTCTTCAACAGTAAAAACAATGAACAGAACGTTACTAGTTTGAAAAATATCTTACCGAAAAGATTTGCTAAGATATTTGACGAGGATAAGAAGATAATAAAAAAATGCTGAAAATATTTTCCGTAAAAAAAATTACATGACATAATCGGAGCCTAAAATATAATGATGAACCATCAGAAACCAAAAATTATCCACAAAAGCAAAATAGCCATACGGTCCGCATCATGGTTCAATCTTCTCTTTAAAGAAGACGGCATCATCTGGTTCTTTTATTTTATTTTTTCTTTTAATCTAGGGATTGAAAAACTGGAGGAAAAAATAGGGTTTAACGAAGATAAAACACAGTAAATAAATTTATTTCTAAAAAATAAAGATCGATAATAGAAAAAATAATAGATGACAAAGGAGCTCAGAAAAAAAATATGGGTAGAGAGACTTATCAGCACAAATTAAAATCAGCGTGGTGCATGACTTTCTCTAATTTTCTCATCATTTCCCAAATTCTACAATAAGAAATGAAATTTGAAAAGAAATTAATAAGAAAAAAGAACCTGCAGACTGAACTGAGAGATCCAATGGCGGAGGCACTTTGCTAGATTTGACAGTTTACAAAGGGAGAAGAAGAAACCCTAATCCTATTTACCGTTTTTATCATGGCTTTGTTTTTGGACTCTGGTTTTGGGATAGTCGTGGGCTCAAACGCCTAAGACTTCAATTTAAGTAGAAGTGAGTGTTTAATCAAATTAAATAGAAAAGTTTTGATTAATCAATTTAAAAATTTAAGTTAAATTTAAATATGTAAAATTAAAATATTATTATAATATAATAATTTCAAATAAAAATATATAAATTTAAAATCATATATATTTTATAAAAATTTTAAAGAAAAATAAAATAAAATACTTTAATATATTAAAAGTTAGATTATTAATTTACTTTATTTCATTTAAAAAATATTTTAAGTTTGTTTATCTATTCTTTAGAATCTCTTTTATAAGTTTTATTAAAAATATACTTTTTGATTTCTAAAATTATTTAAAAATTTTAAAAATTATTTCAAACTTCTTTTTAATTTTTTTGGAACACTAATTCAAATTATAAAATTAAACTCATATTGGATTAGTTGATAATTAATTCATATCGGTCTTGAATTAAAATCCTTAATTATCAACACATGTATAATGTATAATGCTATTATAGAGTGTGATATAAAATTAAATGGTCAATTATATTATAACTATCATAGATATTAAAATATTTTAGAAATAATATGTAGATATATAAGTTGTATTTATAATTTGATGAGAAACTAAATTATAAATACTCAAAACTAATTTAATAATTAATTATTCAAAAAGATAATGGTCTTCAAAAGATAGGATTATCTCATAATCTTTTTTTATGCTTCCGCATATAATATTGTTTTTGATGTTATTCACATATAAATCTTGATTTTATTAAGTTTTTTATCAAGAATTTTTACGCTTTAAGACCATCGGCGCCAAAACCATGGTTGCTTTTGAACAGCCCAATTAACTCATTAAATCTTATCAGCAAGAAAGCACCATTTCGACAATGTCTCAAAGAGTTAAGAGGATTGCATCAAGAAAGGCAGATTCGTACCTTTCCCAGCACACAAGATTTACTGATGTGCTTGTAAACAGAAGCCAATTAAAAATTTCTCCCTACAGGACTGCTCTGAGTCAAATTTCAATTTTTTGCGATTTGGATAAACTTTCAGTAATATGTTTTGGTACCAGGCTACTCTTATGGAAGATAGAAGAAGGGCTTAGAATTTAATAGTTGCGAACAATGGGGTTGTAAGGGGCTAACAATTTTCTCAATCTGGTAGTCTCAATCGGCTCAATTGGAAATACGATATTTTGGGGCTGAAGAGAAAGACATTCCAACAGTGCAAGTGATGACCAGCCAACATCCATCAGTTACCAACCTTAACCATTTTCTCAATCATTTAGTATTGTTTCTTCTTTGTTTTTATTTGGTGTTCTGTGTTTCGGTATCGATGAAAAATCTACCAATATGATTTCGAAGTATCGATGAGTATTACTTTATACTCTTATAAACTTAAATCGAAATACAAAAGATTAAAAACCTAATATATTTCGATTTTCCGAAAAGGAACTATAATTTATCAGTCAATAATTGTTCTTTATAAAACTAAATTATAAAAAGAGAGGAACCATCAGAAACCAAAAATTATCCCCAGTAGCAAAATAGCTATACGGTCCGCATCATGGTTCAATCTTCTCTTCAAAGAAGATCGCATCATTTGGTTCCTTTATTTCAATTTTCCTTTTAACCTTTGGAACTGGAAAACGAAGATAATCAAAAACTGGTAAAAAATTCTTTTGTAAAAAAAATAGAATGAAAAAGAGCTCAGAAAAAAACTATGGGTAGAGAGACTTATCAGCACAAATTAAAATCAGCGTGGTGCATGACTTTCTCTAATTTTCTCATCATCGCCCAAATTTTACGACAAGAAATGAAATTTGAAACAAAATTAATAAGAAAATAAAGAAAAAAAGAACCTGCAGACTAATCTGAGCGATCCCATGGAAGTAACAAGGAAGCTCTTGGAGGAGGCACTTTGCTTGATTTGACACTTTATAAAGGGAAGAAGAAGCTTTATAAAGAAAAACCCTAATCGCGCATCTCGCGTTTTAAATTTTTATTGTCATTACAATATTACCCTCAATTACGCTTTCCATTTACCCTTTTTTTTTTATCAAGGCTTTGTTTTTGGACTCTGGTTTTGGGATAGTCGTGGGCTCAAAGGCCTTAAAGACTTCAATTCAAGGTTTCGCAAGGGTAGATAATTTATTCATATTGGCGCCAAAACCAGGGTTGCTTTTCAACAGCCCAATTAACTCATTAACTCGTTCGAGCCATGCCAGAAGCGTCCAGACTCAATGCGTCTAAAGTTTCTCTCCAGAACTCTGCCAACCTCCGAGTCGAGCTCGTTGCTTCACCGCTCTTTCTTCTCAACGATTCTTCCCCAGTCAACTCACTCGAGCGGGAGCCCACAACACGAGAGATACACCCACCTATTAAGGCTATGCTTGCGACAATGCAGAGAAGTCAAAACTCATTACATGTTCGACGAAATGTCTCAGACAACAGAGCGGGCTTTGAAAGCCGGCAAATTGATACACGCACAGGGTTTGGAACTTGGGTTTTGGTCAAAAGGGTTGTTGGGAAATGCAATTCTTGATCTTTATGCTAAATGTGGAGATGTGGGTTCTGCTGAGAAGGCGTTTCGTAGCCTAGAAAAGAGAGATGTATTCTCTTGGAACTCAGTTATTTCGATGTATTCAAAACGAGGACTGGTAGATGAAGTGGTCAAGAGTATCGGACCTTTACTGAATAGTGGGGTCTTGCCAGATGAGTTCACATTGTCCACTCTTTTATCTGCATGTGCCAGGTTGAAAGATGTTGAATTTGGTAGACTGGTGCATTGTTGTGTTGTTAAAATGGGGCTTGAAACGAGTTCTTTCTGTGAAGGTGCTCTTATCGATATGTATAGCAAGTGTAATTATGTAACTGATGCTAGGAAGGTGTTTGATGGTTCAATGGATCTTGATACTGTTTCTTGGACATCGATGGTTGCGGGTTATGTTCAGGTTGGCTTGCTTGAGGACGCATTAGAAGTGTGTGAAAGCATGCTGAGGGCTGGTCGTGTTCCTGATCAGGTGGCTTTTGTCACTATCATAAATGCATTTGTTGGTTTAGGTAGACTTGACGATGCACAGGCCTTGTTTTCCGAGATGCCAAATCCGAATGTTGTAGCCTGGAATGTGATGATTTCAGGGCATGCCAAGAGAGGTTATGAGGTGGAGGCTATTAAAATTTTCCAAAACATGAGGGCATCTGGGGTTAAGTCCACACGCTCCACATTGGGAAGCATGTTCAGTGTGATCGCTGGTTTAGCATCTTTAGAGTTCGGCTTATTACTTCATGGTGAAGCAATTAAACAAGGGTTGAATTCTAACGTTTATGTTGGAAGCTCTTTAATTAATATGTATGCTAAGTGTGACAAAATTGATGCTGCAAAGAAAGTATTTGATGAGTTGCATGAGAAAAATGTTGTCTTGTGGAATGCAATGCTCGGAGGTTATGCGCAAAATGGGTATGCTGATGAAGTAATTGAATTATTCTGTCAGATGAAGGGGTCTAATTCTCAGCCTGATGAATTTACCTATACCAGTATCTTGAGTGCATGTGCTTGCTTAGGATGTCTGGAAACAGGTCGCCTGTTTCATGCATTTATTATAAAGAACAAATTTGCATCAAATTTATTTGTGGTGAATGCATTGGTTGATATGTATGCAAAATCTGGGGCTCTAAAAGAAGCAAGGCAGCAATTTGAGATCATAAAAGATCGAGATAATGTTTCTTGGAATGCAATTATTGTTGGATATGTTCAAGATGAGAATGAGCTTGAGGCATTTAACATGTTCCGAAGAATGATTTTATATGGAGTTGTGCCTGATGAGGTGTCCTTGGCCAGTATACTCAGTGCTTGTGCGAATGTTCAGAGTCTTGAGCTGGGAAAGCAAGTCCATTGTCTTGCAGTCAAATCTAGTTTAGATAAGAGCCTCTACGCTGGAAGTTCCCTTATTGACATGTATGCCAAGTCTGGGGCCATTAGGGATGCATGTAAAGTCCTCCATGGTATGCCTCAACGGAGTGTGGTCTCCATTAATGCTATGATTGCTGGGTATGCACCAAAAGATTTAGAAGAAGCAATTATCTTATTACAAGAGATGCAGGTCGATGGATTGAAACCATCTGAAGTAACATTTACAAGCCTTTTAGATGCTTGTAATGAACCTCATAAGTTGAACCTAGGAAAGCAAATCCATTGTTGTATAATAAAGAGAGGCCTTTTGTATGATGAAGAGTTCTTGGGGGTCTCACTCCTGTGCATGTACTTGAACTCCCTTAGAGATACAGATGCAAGAATTCTGTTTGAAGAGTTCCAAAACCGAAAAAGTGCAGTCTTATGGACTGCATTAATTTCGGGTCATACTCAAAATGATTGCAATGAGGAGGCCCTACACTTATTCCGAGAGATGCGTAGCTACAACGTAATACCTGACCAAGCTACATTTGTTAGTGTCCTTAGAGCATGTGCTGTTTTGTCTTCTTTGCAAGAAGGCAGGCAGATCCACACTCTAATTCATCACACCGGTTATGCTTTAGACGAGTTAACAACTAGTGCCCTTGTAGATATGTATGCTAAATGCGGGGAAGTTAAACATTCTGCACAAGTTTTCAAGGAAATGAATAGCAAGAACGGAATTAGTTGCTGGAACTCAATGATAGTTGGGCTTGCTAAAAACGGTTATGCAGAAGATGCATTGAGAATATTTTTTGAGATGAAGCAAGCACAAGTAATGCCTGATGATGTCACATTCCTCGGTGTTCTTACTGCATGTAGTCATGCAGGGAAGGTATATGAAGGTCGTCGAATTTTTGACATGATGGTTAATTATGGGATTCAGCCAAGAGTAGATCATTGTGCCTGCATCGTTGATCTTCTTGGACGATGGGGATTTCTTAAAGAAGCAGAGGATTTCATTGACAGTTTAAAGTTTGAACCGGATGCTATGATTTGGGCTGCACTACTTGGTGCTTGTAGAATACATGGAGATGAAATTAGAGGACGGCGGGCTGCGGAGAAACTGATTGAATTGGAACCCGAAAATTCATCGCCCTATGTGCTGCTTTCTAACATATATGCTGCAACAGGGAACTGGGATGAGGTTAATGCATTGAGGAGGAAAATGAGAGAAAAAAGAGTCCAGAAGTACCCTGGTTGTAGCTGGATTGTGGTGGGACAGAAAACGAATTTGTTCATTGCAGGAGACAAGTCTCATCCTAAAGCAGATGAAATTGAAGAAATTTTGAAGGATTTGGTAGTATTGATGAGAGAAGATGGGTGTGCTCCAGAAGTGGATACATTGTTGTTGCATGAGGACGAGTGATAAAAGCCTCACTTTGCAGCACTGCTTCATGCCAGAGCAAACAGTCGAGTCATTGCTGTTGTGTAGTATTAGATTATAATTAGGGGTATGGATTCGGTTGGTTCGATTTTTATATATCAAAATGAAATAACAATTAATTTTTTTTATTTTTTTAAAGATTTATTTATAAAATAAAATAAAAGAATTATCATTATAGAACATTTTTAAAATAGTATATTTGGGTTGGGTTATTTTATATTCAAGTATTTAATTTTATATTTGGATAACTAATTGAGTAGTTTAATTGAGGTTGGTTATTTATTAAAAATTAATTAATTTGGCTATATTATATTTGGGTAATAGAATTGGGTTAATTAATTGTGTTGAGTTATTTTATATTTGGGTAATAAATTTGTGTTGAGTTATTTTATATTTAGGATGGTTTATATCAAGGTTGTTTGAATTAGGCTAGTTTGAACAGGAATTCATCTAAGAAAAAGTGTTGAATCAGTTGATTTGAAAATTGATACGGACAGTTTGAATTAAATTTTTAATATTTTTTAATTTTTATGAATTTTGAATGATTTATTTAACTAAATCGGATGGAGCAATTGAACCAATCTGACCAATGAATCGGTACGTTAACTAGTTTGACCACCAATGTAGTTTTGAAAACATTGATTTATATATTGGTATTAGGTATATTGGTATTAGGTATTGTGTATTTGAATATTGGGTATGGTTTAATGCTTTAATCAGTTTATTTGATTTGGATATCTGAAATAAAAAATCAATTGAATAAATTGCTTAAATTGAATAAGCTAACTGAATAAACTAAAAACTAAAAAGAATCAATTTATTTCAATTTATTCGATTCGAATTTTTCAGCTTCTTCTGTTCAACCAATGTTGGATAAAGTTAAATGATTAATTTTAAAATTTTGAGGTAATATTTTTATTTTTTTTTTGTTCTTTTTATCTATACTTATATGATGTGATTGATTAAGTTAGTGTTATGAATCAGTTCTACATCAACTTAGTTTAGGAAATTACTTAAAAATTAGTTTTTAATAATGAATCTTAGTACAATGGATAAATGGTGTTTTCGGTTTTATTAATTTTATATTAAATGCTTAAATAAAACTACTAAAATTGAAGTCTAAATATTGAATCTAAGTCTATAGAAAATTTATTTGTGAGTACTTTATCACTCAACGTATGATTCAATTATTAAATGCTAAGGTGTTCTAGGGTAGAGAACTCAATGCTTTATCCCCTCGTCATCACAAAGCTTTCCAAATTCCTCATTCTTGAACTCACGTCCATGGTCACTACACACCCTCTTTATCATAACAATAACTCTTTCTTGCTCATTCATCAACTCTCTGCACAGCTTTTTAAATTCATCAAAAGCATCTGAGTTTTCTCTAAAAAAGTTTACCTAAGTGTACCTTGAGTAGTCATCAACACATGCTAGAGCACATCTCTTCGCTCCAAGACTTTTTGTTTGCATATGACCAAATAAGTTTTTGCGCACAAGCTTAAAAGGTGCCTTGGTCTATACATAAGTCATCTTCTTATGCTTCTCTCTGTGTTGCTTCTCTTTCATACAATTTCTACAAACTTTAGAAATGCTCCCTGTTAACTTGGGTATTCCTCGAATAGCTTCATACCTTACCAGTTTTTGTAGTCCTTCAAAATGCAAGTAACCAAGTTTCTCATGCCAAAGCTCTAACTCAGAAGCTGTAAAACTATTATAATGAACATTTATCATAACCTTGTAACAATTATCAAAAGTGTGTGCTCCCTCCGTGATCACTTTATCATCACCATTAGTCACAATACAAGGGATCACAGAGTTGACTAATACTCACCAAGTTGGCTTTGAGGTTATTTACTAGCAAGACATTCTTCAATAAGGGCATTCTTGGCAAATTCAGAGTTTTCTAAGTGTGACCCTGTTTTGGTGAAAAAATTTCTAAGTGTTTTAAAAATTTCTAAAGTTCTCGGTTTAGTCTCGGACCATTTTTAATGTATGTTTTGGGCATCATAGGCTTGTTTTAGGGACAATATAATTATAAATGAAAAGTTTTAAATTTGGAAGGAAAATTTATGCCTCGGTTTTGTATGTTAGCTCGTGTTTAAGTCCGGTAATGCCTCGTACCTTGTTCCGGCATTGGATACGTGTAAGAGGTGTTACAAAAAGATCACTTCTGAAGGGACATGGATAAAAGCGCCAGTCCCGTAGTGCGGAGAAACGATGAATACTCGTTGAGAAGGCTAAACGCGAATTCTAAGCCTCATGAACCCTTTTGGGGGAATCTCGACAACCTTTGGCTAGATGAATTTAGTGGCTCATGCTTTTTGGGAAAAAAGAAATAAACTTAATAAAAATTAAATTTTATTAAATAAAAGAAAGGAACAAAGACTAAAGCTTTTTGGGAGATGAAACTTTTACATAAAAAGATGAGTACAATTTGTGTAACTCCATCCCCTATTTATAGTACTCAGAAAACCTAGTCTACTCCTATCTAAATTCTAAAAGATAAATAATGATAAGAGCTAAAATTAAATCTAAATAATAATATTAACAATTATCCTAATACAATTAAAATTTAAATAAAGTCTTGTGTTTATAAAATCTTTTCTTTGCACTTTTACCCCCAAAGTCTTCCACACTTTGTATTTTCGGCACCACTTCTTTCCTATTTCGCATGCTAGCCCATTTTAACTTTAAATTCACGCTTTTTGCCCCTAAATTTTCTTTTGCCTTCAATTTAGTCCCTACAAGATAAAAAATCATAAATAGCTCAAATTAGTAGGATAATACTTAAAATAAATATGTAATTAATACATAAAAATATGTCCTTCCAGAGTATTATCACTATCAAATAGTGATCAAATCATCCATCACAAAGACGAGTGACCCGTGGCCATGTTTACTTTTCATCAACCATGTAATGTCAATGAAAGGATATAATTTACCCATTTTTTCGATTATGAATTCCACTATTGTGAATGACGCTACATACTAGAGAAGTCATACACCCAACACACTAGCTTTTGGTTCTTTATCTATTTAAACACAAGCTTTTACTTATACCAAAGTGTACGAGTTACACATATATAGTTTGCAATCCACTCAGGATTTAGGTATGTCACACTATGAATGTCACAAGTGGATAAATCCATAAACGAATTTAGAATCTATTTTGTTTGGGTCATGTTCGATGTACTACAAGTCCAGCTAGTCACATCTATGTCTCTATCTTCTGGGAGTCATTTGCTTCAATGTCTAAGACTAGTCTTTCAATCGGTTTGCTCATTTTCAATTAGACTAAGGACATGTTTAGGTTTATCTACTAATACAAGTTGTCTTTTCATATTACAATTCGACCACGTAATATCCTTAGTATTAGTTAAACATTAGACAACTAATGAGCAATATTTGCTTCCATTTTGCTTTGCGTGCAAAAATCATGTGAGGAAAATAATACAAAGTAATTAATTGTAATTAATGAATTTGTTTTATTAATCAATCTGTTCGAAAAAAATTACAAGTATATATTAATGAAAATACTACACTTAAGGCACCAAATCTAACATAATGGTCATGCATTTGTAAGTTAAACATGTAATTACTTGAATGAATAAACAATCATAAGCACAAACATTAATAACAAAGAGTCAATAATAACATATCAAATATTTATAATCATTCTAGCAAGACAACATTAAGTCATGATCATTAAAGTGAAAGCAAGAAGGCAATTTACAATCATGTTCATCGACACAACAACAAAACAACAAATAAGATAAGGGAAAGATGAAATATGAATAACTAATGGTGGTTCTCTATGGTTAATGCACATTTAAGAAGAGATGTTAGTCAAATCTAGTGGTTCTCCGCGACTAACTTCTACTTGCTCTCTCACAATGGCTTTCATCCTCTCCTTGGCGTTTCTCTTAAGCTTTTGCTTTTCTTTTCAGCTCTCAATTGTTAAGATGAATGCTCTCAATTGTGGTGTGTTTGAAGTGTAGCTAGTGCCCTTTATTTATACTTGTTAACCACCTTTGGTCCCTTTTTTATTTTTGGTGTTGGTTCCTTAATTCATGGTGGAGTTTGCTTGATTTTCTCTAAGCAGATTGGTGGCTGTTGAAATTCCCTCATCAGTGGTTGATAGTTGCTTGATTTTCTCTCATGTAGTTGAGATAGGTGTAGACTAGGTCTTCCTCCCCTTTTGTGGACGATTTAGGCTGCCCAAACTTAGTGGTCCTCTTTAGCATTGGGTTAAGGAGTATTCTGAGTTCTAACAAGCAAATTTGGGACATCCAAAGATAACAACATCTCAGCCTAATCTCGTAGGTCTTATGCTACAGTATTGTTGTGACATTGAGTGTCAGCATGTGAACTTCAACTCCTTCTTTCCTCTAAGTCCAACAATCACCTTTATGGATGAAAATCTCTTGTTCTAGCATATAAATCAACCAAAGTGCATTATTCTAATAACAAATTACAATTAACATAAATTAGAATAATTACAATAGAAATTGTTATCAATCACTCTTAACTTGTATGAAACTGTAAGTTTCATCCTACAATATCACGTTCCAATCCAAATTCCATGATCCAAGGGATTGTCTTGGGTAATTTCAAACAAATCCAATCATCAATAAAATATTTCCCAATTAACATGATCTTCCATAATGGGCTAGATATCAACCATTCAATCACATAACCCAAATAAACAGTCCAATTGCCAACATTTTAAATATAGAAATTGTTTCATACAAATTTGGTGGATAGAGAAGTGGGCACTCTCTCTATCACCAAAATGTCAATTTCATAATTTTCAACAAGCATTATCATCAAGCATCAAAGAATAAAGAGACCATACTGTGAAGACAACTTTGAACCCTCCTTTATCTATCTTGTTTTCATTATTGAAATTTTGTGTGACATCTTTTAGCTACTTATAAGTGAAAAGTCTTCTACCAAGCAATGAAATAAGTGTTATTTTTTTTTTATGTTGTTAATAGTACACACAAAAACAAATAAGAATCCTATTAACACCATGATTTAGTAGCTAAACCCTCGTCTAAATCTAGTTGATTTAATATTTACCTTCGATTTTTTATTCATTGCCATGAAGGTAACCCATTTTCCAAAGGCAAATAAAAACCAAAACCAAGAATAGAACAATGGATCCTAAAATCCCAACAATGGTTAAAAGAGAAAGCTATTTGGAATGTTTTACAAGTTTGAGAACTGCATTCAAACATGAAGTTGATAGTTGTTAAAAATTAATGGAAAAAAAAAAAGGAAAGCTGGCAAGCTAGCATGAAGAGATGTGCTACTAGGCTCTACTGAAATAGTTGAAATAAGAAGACCATAGAGTTCAAAGGAACCATGTCTTGAGCCTTTCTCGGCCCAATATAAGTGAATTTTAAGGTTATTCCAATTTATTTCAACTTGAAACGTTCGAGAAACATTCTTGTTTAGACCTTTAGTACCATGAACCAACCCCTAACATCCAAGGGAGAGGAGAGCGGTGGTGGAGGGAGAGGAGAGGGACAAGGTAGGTAATTTAAGTTAATAATTTTTTTTAATTATTATATGACAGGAAAATGGTGTGTGTTAAAATAAATGTTAAAAAACAAGTGGTTAACTTAATAACGACATTAACCAATTGTTAAGTATTTAACGGTTTTGGACCTAAAAAAAATAAAAAGATAAATCGGGTGACCATTTTATAACTTTTTAAAGTTAGATAACTTATATGAAATGTTCTAATAGCTGAGTGACTATTTATATAATTTACATTAAAAAAACTATAAGCAAATACAAATAAAACTAATCAGTTAACACCCTCAAAACCTTACCCCAATTATTAAGATGCTATAGACTTGTGTCAAACACATACATTGGAGTTTTGCCATGGAAAGAAATTCTTTCAAGGATAAGATTAACTATTGTGTATAAATAAGTTGCTCATGTTAAAAGAGTATTCCTATCAACACATTTTTTGACATGATACTATTAAAAATTATGTTAAAAAAAACCTACTTAATCTTTTAATTACAAAATTAATCATACTTATCATATATAATATTATGGTAAATATCAATGAAAAAGAGATGATAAACCAGAAAATAGCGATTATACAAGAAACTTTGTTTACAGAATGGCTTGCTTGCAAGTTCTAATTATCCTTGTTAAACTAAGTAGTTGGCCAAATTAAAGTTAAGACAATTTAGACTTTCGTTTATAATTTCGTGTCTTGCTTCTCCAAGGTGACCACTTTTATCCATATATGTATATATAAAATATAAAATATATATCTTATGAGTTTGGATTTCTTATTATCATGGAAGTATAAGTGTTTTACAATGCAAACAAAGCCCCTGTTGCCCAATTCCTCTAAACTTAGAATGAGAGTCAAGTTATTAAAAACTTCATATGCTTTCTATTCTCCAAAAAAGAAGCCCAAACTTTCACTACAAATAGACTTCCAAATGCTACCATTTTGTGCAACCAAAAATTAAATAAAAAGGTATCAATTACTTTGTAGTATCTATTTCTCATATCCCAATGGCTTCTCCTATTAACTTCAACTTCCCTTATTTCTCTCCACCACCACCTCACCAGCCTTTCCAGCCACCTCCTCCTCCATACCATCCAACCTCACCACCACCTCCACCACCACACAATCCAGTTTCTCCACCACCACCACCCCACCATCCAATCACTCCACCGCCACCTCATGTGCATCCTCCACCACCTCCCCATGTGCGTCCACCACCACCAGCACCACTTCCTCCAGCACCATCACCTAGTAACCATACAGTTATAATAATTGTATTCGTCTCATGCGGCGGCATGTTCTTCCTAGCATTCCTGGCCGCCGCTCTCTTTTGCTTCCTCAAGAAGAAGAAGAAGAAGACGGTTAAAGAAATGGACAGGGTTCATGTGGATGAACATCTGAAAGTGAAGGAGGCCATTGTTCCTGGTCCCGATGGACCTCGCGCTGTATTACTTGAGATTGAAGACGATATTCATATCGATGAAGATATTATAAAGACCCAGAAAACTGAAAAAGGTTCCAATCTCCATTCTACTCTGGAAAATCTTAAAGACATTGAAGAAGGAACTAAAGCTTCTTCAAGTTCTCATCATCATCAACTGGAACACAAAGCTTAGTCTTGTTTCTGTTTCACTATAATCATTTTAATTGATATTTAACACAATTGTTGATATCTTTACTTATGAATTCCAAAATAAAATGTGATGTGATGTAATTATAAGTTCATTTTCATTTTTCTGTTGTTTTTTTTTTCATGGATGTAATAAAATTTAGAAAAAAAAAACATTGCGATCGTTTTATAAACTTATAATTGTTTTAATGAAATTTATGATTATTACTAAAGTTTAATTAAAAAATATATAATTTAAGCAACACAAATTATTTACATTAGACTAGTAGTTAAATAATATAACCATAAATTTATATTTGAATTAAAATTAAATAATCAATTATTTCAAAAAAAAGTCAATTAAGTTCAGCCATCGAATTCCGTTCAACTAAACCCTTTAATATTTATTTTCACTAAAATTAAATCCTTGATAGGAGAAATTGGTTTTTTTTTTCTGTCAATTTTAGTCTATAATTGAGTGAAAGTGTATGTGTTCTGGTGTCCGATTTATTGTAATAATTAGGGGTGTCGAATCAGTTAACTGATTCGAACTACTATTAATTGAATTAATTAACTCTTTTAAATTCTTAACCGTTAATTGAATCAAAAATTTTTCAAAAAAATTAACCGAACCAAACTTTTTCGATTAATTCGGTCAGTTAACTGAAATTTATATGTTTTTTGGTTAAAACAAATATAAAACATATAAAAAATTAACTAAATTAACCGAATTTAATATATGTAAAATGTATATAAAAATATAAAATTTCGGTTAATTCGGTTAATTAACCGATTTCGAACTGAGTTAACCGTTAACTAAATTTCCAAAAAACTATTAATCAACCCCGATCGAATTAATTCGATTTTACCCAAAATTTGCACACCCCTAATAATAATAACTTTAGTCAATGAGTTTTCTTTTTAATTGTTGATTTTTTTATTTCTTAATGATTATTATATTCCAAGTTATAGAATGCATTTTTCATATTAATAGATAATAAATATATAAAGAAGTTAATTTATAGAGGATAAATATTTGGAACACTATTACTCGAATTTAAAAAATTCACAAGTAAAATTAAAATTGAAGTGATGACAATTATATATATTATATATAAAAGAAATAAGAAACATGGTAAATTTATAATTTTGCTTTTAGAGTTAAAAATTACATTATCAATATATCAAATATTCATCCTTTATAAATTGATAAAAAATATCGTAATTATTTAAGGGTAAGTATTTGGTATACTGATAGTGTATTTTTTTATTCCACAAGGAGTTGTGAAAAATTGAATTGTCTCTTTTTTTTAAATATCTATTTTTTTAATATTTTACTATACTCATATAGGACATTTGTCAACCCCTAACCATACTTATGGAATCTAAAATTTCACTCGCACTGTATAAAATATTTTCCCATTATTTAATACATTGTCTATAGAATTTTATTAGATTCCACAATCATGTTAAAGATGTGATCAATATCACATTTTTTTATATATTTAATTTTATATTACATATTATTAAACATTTGTCATATCCTAAATTCACTTATAGAATCTAAAAAACAAGACAAATAATGTATAAATTAATTTTCCAAAAAGAAGGTAATAATATGGCTTAAACAACTCTATAAATATGGACATTGTTTTAAAATTTATTTTTCAATGACATTGCTTTTAACATAGAGAATAATTTGACTTCAACAAAAGTATGACATGTACAATCTATACAAACTACTTAATTTTACGCAGTCTTAATTTCATCCATAGGATTTATATATTTTTTAAATTATTATATTTCATAATAAAATTATAGTATATAATTTTAAATCTGCTTAATATCTATCTAATATATTTTATTTTTAGTTTATTTTTAACTTATCACACATTATATACGTAAATTATAATATATGAAAATCGGGTCCTATAGCATTGCCCTTAAACCTTAATCCAAGCATCATAGAGTTAAGGTAGGCTGTAACGATGATAATTGTCCTTAATTAGAAGCAAAGATATTGTCAAAAAAAACCTATTTTTTTAATATGTAAAATTTATTTAGAATATAATTTTTTAATTAAAAATTAATGATACCATGTGACATCATTTCATGAAATCATTTTATAGGATGCTGCCATATGACATCCCAACCAACTATTTTTTTTTTTTTTTTTAGAAAATTTTTTATCTTGTCACATTAGACAACTAGTTAATGAGAGATTGATATGTTGTGTGGTTTGAGTTTTTTTTTATATAAATTCTCTTTTAATTTTCTCTTCACAAAAAAAAAAAAATTATAAATACTTCTCAAACCCTATTATGTTACAAGTCAAAACAATTCTGGACATATTTATTAAATTAGATGGGATGTGGATAGAATTCACTTATATCCCGTATCAAGGTTTGATCTTTAAGTTTGTCTATGTGGTAATATAGTGTATGCATGTAAAAGAAAAAATGTTTTAAATATTCTAAATATATCTATGATTTAGTGATAATTTACAGCTTGATTAATAAATTGCGAATGTTTTCCTCGAGGTCCTTTTTCAGATATTATTGACACAGATAGAAAAGTAGGAGTAATGATGTCACGAACCAAGTGTCAGTAAGCTGAACCTATAGCAATACGAATGCAGAGAACAGAGAATGAAAGGCACGAAAAGAGGAAGAAGATTACCGTTACAAACAGCAAAACCATGTACCATACTTTATTTATTTCCTTAATCACTCTTTGCACATGTGCATATACAAAAGGAAAAATTCAAGCCCAACGTATGTAAAATCTCAGACAACTTTTTAGCCACTAAATTTTTTAAGGGTAATTGATTAAACAAGAAACAAGGACTTTTAAAAATATTAAATATGTGGTTTATATTGTGTCCGTAAACTATGAGGAAATCCAAACCCTACAGAAAAGCCCTTCATCCATGGATGATCAATCCAGGCTATCGATTCCTTATGTCTCCATGCGAATTACACATCTCAGTCCCTCACCCGCAAGCATTAACTCAAATGCCTTGTTGATCTCTGAGAAAGGCACGGTGTGTGTGATGAATTTATCCAGCTCAAGTTCCTGCAACATCAAAGATATCACAGTGTTTACTGTCTGTTAGTATATTTGTATGGAAGAGAAAATGTACTCGTGTCCAATACATATTCGAACCAGCATTTACATATTCATGCATAAATATCGAACACATTCTGTTTTGGTATTCAACACTCACTCCTGGTTCCAATAAACAGGAAGATAAACTCACCTTGTTCATATATTTCTCCACAACAGCAGGAATGTCAGACCGAGGTTTGTAGTTTCCAAAGAAAGTACCCTTGAGAGTCTTCTCATTCAGCAGATTCACTGGGTGAGTTTTGAATGCGTCGTCTTTGTTTGGAACACCCACAAGTACCGCAACTCCCCACCCCTGAAAATCAAGTCATTTCAGCTAAAAATGAAAAATGATATAATCTAGCATCATTGATGAAGAGGAAAATGTTGTGAAGCTATTTACATCGTGGACGCATTCAAATGCAGAAATCATGGCCTGGATACTCCCCGTACATTCAACACTGCGATCGACTCCTCCACCAGTCATCTCAACAATGACCTGATCATTAGAATCATTTCTTAATAAGGATCCCATAACAAGTTGACAGGTTTTACGCAAGGTGACCCTAGTAACTAATGGTTATGTTCCAATCAGAATCCAACAGGATGCATATAAAAATGAATTTTCAAGTGAGAACCAACCTCTTGGACAGGTTTGTTGTAATCTTTTGGATTCACAAACTCTGTAACACCGAATTTCTTGGCTGCAACAAGTAATAAGAATAAACATGATCAGTTTTGTGATTTCGCTTAACCAGAAACATAACCGATCTTGGAATGTTTTGTTCAAGTAACTACAAAACCAATGCTACCTTGTTCGAATCTGCTGGGGTTCAAATCAATGCCAATGATCCTTGAAGCACCGGATACTCTTGCTCCTTCGGCAGCCTGAATTGCAGAATAGAGAATTAAAGATAAATGAGTCCTACACTCTTTCTAGTCGTCAAGAAAAAGAAAACATAGCATCAAAGCGACAAGAATAACTCACAGCAAGACCAACAGCGCCTAGTCCGAAAATCGCAACTGATTGACCCTTTTTAGGTTTAGCAACATTCACAGTGGCACCAAAACCTACAAGAACAAAAGCAAAACAAGTTGTGACACAAGAACTTCACTTTCATTTACATCGTTTACATATCCCAAAGAAAAGGGGACCGGGGGAATTTAGTCCCTAACTAACCTGTGGACATCCCGCAGCTCAGAACACAAACTTTATCAAGTGGAGCATGTGGATTGATCTTGGCGACCTGGCCGACATGGACGACAGTATATTCGCTGAAAGTAGACGTCCCAAGGAAGTGGTAGATAGGCTTCCCATTGATGGAAAACCTGGATTTTCCATCATTAATCATTCCAACCCTATCAGTGTTGATTCGGAGGAGATCACACATGTTACTCTCTTCAGACAAGCAATGGGGACACTCCTTGCATTCCCCAGTGAAGATGGGGAGAACATGATCACCGGGCTTTAGATTAGTCACGCCCTCTCCTACACTCTCCACAATCCTAAACAATATTCAAAGAAAAGGATTAATGCGTATACACATGATAAGTATACTGTAGGAACTCTAAACATTTAGACTGACATATACATACCCCCCAGCTTCATGTCCAAGTATGCGAGGAAACAGAGGATTTTGTCCCTACAATAACAGAAACAATGTCAGAGTCAGATTGAAAATCTTTCTCCTAACAAGTTGAAGTAAAAAAAAAGAGAAGTGTGAACCTTAGCATCCCAGAAGTAGACATCGGTGTGACATAGAGAAGTGAAGAGTATCTTAATACGGACTTCATCCTTCTGCGGTGGTGCCACTTCCACTTCCTCGATTGACAGTGGCTTCCCCGACTCCCATGCTACAGCAGCTGCAATAATACCACAACCACTGAATTAGCAAGGCAATCGCCAAACAACCCATTAATCAGTCACAAGATGGACAAAACAAAGAGAAAGTTTTAACAAAAGTCAAAACCAGCAGAAAACATGCAAAACCAGAGATCTCAGAAAAAAAAAAGAAAAAGAAACCAACAAAGAACAGTGATCATATAATCAGAAACAGTTGCATATAAGAAAGAGAGAGAGAGAGTCGTTTGATCACCTTTGCAACGGATGACTTGACCAGCAGTACTCATAATGGCTGTTAACAGAAATAAAGTCTTTTGTCAGTGTGATTACTTGGTTTTATTTTCTTGTGTGTGCTTGATGAAGAAAGGAGAAAGGTATCAAGGTTGTATTTATAGCTGCAGAAGCCATATCCAGGTCACTGCATTACGCAAAACACACCAATGGTTTGCTTTTCTGTCAAGTGACCGTTTTGTTTGCAGGAGAATCAGTGTCTGGTTTTATGTGGTAGCAGTATTCTGTTGTCGTGGTAGCAGTATTCTGTTGTGGTTTTGGATAGGCTGGTTAATTCGAATTAAAACTAATATATTCTGTTATTTGACTTTATTTTATTGGTGTAGTAGCGGACTTTTTAGATACGTGGTTGACTTGAAAACTAGAAACGATTCACTCATAACCCGGGGGCGCCTCAGGGAACCCTGACTTTTATTTTAGTTAATGTTGTGATTGTCTGTCTCATTAACCGTTATCCTTGTAAGTAATCAACGTGGGGTGGAAGAAAAGTGTCTTATGATTACAAATTTACAATACCACTTGCCCATTCAATTCCAGTATTCCTTTTTCTTTTTTGGCCTAATATACCAAAAAAAAAAAAAAAAGGAGAAAAGGATTGAACTGTAATTACCTTGATTTTATTAATTAAAACTTAGTTTTATAACCCGAAATAATTTTTTTTTTTTTTTTTACAAAATAGTTGATGTTTTATAATTCAATTATAATTTATAAGCAAATTTTATTATAAATATAGTACTTATAGAAATTAATGCAAATTTGGAATATATAAACATAAGTTTATTCATAAATAAAAGTAAGGAAAATGTACGTGAACTGAAAGCAAACAAATAATAGTAGCAAACGTAAAGATCAAATGTAGAAAAATCAATTTTCCATCGGCTGCTTCCTTCTCTAAAATTTAAGAAAATTTAATAATTAGAGAAGGATAAATGTACAACTTTAATTTTATTTGTTGGTATTTAGAGATTGTCAGTACCTACTGAAAAGTCTTTTTGATGGAGTTTGCAACTCATAGTCTTGGTGTTCAATTTCTGCAGAATTCAAGTTTATCTGTGCATCAAGTCGTGCAAGAGGTGAGATAGATAAAATGCGCAATTAAAATGAAAGATATTAAGAAGACATAAACGATGTTTTTTTTTTATTATTATAATTTTTAAATAATTAGAAGTATGTATTACCTTCTTAATTTTATCAAGAAGAAATCATGATTCATTCTTAAATGAAATCTCAGTTACATGTGTAACAAGTCAACTTGTAATTGGAATCTTTTAATTGTATGTCAAATAAGTATTCACTTTTGGTCACTGACATTTACATGTTTTATTAAAATCGCCCTAATTATATTTTTGAGCCTTTTTTAACTATCAACTTTTGCTCTTTTTTTCAATTTGCTTTTATTAACAAATTTGATAAAAATACCGTTAAAAAAGTTAATGGGGATGATATGGAATTTCATGTGTAATATTTTTAATGAGATTAATTTAATACTTAAGTATCCTCATAAAATAATTACATGTGGAAAATAATAAAATAAATAAATCATACATAAAATTAAAAAAATAACTCTTAATTAAAAAAATAAACATAACTATCAAACAAAAACTTAAAAACGTTCTTAGTTATTACTTTAACGGTATTCTTATCAAATTTGTTAATAAAAGCAAATTGAAAAAAAGAGCAAAGGTTGATGCTAAAAAAAACTCAAAAATACAATTAGGGTCATTTTGACAAAACATGTAACCCTTAGTGGCCAAATTCATTGAGTCTTTTAACTTTCTAAAGACCATTATCCTAACATAAAAAAATTAAAAGTGTTAGTAGTATTTACAATGTTAATGTACTGCATTGAATACTTATTAAGATACTAATTGAACCTCATGTTGAAGGTGCAATAATTGATCAGTAACGTAATCAAGAATTCGCGTTGCTTTTTTTGGTGAAGAAAAAAAATCATAAAAGTTTAATCTAGATTTACAATGTCAAAAGCATCACTAGTCTTATCATTATTAATGGCTTTAATTAAATTCGTAGGAGCAATTGTCCACACATTTACCCTCTCCACATTAGCAGGAGCCATCTTAGCAATCTAGTCAACAACATAATTAACTTCCCTAGAGACATGTCTTAGCACCCAAAATTCTTTATTCTATAATAGTTTTTGAACACGTCTAACCAGAGCTGAACTTACACTTTTGAATTCCTCCCTTGGATTGCTTGGACTACCTCAGAGCTATCAATTTGAATCAAAATCATGTCCACACCCTGTTTTTGTAAAAGAGTAAGCCAATCCAAAATACCTCATAAATTAGCATCAAAGACGGAGCATTCCTCCAAAAAATGATTGAAACTCAAAATCCAATCACCTATATGATTCTGCATGACTCTCCTACAAACGCTAAACCTATGGTCAAATTAATTGCACCATCAGTATGCAGACTAACCCAATTATCTGATAAAGGGTCATTCTGAATGGAGGTACGTCTTTGAGTCAAAACCTCCTTATGTGTGGACCAAAATTGTCTCGCTCAAGTAATAGAAACTTTAACAATCTCAAGGCATTCCATGTAAATCTTTGAAAGACGAATAAATTTTTGTTCTTCCAAATGCGCCAAATGATGATGCCAAATAAAATTTCCCAACTAACTCCCACAGGGTTCAAAAGCTCATAAGATTGCAAGTTACGTGTAAGCCAATCCAGAAGGCTTGAATTGAAGAATCTGCTACTTTGGCTCAATGTCCTTACATCTCTTTTGCCGCATAGAAATCTCTAAGCACATGAAGAATATCCTTTGTGTCATATCCACAAACCAGGCATAAAGCTTCCTGTCCAGTGCCTCGTCTTGCTCATTCTACATTAGTAAGGAGGTGTTGTTTGAATACGAGCCATAGAAAAAAACAGACTCTATGAGGTCTCTTAAACTTCCAAGGAGTATCCGAAATTGGTTCTTTAAAATTCCAATGACTCTCCCTAATCGAACGATAGGCACTCTTAATTGAAAAGACCTCTGTCAAATTCAATAGCCAAGAAATCCTATCTGGCCCTACTTCAAGATGTGGAGGGGTTATACTCACAATACGCCTATTTATGTTTTCCAAGACCCATAATCGAAAGAGATCTAGATTCCACTTTCCTTTTGGGACCCATCTTCCTCTTCCCATTCGAAGATCCCCAAATGAATTGCCTAGCCAAACATTCAATCTCCTTACAAATTCCTTTCGGTATCATCATTGACTGTATGAAATAATTAGGTATTGATAAAAGCACAAATTGTGCTAGAGTAGCTCTCCCAACAAGAGACAAATGTCTAACATCCTAACTAAAAAGTTTACGATGTACCTTGTCCACCATAAATCTTAGGGTACTCTTAGTAACTCTTTCTTGAAATAAAGGAACCCCCAAATAAGAGCCTAAGTCATGAACTTTCTAAAAACCCAACTAACTGCTAATTTGATTTCCAGGATGTAACATTCTAAAATAGGGCCTAAACGGAATAGTGGTTGCGAAACCAAGAATTTGAGATAGAAAAGTTTATTCCGATTAATTTTTATAATTTAACGAGTGATTAGATGCATGTGTTAGTGTATCGATGGAAAATTTTATAGATAGCATGCTTAATTTGCCTACTAGGGCTTAATTGCAAAAGTTGATAAATATGAGTTTTAGATGCTAAAGGATTAAATTGAAGAGTATAATTGAAGTAGAGGTCCTTAAATGGTAATTAGACCATTAGGTTTTCATGGAAAAAAATGAACATACATAGATAAAAATAACTAAAGTTTTAATGAAGGGTATTTTAGTCATTTGGTAATTAAAAGATTAAAAAAGGGAAAAAGATGGCAAAATGTGCCCATCTTCTTCATTAGGCCAAAATTTCAAGGGTTCTTCATAGCTAAGGTTTTGTCAAGCTTCCAAGCTTCATAGTAAGTGATTCCAAGCCCCGTTTTTAATGTTATTTACGTTTTTGAAGTCCCGATAACTTGATTTAGCTTATTCTATCAACAATTTAACCTAAGGTTCATATTTAGAAAAATACCCATAGGTGAAATGTGTTTATTTTGATGTTTTATGGTAGAATATGAAGTTTGAAATTATGTTAAATGACTTGAGCTAAGCGATTTTAAGCGAAAACGAGTAAAACGACATAATCGGTAAAAATAACTAATGGTCATAAGTACATGTTAGAGTAGGAATTTGATGTTGTCGTAGGTAAATAAATGATCATGTTATAAAACATAAGAATTAGGGATAAAGTTTCATTTTCGAGCCTTGGGGCAAAAAGTGTAAATATGCAAAATTTTAGGGGTAAAATCATAATTTTTCCAAAGTTAGAGTTAAGGGCTGTTTTGATAAATGTGAATATTAAATAAGTTAAATTTGCTATTATAGATCAAGAAGAACTAAATTCGGGGTTAGACCGAGGAAAAAAAAAAGGTTGAGGACTAAATCAAAATATTTGATTGTATTTTGTATCGAGGTAAGTTTGCGGTAAATAAATGCAATGTTTTATTATTTATAATTAATGATGTTATTTTTCAGCATCTATATGTTTATTTTGTAAATTTATTCCTTGATGATTCAAGTAAGAATTGACGGAGAAATGATACTTAAAAGTTTCAGTTGAACCTAGAAATGTGTAGGATACAAATGTCATGACATTAGGGTTTAAGGATACCAAGTAAGACCATGCCAAGGCATGACATTGGTAAGTTTTACAGGGCAAGGAAATCATGTAACACTATGTCAAGACATGGCATTGATAAACTACTATAAGGCAAAGATCCCATGTAAGACTATGCCAAGGCATGGCAATGGTGAGTTCATAAGGCAAGGATACCACGTAAGACCATGTCAAGACATGGAAATGGTAAGTTTAAAAAGGAAAGGTACCCGTGTATCCTTAGTATTCTAAATGGTTCAACGGAAAATTCAAAGAGTGTACCAAAGGGAAGGTAAGATAAGTCCATGTTCGAAAGGTTCAGGTTATCTTGATAATTCATTTAGAATGTTGTTATTTATTTACATGCAAACTTACTAAGCTTTATGCTTACTCCCTTTCTTTTCTCTCTTTTTTATAGTATCACAAAGCCAACTCAAAAAATTGTAAAGAAGTCAGAGATCGCCTCACACTATCAACGAGTTATTTCGGTATTTTGTGACTAGAAATACATTAAGTTATGGCATGTATAGGGACTTGGCTATTTTGTGTGTATGTCCTTATGATATGATTAAAGAATGGCATGTGAATACTTGGTAATTATTAGCTTATGATATAGCTAAATAAGAACATGTTTTGGTATTATGTATGCCTAAATGAGGTTTGATGCAAAGAAACTGTTAAAGAGTAAGAGTTGGCTATGGAACAGTTAGGAAACAGCAGCAGTGATGTGGTTTTGAAAAATCACTAAAAATTTTAGAAATGGAATTAAATGGTTAATGAGATATATAATTAAATTTTATTGAGTCTATTTTTATAGGAAAGAAACAGAGCAAGCAAAGGAAGTCTATATTCTGAGATATTTAAATTTTTGTAAGACTGGTTCAGAGTGACTTCGTGATCCCCTATTCCAACTTTGGAAAATCACTAGAAATTGTACAAAAATAATTATAAGTAAAATTTTATATTTTTAGATTCCTTAGTGAGTCTATTTTCATTAAAAACAAACATAAATGTTATGTGATTTTTGTATAATGAGATAATTGATTTTTAGTGAAGAGAGGTTAGGTCTGCTGAACTGCAAAATAAGGGGAATTTTAATGAATAAACTTTACTAATTGGCCAAACCAAAAATTCTGGAAAAATTATGGTAAGAAGATATATGAGTCTAGTTTTATGAAAAATTTACGGATTTAAATTTTGAGTTTCGTAACTCGATTTATAATTAATTTAGTGACTATTATGCAGACGGACACTTTTATTATAAATAGTGAAATAAATTGTTTGGATTTGTGTAAGTAATCGGAAAATTTTTAATGTTCCTGTTTGGTCCCGAACCGTTCTAATTGCACGTTTTAGGGCCTCGAGGGCTCTTTTTAGGGATTTATTGGATGAATGTGAGTGAATTAAATTTTTTAAAAGTAAATTTTTTTTTATGCCCCGAACAAGTAAGATAAGTCTGGTAACGCCCCGTGCTCGACTTCGACGACGGTCTTGGGTAAGGGGTGTTACATTTATTGGTATCAGAGCAAAATTTTAGTCAGTTCTCGAAATATTCAGTATGAGTAAGAGTCTAGCTATACATGTCATACTTATATTTTGATAGTGTGACGACTCTTGACGATCTTAAAATGTTTTTCTTTTATAGTTATGGATTTCGAACGAGTTGGTGCAGATGATGTAGAAATTAACGCGCCCGCTCCAGCAGAAAGGACGGTGCCACTAGATAGTAGTGAAAGGCCCATTACAGTTAGTCAGGGAGGAAGGACTCGAGAAGCCTTCTTCCTAGCTATGAATGAATAGTTTGCCGAGTTCGTTCGTACGAATCCGGCCGTTAGACCTCCACCCCCTCATGATCCTCAGACTACCCATGTAACTTCCCTAGTTACAGATACAATTAGGAGAGAGAAGCCACCAGTTGATAAAACTAGAAAACAATGGGCCGAAGAGTTTCGGGCTACTAAAGATGACGATGTAGAGAAAGCTGAGTTTTGGCTCGAGAATACTATCAGGGTCTTTGATGAGTTATCCTACACACCTGAAGAGTGCATGAAGTGTGTTGTATCACTTTTACGAGACTCGGCCTACCATTGGTGGAAGACACTTGTGTCAGTAGTATCGAAAGAGAGGGTTACTTGGGATTTCTTTCAGGAGGAGTTTCGTAAGAAATACATTAGTCAGAGGTTCATCGATCAGAAAAGAAAAGAATTCTTTGAACTAAAGTAGGGTAAGATGACAGTGACTAAATATGAACGTGAATTTATCAGACTCAGTAATTATGCTCGAGAGTATGTGTCTACTGAAGCTATTATGTGCAAGAGATTTGAAGATGGGCTCAATGATGTTATTTGACTGTCAGTCGGTGTTTTAGAAATAAAAGAGTTCATCATTTTAGTTGAAAGAGCTTGTAAGGCAGAGGAGTTGCTGAAAGGAAAGGGTAAAGCTGAAATTGAGATGCAAGACACGAAGAAAAGACATATAAGCAAGTCGTTTCAGTCTACATCCAAGAGGCCTAGAGAGTTCTCTACGAGATCTAATTTTTCAGCAGGGTATTCTAGCCGAAACAGAGGTAGAAGATTTATGGGTCAATGGACCAAATTCTAGAAGGAAATAGGTCTACGGACAAACATTGTAGAATTTTTAATACAATTGTTGTATTACAACTTTTATGTGATTAAATAGTTTATAGATTGACGTGTTTTTATTTTTTAAGTAGGATTTCGGTGGTTTCAACTAAAATGAGTTGAGATGAAGTATATTCAAAATTTATTTAAAAATAATAAAATATATATTTATATTTGGTTTAATTTAAATAAAAATATATAATTTATTATATTTTAGTTGATTTGGTTTAAATTTTTAACTGCAGTAATTAATTCAAACAATTGTTTTAATTAGAGCACTAAATTGAAAAAGAAATTAGAGTGACCAAAATTTTTAAAGTGACTTTAATTGTAATTTACTCAAAGTATAAAAATTAATTAAGGACAACTTTTTATAAACTTATACTACTATACAAGGATCCGCTGGTAGTTTAACCGAAATATCAAATCAGGAAAATCAATCCTTGGTCCGGCTAGGGAGTAATACGCATGCAAATGACCCGGATGCTCTACGACGACTACCTCTCCAACCCGGTCGGTCTTGACTACACTTCTTGCCGGAACTAGTTCGATATTCCAAAATAAACGAGCCATTGCTAACAAATCACGGCTCGATTGTGACAATTCTCGATATCCTAGCACCCACAAGTACCTTAAAGAAGTTAATCGGATCATGGCAGCTGCTAGCGCATGCTCGCTGAAGAAGCAACCTCCTATTTCGAGTTTCTGCAATTTAGGGCATCCATTGGAGAATTCCAAAAGCCCAGCATCCGACTCCCCAACGTAACCCAGAAGCATCCATCTTATGTTCCAACTATATTGCCCAATGTAACCGAGCCCCGCATCTGTCAAACCGCCAGGTCGGAGATGCAGTGCAAATCTTCTAAGCTTTCCACAGCCTCTTAGTAGAGCCCGGACTCCTTTGTCGAGAGGCAAATCCGTTATCCTTTCTTTTTGATTAAGCAAGACTAGACGAAAATCACACATGTTTTTCAAGTAAGCCCCGATGTATTCCAATGATGCATTGGTGATGTCGGATACATAAACAGCCAAATATTCCAATTCAAGACATCCCTGAGCTAAAGCCATCAATCCTGTTTGTGAAACCAAACCTTCATCCTCCATTCCTTCCTCCTCAGCACCTGGCTCGATTCTAAGCCTCTTCAGTTGCTTACATCTTCGGGCAACAACTACTAGCCCTCGATCTCCGATAACATTCCTTGTCTAGCCAATCAGAAAACACATATAATTAAAGAATATAATGAAAAAAAAAATAGAATACGGACAATGGTTTTGTGATTCAACCTTGAGAACTTCCAAGTTTGGGCATCTTTGTATTAACCAGCAGTGATCTTCTGTGTCGAGTAATGCATAAAGGAGATCCAATTCTTTAAGCAACGGTGCAAAAGGAAACACGATTGGCATTTCATTCTTCCCCATGTAGGTTAAACCCAAACGGCATAACCTCGAGGGGAATGTTACAGCAGCATACCCATCAGGTTGGTCGTAGAAAGAACCACCGTAGAATTCTTCTAAAACAGCAGCAGCATGAAAGAAACCGACGAGATCTAAAATTTCACAATCACTAATTTTCACAGAGACCAAATTACGACAATTTCTGGCAATAAGTTGGAGATCTTCAAAACTAACTTTGACAAGGTCCGTCATGTAAAAGTTTAAAGTCTCAAGAACTGAATTACTCATCGCAATCTCATGAATCCATCGACCATCTTTCTCAATAATTGAGCTGTCTTCCAAGAACAGGGTTCTTAATTGCCTACGCCAACATGTAAAGAAATAAATCATATGAAAGAACCAAGCCAAAGTTTTTCCCCCGCAGTTTAGCTCCAACTGAGCTTCAACATCCAAGTAATTGGAATTTGATTAAAGCAATACTTACTACTTTATACCACTGGCCTTCAAGCCGTATTTCAATAAAACGAAGCTCAAATTAACACTATTAATCTTATTTATTTCTCAAATATCTAAAACAACAAATGTAATTGCACTTATTAAGCAAAATTAACCCTTAAATGATAAAAAATTAAAATAAGTTTTAAAATTTTTTTATTTCTCAATATATCTACTGGACCATTAAAAGAATAAATGCTGGTCACGAATTTTAAAATTACTCTATACCTAAAATAAGTATCGAATCTTCAACCACCAGTTAAAATAGAAGAGACATTTGCCATTTTACCTAACTCTTTAAATAAATTTTGAATATTTAAACCTTGATGTTAGCCATAAATGTTCACCCCACAATTTACGTTGGTGCGTGTAGCATTTATTTATTTCTATCAAGAATTGTAAAAAAAATAAAGACATAATGATTAGTTTAGATATTAGTTTTTTTTTTTTGTCAATTTTATCTTTATTTTTTTATGTGTAAAAAAAAAGTTAAATTATTTTTTTAAAGAAAATGTTAATTAGATCATTAATTTTTTTTTATCGATGTTGGTGTGGCAATGTATAATATAGTCAATGTATATTTTATATTGACATAATATTATTTGTTTTATATGTAAATAATTTAAAATTTTTAAAAGATATACTATTAAGTTTTAATTTAATTGGCATGGACATTGTTACTAAGGGTGTGAGTTTGAGAAGCGTTGAGATGCATTATCCTCTTATTTATGAATTAAGAGAAGTTATGAGTAATTTTAGATATTCTATCAAAAAAATTAAATATGATCAAAACCTATATGTTTAAAAAAGTAATCTTTTAGTTATTTTTGTAAAAAAAAAAAATTAAATCTTTTTAAAATATAAGTTTAAATTGAAATTTTTTAAAAGTTTGAAGGTGAAAAATAAAAATATATATGAATATATAAAAAAATATTACATTAATTTTCATAAAACCAAGTATTAGTTTAAGCATATGAATTCACATGCTGAAATATGTTTAAAAAGAATAAGAAAGCTACCGGCACAATCTTCCAACGTGCAAGAGTCCATCAGTAGAAAAACCAGAGCATTTATCAAGCTTCAAACACCGCAAAACTTCCCCCCTAGACCGACACAATACTTCCAAATCTGAATCATTAACAATCATCCTCCTAAAATGCACCGATTTCAAGCAAGTCAAATTCTCGGCTATTTCCTTTACCCACGGCGTTACGTACCCTCCCCAATCTTCCGGTATCATATCAAACATCGCCGCCCGAGGTTTTCCTTTCAATTTCAACGATTCCAAGTGTGGGAACCGCCGCCGCAACCGTTCAGGACTCGTCGTGTAACAAAGCGCAATCGTTACGTGCTTACGTGTCAACGCGTCGAGCTCGTACCAACGACGACAAACGAGGGAAACGGCGTTCCGGTCCTCCGGGTCGTCGATGTATAGCATCACCCAGCCCAAAACAACGTCGGTTAGACCGGTTTGTGAAGCCGTTGATTTTTTCAACTCGTTATAGTTTTCCCCCATCCAAAAACTCAAATCGGATATTCAAAAGAGAAAACAAACGCTTGATCTGGAGACCAGAATAAGAAGCAAGAGGCGTTTCCTCAGCAATTGTTTTCTTCGGAAGTGAAAGAAAAAGGAATGGATTCGCCAGCAGGTACTACAAATCGGGTCAGGCATGGGTCGGGTTGAGGAGACATGGAAGAAGAAGAGATAAAAGCAAGAAATGGACAAGGGAGATTGGATGGAGAGAGACAATAGAATGGTGGAAAACAAATTTATGGACTGTATGATAGTTTGGGTAATAATTGTGAATCAAACCTATAAATATCTGGGGAAATTTGAAAACCCAGCTCTTCAGAGTCATGTGTGGGTCCTTCTCCTAAGTTGAATTATCCTTTAAAGTCGTGCTGGACTTCCTTTTCGATTCAAATACTGAGCATTGAGAAGCTTGATTTAAGTTTTTCTCATCCTACAAAGAATTAAAAAACCTTCTTTATAACCCTGGCTTTATAATTCACAAAAAAAAAAAAAAAAAAACCCTTCTTTATTAAATATAATTATTTGCTTGTATAAAAGAAAAAGTAAAGAATATGAATGTTTATTTTTACGTTACTCATTTGGTGAATTCAATTTTAAAAGTTTTCAATTTAAGGATTAAATTTTGTATTCGTTTTTGTTTTAGTCACATGTTTTTAAATTGATAACAAAAATGATGACATGATCTTTTTCTAACTGGTATAATAACACATTTAGTCCTCAATACCTACATATTCTGTCAATTTGACCCTAATTCTAAAATGTTCAATAAATTTAACTCTTCACATTTACAAATTCTATCAATTTGATCATCAAACTTTCTAATCAAAGCTTTCAAGTTTTAAAATAAAGGCATTCCACATCTATAAATTTGTAAAACCCAAAAAAGAAAAAAAAAAACTGCCTCCAATTGTACAAATATAACATATAATAAATAACACGTGCAAATATATTTTTCCTTAGAAGCCAAACAATTGGTGTCGAAACCATTTTTTTAAGGTCGACTTTTTATTTTAAAAAATGAAAAAGGGAGTCGTCACCAATCCTTTTTATGATGTGTGATCGGATCACCTCGTGATCGTTTTAATAAAATGTTTGATTTACTAAAACAACGTTTTTTGGTCTACGAAATTCAAAAAACGGGTTCGGAAGCCAGTAACGTATGAGGAAGGGTTAGCACCCTCGTAACGCCCAAAATTGGTACCTAGTTGATTAATTAGTGTCTTAGTGTCAAAAGTAGAAAACTTGAAAAGAGTTTTAAAATACGACTCATTTTAGTGTTAATGTTAATTTTACAAAAAATGCTTAGATGAATCAAAATAGATGTTAAAAACCTTCTTATCTCGAAGTAATGACACATCTAGTAAGTTAAGACATGACATTTTAAACCCTCAAGAATAAGCTTGTTTTTTTATTTTCAAAACTCATGTATTTTAATTTCAAAAAGATATTCGGTTATTTTAGGTCAAACGAGAAAAATAGAAACCCAATAAGTTAGGGCACGGTCTCTCGAATCTCCTAATACGAAATATTGCCTTTATCATTTTCAGAAATTCTTACCTCAAGGTAACAAGATGTCATATCCAGTGAGTTAGGATACAACACCTCGAATTCTCGAGAATAAGTTTTTTATTTAAAACTCATGTATTTGATTCTAAAAGGATATTCCACTATTTAGGTTAAACGAGGAAAAATCAAAACCCAATACATTAGGGCACGACTTTCTCAAATTTCCAAATGCAGAACATTGCCTAAAAAAATTCCTTTTTTTTATGAATTTGGGCAAAAATTAATGAAATGTTTTAAAATGATATGTGGACAAAATATTAAGCTAATGAATAACAACAATATAAATGTGCTAATAAGCAACTCAAAATACCTATGATGGCAATAATCACATAATACATGTCATATCAATATTAACAATCAATGAAAATAGAATAAACAATAAAGTAAAAAAAAAAATGATAACAATGATGACGACAATAATACTAATGATAAAATATGCAAATGAAATGACAATGTCAATTTCTAAATATAATAAAGAAACAAATAAAATAAGGACACAAATAAGTGTAAGGAAAATAGTTTATAAAAAAATATTGAAAGTAAAGAATCAAATCAAAAGGTAAATGAAATTAAAAATATAATTTGTAATAAAACATAGGTAAATAAATAATAATAATAATAATTGTTATGGCCTAAAATTGCCTGGCCCAAGACCCACAAACAAATAAACAGAAAAAATAAAGACCCAAACCTATACCACTACCCACACCAGCTCAAAAATTACAATGGCCCAATCAAAAATTAAACCAAAACCCAATACAGACCCCAAACCAACCCAAAACACAAGCCCAATGGCCTAAATTATTTCCAGAAACAGCAAACCCTAACCCTAAGCGCCGCAAGCTGACCCCTAACGTCGCACATCGCGCCGCCTCCGCCCCATGCGTCGCACCACTCGTGCCTCCACATCAGAGCCCACGTCTACCACGCACCTGCAAACAAGCGCAAAAAGAGTAGCAAAGAAGTTCTTTTTTGTTTTTTTTTTTCATTCGGCTATAAAACCAAATCAAACCGAGTGTAAGGGGTCTCTTTTTTGGATACGAATACAAGAGAAAAAAGAATACAAATAAAAGAATAGCAATCAAAAATCAGATTGGAGAATTAAAAGGTTGTTTTTCATTTTTTTCCCCCTTTCACAGACGCATTTCCTCATTTCTTTGGTTCATTTTTTTAACGGATTTTAAAACAAAATAGAGGGAAAGGGGCATACCTGATTTTGCTCTGCAAATCGAAGGCAGAGGTGGAGGTGCGAGGCACCGATGACCCTCAGGAGCGGTGCCCTCAAGCTAGGACGAAACCCTAGCAAAGGAAAGAGAGAATTCAGACCTTTTTTTTTTTTAAAATCAAGGGACCCAAGTGTTTTTTTGTAATTTTTTTAAATGTATACTACACATGAAACGGTGCCGTATGGGTGCTTAGGGTCCACGCGTTGACCCAACCCGCGGGGAAGGTCTGCGTGTTTCCGTTCTAGGGGGTTATTTGCGTGATTAATCCCTTCCCGTTGCCCTGACTTTCAATTTGGGCCCGATTTGATTTTTATTTGTTTTTTAAATTGCCCCTGGATTTTGCGAATAAACTCAGTGTGGTCCCCAAGTGAACGCAGCATTTTTGAATTTGGGGTATTTGCGGTTTTAATCCTTGATCATTTTAGCGTATTTTACTTGAGTCCTTAATTCTGTTTTAACAATTTGTTTTGTTTATAAATTATCCCCTCGATTTTGCTCATCTTTCAATTAAGTTTTATTTATTCATTTTTTTTTCAAAAATAAGAGCATATTATTGTAACATATTACTTTGTATTATTTTGCTGATTTCATACTTTTTTATTTTATTTTTTACGTGCATATTTGTTTATATCAAACACTTTCATATACTATTATATTTCTATATATATATATATATATATATATATATATTATTTATATTAGGTTTTTTAATTTCATATATTATTTACTTAAATGTTATATGACCTTTTAATATTTTATTCATTTTGAAATTTCATTTGTGCATTATTATATCATCTATTTTTTTTTTTTGATACATTTTAAATTTTCATGTAGATTATTTACTTTATGAGATTTATTTTAAAATTCATTTGTATATTACTATTTAGTATATTATTTATTTATATTTTTCTTCTTATTTTGAATTCTTGTATCTGCGATTTGTTTTAAAATCTTTTTATTGTTGTATAGAAATGTTTTAAATTTTACTTACTTCCCTATTATTCATTTTATATTTATTTTAAAATTTGATATTTCATTTGTATAATTTGCTCGGAATTTCTTTTAAATTGCCCTAATTCATCAGCCTTCGGATATTAGTGTTAGTATTCGTATAGTATATAATATGTTGCTATTGCATGTAACGTGTTTCTTTGTATTTTCCCTTTTTATTATTCATGTAATATCATGGTTGCATATCTTTATTTCATGCTCAATTCAATGCTTGTATGATTGCTATTTTTATCGGACTTTCAGTTCCAAATGTTTTTCCCAACTTCAATTGCTTTTTACCTTTAAATAAACCAAACAAATGCACCTTGAGCTGATTTTATGATTGCTTATCTGGAAATTTTTCAAAGCAAGGCAATGTTTCGTGTTTGGAAGTTCGAGAAATCGTGCCATACCGTGCTGGGTTTCGATTTTTTCATTCAACTAAAATACAAAATATCCTTTTGAAATTTCATCTATGTTTTCTTAAATTAAAATGAGGTAATATTTCGTGTTTGGAAATTCGAGAAATCGTGCCCAATCGTGCTGAGTTTCGATTTATCGTTTGACCAGATAGCCAAATATCCTTTTGAAATTTCAAATGCATAAGTTTTGGAAATTATGAGATGATCTTGTATCGAGGGTTTGAAATGTTGTGTCCTATCGTGCTGGATATGGTATTTTATTCCTTCTGAGCGAGAGAATCTCAATATCCAATTCAAGATGTCTAAACATTTTTAAAGGAATCGTATTTTAACATTTTTTCTTCAACTTTTCAATTATAGGACATTGAATAATCAGTTGGTACCAATTTTGGGCGTTGTGAGGGTGCTAACCCTTTCTCGTGCATAACCGACTCCCGAACCCTTTTTCTCAATTTTTGTAAACCTAAAATTATTGTTTTAATAAACCAAAATGCTTTATTAAAATGATCGATCACAAGGTGACCCGATCACACCTAAACAAAAGGGATTGGTGGCGACTCCATACCTTGTTTTTAAAAGTCGATCCCTATTTTCCCAAAATAAAAATGGTTTCGACAGCTTGGCGACTCCACTGGGGAATAAGAGAGTCAAGCCGTAAATTGATTATTTTTTTGTCCTTTTGTTAAAAATTTAAAATTTGGTTTTTAATATACGATCCTTTCATTGCATTTCATGGGTTTTATGGTTTTCATCATTCGTGTTTTGTATTTTGAGCTTTTATATCTCCTCGCATCATTTTGCATGGTTACACCTTTTAAGTGGAAGTGAGAAACTATCCCTTCGTGAGGTTTTCACCTCTGCATGGCCATAGGAAAATGTGTCCCCCTGAACTGAACTCGATTCGTATGAGCCTATAATGGGCGAGGATTGAGGAATATGTTGGTTCAGGTACCCTTTTCTTTAGAACTGAGCCACATATAGTGAACCCTTAGAGTCCACCCTTGATAGAGCTATGTTGAACCTTAGCGGTTACCTAGATAAGTGTTTGACTATTTTTTTTATTTTGCTTTGGATTTTATTATTTGGTACTAACTCGTTGTGTTTTTATGTGGCCATAACTGCATATCATTCCATATTTAGGGAGGTGTTGATTCCTATTCAGTTACTAAGTTAGAGAGCTTGCTATGGAGACCGAATTCCTTGATAAAGTGGAAGATAATGTGGTTGTCCGTATATGGTCAGAGAGGATGCAACTTGAGAAAGGGCACAGCCTAGTTGAAGGGCATACGTCAGAGTTGTGGAACTTCACCCGTATCAGTGTGACACAGAATGAGTTCCAAAAATCGATGGATATATGGGTCAGTTGGGATGATGAGACTAAGCGACTGTTCTATCAAAATTTCGGTGACCTACCCTACCTTTTCGGCATCAAGGTAGACAAACACTTGTTCTGGGCTATAACTCAGTTTTGGAATCTACGTATAGTTGTTTCACTTTCGGGAAGGTGACTTGGTGCTTAGTGTGGAGGAGTATACAACTTTGCTTCATTGTCCAAAGGTTCAAGTCAATAGAGCTTATTCTAAGGCTACTAATGCCCTAAATTTTGTAAAAAAATTAATGAGTATCACCGAGATAAGTGAACAGTGGGTTACAGCCCGAATTCAGGAAAAGGGTGATGGTAAATGTATTCCTTGGGTAAGTTTGAGGGATCTGATCGTAGCACATCTAAATATGAGGAAGAAGGTTGACATCTTCGCTTTGAGTATCTATGGTTTGGTAATTTTCCCTAAAGCTCTAAGGCATATAGATAAAGCAGTTGTCAATTTATTTGAGTGACTTGACAAACAGATCACGCTGGTGCCAGCAATTCTAGCCGAGACGTTCAGATCTTTAAGTGTATGTCAGAGGGCAGGTGAAGGAAGATTTATAGGGTGCGTGCAATTATTGTTAGCCTGGTTTCACGGCCATTTCTGGAAGGTGGATAAGTGTCCTATCGGGTTTTCTCTGAGAATTATTCCCCGCTAAAGGAGATAACAACCACGCCCAGAAGAGATGATGTATTAGAAGAGAATTGGATCGCACTCCTTCGAAATCTCCAGGAATAAGATATTGAGTGGAGAGCTCCTTGGTTGGTTCTCGATGAGATCCTCTATCGGTGTGGGAGTTTTGATTGGGTACCTCTGCCTGGAATTTGGGGAGCTGTTGGATATGCTTCTTTTCTTGTTTTGAGGCAATACAGATCGAGACAGTTTATACCGGTAATGCATGGGTTAGCTCAGAATAAGTTCTCATATAGGGGGGACCATTATAAGAAGAAGGTTCAAGAGATTTCTGATGCCTGAAGACAGACACGCCTGATGAAGAGATTGGCTGTAGGTTCGATGATGACCCCAGAATACAAGAAGTGGTTGCATAAAAGGATCAATGATAATGTTCCTGAGCCGAGTTTAAGGGGCATTCGATTGATGGAAGAATACCTGTAAGTAATCCCCTCCGAGCTAGAAATCATCAAACAAGACTTTAAGAAGAGAAATTTAGAGTTAGAAAAGAAGATAGAGCAATTGGAGGAGGAAAAGTTGCATCTGAGGTTAGACACTGATGTCCAGAAACTCGAGGCCGAGAAGTTGAGAAAAGGGAATAGAAAGGTTGAAGAAGACCTGGATAGTCTGAAGACTGATTACAAGAAGTTGCGTATGTCAATGAGAACTACCGGATTAGGGAAAACGTCTGAGCAGTAGCGATAAGAATTTCAAGAGGAAAAGGCTAGAGCTGATCAGTGGGAGAATAGGTTCCATGATGCTCGAGCATGCGAAAATACCTTAAAACAGAGCTTGGTTGAGGGTCAAGATGAGAAAAAGATGTTAATAGCTCGGGTAGCAGAGTTAGAAAAGACATTGCATCAGCGTCGTGGTCGTGACTTTGACATTGAATTAAGAGCCAGCTTGAGTAGGATTGAGGATTTAAAGGGGAAGGTAGAAGAACTTGAGACCGCGCTACAGAGTTGTGAGCTTCGAATTGAATTTCTTGAGTCGAATAATGAGCAGAAGAAGGAATAGCTCCGTCGATCGCAGGACCAAGTCAGGGATAGAGATCATATCATGGGCGAAGCCGTGGCACAGATTCGATCAGTGGCTGATCATTTGTAGACCTTAGCGGTTCAGGCTGATGTGCTAAGTATGAAGTATGAGTTAGAGTCAGACTGGGGTCGTGAGCTGGCTTGCTTTCTTAAGAGGGTTAAAACTTTAAGCATTAAGGCAAAGTCGTATATATGATCTGTTTTATATAAAGGATTTTGTTTACTAAGAAAGTTTCTAAATGGAATTGGATCAGAATCGACGTCCTTTTAGTTTTGCATTCATCTCATGCATTTGCATTTCATCATATTATTTGCATTAAATTTCACAAAAAAAACCCTTAATTAATTTAAAATTGTATTATAGTTACCCTGGAACATCAATACTACACGCGAAAAAAAACCAAAGCTATGGATCAAAGGCTGGAGAAATTGGAACAAATGCAGAAGGAGATGTAGGAACAGTTGCAAGTGTAGATGCAAGAGCAATTGGCCAAGATTCAGTAAGATATGAGGGATCAAATGTTAGAATCTCAAAAGAATATGATGAGCCAATTGACCCAGTTATTAGTTGAAAGGCCAGAAAAAGGAAAGAATCCCATGATCAATACAGAGGACAATAGTGAGATCTTTGCTTACCCTCCAAGTTTCACCTCAGAAAATACCCAGTACCATCGCAAAAGGTATCTGCCAGTATCAAACCCCAATATCAGGCTGGTATTTCAGCACTGATGAATTTCCCAACGGGTTCGTGTTCTAAACCAGAAAACAATAGAGTAAATCCTGCAGTCCTCGACTTTCATGAGATGGCAGAGGTAGAAAAGGCGAAAGGAGAACTCCCAAAGCAACTGGAAGAGAAGTTCAAAGCGCTGGAAAATGTTGATTATTAGTGTGGAATGGATGCTAATGAGCTAAGTTTGGTTCTAGATCTAGTGCTCTATCTAAAGTTCAAAATGTCGGAGTTTGAAAAATACAACGGTACCAACTACCCGGAGGCCCACATCATGATATTTTGTCGGAGGATGACTGGTCATGTCAATAATGATCAGCGGTTAGTTCACTATTTCCAGGACAGTTTGACTGTGGCTGCAGCCAAATGATACAATTAGCTGAATCGCACCCAAATCAAATCATGGAGGACTTAGCACAGGCCTTCATGAAGCAGTATGGCTATGTGACAGATATAGCGCCTGATAGGATCACGTTACAGAATTTGGAGAAAAAGTTAAGTGAAAGTTTCAAGCAATTTGCCCATAGGTGAAGGGAAGTCGCTACGCAATTCAACCGCCATTGTTGGAAAAAGAAACAACCATACTTTTCATTAATACTTTGAAGGCACCTTTTATTAATAACATGTTGGGAAGCACAACTAAGAGTTTCGCTGACATAGTGATGTCTGGTGAGATGATAGAGAATGTGATAAGGTGCGAAAAGATAGAGGCTGGGAAAAGTACTAAGAGGTCGGCCCCGAAAAATAGAGAAAATGAAGTCAGCAATGTAAGCCTAGGTTATGCAAAACCAATCACAGTAAACCAACCGAAAGCAGTGGCCACGAGCCAGCAAGCTTCACCAAGACAGGAGCCCAATACAAAACAAAGCACGGAGAAGTTTCGGTTTACTCCTATTCCAATAACATACCAGGAGCTGTACAAAAGTCTATTTGATGCGCACGTTGTATCCCTATCTACTTAAAGCCGTTGCAACCCCCATATCCCAAATGGTACTATGCAAGTACTCAATGTGAATACTATGCAGGAACAGTGAGACATTCGATAGAGAATTACCTCTCTTTTAAAAGGCTAGTCAAAAGGCTCATCAACGTGGGTGTTGTGAAGTTTGACGATGCACCTGGAGTAGGAAATTCGTTACCTAATCATACTGATAATAGGGTAAACGCAATAATTGATAATGCGGGGAAAAGAATCAAGTTGAATGTTGCAGAAGTAAGAACCCCGTTGAGAGAGGTCTGGAGAAGAATGGTGGAAAAAGGTTTAACCAAGCAAGATGTGGGGAGCAAACCCTGAGAAGCGAGGAACTGTTGTGAGTTCCACGAAGAGGAGGACCATGAAATTCAGAGATGCAGTAAATTCAGGGCCCTGGTGTAGGGACTAATGGACAATAATGAGCTAGAGTTCTTTGAGTTCGCTGAAGGAGAGGACGTGTGCACCGCAGGAGGAGAGTCAGTGGAGAAGGTCATTGAGATCAATCTACTGGTGGTGATCATCTCACGACCGAAAACCAACGAAGCTGGAGCGAAAGCGGCACCGAGAGTTGTAATTTAGAAACTCGCAGCTTTTTCTTATAAGGATAGCAAAAGGGTGCCTTGGAATTACAATTGTAATATGACATATTCGGGAAAGAAAAGTCTGGTCAGCATGCCAAATACGAAAGTCGAGCCTGGAAAAGGGAAGTCCCTGATGGTTGAACAAGGGGAAAAAAGTCAGAACCACTGGTCAATGAACCAATAACTGAGAATGAAGCCAAAGAGTTTTTAAAATTCCTAAAACATAATGAGTATAGTGTTGTGGAGTAGTTGCACAAGCAACTGACACGCACATCGGTACTGGCTTTACTTTTAAACTCGCAGATGTATCGTAATGCGCTGATGAAGGTTTTGAATAAAACCTATGTCGCTGAAGACATTCGGTGAACAAGCTAGACCGTCTTGTCAGCAATATAAGTGCTGATAACTTCTTTCTTTCAGCGATGATGAGATACCGCCAGGTGGTATGGGGTCCACCAAGGCTCTGCACATCACTACCCGATGCAAAGGGTATACACTACCGGGGGTATTAATTGACAATGGGTCGGTACTGAATGTCTTGCCCCTGTCCACATTAAACAGGTTACCTATAGATAGTTCTCATATGAAGACATGCTAGAATATAGTGAGAGCATTCGATGGCACCGAAAGGAAAGTAATGGGTAGGATTGAGATCTCCCTTCTGATCGGACCCAATACGTATGGGGTAGACTTCCTCGTGATGGACATTAGGCCCTCTTATAATTATTTATTGGGGAGGCCTTGGATTCACTCGGCGGGAGTAATACCATCTTCATTGCACCAAAAGTTGAAGTTGGTGACAGAGGGTCAGCTGATAACCATAAATACAGAGGAGGATAATATCGCATCCATTACTAGTGATGCGCCATACATCGAGAATGATACTGAGGCGATAAAGTGTTCTTTTCGGTCGTTAGAGTTTGTAAATGCAACTTTCATCATCTAAGGAGGCAAGATCCCAATGCCAGAAATATCCGAAGCTATGAGGATGAGCTTACGACTGATGGTAAGAAAAGGAGCATTGCCTGGAAGGAGAATCAAAAAATACCTCCACGGATAGGTCGAAGTGCCGGGTTTGGCTGGCAAGCGAAATCGTTTTGTTTTGGGGTATAAGCCAGACGCCAAACAGAGAAAGAAAGAGTTGGAGAGGAAAATGGAGAGACGAAGGGTAGGATTGAGTAGGGCAGAGGTCAAGTAGGAGTCAATGACCTTCCCCCATATATCCAATACATTCAGGTCAGGAGGAATTATTTATCTTGAATCGAAGATGGTAGGAGAAGGAACGACTGAAGACATGATAGATAATTTGAGCATCAACGCCCTATCTGAAGAGGGAGTGATGGAAGGAAACTTATCAGGTATTCGCCCTTATGAGCCTGGCAGTGTTCTAAACAATTGGACTATGGAAGAAATTTTTGTAGTTCTTAGAGTTAATACAGAGTAATGTTCAGAATACACTTATTATTTTAAGCTTAGAAACAATAAGAATCTTTTGTGAAATAGGCTCATGTTCAAACATCTTTATTTTCAATAAGAAATGCATTTTTGTGTCTCATTCTGGGTAAATATTATTTCATATTCTAATTACATTCATAATCATGCCGTACAAATAAGCCACTCTTAGATTCATTCTTTGGATATTTCTTTCATGTTACAATAGGTCTCCAGATATTAATGACACGAGCGATACTGTTATGAACCCAAAATCTCCTTTTGAGCAAGATATGTATTTAGAGGGATCTCAGGATTTTGAAGATGATGAAGATTGTGAGTTATCTCCGGATTTGTTAAGGATGGTAGAACGGGAAGAGAAATAGATTTTACCCCATAAAGAGACAATCGAGAATACGACTTTGGAAGAAGGGAAAGAAGTGAAAATCAGAACTTGCATAATCGAGGAAACAAGACGAGACCTCGTTAAACTACTGCAATAGTTCAAAGATGTCTTCGCATGGTCGTATCAAGACATGCCCGGGTTAAGCGCTGGTATTGCGGTACATCGAGTCCCCATAAAAGAAGAGTGCAAGCCTGTTCAATAGAAGCTTCGAAGGATGAGACCTGATGTTGTAGTAAAAATAAGGAAAGAGGTCAGGAAACAATTTGATGCTGGGTTCTTACAAGTGGTAAATTACTCGAAATGGGTAGCCAATGTCGTACCAGTCTCTAAAAAAGATGGAAATGTACAGATGTGTGTAGATTACAGAGACCTAAACAAGGCCAGTCCAAAGGACAACTTCCAGCTGCCCCATATGAACACTCTAGTGGATAACACGGTGGGTTACTCATTGTTCTCTTTCATGGATGGTTTCTTTAGATACAATCATATAAAGATGCATCCTGCGGACATGGAAAAGACCACATTCATAACATTGTGGGGAACATTTTGCCATAAGGTGATGTCATTCGGGTTAAAAAATGCGGGAGCAACGTATCAAAGAGCCATGGTAACCTTGTTTCACGACATGATGTATAAGGAGATTGAGGTTTACGTCGACGATATGATCGCAAAATCCTAAACAGAAAAAAAATACATACAGGTTTTGAAGAAATTGTTCTTGAGGTTGAGAAAGTTTCAACTAAAGCTCAATCCAACAAAATGTACTTTCGGGGCTAGATCAAGAAAGCTGTTTGGTTTCGTTGTCAATGAAAAGGAATCGAGGTCAACTTCGACAAAGTCAAGGCTATACAACAATTGCCCCCACCACACACTCAGAAGGAATTTTGAGGTTTTCTGGGAAGACTAAATTACATCGCCCGGTTTATTTCGCAACTAACTGAGAAATGTGACCCTATATTTCGTCTTCTCAAGAAACATAACCTAGGCGTGTGGGATGATCAGTGCCAAAATACTTTTGACAAGGTTAAATAATATTTGTCCAATCCCTAGTATTAACACCACCTAGTCCGAATAGACCATTGATATTGTATTTTACAGTATTTGACCATTCAATGGGATGTGTGCTTGGTCAACACGACGAGATAGGAAAGAAAGAAAAGACGATATACTACCTCAGTAAGAAATTCACTGAGTGTGAGATGAGATATTCACCAATTGAGAAGCTATGTTATGCTTTGGTTTGGACAACTCGGAGATTGGGGTAGTACATGTTGTATCATACGACTTGGTTAATCTCAAAATTAGATCCTCTTAAGTACATGATGGAGTCAGCCACTCTGAATGAAAGGATGGCCCGATGGAAAATTCTGCTTTCCGAATTCGACATAGTTTATGTGAACCAGAAGGCTATAAAAGGGAGTGCAATAACAGATTTTCTAGCCAGTAGAGCTTTAGAAGATTACGAGCCTTTGAACTTTGGTTTCCCTAATGAAGATATAATGTATGTGGCAACTACCAAAGAAGACACTCTAGAAAATCATCCTTGGAAACTAAACTTTGACGGAGCATCAAACACCGTCGGTAATGGAATTGGGGCAGTACTGATATCCTCTAGTGGGGATCATTATCCATTTACTTGAAAATTGGATTTTGATTGTACAAATAATATGGCAAAGTACGAAGCATGTATCATGGGAATCCCGTGCGGCAATAGAGCATAAAATCAGGGTGCTAGAGGTGTATGGGGATTCGGTATTGGTAATCTATCAGCTCAAAGGTGAATGGGAAACAAGAGACCCAAAGTTGATTAACTATCGAGAGCTGGTTCTAGATTTAATCGAGGTGTTTGATGATATCACTTTTCATTACCTCCCGCAAGATGAAAATCAGATGGCTGATGCCCTATCTACGTTAGCTTCTGTGATTAGAGTAAATAAACCAGAGGATATAAAGCCGATCCAGATGAGTGTTTGTGATGCTTCAGCTCATTGCTGTAATATCGACGAAAAGGAGAAGAGGGATGATGATCTTTGGTATCATGATATTCTACGATATGTGAAAAATTGTGTATATCTTAATCAAGCAACTAAAAATGATAAGAGAACGTTGAAGAGGCTGGCCGATGACTATGCCCTAGATGGGGAAATCCTGTATAAAAGAAGGAAAGACCAAGTGCTGCTAAGATGTGTTAACGCTGTTGAAACAAAGAAAATCCTAGAAGAAGTCCATGAAGGTGTCTGCGGGACGCTTGCCAATGGGTTCACAATGACCAGACAGATCATGAGATTCGGGTATTACTGCTCTACAATGGAAAGAGATTGCATCAGCTATGCCAAGAAATGCCATAAGTGCCAAATTTATGGAGACAGGATCTATGTGCCTCATTCACCTCTTCATGTTATGACTTCCCCATGGTCTTTCTCAATGTGGGGCATGTACGTCATTGGGCCGATTTTGCCAAAGGCTTCTAACGGACATCGATTCATCTTTATGGTCATCGATTATTTCACTAAGTGGGTGGAGGCTGCTTCATACGCCAACGTCACAAAGTTGGCGGTTAGCAAGTTCTTGAAAAAGGAAATCATATGTCGATATGACATGCCAGAGAGGATCACATCTGACAACGCGTTAAATTTGAATAATAGCATGATAGTGAAGGTCTGCAATCAATTCAAAATTAAGCACTACAACTCATCACCAGATCGCCTGAAAATGAATGGGGCAGTTGAGGCGGCTAATAAAAATATAAAGAGGATCGTGGGGAAAATGGCTAAGACCTACAATGATTGGTATGAAAAGCTACCATTTGCTCTCTATGCCTATTGAATGTCGGTCAGAACTTCTACCGGGGTAACACCTTTCTCGTTGGTTTATGTGATGGAGGCAGTTTTGCCTATTAAAGTCGAGATTCCTTCTCTTTGGGTTTTATCATAATTGAAGCTGGACAAAGTAGAATGGGTCCAATCCCGGTACGATCAGCTGAACTTGATTGAAGAAAAGAGACTGAAAGCTATCCGTCATGGTCAAATGTACTAGAAGCGAATGATGCAAGCTTACAACAAAAAAGTTAGCCCAAGAGTATTCTAGGAAGGGGACTTGGTATTGAAAAAGATTCACCCTATGCAAAAAGATTTCAGAGGGAAATGGATGCCAAACTGGGAAGGACCTTATGTAGTGAAGAAGGTATTTTCAGGAGGGGCACTAATATTAGCAGAAATAGACAGTAAAAGCCTTTCCAACCCAGTAAATTTGGATTCGGTTAAGAAGTACTTCACCTGAAAGGGAAGAGGCCAATGCGAAAGCCTACAAAAGGGCGCTTTGAAAAAAAAAAAACATGGAAAGGCCAAGAAGAAAAATCGCAAAGGGCGTTTTGAGACCAAAAAGATTTTGAGTTGAAAACCCAAAAAAGGGCAGCTCAAATTGTGATCAAAGATGGCGCATGTTGCGGGCTTGTTCTACTAGAATTAACAAGAAGGAGGAACATTACATCTTGGGGCATCAACGAAATACTTCAGACCTCCTAAACACATATCTGGCTCCTAATGGTTTTCGAACAGTCCGAATAGAGAAGCTCACGCTGCGATATCTGGGGCACCTATTTTCCATTTTATACATTTTTGTACCTTAGCAAAATCTGTTATCTTGACTAATTTTCTATTTCGAGCTTCACTTCCAATAAAGTTTTATCTTGTCCATTTTGATAATCTTTATAAGCATTTCTTATTGAAATATTGATTAATGGACTAATAAACACTTTCATAAAAGGAGTTCTGCATATTACTCTAGAGGTTTCTAAGTAGTGCAAGAACCTGAAACAGGTCAATTATTCAGAACTCACCAAGCTTAAGGGTTGGAGTTACTTGAGAAGTAAAAATTTTAAGTTAAGACTATTACTTCAGATGGTCTGTTAAAGATATCAGTTGAACGAGAAGAAATACGTCAATGACAAACAGCGAGCAATAACAGCCTAAACATTAAAAAGGGTATTCTCATGACATCCTACATTCATACAATTGTCATTCCTAATACATCTAGTTAGGAGCATTTGATTCATTTTGATCATAGCATCCTAGTCATTTGGCATAAACATAGGCATATGAAACCGAGTCCACAGGAATGTTCCTCAGAGGACAGTGCAGCGACATTGTTGGAAATTAAAGATCTTATCTCCCTAAGCAGTAGCAGAGCAGATCGAAAATCGCGAGCCTTATCCCTCTAAGCAGTAGGGAAACAGGCTAAAAATTATAGATCTTATCTCCCTAAGCAATAGCGGAGCAGATCAAAGACAGTGAGCCTTATCCCCCTAAGCAGTAGGGAAACATGCTAAAAATTACAGATCTTATCTCCCTAAGTAGTAGCGGAGCAGATCAAAGACAGTGAGCCTTAACCCCCTAAGCAGTAGGGCAACAGGCAAAAAATTACAGATCTTATCTCCCTAAACAGTAGTGGAACAGATAAAAAATCGCGAGCCTTATCCCCATAAATAGTAAAGAAACAGGCTAAAAATTACAGATCTTATCTCCCTAAGCAATAGCGGAGCAGAAAAGACAGTGAGCCTTAACCCCCTAAGCAGTAGGGTAACAGGCTAAAAATTACAGATCTTAACCCTCTAAGCAGTAGGGTAACAAGCTAAAAATTATAGATCTTATCTTTCTAAGCAGTAGTGGAGTAGAACGAACATAGTGAGCCTTAACCCCCTAAGCTGTAGGGTAACAGGCTGAAAATTACAGATCTTATCTCCCTAAGCAGTAGTGGAGTAGATCGAAGACAATGAGCCTTAACCCCCTAAGTAGTAGGGTAACAGGTTGAAAATTGCAGATCTTATCTCCTAAGCAGCAGTGGAGCAGATTGAAACAAGTTCCTATACCTCTAAAGAGGCAGTGGGTTAAAGTGAGGTTACCTGAAGAAAGGGAGCATCACGAAGTCAAACCTTGACAAGACTGGGTAAAATTGACCCATTTCAAGTCTTTGCTCTATTCCCGTTGTACGACAACGAGTAAAGAGGGGCAGCTGTTATGGCCCAAAATTGCCCGGCCCAAGACCCATAAACAAATAAATAGAAAAAAATAAAGACCCAAACCTATACCACTACCCACACCAGCCCAAACATTACAATGGCCTAATAAAAAATTAAACCCAAACCCAATGCAGACCCCAAGCCAACCCAAAACACAAGCCCAATGGCCCAAATTGTTTCCAGAAACAACAAACCCTAACCCTAAGCGCCACACGTCGCGCAGCCTCCGCGCCATGCACCGCGCCACTCGCGCCTCCACGTCAGAGCCCACGTCCACCACTCACCTGCAACCAAGCACAAAAAGAGCAGCAAAGAAGTTCTTTTTTTTTTTTCATTCGGCTATAAAACCAAATCAAACCGAGTGTAAGGGGTCTCTTTTTTGGATACGAATACAAGAGAAAAAAGCATACAAACAAAAGAATAGCAATCAAAAATCAGATTGGAGAATTAAAAGGTTGTTTTTCATTTTTTTCCCCTTTTCACAGTCGCATTTCCTCATTTCTTTAGTTCATTTTTTAACGAATTTTAAAACAGAATAGAGGGAAAGGGGCATACCTAATTTTGCTCTGCGAATCGACGGTAGAGGTGGAGGTGCGAATCACCGATGACCCTCAAGAGTGGCTTCCTCAAGCTAGGACGAAACCCTAGCAAAGGGAAGAGAGAATTCAAACCTTTTTTTTTTTGAAATCAAGGGACCCAAGTGTTTTTTTGTAATTTTTTTTAATGTATACTACACATGAAACGGTGCGTATGGGTGCTTAGGGTCCGCGCGTTGACCTGACTCGCCGGGAGGGTCCGCACGTTTCCGTTTTAGGGGGTTATTTGTGCGATTAATCCCTCTCCGTTGCCCTGACTTTTAATTTGGGCCCGATTTGATTTTTATTTGTTTTTTAAATTGCCCCTGGATTTTGCGCATAAACTCAGTGTGGTCCCCAAGTGAACGCAACGTTTTTGGATTTGAAGTATTTGCAGTTTTAATCCTTGATCATTTGAGCGTATTTTTCTTCAGTCCTTAATTCTGTTTTAACAATTTGTTTATAAATTATCCCCTTGATTTTGCTCATCTTTCAATTAAGTTTTATTTATTCATTTTTTTCGAAAATAAGAGCATATTATTGTAACATATTACTTTGTATTATTTTACTGCTTTCATACTTTTTTTTATTTTATTTTTTACGTGCATATTTGTTAATATCAAACACTTTCATATACTATTATATTTCTATATATATATTATTTATATTAGGTTTTTTAATTTCATATATTATTTACTTAAATGTTATATGTAACACTTTGCATATTACTTAACCTATTAATATTTTATTATTTTGAAATTTCATTTGTGCATTATTATATCATCTATTTTTGTTTTTATTTTTGATACATTTTAAATTTTCATGTAGATTATTTACTTTATGACATTTATTTTAAAATTCGTTTGTATATTATTATTTAGTATATTATTTATTTATATTTTTCTTCTTATTTTGAATTCTTGTATCTGCGATTTGTTTTAAAATCTTTGTATTGTTGTATAGAAATGTTTTTAAATTTTACTTACTTCCCTATTATTCATCTTATATTTATTTTAAAATTTGATATTTCATTTGTATAATTTGCTTGAAATTTCTTTTAAATTGGCCTAATTCATTAGCCTTCGGATATTAGTGTTAGTATTCGTATAGTATATAATATGTTGTTATTGCATGTAACTTGTTTCTTTGTATTTTCCCTTTTTATTATTCATGTAATATCATGGTTGCATATCTTTATTTCATGCTCAATTCAATGCTTGTATGATTGCTATTTTTGTTGGACTTTAGGTTCCAAATATTTTGCCCAACTTCAATTGCTTTTTACCTTTAAATAAACCAAACAAATGCACCTTGAGCTGGTTTTATAATTGCTTATCTGGAAATTCTTCAAAGCAAGGCAATGTTTCGTGTTTGGAAGTTCGAGAAATCGTGCCCTACCGTGTTGGGTTTTGATTTTTTCATTCAACTAAAATACAGAATATCCTTTTGAAATTTCATCTATGTTTTCTTAAATTAAAATGAGGCAATATTTTGTGTTTGGAAATTCGAGAAATCGTGCCCAATCGTGCTGGGTTTCGATTTACCATTTGACCAGATAGCCAAATATCCTTTTGAAATTTCAAATGCATAAGTTTTGGAAATTATGAGATGATCTTGTATCGAGGGTTTGAAATGTTGTGTCCTATCGTGCTGGATATGGTATTTTATTCCTTCTAAGCGAGAGAATCTCAATATCCAATTCAAGATGTCTAAACATTTTTAAAGGAATCGTATTTAATATTTTTTCTTCAAATTTTCAACGATAGGACATTGAATAATCAGTTGGTACCAATTTTCGGCGTTACGAGGGTGCTAACCCTTCCTCATGCGTAACCGACTCCCGAACCCTTTTTCTTAATTTTCGTAGACCTAAACTTATTGTTTTAATAAACCAAAATGCTTTATTAAAATGATCGATCACAAGATGACCCGATCACACCTAAACAAAAAGGATTGGTGGCGACTCCATACCTCGTTTTTAAAATTCGATCCCTGTTTTTCCAAAATGATAATAATAATAATAATAATAATAATAATAATAATAATAATAATAATAATAATAATAATAATAATAGGTAGTAAAACTTAAATAATTCAGTTTCCTTAAAAAAATATACATATAAAAAGATAATAAATAGATAAAGGAATAAATAACAATAAAATAATAATGATAATGATGAAATGGTAACAATAACAAAGGTATAAATAAAATAATTAATGAAAAAAATAAAAATTTAAAAAGAAATAAAAAAATAAAAATTTAAAAAGAAATGAAAGAACAATAAACAAATGGACACAAGAATTAAAATAAAATACAAGTGAATAATATATATATATATATAAATAGGTAAATGAACGAGCAAATAAGTAAAATAAAAGAATAATGAACATATAAAAGGGTAAATAAATAAATAAATTAAAATAAAAGGGCTTAATCGAAACTTAAATGAAACTAAAAAGGATAAACTGAAATTAAAATGAAAATGAAAATCTTAAATAATAGTAAATGAATGAATAACCATAAAAGGGATTAAATTGAAGGTTAAAGAAAATTAGAGTATAAATCGTAATAAGCTAAATAATAAAATTGAAATAGGGACTAAAATTAAACGCGCGCAATAAAATGAGGACTAAATGGGAAAATATCCCCAGTCTTTAAAGCGCATCTTTCCTAAAGGACCAAAATGAAAAGAAGCAGAAATTGCAAGGTAAAATTAAAAAAAGAAAAAAGAAGAAGGCAGGACTAAATTGAGAATGAGCGACAAAGCGAAAGGATTATTCGTGCAAATATCCTCCTGGAGGAAAAACACGCGGATCCCATCTTGGAAACGGGTCGGATTTGGGTATCAGAGCAGGTTTAGTCAGTTCTCGGACTAACTTAGCATGCGTAAAAATTTAGCTATACATGCCACTGATCTGTTATAGTGTGATGTCTTCCGACGCATATGAGTACCGTCTTATTTAGACAGGTACTCTCCAACCGAAATGCACACGACCATGTTCAATGTTATGTGAAGGTATTTGAGTAAAATTATGATTATGATAAGTCTCGGTTCAGAAAAGTATGAATAAAAGTTTATGATACATATGTGATAAATATCCATATTTGCTTAATGCTCATATGATGTAGTGTATATGGCTTACTTGATAAGATGAACGGAATAAATAAAAAGTAGTAGAGGTATGAATAAAAGTCATAATATTATGATATGAATGAAAATGTCCTTGTCTTGATTTGGACGTCGAATGTTGATGAATGCTAATGATATATAATTTTTATGAGATAAAGGATTATAATGAAATGAACTTATCTATGTTAAATTGTTGGACTGAATTATATGATTGTAATGACATGTACATGATGCACAAAATGAAAGTTGTGATTGTGATGCAAATATCTATGTTTGTTTGGCCCTATATGATGTCATGAGCATGAATTAATTTAATTAAATGAATGGATAAGTAAAGCTATCTAGAAAACATAGAATGTATGCATAAGTATATTGTCTAAATGGGATAGTAGGAAAATTTGTGTAAGCCAACATGAATGTTGCATTGCCTGAATGAATGACATGATTTTGATGATGTTGCTATGATGATGGAGGTTGTGTCATATGTGTATGTATAAGAAAGTCGAGTCAGAGGTCCTACAACCCCTCCTCCTTACCGAAGTGGTACTTATAATGGAATTTCATGAGATTTGTATTGAATAAGTTTCCGGTTGAGAACCCAAAAAGTTCAGTGATAGAATAATTATCAGTATGATCAGAGATTGAAAATGAGCTGATAACTAAAGTTAGAGCCAGTAAAGTATCGGATTGACATAAAGATTATTGGAGTTATGAACTGTCCCAATTAGAGAAGGAATTCTCTTTGGTAAATCGAATTACTCAGGTGCAAGGTCGAGAAAAGTGTAAATCAAAATTTATTCAGAGCTGGCCTTCTTTAGTGAATGGTTTAATATGAAATTTGTGACGGCAGAACTAGTTGGGGAAATGATATTTGAAATGTGAACTATCTGAGTGTGACAGTTATGACTGGATAGATTTAGCAGTCTCTTTTGAGATGTTCTATGTGTTTACCCGTTCTCAAAAATATTTCTATGGCTATTGATCTTTTGAAGAAATTCTTGTTATATGGGAATGTCTTCTAATTCTGGTGTTGGATGAAAGCATTGGTAGTCTGACTGGTTTATAATTTATATTGCTCTATTTCATCGGGTATTCTATTTCATTTCGTCTGATAAGAATTGATGAGAGAATACATATGATATTATAATTCTGTTTCTTCTACTTGATGCTTCATCTGATATATATGTATGGGAAGATATATTGATCTTGTTATATTTGATTTCAGTGGGATTAAATGATGTTTCCTTTTAGACTTTCTTTCTTTGAAGAATTATCGGGGTATTCTATATTTTCTCTATGAGTTTGGTTTTCGATTCTCCGGCATAGTATCGTATCTTGGGTTTCTTTATCCTGGATCTTTTTATTCTGGATTTCTTTATTCCGGGTTTCTCTATCTTGGATTTCTTTATTCGGTTTTCTTGTTATCTTTGTTCCATAATTTGTCAATTCAGCTCGTGATAATCATGTCAAATATGACTATACTTCTAATTTGATCTTGGTAATGTGGTGATTTTAGTATTGGGATTTTTTTCTAATTTCTGTGTAAGGATTTGACATCGTGAAAAGCATAGGTGATAAAAGCGCGAGTTTCATCGGTATGGTGAATTATTTATTTGAAAGATTTCATGTGACAATTATGTCGAGATTATTTTTCTCAAGCTCGATAATAGAATTTCATTTTCGTCTCGATAAAAGAGTAAATAGTCCGAACGAGAAGTGTATATTTATTAGAAAGAGTTGGATATTAGTTAAAGTCACTACGAATGATAAGGTTTTCATCTTATGAAAGTTGAAAAGTTTATTACATGTTGACAGAGTTCAGATAGATGAGAATATTGGTAACCGAAGCGTCTGAACTAGACTAGTCTACATTGAGCAAAGACTTCCGACTTTCGATGAATGTAATCGTTGTATGAATTGTGATGTGTTTCAAGACAAAGTGAGGTAATGTGATAGTTTAGAGCATTCGATGTTACATAAAATCTGAGTTGTTAAAGAGGTTAAAGCTGAGCATTGGGATCTATCAAAATTATCCTTGTCAATGTTGATATTGGGATGGAAATGAGAAGGGTTATTCTTGAGGCCATATCAGAATTATTTCTATGGCAGAAAGAGGAAAATGTGATGTATCCTATTCTTAAATGTTTGGAGAAATCTATAAATCATATTGGTATTGAATGAATTCCTACTCATCAGATTCATGGAATTTTAGGTCTCTTTGATTGTTGGATTTCTTGGAATTCCGGTCTCCATTAATCAAGTTAAGTTCCTGGTTTTATGTCATGATATCATGGGAAACTGAGAAGGGTTGAAAATTTAAGAACAGTTAAGAGTTGAGGTTGTAAGATTTTAGACCATATGAGAAATTAAAGAGATGTATTGGAGGTACAGCCTAAGTGAAAGTTCTTCAGCACCGAATATGAGATTAAAAGTGAAGACCACTTTTTCGGTAAGATTTTCGGGGACGAAAATCCCTAAAAGGGGGGGAAGAGTTGTAATATCCTGATTTTGGGCCTAGTCGAAATAGTGGCTTCGTGACCACAAAATCCAAGATATAATTAATTATTTTATGATTATTTTGAGGTCTATGATATGATTGCATGATTGTGTGAAAATTTCGTGAAGAAATTTTATGCATAAAGTGCTTAAATTGAAATTAGGGACTAAATCGAATAATTTGCAAAACTTGCATTCTAGAAGTTTCTAGTATGAAATTGTTTTTGAAATATTAATTAGGAGGTCTAAAATAGGAATTTTACCAATTTCTAAGTCTATGGACAAAAATTGGACATGGATGGAATTTTTGGAAAGTTTAGTAGTAAGGGCATTTTGGTCATTTAGGGGTAAAATGAATTAAAATACAAAATTAAAAGCCAATTTTGCTCATCTTCAACCCCATGGCCGAATATAGCAAGGAGAAACCATGGCTAGGGTTTTTCAAGCTTCTAATCTTGATTGTAAGTCCGTTCTAGCCCCGTTTTTCAAGTTCTTTACGTTTTTGGAATCCCGGTAACTTGATTAAGCTTATTCTAGCAATAATTTAAGCTAGGGTTCATATTTGGAAAAATACCCATAGGTGAAATGTGTTTATTTTGATGTTTTAAGGTAGAATATGAAGGCTGAAATTATGTTAAACAACTTTTGCTAAGCGATTTTAAGCAAAAATGAGTAAAACTACTTAATCCAGAAAAAATGTTATTGTTCATAACTATGTGTTAGAGTGAGAATTTGATGTTGTCATAGAAGGGAAAAATGTTCAGCATGTCATAAAACATAAGAAAATATGCTGAAGTTTAATTTACGAGCTTTGGGGCAAAGTGTAAATATGCAAAAGTTTAAGGGCAAAACTGTAATTTTTGCCAAAATATGATTTTGGGTTAATTTGAATAATGTGAGGCCTAATTAGACTATATTTTAAATGATAGAGCAAGGAAAACTAAAATTCGGGCTAAAATGGGAAAATACCAAGTTGTGGACGAAATGGTAAAAGTAGCCATTTTCACATACGAGGTAAGTTCATATGTAAATGTTGGTAACATAGTTATTATTTTAAATGTTTTTATGTTATTTAAATGATATGATAATTATTATGAAATATTATACTCGTGATAATTGTTTGATAATATGTCAAATTATGTGATATACTTGGAAAATGTGAAATACTATCGAGTATCGGTATCGGCATTCCGTAGAAGATGGTTGAGACACATGATTGGGAAAAAGGTCCCGTTGAACCTTAGGAATGGATCAGAATACAAGTGACATGTCACTAGGATATTTGGGCATCCGAACTCGTTGAGTTGAGTCTGAGTTCACTTATGGATGCGAATTTCCGAACTCGTTGAGTTGAGTCCGAGTTCGAGAGATGTAACTAGGCATCCGAGCTCGTTGAGTTGAGTCCGAGTTCACTTATGGATGCGAACGCCCGAGCTCGTTGAGTTGAGTCCAAGTTCACTTATGGGCGGGTTACATGGTAGCTTGGCTACATATGTGGCACTTATGTGCAAACTTTTCGTGTATCCGAATTATATTCCGATGTGTTCAACGGGTAAAATTCTACTCAAATGGAGGAATACTCAAGATGAAAGGGACGTATTGGTAAGTGTTGTAAAATGGATACTTTGAACAGGTATGTACTTAACCCTTGGGTTGAAAACTCGATATAACAACAATATGGTAAGATGATAAATGAAAATATGATATGAATGTCTCGGTGATGATCATGCAAATGATGTTTATGTTTGCTTATATAGTTGTGTTACTTGCTATTTGCATGTGAACTTACTAAGCATTTGTGCTTACTCCCTCCTTTTCATTCCTTGTAGTGTTGACAAGCCAGCTCGGAAATCGAAAACGGTCGGAGGCACGCTCACACTATCCGTATACCATCTTGGCATAATGGCTTGTATATTTTAAGTATGGCATGTATAGCATTATAATCATTTTGTATATATGATCTTATGATATGGTTATTGAGTGGTATGGAAATGCTTGGTAATGCTTAGCCATTGGAATGGCTAATCATGATCATATTTGGTGTAATGTATGCTAAATTGCTAGCTAATCCATGGGAACCATGAAATGGGTAAAATTTACCATAAAACAGATTCAGACAGCAGTAGTGACATGAATTTGAAAAATCACTAAAAATAGTAGAAACAGAATTAAATAATGAATAAGTTATGGAATTGAAGCTTGATGAGTCTATTTTTATATGGATGGAACAAAACAGGTATATGTGTTATATTTTATGAGATGTTTAAATTTTTGTGAAACAGGGCCAGAGCAATTTCTGGATCCCCTATTCTAACTTTGGAAATTCACCATAAATTTTTAAAAGATAATTATAAGTCATGATTTATATGTAAAAATTCCTTGTTTAGTCTAGTTTTATTAGAAATTAACGGCATAGTCATTGAAACTTTGTACAGGGAGATATCTAATTCGTAATACACAGAGGTCAGAGCAGTCAAACCCTGAAACAGGGGAGACTTTAACTAATAAACTGTACTAATTTGGTTGACCAAAAATTCTATAAAAAAATTAGTAAATAGATATATGAGTCTAGTTTCAGGGAAAATTTACGGAATTAGATTTTGAGTTTCGGAAATCGAGATATGAATTTTTAAGCGACTATGATGCAGATTGCTAGCTTGACTGAAAATTTTAAAAATAAATTGTTTGAGCTGTTTAAAGTAATGAATTAAGTCTGTTAGCACCTCGTGTTCGACTCCGGCGACGGTCTCGGGTACGGGCGTTACAAAATCGGCTCAGTTTTTAAAATTATTATTTTTCTACTGTACAAAAAAACCGTTTTCAAACCGAACTTTTTCCAACACAAGGCCTTCGAGGCGCTGGTAGAAGTGATGTGAGGTGAGATCAAGAAGCTCAAGAGTGAACTTTCGAGTGTCAATGTGGCCAAGAGTGGTGACGCACCGATGTTTTTGAGCTATCAAAGGGATGTATCAAGGCCAAAAGAGTTCAAAGGCACGAGGGATGCCAAAGAGGTGGAAAACTTCCTTTGGAGCATCGAGCAATATTGTTGTACAACTGGGATCAAGGAAGATCCCCTCAAGGTAAGCACTACTTCAATGTACTTAACTAATATAGCCTTGCTTTGGTGGCGTCATAGGAGTAGTGATGAAAGGAAATGAGGCATAACTGTAGATACTTGGGGGGCCTTCCAAAAGGAGTTTAGGCTGTAATTCTACCTTGAGTATGCCAATGAGGAGGCCCAATAAAAGCTTAGGCGGCTTACTCGAAGCGAAACAGTATCTACGGTTATGCCTCCTTGCCTTGCAATAGCAAATATGGGCGAGAGCAAGGCCCTGTTTAGCTTCCTAGATGGACTCAAGCTGGGGGCAAAGATGGAGTTACAACATAAGGGTGTTCAAGACTTTATGTGAGCTATAGCAGTAGCGGAGTCCTCAATTGAGTACCTTAAGGAATGAGCTTAGTCCTCTAAGAACCATGGCAAGGAAAAGAGCGGAAAAGCTAATAGAGACCATTCATTGCATGAGAAGACAAGGCGAGTCAAGCCCAACGAGACAAAGGGTGCACTGAGGCAACCGTGAAGGAGGTGGGCAAGAGAAAGCCACTCAGTTGCTTATTATGCGAGGGTTCCCACAGGGTGCGAGGTTGTCTACCAAGGCTAAATTGTTTGCGATTGTAAAGACCTTGGAGGAGTCTGAAGCTGAAGGTAGTGGAAACGATTGAAAGCTGCAGTAAGAAGGCTTGGTGGCATTTGAGTGATGAAGGTGCACACAACGTGAAGGCACATGTATTGAGTTTGGATTCCATTTGAGGGTGTCTCAAGGCGAAGGCCAATCGAGCACTAAGGGATAATGTAAAATTGAGCTGGAAGAAATCTAACCCCACTTATGCAAAGTTGAAATGTGAAGAGTGGAGAGAGCGTTTGTAGCATAGAAGTAAAAGGACTAAGAGCGATGGTTCTGAGAGTCATGATGGTCAAGCAAAGCCAAGGGTAGAAGACTTAGCACAGAGGCCCCAAAGAAGTCGTTCACGAAGAAGATGTCGATCGAAAGATCGAAAGTGGTGCTCCCTTAACAACAAGTGTGTTGGTAGATTGAGTAGGGGAGAATGTCTCGCCTCATGAGTGAGAAAGGCCTCAGAATTGAGCAAACATGAGAGAATCAAGCCACAAGGTTCTCGGAGTGCTCCGGAAGACTGTAAAAGTTCAAAGAAGGGACCAAATTCGTGTAGAACCAAGTAGAATGTGCCAAGCCTCTCTTGAGTAAGGATCAAAGTCTATCTTAGTCTCGTGATCAAGAAATCTAAGTCTAAGGCCGCATGCAACTGGAGCTAAAGTCTCAACACGTGGCACATGTTTAGTGGAAGGGGAGAACAAGTGAGCATAGGATGAGAGACAGGGTGTTGAAATGCTTCATAGAGGCTTTGTCAACCACACCTTCATGCATCCAATGCTTCTTGAAAAGCCAATTACAATTGCATTTATGAGTACAACTTTTTATAAGTGATATATTTTCGTAAATAATATATAATTTGTTATGTTCTGAAAGCATCCAATGCTTCTTGAAAAGCCAATTACAATTGCATTTATGAGTACAACTTTTTATAAGTGATATATTTTCGTAAATAATATATAATTTGTTATGTTCTGAAAAATAAAAAGGGATATATTAAAGAACTTGAATATTGTAGAAATTAAAAATAAATTATTTTAACTATCACAATTATTGAAAAATGATTTTGATTTTTGCTTACTTATTACTTTTTTTAATTCCCATAATGATATGAAACTTCAACCTCAAATTTTGCTAGAATTCATTCGGGAGGATAAAAATAAGCTAACAATATCACATTTATCTTTCAATGGCGATTCAAACATGATTAACAATGAAATTTTTGTCCCCACATACGAAGGGTGATGTAAATGGAATGTTCAACCACGTTCTTTTAGGCTTCACTAATAGACAAATTTATTGTTTAATGTTCCTGTCATTCGTCAAGAATTTGAGGGTGAAAATATCATAACAGTCCTCGCACAATCTCCTAAATTATATTTTGGTCTCTTTATTGAAAAAAAATTAAAAATAGACAAAATAGTTACTTCATTAAAATTAAGACCTTAAATGTTTATTTTGACCTTTTATATCTAAGCCACAATATAAAAAATTAATATTTGACCTACACATTTATTCCATTTCACTCTTCCTTTTTAATTCTTCACCATCATCATCGTCAAATTCGATTCACTGGCATAATGGTTTAAATCCGACCAATAATAAGGTCATGAAGACAACCAACACTGAGACCATGCAAAATGCATAATTAACTTTAATTTGAATTTCGAAGATATTTTATAATTTATAATTTTTTCAGAACTGTTTTAAAAAAATTTCTTTTGCATTCTTAAAAAAATTTTAAAAAATCTTAAAATATTTTATTTAAAATTTGAAACACTTTTATACTTTTTTGAATTTTTTTTATTTTTTCTTTTATTTTGAAGAGTTATTTTTCGTAATTTTTGAAATTATAATTTTAAAAAATATTTGATACACTGTTGTGAGTGGAGATTTTAAACTCTACAAGTAAAATTAAGGGTTGCAAAGTGTCTTATAAAGATATAATAAAATATTTAAAAATATATATTTTTTAAAAACAGAGATACATATCAATTTTTTTAAAATTGTTTATGGAATAAAAAAAATTTACAAATAAGATAAAATGTGAATAGCGAAAATTAAAAAAAAAAAAAAAAGTTAAAATTGAATACAATTGATAATGGTGGGGCAACTTAAAATACTTTTTTTCATCTTAAAATACTTTTTACAAATAAGGATGCCAAACAACACATTTTCTCATCTTAAAATACTTTTTATTTTTATTTTCTTTCAACATCTTAAAATACTTTAATTTGGTATAATTCCATGTTTATGACGTGTTAGGCATCTGCTCCATACAATAATTGCTGACTAGCAAGTGATTGCGATACTTATTATTTTGATTTTCTATTTCTAATAATTAAGTTACTCGTTTTTTATAATAAAATTTCAACTTTGTACCTTACGTTGTTAATGGTACGTGTTCATGTACATTTACCTAAAAAGATAATTTAGTTGCTTATTATTTAACTTACTCTCGGTTCCAATAAACAGGAAGATAAACTCACCTTGTTCATATATTTCTCGACAACAACAGGAATGCCAGACCGAGGTTTGTAGTTTCCAAAGAAAGTACCCTTGAGAGTCTTCTCATTCAGCAGATTCACCGGGTGAGTTTTGAAAGCATCCTCTTTGTTTGGAACACCCACAAGCACCGCAACTCCCCACCCCTGAAAATCAAATCATTTCAGCTAAACATGAAAAATGATATAATCTAGCATCATTGATGAAGTGGAAAATGTTGTGAAGCTATTTACATCGTGGACGCATTCAAATGCAGAAATCATGGCCTGGATAATCCACGTCCATTCAACCCTGCGATCGACTCCTCCACTAGTCATCTCAACAATGACCTGATCGTTAGAATCATTTCTTAATAAGGATCCCATAACAAGTTGTCAGGTTTTACGCAACGTGACCCTAGTAACTAATGGTTATGTTCCAATCAGAATTCAGCAAGATGCATATAGAAATGAATTTTCAAGTGGGAACCAACCTCTTGGACAGGTTTGTTGTACTTTTGGATTCACAAACTCTGTAACACCGAATTTAGCAAGATGCCTAAGAATAAACATGATGCATAAGAATAAACATGATCAGTTTTGTAACTTTGCTTAACCAGAAACGTAACCGATCTTGGAATGTTTTGTTCAAGTAACTACAAAACTAATGCTACCTTGTTCGAATCTGCTGGGGTTCAAATCAACGCCAATGATCCTCGAAGCACCGGAAACTCTTGCTCCTTCGGCAGCCTAAATTGCAGAACAGAGAATTAATGATAAATGAGTCCAACACTCTTTCTTGTCACCAAGAAAAAGAACATATAACATCAAAGCGACAAGAATAACTCACAGCATGACCGACAACGCTTAGTCCGAAAATTGCAATAGATTGACCCTTTTTAGGTTTAGCAACATTTACAGTGGCACCAAAACCTACAAGAAAGAAAGCAAAACAAGTTGTGAAACAAGAACTTACTCACTTTCATTTACATCGTTTACATGTCCCAAAGAAAAGGGGGGAAGAAAAATTGAGTCACTAACTAACCTGTGGACATCCCGCAGCTCAGAACACAAAATTTATCAAGTGAAGCATGTGGATTGGTCTTGGCGACCTGACCAACATGGACGATAGTGTATATTTGCTGAAAGTAGAGGTGCCAAGGAAGTGGTAGATAGGCTTCCCATTGATGGAAAACCTGGATTTTCCGTCATTAATCATTCCAACCCTATCAGTGTTGATTCAGAGGAGATCACACGTGTTACTCTTTTTAGACAAGCAATGGGGACACTCATTGTATTCCCCAGTGAAGATGGAGAGAACATGGTCACCTAGCTTTAGATCAGTCACACCCTCTCCTACACTCTCCACAATCCTAAACACTAATCAAAGAAAAGGGTTAATGAGTATACACATAATAAGAATATTATAGGAACTGTAAATATTTAGACTGGCATATACATACCCTCCAACTTTATGACCAAGTATGCGAGGAAACAGAGGATTTTGTCCCTACAATAACATAAACAATGTCAGAATCAGTGATAAACCATAAAAGTAACATGTTTTAATCCCATTTTTAATGCATTTTTTGGATGATTTATTATATAATTTAGTGAATTTGATGCTCTTAATCCTTTAAATTTATGTTTCTATACTTAGGTGAGCATAGAGAAGTGAAAGGAGCCACAAAAGGGGCCAAAATCGGACAAAAAGAGCTGTTTTCAAGAACCACACGGCCTAGGCACTTCCACACGAGCTGGGCACACGCCCATGTGAGCCACATAGGATGGCCACACACCCATGTGCCAGCCCGTGTCGATTTCAAACCCTACTTCTCTTTTACGCAGAAAAACTTAATTTTTAGGGTTTCTGAGCATTCTAAAGTTTAATACATATTAGAAGAGGACTAAAAGGGACAAGCAGAGTGGAACGAATAATTTACACAAAGAATGCCAGCAGATTCAACTCAGAAGAAGGGTCTCTTTTAAGATTGAAGATTCTCCATTCAATTTCTCTAGAAGTTTTTGGGTTTCTTTATATTTTATTGTTTTCCTAATTTTGAGATGTTTTCCTCCCAAAGTATGAACTAAATTCCCTAGATACCTAGGGAAGAAGAAACCTATGGTGGATCTTATTATTTGATTTTCTGGATTATATGATAAATACTTATTCTTGTTCTCAATTATGTATGCTTATTTCCTGCTTTAATATTTTCAAGATATCAATTCAAGTGTGATGTGCTTATTTCAGTGGAGCAAAAGTCCCTGTTTAAGAGTAAATCTGGCATAATTGAGTGGAATTGCATGCAATCCTAGAAATAAGACGGCATAAATCTACCGGATTAGAGTCAAATCTAATAGGGGAATTCATAAATCTAGTTAATGCGACAATAAGGGTTTTAGTTAGAAAGAGATTTCAATTAATCAACCTAGAGTCAGTTGTTCTTATTCTCGAAAGAGATATTAAGATAATTTAAAGATTTCTACGGATCAAGACAAGTGAATAAATCGTCTAATTTAGATTTAGAATAATAAGTGAAGTTTAGGTCGATTCTTTCCTGGGTATTGTCTTTCTCTTTGGTTATAATCAAGTATTTTCCCATTCTATTCTCTGTCGCGTCCTTAATAATTAGTTTAATTAATTTTAGATTAAAAACAACCCTTTCAATTTATAGGTTAGATAATAAAAAGATAGTAATTACTAGTACTTTTAGTCCTCGTGGATATGATATTCCCGACTCACCATAGCTATACTACTATACGATAGGTGCGCTTGCCTTTGTCGTGAGTTTAGTTAGTCTAGTGATTCATCAAGTTTTTGGCGCCGTTGCCGGAGACTAAAATATTAGGAACACTAGATTTTTATTACTTTAGCTATTTTTTATTTTATTGCATTGTATTTTTGTTCTTTTTTAGTTTAAATTTTGTTTTCTAATTTTTCTTTGTTTATTTCTGACAGGCCCCTTTAGTTTATGACTATAAGAAACCCGTCAGGACTTTAGTATTCGACAGCGAAATTGAAAGCACAGCTTGCATAAACCGTAGAGAAGCGAGGCAGAGTCGACAAAGTATAGTGGATGAGCAAGAAGACGTCATAACTATTACTAAGGAGTTGGCTGATAATTGGAATAATCAGCTACCTCCTGTGGTTGCTGCGAATCCGGTAAATCCGAATCCTGCTCCTTGTACTATGTACGATTATCCTAAGCACTCATTAACTGGAGCTGGATCGAGTATTGTGAGACATGTTATTACTACAAATAACTTCAAACTGAAGCCGAACAATATTCAGATGATCCAACAATTCGTTCAGTTTGATGGCTTGCAAGATAAGGATCCAAATACTCATTTGGCCAACTTTCTGGAATTTTATGATACTTTTAAGATTAATGGTGTTTGTGATGACGCCATTTGCCTTTGGTTGTTTCCCTTCTCGTTAAAAAATAAGGCTAAACTGTGGTTGAACTCCCTACCACGAGTTTCTATCACTACATGGGAGCAAACGACCGAAAAATTCTTATTAAAGTATTTTCCACCTGCTAAGACAACTAAGTTGAGGAATGATATCTCTTCCTTCGTGCAAATGGATTTAGAGAACTTATATGATGCATGGGAGAGGTATAAGGATTTATTGAGAATGTGCCCTCACCATGGCTTACCTCTATGGCTACAGGTTCAAACTTTCTACAACAGTTTGAACCTCTCAACTAGGCAATTGATTGATGCAGCCGCCGGTGGGACTCTGAATAATAAAACACCTGAAGTGGCTTATGAGTTTATAGAAGAGATGTCACTGAATAATTATCAATGGCAAGTCATGAGAACAAAGCCGATGAAAGCGGCCAGTGTTTTTAACGTTGATACGATCACCATGTTTAGTGAATTGGGTAGAACTTTTGGGTAAGAAAATTGATGGTTTATATGGTTCTACGCAGGTACATCCGGTGATGCAGTGCGATATAAATGGAAGAGGGATGAACAATCCAGAATGTCTATCCTACAACCCCAGCACAGAGAATGAACAAGTCAACTATATAAGTAATAATTCTAGACTTCAGAATCCTTATAGTAACACTTATAATACAGGTTGGAGGAACCATCCCAATTTCTCTTGGGGTGGTCAAGGAAATCAAAGACCACAACCCCCTCTAAGCTTTCAACAACCATCATACCAGCAAAAGAAAAAGCTGAACCTTGAGGAGATGCTGACGAAGTTTATTTCGGTGTCAAAAACCCGTTTCTAAAACACCGAAACCGCACTTAAAAATCAAGATTGTCACTCGCAATAAGTTTTAAAATTTATAATTGATCGTACTTGAAACTAACTATTATCACGATAAAGGCAAGTGTACCTATCGAACAGTAGTATAGTTTTAGCAAGACCGGATGTCGAACCCAAAGGAACTAAAAGTACTAGTATTAACTTTCTTTTTATTATCTAGCCTAAGAATAATGAGGGTTGTTTTATCTAAACTAATTAACTAACCTAAGAATGCACAGAAAGTAAATTGGGGAAATACTTTTGGAAAACTGATTGATTTGGACAATACCCAAGGAAGAATCCACCTAGACTTCACTTATTATTCGACTCAACTGCATTTATTTATTCACTTGACTTGATCCGTAGAAATCTCTAAGTTATATTATTATCCCTATTCAAGACTAATAACGTCTAACCCTAGGTTGATTAATTGAAATCTCTTTCTAATTAAAACCCCTAGTTTTGCATTAACTCGATCTATGGATTCCTTTATTAGATTTGACTCTAATCGAGCAGATTTATGTCATCCTATCTCTAGGATTGCATGCAAATCCGCTTAATTATGAATGATATACTCTTAGACAGGGACTATTCATCCTCCAAATAAGCACATCAATACTTGAATCAATATCTTGGAATATTCAAACAAGGGTTATGATCAAGTATTTATCATATAGTTCAGAAAATATTAACAATATACATATTAGGTTTCATCCCCCTTAGGTATTTAGAGGGTTTAGTTCATAATGGTAAAAGAAAACATCTTAGAAGAATAATGACAAAACATAAAAAGAAAACCCAAAAACCCCTGAAGGAAATTGAAGGGAGATCTTCAGTCTTAAAGGTGAATCCGGCTTCTAAGATGGATCAATTGGCTTTCTTCGAGTAATTTCTTCTTTCCTACTCTACATTTTTGTGTTTTAATCCTCCTTTAGGGTGTTTAAATAGACTTTCCAATGCTCAAAATAGCCCAAAAATAGCCTTTTCCAAATAGAACTAGTCTTGGGCTCGACAGGGCTACGGCCGTGTGCCACGCCCGTGTGCGATTTCTTCAAACTGTGTTCAAGGCTGTTAAATAGACACGGGCGTGTGATCTACCCGTGGGAGGAAGTCCAGGCCGTGTTGATTTCCCACGTTGGCCCATTTTCTCCATTTTTGGCCCGTTTCTCGTTCTTTTTACTTTCCTATGCTCACCTAGGTATAAGACATGAATTTAAAAGATTAGGAGCATCAAATTCCACAAATCTAATGATAATTCATCCAAAAATATGCTAAGCATGGGATAAAAATATGTATAAATTATGACTTATCAAATACCCCCACACTTAAGCGTTTGCTTGTTGTCAAGCAAAATCTTCAATTCACCATTAAGAATTCATTTTTCTCAACTTATAATTCCCATCAATAATATCTCAAAATAATTATTAAGGAATCATACATTAAGAATTCAACTAGAAGAACATTAAAGTTTTAAACATTCCAAGTTGAGCATTTTATCATGAAAAACATAGGTGTCTCCCCTCATCTAAGTAATCACATTTGATTTAAAATATCATAGAGTTTAACATCCTTACTAAAGATTCACTCAAATCACTCGAGGTGTTTAAGGACAATGAATTTAGCACTCAAAAGTCAATATGAAAAGTTATTACCATAGGCTTTCATGAAAATCAAATCTCCACCACTATGTATTGAGATGAGACATCAATCAAAAGGTCTTTAGAGGGTTGTAACGTGGCTTTGGTTAGGGGGTGTGGTCACAAGCTAAAAGAGAATGTTAGAATCAAGATTGAATTGAAAAATTACTTAACTAGAAAAATACTAAAACTGACAAATTATATTCCTAATTAGAAGTCCTAGAATTGAGCTTTTCTTCATGGATAACATTGTTTTAACACGAGCATTATATAATTTCATCCTTTTTTTTTAAAGAACAAATCAAGTAACATAGAACTTTGCTAACTATCAAAATAGAACATAGCTAAGCAATTTATTCAAATCAAATCTCGACAAAAATAGGGACCAAATTAATTTAGGGGATTTCAACAATAATGGGTTATGGGTTAATATTGGAGTAAATCAATGAATGGCTTGTTAGGCTCAAGGGGGTTCACTAAGGGTTAATTATTAAGGTAGGCTTTTATGGAGTTAGTGGGTTAAACCTAAGTGTCTTTATCATTTTGATATAACAAATCAATGGTGTGGTCTTGACATGCATAATCGAAGCAAGTTCTAGAATAACAGTTCAATATTGACTTACTCATAGCAACAATAAAAGTGAGCATGAAAGAAATAATATATGCTCTAAATGCTTAAGATCTCACAAGAAATTATGGCTTTTTGATGTTAACCCTGTGAATTTCAACTCTAAGATAATACCTAAACTTGGGGAAATAGCCTAAAATTTTAATACTTCAAAAATCAACTTATCATGCTTGATTCTCTAATTACTTAAAGTTTAAACCATCAATGCATAAATACCTATGTTTTAATTCAAGATATATCAATAAAACCATAAATTAATCAAAATTTCATTCTAATAGTGATATGAGTGATTCACAAGAGAATAAGACAAAATTCAGAGATTTTTTTGATAGTGATATAAATGACCCCCCCACACTTAAGATGTACATTGACCTCAATGTACAAAGATAAAGTTAGTGGAAAATATTGATATAAGATCATAAGATAAGGAGAGGAGCGGAACTTCCTGAATGTTAAATGGATTCCTTGAATAGTAGTTATGGAAAGTGCTTGGCGAAGGCAAGGAGGAGGATACTCCGGCGGTGGTAGAGGTTGGGTTCCACACTCACAGTGTCTAGTGAAGAGGTTATCGTGGTGGTCGGGTAGGACATGGCAGTCGTGGATGACCTTTTCCAGTGGAGTTGTAATTTCCTAAATAATATTGAGCTTTGGAGCTCTTTATAACTGCGATAAAATCAATAACTCTTTAGAAATATAGAGAAGTAGGATTACGCATAAAAAAAAGTCAAAAATATAAAGTACTTAATAAAAATTATAAAATCCTAAAGATGAAATAAAAATAGTCTTAAAGGAAAATAAAATGAAAAGAAAGTTAAACAAATAAATAAAAATAAAAGCAAAAATAATAATACAAAAAGTCTTTAAAAATCATCATCGGCAGATGGTTCGTGAGGTGGGGGTGGCGATGAGATGTGAAAATGCTGACAGATCTGCTGTAGGGTCGCATCAATGTGATCAAAGCGCTGAAAACATTACTGCTCAAATCGAGTAAGACGCTCAAAAATGTCAGAAAGTGAAGCAGCCGCATGAACTGGACGGTGAGTAGGTGGTGGCTGAGATGGTGGAGGAACATCATCAGTAATGTCCTCGGGGTTCTCCTGCTCGGACTGGGCAAGGTGGTACTGAGGAGGGTCAAAGCCGCGTCGTCGCTCGATCATCCTCATATGAAGCATACTAGAGATGTCCTATGGGGACATCTGACCAATGAGAGTAAGGGAGGATGATTGCGCCGCCGTATTGAGGAGGCCGAAGTACCTCGCCAGGCGAGTCACATATGGGCTAATAGAGATGACCCCCTTCCTATGCCGCTTCGTTTGATGGCAAATAGTTAAGGCAATGAAGTAGGCGAGGTCAAAAACGTGCCCATGTGCCATACTCCATAAAAAGTACGCGTCGTGAGTGTTGACGACGCTGGTGCTCTCTTGCCTTCCTGTCAAAGTGTGGGCTAAGATGGCATGTAAGTACCTTAATGATAGGGCAAGAGCCGAGGCCTTGGAGCGGCTAGGATCATAGGTGGTCGAGACAGGGACTAAAGCATTCTAGCACTGTGAAGGAGAATAACAGATGTGGCGATGGAGAGTGTCGAGGTTGTTCTCCTTCATGGACTCTTCTGTGTATAGGCCCAATGCGATGCCGAATTGGGGAACGCTCAACTGGCGGACTAGACTGCCAAGACGGAACTGGACTGCTCCAGGATCATTGAAGTTAGTTATCATGGTCTGAAGATGGAATGTTGAGCAAAGTTCCAACGTGAGCTCGAGATACGTTAGCTCGACGATCTCGAAGAATAGCCCCCATGGATCGGTGGTGAGGAGGGCCTGGACCGCGTCAGTAAGTTGTATCTATTCTAGTGCGGCCCAGTCGATACATTGGCCCACTTCTAATGGTTGGGCTCGTAATATCTGAAAGATTTCCTCCTGATTGCCTGATGGAAATTGGAGGAATGGGTGTCGAATTTCTGAAGTAAGACCCGAAGAAGATGATGCTCTTTTCCGCTTCTTCGAGGCGGGAACGACGGCTTTCTTGCCTCATAGGTTTGACATGGTATCTGTAATGGCAAGACGAAGTTATAAAAATACCCCTAAAGAATAACATAGAAAATTATGCAAACATGTTAAAGCTAAATAAGAGAGCATCATAGGCTAAATGAAAGATGTACTGAAAAATAACTAAATACTAATGGAAAGATATATCAAATCATTTATTAGCATTAGGAGCATGAGAATAGTGCTAAATGGAATATCTAGTGGATAAATGCATGTGGGAATGACAATATGAAATATGATGTGGGTAAGCATGAAATCTATAGAAATGAATGAATGAATGTGTCATAATGCATTTACTAAAATGGCAAATGTCTAACAAAGAGCATAAGCATAACTATCATTAGAACTATGAGTATTAATAAAAAATAGTCAAATAAAATAAGAAAAATCATAAAATTAGTAAGAGAAATAGAGAGAGAAGAATGGACAAACGCAATAGATTGGTAGATGGAGGAGGTTGGTCGTCGATGGTGGTGCTTTTAGTCAGCCACGGGTGTGGGTAGTGCGACCGTGTGATGGCAGTAGAAGAGAGAAAAGGAAGGGGAAAGAAAGGAAAAAGAAGAAAGGTGGTAAAAATGAAGAGAAAAGAGAAAGAGAGAAGAGAAAGGAAAGAGAAGAGAGGGGAAAATGAAAAGAGATAGGAAATGGGGTGAAGGAAGGAAGAAAGGGAAGAAAATAGGGGAACTTAGGTGGTCGGTCGGTCATCCACGGGCGTGGGGAGGGGGCGTATGTAGTGGCTAGGGTTAGGTTTTGGGGAAGGAGATGATGAATAGTGAGGGGTTTATATAGATTTTGGGGCACACTACCGTGAGGCATGCCCGTGTGCCCTGGTTTCCGCCCGTGTTTTTCGTGATTTTTAAATTTGGGCGCGTTTAAGATTCGGCCCACGCCGGTGTTCTTTGGGCGTGTTGGGGCACACGGTCGTGTCGCATAGCCGTGTGCTGCATCATTCGCTTCTCCCATGCCCGTGTTCATTTGACAGGATCGACCACTGGTGTTGGGTGCGGGCGTGTTGCACGCCCGTGTCGAATTGGCAGGATTGACCACGGCCATGTCACATGGCCGTGGCAACTTATCGCATCCTGTGTTTTGGGGAAAAATTTTGCTCTGTTTTCACACTGCCTAAGGCACGCCTGTGTGCCTGGCTGTGTGGGTCTGGAGAACCTGTGTTCGAGGACTCGGTTAGTGAATTGGATGTTAGACACTAAAATTAAAAGAAATTAATACTGTTAGTGCTCGGGTTGTCTCTCGAAAAGCGCTTATTTATAGTCTAAGCTCGACTTACCTCGATTTCACGCAGTCATGGCGGTTCGAGGAGTTTACACTCCTCATTCATGTTATCAATTTTATCAAAATAAGATTTTAGACGAGTACTATTTACCTTGAACGTGCCGAATTTAGAATGAGTTACCTCGACTGTACCATATGGAAAGACGTTAAGTACCGTAAGAGGGATTGCTCCATTCGGTTCAGAAGTGGCAATACGAGGGTCGGCTGTATCCTTAAGTTGATTTGGTGAAAAATCAAGTTCGTCATGGCGTAGTTTCGGTTTATCATGTTTTTTCAATTTCTGTGTTCGCCATTTATCTAATTCCACAATCTGTAGCCTTTGTTCTTCATAGATAGGTCCTTTGTTGTTACGTAAATATGGCTCATTTACGCTCTTCGAGCGTGTTTCCTGCAAAGAAGGTTGCGCCACATGATCAGTATTAGTAACATGATTTATACTATTACCCTCGTTTCTCAGATTATGAGCTTGAAGAGTGATTGTTTCATCACCCATACGAAGTGTGAGTTCACCTGTACCAACATCAATAATAGTTCTAGCAGTCGTTAAAAAGGGCCTTCCTAAAATTGAAAGCACGTCACTGTCCTCTTCTATATCTAGAAAAACAAAATCAACTGGGAATACAAATTTATTGATTTTTACTAGTACATCTTCAATGATACCCGTAGGAAATCTAATGGTTTTATCTGCCAATTGAATGCTCATCCTAGTTTGTTTTGGTTTCCCAATACCTAGTTGTTTAAATATTTTATAGGGCATGACATTAATACTAGCCCCTAAAATAGCCAAAGCATTTTTAACAGTTAAACTTCCAATTAAACAAGGAATCATAAAACTCTCTCGATCTTTCAACTTGTTGGGTAGCTTATTCTGTAGAATGGCTAAGCAAACTTCATTGCGTTCGGCATCTGCGAAAGAGCTTCAATAAATGGTAAGTTAATATGTAATTTCTTTAGCAGTTTAAGGAATTTACCAAATTGTTTGTCAGTGCAGTCTTTCTTTATCGCATTAGGGTATGGTACTCGAGGTTTGTATTCTTCACTTACCAGTTTTTGCTTACTGTGGTCTACCTTATCCTTACCTTTACTTGCCACAACTTCTTTCTTCGGTTCTCGTTTAGGCTCAACTAACCCTTCTTTATCTTGCACGTTAATCGCATTGAGCTGTTCTCTTGGGTTAGACTCAGTATACTCGGTAAGCTACCTTGTGATTATTCAGAAATTAATTAGGCAAGCTGGCCTATCTGAGTTTCGAGCCCTTGGATTGACGCTTGTTGATTCTTAAGTGCTGTTTCGGTATTCTAAAAATGAGTTTCTGACACCGAGATGAATTTTGTTAGCATCTCCTCAAGTTTTGGCTTCTTTTCCTGCTGGTAAGGTGGTTGTTGAAAACCTGGAGGATTTTGTGGCCTTTGATTTCCTTGGCCACCCCACGAGAAATTGGGATAGTTCCTCCAACCTGCATTATAAGTATTACTGTATGGGTTATTTTGAGGTCTAGAGTTATTATTACCCATATAGTGGACTTGGTCCTCCTCGGTGTTAGGATTGAAAGATTGATATTCTGTTTGTTCGCCTCCTCCACTTGAATCACACCTCATCATCGGATTTACCTGCGTAGAACCAAGTAAACCGTCAATCTTTTTATTCAAGAGTTCCACCTGATTTGTCAGCATATTAACCGAGTCGACGTTATAAACACTTACTATTTTGGTTGGCTTAGTCTTCATGACTTGCCACTGATAGTTATTCAGTGACATTTCTTCAATAAATTCGTAAGCCCCTTCAGGTGTTTTATTGTTGATGGTTCCACCAGCGGCTGCATCAATTATCTGTCTCGTCTAGGGGTTCACACCATTGTAAAATGTTTGAACTTGCAGCCACAGGGGTAATCCATGGTGAGGGCACCTTCGCAGTAGGTCCTTGTATCTCTCTCATGCATCGTAGAGAGTTTCTAAATCCATCTGCACAAAAGAAGATATATCATTCCTTAGTTTAGCTGTTTTAGTAGGTGGAAAATATTTGAGTAAAAATTTTTCAGTCATTTGTTCCCAAGTAGTGATTGACCCTCGGGGTAATGAGTTCAACCACTGTTTAGCCTTATTCCTAAACAAAAAGGGAAATAACCGAAGGCGAATGGTATCATCAAAAATGCCATTGATTTTAAATGTGTCGCAGAGTTCCAAAAAATTGGCCAAATAAGTATTTGGGTTTTCGTCCTGCAAACCATCCAACTGAACAAACTATTGTATCATTTGAATTGTGTTAGGTTTTAGTTCAAAATTAGTTGCAGCAATAGCAGGCCTAAGTATACTCATTTCAGTTCCTGTTAAAATAGGTTTAGCATAATCATACATAGTATGAGGAGCAGGATTCTGATTTACTGGATCAGCAGCAATCGCAGGAGGTAGTGGATTATTCTGATTATTAGCCATCTCCTCGGTTGTAATTGGAGTATCTTCCTCTTGCCCTTCCTCTATGTACTGTAAGCTTCTCCTAATTTCTCTTTGGTTTCTGCGAACTGTGCTTTCAATCTCACTATTAAAGAGTAATGGTCCTGACAGGTTTCTTCTAGTCATAAACTATGAAAGCCTGTCAGAAGAAAATAAAAGAAAATTTAGTAAAACTAAAAATAAAACAAAATTAAATAAAATAAGAAAATAATGGCTAAAGTAATAAAAATTGAGTGCTCTTAATATCTTAGTCCTCCGGCAACGGCGTCAAAAACTTGATTGTCACTCGCGATAAGTTTTAAAATTTATAATTGATCGTATTTGAAACTAACTATTATCACGATGAAAGCAAGTGTACCTATCGAACAGTAGTATAGTTTTAGTAAGACTGGATGTCGAACCCAAAGGAACTAAAAGTACTAGTATTAACTTTCTTTTTATTATCTAGCCTAAGAATAATGAAGGTTGTTTTATCTAAACTAATTACTAACCTAAGAATGCATAGAAAGTAAATTGGGGAAATACTTTTTGAAAACTGATTGATTTGGACAATACCCAAGAAAGAATCCACCTAGGCTTCACTTGTTATTCGACTCTGAACCAAACGATTTCTTCACTTGACTCTGAACCAATTTAATGTTGGAGACCAGGTACTGTTAGATGAAAAGAACCCTCGAATCACCACTTCAAAGCTTAACGCAAACGAAACGGCCCCTTTTATGGTACTCAATGTCTTCCCATAAGATACAGTCGAGGTAACTCATTCTCATTTTGGCACTTTTAAGGTAAATATTACTCGACTCAAACCTTATTTTATTAATAGAATTGACAGCGAGAAAAAGAAGTTTTGACTCTGTGAACCACCGTGACCGTGTGAATACAAGGTAAGTCGAGCTTAGACTTTAAATAAACACTTCTCAGGAGGCAATCCGAGTGTTAACACTGCTAATTTCTTAATTTTATATCATAATATTTTTTTAAAATTAATTAAATTTTTTTTGAGTTTTTAAAACCCACACGGCCTGGACACACGAACGTGTCCTTGGTTGTGTGGATCTTTTGGCTTAGTTTTAAAATTTGAAGAAAATCGATTGTGAGTTACACTGCCGAGCGACACGGCAGTGTCCTTGGCCGTATGGCGCCTGGGACTTAACTTTTCCAAAAAAATCGATAGAGACACGACATAAAATAGTCTACACGGGCGAGTGACACGGCCATGTGGACCATACAACTTAGACACACGAGCGTGTCCGAGGCCGTGTGAAACCTGGAGCTAAATTTTTCAATTTAAAACAAGTTAGAGAGTCACATGGCCGAGCCATACGGGCGTGTGAAAGGTCACACAGGCGTGGGAGAAGCGAAGAGGATTGCACACGGCCGTGTGAAACTGGGTTTATTTCATTAATTGCACACGGGCTGAACAGGAGACCACACGGGCATTGGACACGGTCGTGTGGCCTAACACGAGCCTCACATGACCGTGTTCCCCTTAAAATCCCTAGCCCCAATTTTTTCTTTTACTTTTGTCTTCTTCTTCTACCCACAAACCCTAGTTGTCGCACCCTTTCACCGTTTCCTTTTTTCGTCCACCGCTCTTTCCCTTACCTCGCACTGTCGAATAATATTTTTCTCTTTCTTTTCTTTTCTTTTCCCCCAAGCCCGTCTTCTTTCCACCACACATCCCCCACCTCGTGCCGCTCGCACCAGCTCTCCCCCATCGACTCCTCTAGCCCTGACCAGAACCCAAGCCCTTCCCTTCCTTTTCTTTTCCCCTTCCATCGCTCTAGTCATCTGCCCTCCCTATCTCCTCCACCTAGACCAACTAGCTTTCCCCTTCCCTCAACCCGTATCTCTCAACCACCCAAACAACCCTACAATTGACCCACTAACACCTAAACTCCCCAACACCATAATGTTTTCCCCACCCGCATGATACGCTCGACCCACCATTGCGCCGCAACCGTTCTCTCATCAACTCAGGCCACCACCCTTACCACCACATACTATGGCAACCACTTGTGGCAAGTCCAAGACCGTCGTTCCCGCTTCGAAAAAGCGAAAAGGCCCCAGAGCATTTTCCTCCTCGAGCACTTCCGCTGAGGCCCGCCACCCCTATCTCTAATTTTCAGTAGGCCCTCAAAATGATTTATATCAGTCCTTCGAGTACGTCCACTTGGCCTAAGCCGCTGCATTGATTGGGTCGCGTTGCAGCAGGTCCGCCTTGCTGATGACGTGCGCGCCATTATCGCCATTGCTACGTGGGATAAATTCTTTGCCATCATCGAGCCCATCTACATGGAGCTAACTTTTGAGTTTTGCATGACGTTTCTGGTACAGTAGGTCATGACGATTCATGATGAGCCAGGTACCATAACTTTTTGACTTGGTGGTTTAGTGCGACGTATGAGTGTTCTCGAGTTTGTTGCGGCTATGGGACTCTACACGGAGGAATTTATGAGTGCCGAGGACTTCCTTAGACTTTATCGGGATATCCATCACTCGCCATCACATTGTTGGACCAATATTACAACGAGCCAGACACCATATGATGCTAGTTGCTCGAAGGCGACTTCTCTCTCTCCTGCTTTACTGTACATTCACGCACTTTTAGCTCACACTTTGACAAGTCAAAGAGAGAGCACTAGAGTCGTTAGCACTCATGACACTTATTTCCTATGGAGCATGCCACACAGACATATATTTCAGTTAGGATATGTTATCGCTCTAGCTTTCCGCCGTCAGATTGACTGCCACAAGAAGGGCCCTATCTGTTTAGGCCCTTATGTGACTCGTCTCGTGCGATACTTCGGTCTTCTCAACACACCGAAACAGTCATCTACACTCACACTAGTCGACCAGATGTTCCTTCAGGACATCTCAAGCACGATACATATGAGGATAGTTGAGCGGCATCGTGGAGTGGACCCCCTCAGTACAAATTGTTTCATCCTGACACCCAGAATGAACCCAAAGACTTTTCTGATAATGTTCCTCCCTATCACGAGGACCCACCACAGCCTCTTCCTTCGAGTCACTGACCTGTTCCTTCTACTGCTAGCTTCCGAGAAGTATCCACTGAGGAGTTCACTAGCTTTCGTCAGGATTGTGTTCAGAGGTTTGATAGTATTGACGCGACATTGCAGCAAATATGCCAGCATTTCCATATATCCCTCCATGTGTCCGATGATGAAGACCATTGAGTCTATTTATTCTTTTTTATTTTATTTTTATTTTTACTTTTAGTTTTATTTCTATTTTTATGTTTATTGTTATATTTTTAGACTTCGTTTGTTTTTATATTTTGAACTATATTTTTTTTCTTTTCAATTATTATGGTTGTTTCTAATTGAGTAACCCTTTAATCTTCTTCAGCATTGTGTTTATTTTCTTATCAGTTGTTCAAAATCATGCACTATATCTACATTTATCTACAAATCCGTTTTTCACTATTCTGGGAATTTCATCCAATTTTCAAGGCAGTTTCAATTCTCTCCCTCTCTTATGATATTTTGTTTTTACTGTAGTTATTTTTGTTTGTACATTGAGAACAATGTACATCTTAAGTGTGGGGAGGTTATTTATATGATTATTAGAAAAATCCCTAAATTATATCTTGTGTTTAAGTAATTTTCTCATATTACTATTAGAATGAATTCTTATCGATTTGTGATTATCATTGATATGTTTTAGATTAAAATCATAGATAATTGTGCATTGATTGTTTAAACTTTAAGACATGAGAGAATCAAGCATGATAAGTCTATTTTCAGAATTAAAAAATGTTAGGTTGTTTTCCTGAATTGAGGTATTGCCTTAAAGTTTAAATTTGTAAGACTGATATCAAAAACCGTAATTTTTTGAGAGATTTTGAGCCTTTGGAGCATACACTTTTCTTGCTTATTTTATTATTGGTTATGAGTGTGTTAATATTGATTTGTTCTTCTATAACTTGCTTCAATTATGCATGTAAAGACCACACCTTTGATTTGATAAATACTATCCATTGCCATCGCAAAAATACTACTCCTTGCCATAGCAAAGAATCGAACACAAGCCCTCCAACACACCAACACTCCACTTAACCACTAGACCAACTGGCCCATTCTGACATGGTTATGCAAACAATTAAATAAAATCTTACTGAACAAGAGTGAGACTTAACTTAGAAAAATTTCAAAATTTCAAAATTTGCCAAAGGCATGGCTTGGACTTGGAACCTCCCACATTCACCCAGAACACTTAACCACTGAAGTAGACAGATATTTGTGTCAAAACACTACAGAATCAAAAACAAAAATTTTAGGGCGTTACAACTTTACCCCCTAAAAGAAAATTTCTTCCTCGAAATTTACTTGATCAGAATAAATGAGGATACTGCTGACGCATCGAATCCTCATGTTCCCACGTGGCCTCCTCAGTGCTATGATTCCTCCACAGGACCTTTACTAGTGGAATTGATTTCCTTCTCAGAACCTTAACGTTGCGATCCAGAATCTGAACCGGCTCCTGCTCAAAGGTTAAGTCTGGCCTAACCTCGATCTCTTTAATAGGGACAATGTGAGTAGGATTAGAGTGGTAGCGCCTCAACATCAAGATGTGGAATACATCATGAATACAGTCTAGCCCCAAAGGTAACTCTAACTGATAAGCGACCGGTTCCACTCGCTTCAGAATCCGGTACGACCTAATAAACCTAGGGCTCAACCTGCCTTTACGACTTAACCTCAGAATCTTTTTCTATGGAGAGACCTTGAGAAATACGAAGTTTCCCACAGAATACTCAATCCCGCTTCTCTTCAAATCCGCATAAGATTTTTGTCTATCAAAAGTCGCCTTCAGACGATCCCTAATCAGTCGGACATTATCCTCAGTCTCGGAAACCAACTCAGGACTTAAAACTCGATGCTCACCCAACTCAGTCCAACATAAGGGAGTACGACACTTATGACCATACAGTGCATCGTAAGGTGCCATCTAAATGCTAGAGTGGAAGCTGTTATTATAAGTAAACTCTGCTAGTGGTAGATAATCCTCCCAACTACCTCGGAAATTAATAACACAACTCCTCAACATATCCTCCAGTATCTGAATCACCCTCTCAGACTGATTATTGGTCTGAGGATGGAACGCAGTACTGAAGTCCAACCTTGAACCCAGAGCCTCTTGTAACTTTTTCCAAAACCGAGACGTAAAACGAGAATCCCTATCAAAGATGCCGAAATCGTTACCCTATGCAGTCTCACTATCTCAAAAATATAAAAATTCACCAGTTTTTGCAATGAATAATCTGTCCTAACTGGGATGAAGTGTACAGACTTGGTCAATCGATCCATGATGCCCCACACTGAGTCCTTCTTAGTGGGTGTTAAAGGCAACCCACTAATGAAATCCATCATTACTCGTTCCCATTTCCATAATAGAATCTTAACCAGCTCTAGCAAACCCGAAGGCAACTGATGCTAAGCCTTAACTTGCTGGCATGTCAGACACCATGCCACAAATCAGCAACCTCTAGTTTCAACTTTGGCCACCAGTACAGTTCCCAAAAATCTCGATATAACTTATTTTCGCCAAGAAGCATAGCATAAGAGCTACTATGCATCTCCCTCAAAATAGACTGCTTCAGATCAGTATCATTTGGTACAGAAATCCGTCCATGAAAACACAACACACCCTCAGAATTCAGCCTAAAATCCGTAGTGCTACCACTCTTAACCTGACGAAATCGAAAACCCAAAGACTCATCCTCCAGCTGTTTATCCCTAATTTGCTCAATCAAAGTCGGTTTGACTTGCAGCTCAGCCAACAAACTCCTATCGTCGAACAAGCTAAGTCGAGCGAACATCACTCTCAAATCAGTAATTGTCCTACTGCTTAAAGTATCGGCCACCACATTAGCCTTGCCCGGATGGTACTCAATGGTACAATCGTAATCCTTAAGCAGCTTAACTCATCTACACTGCCTAAGATTCAGCTCCTTCTGAGTAGAGAGGTACTTGAGGCTCTTGTGATTAGTATAGATGACACACTTCTCACCATACAAGTAGTGCCTCCATATTTTCAATGTAAAAACTACGACGGCTAACTCCAGATCGTGCGTCGGATAGTTCTCCTCATATGTCTTAAGCTGATAAGATGCATATGCTACCACATTAACATCCTGCATTAAGACACATCCCAAACCGACATGTGATGCATCACTATAAACTGTGAACTCCTTTCCAGATTCAGACTGTATCAGAATAGGAGTCTTACTCAATCCAGTCTTGAGCTTCTCGAAGCTCTCTTGCTGCGTATAAGCCAGTCAAATGGTACACACTTACGTAGCAGCTTAGTTAAGGGTACTGCAATCAATGAGAAGCTTTCCAAAAACCACCGATAATAACCCGCCAGTGCCAGAAAACTACAGATCTCAGACACATTCCTAGGCTGCTTCCAGTCCAACACAGCCTCAATCTTTCGAGGGTCAATACGAATCCCTTAGCAGAAACCAGATGACCCAGAAATGTTATCTCACATAACTAGAACTCGCACTTGCTAAACTTAGCATAGAGCTGCTTCTCCCTTAACGTCTGAAGAATAACCCTAAGGTGCTCGTTATACTCATCTTCATCCTCGAATAAACCAGTATATCATCGATAAATACCACAACAAACTAGTCCAGATAAGGCTAAAATACTCGGTTCATCAAATTCATAAAAGCTGCCAGTGCATTAGTCAGTTCAAATGGCACCACTAGGAACTTGTAGTGTCCATAACGAGTCCTAAATGCCATCTTAAATACATCAGCCTTCTTAACCCTCAGCTGATGATATCCAGAACGCAGATCAATCTTGGAAAACACAGACGCCCCTCGAAACTGGTCAAACAAATCATCTATCCTCGGAAGTAGATACTTGTTCTTAATGGTCAACTTGTTCAGCTGACGGTAGTCGATGCACATCCTCATGGATCCGTCCTTCTTCTTAACAAATAGTACTGGTGCTCTCCACAGAGACACACTAGGGCGAATGAACCCACGATCTAAAAATTCCTGAATCTGAGCCATAAGCTCTGTAAGATCCTTCGGTGTCATTCGATAGGTAGCGGTCGACACTGAAGCTGTACTAGGAAGGAGCTCTATCCCAAACTCCACTTCACGATCCGGAGGTAAACTTGGTAACTCCTTAAGAAAGACGTCTGGAAAATCCTTTACCGTTCTGATATTTTTAACTGTAGAATCCCCAGAATCTGAGACACTTACATTGGCCAAGTACACCTCACATCCCATACGAACTAGTTTCTTAGCCCCCGGTGCAGAGATTACGTTACCCAAATAATTCTGGTATTCTCCTATCATGACCACCTCATTATCCTCCTCAATTCTCAATACGACCCTCTTGGCCGTACAATCCAAACTGACATGGTGCTTAACCAACCAATCCATTCTCAATATTAAGTCGAACTCCCTAAATGGAAGCTCCATTAGATCAGCCAGAAAGGTTACCCCTTGAACCTCTAAAGGGATATCTCTAAATAGCTTGTTAACCCTTATAGACTGCCCCAACGGACTCAGTACAGTAACCTCACTCGTAGTGCTCTCAACCAATATCCCCAAGTTTTCAGACACATTACATGCTATATAGGAGTGAGTGGACCCTATATCTATCAATGCAATATAATGTACATCATGAATAAGAAACGTACCCGTGATGACGTTTAGAGCATCTTATCTTCTCAGCGGTGAGCAGCATATACTAGAACTGGCTGCCTAGCCTCAGAATGTTCAGCACCTTTGCCCGGTGCTCTCTACCCACGGCTCATACCATTACCACCCCTAGCTTGACCTCGGCCTTTCGGTGGTTGCTGTGCTACCTTTTGTGCAATACCCCGAAAATTTTTACAGTAAAATATTATTCGTGATATAGTAAAATAAGGAAATAAAGTGACAAAAAGGGGAATTTTGAGTTATGTCAATATTGGAAAGTATATTATGATATATTAATTCAAGAAAGGACTAAATTGTAAAAGTGAGAAATTTTTTTTGTACAAGAGTAAATACTAAAAATTTGAGGGGTTAAAGTGTAAATATGAAAAAGTTGAAGGACTAATAGTGTAAATATTTTAAGGGTGGACTGATCTAGAAACTAAGGAAAATGGATAAATTAGGACCAAATTGAATAGGTGAAGAACTATAAGGGACTAAATTGTAATTTTACCAAATTAAATGATGACTCAAGGATGGAATTTTAAAAGATAATGAAGGGCAAAATGGTCAATTGGAAGAGAGAGAAATCTAGAAAGTAATAATGATGCTAGAGATATTTTGATATTTTATAATTATTTAATTAGATAAATATTATTTTATTAATATTTTAGTAAGATATTTTATTATTATTTATTTAATATAAAAGGAAGGAAAGATGAAGAATTTTCATCATCTTGCCATGCATGCAAACGTTAGAAGGGAAGAAAAGAAAGAAAGTTTTCTTTTCTTTACAATTTGGTCCTTCCACCAAAAATTCACCATTTTCACCTAGAAATCAAAAGAATTTCCATAGCTACCAAGAGAGAAAAATGTTAAGGAGACTATGGGGAGTTAGAATATTAAATTGGATTCAAGGAATAGAAGCTGGAGGAGAGAGAAAATCAAATTAAAAATTGGAATTAATAGAACAAGATAAGTACATCAAGATTTTAATATATTTTTAAGTTTGTTATTATTGAGAAAGCATAGAAATAATGTTATAGTAGAGTTTCCATACATATGGTCCTATGTTATTGATATTTTAGTGAAGAGAAAATAGGAGAAAGTGATGGAAATATTGTAGAGAAGGGGAATAAGAGTGTTATAAACTTGGTAAACAACCTTTTTCACTAAAACAGTTCTGGACAATAGCATTAGTCTAACTTCTAAAAATTACCAAATATTGCATAAATCGAATTAAAAGATGAATAAAATATTAAATTAAATATTATTGAGTCTAGTTTTTTATAGAAGAAGCGGTGTAAGCAATAGAATTGTGAATCATGAGATATAATAATTTTTGTGAGATAAGGTCAGAATGATTTCGGGTTCCCCTGCTCTGACTTTGGAAAATCATTAAAACTTGGATAAAAATAACTAGGCTCTTAAAGTTATATGTTTGAAATCCTGAATGAGTCTATTTTCAATAGAAATAAACGAAAACATCATCTGAATCTTGTACAATGAGATAATTAATTTTTAGTAAAGAAGGGTCAGAACTATCAAACAACAGAATAAGGGTAACTTTAAAGAATAAACTGTACTTATTGGATAAATAAAAAATTCTTAAAATTTTATGGTAAGAATATATATGAGTCTAGTTTTAGGTAAAATTATCACATCTTAATTTGGAGTTCTATAACTCCAGATATAAATAATTCAGTGGCTATGACACAGATAGACATATTGAATATTCATAAAAGTAAATAATAAAAATTATAGATAATGTTACTTACAAGTGTGTTATATACATTAAGGATGTGGAATGGAGAGGAGAAGGAGGAAAATATATATGAATATTCAGCTAGCATGGCCAATTTGCATGTTTTAGGCTTAGGGACTAAATTGAATAAAAGTAAAACTTCAGGGGGTAATTTTGTAAAAATGTCAAAAATGACCAAATTGAAGGGAATGAATTGTTTTATTATCTAAATTAATAAATTGAATTAAATTATCAATTTAAGATCGGGTGAAAATTGGGGAAAATGGAAAATTTACCAAAATGCCCCTAAATCTTGATATTTCTGCAATTTCGCCAGGTAAGTTCGAGTAACTTGAATTATATTCTTAAATATTTGAAATGTATGTTATTGATGTGAATATGATTTAAATATCCATTGCATGAAAATTGATGAAACATTGATATATTTGGTAAAAAGGGGAAGAAATCCCAGTTGAACAAAAAAGAATTGACGGTAAAAAAGATCAAGCCCGGATGGGTGATCCTATCCTGATATAGCCCTCCCGAAGAATACGTGTAAAATGGATTTAGCCTGGACGAGTAATCCAAATTAGGGTCTGAATTTAGCCTGGATTAGTAATTCAGATCTAAGCTCATTAGAGTAATTGTCGTTGTAGGGGATTTAGCCTGGACTGGTAATCCCGATAATACTCTATGAGTTTATATTACAGGGGATTTAGCCTGGACTGGTAATCCCGCTGTAAGAATGAGGTTCGCGGGAGTGTGCTCTCTGAAATGAAATGTGTAAGACCATGGTTGAAAGATACCATGACAACATGAAATGAAATGTGTAAGACCATGGTTGAAAGATACCATGGCAACATGAAATGAAATGTGTAAGACCATGGTTGAAAGATACCATGGCAACATGATATGATATGAATAAGACCATGGTTGAAAGATACCATGGCAGTGTGACATGAAATGAATAAGACCATGGTTGAAAGATACCATGGCAACGTGACATGAAATGAATAAGACCATGGTTGAAAGATACCATAGCAACGTGACATGAACAAGACCATGGTTGAAAGATACCATGGCAACATGATAGAAAATGAGTAAAACCATAGTTGAAAGACACTATGGCATCATGTCAAAGATAAATGAGACCGTAGATGGGAAACACTATGACATCTATTGAACAATTGATATTCAGGTAATATGTATCAGATGACGAATGGTTATATGAAATGGTTATGTGAAATGTTTACAAGAACTGGTCATATGGAAATATATGTACAAAATAGTTGTATGAAATAATTATGAAGATAGATAAACGAAATAAGTATAAGTACATGGAATATAATTTATGTTAAGTTTGATATAAACTATTACCGGAATAAATATACATAAAATATATGGAAATGATAGAGCATGAAATATTGATATAATGAAATGGATGATATATACTTATGAAGAAACGGTAAGAGAATGATATGTTTCATGATATGTACATATATGATTATCTTTGATATGTTGATACAAGGAAATTATGTAAATAAAAACAATTATTAAACTCAAGTGTGACATGTCGAGAAAATAAGTATATCAATGTTGAATTTATATGAAATATGTACTAGTATACTAACAATGTTGCTGTTTGATGCTTAGACAAGTGCCAAGCTGTGGATTGAGTGGTAATATATTTATTTATATGATGCATTGAATCGGTAAGTATTTAATTGAAATTTTTTAAGTGATCTGTAAATTTTAGTAATGCTCTGAAACCCTATTTCGATGGCAGATACGGGTTAGGGGTGTTACACTTTGTGGCGATACATTACCAATACCCTGAGCTTGCGTCTGATCAGCCCTCAGTGGACACTCCTTGATACAGTGATCCAATGATCCACACCTCAGACATGACCAGTCCTCCTCCAACACCCGCCCTGATAGCGTCTACCACAATCAACACATGGCTGCTGTCCAGTAGCAGCATCAAGGGGCCCAGCTCTAACCCGCCCATCAGTTCTGGCCTTTTCTTTAGGCTTCTGCACAGTACTCGAAGGCTCTGAATCCCTCTTGTTCTTACCTCTCTCTCTGTCACGATTTTGGCCTTTAGTGCGCTTAACCTTCTCGGTGATCTTCACCTTCTCAACCAGTGAAGAAAAATCACGCTCCCTCTGCAGAGCTATCAAGACTCTCAAATTATCCCTGAGGCCATCCTCAAACTGGACACATCATTCATACTCAGCCGCCACCATACCTTGCGCGTAGCAGCTCAGTCGCAGGAATTCGGCCTCATACTCAGCCACAGATCGATCTCCCTGAGTAGGGTTCAGGAACTCCCTCCTACGTGCATCCACGTAGCTTTCCCCCACACATTTCTCCTGGAAGACAGTCTTAAAGAACTCCCAGGTCAAACGTTCGACTGAGTGCCCTTCTTAATAGTAAGCCACTACTAATAAGACTCATCATGCAACAGTGAGACTGCACCCTTTAATTTCTACTTGGGGGTGCAATCCAGGTCATCCATGGTCCTCTCCGTGGCCTCAATCCAGTATTCGGCAACATAAGAGGCAACTCCAGTAACACCCCTAAAGAGTTTAGCTCCATTAGACAGGAGTCGTTTCGTAACCGACCCTCGGTCCCCAGATCCAGATTGGGTCTAGTGACCTTCTCTAAAATCCTTAATATGGCTTGGGACAGTGCGTCATCCCCAGCCACACGGTCTTATGACCCTGTTTCAGTGACAGGTGACACCGGCATCTCACTAGTGTCTAGATTTGACATACTGCCCAGTGAAGAGGACTCAGCTTGAGCCCCTCCACGGCCTTTACCTCGGCCTCTAGTACTCCGTCCGCGAGTGCCTTATGCACTTATTGTCTAGTCGCGTTTATCTATATTAAAATTTTTATGAATCAGTTACAGTTCAATAGTTATTAGCAGATGTTTTATGGAAACAGTTTCGGTAGTTCAGAGTTTGTTTTCATACGGTGTAGTCTCTAGCAGTTTACTATAGTTTCAGTTTTACTACAGTTTTCAGTATATACTAACTAGAGTATTTTCACAGTATACTACCTATAGTAGTTTCAAAATAGCATAGCATTTTCAATTAAAGCATATATCAGTTTTGGAATACTTATAGGATCGGCATCGGAGACTCGGTGTAACACATACTCAGTAGAAACATTTTAAATCATTTGAAACTCAATTCTTCAAAGATTAAATTTAAAACCCATAATCCATAGTCGAGTTTTGTAACCTGACTCTGATACCACTAAATGTAACACCCCAAACTCAGTCTAGACGTTATGGCAGAATCTGACAATGTCACATGATAGAGTGTTTGAAAACTATGTTGAAGTGATAAAACCTTTTCTTTTTAATACTTTCTTTATCTTTTATTATTTCTAAAGGAAATCATTTTACTTATTTAAAACATTTACTTTAAAACGTTTTTCATTGCGAAAGCTTTTAAAAAAAAGCAGTTTAAGTAATCGTAAGTTTAGAAAATACGTTAGCTTTTTGAAAACTGAACTTCCTACAACTAGCAATTATAATTTCAAAAAATAAATAAATAAATAAAAACTAAATTTAAGCAAAAGTCCCAAAAGTCCTCAAATTACATCCCAATACTAATAAAACTATAAAGCATAAATTAAATTAAAAAAACATGTAAAGTCCAAAAGCTGTGGTCACCTTCGAGTCCTCTGTCGCATAGATCTGTCTAGGTCTGGGGATTACCTGTGCACATTAAACAAAGAGGGGTGAGTTTACGTAAACTCAGTATGTAATCCCACAGAAAACAAACAATAGCAAACACAGTGCACAGTCAAATATAGTTTTGAGCCTAAGCTCTTTTCAGTATCAGTAACAGTTTGGGACTTAGCCCATCTTAGTACAGTATCAAATATGCAATAGGGCCTTAGCCCATCACAGTATCAGTAGCAGTCATGCAGTATTTAGTAACAATGTCCTACCCAACCAACCTCTACACACCATCTCCGTCTAACCCTATACTCCATATGGGATTAAATCAACTCACCTATCCCTACACACCAGGTAGTATCAAATGCGGCACAAAACAATAATTTGTAGCTGAGCTGCCAGTATATTAGGCTTAAGAGCCTTTTAGTACACTTCCTCCAAATATAATCAACCCAACCCCATGCAATACAACATACAAATCGTGACATGCTATATCATGATATCAGTACATATAACCAGTTCAGTATACATGCATACTATTGTCATGCTCAATAAATATAAATCAAACAGTCAGTTCACACGATTAAGGGTCTAAGTGATGCTTATCGTCCCTACAGTAGGTTCACAGTCGACTTGGGTGACCCGTGCAACCTTAGCAATCAATTCAGTGAAAATGGGCTCACACGCCCATGTAGCCTACCCGTTTGGGCCCAGACGGCCCAAAATTTCCTTGGCCGTGTGGATCACACGTCTTGGCTTAAAATCTCACATGCCTGTGTGGCCCACACGACCCAAATCAATCCAGCCCGTGTGTTACACACGGCCTACCTGGCCATCACATGGCCGTGTCATATGTACAGGACCTGGCCTCGTCGAACACACACCCATGTTAGAGCACACGGCTTACCACACGGGCAACCACACGCCCGTGTGGCGTCGACAGTGGGGTTTTTGTCTTTCACTAAAACCTTATTTTTTGCATAATCGAGTACACATTTGTATCATTTTCGACGTAAAAGCAACTTCAAGCAATCCCTAACCTAAAATTGATCAATATTTCACTCCATGAATCACTTAAACAATTGAATTGAACTAAACCTGAAATGGGATATTCATCTATCGAACGAAAAACCCTTACCTTAGATCGAACAACGAAGTCTCTTCACCACCACAGCACCAATTGAATAACTTCACCCCTTTAAGCTTTTTCCAAACATAAAACGAATCCCATTAACCACTATCCATAACCCAAAATGAAAAATGGTACTTACCACACTTACCGATAACGCACGAAAAATTACCGAAGAACGAGACGCGAAACAACGATAGTAGGGAAAACAAAACAAAAACGAAAAAAATAGTAAGAATAGGGAAATAATTCGGAAGAGAACAAAGAAAAAGAGAAAGGATGAAGAAGAAAAAAAAAAAGAAATGGAGGAGAAGATGATCAGTTTTTTTTCTGCAGAGAGAATTTTTGGGAAACTATTTTACTCAAATCCCACCACCTACTTTATCTCAATCCCTTAATTTTCTCTCTCAACTCCCACTACACATCCATCACTCAGAATCCCAGTTCAGCACAACTCTGGCTGAACTTTAAGCAAAAATACTACTCCTTGCCATCGCAAAGAATCGAACACAAGCCCTCCAACACACCAACACTCCACTTAACCACTAGACCAGCTAGCCCATTCTGATATGGTTTTGCAAACAATTAAATAAAAGCTTACTGAATAAGAGTGAGGCTTAACTTAGAAAAATTTCAAAATTTCAAAATTTGCCAAAGGCATGGCTTGGACTTGGAACCTCCCACATACACCCAGAACACTTAATCACTGAAGTAGATAGATATATGTGTCAAAACACCACAGAATCAAAAACAAAAATTTTGGGACGTTACAAGTTTTTGGGTTTCTTTATATTTTGTTATTTTCCTCCCAAAGTATGAACTAAATTCCCTAGATACTTAGGGAAGATGAAACCTATGATGGATCTTATTATCTGATTTTCTAGATTATATGATAAATACTTATTCTTGTTCTCAATTATGTATGCTTATTTCTTGCTTTAATATTTTCAGAATATTAATTCAAGTGTGATGTGCTTATTTCAGTGGAACAAAAGTCCCTATTTAAGAGTAAATCTGGCATAATTGAGTGGAGTTGCATGCAATCCTAGAAATAGCATAACATAAATCTATCGGATTAGAGTCAAATCTAATAGGAGAATCCATAGATCGAGTTAATGCGACAATATGGGGTTTTAATTATAAAGAGATTTCAATTAATTAACCTAGAGTCAGTTGTTCTTATTCTCAAAAGAGATATTAACATAATTTGGGAATTTCTACGGATCAAGACAAGTGAATAAATCGTCTAATTCAGATTTAGAATAATAAGTGAAGTCTAGGTGGATTCTTTCCTGGGTATTGTCTTCTCTTTTTGGTTATAATCAAGTATTTTCTCATTTTATTCTCTGTCGCATTCTTAATAATTAGTTTAATTAATTTTAGATTAAAAATAACCATTTCAGTTTATAGGCTAGATAACAAAAAAATAGTAATCACTAGTACTTTTAGTCCTCGTGGATATGATATTCCCGACTCACCATAGCTATACTACTATACGATAGGTGCGCTTGTCTTTGTCGTGAGTTTAGTTAGTTTAGTGACTCATCATTCAGATTGAAAATCTTTCTCCTAACAAGTTGAAGTAAGAAAAAAAAAAGAAGTGTAAACCTTAGCATCCCAGAAGTAGACATCAGTGTGACATGAAGAAGTGAAGAGTATCTTAATATAGACTTCTTCCTTCTGTGGTGGTGCCACTTCCACTTCCTCTATTGACAGTGGCTTCCCGGACTCCCATGCCACAGCAGCTGCAATAATACCACAACTACTAAATTAGCAAAGTAATTGCCAAACAACCCATTAATCAGTCACAAGATGGACAAAACAAAGAGAGAGTTTTAGCAAGAATCAAAACCACCAGAAAACAAACAAAACCAGATATCTCAGAAAAATAAAACCCAACAAAGAACAATGATCCTATAATCAGAAACAGTTGCATAGAAGAGAGAGAGAGAGTCGATTGATCACCTCTGCAACGGATGACCTGACCAGCATTACTCATAATGGTTGTTAACAGAAATAAAGACTTCTTTTTTTTGTTTATCTAATCACTTGTTTATTTCCCTTATGTATGTTGTTTATGATGAAAGAAGAAAGCTAGCAAGATTCTATTTATAGGGAAACCCATTTCCAGCTCGCTAAATTACGCAAAGCACAACAATGGTTTGCTTTTTCCTTTCCAAGACGAAACTGTGTCTGGTTTTGTGTAGCCGTATTCACCATTGTCATGGTTTTGTATTTGTGTAATTTTTTATCCATGATTTTTAAAATATCAATATGTAGTATTATATAGATTTTTAAGATATTAAAATATATCAACAACTTTTATAATGTTATGTTAACCTTGGTTCTAGTCGCGAACTTTTAGTTTATGCGGCTAGCACAGTTGAAAACTATTCACCACAATCATAAGCGCCTCATGGAACCTTGATTTGTTCTGAGTTTTTTTTTTTTTTTAATTCTTATATGTTGTTTTCCTTATTTGGTTATTAAGGCATCAATTGATGTGGGGTAGAAGAGAACTAGGCCAATTGATTTTCCTTTTCCTTTTTCTGGCTGAAAAACAAGATTAGGTGTATTGATTTGGAATACAACACCACTTGTTATTCAAATCCAGCATTTACTATGGATTCATTGGTTAATCCAAATCTAATATTTAGGATTTTTCCTTCTTTCACCAAATAAACACCGCGGTTTCCTTTTTAGTTTAAAAGTATTTTCTAATCAATAAAATTATTTTTAGGTTTATATGTAAAAAAAAAAAACATTAAGAATAGGTAAACAACTCAATTAACCCTCTGAATTAATTTTACTCTTAATTAAGTCTTTACTGTCAACTAAAATAAAGAATTAAGCTTCTTCGTTAATTGTTTTCGTCATTGGCCACATTAATCGTTAAAATAAATTATGGATCAATCAGATGGTGCCAGGTGATAACTTTTGGTTTAATTTAATACTTTTTCCTATAAAAAATAATTAAAAAATAAATATATATAGAAAAATAATTAATAAATTAATAAATATATATAGAAAAATAAGGGAAAATCAGAAAATTATAAAAATATATCAAAAAAATATTTTTTTTGAATATTAAAAAAATTAAAAATATGAAAATTGATATCAACTTATAAAAATTATTAAAAAGTTACAAAAATTATAAAAAAATCTAATCAATTATAAAATTCATTAAACATATTTAAAATTTAAAAATGTATTAAAACCAATAAAAATCATAAAAAAATATAAAAAGTATTAAAAGTGATATAAACTTATAAAAAAACATACTTGAATTGGACCGAATTCAGTTGGTTAGATTGATTAGACTAAAATCGACAAGGGCATCTTGAGAAAGCTATTAGATCAGATGATTTGGGACGATAGAACTAATTTTTTTATTTTGATTGTTTTATTTAATTGAACGGGACAGATCAATTGAACTAACAAACCGATGGCCTGATGGGTTCAACCACCAATTAGGTTTTGAAAATGTTGGTTAAAATATTTCATTCTGACATATGTTAATAGTTGGATAATGAAATTTTGGTTTGATAAAAATACTAAAAAATAAAAAATCGGTCCAACTGCCCAATTCCTAAGTTAACCGGTCTAATGGCTTTTCCTAGACCAGTTTCCTTGCCAATTTCAGGCTAACCGGACCAGTTTAATTTTTTATAAGTTTATATCAATTTTAATGTATTTTTACAATTTTTTATTATTTTTAAGAATTATAATACTTGTTTTTATTTTAAATAAGTTTTATTAATTTTATAATTTATTAGAATTTTTATATTGTTACAATATTTATATTTTTTTATAATTTTAATAAGTTTATATAATTTTTTTTTTATTTTTATGATTTTTAATCATGGTTAATGGGAAAATATTAGATTAAACCAAAAGTTGCCATGTGTCACCATTTGATTGGTTTGTTAATTTATTTTAACTGTCAATGTGGTCAATGACGGAAATTGTTAATGAAGGGGCTTAATTAATTATTTTAGTTAACAGTAAGAGCTTAACTGGGTGCAAATTTAATACAAGATGTAACACTCCACTTTCGACCCAATCACCAGATTAGAGTATGTGATGTCACATTATGTTGCCAAAGCAGCTCAAGCTAATCCATTTCATAATTATAAAATTTAAAACATAACATAACAATTAACCAATTTAATCATCAATTATAGTTACACTTATTCATTTATAATGGTTAATGTTCAAAATCATTGTTAAATGGAGTTAAGAAAGGTCAAATGTTGAGTTAGGACTCGAATCCGAACTCAAATATCAAATTTTAAATTCACGTCTCCTTGTCTCGAGACAGATCGTAAATTATTTTTTGATTTTTATCTTCAAAGTTAGCATGTCCTGAGACATTACTAATTGTGTCTCAAGATTTTTGCGAGATAAGGTCTCGAGACCAACCTCCCCTGTTTTCCTATGTTTGCTTTAATGTTGAATGTCTCGAGATAAGAGGTTCCTATCTCGAGACTTGGAACAGGGTAAAACCTATTTAGCTTCAATGTTCTTTTATCTCGAGACCTAAAGCAGGGTAAAACTTATTTTGCTTCGATGTTCTTCTATCTTGAGACCTTGGATCAATTGTTCGAGAATATACATTTATGTCTTGAGACCTCATGCTATTAAATGCAAAATTTAAATGAAATTTGTTCTAACGGTCTCGAGACATGTTCTTTTTATCTCGACACTAAATGGTCAAATGACCTAAAATGGACATTTTCAAGCATACAAATCTTACCTAATTGTACCTAAAAGTACTCAAATATTGCACCAATACCAAATCACCAATTGTGTAATACCCTGCCCTGCGTAGTCTTGTTGGCGGATTGTAAGGGCTTCAAGATAGCTAAGATTTAAGTCAAGGGAAGACTGACTTATGTTGTACTTGCTAATATGGTACTTGTTTAAGTTGTGCACCATGAGTGGCAGATTGTATGATTTATAAGTCTGTTAAGATATGTTGTTTAGGGTGAAGTCTATGTTGTATTTTATGGTCTGGCGTGGTCGTAGTGAGGAACCCGCCAATCAATGTTTCTTTTGGAAAGTCTGTGTGTTAAAACCTTTTGTTTATGTACGCCAGTAAAGGATTGTGAGATTTGGATCTGAATGTTATCCGTTTGTGCATGTGTGAATTCTGTTTAGTTTTAGTTGTGTTTTAACTGGGATTTAGTTAGAAAAATACCAAAGTGTTATGATTATTCTTGATGTATTATAGTTTGTAATGATTATGTAGGCCATGATAGAATTGAGTTAGCTTTGCATGTTAGCCATGTCTTATATTAGTCTTGAGAGAGAAAGTTGTGAGATATAAATGTTGGTGAAAACCTTTGTAGTGGTGGTTTTCCTTCTCTTTGCTTTTGCTCTGTTACACTTTAAAATCTTGTTAAAAGGAGTTTGTTGGAGAAGAAGCAGCAAGTAATTGATTAGAAACAAGAGTTGTGCATAAAATAGTAGTGATAGAATAGTAACTTCCTCGAGATCATCTGTGAGTATCCAGACTGCACGATTTCTCTTTCTACTGTACTATGTCATGTGTAATCCTTAAAGTGCGATTGTCATAGATAGAGTCCAAGTGAGGACCTGAACTTGAAACTTTGGAATCTGTTGTATGTAATTTAGGAGATAAAAATTTATATGTATAAAAGGTTAATGAGTCTATTTTCAAAAGAAACAAATAGAAACATTATAAAAATTATGTACTGAAACATAAATACTTTTTAGTGGAGAAGGGTCAAAGTTGCCTAGTAGCAGAACATGGGAGATTTGAAGAAAATACTATATTATTTGGCTTATGTAAAAATTTTGAAATTTTTTATGGTAAAAAAATCATTCTAGTTTCAAAAACAACAAGCGGATCTTAATTTCAAATTCTATAGGTCAAGATATAAATAATTTAGTGACTACTATTCAAGTAGACAACCTTGTTAAGAGTATATGTGTAATTAGTGAAAGAATAATTAATATTTCATGTAGACATGTTATACTAAAAGTCAAAGATTCTTATATATATACATGTATGTATAGGATGTGGAATAGAGAGGAGGTGGAGGAAAATAATAGAAGAATTGTAATATTAATAAGAAGTTGATATAAGAGATGAATTGCTAATATGTAAGAGAAGTTTAAATGAAATTGATGAGACATTGAGTGAGTAATTGTTATATGATGAATTAATGAAGTATTAATTAATAAGCTGAAACTTTAAATGAATTTAAATTGAAAAGGTTGAAAAGTTTTATATGATACTAACTTAAAAAGATTGTAAATTTAAGTGAAATTAAAGTGACATTATGCTGAATAGTGATTTTCATGAAAATTTTTGCAATTGATTGCCAAATTATTTGATATAATGGATTGAAATAGTATGGGTTGCTCTTGCAACATTATGTGATGTCACACATCCATTTCCGGCAATTGAGTTTGGTGTGGGGTGTCACAAGAAATCTTATCACATGCTTATATTTGTAGAAATCACATATTTAGAATATAAAGGTGTGTTTAAAAATAATATACAACAAATAATAAAAAGTATGGTTTGAAACTAATTAATAATAAATATGAAATATGTACAATATTAAAATGGAAAAAAGATTAAATTGTGAGTAAAACGAAATCTAAATACAAAAAACACATAATGTTAAAAATACTAAAGAAATACAATTGTTTATCATTATTTTGTCATCAATCCTTAGTTGGTGTTAAGTTAATTTGTGATACTAACTCAATCAACAATATTATTAAAACCATAAATCCTATCACATGTGTATGCGCGTGGAAAATATGGATTTAGAACATGGACATATGTTTAAAAATAACATTCAACAAACAATGAAGCGTAGAGTTTGAATCTAATTAATCATAATAATACATTAAATATGTTAAATTTGTTTAAATTTTAATTTATAAAAGCTTAAGAATTATTATTAGTGTAGTGGTAAAGAATTTGTTTATAAATTCATTAACCATGAGTTTAATTCCCATGTTAATTTCAGGTATTTTATTTTAAAAACTATATAAATGTATGAAAAGACAAAAAGGTCATCAAAATAATAGTAGTAGTCATTTAATAAATGTGCATATTAGTCATTTCCTAACCGAGTTAATACCTCTTAACCCATGACACCAATTCAATTAGAGGTTTTATTAATAGTATAGATACACAAATATATAAAAATCTATATAACAAATATATTTATTAAAGTTTCAAATAAAAACATCAAAATAACTTCAGTTTACATGGTAAATAAAAAAGTTTGATATGCATGGTATCAATCTTATTATGGGCAAATTTTATCAGTTTATAAAAATATAAAAACACAAAAGCATTTGCATAATTACATAACTTAGCAAATAAAATGATGTATTTAGTTCAAATCTTATTATGGATAATTTTTTATTGATTTATGAAAATATAAAAAAAAACACTTATATAAACATTTAACTTAGTAAATAAAATGATTTTTTCGTAATTTTCTAATTAAGATAGGACTTGGTTGATTGATTGGTGACACTAACTTAATAAAAAATTTAAATAATAGTATAGATAAATTTCTAAAAGTTGACGTGATGAAAAGAATAAAAAATATATATACGTGTGCTGGCTGAATTTAAAAAAAATAAAAAAAAAGCCAAAAAAATTATATAATATTATACAATTATAAAATTTCAAAAAAAAAAAAATCTAAAAGTTGAAAAGTTAACAGAGTGTTTAAAAAAAAAATCTTTAATGAACATTTTCAATTTGACAAGTTTTTTTTAAAAAATCATAACTTTTTAAAGATTTCTTTTTCAAATATTTTTTAAAGAAAATAAAAAATTAAAGACAAGCAAAAAGAACAGAGACACAATTAACAAGGATAGGAATACTAAAACTGAAGCAAACAAATTCATGTAATACATCCGGTTCTAACGTCCTTACCCTTGTTCATAGAATCCACAATACTATCAACTGCGAGTTTAGAAACAAGAAAAGTGGGAAGTGACTCCTCATTTCAAATGGTTTACGTATAAAAATGTCACTCAAACGACAAAATAAATCGCTTTATTAACAAAAATGATAAATATTGAAATTAATCTAACACACAATCATCCAACGAACGTATCCATTTGACAGTCCGATTCAATAGTCACATTATCTAATATCAAAAAGTTAATTTGTTATTTTCTTTTGAATTTTTATAATTTTTATTAATATAATGTTTTTGTTTTTATTAATTTTTAAAATTTTAACCAATTGTGTATTTACAGACATTTTTCGCAATTGATTTTTTTTTTCTTTTGAACCGGTGTTATTGAATTAGATTAGACTAATTAGTTAAATCGATTAAACTAAAATTGATAGTTCATATGATGGTATATAACAATAAATAAAGTAAATTGTCGCAGATTGGTCAAAAATAAATAAATATACTGTTATTTTTTTTTATAATTGTTTTTTATTTTTTAAAAATAAATTTTTATTTTTTAATTAAATATAATTGAAATATCATAATATGAGTGATTCAACCACTAATCCAATTCATAATTCATACAACATTGAGGTTAACAAATATAATTAACATTAATTCAATAGTCTTTATATGTTGAATTTGGATTATTATAGAGACTAAATTTTGTAGCTTATTTTGATAAATAGTTAACAACGTTATCAATTATACTTGTTTGCTTATTTTCTAAAACTACTTCGTTTATTTTGAATTTGACCAAATTACTGAGTAAGGGTCTCCTAAATATTATTTCTTTAATTTTCGTAGCATTTGAACAATATTTTCAATATATATATCTCGGTTTATGCTGGTTGATTTCTGTGTGCGATGCCAAAAATAGCTTATTTGCTATCACCTTCTACTGTTTCTCCGTTTCAATGGAAAATTTATTTTTCATCCAAGTGAATAATAATGCTTTCGAAGAATCACTGTGACATCAACATATGATAAAAATGTAGATATAATCTTTCATTTTAATTCCAACATGTCATCCATTTGTTTCGTTTAGACATCTTACACATATGACATATTCATGTTATTAGGGATTATCCCATCAAACCTTGCTCAGCAATATGTTCCATTTTCTAAAACAAATTAAAATGATTTTTTGAAAATTCTATCTCCAACAAGAAGCATGCAGAGCAAAGCAACGCAACTAGAGAGGATCATAGAAATGCATGATAAGATAAAAATTTACCATTGAAAACAGCACAACGATGTAGCACTACATTACATTATTTATTCCCTTAAAATGCACATATACTTAACAAAAAGCCCTTCATCCATGGCCAGCCAATCCTTATCCATCCATGCGAATCACGCACCTCAGGCCCTCGCCAGCAAGCATGTACTCAAATGCCTTGTTAATCTCAGAGAAGGGAACAGAGTGAGTGATGAACTTATCAAGTTCAAGTTCCTGCAATATCAAAGAGATCACAGTCAGTGTTGCTTTTTATTGGTACTTGTATACAAATATAAAATGCTTAAACAGGAAGATAAACTCACCTTGTTCATGTATCTCTCAACGACAGCAGGAATATCAGTTCGAGGTTTGTAGTTGCCAAAGAAAGTACCCTTGAGAGTCCTTTCATTCAGTAGATTCACTGGATGAGTTTTGAATGCATCGTCTTTGTTGGGAACCCCCACAAGCACTGCAACTCCCCAACCCTGAAAATTTATGTCATTTCAGCTAAGGATGGCAACGTAAAAGGATACAATCTAACATCAAGAAAATTTTTTTGAAGATAATTACATCGTGGACACATTCAAATGCAGAAATCATGGCCTGGATGCTCCCGGTACATTCAACACTGCGGTCGACTCCTCCACCAGTCATCTCAGCAATGACCTGATTATTAGAATCATTTTTATAATAAGGATCTCAAACAAGTTGATTATATAATGCAGGCATGCAGCTTTTATGCATAGTGACCCTAGAATAGATGGTCATGTTCGAAACAGAATCCAATACAATTTCTGAAATTTCAAGTGGGAAGTAACCTCTTGAACAGGTTTGTTGTGATCTTTCGGATTCACAAACTCCGTAACACCGAAGTTCTTGGCTGCAAGAAGTAATGAGAACAAGCATGATCAGTTTTGTGACTTTGCTTAACCAGAAACATAACCATTCTTGCAAGTTTTTGTGTAAAATAGCTACGAAACCAATGCTACCTAGTTCGAATCTGCTAGGGTTCAAATCGACACCAATGATCCTGGAAGCCCCAGAAACTCTTGCTCCTTCAGCAGCCTAAATATCAGAACAGGGAATTACAGAAAAATCAGTCTAACGCTTTTTGTGTTGCCAAGGGGAAGAAAACATATAACATAAATGCGACAAGAATAACTCACAGCAAGACCAACAGCACCTAGTCCAAATATTGCAACGGATTGACCCTTTTTGGGTTTAGCTACATTCACAGTGGCACCAAACCCTGCAATAAAAGTAGTGAAACAAGAACATCCTCACTGTCATTAACACCATTTATATCTCCCGAAAAAAGGAAAGACAAAAATGAAATCCAAGTCCCGAACCTGTGGACATTCCACAGCTTAGAACACAAACTTTATCAAGCGGAGCCTCCGGATTGATCTTGGCAACCTGGCCGACATGGACAACAGTGTATTCACTGAAAGTAGAGGTGCCTAGGAAGTGGTAGATAGGCTTCCCATTGATGGAAAACCTGGATTTTCCATCATTAATCATTTCACCCCTATCAGTGTTGATTCTGAGGAGATCACACATGTTACTTTCTTCTGACAAGCAATGGGGACACTCCTTGCATTCCCCCGTGAAGATGGGGAGAACATGATCACCTGGCTTTAGATCAGTCACCCCCTCACCTACACTCTCCACAATCCTAAATATTCAAAAGAAAAGGGTTAATGTGTATACATATAATGATAATATTGTAGGAACTGTAAACATTTAAACAGACATATACATACCCTCCAGCTTCATGACCTAGTATGCGAGGAAACAGAGGGTTTTGTCCCTACAAGAAGAGAAAATTGTCGTCAATCACAATGTGAGAGATAAGTATCAGAGAATCATATCTAAGAGAAAAAAAAAAAAAAAACTGAAGCAAATGCTTATTGCGTAGTCTTGGATTAAGGAAGCAATGGAAGCAATTTATCAAAAAGAATCATCCTTTTATGAAGTTCACCATTGGTCAAAGCCAATGTGGAGGATAAAATAAGAACTCCGGCTAAAAATAGATTAGACTCCCAACATCAATATAATCAAAATAATCAGCAATATTGCAGATTCAGGGCTTTGTAAAAGCTTTTACTTCTTCAACAGTTATAAACCAATCGACAAAAACAAGTTGAAGTGAGAGAGAGAGAGAGAAGTGTAAAACCTTAGCATCCCAGAAGTAGACATCGGTGTGACATAAAGAAGTGAAGAGTATCTTGATACGGACTTCATCCTTCTGCGGTGGTGCCACTTCCACTTCCTCTATTGACAGTGGCTTCCCCGACTCCCATGCTACCGCAGCTGCAATAATACCACAACCACTGATTTAGCAAAGCAATCGCCAGCCATAGAAGAATTTTAATCAAAGAAAGAGAAGCATCAAAACCAACAGAAAACATTCAAAGCCAAATCCCACAAAGAACAGTGATCCTATAACCAGAAGCAATCGCATATGAGAGAGAGAGTGGATGGATCACCTTTGCAACGGATGACTTGACCAGCAGTACTCATAATGGATGTTACCAGAAATAAAGTCTTCAATTTATCAGATCACTTGTTTTTTTTCTTGTGTATTTCTCTATTCGTGCTTGATGAAGAATGTGGAAAGCTAGCTGGACACTATTTATAGCGGAACCCAATCCCAGCTCACTCCAATATGCAAAGCACAAGCCAATGGTTTGCTACTGTCAAATGACAATTTAGCCAAGCGAATCAGTGTGTGGTTTCTTTATGGTAGTATTCCTTTTTGTCGTGGTTTTGGACAGGCCTCTCAATTTGTAATTAAAATTAATATTATGTCCCTAAATTTTATTGTATGATTTTTAATGTTTTAATAAATTATTTTTGATCATTTTTAAGATAAAAAAATATATTTATGTAATTTTTGAATTATTTTTTATGTTAATATTATTTTTTATAGTTGGAATTTTGATTGACTCGGCTGAGTTGAAATGGTTTAACCCATAACCAGGGGCGGCTGATTGAAAGTTTTCATTCGGTTTTTCTTTTATTTGACGTTTTCCTGATTGGGCAAGAAGGCATCCAGTTGGGTCAGCCTACAGATTTGGAAAACCACCTGCCATTGAAACCCTGTATTTCCAAAATTTATGGTTTTTATCAAATAATCACCAAGGTTCCCTTTTTCTTTATGTTCATTAGGTTTCCCTTTTAGTTTAAAAAGTAAAATTTAAGCATTAGCTTTGGGTACATTATTAAACAAAATTTATATTTACTTATATATTAAAAAGTTTAGTTAAGTTGGTCTCACTCATACGTAAATTTTATAAAAAGAATTTAGTTTCTTTTAAATTTTAATTCTTTTAATATTATAATTAGTGTTTAAAAAAGATTCTTTTTTTTTTTTTTTTCTTTCAAACTTTTAAAAGTTTTTAAATTTGATTTGGGTTTGTAATTTTTTTAATGATAAATTTAATAACATTTTTAAATTAATACAAAGTTGTATTGAAATATTAATTTGGTAAAGATAAAATTTAATAATTGTAATATCTAATTATAAAGAGTATCTAAATATTAATTAGATAAAAAATAAATTTACATATTTATAATATCTAATACAAATTGAACATTTAATTTACTTTACTCTTTTTTTTTTAAATTCTGGTGATCAAAATTATTTCAAATTTAAAAATACATTGCTGAAAGTACGACCCACTACTTTGGACATGTATATTTTATATAAATATCTTGTCCCCTTCTCAACAGCTTTGACTTCGCCCGTGTCACCCATTAGCTAGATTCATTTATTTACTAAAATTTATTATTTTAATAAAGTAATAAATAATATCTTTATAAATATATCTATATAATGAGATTTGATGCTAAAACACTATAACATTCACTTTCTTAACTCAACCATTTTAATCAAAACTATTTTTAATTTTTATTGCAATTTTTAATATTTTTATAACATAAATTATTCCAGTCGCATATTTTTTTTATAGTAAACTATTTTTTAAAGGAGGGAGTGTCATTCATCATAGAGTTCCATAAAATATTAGTTAAACTACTAACAAAATCCTTAAATTAAATTAATCTTATCCTATACTTTATTTTACCCAAAGAAGTCTCTATCATTTGATTTAATCTTCATTTCAAATGAATGTTTGAGGCATGAAAATTTCATTGATTTTTTTGAATAGAAATTAAAAGTATTTTTTAGTGAGACAAAAATATACACTTAATTAAAAAGTAAATTTCAAGGGCATACTTAATATAACAACTCATTTTTCTCATCCTTACATGACGGACCAAACACTATAAGGCATGACCTAAATACGTAAGTCTCCATAAAAATAATAAAATATCTTATATGAATTTTTTCTTTACATTATAAAAAATATTAAATTTCAATTTTAGTCTCTCTATTATGTTTAAATTTAAGATTTAATATTTATATTTTAATTTCGGTGAATGTACCAACGAAGTCCAGAGACTGAATCAAATTAGTCACTCTACTATTAAATGGTACAACTTAATCTCTATATTAGGGTTGAGCAAAATTCGTTTCAACTTAAAAAAATCGAAAAAAAGTTGTAATTTCGAACTTTGAATGAATTCAAAATTTCTGTTGGTTTTGATGCTTCTCTTTCTTTGATTAAAATTCTTCTATGGTCGGCGATTGCTTCGCTAAATCAGTGGTTGTGGTATTATTGCAATTGCATGTAGCATGGGAGTCGGGAAGCCATCACATCAATAGAGGAAGTGGAAGTGGTACCACCGCTGAAGGATGAAGTCCATATTAAGATATCTTCACTTCTTTATGTCACACCGATGTCTACTTCTGGGATGCTAAGGTTTTACACTTCTCTCTCTCTCTCTTTCTCTCTCTCTTACTTCAACTTGTTTTTGTCGATTGGTTTATAACTGTTGAAGTAAAAGTTTTTACAAAGCCTTGAATCTGCAATATTGCTGATTATTTTGATTATATTGATGTTGGGAGTCTAAACTATTTTTAGCTGAAGTTCTTATTTTATCCTCCATATTGGCTTTGACCAATGGTGAACTTCATAAATTTCTCGATGTTAGATTGTATCTTTTTACGTTGCCATCCTTAGCTGAAATGACATAAATTTTCAGGGTTGGGAGTTGCAGTGCTTGTGGGGGTTCCCAACAAAGACGATGCATTCAAAACTCATCCAGTGAATCTACCCAACATTTAAACAGACATATACATACCCTCCAGCTTCATGACCTAGTATGCGAGGAAACAGAGGGTTTTGTCCCTACAAGAAGAGAAAATTGTTGTCAATCACAATGTGAGAGATAAGTATCAGAGAATCATATCTAAGAGAAAAAAAAAACTGAAGCAAATGCTTATTGCGTAGTCTTGGATGAAGGAATCAATGGAAGCAATTTATCAAAAAGGATCATCCTTTTATGAAGTTCACCATTGGTCAAAGCCAATGTGGAGGATAAAATAAGAACTTCGGCTAAAAATAGATTAGACTCCCAACATCAATATAATCAAAATAATAAGCAATATTGCAGATTCAGGGCCTTGTAGAAACTTTTACTTCTTCAACAGTTATATACCAATCGACAAAAACAAGTTGAAGTAAGAGAGAGAGAGAGAGAAGTGTAAAACCTTAGCATCCCAGAAGTAGGCATCGGTATGACATAAAGAAGTGAAGAGTATCTTAAAACATTGAAAGCCAAATCTTACAAAGAACAGTGATCATATAACCAGAAGCAATCGCATATGAGAGAGAGAGTGGATGGATCACCTTTGCAACGGATGATTTGACCAGCAGTACTCATAATGGATGTTAACAGAAATAAAGTCTTCAATTTATCTGCTCAAATATTTTTTTTTCCTTGTGTATTTCTCTTTTCGTGGTTGATGAAGAACGTAGAAAGCTAACTATTTATAGCGGAACCCAATCCCAGCTCACTCCAATATGCAAAGCACAAGCCAATGGTTTACTTCTGTCAAATGACAATTTAGGCAAGCGAATTAGTGTGTGGTTTGTTTGTGGTAGTATTCCTTTTTGTCGTGGTTTTGGACAGGCCTCTCAATTTGTAATTAAAATTAATATTCTAAAAAACTTATAAAATTTTAATAATTCATATATCATTTGATACTTTAATTTAACTTTAATTGATATTCAAATCAAATATTATCATGTTATCTAATGAATATTTGAAATATATATTTAAAAATATATATAAATACTTAATTACGGCCGAAAAAACAGATTAAAATCAAATATCTGCTTTAGTATAAATAATATAAAAATCATTTAATTAAAAATTAATATTAAACTAATAAAAACACAAATATCTAATTAATCATTAAAACTAAAGTGAAAGTGAAGTAATCATTTTAAAAAAAAAAAAATTGTCTAAAACAATCCACTATTTAATTCAATTTTGATTCAATTCAATTTTTACAAATCACTAACAATATTATCGAATTGGCACCATTTTATATTGATAAAAAGAAAATAAATGTATTTATTCATTTCTTTAAATACGTACAATTAAATTAAAATCAAATTTTCATGTATACGTATGAACCACAATTTAAGTTTCCAGTGTATAATTGTACTAAATCAAAGTTCACGTATCAAATTACATATTAAACTAAAATTCATGTATAAATTTAATATTTATTCCTTAAAAAAACTAATTCACCATACTAGTACCTATATATTAAAATAATGTCCATGGCATTCTCCATGTGACATGTGTACTCTTTTTCTTATATAATTTTTTTGAAAAATATTAAATTTCAATTTTATTCTCTCTATTATGTTTAAATTTGAGATTTAATTTTCATACTTTAATTCCGGTGAATGTACCAACGAAGTCCCTCTATTATAAAGACTGGATCAAATTAGTCCCTCTACTATTAAATGGTACAACTTAATCTCTGTATTAGGGGTGAGCAAAATTCGTTTCAACTCAAAAAAATAAAAAAAAAAAGTTCGAAATTCGAATTATTCGAATCAATTTAATTGAGTTAAACGAGTTAATCGAATAAACTCAATTTCTTTCAAGTTTCGAGTTTGAATTGAGTTGAATTTTCGAATTCGAATAACTAAAATAATTTGAATAAACTAAATATCAAATCCTTTTATTTTTCTTCCCCCAACCTCCCTCAAACCCTTTTACTTTCCCTAAAATTTTTTTACTTCCCCTCAAACCCCCAAAACTTTTTCCTTTTATTCCCCCCCCCCCCCAAAATAACTTTTACTTCCCTCAAACCCCCCAAAATTTTTTTCCTTTTGCTTTTCCCTAAAACTTTTACTTCCTCTTAAATCTCAAAAACTATTTTTTTTTTGAATTTATGTCTACTATTTATATTATTGAATTAAATTTCACATTTTGTACTATTTATTTTATTGAATTGTTTAATCATGCTGAATCTTTATCAATTTTTGTTAAAATTGAATTATTGATGATGCCATAAAATATTCGTGTTAAAATTTTCTATTAGTATCAATTTCAATTTTATCTTTAAAATTACTTTTATTAAAAAATTACATTTTTTTTTACATTTAATATATTTTTTAATTTCAAAATACATGGTGACAAGAATCAAAAGATAATTGAAGCAACTAAGCATGCAAAGAAGCTAAACCGCATATAAAAAAAGATTAATAAATAAATTATGAGAGGATGGAAGTTAATAACAAATTTGATTACAGTTGGCAAATTTGATCACGATGGGTGGTAGTGGCTACAAGGACCCAAAATCATTTGTTTAATTTAACTCGAACAAATATATTCGATTCGATTTGAATTCCATGTCACTTAACTCGATTTGAGAAAATTTCAAATCGAGTTAAGATGATAAAATAAGATTCATCAACTCAATTAACACGAAAATTTTTCATTTGATTCGATCGAATGCTCACCCCTACTTTATACTTTTGAAAAGATTCCAGTAAGGCCAAACATACTTAACATTTACTTTTTTTTAAAATGGCATGAAAATTATTTTTTTCATTTACAGTTCAACTCCAAATAAAATATTTATTAGTGAAATCATAAAAAAAGTTTCGAAATGTAACTCTGTTGAACAATAAATGATGTTTTTAAATTGTAAATATCAGCTCTGTTGAAATTTAGACTTATTTGATTCTTTTTAATAGTACATGGATTAAATTGATCCACTTAATAGTAAATGGACTAATTTGCTCCGATTCTTATAATAGAGGTAACTGCTTTGTACTTTCACCCTCTAATTTCTAATATAATTTGGTTCTATATTTTTATAATGCTATTAGTTAGTCTAAATAGGTAATATCGTTAACTTTTCAATTAAAATGTTGTGTTATATATAATTTGAATGCCTTATGAGTTTTAGAAACTGAAAGGTTTTTTTGGGTTTGCTTTGATTTTCTTTACATTGTAAGAAAATATTCAAATTTTAATTTTAGCCCTATACTATGCCAAAACTTGAATTTAATCTATATACTTTAATTTTTGATATAATTTAATCCCTACTTTTATAATGTCATTAGTTAGTTTAAATAAGTAAAATTATTAACTATTTCGATGAAAATGTTGACATCAATTTTTTTCTCAAGAACATTATTCCAACAAAAAATATTATTTTATCGTGATGAGTTTGAATAGGTAATTTCAAGAAAAAGAAATCCACATTATCATTTTCAATGTTTTTTTTACATCACTATCAAGTGATCTTTTTTATTTTATTTTAAAATGCCACGCTAGTGAATTTAACAGAAGAACTTTAACTGTGGTAACAATTGAACCTAAAATTTTAATTTTGAAAGGTAGAGGAGCTAAGTTCTAGAAAATAAAAATTGGAGGACTAAATTTCAAATGGACAAAGTGTACAAGGACTTAAAACATATTTTAACTTTCAATTTTTTACTCTATAATTTAATACAAACAAATAATTGACCTAATATGAAGCATAATGAACCACACTAGTAATATTAAAAATAATCTAAAATAGAATTGAAGCTTAAACAAATACATAAACTATATCAAATTTGAAGAGAGATCCACTTACACTGGTGTAAAAACTAAAGAGGTTTTACGCTATTCCATAACATTTTATACGATTAATATTTGGGTAATTATTCTATCCACTGCTAGTGGAGAAAAAAAAAACTCCACAAATAGGTCTAGGATTTTTGCTGAAGTGTGTTTTTTAATTATTTTATTATACCTTAAAAACAAATGACATCAACTGGCACTGTATAAGATAATAATCCTTAATGTTTTAACAATTCAACCGCTAGATTTCATCCTTGACTCAAGTATATCATGTATGTCAAGCTTGACATAAATTAAAAAAAAGTAACTATTCATTTTATGTAAAAAAAAAATCAATTGTTATATACAAAATATTTTAATTCGATATGATAGAGATATCGAATTGATTAAAAAATTTCTATGCATTACAAATAAAAATATATCGATAAATTTAATGGTTAAATTGTTAAAATATTAATGATATAAAAAATTACGGAAAAATGTAAAACCATCTAAACCTTACATTATTAAATTTCATCATTCTTTAAAAGGTGGGTATAATGGGCTCTAGTTTTTTCTTTATAGGAAGAGAATGGGCTCTAATTCAATTCACTGATCAAATACCCATAACGGGCTTTTCTTGTGGCTACGATGGATAGGAATTTAGAGTGCTAAGAGGCCCAATAATAGAAGTATTGGGATGTCATTTTTCTTCGCTTATAATTTTTGTTAAGGTGTAAAAGGAAAAAAAAGCACCATTCAATTCAGTAATTTTCAAAGGATGGTACTGAAATTTAAATCTTAACATCTGTCATTGTTGTAATATATTTGATGTAATATTTTGGACAAAGGTGAGGCTAATTTCTTGGAGGAAGCCTGTAGAGATTTGATGGTGGATATGATTACTTGTGATGTAAATATAAGTCTGAAGTTTGAGCACATATCAAACATTTAGTTGCGGTGACTTTTGAACTTTGTAAGGAAAGAAAGTGAAGCTTTCACCAAAATTGTAGACAGAATTATTATGGGTTTAAGCCTTTGTCCATAAGAATCCCATGTTTTATTAACTTTCAAAAATGCTTTGATGATGGATTGCCTCCTTACTTTTTGGGATTATTGGCAAAACAACAATACTTATTCCTTTCTTGGAAGCCACTCTTGGTCTTTGGTTTCATACATGAAAATCTACTTTCAAAACCCAAAAATAAACAAATACAAACAAACTGTTTATAATGGAATGAATTATAGGCTTCCAAAACATTGAAATGACAATAGGATGATTTTGCCTTCTTTTTTCTTGAGTCAAACATGCTTGGTTGCACTTGCACCATCTTTTTACCCACCCACACCATGAAATATAAGTCTTCTAACTTAATCATATGTCATCATAATACCCTTTTTTTTTCTCTCTTTCGGCTACCACTAATCTATGTACTATGAAATGCAAAAAGAAAAAAAAAAGAAAAAACCCTAATATATCAAGTTCTTGAAACATTCTAAGATTACCCTATTCTTTTGTCCCCTAATAATATAGAAATATAACATATGAAGGTACCGTTAGGGGGAAATTATGGGTACATTATGCTCTTGATGAACTTCACAAGCTAATTGGAACATATTCTCCATCTTCTTTTATTGAGGTTGTACTGTTTTTTTTCTTCATACTTCATATGCCTAAAAGTATGTAATACAGAAGTGTCACAGGCAATGACACCAACATGCCAAAAATAACCCTGCAAGAATATTGTTGTACATCGATGTGTTAGTACTGGAGTACTTATGTAATGTCAACATCCGACAATTTTTTTTAAAAAAAACCCTAAAATACAGCAGATTTGATTGAAGGTCTCTATGAAAATGAAACATCAAAGACAGATGTTGAGTAACTTACCCAGTACTTAATATGTCGGGATGTAAACCGTATTCTCTTGCAAAGACGAATGGTACGATACCTTGGGGAAGGGCTGCCTGAGATTATTAAACAATTTTCCAGACCATGTTTCAGTGTCAGTCTAAACCAATGTTTCATTATCTACCATGTAGTAAAAACACAATAAATGATGGTTTTACCTGTACGATGGCAGCATGTAGTTTTGCCCCTCTTAATCCGAGAGCTATCGATGCAGTGGACATTATTACAGGGCCACAAAGGAAACGAATCACCATCCCCATTGTTGCTCTTTTTGTTCCACATGCAATAATCCTTGGCTGAAGTGCCATAAATAACCCTGCATTATACACATGTTACCCGGACTTTAAGTTCAAGGGTCGGACCATAGAGTATACTCAAATTTTTTTATGAAATTAACTGCTAAGACCCTCTATTATAGAGATTGATCCAAATTAGTCTCTTTTTATATATATTTTAACAAAGTTAATGTTTACTATTTAAATTTTATTTTATTTTACGGTTCAACTCCAAACAAAAATATTTTATTTGCATAACCATAAAAACTTTAAAGGTAATTCATCTGTTTAATAGTAAAGAAACTAATAGAATTAAGTAGGGAGTAACAAAATTGAGGTTTTAATCTATATTATAGTACCATGTGCAGGTATAAGTCATGAGTCTTTAAGAAAATGAAAAATCTGAATAACATAGTATATACCTAAACTGAACATTGCCATCCCAAGGCCAGCATCGGAGATTATTTTTATTGAATACTTGACCAAACTCGGCATCCCTACATTCCACCTACACAACCCATGAGATTAAATCAAAGTTTATTATTAGCAAGTCATTAATCAAAACATTAATTTAGCTAGGGTTTTTAATTATGATATTTTGAAACTCACTTGAAAGAGATGAGAGACCAAAGAAGCCCTAAGATGCTTGAGTAAGTATTAGGGTTTCGAGAAAGCTTCCTTCCAACAACAATTAAAATGAGTCTCACCATCACTATGGCCCTTGGCATTTCTTGTTTGCTCCCCACTTCACCTTCCTTCCCATCTCCATTCATCTCCGCCACTGTTATTTTCGTGTTGTCTCTAAAGCTAATTTCCTTCTCTAATCAAAAAATAGAAAATTGAAATGTCAAGTCTTGATTTTTTTTTAAATAAAAATTAAATTGTAAAAATTATATAATTTAGGGTCTAACTTACATATTAACCAAAAATTAAACCACGAGGAATGGGTGTGTTGATCACTATGGCAAATTTCTATTGATGAATTAGTAATAATATCAACGTGAAAATCATATTGTCATCCCCCTTATCATTACACACGTGCTCTAAGCTAATGATGTTATCTATCAAGTAAAGATCTGACTTTTCAATATAAGAAATTTAAAATAAAATTTTTATTACTTTTGTAATAGTGCTTGGTGGGGTACAACTTGTCTAATAATGTTTAATAAAATGTGATACACTAGTGAACATCATAATAGTTGGAGTTTAAATTTTGTATTTAAAAGTTTCATAAAATTAAAAATCGGAAAACCAAATTTATGAATATCTAAAAAGAAAAGTGAATATAAAAAAAATTCAGACAGGCACGTGTCTCGACATTTGTGTTTGTAGTTTTGTAAGACAAAACAAACATGTACACTCCTGCAAAATCTGCATGTCTCTTTGAATTGTTTCTCAGATCTAAGGCAATTATTTTCAATAGTGCAATATTTGTGCAACAAAAATAGTAGGACAACATTTGGAAACAAATTTATTTTGTTGTTATTAAATATTTGATATCGTGACAAGAATCATATTTAATCATTATACTGAATTTGGTAGTAAATGCAATAATTTCAAATAAAATAAAATATACAAATTATTACTGAAATTCGATGGTAGAGGAAAATAAATATTCTTAAGTCCATTATCAAAATATTAGATATGTTTTTTATAATCTCAATTCTTCAAACAATATAGTGATGTGAAATTTACTTTCTAAAATAGAAAATTATTTTTAAATAATATTAGAAGTTTTTGCATGCACTCACCACCAAGGTCTTTGAAGCCCTGCCTATTATCATCCCCACCACCATCTTGACAGTCCCAAACCATTTTTGTTGGAGGAACCACCGGAGACGGCTGCCGGAAAACTTTCCCACCAGCCACGGGAGACCTCATCCAGATTGGTGTATTCCCAGCTGCCGTAGTAATCACATCCATTTCATTAAAATTAGAAGCCCTTGGGGTCGGCTGCAAAGAGTAAGCATCCGACGAAGCATACCCGGACAAACGGGGGCTAACGGCACGGTAACCGAACCCCAAGTCGCCATTACAGAATACAATCTCGTTATTGTTGGGTCCGCCGGGGGTGTTAACGGAAAATATTTCGGCGTTAGAGAGGTTGGATGCTCTAGGGGTGAGGCAAATGGAGGATGATAGAGCCGATTCCGGAGCCGATGACGTGGACCGCCTGATTCGGACTCGAATACGGCCGTTGATGTCGGTTTCGGATTCTGTACGGAGAGGATCACGACCGTCCAATGAAATGACGTCGTTGTCGAGCTCGAATTTGGAAATGATGGCAGCTGTGGGGCCCGGGAACTGGGTTTTGATTAAGAGCGTTGCCGCCCTGTATTCGAAGAGGAACAGCAATAGTGTGTACCTGCACGCGAAACGACGTCGAATGATTTTGATCTTATATAAGGTTTTAATATTTCATTTTTATCTTTTTTCAAACAATATTGAGCTGATTGCTTAGAAAATCACTCCCTAGTTTTACACGGTCAACTTTGATTTAATCCGAAAAAAACCATATAAAATACTTTTAGTTGAAAATAAAAGAAAATGGTCAAATTTTCAAAAAAAAAAAAAAAAAAGAAGACAAAAATAATAGTTTGTGTTTTATTATATAAAATCATGCCACAATCAATTAAATGCAGAGACTATTTGAATGTCTAATCACTATATATTTTAGGCACTTCAATCATGTTATTTGTTTTCGGATACATCATCGCTGTTTTTGTATAGACAAATGTTTTTGTTTTTTGTAATTATTTTTTCATAATATAAAGATGAGATAATTATTTGATATCAATCCAAATTTTTCTTTCAATACAAATCCCTAGCAATTATACCATTTTAATCCAAAAAGATATATAAGATTGGAGTTAATGTATACCAGATGATGCATTGAAGAACAACGAGTTGAACCATGAGACTTTGAGTGAAATCTCCATACATAGCATTAAGCAAAGGGATGCCCATGACGAGAGTGTTGGGCAAAGTGGCGAGGGAGAAAAGGGTGATGAGCCAATCGAGTGAGCCACCAGGGAAGAAGATAGCCCAAACCGAAAGCAAAGCAAGGACCAATACCTTGGACACCGAGTCCGCTATGATGAACTCGGTGTCCATCTGGTACGGGTTGTTTTGAGCTATGAAATGGAATGACAACACCGGCACCGCGAAAACCGCCACGAAACGGTTGATCCCCGAACACTGCTCCGGGCTGAATATTCGCCACCATTTCACCGATCCGTACGCTACTATCATTGCGAAATACAGTGGAAACATCGCGCACATCACCTTGTAAAAATCACCCCCTGTTATCATCTTCACTCTTCTTCTTCTTTTTTTTTTTTATTTAATTTTTTAAAGAGAAAATGGAAGAGTTTATATAGAGGATTTATGGACAAATTTGGCCCTTGAAAAGTTGGTAATTTACTTTCTAAGGTACTGTAAGCAGCGGGAATTACGGTTCCAAATCTAATGATTAACTTTCTAATATAAATTTTCGTGCATAGGTTTAATAATGATATATTTTTATAATTTGACGTTTATATATATTATGAATGAATTATTGACATTTTATATTAATAAATAAAGTTATATGAGATATTTAATTCTAAAAGGTTTTAAAATTTTAATAAAGCCATACATAATCTATCAAATATGATAACCTAAATTTTGTAATATAGATTCTCTTAATATACTGTACACCATGTTTGATGTTATTATGAGTTCCTATTTGACGTGATTTTGATTTCCCTATTATGCCTTATATACTGTTGATTCAAGCCCAACTTAACTATTTTACTTTGAAAACTAAATTATTTTATTTTCACTTTAATAATAAATTTCTCTCGCTCTAAATCAAATAATGAGACATAACTATGCTTTAACCCCGTCACCTTTTCACTACAATTTGTATCTTGATTGAGTCGATATCATTAATTAGTCAAGTATTAATTTAATACAAAATAAATTATATTATTATGATAATTTTTTTTATATAAAATTAATGAAATTTTAATTTTAATAAAATTTAAACTTTAAATATAATAAAGTTTAAATATTTAATTTTATAAAATCAGCGTAATAAACATAAATCGATGATAAAAATAAAAGCAAAATAATCTAATAATTTGGTTGTCAACAAAACTCCGGTACTATCATTACCATACGGTGTCGTTTCAGTCTACTGTTGACTATTTTTCCCAAATAAAAGCTGCAATATGATTCATGAAGTGCACTTTGGGAAAGTAAAATAAAGGGGGTAAGCTCTCCATGATATATAGCCATGATCTTATGTAAACACTGTGCTTTCGTCCCACACTTATTAGCCAGGTTGTTAAAAGAGTCCACTTTATCGGTAAAATCTATTGTCAATAAAAAAATTTAAAATTATATCTTTGACAAATATATGTACATATGATGAAACATAGATATTAATAAATAGATTGGATGTATATGTATAAAGTGAAAATAAAAAGGAGCTTTTGGTGGTCAATTTTTGCACGTATAAAGGATACACATTATGCAGCAATTTACGAAGTGGCTTGGTTGATGAAGATGGGGTCGAGGGTTTTTGGGGGGGGGGGGGGATCACACGATTGGCTGAGCCTGCCTCTACCAAAGACAATGGGACCATATCAAGGCATGATTCATCCACAAACAGCCTATACTGAAAGCTGATTATTCTGCCTATATCAATTATATATAAATGTGTGTCAAACCAACCGGGAACCAGCTTGCATCTTCTCATGTTTTCCATAATTTTTTTTTTTTATGATTACACGGTTCAAATATAATATAATAATCAAAACATGTGGTAAATTAAGAAATCAATGAATACATACGAAGTTGTTAAAAATTAATTTATATACTGTAAATGATTGTCTAAACCTCCTTAAAAAACATGATTTAAAAAAAAAAAGAAAATGGGAGTCGCCACCAATCTTTTAAAGTGCGATTGAATCATTTTATAAAACGTTTTGGTCTACGAAATTATGAGAAAATAGGTTCGGGAGTCGGTTACGTACGAGGAAGGATTAGCACCCTCGTAACGTCCAAAATTAGTACCAAATTGAATAATTTTGTGTTAATGTCTGAAGTTTGAAAGAATTTAGAAATGAAATTCCCTTAAAAACTGTAATGTTTTGAGAAAAGAATCGAGATTCATTCGTTTTAAAAGAGTACAAACATCACATCCAGTATAATTGGACACGATATCTTTAAACTTTCATAACTAAAATTATCTCGTGATTTGTAAAACTTGTTTAAAAGGATGTTTTAGATATTTAGACAAACGGGAAATCGCAACCCAGCATGTTAGGGCACTATTTCTCGAATTCCTAAATACAAAAGACATTGCCTTGTTTTTTTAAGATTCCTTTAGGTTAAATGGAATTTAAAAATAATAATAAAAAACTATGATACATTTAACCTATTACGAAAGGTAAACATTGGATTAATTAAGCTACGTATTTTAGTATTTCATACAAATATAAAGTAATGAATGATAATTATGACATACGTCACATAATACTTTGATATTTCATACACATATAATCACAAATAATATTAATAAACACATTATTATTTCATGCAAGCAAATACAAAATGGCAAAGATAATAATATTTCATGCAAGAATATGGCATAATGAACAATGAGGATAAAATGCATAATCATACTTCATGACAGTATAACTTACATAAATAAACAATTTTCATATAAACATATAAAGTCAATGATAACAAGTAACTCATGCAATGAATTTACATATTAAAACAATTAACACAAATATATTAGTAACATATGAACATATATAAAGAAAATAAAACTTTAAAAAAATCACATATTTGGCACAATAAATAAATAAGGGAAATTTTAAAGTGTTTAATAAATACTAAAATGTAGTATAATATATATACATATATATATAAATAATAAAACTTTATGATAATATGCATACTACATGTTTAGTACACATAAATATAATACTTAATAATAATTTATAAATTTCATAATAGTATAATATATATTAATAGAATAACATATAAAATATAAAAATAATGTAATGAAAAATGAATTTTAAATTTTTAATAATATATAAAAATGTTTAATAGTAATTTATAAAATTTTAAAACTATGCATGATGATATGTATTAAGATATAAATATATGATAAAATATAAAATAAAATAAAATAATATATAATGTATAAAATATTTATAAGAAACATATATAATAATATAATAACATAAATAAAAATAATTTTATTATTTATATAATTATAATTTTAAAAAAATATAATACATATATTAAAGAAAATATTTAAATAATAAAATATAAATAATACATATAAATATAAAAATAATATAAAAATATATAATATAATAAAATAAATGGATTTTCAATATTTAATAATAATATAAAGTATAGAAAATAATAATATTAAATAATAATAAAATTTAAAATAAATAAATTTAATAAATGTAAGAGGACTAAAATAAAAGAAATTAAAAATTTTGGGCTAATTTTTAAAAAAATAAAAACATTTAGGCCTATTTGGAAAACGTATTAAAATCAAGGGACTCATTGAGCAATTTACCCTAATCCCAAAACGACACCGTTTCCCGAATACCGTTTTAAAATCACTATGAGGACCATATTGAGACAAAATTAAAGTATTAGGGTTAAATTAAACATAAATAAAATAAAATTACAAAGATTTAAAAATGTGCGATGACCAATTGGGTAATTAACCCATTTTCCAAAAACACGCGGATCCTCCCCGGGTAATCGGGTCAACACGCGGATCTTAAGCCTTGAAACGACGTCGTTTTATGCTTATTGAATTAAACCAAAACGACACCGTTTTGTTTAGGATATATAAGCCAAATTTCTACTTCAAAATCATTTTGTAACCTTGATTTAAAAAAAAAAGAAAGAAAATCCTCTGAAGAGGACTTGGGGTCGGCCTTGGAGCTCTGTTGAGCTGCCGTCCTCAGGCGCCTACGTGCCCACGCGTCACCGAGAATGCCGCCACGCACGGTGGTCGGAGGGTTTAAAAACCCTCTTTTTTTCATATGAAATGCAGGTAAACCCCTCCCTTTTAATATTTCGGTAGTTTACTTGATAAAAATGATTCGTATACTCGTTGAATAAATAACAGAATACAAAAACTTAAATCACCTTCTTAGAGAAACTGCTTGAACTTCCTTTCTTATGAGTATGTGTAAGTATTTTTTTATTCTGTCCAAAAAATCGGTCCTTTGCACAATGAAAGCATTTGGGCTTTATAGCCACTGTTTACAGTATATTTACATCTTTATTTTATTTCCTTGCCATATTTGTTGATTCTGTTCCCTTTTGTTTCCTTTTGCAGGCGAGTGAAGAAATCTCGATGGAGGATGCACCGATTATGGCGCGATGTGGCACCGGAGTCAAGGCGCTGATGATATAGATCTATCAGTGGCGTCGATCACGGAGTGATTCGAGGCCGAAGCCACGGCACTAGTGGAGAATTACTGGAACGACGCGATACGAACCGACGCATTAATTACGGCGGAAAACGAGGCTGATGTCTGCATGATGACTGGTCATTGAGAGACGAACAGTCACGCCTGTTGGTGCTTGCGGCGCCTAGGTTTTCTGAAACCCTAGGCCTTTCCGTATCCTGTTAACCATTTGGGCCGTTTGGGCTCTGTGTGCTTCTGGGTCGAGGGTGTAAATGGGTCTGTTGGGTCAAGTGTAAGGCTTACTGAGTTGTAACCGGCCATAAGTTTAGGCTAATTGGGTCACAAGTGTAACGGGTTTTGGGCTTATCAGGCCTGGAGGCCTGTTTATTTGTAAATGGACTTTATTAATGGACTGTTTAAACATTTATTTATATTTTTTTGGTATTAAAGCTCGGGTAAATTTGGGTTATTACAATGATCATATCGAAATATATGAATATAATACTTGAATATATATCAATTAAAATGTTTCAAAATAAGCTTTTATTCAGGTTGCATGCTGCATATGAATTCTATCACGCACTCAATGAAAGCAAATGTAGTCTTTAATCGAAGAGACAGAATATACAATCCGAATGCATCGTACGTGCAAGATTTGCATTTAGTAGTCATTATTTTACTGAATAAGAATGAGATAATTAATCATGCATCCGTATATGTCGATAATTATAGATTTGAGGTTACAACCTATGCTTTTTAAAATTTTTAGGATTCATGCTAGCAAAGCCTATGAACCACCTCGCGTAGAGAGTAGCAAAATGGGGTTGCTTGGTTATCATATCTAGAAAGCAAACAAGATGGATCCTCTCACCAAACACCATTCAACCATTGAAATACGAAGTTGAGTTCTAATCATAACATTTGGAGACAAATTTTATCCTAAACAAATTAAGGATATCCTATGAGAATAACACGTATATGATAAGATCATTAGATAAGCACTTGATAACTAGCTTTTGTAATGATATATAATGGGAAGAGCACAATCATGGTACATTAGTGATGTAATCCAAGTTGAAGTATCAATCCTCTTAAACACATATCAAAATCTTACAGTTTTAATTTTAACATATATTATCATGCATTAACTTTTACATTTATATCAAAATCTTTTTCTCATTTCACAAACATAATATAAACACTTAATTCACATGTTCACTTTTACATATTATTACACATACATATACACATACACGGTTAGTTTCGCAGACCACTTTTACAGTCCTTAGTGAGTCTTAGAGGAGTTTAAAATTTATACGAGAACTCCAGTAAACACATCACATAACTCAATACTCCTCCCCTAATCCCCTCCGAACCCCTATATCACCAACCCGGTTCGCATCCGAACCCCCAACCCCTCTCAACTCCAAATTCATTTCATTATCATATATCATATTTCCTTTGAGTTTACTAAGGCATTTATTCACATATCACTTTCATATAACATACTTGATATATCACACATATATCACTTTGTATCATATTACTTATTCACTTTGAATCACATAAACACATTCACTACATTTTTATTTCACATATTCACTTTATTCACAATACAAACATAACATATATTCACCACACTTAACACTATAGATTTCAATTCACTATCATTAAGTTTACTTTCTTATAACACTTCACTTAAATATTTTATTTCACTATTTTAGCAAACTTAGTAATTTTTGAATATTTTACAATTTAATCCCTAAATTCATGAAAATTCAATATTTACTTTTATAACACTTTAATATCACTATTCACTTTATTTAAACCTTTAATCACAATATTTATTTCACATATCAAGTTTTAAAGTATTTACAATTTAGTCCTTTCTATAGTAATTTCACTATTCTACATCTATTCACTTATCAATCAATGACAAATAAATAACTTTTCTCTCCTTATAATTTAATCCTTAGTTTCATAAAATTCACTAATCACTAAATCATCACTTTATTGTTTCTTACATTACTAACATACATTTAATTACATATTCACTATTTTTTTTGAGAAAATACTGGATATTCATTGAAATCAGGCCCAAACATAAAATCCAATGTCAAAACCAACAAAAACCCCAAACAAAACAAGGTTCAAAAAAACAAAGAAACATAGAAGAACAAACACAAAACAAAAAGGCCCAAACATCAACAAAGTCCAGCAGCAGAATCGACGGGGAAGCTCTAGAAACTGCATCCCAGCTGTAATATTTTCGTTAAAAGATAATATTTTCTTGATTTCATATCAAAATAACATGAAAACCTTACGAAAAACCATCAAATCTTACTTTTATCCTTTACTTTCTCTTCACCTCCACAAGCTTTTCCTTCACTTCCTTCTTTAACTAACTAGTTTCATGGTAGAAAATATTTCCATAGCACTCTAGGATATGAAATTTAGCTATGGTTTTAAGGGAAAACTCAAGAAATATGCATAAAAAATTTTCCTTTCTTTTCTTTCTGCCTCCTTTGTTTCTTTCCTTTTTATTTTTGCTATCCCAAGTTGCTGCGATTCAGCCTCCCACATGTGTAGAAAATTCTACACTTTTCTTTTTTATTTCAATTTAGTCCATATTTCACCAACCAATCAAATTTCACCACATTTCAACCTTAATTTCTATAAATTCTCTCATTTACACCTCAACACTTAGATATTCTAATATCATGATTATGTATCCAAATATCAATTAAAAATGAAAAATTGCATTTAGGTCCCTCTTCCATAAAATGGGAAATTTTCACTTTAGTCATTATCTTTTTCCACTTTTGTAATAATTGATTTTTAGTGGTATAAAAATGTGATTTTTAAACCCTATTTTCGTAAATCGAGTCCATAAATATAAAATAGGATTATTTACAAAGTTAAAACATAAATATATTGAAGAATGGTCAAGAAATTTAGCTGATAAAATAATTAATTAAAACTTAGGGACAAAATTGTAAAAGTCCAATTGCTATTGAGTTTCCTTAAGAAAATGCTTAAGGACCTCAATAGAAATTATCCAATAAACCAAAATGGTAAATTAACCAATAATAAGTATTAAAAAGCAGATGATGATGATGAAAATCACTAAGTGAGATTAATTGTTAATTAAAGAATAATAAAGCTTAATTAATTTAATTAACTTATCTTATAATCTAAGTATAAAAGTTATTTAAGTGGATGAACCACCATCGTCTTTCTTATTCACACCGTCCTCCATTGTAGAAAAGGGAGAAAGCTTCAAACTTTCCTTTATGCATTTCACCACTAATTAGGTATAGTAACCAAGCTCTTTTTCATGTAATTTTTTTAATATATATTTATAATCATGGGAGCTTGATTTATCTAGCCCATGTATCAATTTGATCAATTTACCAGGTTGCCATTATTGATAATTTGATGAATTATGCTTGGAATTGATAGATATTAAGCTTAGATCACACCGAGGACTAAATTGCAAAGTTAGTTAAGCTTGTTTATTAGCTTTGTAACATTAGGGACTAAATTGACTAAATGTAAAACTTGTCATGAAATTATATTAGGAATAGAAAGTATAGGGTCCCTAATGATATAATGTGAAATTAGATTTTGATCAAAAGCTAGGAATCGAAAAATATGCTTATCCCGGGTTTATGAACTAAATTGAATAAAATTAAAATTAATCTGTATAATAAAAATGAGATTAATTTGAATCATGCATGTCACACCCAATTTCCTTTAAACCCAAAAATTAGAAACATTTTGGGGTTAAATTGAAGGAAGCCGTAAGTGGGTAGCATATATTGAAAAATTAGAAGTTAGTAACTGAATCAAACAAGGTTGAAAACCAATTTTGGTTTGGTTGGATTAGAACCAGCTGATCCCTTGGTAGGGGAAAAATGATTGTCAACGGAGGGTTTCTAAATGGTTGAAGACCGTATAGGAATGGTTATAAATAGCTGGGAAATGACTTCCTGGGGAGAAAACTTTCTCAAATCTATTTCATTTTTTTCTCTTCTTCATATTCTTCCTTAGGTTTCTCCAAAGAATAGATAGTTATGGGAAGCTCTGTATGAAGCGATGATCGTAAGGGTTGAGTTGGAAAAATAAAGAATCTAGTGAACTGTTACCAGGAGAATAAAAGCGTTGGCGATTAGAAAAGCTAAGCTAATAAGGCAAGGAGGCATCAAGTGAGTTTCTGCACTCTAACCCTAAAATGCTAAGTAAGTTGAAAGTTTGCATGGATCTATGAGTACCCGCCATTTTAGTTCAGTAGGCATGGTCCATGATATTTCATTTATAAAATGCATGTATTGCATATGAAATTATGGAAAGGGATCTTCGTCAAGATTAGAAGAAGTTAGGATGGGAAAAATGGGTGATTCTATTAGATACCGCCATACAATGTTGTTGTGTACACCCGTGATGAGTGAAGCTCCAGGCATTGCAGAGTAGACACTGTGGTGTTCGAGCATCAAGCTTAGGAACAGTGAAATGGAGGAATGGATGGAACATATTAAAAGTACATAAGAAAAGATTATGGCTAGGCCATGAGTCCGATCGGAGACTATACGCCAAGTTGAGTAAGACCATAGCTGAAAGATGCTATGGCATCATGATAAAGATGGGTAAGACCATAGCCAAAAGATTCTATGGCATCATGACAAAGATAAGTAAGACCATAGCTGAAAGATTCTATGACATCATGATAGAAATGAGTAAGGCCATAGCTGAAAAATGCTATGACATTATGTGAAAGTATGCTAGAATGGGTAAATAGGAACTAAGACCATAACTGAAAGATGTTATGGCATCTTTTGATAGTCCACCGGAACGGTAAAGACATAGTTATATTGTATAAGACTATAGTTGAAAGACGTTACGACAGTATAGATAGTCTGATGAGAAAATAAACACATGATAGCCCGTTAAGACAATAAACACAGGATAATACACCAAGACAAGAAAGACGGGAATTAGCAGGTGTAAAACCATACCACAACTATGAAAACCAATAGAGTCTTCCAGGATATTAAAAATGGGTTATTTTTTATAAGACCATAGTTCGACTATGGTAGCAAGCGAAGTTTGTCGGCACAATAAACGCGGCGTAGTCCGTCAGGACATTAAACATGGGATCCTAATATGTGAAACCATAGCTTGGCCGTGGTAGCATAAAGAAGTCTATCGGAACAATAAAAATGAGTGGTCAATCAGAATGGCAAGGGTGAAACATTTTGCAAATAATAAGAAAAGAGTTACATGGAAAATGGAACATGGACTTACGATGGTTAATCAGTAGGTCGAACGAGTCCGCTAATGAGTGGAAAATAAAGTGAAAATTAGAAAGGACTACTAGAATAGTAGTCATGAAAATCAACAGGGCATATGGATGGTAACCTAGTAGGAAGTAGTCACGAGAGTTGACATCTAAGTGGTGCATGGTGTACAGGTAAACAAAAGATGGATAATTTGGGGATCACAAATAAGGATCTGTTAATTAGAGCCACCAAAGAATGCTCAGTGAAATCTAGTTCGTTAAAGGTTGAGCATGGGCTCGATGTTTAGTTCACGAGGAAAGCAAAGGTTAAATAAAATCCATTAACTAAGGAAATTATACTAGGTGAAAGATGTGTCTGTCAAGACTATTCCTCTTCAAAGGGGGAGTCATTGGGAAAGTAATCATCAGATGGCTAGTCCGTAGGGGACCAACATGAGAGAGAGATTATGGGTGCAAATAACCATTCCAACAATAGTTAGTGGGGTACTGAAGGTTAGAGCAACCCATAGTAGACGGATATGTTACACATTCGAGCATGGTACTTCGAACAAGGAGAATTGCAAGGAAGTAATCCAACTTCAATTTGTCCTAAGAGGGGCTTAATCCGTCAAAGGGACTAGGAATCTCATTAGTTATCCTAGAAATTGGGATGGCAACAAGTCATTCAGTACTAGGATAAGAGAAGGAGTCTACCATGGACTAAACTGATTTAGAATGACCGCCAAGGAGGAGATACCCAAGGGCTATTAACAGGGTAGATCATCAGACTACCCTATATGAACATGGTGGAAAGATGATTTCCACTCCAAAAATAGATGGAAGGAGGAATACAAGTAAAGGTAAAGACAGAGTTCACGAAAATGGCGAGACACCTGAAGAACTGTCAGAATCGATTGCAAGTTGATAGGAATGCTTAAGTGTAATTCTCTTAACAAACTATTTACAAATGGATAGGATTGGGAATAAATCAGAGGTCGCTACAACGAGTTTAAAAGAATCTTCTCGCACAAGTAGAAAGTTATTTGTATTTAGTTCTTTCTATTTAAACCCCTAGATATGATGTTTAAGTTTGAGTAATGTAAAGACTCACTAAGTTCATTGAACTTACCAAAGTCTGACTTGTGTTTCGCAGGGTTCATGGAATAAAGTACTCGAGGATGGACCAAGCCAGATGGGGTTATATAAGGATCATTATCAGTTTAGAGGCATACATATAGGAAGGGGGTACCTTTAGAGACTTTTCCGTGAGTCGAACATGTTTATTGAAATTATGTAATTCCTTTAAAATCTGGGGTTCTTTTAGTAAATGTTTATGTCAAGTTTGTGTTACTATTGTAAATATTTTATTAAAAGAAAAAAAAACATTGAAATTGAATCTTGAAATGGAAAAATGAAATGAACCGAATTTGATAAGCTATTATGATAGGTGATTCAAATTGAAATTGTATGAACTTGTAGATTGATGATAGTATATAAAACTGTGATGATCTTATATGGATTGGCATGGTTTGGTGATGTTTTGGGTATGTTATAATGCCTAACACTTATGGATACCTATGTTTATTATGCTTACTTTGTTGTGACACTATGTGTTTTGTTCTAGCCAAATGTATACCTAATCTTTTGGTAGTAATATGCTCACCTTTGAGCAAGGTAAGTGTTGTAATTTGCATTTGAACTTACTAAGAATTAAATGCTTACCTCTTGTTATTTTCCTTATATACAGATCCCTAGATTGTAGAACTCTCAAAGCCGGTTTAAAACAAATATCACACTATCATTGAGTAGGGAAAAGTACTTTCAATTTGGTACCTAGCATGGTGGCATGTGTATAAGGTCCTTGTTATGTAAATGATCATCTATAATGTAAATGTTAATGGTTGGATTTGTGTGTTAAGGTTGGTAAATTGCCTAGTTATGCGTAGTTTTTGTTCATGAGTTGTATGCCATTTGAGCACTTGGTTTTAAAGGTTTCATAAGCTTTAATTCCATAAGTTGGCATGATATGATGATTTGATGAAACTGAGATGAACTTTTACTGTAGCATCCCTAGCCTGTCTCGATTGCTAGGACTGAGCTGCAGAATGCTACAGTGTAAAACGAAATAGTTAAAGACATTTAATGGATAATTCGAATAAAAAATAATTAACTACCATCATATAAGTCATTCAGAATAAATTTTAACTTTTTCTAAGCTTAATACGAGCTTACGTGAGCTTTAAAGCTAACCTGAGTTTGAATATGGACCAAATTGCAAAGTTTAAAAAAATAGGACCGACATCATGATGAGATGTTCTCCACGTCATAACATTGCCAAACAAAATGTTACATCACAATGTTGGACCACTTGTAACACCCTTCACCCGTATTCAATGTCGAAATAGGGTTACGGAGCATTATTACACTTATAAAACAATAAAACATCCATTTAGCATACATTTTCTCAATTCAAGCATTCATCATTCAATCTCAATCAGTTTGTCCCTTATACAAGCCTGCGAAACCCTAAACATGCTTTGGGAGTGATTCGAGACTAAACTGGTAACTTCAAAAACTTTTACGAAACTTTGAAAATTTTTCTCAAAATAGGGGACACACGCCCGTGTGGCCAAGCCGTGTGTCTCACATGGCCACCAGACACGCTCCTGTCACAGGCCATGTGGACATTCGAAATGGAAGCACATGATCATTTCCCAGCACGTGTCCAACCATGTGGAACCCTCTGAATTAGGTCACACGGAAAACACACACGTTCATGTGCCCTAAAAATGGCCATACACGCCCGGATGCCAGGTCATTTGCTAGGCCGTGTCAAACTTGTAGGGTATACTGACTTATACCACACGGTCAAGTCAAACGCCCGTGTGTGAGACCGTGTGGAGCATATTGACTTGTTTTCAAATTCAACATCAGGGGACACACGGCCACCCATTTTGTACAAACCTACACAAGCTTAAATGGTATCGTTTCAAGACACTAATATGCATCCAAATACCATCAACCAATGTTCAAAACATACCATTTCTTTACCATCAATACCAATAACCAATATTCTACAATTTTCCATCTAATTTCATACCTAAATTCACATTTACAATTCAACTAATTATCCCTTCCAATCATGCATTATCAAGTACCAATTCACAAGCATAAAGCTTCCTAAACAATCAACTTCAATCACACAATATAGGTTAATTACCAACTCAAAATAGAGCCATTTTCACATTTATAAACATCATTAAATTCATCATATTATGCCAACTCAAATGGCCAAAATACATGTCCATCAAACATACCAAAATGACTCAAGCCCATACATGCCATATACTATATATACACAATTCAAAAGTACCAAAATAGATGTTCGATAGTGCGATGAAGTCTCTGACAATCCATGGATCGGAGCTAGCTTCGTAAAACTATAAAACATCAAAAATTAAATAAAGAAAGCTATAAAGCTTAGTAAGTTCTTATGTAAATATGAAATAATCACAACATTCATTAACATTTCAAAATGGATAACACAATTAACGTTTAAAGCATCAAACAATGAGCTAATATAAGTTTATCCATATCATAACTCATAAGTCCTCAACTTCTTCTAACTCGTTACTTGAATTAGTTTTTCGCACTTACTTGTACCGATACTTATCTATTTCTCAACAATTCTCTTATCAAACCACTCCGGCTTATAAATGCTTACGGTACAAACACTTCGATTTTTTGATGCCATAGTCCAACTATGGTCTTACACATACATTGCCAAGGCCCTTAGTCTTACATTCACATGCCATAACCTAGTTATGGTCTTATTATCCAATTGCCATAGACTAGCTATGGTTTTATTATTCGATTGCCATAGCCCAACTACGGTTTTATTTAGCAATTCTGTTTACTTAAATCGTACATTAGTTCATAATTTCCCAATTTAATCAATAAGATAAATACAATCACATTGCCATCCATAAATTGAATAAATACACATTTAAGTTCAATTATACGAACTTTCCTCGTGTATGAAAATAACGAAACGGACCGACTATTCAATTACTTTACTTTTTCCCCGATCTAAGTCTGAATTCCTCTTTTCTTGATCTATAAGTAATAAAAATCAACTTATTTAATCAAATATTTATTCAATTTAGTCCAGAACACACATTAGGGCTATTTTAAATATTTGCCCCTAAACTTTCTCATTTTTACACTTTAGTCCTTATTTTACAAAATCAAAAATTAATGAAATTCACAATAGACCCATGCTAGCCGAATTACCATAATACCCCTAAAAGTCCATAGTTTTCATTTATTCACACATTTAACCACACATTTTCACATTTTCACAAATAAATCCCTATTTTGCATTTTTACTCAAAATCACTTTACAAAACTTGTTTAACTATCAAAAACTATTCAAAATCCATAATCAATCATAAAAAATCTTACATATTCATCAATGGCAACATTCAAAATCTTTAACATTTTTGCAAATTAGTCCCTGGGCTAGCTAGTATTAGATGCAACGATCACAAAAATATAGAAATCATTAAAAATCGAGCAAAAATGGACTTACAATTGCACAAATGAGCTTGGCCGAATCTTCAAACCATTTTCATAGCTTTCTTTGCCCTAACATTCGACTATTGAGATGATGAATGAAAGAAAATAGATTTTTGTTTTATTTAATTATACTTTAATTACTAAATTCCAATTTTAACCTTAAAAATATTTAATAACTACACCAAATACCACTCCACTATCATCCATTAACTCTCAAATGGGTTAATTACCACTTAAGGACCTTTACTTTAAGGCTCAATAGCTAATAGAACACTGCTTTTGGACTTTACGTGATTTAGTCCTTTATCTCAAATTGACCATTTAAACGATAAAATTTCTTCAAGAAATTTTCACACATACATGCTATCATGTTGTAAACATTAAAATAAATATTTTGACTTCAGATTTGTGGTTTCGAAACTACTATTCTGACTTGACTAAAAATGGGTTGTTACACCACTTGACGTCGAGACGTCACAATTTGTCGGCCGATGTTGCGACAAGGGAAAGTTTGATGTCGGGACTTCACAACCTGTTTTGGAAAAATTTGACCATTTGATACTTGTTTTAATTCAACATTTCAAATAGGCTAAAGAATACTTTTGAAATCATTTAAACATGTTCAAAACCTGCCAAATCCATGCCAAAAACACTTCCAAAACACATTATATAATCAATCCATAACCAATATGCCATATTTGGCACCAATTCAGAACAAAGGTACATAAATCAATCCAACCCATTCCATCTACTTAAACCATTCCATGTCACTTAATTATTCAAAACAATAAGCTGATTCAAGCATGCCAACCTCGTTATGTTAGCCAATTCATATGAGCATGCTAATATACCAAAATTATATACATGAAGAATTCACATTACCATAAGTTACCATATGTGTACAAATCCACTAAGTTATAGACATATTCAAGTTTTAAATAACTTAACGCTCCTAAGTACATGCCACATATAATTGAGTTTTAACGACTAAAAGTCTACTGAATCAGTAGATGGATAGTGTGAGCTCCTCAAGGATCCGATCAACACATTTCAAAGTCAAAATCTACAATAAATGGAAAAGTGGTAGGGTAAGCATTTTGAAATGCTTAATAAGCTCATACGAATATATAAACGGTTAACTTACCTCTTAATAAAAGTACATAAGTTAAACAAATGTGAATAACCAAAATTACCTAACATATCAAAAACACAATCACATTAAGGTGAGTTTAACTCACATTCAAACATATAACATTCAACTACTAAACATAACAATTCATATATTTGAAATACAATTGATCTATCTTTCAATCACATATGTATACTCCATCTCGTCCTTAAGTCATATACTTGCCATCTTTGATCATTAAGCTCATTGTAACAACCTACTCGACGTAGATCATACCAATATTCTTTTGGCGTGTAATTGAGTGAGCCAGAGTAGTATTAGGGTAAATTATCAACTTAAGTTTTGGGTTGGTGTGTTTCATGAATTCTTTAGTACGTTATTGTGAGGTTCGCCTTGGTGGAATTTGCCATTTGGCGGACTCTAAGGTTGGCGAACTCTAGTTTGATGGGCTCTTTTATAAGATGATCTGCCAACCCCAAATGTTCTGGGCGAACTTGTTAGTTTGCGAGGTGATAAAATTGCTTTTTATGGAAACGATAGTCAGTGGGCATCGTCAGAGTTCAGCTCAGATCTATTTGGAATTGAATTAGAGTACTGCAGATGACAACTTGATATGTTTAGGTAACCAAATGTCCTTTTTAGTTGGCTGCTTAAGTGTGCAAGCAATGTTTTACCATTATGATTAGTGGTAATAGTTACATTTGGAAAGATGTAAATTTCAAATCTTATTAGGTAAGCTTAGTCTTTGAAATCAAGGTGGATAGTACGGTCTTAGGCCTTCCCACTAATCTTATTTTCGCTGTCTGTGCTATAAAAAGGGTTTCTATAACGAGCATGTTTTACTTTTTGCTTTTCTCTCTGTGTTCTCTCCTACCTTTTTAATAAATTTCTTTTAAGTCATCTTCTCTAGAGGAGACGACGAAAATATCCAGAAGCTTGTCAAACGCCATTGATAAGTACCAGCAGACTGGTAATTTCTGGGAAAACCCATAGGATATTGTCGAGGAGATTTACGTATTTGCTCTAGTACATGCATGATCAATTTATATTAGATAAAGGGTATGATAATTGTAATTGTTTCTTATTTAGATTAAGAAGCTAGAGAAGGTCCGAGCGATAGAGGCAAATGGCTGATAGAGTGTTGGAAAAAATGGGTTTAAAAAACACGGCGAAAAATAAATTTAAGGAAAAACCATAGTTTTAAATTTTTTTTTCAAAAAAAGATATTGGTTGTGATATCTAAAATAATACACTTTTTTTTCAAAAAAAGATATTGGTTGTGATATCTAAAATAATACAAACTTAATCAAAATTGTACATTTTTTATTTGTCTAGGATGAGCGCTTCGACTGAGTAGTTTTCTCCACTATCCTCAAGCTGATGTCTACTGAGTGTGGGCTAGCTTCAAACCAGAAAATTTTCCAAAAAAATTACCAGTGGGGATGATTTTGCAATTTCTCTAAACATTTGGGTCAAGTTATAAATAAAAAAATATATCTAGAAATTTTCTGGAACAATTTTTTCAGAAATTTCTCTCCACAACTTTCTCTTGAATTCAAATGTGTGAAAATAATGACCCAATGCTCTCTTTATATAGGGAGAGTTTAAAGAGTTCAACTATGATTAAACTTAATCACTTTAATATTATATTAATATAATATATCAAGATAAATATTAGATTAAATTTAATATTAAATCTTATTAAAATAATAGAATATTTATCTACAAGATAAACATTAAATTTAATATAATATTAAAATAATCACTTTAATATTAAATTAATAAAATACTATTAAGATAAGTATTAAATTAAATTTAATATTAAACTATTAAAACAATATTATTTTTGGAATAATTAATTTGAAATCAAATTCTCTAGTAGAGTTCCAATAGGTGTGTAACACTTTCATTGCTCAACCACCGATGCCCAACTGCCGTCGGCCATCAGGATGTTGCCGTCGCAGCCATCAACATTGTCGTGTACAATGATGCAGGTGTGGCACCCTTACGGCACCTCGAGCTGGTTTGGCTACTGCCGGTTCAGTTTGGCTCAATGACAACTCGACTGGTCCAATCTAGCCACCGGTTGGACCATCGGCCAAGTTTCACATATCGGGCCCAGTTCGACCAATTTTTTGGGTCTTGGTCTCGATTTTGGGCGCCCAGGCCCAATTTATGATATCAGGTCCAATTTTCAAGTTTAATTACCGATTGAGATAATTGTCTGACTTGAAAATTAACTTCCAAAAAATCATATTAATATTAATATTAATATTAATTAATTTGATTAATTAATTTTTCCAAATATCACTTAGATTTTTCAAATTAAATTTTCAAGAAAATTCTTTAATCAAATTCTCTAGTTAAACAATTCTCACGACCACTTAATTTAATTCCACATCAAATAAATCAACTCAATTAAATTATTCCTAAAGTCATAGAATTTTATTCTAATTCAAATGCAGTCCAATCGAGCTTTTGTTGAGCTAGTGGAGGGACCAATCAGATATATACAATTAGGCTCTAGTGATTGCAATTATGTCCAGAAGCATCGTTCCGATAATTCGCAATTACTATGGAGTCAGTCCACAAGAAGTACCATGATTGAAAACTCCTTTTTGTATACTTTTTATGAAAGCAATTCACCCAACTGTTTTGTCCAATGACCCCGTCATGTGTGTGTTATCCTCATTTAATAGCCTAGATTCATTTGAGTTAAATCCGTTCACTTAATACAATCCTATTTTATGTTATTGCCACTATTGTATCTTTTTAATGATTAATATGATCACTGTCAACAAATGAATGTGATAAATTACTCGTTCGAGAACATGCAACCTGTGGTCACGTTCCATATTTATGAATCAAAACAATGTCAATGAGAGGATATCGTTAACTCTTTAATTGAGCTATGAATTCCACTATTTTTAGTAAAGCCATGCCATACACAAGTCATGTACCTAACATACCAGATATGGACTTGATCATCTTTAGAGCATAAGCCTCTACTTATATCAAAGCACATGAGTTGCATACGCATGATTAGTGACTAACTCGGGATTTAGGTAAATCACACCATGAACGTCACAAATGAATTAATTTACAAACGAATTCAAAATTAATTCATCTTGGGTCCAGTCTAACGTATCATTCTACCAATGAATGCATCTATGTCTCTACTTGTGTAGTCAACTGCTCCAATAGCCAAGACTAGCCATCTCCTCAATTAGAATTGTAAATGACAGAATAATCCTTCTTTGTGTTTGAATAGAATGCTCACTTCGATTCTTTTATGGGATTACGAACTTATTTAGATTTTCTACTGAAGTAAGTTGTCTTTCTCGCAATGTAAATGTTCTTTACAATGTCACTTATCTTCAGCTTGAACTTTAGACAATCAATGAGCTAATATTTGCTTGTCACAATTTTGCTATGCATGCAAAATATAAAAGACATATATACAAAAGAAATAATAGTGAAATGTGAAATTAACTTTATTTATTTATTCATCATTGAAGTAAATAGAAAACAGTTACATGTTTACTACAATATGAGCACATTTCCCAACATAGAGTAGATTCTATCTTGAAGGTTTTGATGAGTTTCTTTTTACTTTATTTGGATTTTAAAAACTCTATTATATGGAGTAGTGTAAGGTAAGTTGTCTCTCTTAAATATACGTCAATGTGTGGTGTATTAACAAGTCAGTATTGTGGGTACATGGCCATGGTCACAATTAATGCCCACCTTTTGTGCTAGTCCAATATTAAGCTATCTGCAATATGTGGAAAGAAACTTCATTTGTGATGCCTTTGGTAGGGCAGCTTTATTGTAAATCGAATTGGAAGATTATGGCCCAAGCTTGCAGGAGAACGTGTTTAATATGACAAGGAATATAACTAAAAATATGTGCTTCTAATTTCCAATTTATGGGCTTGAGGCTGGTATAAGGTTGGGTTACGGGTAATAATATATAATTTAGGGAAGTATGCATGATTTACTGGCATGTGTCTACTGAGGATTTTGCGTTACAGTCGTTATGTGTGCGCCACTAGACCGTACTGACAAATCGGTGTAATGTTACTATAGGGCAGAGTTCAGAAAATATCTTTATTTTTTATTAGATGAAGGTAACTTGATAATCATGTTGTGTTTATAAGGAACTCACTAAGTTCAAATGAACTTACCCTGTTACCTTTCTTTCTCAAGCAATTGAGTAGTAGAAGAAGATTCGTAGAGGGTTATGTCTATAAGTGAGGTATTTATCAGTTTTGTATCACACATGGCTGTTCAGCGAAGGGCATATTCACATATTTTGTGTTTAATTTGTGTTTTCACTTCACAAATGTATTGTTTTGTCTTAAAGTGTAATTAGCCTTGTCTATATATATTCGTGATAGCTAAATTCCCCTGATTTGCAGTTTTGAAAATTATCTTTTCCTAACTGTATTCGCCTTTGATGATGGTGTTTAATTAACGAGTAGTTCAGTAATTCTTATTACTCTCCTTAAAGATATTATACCAAATGAGAAATGATTAATGGTTTTAATGTAAAGAAAATTCTTATAATTATTTTTCTCAAACTTTGAACAAGTCCAAGGTTTTGAATCCATCAGTAACGCCTCAGTTCGTTGGGCAGACTGTTGGTGGTTTGGAATACACCATATCTTCCGAACGGGCTAATGAGTGTTACGAGTTTTTGGTATCAGAGTCTAGGTTTAGCCGATTCTCAAAAAATTGAAGGTTAAGTCACACCCACCATGCATGATATATATATGGCTTAGTTCCTGTGTTTTATATTTATTTAAGTTTATTATGGTTTAAAAAGATGTCTGAAAGCTCAAGAGAAGCAACATGAGAAGAGATTTAGAGTTATGTGCCGCCAGCGTAAGTACAAGGTCTTACAACTGATTTAGGCACGACCAGAAATGCTGTTCGTACCACTTTTGTCACTATAATGAGCAAGAGGTTTGACCAGTTCATGAGGACAGCCCAAGCGCCTCAACTTCAGCAACCTCAACCTGATGTGGTACAACCAATACCTCCTGCACCTCCGACACCATCCGCTAATCAGTTCAAAGGAGATATCGTGAGAGAAACCCATAAACATGGTGCTAAAAAAATCTTAGAGATAAAAGTGATGTCCCCGCCACAGTAGAACAGTGACTATCACTCATAGCCAAAGTGATTGCATAATTGAAATGTACCTCGATGGATAGTTTACTATGCGTTGTTTTCTTATTGAAAAGAGAAGTGTATCAATGGTGGGAAACAATCGTAAGCGTAAGCTCGAAAAACAAATCAATTGGGAGTTTTTCTTAATGAAGTTCAAAGAGAAGTATGTTAACCCGATGTATGTTGAAAAGATGAAGAAAGAGTTCTATACCTCAACCGGGGACAGATGTCGGTAATGGAATATGAACGAGAATTTGTCAAATTAAGTTGTTATGTAAGGGACATGTTTCAGATCCAAAAAAGCCTTTTGTGATAAGTTTGAGTGAGGCTTAAGAGATAAAACTCGTGCTCTGGTAGTAGCATTAGAAGTCTAGAGTCTAGCAGCCATGACAAAAAAGGCTTAGAAAATTGAAAGGATTAATCAAGAAATGAATAGAGGGTAGGATAGGGAAAGGAGGAAGCGGGGATTCTCTAGTCCACCACCCTCGACAAATTTCAAGAGACCGAAAAATAGAAACTTTTCTGTTCCAAGGAGGGATTTTCCACCCTCGAGTTTTCGATTGGAAGAAAGTGTATGACAAGGCACCTCAATGGCGAGTATTGAAGGATCCAAGGTGATAAGTGATCCAGTATGCAAGCACTGTGGATGAAATCATCGGGGTGGTTGTTGGAAACAAAAATGGGCCTATTTTGCTTGTGGATCAATGGATCATTAGATTAAGGATTGCCCCTCAAAGGTGATATCATCTCAAAACAATCTGTACGAGGAGATCCAAATACTCAACACGAGGTAAGATGTAGAGTAGTTAGAAAGTTAGGATCGACTCAGAGAAGTTTAAGGTTTAGGGTTTAGGGTTTAGGGTTAAAGTCCACTTTCGGGGTGTTCGCTAGAGTTTATGTGATGAAGGCTAAGAAAGATACAAACATACTAAAGGTTATCACGGGTAAATTTTCCTTCTTAGGACATGACATTCATGTATTAATAGACCTTAGGTCAACCCATTCATATATATGTACAAAGGTCATAGAGGGTAAGAGTCTAGATGTTGTTCCTCCTAAGATAAATGTGTTGGTGACCAACCCCCTTGGTTAAAGTACAATAGTTAATAAAGTAATCAGAGATTGTCCATTGATTTCTGGTGAACAGATCTTTTTGGCGGATTTATTGCTGCTAGGTTTTCACGAGTTTGATGCTATCCTTGGGTTGGACTGGCTAACCAAACACAACGCCGTGGTAAACTCTCGAACTAGAGGCGTATGTCTTTTAGCAGCAAATGGAATAAAAGTGTTACTGCTTGACGTGCAGACCAGTTTGGCGAGTAGTGTGATTACGGTAGTATCCGATAGGAAGCTTATAGTTAAAAGCGCAAATGCATACCTAGTGACGTTATAGATTCAACTAAGGCGAGTGTTAGAATGAAGTCACTCGAATCCTTATTTAAATAAAATACAGTGGTAAAATAAAATAAAAGAAGAATCTATATAGAATTACACTTCTTTTATTTTATTTTAGAATAAGGTTTTTTAAACTTTATTAAATTCCATCTATTTGATATTGATTAGAATAAGGTGTTTCAGTCTTACTAGAATATGGCTTTACAAGCCTATAAATAGACATAGTCTATTCCTCTTGTAATTAATTCGAATTCGACATAGTGAATTTTCTTCTCCTTTGCCCGTGGTTTTTTTCGAAAGGGTTTCCACGTAAAATTTGTGAGTTCTTTATTTTATTTTATTTTATTTTTCATAAATTGGTATCAGAGCTTCCGGGTTGTTCATCTCGATCACGGTAATGGCATCTTTGAAGTATAAAATTCCGCTGTTGGATCGCAACACCAGATTTACGTTGTGGCAGATTAAGATGCAACCAGTTCTTACGTAGATGGATCTGGAGGATGCCCTGCTAGGGATAGATAAGATGCCTTCGAAATTAACAGATGAAGAGAAGAAGCGTAAGGATCGAAAGGCATTAACACAATTACATCTGCATTTGTCCAACGAAATTTTACAGGATGTGATGAAAGAGAAGACCGCCGCTGCATTATGGAAGAGGCTAGAACAAATATGTATATTGAAAACTCTAACAAGCAAGTTGCATATGAAGCAGCGTCTTTATGCTCATTGTTTGGAGGAAGGTGTATCTATACACGGACACTTAACAGTGTTTAAAGAAATTATCTCAAACTTGGAGGCCATGGAGGTTCAGTATGATAAGGAAGATCTAGGGTTGATTCTACTTTGTTCGTTGCCCACGTCTTACTCAACCTTTAGAGACACGATTTTATATAGCCACAGTCTCTCACAGTCGATGAGCTTTATGATTCTTTGACCTTATATGATAAGATGAAGCATTTTGTGGTTAAACCCGACTCTCAAGGAGAGAGTCTCATTGCTCGTGGAAGACAAGATCAGAAAGCTGATAATGATCGTGGAAGGACACAGGAACAAAATCCTCGCTGTAAATCTAAGGGTAGATCAAAGTCTTCAAACAGAGGTAAAACTTGCAACTTCTGCAAGAAGAAAGGGCACATTAAATCTAAGTGCTATAAGCTACAGAACAAGATTAAAAGGGAGGCTGCAAATCAAAAGGAAAAACAACCAAAAAATTCCGGTGAAGCTGATATTGTAGAAGACTACAGCGATGGTGAAATTCTAGTCGCTTCTGTCAATGATTCTAAAGTAAACAAAGAGTGGATACTTGATTCAGGCTGCACCTTCCACATGAGTCCTAATCGGGATTGGTTTACAACTTACGAAACAGTATCTGAAGGTGTTGTTTTGATGGGAAATAATGCTTCGTGTAAAATCGCAGGTGTTGGAATAATTAAAGTTAAGATGTTTGATGGAGTTGTTAGAACACTTAGTGACGTACGACATGTTCCAGAATTGAAGAGAAATTTAATTTTGTTGAGTACTCTTGAGTTAAAAGGGTACAGATACACAGCTGAAAGTGGGGTTTTAAAGATTTCCAAAGGTTCTCTTGTTGTGATGAAAAGGTAAAGAAAGACTGCCAAGTTATATGTTTTGAAGGGTTCTACTGTTACTGGTGATACAGCTGTCGCTTCTTCTTTTTTGTTAGATGATGATATTATTAAACTTTGGCATATGCGCTTAGGGCATATGAGTGATAATGGCATGATATAATTGAGCAAAAGAGGACTTCTTGATGGGAAAGGAATTTACAAACTAAATTTCTGTGAGCACTATGTTTTTGGGAAGCAAAAGAGAGTTCGAGTCACCAGAGGAATCCATAACACGAAGGGAACGTTGGAGCATATTCATTCTGATCTGTTGGGGCTATCCAAAGTGCCTTCGAGAGGTGGAGCTAATTATATGCTAACCTTTATTGATGATTTTTCCAGAAAAGTTTGAGCGTTCTTCCTGAAGTAGAAAAGCGATGTGTTTTCCGTATTTAAGTCTTGGAAAATTATGATTGAAAAATAGACGAGAAAATAAATAAAATACCTCTGCACAGACAATGACTTAGAGTTCTATTCTAATGAGTTTAATAGATTGTGCAAGTCCGAAGGGATCATGAGACACTTGACAGTTCGTCATACTCTACAGCAAAACGGCGTTGCAGGACCAACGAACAGAATGATCATGGAGAAGGTTTGATGTATGTTGTCAAATGCCAACTTACCGAAGTCGTTTTTGGCAGAAGTAGCCTCTACTACATGTTTTTTGATCAACCGATCTCCATCCGTTGCCATTGAGAAAAAGACTCCACAAGAGGTATGGTCTGGCAATCCTACTAATTATTCTGATTTAAAGATCTTTGGGTGTCCTGCGTATACTAATGTTGATAATGGAAAATTGGAACCGAGATCCATTAAATGTATTTTTCTTGGTTATAAAGCTGGTGTAAAAGGGTATAAGTTATGGTGTCCTGAAAATAGAAAAGTTGTGATTAGCAGAGATGTTTTTGATGAAACTGCTATGCTACCTAACTTATCTCTTAAAGACTCTTCCAATAAAGAAAATCAAAAGTAGGTGGAGCATCAGATTAATACAGTTGACTCATCAAGCCAGTACAAAAATTGAGAATAGAGTTGCTTCTTCGCCGCAATACTCTATCGCCAAAAACAGAACTAGAAGAGAAATTAAACCTCCAAAGAAGTATGCTGAGGCTGATCTAGTTGCTTATGCTTTAAATGTGGCTAAAGATATAGATGCGAATTAAGAGTAATCTAATTATTCTGAGGCGATTAGTTGTGAAGACTCAGAAAAATAGATGTTTGCTATGCAATAGGAGATTGAATCACTCCACAAAAACAAAGCACGGGATCTTGTGAAACTTCCTAAAGGTAATAAGACTGTTCATTGTAAATGGGTGTTTAAAAAGAAAGAAGGGTCTTCAAGAGTTAAAGAACCTAGATATAAAGTAAGGCTTGTTGCAAAGGGTTACAGTTAAATTCCAGGAGTGGACTTCACAGATGTGTTCGCCCCAGTTGTGAAGCATAGTTTGATTCGAGCTTTGCTTGGTATTGTGGCCATGCATGATTTGGAGCTTGAGCAGTTAGATGTAAAAACTCCATTTTTGTATGGAGAACTTGAGGAGGATATTTACATGCAACAACTAGAGGGTTTTACAGTCTCAGAAAAAGAGGACTATGTTTGCTTGCTGAAAAAGTCCCTTTATGGTTTGAAACAGTCACCACAAGAGGTTTGATTCCTTTATGACTTCTCATGATTTCAAAAGAAGTAGTTTTGACAGTTGTGTTTACTTTAAGAAAAATAGTGATAATTCTTTTGTGTATCTACTTCTTTACGTTGATGACATGTTGATTGATAAACCGTAATTTATACATATTTTTACCCCATGCTTAACGTATTTTATGGATGATTTTTCCTTAGAATTAGTGAATTTGATGCTCCTAATGCCTTAAATTCATGTTTTATACTTAGGTAAGCATAGAAGAGCGAAAGGAACGAGAAACGGGCAAAAAACGGAGAAAATGGGCCAAAGTAAGAAATCAACACGGCCTGGACCTCCTCACACGGGCAGCTCACACGGCCGTGTCAATTTGGCAGTATCGAAGCACGACTCACACGGGTAGAACACACACCCATGCCAATCTAACAAGCTCGAACACGGCCTGAAGTAATCGCACATGGGCGTGTCCCTACAGAGCCTAAGTTGAGTCCAATTTGGAAAAGGCCACTTTTGAGGGTTCTTAGGCATTCCAAAGCCTATAAATACACCTTAGAAGAGAAAGAGAAGGGGGACGGAGAATAAGGAGTAAGGAATTACTCTAAGGAAGCCGATTGATAAGGAATTACTCTAAGGAAGCCGATTGATCCATCTCAGAAGCTGAATTCACCATCAAGACTGAAGATCACTCCTCAATTTCCCTTCAGGAGTTTTAGGTTTTCTTTATGTTTTGTATTCTTTATTATTCTGAGATGTTTCCTTTTTTATTTATGAACTAAAACCCCTAAATACCTAAGGGGGATGAAACCTAAGATGAATCTTGTTATTAATTTCTGAATTGTATGATAAATATTTGGCTTGTTTTTAATTATGTATTCTTAATTCTTGTTTGGTATTTCAGGATATCACTTCAAGTTAATGCTCTTAGTTGGAGGAGGAATAGACTCTAGCTAAGAGTGACCTTGTCGTAATTAAGCAGAGTTGATTGCGCGCCTAGAGATAGGGTGACAACATTTTGCCGAATTAGGGTGAAACCTAATAAGGGAGTCCATAGATCGAGTTAATGCAACCTTAGGGTGTTAATTAGAGAAAAGTCTCAATTTTTCAACCTAGGGATTAGACGTTATTAGTCTTGAATAGGGATAATAACATAACTTAGGGATTTTTATGGAACAAGTTAAATGAATAAATCGTCCGGTTCAGAGCCAGAATAACAAGTAAAAGTCTAGGTGGATTTTTCCTTAGGTGTTGTCCTAAATCAATCGTTTTTCCCAAAAGTAATCTCCTAAATCTATTTTCTGCAATTTCTTAGTTTAATTAATTAGTTATTTAAAACAAACCCCCTTTATTTCTTAGGCTAGATAATAAAAAGACAATCATTACTAGTACTTTTAGTCATTTGGGTTCGACAATCTGGTCTTGCTAAAGCTATACTACTGTTCGATAGGTACACTTGCCTACATCATGATAATAGTTAGTTTCAATTATAAATTTATAAAACTTATCACGGAAAATCACGATCAAGTTTTTGGCGCCTTTGCCGGGGAACTAAAATATTAGGAACACTCAATTTTTATTAATTTAGCCATTTATTTTTCTTGCAATTTAATTTAATTTTTATTTTTATTTTACTAACTTTTTTTTTCTTTCTTCTGGCAGATTCTTATAGTTTATGACTAGAAAAAGCCCGTCAGGACCACTACTTTTTGACGAAAAAATTGATTGTACAGCTCGTAAAAACTGACGATAAATTAGGTGAACCCTAAGATACACAGAAGAAGAACAGGAGGACGATATCTCAACTACAACCGAGGAGATGGCTGAAAATTAAGACAATCATCTACCTCCAGCAATACTCGCTGAATTAGCAAATCAGAATCCTGCTCCTCGTACTATGTATGATTATGCTAAACCTAATTTAACAGGAATTGAGTCAAGTATAGTTAGGCCTACTATTGCTGCAAATAATTTTGAACTAAAACCTAACACGATTCAAATGATACAGCAGTTTGTTCAGTTTGATGGTTTGTAGGATGAGAATCCCAACACTCACTTGGCGAATTTTCTAGAAATCTGCGACACTTTTAAAATTAATTGCGTCTCTGATGAAGCCATTCGTCTTTGGTTATTCCCTTTTTCACTGAGAAATAAGACTAAACAATGGTTGAACTCGTTACCACGAGGGTCCATCACTACTTGGGAACAAATGACTGAAAAATTTTTATTAAAGTATTTTCTGCCGGCTAAAACAGCTAAGTTACGTAATGATATCTCTTTTTTTTATGCAGATGGACTTAGAAACTCATTACGATGCCTGGGAGAGATACAAAGACCTACTGCGAAGGTGCCCTCACCATGGTTTAGCTCTATAGCTGCAAGTTCAAACGTTCTACAATGGTGTGAATCCCTAGACAAGACAGATGATTGACGCAACCGCGGATGGAACCATCAACAACAAAACACCTGAAGAGGCTTACGAATTTATTGAGGAGATTTCACTGAATAACTATTAGTGGCAAGTCATGAGGACCAAGCCAACCAAAATAGCAGGCATTTACAACGTCGATTCGGTTACTATGTTGTCAAGTCAGGTAGAACTTCTGAATAAAAAAATTGATGGTTTACTTGGTTCTACGCAGGTACATCCAGTGATGAGGTGTGATTCAAGTGGAGGAGGTGTGCATATAGAATATAAACCATTCAATCCTGCAACCGAAGAAGAACAAGTCAACTATATTGGTAACAATAACTTTAGATCTCAAAATAACCCATACAGTAATACTTATAATGCAGGTTGGAGGAACCACCCAAATTTTTCCTGGGGTGGTCAAGGGAATCAAATGCCACAAAATCCTCCGGGTTTTCAACAGCCACCTCATCAACAGGAAAAGAAATCGAACCTTGAGGAGATGCTATCTAAATTCATCTCGGTGTCAGAAACTCGTTTCCAGAATACCGAGACAGCACTTAAAAATCAACAAGCATCGATCTAGGGGCTTGAGACCCAGATAGGCCAGCTATCCAAACGAATCTCCGAATGGCCACAAGGTAGCTTGCCAAGCAATATTGAACCTAACCCAAAGGAACAGCTCAACGCAATTAATGTTCAAGATAAAGAAGGATTCGTTGAGCCTAAGCCAGTACCGAGACAAGAAAATAAGGTGAGCAAAGGTAATGGTGAGGTAAGTCATATTGAAAACAAAACGGTGACTGTAAAATATAAACCTCGTGTGCCATACCCTAACGCGACGAGGAAAGACCGCTCAGACGAACAATTCAGTAAATTCCTTAAACTTTTGAAAAAACTACATATTAACTTACCGTTTATTGAAGCTCTGTCACAGATGCCAAATGTAATGAAATTTTTAAGAGAGCTTTTAGAAAACAAGCGGAAGTTGGGCGAGGCATCGCATGTGAAACTAAACGTAGTTTGCTTAGCTATTTTACAGAATAAGCTACCCCACAAATTGAAAGATCCAGGGAGTTTTACAATTCCTTGCTTAATTAGTACTTTAGATGTGAATAATGCATTAGCTGATTTAGGGGCTAGTATCAATGTCATGCCTTACAAAATGTTTAAGCAACTAGGTCTTGGGAAACCTAAACAAACTAGGATGAGCATTCAATTAGCAGATAAAACTATAAGATTTCCTAGGGGTATTATTGAAGATGTACTAGTTAAAATAGATAAATTTATATTTCCCATTGACTTCGTTGTTCTAGACATAGAGGAGGATAATAACACCCCTTTGATTTTAAAGAGACCCTTTTTATTAACTGTTAAAACGATTATTGATGTTGGCACAGGCGAGCTCACACTTCATGTGGGAGACGAAACAATCACCCTTCAAGCTCGCAATTCAGGTATTACATCGAACATTAAAGGTAATTGTCCACACCATTCTACTAAAACTGACAATATGACGCAATCTACTTTGCAGGAATTGAGTCTGAAAAAAGTACATGAGCCATGTTCAAGCAATAATAGAAGACCCATTCATGAAGAACGAAGGCTACAGATCGAGGAGCTAGATGAATGGCGAGCACATAACCCTAGAAAAGACGATAAACCAAAACTACGTCAGAATGAGCTCGATACCTCCCCAATTCTACTTAAGGTTAGAGATAAAGTCTTACTAGATGTCGTAGATCCTCACATTGTCACTGCCAAACCAAATGAAGAAATCCCTCTTACGGTACTTAGTATTTTCTCATTCGGTACTGTCGAGGTAAGTCATCCCAAGTTCGGCACTTTTAAGGTAAACAGTACCCTTCTAAAACCTTATTTTGATGAGATTGATAGTAGGAATGAGGAGTATGAACTCCTCCAACCACCATGACCATTCAACAGAGAGGTAAGTTGAGCTTAGACTATAAATAAGCGCTTCTCAGGAGGCAACTCGAGCACTAACTGTATTAACTTCTTTAAATTTTAGTGTTTAACACCTAACTACTAACGGATCTCTTGAAAAAAGGTTCCCCATAGAGACATGGCCAAGCACACGAGCGTGCTTAGGACCGTGTGGAAACAGGGCAAAGATTTCCCTAAAACACGGGCTACGATAAATCTCCACGGCTGTACGACATGGCTATGGGCGAACCTGTCAAAACAACAAGGGCATGCGACATGCCCGTGCCTTAGGACCGTGGTTGAACCTGAGAAACTAGCACTAACGTGCGACACGCCCGTGTCTAACACCCGTGGTCGAACCTGTCAAATTAACACGGGCGTGAGGCTTACGAACACGGGCGTGGGAGAAGTGAGCCACATCGTACACGGTCGTGCGTTACGATTATGCAGCCCTACAGCCAAGACACACGGGCATGTCTTAAGGCCATGTGACGAACTCTCAACTCGCGACAAACACGGGCTGGACACGAACCACACGGGCGTGTGAGACGACCGTGCCACTTACAAAATTAGACTAATTTCCTTATTTTTATTTTTATTCTTAGTTACTTTTAATTGATTCACGTATTCGTTAATCGCGGCTTACCTTTATGATTATTATCAGGATATTTCTTCTTTCAAATCAGGCTTTACCCCCAGCTCTATTGTCAACTCTCGCTGTCGCCAAACTAGGGAGTTCATTCATGCAAACACTCAGGAAGTTTCAATTCTCTCCCTATCTTATGATCTTATATTTTCCTATATATCTATCTTTGTACATTGAGGGCAATGTACATCTTAAGTGTGGGGGGATAATCATTTCATTATCCAAAAAATCCCTGAATATTACTTTGTTCTCTTGTAAATCTCTCATATCATGTTTAGGATAAATTTTGATTGACTGATGATTTTTATTGATGTATCTTGAATTAAAACATAGGCATTCATGCATTGATTATTTCAACTTTAAGACATTATAAAATTAAGCATGATAAGTTAATTTTTAAGAATTTCAAATTTTAAGTTGTTTCCCCAAGTTTTGGTATTATCTTGAATTGAATTCCATAGGTTTAAACATCAAAAAACCCATAACTTTTGTGAGATTTTTGAGCCTTTTGAGCATATATTAATTCTTTCATGCTCACTTTTATTATTACTTTGAGTGCGTCAGTATTGAACTGTTATTCTAGAACTTGCCTGATTATGCATGTCAAGACCACACTATTTGATTTGATATGTCAAGATGATAGAGGCACTTAGGATTAACTCACTCATGCCATGAAAAGCCTACCTCCACAATTAACCCTTAGTAAACTCCTTTGAGCATAACAAGTCGTTCCTTGTATTACCCTCAATATTAACCCTTAACCCATTATTATTGAAATCCCCTAAATTAATTTGATCCCTATTTTTGTCGAGATTTGAGTTGAATAAATTGCTTAGCTATGTCTTGTTCTTAATAGTAGTCTATGTTATTTGGCTTGTTCTTAAAAATAAACACATACACACATGTATACATATTAGTAGTGATCTTTTGTTTGTAAACTTCAGTATTCAAATTCCATAGTCAGAGAAGAAGCTATGTTGGACGCAAGTGATGATTAAATATTATTCTAGTTAAGTAGTTTTTTAAGTCAATCTTGATTCTAACCTTTTCTTTCAGCTTGTGACCACACCCCCTAACCAAGCCTTGTTACAACCCTTTAAAGACCTTTTGATTGATGTATCATCTCAATTTATAGTGGTGGAGATTTGATTTTCATGCAAGCCTAAGGTAATAACTTTTCATATTGACTGATGTGTGCTAATTTCATTGTCCTTAAACACTTCGAGTGACTTGAGTGAATCCTTAGTGAGGATGTTAAACTCTGTGCAATTTTGAATCAATGGTAACTACTTAGATGAAGGAAGATGCCTAAGGTTTTCATGATTAATATTCAACTTGGAATGTTTGAAGCTTTAATGTTCTTTTAGTTGAATTCTCAATGTATAATTACTTATGAGTTAGTTTGAAATATTATTGATAGGAATTATAAATTGAGAAAAAGGACTTTTTAATTATGATTTGAGAATTTTGCTTGAGGATAAGCAAACGCTTAAGTGTGGGGATATTTGATAAACCGTAATTTACACATATTTTTATCCCATGCTTAACGCATTTTATGGATGATTTTTCCCTAGAATTAGTGAATTCGATGCTCTTAATGCCTTAAATTCATGTTTTATACTTAGGTAAGCATAGGAGAGCGAAAAGAATGAGAAACAAGCCAAAAATAGAGAAAATGGGCCAAAGTACGAAATCAACACGGCCTAGACCTCCTCACATGGGTAGCTCACATGGCCGTGTCAATTTGGCAGTATCGAAGTACAACTCACACGGGTAGAACACACGCCCGTTCTAATCTAACAGGCTCGAACACGGCCTGAAGTAATCGCACACGGGCGTGTCACATGGGCGTGTCCCTGCCGAGCCTAAGTTGAGTCCAATTCGAAAAAGGCCACTTTTGAGGGTTCTTAGGCATTCCAAAGCATATAAATACACTCCAGAGGAGAAAGGGAAGGGGGACGGAGAATAGGGAGTAAGGAATTTCTCCAAGGAAGCCGATTGATCCATCTTAGAAGCTGAATTCACTATCAAGACTGAAGATCTCTCCTCAATTTCCCTTCAAGAGTTTTGGGTTTTCTTTATGTTTTTATTCTTTATTATTCTGAGATGTTTCTTTATTTAGTTATGAACTAAAACCCCTAAATATCTAAGGGGGATGAAACCTAAGATGAATCTTGTTATTAATTTTTGAACCGTATGATAAATATTTGGCTTGTTCTTAATTATGTGTTCTTAATTCTTGTTTGGTATTTTAGGATATCACTTCAAGTTAATGCTCTTAGTTGGAGGAGGAATAGACCCTGGCTAAGAGTGACCTTGTTGTAATTAAGCGGAGTTGATTGCGCGCCTAGAGATAGGGTGACAACATTTTGCCAGATTAGGGTGAAACCTAATAAGGGAGTCCATAGATTGAGTTAATGCAACCCTAGAATGTAAAAAAGAGAAAAGTCTCAGTTATTCAAACTAGGGATTATACGTTATTAGTCTTGAATAGGGATAATAACATAACATAGGGATTTTTACGGAACAAGTTAAATGAATAAATCGTCCGGTTCCGAGCCAGAATAACAAGTAACAGTCTAGGTGGATTTTTCCTTAGGTATTGTCCTAAATCAATCGTTTTTCCCAAAAGTAATCTCCCAAATCTATTTTCTGCAATTTCTTAGTTTAATTAATTAGTTAGTTAAAACAAAACCCCCTTTATTTCTTAGTCTAGATAATAAAAAGACAGTCATTACTAGTACTTTTTGACAATCCAGTCTTGCTAAAGCTATACTACTGTTCGATAGGTACACTTTCCTACGTCGTGATAATAGTTAGTTTCAAGAACGATTAATTATAAATTTATAAAACTTATCACGGAAAATCATGATCATTGATAGCAACAAAAGATAAAGGAGAGGTAAGAAAGGTCAAAGCCCAACTAAGTGAAGAATTTGAGATGGAAGATTTGGGACCAGCAGAGATAGAAAAGCAAGTAAATTGTACCTAAGTCAGAAGGGGTACATTGAGAAATTTTTGCAGGTTCAATATGCAGAGTGCTAAGCCTGTTAGTACTCCTTTAGCAGCCCATTTCAGACTTTCATCGGCTTTGTCTCCACAATCAGATGATGAGATTGAGTACATGTCCCATGTTCCATACTCTAGTGCAGTGGGATCTCTCATGTATGCTATGGTTTGTTCACGTCCAGATTTATCATATGCAGTTAATGCAGTTAGCAGATATATAGCGAATCCTTGTAAAGAACACTGGAAAGTAGTTCAGTGGATTTTAAGATACTTACGAGGTACTATTGATGTTTGCTTACAGTTTGGAAGAACTGAAGATGGAGTTATTGGGTATGTTGATGCTAATTTTGCTGGAGAACTTGATAGAAAAAGATCTCTCACAGATTATGTCTTTACAATCGGAGGTTATGCAATAAGTTGGAAAGCCACTTTGCAAACTACAGTCGCTTTGTCCACCACTGAAGCTGAGTACATGGCGATTATTGAGGCTTGTAAAGAAGTTATTTGGTTAAAGAGACTCTTTAGTGAACTCAATGAAGACCTTCAAATCAACATAGTATTTTGTAACAGTCAGAGTGCCATCTTTCTTATAAAAGATCAAATGTTTCATGAGAGAACAAAACACATTGATGTTCTGTATAATTTTGTTCGTGATATTATTGCTCGTGGTGATATTATTGTGAGCAAAATTAGTACTCATGAAAATCCTGCAGATTTGATGACTAAGTCACTTCCTATGACCAAGTTTGAGTATTGCTTAGACTTGGTTGGTGTTCATTGTTGAAGTTAAACCCTTAAGGGGTTTTATGGAAGAGGTGGAGAACTTGTTCATTGAGAGTTCGCGATGAAGAACTTGTTCATTGAGAATTCGTGTCAAGGTGGAGATTGTTAGAATTAAGTGACTCGAATCCTTATTTAAATAAAATACAGTGGTAAAATAAAATAAAAGAAGAATCCATATAGAATTACACTTCTTTTATTTTATTTTAGAATAAGGTTTTTTAAACCTTATTAAATTTCATCTATTTGATATTGATTAGAATAAGGTGTTTCAGTCTTACTAGAATATGGCTTTACAAGCCTATAAATAAACATAGTCTATTCCTCTTGTAATTAATTCAAATTCGACATAGTGAATTTTCTTCTCCTCTGCCCGTGGTTTTTTCCCGAAAGGGTTTCCACGTAAAATTTGTGTGTTCTTTATTTTATTTTATTTTATTTTTCACAGCGAGGAAGGATATCAGAAAAGTACCAATTGTGAAAGAGTTTTCCGATGTGTTTCCTGAGAAACTCCCAGCCATGTCGCTAGATCGAGAGGTGGAGTTCTCACACTTATGGTGTGTAGCAGATGAATGGGTAGGATCTTTGCATCGTTTCTTTTAAGCATGCCCTTGCATATAAAATTTGTTTTACATATGATGCCATATTTCATTGTAACTTGACAATTTCAATGTATTTATACTGTTTATTCTGTTAAGACTCACACTAAGCTTTCCAAGCTCACCCCTTTATTTTACTTCTTATAGATAACCCTCAAGGTTAGGCTCAAAGTCGAGAATTCAGAGGTCTCATCACAAATTTATTTAATAAAGTATTTTTAATTTTACTTTATTTATTATGATTTTTATTTTGGGACTGTAGATTTTGTTAAATATGGACTGTGGCATGGTTGTTTTTATTTGAATTTGCATGCATGGAACTCTGGTTAAAAATCGATCAATTTTAATAACTAGCTTAATATGAATTAAAACACGACTTTTCGCACAAAAACTAAAGGCATCACTTTTTCCATTGCGTAATAGTGAAATGGAGTTTTTAAAGGCAAAATAATGAAAATAAACATGTTTTTCTTTAAAATTACACGAAACTTAAATAGCTGGACTTTAAATCATTCAACTTAATAATCTGACATTTTTGCTATCATAGGACAACTAGTCTAAGTTTTTCTAAAAGTCGGACAAATAATCGTTAATTTGAAAGCGGAACAGATTACTTGGCCATTTCGATGGCTAATGTAGCCTTCAGAATTTGACTATAACATCTGAGTCGGGTTTGGGAAGTTACAATTTTTATTTCAGAAAGCTTTGGAAGTTTATATATATAAAATTTTTTGGTTATTTTCATGAATATGGAAAAAATGTGATCATGGAGAGAAATGGATTTCCAAGCAAATTAGAAGGTAGATTCAAGTGCACGGAGGCTTGATTTTGTGATTAGGTACACTTGGATAACCTCACTTTCTCCTAACATAGTGTGGATAGTAAATTGCTAGAATTGTGTAATAAATATGAAAATGGTTAATTAATCAATGCGTATTATTTTTAAATTTGGCACTGGACCGAGATAGATTCAATTACAATTTTGGAATAAATTATTTTGGAAATTGCGTTTGGAAGGATAAATTTTATAGTTTTAGAAAATATAATGGATTATGGAATTATTTGAAATTTTAGTTTAATTTTGAGACTAATTTGATTTCTATTTTGTAAGGATGAAATATAATTTTTCATCTATTTATAGGGGAGTAATCTTGTAATTAACCATTTTATATTTTAGTTTTGTTGAAGAGAAAGGAAATAATAGGTAGCCGTGTGTATTTTTTATCATTAAGTTTTATTATTATTATTATTATTATTATTATTATTATTATTATTATTATTATTATTATTCAACAAGATTTTGATTTATTTTAAGAAATTAAGTAATTATTTGGGTGCTTAATTGGTCTAAGGATTAATTTAGAAGAAAGGTTAAATTGGGTGTTTAAATAATTAGGGACTAAAGTGAGTAAGGACAATAGTGAGATGATTTTATGTTGCAATTTTTCAAAAGACGCCTTAAAAAAAATTTTCCCTAGGGCAAATAGACGCATAATGCACGTCTTTTTCTTCCCCATTGCCACATGTTTTTTTGACCAAGTCAAATACTTTTACCAATCAAACCCTTGCTTACTCAATTTCTAAACCAATAAAAAATTCCCCGATTTCCTTTACCCAAAGAATAAAACTTTTCACCCCATCTTCCCAGCCACCTTCACGTCCCCGTACTGCCGATCACCCCCACACCGTGCCTTGCTTCAGCCCTATCTGTTGCACTTTCTTTCCAGCAACCGGCACACCACGCGATCCTCTACTTTCATCCATTGTTTCACCGATCAGCACCGGCCACCTTTGCACCATCTGTAGTCACCGTTCAGCCCTCAAAACTTACCGTAGGTCGAATTCTTTTCATTTCTTGCTTCTATTGTATCATACGGGGATTAAGGTTCATGCTTGGGCAGTCTTCATCGTTAAAGAACATTGAAGAAAATCAAGTTGACGAGTTAAAAGACTTCTGGTATAGATGTCAAAGAAATTCTCTCCTTTAAATTTTTTTTTCTCTTGATGTTTTCATGTCAATAGCGTCTCATGTTTTTAGTTTTATTTGCTTTAGATTCTACTAATTGTTAAAGGTATAGTATGATATTATGTTGAGTGCATATATATATATATATATATATATCTTTCATTATACTGCCATCAAGTCAAAGATTTAGGATTATTAATTATTAGTTTGAGATAACCTATATTAATTTATACACACTTAAGGTTAGTTTACAATGTTAATATTATTATTCGATTAGTTTGAATTAAAGTAGGTCGAATTAGACTTAGATTTATTTATTTATGATTTTATATATTTTTCGTATTGAAGTCAAAGAGTTAAATAAATCGCCGAAATAAAAATTTATAGTGAATTGATTGGTTCTAAGCAACGAATGTTTAGAAATCAGTTTGTGATCTCTGAATTTCATTTGCCTTAGATTGTGGTTAATTTAATTACTTAAGGTGTGAAAATTATTTTGTGAAATTATTAAGAATATTTTATAATTGTTTATAAAAGTGCTGTCGAAAACTTTTAGATCTAGATGGCATGTCGTAGAGTATAAGGGTCCCCATATTACATCCAGGAGTATTGTTATTCTTGCGCTTTGCGTATTTGGTGTGGTGGTTGGCTAAGTCGTGCTATGCACTAATAGCATGTTTATTTTGCATATTTTACATGCTCAAATCAACTTGTTCTTGAATTAATTTCTGCCAATCGGTAAATTTTATGTTTAAATCTTGTCAGGAACGAAATTCGGATGATTTAATGCAAAAACAAGCAGAAAATGATTCAATTGGAGCATGAACAATAGAAGAGGGGCCAAATAAAAAATTTGGAGATATTTAAGGGCTAATTAGATTTTTGACCTTGTAAAAGCCAAATATAGAAAAGAAAATCTGATATTTTATTTCATGTAATTAGTGGGTAGGTGGGATTAGCCTAATTTTAGTATAAGGTTTGTATATAAATAGGGTGTATGGTGGACTTGAAAAGACACACCTTGAATACATGGAAATTGAATAAAAAAATCAATTTCTTTCTTTCTTTCTTTGCGTGAAATAGTAGCAAGCATTCCGCAACTTTCTTTTCCTTTTCAATATTTAGGGTTAATTATTTCCTAAGTCTTTCCCTTATTTCATCTCCCACCATTTCCATTCAAGCTATTTCTATAAACCAACAAAAGCATGATTAACTTCATGCTTCATTAAATCTCTACTTAGCTTTAGGTCGATATTCTTTCCAGTTAAGAATCGTGAGAAATGTATCCGTACTGAAAATCTTTCATAACGGTATTCACCATCTCTTCGGAAATTTGGGATTGGTAAATTCATTCTTTAAAGTTAACTCAATTTCAACTCAAAAGAGCGCGTTGGGTTCGAGTCGTTTTGGCGTAAAGTTGGGAAGACGAGTCGGCCATGCTATATTTGGATTCCTGTGAAAATATTGGCGTATCCTGGCGGGGTCATATTAGTGGGATTTTCGTCAAGGGAGATAGTGATCGAAATTAAACATTCCGTGCAGTTGAGGTTGTTAATCCGAGTTAGGTTTTTCATAACGCAAGGCTATCGAGGTCTTGAATTGCGAACGCGTATGTTGCGGTTAGACAGTCGATAAGGGTTGGTTTGCAGGGCGTATCGAAAACAACTTCAAGAGGAAGAATTGGCGGTTAGGACGTTCTTAGCTGCTATAACTAGCTTATTGTTTGGAGGAGAAAACTTATTTTTGAGGATCGATTCAGAAACTAAACTTCACCGAGTCTAAGGCTAAGGCTTTATAATTTTGTTTACAAAATTCAAATTCAAATTCAAATTCAAATTTTATTTTATTTTTGATTTACATAATTGTTAATTTCTGCTGTCTCACTTATTTAATTTCTAAACATTTTCAACTCCCCTAATTTATTTTATTTATTTTTCAGCAAGCCCGTTTAGAGTTGTGAGCATGACTATTGCCACGATTATTGACAAGACAAAAATTATGTTCACAAGAAAAAACCGAAAGTTGATCATAATTACTAATACATGTGGATTCGACCCTACTACTCTTTACTATTGTTTAGAGTTATTTTATTGTAGAAATTTTTATTTGGTGGTTTTGATGCCCATCATGCACACACCGGAGTACCGTTATCGTTATAAAAAAAATGCTTTGTGCCTTCTTCATTGATCATTTGGATCGTGTATGGAAATGTACTTCCTACATGTGTTACTTGAGCTAAATTTTAATATGTGAATTTTTATTAATGAGATATTGAAATTTTGTTAAAATTTTGTTATTACTTGTTTTGTAAAGTGTTTTATGCAATTGTACTTTCCATATTGAATATTTACGAGTGTTTTATAATGTTTCTTTTATTTAACCTTAATATGTGGCTAAATTAGAATTTGGAGATCACTAAGCTTTGTAAGCTCAATGTATCAGATAAATTTTTTCGTCCGTAGGTTATTGTTGAATCACAAGTTTGTGTCAAAGAAGTGTTGTCTCAGTGCCTCTACATTTTCTCTTAGTTTCTAATAAAAGCCATTGTATTAATATAGCATTTGGCATGTAATTTGGATATAATAATTTGGTCAATTTGATTACTTTGATTTTATTTTAGAACTTATCAGTTATTTGATTAAGTTCTATTAAATGATTTTTATTTTATTTTTTAATTATTAGTGTGTTTAAAGTTATGTCTTAATGTGTAATGATTGAACAATTGATAGAGTGGCTCGCTTCAGTGACCACTGTGACGCTCTAGATTCAATCAGGCTTTTGAACTGGGTTTGGGGTTTTAATGTAACACCCCTTACCCAGTTCGATCACCAAACCCGAGCTACGAAATACTACTATTGTTACTGAAGCGAGTGACACACAACTTATAACAACTAATTCACTTAAACACCAATTCATTTCATAATTCAATGTACAATATAATTTACAAAAAAAATCCAAGACTCAAACGAGCTTACGAAAGCTCTTAATTGACCCGAGCATAAAGAATGACCATATTGATAACTTTCAAAATTTTGACAACAAGTATCGATACCTACATTAAGTACCAATGCCATTTTTATTTTTGATGTTTCGAAAATCAAAATAAAATTTACAAGTAATACTTGGCCTAAGGTATCGACACTCCTATTAGGAAGTATCGATACTATTTTGACATCCTACCCTTTTTCAAAATTTGAACATATCGATACCTTTATAAAGTATCAATCTTTGAGAATAAGTATCAATACCAAATTAGCATTCTGTCACTTTTGAATCATGGTAATTTAGTAAAGTTTCAATACCTTAGCCCATAGTATTAGTACCTTTTTCCTGATGGTCAAAACTCTCACGTTTAGGTACTTTTACATGCTCAAGCCAAGACAAAATCAAATGGTGCTTAAGGGCACCCTACAAACCTATAAAACAATTCATTTCATACCTTAAACACCATCATTCAACCACTTCCAAATCAACCAATATCATACATCAATATAATCCTTAAACATACCAATTTCTAACTTGTAACATTCTTAACCATTAACATTTGCATTTATTCAAGTCCAACGTTTAAGCATACTACAATATACACATATAAGGTATAAGATATTTCTTAAATATACATTCATGCACATATGAACATTAGTTTTCCAAGTTCAAAAATTAAACATAATGTCAACCAAATCAACAACTCGCAAGCTATGTCATACAAAAGCCCCTCAGTACATACCACAATACCGAGCTAAATGAGTAAAAGTCTACCGAGTTGATAAAGGAATAATGTGATCTTCAAGCTAATCCGACTGAAAAGTTCTACAAATGACAATCTACAGAAACGAAAAACAACTAGGTAAGCATTTCGAATGCCTAGTAAGTTCATAGTTAAATAACGATAACTTACCTCACTACACAAATAATCATATAACTAAATAACCTTACTCAATGCAAATAACTTGACATACAAAAGTCCCAACAAATAGGTGAGTTCATTCTAAACCAAATTACATAGTAATTTTAACATTTATAATGCTATTCAATTTAGTAACATTCACATAGTATTCACATTTTAATACAATATACATTATCGAATCATCAAATTCCATTTGAGCATTAAGCTCGTAACATGTCAATTTCAATTCACTTTCTATTGTTCAAATGGCCTGATGAACTCTAGTAAATATACTCGAATAAAAGGGTAACTACACCATTCCAAATAGCACCGTAGTGCTAAATAGAGAACACAAAGTGCTAAGTAGAGAGCACTGTAATGCTAATCAGAGAGTACTGAAGTAATGAACAAGAGTATCGAAGTACTGAACAGAGGGCACAAAAGTGCTAAACCCGTACAAGCACGTAACTAACCCTTTTAGCATGCCAATCGTATCCTAATCGTTTACTAAGTTTACACAGACATTTATATTGAATTCGTAACATATACATCATCGTAACATCTCTATGAACATATCATCTACCATGAAACTTTTCATACCCATTCAACATTCCATATAGGTTATAATTGCCACATAAGCAAGACTTTACAATATAATCCATGTCCCACCTTTCGTACTAAATCGTAAAGATTTCAAAGTATAATTAAATATTCATACATCCATAATTCAATTAAATAAAAATTTAAATATAATTGTACCATATAAAACTACCTGACAAAACTCAGCAAACAAGTTGAATTGTAGGGACCATTCATCATTTTCCCTTTTCTGTGGTTTTCCTTGACTTGATTCAAATATTGATATATACTGTTAAATATGACTCCTATTTTCAGTCAAATTTGAAAAATAATCTTTCAGTTAAACTCTGTTTACTTGTTTCAATCAAACACTGATTAGTTTAGATTATTTTATTATTATTTGACCTATGAATTTAGCCTATAAATAGGCTCTTTTACAACATTAGAAAAATACACTCATTAGAGATTAGAACTCATAACACATTTAGAGATTTTTATGTTTACGTTTTGAGGGTTCTTTATTTTCGGGTTTTCGGGGTTTAGTCTTTATCTCCATCTTTTGTACTCTTCGTTCTTTTGTCATTATAGTAAAATTATCTTTACCAGTGGTTTTTTATCCTCTTTGGAGGGGGTTTTCCACGTCAAATTTGTCTGTTCAATTTCTCAATTTATTCCGCTATTTTTCTTGTTCGTTGCTTAATCGGGTCGATCCTAAAATATATGATAATTTAATTTCAATTTATCAGCTCCAAATATCTTATAAAACCTATATATATGCATATGACATTTCAATTTCATTTTACAAAAGTTAGCTAAAGTTTCACATTTTATTCGATTTAGTTGCTAAAACTGAAATGGCTATAACTTTCAAATTTGAGTCTTGATTTCGAAATTGATCTCAATTTCATCCTTTTAAAACCCTATACAGTACATATTTATAGAAATTTCATACCAAATTTGAAATATTAATACTTTAGTCCCTATGTTCAAAACTAATCATTTAACATAAAAAAAATTTCAAGAAATAATCAATGGAAACTCTTGAAAACTTTAACAGTTTTACAAATTAGTATCTAGGCTAACTAAATCAAGCTCTTGGGATTTCAAAAATGAAAAAAAATTACAAGAAATGAATCAAAAATTACTTAACAACTTAAGGTTTAAAGCATAGACTGTAACGACCTGAGAAAAAGGGTGTTACATTGACAAAACTAAGGGTTTTCTCCTCTCCTTCAATCTGTTTTAGATGAAAAAGATGCATATGATACTTATTTTTTAAATATTTTTGGCTTATATACTTATGATTATGTTTAGTTAATTACTAATTATTCTAATTAAGCTTATTTAACTTATCCATAAGACAAATTAACTTAAGTTAGTGGGTTCCAACAACCACGACCACCTAATACACTTTTTTTAATGGCCCAATTGCATAATTGGTCCATTAATTAACTAAAACTTCATAGTGATTAACTTTTACAACTTTTGCAATTTAGTTCTTATACCTCAATTAACTATCCAAATGACAGAATTAATGGACCAAACTTTAATTAAACCTTACACTAACCTCATAAATATTAAGCATTAATATTTCAAACTCGATCATCGAAAATGGGGTTCCAAAACCACCATTTCTGACACCACTGACTTTCGAGCTGTTAGAGTTACAGAATGTATGTAATATCCATGATTTAATTTTTTGGAAAAAAATATGTTTTGAGGTGTATAAAATAGGTAATGGAGGAGTTGTGATGATTAAACTTGACTCTGAAATTCCATCTTAATCATTAATGTGATATAGTAAATTTGGTTACCATGGAATGATCATTGAAGATGATTTGGCATATATGAGCATATATGAAAAGTGATACCAATGTGAAGAATATGATAACATGTCCATAAAACCAATCTAAATAATATTTTTCAACATTATTATAGTGTAAAATAAAAGAATTGGTAGCTAGAAAGTGTATGTGTCATATGAGTAACGTAAGGCCATGCATATAAAGTCTTAATAACCCTTCGTGGAATTGTTAAGAGTATATTATTTTTTTAATGAATTTGGTATTTATGGATTATGGAAAGCATAATATGGAAGAATTAGGTATCCTATGAAGCCTAAATTGAAATATGAATGTGAATCTATATATGTGCGCATGTGTGTGAGCATTTAAATTTCCTTTATGTGAAATGTGCAAATACATAAGGCACTCAATGTGCCTAATTGTACAATAAGGTTACAAAATGACTAGATAGACTATGAGCTCTATGAATTCTAAAATATTTTAAAAATGACTATGTATGGTTAGGAAATGCATTAATGGCCTGAATAAAAATAAACTACTTCTAAACTCAATGTGCCCTAGTAAACTTAGTGAAATAGTTAGGATTAATTGACATGCCAATAGGGATGTGATCTGTTGCCTTTGGGCTTAGCACTTTGGTTCATTCTAGTGTGTTTGAAGGGATGTGACCTGTTGCCTTTGGGCTTAACACTTTGGTGCGTTCTGGTGTGTTTGAAGGGATGTGACCTGTTGCCTTTGGTCTTAACACCTCAGTGCTTTCTGGTGTGTTTGGAGTGGTGTGATTTCTTGCCTTTGGGCCTATCACTTCAATGCTCTCTAGTGTGTTCATGAGGGTTATGTTGTGATGCCTTAGGGTGAAGCACTTACGTGCTCTTGGTGTGTTCTAGAAGGTTCTCATGTATTCAAGTCTCTTTTTTCTAGAGTTTACTAAGGGTAAAACGTGCTAAAAATTAATAATGAAATCATAATTTTAAGACACTTATTAAAGTTGTGTATAATGTGCATAAGGAACTAATGGTCATACGTGAAATTATGTTAAGTGAATTTGATTAAAAGATGAACAATTGTATGGTATAATTCTCATTAGAACAACAAGTTTAAGATCCATAATGAGAATAACTAATATACCATTAACATGTAAGTTGAGCTTTATGATTAGGCAATTTGACATGAAACCATTAGAAAGGCTAATTTTAACATTAATGAATTTTGGAAAAAATTGTACTTAGGGGCTTAACACTAATAATCGATTAGGATAAGTAGGCTTATCCTTTTATACTTACTAAAATTTTTAAGCTCATAGGTTGGTGGTTTAAAACATATAAGTAATGGATTCAATGAAAAGTATATGGTTCGAGCTTGGGAGCTTTGCATCACATTTCACTCGAGGTTGTAATTGTTAGTGTAAGCACTACAAGCCAATCATGATTCGCTTGTAAGCATGTATTGATATTATTATAGTCTTATAATTTTTCTTTATCCATGAGTAAAGTATATGATATTTAACACTTGTGTAGATAAAGCTCATGGAACACATTAGGCTATGAAAGGAATTATAAAGATTTATAATTATAAGATCTCTATGCATTAAAGCCGTGATTCCTAAATTGTTCTTGGCCATTTATTATCGAGATAGGGCATTGATAATGCTCAAAGTTTAGCACATGTTAAGCCTTTATACTTTGATTCATCACAAAATGGATCTATACTGACTAATGCTTATGGTAGGATGTTTTGGGTATGGCATAAGGAATAAAAAGGTGGTGGAGTCGTCTAGAGAAGATCCATCACCCCAAGTGATATGAGGGGACATATCCTATATGCTATTGACTCGTATTAACTGCAAGTCCTTGGCTAAGACAATTAGTTAGTGTTAAAACAAAGAGTTGCAAGACTAACATGGATGAGAAAGGTAGACACCGTGCCATGAATTTTAGCTTATTCGAAAATATATTTTGGCTTTTTCAATAATCGGGGGTCATGATGGGTTGCTAGATCCCACTTGTGATCTACAAATATAATTATTTCTTAATTGAAACAAATTATATTTCTTGCCAACATAATTAGAAGCCTAATGGGTCATATACGATAATAGAATTTGGAAATAAAAATGAGAAAGACCTAAATTGAATAGTTTAACAAAGTCCAAGGGGCTAAAGTGCAATTAATCAAAAGTTGATTAAAACCCTATCCTATATATTCTAACTTAGCCACACATATTGTGTAGTTATTATTTTTGTTTTTGATCTCTCTTTTTCATGAACAAGCGGCTATTTGACCAAACTGACCTAAAAAAATTTGATATTTACAAAAATGATCCAGGTTCAAAAATAATCACCAAAATGACCTGAAATGAACAATAGAATGGGATTTTGGCATTCTAATGGCCAGCACCACCTAGTATTTTGGCCCCATGATTGCCTGATGATTGTGTCAGGCTTGAAAAAATTGAATTTTTTGGTTCTGGCCTTCCAATGGCTAGCACGAGGGTATTTTTTTTAAAAATCGTATCATACTGGTATACAAAAATACCAGTATTTAAAAAAAAATTGGTTCTTGCCTTCTAATGGCTAGCACTAGGTACGAAAAAAATTCAAATTTTTTTAGGTACTCGTACTGGCCTTCTAATGGTCGGCACCAGATACGAAAAAAAATTTAAATTTTTTTAGGTGCTGGCCTTCCAATGGTCAGCCCAGGTACGAAAAAAAATCAAATTTTTTTAGGTGCTGGCCTTCTAATGGCCAGCACCAAGTACGAAAAAAAAATTCAAATTTTTTTATGTGCTTGCCTTCTAATGGCGCAGAAAATCGTCTAACCATTAATGGCATAACCTTTAGGGTCAACATTACAATATATAATTCAACTCCGCTAAAACATGACAGTATATAATTCAACCCCGAAATTCGGTTGAACACTATGAAAAACTCCCATCTACAATCCACTACAAAAAACTCATTTGATGATATACTACAAAACATTCTCATTTTGATGGCTCTCTCAATTTTTTTTCTCATTCCGTTTACACTATCAGAACCGAAACCACCTACTATATATAAGGTTTAGTGTCGATCATTACATGCCCAGCACCAAAAAAAATTTTTTTTACTAGTCTGGTGCCGGCCATTAGAAGGCCAAAACCAAATTTTTTTTTAAATACTAGTAGTCTGGTGCCGGCCATTAGAAGGCCAGAACCAAATTCGGCCATTAGAAGGCCAGAACCAAATTTTATTTTTTAAATACTGGTAGTCTGGTGCCTGCCATTAGAAGGCCAGCACCTAAAAACCTTTGAATTTTTTTTTCATACCTGGTGCCGGCCATTAGAAGGCCAGAACCAATTTTTTTTTAAATACGGGTATTTTTGTATACCAGTATGATACGATTTTAAAAAAAAAAATACTCTGGTGCTGGCAATCAGAAGGCCAGAGCCAAAAAATTCAATTTTTTAATGTCTGGCACAGTCAGAAGGCAATCAGAAGGCCAGAACCAAAAAATTCAATTTTTTAATGTCTGGCACAATCATCAGGCAATCATGGGGCCAAAATACCAGGTGGTGCCGGCCATTAGAAGGCCAAAACCCCATTCTACTGTTCATTTCAAGTCATTTTGGTGATTATTTTTGAACTTGAGTCATTTTTGTAAATATCAAATTTTTTTGGGTCAGTTTGGTAAAATAGCCTGAACAAGCAAAATGAAAATAGAAAACAAATTATTTGAATTTTTGCTTTTAGTTTTCTTTTGGTATTGAGATTGAGACAAAATAAAGGTGAGGATCTGCGAGATCAGATAGCTAGTACTATTGTGGCAGAATGCATCTCGAACTTACGAAGGTTTTCTAAATTCTAGTATGGATTATCGTTAAAGGCTGGATTTTAGAACGACTAAATGTTTTTAATAACCGAGCCCGGTGTTCGGACGAAAATGGAGAAAGCATTGAACGAGGATGGAAACTACCCTTGTTCAAGGTATAAATTCTTCTATTGATTTTCATGTATGAGGGCATTAAAAAATCGTCTAAATTGATCCTTGCTGGAATTTGATTTGTTGTTTTTTTCATTTTCCATTGCATTTATTTTGATGCTTATTTTGACTTTATTTTTTGGTTATAATGTCTATATATTAGTTGTTATTGTATAAGGACTTTGACATGTACATAGGATCTATTTTGAATGTGATATTTTGTAAAATTTGAGTTGAACTTTAAGTTATCTTGATGTTAATAATCAATCTTTATTTCATTATTTGACTCGAATTTGTTTATGCAAGTACGTGTAACACCCTATACCTGATTCGATTGTCGGGTCCAAGTTACAGGATATCACATTTGCTGCTAGAGCAACTACAGTTAATTATACATAAATTGGATCTTTATACATTTAGATATGAGTATTATTCATGTTTAATTAGATATATAATCATTTTCGTATCATATTATCTCGGGGTCAAATAATGACTAAACTATAAAGTTTTTAAAACTTTTCGGGGTGATGTCGTGACTCCCATGGTTTGGTGTCGCAACATTGAAGATAGTAAGTAAGCTTCGTAGCTTGATGACCAAATTGAAAAGTTTTGATAACATTACAGAGTCGACATCGCGACCTCAAACAGGAGACGTGACAAGAATGACTAGTGTTGCAACATCCAAGGGGTGGAGCCGCGACTTCCTTAGCAGAATACTATATTTCCAACTTCCATTTGTTTTCAACTTAAGTCCTAAGACCACAATTGACCATCTAACACTTATAAGGCATGCTTAACATACAATTCCCAAACCATCAAAACTATTTCCATATATGAACCAACATCATTTTTATATATTCATAACTTAATACACAAAGTTGACCATTTTCAACTTATAACTAAATCTATCCTAGGTATATGCCATTTGAAAAAGAATGAAAAGTATTTTACAAACTTTGTTGAGTCAATGGTTGCGATTTAGGTGCTGAATTCCCCACTCGGGGATTCGAGAAATGCCTATACCTATGCATGAAATAAAAAAAATCGTACGCTGAGTTATAAAGCTCAGTGGTACTTTCATGATTCAAGATAATACAACATTAATACTAGCAAATCATTACAATGTAATCAAGCTCAATTATAAAACAATTCACATGCTATTATACCAAGTAATTCCATTATCGCACATTGTTGTATATATATATTTGGCAATTGCACATCAATACATCTATCATTAACAATATAATTCACCAATTCATACCTTTCATTAAGTATCAACCTAGGTACCATTTAAAACATTCAATACCATACAAGATTTTAACATTTATACCTTTCATATTAGGCTATTCAAATTCCATAATCAACCAATACCATTTAACCATTCCACTTATTTTCAGTTCAATTCATTTTCTAAATTTTAATAACTTATTCATATTTAAGCCTACCCCCAAGCCTTGTTTCCAACTATTTTGCATAATCTCTTTTGTTTGCTCTCTTTATTTGAATCACATATATGCACACATATAGTTCCATATCATCAAATCATTCCTTATATTATTATCAATTCACAAATTCATACCAATTTCACATAATTCATTTCATTACCATAATCTATTATCAATCCATTTCATTACATTTTCAAGTTTCTAATTCCAATTATAATGTTACACCTGATGGAACCCTAGTAAAATGAACTCAAAGACACGAGTAAACTATACCACACCAAGTTGCTTGTAAAAGCTTAAACTACACCACACTAGGGCACTAAAGTGCAAAGTTCATAGGCATCAAATGCATATTCATATGCAAATACATCTCTCTACCATTCCAGGGTCTCCGTAGAGATAATACTTAATGATCCGAAAAAAAAGTTGGATTTCGATATAACATGTAATGATCCCTTACAATCACTTATCTCGTACGAGCGTGTATATGACACTATTGGCATGCCAATTATATCCAAACATTTTACTAAGTTCACACGGGCAAAATTATACATATATGCATTATCATACATGTAGTGATTCCTATTCATATATTTATACCCTATAAACATTTACACTCACTTGTCATATACTATGTTCGGTCACATTTGCACATTCGTACCTTGTACACTATTTTATCGCATAACAATCATTTATCTCATTTCATTTCAATTTAATCAAATTCATATATATATATATATATATATATATATATATATATATATTTCACATTAAATTATAGAATCACATTTCAACCCATTATCAACACACAATTAACTCATTCCATGTAACATGTTTCATTTCGTTCAGATATTACAAACCTTGTTCCACAAAATTATACTTACTCTCCATTTTATTCAATTTAGTTCATTATCACGATATTCAATAACAATCATAGCAAATTAATTCATATGAAGATTATATGCTCACCTCGATGTTCAATCATGCAATTAACATGTATATGCAAACAATTAAATCTATCCTGAATCATAAAAGTACAAACCGTGATTTCGTGTCACTCGTTGACAACTTTTACTTTTCCTTTCTCTCTCGATGGCTCAACATCAATGTTAGCTACATACGATAGCAAAGTAAAATAAAAACATAAATTTCCACCGATTCACATTCAAACATCAAGTCAAGCATATTTTACATTTTATTCAATTTAGTCCCAAAACTCGAAATAAGAATAACTTTCAATATAAAGCTTCAAATTAAAATTCAATTTCATATTTTCTAATTAAGGACACTAAAATTTATATTCCTGGCATAATTTCATAACAATTTTTCATTTTATTCAATTTGGTCCTTAATGTAACAAAGCAATTAATCAAGCTTATTAAGCTTTTCAATTTAGTCCTTTTAAATCTAAGCTTAATTTCTATCAATTTCAAGCCTAATTCTTCAATTTCTCAACAATGGTAACTTATTAAAATTTCACCAATTGAAAAAATTGATACATGGGCTAGTTAAATCAAGCTCCCCTGATAAAAAAGAATCTTTAAAAATCAAAAGAAAATGGCTTAGGCTTAGGGACTTGAATTTTGGTCGATAGTTTAAGCTCTAATAATGTGGTGTTTGGTTATTCAAACTTGCACGGACGGTGGAAGAAGATTATGAATTCATCTTTCCTTCCACAATAAATTATTTATACTTTAGTTAATTTTTAATTTAATCTTAATTAATTTAAGTTAACCATGCTTTACTTAATTAATTACTATTTACTTAAGCTTAATGAATTCCATCATTTTCATCCACTAACACCTATTTAAAATTGGTTTACTAACTATTTTAGTCATTTGGATAATTGCTATCTAGGTCACCAAGTCTTTTCCTAATTAAAAGTCTATAGCGATTGAAATTTTAGAATTTAGTCCTTGAGTCTTAATTAATTACCTTTTCGTCTAAATTACTTAACTGAATTTCAATGTACTTTCATAGTAACTCTGTAAATATTTTTTATTTTATATTTAAAGAGTTGGTTTACTAAAAAGGGGTTTTGAAATCGTATTTTTTGACACCACTTAATTTTGGGTCGTTACATACAAGTTTAAATGAGTTTTGAAATTTACTTTTAATATTTTAGAAATTATTAGATATTGGTACAATATGGTGTTGTTTGAACATGTTTTGGAGTGTTTTACACTTATTTTTTAGCTTTAGGGACCTAAGGTTCTGTATTGTTTTGATGGTATTGATACCCAACCTGGCATAATGTAAAACTCAATAGTAAAAGGAATAAATTTTACATTTAGAGTCATTAAATAATAATGGAGACACATCCAAATCATAAAATAATTGTTCAAAGCCCATCGGCTTAAAACATATTCATTTGGGTTTTGAGAAAGGGGTTTTATCAAAATTTAAAACTTTAAACAATTTAAAAGAAATGATAAAAATAATACAAAAAATTTGAAGTATTTAAAATCAACTAAAAATCATTTAGAAAAATTTTTCTAGTGATCAGGGTTTTAGGTCAAATACGAGCCTTAAATGTAATACCCCTTACCCGATCCGACCGTAGGACCCAAGTTATAGGATATTACCACAGTCAACGAAATAATTACTTGAAAATCTAAATTCATAAATTTCAAATAAACATACAATTATTACATATATTATGTATCACAAGAAAACTTGAGTCTAAATCGAGCTTACGAAAGCTCTAACATTAACTCGGGAACGAACAGGGATGAAACTATAACATTTTTAAAATATAAAAGCACTCATGTAAAGCAAGGGTCACACGACCGTGTGTCTAGGCCATGTAACTCACTGAAACCGTGTGGATCAAAAAACCAAAATTTTATCAAAAGTCACAAAAGTGTGTGGCTGGGCCGTGTAACAAATTGAGTGTAATAACCCGTTTTCAGTGAAATCGAAACAGTGGTTTCAAGACCACAAATCTGAAGTCAGAATAAAATTTATTTTAATATTATTTTATGGTCTACAGTATGATAGAAATATCATATGAAAATTTTGTTAAGAAATTTTATCGTTTACATGTCTAATTTGGTGAAAAGGACCAAATTGCATAAAGTGCAAAAGTTGAATTCTAGTAGCTAAAGGTACCAAATAGCTATGGAATTTAAAATTGGAGGTCCTTATATGGAAAATAGACCATTTAGTGTAGTTAGTAGATAAGAATGATTATTCATCATTGGATTTTAGTAAATTAGTAAGGTTAATTTTGGAAAGCAAATGATAAAATGATGATAAATGAATTAAATAATTAAATTTTTATCATTTTCATCATTTTTCCTAAAATAAAAACATGGAAACCCTAGCCATGGAAGCTTGAAGATAGACAAACTTATTTTGCTTAATTAGGTGAGTATTCTTGTCCCGTTTTTAATGATTTTTATGTTTCTGAGATCGTAATAGCTTAATCTAGCTATCTCGGGGATTAATTTGTAAAACAATTAAAGTGTTAGGTTTTTCCATGGATGAGTATAGTTGAATTATGAAGTTTTATGGTAGAAAATGAAAGGCTGTTGATAGATAAACAACTTTTGTAAAACGAATTTTGATGAAATTATGATTCAGGGGCTAAATTGAAAAGATGAAAAATTTATGGAAAAATTATGAATTTTGTAAAATACATGGGTTGCTATGGATATGTATGAAAATCGGTTAGGCTTGAAATAATGATTAAATTGTATGAATTTCATTTTTTGAGCCTAGGGACAAAATCATAATTAATTAAAAGTATAGGGGTAAAATAGTAATTTTTCCAAAGATGTGTATTGGACTGAATTGATTATGAATTATATTAAATTGATTTAAATTCATTCGTATAGATCCAATAGACCTAATACAGAGTTAGATCGAGGAAAATAGAAAATATCATATTAGTAGCCTACGAATTTACGTACACTTGTCGAGGTAAGTTCGTGTAACTAAATTGTATATTTACATGTTTTAAATTGAATATTATTACGTGTGATTTGTATAAAATTCCATGTATAATATCGACTACATATCCGACAAGTACCGAGTCCCATTTGAAACTTAAAAATTCGAAGGATACAAATGACATGTCATTAGGGTTCCTGAATTGGTTGTGATCCTGCATGTGTTGCAGGCACACCACAGCTCTTATAAGCGTTATGATATTTGGCTCTCATAAGCTTCCCATTATTTAGCTCTTATGAGCTTCCCGATTAATGGCTCTCTTGAGCTTCTTGATATTTGGCTAACAAGAGCTTCCCATTATACAACTCACATTAGCTTCCCGTTATATGGCTCGGAAGAGCTTCCCTTTTACATGTTTATATAAACATACATGTACATGAATTGACAGATATTATGATATGAGATATTATGGTTCAACGGGTAAATTTCTGATATGAGAAATTATGAGTTCGAAACGAACTATTACCCGTATATGCATGAGATATTATGGTTGTTACTGGAATGTGGAACTTGCTTGATGAATTTGTTCATCCATGATTAAGGGATATTATATGTGATTACTTGACTAACATGATGAGGATATGTGTTTAGGCCTTTGGCAAAGTTGGTTTGGATGATTATTGTATGCTTACCCTATATGTGAAATAATGGTAAGTTAAATTCCATGTTATACGAACTTACTAAGCTTAAATGCTTACTCTATTTTATTTTCCCTATTTTATAGTAATTCAGGAGCTTGATTTGGTTGGAATCTAGTAAGAGTTACTTCACACAATCCATCGGCCCATTTCGGTATATATAGTAAATCAATTTTGGTTATAATGGCATGTATAGGTTAATTTGGCCAAATCTTGGCATGTAAATGTTTTGTTGTGATTAGCCATTTGAATGGCTTGCGTTTGATATATTTTGATATATATATATATATATATATATATGGCTTATCATGTTTGATGTGTGTTTGATATGTTTGAGTGATGGTGAACTTATAAGTATATTGATGATTGGTTTGACTTGGTATATTTGGCATAATTATGCATATATATGGTTGGACCAACAGGTGATTGTGGATGTTGATTGACCTATTATAAGATGTTATTTGAGGTGCCTAAAGGCATATTGGTTGTATGTTGCGATAACACATGTTTAGGACATGATTCTAACTTGATTTAAATGTCTTGTTATGGCTTGGTGATGTGCAAATTAATGTGTATAGGTTGATGTCAATTTGGGTGAGAAATATGGCTTGGAAAATTGCCTATTTTCGTCCACACGGTCAAAGACACAGGCGTGTGTCTCAGCTGTGTGTGACACACGGCCAAATGACACGGGCGTGTGTCCCTTGCATCTTTTAAATTGCAAAACAGAATGCTCACATGGCCTAGTACATGAGCGTGTGGCTTGGCTGTGTGACCCAAGTCAGAGAGCTCATAAGTTAGGAGACGGGCTGGGACAAAGCCGTGTGCCCTTATTTGTTAATGCCCATACGGCCTGAGACACAGGCGTTTCTCTTGACCATGTGAGGCACATGGTCTGGCCACACAGACGTGTGTCCCCTGTACCTTTGAAAAATTTTAATGTTTTCCGAAAAATTCTTTGAGTACCCGATTTAGTCTCGACTTGTTTCTAATGTGTATTTTGGGTCTCGAGGACTCACATAAAGGACATTATGCTTGATTTCGATTGATTTCCGATATGAATGTTGTCGAAACCTCCTTTGAAACAGTTTTTTTTAAAAAAAAAAATGAAGACGGGAGTCGCCACCAATCTTTTAAAGTGTGATTGGATCACTTTATAAAACGCTTTGGTCTACGAAATTATGAGAAAACAAGTTCGGGAGTCGATTCGCATGCGAGGAAGGATTAGCAACCTCATGCGCCCCAAAATTGGTACCAAATTGAATAATTTTGTCTTAACGTCAAAAATTTGAAAGAATTTAGAAATAAGATCTCTTTTAAACCGTAATAATTTGAATTAAAAAGATTCTTTTGTTTTGAAAGAATATAAACATCATATTCAAAGATGATTGAATACGATATTTTTAACTTCCGTAACCAAAATCATCTTGTAATTTTCAAAACTTATTTAGAAGGATATTTTAGATATTTAGACAAACGAGAAATCGCAACCCAGCATGTTAGGACACTATTTCCCGGATTCCTAACTATCAAAAACGTTGCCTTATTATTTTTAAAAAAAAAAAAATCTTTTGGATTGAATGAAATATAAAGGTTCTTTAAAATAATGATGCATTTAACATATTATGATATCGATACTAACAATATAAACTACATACCTTAATACTTCACACAAATATAATAAAGTAAATGATGAATGACGACATAAATTATGATATACATTATCATTTCATGCAATTATAATCATAGAGAACAACGAGAATAACAATATAGATTACAGAATACATACAAAATAATATTTCATACAAAATATAACATAGAAAGCAATGAATCTAGTTATTACATAACAATATCCTATGAAAATACTACTTAAAACAACATAAATAATCAATTCTTAATAGACATAAAAATAATAAATAGGTGATGAGATATTATTACTATTTTAAAATAATATTGAATAAATATAATGAGATACATAAAATAAATAAAATTATGAACGTACAAATCAAAAATGAAAATAAGAAAATGAATACAAAATTTTTTTAAAAATGAAGTATTTAATAAAATATTAAAATTAAGTATAAATGATGAAGGTAAGTTTCCTTAGAGATGATTAATATATATATAAAACACATTACATGATATAATAACTTAATATACTCTTAAAAATATATGTTATTTGTAATAAATTTTAAAATACTAAACATTAAAAATATAATAATAATATATGTATTATTCTATAAATATTTATAAATTTAATTTTTATATACAAATAAATAATAATAAAGAAATAATATATATATATATATAAAATAATATATAATATATGATATGTAATAAATATATAAATGAAATATAAATAATACAATAAATATAAATAAGGATAATTTGTATATACTATTATTTAGTAATAATTTTTAAAATATTTAATATTTTAGACAATTAATGAGTAATAAAATAATATATAATTTATATAAAAAAATTAAAGTAATGCAGGGAAATATGGTAAAATTTATAAAATATAATAAATTTGTAAACCAAAATACATATATAATGATATAAACTATATAATAAATGAAATATAAAATAATAAGAATGATATATTAAGTAAATTTACATACAAACATATAATAAAATAATTAATATATATAATATGAAAATATATAATAAAATATAAATGGAATAAATAACATATAATAAAAATATAACAGATAATAAAATTTATAAAAAAATGTATATAATATTATAAATAAAATAATGAAAAGAATATATATAGTATTTAAAATATATTGGATTTACAAAACTAAACTTAAATTTAATTTAATTTTAAAATTTTAGGGTTAATTATAAATAAATTTAAAATTTTGGGCCAAATTAAAAGACTCGCTAAACCAGAGGGACTCACTGGCCAATTTAGCCCTAATCCCAAAATGACACCGTTTCCATGAACTTAGTTTTAAAGCCACTATGAGGACCAAATTGAATCAAAATTAAAATATTAGGGTTAAATTAAAAATAAAATAAAATAAAATAAAATTGAAAATATAAAAAACACGGAAGGACCAATTGGGAAATTATCCCAATTTACAAAAACATGCGAATCCTCCCCGGGTAATCGGGTCGACGCGCGGATCCTCTTCCTAATACGGTGCCGTTTTAGTGCTTATTGAATTAAGCAATACGACACCGTTTTTGTAGGGTTATATAAGTCAAAACTTAAGCCCAAAATTCATTTTACACCGGTCTTTAAAAAAAAGTTTGAAACTCTCTGCAGAGGGGAAGAAAGGAGTCCCCAGCTTCGGCCTTCAGCCACCGAGCAGCCCATGCTTACGCGCCACACGTGCCTCCACACACGGTGGTCGGAGGGTTAAAAACCCTCGCCCTTTCAAGCGAAATACAGGTAATCTCTTTTCCTTCCTAAGATCGACAATTTTTTAAAAAACGAATCGTATATTCGTTGATAAATAAAATGACAGAATATAAAGCTTAAATCACCTTTTAAAGAAACTGCTTAAACTTTCTTTCTTCTGTATATATGTGCGTATATTTTTTTTGTATTTATAAAAATCCAGGTCCCTTTTAAATCGTATTTTACATCCATTTATACTGTTTACAAGTGAGTCTAAAAAAATTAAACCCCAATTCTGATTCTGATTTATTGGCTGATTGCTTGCTTCTTTCCTTTTCTTGCAGGTTAACGACGCAATCTTCGGCGGTGGGGCATGATCCATGTGCCAATTGCGGCGCGACATGGGGACTAGAACCATGGCACTGATGGTGGTCACTTGGAACGACGCAAAAAATGTGACGATTGGCGAGCCTGTGACGCAAGATCTTCTGACGTTTGGTATGGCTTGGGAGCTGCGGCGCAAACCCTAGCTAGGGTTTCCTGAAACTGAAGATAGGTTGGGCCGGGCCAATTAAATCTTGGGTTACCAGGCTAGTTTAGTGTGTCAGGGGTAGGACCAATTGGGTTGTAACCGGGTTGTTTGGGTTTGGGTTTAGATCAGTTAGGCTACAAGTGTAACCGGGTTTTGGGTAGTTTTAGGATTGGGTTGGTTATTGGGTTAGACATCCAATTTTGGGCCTACGGGTTAGTGGGCTATGTATTGTAAATGGACTGTTTAAAATAAATAAAAATTTATTTATTTTATTATTTATTATTATTTTTTTATTTTTGGTCTTTAAGGCCCGGGCAAAATATAGTTCATACAAATGCTATATGATATGAAATATTTGTTTATTTGTTCTGTAAATTTTGGTAATGCTCTGTAACCCTGTTCCGGCCATGTATACGGGTTAGGGGTGTTACATTGAGGTTGTGTGAAATCTAAACCACCAAAACTATAGTACTCACACGGGCTTATGGCTAGACCGTGTGACAATCAGGAATAGTTTGGTACAAATGCATCCTAATTACCTATGAGCACACAACCATGTCACCCATCTATTGTGACTCACAGTAGCGTGTCATCCTGTGTGGTGGAAAATAGCCCATTTGATGCTTGTTGCAAATCCAACTTTTAAAAGTGACCAAAAGTGCATTTTGGCCATTCTGCACATGTTCAAAACATACCAAATTCCATGACAAAAACACATCTTATAATCATCTAATCATTTCACAATCACTATGTTGCAATTGGCACTAAATCACAACAATGAGCATGAATCAATAAAACTCACTCCATAACTCTCGTTCATTTCATATCACAAGATAGTTCATGTGGACAAAACCTATTATGATTAACCATCCATATTTGCACAACAAAATACCAAGAATATGAACATGACAATTCATCACATTTTCATAACCAAATAAACATATCATTTCAAACACATTAACTCCATCTTTTCAACTCAAAATTGAACATTCATATGCCTCATCAAGCTTAACTAATATGCTACCAAAATATCCCATTCATAAGCTATAAACATAGCTCATCACAAATTCATCAAGCACACTTATGAACATAGCATATAAATATTCAAAATCAAGCACCTTGTAAAGCTTGAATTTTTGTACATTCAAGTAAACCTATATACAACACAACTCCTATATACATGCCACATAACCGAGTCCAGAATAATTAAAAGATCACTAAATCAAAAGTTGGATTGTGAACTCTAAGTTGATCCGATCTTTACATTCCGCAAAAGACCACTACAAGACAGGAAAAACATAACAGATTAAGCATTATGAATGCTTAGTAAGTTTATAAGAAACTGAATTAACTTACCTTGTCATTATAACAATTTAAGCACTTGAAACTCAAAGACACAACATGAAAAATAGTTGACATCCTTACAAACATTCGTATACAACTCCACAAGAAAACCACTAAGTTAGTATTTCACACAACAAGATCATAGCATTTAAATACATATACATGTATAACCAAAATATTTTATGTCATACCATTCAACCTTGTTCGGTGTGTAAATATAAAAATGGAATCCATATACAAGTCATGCTCAATATAAAAATGGAATCCATATCCATGTTCAATACTTCCAATCATTTCATTTCTATTTAATTAACATTTTCATTCGAAGAACTATAGTAATTTAACTTTAGATACATAGAATTAATTTGCATCCACGAGCTATAGAATTGATTTCTTTAAACAAGCTATATTCGATGCTGCCCACTCAAGCTGTCGAGAATCTACAATGGCCTAAACCATCAATAAAGTATAATTCGATGCTACTCACTCAAGCTGTCGAGAATCCACAACTTATTTTGGATCTTAGCCATTATTGAAGTATAATTCAAATTATTCACACAAGCTGTAATATTGGGGTTGCTCACACCAACTATATATCAAGGTTTCATATATAGACTTTTGATTATTGTTTTATGATTCACTACGCGTACCTATCGAATGGTAGTATAGCTATTGTGAGTCTAGAATATCGTATCCACAAAGACTAAAAGTAGTAGTATTAACTATTTTTCTATTATTTATCCTAAAATAAAAGGGATTTGTTTTAATCTAAATTTAACTAAACTAATAACTAATAAACGTGGCAGAGAGTGAAGAAAATAATCGAATAAACCAATTATAAAGACAATACCCAAGGAAGAATTCACCTAGACTTCACTTATTATTCTGACTCTGAATCAAACGATTTATTCACTTGTTTTGATCTGCAGAAATCCCTAAATTATGTTAATATCTCTTTCGAGACTAAAAAAAACTGACTCTAGGTTGATTAATTAAAATCTCTTTCTAATTAAAACCTCTATCGTCACATTAACTCAATCTATGGAATTCCCTATTAGATTTGACTCTAATCCGGCAGATTTATGTCGTCATATTTTTAGGATTGCATGCAATTCCGCTTAATTATGCAGATCTACTCTTAAACAGGGACTTTTGCTTCACTGAATAAGCACATCAAACTTGGATTAATATCCTGAAAATATTAAAACAAGGATTAAGAACACATAATTTAGAACAAGAACAAGTATTTATCGTGTAATTCAGATAATTAAATAATAAGATCCATCGTAGGTTTCATCCTCCCTAGGTATTTAGAAAGTTTAGTTCATAATGTAAAAGGAAAACATGTCAAATTTAGAAAAACAACAAGACATAAAAAACCCAAATAAACCTCGAGAGAAATTTGAATGGAGATCTTCAATCTTGAGGTGGATCTACTTCTGAGATGATTCCAACGGCTTCCTTCAAGTAATTTCTGCTTTCTACTCTGCGTGTCCCCTTAGGTTCTCTTCTAGTATGTATTTATAGACTTTAGATTCTCATAAACCCTAAAAATTAGCTTTTTTTGCGTGTTTGGGAAACAGGGAGCGATATTGACACGGGCTGCTGATTGTGATTTTTCGTTATAAGTTTTATAAATTTATAATGAATCGTTCTTGAAACTAACTATTATCACGACGTAGGCAAGTGTACCTATCGAACAGTAGTATAGCTTTAGCAAGACTGAATTGCCGAACCCAAAGGACTAGGGGTACTAATAATGACTGTCTTTTTATTATCTAGCAAAGAAAAGAGGTTTGTTTTAACTAACTAATTAAACTAAGAACTTGCAGAAAATAGAATTGGGAAATTACTTTTGGGGAAAATGATTGATTGAGATAATACCTAAAGAAAAATCCACCTAGACTTGTACTTGTTATTCTAGCTCCAAACCGGACCCGATTTATTCATTTAACTTGTTCTGTAGAAATCCCTAAGTTATGTTATTATCCCTATTCAAGACTAATAACGTCTAATCCCTAAGTTGAATAACCGAGACTTTTATCTAATTAACACCCTAGGGTTACATTAACTCGATCTATGGATCCTCTTATTAGGTTTCACCCTAATCTCCGCTTAATTATGACAAAGTTACTCTTAGTCAGGGTCTATTCCTCCTCCAACTAAGAGTAGTAACTTGAAGTGATATTCTAAAATACCAAAACAAGAATTAAGAACACATAATTAAGAACAAGTCAAATATTTATCATACGATTCAGAAATAATAACAAGATTTCGTCATAGGTTTCATCCCACTTAGTTATTTAGGGGTTTAGCTCATAACTAAACTAGAAAACATCTCAGAATAATAATAAATACAAAACATAAAGAAAACCCAAAACTCCTGAGGGGGAAATTGAGGAGAGATCTTCAGTCTTGATAGTGGATTCGACTTCTGAGATGGATCAATCAGCTTCCTTGGAGTACTTCCTTACTCCCTCTTCTCCGTCTCCCCTTTCTTCCTCTTCTGGGGTGTATTTATAGGCTTTGGAATGCCTTAGAACCCTCAAAAATGGCATTTTCTGAATTAGACTCAACTTTGGTTCGACAGGGACACGCCTGTGTGACACGCCCGTGTGCGATAACTTTAGGCCGTGTTCGAGCCTGTTAGATTGGTACGGGCGTGTGTTCTATCCGTGTGAGTCGTGCTTCAATTCTGCAAAATTGACACGGCCGTGTGAGCTGCCCGTGTGAAGAGGTCCAGGCCGTGTTGATTCCATACCTTGGCCCATTTTCTCTGTTTTTGGCCCGTTTCTTGTTCCTTTCGCTCTCCTATGCTTACCTAAGGATAAAACATAAAATTAAAGCATTAGGAGCATCGAATTCACTAATTCTAAGGAAAAAATCATTCATAAAATGTGTTAAGCACGGGGTATAAATATGTATAAATTATGTTTTATAAAATACCCCCACGCTTAAGCGTTTGCTTGTCCTCAAGCAAAATCCTCAAATCATAATTAAAAATTCCTTTTTCTCAACTTATAATTCCTATCAATAATATCTCAAACCATCTCATAAGTAATCATACATTGAGAATTCAGCTAAAAGAACATTAAGGCTTCAAACATTCCAAATTGAGTATTTAATCATGAAAAACTTAGGCATCTCCCTTCATCCAATTACTTATCATTGATTCAGAATCTCACAGAGTTTACCATCCTCACTAAAGATTCACTCAAATCACTCGAAGTGTTTAAGGATAATGAAATTAGCACTCATTAGTCAATATGAGAAGTTATTACCATAGGCTTGCATGAAAATCAAATCTCCACCACTATAAATCGAGGTGATACATCAATCAAAAGGTCTTTAAAGGGTTGTAACGAGGCTTGGTTAGGGGGTGTGGTCACAAGCTGAAAGAAAAGGTTAGAATCGAGATTGACTTGAAAAATTACTTAACTAGAAAAATATTTAATCTTTACTTGCGTACAACAAAGCTTCTTCTCTGACTAATAGAATTTGAATACTGAAGTTTACAAACAAAAGATTACTACTAATATGTATACATTTTTTTTAAGAACAAGTCAAATAACATAGACTAACTATTAAGAACAACACATAGCTAAGCAATTTATTCAACTCAAATCTCGAAAAAAATAGGAATCAAGTTAATTTAGGGGATTTCAACAATAATGGGTTAAGGGTTAATATTGAGGGTCATACAAGGAATGGCTTGTTAGGTTCAAAGGGGTTTACTAAGGGTTAATCATGGAGGTAGGTTTTTCATGGCATGAGTGGGTTAATCCTAAGTGCCTCTATCATCTTGATATATCAAATCAACTGGTGTGGTCTTGACATGCATAATCAGGAAAGTTCTAGAATAATAATTCAATATTGACACACTTAAAGCAATAATGAAAGTGAGCATGAAAGAATTAATAGATGCTCAAAAGGCTCAAAAATCTCACAAAAATTATGGCTTTTTAATGTTTAAACCTGTGGGATTCAATTCAAGATAATACCTAGACTTGGGGAAACAACCTAAAATTTTAAATTCTTAAAAATTAACTTATCATGCTTGATTCTCTAGCGTCTTAAAGTTTAACAATCAATGCATAATTTTCTATGTTTTAATTTAAGATATATCAATCAAAATTATCAGTCAATCAAAATTCATCTTAAACATGATATGAGAGATTTACAAGAGAACAAAACAATATTCAGGGATTTTTCGGATAATGGAATGATTACCCCCCCACACTTAAGATGTACATTACCCTCAATGTATGAATATATCTAAATGGAAAAATATAAAATCATAAGATAGGGAGAGAATTGAAACTTCCTGAGTGTTGGAATGAATGAATTCCCTAGTTTGGCGAAACTGAGAATTGACAATAGAACTGGAGGTAAGGCTTGATTCGGAGGACGAAATAACCTGATAACAATCATAAAGGTAAGCCGCGTGAATCAATTAAAAAGGAACTAAGAATAACAATAAAAATAAGGGAAATAGTCTAATTTTGTAGGTGGCACGGTCGCCTCACACGCCCGTGTGGGTCGTGTCCAGCCCGTGTTTATCGCGAGTTGAAAGTTCATCGCACGGCCTTAAGACACGCCTGTGTGTCTTGGCCGTGTGTAACGCACGACCGTGTGTGATGTGGCTCACTTCACCCACACCCGTGTTGTTTTGGTAGTGTTGACCACGGGTGATAGGCACGGGCATGTCGCACACCCGTGGTTTGGAAAAAATTGTACTATGTTTTCACACGGTCGTATCGCACGGCCGTGTCTATTCTCGTGTCAAGAGCACAGCCTAAAGTGTGAGTTTTGTGGACCTGTGTTCAAAGATTCAGTTAGTGGTCTAAATATGAAAAAAAATAAAATTTAAATACAATTTAAATAAGTAAAAACTGTTAGTATTCTGGTTGCCTACCGAGAAGCGCTTGTTTATAGTCTCAGCTCGACTTTCCCTTTCTGATGTATTCAGGGAGGTTCGTGGAGTCGTAGCTCCTCTCTATCATCCTTAAAATTCTCGCCGTTATAAAGTTTGAGACGATGACCATTTACCTTGAAAGTTCCTTGTGATGGGTGACTTACCTCTACTGTGCCATATGGAAAAACAGATTGAACTACTAAAGGTCCTGACCATCGTGATTTAAGTTTTCCAGGAAACAATTTGAGTTTTGAATTATAGAGCAAGACAAAATCTCTGAATTCAAATTGCTTCTGCTACTTCAAGCGAGCGTCATAGCGTCATTTTGTTACTTCCTTGTATAGTCGTGAATTTTCGTATGCATTGGCTCGCCACTCATCCAACTCGTTCAGCTGTATCAACCTGTTTTGTCCTGCAAGTTTAGGGTCAAGGTTTAGAAATTTAATTGCCTAAAAAGCTTTATGCTCTAGTTCGAATGGTAGATGACAACTTTTCCTATAAACGAGTCTGTAAGGTGATGTTCCTATGGGAGTCTTAAAAGCAGTTCTATACGCCCATAAAGCATCATCTACTTTCATTGCCCAGTCTTTCCTGTTTGATTCTACTATTTTTTTGAGAATTTGTTTGATTTCTCTGTTTGCCACTTCGACTTGTCCATTGGTTTGAGGATGGTATAGGGTGGCTATTCTGTGATAAACTCCATATTTCTTAAGAGTTTTCTCAAATTAGGTGTTACAGAAATGAGTACCTCTATCACTAATAATTTCTCTAGGTGTTCCGAATCTTGAGAAGAGTTTCTTAAGGAAACATCCTACCACTCTAGCATCATTAGAAGGTAAAGCTTGGGCTTCTACCCATTTGTACGTATAATCAACCGTTACTAAGATGTAGGTATTCCCAAACGAACTAGGGCATGGACCCATGAAGTCGATACCCCAAACGTCAAATATTTCACATAGAAGCATATAGTTTTGAGGCATTTCATCACGTTTGGAGAGGTTACCTGTCCGTTGGCATTTGTCGCAAGAAGTCACATACCTGTTAGCGTCTTTGAATAACAAGGGCCAATAAAAACCTGATTCAAGTATTTTATGCGCGGTCTTATTTCCACTATAGTGTCCTCCAGTTGGTCCTGAGTGGCAATGTTCTAGTATCTTTGATGTTTCTGACCTTGTAACACATCTTCGAATGACTTGATCTGCACATATGCAAAAAAGAAAAGGGTTATCCCAAAAGTAGTGTTTCACATCACTAAAGAATCTCTTCTTTTGCTAGTGTGTCAACCTTTTTGGGATAATGTTAGCGGCCAAAAAATTCGCGATGTCTGCAAACCAAGGTACATCAGAATCAGAAATTGTGAAGAACTGTTCGTCAGGAAATGAATCATTAATTTCAGCTTCATCTAGTTTTCTGATATTTGAGTTTTCAAGCCTGGAATGATGATTCGCCGCAAGATTTTCAGCTCCTTTCTTATCCTGAATTTCTAAGTTGAATTCCTGTAATAACAAAATCCATCGAATAAGTCGAGGTTTTGCATCAGTTTTAGTTAGGAGGTATCGAAGGGCAGAATGATCAGTGTAGAAAACAACTTTAGACAATATGAGATATGATTGAAATTTATCAAATACAAAAACCACAGTTAGTAATTCTTTTTCAGTGGTAGTGTATTTTTCTTGTGCGGCTATCAACGTCTTGCTAGCATAATAGATAGGTTGGAAGTGCTTGTCTCTTCGCTGTCCCAAAACTGCACCTACTGCATAGTCACTCCCATCACACATTAATTCAAAAGGTAAGTTCCAGTCAGGTGCAATTATAATTGGAGCATCAATTAATTTATCTTTTAAGGTGTTAAATGCTTCCAAGCATTCCTGATCAAAATTAAAAGGCATATCTTTTTCTAGTAATTTAGTCAAAGGCTTAGCTATTTTAGAAAAATCTTTAATAAATCTTCTATAAAAACCGGAATGTCCTAAAAAGCTTCAATAGCCTTGACCGAACTAGGAAGGGGTAATTTTTCGATTTGTTTCAATTTTAGATTTATCCACTTCAATCCCTTTACTAGAAATTTTATGCCCTAATACTATACCCTCTTGAACCATGAAGTGACACTTTTCCCAATTAAGCACAAGGTTCGTTTCCTCACATCTTATTAAAACTCTTTTAAATTTTTAAGGCAAAGATGGAAAGAGTTATCGAATACCGAGAAATCATCCATAAATAACTCCATGATGTCTTTCACGAGTCTGTTAAAGATGGCCATCATGTAGCGCTGAAAAGTGGCAGGGGCGTTACATAATCCAAAAAGAATTCTACGATAAGCGAACGTATCGTATGGGCATATGAATGTTGTCTTTTCTTGATCTTCAGAAGCTATTAGGATTTGGAAGTAGCCAGAGAGTCCGTCTAAAAAATAGTAGTACATGTGTCCGGATAATCTTTCCAACATTTGGTCAATGAATGGCAATGGAAAGTGATCTTTCCTTGTGGCATCATTCAGCTTCCTGTAATCAATACAAACTCTCCAACCTATGACTATCCTTGTTGGGATTAATTCATTCTTCTCGTTAGCCACAATCGTCATGCCTCCTTTCTTAGGAACAACCTGCACTGGACTTTCCCAAGAACTGTCAAAAATAGGATAAATAATTCCAGCATCTAGAAGTTTAATTACTTCAGCTTTAACAACTTCTTTCATATTGGGGTTCAGTTATCCTTGAGCTTGCACACAAGGCTTATATTCATCTTCTATTAAAATTTTATTGGTGCAAAAAGAGGGGTTGAACCCTTTGATGTCAAAAATTTTCAAAGCTATGGCGTTTTTATGTTCTTTTAGTACTTGGATTAATTCCTCCTTTTCCTTGGGTTGCAGGTTAGAAGCAATAATCACTAGTAATGTAGAATTATTTCCAAGATATGCATATTCCAAATGGTTTAAGTTCCAGTTTAGGAGGTTCTTCAATAGAGGGTTTTTGTTTAAGTTCATCGTTCATCTTAATACCCTCGCCCTCTGCTTGTCTTAAGGAATGTTCATTAGGGTCACCATCTGCCTCCATTCCTTGACCTAGACACAGTTCCATCGTGTCCTTTCGTATAATTTCCTGAAAAGAGTCTTGAGTAGCATGATCAGTAGAGTCAATAAAATAATATGAATCATCCTGTTACCTAGAAAATCTCATAGCATAATAAATTTTAAAGATAATCTCCTCGTCACCTACTCTAAGTACCAATTTACCATCATCCACATCAATTACAGCCCTAGCAGTGGCTAAAAATGGACGCCCTAAAATTAAAGGTACTTTCACGTCTTCATCTCTATCGAGCACAACGAAATCAACAGGGAATATGAATTTGTCTACTTTCACAAGTACATCTTCTATAATACCCCTAGGATATTTAACAAACCTATCAGCTAGTTGAATACTCATCCTAGTAGGTTTGGGTTCCCCAAGATCAAGTTGTTTGAGCATTTTATATGGCATCAAATTAATGCTAGCGTCTAAATCGGCTAGTCCTTTCTCCACATTCAAACTACCAATTAAGCAAGGGATAGTAAAACTTCCTGGATCTTTCAGTTTGGTTGGCAGTTTATTTTGCAGTATAGCTGAGCACTCCTCGTTGAGTTCCACTGTAGATATGTCTTCAAACTTCCTTTTATTTGTTAGGAGCTCCTTCAAAAATTTTGCGTATGTAGGCATTTGCGAGATAGCTTCAACAAAAGGTAAATTGATATGTAATTGTTTAAAAAGTTCAAGGAACTTACCGAATTGTGCATCCATACGGTCTTTTTTAAATTTTGCTGGGTATGGAACTGGTGGTTTATACTCCTTCGGCACGGTTCGTCATTATTTTTGGGTTTTTCCTCCTCCCTTTCGCTTGTCACGGCTCCTTATGTTAGCTTCTTTTCAGATTCAGCTAATACTTTCCCACTCCTTAGTGTAACTGCTTTCACATGAACTTTTGGTTTGCTGTTACTATGTAAACTACCTTGTGGTCGTTCGGAGATTAGTTCGGATAGCTGGCCTATCGGGGTCTCAAGCCCCTAGATCGACGCTTGTTGATTTTTAAGTGCTGTCTCGGTATTTTGGAAACGAGTTTCTGACACAGAGATGAATTTGGATAGCATCTCCTCCAGGTTCGGTTTCTTTTCCTGTTGACAAGGTGGCTGTTGAAAACCCGGAGGATTTTATGGCCTTTGATTCCCTTAACCACCCCAGGAGAAATTTGGGTGGTTCTTCCAACCTGCATTATAAGTATTACTGTATGGGTTATTTTGAGATCTAAAGTTATTGTTACCAATATAGTGAACTTGTTCTTCTTCGGTTGCAGGATTGAATGGTTTATATTCTGTATGCACACCTCCTCCACTTGAATCACAGCTCATCACTGGATGTACCTGCGTAGAACCAAGTAAACCATCAATTTTTTTATTTAGAAGTTCTACCTGACTTGACAACTTAGTAACCGAATCGACGTTGTAAATCCCTGCTGTTTTGGTTGGCTTGGTCCTCATGACTTGCCACTGATAGTTATTCAGTGACATCTCCTCAATAAATTCATAAGCCTCTTCAGGTGTTTTGTTATTGATGGTTCCATCCGCGGTTGCGTCAATCATCTATCTTGTCGAGGGATTCACACCATTGTAGAACATTTGAACTTGCAGCAATAGAGGTAACCCGTGGTGAGGGCACCTTCGCAGTAGGTCCTTGTATCTCTCCCATGCATCGTAAAGTGTTTCTAAGTCCATCTGCACAAAAGAAGAGATGTCATTACGTAACTTAGCCGTTTTAGCCGGCGGAAAATACTTCAATAAAAAATTTTCGGTCATTTGTTCGCAAGTGGTAATGGACCCTCATGGTAACGAGTTCAACCAGTGTTTAGCTTTGTTCTTTAGTGAAAAAGGGAATAACCGAAGGCAAATGGCATCATCAAAAATGCTATTAATTTTGAAAGTGTTGCACAGTTCTAGGAAATTTGCCAAGTGAGTGTTGGGGTTCTCATCCTGCAAACCATCGAACTGAACAAACTGCTGTATCATTTGAATCGTGTTAGGTTTCAGTTCAAAATTATTTGCAGCAATAGAAGGCCTAACTATACTTGACTCAGTTCCTGTAAAATTAGGTTTAGCATAATCATACATAGTACGAGGAGCAGGATTCTGATTTGCTAATTCAGCGGGTATGGCTGGAGGTAGCTGATTGTCTTGATTTTTAGCCATATCCTCGATTGTAGTTGAGATATCATCCTCTTGCTCTTCCTCTATGTATCCTAAGCTGCGCCTGATTTCTCGTCGGTTTCTACGAGTTGTACTGTCAATTTCTTCGTCAAAAAGCAGTGGTCCTGTCGGGTTTCTTCTAGTCATAAACTATAAAAACCTATCAGGAGAAAAAAAATAGTAAATTAGTAAATTAGCACAAAATAAAAGTTAAATTGCAAGAAAAATAGATGTCTTAAGTAATAAAAATTGAGAGTTTCTAATATCTTAGTCCCCTGCAACGGCGCCAAAAACTTAATCGTGATTTTCTGTGATAAGTTTTATAAATTTGTAATGAATCGTTCTTGAAACTAACTATTATCACAACGTAGGCAAGTGTACCTATAGAACAGTAGTATAACTTTAGCAAGACCGGATTATCGAACCCAAAGGACTAGGAGTACTAGTAATAACTGTCTTTTTATTATCTAGCCAAAGAAAAGAGGTTTGTTTTAACTAATTAATTAAACTAAGAACTTGCAAAAAATAGAATTGGGAAATTACTTTTGAGGAAAACGATTGATTGAGACAATACCTAAGGAAAAATCCACCTAGACTTGTACTTGTTATTCTGGCTCCGAACCAGACGATTTATTCATTTAACTTGTTCCATAGAAATCCCTAAGTTATGTTATTATCCCCATTCAAGACTAATAACGTCTAATCCCTAGGTTGAATAACCGAGACTTTTCGCTAATTAACATCCTAGGGTTACATTAACTAGATCTATGGATTCCCTTATTAGGTTCCCCCTAATCCGGCAAAATCTTGTCACCCTATCTCTAGGTGCGCAATCAACTCCACTTAATTATGAAAAAGTTACTCTTAGTCAGGGTCTATTCCTCCTCCAACTAAGAGTAGTAACTTGAAGTGATATTCTGAAATACCAAAACAAGAATTAAGAACACATTATTAAGAACAACTCAAATATTTATCATACGATTCAGAAATAATAACAAGATTTCGTCATAGGTTTCATCCCCCTTAGGTATTTAGGGGTTTAGTTCATAACTAAACTAGAAAACATCTCAGAATAATAATAAATACAAAACATAAAGAAAACCCAAAACTCCTGAAGGGGAAATTGAGGAGAGATCTTCAGTCTTGATAGTGGATCCGGCTTCTGAGATGGATCAATCGGCTTCTTTGGAGTAATTCCTTACTCCTTCTTCTCCGTCTCCCCTTTCTTCCTTTTCTGGGGTGTATTTATAGGCTTTGGAATGCCTTAGAACCCTCAAGAGTGGCCTTTTCTGAATTAGACTCAACTCTGGTTCGACAGGGACATGCCCATGTGACACGCCCGTGTGCGATAACTTTAGGCCGTGTTCAAGCCTATTAGATTGGCACTAGCGTGTGTTCTATCCGTGTGAGTCGTGATTCAATTCTGCCAAATTGACACGACCGTGTGAGCTGTCTGTGTGAAGAGGTCCAGGCTGATTCTATACCTTGGTCCATTTTCTCCGTTTTTGGCCCGTTTCTTGTTCCTTTCGCTCTCTTATGCTTACCTAAGGATAAAACATGAAATTAAGACATTAGGAGCATCAAATTCACTAATTCTAAGTAAAAAAAAAATCATTCACAAAATGCCTTAAGCACGAGGTATAAATATGTATAAATTATGGTTTATCAGCTGCCACATGGGCGTGTAGCCAGCCGTATGCTCAACCCATGTGGAATTAGTCTTAGCTGTGTGGATCTTTAAATCAGCTCGTTTCGTTAGTTTTTGGCCCGTTTTCTGCTCCGTTTGTTCCCCTATGCTCTCCTGAGTATAAAACATGAAATTAAAGGTTTATAAGCATCTAATTCACTAAATTATATGATAAATCATCCAAAAATATGCTAATTATGAGATTAAAATGTGTTACTTTTATGGTTTATCAAATATCCCCATACTTAAGCATTTGCTTGTCCTCAAGCAAAAGCCTCAACTCACAATTAAAATTAACTTTCTCAATTCATAATTCTCTCAATAATGTTTTATCATAAGTCACAAATAATCACATATTGATAATTCAACTGAAAGAGTACTATTTGTAGAAGCGATCCAAGTATATCATTTTTTAAACCATGAAAACATAGGTATTTCCCCTTATCTAAATAATTACCTTTAATTCAAAAATCAACAATAATTGACATCTGCACTAAAGATTCACTCAAATCACTCAAAGTGTTTAAGGTTAAAAAATTTAGCACTCAAAAGTCAAACATGAAAAATTATTACCATAAGCTTGCATGAAAATCAAATCTCCACCACTATAAATGAGATGATACACAAATTAAAAGGTCTTTAAAGGATTGTAACGGGGCTTGGGTTAAAGGTGTGGATAAAGGTTGAAAAAGAAGGTTGGAATTGAGATCGAATTGATAAATTATCTAACTAGAAAAATAAACTAAAACTGAATAATTACATCAATCGAAATTATTAAAGAATAACACGAGCTTTTCTCAGAATATGAAAAACTTCTTAAGCTCAAAATAAAGGAATAATAATAATCAACATATATGTATATTTTTTCACTTTTTTTTTTGAATGAATGAATGAATGAATAATCAAGAGAAAATTATACAACTAAAATAAAAGAACATAGTTAAGCAATTAACCAAATCAAATCTCGACAAAAAGGGAGTCAATAGAATAGGAAAACTTCTCAGTGAATCAAAAAGTATGATGTATGGATTAATATTAAGGGTAAATTAAGAGACGGTTTGTTAAGCTCAAAGGGGTTCACTAAGGGTTAATTGTGAAGGTAGGCTTTTATGGGATATGTGGGTTAAAACCTAGGTGTCTTTATCATCTCAGTATATCAAATCAAAGTGTGGTCTCGACATGTATAATCGAAGCAAGTTCTAGAATAACAATTCAATATTGACACACTCATAACCAATAATAAAGTGAGCAATAAAAATGTATGCTCTAAAGGCTCAAAATCTCACAAAAATTATGGCTTTTGATGTCAATCTTCCAAATTTCAAATTTCAAGGTAATACTTCAATTTAGGGAAACAACTTAAAATTTTTAATTATGAAAATAGACTTATCATGCTTGATTCTCTAGTGTCTTAAATTTTAAATAATCAATGCACAATTACCTATGAATTTAATCTAAAACACATCAAAGAAAATCACAGATCAATAAGAGTTCATTCTAAAAGTAATATGAGAAAATTACTTAAACGCAAGGCATAATTCAGGGATTTTCGTATAATCATATAAATAACCTTCCCACACTCAATATGTACATTTTCCTCAATGTGAAGTTAGATTTATTGGATGCGTACAGTTATTGTTAGTATGGTTCCACAGTCACTTTTAGAAAGTTGAATTATTCTCCCTTAGAGGAAGCAGCAGCTACGCCGAGGAAGGGTGACATTACAGAGGAAAGGTGGATGGAAATACTTCAGAATCTCCGAGAAGAAGATGTTATGTGGAAAGCCTATTGGTTGGTTCCTAATGAAGTCCTTGATCATTGCGGAAGCTTTGATTGGGTACCTCTTCCTAGAATTTGGGGAGTTGTTGGTTATGCACCATTACTTGTCCTAAGACAATACAAAGCGGGGCAGTTTATACCGGCAACACAAGGGCTAGCTCAAAGTGATTTCTCATATAAGAGGGATCATTATAAGAAGAAGATGCGAGAGATTTCTGAGGCTTGGAAGAAGATTTGCTGTGTGAAGATTCTGACTGAAGGTCCGACGACAACCCTTGGATACAAAGGGTGGTTTAGCAAGAGGATCAATGATAATATCCCTAGGCTGAGTTTAGGGGCTACTCGATCAATAGAGGAGAATTTACAAGTGGTTCCATCAGAGTTAGAAGTTATAAAGAAAGAGTTTGGAGCTCAGGAAAAGGATAGAGAAACTGGAAGAAGAGAAGATATATCTAAGCTTAGATGTCGACGTTCAGAAAATTGAGGTCGAAAAGTGAGGAAAGAAAAGAGGAAGATTAAGGAAGATAGAGATGACTTGAAGAGGCAATATAAGAGGATACAGATATCAATGAAGAGAGTTGGATTGGGGAAGTCTTCAGAGCTATGGCAACAAGAGGTTCAAGAAGAAAGAGCCAAAGCCGAGTATTGGGAGAAGAAGTTCCAAGAGATGCAGGCGCAGAATCAGGCTCTAGAGAAGAAGAATCAATGATTAAAAGATAAGGTGACTGAGCTCAGACAATCTCTTCATCATCACCGGAGTCGTAACTCTGCGGTCGAGTTAAAGGCAAGTCTGAACAAGGTTGAGGAAATGAAGCACAAGATTGGAAGATTGGAAGCGGCATTGTAGAACTGTGAACTTCAGATTGAGCAGCTTGAAGTAAGAGAAGGACATTGGAAGGGAGAGCTCCACCATTTTTAGGATCAAGTCAGAGATAGGGACTACCTCATGGGAGAAGCCATAGTCCAGATTTGAGAACTTGCTGATCATTTACAAGACCTGGCAGCGCAAGCTAATGTATTGAGTGCAAAGTATGAGCTAGTGTCAGATAGAGGTCAAGAGTAAACTGAATCAAAATGTATTTGTAATCTACTTTGTGTAAAGATTTTTGTTTCTTAAATAACGTTTTCTAAAAGAAACTGAATCAAAATCGATATCTTTTTGCATTCATGCACTTACATCTCATCGCATCATATGCATTCTAATTTATACAAAGACCCTAATTAAGTTAAAATTAACAGAGAGAGAGAGAGAGAAAGAGAGAAAAAGAGAGTGAGAGAAAGAGAAAACCTAGAAGCAACACATCCTTACGATACACGCTCCAAGACAAAGAATATGGATCAAAGACTTGAGCAGATCCAGAAAGAAATGCAAGAGCAATTGCAGGAACAATTGGCAAAAATCCAACAGGAGATGAAAGATCAAATGTTGGAGGCCCAAAGGAATATGATGGCGGAAATGACTCAGCTGCTGAAAGGGGCAACAGATAAAGGAAAGGCCCCTATGACTATCACTGAAGAGGATAATGAGGATCATCCTCCGGGTTTTACTCCACCCCATGTACAAACTCAACCTGAGGCATATCCCCAAAGGCCATCCATCACAATAAGGCCTCAACATGGGCAAGTCGATGCTAGAATACCAATGAACTTTCAAACCAGCTCGGGATCCAACCCGGGAGATCACTCTACCAATCCAGTCATCCCTAATTTAGATGTAGCTGAGAGGGAAGAGATGAGACTCGAATCATCAAAGCAACTAGAGGAACGTTGCAGATGGTTAGAAGAGAAATTTAAGGCATTGGAAAACGCTGATAATCGTCAAGGAATTGATGCCAAGGACTTAAGTTTGGTCCCAGATTTGGTGCTTCCTCATAAGTTCAAGATGCCAGAATTTGAGAAGTACAATGGGACTACTTGCCCTGAGGCCCATATCACCATGTTCTATAGGCGGATGATTGGCTATGTAAACAATAATAAATTATTGATCCATTTTTTTCAGGATAGTTTGGTTGGGGCAGCGGCTAGGTGGTACAATCAATTGAGCCGCACTAGGATCGATTCTTGGAGAGACTTAGCACAAGCTTTCATGCAGCAATATAATCATATGACTGACATGACCCCTGATAGAATCACTTTGCAGAACATGGAAAAGAACCCTAATGAGAGCTTTAGGCAATATGCACAGAGGTAGAGAGAGGTTGCCATGCAACTTCAACCACCGCTTTTGGAGAAAGAAACTACCATGCTATTCATTAACACCTTGAAGGCCCCATTCATTACTTATGATTGGAAGTACCACCAAGAGCTTTGCTGATATGGTTATGGCAGGGGAAATGATTGAGAACGCCATAAAGGGTGGTAAGATAGAGGGGGAAACTGCTAAAAGATCGACCCCAAGAAGGAAAGATAATGAGGTGAACAATACGAGTAGTTATAACTCAAAAGCGATTACGTTTAGCCAGCCTAGAGCAACTACAGTTGGGCAACAGGATTCCCAAAAGCAAGGACCTGGTACGAGACAAAATTTTGAAAAGGTCCCATTTACGCCTATCCCGGTGACGTACTGGGAGCTTTACCAAAGTTTATTTAATGCACATGCGATAGCTCCTTTTCATTTGAAACCACTGCAACCCCCATATCCCAAATGGTACAATGCAAATGCCAAATATGAATACCATGCAGGGATATCGGGGCATTCGATCAAAAATTGCACTGGCTTTAAAAAATCGGTAGAAAGGCTTATCAAGGTGGGGTTGTAAAATTTGACGACACCCCTAGTAATGAGAACCCGTTGCCGAACCATGGTAATAAAGGGTAAACGTAATTGGGAAAACTAGTATGAAAAGGACTAAAGAGGACGTGGCCGAGGTAAGAACGCCGATGAAAGTGATCTGGAAAGAAATGATGAAAAGAGAAATGATAATCTCAGAAGAAGGAAATAAAGGAGTGAGGGACTACTACGAGTTCCATGTAGAAGAGGGACACGAGATCCAGGAATGTGACGAGTTTAAGGCTTTGGTACAAAACCTTATGGATAATAAGGAGTTGGAATTTTATTAAGCTGGCTCAGATGAGGGACATGTATCCACATTGGAAGGTGAACCAAAGAATCAACCGACCAAGGATCATTATTTCTCTACCAAGGAATAATGGAGTTGAAATACAAACAGTGCCAAAAGTCATTATTCACAAACCCGCTTCCTTTCCTTATAAGGATAACAAAAGGGTACCCTAGAATTATGACTGTATTGTGATAATACCAGAAAAAGAGGATATAGTTAGTACTTCTAAGGAGGCTCAAGTCGAGGGTTCCTATACATGTAGTGGGAAGTGTTATGATACAGAAGGCATCAGAGCTGAGCCCACGAAAGTAAAAGCCTTTGACAAAGAGAGAGGGGCTGATGTACTTGTTAATGAGCTAGTGAAGGAAGAAGAAGCTAGAGAGTTTCTAAAATTCATAAAACATAGTGAGTACAGTGTGGTTGAACAATTGCGCAAACAACCAGCTCGCATATCAGTGTTGGCTTTACTTCTAAGTTTAGAGGTACATCGTGAAGCATTAATGAAGGTGCTCAACGAGACTTACGTTACTAATAATATATCCGTCAATAAGTTGGATTGATTGGTTAGTAACATAAGCGCTGATAACTTTATTTATTTCAATGATGATGAAATCCCACCTGGTGGCATGGGATCAGCTAAAGCTTTGCACATCTCTACTCGCTGCAAGGGATATACATTACCGAGTGTGCTTATTGATAATGGGTTAGCCTTAAATGTCTTGCCATTGTCCACTTGAACAGATTGCCCATAGACAGTTCTCACATGAAAACATGTCATAATGTAGTAAGAGCATTCGATGGCACGGAAAGAAAGGTCATGGGAAGAATTGATATCCCTTTGATGATTGGGCCAAACACGTATGAGATAGACTTTTTAGTGATGGACATCAAGCCTTCTTACAATTGCCTGTTGGGGAGGCCTTGGATACATTCGGCAGGAGCGGTGCCCTCATCTTTGCACTAAAAATTAAAACTAGTAACAGACGGATGGCTGATCACCATAAATGCGAAGGAAGACATCATAGCAGCAGTCACCAGTGATGTACCCTATGTAGAGGCGAACGAGGAGGCCGTTGAGTGTTCTCTTCGTTCCTTAAAATTTGTTAATGCAACATTTATTTTAGAGGGGAATGAGGTGCCGGTGCCTAGGATATCCAGAACCACACGAATAGGTTTGCAGATGACAGTAGGGAAAGGAGCCTTGCCAGGAAAAGGGTTGGGAAGATATCTCCAAGGAGGGATTCAAGTTCCTGAACTAAAGGAGAAGAGAGACAGTTTTGGCTTGGGTTTCAGGCCAGATCACAAGCAGAGGAGGAAGGAAATAGAGAAGCGTCAAGAAAGAAAAAGGGCGCGTTTAAGTGGAAGAGAAGTAGAATGGGAATCGATAACGTTCCCTTATATATCCCAAACCTTTATATCAGGTGGGATAATTCACCCTAAGAGAGGGTTGCTCGAAAAAGGAAGTTATCACATCAATGCTATACATAATGAAGAGTCTGAATGAAGAAACCTTGAAGGCATTTGCCCTTACGAACCGAGAAGCTCTTTAAACAATTGGACTGCAGAAGAACTTCCTGTAGTTTTTAAAGATTTTTCAGAGTAATTTTTTGAACACTCTTGTTGCTCTAGAGCCTAGGAGTAATAAGATTTCATTTGTAAAATAGGCTCATGTTTGGATATTTGCATTTCAATAAAACACAACTTATGTTATCAATTCGAGTGAATATTCTTGTACCCCGATTAATATTCTTTTGACCCTTTTTCTTTCATATTTTTTCATTTCATTCATAACCCATAAATAAACATTCTTAAAATTCATTCATTCTTTGTACATTCTTTCGTATCCCGCAGGTCCCTAGATATCAATGACATGAGCACTGATACTACAAATCATGAATTCTCTTTTGAGCAAGACATGTGTTTAGAAGAACCTCAGGATTTTGAAGATGACAGGGATTATGATGTGTCTCCAGATCTGTTGAGAATGGTGAAACTAGAGGAGAAACAAATTCTACTCCGTGAGAAAGAGGCAATAGAGAATGTAGCCTTGAAGGAGGGAAAAGAGATAAAAATTGGGACACACATTGCTAAGGAAACGAGACAGGGTCTTGTTGAGTTGCTACGTGAATTCAAAGATATCTTTGCATGGTCATACCAGGATATGCCAAGGTTGAATACTGATATCATGGTACATCTTCTCCCCATAAGACAGGATTGCAAGCCAGTCCAACAAAAATTGCTAAGGATGAGGCCTGATATTATGCTAAAAATAAAAGAGGAAGTCAAGAAATAGTTTGATGCGGGATTCCTACAAGAGGTTAAGTACTCAGAATGGGTGGCTAACATTGTACTTGTGCTTAAGAAGGATGGGAAAGTACGAATGTGTGTTGATTACAAAGATTTGAACAAAGCTATCCCAAAGGATAATTTTTTTTTACCACACATCGACACTTTGGTGGATAATACAGCGGGATATTCGTTGTTCTCCTTTATGGATGGCTTCTCAGGGTACAATCAGATAAAGATGCATCCTAAGGACATGGATAAAACCACCTTCATAACATTGTGGGCACCTTTTGTTACAAGGTAATGCCCTTTGGGCTGAAGAATACAGGAGCAACATACCAAAGGGCTATGGTGACCTTATTCCACGATATGATGCACAAAGAAATTGAGGTGTATGTTGATGACATGATTGCCAAGTCTTGAACAGAGAAGGAGCATTTTGAAGTCTTGAGGAAGTTGTTCCTGAGATTGAGGAAGTTTCAGTTGAAGTTTAATCCGGAAAAATGCACCTTCAGAGCTAGGTCGGGGAAATTATTGGGCTTTGTGGTCAGCGAAAAGGGAATAGAGGTTGACTCAGACAAGGTTAGAGCCATACGAGAACTACCTCCACCACGTACTCAGAAGGAAGTTCGGGGTTTTCTGGGAAGGTTGAATTATATCACTTGGTTTATTTCGCAATTAACCGAGAAATGTGATCCTATATTTCGCCTCCTTAGAAAACACAACCAAGGTACTTGGGATGAGGAATGCCAGAAAGCCTTTGATAAAGTCAAGCAATACTTGTTAAATGCTCCAATATTATCCCCACCCAGTCCAGATAAACCGTTAATTCTGTACTTATTAGTGTTTAGTAATTCTATGGGATGTGTGATTGGTCAACATGACGAGTCAGGAAGAAAATAGAAGGCCATATATTACCTCAGTAAAAAATTCACTGAGTGTGAGATGAGATATTCACCAATTGAGAAGTTGTGTTGTGCTTTGATCTGGACGACTCGAAGGTTGAGGCAATATATGCTATATCATACGACATGGCTAATTTCAAAACTTGATCCATTAAAGTACATGATAGAGTCAACAGCTCTAAATGGAAGAATAGCAAGGTGGCAGGTACTGCTTTCAGAGTTTGATATAGTCTATGTGAGTCAAAAGGCTATAAAAGGAAGCTCGATAGCAGAATTTCTGGCTAGTAGAGCTCTAGAAGATTATGAGCCATTGAGCTTTGATTTCCCTAATGAGGAGTTGATGTATGTGGCAACTATTAAAGAATATCCATGGAAGCTGAACTTTGACTGCTCATCCAATGCGGTAGGAAATGGAATAGGGGCAGTCTTGGTATCCCTAAATGGTGATCATTATCTATTTACATGTAAATTAGATTTTGACTGTACGAACAATATGGCCGAGTATGAAGCATGTAGCATGGGGATTCGAGCAGCCAAAGAGCGAAAAATTAGAACCCTGGAAGTATATGGAGACTCTGCGTTGGTAATTTATCAGCTTAGGGGTGAATGGGAGACAAGGGACCCCAAATTGATTCATTATCGAAAGGTAGTTTTGGAGTTACTTGAGGAGTTTGATAACATCACCTTCAATTATCTCCCACGAGATGAAAATCAGATGGCAGATGCTTTAGCAACGCTGGCTTCCATGATTAAAAATAATAAAAAAGAGGATGTGAGACCAATTCAGATGAGTATTTCTAAGGTTCCAGCTCATTGCTGTAACATTGAAGAAGAGGAAAAGGATGACAATCCTTGGTATCAAGATATATTACGGTATGTGAGAAATCATGAATATCCTGAGCAGGCAACTGAGAATGACAAAAGAACTTTGAGGAGGTTAGCCTGCGAATATGTACTAGATGGGGACATCCTTTATAAAAGAAGGAAAGATCAGGTACTTTTGAGATGCGTCGATGCTGTGGAAGCTAGACAAATTTTAGAAGAAATACATGAGGGTGTTTGTGGGACACATGCTAATGGCTTTACAATGGCAAGGCAAATCATGAGGTTTGGATACTATTGGTCTACTATGGAAGGAGATTGTATCAGCTATGCCAAGAAATGTCATAAATGCTAGATATGTGGGGACAAGATTCATGTACCACCTTCACCCTTACATGTTATGACTTCTCCATGGCCCTTTTCCATGTGGGGCATGGATGTCATTGGGCCAATATCACCAAAAGCTTCGAATGGGCATCGTTTCATTTCTGTGGTCATCGACTACTTCACGAAATGGGTAGAGGCAGCTTCATATGCTAGTGTTACCAAGTCGGAAGTAAGTCGATTCTTGAAAAAGGAGATTATTTATCGGTATGGAATGCCTGAGAAGATTATATTGGACAATGCATTAAACTTGAATAACAGCATGATTGCGGAAGTTTGCAGCCAATTCAAGATCAAACATCATAACTCATCTCCGTATCGGCCAAAAATGAATGGGGCAGTGGAAGCTGCCAACAAAAATATCAAGAAGATAGTGGGGAAAATGACTGAGACCTACAGAGATTGCCATGAGAAATTACCATTTGCACTCTTTGCCTATCGAATGTCCGTCAGAACCTCTATTGGGGCAAATCCTTTCTCGTTGGTTTATGGGATGGAGGCAGTGTTACCCATTGAAGTGGAAATACCTTCTTTTCAAATTTTATCAGAGATAAAGCTGGATGAAGCAGAATGGATTCAATCGCGGTATGATCAATTGAATTTGATTGAAGAAAAGAGGCTAAGGGCTATTTTTCATGGTCAGATATATTAAAAGCGAATGATGCGAGCTTATGACAAGAAAGTTCGTCCAAGAGAATTTCACGAAGGGGACCTTGTGCTGAAAAAGATTCTTCCCATACAAAAGGACTTTAGAGGAAAATGGATGTCGAATTGGGAAGGGCTGTATGTTGTGAAGAAGGCTTTCTCTAGTGGTGCTCTAATTTTGACAGAAATGGATGGGAAGAGTTTACCCAATCCAGTGAATTCAGACTCATTCAAGAAGTACTTTGTCTAAAGAGAAGGGAATCCAAGGTGAAAACTCGCAAAGGGCGCTTTGAGACTTCTGAAAAATAAAAGGAAAAAAAATAGAGAGGCCAAGGTGAAAACCCACAAAGGGCACCTTGAGACCAAATGGGTTTTTGAGCTAAAAACCCGAAAGGGCAGCTCAAATTTTGAAAAGCATACAGTAAACTTACTATACCGGATTCAATAAGAAGTGGAGTGTGTTATATACCGGGGCATCAATAAAGTGCTTTGGATCTTCTAAACACATGTTAAACTCAAAACAGTCTTCATGGAGTTTGTATACAAAAGCCCAAGTTGTGATGTGTAGGGCATCTGATTTTTGTCCTGTTTACTATCTTTGGATTCTTTTTCTTCTCAAGCATATGTTTTTAGATTAATTTCCTTTTTGTATTTTTGATGATTTATCTAACTATTCTCAAGATCAAATTATTCATCTTCCATTATTCATAAAGTGTGTTGCATTGAAATAATAATTGATGAACTAAATTTTTTTTTTACAAACGAAGTTTTGCATATTACTGTAGAAATCTTTAGATAATACGAGAAACTAAAACAGAACAATTATTTGAGGGATTCCCATGAGTGAAGGTTGGAGGTACTCGAGAAAATTTCTCCTTCAGTCCAAAGGATAATTCAAGCGATCCAATCCTAGGAGAGGATCATTTCCAGCAGGTCGTAACATTCGAAGAATGGTACAATAGGACCAATTTGATTCAAAGCATACGAGCAGAGTATGATTGATACTTCGAGTGAAATAAAGATGAAACTTTGATGGATGAATGAGTAAAGACGTCCGAAATAGGAGTCATTTTTATAACATTTTGCATCATAATATGTCTAATTAGGAGCATTTGACTCATTTCGATCATGGCATCCTAATCATTAGGCATAAGCACATACGCATTCTACAGGTTATGTCCTTTAAGGGGCAATGTAGATCACCGATAGTAGATTTGGCGTCTCTATATTAGACGGGGAGCAGATCAAAGATAGTAGATCTGACATTCGTGTGTCTACATCGAAGCAGATCGAAGATAACAGATTTGGCGTCTCTGTATTATACAGAGAGCAGATCGAAGATAGCGGATCTGACATTCATGTGTTTTACATCGAAGCAGATCGAAGATGACAGATTTGGCATTTCTGTATTAGACAGGGAGCAGATCGAAGATAGCAGATCTGACATTCATGTGTTTACATCGAAGCAAAGCGAAGATGACAGATTTGGCGTCTCTATATTAAACAGGGAGCAGATCGAAGATAGCAGATCTAACATTCGTGCGTTTACATCGAAGCAGATCGAAGATGACAGATTTGGCTTCTTTGTATTAGACAGGGAGCAGATCGAGGATAACAGATCTGACATTCGTGTATTTACATCGAAGCAGATGGAAGATAACAGATTTGACGTCTCTGTATTAGACGGGGAGCAGATCGAAGATAATAGATCTGACATTTATCGAAGATGACAGATTTGACGTCTCTGTATTAGGCGGGGAACAGATCAAAAATTTCAGCATGGCGTCCCTGAGTTTGCAGGGAGCAGGTTGAAGATAGCAGATTTGACATTCCTGAGTTACAATGAAGCGGTTCAAAGCTATCAGAATATCTTTGAAGAAGATGAGGGTCAAGATTTCGAGACTTGGCTAGGCCGGGCAAAATTAGGTCCTTTTATAGTCTTTGTTCTATTCCCGTTACACGGTAATGAGCAAAGAGGGGCAGCTGTAGGAACCCATTTTTGCCTGGGCCCGTGAAATGAAATAAAACAAAATTTATAAAATAAACAAATAAAATGTCCCTGTAATGTCCAGTTTACAATAAACGGGCTTAAAGGCCTGATGACCCAAAACTCTGCTACACCCATTAAACCCAACAAATGAACACGGCCCAAAGGGGCCCAAACCATAAACAGAATACAGAAGGCCTAGGGTTTCTGAAACCCTAGGCGCCGTAAGCACCAAATGAAGGCCCCAAACTCGCGCCGCAATCGGTGCGCCAATCCCACCACCGACGAATTCGTGCCATCATCGCCCCAATCAGTGCGCCAGTGAATCACCATCAACACCCCATCGTCGCCGGATTTCTCGTTGGTACCTGCAAAAAAAGAAAGAAGAACAGCAGAGACAATACAAATATAGCAAGAAATAAAATCAAACATTGTAAATATTATTTTATGATGATTTTCATGGCTATAAAAGCCCGAATCGAAACGATGTAAAAGGACGGTTGATATATACACATATACAATAAAATACCAACAGTTGATTGAAGAAATAGAGGTGATTTGTTTTTTTTTTTTTACTTTATTTTTCTTTATGAATACATATAAATATCACTAAAAAAAAAGCAAAGAGGGGCGTACCATCGGATTTGCGCTAAAAATCGAAGCTTTTCGACCGAACTGCCATATCCGTGGCGGCGTCAGCGGCACGAGCGCATGCGCAGTGTGCCCGATGACCGGGGCTTGGCCTGACGGAGGCCGGAGCCCGGAGGGCTCTTCTCTTCTCCTCTTTCAGAGGATTTTAAGTTTTTTTAAAAAAAACTAGTTGTAAAAATGAATTTTGGGCCAAAATCTGACCTATATAGTATTATAAAAACGGTGTCGTTTTGCTTAGTTTAATAAGCACTAAAACGGCACCGTTTAAATAAAGGACCCGTGCACTAACCCGTGACCCGGGGAGGATCCGTATGTTTTTTGTGGATGGGCAAATTACCCATTTGGCCCTTCCGCATTTTTAATGTTTATAATTTCATTTTATTTTTATTATAATTTGGCCCTGACCTTTTATTCTTGTTTTAATTTAGTCTTAGTTGCAATAATAAGGCCTATTTTGGGAACAACGTTGTTTTGGGATTAGGGTTAAATTTCCCAGTGAGTCCCTCGACTTTTAGCGTGCGTTTCAATTGGGCCCAAAATTCATTTTATTATTTTAAAATTAACCTCAGAGTTTTATTTTTATTTCATTTTAATCCTTTTTAAATTTTATTTAATTTATTTAAATATTTTATGTATTATTTATTTTTACTATAAATATTATTTATATGTAAAAAATTATTATATATATTATTTTTATCTATGTATTATTCATATTTTATTATATATTTTATTTATACATTTTATTATATATCATTTTATTATTTATTATTTATTATATTATTTTATATTATATAATTATTTATTATTTATTATTATGTATAATTTTAAAAAAAATTGTAAATCATTATTAAATATTACATTTTTATATCATTATTAAAATTTAGTATGTGATACTCTAAAATTTACTATAAAGTTTAGTTCCTATTATATATAATGTTATTTATATAAAATATATTAAATTATTATATCATATAGTTTTTTATATATTAATTAATTAACCATTTTTTTAAAATTTTTCCTCTATTATTTATATATTGTTTTAAATATTTTGACACCTCATTTATTTTTAACGGTATTTAGTTTTCATCTTTATTTTTGACTTATTTTATATATGTCCATAATGTATTGATTCATTTTCGGGTTTTTTTATTTAGTATTGTTTTATTATGTAAATTTTATATCTTAAATTACTTGTATTTTTATGTTGTTTATTGTTTTTATATATTTGCATGAAAATTGATTATTCATGTTGTTATTTTAAGTTATATTTGCATGAAATATTGTGGTATATATATTACGTAATCAGTATTGTTATATTCATTGTTTTCTATGATGTATCTTACATGAAATGTTAATGTATGTATATTTATGTTATTTATGACTATATCTGCATGAGATGTCAAGGTACATTATGTAATTTATGTCGTTATTTATCATTTTTATATTTGCATGAAATGTTAAAGAATGTACCATGTGGTTTATGTTATCTAGTATCAATATATCGTAACATGTTAAATGCATCATTGTTTTTTTTAAAAAAATTTATATTTCATTTAGTCCAAAAGAATTTTAAAAATGAGGCAATGTTCTTTTATATTTAGGAATTCCGGAAGTAGTGCCCTAACATGCTGGGTTGCGATTTCCCATTTATCTAAATGTCTAAAGTATCCTTCTAAATAGATTTTGTAAATCACGAGATGATTTTAGTTACGAAAGTTTAAGAATATCGTGTCCAATCAGGCTGGATGTGATGTTTGTACTCTTTTGGAGTGAAGGAATCTCGATTTTCAACTCAAATTATTCTGGTTTTAAAAAAATCATATTTTAAATTCTTTCAAACTTTTGACATTAAGACAGAAATTAGTCATTTCGGTACCAATTTTGGGCAATACGAGGGTGCTAATCCTTTCTCGTATGTAACCGACTCCCGAACCTATTTTCTCACATTTTCGTAGACCAAAATGTTTTATAAGGTGATCCAATCACACCTAAAAAAGTTGGTGGCGACTCCCGTTTTCAAAATTCTCGCTTTTAAAAATGGTTTCGACAACATTATCAAGTATCTATTCATACTAGTCAGTTATTTCATGTTTACGGTTAGTCCTTTTGATGCCAAAAGATTGTTATTTACCAAACAATTTTATTAAAAAGTAAAACATTTTAATACAAACATAACATGAATTAATAAAGTAAGTCTCATATGAACTTACCTGGAAAAATAGTAGAGAACAAGACGTTAAAGACTAATCTAAAATTTTCCCTTTTTCGCGATTATCATTCGACTGATTCAATTTTTTTGATCTAAATCATAATTTAATTATATTATCAATACCAAACATTATTTAATAGCCTACTATAGCCATGTATCAGTTCAATTTCATTTATTGAATATTCCTTCAGGTTTTGCATTTTATGCAATTTAGTCCATAGAACCGAACTAGTAATATCTTTCAAATTTAAGCTTCATTTTCCAATTTGACTTCAATTTGATCCTTACCTAACTCACTAGCAGCACATATAATACAATTTTCATCCACTGTTTCCAAATTTTACACTTTAGTCCTTTATAGCAAAACTAATAAAATCTCTTCACAAAATACTCATTTTCTCATTTCTAAGCTTAAAAGCTATTACTGAAACACCAAAATCTTCAAAAATCATAACTGGAAACTTTTATAAACTTTGACAATTTTACGATTTAACACTCGAGATAACTAAATCAAGCTACAACGATCTCAAAAACATAAAAAAAAAAAAAAAACACAAGAAACAGATTAATTTAAGCTTACCATGCAAGCTAAAAAGATGAGAGCTTCAAAAAATGGCCTCCCTCGCGGTTTCTTGAGTTTTCAGTTGAAGAAGAACATAAAAATGGATGAACATACTTTATTTTTATGTTTTATTCCTTAATAATAGATTTATTATTATAAAATTAATGTTATTCTAATTATTTAAGTTAACAACCATCCACTATAAGCTAAAGTGGTCTAATTGACATCTAAAACCTTGATTAATTTCTATTTAAGCCCTTTAACAAAAAAATATAGCGATTAGTTTTTACTAATTTTACAATCTAGGCCTTATACCTTAATTAATCACCAATTCAACAAAATTACCTATCCGAAATTCAAGTCATGTATATAATAACTCTATAAATATTTAATAAAAACATTTACAAGCTCGATTTTAAAAAATGAGGTCCCGATACCTTATTTTTCGACACCATTGACAAATTCGTCAGACCAAAATTTAATATAATAACATAATTAAATCGTAAATATTAATTAATAATATTTACGGACTCAATCATTAAAAAACAGGGTTTCGAAACCACCATTTCTAGCACCATTGAAAATCAGTTTGTTACATTGGTGGACTCAAAATGACTAAAATAGTGCAAGGGCACTATCCAAGGACTTACGTACCAGAATATTAAACATTACATATTGATTTTTAAATATATGAAATCAATCTAACCTTGGTCAATCTGATTTACATAACATTAAAATGTTGCGAAACAAATACTTTTATAAAAGAAATTTTTTTATCCAAGTTTGAAAGTTCTCTGGTAGCACCTACCACTTCTGTACTACTCGAGACGAATGAAAGGTGTTACACTAAAGATCAATTACAATCAAATCCCTTAGCTATAAAATAGCAAAAATAAAATATACTAATAAAGACCAATGTAGAGAGGCCTGCTAGAGATGTATTCTTCAATAGTATCTTTCATATTATCCTGATTCAGTCCAATCTTCAAGGAAAGTTTCTTTAAATAGATTGGTCTTTAAACTTGAGCTTGCATACATCCTTAATATTAGAACCATTCAAATTCTAAAGACATTTTTTGATAAATTTCTAGCTCCAAATATGGCAAGTAACAGTCTGTTGCAATGATGGTGGAAGTGACCGCATCTGTTTGGCACTTAGCCAGGATGTAACTAATATGTTGTAGTTTGATATGACAAATTAGGCTCTTTTCACACCTTCGCATTAGTGTTAAGACTTAATTTAAGTGTGTTTTCTAGCATGTTTTCTTGTTATTTTTGAATAAATATATCATTTACCTCCCAAAAGAATGAGACAAATGGTGTAACCTCCCAAATCTGACCTAGACGTTATGAATGAATTCCAAAGATTACATTAGCCATCGAAATGGCTAAGAACAAACGTCCGGTTGTAAAATCACTATTTTGTTAAGTTTCTGGAAAACTTTGCGTGGTTGCATAAATCTTGTTAAAAACACCAAGTAATTAGGTCGTCCTTTGTTAAGCTTAATTTATTAAAAGGTCGTGCCATTTGAAATAAAGCTTAGTTGATTACGTTGAAAAAATCATTTATTCAAACCTTAGTTTTATCGTTGTGCAACAAAAAATTTATTGTGTCTGATTTTCATAGAAAATTACATATTGTAAGTCATATTAGGCTAGTTTCAAAATTTGTCCAGTTTCCGTCAAAACTCATGCATGCCAAAAAAAAATCTCAATTCAAAATGTCCCATATCACAGTCCATACTTAAATGAAACTTTTAGACTTTTAGTTTCAAATAAAATAATATCAAAATAATTAAAGTAATATTTTAATAAAATGTTCATGCCAAAAAATCTGTAATGAGACATCTGAAGGTCAAATCTGAGCCTAGTCTTGACGGTTATCTGTAAGGAATAAACTAGGGGGTGAGTTTAAAAAGCCTAGTGTGAGTTCATACAGTATAAGTATTTAATCAATCAAACAAACATTCATTTATTAAACAAATTAACCAATTTGTCATGGCATTACAACATTTAAGTATGACATGCTAAATGATTCAATTCAATAATCCTACCCATTCATCCGCTACACACCACGAGTTCCCCAGAACCTATCATTCGAACTCCACAATAGCAAGGGCTTAAGCCCATTGTGGTTAAAACCACCAATAACAGTATGCAGATAAAATTGTCAGTAAAAATGTAATAAATCACCCAATCTTCTCAAATCTCCTGTGAAGTGCTCTAACAACAGTATTCGTATGGTTTTCCATAAAACTCCTCCGTCAACCACAAATTGCCACCCCATGCAAATGTAATTATTACATAAAATGAGTGAAGCACATCATCTTTATCAATAATATTCCAGTATAATGGCATGCTTATCATGCTTTCTAATAAACATTATTGAGGTATGCCTTACATACTTTCAATTAACAAAATTAGTCACATGTGTACATGCTCTTAATACAGTCAATGTCATACATGGTATGTAACATAACTACGTACAAAACACAATTTTAGTCATGGCAAATTTACATGCACATCAAACAGTAATACAAAATTTACCATGCTATCCACACTGTCAAAACCATTTTTAAATCAAATTTTGGAAAATGGGAATCGACTTTAAGAAAAACGAAAACAGGAGTCGCCACCAATCTTTTTTAGGTGTGATTGGATCACCTTATAAAACGTTTTGTTTTAAAACATTAATTTCAATCTACGAAGGTCGAGAAAATAGATTCGGGAGTCGGTTATACGAGGAAGGGTTAGCACCCTCGTAACGCCCAAAATTTGGTACCTAATTGATTATCAAGTGTCTTTAATGTCGGAAGTTTAAAATTTTTAAGATGCAATCCTCTTTATAATATTTTAATTTTGAAAATTAGGATTCACTTGTATCAAATGAATCACAATATTACATCCAATAAGTTAGGAAGTAATATTTTTAAGACATTCGAAGCTAAGCTAGCCCCTTTTGAAAATCCCTATCTTAAAACGACAAAACGCCATATCTAGTAAGTTAGGACACAACGTTTTGAAATTCCAGGACAGTTGTTCGTATTTTGAAAACCTTAAAAGCTTAGAAGGGTGCTTGACCATTCGAACTCAATGAGAAAGGTCGTAATCCAATAAGTTAGGGCACTACCTTTCTCGAAATTTCCAAATACCAAGCATTGCCTTTTTATTTTTGAAAACTTTTGAATCTCATTTTTTAATTAATGCATGAAGAACCGTATATATACATTATAACATGTAAGATAGCATATTAGAATAATGGGTAGTTAAAACATGCGTTTAAATAATATGATAGCAATACTATAAAGGTCCTATACTAGATACATACATAAATATAGCAAATCTTAGTTACACAACAACATACATATTAAGATATACATAGCATATATTGAAAATGAATAAGCAAAATATACGAACATACAAAGTAATAATTAATTTTAAAAAATGATGCATGATATACAATTAGACATATAAGTATATATATAAAACAAATGTGAAAATAATAATAATGTAGTAACATATATATATCAAACGAATAACACTTAATAATATTATGAAGTTAGCATTTAATATATAAATAATATAAAATATAACAATATATAAAAGATTTAATACGTATTAAAATATAAAATAAAGTGAGTAATTATTTAAAAAATATACATATATAATTAAAATACAATATTTAATAATGCATGATAATAATATAGATAATTTATATGTAATGAAAAACAATTTTATAGCACATGGTATAAAGTATAAAAAAAATTTTTTAAAAACATGAATAAATAATTAATAGAATATATATAATACCAATTTTGTACAAAAATCTATCAAAATAATAATATAGATAATAATATACAAAAATACATAATAAATATGATGTAATAATAATATAAAATAACATATGTTAAAGTGTAAAATAATATAATAATAAAATATAAAATAGTATAATAAATATTATGTAATAAAATATAATATAGATATAGGTAAATAATAATACATAAATAAAGTTTTTTTTTAAAAAAAAGACTAAAATTGAATTAAAATAAAAATCAGAGGCTAATTTAAAAAAGAAAGGGTTTGGACCCAATTCCAATGCCTATGTAAACCCCAGAGGCTCATAGGGAAAAATTCTCTTACCCCTAAAACGGCACCGTTTTAATCCAGGACTTAAAGTGGCTATTGTAAGGACTAAATTAAAACTGAAACAAAATATTAGGGCCAAATTATAATAATAATAGAATGGATTTATAAAATTTAAAAATGCAGAGGGACCAATTAAACAAATATCCCAAGACTTAAAAAAAATCTCTTTCGGGTTTTCGGATCAACACGTGGACCCTGGAAGCTTTAGAACGACATCGTTTTGAGCTTATTAGATTACGCAGAAACGATGTCGTTTCGTTGAAACTATATAAGGCTAATTTCCTTTGTTGAAATTCATTTTAGCCTATCTCTCAAAAAAAATGAGAGAATTCTCTCTCAAATCTCTCCGGCCCTCTGAACTCCGGTCAAGCGACCATCACTGCTCATCCTTGAGCTCCGTCGTGCGTGGCGCCGAAGCGCCGCCTTAAGGACCACCGCACACGGTGGCTAGGGTTCGAAAAACCCTTCCTTTTTCCTTGCGAATCATCAAGTAACCCCTTTCTCTCTTATATTCCTTGATTATATTTTTAAAAAAAACTGTATATACATGCAAGAAGATGAACAGGTGAGTAAAAATAAGCAAAAAACGATTCGATTACCTTAAAAACAGAAAACTGCCTTTTATTTCTCTGTTTCAAATGAATACACTTTTTATATTTCTTTCTGGGTGTAAATCTATGTTTTTTTTTCTCTGTGTATTGTGGGTATCATAAGCGTCGATCCTCTTTACAAATTCTTAGAAAGGCTTTATAGCCTTAAACTGACATATTTTAGGAAAGAAATCACAAGATTTCTTTCCATATCTTGTTCTAATCTACCTACTAATTTCCTTTCCTTTTTCGCTGGAAAATCGCGAAGATCTCGGTGGCAGACTCGTCGACATTGATGGAGGCATGAAATCTAGTGGTGAGGGGCCCTGGGTATGCTGAGAAGTCCTGATTGGTAGCTGAGGAGTCGTCTGGGCTGTGCTGGGAACATGCATTGATGGCCTCGACAGTGCATTGATGGCCTCGATTCGGGGAGCTGGACAGACGCTCCCCGAGGCTTCCAGAAGATGTTGCGGCGCTAGGAGGGAAAGGCAGAAACCCTAGGGTTTCCTGCCTCAGTATAAAAGTTTGGGCCAATTGGGCCACTTAAGTTTTGTAATCGGGTTAGGGGTTTTAGGGGCTGATAGGCTTATTGGGTTTGGTGTATGTGTTGGGCTTCGGGTGTATTTTTGTAACCTGGACTGTGAAATGGACTTTAAAATAAATATTTATTTATCCATTTATCTGTCTTGTCTTTTTAAAGCCCAGTCAAATTTGGACTATTACACACACATTCCATTCAAAATTTCATCACCCAAATAGGACATTTAACAATCAGACTTTCTATTTCATTAGTACCTTGCTCGACACCTCATTTATATGCATTTAGGCCATTCGGTCAAGCCAAAATCAATAATCAAATGACATTATTTAACTATATTTATTTAAGTTTTAGGTTATTTAAACTTGAGGAAGACCCACACATGACAAGTGTAAACACAAAGCCCTAACTTAAATCCGTAGCTCCTAGGACTTAGATCTGATCAAGACTCACTTAGATCTATACACAATAGAAATTATTCATAAAAAATCAGCCCCCTAAAGCCTCTATAGGGTTCGGCCATGCAACAAATTTTTAACCAAAACTTCATATCTGAAGTGCAAAATTACCACTTACCTTAACTAGCTTATGATGGCTTGAAAACAAACTCCCCAACACTATGGCTGATCCATATGATTTGGATTCAAATCTTGAACACTTAAACACCAAGGAAATGATAACTCGTTAGATTTAATCATATTAGAATATATAAAATAAAAAAGAGAACTACTTAGACTCTATCGAATTAACTGAAAAATTCTGCACTTACACAGATCTACGACGACAAGAAAATAATGAAGAGTAGAGGAATAGGAATATATGGGCGACGTTGACAAAAGGTGGTGATGTTTTAGAGGGTGAAAAGGCTACTGATGTGTGAAAATGATAGTAAAAAAAAGAATAGCAAGGTTCGAATTTTAGAAAAAAGGAAAGATGAGCAGAAAAATAAAATCAAAAAGGAGGAGAAGAAGAAAGAAAAAGGAAAAAACAACAAAAACAAAGAGGGAGGAGAGGTAGGGTACAAAACAAGGGGATAAAGAGTGAAAAAAACTAAACACAGTATTAATTTAATATTTAAAAAGAAAGCTGATAGCTTTTAGATAATCTTTTTTTAATAAACAAGTTAATTAGGTTTCCAAAGTTTGAGTCAGACTGAAATCTGACAACTGATAAGGAAATGGTGGCACAGGCTTAAAAGAAAGAAAAAAAAGAAAATTTACGAGAAAGGGAATTCAAATTCAGGTCTCTAATCCAATTACATACTACTTAACCACAAGGCTAATGATTCATTCTTGATAGTATCTTATAATTTTATCAATAATAAAATTAGGATATGATAAATGGAGGAAAACAAGGAAGGACTTCAATGTCACAACATCACTTGCTTGATGTTGCGACCTACAACCACTTAACATGCAATGCCACAACCTTAAGAATCTAGTGTTGCGACCAACACTTTTCTGACCTGCCATGTCACGTCTTCATTCAAGCCAATGTCACAACTCACACCTCTTTGACTTCCCTAGGAGTTGCTTCAATCAAGGTTATTGTTGTTATAGCACCCCTAACCCATCTCTATCGCCGGATTAGGGTACAGAGCAACTGTACAAAACAGAACCTTTAAATTCAAACCTGAACAAATAATTCAACTTTAATATAATTTCCTATATCTCAATCCATTCAAATAAAATATACACATTTAGGCCATAAATATAGCTTTCGGGGCCCTAAAAACAAGTTAACAGCAATCGGGGATCAATTTGAACAAATCTTAAAATTTTAAGAAAAACATGAAAATTGGGAAAATAGGGGTCACACGGCCGTGCGAAATAGACCAAACCGTGTGGGCATTCAAAGTAGGGACACACAGTCGTGTCCCAGCTCGTGTGTTTGCACGTGTGTGTATTCGAAATAGGGCCACACGACCGTGTCGCAGGCCATGTGTTAGGCTGTACTTGAAACTATTTTGGGAGATACTGCCGTATGTTAAACCGTGTCTCAGACTATGTGAAACCTGCACCTATCAACAATAAAGACACACGGCCATGTGATCAAACCGTGTGCGACAAATGGCTGTGTGACAGCCTGTGTTCCAGGCTGTGTGTACCAAAATGTACCTTAAAACACAAGTTTACCAAAAATTCTTCCTTGAGCCACAAGCGTACCTTTTTCCAACCTTTAGACCTATTCAATACACACCTAGAAAAGACAAAAACATACCAAAATCACACATATACAACACATTTTCATCAATCAACCAATATACCCTCACTGGTACCAAATATACACATCCAAATAGCCCAACTTTATATCATGGTTTTATAATTTCAAGCTACACCAAACACTTAAAATTCATCCATAATAACCTCATATAAACATAGTTCAAACTGTAAACTTAGTTTACACATAAAAGTAACCAAAATGATCCATACTTCTTAAACATTATAAGTCTAAACAACTATTTACAGAAAAGACATGTGTAACATCCTAAAATTTTGGTCTCTATTTTGCTAATTTTGTAATCAATAAAATATATACTTCAGTGGTTGGGGAGCTCTAGTTTTGTGGTGGAGGTCCGGTGTTCGAATCTTTGCGTCGATGAGATTAACCTTTTCATTGGTTCTAGTATAGGGCCAACCTTATTGTGTGGTTTTATTCAATTGAAACATTTGAATAGGTGATGAGAGTGGGGTATTGGGATATGTTTGAATATCCTTAGGATAATAATAGAAAAAAAAGGACCATTATCTTATTTGGCTTTATTTTATTTTATTTTATTTTATTTTTTCCTTAATTCTCTCAATTCTGCTCCTACGTTTTGTTTTAAGTTGGTTACCCATCATTCCCCATTTGTTTTACACGTCACTTGTTCTTTTCTTTGCTATCAAATCTGCTTTCTTTTTTATTTGATTTTTCCCTTTCATTTCGTCTTTCTTTTATTCTTCAATTTTTGTTACTACTATTCTTGAAACGTTAACCCTTGTTTTTTAGGCTAATTTTTGTTCATTATTCGTTTCTTTGGTTACTGTTTAGGTGTGGTTGGGTGTTTTGTCATTGTTAATCGATGGGTTTGTTTTAGGCGAAGTTTAAAAGATGTTTACTCAACCGGCGAATTAGGATTTGGAGAAGTGTTGTTCGTCCAAGGGTAAATGGTTATGTTAATTTGGAACTAATATGAATGTTTGAGGGTTTGTCATATTTTTCTTGGAATGTTTTGGTATTTAGAACGAAATTGAGGGCTTTTAGCCTTTTAATGTTTGCGCTATTGGTGGCTAATTCTCTAAGAGTTTGGTATTTTTAGGTGCTGGAATACTCAATTTTTGGTTTACGTCAAAATTTGATCATGTGTGTAACGAGAAACCCAAAAAATAGCAAACGGTGAAAGCCAAATTTGGGGTCTATCGACGCCACACGACCGTGTGCCAAGCCGCGTGGTAGGTCTTGTGCGACACACGGCCGTGTGACAAGCTGTGTGCGAGGCCGTGTGTGACACACGGTCTAGGCCATTTTAGGCCGTGTAGGCCACACAGGTAAGTCAATTTGGGCCTTGTGGGCCACACAGGCATGTGGGCCCAAAATTCAATTTTTTCCCCTAGGGCCATACACATCGTCCTAATCAACCGTGGGCCTACTGTGGGGTCGGTATGTGATAATATTAGCTGCTAAGCTTGAATTCTGTTAATCTGTTGTATGAAACTTGACGTAAATAATGTTCAATATGTATGATATGTTATGTATAAAGCATGTTCTGCATCTATTATATGAGCATGTATGATTTGTAAATTACGGTTTCTATTTATATCTGATTATGGGGTGGGACATATATTATGTGGGGGAAGCATTTTGTGTGAGGCGAAATCTCGCCGTTATACTGGCAGCACTGCTGCAATTATTTTGAAAAGTGTCCTATAAACACTAAGCGTGTGTAGGGCTGGGTGGGTGTTTTATACCCCGCATGGTGTGTTGGGATGGTCAGAGCTAGTGTGTAGAGGATAGGGGTAGGATTATATATATTTGCAACTGTACTACTCTATTATGATTCTAATTCTGTATAAGATGTATGTCTGTACTTATTCTATTATGCAATTAAATTTGAGTGCTGTTATCTTATGAGTTACACAGTGAATTATAAAAACTCACTTTCTGTTTGTCTGACAATTTCAGGTAACCCTCAGACTTAGGCAGGTCGGTGCAACAAGAGCTCGTTTATATCCATTTCTCCGTAAACCACTTTTACTTAAAATTTGATTTTTTTTAAAGTCCTGTTTTGAGAGTTTTTGTTTATTTTTTACTCTCCGGACTTTTGGGATTACTTTTTGGATTGGATTAAATTTTGGGATTTCTAGCATGACATTTGATAAAAAGACTTTATGAAAATGACTGTTTTTCTGCAATCAAATGTTTTTGAGAAAACAAACTCGGTTTATCAAAATACAACATTTTAAGAAATTTCACTACAAATTATTCGATTTATTTAGAATGTAAACAATTAATGATTTTAGCTATTAAGTATGACAAACGTTTTCAAACAAAAAAGGGCTTTTAAATAACAAAGGTTCATCTATTTTTCAAAAACTGGAAGTCAGATTTACAACTATTTTACGTAACATTTCTAGATTCGATCATAACGTCTAGGTCGGGTTTGGGGTGTTACAACATGAATACACCATGATAACCAAGCAACATACACATAACCAAAAAGTAACTCAAAATCTACCAAAATGATTGTTGAATAGTGTAATATGTATCCAACAAGATTCCATTCAATCGAGCTTCCGATGATCTACAAAACAGTGAAAAAAAAACAAATACATAAGCAAACGATGCTTAGTAAGTTCGTTTGAAGAAACTCAAACTTACCAAATACTTAATTTCATGATTAACCATTCAAGCATTTTAATCCTTAAATGCACAATTCTTCCTATACACACCACATCACAAGTTAGTAACTAAATACATAACCAACTTAAAATCACATACCGACCTTTACTAAATGGTTCATTCCATTATTCGTTTTCAACACATCCTTTTCATTTGTTAACCTTTTAGGATAACAACCTTTTCATTTGATATATATTTTGGATATATTTTTTCAACATTTTCATTTGATATCTGTTTCAGATATCTACCTTTTCAACCTTTTCAAGAATTTGAAAATACCGAATGTAGTGCCATGGTGTCTTTTAACCATGGTCTTTTCCTTTTCAAGTGTAATACCATAAGGGATTTCAATCCCGATCCTTTCATTTTCATAATTCAAGGCAATCTCATCCATCAAAACATAATTAAATATACAAGAAAACTATCAAATATTCTTATCAATTAAATTATAACATTTTCAAAGGAGATATGAACTTATCTTGATAAAACAGTTGTAAAAACGAGATCAATGACTAATCCACCACTTTAGCTTTTCCTCGGTCTAAGTTCGATTGATTAGTACCTTGATCAAAATATGAATTTCATTCAATTAAGTATTTCAAATATCTTAAAACAATCAATTCCAACCTATACCCCTTTTCACTATTAATTACAAATTTACCCATAACATATTAACTTTTATACAATTTCATCATTAAAACCGTAACTTGCAATTTCACTATTTTCTTAGCCAACATATGCTAACCGATTTTTCCTCTTATCTATATCCATTCACATTTTTCCTCATTTCACAAAATATACATGGAATTCACCACTTAAACAAATTAATCCCTAAACCTTAAATTTACTAAAATTCACTTAACACAACATGTCCATATAGCAACCAAGTTCAGTTATCTAAAAAATAATTTCACTAACACATCAAATTCATTTATGGCACATCCCTCAACCTTTAATGATCTTACAATTTAACCCTTTGGCTAAATAGTTTAAGCTAAAATAAACTCAAAAACATAAAAATCACTAAAAATAGAGCTCAAACCCATACCATGCACTAGCAAATTAGCTTGGCTGAACCTAGCTCCTCATTTTCTATGGCTTTCAATTGAAACAAGAAAAAAAATAAAGGTTAAAGATGATCACTTTGATTTTCTTTCTTTTGTTTTAATTTTCTCTTAATTTATTTACTAATATAACCTTTTAAAAACCACAAAATTACACCAAAACCAATCAAATATCATCCACTAACTCAATTATGGAATAATTGCTATCCAAGTTCAAAGATTTACCTTTTCAAAGCTATTTAGTCTACGTAACTAATAGAATTCAACTTTTGCTCCATTTTAAAGTTTGGTCCCTTTTAACTAATTAACTATCCACACCTCAAAATTTCTTAACGAAGCTTTAATACAACCCCAATATAACCCTTATAAACTTTAAATAATTATTAAAATACTAACTCAATCATTGAAAGCGTGGTCCCAAAAGCACAGTTTCTGACACCACTAAAAATAGGCTATTATAGTTGCAACTCAGCTAACAGACCACTGTCCTCTAACAAACCTAGGCTAGCAAACATCACCCTCAAATTAGACATCGATCTCTAACTAAGAGCATCGACCACAACATTGGCCTTACGAGGATGATACTCAATGATGCAGTCGTAGTCCTTAAACAATTTGATCCATCTACGATACCTAAGATCCAACTCTTTTTGAGTGAGAAGATATTTGAGGCTTTTGTGATCAGTGTAGATGATACACCTCTCACCATAAAGGTAGTGTCTCCAGATTTTTAGTGCGAAGACAACTGCAGCTAACTTAAAGATCATGCGTAGGATAGTTGCCTTCATGTGGCCTAAGTTGTCTGGATGCATAAGCCACCACTTTATCCTCTTGCATCAAAACACAACCAAAACCCATGTGAGATGCATTACTGTACAAAACAAACTCCTTACCAGATTCAGGCTGTATCAAAATGGGTGTCTAAATCAAAATGAATTTAAGCTTCTCAAAGCTTGATTGCTACTCATCAGTCCACATAAATGATGCATTCTTAGGCAACAGTATAGTCAATAGAGTTGCGATAAAAAAAACCCTTAACAAACCTTCAATAATAACTAGCCAAAACGAGAAAACTCTGGATCCCAAACACATTCCTAGGCTATTTCCACTCAAGAATAGCCTTAATATTCTTAGGATCCATATGGATACCCTTGGTAGAAACCACATGTCGTAGAAAAGTGACTTCCCTCAACCAGAATTCATACTTGCTTAACTTGGCATAGTGTTTCTTCTCACAAAAATTTGCAAAACCACTCTAAAATGCTTCTCATGATCAACCTCAGTCTTAGAGTACACCAAAAATTTCATCGATGAAAACCACGACAAACTGATCCAGATACGATTAAAAAACCCAATTCATAAGATCCATGAAAGTTTCTGGAGCATTAGCCAAAGCGAATGGCATGACAAGGAACTCGTAATGACCAAAATGAGTCCTAAAAGCAATCTTATGCACGTCAACTTATTTAACCTTTAACTGATGGTACCTAGAACAAAGGTCAATATAAGAGAATACAAATGCCCCACGGAACTGATCAAATAGATCATCAATCCTTGAAAGTAGGTACTTATTCTTTATCATCAACTTATTTAACTGTCAGTAATCCATACACATTCTCATCGTACCATCTTTCTTTTAAACAAAAAGAACTAGTGCTCCCCACGGAGACATACTAGGTCTGATAAAACCCTTATCGAGAAGTTCCTAAAGCTATACTTTTAGTTCTTTCAAGTCCTTTGATGCTATGCGATAAGGAGCGATGGACATCGGAGCTGTCCGAGGTAATACCTCAATTTTGAACTCGACCTCTTTATCCGATGGTAACCCCGATAATTTCTCGAGAAAGACATACGAAAATTCTCTAACTATTCGAATACTCTCAATAGAAGCTCCCATAATACTCGTATCATGTACATAAGCCAAAAATAATTCACACCTTTTTCGAAATAACTTTTTAACTGCTAGAGCAGAGATTACATTAGAGAGGTAATCTTGATGCTCACTAACCAATCCAATCTCCACATCATCCTCAGTTTTTAGAGCTACTCTCCTAGTTGCACAATCCAAAATGACTCGATGCTCCACAAGCCAGACCATACCTAGAATTAGATCAAACTCCCTGAATGATAACTCTATCAGAATAGTCAAAAACATAACACCTTAGATCTTTAACGGACACATCTTATACACCTTATTGACATGTATAGACTGACCCAACAAACTAATCATAGAAATCCCACTAAAAGTATCCTCAACAGGACATACTAGCTATGTATGAATGCATAGAACCAACATCAATCAATGCAAAATAAGGAAGAAAATGGATAGTGAACGTATTGGCTATCACATCAATCGTATATTTGTTCTCGCGGTGCCTCACAGCATATACTAATGCAATTTCTCTCGCCTTAGTCTGGTTAGCACTCTACCCGATGCTCTCAGCCCACGACCCATACCATTACCATCCCTTACCTGACCATGGCCCCGAGGTAGCTGTTAAACTACTCTCTGTGGCTGAACCAAACCCGAAGCTAAAGCTTGCAACTAATCAACCCAATTAGGATAATCCTTAATGTGATGCTCCATAGACTCGCACTAAAGGCAAGCTCTTAACCTCCTCCAACACTCATACGGATGGCATCTACCGCAATCACCACAGATTTGAATCCCTACAGTGATAATCGGTGCATCAACCTGTAAAGGTCTATCAAACCCTGCCCGTTTCTTGGGCCGCTAAGCAGAACTAGTATGACCTGAATCCCTCATATTCTTAATTTCCTTAATGATCTTAGTCTTCTCCTCTAGCGTTTTAAAGACCTTCTCTTGTTGTGGAGCCATTAACACATTTAAGTCATATCGCGATCCATTCTCAAAACGGACACTCTTATCATAGTCCATCACTACCAAACTCTGAGCGTACCTGCTCAGCCTCAGAAATCTGGCCCCATACTCAGCCATAGTCCTATCACCTTAAATAAGCTCTATAAACTCTAACCTCCGAGCCTCAATGTACCTCGCCCCGATATACTTTTTCGAGAAGACGCTATAAAAGAAAGCCCAAGTCACTAGCTCACGCTAGGTGCCCCGCTCAACAGATTGCCACCACTAGTATGCTTTACCGTGAAGCAAGGATACCGCCCCTTTAGTTTCTACTTGGGGGTGTAATCTAAATCATTCATAATCCTCTCGATGGCCTTCAACCAATACTCAGCCACCGTCGGGATAGTCCTAGTGACACCCCTAAATAACTTAGCTCCATTTGACCGTATTCGTTCAGTTAGCAACCTTCGGCTCCCAGATCCAATATCGGCCCCAGCAACCCTCTGAAGCACCTTCAACATGGCTTGGGATAATGCATCGTCCTCAACAGTCTGAGCCTGAGACTCAATCTCAGCAAATAGGTGTCCCAGCAGTCTCACTCGTATCTAAATTGGGCATGTTGCCCATCGAATATGGCTCAGCTCGAGCCCCTCAACAACACCCATCGCGCCCACAGATATTACGTCCACATGCTTCGTATATTCATTATGCTTAATTATCTACAATTCAAAGTTTTATGCATTAGCTTAGGTTTATTATTAAAAATTATAAGTCTAAAGTTTTATCGAAGTTATCACAGTGTCTTTTCTAAAGCAGAAAATTTCTACTCTACAATCTCTACAATTTTCATTTAACTAAAGTGGCTAAAGTACTTACTTAGATCAGTGTTGGAGACTCAGATTCACTTTTTTACAAACTCAATTATTAGAATTAATCAAAAATACAAGTTGTTTAAAACAATTTTCGTAAAAATTTTGAACCCAAAAATCGCAGCTCGAGTTTTGAACCTGGACTCTAATACCACCAAATGTAACAACCCACACTTGGCCTAGATGTTATGGCCAAATCCTGAGGAATTACATATGTTCGTCTTAAAACTAGAAATTAAAATTGAAAACGTAACATAGAACAAAACTTAGTAATGATATTTTCCAATTTTTAGGAAAAACACCTTTTTAAGTTAGTTCATTTTAATTGCAGAAAAGCACTTATAAAATCACTTAGTTTTACAGCAAAATTCTTTAAGTTATACAAAGTTTTGAAAATCGTAGTTTGATTTGGAATTCAACGATTTGCAGTTTGGAATAAAGTAGTTTAACTACGTTAAATTAGTTTAAAAATGACAATTAAAATCCAAAACAATTAACAATTCCCAAAGAGTCCAAAAAAGTCCAGTTAGAAATAAAAGCTTAACTTAACCAAATTATAAAATAGAAATTTAACCCGAGCTCCTGCTACTCCAACCCATCTTAAGTTTGCTGGTTACTTGAGAGGATAACAAACAAAGAGTGAGCTAACCAGCTCAGTGTGTAACATATCCCAAGCAACAGATCAGATACACATAAATTAACAAATATGTTTTCATATGCAATTCAAATATAGATTCAAATATAACCTCAGATATAGAATCATATGCAATGTCAAATACAGAATCAGATCCTACCCCCATCTGCTACACATAATATCCTTCTATCCCTACACACCAATTAGGGTATCAAATACCCATCCAACCCCACACACCAATAAGTGAGCGTATGTCACTTTTTATAAATACTACAGTCAAGCTATCAATTAATAATATGCGATAAACCGCCAAATTCAGATATATGTGGTCAAGCCACCAGAACAGATATATGTGGTTTTAAACCACTAGATAAAGCATATAATTAAACTGTCAACACTTCCTCTGTCATATCAATAGTCCCGCCCCAATGCACATGCAAAACTAAAACGTTATTAGATGCACATATTACATTCATGCTATTCACTTCAGACAATTGTATCATGCTTTCAATAATCACATAAACAGAGAAAGAATATCATATTACATATTCTTATCACATAAATATCATATTTCAGAACCTATGAAGTGTCAAATCTCATAGCGCACTCTAAAATCGACCCTAACAAAATCTTACAGAAATTGGGCTCACAAGCTCGTGTAGCGTGTGAGCCCATACGGCCCAACTGGCCCAACTCATATGGTCTACACGGACTGACACATAGCCAACACACACACATGTAGCCTACATGACCTATCACATGGTCGTGTGGCATCGATAGTCCACTTTTTGGCATTGCATCGTTCGCTATTTTTAGGTTTTTCGTTACACAACTGGTCAGTTTTCGAAGCACACACCACAACAAGAATTCCAGCACCTAAATCGACAATTAAAACAAACCATTTAGTATCATTACACTAAATTTAAGCCACTAATTCAACCATAACTGCTATCAACAAACCTTAACAAAATCAGTCAACCTCTAAACGAAGACTTTAATCACTTACCCTTGACAGAAACAGTGGTCTCAGGCACCTAAATCACTGGAGGAACACCGAACGCCTCACAGTCTTCTCCTAAGAGCGCATCAAAACAATTAGTCCAACAAACCTACTTCTTTGCAATGAAACAATGGCATACTAACATCAAAATATTCAAAACCTTACCGAACCTTACAATATGCACAACCAATCCCAACAATAGAACCACAGCAAAAAATGATACAAGACGGCAAAAGAAAACTTTCGGAGTAACAAATAAAACCGGCATAGTTGTTAATTCACAGCAACAACAAGAAAGAAAGGAAAGAAGAAAAATCAAAGAATATTTTTTTATAGCAGTTAACGTGAAACAAAATAAGAAGAATGAGGAAAAGTGGAGAGGTAGACGGTTGAGTGGGGGAGTATTTTGGGGAGGGATTTTCTCAAAAATAAAAATAAAATAAAATTTTTAAAAAGTATCTTGACTTATCAGATTTTTTACTACTTGTCAATTGACCAATGTTTGAACTTGAACCAAACACTAGCCCCATGGGTGGCACAGTAAGAGAAAAGCAAAAAATATTCCCATTTGCATGCGTAAGGATTTAAACACTAGACCAGAATGTAAGTTGACACCTTACCACTAAATCAATAGACTCATTCTATTATTAGTTGAGCAAAAATAATTTATAACTCAAATGTTCATAGATATGGGTTTACACAAAAATAACAAAAATTCAAGGAACAAGATTCATACCCAAAACCTCTCACACACTACTCAAAACACTTAACCACTGAATCAAATTAACCACTTTGACAAATTCTAATAACTCAAAAACTAAGATTTTTGGGGCGTTACATTGAGAACGTCAAGGATCCGTCTCGCTCAAAGCATAGGTGCTTTTCAGGAAAAGGTTTTTTTCTATAATATCACAAGCTGTCTCGATTTTCAAAATTTTTATTTATTTCGCTATGCAAGAAAATTATTTTCGAACCAGATTTTTTCCAACATTAAGAGTTTTGAAAGGAATAAAGAAAGGTTTTGAGACAAAAACTGACTGAAGTATAATTTTAGCACTTAAGTGCATTGTGATTATTTTACATGTAATCTACATTGGAAATATTATATTTTGAGATATTAAATCATTGGGACTAATTTGGAGCCATAGGATTGGATTTTAACATAGGGATGAAATTTGAACTACACATTTTAGTAATTTTGACTCATTAGCTTTAACCTAATTTTTGTGGTAAATAAAAGGAAGATAGACAAGATATTTTTTCATCTTTCTCCCCCTTTTTTCTAACACCAATGTGAGAGGGGAGGAGAGCCTCTCCTCCCATGGTTTTCTTCTTCCTTTCTCTTCCAAGCAACACCCCCTAAAAACCTAAGTTTTGTTCCATTAAATATTACTAGAAAATAACCTTATTGTTTGATTTCCAACATCATCTTCTCCATTTGAGGCTAGGGTTTCAAGTAGGTTAGGGAGAGAAAGCTATGTCTAGAGAGAAAAATCCAATCAAGGTAAGAAATTGAGATTCCACTATCTCCATCTTTGATATTAGATATTTTTGTTTAAGAAAAGTTGTTGGAGCTTATAGTAATTACTTTTATATGTATGTATTTGTGTTGAAAGAAGAATATCAGTGGAAGAGAAGGTATCAAACTATCTTTGAAGTGGGTTCAAGTGTTGAGAATGTGAAAACAAGTTTTGTTTGGAACTTTTGCTATTAAAGAGGTAAGTATCATGGATTCTCATAACTTCCTCTTAATAAGATGGTTGTGAAAATTGCTAAACTAGTGAAATAATATATATATTAACTAAATTTATTTCAAATGAGGTTAATAGTACATATATGAGAAAATAATGGCTTAATGAGATATATGAATGGCTTAGTTATGATAAATTAAACTAGAGAAATGTCATGAGATTTAATATCATAGCCTAATATGGAAGAGTGAAAATTGTTGCTAAAATGAACGAAAAAGGAGAATTAAATCATTACTAATGTCCACATTGTTATGATTTTTTTAAAAAAGGCTAACTTGGGTTCCTTTTTAATAAGTTAAATGGTGAAAGGCACAAAAATTACAATTTGTATGTGGAAATATCATTGAAAGTGCTATGTGCTTGAAATATTAATAAATGATTATGTAACTTGATCTACAATTAAAATATAAGACAATGGATGGATGCTCAAAGAGCTTCAATTGTGTGGGTTTGAGATGTACCTTATATTACAAAATATGATATGCATTTATTTGTATGTGAATATGAAAAACATGTTATAAGTGTTAATGTGATTATGTGGTAAATTGAAAATTTCCTAAGTGAATAATAATGTAATGCCCTAGTAAAATTAGTGATTAGTGAGCATACAATTGACATGTCATTGGGTTATTAGCATACATGTGTTAGAAGTTGAGATTTCAACCATGTTTAAATCCTTAGGGCCTAGAAATTTTATGCGATATGGATCCATTTCTTTGATCTTCAGACATAAATGCCTTTAACATGTTATTCTAGGGTGTTTGGTTGGGATCCCATATATCTAAATATTGTCTTACTAAGGTTTTCTAAGGGAAAAATGAATTAAATTCCCAATGATAAGATTTGATTATGAACATGAATTTCCATAAGAGGAATAAAATGATAAGCACTAAGGGTGGGGCACTTGGTTAATGAGAAAACGAAATGAAAGTTTAACATATTTAATGAGAAAACGAAACGAAAGTTTAGCATATGTTAACTTAAGCATAAACTGAAATGAGGAAACCATTAAAACTAAGTGGCTAAATTATATGAATTAGGTATGATTCAAATAAGAATGGTGTAACTATAATGCCATAAATGAAAGCTCACTTTAAGAGCAATAAGATCATAAGTGAATCACCCTAATTGTGTATTAGTAATAAAAGAATTAAACTAATATTAAATGGCTAGAGTATTAATTATGTGCTAATAAAAGTTATGGAATGAAGTTTCCTTCATATATATATATGGTTTAAGTGAACTTTTGCATAAAAATTTATAAAAGACTCAAGATACTAATGGTTAAGGCAAGCTAGGAGAGTCCATAAGTGTTTACTAAGCTTTCGAGCTTATTGCATTAGTTGTTTAAATGTGTAGGTGAAAATTATTTCAAGAATATTGTACTTATGGCTTGGAGGTTTCGCATAACCACTTAAAGCTTGGAGAGGGTTAGCCTATGTTATTGTATTAGAATATGTTAGTAATGGCATGTACATAAAGGCTTACAACCTTAAGGATTTTGTAATTATTTGTTCTATGCTAATAAGTAGAAAATGAATTTAAATTTGATAATTTATAAGTTACATTTAGATTTTTTTTTTTTAATTCTCTAGCATGCTCTTGTGATAACTATGGGTTTACATGTCATTTGAATGTGGTTTAAAAAAATTTTACAACTTAATGATATGTTGTGATGTTAATTTAGGTTAGTTTAAAGTGTTTTGGACTGCCTAACTACAATGTCGCGACATCATCCCTCGTAATGTCACGACATTGAACATACAAAGAGTAACATTGCGACATCAGCCCTCGCAATGTTGTAACAATGGGCATGCAGAGAGTGGCGTCGCAACATCATGTAATACAGTGTTGAAAATTATATAATGTCATAATATCATGCACCAAATTTTCTCCCACATCACTCTTTTGACTCAATTTGACTTTTGGTGGCTCAGAATTGACCCTGAACACCTTCAATCACCCAAAAATTGTTTCTAAATTATTTTAAAATGGTTGGTAAGGATTCAAATTTGATTTTACCTAATTTTTATGATTTTATTAAATTGTTTTGAAGTTTGAATTCTTAAATGGTTTTGAGATTTTCACTATGAAATGTGCTCAGGACTTGTTCGCATTAGTATTTGATGGTTTAAAAACAATTTCAAATTATCTATAAATCTTCTAAATGTGTTCAATTTATTTTAAAGAATAAGAATATGTCATGGAAAGGTTAGTTTCATAATAGCCCAATTTTGTATAAACTTGGAAGTGTCATTTTAACATCTCATATACGTGTTGATTGTCGAAAAAGGTGTTACATAAACACTTAATTAGTCACTTCGAAAACTTGCCTTGACATAAACCATGCGACATCATAGTGAACTTATCCTGTTTACAAGGAATACAAGTAGAGCAAATTTGCTCTACTAATTTATGCATGTTAGGTAAAAAATTGTTCCTGTAAGATGTCATAAGTGTTAGTGTTTACAAGGAATACAAGTAGAGCAAATTTGCTCTACTCATTTATGCATATTAGGTAAAAAAATTGCTCATGTAAGATGTCACAAGTCTTAGTGATACCAAAATGATATATAAGCCCCTTACTATGGGCTTCCCTAACTAACAATTCACGCATGGAACAAATCGGTAAGCATAGTCCGCTATTGCTAAAAAAAAAAAATCCATCATGCTTAAAGAATTTTAGAAATGCATCATGTTCACGTGCTTCATAAATGCTTGCAAAATTAGAATCGGTGGCATATAAAATCCTTAATATACCCAAAACCTAACAAAAGCAGGCAAAGTATAAAGTTAAGTATACCTTCTTGATAAAGCTCCAGTCAGAATATTTTTCTTATCTTTCTTATATCAAATAACTAAAGGAAAAGATCAAATAAATTTGACCCACATCATATATCGCTTGTTTAACTTATTTTGCCCTCTTAAGTTCTTAAATGATTCATGATCAATGTTGCCAAACCTCAAATCCCTTATCAGGGCATATAATTCTTTGTCACATGTTGAATAGTTCAAGTGTGGTTCGCTGAATTTATCACTAAAGTAAGCAATAGGCTTATTATCGTGCACGAGGATTGTGCCAATATCTATAATAAAAAACATCACTCTCAATTTCAAAAGTCATTTCAAAATTAAATGAAAATTCTAGCATTACAAAGTTTGTATTTAAGTTCATTAAAAGCCAACCCTTGTTAATCAATCCAATTAAATGGTAGAAAAACTACAAGCAAATTTGCAATAGAAATCGACTAAACCAAGGAAAGACCTTATCTCATAAATGGATTTAAAGATAAAGACATTTTTTAATGGCTTTAACCTTTTCCTCATTGACTTGAAATCTTGCAAAGCTTATTATAAGTCACAAAAAGAAAAGCTTATCCATGAAAAAGATGCACCTCTCTAAATTAACAAAAAGTCATTCACGTCTAACACATTTAATATTGATTTAACATGGAGAACATGGTTATCCAAAGTTTTACTATAAATCAATATATCACAAAAATAAACGACTACAAATTTACTTAATAAAGGTCTAAGTATGTGATTCATTAATCTCGTGAATGAGTTAAGAGCATTATTTAATCTAAATGATAAGACATGAAGTATTTCAAAAATAGTAAGAAAAGAATCACTTTTATTCTCGCAATATGCTTCATGCATACAATAAAAAGAAAAACTTTAAAATTTATTCAATTATTAAAAGGGGTTGGCTAAGAGAAATAAGCCACATTATAAAGGTTTAAAATAAATAAATAATCTTAATTAAAAATCTATAAATTATGTAAATAAAACTTCTTGAAACCAATAAAAACTCTTCAAACGCTTTAATACTGTGTTAACCAAGGATTTGAGGATTGATGTAAATAATACATGAAAATTAAGTGTTGAAAACCCCTTAGGGTGACTGGCCATACTAGCCCCAATTCATCCATCTATCTTTGTATCACACAACTCACTTTGCAAATCCATTCCTCTCCTCCCACCTTTACTAACGCCATCATTAGGGATTATTATTTTCACACTCTAAAAGAAAAACAAAAACCAACAATAACTACTATAATAGGAAATAGCAAAGCCTCAAACACAAAAACAACTAAAAATCCAAAAAAAAAAAAAAAAAAAATTGGTAAGTGTTCCCAAAATCTTCAAAAATGCATAAAATGCTAGCAAAAATCTAGCAAACTCTTTAACTAAAGAAACAAATCCAATTTCAAAATCCTAAGTTTTTATTGATTTTAACAGCAATCATAGTGGTGTTAAATAGGCTTCAAAAGATACAATAATTCATCATACAAATGATATTTTATATGTGGAGAGTTAACACATATTGCATTGCCTCAACCCTCGCTAAAACTAAATCACATATCTAGCTCATTAATGCAAAATAAATGAATTTTAGCACTCAAATTACTTGTGTGTAAGCAAGCAATACGCGCCCCATATAAACACATTATGATTTTTGAGTATTTACTATTACATTCATAAAAAAATCTTAAGGAGAAAAACTCTTCAGCATTCAACAAAAAGAGCCATCTCGAAGAAGGCCATTTTGTGACCTCCCCCTCTTTAAGGGAAAATCCATAAGATTAATACTAGGAAAACCTAGAAACCACCTCATCTAGAGAATAACAAGCGGAGCCACCTGGTTAAAAGGCAACCTCGGCACCTCTCGCCAAACACCATAGGACCATTGACCTACGAAATTGAGGACTAATTATAAGCTTTGGGAGGTAATTCCCCTTCCGACAACAAGAACTTACTTTTATTACACATAAGCCTTCACAAAGTACATTAACCTGACTTAGGGACACCTCAACAGGACAACACACTCTTCGTTCACCTCCAAGTTCTCATGTTAAGCACAATAAAATTCAATTTTATTTTTATATATTGATTTTGGTTTTATATATATTGAATACAAAATAAAATACCAATTAGCTTTTAATTTCACCCCATTCATCTAAAAATCAAATCTGAAATTTCTAAATAAAATATTTAGTTTTTTTTAATAGTTTTAACCTCTAAAAGAACAAACATGATTCAATTTTCAAATTGGCTAATATATTTATAAAAAGCCTTTAAACTTTTTATATCTTTCTGTAACTAAGTAAATTCTATTGTTCTAGTTTTATTTATGAAAGCCATTAATTTTAATTAAGATAAAAATGTTTTGGAGAAATCCTAATACCTAAGTTACGAAAAAATGGTTGAGATATTAAACTACTAATATTCATTTACTTTATGCATGATATTGCATTGTTTTCATTCATATATTTTTCTTCAAAACATTGTTAATTATATGGTGCTTTCATACCAATATCTAATCTTTTATCTTTTTAATCCATTTCACCAGTTCAAAATTGAAACAATAATGAATAACAATATCCAAATCTAAGTAGAAAAGCGAAACAAACATTATACAACTTGAAGATGATGAAGAAATGCTTTTAGAGGGATTCGGAAATAAGAAAAGAAGATTTCATATAGGATATTCATCTATCCATATTTCTCATCAAGAATTTCATGAATAAAAATTAAAGAAAATTGACTTATTTAATTAAAAATACTAAGGACTTACTTACATAAAGTGTACTATAAGAGTTCTTTTAAATATATTAGTCTTCCAAATTATGTAGATTTAAGATAAATATAGTATATGATTATGTTTTCATGAGGGCCTAGTATTTTATAAAAGAATTCATACATCAAGTCCTTTTTTATATATACAAAGTCTAAACTATTCATAATTTATCTTCAATCCTTAAATAAGAGAATAATGTATTTTAGCACGTCAAACTTACGTCCTTCTGCATTGATAATAATATCAATGCCAACCCAATTAAAACTCAATCGGCAAGCTCATTTTTTTATAAAGAAACAAATATTAAGGGTATTTATGTTTTTTTTTTATTTTAATAAATCTAGAAGGTACATACTCATGATGAGAATGATGATATTTAAGCTCAAAACAAATTAATTTTTATTTTAACTAAAATCATATGTGCATTTTATTTTTATTTTATAAATTTATTACATAATTATTTTCCACTCAAATTATAAGTATGCCACAATAAGTATATATAGGAGGTTGATAATATATTAAAAGAAAATATATAGATAAAACTAATTAATACATTTGCTTATGGAATATAATATATAAATGAACATTTTTTATTCTAATCACAGTAAAGTGGCAAAATAAGAGTTAGGTTATCTTAGAAAATCTCTAAATAGAAGCTTACAATAAGAAAATCTATGAAGAAGAAAGATGTGTCTGTTGGAAAAATTGGATTAGAAAATAATGTTTATAAAGCACAACGGAAGTATACATCTTTTCTTAAAATCAAGTATTGTGATATTTATAATAATAAACTTTTAACCGAATACACGTGCTTTATACAAAGGCAATCTGGGTTGTTTCCTAGCTGTCAACCAATCGATCTTCTCCGTTGTCCTTTAATCCTGAATTGCTTTAAGTGTGTTCTTAAACAAATCGAACCAAATGCATAGAATGAAAGCTTTACTTAACTTTCAATGGGAAAATTATTTTTTTCTAAAAATCGTAAACTATGAGTATTTTCTTGAAAAATAGAATTTATTCTTTAAAATAAATTGTCACTTTTTATAGAATATCGATGCTAGAAAGCTTAGTTAATATGTTAACTCATAGTTCTTATTTAGAGAGAAACAGTAAAGAGTTATGTTCGAATAAGTTCTAATTAAATAATAATATTTTAATAAAAAAAATTGTATTCTACGGCAAGTAGAATACAGATGTGCAGCGACACACCCTTTTGGGACTAGGATTTGTTGCCCCACACACATGGGATTGGGCTTCTAGGCATGTCTTGTGTATTGGGTACAATTATATGTGTTATATGAACTTTTATCCAATACTTATAATTTATCCAATCCAATAACTATTTCTATTACCAAAAATATTAATTAAACTAAATTAATTTTTTAATTAAATTATTTTCTCAATCCAGTTCTGATTTCGTTAAAGTCATTGCAACTTTACTGTATTAGAATCCATGAGGAAATTAATTTAATTGTGTTATTCAACAAATCTATGATGACTAATTAATTTAATTCTCACTTTGAACTTCAACTATTTAATTACAATTAATTAGATAATAATTTAAAGAAATTAAATTAATTTCCAAGTCATCTTTTGTACTTTTTGAGGAAATGCATTCATTGCGAATAGTGATTCATAGGATCTATTTCTCTTACTTTTTTTATTCATTCCAAAATTTATCAGTTCTATATACAATTCATTTGAAGTTATCTCTATAACACCTCTCGTCCGTCCCCATCGTTGGGATCGAGTTACTAAATGATACAGTACAAAACAGAATAGTTATAAATAATTAACAGTCAAAACTCAATAACTTTAATCACTTCAATAATTTAATACAATTTAAAACTTTTTCCCGAGTCTTAAACGATCTTACATGAGTTCTAAAGTTGACCCGAGAACAAACAAGGATCAAACTGCAACATTTTCAAATGCAATCTGATTAAGCTTTTGTTGAGCTAGCGAATGGACCAATCGGACATATACAATAGGATCTAGTAATTGAAATTATGTTCAGAAGTATCGTTTCGATAATTCACAATTACTTAATCATGGAGTCAGTCCACAAGAAGTACCATGATTGAAAACTCCTTATCTATACTCTTTACGAAAGAAATTCATCCAACTGCTTTGTCCAATGATCTCGTCATGTGTGTGTTACCCTCATATGATATCCTTGATTCCTTTGAGTTAAATCTGTTCACTCAATACAATTATATTTTATCTCATTGTCACCATTGTATCTTCTTAATGATTAATATGATCACTATCAACAAATGGTTGTGATAAATTGCTCGTTCGAGAACAAGCAAGCCATGGTCACATTCCATGTTTATCAATCCACACAATGTTAATGAGAGGATATCATTAACTCTTTAATTGAGCTATGAATTCTACTGTTGCTAGTAAACCATGCCATACACAAGTTATATACCCAACATATTGGCTATCGGCTGGATCATCTTTAGAGTATAAGCCTCCACTTATATCAAAGCACATGAGTTACATATGCATGGTCAGTGACTAACTCAGGATTTAGGTAAATCACAACATGAATGTCACAAGTGAATTAATTAACAAACAGATTCAGAATTAATTGATCTTGGGTCCAGTCCTATGTATCATTTTGTCAATGAATACATTTATGTTTCTACTCATGAAGTCAAATGCTCTGATAGCCAAGACTAGTCATCTCCTCAATTGGAATTGTAAATGACATAATTGTATTAACCCATTTCTGTCTGGGCCCGTAAATAAAACCAAAAATAAAAATAAATAAATAAATGTTATTTATTATATTCCAGTTACAATAAACAGCCCAAAATTAAATGCCTAACCCAATAACCCGTTACACCCTAAGCCCGTAGCTCGTTTACACCCTTAGCCTAAGCCTACCCTTGACCCAATTCAGTGAAGCCCAGGAAGGCCCAAAGCCTAAACCGGATTAGGAAACCCTAGGGTTTCCAGAAGCACTAGCGCTGCAAACGTTCCAAACAATGTGACGGTTCATCTCGCGTCGTTCCAGTAGCCCCATCAGCGCTGTGATTCCAGGTTCTGTGATCGGCGCACAAATCAGAGGCCAGAGCACTCATCACCGTGATATCCTCGCGAACACCTGCAAAAAAAGAAAAAAAACCACAGCAAAAAGAGAAATAAACAGGGAAAGAAATCAAAGATTTCTTTCCCCAAAACATAGTAATTTACAGAAAGGCTATAAAAACCATTTTATAATCTGTAAATGGAGACGTTTTTTGGAGAACACATGTCGAGACCATTTTTTTTTAAAAATCGAGTTTTTGAAAAATGGGAATCGACTTTAAGAAAAACGAAAACGGGAGTCGCCACCAATCTTGTTAGGTGTGATTGGATCACCTTATAAAATGTTTTGTTTTAAAACATTAATTTCGGTCTACGAAAATCGAGAAAAACAGATTCGGGACTCGGTTACGTATGAGGAAGGGTTAGCACCCTCGTAAAGCCCAAAAATTGGTACCTAATTGATTATCAAGTGTCTTTAATGTCGAAAATTTGAAAATCTTATGATGCAATCCTCTTTTAATAATTTTGATTTTGAAAATTATGGTTCACTTGTATCAAATGAATCAAAATATTACATCCAATAAGTTAGGACACAATATTTTTAAAACATTCGATACTAAGTTAGCCTTTTAGGAAATCCCTACCTCGAAACGACAAAATGTCATATCCAGTAAATTAGAACACAACGTCTTGAAATTCCGAGACAGTTGCTTGTACTTTGAAAACCTTAAAACTTAGAAGGGTGCTTGATTGTTTAAAACTCAACGGGAAAAATTGCAACCCAATAAGTTAGGGCACTACTTTTCTCGAAATTTCCAAACACCAAGCATTGCCTTTATTTTTGAAAACTTTAGAGTCTCATTTTTTAAAAATGATGCATGGAAGAGTATATAAACGTAACATATGAGATAACATGTTATAATAATAGGTAAATAAAAGCATAATAGCATAAACATCATACATTAACTAACATATATATAAGAAATAAAACATGGCAAATTTTAAATAAGTAAAATATACATAATACACAATATGTATTTAAGAAGAATAGGTAAAATCACATAATCATGTAATTCAACATACATTTAAACATATTAATAAATAAAAAAAATGATGCATGATACAATTCGACACATATATATAAAAAATACAATAAAAATAATAATATGTCAAGCACTCATCATTTAATAAAATTATGAGACCAATATATATTGACATAATAAAAAAGGTTTTTAATATATATATTAAAATATAAATAAGGTGAGCATTAAAAAAATGTGTGGATTAAAATCAAATTTTTGGCAATGTAATGACAATATAGTATACATAGTAACTTTAGTTTTAGGGTTATAACAAAATAATAAAATTTAAATACTAGGATATTGTACTATATAGAATATAAGATAATAAACATATTTAATAGTACATGAAAACATAGTAATTAATAATGAATTTTGAAATAGTATAATAATATATAAAATACTAATTTTATAGCTCTGGCTAAAAATATACAAAATATAAAGGAAATAATTAATAGAATATTTAATATCAATTTAATATGAAGATAATAATGTGAATAATAATATACATAAAATATATGATAGATAATAATAATATGAAATAATATATTGTTAAAATGCAAAATAATATAATAATATATAAATATATAAATTTTACGCGATAAAAATATAATAATAAATAATGATATATGTTAAAATATATATTAATGTGATAATAGAAAAAATATGAAGTAATATAATAAAACATAAGTAAATAATTATAAAATATGTATAATACGTATATTCATATTAAAATATAATAATATATGTATAAATTTTAAAATAAATAGGTTATAAATATGTTTAAAAGGATAAAAAGGATTAAAATTGAACATAAGTAAAAGTCAGTGGCTAATTTAATAAAAATAACTGAGATCGGACTTAATTGAAACAGCCACTAAAACCCTAGGGATTCATCGGGAAATTTTCCCTTGTCCCTAAACGGTATCGTTTCATTATAGGCCTTAGAGTGGTTTCCGTTGGTATTAAATTGAAACAGAGATGAAAATTTGGGCCAGATTTGAAAGTAAAATAAACCTGATTTAAAAAAGGAAAAATGCGAAAGGACTAAAGGGATAAATATCCCAATAGTTAAAAACACGCGGATCCTCTCCGGGTATTCGGGTCAACGTTTGGATCCTTATCTTTAATACAACGTCGTTTTAGGCTGATTAGATTAAGCCAAAACGGCGTCGTTCTATTAAGGCTATATAAGCCAAATTTTAAGCTTAAAAAATCAATTTACACTGTTCTTTAAAAAAAAAGGTTCGAAACCCTCTGTATAGGGGAAGAGAGGGGTCCGATCTAGGCCTTCGGTCTCCGAGCGATTGCGCCCTACGCGCCACCGTAAACGGTGGTCGGAGGGTAAAAACCCTTGCTCTTTCAAGCAAAACACAGGTAACTCACTTCTCTTTTAATATTTCGACATTTTTATTCGATATATATATATGTATCCGTAAAAAGAAAAAAAAGAATAATCACCTTTACTCTCAATCAACTATTAGTACTGTAATTTTGTAAAAATCTATGCTTTTTATTCAGCCTTTGTGTGTATGTTTCATAAGACTGTAAAAATCGATCCCTTGTACAATGTTTAGATCCGGGCTTTATAGCCACTGTTTACAGTGTATTTACATCTTTAATTTATTTTCTTGCCATATTTGTTGGTTCTGTTCTCTTTGTTTCCTTCCTTTTTTGCAGAAAAATCACAGAGATCTCGGTGGTAGACTCGTCGGCGTTGATGGCGGCATGAAATCTGGCGGTGCTGGGAAAAAGCATTGAAGGCCTCGACAGTGCATTGATGGCCTCGATTCGGGGAGTTGGACAGACGCTCCCCGAGGCTTCCAGAAATCGTTGCGGCGCTAGGAGGGAAAGGCAGAAACCCTAGGGTTTCCTGCCTTGGTGTAAAAATTTGGGCCAGTGGGCCACTTTAGTCCTGGGTCTATTTGGGTATTTGGGCTTGAGTGTAACCGGGTTTTAGGTGGTTTAGTGGAGTTCTGAGTTAATGGGTTAGTTTAGTTGGGTTTTAGGTATTTGATTGTAAATGGGTCTGCAGGGTAACTGGTCTATTAATGGTTTTATTTTTTTTGGACTCAGATATGGACTCTTAATAAATTAATATTTATTTGCCCATTTATTTTCCCCTGTTTAAGCCCGGTCAAATTTGGGCTACTACAACACATATATCTAATAAAAATACAGCAGTTTGTCAAGGAACAGAGGTGATTCATTTTTTTTCTTTGTATTTTATCATGAATATATGCATATAAAAAAAAACTAAAACAAATAAGAGAGGATTACCTCTTGATTCGTCGAGAAAGGCAAAGTTTTAGGGTTCCGACCGCCGCACGTGGGCGCCTGAGAACGGTAGCTCGACAGAGTTCCGAGGCCGACCCCAAGTCCTCTTCAGAGGATTTCATTTTTTTTCTAACCGGGCTTTAAAATGATTTTCAAGTTAAAATTTGGTTTATATAGCCTTATTAGAACGACGTCGTTTAGCTTAAAGCAATAAGCTCTAAAACGGCGTCGTTTCAGGGCTTAGATCCGCGTGTTGACCCGATTACCCGGAGAAGATCCGCGTGTTTTTGTAAATTGGGATAATTACCCAATCGGTCCTTCCGTGTTTTTTATATTTTCGAATTCATTTTATTTTATTTTTAAATTAGCCCTAACCTCTCATATTTAATTCAATTTAGTCCTGAAGGTCATTAAAATCAGTTCTAGAGAACGACGTCATTTTGGGATTAGGGTCGAATTACCCAATGAGTCCCTCGACTTTCAGTGCGTGTTTTAATCAAGTCCAAATATTTTTCTTATTTTGCATTTAACCCCAGATTCTTCAATTAAATTCAATTTTAATCCTTTTTTATTTTTTTATTTTAAATACTTTATATTTTTTTTAATATTAGTTGTATAAAATAGTACATATTTTTTTTATTATCCATTATATTATTATTATAAATTTTTAAAAATTTTATCATACATTTTTATTATATATATTATTTATTTTGTTATATTTATATTTTACTATATGTTATATATTTTTATTATATATTATTTATTTTACTATATTTTTGTATGAAAAATACTTATTATATGATTATTATTTTATATATTCTTTATTATATTATATTTCATTATATTTTATTTATGTATTTTTATTACATACTATATTTTATTATATATTATTCCTTATAATATCTATCTTTCTTATATATATTATATTATATACATTTTATTATATATATTTTTATATTATTTATTATATGATTTATATTATTATATATTTTATTTGTAAATTATATTATACACTCTATTTTACCATATTTCCTTACATTACTTTGTTTTATTATAAAGTATACATTATTTTATTACTTATTAATTATATACATATATGCATATTGCAATTTATATTTGTTGTATTCATTATACACTACATTGAGTTTTGTATGTAATAATAATGCATGAACATTTATGTTATTTATGATGATATATGCATAAATTGATAATATATATTGTGTAATTTACGCCATTATTTATTACTCTTTATACTATATTTGCATAAAATGATAATGCATGTACTATATAGTTAGGTTTATTAAAATGCTAATTTCTTGTAAAATGTAAAATACACCATTATTTTCAAAACAAAAATATCTCATTTCAAAAGGAATTTTTTTAAAAAAAGTGAGGCAATGTTTTGATATTTAGGAATTCGGGAAGTAGTGCCCTAACATGCTGGGTTGCGATTTCTCGTTTGTCTAAATATCTAAAATATCCTTTTAAACGAGTTTTACAAATCACAAAATGATTTTAGTTACTAAAGTTTAAAGATATCGTGTCCAATCATGCTGGATGTGATGTTTATACTCTTTTAAAACGAATGAATCTTGATTCTTTTATCAAAATATTACGGTTTTAAGGGAATCTCATTTCTAAATTCTTTCAAACTTCTGACACTAAGGCAAAATTATTCAATTTGGTACCAATTTTGGGCGTTACGAGGGTGCTAATCCTTCCTCGTACGTAACCGACTCCCGAACCTATTTTCTCATAATTTCGTAGACCAAAACGTTTTATAAAGTGATCCAATCACACTTTAAAAGATTGGTGGCGACTCCCTTTTTTTTTTGAAAAACTCATTTTTAAGGAGGTTTCGACAGCTTGGCGACTCCGCTGGGGAGTTAAGCGAGTTAAGCCAAGAAATTGAGTATTTCTATCTTAATGTCGGAAGTTTGGAAAATTTAAAATTTGATCCTTTTTACATGTGTTTGTTGCATATGTTTGTTACCTTATTGTTGTACATTGCATTTGCATGACTATTATGGTCACACCCTTAAGTGGGAGTGAGAAGCTACGCTTTCGTGAGGTTTTCACCTTCGTATGAGCTAGTGGATTGCTTCCGGGATACTGTACCTATGTCTTCGTGAGATTTTTATCTCTGTATGGCCATAGGGAAATGTGTCCCCCTGAACTGAACTTGATCTATATGAGCCTATAATGGGTGAAGACCGAGGAATCTGCTGGTTCAGGTACCCTGGCTTTAGAACTAAAACTCATATAGTGAACTTTTAAGTGCTTACCGTAGGGAAATAGTGATAACCTTTAGAAAACTACCCTTGTAAGTACTTGTTTATCATTTCTTATATATATGATACTGACCTATTTTTATTTTGCTATCATTACATGTCATTTGGCATTTAAAGGTGTCGATTCAAGGCTCGATTTCTAGATTAGAAAGTTTTCTAATGAGGAACGAATATCTTAATAAAGTGGAGGACAACACCTCTGTCTGTACCTGGTCAGAGAAAACCCAGTTAGAGAAGGGAGATAGTGTCACCGAGGGATATACATCAGAGTTATGGGACTTCACACGTATTAATTCGACACAGAATGAGTTTCAGGAGTTGAGAGACATTTGGGCCCAATGAGATGACGAGGCTAAGCAGCTTTCCTATCAGAATTACGGAGACCTTCCCTATTTGCTAGACGTCAAAGTAGATAGGCACTTGTTTCGAGCTATAGTACAATTCTGGAACCCTGCTTATAGTTGCTTTACATTTGGTGATGTTGATCTTGTACCTACTTTGGAAGAGTATACGACTTTACTGCATTGCCCGATGATTCAGGGTTACAAGGCTTATTTTAGGCCTGCTAGCCTTCCAACTTTTACGAAGAAGTTGGTAATGATTACTGGGATGAGTGAGCAGTGGGCTATAGCTCGTGTGCAGCAAAAGGGTGATAGTAAGTGCATTCTATGGGCTGTTTTGAGGGATTTGATATCAATGCATCCAGACGTGAAGAAAAGGGTCGACGTCCTGGCTTTGAGTATTTACGGCATGGTAATTTTTCCAAAGGCGTTGGGGCACATAGATGAGGCGGTTGCAAATTTATTCGATCGACTTGGAAAACAAAACACACCTGTGCCCGCAATCCTAGCTGAGACGATAAGATCCTTGAGCGCATGTCGAAGAGCTGGTGAAGGAAGGTTCATTGGATGTGCACAGTTGTTTTTGGTTTGGTTCATAGCCACTTCTGGAAGCTTGATAAGGTTCCTTGTCGAGTATTCTTTGAAGGTTATTTTCCCCTAAAGGAAGCAGTAGACATGCCTAGGAGAGATGACATTTCAGAGGAGATGTGGATAGACATTCTTCAGAATCTTCGAGAGGAAGATGTTATGTGGAAGGCTCCTTGGTTGGTTCCTAGTGAAGTCCTTTAACGATGTGGCAGTTTTGATTGGGTCCGTCTGCCAGGAATTTGAGGAGTTGTTGGATATACACCATTGCTTGTTCTAAGGCAATATCGAGCGACACAGTTCATACCGGCTGCACAGGGTTTAGCTTAGAGTGATTTCTCTTATAAAGGAGATCACTACAAGAAGAAGATGCGAGAGATTTCTGAGGCTTGGAAGAAGCCTTTCTGTATGAAGATCTTGACTGAAGACTCAACATCAACCCTTGAGTATAAAGGGTGGTTTACTATGAGAGTCAATGATAATGTCCCTAGGCCAATTTTGGGGGTTGCTCGATCATTAGAGGAGAGCTTACGAGTGATTCCATCAGAGTTGGAGGTTATGAAGCAAGAGTTCGAGAGAAAGAATTCAAGAATTTAGAGTTTGAAAAGAGGATGAAGAAGTTCGAAGAGGAAAAAATGTGTTTGAGTCTCGATGTCGATGTTCAAAAGATGGAAGTCGAGAAGGTGAAAAAGGAAAAGAGAAAGATCGATGAAGATCGAGATGATTTAAAGACACACTACAAGAAAGCCCAGGTAACATTGAAAAGGGTCAGATTAGGGAGATCTTCAGAGCAGTGGCAACAAGAGATTCAAGAGGAAAGAGCCAAAGCTGAGTATTGGGAGAAAAAGTTACAAGAGATGCAATCGCGTAATCATGCCCTAGAAAAGGAAAACCAAGGATTAAAAGTTAAGGTGACAGAGCTTGGACGATCTCTTCATCATCATCGAAGTCGTAATTCCGCAGCTTAGTTAAAAGCAAGTCTAAACAAGATCGAGGAAGTGAAGCACAATATTGGAGGGTTGGAAGCAGCACTACAGGACTGTGAGCTACAGATTGAGCAACTCGAGGCAAGAGAAGAACAGTGGAAGGGAGAACTTCACCATCTTCGGCATCAAGTGGGGGGTAGAGATCATGTCATAGAACAGGCCTTAATTCAGATTCGAGAGGTTACTGAACACTTGCAGGATTTGGCAATACAAGCTAGAACCCTGAGTATAATGTATGAGTCATCGTCAGACAGAGGACGAGAGTTAGCATTGTTATTGGATAGGGTTAAAACTCTAGGCCTACAGGCGAAAGTGTATTTGTAATCCGTTTTATGAAAATATTTTTGTTCCTTAAATAACGTTTTCTAAAATGAAACTGAATCAGAATCGATATCCTTTTTGCATTCATACATTTGCATCTCATCACATCATATACATTCAGGATTATAGAAAGACCCTAATTAGTTAAGATTATTAGGGAGAAAGAGAGTAAGGGAAAGAAAATCTAGAAGCAACACATCCTTACGGTACACGCGCTAAGTCGAAGAATATGGACTAAAGATTTGAACAGCTAAAGAAGGACATACAGGATCAATTGCAGGAGCAATTGGCAAAAATGTAAAATGATATGAGGGAGAAAATGTTGGAGGCTCAAAGGAACATGATGGCTGAGATGGCTCAACTACTGAGAGCCACTGATAAGGGAAAAGCTCTCATGGCAATCACTAAAGAGGAGAACGAGGGTCATCCTCCTGGTTTCACTCCACCTCACATAGAAACCCAACCTGAGGCATATCCCCGAGGGCCGTCTGCCACAATAAGGCCTCAACAGGGTCAAGTCGATGCTGGGATCCCCATAAATTTCCCAACTGGCTCAGGATTCAATTTGGGCGACAATCCTGCAAATCCTGTCATTCCTGACTTAGACATGGCTGAAAAAGATAATTTAAGGACTGATGCTGCAAGACAGTTAGAAGAACTCTACAAATGGTTGGAGGAAAAATTTAAGGCTTTAGAGAATGCTGATGGGCATCATAGAATTGATGCCAAAGATCTAAGCTTGGTCCCAGACTTGGTGCTCCCTCACAAATTTAAGATGCCAGAATTTGAGAAATACAACGGGACTACTTGCCCAGAAGCCTACATTACGATGTTCTATAGGAGGATGACCGGGTATATGAATAACGATCAACTATTGATCCACTGTTTCCAAGACTGTTTAATTGGAGCAGCAGCTAAGTGGTATAATCAACTGAGCCGGGCCAGAATAAGTTCATGGAGGGATCTTGCACAGGCCATCATGCAACAGTACAACCATGTGACTGACATGACTCCGGATAAGATCACGCTGCAAAACATGGAGAAAAAGCCTAATGAAAATTTTAGGCAATGCAAGTTCAACCACCGTTGTTGGAGAAAGTGACTACCATGTTGTTCATCAACACTCTAAAGGCTCCATTCATCACTCACATGATTGGGATTACTACTAAAAGTTTTGCGGATATAGTCATGGCGGGTGAGATGATCAAGAATGCCATAAGAGGTGGCAAAATCGAGGGGGAAGCAAGCAAAAGATCGGCCCCAAGAAGAAAAGATGGTGAAGTGAATAACACAAGCACCTACAACACGACGGCAGTCACAGTTGGTCAACCTAAAACAGCTACGGTTGAGCAACAAAGTTCTCAAAAGAAAGAGCCGGGTACAAGGCAGAATTCTGAAAAGATACAATTCACACCTATCCCTGTGATGTATCGTGAGCTTTATCAAAGCTTATACGATGCACATGTTATTTTTCCTTTTCATCTGAAACCGTTGCAGCCCCCATATCCCAAATGGTATGATGCAAACGCCAGATGCGAATACCATGCTGGAATACCGGGGCACTCAATTGAAAACTGTACTGGTTTTAAGAAGGCCATAAAGAGGCTTATTAAGGTAGGGGTAGTGAAGTTTGACAATACCCCTAATACGAAAAACCTATTTCCAAATCATAGCGACCAAGGAGTGAATGCCATTTGTGAAGACAGTGAGAGGAGAATGAAGGAAGACGTTGCTGAGGAAAGGATGCCTATGAAGGTAATTTGGGAAGGAATGGTGAAAAGAGATATGATAATCTCTAAAGAGGGAAATAAAGGAGCAGGGGACTATTGTGAGTTCCATGCTAAAGAAGGGCACAAGATCCAGGAATGCGACGAGTTTAAGGCTTTGGTGCAAGGCTTTATAGACAATAAAGAGCTACAAATTTTTGAAGATAGCTCTTGTGAAAAACATGTGCATTGGAGGATGAACAGAAAGGAACTAACCAGCCAAAGATTATTATTTCCTTGTTAGTGAATAATGAGGTGGGGACACAAGCGGTGCCAAAGGTCATTATCCATAAACCTGTTTCCTTTCCTTATAAGGATAACAAGAGGGTACCATGGAGTTATAACTGCCAGGTGTCAATGCTGGAGAAGGAGGATATAGCCAGTATGTCTAAAGATGTACAAGTTGAGGGTTCCCATACACGGAGTAGGAAGCGATATGATACGATAGGCGTCAGAGAAGAGCCCACAGAAAAGAATGTTAGTTCAGAAAATGAGAAAGAGGCTGAAATGCCTGTCAAGGAGCCAGTAAAGGAAGAGGAGGCTAAGGAATTTCTAAAGTTCCTTAAGTATAGCGAGTATAGCGTGGTTGAGCAGCGATTCATGTGGCGCAAATGCTCGCATATCGATATTAGCCTACTTCTGAGTTATGGGGTGCATCAAAATGCATTGATGAAGGTGCTCAACGAAATATATGTCACCCATGACATATCCGTTAACAAGCTGGACCGTTTGGTGAACAACATAAGCACGGATAATTTCATATACTTTAATGATGATGAAATCCCAGTAGGGGGCAGGGGGTCAACCAAGGCCTTGCAGATCACCACTCGATGCAAAGGGTATATACTCCCAAGCGTGCTCGTTGACAATAGATCAGGTTTGAATGTTCTACTATTTTCTACATTGAATAGATTACCTATTGACGATTCTCACATGAAGGCATGTCAAAATATGGTAAGAGCCTTTGACGGTACAGAAAGGAAGGTGATGGGAAGGATAGACATCCCTTTGGAAATTGGGCCGAATATATACGAAGTGGATTTCTTGGGGATGGATATCAAGCCTTCCTACAATTGTTTAATAGGCAGGCCGTGGATACATTCAGCGGGAGCGGTGCCCTCATCGTTGCACCAGAAATTAAAGTTGGTGACAGATGGACGGTTAGTAACCATCAATGCGGAGGAGGACATTATAGCCGCTGTCACTAGCAAGGCCCCTTATGTCGAGACAAACGAAGAGTCTATTGAATGTTCCTTTCGCTCTTTAGAATTTGTAAATGCAACCTTCATTTCAGAAGGGAGTGAGCTACTGGTGCCAAAGACGGCAAGAGCTACGAGGATGGCTCTACAAATGATGGCGGGAAAGGGAGCCTTGCCTGGAAGAGGGGTAGGAAAATATCTGTAAGGAGGGACTCAAATCCCAGAACTGAAAAAGAAGAGAGATCGTTTTGGTTTGGGCTTCAAACCAGACTATAAGCAAAGGAGGAAGGAAATTGAGAAGCGCCAAGAGGGAAGAAGGGTACGCCTTAATAGAAGAGAAGTTGAGTGGGAGCCGATGATATTCCCTCCAATATCCCGAACCTTCATATTGAGAGGGTTACTCATAGAAGGAAGTCATCAGATTAATACTATACAAGATGAAGGATTGAAACAAGGAAATCTTGAGGGCATTCGCCCTTACGAATCGGGAAGCTCTCTGAACAATTGGACTGTGGAGGAACTTCCTATAGTCTTTAGAAATTTTTCAGAGTAATTTCTAAAACATTCTTGTTACTCTATATCCTAAGAGTAATGGGATTACATTTGTGAAATAGGCTTACGATCATCTATTATTTTTTTAATAAAACATAACTTTTATCAATTTAAATGAGTATTGTTTCATTTTTATCAACCAATATTCCGTTAAATTTCTGCAATTCTTATTCTTTCATTCATAGCACATAAGTAATCATTCTTAAATTCATTCATTCTTTGTATATTCTTTATACTTCACAGATCCCTAGATATCAATGACATGAGTACTGATATTACAAATCCTAATTTCTTTCGTCAGCAAGACATGTGTTTAAAGGAATCTCAGGATTTTGAAGCTGTTCAGGATTGTTATGTGTCTCTGGATCTGTTGAGGGTGGTAAAACAGGAGGAGAAACAAATCATGCCCCATGAGAAAGAGGCAATAGAGAATGTAGCCCTAGAGGAAGGGAAGGAGGTGAAAATTGGCACGCATATTACCGAAAACAAAGGCAAGGACTGATTGAGTTGCTACGTGAGTTCAAGGATATCTTTGTATGGTCTATCAAGATATGCCAGGGTTAAATACTGACATTGTGGTGCATCGTCTTCCAATAAGACAGGATTGTAAGCCAGTCCAATAGAAGCTGCAAAAAATTAGGCCAGATATAGTATTGAAAATAAAGGATGAAGTCAAGAAGTAGTTCGATGCAGGATTCTTACAAGAGGTGAAGTACTCTGAATGGGTAGCTAACATTGTACCAGTCCCTAAGAAGGATGGGAAAGTATGAATGTGCGTTGATTATAGAGATCTGAACAAAGCTAGCCCAAAAGATAATTTCCCTTTGCCACACATAGACACTTTGCTAGACAATACAGCGGGATATTCATTATTCTCTTTTATGGATGGTTTCTCGGGGTATAATCAGATAAAGATGCATCCTGAAGACATGGATAAAACCACCTTCATAACATTGTGGGGTACCTTCTGTTACAATGTAATGCCCTTTGGGTTGAAGAATGCAGGGGCAACATACCAAAGGGCTATGGTGACCTTATTTCACGATATGATGCACAAGGAAATTGAGGTGTATGTTGATGATATGATTGCCAAATCTCGAACGAAGGAGGAACATATTGAAGTTTTAAGGAAACTATTCTTGAAATTAAGGAAGTTTCAATTAAAACTTAATCCGGCAAAGTGCACTTTTGGAGCTAGGTCAGGGAAATTATTAGGCTTTGTGGTTAGCGAAAAGGGAATAGAAGTTGACTCAGACAAAGTTAAAGCCATACGAGATTTGCCTCCACCACGTACTCAGAAAAAAGTTCGGGGTTTTCTTGGAGGGTTGAATTATATTGCTCGGTTTATTTCACAATTAACTGAGAAATATGACCCTATATTTCGCCTCCTTAGAAAACATAACCAAGGTACTTGGGATGAGGAATGCCAGAATGCCTTTGATAAAGTCAAGCAATACTTGTTAAATGCTCCAGTACTATCTCCACCTAGTCCAGATAAACCATTAATTTTGTACTTGTCAGTGTTTAGTAATTCCATTGGATGTGTGCTTGGTTAACATGACGAGTCAGGAAGAAAGGAGAATGCGATATACTACCTCAGTAAGAAATTTACAGAGTGTGAGATGAGATATTCGCCAATTGAGAAATTGTGTTGTGCTTTAATTTGGACGAATCGAAGGTTAAGACAGTACATGCTATATCATACTACTTGGCTTATTTCAAAACTTAATCCTTTGAAGTATATGATGGAGTCAACAGCTTTGAATGGGAGAATTGCGAGGTGGCAAATTCTGCTTTCGGAGTTTGACATAGTCTATGTGAGCCAGAAGGCTATAAAAGGAAGCGCGATAGCAGAATTTCTGGCTAGTAGAGCTCTGGAGGACTATGAGCCGTTGAATTTTAATTTCCCAAATGAGGAGTTGATGTGTGTAGCAACTATAGAGGATTATCCATGGAATTTGAGCTTCGATGGGGCATCCAATGCAATGGGAAATGGAATTGGGGCAGTCCTGGTACCCCCAAATGGCGATTATTATCCATTCACGTGCAAGTTGGATTTTGATTGCACATAGGACTCCGAGCGGTTATAGAGCGAGGAATAAGAACCATGGAAGTATATGGAGACTCTGCATTGGTAATTTACCAGCCTAGAGGTGAATAGGAGACAAGGGATCCTAAATTGATCAATTATCGTAAGGTAGTTTTGGGTTTACTTGAGGAGTTCGATGACGTCACTTTCAATTATATCCCGCGAGACGAAAACCAGATGGCAGATACTCTAGCGACATTGGCTTCAATGATTAGAGCGAATAAAGAGGAGGAGATGAAACCAATTCAGATGAGTATCTTTGAGGCTCCGACTTGTTGTTTTAACATTGAGGAAGAAGAAAAGGATGATAATCCTTGGTATCAGGATATATTGCGATATGTGAGAGATCGTAAATACCCAGAACAGGCAACTGAAAATGATAAGTGAACTTTAAGGAGATTAGCTTGTGATTATGTTTTGGATGGAGACATCTTGTACAAGAGAAGAAAGGACCAAGTACTGTTGAGATATGTTGACGCTGTGGAGGCTAAGTTAATCTTGGAAGAAGTTCACGAGGGTGTTTGTGGGACGCACGCTAATGGTTTCACAATGGCTAGACAAATCATGAGGTTTGGATATTATTGGTCTACTATGGAAGGGGATTGTATTAACTACGCCAAGAAATGCCATAAATGTCAGATTTATTGAGACAAAATTCATGTACCACCTTCACCTCTACATGTTATGACTTCTCCATGGCCTTTTTCCATGTGGGGCATAGATGTCATTGGGCCAATATCACCAAAGTTTCAAATGGGCATCGCTTTATTTTTGTGGTCATTGATTACTTCACGAAGTGGGTAGAGGCTACTTCTTATGCAAATGTTACTAAGTCAGCTATAAGTCAATTCTTAAAGAAAGAGATCATTTGTCGGTATGGGATGCCTGAGAGGATCATATCAGACAATGCATTGAACTTGAACAACAAAACGATAGCAAAAGTTTGTAGTTAGTTCAAGATTAAGCATCATAATTCATCTCCATATCGCCCAAAGATGAATGGGGCAGTGAAAGCTGCTAACAAAAACATCAAGAAGATAGTGGAGAAAATGACTGAAACTTACAGAGATTGGAATGAGAAGTTACCATTTGCACTCTTAGCCTATAGAACGTCCATCAAAACCTCTACTGGGGCAACTCCTTTCTCGTTGGTTTATGGGATGGAAGCGGTGTTACCCATTGAAGTTGATATACCTTCTCTTCGAATTTTGTCAAAGATAAAGCTAGATGAGGTGGAGTGGATTCAATCGCGGTTCGACCAATTAAACTTGATTGAAGAGAAGAGGCTAAAAGCTATTCGCAATGGTCAGATGTATCAGAAGCGAATGATGTGAGCTTATTTTAAGAAAGTACTTCCAAGAAAATTCCATGAAGGGGATCTTGTATTGAAAAAGATCCTCCTCACTCAGAAAGACTTTAGAGGAAAATAGATGCCAAATTAGGAAGGGCCGTATGTCGTGAAGAAGGCTTTCTCTGGAGGTGCATTGATCTTGACAGAAATGGATGGAAAGAGTTTACCTAATCCAATGAATTCAGACTCAGTAAAAAAGTACTTTGTCTAAAGGAGAAAAATTCAGGGTGAAAACCCGCAAATGGTGCCTTGAGTTTTCAGAAAAGAAAAAGAAAAAGGAAAAAAAAATAGAGAGGTCAAGGTGAAAACCCGCAAAGGGCGCCTTGTGACCAAAGGGGTTTTGAGTTGAAAACCCGAAAGGGCAGCTCAAATTTTGAAGGGTATACAGTAATCTTGCTATATCTGATTCAACAAAAGCGAAGCGCGTTGCATATCGGGGCATCAACAAAGTACTTTGGATCTTTTAAGCATATGTTAAACTCAAGAAAGTCTTCATGGAGCTGGTGTGTAGACGCTCAAGTGGCGATATCTAGAGTATCTAACTTTTATCCTATTTGCTATCTTTAGATTCTATTTCTTCTTAAAGATGGGCCTTCAGATTAATTCCCTTTGTATTTTTGACAAATTCATTCAAATCTAATTGTTCTCAAGATTAAATTCATCTTTCATTATTATTAAATTGTGTCGCATTAAATAATGATAGATGAACTAAATAATTTTCACAAATGAAGTTTTGCTCATTACTCTGGAAATTTCTAGATAATACAAAGAAACTAAAACAGAATAATTGTTCGAGAAATTCACGTAAGTGAGGGTTGAAAGAACTCAAGGAAATCCTTTCTTTAGTCTAAAATGATGATTAGACAAATCAAACGATTCGATCCTAAGAGAGGATCATCTTTCAAACATTTTTGGTGGATTATATCATTTGAAGAATGGCACAAATCCACAGGCTGAGTAGGAATGATCCTTAGAGATAAACTTCGACAAAGGAATGAGTAGTGAAGTCTGGAATAGGGGTTATATTCATAAACATTTTGCATTATAACAGGTTTAATTAGGAGCATTTGACTCACTTCGATCACAGCATCCTAATCATTAGGCATGAACTCATACACATTGTACAGGTTATGTTCTTCAAGGGACAATGAAGATTGATGCGCCTTAACCCCCTAAGCAGTAGGGTAACAGGTTAAAGCATAGCAGATCTAACCTTCATATGTTTACGCTGAAACAGATCCAAGATGATTTGGCATCTCTGTATTGTCAGAGAATAAATTGAAGAAACAGATTTGGCATCTCCATATTCGACGGAGAGCAGATCGAAGACATAGTAGATTTGGCTTTCACGTGTTTACGCTAAAGTGAATCTAAGATGATTTGGCATCTCTGTATTGTCAGAGAGCAGATTGAAGACATAGCAGATTTGGCTTTCACGTGTTTAAGCTAAACCGAATCTAAGATGATTTGGCGTCTCTGTATTGTCAGAGAGCAGATCGAAGATAGCAGATTTGGCATTTCTGTATTGTCAGAGAGCAGATCGAATATAGTAGATTTGGCGTCTCTGTATTGTCAGAGAGCAGATCAAAGATAGTAGATTTGGCTTCTCTGTATTGTTAGAGAGTAGATCGAAGTTAGTAGATTTGGCATCTCTGTATTGTCAGAAAGCAGATCGAAGATAGTAGATTTGGCGTCTCTGTATTGTAAGAGAGCAGATCGAAGATAAGATGATTTGGCATCTCTGTATTGTCAGAGAGCAGATCTAAGATAGCAGATTTGGCGTCCTTACGTTTACAAGGAGCAGATCGAAGATAGCAGATTTGGCGTCTCTGTATTGTCAGAGAGCAGATCGAAGATAGTAGATTTGGCGTCTCTGTATTGCCAGAGCGCAGATCGAAGATAGCAGATTTGGCGTCTCTGTATTGCCATAGAGCGGATCGAAGATAGCAGATTTGGCGTCTCTGTATTGTCAGAGATCAGATCGAAGATAGTAGATTTGGAGTCTCTGTATTGTCAGAGAGCAGATCGAAGATAGCAGATTTAGCGTCTCTATATTGCCAGAGAGCAGATCGAAGATAGCAGATTTGGCATTTCTGTATTGTCAGAGAGCAGATCGAAGATATTAACGTGGCATTCCTGAGGTTGCAGGGAGCAAGTTGAAAATAGCAAATATTGCCTTCCTGAAGTTGCAGTGAAGCAAAGTGAAGCTATCAACTTTATGGCCCAATACCTCTGAAGTTGTAGATAGGGTGAAGACCATTCTCAAGATTAGGCAGGACCGGGCAAAATGGGTCTTTTTAAAGTCTTTGCTCTATTACCGTTACACGACAATGAGTAAAGAGGGGCAGCTGTATTAACCCATTTCTGTTCGGGCCCGTAAATAAAACCAAAAATAAAAATAAATAAATAAATGTTTATTTATTATAGTCCAGTTACAATAAACAGCCCAAAATTAAATGCCTAACCCAATAACCCGTTACTCCCTAAGCCCGTAGCCCGTTTACACCCTTAGCCTAAGCCTACCCTTGACCCAATTTAGTGAAGCCTAGAAAGGCCCAAAGCCTAAACCAGATTAAGAAACCCTAGGGTTTCCAGAAGCACTAGCGCCGCAAACGTTCCAAACGATGCGACGGTTCGTCTCGCGTCGTTCCAGTAACCCCATCAGCGCTGTGATTCTAGGTTCTGTGATCGGCGCACAAATCAAAGGCCAGAGCACTCACCACCGTGATATCCTCGCGAGCACCTGCAAAAAAGGAAAAAAAACCACAGCAAAAAGAGAAATAAACAGGGAAAGAAATCGAAAACATAATAATTTGCAGAAAGGCTATAAAAACCCTTTTATAAACTGTAAATGGAGACGTTTTTTGGAGAACACACATATCTAATAAAAATACAGTAGTTTGTCAAGGAACAGAGGTGATTCATTTTTTTCTTTGTCTTTTATCATGAATATATGCGTATAAAAAAAAAACTAAAACAAATAAGAGAGGATTACCTCTTGATTCGCTGAGAAAGGCAAAGTTTTAGGGTTCCGACCGGCGCACGTGGCGGCATTCGTGGTGGCGCATGGTCGCGTGGGCGCCTGAGAACTGTAGCTCGACAGAGCTCCGAGGCCGACCCCAAGTTCTCTTCAGAGGATTTCATTTTTTTTTCTAATCGGGCTTTAAAATGATTTTCAAGTTAAAATTTGGTTTATATAGCCTTATTAGAACGACGTCGTTTAGCTTAAAGCAATAAGCTCTAAAACGGCGTCGTTTCAGGGCTTAGATCCGCGTGTTGACCCAATTACCTGGGGAGGATCCGCGTGTTTTTGTAAATTGAGATAATTACCCAATCGGTCCTTCCGTGTTTTTTATATTTTCGAATTTATTTTATTTTATTTTTAAATTAGCCCTAACCTCTCATATTTAATTCAATTTAGTCCTGAAGGTCATTAAAATCAGTTCTAGAGAACGACGTCGTTTTGGAATTAGGGTCGAATTACCCAATGAGTCCCTCGACTTTCAGTGCGTGTTTTAATCAGGTCCAAATATTTTTATTATTTTACAATTAACCCCAGATTCTTCAATTAAATTCAATTTTTATCCTTTTTTATTTTTTATTTTAAATACTTTATATATTTTTTTAATATTAGTTGTATAAAATAGTACATATTTTTTTATTATCCATTATATTATTATACATTTTTAAAATTTTTATCATACATTTTTATTATATATATATTATTTATTTTGTTATATTTATATTTTACTATATGTTATATATTTTTATTATATATTATTTATTTTACTATATTTTAATATGAAAAATACTTATTATATTATTATTATTTTATATATTCTTTATTATATTATATTTTATTATATTTTATTTATGTATTTTTATTACATACTATATTTTATTATATATTATTCCTTATAATATCTATCTTTCTTATATATATTATATTATATACATTTTATTATATATTTTTTATATTATTTATTATATGATTTATATTATTATATATTTTATTTGTAAATTATATTATACACTCTATTTTACCATATTTCCTTACATTACTTTATTTTATTATAAAGTATACATTATTTTATTACTTATTAATTATATACATTCTTTTTTTAATAAGTGTAATAGCAATATTTAGTGCATTATTTCTTATAAATTAATTTATTATACCTTATAGTATAATCTATATATGTATATATTATTTTAAAAAAGGGGGTTCTCTTTTATCATTCTTATATTATTTAATATATTTCTAAATATCTTATTTTTATTTAATTTTTATTTTATAATTTTAATTTACTTATTTATTTTTGGTTTTCTCTTGTTTTGATATTGTTTAGTAGGTTAAATTTTACATATCATTTATTTTTGTATAATCGCATGAAATTAATTATTTATGGTGATTTGCATAAGATATTATCATATATGCATATTGCAATTTATATTTGTTGTATTCATTATACACTACATTGAGTTTTGAATGTAACAATAATGCATGAACATTTATGTTATTTATGATGATATATGCATAAAGTGATAATGTATGTTGTGTAATTTACGCCATTATTTATTACTCTTTATACTATATTTGCATAAAATGATAATGCATGTACTATATAGTTAGGTTTATTAAAATGTTAATTTCTTGTAAAATGTAAAATACACCATTATTTTCAAAACAAAAATATCTCATTTCAAAAGGAATTTTTTTAAAAAAAAGTGAGGCAATGTTTTGATATTTAGAAATTCGGGAAGTAGTGTCCTAACATGTTGGGTTGCGATTTCTCGTTTGTCTAAATATCTAAAATATCCTTTTAAACGAGTTTTACAAATCACAAGATGATTTTAGTTACGAAAGTTTAAAGATATCGTGTCCAATCATGCTAGATGTGATGTTTGTACTCTTTTAAAACGAATGAATCTTGATTCTTTTCTCAAAATATTACGGTTTTAAGGGAATCTCATTTCTAAATTCTTTCAAACTTCTGACACTAAGGAAAAATTATTCAATTTGGTACCAATTTTGGGCGTTACGAGGGTGCTAATCCTTCCTCGTATGTAATCGACTTTCGAACCTATTTTCTCATAATTTCGTAGACCAAAACGTTTTATAAAGTGATCCAATCACAATTTAAAAGATTGGTGGCGACTCCCTTTTTTTTTTTGAAAAACTCATTTTTAAGGAGGTTTCGACAATAATAATCATTCTAAGTATTTGAATCAAATGCTCACTTTGATTCTTTTATGGGATTATGGACTCATTTAGATTATCTACTGAAGTAAGTTGTCTTTCTCGCAATGTAAACATTCTTACAATGCCACTTATCATTAGTTTGAACTTAGACAATCAATGAGCTAATATTTGATTGTCACAATTTTGCTATGTATGCAAAATATGAGAGACAAAAATACAAAAGACATAATAGTGAAATGTGAAATTAACTTTATTTATTTATTCATCGTTCAAATACATAGAAAACAATTACATGTTTACTAAAATATGGGCACATTTCCTAACAGCCACAACAGCATTTAGTTTCATGTTGCTATTATCAATCCTAGCCAAAAGATGGCGATCTTTAGTTGAAAACCATGAAAGATATCAGTTCTTCTCAACAGAAAGAAGTTAACGAGAGTTAGTAATATTTAATTGGATGTCAAATTTGAAAATAATGTCTGACAAATTTGCCACATGTGAGTTCACTAGCATCAATAATACCCTTTTCCATGATTTCTTTCATGTGGTTATCGTGTTCAAAACCATCCAAACATGACTGTTGGTATGATATAATCGTGCTCAACCAGGTTCTAAGATCATTTATATGGTCATTAATGTCGCACAATCACAATCACCAACATAAGAGTACAATGTTTGAAAAGAATCAAAGCATAGCTCATCATATCCTCGCAATCATTTAAGGCTATCTTTGTGAGATTGTTCTTAACTTGAACTTATTAGGGAGTCAGAATAGTTCATGAACTTCATCCCCTGCTGCGAAAATAGCCTTCGTAATGATCTCTTTAGGACTAGTGCTATTGATAGAGCTAAGAGTCTTCTGACAAGATTCCTGATAATGAGTAAATGAACAAAAGTTAGACATTGCCTTCATTTGTGGAGATAATGTTTCATTATCATTGAGACTCTAGTGAACTATAAACGCAACGCCAATGGCAATTCCCACCACAAGATGACTTAAACCCTAACAATTATCACTTTTCTCAACATCTTTGTTATTTTTTTTTTCTAATGAAGATATTATATCTCTATCATTGTTTAGTAGTGGCAATAACCATATAGTAGGAAAATTATATGATACCCAACCAACCAGGATAAATAAAGGGAAACTTTTATTAGGACATGTAGCTTCCATTCCCTTTGTATTTGCTTCTGTTATTTGATTAAATTCATTATACACGATGATTGGGTTTTATAGCAAGTGGGAGCTTGTAAAATTAGGGCTCTTTGCATGGAAAAACGAAAATGATGCCTTACGGATTGTTGCCGATAGGTTATAACATATTGGTTTTAGACAAAGTGTTTAATTGATAAGTGATTATCATCTTTAATTTTAGGAAAAAAAACAAGTTTGAAATTACTCGTTGTTGAAGTGAAATTTTTTTGTTTGTCTTAGCTTTATTTTTAATTTGTTTTGGATGGTTTTATTTATTAAGATGTTAGGGGCTTGAAGTGTAAAAAAAAAAAAAAAAAAAAATTCAGAATTCAATCTTAATGGAAAAATGTACAAAAATTTTGAATTTTATCTTCTTGATCATATAAGAAATATTTAGGCTTAATATGCATTTACCCTCCTATACAATAGGAAAATTATTAATTTGCTACTTAAAGTTGTATAATTATAAAAATATCTCAAATTATAATAACCTAGAAAAGTTGTACACTTTTTTAAATCATAAAATTATTTTAAATGCTCTATTAAAATAATAAAATTATTGAAAAATAAAATAAAAAACTTCCAAAAAGAACCTCTCAAAATTAAGATTTTTTTTAATTATAAAAAATTTCCTAAAACTATAGTCGCAATACAATGGTAAATTGATTCTTTTGAAAATTTTATAAAATTGTTTAAATATCTAAAAACTTAAGTAAATTCTCTACAATTTAAAATTTTCAAAAAAAAAAAAAAAACTGAAATTTATTATTATTTTTCAGTGAGATCGGATATTATAATAATGCAAACAAATCGTAAATTTGTGAAGAGTGTTGAGGTGATGAATAAAGCAGAAAAGAAAAAGAGAGAAGCATTGCCTAACCTTTTCAAAGCTTGTAAAGCTTTTTCGCTTGCAAAAACCTTTTCTTTTTTCTTATGAATCCCATCAAGTCTGAAGTCTCTTTTCTTGTTAAAGATGTTTTTCTTTTCTCTTTTTTGGGGTTAATACTTATTAGTAATACCTAGAGTTTAAATTTTAATTTTTTTGTGAACTTTATTTTTTTTAATTAAATGATTTTATTACCATAAAATAAAATTGGATCTAATTCATTTATCTATAAATAAACTTGAGGTTTAATTATGAAATGCATCCCTCTACATTACTCAAATTGATAAATTAATCCATTTACTTTAATTTGTTAGACTTTACGAAGATTGAAAAGTTAGTCCAATTAAAATACATTGCTAAGGATTATTGCCAAATTACTAACCTAGAAACCAATAGTTGTATAATTTATATGGAAAGAGTTAGAAACATAATCAATTGTACAAATTAACAAAAAAAAAAACAACAATTTAAGGTTATCTATTTATGTTAATTGAATCTTAATTTAATTGGCATGGGCATTACTGTCAATATTGGAGGACGTGAGTTCGAGTGCGCTTAAGTGTATTATCCTCCTATTTACGGGTTGGAAAGAAATTATAAGTAATTTTAAGTATTGTGTTTAAAAAATAGATATAAAAAATTATGGAATGATCTAAAATTATTATGTTGATGGAATGGCATTAGGTGACTTAAGTTTGAAGTTAGAAGATTTAGTGATGATTTCAGCATGCAACCCTACTTTATATTATGAGTAATAAAAGTTAAGGTGAAATGAATGCCTCTAACTAAACTAATTATATGCTTCTTTTTTCCCTGGACAATTTAGGCTTTGGTCCTTAACTTTGAGATTTAGTTTTTAATCTGTGGAGTTACAAGGATTGAGAAGTATAATTATGTGCCATTGTCTGCTTCGTTTTTAAATTCAATATATACAGGACCCAACCGTAATGGAGTCGGAGACCTCTGCCCTCTCCACCACCCCCACATCTCTCCAAAATTGCCTCCACTAAAAACAAGTCTATAATGGTGTTTGAAAAGATGTGGATTTTACGCTACATCTACTTCTCATTTCAAACCATTGTATGGTTAAAATTCAAATGAAAGTTGGTAATAATGTGTTTCAGGTTGGAATATTCCCCCCAAGAGATCGACGGAAAATGAGTTTTGATTGGCCCCCTGAGTTCAGATCTTCAGCTTCTTTGACGGAAAGCGAGTGAATGGACGGTGGGGGGAGAAGGAACGATGGAGGAGAGGGGGAGGGAGGGGAGAGCTGTGGCGGGGAGGAAAGGGAGAGGGGTGGGGGAAATATTTTTTTATTTTTAATTAATATAAATATTATTATAATTTTATAAAATCAGAAAAATAATTTTAATTTTTCTATTTTTTTAGAATTATTTTATAAAAATAATAAGGTTGTTTGCTTATGTGGTTTTTTTCCACGTGTCGTTTGGTGACTGGGTAACAGCAGACTAGCAGTTGAGCAACGTGGGAAAAAATTTAATTTAGGTACCCAAATTGAAAAAAAGAGTACTTATTTGAGAAAACAGGTATAGTTTAAGGGGTAATTTTTAAATTAAGCCTTTAGATTAAAAAGAATTTAACGTGAATCCCTAGTAAGAAAGAAGAAAGCAAGGAAAGGAGAAAAGTGGAAAACGGATGCATGAAAGAGATGATGATGGGATGGCGAGGGCACAGTGTCTGGGAAAACAGGGCAAAATTTTGAAATGGTCTGTCTACATGGAAGATGGGTTTATAGAGATGAAAGTGATGGCATAGGATAGGGTAGAAGGCGTGCGGTGGACCCCATTGCAGTGGCCCATCCTAACACCCTGCCACCGCGTGCCTACCCCTGCACCTGCACCTGCACCGTTTCCACTCCATCAATCCTTCTAAACTCTCACCTTGGGCTCTTCCTTGACCCCACTTTCCTACATTGTTGCTTCCTGTCTTTTCTTTCTCACCCTCACTTTTTTACTTTCAATTGCATAAAAAGGCAAGAGATACATATTTTATTTTCTCTTTTGTACTTACTCCACATGTCTTTTATAATGTCATATTGATTTGTATAAATCCAATTATCCTAATCATTACCAAAAGTATTATATAAACTAGGCACACCTAAAAAAATTTATGTAAAAAATAAATTTTAGTTTAAATTGGGTAAAAGGTATTATTGTGAAAACACTGAATTAAATGTTTTTTTATTTAAAAATAAATTAATTAATTCTTATATATTAGATTAAAGAGTAAATTAATTTTTTTATAAAAAATAAATTTATTTTTATTATTAAAAACTACCGTAACTAATGAATAGTTGCCAATTTTTAATAATTGAAATGGATGAAATACTTAACAGAATAATCAATTTTCTCTTTAATTCAAAATACAATAATTAATTTATCTATTTTTAAGTAGATTTAACAAAATACAATCTTAATTCTAGTATAAAGACCTCCATAATACTATCTCACGATGAATGTTTTTCTAAATTGACTTTTATAGTTTTATTCAAATATATATAATAAAAAAACAAAATAATCTTTTCAACTTCTTAAAAACCATAAATTTTCAATTATTTTCTAACTAAGCTTATCACCACACTTAAATATACTATAAATAAATTGTTTATAATGAGTTTTAAACTTTTAACTAGCTTTAGATTTATTACCACATTTTTTTGCTATATTTTTTTAGTGACATACATAATAAATTATATTATATAAGATAAATTATGTTTAAATTGAATACGTAAAATTGTTAAACCGGTATTATTTAAATAAATTGCGAATAAAAATATTCAAATCAATATTTTTTAAACCATAGTCAAATTGGTCAACCAATCTAACTAGTCCGATTAAAAATTTTAAAATATCAAAAAAAATTCAAAATCTCGATTTGACAATTGATTCAACCGATTTTTAACCGGTTCAACTATCCGTTCAATCAAATTTTAATTAGTTTAACCGATTTGTATAGATTCTCAATCTAATCAATTCAAAGTCACTTTCGAAACCCAATCGGTCCAATTTAGTTCAAACAACACTGGTTCAAACTAATATATAAATTATGTTAGGAAAATAGGTATTAATGAACACATGAAAATGTTATCAAGAATTGGGATCGAATTTATTCTTTGTTGATAAAAACACCAAAGACTAAAAGAAACTGAAAAACTTAACAAAATAAGAAGAAAAAAGTAGAAAATTAAGGAATAATATTGAATTAAAATAAAAATGAAATAAATGATAACTTCCCCTAAGTAAAAGAATTAAAATAATCATAATATACATTGTTAACTTGAATTTTTAATTTTATAAGTGGTTTAAGAGGTTGATCAGTGTAATTTTGCTAGTATAACCAAGTCTAATATCTTCACGTCAAGACTGTCATCTATCCTAACAATGCCGTCCGTACCATCAACGCCAATTAACTTACCGGTTATACCGCGAAGCGAGCCGCCCATGATTTTGATCTTGTCCGATTTCCTCGGTGGCACTATCTCCATCTCACTAGGCATTGCAATTACTGTATCACCGCTGCCATTTGGACCCAGAGCCACCTTACAGGACCCATCCTGTGGTATATGAACCCATCAATCCACAATATAAAATTCTTCTTTGTAATATTATTTGAGAGAATATCAGGTACAAATGTGTGGTACTTTAAAAGAAATGAAATTGTATTGGATAACATATCCTATGTATGAGGTTTCAACAAGAACATTGTCAACAAATGGATGGAAGACGTACCGAAAGCACTTCTTGGATGACTCCAAGAGACTCATCTCCAGATTTGCGCACGTTGACCCAAATATCTGGCATGAACCAAGGTCCTTCATTGTCAGCACCTGCAAGCAGCCAGATGTTAAATTGGTTGGAGGTATACCTAGAGTTCGCATTTTTCTGTTATTTTCTTAAGAATTTAGACTTTAAAGCCCTCAACAAATCCTACATAAGTACTCAGACCTAGTTTATTAATAACTATCAAAATTGGATCTCAAAGTTCACAACAAAAAAATTGAAAATTTGCCAGGATAAGCTCTCATCAGCAACTGGCACCAAAATGTCTTCAATATAAAAGGTATGAATTAAGTACACGAGTAAATTTAAATCCTGTAAATTATCTACTAGAAAATTTGGAAGAAGATTGTCCAGCTCCCTGGGGAAAAAAACAAAGACAAGGAAACAGAAATAGCACCTATTACTGGAGACATCATATCAAGACCAGTTCCTGGTGTCATCGGCTGCCCTCCAGGTGTACCCGGAATATAGGATCCTGAGCTTGGTGTCATAGGCTGCCCACTGGGAGTTGATGGCATATAAGGACTTGGAGCGTTGGCTACAGAAAACATTGAAAATGAGTAACACTAAAAGACAAAAAGATTCGAATAGCAAAAATAGGATAAAATACTACCATAAGCTGAACTGCTATCTCTCGGTGTTCCAGCCTCACTGTAACTACCGCCAGGAGTACTAGCCCAACCTGAACCAGGAGTAGGTGCTTCATATGCCCTTGAAGGAGGACTTCCTGGCTGAAAGAAACATTATTACGATTAAAGATAAAAAATAGTCATATCATCGATAGCACTTAATTGTGCAAGAATCCTTACCTGATACTGAGGACTGGTTCCCCAAGAGGCAGGGTTTCCTTCTTCCCAGTTATCCCTATTTTGCAATCATCATTATAAAACAATGAGACAAAATACAGCATGAACATAAACAATTATTAATTAATGCGCGATTCTCCAGATGAATGGAATCTTCAAAAGAACCTGGGTGGACTCATAGGTGCATAAGGATTCCAGGCCCTGTCACGCATAGGTGTTCTCATGCCATCATGGATAGGTGTTGCTGCGGAGAACATAGAAGTAACTATATTATTATTATTTTATTATTGCTAAAAAATAGAATCAGGTAAAATGGAAGCATCAACACTAAAAGCAGAGGAAAACGCTGATCGCAATAAAAAGTACCTCCAGGATCTCTCATAGGAGTCATGTATGGATGTAATGGAGTTCGTGAAGGGTGCATAGGAGTTTCACTTCCCATACCATACCGGGATGACTCACTGGTGGAACAAAAGAAACATAACGTCAGGGAGATATAGCAACATGGGTTTTCTCCAATAAACTTAGGAATTTTGAAGAAACCAAATTTACCGGCGGGGTGTTGAAATAACCACGTTATCAGATATTGAATTGCGATCAACTGTAGACATAAAACAAGTTTTATAAGCAATAAACATACTAAAACGAAGGAGAAAACATTTCAAATATTACCCTGGACTTGCCTGTAACAACCTTCATTTGAGACTCCAGCTCAACTCGAACTGATTGACCTTTAATATCTACAACACGTCCACGGTAACCCTTATAAGGACCCTGACGAATTTTCACTGTAGTACCAACCAAAGCATCATGCCCTCCTCTTCCGCCTCTGTGCCTTCCTCCAGCTGTTTCAAAGAGGCAGAAGTTAATAGCTTCAGCCTTCTAATGAAATTTAATTGCTTGACCCAAGAAAATAACAATTCAATGAAATTCAGTAACCATAAAAGTTTGTATAAACAGGATGCTAAGACCACCGGCAACATACAATCAAATGGAGGACCTCCCCTAGAAAATCTCCTCGGTGAAGGTGGTACACGGGATGGAGCCTTGAAGCCACCAAATCTTGAGAGAGAAGCACCCTAAAAGATTAAATCAAACATGCTAGAATGAGAATGATTCAAGTTATACATGAATAACATTGAACAGAAACACAAAAAAAGCTTACACTTCTGTCAACATTGGAACGTGATCCTCCCACTATACAACAAGAATCAGCTTTAGCACATATAAAGCCAGCATGTTCAAGGTGATGCCGATCATACACAAACAGGACTCCTTTATATATGTGCTCTACAGGACCTTGTTTCCCCTAATATGATAAGGGAGGGCAGTATGTAAACTGTAAACAAGTAAAATAACTGATAAAACAAACCAAATTCAAAAAATCTTACTTTACAAGGACCTTCAAGGATCCTAACTACATCTTTCACAGCAACAGTATTCCTATATCTGTCTTGCACATTAAATTTCTTATCAACCTTACATTTGATTTCCCTCAATTTGACAAGAGAAACCTCTGGTCTTTCTGGGACACCCTTAAGAACCTAAAAGAAAAAAGTACAACACTGAGAGCATATTCAAAAGAGGACCACTCAATATCATGCCATTCAGGAGAGGTTGATGCACCTGAAACGCTTCGCTTTCTACACGTATAATTACACCAAAGCTATTGTTACTGCACGAACAGAATGAATAAATTAGGCTCCCAAGTTAACACTAAATAGAAATTCTTCAACAAGGAACTACTTACTCTAGTAGCACAAGATCATGAAGCTCATACTCTCCAATTTTTGTAATACCAGTAGTCACTTCAGAGCTCTCAACAACATCATCAGCAAAAACACGAATCTGATAAAACAAATGCCAATTATTTTTCTAATAAGATAATCCTTAGATCAGAACCAGACTCGAATGGTACTTCACTCACATGTTCTTTGGTCGTATCCGATAAAATGATGAGCACGTGCTGCTCCACCTTAACAACCATGCCAGTTGCACCTTCCTTTGTCCCAGACACAACCTTCACATGATTCCCAGGCTCAAAGTACTTACACAGCTCTTTTTCGTTAACAGCAAGAGTTTTCTGCAAAACATCATTAATGGCTAAGAATGAACTTGCATGCACACCAGTAACCAAAATCTTAACTCAAAGAACACAAGTAATGACTGAATTCTTACTGGAAGGCCTTTCATTTCTGGTCTGATATGGACATTCTCTTCCTCAACCTTTTCAACCCATCCCTTTAAATTTTTCAAATCCCCCTTGACAACAATAACAGCATCACCCTTCATGAAGTGGCCTTTCTTCCTGTTTGCAAACAAAGTTGACAAACCAACCATTTCAACTCCATTCGTGCTAGGTGCCCGGAACTTTTCAAGTTCATCAAAAGTCGGTTTTATGTTTTGAGCACTAATTGATTTCATGGACACTGTTTTATACAAGAATCCATCTTTGAAAAGCATGCCACCAATATTCTCAAAGTAATCACCAGTAACCGGATCTCGCCTGCGTTCTACACGAATATGAAGTTCCCTAGGAAAACAATTAATATAGGTTATTATGAAGAAAACACAAGTGTAGCAGATTTTTCACCAAAGGTTGGAATCATCTGCACCTACCTAGCCTCATCAACATTCAATAAACGAGGAGGAGGGACAAAGGCTTTCTTCTTTGCAACTTCTCTGCCTTCCTGAATAAAATAGTAGAGAGTGGATCAAGGATAGCAGAACCAGGCAACAGAACATTATCAGTTTAATATTTTCCTAAATCTGCAATTTCATACATAGAAAGATAAAGCTCAATGGCTGCATAAGAAGATTAAAACAAAATACTATTGTAAGGTTTAACATGCACAATCCATGAGATAAGCACCTAACATAAATGTAGTCCATTCCATACCAATTTATTTGCAAGAGCCTGTAAGTCAATCCTAGGGATCAATTTCACAGTGACTCTCTGCCGCACGTTATCCACATCAACTACCTGGGAAATGGAAATTAGGATGTCAGACTATAAAGTTTAAGAGAAGAACTCATGGAAGTGACATGGATAAAACTCATACTTGAGCAAGATCACCCTTATATGTCCCAATCTTCATTCTGACCCAGGTATCTCTTGAAAGATCAATCGCTTTACTTTCAACTGATAAAACATCAGTCATTTCTCTTATTGGAACAAGCATAATCTTTGCTGGAAATATATTACGTAGACCTTTGACAGCCTGAAGAAGATCAAAGTTAGTCAACAAAAACATGTTTAGACACCTAGCTATGCCACTCATGAAAAATAAAGCCAAAGAAGAAATAATCACATACCTCTCGTACATGGGCTTCCTTGTCTGCTTCAATATAAATATAATTTTTGAGGTGATCAAGAGCAATAACAGACCTGATCTGCAATTCAACTCCTTTATCAATGAACTTCTGCATGAGGCAAACAGCAGTCTCTCGTTCACGACCAATCTAGCATACATAAAGATTACCTTAGTTAATTTCCATGAAAAAATGTCCCAATAATCATTAACCATTTCTGTCCAATGAAAGAATTCCAAAACTTAAATTGCAGAGAAAATCATTAGCATACCGTACATTTCACCATCCACAGCTTTGGATCTCTTACTGATGGCAAAAGTGCTTGCTGTTCCACATCAGTTGTCTCCTCGTCATATTCTGTGTGACTTGATCTAGCATACCTAGCCTGAATGCTTCTCTCAAGAGCTTCAACATCTTCTTGTTCATCCTCCCGCAGTGGTAATGGGCGACGGTGCATCCTTCTACCAACATCTTCATCAGGAAGATCAGCTCCAGTCTGAACTATGAAGTCTGCATTTCCAGTTGTCAATATACCAGCAACATGCAGAAAATTGAGGATAAAGGGGCCAGCACAAATAAAAGATTGAACAGTCACCAAACTCAGATATGCCATCAGACCATTTAAAACCATAATGAGGGAAATAGGTTGCCATGAAACGATCCCATAAAGGTTTATCAATCATTTAATTGTGTGGATAATGAAATGCCTCTCCAGCTAAACTAAGCCGCACTTATCTTTTTGGATTAGGGCAGAGTGTGGGATAATTGAAAGCAATATAACTTTGGAAAGACATTAAAGAAGGTGAAGAACAATCGATATCAACCATGAAATACGCATACATAGTTTCCATTCATCATTTCAAGCTGCTACTGCATGACCTCCTAATAACCAATTGATTTTAGGTGAAATTGTCATATATGGTAACCAAAAGATTCTCAAGCACAATTTTCTAAAGACCAAGAGGCTTCATAGGGGAGGAACAAGAAAGTAAACCAATTAATTTAAATTCCAAAACAAAGAAAAATTCTTAGAATTTGCAGAGAATGAATGCTAAGCATCCCAACAGATGTACATCTTACAGCAATAGAACTGCCACACGAGCGAACCAAGAATTACAGAGAAATGATTTTTTTTTTCCAGCCTGACTAACATACAAATAGGGGAGAAAAAAGAATGCAAACCAATAAAATTCAATAGAATGTTTTAAATTCCAAAACAAGGAAAATTCTTAAAATTTGCAGACGAATGGGTGCTACATATCCCACCAGAAGTACAACTTACAAATATAATGGAGTTCTTGGCAGAAAACTTCGGAAAAACAAAAAGTTGGAAAACTAACAGCTTGTTCAGATTTTGATAATTGCCAAAGTAGCAAACTTCAAAAGCATCAGATGCTCAGTATTCCAGCACAGTTAAAAATGAAACAGAACAGCAAAGAAATAGAGAAAGTAAAAGTATACACCCAGCAAAGTTTTTTTCCTGCCATGCCTGGCAAATAATAATCATACAAATGACTATGAATTCAATGAAATTAATCGGAATCTTTCAGGAAAAAAAGTTCAGAAGAAGAATTGTCGGAAAAATAGGAGCTAGTTAAGAATCAAATAATTACAACAAAAGGAACTACTGATATTACTCCTGTGGTTCCATTCCATGATTGCATAGATATCAAAATGACATACAACCAAGTGAATGGAATACCGTTATTTAAAAATTTTACTCGGTAAACAGGCCTTTCAAGAAATGTGAAGAATGAGACACAAAATGGATTGGATAAAAATTCAGAGAGAAAAATAAGGTTCAAACAAATCAATTTAAAATATAAGCCGTTCATGACTTTCAGATCAAAATAAAAAACGCTACATTTTTATATGCCAACAATAAAAATTTTCAGCGACATATTTTACAACTGCAAATGTTAGATTAATATCTCCAACAAATGATTCTGAATTTGTCAAAAGTTACTAAACACAAAATATAAATGCCACATACATAACTAGAATGTAAACTTCAGCCTCGTTTAGCAAAAATAAAACGGAAAGAAACTATATTCAATGCTGTAGATACCCATTTTCGGTTATTAACATTTCTTTCAATAGTAATGCTAGGAAATACTATCCCAACACTTCTTAAACATGTTAGCGTTGGGAACAGCTTTCATATTGGGTAACTTATGGGGCTAAGCCTAAGAATTTTGGCAGGATTCTTGGGTCTGCCCACTTTTGGGACGTCTTGGTCAGAATAGTTCGGAGGTTCAGATACAGACACTATTAAGGGCTAGTTCTGCATTGCTTTTCAAAAGCACTTCTGGCTCCAAAAGCACTTCTGGAAGTAAAGCTGTGCAGAACAAGCTGCTTTTGGCTGAAATTTTTAGCTTTTCAGAAGTGCTTTTAAAAAGCACTTCTGAAAAGGAGAAGCTAAAATTTTTAGCTTTTCCTCTCCCAAAAGCACTTTTAGTGATTAATTACTTTTTCACCCCTCCAATAACATAGTACTTTCCGTTTTTTTTTCTTGATACTTAATTACACATTAATTAAAAATAAAAAAATATTTTTTAAAATACTAATTACAAATATTTAATAGTTATATTTAAATATTTAAAATATAGTTTATATATTCTAATTAAATTTTATAAATAATTAATATTTATTGCTTAAAATATTTAAAATTTATATTTTATATATTAAAATATTAACAAGAAGTTATAATAAATTTTTTATATTCTTACTAAAATATAATAATATTAACTAATTTAAATATTATTTAAATACATATTTGTTACTTAATAATAACATGTCTAAAATGGACATTTTATTTCTCAAAAGTACTTTTTGACAGCAATGCTAAACACTCAAATTTTAAACCAAACTTTTCAAAAGCACTTCTCAAAAGCACTTTTCCACAGCACTTCTCAAAAGCACTTTTCAAAAGCATTGCCAAACTAGCCCTAAGAAGTCTACTTCTTAACCTTTCTCTAGAATACAAGTTTTTTCTCCCTCTCCTCGTTGATTAAACCATGCACTTGCACTTAAGTTTGCAAGTAGCAATCTCATTGCCAAATGAGTTATATGAATGTAACTTCCATGGAACTACCATTATATCCACTATCTTCATAACTCTCGTTACCTATCATTCATGGCACATTCTTATGAATTCACACACATATCTCCCACGTTCTATAAAAATACACCACTTGTTTCATAAATGTTCTTTTGAATATAGGGAATCCAAGGTTTCATTAAGGGGGACTTTTGGATTTAGATCTTTTGGTAAATTTTGAGCACTTCAACATTCTCTGTGATTTTCTTTCTACAATTATGAAAACCACCGTAGCTCTCACCTTTCTCACCCCACTATTGCTTCCATCACCACCACATTTCCTCACTTAACCAAAAGAACCCTTTACAAATCCTAAATTCTAAAATCCTAAGCGGATTCTAGAACCAGAATCAAGATAAAGAGACTTTTATTAAAAGGGCATGTAATTGCAATCTCCAAAAATACCGTAGTGAACTAGCTTAAGCATAGAAAGTTGAAACTCATTTCTAAGCAAGGATTAGATTCGGTTTCTTCCAAGACAAATTCGGATTAGAGCACACTAATCATCATTTCTTTTTCACTTCACTAGCAATTTCGATCCCAGTATGAAAAAAAAGAAAAGAAAGAAGAGGAAATTACCGTCTTCGCCCTCCTCTTCTTCCTCTTCCTCATCGCTATCCACCTGTGCTTCAAGATCAAAAAACTGAGAGCCAACACGCGGAGCTTTGCTATGCTTTTTGCCACCGCCCCCATAAACCTCATTGTCGTCATCTTCATATTCATCGTCCTCCTCCGCCACGTCATCGATGAAATCAAATCTGCGTCGCTTCCTGCTTGAACCACCTGGACCTCTCCCTACGTCTTCGTCCTCCTCGTAATCCTCATCGTCCACTAACTGGTCCTCCTCATCTTCGTACTCTTCATCATCAACATCATCATCTTCCTCGTCTCTTCGTCTTGCCATCGCAGTAACTTAACCAGAGCTCTGAGGTTTCCCTTCGTTGATGATATCAAGTTCTGAATTTCTGAAGAAATGGAGAAATGGAACCCTAGAAATGGAGGGGTAAGCTTGTAATTTTATTTTTAATTAATCAGAAAGGTGACAGATATTACTTTTTTTTTACAGAGAAAGGGGAAGGAGACAATGCGTTATTTTTTTTCCTTTTTCCGACGCCTGTAAAATGCGCCAGGTGGATTTTAATTGGGCCAGTCTTACTTGAATTGTCTGTTAGATGTCAGTGGAAAATACGGAATCCAAAAACTGCTTTGCTTGATAGTGTAGGCCGAAATAGGAAAGATGAAAAATCAAACCAAAAAAAATCGGTAGGTGTGAAAAAAATTGATTAGTAAAGTTGAAAAATAAAATATTTGAAATTTACATAATTTTAATTTAATATATATTTTTTTATTTTTTCTCTTCTTATTATTTTAATTTAAAATTATTGGTTTTTATATATGTGACACTCTACATCCGATCTCGTCGTCGGCTTCAAATGCGTAATATCACATTACATTGCTTGAGCAACTCAAGCTATCTCAAAGTAATTACAAAATAATTTAAACAATTAATTATAATATAATTCAAAACATTTTCAATCTTGCATGTAATCATACATTATTGATGTCAAAACAAACTTATATAACACATCTCAAGATTATTCAGGGTCAAGTACAGAGTCAAAACTCGAATTCAAACTCAATTATCAAAATTCAACTAAGTTTTCAAGACATAGCATCCAGTGCATCGTCACTTAGTGTAATTGTACCATTTATTAATCAAGCATAATTATGCTTATAAACATCAAAATTAAATAGTCAACTTTAGGACATTCAAATGTCCAACAAGTACCAAAACATATCAAAAGGCCCAAAAATGACATTTAACCATATGACTCAAGTACATGCCTTAACTATTTATAAACAAAAGAACACAAACTTGATCTGAGCAGAACTATCGAGTCTTAGATGCTTCGCAAAACTTTTAATCTATCAAAATTATGCTAAATCCGTGTACAAAAATAAATAAATTCGTACTCTAAATGTTAAATACTTAATGGTACTAACATAAAATGAAATCAACATTAATGCATTAAACCACAAAATATATGAACAACATTCAGTATTAAGTATTAAATCTAGTTCTATAAAAATACATTTCCCTAATTTTATAGAGAACCATGTTACCTTAAAGTATTTTTACTTCAATAATATTCATATTTTGGTATACCTTAATCTTTATATTACAATTCCTTAATAGATACACATATAACTAGATTCATACTTCATAGCTAAAAATCACATTTCAGTGTTAACTTTTAACATAAGAAATCATAGTTTCTTACCAATATAATTATCATAATCATTTCCAAGTCTGTTGGCCCCTGTCGTTGCACTATTTCCAGGTCTTCTACCTCTGTTAGAAGTAGACACCAATTTCTCGTTATGCTCTTTAATGGGCTCTTTTAATTTTGGACACTCTCTTTTAAAATGATCAGGAGATCCACAATTAAAACATGTCCTGTCGTTAATTCTGTAGACACCAAAGTGAATCCGCCTACGTTGCTTACACTCTGCTTTATTAGAATTCTTCACATTGCCTACACTAGCTACTGAAGGAGCTGGAGTTCTCTTGCTATTCTGTCTCCACTGATCTTTTCTCGAAAACCCTGACGGAATGAAAAATTTATTACTGGATTCCTTCATTCTTCGGTGAAGAATTGGAGAAAGCTTTGGATCCCCACGTCTACTAAATTCCTGCCTCTTTTCTTCGTTTCGTCTTTTACTTTCACAAATTTCTTCCATTTTCTGGGTTCTATCATACAACACCATAAATTCTCGGATCTCTAAAGCTCCTACTAGCATCTTAATATCATCCCTCAATCCATCTTCAAAACGTACACACATGTCTTCTTCAATAGGTACGATCTCACGAGTATATTTGCCAAGCTGAATGAATTGTCTCTTATACTCTGCTACTGATCTATTTCCTTGCTTCAACTTAAGAAATTATTTTTTCTTCCATTCCAAATAATGTTTGCTAACATACTTCTTCCGAAATTTAGACTTAAAAAAGTCCCAGCTGATTATTTTTTTCTGCACCACTGCCGTTAGTGTGGACCACCATTGGAATGCTTCCTCTTTCAACAATGATACTGTACACCGTAAACAATCTTCAGGGGAACACAACATTTCATCTAACACCCTCTAAGTATGTTCTAACCAAAATTCTACCTTGTTTGGGTCATCACTCACATTTCCACAAAATTCAACGGCTCCACACTTTCTAACTTTATCAATGGACACTCTATGAACATGTTGCCTACTCGAATCTTGAGGATGAAAAGATTGAGGTTCTAATTACTTTATTTTATTATTTTGCATTAACATGCCGTCCCACTATATTAATTTAGGCATAATTATTACCTAAGTCCTTCTTTCAATATTAATTAAACAATTTTATCACCTATTTGCTTTAATTTGCAAGTTTTGCACATTTTTCAATTTAGCTCTTTTTATTTAATTAACTACCTAATTGTTAATATTTCTAAACCAAATTTTAATACGACTCTAATGACTCTATAAATATTCTAAAAATAATATTTATGAGTCAACACGATAGAAATTTATGGTCTCGAACCACTGTTCTGTCTCCACTGAAAATTGGGTTGTTACAAAAGGCTTCCATTTTCATAGATTGCCACAAACGCTTCTATTTTCACACGTTTTCCTAAACTCATATTACATGATGTTTTCCACTCATCGCCTTGGGTTACACAGAAGACCCATTAGGTAATAACTTTCCTTTAGATCTTTCTATATGATTCCATAACCCACCAGTGATGGTCTTACACTATATAGTGTCATGGACTTTCTTTCGGATGAACGTGTTTAAAGTCCTGACGGACTCCTTTAAACGACTCAATTGCAGTGAACAAACTCAGACTCACTTGACAGCCCTTCATACATTGACTCCATTTAAGACTTAACATGTTTCCTTTAGATTTATTTATGCATTTTAGAATCATTCCTATAGCTTGGTTTCATTGCCAAAACATCTATCACATACTCAACTTATCAAATACTATATGGATTGTACATACAAAGCTTGTTTATCGTTCATACTACAGCGTTGGTTGGAATACTAAATAAATAATAAAATACTGACTGACTGGTTAGAATCGTGGTCTCGAATTTACTGTTTTTGATGTCACTGAAAATTAGCTTTTACAAGGACTTTTCCCTATATATACCCTAAAGCACAAGAAGCTTGGTATCGTTCTTCTTCCCTCCCCCCCCCAAAAAAAACCCTAATTTCACTAGCCTTCTTCTTTCTCACCTTCTTAGTTTCATACTCTAGCTCTTTACCTATCACAAGTGAATCGGCCTTCTAGTCACCACCACTTTCTCTTCTTTATCTCTTCCTTATTGATTCCTTGTACCAACAAGCTGATATCATATAAAAATATCTTATAGTTGGTCTTAATGATAGTTTTTAATCAACATATTCTTTTGGATTAAAGTAAAAAAATTACTATTTTAGCTAAAGTCTTGTTTGCTTGTTACATTTTTTGTATAAATACTAGATTTTACTGTCATATGCGTTGCTTACAATTTTACACATTTAATATTTAAATAATATTTAAGTATTATATTTTTAATTGTAGTAATTAACATAAAATAATACTTCTTATTTGAATTATTGTGATTATTTTTAAATATGAAATCAATAATATGATAGAAAATAAAGGGCATTCTTATCTATTCAATAATTTCTCCAAACATATTCTTATATATATTATAGACATATATTATATTCTTTTTCCCCCAATGGTTTCATCATAATCTAGTTAAAGTAAACATTTTCTTGAAAAAAAAAACCTAAAATGGTAAGAAAACCCTCTTAAATAAATGAATAATAAATTAAACTCCTAATAAAAAACAATACCAATTGAGCCTTTAATTGAAACCTAGAAATCAATTAAACTTTTCAAATGATGGGTTTTATTTTATTAAAGCTTCTAACATTTATTAAGTGATGATGCGACAATTGACATAGTTAATGATTTGGTTGATGATGTGGCATATTGAAGACATGACGACTAACATGGTATTTAAAATTAAACATTAGACAATTGATAATGTGACATATTATAGATTTTTAAAATTTTTTTATTTCACATCAATAATACACTTGCGCAAATGAGTATCTAATTTAGATTAATGGTGTGCATTTTTTAAATAATTTATTTTTATAATTTTAAAAAATAGTTATATAAAAAAGGCTGATCTTTTAAAAATCATTCCGAAGTACTTTTTAAAGAAAATTTTAGTAATTTTTCTAATTTTTTAGAATTTTTATACTGTAACTTCGATCCAAAAATAAAATATGTTTTCTGAACAAAATATAAAAAAATATAATTCTTGGTAAGTTTTGAACAAGTTATAATTTTTGAGTTAACTGATATGTTTTTATAAATTTTATAGTTTTATATTTTTATATAATTCTTTTTGAAAATTTGTTTTTAAAATAAAATTTGTAATTTTATAGTAATTTTATAGTAATTTTATAATAATTTTATATTTTCTTTTTTTTTAATATTTCTTAATTTATTGTCATTCGCTACATCATAAACCAAGGCAGCATATATTTAATCGTGTTAAGGTTCCACTAAACAAGAAAATAAATTATTAAAGGGTAAAATACACCAACAATCACTCAACTTTGGGGTAGCTGACAAAACAGTTACATTGGTTTCATTTCAGTCACTCAACTTTAGAAAAATGACCAAACAATCCTTTTTGCCATTTTTCGTTACAGACGTAACAATAAAGTGACATAGCAAATGACAGCTTGCTTGGTGTCATTAATCGTCCAGCTGGCCGGTTAGCACCAATTTAAACAGCCATATTAGTAGTAAATTAGGGTTTATACAATAGAAGAAGAAGAAGGAGGAGGAGGAGAAGAAGAAGAGAAAAAATAGAGATGTCTGAAGATAAAACAAATGAAAAATATGCTCTCTCCTCTATAAATCTTATTAGACTTCAATTTCCCCATTCATAAATCTTTGGGTTTTCATGGAGGAAATCAATTGGGATACCCTTTTGCTCAAGGTTGACTTACCCAATTTCGGGGATATCTTATATAATGAATCGAAATAGGTAACAGAACCTCCTCCTCAACCTTGTTCGACCCAGAATCCCGATGCAGAACCGGCGGTGTCTTTGTGGATTGGGGAGATAGAAAAGGTTTTGATGGAGGATGATAATTTTGATCATAGGGTTGAGACTCAACCTGTCCCCGATGATGATTTCTTAGCCAATTTACTAGTTGATTCACCTCCTTGTAGCGGCGGCGATGTGGTTGGCGTCGACGGTGATGATTTGTCTATTGTTCTTTGAAACTTCATTTTGTTTCAATTTTGTTAGTTGCATGTCTATTTAGAGGTAGAGATGTAATGGCTTACCTGAGGAATTCAAGCTCAATCTAGTTTTACTTTTAAAGCTTGATTGATCTTCCCAATTTTCATACAAACCCAAGTATTTTGCGAATACCCAAAACTAAAGATAATAAATGGTATTACTACAATTGATGAATTTGAATGATTTCTTTTTTCAAGCAGTTGAGAAACAAAGATACAGCTTGAAGAGGAATGTAAACAACTGAGCTGTGTGCTTCAATGCTTCATTATTGAGAATCAAGCTCTTCAGATTTTCTTTTCCTCTTCCTCTTAATCACAATCAATTTATGTTGTTTTGTCCTAAATCAACCCAACCTTTCAGTTTTTTCCCCTTAAATTTGCCCCAAACCTTGACTCTTCAGCTACTTCACCAACATAGCAAGTTAACTGGCTACATCAGCTAGTTAACTTGCCACATCAGCAGTCCCGTTAAGACACTAACGAAAAATGTTAATAAGTGACTGTTTTGTCACTTTTGATAACGTTAGTGACTGTTTTGTCATTTTCCTAAACTTGAATGATTGAAATGAAACCAAAGTAACTATTTTATCAGCTACCCAAAATTGAGTGACTATTGGTGTATTTACCCATTATTAAAAGCATAATTCTAATCTTTTGAACTAGAGTAAGGCCTATGTTGGATAAGTAATTCTATATTTTTTTCATTTAAGCAAAGAAAACAATTGTATCTTTATTTACCTAGGAAAGAAACGACATCGTTCAGTCGCTGAAGCTAGTATCGTCGAGTCTAGAAGGCTGGAAAGGCTTTAAGCTCTAGCTCAGGAAACTCCATTTGATGCTCCACTCGACAGTTTGAGTCTGTGGGATTCCACTGTTTCTGAATCCAGATAATCGACGGAAAAAATTGTAAACAAAGCAAATGAGTCCCAAGCCTCGAATCTTCTCAGCGCATTCCCACACCGCTCCTTTATGCAGTCGCACTCACCAGATCGCCGCTCTCATCCTCGTAACCGCCACTTTCTTCTTCACTCGTCTCTTCGACCAATCCTTCCCTCCGTCTCCCTGCTACCTCGATCGCCACCTCAATCCTCACGTCGCTAAAACCAATGACGCCGGCCACCTATTGTGGCCCGACCGAGGGTACGGCTCCCGCCTCTCTCTCAAGATCTATGTCTACGACGAGAACGAGATCGACGGCTTAAAAGACCTTTTGTACGGTAGAGACGGCTCCATTTCCTCCAATGCCTGTCTCAAAGGCCAGTGGGGTTCTCAGGTAATGTTCTTCTTTTGAGATTTTATTTACTTTAATGATCTTTGGTTTTAGGAATAATTTCTTTAATATTAAAATTTAATTGTTAGTAAAAAAAATTGTAGGTTAAAATCCACAGGTTATTGCTTGAATCTCGATTTCGAACCAGAAAGAAAGAGGAAGCTGATTTATTCTTTGTACCAGCTTATGTTAAATGTGTTCGGATGTTGGGTGGCCTTAATGACAAAGAAATCAATCAAACTTATGTCAAGGTAAAACCTTCATTTTACTTTTTGAATATATACATTAGATGATTCTTATTCATTTTTAGCAATAAATAACAATTGTTTTATTTCAGGTTTTGAGCCAAATGCCGTATTTCAGGAGGTCAGGAGGGCGTGACCATATATTTGTTTTCCCAAGGTATATCTGTTAATGTTTTGCTTCGTTAGGTTTGAATTTGATTAACTTTGATTCCAAGGTTGTTTGTTTTTTATATGTCAATCGCAGTGGTGCTGGAGCTCACTTGTTTAGATCTTGGGCAACCTATATAAATCGATCTATAATTCTCACTCCTGAGGTATTGGTCTTTTTCTATCCAATAGATCTTATGATTTGTGTTTACCATATGCATTTTATTTTTCTAGGTTGTGATCGGTTGTATTGGGTAATGGTTCAATTTGGTGCCTATTAATATGGCTCTGAATTTGGGTCGCGATCGGTTATACTCTGTGGTTGAGTGTATTGTCTCTATTACATTCATAGGGCATAAAAGTGTCATATCATTAGTATGTCCCCAATTAAAGAAGCTGAACAAAATTGAAAGAATACGACTGATTGTAGGGTCATATAACCAACTTATGGAAAATTATCAAAATCTGTTTTCTTGTGGTTTGAGCTCCTGTGTTGGTTTAGATATTAGATTTTCTATAAAGACAGTATATTTATGTATATATTTGTTTATATGCACCTGGCAGCTTTGGCTTTGTCAAATCTAACCATGGTAACCGGCTAAATGATTTCTTTTAAGGTCTTTATGCAACAGGGCAAAACAGCAGAAATGAATCTCAAATTCTTTGAATTGCTATCAGTGGAAAATCCTTAGGTTCTAGAACTGAGGACTGTTATCTTGAAAATAGGTGTTAAAAAGTTAGGTGCATGGGAGGAAACATTCACCTTTCTTGGTGGAAGAATTATTTTGGTCCAGGCTTAACTGCCTATATATATATATATGTGTGTATATATCCATTTCTTTCTGTTGAAATTGCCAGCCTCACTTGTCCACCAGAAATTATAAATGACTGCTACTTATGTATTTGGTGGAAGAAAACTAGTTTCATTGTTCCTAAATCTTTTAGGAGATGCCGAATTGTTAAATGTGTTGTACAATGATTATTAGCTATGCTTTCTACGAGAGAAAAATGGAAATATGGAAAAACTGTTTTTCTTTACGCACAGTAAGTTAATGCTTTTCTTTTTCTTTCCAAATTGTAAACACTGCAGAAGGGAAGGAAAGAGGTTTTGAGTAAAGGACTATATATTTTTCCCCTTATTTTTTGTAAATTTGTTTTTCTATCTTACAAATGGTATATGTTAAAAGCCATTTTGTCTCAATTTAAGTTATTCCTAATTTTTCACATTTCAATTTTTCTTACCAATTGAAGCCTTCAGAATTGAAGTTCTCTTGTGTTTTATGTTGACTTTCTTAACAAAAGAATACTGATTTGCGTATTGTGCAGGGAGACCGTACTGATAAGAAAGACACAAGTGCTTTTAATACATGGAAAGATATCATCATTCCTGGAAATGTTGATGATGGGATGACAAAAACAGGGGCTACTGTTTTCCAGCCATTGCCTCTATCTAAGAGAAAGTATTTGGCTAACTATTTAGGCCGGGCGCAAAAAAAGGTTGGTCGTCTTAAGCTGATTGAGCTTGCAAAGCAATATCCAGATAAGGTATGTTTCCCTTCTTTGTCAGTTTAAGTTTTTAAAAAAAGCACTAGCCTGAGTGGAATAAAGCACAATATGTATATTATGAGTTTTTTTCCCCCTTTTATTGCATGCAATTTTTCTATTGGTCAATATGCACGACTTCCTTATGGTTGAATCCTCGAATATTGAGAAGTATAGAGTTTGATACTATCCCTTTCTTTAAAGGAAAGGTATATCTAAGAAAAAGGTGAAAAATGGATGAAAAAAAACAGAAGTTAGGTCAGGCAGGCCGTTTTTTTTTTAACTATTGCATTACAGGAAAAGTGTGTAGGTGCTCCAGGCTTGTGCCTGACCAAATGAGCCTCACCCGAAAGGGTTTGAGGTGCTTTTGTTCTCTACTGCTAAGGAGTAAGGTGCAGGTGCACAACTGTAGAACCTCAAAATAACAATTTAAAACCTTGGCATTGAACTTATAGTTCTGGGTAATCTCACTTTTAATTAATTAACCAATTTATTTTTCCAGTTCTTTGGGTCCCTGATTACTATGTGCATTAAGTTGATCATATTTCATTCATATACCAGAAAGAAATCCTCTTAGGTCCATTGTACTTTACTGATTTACTAAGATTCTTTTTAGAATCAAGAAATTCTATGTTCTTAATATTCCTCATATTGTTATTTCTTTACCCCTATTTTACTGTTAGTAGAAAATTGTTGCCCATGCTTACTGTGGTTAAGTGTGTGTGAATGTGAGATAAGGTGAAGCTTCTTAATTTATCTGCATCTGGATGATTGATGTGAAGTATGCAATCTCGTAACTCTATTAGCAGGCTTTCTTTTAAATACTAAATGGATTGATTTTTACTAGAATTTTCTCATTTATCTCGTGGAAAATATATGCAGTTGGAATGTCCAGAGTTACAGTTCAGTGGTCCTAACAAATTGGGAAGAGTGGAATATTTTCAGCACCTGGGCAATTCCAAATTTTGCCTCGCACCACGTGGAGAGTCATCTTGGACCCTCCGTTTTTATGAGTCGTTTTTTGTGGTCTCTCTCTCATTCTCAAACACGTGCACACAAGCATTTTGAGGCTGATGGAAGTATAGTAATTTGCTTTTATTTTTTCATGAACAGGAATGTGTTCCAGTCATCTTATCAGATCAAGTAGAATTACCTTTTCAAAATGTAATTGACTACACAGAGATATCAATCAAATGGCCATCCACATCAATAGGGCCTGAGCTTCTGGATTACCTGGCTTCGATACCAGGTCAGATATTCTATTTTTTGCTTCTTACTCTACTTATTGAGCTCTTTAGCATCATGAAATGGCTGAACTTTGCAATTGTGTTTCAGATGAGGTCATAGAGCAGATAATAGGTCGTGGCAGGCAAGTAAGATGTTTGTGGGTTTATGCTCCAGACTCGGAGCCATGTTCTACAATGCGAGCGTTAATGTGGGAGCTTCAGAGGAAAGTGAGGCAATTTCACCAATCAGCTGAAACATTTTGGCTGCATAATGGATCCGTAGTGAATAGGAATCGTGTTGAATTTGCGAAGTGGAAACCTCCTATGCCTCTGCCTTGAAAACTGGCTGCCTCGTTCTGGTTGGGACAGTGCTCCGTTTTGCTTCAAATTTAACACTTGCTTTCACAATCCTGAATGGCTGTTGGGATTCACTATTTCTTCTATAGGTTGTAGAGCAATTCTTTTTTCACCCTATTGTTGGCAATTTTAAAACAAAGTATTGCAATTCTAGATGTTGTAAAAATGTCACGAAATTATTTTGTACATTATATAGTGATGAAAGTTGATAATGATGATTTAGCTGATTGTTACAATTTAATTCAATCTCTTTCTAGATTTACTATAATTTGTTACCAAAAAAAATCAATGTGAATTTTACATTTAAAAAATAATGCTTCATACATTTTGAGAAATGATAATATTTTTTTGAAAAAAAATGGTAGATTGTCTTTTTTTTTTTTTTTTTTTTTTTTTTTTTTTGATGAGAAGTTTGGTGGTTTTAATTTTTTTTATCTGAATGTTATTTTTCTTCTTGTAAAAAAAAAGAAATAAAAGATTTTTGGTATGTGATTTGCCTTTCGAAGTTACCTTTTTTGTTACTCATCTTTGTAAATTCATTGAATTAGTAGTATTTTTTTTTTTGTTTAGATTAAAGATGCATAAATAACCTATAGTTTGATCGTCCGGTTACAAATTTATTGGATTTATTTACGATGGCACTTTGTGTTGAATTATTTAGATGGGAAATAGCTCTAAAAAAATAGCTGTCTAAGAATTTTAACAGCTTACTGCTACTAATTTCAATGTGATATATGGTAAAAATGATAAAAATAAATAAAAATAATTAAATTTATTAAATTTATAAAAAAATATTTAAAATTTATTAAAAATTATAAAAATTATAAAAATCGTAGAAAAAAAATAAAATGCAGAGAAATATAGAAAAAATTATAAAATTTTATAAAATCATAAGAAAGTTATAAAAATTGTAAAGAAATACAAATTTCATAAAACAAATTATAAAAATTATCGTACTAAAAGAAGCATTTTATAATTTTTTTTATAACTTATTGATTTTTATTTTTTATCATTTTTTGCCACATATTACGCTGTGTTGCGACACTTGATGGTTTTAACTGAAAAAAAATGGGAGTCGTTAACTTAACGGTCAACGGTTAAAGTTAATGGTTAAAAGATCTTTTGGATGCATTTATAATTTTTTATGATTTTTAAAAAAAATTAAAATTTTTAAATAATTTTTTACTAATTTTCTAATATTCTAATTTTAAATATTTTTATATTTTATATTAAATTTAATAATTTTTATAACTTTATTGCCACATGTCATGTCGTGGTTGTGGTACGGAGTGAATTTAACTAAAAAAGAATTAGGAACTGTTAAAATTAACGATCAAATAGCCTTTTTGATAAATTTAACAGTTCAAGTATGCAATTAAATGCAAAAAAAGTAGGGGCTTAATTGCGTTTTTTTGAAAATTTTTGAGAGCCTTTTTGATACATTTTAAAAGTTTAATTACCCAATTAGTGTAAAAAAACAAGGGTTTAATTGCTTTTCTTTGAAAAAGTTTGAAGACTTTTTTAATACATTTTGAAAGTTCAAATACCCAATTAAGTAAAAAAAAGAAAATTCATTTTTTTTTAAAATTGAGGACCTTTTACACCTTTAAATTTTAAAAAAATAAAAAAAAAAAGTGGTTAGAATTAATTCACTGCTAATTTTACTGTACCAAATATTTTCATAAAATAAATAGTGATGACACTCATCTCATCAAATTAACCACCAAAGATACAGATAATTAAAAGCTAAAATATAAAAAATAAAATTTGTGTGCGGGAAAAATTATAGAGAGAAAAAGTAAATAAGATAATCCAGGTGTAAGGCTAAAAATAATGATATATTATCGGGAAGATTCCCAAAAATGCACTGAGATGCTACCTCCTTCACAAATATACCAACTTGACTTCTTCTACACTTCAAATCACAATTCTCTACAACCTTCTTGTTATTGATTTCTAGATTCCGAGTGTAGGAAGAAGGGACTCCCATTTTCTCTTTACTGGTTAAAGCTCAGCTCTATAAAAAAATATGGGCACCACATTGTTTTCCGGCTGTCGTAGCTTTTCATGGCAGCAACTATCTCTTTCTTGCAGTTTCGCTCACTCTTCTTCATCAGAAAATGGGATTTCAAGGCCAAAAGCTGTTCCCACTTCAAGAGGAAATGGGTTGGTTGATAAGGAGAAGGACAATTCATTGGGGATTTCGAGTAGACGATCCCTTTTGATCACTGGGATATCTGTGGCGTCATCGTCTGTATTAGGATTTCCAGGTGAGGGAATGGCAGTTGTCAAACAAGGTCTTCTAGCAGGAAGGATACCTGGCTTGTCTGAGCCCGATGAACAAGGTTAGTACAACAGTTTCAATACATCATGCATATGGTATCATTACATTCCCCAGTCCCAGCATCTAAATTTGTGAAGGAATTAAAAGGAGAATGACTGTTTCTTGCAACTACTTCCTATATTTGAGAGGAGGATGAGAAAAAATCATTTTAATATCTTTTCTTCAATCTGTGTGGGTTCCTCTATAAATCAATCTATTAGAGATTTCTCAGTTCCTCGATGAATGAGCTTAAAAATGGGCGTTCTTGAAGAATCCCTATATTGCTTGGTGGGAAATCTACGAAATATTGTATATCATAGGTTGACATATTCCCTTAACAAATCTGGAGGGCTTTGTCTCATAATTCTATCGAGAGTGTTCCATATTTGATTTAGTGGTATTTGAACTTATGTCCTTGTACAATATTGTTAGGTAAGTGAGCCACCTTATCTCAAGGAGGGCATTTTATGTTTTATCCTTCACCTGAGACAATAGTTAGACCTCATCACCGAGAAATTTCGTAGGACACTCTCTTCACTAGGTGCATGTTCGACCTCTCCTTAAGACATTTGGCATAAAACTTGAAACACTTGGTCTGACAACATCCTAATAGAATCATTTTCACCTCAGGTAGGCTTCAAATATGGACAATTTGATCCAATTCAAGGAATTTTGTACATGTTGTAGCGTCACTCTCTACCTACACAGGGCGAATTTAGAGGGGGCACGTAGGGCCTTGGCCTCCCCTAAATTAGAAAAATTGCTATGCAAACCACTTCAGAAATATTTAAGTTATAAATTAATATATGATCAAATTCCACTTTGATCCCCAAAATAAAAAATATAGTAAGTCTCTTTAAAAAATAATGAAATCGTAAATTAATATATAATAAAATTATATTTTGACCTCTCAAAAATTTATAATTCAATTTTATCCCTTCTAAAAAATTTCTAAAATAGCCCCTTTACCTACACCTGATGATATGGACTATTAGCATATCTAAGCCTTAATCGTAGTTCAACATGTGACATCTTGTAATAAGAGAAGCTTGCATATATAAACTAAGGGCCCGATGAGAGAGGCAAACAAACTCTATACCAAGCACTTTCCTGTAAATACTCAACAACCTCCGATCTCAAAATCAGTGCCTCCATCTGTCCTACTGACTCTTTGCCCCTCTGGTTGAACCGTCTTGAATCACCATAAATTCCTTCACGTATCAACACCATATATTTGACATATTTCCAGAGATGGGAGTCAGATATGATTCTAACCACACACCCATTTCAAGCACATGCTATGTACTTAAGTAACATAGCCGAATAGAAACTAATGAAAGATGAGGCATCGTAAATTTGTGAGAAAGATAAGCAGACTTTGCTTACACTGAACCAAAAAAAAAGTGAATAGATAGATGTTAAAGACCTAGGCTAGTAGGTAGATAGAAGCAGGCATATTCTGTATTTGTGGTTATAGTGAAACATCATCTTCACCAGCAAACAATGTGCTCAGACAGGTTGGAGGACTTATCGAAGACCAGATGACAAGTCAGGAGGGCATGGTGTTGGATGGAGTCCTATCATCCCTTATTCCTTTTCAGTGCCTCAAGATTTTGAAGAGGTACTCAATTCAATTCCATTAACACATTCCCCCATTTCAATCTCTTGACTCTGAGACTTACTTTCATTATATATATCCCTGCAACAGGTTCCTGTATCTATAGCAGATTTAGGTGGTACAGAGATTGACTTGAGGTTTGCTAGCTCGAAAGAAGGACGATTGTTTGTCATTGTTGCACCTGTTCTTAGATTTGCTGACAGTAAGATTTCCCAAATACTTAAAGAGTGCTCCTCTCTTTTCACTTCCATGCCTACTTAAAAACATATGAAACTTGTCTGTCTTGTGATTGTATATAGATCTTGGTGACGATGCCACGATTCAAAAGATTGGACCTCCGGAGAAGGTGATCAGTGCATTTGGACCAGAAGTGATCGGTGAAAACGTAGAAGGCAAGGTTCTAAGCATGAACACAGTGGAGCACGATGGCAGAATGTATTACCAATATGAGTTGGAGCCACCCCATGTACTGATTACCGCAACTGCAGCCGGTAATCGTCTTTACCTATTCAGCGTAACCGGAAGTGGTATGTACTTGTATCTTACTCCTCAGTACTGTTTTTTCCAAATATGTAATCTTTGAAAGCTTGTTCGACATGCATTTACCTATATTGCTTCAAGTTTGAATTATTTTTGCTATTTTCGACAGGTCTTCAATGGAAAAGGCATTACCAGGATTTAAAGAGGATATCCGAGTCTTTTCGTGTAGTCTAGTTTTGGATCTCCCTGGATTATGACATGATTAGATTAGTAGTGATGGATATTTTTACTCTGTAATTTAAAGTTGCAACAAAAACAAAGAGTGTATTTGCAGCACAGTTATAAAATGTGCAACTTTCTTCAAAGTAAGATTTTTGCAGAAAAGCTATACAGCTTGCTAGAAGCCACTTATCTGAACTTGGGATAAGTGTCAGATCTGTGTATATATCCGTTGCGGATGTACTCTATATATTTAAAAGATGATAATCTCATTTTTATATCAAGTGTGTTGAACTTGAATGCCTTTGGACTCAACTAATAACTTTGGTTACTATTGTTGGTAAAATTGAATGAATCGATTCGAACGTGTCCTTAAGGATACTTTCTCCTTGGGGGTGATATGAATCTCACATAGGATCTCATGGTGTAGTGGTGAAGGGTGTGCTTGAGTCATTTGAATTGGATATTTCATCATTTATTGCAAGTTTTCTCTCTTTCTGTAATGTGCTAAGTTAAGAAGCATGTGTAACCTAGGATGAAAGATAAATGTCAACTACAAAAAAATAAAAAATAAAAAAATTGGAGGCCTTTGATTATTGTTGCAATTTCAGTGAGAGAATTCTAATTGAGCCACAACCAACCTATGCATGACATTGCCCATTGAAAGCTAATTTTACCCTCAAATATCTCCAAATCAACCACACTGAGAGAGACTTGATTTTCTATATCTTTTCATGTATATGAAAGGTTTTTAAAGTTGTGGTATCCTTTCTACGAAAAAAAAAAAGTTGTGGTATCCTAATAACCATATCCAAACATTTGGAACGAAAAAAAAAAAAAATGAAGGTTGGGATTAACATTGCACCGGCCATTGGTTTGAGAAAGAAAATACAAGTGGAGTTGTTGAAATGTAGACAAAATAACATTCTATCCTGCTTTGCTTACTTGTAAGATTGCAACTCTTTCGTAGGGAAAGACCATGGGAAAAAGCAAAAGGCAATTGCATGTTGATTAATTCAATCATAACCTAGTGTCATGGGTAGCAAATTAAAGCCCGTAACTATTACGCATAGAATGAATCATATATGTTAACTTACTAAATAGAACTCATTTGATTCATTTGAATTGATTCAATTTGTGGATTAAATAGAGTTTAAGTCCCTTAAGACTTTCAATTATAGATAAATTTTAATATTGACTATCAATATAATTCAATTTGTTCCGTTAAATTTGTAGAAGCTCAACTATAACTAGAATTATCAGGTAAATGGATTATTTTCTTATGGCTTTTCAATTCTCTCATTGCTCTTTCCTTTCAACTTCACTTCCATTATATTCTTTGTTGTCATAGGGAATTTTCAGCATTTTTGTCTCTATTTGAATGTTAGTCTGTCTAATTTAGACAGATTTGAAATAAAGAAATTATCTAACTCGTGCGATTTGTCAAATTAAAATTCTAACTCGTAACAATTTTATTGGATTTTCTTTTTATCTACAAATGATGTGTGTATCAAAACATAAATATTGGAACCCCTGGATATATGAAAAAGGAAAATGAGAATGGGAGGGGATAATTCCAAATATAAAAGGCATAAATTCCATTAATCAAGATAAACCTGTTTTTGGTAAAGGGCAGCCAACATTTGGATGGTTTTGGGGTTGTAAAGATACGACACGTGAACATGACATGCGTCTGTTCTAACCTGCAAATTATATAAAATAAATAAAACTTTGGGTGGTAATGGATGAAATTGGAAATAATTGAGAGATGACAAAACTCAAAAAAGAGTTGGTTTATGGAGGGAGAGGTTCCCCATCCTCTCTCTTTTCACATCTCCACATTCTAAATCTGGGTTTGCCTAATTCATTTAAATGATTTCTTTTATTTTTAAATATTCATATTTTAAGAGAGTATCAAATATATTAGCTTAATTCAAAAATACCTCTTAAATTATACTCATTTTTTCTAAAAAGTATCCATCATAGTCAACCATGATCAATAATGACCTGACCCAATCACTAATTAACATGTGACAAATTACCACATAAACAAACCTCCTTATTATTTTTATAAAATAATTCTAAAAAATAACAAAATAACTTAAATTAATATTAATATAAAAATAGAAAAATAATTTAAAAATTTTTTTGAAGTTATTTTATGATGTATTGCTTTTATGGGGTTTTTTTTGCCATGTGTCAGTTGGTGATTGGATCGCATCATCATTAACCAAAATTGACTAACGGTTGACAACGGAGATATTAATTTACGAAAAAATAGTTTAGATACTCAAATTGACCAAAAATAAGTTTAAGTATCTATTAGGGAAAACGAGTATAGTTTAAGGAGTAATTTTTTAATTAAATCAAATATATTAAATTATAACACACTCACTACATAGGTGAAAAATAGAACTATGCAAAAAATACATTTATAAAAATTGATATAAATAATAAATAAAATTTTAGTTGAACCGATTGAAAATTGAAAAGGTTTGCCTTTAATTTTATTTTGTCTATATTTTTTTATATAAAAAAATATAAAACAATATAAATACACTCAAAATAATATTATTTATTTTCTAAAATAAATATATTTCAATTATTACTCAACTGATTTGATATTCACTTAACTTATTATACCAACTTAATTAAATACTTAATATATAATATAGAGATGTGAAAAAAAGTTAACAGTATCCCACGTTCACTAAGTAGGGTCCAAATCTGACCTAAAAAATGGAAGAAATGGATCCAGAATTCATGGGACTTACAAAGACCACCACACATGATTTTACTACTTTTTCTTTCATGCAACCCACTTCCCATGTTGCTTAAAATATAACAAAATGTTGGCTCAAAAAAATAATGTGACAATAACATTTTATAGTCTATAAATTTACTTTTATTTTAATAATAGGTATCTCACCATTCGTTTTATTGCTTAAAATTAATCATGTTGAGGTTTCTTCAATAATGACGATTTCAAATTTTGAATTAAATCCAAATGTTTGTGTTGTAGGCCAATTTAACCCACTTACATTACCTTAAACTCATAAAACCCAAAAGGGCTCATTTTAATATCCCTAACCCACTTACATTCCATCAGACCCAATACAACAAAACATTAACCCAACCTTAACCTAAATACCCACCTAAACTAACCCAACAGAGGCCCAAACCCATACATCAGCAAACCCTAGCCACCTACCCCATCACTAAGGTCACCTCAGCCGAATTAGCCTCCCCACTTGCCCCGACGTCTGCCACCAGCTCTGCAGCACCACCCATCCCCTGCAAACAATAGCGAAAAGACAGAAAACAATAGGAAATAACAATGTAATGGCTATAAAGCCAGTTGAATGGTTCATTATAAAAGGGGATTGAATTTTCAGAATAAAAAACAAAGAATATTTCAAAAACACAAGAAGATTCAAAAAATATAAAAGCAATACGAAAATAGTATCAATCCAACAACCAGATATAGGCTTCAAGCATTTTAAGGTGATTTTTTTTATTTTTTCTATTTTTAATTTTATTTTTTTAAATCTATTCTCCCATCTACATATATATTATAAACTAAAAAAACACTTAAAAAAATATAAAAAAAGGGGAAAATTTACCTTTTCCGGTCACCGTGTACGGTGGCCGGCGCCGGCGCCGACAGTGGTCCGGTGACGGACTGGTGGCCGGCCCCCTTGGCCGGATTTCCCTCTCCCCTCTCCCCCCTCTCTTTCTTTTCCCTCTGCTGCTAAAAAATGAAATTTTTCAAAATTTTTTAACTTTTATAGGGACCCAAAACGCACCGTTTTGGGTCCCCCCATTTAACTTGAAACGACGCCGTTTTGGCCCCGGGTCGGGTCAACAGCGGAAGGGCTAATTGCGCTGTTGGCCCTTCTGCATTTTTATTATTTTACAATCAAGTTTGTTGTTATTTTTAATTTGGCCCAACAATTTACTTCGGTTTCTGATTTAGTCCCCTTCATGCTGCGCGTTTTAGGGAAAGTGGGGTTATTGCACTTTTGACCCCCTGCATTTGCACGCGCATTCAAATAGATCCTCTTGTTTATCTTTTATTTTAAATTCGCCCAAAACTTTGTTATTAGTTCAATTTTAGTCCTTTCTTATTTGTTTTTGTTTCTTTATTAAATATTATTTATTTTTGCATTCCAATATTATTATTATTATTCTTCTTAATATTAGTATATATATATTTAGGTAGAATTATTATTAGTTGTTTTATTTCTAGCATGCATATATTATGTACATTTTTTTATTACTATATTGTATGTATTGCTTTTATATATATTATGTGTATATGTTTTTTTAGTATTATGTTTTTATATACTATTATGTATATATTTTAATATTATTAGTTATATACCTTTTATACTATTGTATGTATATTTCTATATGGTACATTTCTAACACCATCATTATTTATACATATATATATATATGTATGTATTTACATAGTATATGAATTTTTTTTTTATATTTATCATTTCTAATGTATATTATATATTTCATATGTTATTTATGTATTTTAATGTTATTAGTTACATAGGTTTCTTATACTAATCCGTGAATATATTTTTATATCGTCGTATGTATATATTTTCAAATGCTATGTTATATATATATATATAATATAAATTTTTAATACCATATTATGTATGTATTATTACCATTTTTATCCCTAGTATATTTATTGTTAATACTAGTACATACATTTTATTATATGAGTATATATATACTTTTACATATAGTATCATTTTCATATATCATTATATTTATTATTATGCCTATTATTTTCACTATTATCACTTATTATTTTATTTTAATATTATAATGTATATATTTTTCATATATGTCATGTAGATACATTTTTCAATATTTATTATATATATATGTATATATTATGTATATATACTTCAGCATTACTAATTATATATATTCTTACTATTTTATGTGTATATTTCAAATACTATGTATAGTGTATTTCTGACACTATTACTATTTATATATATATATATATGCTTTGACGTACATGTTCTTAATATCATTTTTATGTATATATATATTCATTGTTTCTTATTTCGTGTTTGATATTATTATTACATTTAATATATCGCGTGCATTGCTATTGCTTTGTAATATTATTGTCATATTTGTTATTTGCTTCAATATATTTCTAGCTCTGTCATTCATCTATTTTATCAATTTGCTTTGCACTACCTCGGAAATCATATTCTTGTTTTCTAATTAATTTCAATAATCAAGGAAACGTACCAATTTAACATTAAGTCATCGAATTTCATTGCTATGTTGGGTGTACATCAATTGACTCGTGTTAAAACGGTATGTCCTTCTCAAAAACCAGAATAAATTACAATTTCTCGTCTTTTCAATCGGGTCACAACTAAATGTTACACTGAACTTGCATTTTTGAAAATCAAGACAACACGTGTTTATAAGATACCAATTTTGGGCGTCGCGAGGGTGCTAATACCTTCCTCGCGCGTAACCGACTCTCGAACCCTACTCTTCCTCTGGATTTTGACGTAGACCTAAACTCGGCCTTCTTTTTGTTTTAAAAATAAATTTATTAAGTGCCCGATCACACCTAGGAAAAAGGATAGGTGGCGACTCCCCCTTTTTTATAAAACCGAGATTCTATTTTTTTAATGAATCGCCACAATTAGCGACCCCAAACCAAAATTTTTACGTCACTACAGTTTGAAAAAAAATTCACTGGTAATTTTTTCTTTTCTGTTTATCATTTTTAGTCTGTAAATTCTATATGACTCCCACAACACATTAGTAGTAGTATTTGTTACAAAAGGTGCCTGACTAGTACTGGTTCACACGATGCATATAGGGTGTGGGAAAGTTGCTAACACCGTGAAGGGTGTAGAGAGTCGTTAAATCAATGGCTTGAGCAAGTTTTGGGGCGGAATAGCACAATCTAAGTCATGTCCTTCTAATTATTGATAGCAACGATGTCAACTAGTATGAGACTCAATCTACTAATACAATCAACTCTAAGATTGACTAAGAAAATACATGTGAGATTTTTAATCTTAATCGTAAATTAGAAATTTACCGTTGATTTATCAAATACAATTTCTTTAAGGCAGTGTTTGAAAAGCTACATAGTAATTGAATTTGAGTGCAATTGCTTATAATTACACATGGGTGGCATGTTTGGGTAACCGTTGTAATTGGTGGATCTCATTGAATTGGGTTTAAATGGAGCTCCCCAATTACACTTTCCAATACTCACGGGGAGGGTGAGAATTGGAGTAATTACAGGGTAATTGTAGCGACGTAAAAATTTTGGTTTGGGGTCGCTAATTGTGGCGATCTATTGAAAACTTGAAAACTTGAAGTTTAATTCTTAAATGAAAAGAGGAGTCGCCACCGATTCTTTTTATAGGTGTGATCGGACACCTTATAGATTTATTTTTGAAATGAAAAGAAGGCTGAGTTTAGGTCTACATGAAAATCCAGAGAAAAATTAGGGTTCGGGAGTCGGTTACGCCCGAGGAAGGTATTAGCACCCTCGCGACGCCCAAAAATTGGTATCTCATAAACACGTGTTGTCTTGATTTTCAAAAATACAAATTCAATTTGACATTTGATCGTGATCCGATTAAAACACGGAACATTTCAAAATTTTTAATTTTTTGAGAAGGATATACCGTTTTAATATGAGCCGACAAATTCCATCCAACATAGCGATGAAATTTACGACTTAATGTTAAATCGATATATTGCCTCGATTAGTAATCAAAATTAATTAGAAGCAAGGACGTGATTTTCGAAACAACGTAAAACGAAATTGACATGGAGTAAAAATAAAGGGTAAAAATGCATTGGAACAAAGACATATATGGCAATAATATAAAAAATATTAACTATGCATGTAAGATTAAATATAATAACAGTACCGAATACAAGAAGACAATGAATATATGTATTCACATGATATTAAGAATATACATAACATATTTTGCACACACATATATATATATAAGTAATAACAATATAAAAAAAATATACTACATATATTATTTAGGTATACATGATGTGTTAAAATAATCAATTAATAATAATAAAGTATGTATATAATAAAAAATATTGAAGAGGTATATGTGCATGGAGTGTATTAAAAATATATGTATACATAATTACCATGTTCAAAACATATCAATATTAGTAATAATTACATCACATAAAGATATGCTTATATGTATTAGAGATATATATACATGGGATAGTGAAGAAATAATACATATATAATATAAACATATACAATATATACGTATTAGATATAATAACATAAAAAAGAAAATTATTAGTACAATATATAAATACATACACGTAGATATATACATAAATATTAAGTGAAAGTATATATTAATACTAATAATGTTATTAATAAATATAATAATAGCATAATAAAAACAGCAATAATATGATAAAATGGTAAAATAATAATAATAATACAAATAGAAATTAATACAATAATATTAAAATGAGAAAAATAAGAAAAAATAAGATAAAGGGCAAAATAGAATTAAAATCGAAATTTTTGGGGCGAATTTAGAATAAAAACAGAAGAGGGGGACTAATTCAAACGCGCGCTAAACATTGAGGGGCCCAAACAGAAATTTTCCCATCTGCTAAAACGCTGTGCAGCGTGGAGGGATCAAATTGCAAATCAGATTAGATCATAAGGCCAAATTAAAATAAAAAAACTTAATTGTAAAACGTTGAAAAAGCGGAGGGGCCAACTGCGCAAATAGCCCATCGAGTGAAAAAAAACGCGAATCCTGAGGCGGGTCGGGGCGGATCGGGTCGGACTATGGTGAAACGACGTCGTTTTGGGGTTAAAAGGCAGCCCCCAAAACGACGTCGTTTTGGAGGGCTATATAAGGCCTAAAATCCGGAAAAAAAATCATTTGAGGGGAAGGGGAGAAAAAAAAAAGAGAGGGAAAGAGAGAAGAGGGAGAGAAGGAGAGGAAGGGAGAGCTCCGGCCAGGGGGAGGGGACGGTCCGGTCGCCGGACGATCACCGGAGCCTCGCCGGCGCCGGTGCCTGCCACCGTACACGGTGGCCGGAGAGGTAAAAATTTCTGATTTTTTAGCCTTTTTTTTATTTTTTTATATTATTTAGTTTTTATAGATTTAAATTGCTCTGTTAATACTTGTGTACAAAAAAAACAAGTCAAAACAGTAACAAAAATAAAAAATTTTACCTACAGTTTTTTATCGACTTTTCATTTCTTCAATCTCTGATGCCCTCTTTGATTTGATGGTATTATTTTGTTTAGACACTAATTGAGGTAATGTTTGCTCAAGAATTGAATGGTTTTTTTTTTTTATGTTTTCTTGAATTTCTGTCGAACCCCTTACAAAGTTGTGTTTTTGGCTCTTTATAGCCATTCGTGCACTGTCCTATTTTTCTATCACTTGATGTTTGCATGTTTGATTGCTTGTGCAGGTCGGTTGATGGCCGGTGGAGGTGACTGCGGGGCAGGTGGCGCCAGGGGAATGGGCTGCAGTGTTGGCAGAGGCAAGTGGGCGCCGAATGCTAGGGGGCTAGGGTTTAGGATTAGGAATTTTTTGTTTCTGATTTTGTGTAATGGGCTGTTAGTTTAGCGGGCTTGTTGGGCTAGGGTAGGTTAGTTAGGTTTTAATTGAAATGTATTTGGGTCTTGGGTGTGTTGGGTTAGAGTATTAAGGTTTGGGTAGTGGTTGGTTAAAATGGGCTGATGTAATTAGGGTAAACGAGCTAAGGGTTTTGGGTATTGTTTGGGGAACTATTAAATGGGTCAAAAATTGGCTTGTAACAGCTGCCCCTCTTTGCTCATTGTCGTGTAACGAGAATAGAGCAAAGACATCATGAAAAGCCAATTTTGCCCCGTCCTGCTGAGTCTTGACTTCATTGGTGCTCTTCTTGCTCAGACAGTCTCCTTCCAGTCCATCATATCTTGTAGCTTTGGTTCAATCCACTGCATCTTCTGATGAATGCCTTGTGGCCTCAATCTTCTCCAATGTAACTTCAAGGATATGAGATTTGTGTCTTCGATCTGCTTTATTGTAACTTCAGAGAAATAAAGTCTACAGCTTTTATCTGTTCTTCTATTGCTTTTGTGAGACGAAATTTGCGATCTTCTCTTCTGTAACTCTAGCAAGGCAAGATCTGATATCCTCGATCAGCTTCACTGTAACTTCAGGGGACAAAATCTGACATCTTCAATTAGCTCCAATCTTTATTCTTGACTCGATATGTGATCTTGAGTTCAACTCATTTCTCGCAATATGAATTGACTCTTTAAACACAGACATTAAAAACAGAAATTAAAAGGCTTAACTCACCTCTCGCGATATGAGTCAGAAATTAAAAGGCTTAACTCACTTCTCGCAATATGAGTCAGAAATTAAAAGGCTTAACTCACTTCTCGCAATATGAGTCAGAAATTAAAAAACAAAAATTTAAAATACCTCAGCGTGCCCCGAGGCTCAACTCACCTCTCGCAATATGAGTTGATTTTTGAAAAACAACATAAATTAAAGTTACCTCAACGTGTCTTGAGACTCAACTCACCTCTCGCATTATGAGTTGATTTTTGAAAAACATAAATTGAAATTACCTCAACGTGTCTTGAGGCTCAACTCACTTCTTGCAATATGAGTTGATTTTGGAAAAACAGAAATTGAAAACAGAAATTAAAAAGACTCAACTCACCTCTCGCAATATGAGTTGATTTTTGAAAAAGAAGTTAAAATCAGAAATTAAAAGGCTCAACTCACCTCTCGCAATATGAGTTGATAATTTGAAAAGTAGATTTCGAAAAGCAGAAATTAAAGGCTCAACTCACCTCTCACAATATGAGTTGATAATTTGAAAAGTAGATTTCGAAAAGCAGAAATTAAAGGCTCAACTCACCTCTCACAATATGAGTTGATCTTTGAAAAACATAAATTGAGGACAGAAATTTTAAAATACCTCAGCTTGCCCTGAGGCTTAACTCACCTCTCGCAATATGAGTTGATATTAAAACACAAAAATTGAAAATACCTCAGCGTGCCCCGAGGCTCAACTCACCTCTAGCAATATGAGTTGACTTTTGAAAAATTAAAACGTTCAACTCACCTCTCGCAGTATGAGTTGATTTGAAAAAAATTGAAATTACCTCAACGTGTCTTGAGGCTCAACTCACCTCTCGCAATATGAGTTGATTTTTGAAAAACATGAATTAAAAACATCAAGATATCAAAACCTATCATTTGGTGGAACTCAGGAATCTCTCCCTTTGATTCAATACAACTATCATCACGTCCTCTTGCTCTACTGGATTACCTGTATATGCCATGTATGATGTTATCATGATATGCACATGTTTGCCTTAAATGCCTTTATGCCTACATGATTATGCTATGCGCCTTGGGCTTTTTGTCATATCCCTTTCGTCACGATTCTTGTGATGATCTGCATTCATTGCTTTGCTTTCCGACTTTCTTTTCAGGCCTCGTACCCGTCTTCAAATTTTATGAGTAATCGACGTTTCTTAGATATCACTCTTTTTCCCCTGGTTGAATTTTGTCCTTGCTTTAAGGCTCTTGTGCTTATCAAATTTTCATCCAGGTAATGCCTAACATTTCTTTTGTTTAGAGTATGTCATTTCACTATTTATTATGTAAATAAACACATAATGAGATGCATGAAAATGGTCAGGTAGGGACAAAAATGATATCTCATATTCATTTATTTCAAAAGTGGCAACAAAGAAAGTTAACCAATGAGAGTAAAAATGTGCAAAAGAAAGAAGAGATCGTATTCAACGGATACAAATGCTTTAGATATTCGACACATGAACTCTTCCACGTTCCTCAATCAAGAATCTTTTAGAGTCTGGCTCCTTGCGTAGAAGATTTCGAGCTTTCAGAGATGCTTCAATTCTCGTAGTCTCACCGCTTTTGTCGTCTGATTTAAAATGCCTTGCCTTATAAGCCGAATGTTTGCTTCATTAGGACGCCCTCTCGGGTTTTCATCCTAATCTTTTGTGTTTAATCAAAGCGCCCTTTTTCGGGTTTTCGCTCTGATCCCTTTTTTTTTTAAGATGCCCTTTCCGGGTTTTAATCTTGATTTTCTCTTTCAAGCATAATACTTCTTCACCGCATCTAAATTCACTGGATTCGGTAGCTCCTTGCCATCCATCTCGGTAAAGATCAAAGCTCCTCTTGAGAATGCCTTCTTTACGACGTATGGTCCTTCCCAATTTGGTGCCCATTTTCCTCGCAAGTCTTTTTGTATTGGGAGAATTTCCTCAGCACGAGTTCTCCTTCATGGAATTCTCTTGGTCGTACCTTCTTGTCATGGGCTGCGATCATTCTTTTTTGGTACATCTGCCCGTGACAAATTGCCTTGAGATGCTTTTCTTCGATGAGGTTCAGCTGATCATATCGAGCTTGTACCCATTCTGCTTCTTCTAGCTTTGATTCCATTAAGACTCGCAGAAAAGGGATCTCAACCTCGATAGGTAGCACAGCTTCCATTCCATAGACCAGAGAAAAAGGAGTTGCTCCCGTAGATGTTCGCACAGATGTGCGATATGCAAACAAAGCAAATGGAAGCTTCTCGTGCCAATCTTTATATGTCTCAGTCATTTTCCCAATGATCCTCTTAATATTTTTATTGGCTGCTTCAACAGCCCCGTTCATCTTTGGGCGATAGGGTGAGGAGTTATGATGCTTTATTTGGAACTGCTCGCACACTTCTTTCATCATCTTATTGTTCAGATTCGTGGCATTATCTGAAATGATTCTTTCAGGCAAGCCATACCGGTAAATGATTTCCTTTTTCAAAAACCTACAAACTGCAGTCCTCGTCACATTGGCAAACGAAGCGGCTTCTATCCATTTTGTGAAGTAGTCGATAACCACAAAAATGAATCGATGTCCGTTTGAAGCTTTTGGAGAAATTGGCCCTATAACATCTATGCCCCACATAGAAAAAGGCCACGGTGAAGTCATGATATGAAGAGGAGAAGGGGCTACATGAATTTTATCGCCGTAGATTTGACATTTGTGGCATTTTCTTGCAAAATTAATGCAGTCACTTTCCATCGTCAGCCAATAATAACCGAGTCTCATGATCTTTCTGGCCATATTGAAACCATTGGCATGTGTTCCCCAGATTCCCTCATGGACCTCTGCAAGTATTTTCCTAGCTTCAACATCATCCACACATCTCAAGAGCATCTGATCCTTTCCTCTTTTATACAGGATATCCCCATCAAGAACAAATCCCGCCGCCATTCTCCTGATTGTTCTTTTGTCGTTCTCATTCGCTTGTTCGGGATAACTTTGATTCTTGATATATTCTAAGATATCATGGAACGATGGACGCCCGTCTGCTTCTTTTTCAATGCTATAACAGTGTACAGGGACCTCGTATATGCTCATTTTGAGGGGCATTATTTCTGCTTCTTTACTTGCTTTGAACATTGAAGCCAAAGTGGCTAAGGCATCAGCCAATTGGTTCTCTTCTCGTGGGAAATAATGAAAAGTTATTTCCTTGAATTCCTTGATCAATTCGGCCACTAAATCACCGTACTTGATCAATTTTGGATCCCTTACTTCCCACTCCCCACGGATCTGGTAAATCACTAGGGCTGAGTCCCCTTATACCTCTAAGATTTCGATGTTTCGTTCAATGGCTGCACAAAGTCCCATGATACAGGCCTCATACTCCGCTATATTATTGGTACAGAAGAAGTTCAGTCTTGCAGTAAACGGATAATGATTCCCCTCTGGTGATACCAGGATTGCTCCGATTCCATGCCCTAAAGCATTCGACGCACCATCAAAACACATCCTCCATAACTTTTCTTTTGATGACCCGGATTCCATTTCTGTGATGCACATTAAGTCTTCGTCTAGGAAATCGAATCTTAAAGGCTCATATTCTTCTATCGTTCGAGTTGCTAGAAAGTCTGCTATTGCGCTCCCTTTTATCGACTTCTGACTTACATAGGCAATGTCATATTCCGAAAGGAGGATCTGCCATCGTGCCATTCTACCTGATAGTGCCGGCGATTGCATCATGTATTTTATTGGGTCCAGCTTCGAAATCAACCATGTCGTATGGTACAACATGTATTGTCTGAGTCTCCGAGCCACCCAAACCAGAGCGCAACAAAATTTTTCAATGGACGAATACTTTGCCTCATATTCAGTGAACTTTTTGCTGAGATGTAGATCGCCTTTTCTTTCTTTCCCGTCTCGTCGTGTTGCCCCGGTACACAACCCATTGAATTTTCGAACACAATCAAATACAATATCAATGGTCTCCCCGAGTTGGCGGTACTAGCAGCATCGGAGGACTAGACAAATATTGCTTTATTTTATCAAAGGCCACCTGGCATTTCTCATTCCATTCTCCCGGGTTATGTTTTCGCAGAAGCCGAAAGATTGGGTCGCATTGGTTGGTAAGTTGAGCGATAAATCGAGCGATGTAGTTTAATCTCCCTAAAAATCCTCTAACTTCCTTTTGCGTGCGCGGAGGTGGTAACTTTTGAATGGCTTTTATTTTATCTGGATCAACCTCGATACCTCTTTCACTGACAATGAAGCCTAGCAACTTCCCTGAGGTAGCCCCAAACATACATTTGGCTGGGTTGAGCTTTAATTGGAACTTTCTCAGCCTGTCGAACAATTTCTTCAAGTTCACTATATGTTCTTCTTCCCCTCGGGATTTGGCAATCATATCGTCGACATAGACCTTTATTTCCTTATGCATCATATCATGGAATAACGTCACCATAGCTCTCTGATATGTTGCCCCAGCATTCTTTAACCCAAATGGCATCACCTTGTAGCAAAATGTTCCCCACATTGTTATGAAGGTAGTTTTCTCCATATACTCAGGGGCCATCTTGATCTGATTATACCACGAGAATCCATCCATGAAAGAAAACAATGAATGTTTTGCTGTGTTGTCCACCAACGTATCAATATGCGACAAGGGAAAATTATCTTTTGGGCTTGCTCGATTCAGGTCACGGTAATCCACGCACATTCGTACTTTGCCATCTTTCTTTGGCACCGGGACTATGTTAGCCACCCATTCTGGATATTTGGAGGCTTGCAGGAAGCCAGTATCAAATTGCTTTTTGACTTCCTCTTTTATTTTCAACAGCATTTCGGGTCCCATCCGTCTTAATTTTTGCTGGATGGGCTTGCATTCTGGCTTTAATGGGAGCTTGTGGACCACTAAATCTTCATCTAGCCCTGGCATATCCTGGTATGACCATGTGAAAACATCTTTGTACTTGTGGAGCAAAGCGATCAAATTATGCCTAGTGCTCTCTGAAATAGAAGTCCCCATCTTCACTTCTTGTTTCCTTTCTTCAGTTCCGAAGTTTATTGTTTCCACAGATTCTTCATGAGGCAAAATCTGTTTATCCTCTTGTTCCACCATTCTTAACAATTCAGGAGACGAGACGTAATTTTCAGCATTTTCTTCGGCTTCAAATTCCCCTAAGCAAATAGCCTTCTCAAAATTAATTTCAAGATTCGCAACGGGTTTGTTCATGTCATCGATATCTGAGCACCTGAAAGTCGAATGGAAAAGGAAACTATAGAGGGGCATCCAAGTATTGAAACCAACAAAAGAAATGTCATGTCATGGCAATGAGGCAAATGTGAGTATAGGCTATGAAATGAGAAAATGATTATGAAATTAGCGATAATGAAAAAACGTGACAAAATGCATCTTCATTGATATTCATTTGAATGATAAAGAGCGAATGCACGCTCTTACAAAAGAATTCTATTATATCTAAGGACATAATAGAAGGTTAATGTTTAGCATTACTCTAAAGACTTATAAACTACAAGAAGCTTCTCGGCAGTCCAATTGTTCAACATGAAACCAGGGGGACAAGGGCGTATCCTTGAAACGTCTTTACTCGCATCAGCCCCTTTGTCAATAACATTTATACTGACATGTTGAAGACCCTTTTCAATTGACCACAGCGTGTTTCGTGGACCATCTTGTCCAGGGTACATCATTCCCGCAGATGTAAATATTTTTGACAAAAGAGGGTACTCTATTGTTCCAATTCTGGTTCTCGGCCGAAAGTTCTTGCAATCCTTCTTTCCTGATCTTTCTTCCACTGTCTTCTTCTCTGACGCATATCAGGCTGGAACCCCAAACCGTATCGGGCCTTGTGTGCATTGGCTTTAAAGCCCTGACTATTCCTTGCAGATATCTGCCTAAACCTCTTCTTACTCGAGCTCCCCTTCCTACGGTCAATTTGACACCCATTCTAGTATTTCTCGATAGTTTTGGCACCGAAATTTTATTTCCCTCAACAACAAAAGTGGAATTGACAAATTTAAGGGATCGAAGGGAACATTCCAGTGCGTCTTTGTTCATTTCCAAGTACGGTGCATCAGCAGAGACAGATGCGACAATATCTTCTTCGCCCTCGACTGTGACCAAACAGCCATCCATGATAAATTTCACCTTTTGATGGAGGGATGATGAGACTGCTCCAGCAGAATGGATCCAGGGTCTTCCCAAAAGGCAGTTATAAGAGGGTGTAATGTCCATGACTTGGAACTCGACATCATAAATATAAGGGCCCACCTCCAGAGGGATCTCAATCTTTCCCATAACTTCTTGCCTTGTCCCGTCGAATGCCCTTACCATGGAATGACAGGGCCTTAAGTAGGACAAATCCATCGGTATTCTGGAAAGCGTGGCCAATGGCATAACATTTAGCGCTGACCTATTATCGATGAGCACGTTTGGTATTATGTAGCCTTTGTAACGAGTCGTAATATGCAGTGCTTTCACTGAGCCTCTACCGTTAGGCGGTATCTCATCATCACCAAAAGAGATGAAATTGTCCGCATTCAGATTGTTTACCCACCTATCCAGCTTCTCAACAGATATGTTGTTTGCTACATAAGCTTGGTTTAACACTTTCAATAAAGCATTCCGGTGTGGCTCTGAATTTAGCAGTAGAGATAAGACTGAGATTCGTGCTGGTTGCTTACTCAATTGTTCCACCACACTATACTCACTGTGCTTGATAAATTTCAAGAATTCCTGAGCTTCTTCCTCATTCATAGGCTTTTTGATTTCTTGCACGGGTGGAATTTCTTGCTCGACTTCGACTTCGTGCATCACTGCTTTCCTTTTTTGCTTCAAGTCACTACTTTTCTTTACCAGTTCAACTTCTTTGGAATAACACCGCCCACTGCAGGTAAAATGGCCTACCTCTCCAACATCTCCAGTTATAGCTTCAGACTTTTTACTTTCAGGTGTGATGATATTGACATTGTACTTCCATGGCACTGCTTTATTGTCCTTATAAGGGAAAGGGGATGGTACTTCGATTATCACTTTTGGTTTCACCGGCTCCTTCTTCGCGTCATAATAAATTATTAACGGCCGGCCAGCGCTATTTGGGAAACCTGATAATTGATTGTCAGAAGCGCATATTTCTCCTCCATCGGCCTTCTTGCTTTTATAAAAGATCCCAATCTCCTTGTTATCCATCATACTTTGCAGTAATCCTCTGAACTCATCGCAAGACTAAATGTCGTGCCCCCCAATACCATGGAGCTCGAAAAAATTGTGACCTTTTGCATCTTTTCCTTCGAATACTCTGTTGAGACGACAGAGCAACCCTTTTTCAACTAGTACCTCCCAGATTTTCTGCAGAGGTGTTCTTATTTCAAAAACCCATCTTCTATTTTGTCGTTCATCCTCTTCTCCTACTGCGCTCACATTCCCTTCGGTGTGGTTTGGGAATGGATTCTCGATCGTACCGCCAGTACCATCAAATCGCAAAATGCCCTCGTCAATGAGCCCTTGAACTCTCCTTTTGAAAGCAAGACAGTTCTCAGTAGAATGCCCCTGATTCCCCGCATGGTATGCACAACTAGCATTTGGATCGTACCATTTTGGGTATGGAGGTTTAAGGGGTGCCATGTAATGGGGAGAAATCAGTTGTTTCTCTAAAAGTTTTGGGTACAATTCCCCATAGAAAACAGGGATGAGAGTAAATTGCGGTCTCTCGGGATTAGGCCTTGCTGGTCTTGGTTCGTTTCTAGGTTGGCTTTGAGCGGGTACCGTGTTTTGTGGTAATGAGGTGACAGGTCTTTGATTGTTCGTGGCGTAAATGGGATAGGAAGGAGGTGGTGCTTGGTAATAAGGGGTTTGAGGAGGATAATAGAAATTTGGAGGTGGATAATTTCGAGGTCGGGGTTGGTTCGGATATGGATTAGAGGCATAACGGCTTTCCATTCCCACCATGTGGGCTTCTGGTTCTTTCTTCTTTATAGGTGCTGCCCTTTTTGAACCTTCTAAGCCTTCCATTCTCCCGCTCTTGATGGCATTTTCTATGAGCTCACCAGATATTACAATATCGGCAAACTCCTTCGTGGCACTTCCCACTAATTTGTCATAAAACGGCGCCTTTAAGGTATTGATAAAGAGAACAGTTATCTCCGTTTTTGTTAGTGGGGGTTCCACTTGTGCTGAGACGTCTCTCCATCTCTGCGCATACTGTCTAAAGGTCTCTGACGGCTTTTTCTCCATCATTTGCAAGGTCATCCGGTCCGGCACCATATCTGATACATGCTTGTACTGCTCGCAGAATGCCGACGCCAAGTCCTTCCAGGATCGAATCTTTTCTCTACTAAGTTGGTTGTACCACCGGAGAGCTGACCCTGTTAGACTATCTTGAAAGCAATGTATAAGTAGCTTATCCTCATTCACGTAACCGGTCATTTTTCGACAGAACATGATGAGATGTGCTTTTGGGCACCTTGTCCCATCATACTTCTCAAAATCAGGCACCTTGAACTTCGGAGGCAGAATTAGATCGGGTACTAAACTGAGTTCTTTGGCACCTAGTGCGGAGAAGACTTCGGTGCCTTCTATTACTTTGAGTCTTTCCTCTAGACTCCTATATTTTGCGTCATGATTATCCAATTTCAACTTGGCTACCTCTGCTGGGTCATCCAGATCTGGTACTAGTGGATCAGTAGGACTAGCCCCTGGGTTCGACGTGAATATTTCTTGCCCCAAATTAGCGGGTAGAGCAGGTGGTATAGGTCGATGTTCCAAGCTGGTGGGTTCCCCTTGAGTATACCCTCTTTGTGTCGTATATGCGGGCGGTGGAGTGAATCCCGAGGGATAGAGCGGATCCTGATCGTGGTGAATTCTTGGCTGAGGTTCCATAACATCGGGGTTCTGCATGGGTCCTTTTCCTTTGACCAAAGTTATCATCATCTCCATCATTTTGGCCATCTGATCTCTTTGCTCAAGTGATTCCTCTCGAGATCTCACCATTAAGTCTCTCGTTTCTTGTTGTGATTTGGCCAGTTGCTCTTGTAATTCCTTTTGAATCCTTTCCATCCTTTCATTTCTCTCATTGAATTCAGCCTCCATTACTCTTGCTTGTCGGCGCATTTTATAGGAATGGCGTGGTTCCAGATTTGAAGTCTTGCAACTGCGGATTATACGGTTCTTTAGTTTTGGTGATTGATTATGGCGATATGTACATGCGATGAATGAATGAATGAGTATACGAATGGATGAATGTCCAAAGAATAAATGATGCATAAATGTTAGTTATGAGTAAATATGCAAGAATTTGGTGTTGATTTCAAGATAGCCCCATATTTAGGCATTTCATTTATCAAAAGAGTACATTAAAAAAAGTTTATATTTTTCCAACAGTTACACAAATTCCCTAGCCACATTGCCTTGTTTCTTCACTTGCTCTAAAAACTCTGATATACTCAATCTTTGGCTCGGAGGGAATTGGCAACTGAGAACTTCGGCTTCATCTGATAATTGAACAACTTGCATAGCTGCTTTGCGAATTTCATTGATCAAGAAGTCGAGTTGCATTTTTTTTTCTTGGAGAGTTCCTTCATACGCGTGAATGTCCTTATCGTACTGATCATTCTTTTCTTCTAGAGCCTTCAGGAGGTTATCTAATTGTTGTTGACGAGATTGCAGCATATTTTCTAGATCTCGTGCTTTCCTTTTTAATTCTTGATGTTCAGACTGACTATTCGCAAATTCTGCAGTCACCATTTCATACTCGGCGTTCTTCCTTCTTAACTCTATCGCAGTGCGCGCAGCCTTTTCCTCCTCTTTCTTTGCTTTTCCCTTCCAAAATTCCATTCCTCCCTTGATATTGCTAATTTCTTCCTTCCACTCTGCTGTCGACTTGCCCAACCCACTATTCTTTATTGTGCCTCTTAACTTTTTATTTTCTAGGTGAAGGTCTCTCAAGTCATTCCTTACGACCTCAGCCTCTTTTTGCACTTTCTCGGTTCTGGATCTTTCAATCTGAACATCGATCTTCAATTGATAATTTTCTTCTTGAAGGGCACTAAGATCCCGAGACATTTTGGCCTTTTCTCGTTCAAATTCCTGCCTTGCCATCTCTAGCTCAGACGGCGTTTCCTCCGAGAAAGGGTTCTGGACAGTATAGTTTGTTGACGATATTTGCTGACTATTTACCCGTTGCTTCCTCCATAGGTCGTAATCCTGGGTTAGGGTATCAGCATATAGGGCCAATTCTATTGAGTGAACTTTCTTCCAAGATTTTGCAGTGTCTCGGACCCTCTTCATATATCCTTCACCCATAAAAGCAAATTCGGACTGTGCTAGCCCTCCGGTGGCGGGTATGAATTGTCGTGAAGAAAATTACCTTTGGACTAATAGTGGGGCATATCCAACTCCTCCCCATAATCCGAGTAGTGGTATCTAGTCTTGATCTCCGACCCTGTATAGCAGAGCTGAAGGGCGAATCCACGGAGCTCTCCACGTTATATCCTCGGCACGAAGGTTCTGAAAAACTGAGACCCACTGTTCCTCAGTGACTTCTTTTGGCCATTCTTTCTTGAGATAAGCTTCCAACGGGGAGAATGTCTTAGAAAACATATGGAACGTGGTACGCTCTACTTTCCAGAAGTGACTCAAAATCCAGACATTTAGTAATTGTGCGCATCCGATGAAGCGCCCTTTCCCCATTTTCCTGCAACTGTTTAGGGATCTGAAGGTCTCGGCTAGGATAGTCGGGACAGGGTTGATTCCTTGTTTTATCCTTTCGAAGAAATATACTACTGCAACTTCAAGATGTCCGAGAACTTTCGGGAAAATAACCAAACCGTAAATAGCCAAGGCGAATAGATTCACCCTTTTTAGCATGTCGGGATGATTCAGAACTAATTCTCGTAGGGAAGACCATGGAATGCAAATGGTTTCATTCTTCTTCTTTATCTGTTTCTCAGCCCATGCATCAGTCATGTCTGTCAGTCTTACTAACTTTTTCTTGAAGGTCATCGGTTTAGGCTCCTTCACATATATTTTGCCGAATAGTACATTGTCGATGCGGAGTAAAGCAGCATACTCTTCTATGGTTGGAGTCATGTCTTCTTGATTGAAGGTGAAGCACTGATAAGCTGGGTCCCAGAATCGAACCATGGCTTGAATCAACTGTTTGTCTACACGGATGGTGATCAGGTGAGCTATATTTCCATACCTCTCAGTGAAAATGACCCTAGTGTCTGAATCCCACTGATTCCAAATTCGAACCAAATCCTCAAGGTTATTTTGGCGAACATTCACAGATATATGTTCGGGCAAATTGGCAACACACCCTTCCACTAGACTATTCCCCTTTTCTCTCTGAGTTTTTAGAGACCAGTCCCGAACCACGACATTCTTCTCGGTTATTTGTGTAATTGACTCCTCCATCAGAAACCCGTTTTTTGGCAACCAACCTTTAATCAACACCTTCCTAATATGATGCCTATGATGCATGATGAAAATAAAAATAAAAACAAACAAACTTGGTTAGTAAACATAACAAATATAATTTGAGAAACAAATTAAACTACCCAATCCAATTCTTTTACATAAACAGTGTAAATGAAAGGCAAAAGGCATTTTTCCTGTGTACTTATTTTGGTGACTATAAGCGGACAAAGGTTCGGCATGGCTCTAATTGGATAGCTCATATGCTTCATTATATGTGGTTTTGGTTCTAGATAGGTACTCGAATTGCCCGTACTATCATTTGCTAAAATTAGTACGGAGCCTCGGTCATAACCCATCACAGGCTCACGAGTTCAATTCAAGGGATTACATTTACTTATGCCTATGCGGAGGGACAAGTTAACTTACGAAAGCATAAGTCATATGTAACCCGAAAGTATTCACTAGCCTGTGCGGAGGGACGAGTTAACTCACGAAGGCGTAGCGTTTACTTTCACTTAAACGGACGGAGCCTGGGTAGAGAGCTCATGTTATGCGAAAATGCAAGTGCACGGTATGTGGGGAAAAACTCATAAACCTTTATGTTTTACTTAAAGAAACTAAACTAAAATTAAAACCATAAAAGTTGAAAACTGAAAAACAACCAAATAACAAGTTAGAAGAAATATTTACAACACGATACAAATGCATGAATTTTGAAAACGAGATTTTTGGATCACGACCAAATATTTACTTTGAACGAGGAAATTTGAAAATTTTGACAACGCGAATTTAACTCCAGACACGAATCTCAAAAATAAAGTCCCCAGTGGAGTCGCCAGCTGTAGCGACGTAAAAATTTTGGTTTGGGGTTGCTAATTGTGGTGATCTATTGAAAACTTGAAAACTTGAAGTTTAATTCTTAAATGAAAAGAGGAGTCGCCACTGATTCTTTTTATAGGTGTGATCGGACACCTTATAGATTTATTTTTGAAATGAAAAGAAGGCTGAGTTTAGGTCTACACGAAAATCCAGAGAAAAATTAGGGTTCGGGAGTCGGTTACGCCCGAGGAAGGTATTAGCACCCTCGCGACGCCCAAAAATTGGTATATCATAAACATGTGTTGTCTTGATTTTCAAAAATACAAATTCAATTTGACATTTGATCGTGATCCGATTAAAACACGGGACATTTCAAATTTTTTAATTTTTTGAGAAGGATATACCGTTTTAATATGAGCCGACAAATTCCATCCAACATAGCGATGAAATTTACGACTTAATGTTAAATCGATATATTGCCTCGATTAGTAATCAAAATTAATTAGAAGCAAGGACGTGATTTTCGAAACAACGTAAAATGAAATTGACATAGAGTAAAAATAAAGGGTAAAAATGCATTGGAACAAAGACATATATGGCAATAATATAAAAAATATTAACTATGCATGTAAGATTAAATATAATAACAGTATCGAATACAAGAAGACAATGAATATATGTATTCACATGATATTAAGAATATACATAACATATTTTGCACACACATATATATATATAAGTAATAATAATATAAAAAAAATATACTACATATATTATTTAGGTATACATGATGTGTTAAAATAATCAATTAATAATAATAAAGTATGTATATAATAAAAAATATTGAAGAGGTATATGTGCATGGAGTGTATTAAAAATATATGTATACATAATTACCATGTTCAAAACATATCAATATTAGTAACAATTACATCACATAAAGATATGCTTATATGTATTAGAGATATATATACATGGGATAGTGAAGAAATAATACATATATAATATAAACATATACAATATATACGTATTAGATATAATAACATAAAAAAGAAAATTATTAGTACAATATATAAATACATACACGTAGATATATACATAAATATTAAGTGAAAGTATATATTAATACTAATAATGTTATTAATAAATATAATAATAGCATAATAAAAACAGCAATAATATGATAAAATGGTAAAATAATAATAATAATACAAATAGTAATTAATACAATAATATTAAAATGAGAAAAATAAGAAAAAATAAGATAAAGGGCGAAATAGAATTAAAATCGAAATTTTTGGGGCGAATTTAGAATAAAAACAGAAGAAGGGGACTAATTCGAACGCGCGCTAAACATTGAGGGACCCAAATAGAAATTTTCCCATCTGCTAAAACGCTGTGCAGCGTGGAGGGATCAAATTGCAAATCAGATTAGATCATAAGGCCAAATTAAAATAAAAAAACTTAATTGTAAAACGTTGAAAAAGCGGAGGGGCCAACTGTGCAAATAGCCCATCGAGTGAAAAAACACGCGGATCCTGAGGCGGGTCGAGGCGGATCGGGTCGGACTATGGTGAAACGACGTCGTTTTGGGGTTAAAAGGCAGCCCCCAAAACGACGTCGTTTTGGAGGGCTATATAAGACCTAAAATCCGAAAAAAATCATTTGAGGGGGGGGAGAAAAAAAGAGAGGGAAAGAGAGAAGAGGGAGAGAAGGAGAGGAAGGAGAGCTCCGCCGTGGGAGGGGACGGTGCTGTCGCCGGGACGATCGCCGAGAGCCTCACGCCGTGGCCGTGTCTCGATTTTTTTGCCTTTTTTTATTTTTTTATATTATTTAGTTTTTATAGATTTAAATTGCTCTGTTAATACTTGTGTACAAAAAAAACAAGTCAAAACAATAACAAAAATAAAAAATTTTACCTACAGTTTTTTATCGACTTTTCGTTTCTTCAATCTCCGATGCCCTCTTTGATTTGATGGTATTATTTTGTTTAGACACTAATTGAGGTAATGTTTGCTCAAGAATTGAATGATTTTTTTTTTATGTTTTCTTGAATTTCTGCCGAACCCCTTACAAAGTTGTGTTTTTGGCTCTTTATAGCAATTCGTGCACTGTCCTATTTTTCTATCACTTGATGTTTGCGTGTTTGATTGCTTGTGCAGGTCGGTTGATGGCCGGTGGAGGTGACTGGGGGGCAGGTGGCGCCAGGGGATGGGGCTGCAGTGTTGGCAGAGGCAAGTGGGCGCCGAATGCTAGGGGAGGCTAAGGTTTTGGATTAGGAATTTTTTGTTTTTGATTTTGTGTAATGGGCTGTTAGTTTAGCGGGCTTGTTGGGCTAGGGTAGGTTAGTTAGGTTTTAATTGAAATGTATTTGGGTCTTGGGTGTGTTGGGTTAGAGTATTAAGGTTTGGGTAGTGGTTGGTTAAAATGGGCTGATGCAATTATGGTAAACGGGCTAAGGGTTTTGGGTATTGTTTGGGGAACTATTAAATGGGTCAAAAATTGGCTTGTAACAGTAATTACACTTAAATCCAATTGCCTTATGGCTTTTTAAACACTTATACATGATTAAACTCTAAAAAATCATTAATTTTATACAAGTTTAAGTTTTAAAAATTATATTATAAGCATAAACATGTATGAATGTTTGAGATGATTATAGCTAAATCTTTTTAAGATTATATTATAAAAAATTATGTATATTTTATAAAGTTATAAAAAAATATTATTTAAATTCTAAAAATTCTAAAATTATGTCAAAAAAGTATAAAAATTAGTTTACATGTTATAAAATTGTTATAATTTACTTATTTCTAAAAAGTTATGGCCAAAAAGTAAAAACATAACTTATTTACGTGTTCATGGTATATATTATAAAAATTAATATACTTATTTATAAAAAAAGTTTTATAATTTTTTTCCATAACTTATTTATAAAAACAATAACTTTATATAGTTATGGTAAAAATTATATTATTTACAAGAAGTGTTATGAAGGTTATTAGACGCTTCATAAAACATTTTTGTAAATGTTATATATTATAAATTTTATATTATTATTTTTACCTAATTTAGATATTATAAAAATGTTATAACCTAGTATAAGTCTTTCTTCAAGTTAAGTCTATATAAGTTTTAATAATCAAAGTTATCAATTGTTTGCATCGTGAACCCAAATATTATGTGCTAGATGCTTGTTATGCAAACAGAAAATGTTTTCTTGCACTATATCGTGGGTTTGATACCACTAGAAAGAATAGAGATAGACACAGACAACAAAGACAACTCGTGACCTCTTTAATTCGGTACATTCAAAGCTTCGAAATGTGTTTAAGAGGACATTTGTTGTTCTAAAAAATATTTCTTATATTAATAACATCACCTCAGTATAGTATAAAAAAAGTTAGATAGTACTAGCATCAATTATACTTCATAACTTCATTCGTAGGTGGAATTAGGATTATTCATATTTTGAAGAGTTAGAAGAAAGATATGTAGATAATCTTAATAATACATATTTAGATTCAGATGATGAAGAACTCGACTAGAAACCAACAGATGATGATAATGAGCATATGTTAAATGTTAAGGAGGGAATAGCCCAACAAATATGAAACGCTAGAGCAATTAAATAAAATTACATATGATGTTTATTTTTCTTGTTATTTTTATTAGTAATCCTATTATCGATTACTTTATTCAACTAACATATTACATACAACAATTTGGTTTTAATTTTATTACTCATTTATAAATTTTTTATCGTATTGATGATTTTTATAGTAATTAATATTTTTAAAAATATAAATTATATAACTTTGTAATTGGAATTTATAATTACAATTTGTACTACCAAACATAATATAGGAAATTATTATATAATTACACTTTGTCAGTCAAATACATTTAGGGAATTATAATATTTTTGTAATTACAAGAGAGTGTAATTATACCTTCATTCAGCCGATTGAGTCTTAGTTTGTTTGGCATGAATATTGTTGTCGATACAAGAGGACATGAGTTCGAGTGCGCTAAAGCGCATTATCCTCCTATTTATGAGTTGAGAGGGGCTATGGGTAGTTTTAGACATTATATATCTTAAAAAGAACAGATATGATCAGAATCTATAATGAGATTATTCTTACTTTATGCTGTCTAAACGGATGCTAAATTTATTATGATTTAATCAAAGTTTATTAAATTTATTTAATACTTTGTAATGCCTTAGAAAGGGAGGTATAGCAAATTATAGCATCAAACTTAGGTGATTCACTTGAATCCAACCCATATTATGTTTTCTAGATATCTTCCAACAATGCAGCCTATTGAACTTCAAAAATTAATTATCATGCATGAACATTATTATAGTCAACATTGAATTTAATTAGGCAGCACAATTCAACACATATTATTAACAATCTTAATCTATGCATGGATGGATGTCACGATTTTTAGGATATGATAAATAACCAGATCAAATGTTACGATTTAATGATGATTGATATAATTTACTTTGCGAGAAAAAGAAACGTGGCATCGAGAAGTTAGAATTTGAAGTTTGGACTTGCCCTTCTTCTTAGGGAACTAAGAGATAACAAAAATCAAAGGGAAAATAAAGAAGAAGGTCATTGATTTAATACATGCATCCAATTCCAGCAGCTCCATTGAGATGGTAGCTACCCATGAATGTCCCACTGTCCTTATCCACCGTTTCAATTATAAATTTCAATGGAGTTTTCCACCTCCTTCTCTGCCCGCCAAACCTTTGCTTATATATATAAATAATACGGCAAATTCTCATTTGAGTATTGGAAATTCTTTTTTTCAAATTCACTACTGCCATCAATAACTATTTTTATTTTACTCACTCATTTACTTTTTAAAAATTATATTTCTTTTTTCAAAAAAAGTTTAAATTTTTACTAAAAATTGAGTTATTTTAGCTGTGGAGATGAAACTTAAGTTTTTCTTTATAACTCAATCCTCTATAAAAACTTAATTTTTTTTTCTAAGGAAACCTAGATTTTCCCCCTTTTTATGGAAAGAAAAAACTAAAAATTAATTCTAAAAAGTAAAAATTAATTTTTCCAGGTAAAAACCTAAATAATCTTTTGTAATACTAGAAGCTTTTCCCTTTTCCTAGAAAAAACTAAAATTAGTTCTAAAAAATATAAAATAAAAGAAATTAAAAAGATAAATTGGTTTTATCCTATAAAACCCAGATAGTTTCCTGTAGAATCCATATTTTTTCCTAGAGAAAATAAAAATTAATTCTAAAAAAGAAAAAATAATAAAGGAAATTAATAGGACAAAATGGTTTTTTCATGTAAAAATTCAAGCTTTTCTCATAAAAATCTAAGTTCTTTTTCTTTTACTTAAAAAAACTAAAATTAATTTTTAAAAAGATACAATGAGTTAATAAAATAAAAATTTATTAATATTAAGTGACTAAAATGAGTATACAATAACATAGAATTAATGGCAGGTGACCAAAGTAAAAACTTATTAAATTTAGGTGACTAAAATGTAAATAATTGTTAGCGGCAATAATCAATTTACAATTTTATTTTTACTGTCGATGTATAAAACTTTTAAAATTGAATGATGAACTATGTAATTTACTCAAATAATATATATTTCAAGTAAAGAAAAGTTTTGTTCATGACAGGCAGTCTTTCAGCCATTTATCACTTTGGAAAGAGTCCTTGCTTGAAGGGTAATGCAGCCTTTCTATGGCCCCCAATTTCACTTAGGTTACCTTTAAAATTTTGAATTTTATTTATTATGTACATAATAAGGACGATATGGGGTTTTTTAGATAAATAATCCCAAAAAATTTAAAAAATATATGAAAATGACCTTAGCACTAGATTATTTAGAAAAATGACCTAATTTCTACAATGCCAAAAGATGTTTCCACTTCCCATGGTGGCACCACCCCAAAACGTGACCCAATCATGCTTTATATTTATAGAAAAAATAGGGTGAAAAAAATCTCTTTTTTTTTTTTTGCGCCATCACTTCCTAGGGTGACACCCGTATAAATTTTTGTATTTTCTCGTGTATTTCTAGAGTTAGTCGAAAAAATATACATTTTTTATGATTTCTGGTGCCACCTCCTTTAATGGAGGCACCAAATTGGATTAAACTTTTTTTCTGGTGTCGTCTTCTTCCATGGAGTGACCAATATTTATAAAAATAAAACTTTCTCTTTGATGACTACTTGAGATGTGGCGGCACCAGTATTATTTTTGGAATTTTTTGGTGCCCCAGACACCCAATACTGCACCCCTGATTATCAATTTGGTGCCGTCACATCTCAAGTAGTCATTAGAGAGAAAAAAAATTATTTTTGCAGATATTGATCACTCTATGAAAAAAGACGACACTAGAAAATTTTTTTAAATCCAATTCGGTGCCTCCATTAAAAAAGGCGACACTAGAAATAATAAAAATATATTTTACTTTTTAGATTAACTCTGGAAATATATGGGAAAATATGAAAAATTTATACAGGTTCCATCTTGGGAAGTGGCGGCACCAAAATTTTTTTATCCTATTATTTATGTAATTATAAAGCAATGATTATGTCATTTTTTGGGGTGGTGCCACCGTGGGAAGTGAAGACACCTCTTGACACAGTAGAAATTAAATGATTTTTCTAAATAATCTAGTACTAGGGTCATTTTCATAATTTTTTAATTTTTTTTAGGTTATTTATCTAAAAAACCCGATGAAATATATATGTTATAGATAAAATAGTTGAAATTAATATAATATATATTAGAAACATAAAAAATAATATAAATTTGTCAAATTTAAAAATATTTTAAGATTTTCAAGCTCATTACTATATTAGCATCTAACAAATTCATAGATTTGAAAAATCATCATCGACATTACATTTTTAAATAGTTTATTATTTAATTTACACTATTTTTAAAATCTAAATTCAAATTTAAAAAATTAATTTCCAAACCCCACAATTTGCCTTTTTTTTAATAATATTTGCAAAATTTTTAAATGTACGAAATAATTTTCTAAAAGAAAAATTCAAAATCACAAAAATATAACCTCACGTTGCAACAATTATTTAAATTTTTACTCTCAAATTGAGTAATGTCTCCACGAACATGAATGTCACCTTGGAACGAGTCCTTCCTTGGAGGGTAATGTAATCTTCAAACCACTACCCAACATATTATTATATAATCAACCCTTATAATGATTCATTTATTTGTCAAAATTTTAGTTATTCATTTTTATCCCTCAAATATTTCAAACAAGTATAAAATTTGGAATTAACATTGGTGGTAGTATTTTACTTGAATATCACTCTCGTCTTGAGCAAGATTAGGCTTAGATTGTAAAATAGATGAAACCACAGGTTATATAAAAAAATTATAAATATAATTAAATTTATTAAAATTTATTTCATTTACTAAAATATGATTAATAGATATTTTATGTTAATTTTAAACATTTTATTGAAGTAATATCTTAGTTAAAATGAATTATTTTTATTTCATTTAGGAATAAAATTAATTTTACTAAAATTTGAGACAAGATGCTACTGTAGAAAAATAGTTTACTAAAAAATGTACTTCATACTTTATGGTTATTGTTATAGATGACAAATTGTTGAAGGAAATCAGCTTCTCAGGGAGAAGTCTTCAAAGTGTTGTTCTCGAAAAGTGGACTTGATTCCTCAACAATGAAAGGTATTGTCTCTCGAGGGAGGGTTTTGCTCCCATATGTGGAGAGTTGTGTACGGCTCACAAAGGGAGGCGCCTCGACCTCATATCCACATACAATCACCCACCAAAAGGCAACATGAGCGTCTCTCGCCCTTGGTGAGATTTGAACACCAAACCTATAAAATTTAAGTCACCTATTGGGGTATATGACACTAAGGGGGGCAAAAATTCCCCGAGGGATAATACCTTCTATTTTTGAGGGATCGAGGAGTGTCTCCAAAGACGACACTTTGAAAACTTCTCCCACAAAAATCTATCCTCTCAACAAAAATAAAACATAAATAAATAATTTTATAACCAACTTAATTATTATAATAAAATTTATTGGAGAAGTTAGCTGCTATATAGAAGAGTGAGTGTAGTAATAATGGGTTAATCTTGAGTTGAAACCTAAATAACCCCCCGAGCTATCTATTGACAAGAAATGTATGTATAATACCAATGATCAGTTAATGAAGTGTCTTAATCTGATCCTGCAGGCTAGATGCTGAGGTCCCCCTCGATCACCATTGGAATTCAAAGGGGTCTTTTTGTTTGATATTTTATTATATCAGCTATTTTGTTCGGCCTCCCGTGATATACATTAGTTCATGCATGCATGAATACTGGGTTTTCCAAAGCCGACAAACGGTGACAGTTTCTTCATCCAATGAATAGGTTCCAAAATCAGTAATCACATTTCTGAAAGGCCATCAAATTAGCATTGTTTCACTTTCCTAAATAGATTCCACTTTCTGCTTTTCATTCAGTAAAATCATTTACACGTGCGAAAGTTTCTATTTTATATAATTCACACGACGTCCCAACACCTTGTTATATATCTTTCCCTATTATTATTTAAGTGTTTTACTCAATTAGTTCACCAACTCGATTAGAGAAATTATAAAAAATGTTATTTCGTAATTCAAATAAGCTATATTATTTGAAAGTATTTACTCTTTTCTTTTTAACAAAAACCAATAAAAATATGCATAAGGAGGATTTGAGCCCACACCATTTAGAATAGTAAAATTTTAAACTTACCACTTAATCAAATCTTCATTTTATTATATTTTATACATTTTATCTTAATATGCACAATTTATCATCCCCATCAATTATATATATGAATAATGTTGTTAATTGAGTTGGTATCACAAGTTAACTCAACACTAACTCACAATTTATGACAACACAATAATAAACAACTGTAGTGCATTTAGTATTGTTAATATGATGTATTTATGTATTTAATTTTTTTATTCATTATTTAATCTATTTTTTTATTTTAATATTGTACATATTTCATGTGTTATTATGATTACTTAGTTTCAAATCATACGGTTCATTAATTATTGTATGTTATTTTTAAATAAACATCTATAATCATAATTTAATCTATTTTTTATTTTAATATCGTATATATATTATGTGTTATTATGATTAATTAGTTTTAAACCATATGTTTCATTAATTATTACATGTTATTTTTAAGCATACATCTGTATTTTAAATTTGTGGTTTCCATGTGCCTATATTGATAGGATTTTTAGTTTGATTAAAGCACTTAGCATGTTCTCATATTATTCTACAATATTTTAAATATATTTTTTAGAAAATTATTTGATTCCAAGTTAAAAAACTATAGAAGTAAAAGGTAAAACATGAATGTTTTCTTAGATGATATTAAATAAAAAAAACCAAAATAGTCTAGAATATGATTCACTCATAATGTAATTGAAAATAATTATTAAAAAAATTATTAAAAATTAATTTAAAAAAATAAATATTGCTTTGGTTGAAATGATTAAGTTAGGAAAGTGAATTTATAATGAATTGGATTCAAATCTTATCAACGGTATTTTATTAAATTTTATATAATTTAAAATGATAAAAATATCCTCATAGTAATGTTTAAAATTTTATAAAAGGAAGAGTTTTCGTAATTGCTTTGAGTTGAGACTTAATTTATAGACAACGCCAATTCAATTAGCCCTTTAAGTATAGTATATAAATACATGTCATTTATTAAACCCTATTTGTGAACTTCAATTTTTTTACTACTAGTGGACACAATAATAACCTTTTTTTTATATTGCATTTGCATCATGTAATTATGTTACAAATAATGATTAATATTTGATACACTATTGGAACATTTTAATTCCATAAGCAGGGTTCAAATATGATCACATGTTTCATTTTTTAGAATATCTTTATTTTACTACATCCTAAAAGAATATATATTACCCATTAAATTTTATTTATAAAAATTTTAAACTCAACTAGTATCATATAAAATAATTTTCCTCCCCGTTGATTGAGTTTTAGTTTAGTTAAGGCTATTGCTATTGCAATCATTAGGAAGACGTAAGTTTGAGTGTGCTTAAACATGTCTTTTCCTCTAGTTGAAGGGTGGGAATAGAGAGTATGGATAGAAGTGGACTTTGTATAAAAAAATAATTTTCCTCCCTCATAATATTTGGTGTAATAGGCCAATTTTGGCCTGGGCCCGAAAAAATAATAATCGAAGCCAAAGGATGCAATCGGTCGAAAACAAGCAAAAAAGGGCCAAATTGAAAGACAATCATTAAATTGTGGCCAAATACAAAAGATGGAGAAAGCCAAGGGATTATCAAATTTTGTTGACTTGGTAAAAGGCTAAAAATAGGAAGATATTATTTTGATTTGATTTGATTTGATTTTATTATTAAATTAGTTAGGCTATTTTTAGTAAACCCCATGTATATAAATAGGGGTATTTTGTTCTTTGAAAGGATGGATTACTTTTGGTATTCCTACTTCAATTTGGAATTGAATTATTCTCTCTTTTCCTATTTTCATTGGAATTGAATTATTTTCTTTTCTCTTTCAATTACGTGGGAATTTTGTCCATTTCATTTCAATTTCGTTGTTTTTTCTAAATTCGTCCAATTGTTTTAGCCCTTCTGTTTTTTTATTTGTTTTGCAATTAAGTTTTCATTATTCTTAATTTTGGCCCTGAAATTTGTTTTGACTATATTTTGGTCTTCCTCGAAGCTGTGTGTTTTGGAGGGTGGGGATTATTTCCCTTTTGGTCCCTTCTCGTTATTCGCACGTTCAAATTGGTCCATTTTCTTTTATCTATCTTTGATTTGCCCCAGAATTTTGCTTTAAGGTTCGATTTAATCCTTTTTTATTTTCGCTATTATCAAATTAGCAAATTTAATATATTATTGCTATTATTATTATGTTTCTATTTATATTTATTTTGTTATTCTAATACTATTATTATTTATCTAATTTTTATTTATCTATTTATATTTCTACTATTATTATATTTCTATTTATTATATTTTTATTTCTATTTATATACTAATATTATTTTCATTATTATTTTTCTTATATATGTTTTTTACTCTTGTTATTAACATTCTATTTATTTATTTATTTGTTTTACATTCTTTGTTATTATCTATTTTAACTTTTTTATATAACGCTCATTTCAAATTTTTATAGATTATTTACTTTAATATTTTCATATATTATGTATTTCAAACTATTTTTTACACATTATATATTTTGAATTATTGTTTATATATTATTTTTAAAGAGTTTTATATATTATTTTATCTTGAATGGATACTGTTTTAAAAAAAATTATTTTATATACTTTAGATCGCTTTTATAACCACCCCCGTTTCAAAGAATCCTCTCAATATAAGGAAATATTTCGTGTTTGGGAGTTTGAGGAATCGTGCCCTATCGTGCTGGGTTTCGATTTTTCGTTCAACTAAAATGCGGAATATCCTTTTGAAATTTCATCCATATTTTTTTTAAAATTAAAATGAGGCAATATTTCGTGTTTGGAAACTCGAGGGATCGTGCCCAATCGTGCTAGATTTCGGTTTACCGTTTTACCAAAGAGCCAAATATCCTTTTAATTTTTCAAATGCATGAGTTTTGGGAAGCATGAGATAATCTTGTATTGAGGGTTTGAAATGTTGTGTCCTATCATGCTGGATATGATATTTTATTCTTTCTGAACAAGAGAATCTCAATATCCAATTCAAGATTTCCAAACGTTTTTAAAGATTGTATTTTAAAATCTTTTCAAAATTTCAACATTAGGACATTAATCAATCAATACAGTACCAATTTTGGGCGTTGCGAGGGTGCTAATCCTTCCTCACGCGTAACTGACTCCCGAATCTGTCTTCTAACTTTTCGTAGACCAAAAACGTTGTTTTAATAAACCAAAATACTTTATTAAAATGATCGACCACAGGGTGACTCGATCACACCTAAACAAAAAGGATTGGTGGCGACTCCATACCTCGTTTAAAAGTCGATCCCCTTTTTCAAAATAAAAATGGTTTCGACATTTGGGATGAGTCAAGAGTACATGGTAAAAGTACCATGGAGGCCCTTGTACTATAAGTTGGATTGCATTTTGGCCCCTCTACTCAAAACATGGGCCAATTAGCCCTTGTACGTTAGAAAAAAGTGCAAACTGGTCATTCTGTTAAAAATTCCATCCTATTTTTCTATTAAGTGATTGTAGCGACGTAAAAATTTTTAGTTTAGGGTCGCTAATTGTGGCGATTTAAAATTTGAAAAAAACTGAGATTTGATTTTGAAATAAACAGGGAGTCGCCACCGATCCTTTTTTATTAGGTGTGATCGGACACCTATTAGATTTCTTTTTTCTTTAAAAAACGAGAAAAAGGCCGAGTTTAGGTCTACGTTAAAAGCCAGAGAAAAAAATTAGGGTTCGAGAGTCGGTTACGAGCGAGGAAGGTATTAGCACCCTCGCGACGCCCAAAAATTGGTATCTCATAAACATATGTTGTTTTAATTTTAAAAAATACGAGTTCAATGTAATAGTTAGTCGTGATCTGATTAAAGGAAGACGAGAAATTTTCAATTTTTGATTTTTTTTGAGTCTTAACACGAGTCGATTGATATTCACCCAACATAGCGATGAAATCGACAACATGGTGTTAAATCGATATGTTGCCTTATGTATTGAAATTAATTCGTAAAAAGGGAATAAGATTCTCGAAATAATGCAAAACAAATTGATATGAAATAGAAATAAATCAAAGAGCCAGAAATATATTGGAGCAAATAACGAATATGACAATAATATTAAAAAAAATAATAACGGTGCATGCAAGATTAAATGTAATTATAGTATCAAATACGAGAAAATAATGAATATACATACATAAAAATAATATTAAGAACATGTACGTCAAAACACATCTATATATAAGTAATGATAATGTTAGAAATATATTATATATATTATTTCAACTATACATGAAGTGACAAAAATATATATAACTAGTAATGTTAAAGTATATACATAATAATAGGAATAAAAGTATTTACATAATAGTATTGAAAATATGTACATGGAAATGTATAAGAACTATACATAACAAGTAATATTATTAAAAAAATATATATATATAACATATATAGAACATATACAATACATACATACCTTAGAAATGATAATAATAATAAGAAAACTATTTTGTACACTACACGTATACTAATACACATATATATATATATATATGAATGATAGTATTAGAAATATACAATATAATATCAGAAATATACATATAATAGTATAAAAAATATATAACTAATAATATTAAAATATATATAATAATATATACAAAAATATAATATTAAAAATTTATTAACATATATAATATAATGTTAAAACATTTACATAATATATACACATATGATTTCAAGGTTAAATACATAATAATAATAATAATAATAATAATAATATTACATAAAGATATACTTATATATGTATTAAAGCTATGTACTTATATAGTAAAATATATGGACAATACAACATTCAACATATACATAATATATAAAATGATAATATACATAATATATAAATTACATTTATAACAAAACATGTACTATGATGATGATAATAATAATAATAATAAGGATAATGATAATATTGATATATAAAGACAAACATAGCATTAAAATATTAAAATATAATAATTAATAGACTAAATACAAATACATACATACACATGCATATATAATTAATTATACATTAAGACATGCAATAAATACATTTAATATAACAAATATAAATATTAAAATCAATAAATAACAGAAAATAAAAGCCGGTAAATTGAAAATAAAACAATAAATCGACAAAGAGGACTAAATTGAACATAAAACGCCATATTGGGGCAAAATTTAAAAAAAAAAGTAAACAGGGAAAGACTTATTAGAACATGCGAGGAACGTGGAAGGACCAAAACAGCAATATTACCTAATCCTCAAAACGCAGCGTGGCAATAAGGACTAAATCATAAAACGCAACAGACTTTTGGGCCAAATTAAAAATAGCAAAAAACCTGATTGTGAAATAGCAAAAATACGGAAGGGCCAACAGCGCAATTAGCCCTTCCGCTTTAAAAAACACGCGGATCCTGTCGGAGCGGGTCGGGTCGACCCGACCCAGGGCCAAACCGGCGCCGTTTCAAGTGTTAAGGGGGGTATATAAGCCAAAAATTTTTTAAAAATTTCATTTGAAAGGGGGAGAAAGAAAAAAAAAAGGAGAGAAAAGAGGGAGAGAGGGGCTGCAGGCGATTTCCGGCCAGGGGGGACGGTCCGATCGCCGGACGGTCGTCGGAGCCTCGCCGGTGCCGGCCCGGCCACCGTGTACGGTGGCCGAAAAAACGAAAAGGTTAGTTTTTTTTTTGTTATTTTTTGTTTTATTATTTTATTATATTTTGAGTATTGTTTTTACTTATTTAGTTATTTATAAATCTTAGAAAAATTTTGAAAATAAAACTGAAAAATAAATAATAGACTATTCACCTTAGGGTTTAGTGTCTGATTTTGCGATCTGGGATGTTACCTTTGCTTGGCTGCTATTTTGTTTATCTAAATGCTGAGAAAATTTGCTATCATTTTGGATTTGGAAAGATGATTTCTTATTTTCTCTGTTTTCAAACTGCCGAACTCCTCTACAATGTTTTTGAATCGGGTTTTATAACCCTTTTACAACTTGCTTTCACTATTCTTGCTGTCCTTTCCTATTTATTGTTTGCAGGTGCTGAGTCAATGAAGACGGTGGATGTGATCGGCGTGACGGCAGTACAGTGGCGGTAGAGCAGTTAGCGGCGCTGGTCAGATGCAAGTGGGGAGGGTTGCGGCGCTGAGGTAGTTTAGGGGCTAGGGTTTCTGTTTAGGGTTAGGTATTTTTCTTTTTCTGAAATGGGTCTTGGGTGTTGGGCTAAGTTTGGGTTAGTTTTGGGTATTGGGCTGTTTAGGTTAGTGGGTCTATGTAATGGGTTTTGGGATTTGTTTGGGTTTGGATTATATTTGTAAACGAAACTAGGCCGAAATTGGCCTATAACAGCTGCCCCTCTTTGCTCATTGTCGTGTAACGGGAATAGAGCAAAGACACAAAGAGAGGCCAATTTTGCCCAGTCTTGCTGAGTCTTGACTTCTCTGGTGCTCTTCTTGTTCTTCTTTCAGTCCACCGTATCTTGTAGCTTTGGTTCAATCCACTGTATCTTCTGACATATACCTTGTAGTTTCAATCTATTCAAATGTAACTTCAAGGATTGGAAATTTGTGGCTTCGATCTGCTTTACTTGTAACTTTAGAAAGATAAGATCTATGGCTTCAATCTGCTCTTCTATTGCTTCAGTGAGATAAGGTTTGTGGTCTTCTCTTCTGTAACTCTTTAGAAAGGCAAGATTTAATATCCTTGATCAACTTCATTGCAACTTCAGGGAGACAAGACTTGCAACTTTTGACCTGCTCCACTGCAACTTCAGGAGATAGAATCTGACGTCTTCAATATGCTTCAATCTTTGTTCTCTACCCGGCTTGTGATCCTGAGCTCAGCTCATTTCTCGCAATATGAATTGACTCTCTGAAAACAGACATTAAAAACAGAAACTGAAAATAGGATTTGAAAATACCTCGGCATGTGACCCGAGGCTCAACTCACCTCTCGCAATATGAGTTGATTTTTGAAACACAGAAATTAAAAGGCTCAACTCACCTCTCGCAATATGAGTTGATTTTTGAAAAACGGAAATTGAAAAACTGAAATTGAAAATACCTCAGCGTGTCCTGAGGCTCAACTCACCTCTCGTAATATGAATTGATTTTTTAAAATATAAATTAAAATACAAAAATTAAAAATACCTCAGCGTGCCCCGAGGCTTAACTCACCTATCGCAATATGAGTTGACTTTTAAAAAGTAAAAATTAAAAACAGAATTTGAATAACAGAATTTGAAGATACCTCGGCATGTGACCCAAGGCCCAACTCACCTATCGCAATATGAGTTGATTTTTGAGACATAAATTGAAATTACCTCAACATGTCTTGAGGCTCAACTCACCTTTTGCAATATGAGTTGATTTTTGAAAAACGGAAATTGAAAAACTAAAATTGAAAATACCTCAGCGTGTCCTGAGGCTCAACTCACCTCTCGCAATATGAGTTGATTTTTTAAAACATAAATTAAAACACAAAAATTAAAAATACCTCAGCGTGCCCCGAGGCTCAACTCACCTCTCGCAATATGAGTTGATTTTTAAAAAGTAAAAATTAAAAACAGAATTTGAATAACAGAAATTGAAGATATCTCGGCATTTGACCCAAGGCCCAACTCACCTCTCGCAATATGAGTTGATTTTTGAGACATAAATTGAAATTACCTCAACATGTCTTGAGGCTCAACTCACCTCTCGCAATATGAGTTGATTTTTTTGAAAAATAAATTGAAAAACAGAAATTAAAAATACCTCAGCGTGCCCCGAGGCTCAACTCACCTCTCGCAATATGAGTTGATTTTTGAAACATAAATTGAAATTACCTCAACGTGTCTTGAGGCTCAACTCACCTCTCGCAATATGAGTTGATTTTCTTGAAAAGCATGAATTGAAAAGCAAAAATTAAAGATACCTCAGCATGCCCCGAGGCTCAACTCACCTCTGGCAATATGAATTGATTTCTGAGAAATTAAACATCAAAAATACCAAAACCTGTCATTTGGTAGAACTCAGGAGTCTTTTCCTCTGATTCAGTACAGCTATCATCACGTCCTCTTGCTCTACTGGATTACCTGTATATGCCATGCATGATGTCATCATGATATGCACATGTTTGTCTTAAATGCCTTTATGCCTACATGTTTATGCAGTGCTTCTTAAGCATGTTTGTCGTATGTCCTTTTCGCCACGATTGTTGAGGTTCTGCGTTCATTACTTTGTTTCTCGACTTTCTCTTCAAGCCTCGTATCCTATTCAAGCTTCACGAGTAATCAACGTTTCTCAGATATCACTCTTTTGCCCCTGGTTAAACTTTGCTCTTGCTTTGTGGCTCTTGTGCTTATCAAATTTTCATCCAGGTAATGCTTAACATTTCTTTTATTTAGAGTATGTTATTTCACTATTTATCATGTAAATAAACACATAATGAGATGCGTGAAAAGGTTGAGTAGGGACAAAAATGATATCTCATATTCATCTATTTCAAATGTAGCAAACAAAAAAAAGTTAACCAATGATAGTAAAAAAGTCAAAAAGAAAGAATGGATCGTATTCAACGGATACAAATGCTCTAGATATTCAACGCATGAACTCTTCCACGTTCCTCAATCAAGAATCTTTTCGAGCATGGCTTCTTGCGTAGAAGATTTCGAGCTTTCAGAAATGCTTCAAATACTATAGTCTCACTGTTTGACCCATCGTTTGACCGCCTTGTTCTTTAAGCCCAGGTTTATTTCATTAGGACGCCCTCTCAGGTTTTCATCCTAATCTTTTGTGTTTAATCAAGACGCCCTTTTTGGGTTTTCGCCTTGACCCTTTTTTTTTTTGGATGCCCTTTTCGGGTTTTCATCTTGACTTTCTTTTTTTTTAAGCATAATATTTCTTCATAGCATCTGAGTTCACTGGATTTGGTAACTCCTTCCCATCCATCTCGGTAAGGATCAAAGCTCCACCTGAGAATGCCTTCTTTACAACGTATGGTCCTTCCCAATTTGGTGCCCATTTTCCTCGCAGTCTTTTTGTATTGGGAAAATTTTCCTCAAGCACGAGTTCTCCTTCATGGAATTCTCTTGGCCGTACCTTCTTGTCATGGGCTGCGATCATTCTTTTCTGGTACATCTGTCCATGACAGATTGCCTTAAGACGTTTTTCTTCAATGAGGTTCAATTGATCATATCGAGCTCGAACCCATTCTGCTTCTTCTAACTTTGATTCCATTAAGACTCGCAGAGAGGGGATCTCAACCTCGATAGGTAGCACAGCTTCCATTCCATAGACCAGAGAGAAAGGAGTTGCTCCCGTAGATGTCCGCACGGATGTGCGATATGCATACAAAGCAAATGGTAGTTTCTCGTGCCAATCTTTATATGTCTCAGTCATTTTCACAATGATCCTCTTAATATTTTTGTTGGCTACTTCAACAGCCTCGTTCATCTTTGGGCGATAGGGCGAGGAGTTATGATGTTTTATTTGGAATTGCTCACACACCTCTTTCATCATCTTGTTGTTCAGATTCATGGCATTATCTGAAATGATTCTTTCAGGTAAACCATATCGGCAAATGATTTCCCTTTTCAAAAACCTACAAACTGCAGTCTTTGTCACATTGGCAAACGAAGCGGCTTCTATCCATTTTGTGAAGTAATCAATAACCACAAAAATGAATCGATGTCCATTTGAAGCTTTTAGGGAAATTGGCCCTATAACATCCATGCCCCACATAAAAAAAGGCCATGGAGAAGTCATGACATGAAGAGGAGAAGGAGCTACATGAATTTTATCACCATAGATTTGACATTTGTGGCATTTTCTTGCAAAATTGATGCAGTCACTTTCCATTGTTGGCCAATAATAACCGAGTCTCATGATCTTTCTGGCCATATTGAAACCATTGGCATGATCCTCAAAATGCAGCGTAGCAATAAGGACTAAATCATAAAACGCAACAGACTTTTGGGCCAAATTAAAAATAGCAAAAAACCTGATTGTGAAATAGCAAAAATGCGGAAGGGCCAACAGCGCAATTAGCCCTTCCGCTTTAAAAAACACGCGGATCTTGTCGGAGCGGGTTGGGTCGACCCGACGCAGGGCCAAAACGGCGCCGTTTCAAGTGTTAAGGGGGGGACCAAAACGGTGCGTTTTGGTCCCCTATATAAGCCAAAATTTTTTTAAAAATTTCATTTGAGAGGGGGAGAAAAAAAAAAGGAGAAAAAAGAGGGAGAGAGGGGCCGCAGGCGATTTCCGGCCAGGGGGGACGGTCCGATCGCTGTACGGTCGTCGGAGCCTCGCCCCGGTGGCTGGAAAAACGAAAAGGTTAGTTTTTTTCTTTTTATTGTTATTTTTGGTTTTATTATTTTATTATATTTTGAGTATTGTTTTTACTTATTTAGTTATTTATAAATCTTAGAAAAATTTTGAAAATAAAACTGAAAAATAAATAATAGACTATTCACCTTAGGGTTTAGTGTCTGATTTTGCGATCTGGGATGTTACCTTTGCTTGGTTGCTAGTTTGTTTATCTAAATGCTGAGAAAATTTGCTATCGTTTTGGATTTGGAAAGATGATTTCTTATTTTCTCTATTTTCAAACTGCCGAACTCCTCTACAATGTTTTTGAAAATGGTTTTATAACCCTTTTACAACTTGCTTTCACTATTCTTGCTGTCCTTTCCTATTTATTGTTTGCAGGTGCTGAGTCAGCTGAGTCAACGAAGACGGTGGATGTGATCGGCGTGACGGCAGTACAGTGGCGGTGGAGCAGTTAGCGGCGCTGGTCAGATGCAAGTGGGGAGGGTTGCGGCGTTGAGGTAGTTTAGGGGCTAAGGTTTCTGTTTAGGATTAGGTATTTTTCTTTTTCTGAAATGGGTCTTGGGTGTTGGGCTAAGTTTGGGTTAGTTTTGGGTATTGGGCTATTTAGGTTAGTGGGTCTATGTAATGGGTTTTGGGATTTGTTTGGGTTTGGGTTATATTTGTAAAGGAAACTGGGCCGAAATTGGCCTATAACAGTGATGATTATGAATTTTTCAATTTTTTTATGTGAGTGACGTGGGGAGGCATATACTATTGTTCTATGTGTTGGCAAGTTAACTTGTTATCTGATTACTCTTGTTCTTAGTTAGACATTAGATACATACCATCACCTCCACTGAGGGACAAAGCCAGAAAATTGCTTTCGAGGGAGGGTAGAGATGAATTATAAATGATTGGGGGGGGGTCAAAGTACAATTTTACATTATACTAACATGTAATTTCATAAAAATCTAAGGGACTAATTGCAAATCTACCTATCCATGTCAACAAACAACTCAACCATTAGCTATTTTATGTGTTACTGAAGGAGCAATTGTTGTTGGTAGTCACACTTGTGTTGTTGTTGCTCGAATTCCTATTATTGTAGGAATTGTTCTTGTAGGTTCCAAAATTTTTCTTAGAGCTTTGAGACTTGTCTAGTTAAGATTTCTAGTTCAGAACTTGGTATCTAAGAGCTAGCAAAGGGTATTCGAAATAAGGGTTATAATATCATGAAAAATAATTGTATTGGGGATATATTGTTGCTAACTAAACAGACTACAAGGATTATGGTATTGTCGGCCAAAATTTTAGTTTTCTAGTGGGATTTGGCTACTTTGGCTAGCTTGGTTTTGGTAGCTAGGGAATCTTGGTTGTTGGGGAAGTTGTTGTTGGGGGTAAGCCACTCTATTGATTGATTTTGAAGGTCGAGAGTGATTCTATGCTCACTGTACCAATTGCTGATACAAGGAGGAGGTTGTGGAGTTTTATGATGATTCACATAGTGGGCGGAGAGCCATAAGAGGATTGAGCTAGTCAGAATGCGTAGGTGAAATGAGTAGAGGGAGGGAGAAGAAAGAGTTGGTAATGCTTAAAGGATGAGTCTTAGCTCTTTTCTTAGTGTTAGCAAACCTTTTAAGGGATTCTTTTGTTATAGTGCCCAAGGTGCCAAGTCTTATCTATGTGTTAATTCTAGACTCTCTAAAATTTACCCCACTTACTGATGTTTTGTCATCGTAGGTATAACCTATCATGTTCAGGGATGGATACGTGTGATATGTGAATGATAGATCTCATGTCTGTGTTAGACATGTGATCCCATCAGTTCGGGTTCGCAAGGCCTTGTGCTCGTAGGTGTTTTAGTTCGTGAGATGTCTCCTTAGTCAAAGGTGTTGACTTGTAGGGTTGTAGCCTTGCGAAGAGGGCTTGTGAGGTGTAGGTATACACCATTGTAGTCAAACTAAATCGTTTTTAGTATATATACTTTTCAAGTTTTGAAATTTCAATTGTCATCCAAACAAAGTTATTAAAGTCATTAAGTAAAATTTTGGTATTTAAAAAACCTTATGTAGCAAACATATTATCACATACGTAATGCCATGTCAACTTGCTTTTTCCATATAATAGTTACAAAAGAAGCCACATTATGTTAGTTAATGAACTTAACAGCTACTTCTTGAGTCAAGACTAAAAATTCAAAATTTGAAAAGTATAGGAATTAAAGTTGATCAAATTAGAGCATAATGATTAAATCCACAATTAGGAATAGTATGAGACTAATAGTAGAATTTAACCTAACAAATGTGCTACTATTTAGGTTAGGATTAAAATTTTAAAATTTAAAAAATATAGAAACTAAAATTAACTAAATTAGAATAAAAAAACCTTTAAATTTGTAACTTTCACATAGTATAGAAATTAGTAACCTACACTTTAAAAGGATATATAAATCAAAAATATTTTTTTATAAATTAATGGTGAAGTGATAAAATAATTTCAAATCTAAAACTAATATCAACATTTTGTGTGTAATTTCTTATGAAACTCATCGTCACATCTAAATTTTGATATATAGTAATAATTAAATTTTATCAAGAAGTTATTGGTTGATGTGATATCAATTTCATTCAATAAAAATGACAACAAAAGTTGAAATATTGAGAAATACATTTGTTTAGAGAAACTAAATTTCAACATTTTGGATGTAACATGATTTAGTTTCAAATTCAATGTGACTTGTTTACATGAAAAAAAAAAAACAAAAAGTATCATATTATGTTTTATAAATCCAAATTATGGAATCTACATCTAAAATCGAAATGTGATGATGTTTCATTGATGAGATAATTTAAGATCCATTGAAACGACCATCTTAATCACAAAGAAGTTTGTTGGTCCAAAATGATGTTTAAACTTCCAGAAAAGGCAAGAGAAAAGATGGAAAGATGAGGTTAAAAAAGTTCGAGAGCAGTGAGAGTGTGAGTGTGGGTCCTAAAGTAAGAACAGAAATATGTCATAACTCATATATATATATAACCAAACCGCACTGTTTGTAGCAGCCCATCCACGGCATGACCATCTGGATAAATGGGGTCATTAATGCCGAGGAGATAGGGTTACTTCCCTCCCTCCCTATTTTCACTACTTAATATTTCAACAACGACAACCATAGCTATTAAAGTCCTTTAATCATCCCTCAATTTGCAATGTAAAAAAAAAAAAAAACACAACAAAAAGGGTAAATAATAGTAAGATTATAGTTGCTCAAATCGGATAAGATAAATCGATCAAATTAATAATTGATTGATACAATGATCTGGAGTAAAGGAGAGAATTAATTGATCATAAATCAATATGAACTAAGATAAAAAATTAATTGAGTCAACTGTGGAATATTTTTATAAATTTTTTAATAATTTATTTAATTAGAATTAAATTAAAAATCAGATCATTGAAATGGAAATTAATTAAGTGAGGGGTTCAACCATCTATTAATTTCAAAAACCACAAATAGGATATCAAACTTGCAAGAACTAATTTCGATAATTAATATATTAAATATATAAATATATTAAACTTATATGACAAATTATTAATATATTAAATTTATATAAATACAGATTAGGACACATTCATTAAGTGGATGAGAATAATTATCTAATAAATTTAGTAGAAATTGAAATAAATGTTAATATAATTTTGATTGAAATGATAAAATTGAAAGAGTGAGTATTAAAATATCTTTAGTTTAATTCCACCAACATACATATAATTTTATAAAAAAAAAGATATAATTACCCTTAAAATAATATTTGATCATTTGTAAAATGAATGGACTTTTGATAATTTCATAAATGAGTTATGACCGGTTGAGGGCGAAACAAATGATAAATTAAAAAAATTCTGATTACGTTTATTTTGTCTTGAGTTATATAGATCAGTGGTTAAAGCTCTTATTATTAGATACCTGTTTGATATGGGTTCAAATTGTGTGACCCCATCTTTTTTTTTAAGTAAATAATAAACAATACTAAACAATTATAATAAAATCATAAATTAAAACCCAAATTGGCCTTTTGAATCAACCCTTTTATAGCTTAAAGAGGGATGGAGAACACCTGAATACTTGTGAAACTTGGGGCAGCATGTTTAGCTATAAAATATGCAACTTCATTGTGAGCTCTGCGAATGTGACGAATCCGAACTTTCCAATTTCTATGCAAAAAAAATGTTTAACCCCAATATTGTATAAAAAAATATTTTATATTTAAAATAATGAAAATAACATAAAATGTTGACACTCGCACACTTAAACTCATGTCCTACTGCATTGATAACAATGTCAATGCCAGTTAAAACTCAATTGACTAAACTTATTTATTTTTTAATTAAAAAAGCATTTATTTATTTTTTCTCTTTTGGCCCTGATTTCTCAAAAGAAAAAAGAAAGAGTAAAATCTAAATCTAGAATACGAATATAAATAAAATTAGAACCTTATGTCTCCCTCATAAAAGGTTGATTAGGTTAAAGATGTTCAAAGCCCATATGAAAAGTAAATCATGATTAATTAATGAATCTCTTTTGTTATGAAGACTAAATTATGAGTCTGTTTTATTGAATAACTCATAAATTATTTATTTAATATTTTTGTTAACATCATGTTTTGAGTTTAATTTTGGATAACCTGCTTTCTTATTCTTACTAAAATATCACCACAATGAATATTTCTTTTTTGCGCAATATTTTTATCGTAAGAAATAAAGTATATTTGTATATCAAAATTAGGCTTAATATTTATAAATTTATATTTAAAAAAAAAAACAGAAATAAATAATAAAATTTCATTCTCACCTACTTTTATGAGCGTAACATTATCCAAATGAAAGAAATAAGGGAAATGAATTGATTCCTTAAAACAACAAACCTTGGAGACTGTATTTGTTTGAGCTATGGGTTGTTCTTTACGTAACTTCATTTCTAGTCATCCTCTCCTAACTTTCCTCTTCATTTATTTGTCCTTTTTTCTCCCTTTTGCATAATTTATTCTTCCTTCTTCCAAATCCCCATTTCATTCAAGTATAAATATTGCATAACATTTGATTAAATCACTATTATGATGTCACTATTCAAATCACATGGACTTGTTAAATTTCATATTATCTGTAATACCAAACAAGTTAAAGGGGGTAATGTGAATAAATTGAAAGTTTACGTCTTCGAATCCGTCCAATATCACTGTCAACAAAACCGCCTATATCCAGGTTCCAGAGTGATATCAATTTTACCATGGTTTCTCGAGTATAAGAAGCAAGCAGAAATGGACGCTTCTCCTTACTAAGGGGGGTCCTTTTGGATAAGATCAAACCACAACATATATTTTCTTTTTTACAGTTCTCCAGTTAGTTTTCAACAGTTTTCTCTCTTCTCCCTTCTTCCCCTTATTTTCTATATAAACCGCCTTGCCTTCCTTCTCCATTTCCTTTCTTCTTATACTGACCATCTTCACTCTGAATATTTGGGTTTTGGTTACGGTTTCAACGATGGAGGTTTTGCATTTCGTGTTTGGTGTTTTTGGTGGGTTTTTCTGTTTCTTTTCTTCAACTTTGTTTAATGTTTTCTTTTTTTAATTTATGGTTTTCTCTGTGGTGTTTTTTTTTTTTTTTTTGGGTACAGGAAATGCCACTGCTTTGTTCCTCTTCTTGTCGCCGACGTATGTATAACAAAGCAACTGTTAAATTATTTTCTCGGGAAACAAACACACAAAGACTAATCTTTTCTTTTATGAGTTTTGGTTTTAAATGTGAGAACTTTAAAACGGTTCTTCTTCATCAATGGAAGAAGAACAAGTTTTTTCTTTTCTTAGCCAGTTTTTTGGTTATTGGAAACACATGCAAACAAAGGCTAATTTTTTGCCAGTTTCTGGTTTTTGGAAACCAAGTTGAATCAACAAATATATTATTTCCCCCCCAAAGAAAGGTGAAACCATTTGTTTTTCTTAATGTGGAAATTCATGTTGGTTTTTTTTTCTTTTTAAAAATATAATTTTCCTCCATTTTCTAGTCTTCAAAATGGTTATAGGTAATACTTGTTTACTTAAAATTTTTCTCTTCTCTACACATTTTGGGTATTTAAAAAAAAAGAAAAAGGAGAAAATTTCAATTACCATTCAAAGATTGATTTAAAACTAATTATTTTGTTAAATCATGCTTAAATTTTGAAGGATTACATTTAAGAGGATCATTAGAAGTAAGTCCACAGAGCAATTCTCCGGAATTCCCTATGTCATGACCTTGCTTAACTGTCTCCTCTCTGCCTGGTGAGTTTTTATAATTTTTTTAGATGATGTCAACTTCTTTTTTGGAACTCCAAAAGTGTGAAGAACAAATCTTCTTTAAGTTTGTTTTAATTATCTAGAAAAAGTTAAAAAGCAGCCTTATCATTCATTTATGGCAAATCTTTATTTGTGGTTTGTGACAAATTTTCCTATAGGTATGGCCTTCCCTTTGTATCTAAAAACAACATCTTGGTATCAACAATCAATGGGACTGGTGCAGCAATTGAGTCCATTTATGTATTGATCTTCATCATCTATGCCCCAAAGAAAGAGAAGGCTAAAATATTTGGGCTTTTCACTTTTGTTCTCACTGTTTTCACGGCTGTGGCACTCATCTCCCTCTTTGCCCTCCATGGAAATGGCAGAAAGCTCTTTTGTGGCCTTGCTGCCACCATTTTCTCCATCATTATGTATGCTTCTCCACTTTCAATCATGGTAAGCCTCAACCTCACAAAAAAAGAGGAAACCCTTTTTCTTTATTTGTGCTAATTCCATCCCTATCATTACAGAGGCTGGTGATCAAGACCAAGAGTGTTGAGTTCATGCCATTTTTCTTGTCACTATTTGTGTTCCTCTGTGGTACTTCATGGTTTATCTATGGTCTCCTTGGTCGTGATGCTTTTGTTGCTGTAAGATATATGCCAAGTTCTTAAATCTCATATATTGTTTGTGCATCAAAATTGAGAAGCCTGCCATTGTGGTGTTGTTTTTTTCCAGGTCCCCAATGGGTTTGGGTGTGGGCTAGGGACCATGCAACTCATCCTTTACTTCATCTACCGCAACAACAAGGGGTCTCAGGAAATTAAGAAGCCAAGTGGTAATGGAACAAGCATTGAGATAGGTGAGAAGAAACCCCACCAAGACAAGCAGCAACCCAATGGCAAAGTCCCTCAAGATGAACAAGTTTAAATCTTTTGTTTCAAGTTTCAGTTTCCTGCATCTTAATTTCTTGTAACGAATTGCAAAAAAACACAAGTTAAGGATGTCAAAAATTGACAATTCCTTGCAATGAAATGCAAAATCAGTTTGAATATGCCAAGAAATATATGAGAATGGGGTCGTGAAGTCTTGTTGATGTAACAAGTTTTAATTTTGGGCTAAAAAAGTGTCGTAATTTCTTTGTTGAAAACGACCTTTGGATTCTCTGATAAATGGTTGGACGATTCAGGTCCATGTAATAATTGTCATGGTCCAGCCACAGGGAAGAACCTCAGTAGAATTAAACAGAATCTTGGTCTAATTTCAACATCCTTTTGGACATTTAGGAAAATGCATGTGTGTTGAAATCATATTTTATAAAAACAAATTAAGCTTTACATTTTTATATAATATGGTATACCATAAGTTAACCAAAATTCAATTTTTTTTATTTTTATTTTTTATGAAATTTGGCGCAACTGCTGCCTGCTTTTTTGGGGGAAAAACTTCCATTTTTGAGTTTATTATAAAATTGAAGGCATATGGTCCGAATATAATATATATGTTTGAATCCATATATTATTTCACTCATGTTTGTATTACAAAAAAAATTAGATACTAAATTAGTGAAAATAAATTTTTATTTCTATTACCAAAGGTATAAAAAGTAAAAAAAAAAAAAAAAACAATGGAGTCTCGATATGTCCTAAAAGATTTAGGTTGATAAAAAATTATAATTTAAAATTTGTTTAAATCAACAAATATAAATATCCAGAAGATGAAAAGGTTGTTGATTATTTGTTTATTTAACCGAAAGCCAAGAGCACAACATGAATAAGGTCATAGAATACTAATTAATTACTATAACATTAATTATAGTAATTATTAGTAATATTTCCCATGCTGCCACACGTACCATACAACAGAACCAACATGAAAATAAAAAGCAATACATAGGGATATCGGATGACACAATTAAGATAGAAAATTACAGGTTGAATTTAACGCATCCTTTGCCACCTACTTTCCCTGCAATTTTCTTCGCCGGATTTTCACCAACCTGAAACTCAACTCATTCATTATCATCAATTCCAAACAAAACCACGTATAAATTGAATCTTTCCAACTACATTTGTTATGTTTCGGGTTCGAAACTTTTCAAGTGTAGCTCAAGGTGGTGGTGGTACCTAAGAAAAGCTATATATTGTAGTTTCCGGGATTACTTACGGGTGGCGCGGGAGCTTTTCCTTTTCCTTTGGCGGAGGCTTTGATCACCGCAGCCTGAAAAGGAAATGTAAATTTTAGGCTTAGGAAAGATTGAGTAAATGCTAGCTGTACATATATATAAACAGATAGATAGATAGAATACCAATGCAGCTTGGTATTGCTTCTTGGTTAAAGTGAGAGGTTCATCCATCTCAAACGATGATGCCCTTTCAAGACTCGGAGAGGCTTGCCTTTCCATTCTTCTCCTTTCACACAATGGATCACCCCACCAGCTAGCAGCTCTCTACTTCAAGCTCTATGAACCAAAAAACAAAAAGACAACAACAACAGAAAACCTGTTTTTGCTAAGGAATTAATTGTGTTTTGTTTAGTAATTTTTTTGCTCTTTTAAAACAACAGTTTCAGAGGAGACAAAAGAAACAAAGAGACAGAGAAAGCATCCAGCCAAACTCACCATGCAATCGACGTCGTGGCAACCATGAGCGACTGGTTTCAACATTTGGCACCTTTCTTTTTTTCTTTTTTATTATACGGAGTTCGAGATTAAAAACACAATTTATACATGAATCAATTGAAGAAATAATTTTAAATTTCAATCCAAGCATTGGTCCAGTTGTTTATTTTCTCTTTTAAAACGTATTAGAACCTTTATTTAGGTGGTCGGTTTCTCTAGCCACCTTTTTCTTTTCAAATATATAAGGCCAAAAATTCTTTGAATGGCGACAACTTTAGCTCATGAAATACATACATGGCTAGAGCACTGCCAAATTTGAATTATTGTTAAATAAATTTTAACTTTATAGTCACACAAATATGTATGTGAAATTGAAAGAAGCATTAAGTTCAAGTTTTGCCACAATTATAAGTATTTACATACCAAAATAAATGGCAATTGGGATATCTTAACCCTATACTTAAGCATACAAAATTATACAATCTAAATGAGCATAATTAAAGAACTGTGTGTGAATTTCAGTGAGGGTAATTAAGTATAATTAAGATTAATAAGGAACAAAAATCTAATTATCCCAACATATTGTAAGAATATTTTAGGTTTTATTTCGACATATATAGTATATGCAACAAATTAAAATTTCTTCTTTTTTTTATATGTGACAAAATTTTCCTTTCGAATGCATTTCGATAAAATTTTATATTTAATATATTTGACAAAATAGGTACGAAAAAAAAGAATTTGTTAATATACTCGACAAAATGTTCGTTAGTTTTTGTTATCATACCAACGTGTAAAAAATTTTAAATCGTAAAATTGCCGTATGTATCAATCGATGGTGTTAAAAAAAAACTTTATAATAACATTTAAAAATGGAAAAGAAAAATTCACTAATAAACATTCATCACAAACATTTTCTATTAAAAGATAATATATATATTGATTCATCATAATGTTCATATCTCTTCCATAACGCCCATATGCATATATCATAACAAATACAAAGGCACAAACAACATGGTAGTGAAAGTTGAAATATTTAAGGCAAAGCTAGCTTCACTGGTGAAGTGATATCATAAAGCAAAATTATAATAGAAGAACTAAGCTGGCCATGGGAATGGCACTTTGGGTTGAGTTCCAACTGCTGCTTCATCAGATTTGGTGGCTGAAGTGCTTGCTTCCCCCTTTGCCTTGCTCTAAATAGACATCAATTATAGAACATAACCAATTCAATAACAATATATGCTTCTATTTTAAAACTAAATTCATTTGTATATCATGTCTCTCTCAAATACATACCCTCTCAAGTTTCATTTTAAAAATGATTGAACGCATTTCCACCGCAGCTGCCGCCGCTGCTAGGGCCGCCGCCTGTACATTATATAAAATATAAAAGAGAAATGCAGTCACATAATATATATATATATATATATATATATGCATGTATGTATAAAATAATGCAGACCTGAGCTTGTTTGTATTGATCCTTGGAAAGTGTCTTAGGTTCAGTCTCTTCTATAAGTGGCAGCTTTCCAAAATCCTTCACAGGAGGTTGATTTTCCATTGGCTTAGCTTAAGAAGATGCGCAGACAGGCAACAAGGTAAAATAGAAGATGAAGCTTGAAATTTTTGGAGTTTGGGTTTGGCTAAATGTACAATTGTTGAGGTGAGATGGTTAATTAGAAGAAAACGTGGCGATTGATGAATTCAGCAGGGTATCTCTGCCACTATAAACTTCAACTTTTTCAACACTACTGATCCCATTTCTTTTGTCTCCTTCCTCAAATGTGTAACCGTATGTTTTTTTCCTCTTCCTTGCTAAGCTACTTTTATCGAATTTCTCCTTAGAAAATATATACCATCCATCACTCAACTCTATTCGAAGAGAGTGGGATACAAATCACTTGATGGCCTATCTGTTATAGATTAAGGGTTCGAAACTTGTCATGCACAAATTCTTCAATTCTTTTTTATGATTTCACCTTTTCTAGCACTACCAGGCACACCACTCTATGAAGTCATCTCAGGAACATGACCTTTCAGCAGAGTCGATGGACTTAAAATCTCAAGGCTACAATGGAGTGTAGACACCTTGAGAATATATCAAACTTGTTGAGCAAGATCCATTAGTTCTCAGACAACAACATTTCTCAAACTTCTTAGGGACAAAGTTTAAACATGTTTAGGGAAATTGAGATAAAATTCTAAAATTTTGAGCGGACCAAATTTAAAAATTTTATCTTATAAGGGCTTAGATTATTTAATTACATTTTTAGAGGGGCTAAAAATATTATTTTCCATTTATTGAAATGATCAAAGAGCTTAAATTAAATTATTAATACTTGAGAGAGACTATCGAGGAAAACTTTTCATTTGAGTCAAAAGGGCTAGGCCCTACCTGCCCTCGACTTCGTCTTTAGGTAGAGTCAGCCTAACAACAACAATAATAATGAAAAAGAGATGCATAACTCATATATGTTGTAATGACAATTATAGTTAATTAATACTTGCAAAAAACAAGAACTTAGATATAAATTTCGTGTAACTAAAACTAAATGCAAAACCATTGATAAATCTTTGATGTACTTTAGTCCTAACACTCCGATAGGACTGAGAGATTCTATTGTGACTATTTTAGGTGTCTCAACGAGGGAGGTTCCAAGTAATGATTTGGGTTTACTGCTTATGGTAGGAAAGAATAAAACTAATGCTTTTAAGCAGTTTGTACATAGATTGCATAAAAGAATACAAAGTTGAGCTTAAAGGATATTATCATATAGGGAAAAGGAAGTGTTTGATAGTCCATTCTTCAGTTTGCTTCCCACTTATGTGTAGGTTTTCGTGGGATGGAAAAAGTGAAAATCGAGTAGTGGCCATGTTAGGTTAAGATTCAATGAGAAACCTGAAAGGGTTGGGGGGCGCTTGGGTTTTCAATATGCAAGGCTTTTTAACTTAGTCTTATTGGAAAGTAGGTTTGTTGACTCGTTTTGATTTGTCGTGAATTGATATGTCAAATTAGACTCTCTCGAGTACTTAATTAGCTTGTTTTTAAGTAGCTTACGAATCTTTTAAATGATTTTTATTGATTCTTAAATTTTAGTATTAATGATAGTTTTTCTTATATTTTAGTATTAATGATAGTTTTTCTTATATTTTATCTCTTTTGAGACCCAAATTGGAAAAACTATGACATTGAGAGTCTAATGATTGATTTGAGCTTATGTAGGGAGACAACGACAGCCAAATCTTGAGAAAAATTGCATCTAATGTAGGTGTTGCAACACTAACGCCAATATGTCACGACACTAAGCCTCCATCACCTCAAGGGTGCAAGACTTCAACGAGAAATCAACTTGGAGCAGTCTGCCAAGGATGTTGCGACACTGAAGGTGTTGTGTCACGACACCAAGCTTCCAAGGTTGCGATATTATTGAAGGTTCTTGAAGTGAAAAAGCCATGGCCATTACCGAGGATGTCGCAACACCATCCAGTCAATGTCACAACTTCGAGAACCCATAAGTCAAGATAGTGCCTACTGTCAAGGATGTCGCAATACCAAAGCTTGAGTGTTGCAACACTGAAGTCTGACGGGTGAAAAATTGTAAGGGAAATTTTGTGTCCAAACAAGCTTAAGTCACTTTTCATTTAAGGGCATAATTTTCAATGTAGGTGAAATGTTAGTAGACTATAAATACTACCTTATAAGCTTTTGAGAATAGATTTTGGGGGGTTGATCATTGTAATAACATGTTTTTTAATGATGTCAAAAACATAGTTTTAAAACCCTATTTTTGATTAATAATATTTACAAGTCTATTTTAGTATATTATTGAATTTTGATTTACGAATTTTATTAATTTGATATTTAACTAAGGTACAAGTGCAACGACCCTAAAGTTAGTGGTGTTGGAAAATGAGTTATCGAGACATTGTTTCAATAAATTGAGCCTGTAAATATTTAATAAAAATATTTACGGAGTTTTTGTGTAAGTGAATTGAATTTTGGATAGATAATTTTGCCAAATTAGTGACTAATTAAGGTACTAGGACTAAATTGTAAAAGTGGTAAAACTTAATCGCCATTGATTTTTATTTGTTAAAAGGACTAAATGGTATAAAACCAAGGTTTAAAATGACAATTTGATCATTTAGAAAGTTAGTGGACAGTTGGTGTATATTTTTATGTGCATAATGTGTAATAAGTTCAATTAAATTAACATAAAGTATAATTTATAATAATATTAAACAAATAAAAATGTAAATCATCTTTTCTTCTCCAACCGAACCACCAAAAGAAAAAGGAGAGAAGCCATTGTTTTAACTTTAAGAGAGTTTGCCATTGCATGGTAAAGATTTTAAAATCCGTTTTTGTAGATTTTATGTTTTTGAGATCCTGAGAGCTTGATTTAGCTAACTCGGGTACCAATTTGTAAATTTGCTAAAGTATTAAAAAATTTCTGTGAAAAAAAATAAAATAAAATAAAAAAAAATTTTACGTGGAAACCCTTTCGGGAAAAAACCACGGGCAGAGGAGAAGAAAATTCACTATGTCGAAAATTTGAATCTATACAAAAGGAATAGACTATGTCTATTTATAGGCTTGTAAAGCCATATTCTAGTAGGATTGAAACACCTTATCCTAGTAAATATAAAATAGATGGAGTTTAATAAGGTTTAAAAAACCTTATTCTAAAATAAAATAAAAGAAGTCTAGTTCTATATGGATTTTACTTTTATTTTATTTTCCATCGTATTTTATTTAAATAAGAATTAGGGTCACTTAATTCTAACAATCTCCACCTTGACACAAATTCTCAATGAACAAGTTCTTTATCGCGAACAAGTTCTTCACCTCTTCCATAAAACCCCTTAAGGGTTTAACTTCAACAATGAACACCAACCAAGTCTAAGCAATGCTCAAACTTGGTTATAGGAAGTGACTTGGTCATCATATCTGCAGGATTTTCATGAGTACCGATTTTGCTCACAACAATATCACCACGAGCAATAATATCACGAACAAAATGATACCGAACATCAATGTGTTTTGTTCTCTCATGAAACATTTGATCTTTTGTAAGAAAGATGGCACTCTGATCATCACAAAATATCTGTGGCTTGATTTGAAGGTCTTCATTTAGTTCATTAAAGAGTCCCTTCAACCAAATAGCTTCTTTACAAGCCTCGATGTCGCCATGTACTCAAATTGGTGGTAGACAAAGCGATCGTAGTTTGCAAAGTGGCTTTCTAACTTATTGCACAACCTCCGATTGTAAAGACATAACCTGTGAGAGATCTTCTTCTATCAAGGTCTCCAAAGAAATCAAGATCAACATACCCAATAACTCCATCTTCAGCTTTTCCAAACCAGTAAGCAAACATCGATAGTACCTCGTAAGTATCTTAAAATCTATCGAATGCTTTCCAGTGTTCTTTACCGGATTCGCCATATATCTCGCTTAACTGCACTGATCGCATATGATAAATCGGGCGTGAACAAACCATAGCATACATGAGAGATCCCATCGCACTAGAGTATGGAACATGTGACATGTACTCAATCTCATCATCCGATTGTGGAGACAAAGTCGATGAAAGTCTAAAATGGGGTCGCTAAAGGAGTACTAACAAAGCTTAGCACTCAGCATATTGAACTCACAAAGAAGTTTCTCAATGTACCCTTCCGACTTAGGTACAATTTACTTGTTTTTCTATCTCTAAGAATCTCCATACCAAGTATCTTCTTTGTTTGTCCCAAATCTTTCATCTCAAATTCTTCACTTAGTTGGGCTTTGACCTTTCTTATCTCTCCTTTGTCTTTTCTTTGCTATCAACATGTCATCAACGTAAAGAAGTAGATACACAAAAGAACCATCATTGTTTTTCTTAAAGTAAACACAACTCACAAAACTACTTCTTTTGAAATCGTGAGAAGTCATAAAGGAATCAAACCTCTTGTACCATCGCTTTGGTGATCGCTTTCAAACCGTAAAGGGACTTTTTCAACAAGCAAACATAATCCTCTTTTTTCGGCTGTCAAAACCTCTCCGTTGTTGCATGTAAATATCTTCCTCAAGTTCTCCATGCAAAAATGCGCTTTTTACGCCTAATCGCTCAAGCTCTAAATCATGCATGGCCACAATACCAAGCAAAGCTCGAATCGAACTATGCTTCACAACCGGGAGAACACATCTCAGTGAAGTCCACTCCTGGAACTTGATCAGTAACCCTTTGCAACAAGCCTTGCTTTATATTTAGGTTCTTCAACTCCTGAGTCCTTCTTCTTTTTTTAAACACCCATTTACAACGAATGCCTCTTCTTACCTTTAGGAAGTTTCACAAGATCCCATGTTTTGTTTTTGTGGAGTGATTCCATCTCCTCTTGCATAGCAAACATCCATTTTTCTCGAGTCTTCACAAATAATCGCCTCAGAATAATTTGATGGCTCTTGATTCGCATCTATATCTTCACCCACATTTAAAGCATAAGCAACTAGATCACCTCAAGCATACTTCTTTGGAGGTTTAATTTCTCTTTTAGTTCTGCTTTTGGCGATAGAGTATTGAGGCGAAAGAAGCAACTCTATTCTCAATTTTTGTACCGACTTGAGGAGTCGACTCTGTATTAATCTGATGCTCCACCGCTTTTGATTTTCTTTATTGGAAGAGTCTTTAAGAGATAAGTTAGGAAGCATAGCGGTTTCATAAAAACAACATCTCTGCTAATCACAACTTTCCTATTTTCAGGACACCATAACTTATACCCTTTTACACCAGACTTTATAACCAAGAAAAACACATTTAATGGATCTCGGTTCCAATTTTCCATTATTAACATGAGCATACGCAGACACCCAAAGATCTTTAAATCGAATAATTAGCGGGATTACCAAACCATACCTCTTGTGGAGTCTTTTTCTCAATGGCAACGGATGGAGATCGGTTGATCAAAAACATGCAAGATGAGGTCGCTTACGCACCAAAATGACTTCTGTAAGTTGGCATTTGACAAAGATACATCGAACCTTCTCCATGATCGCTCTGTTCATTCGTTCGCAACGCCGCTTTGCTGTGGAGTATGACGAATCGTCAAGTGTCTCACGATCCTTCCGACTTGCACAATCTATTAAACTCATCGAATGTAACTCTAAGCCATTGTCCGCATGCGGAGGTATTTTATCTGCTTTCCGTCTGCTTTTCAATCATAATTTTCCAAGAATTAAATGCAAAAAACACATCGCTTTACGCTTCAAGAAGAACGCCCAAACTTTTCTAGAAAAATCATCAATAAAGGTTAGCATATAATTAGCTCCACCTCTCAAGGCACTCTGGATGGTCCCCACGGATCGTAATGAATATACTCCAACGCTTCCTTCGTGTTATGGATTCCTCTAGTGAATCGAACTCTCTTTTGCTTCCCAAAACACACAGTGCTCACGAAATTCGGTTTTGCAAATTCCTTGCCCATCAAGAAGTCCTCTTTTGCTCAATTCTACCATGCCATTCTCACTCATATGCCCTAGGCGCATATGCCAAAGTTTAGTAATATCATCATCGACAAGGAAGAGGAAGCGGCAATTTGCATCACTAATAACAGAGAGAACCACCAAAAACATATAACTTGATGCTTTTCTTTGCCCTTTCATCACAACAAGGGACCCTTTGGAAATCTTTAAAACCCCACTTTCACCGTGTATCTGCACCTTTTTGAATCAAGAGTACTCAACGAAATTAAATTTCTTTTCAATTCGGAACATATCGCGACGTCACTAAGTGTTCGACAACTCCATCAAACATCTTAACTTTAATTGTTCCAACACTGCGATCTTACACGGCATTATTTCCCATTAAAACAACACCTTCGGATAATCGTTCGTAAGTTGTAAACCAATCCCGATTGGGACTCATATGGAAGGTGCAAACTGAATCAAGTATCCACTCCTCACTTACTTTAGAATCATTGTGAAGCGACTAGAAGTTCACCATCATTTGTAGTCTTCTACAACATCGCTTCACGAGAATTTTTCTGTTGTTTTCCTTTGATTCATGCGACCTCCCTTTTAATCTTATTTTGTAGCTTATAGCACTCAGATTTAATGTGCCCTTTCTTCTTACTGAAGTTACAAGTTTTACCTCTATTTGAAGACTTGATCTACCCTTAGATTTACCACGATGATTTCTTTCTCGTGTCCTACCACGATCATCATCAGTGATTCGATCTTGTCTCCCACGAACAATGAGACCCTCTCCCCGAGAGTCGAGTTTAACCACAAGATGTTTCATCTTATCATACGAGGTTAAAGAATCATAAACCTCATCAACCGTGAGAGACTCATGGCTATATAAAATCGTGTCTCTAAAGGTTGAATAAGACGGAGGCAACGAACAAAGTAGAATCAACCCTAGATCTTCCTTATCATACACAACCTCCATGGCCTCCAAGTTTGAGAGAATTTCTTTAAACAACATTAAGTGTTCGTGTCTGACGCACCTTCCTCCAAACGATGAGCAAAAAGACGCTTCTTCATATGCAACTTGCTTGTTAGAGTTTTTGACATACATATTTGTTCTAGCCTCTTCCATAATGCAATGGCGGTCTTCTCTTTCATCACATCCTGCAAAATTTCATTGGACAAATGCGGATGCAATTGTGTTAATGCCTTTCGATCCTTACGATTCTTCTCTTCATCTGTTAATGTCGAAGGCATCTTATCTATCCCTAGCGGGCATCCTCCGATCCATCTCAAGCAAGAACCGCTTGCATCTTAATCGCCACAACGCAAATCGGTGTTGCGATCCAACAAATGAATTTCATATTTCAAAGACGCCATTACCGTGATCGAGATGAACAACCCTAAGCTCTGATACCAATTGTGAAAAAAATTAAAAAAAATTTTACGTGAAACCCTTTCGGAAAAAACCACGAGCGAGAGAGAAGAAAATTCACTATGTCGAAAATTTGAATCTATACAAAAGGAATAGACTATGTCTATTTATAGGCTTGTAAAGCCATATTCTAGTAGGATTGAAACACCTTATCCTAGTAAATATAAAATAGATGGAGTTTAATAAGGTTTAAAAAACCTTATTCTAAAATAAAATAAAAGAAGTCTAGTTCTATATGGATTTTACTTTTATTTTATTTTCCATCGTATTTTATTTAAATAAGAATTAGGGTCACTTAATTCTAACAATTTCTATAGTTGATTTCTTGAATTTCTTGATGTTAAATTGTTAGATTTTAAGCTTAGAAATGAAAAAGGAATAGTTTGTAAAGTTTAATTGCTAGTTTTTTATACAGGGATTAAAGTGCATAAATTTCAAAAATAATGATGAATTTTTGTAATTATAGATAATAGAGGCTGTAGATGATTGGTGTATATTTTTATGTGCATAATATGTAATAAGTTCAATTAAAATAACATAAAGTATAATTTATAATAATATTAAACAAATAAAAATGGAAAGAAAAGAAAATACGGTCACCATCTTTTCTTCTTCAACTGAACCACCAAAAGAAAAAAGGGAGAAGCCATTGTTTTAACTTAAAGAGATTTTGACCATTGCATGGTAAAGATTTCGAAACCCGTTTTCGTAAATTTTATGTTTTTAAGATCCCGTGAGCTTAATTTAGCTAACTTGGGTTCCAATTTGTAAAATTGTTAAAGTTTTAAAAAGTTTTCATGGTTGATTTTTTGAAGTTTTTGATGTTAAATTGTTAGATTTTAAGCTTAGAAATGAAAAGGACTAGTTTGAAAAGTTTAATTGCTAGTTTTTTATTTAGGGACTAAAGTGTGTAAATTATGAAATTGATGATAAATTTTTATAATTATAGATAATAGGGGGTTGTACAAGGATGAAATTGAGATCGGTTTCAAAATCAAAGCTCCAATTTGAAAGTTATGGCAATTTTGATTTTAGGGACTAAATTGAATAAAATGCAATATTATAGGGAGCTTCCAAAATTTAAAATTAAATTGATACATGTATTTATAGACTGCCATAAAATTTTTGGAATTAATTATTTGAATTAAATAATTGAATAGATCGGGCTTTGGACTAACTCATAGATAATCGCAAAAAAGGTAAATTAGCGGATTAGTCCTCGATGTCTCCTTAATTGCTGATTTTGTCTGGTACGTTCATATGGTACAATTTTACTTAAGTTTTTATTTAATTGAATTATGTATGTATGTATGTATGAATGTTTAATTATACTTTGAAATCTTTACAATTTAGTACGAAAGGTGATATATGGACTAATTTGTAAAGTACTATAACTGCGATTTATAAACTTGTATGATGTACTGAAGGGATATGAGATATGTTACAGTAGACGATATGTACATGATGATGCTATAGTAACATAAATGTTAGGAAATTCAGTATTAATGCCCGTGTGAACTTAGTAAACTATTAGGATACGATTGACATGCCAATACGGTTAGTTACGCGCTTGTACAGGCTTGCACTTTGATGCCTCTATTTGCACTTTGGTGCCTTTGTTTTCACTATTTTGTTTTTTGGTGTGGTGTAATTATCCGTGTATCTGAATTTATTTACTAAAGTTCTTGCGGCTAAATGATAAATGGTAAAGAGTGGAATTAACACGAAGATATATGATTTTTTTATATTGATGAATAAATATCTGACGGACTTGGTAAAATGATATTGACTTATTGATTGTATATAAGGAATATTGATTATGATTGCGACAAATAAAATTTGCAATAAGATATAACTGTGTTACATGTTAAACTCACCTAATGTTGTGCATTATTATGTCAGGCAACTGTTGTAATGTAAATTAGTTTGTTGTATTAACTATAATTCAAGGTACATTTACCATTTTATATTTATGAACTTATAAGCTTTCAAAATGCTTACTCTGTTGCTATTTCTTTTCTTTGTATTTTTTCAGTTTGCGGAACTCGTTGATCGGATCAACTGAAGCTCACACTATCCACCTATCAACTTGGTAGACTTTTACTCATTTTGTAACTTGGTATTGTGGCATGTATATAGGTGTCTGTCTATGTATTTCTTGTGAATGGTGTTTTGGGTTGAACTTAGTTTAATGCTTAATATTGTAAAGTTATGTGCATCTATGTAAAAATACATGTTTTGGTATGTTTGGAGGTTGATGGATAAGTTAAGTATTTGAATGGAAATGTGATGGTGAATAGGTAAGGTATGACACTCATAGTGTATAATTACCATGAAATGGTATAAGAATTTGATAGTAATGAATAACTTATATTCATGTTAACATATTTGGTATGTTTTGTTGTGAAATGGTGCCAATTGTGGCATATTGGTTTGAGGTGGTAATGTTGATCTATCATCCAATTGATATTTTGAGTATGTTTTGATACAATATGGTTAAAATGATGGATTAAAATAGAAGCATATGTTTGGAATGAGTAGTGATCTATGTTTGAATGATTATAAATTCATAGGTTTAAATTACATACTTAAGTGTCTAATTGGTGTATTCTAGTTTGATGGCTATGAGATGGTAAAATATATGTTTGTTATATTCTTCGTATTGGTTTTATGTAGGATATAACTGTGCACTATGCATCAATTGTGCTAATAGTTTGGCTTGGCATGAAATAAGTACCAAATAACCTAAAATGTACCAAAAACAGAGTCCACGTCAAGACGAGAAACTTTCCTCGTCGCAATATCTGTCAACAATTTGTGACATCCCGATGTTGAGTGGTCGAACGTCACAACATGACAAACTATTTGGCGGCGTCACAATGTCGGCCCTAGATTTTCAAAACTTTACAGTTTGGTCCTAATTCATGCTCGAGTAAACAAAAGAGCTTTCTTAAGCTCGATTAAGGTTCAAAATTAGCTATGAATCGTATTATGAATGTGTTTAAGTCATAATTGTTTATTTTATTGATATATTTATTGAATTTTGCTGGAAGTTCTTCCGGCAATGGATGTGGCATCTCGTAACAAAAAAGACTAAATCGTAAATATTAAAAAGTTTGAGGACTAAAGCTAAAATTTAACCAAAGTGGGAATTGGGAGATATTAGTGATTAATTGGGGTAAGAATAAGTTGGATTATATGTTAGTGTAATGAAAATCACTTTTGGGACCAAATTGGAAAGATTTGATAGTACAAGGACCAAATTACAAATTGACTACTTTAGCCAAGAAAAGGGTAAATGTATAATTTTTAGTACCCAAGGATGTTTATTAAGAATGAAAAGAGAATTGCAGAATTTGGGTTAATTAATAACTAATTGTTATGAAGAAATTGTATTTAGAGACAAAATGGGTAAAATGACAATTTTGCCATCTAATGGCATATTGGTCATTTCTCAAGGATTAAATGATGGAAACATTATTTAGATAATATATTTTTAATTGGAATTAATATGGACCATTTGATGTGATTATATTGAAGAGATAGATTACAGATCACTGTTGAGATTTTTTTTTTTTGTGACCTTTGACTTGGTATCTTTTTTAAAATAGGATAAAAAGGTGAAAAGAAAATGATCATCTTCTTTTCCCTTGCCTTTGTCCACCATTGAAAGAAAGGAAGATGTTTCCCATTTCAAAATTCCCACACTTTCCTCTGGATCAGATCAAAACCTTCTTGATGAAATCAAATAAAGAACTTGATTTCAAGCTCATATCTTCCATCATTTTCACCATTAAAACTTAGGATTTATATGGTTTTTGAGAGAGAAAATGGAAGCTAGAGAGAGAAAGCTCTATAAATGTTAGTAACAGTGTTTCCTACTTCTCCAATCTTGATATATGAGTCCAATGATTATGTGAAAGTTTGGAAAGCTTTAATATTGATATTTTGATATATTTTTTATGTATGAAAAATGAGGAATGTTGGGAAATGGGGTTTTCAAGCTAACTGAAAGATAGAATCAAGTTTATGGAGGCTTGATTATATGTGTTAGAGCAACCAAAGGTAAGTACCCTTTGATAACCTTACTTTTTCCTATACTAACATGTTAGGGAAATGATATAAATTATGTGTTAAACATGAAACACATTATGAGGCAAATAGTTTTCATGGCTTAATTATGTTAAAATAAGTAGTTGTAAAAATGATTGGTTATGAAGTTCATATTGGTTGATAGTGTATCATGAAAATTTGATGGTTAGGATATGGTTAATTGTTAGCAATATGGACATTTGAGAAAAATTATGGAATATGACTTTAATGTGGAAAAAAAGTGTTAATACGTTATGACATGGTAAATTGGTTAAGTATAAAATTGGAAATTTTTTTAATAAAAGTATGCCTAAGGTGATCAAAATAAATTATGAGAAGTAATGAACAATATTCTTGATAAAAACAAAGTTACAAAATTGCCTAATAAAGCCAAAAACATGGTGATCTGGTCACCTAATAAGTATTTGATTATGTGAATGAGGAAATATGCTAGATTTATGTAAGTATTGTGAATACATTAGCACCAAGAATGTGATAAATGTTATTCAGTATCTATCATGTGATCGAGAATATGAAACCTTTTTGAGTTATGTAAATATGTGAAATGTCATATGTATAGTAAATCTTTTTATTTATATATGTTGATTGTGATTTTAAAGTGCCCTAGTAAACTTAGTGAAATAAATATGATACGATTAGCATGCCAATAAGGATTTATGTGTACTTGGAGTTTGTTGCCTTCGAACTTTGCACATATTACGTGCACCTTTTGCTGCCTTAGGGCTATACTGTCAGATGCATATTTTGTTGCCTTCGGGCTTAGCATTTCGATGCTCTCTTTGGTATGTTTAGAGGGATGTATTTTATTTCCTTCAAGCTTAATACTTTGTTGCTTTCCTTAGTGTGTTTGGGTGGCTTGGTACTTTGGTGCCTTTTGTGTGATTGGAAGGAATGTGGTATGGTACCTAGCACTATGTGCTCCTTGTGCGTTCTAGAGGGAGTCTTGTGTATTTGATTCATTTTCCTAGTGCTTGCTATGGGCTAAGTGAACTAAAATATTGATAATAAAATTTGCTTATGTTTATGAATTGGAAAATGTATTTTAAAGTGGAATATGTTAAAAGCTTGACAAGTTAAAATACTATGTGTTTAAGTTAAACTAAAGGCCAAAAATATATGAAATTAAGAGCAAGACTTCTCATTTGTATTCTACTAATAAGGAAATTGAAAAATGAAGTAATATTTGCACAAGGAATAAATGATCATAAGTTGAAAGTTTATGTGAACATGTTATGGGTTGGTAAAAATGGGATAAACCTTAGCAAAAAGATTGGACCTTTAATAAGAATTCTAAACATTAACCTTCATAACATGATTGGCTAATAAATTAATAAAAAAGTAAGTTGAATCCTTAAGATTCGGGTATAAGAATTGAACTCGTTTAATAAATTAATTGTGGAATGAGTGAATCTTGAAATAGTTATGGTCAAGGGGATAAACATTAATAATGGAATGGGATAAGTTAGATTATACTTGAGTACTTACATAGCTTTTTAAGCTCACACGTTAGTTGTTTAAATGTGCAAGTATCAGATTTGTCGTGAAGTTACGGTTTCGGTTTGGGAGCTTTGCATCACCCCTCATTTGAGGTTGTAATGTATTTATATTAGTTGTTATCGTATAAGAACTTTGGCATGTACATAAAGACTTAGATTTTAATATTGTATTTGTAAAATTTAAATTGTGATTCAAGTCATTTATGTGTTTTTAATTAAGCTTTATTTCGTTATTTGGCTTTAATGTGTTTATGACTTGGATTTCAAGTCTAAATGAGTTTAGAAATTGAATTATAATGATTTTAAATTCAATGATATGCTATGGTAGTTATAATGATTTTAAATTCAATGATATGCTATGGTACTGTATGGGGGTTATTTAGAATGCTTTAAGATTGATTTTCACCTCTAAGAGCCTTGCAATACTTGGCCTCAATGATATCGCAACAAGTCAAACAAGAGGAATTTCCTACAATGCAGGGAGATGTATTAGTACAATTTGCCACTTGTGTGGACTACAGTGTCGAGGTGAAGCCATGCACTGTTTTGGGTAATTTTGACTTTCCAGGGTCTGTTTCAAATATTGAACACCTTTAATCATCCTCGAACCTCTTCAAAATGATTTTAAAGTCCCCAAACCATCTCAAAATTTATTTTATAATTGTATTTAAATTGTTTTAATGTTAAGTTACTGGAAACTCCTACTCTTCTCAATCTGTATGACCCCAAACCATCCTCAAAACCCTTTTTAATGTTTTTAATGATTCAAAATGTTTTATAATTGTAATTAAACTTATCTAAAATTCTGAAATTTGTTTTATAGAATATTAATATGTTCCCAACAAGTATTTTATTAAAAGAATTTTTTTGTCAAAGTTTGAAAGTTCTTTGATAACACCTTTCATTTATATCGTATGTCGGGATGGGTGAGAAGTGTTATAATTTTTATGTAAAATTAGTTAGTTACTATTATTTATAATGTTCTAATAGAAAAGAAACTGATTATCATATAAAAAAGAAAAGGAAAAAAAAAAGAATTCATCTCAAAGTTATTATATATAATTAAAATTTAAATAGTTAACATATATTTGCATAAAATTTATTAAACATAAATAAAATAAAATAAAAAGAGAAGACAAAAACAAAATATAACTACCATTATATTGCATAGGCCTTAACAACTTTAAGACACTAAGTTGAAGTCCCTCTCTATATAAACCATGTGCGGGTTCTTAGACCATATTTATTCTTGTTTATCTCTCACTATATTTTGATCTTATATAGATTTACTCTAGTCCAAGTCGGGATGTATTTTGGTTATTAGTTTAATCGCGCTTTAAAATAATTAATTCTTAATTATTCGTATCTATTCATTGTAATTGCAATGCGACTATACTTGTAGCTACAAAAAAACTTACACATATTAATTGAAAAATATATTACGTTTAACATATGATTATATTATAATATAATATAATTTATAATTTAATTTAATAATTAATTAAATTTTATTATTTTTAATATAAATATTGAAGTTAAAAATAATTAATAATTAATAAAGGATAAATTTATTTTTATTTAAAATTCATTTAATAAATAAATCTTAAAAATTAGCGTAAAGGATATTTTTCTGATTTCAGGGTACCTAAAAAGATTTGAATACTTTTTTTTTATAAATATAAATCTTATATTATAATTTGAGAGAAAAAAATATTAACACTAAAACTGGAAGTCTAAATTTTGAGATACTATCAGACTTTTAAGCAGTTGTTGTTGATAGGCAAGCTCAAATCTGTTGTATATTATTTTTAAGAAAAAGAGCATGAACAGATCTTAATTAAAAGAAAACCCAAAGTATATGTATTAATTTCAAACAACAACATAATCATGTTCATCTATAAAGTCTTCATCTTCGCTCTCTGACTCTGAAATCAATACCTCTTCCCGTATTGATGTCTCTACGGGCTCCAATCCCTATCCATAATCAAAACCATTATCTTTTTTGTATTTAAGACACAAGAAAACAAATTTGTCCACTAAATTCATGAAGAGGGGAAGAAAAATTTACCTGCAAAAAAATCTTCAATGCTTGTTCTTGGGAATTATTGTTGATCACTTCCAGAGCTTCTTCCTGAAACCAAATTTCAAGAATTAACTAAAAACCAAACCATAAATGGAAACAAATTTGTGTATTTGATGATCATCACTTACCCTGGCTAACTTCATTTCCTTATCAAACAAAGCCTTCGGTTCATTTTCAATACCTAAATGCATCTCACTATGCTCAGCAGGTGATGATGATGAAGAAGAAGATGAAGGATTCTCCATTCTACTTTCTCACCAATCAAACACAAAAAAGAAGAAGAAGAAGGGAGAAAAAAAAAAAACCTAGAGTCAAAGATAAAGTGCAAAAACAAAGAAGTTAACGTAGGGTTGTTACATATATATGAGCAAAGATCGACTCACCTGTGATTTCATTATAAGAATCATGTATACAAATGTCAATACCATAAGTCCATAGAGTCTAACCGTCTTCTTAGTGACAAGCAGTAAACTCCAAAACAGTCATTCAAACTCAGTGTTTGAATTTGTAGGATTCCAAATCAGATATAAATGTAATTTGCGTCAGTCATTGGCAATGCAAAAATTGTTGGTTCTCTATTAATTTTGATGATACATCACCATGTATATAAATTTTATAGTAATATTTTGACTTTGTTATCGATTCACATGCTTCCTGGATATCAGATTTGCCTGTATAATGTACATGTTTCTCCATTAATGACACACAACTAACTTTGATCTTTCAAAGGGAATACAATGCCGCAATACGTATATGTTGCTCCTTACTTCTTGTAGGAACTGAGATTGCGTATGTATGACCTGTGGAGAGTTATCTTAGAGTAATTGTGGGAATCGTTGTTCATGGATTTCGTTGTTGATTCGATGCATTTAAGGTTTTATATTCGAAATATTTTTCTGAATGATGAAATCGTTAAGATCCTCTTCTTGTTGAGTAAGCCGACTATCCAAAATCTTTGAAACGAGAATTGATTCTAATGCTTTAATTCAACCAAACCATATTTCATTCATTAGTAAATTGTTGGTTAATTCAAATTTATTCTTGTAATTAAAAAAATATAGCATTAATCCGTTCAGATCTACTTATGGTTGATTTGAATGGGCGGTGCATTTATTTGCAGTTAGTGCAAAAATAGCGGTGGCGGTGAGATTAGATACTATAGCATGAAATAAAAAGTAAACTAAACGTACTGCACCGCACCGCACCGCACCGCACCCTATCGTTCATCCAAACACACCCTTACTGAGTGGATTTTAGATAATAAAAAACTAATTTAATTTTTCTTAATAATATTGTATTATTTATTTTACATTTAGTCCTTTTTTATTATTTTATATTTAGGCTTTTTAATTATAAAATAATGAAAAAATCTATAAAATTTTGAAAATATTTTTCCCCGTACAAGGACAGCCAAATAATAGCAATTACAAACCAATGAACTTCTTAAATAGCAATAAAGGACAATGCATTCAAATTTTCATACATCAACACTAGAGCTGAGTCTAAAAGCTCTTAAAACCTCTGTAGACTAGTAAGATTATGATAAGTTAATTTAGTCATTCGGTAATTTTGTCGTTCTGTAATTTTGAAATTATTATTATTTATTAAATTGAACTATATTCTAATATAAGTATGTATTAAATATAATATATTTTTGAAGTTAATATAAAAGTTTATTTTAATAAAAATATTAAATTAAAATTAAAATTAAATCTATTTTAACAGTTAAAAAAAGAATAAATTATGTGTATGCCTTAAATATAATTGTATCGGATACAAGATTGTACACGTGAAATAAGATAACTACTTAATCTGGATTTAACACACCTTCATTGTTAAAGTAGTAAATATTCTGTTAGAAAAAGTTACGGATATGAGATATAAGGATGATGACTATCATGAGTTCCATTTTACTGGGAATCAAAATGTATCTGCTCACAATCCGAGTCATTCGTTTAAGCTCGATGATTTATCTGAAAAATAAAAAGGTTTGGATAAAATACGAGGCTTGAAAAATGGGTTTGAGTAAAATTTAATGCTTGTTTTCTATATGGGTCAGGCCTTAGGTAAGATTTTTTTTATCCAAGCCCGATCCAACCCGAATATATTATGTTATAAAAAAATTATATCAATTATATATGTTAAATAATAATCATATATTTTTATATTTATATTAAATCACTAACCCAATAATTATTAAATTCATTATCCAAAACAGAAAAAAAGAACTTACCCAACTAAATAACCCAACCCAAAATATAAAATTTTAAAAATTATATTCAATACAAAAATGTATATTATATTTATTTGTGTTTTTTAATATAATAAAATATTTATTATATTTATAGTAGTGTTTTTAATATAAATTATTTTTAATGTGTTAGAAAACTTTTATTTTAGCGTTTTTAGTGCGTGAACTGTATCTAAAAAAATATTTTTAAATAAAAATTAATCTAAAAAAATCAAATATGAGAGAGTCAGGTTGGGTCGGATCTGAGTTTATCTTTCTAAAATTAGACCAGGTTTGATTAAAAAAGTAAACTCCATTGCGACCGGGCATCTAGATTCATGTCCTCCTCTAGATCAAATCATGTAAGATAATTTATAAAATGTGTGTAACCATTCAACTCTTTGGATTGGTTACCACCATAAAATATGGGGAAACAAAGAAACCTCTTAGATTTCCTCTTGAATTTAATATTTTTTATATAAATGGAAAATTTTGTGCAGAGAAAAGAAACCATTTTGCTGAAGGAAATTTTTTTTCATTTTTAATGTAAATCTTGATATTTGACTAAGGAAAGAGCTTACCTGCATTATGCTCTTTATAAGTAAAAACTGAACAAAAAGGAAAATGAACTGGAGAAGAATGTTTTCTTTTCCTCCAACATTAGATTTTCTCTTGTTCTTGATTGAAGGAGAATGAGAATAGAAATATCTTTTGTTCCCTATTAAAGAAAGTTTTTTTTTTTTGAATAGTTCGACTGGATTTTATTGATTAGAAAACAAATAGCATAATGAGGAAATGTTCTTGTAAAACTTTGAAACTAAGACCTAAGTAGAAAAAACCAACAAAAGATAAAACCGGCCCAAAAGAGAGTAAATGGCCCAAAATAAAAATAAATAACAATTGAAAAAAACAAAAGAAAGAAATGGGAAACCTAATCCAGTCACTGTCAACATTTGGTACCCATTAATTATCTGTCGTTTCAAATCTCTATACCAGCACTTCAACCGATAGCAAATTTCAAAAAAGCTTTCATTTCTGCTATCCTTATCCCTTCAGATCTTCTATGGGACTCTTCAATCTGGGTGTCTCGGCCATCTCTCCTCTTGTTCGCGTTGAAGATGGGCGAAAACTGCTCCATCCAGGTACTTTTCTTCTTATTTTCTTAATGTTTCTTTTGCAAGTTCGTGGGCATACACATTCCCTGATCTTTGAACAAATTGGAAGTTGATTTTTTCGAAATATTGTTTTTTACTTTGAATGTCTCGGATAATCGCCTTTATAACTGATTTATCTGTCGCTGCTGAGTTGCATTTTTTATGACCGGTTTTGAATCTCCTATGATATCTACTGATTGAAAACCCATTGAAACCCCTAACTTCACTGCTTGTAACCCTGCATGTGGCTCTGCTATGAACGGAGACGATATTGTGGAATGGAGGACTGTCTTCGACGCTAAAAACTCACCCATCTCCCCCCACACTACCGGACCCAAGGCCAATCTGGAGTATTTACCGTCGAAAGCTGCATCAAAATAAATAGCTACTCTCGCATTTCTTTCTTCCTACCTCTGTCTTCTACCATCATTTGAGGTAAGTGGCTTTTCTTCCAACCCATCGATCTCTACTATATAACTTTGGATTTTGTTCGATAAATCTCTTCCCGTTGTTATTTTCCCCTCATGAACTAATTGGTTTCTTGAACTCTATATTGTCCAAACAACACAGCAAAAAAGTCGACATTGTTTGTTGTTACCCATGGTGAAGACCCAAGTAAGCCATTTCCATAAATCTCGAATATTAGTATTAATGACCCATGATAGATTTAGATTTTACCATGTCTCTGTTGTTGTAGGGCATTGTCTGAAAACATGGTTGCTATCTTCTTCCGCATTTCAATGCTAAGGACAGGAAATATCTGCAGCCACTCTTTTTAATCTTAGATTTGTTAGAGTAGGAATAAAGTTCTAGAAAATACGTCATATAGTGATAGCAATTTTTTATGGGAGATGTAAATTCCATAGCTTTCTGTAGAAATTTTTCGTTCTGACCTGTATAAAATAAGCACTAGGATCCATAATAGCCTCTTGTAATAGTTTGTAAGCACTTCTGGCTGAAAATTCGCCAGAATGTTCTCCTTACCAGACTTAGAAATCATCATGTTCTTCTTTCGCCAGAAGAATTTGCAAAATCTTCTGTGCTGCATCCGCTTGAAAGATATTAACTATTAGATCTATCTTACATTTTCTTGTTGAAGCATCAATTAAATCTAAAACTAACTCTACTTCTGCATTGTTGGAATTATCATTGATTCTCTCTGTATCAACTCCCGATACCCACTGGTCATTCCAAACAGATACATGATCTCCCCTATCGACTTGCCAACATAAGCCATCTTTCAGTAACCTTTTACTGCCCAAACACTCTTCCAGGTAAGCGAAGGTAAATTCTCTAGCTGTGCATTAATAAAGTTTGAATTTGGGTAGTATTTGGCTTTTAAGACCTTTGCTCATAAAGAATTTTGAAAACTAATAAGGCGCCAACCTTGCTTGGCTAATAAAGCGATATTAAATTGACCAAGATTTTGAAACCCCAAACCATCATTTTCTTTTGTGGTACAAAGATCCTTCCAAGCACACCAATGAATGCCCTTTTTGCCACGATCCTTCTGCCATTAGAATTTCGCAGTAATACTCTCAAGATCAACACATAAAGATTTAGGTAGTAAGAAACAGGCCATCGTATACGTCGAAATAGCTTGAAGAATAGCCTTAATAAAAACTTCTCTCCCACCTTGAGAGAGATGCTGAATACTCCAGTTGTCAATTCGTTGCTTAAATCTATCCTTTAAGTTTTGAAAAGACTCTTTCTTCCTTTTGCCCACCATATTAGGTAATCCAAGATAACATTCTGGATCATTTGAGCTTCGTACTCCTAGTATGTGAGTAACTAATCGTCTTTCTTCCTCCTGTGTATTAGTGCTAAAGAAAACAATTGACTTCTCAAAACTGATGCACTGACCCGAACAGGTCCCATACTCGCATAGAATTGTTTTTAATAAACAAACTCCCCTTTCAGTAGCCTCTCTGAAATAAAATACAATCATCAGCGAATAAAAATGTGATACTTGTGGCCCCCTTCTACTAGCCTTAACCCCTTTTAATTGTCCTTCTTGAAGTGTCAATCTCATAAGACAAGATAAGCCTTCTCCACAGAGCAAAAATAAAAACGGGCTCAAAAAATCACCTTGCCATAATCCTCTCGTTGGTTGAAAATTTTACCCAGCTTGACCATTAAGTACCACTGAATAAGAAACAGTAGATACGCACTTCATAATAGAAGCAATCCAACTAGGGTCAAAACCCATTTTCATTATCATCTCCTGTACAAAATTTTATTCGACTCTATTGTACGCTTTACTCATGTCGAGTTTAACCGCCATTAACCCCTTTTTTCCAAATTTTTTTCGTTTTAGAGTGTGTAAAATTTTATATGCCAATAATACATTATCCGAAATTAACCTTCTTGGCACAAAAGCATTCTGTGCGCCATCGATACATTTTTTCCAAGACTTCTCTAAATCGATTAGCAATAACCTTTGCCATTATTTTATAAATAAAGTTGCATAAGCTAATGGGACGAAAATGAGTAAGATAGGTCGGATTTGCTCTTTTAAGAATAAGCACAATATGAGTAGTATTAATTGGACTAAGCTCTATACCTCCATTTAGATGTTGAAGACAGAAAAGTGTGACCTCTTCCCTAATGATATACCAGCATTTCTGCAAAAATAAGGCAGGAAACCCATCTTCACCCGGTGCTTTTGTAGGCCCTATTCAGTAAGCACCTCCCAACCCTCTTCCTTTGTATATTGCACCGTGAGTCTTTGATTATCCTCTTCAGATATACAACGTTCAACACCCGATAAGAGATGTTCATAATGTCCCTTTTCCCCAGCCTCAAATAAATTTTGGAAATAAGATTTAGCAATTTCTGCCATTTCTTGTATATCCTCTGTATCCCTTCCCGTCATATTCTGTAATTTTTTAATACAATTTTTCCTTCGTCTTTGTGTTTCTTGACTATGGAAAAAGGTTGTATTCCTATCCCAAAATTTCAGCCAATTAACTCGAGCTCTTTGCTCCCAATATCTTTCATCCTTTTCAATCTCAAAATTCAATTGCAGCTTTGTATCAATCAGCTTTCCTAAATTATTATCACTCATTTCGGATTCCATCATCTCAGACAGCTTTGAGGATAAAATTCTTTTTTCTGTATTTTAGACTGACAAATACGTACAGCCCATCTCTCCAAGCCCTTTTTTAGACAATCCAACTTCTGCAGTAAACCTTTTGATGCCGTTTCCCAAATGAGTTTTACTTCAGTATCAAATGACTCCTCCAAGACCTACCATGCCTCGAATTTAAATGTTTTCCAACTCTTTCTATTGTCTTCTCTTTTCGTAGTAATTAGAAGAGGACAATTGTCAGAGAACAAGTGCACCAGATGTTGAATGGTAGCTTCAAGGAACATAGACATCCAATTCTCGTTAGCCACACCTCTGTCCAAACGCTCTTGGATATTTGTTTCTAGAAAATTTCCTCTCTCCCAAGTAAACCAATTACCAGAATAGCCCACATCCATTAGATGACAATCTTCTAGAACATTTCGAAATACTTCCATTCTTTTTTCGTCTTTAGGCAACCCTCTATTTTTTTCAAAGTTGTACATGATTTCATTAAAATCTCCGCAAACAATCCAAGGGAGTTCCTCATTGCTATATAGATTTTTTAATAGATTCCATGATTCATCCCTATCTTGTGTTTAAGGGGAACCATAAAATCTTGTATATCTCTATTTTTTTCCATCGTTAGGATCTTCAATAAGCACGTCAATGTGCCTTTTTGAAAAATTCTAAAGTGTGATGGTAGCGTCACCTCTCCAAGCCAAACGTAAACCTACTCTAGATCTATCAAGGTCAACATCAATGCCATTAGCAAGGCCACAGCTTCTTCTCACTCGCTCTACCTGAATTCTGTTTATCTTTGTCTCCATAAAGAAGACCATCTGGGGATTATATTTCTTCAGCGTATGCCGAAGCCTTCGAATTGTCCGTGGGTTCCCCAAACCACGGACATTCCAACTTAAAATTTTCATTGCGATCAGTCTGCTTGCCCTTTGGTAACCGCCGATGATAAAAGAGTATTGTCTAATATCCTCCTATTTCTTGCCGTTGCAGTATTGCCTTCTTCTCTTATTGTTGGGTCTTCACTTTCCCCCTAGGCCTTTTTTTTCCTTCCTTTCCAATTAGTACCCTTTCCGCCAATAAATTTTTCCCCTATTGTGAAGAATAGGGTAAATTACCTTCCAAATTGAACCTCAGGACAGGGTCGATGGATACTCTAGTTTCTGACTTATTCCTCTTTCTTCATGGCCTGTATTCTGAATTGTGTTCACCATAAAGATTTCTACCCGTGTCGTCTTCTCCATCTTTACGTAACCAGATACTCTTCATTGTCAAAGCTCTTTTAGATTGCGCTCGTAAAGACAAATCCTCGCCCATCACCGTCACTTCTACCCCTAACGCCATTTTTGCCTCACAAAAAGAATCACTGTGACCCAGCCGACCACAATAGAAACAAAAAAGAGTCAGCCTTTCATATTTGAATATGACATATGAACAGTTCCCTGAGAACATAACCTGCTTTTTCCTCTTTAATGCGTGACAGACATCCAATTGAACTCGAATTCTCATAAAATTCCTATTACCTTTCCCCAGATTTGAACTATCATACTCCAAAAATTTGCCCAAAAATCACCCAGTTGCCTTGCCAAACTTTCAGAAAAATACTCCATTGGAATATCATGGATTTGTACCCAAAAAGGCAAAAAGATTAAAGGGATTTTCAATGGATCCTTCCCCCACTGTAGTGTGTATAGACCAGTAAATGGTTATTAAACGTTCATGGAGAGCCCTTCAGAACTCTATCCATGTCCATAGCATGAAAAAATTGAAACAGAAATCATCTTTCTCCTAGATCTCGGATCTGAATGCCTCTAATTAGGCGCCATAGGTTCGCTATGGTGCTTTTCATTGCTAGGAAGTGAATAACACTAGCTGTTAAAAAGCATCCCACCAGTCGAAAAGTATTTTCTTCCTTTTCCAAATTTGGCTCAATTTATGCTTGTGAAATTACTTCTTCTTCTTCATAAAGCGTTAATTCAGCAAATTCTTTTTCCCTTATTGCAGGCTAGAGATTAAGCCCCGTTATGCGTGCTATCCTGAAGGATGAGATGAGATTCTGATAGACTGCCGCCTCTAAAATTTAACTTTGAACAAAATAACCCAAAAAACCTAAGAACATGCAAGAGAGGCAGACGCATGTTTGTTAGGGTAGCAGAATTTTTAGTTAGCTCACTTTTATGTTGGGTTTTTAGTTTTTATTTATTTACATAATACGTTATAAATTTATGATTTGAAGATTGTAAAATCGTGAAAAATATGTGTTTTTCCCCCTATTTTAACATATGAATTTATTGTTGTCTCTAAATATTTGTTTTATGCGAAGGTGCAAAGTATATTTTTAGTTTTATTAGCATGGTTTTTATGTGCTTTAATGAGCTTGAAATATTGATGCAATGAGCTTACTACTGTCATCCAAGGTTTTTGTTAGCTTGATAGTATATTGTATGAAGTTTATGTTATTTTGGAAAAAAGTGTAGACAAACCTATGATGAATCTGAGATGATTTTTCTTTTTCCTTTTTAATGTTATAATGTGAAATTGATTAGTGTATGTAATGTTACATTGCACCTGATCAATTGATTAACATGTTATTATTATCACTTTTACGTGAAATTGGATTTTTATAGGTTATTTAATCTTTTACAGTGGATAAGGATCTTTACAATCCGATTTGTGAGATTTGGAAGTACCAAATCCTGAAGAGACATGAAAAAAAATTCAAACTTGGACATTAGATGCTAATTTAGTTAAAAAAATTAAGCAAAAAAAAAAAGAAAAGGAAAGGAGTAAACAAATTGAAATAACTTTTTCTTGGTGGGCAATTTTTGGATCTTAGAAACATGAAATTTCAATGAACAGTAGAAAAAGATTCATAGGAACAAAATCAAGATTGAAAAAAATAGGTAGCGACGAAAAAGATAGACGTGAAGATGAACAAAAGGCGATGTATGATGGAACCTTTTGAAGAAAAACTTCATCAAACTCCACTAAAGGTTCTAGCCAACCCTCCAAAAAAAGTTTTTAGCAAACCGAAGTGTGAAAAACAACAACCTTGATTCTTGAAAAGAAATTGAGTTGCAAGTACTTCTAAAAAGATACAAGAAAAAAATCTTACAAAAAGAGAAAACTCTAGAAGTTTTTTTTCATAAAAGAATGAAACTAAATCATGTACATAGGGGGCATGCATTGCCTTTTATAGGCAAAAACTAGAATAAATTGAGAGTCCTAATCACACTCGAGTTACCTAAATCTCAAATAACAGGTAAAAAACCTACTTGATTATAACTTAACCTAATAGGAGGAAATTTGGCTTGTAATGACCCAAAATTCACGGGCACCGGAAAAGTGAGTTATAGAGCCTCTGTCTCAGTGAAATAAGCTCGAAAATTATTATTAAAAATATTTATGAGTTTAGTGGTGTGTCTAATTAGGTTTTAATTAGGTGATTTAGCTTAATTTAGAGTAATTGGCAAAAAGAACTAACTGGAGTAAGAGGTAAAAGTTTAATTCTAAAGCAATAGAAAGTAAAAATGACCAAAATGGCAAATATGCCATTAAGTAATGGTTGAGGCAGCATAAATGTATTAAAAATATAAGATTTTATTTAGACTATATATATATATATTATATTATATAATTGATTATTATAATTATTAATTGTTATGATTTTATATTATTATTATTAGTATTATTATTAAATAAATTAAATAGTAGACAAATGGATGGTGATAATGAAATACATGTGTAAAAATTATATTTGTACATTTGTAATTTAAATACTTAAATTACTTATAATTTAAGTATAAAGATATTTGTAATTAAATAATTAAATTATGAGATTTTTGTACAATAAACAAATTGAATAAGGACAATTGTAATAAAAATATTGGTACATTTGTAATAAATAGATATATGTACACTTGTTATAAAATAATTTGTTTACTTAATATTAAAGTAATAGATAATTAGATTAAATTATATTATTGATAATTAAATAATTAAATTATTAGATTTTTGTGTGAAAAATAAAATAAATGATGACAATTGTATGGTATTGATGGTGTACATTTGTATGTATTTGATTAAATACTTAATAGATATTTAAAATAAATATATTATATTATATGCTAATTAAATAAATAAAGAAAATAAAAGATAAAAGAAAAAGAAACAAACAGAATAGAAACAGAAAACATTCGAAAACAGGGGAGAAAAAGAGAAAGAAAAAGGAAAAACTAGAGATTTGAAGCTTGAAGCTTGAAGCTTTGATTGGTAAGTTAGTTAAGTCCTTTTTAGTTAATTTTGATGTTTTAGAAGCTTTAAAGTAAGGTTTTATTGAAATTAAGTTGATATTTCAAGAGTTCATAGGTTTTCAAGTGGGGTTTATGTTGGACAAATTATGGAATTAGGGATTAGATTGAATGAATTTTAAGTTAGAATTGAATAAGGGGTTAAATTGTAAAAGAAGCTATAAGGGACTAAATTGAAGAAATTTCGAAATGAGGAAAATATGCTGGAAATTTAATAGTTAAGTTTGAGTTTGGACAAATTTTGAATAAAAATGGAGAGTGAATTAAGTTAAGAAAGTAAGTAAGTTTAGTTAGGATTAAATTGGGAATAAGGTAGGAATTGTTTAGAAATTTAATTATTTATTATGATTAATGCTGTAATTAATAATGTAAATTATTAATATTTTCGTAGCCAACAAAGAACTCGAGGCATCAGCATCGAAAGGAAAGGAGAAAGTCATCGAGGACTAAAACGGGAGAATTACGGTGTGTATTACTATAATTCGAATTTAATAATTATTGATTGTTGAATTATAATTGTCATGTGTTAGAATTAAGTGACCCTAATTCTTATTTAAATAAAATACGATGGAAAATAAAATAAAAGTAAAATCCATATAGAACTAGACTTCTTTTATTTTATTTTAGAATAAGGTTTTTTAAACCTTATTAAACTCCATCTATTTTATATTTACTAGGATAAGGTGTTTCAATCCTACTAGAATATGGCTTTACAAGCCTATAAATAGACATAGTCTATTCCTTTTGTATTGATTCAAATTTTCGACATAGTGAATTTTCTTCTCATCTGCCCGTGGTTTTTTCCCGAAAGGGTTTCCACGTAAAATTTTGTGTTCTTTATTTTTTTATTTTATTTTATTTTTTTTCACAATTGGTATCCGAGCTTTCGGGTTGTTCATCTCGATCACGGTAATGGCGTCTTTGAAATATGAAATTTATTTGTTGGATCGCAACACCGCATTTGCGTTGTGGCGATTAAGATGCAAGCGCTTCTTGCGCAGATGGATCTGAGGATGCCCTGCTAGGGATAGATAAGATGCCTTCGACATTAACAGATGAAGAGAAGAAGCGTAAGGATCGAAAGGCATTAACACAATTGCATCTGCATTTGTCCAATGAAATTTTACAGATGTGATGAAAGAGAAGATCGCCATTGCATTATGGAAGAGGCTAGAACAAATATGTATGTCGAAAACTCTAACAAGCAAGTTGCATATGAAGCGTCGTCTTTATGCTCATCGTTTGGAGGAAGGTGCGTCAGACACGAACACTTAACAAAGAGTTAAAAAATTCTCTCAAACTTGGAGGCCATGGAGGTTCGGTATGATAAGGAAGATCTACGGTTGATTTTACTTTGTTCGTTGCCTCCGTCTTATTCAACCTTTAGAGACACGATTTTATATAGCATAAGCCTCTCACGATTGATGAGGTTTATGATTCTTTAACCTCGTATGATAAGATGAAACATCTTGTGGTTAAACCCGACTCTCGGGAGAGAGGTCTCATTGTTCGTGGGAGACAAGATCGAATACGATGATGATCGTGGTAGGACACAAGAAAGAAATCATCGTGGTAAATCTAAGGGTAGATCGAAGTCTTCAAATAGAGGTAAAACTTGTAACTTCTGTAAGAAGAAAGGGCACATTAAATCTGAGTACTATAAGCTACAAAATAAGATTAAAAGGAGGCTGCAAATCAAAGGGAAAACAACCGAAAAAATTCGTGAAGCTCGATGTTGTAGAAGACTACAAATGATGGTGAACTTCTAGTCGCTCACAATGATTCTAAAGTAAGTGAAGAGTGGAAATTTGATTCAGGCTGCACCTTCCATATGAGTCCCAATCGGGATTGGTTTCCAACTTACGAAACAGTGTCTGAAGGTGTTGTTTTGATGGGAAATAATGCTTCGTGTAAGATCGCAGTGTTGGAACACTTAAAGTTAAGATGTTTGATGGAGTTGTCGAACACTTAGTGACGTCTGGTATGTTCCAATTGAAAAGAAATTTAATTTCGTTGAGTACTCTTGATTCAAAAGTGCACAGATACACAAATGAAAGTGGGGTTTTAAAGATTTCCAAAGGGTCCCTTGTTGTGATGAAAGGGCAAAGAAAAAGCGCCAAGTTATATGTTTCTGAGGGTTCTATCATTCTCGTGATGCAAATTGCCGCTTCCTCTTCCTTGTCGATGATGATATTACTAAACTTTGGCATATGCGCCTAGGGCATATGAGTGAGAATGGCATGGTAGAATTGAGTAAAGAGGACTTCTTGATGGCCAAGGAATTTGCAAACCGAATTTACGTGAGCACTGTGTTTTGGGAAGCAAAAGAGAGTTCGATTCACTAGAGGAATCCATAACACGAAGGGAACGTTGGAGTATATTCATTCGATCCGTGGGGACCATCCAGAGTGCCTTCGAGAGGTGGAGCTAATTATATGCTAACCTTTATTGATGATTTTTCCGAAAAAGTTTGGGCGTTCTTCCCGAAGCGAAAAAGTGATGTGTTTTCCGCATTTAAGTCTTGGAAAATTATGATTGAAAAAGCAGACGGAAAATGGATAAAATACCTCCGCATGCATACAATGGATTAGAGTTCGTTCGATGAGTTTAATAGATTGTGCAAGCCGAAGGGATCGTGAGACACTTGACGATTCGTCATACTCCACAAAGAAACGCGGCATTGCGAACGAATGAACAGAACGATCATGGAGAAGGTTCGATGTATGTTGTCAAATGCCAACTTACCAAAGTCGTTTTAAGCGTACGACCTCTCATCGCATGTTTTTGATCAACCGATCTCCATCCGCTGCCATTGAGAAAAGACTCCACAAGAGGTATGGTCCAGTAATCCTGCTAATTATTCGATTTAAAGATCTTTGGGTGTCTCGTATGCTCATGTTAATAATGGAAAATTGGAACCGAGATCCATTAAATGTGTTTTTCTTGGTTATAAAGTCGGTGTAAAAGGGTATAAGTTATGGTGTCCTAAAAATAGGAAAGTTGTGATTAGCAGAGATGTTGTTTTTGATGAAACTGCTATGCTTCCTAACTTATCTCTTAAAGACTCTTCCAATAAAGAAAATCAAAAGCGGTGGAGCATCAGTTAATACAGAGTCGACTCCTCAAGTCAAGATAAAAATTGAGAATAGAGTTGCTTCTTCGCCTTAATACTCTATCGCCAAAAACAGAACTAAAAGAGAAATTAAACCTCCAAAGAAGTATGAAGGCTGATCTAGTTGCTTATGCTTTAAATGTGGTGAAGATATAGATGCGAATCAAGAGCCATCAAATTATTCTGAGGCGATTAGTGTGAAGACTCAAAAAAATGGATGTTTGCTATGCAAGAGGAGATGGAATCACTCCACAAAAACAAAACATGGGATCTTGTGAAACTTCCTAAAGGTAAGAAGATTGTTCGTTGTAAATGGGTGTTTAAAAAGAAAGAAGGGACTCCAGGAGTTGAAGAACCTAAATATAAAGCAAGGCTTGTTACAAAGGGTTACAGTCAAGTTTCAGGAGTGGACTTCACAGATGTGTTCTCCCCAGTTGTGAAGCATAGTTCGATTCGAGCTTTGCTTGGTATTGTGGCCATGCATGATTTAGAGCTTGAGCGATTAGATGTAAAACCGCATTTTTGCATGGAGAACTTGAGAAAGATATTTACATGCAACAACCGAGAGGGTTTTACATCTCGAAAAAAGAGGATTATGTTTGCTTGCTTTGAAAAAGTCCCTTTACGGTTTGAAACAATCCACCAAGGCGAAGGTACAAGAGGTTTGATTCCTTTATAACTTCTCACGATTTCAAAAGAAGTAGTTTTGACAGTTGTGTTTACTTTAAGAAAAACAATGATGGTTCTTTTGTGTATCTACTTCTTTACGTTGATGACATGTTGATAGCAAAGAAAAGACAAAGGAGAGATAAGAAAGGTCAAAGCCCAACTAAGTGAAGAATTTGAGATGAAAGATTTGGGACCAAAGAAAGAAGATACTTGGTATGGAGATTCTTAGAGATAAAAAAACAAGTAAATTATACCTAAGTCGGAAGGGGTACATTGAGAAACTTCTTTGCAGAGTTCAATATGCGAGTGCTAAGCTCATAGTACTCCTCTTTAGCAAATTTCATTTTAGACTTTCATCGGCTTTGTCTCCACAATCGGATGATGAGATTGAGTACATGTCACATGTTCCATACTCTAGTGCAATGGGATCTCTCATGTATGCTATGGTTTGTTCACGTCCAGATTTATCATATGCATGCCCCGATGCGATTAGCGGATATATGGCGAATCCCTGGTAAAGAACACCGAAAGCAATTCAGGTGGATTTTAAGATACTTACGAGGTACTATCGATGTTTGCTTACGCTTTGGAAGAATCAAGATGGAGTTATTGGGTATGTTGATGCTGATTTTCTTTGGAGACCTTGATAGAAGAAGATCTCTCACAGTTATGTCTTTACAATCGGAGGTTGTGCAATAAGTTGGAAAGCCACTTTGCAAACTACAGATCACTTTGTCTACCACTCAAGCCGAGTACATGGCGATTCATCGAGGCTTGTAAAGAAGCTATTTGGTTGAAGGGACTCTTTAGTGAACTAAATGAAGACCTTCAAATCAAACGATATTTTGTGATGATCAGTGCCATCTTTCTTACAAAAGATCAAATGTTTCATGAGAGAACAAAACACATTAATGTTCGGTATCATTTTGTTCGTGATATTATTGCTCGTGGTGATATTGTTGTGAGCAAAATTAGTACTCATGAAAATCCTGCAGATATGATGACCAAGTCACTTCTTATAACCAAGTTTGAGCATTGCTTAGACTTGGTTAGTGTTCATTGTTGAAGTTAAACCCTTAAGGGGTTTTATGGAAGAGGTGGAGAACTTGTTCGCGATAAAGAACTTGTTCATTGAGAATTTGTGTCAAGGTGAAGATTGTTAGAATTAAGTGACCCTAATTCTTATTTAAATAAAATACGATGGAAAATAAAATAAAAGTAAAATCCATATAGAACTAGACTTCTTTTATTTTATTTTAGAATAAGGTTTTTTAAACCTTATTAAACTCCATCTATTTTATATTTACTAGGATAAGGTGTTTCAATCCTACTAGAATATGGCTTTACAAGCCTATAAATAGACATAGTCTATTCCTTTTGTATTGATTCAAATTTTCGACATAGTGAATTTTCTTCTCCTCTGCCCGTGGTTTTTTCCCGAAAGGGTTTCCACGTAAAATTTTGTGTTCTTTATTTTTTTATTTTATTTTATTTTTTTTTCACATCATGTGTAGTAAGTAAGAATTGAGGTAAGTATTTGAAATTAATATGAATATTGAGTGAAATTGAAAGTGATTCAAATTGAATCAAATTTGAATTAAATAATTGAATTATGGAATATGTGATTATTTGAAATGTATATTGATTGAGAAATGAATGGTGATTTGAATTTGATTGAAAGTGAATTGAGAAAGTGAACTGAATACCCTATTAACTAGTCGGGCTGAGTCGGATATAGTTAGCATGCCATAGGATTTGGAAGAGTACGGGATTTATCGGGTTTGCCGATCAGGCACTTTATATTTTAGGCACCTCGTGTGTCGTTTCAGGCACTTATGTGTCGCATATTGATCAGGTACTATGTACCATTTAGGCACAATGTGTCGTACTGGTGTGTTTGGGTTGGAATCCGTGTATCCGTCAAAGTCCAGGTTTGTTAATAGGGTGAACAACTGAAATGAAAAATTTAAAATAAATTTATTAATTATATTATTGAAAATATTGAAAGAAATAAGAAAGTTGAATTATGTATTGAAATTGAGTTTGAAAATGAAAGGCATGAACTTAATGTTCATGTAGTGATTGAAATTGTACATGTGATATGTAATGGAAATTGAAGAATAACTAAAAAAAAATTGTATTGTTATTGTTAATTAATGAAAGTTTAAGAATGAATTGATATTTGAGAAATTGGATAATTACATGCATGGTAATTATAATTCTTTATTGCTATTATAATTTGAATTATGGTAATACCACTGAGTAAGGAATACTCAGCGTACGGTTGTTTCCGTGCGCAGGTTGATAGGAGTCCAGTGTCCCGGTCCAGCATCCGAACGATCCCGACTCCAGCATCAAGATTTTGGTGATGTTTTCTTCCTTTAAGTGAAAGTGGCATGTACATAGGTATTCTAATGGTTATTTTGGTATGTTATATAATTAGATTATAAATAAAAGTATTTGGTATTTTGATGTTTTAAACTAGTGAAATGGTAAAAAAAAAATTGTTTATGGTATTAGTATGAATTAAAATGGTTTGAATGATTTTATGAATTAATTAGAAATGATAATTAAGTTATCAAGTCAATATGTTAAGTAAAATTTAGGTATATTTAAGTATGTAAATGCATTGGTTGAATTACTGGAATTGGTATTGGTTACTGTTTGAAAATTTGCAGGGAAGGTTAAATATTTATAAAAGGGTTATATTGAATTTTTTTTAAAAAAATTTATATGAACTTATGATTATATTATAATATGTTTGTTATTTATTTAAGAATTATTTGTAAATTATCTGATATGAATAGGCTATTGAACCAAAATTTTAACTAGGAAATATCAAACAACTTAATAAATAAATTGTCCATAATGGGCCAATTAACAAACAGGCCAAAATAGAACTTAATGAAATAAACTAAGTCCTAAAAGAATAAAACACTCAAAATGGGTTGTTCTTCATGGTCTCGGCATTGTACGCTAATTTGAACAATGGAGCACATAAACTAAGCTTGTTAACATCCTCCAAATGGGTTGGTCATCATGGATTGCACTCTTGAGCCCAAGAATGGGTTTATGGCCTTCTGATTTACCCTTTTTGTTTAAGACAGCTCAAATTCTATCATTTTGAAACTTTAACTCTTCTTCTTGCATACTTTTGGTCACAAGGTCTTGAGTGAGCATATTGAGCTCAAACTTAAACTATTTGGACTTGGATATCATAATTGGGCCTTGAGAAAAATGAAGCCCATCTTTATCGTGGGCTTGAGATTAGGCCTTGGAGCTCATATCATTCTCCCTTCCTCAAAAGGATTCATCCATGAATATACAATATCCAAGGGATAAAGATTAGTCACATTATCTCATGCTTAGTCCCTTTCTCATCAAAAAGTCTGCAAAATCTTCATTCTCGAACTCACACTTGTGATCACTTTTAATCCTCTTAATCATTCCAATGACATGGCCTTTATCATTATAAGGCCTCTGCAAAGTTTTCTAAATTCATCAGAGGTACCAAATTTGTCTCTAAGGAATCTTTCCCAAGGAAACTTGAAAATCTATCCACACAAATAAGCACATAACGTTTTCCACCTATGCCAAAAAATAGTGGTGTCATTGTTTGAATGTGAGCCAATTTCTGATGCTTCTCCCTGTGTTGCTTGCGCTTTAAAGAGTTACCACACACTTAAAGAATGGAGCCACTCAGCTTTGGAATCCCTCTGATAGAATCATATCGAACTAGCCTTTAAAGTTTATAATAGTATATATAGCCAAGCTTCTCGTGTCATAACTTCAGGTCTGAAACATTAGCATTATTGCATTTGATAGATTGAATCACTCTATAGTAGTTGTAAAATGTGTGAGCCCTATAACGCCCTCAACTCGACCTGGTTCTCTAGGTCCGAATCTCAAGTGTTACTACACACAATACTTAACCAAATATCGAATAGTTAACAAACATTCCTTACTTAAAACATTTTACTAATTAATTTAATTGTTAAACTTGAGATCTAAGAATAAGAGATAGTATTAAAAATAAAATTTTAATCCAAACTTGTTACAATACATTACAGTATAAAGTTTGTGAAAGGCAGAATCTCAGGGTGTAACCCTAAACTACACCACTTCTCCATTTTATGCATAATATTCCAATTTTCCACTGTTCTCGCGCACTCTTGATATTGTCCCTCCTAGCGTATTCTCATACCATACACATGAAACAACAACAAACATTGTAAGTTCAAAAGAACTTAGTGAGCTTTATCATAATAATACCTTAGAAGATAGTTTATAAGCTTGGAAGAACATCAGTGTGCCAGTTACCGTTCTGAACCACTTACTTCCATTTTAGGCGGATACAGTTTCGGCATACACTTCCACACCAACTACCATACTCTTGATATACTAGTTCTTTCTTAATTGTCTAACTGAAGATCCTTTTAGATATTTCATAAATCATAGGCACTTCTCAAAAGAATATAACTTCAGAGTCTAATTCATATAAATCATTTCTTAACACACAAACTTATCCCAGAACAGTTGTTCATAGATATTAATCACTAGTGGATACATACACATTTGGTGAATACTTACGCAGATCTGAATATCATCAAACTACTAATCAAATCATACATTGGTTCAATACCATACAAACTCTCACTGATAATGTACTACATAGATAATTCAGATGAATTATACATCACTTTATTTAGGAACCTTAGATACTTAGGATAACGATAACTCAGATTCAATATAATTTCAGAAAAAGATATTATACAACTCAAACATAATAGATTCCAAATAACTCAGATTCAACCATTTCCTAACTTAGACGAACTTGAATTGACAATTTCTTATGTCTTTCATAACCATGAGTACGCTTATTTTCAAAACAAACAAATTGCCATGGTGGGTGCCCTTTTTAACTTACAGATACACATTTCTTTTCAGAACTTCCTTTACCTAATTCAACCAAATTAACCTTAGATATTTCATGACCTTATCATAGAAGTATTTATCACAAATCAATCAGAAATTACCAGAAGGGTGGATAAGAATACCTTGCCAAACAGATTTAGTAGAGTGCGCCAAAAGGGCCAAATAGAATATGCCATAAAGCCATCATACAGATTCAGGTGCTTATTATCCCAGTAAACTTTCATAGAAGGTGTCATGGGTGTCTCTTTCGTTGACTTATACATAAGTTCATGTATAGTGATCTACCCATTCAATTTACACATCATCGAATGTTACACCATGAACATTCATACAGACATATCTTGCCATAGGTCTTAACCACATGGTCTTACACACATTCATGTATCGTGATCTATCAATCTAGTCTTCATTTTACTAAGGCTACACCGTGAGTGTTTCCAAATCATATCAAGATGTCATGGGTCTCAACCTCATGGTCTTACACTTGCTTTCATACCGTGATCTACCAATCTAGTTAGCAATCTAACTGCCCTACCACACACTTCAGAAAGGGACGTTTCCCATAATTTACTTACCCAGATTTATTTGCATTCCAGACTGTCTCATACATTTCATGTCTCAAATTTTACTTGCATACTTATTAATCAACATTCCTCTTCAGTAAAACTTATTACATATCATCATGGCACTTATTTCCTCTTTAATATACTCGTACACTTACCTCTTATTATAGATACCATCATTTTCTATATATATACACTTTTTTATACTTGAAAAGTTTACGTAACAGAGGGTGATAACATCTTAAATTTGCATGATTTTTTGTGTTTAAATCGGTTAATTATTGAATTGATCCCTGCTAAATTATTTATTTTATATTTTAATCTTGTCAGGAATACAATTGGGATGTTATGAGTCAAAAACAAGCAGAAAAGGACTAATTTGCAGCACAGTCAATAGAGTGGGGCTGAAATAGAAACTTGGAAATAATCAAGGACTTATCAAATTTCTTTTGACCTTGTAAAAGCTAAAATTAGAATAAAATCTTATTTTATTTTTATTTAATTCTAATTTTGTGTAGTGGGTAGTTAGGCCAAATTTAGTAAATCATTTGTATATAAATAGGGCATTTGTGGTAGCTTGAAAACACGCTTGAATTTGCTTAAACAATTAAATTAAATCATTTTTCCCTTCCAATTTTATGCGTGTAGCATACTGCCATTTCATTTCCATTTGCTTGTTTCTTTGCAAATTAGTTTAATTGCTTTCCAAATCCCTTCCATTTCTAACTTTCACCATTTTTCATTCAAATCCACTCCATATCCAATCAAAGCATGATTAATTTCATGTTTCATTAAATTCTAACTTAGCTTTAGGCCGGTATTCTTTTCGTTCAAAAATCGTGAGATACCTATCTGTACTAAAAATCCGTCCAATAGGTATTCACTATTTTTTTTCTAAATATCAGGATTTAAAAATTCATCCCTTAAAGTTAATTCGATTTCAAATCAAAAAGTGCGTTGGGTTGGAGTCGTATTTGCGGACAGTTGGAGAAACAAGTCGTCCGTGCTGTATTCGGATCTTTGAGAACAAATCAAATGAGATAGTGATCAGGTTTAAACATCCCGTGAGATTGAGGCCATTAATCCAAGTTGGGTTCTTCAGAGCGCAAAGTTGTGGAATCTTGAATGGGGAACGCATGTGTAGCGACGTAAAAATTTAGCTTTGGTCGCTAATTGTGGCGATTTATTGAAAACTTTGAAAACTTGAATTTGATTTTTAAAATAAACAAGGAGTCGCCACCGATCCTTTTTCTTAGGTGTGACCGGATACCTAATAAACAATTTCCTTTTTTTGAAAAGACATTTACTTAAAAAATGAAGGCCAAATTTAGGTCTACGTGAAAATCCAGAGAAAAATTAGGGTTCGGGAGTAGGTTACGCGCGAGGAAGGTATTAGCACCCTCGCGACGCCCAAAATTGGTATCTTATAAACATGTGTTGTCTTGATTTTCAAAAATACTAGTTCAATTTAAATTCCAATCGTGATCCGATTTAAAAGACGAGAACTTTCAATTTTTGATTTTTGAGAAGGATATACCGTTTTAACACGAGCCGACAAATTCCATCCAACATAGCGATGAAATTTACGACTTAATGTTAAATCGATATATTACCTCGATCAGTAATTAAAACATAAAAAATATTCATGAAATAAGAATTTAAAATAAATCAAAAATGCAAACAATGACATTATCAAAATATTAACATAAGACCAGAGCAGTAGCAAAACAATAATAATAATATTTAAAAGAGAAATAAAAACCAAACATGAACCAATATAAAGTACATCTAGTAATAATAATATAAGGTAATATATACATAAGATAATATAAACGTATTAAAATTAATAATAAATACAATATGGGTAAAAATAAATATACACATGATATATACGTAATGTGGTACTAAGAAAATATATATATATATATATATATATATACAATATAGTATTTAAAAATATATACATGAGATGGTATAAAAATGTGTACATGGAAATGTACAAGAACTATATATAACTAGTAATAAAAATATCTATAACATATATAGAACATATACAATACATACATACCTTAGAAATGATAATAATAATAAGAAAACTATTTTGTACACTACACACATACTTACACACATATATATATATATATATATATATATATATATATATATATATATATATAATAATAGTATTTGAAATATACAATATAATATTAAAAAAATACATATAATAGTATAAAAAAATATAACTAATAACATTAAAATATATACAATACCATATATGACATACAATATTGAAATCATATATACATAATGTATATGAAAAATATATAGATATACATAATATGATATTAAAATATTTACATAGTACATAAATGTTAGGAATAAAAAAAAAACGACTAATAATAATGCTACATAAGTATATACATAAATTTATTAAACCCATATACATATATATATATATATATATATAATTTATATGCTAATATATAGTAATCATGATAATAATAATAATATTAAAATAAAAACAAATATAATAAATATATTAAAATGAAATGATAAAGTAACAACATATATAAATATATAAATGTATATATAAGTACGTAAAAAATATACACTAGTACGTAGTAATATTAATAATAGTAATAGATTAATATTAATAACTATTATAATAATTGGAAATAGTAGCATGAATAATAGCAAAAATGACAAAATTAACTAATTTAATGACAAAATAACTAAATAAATGAAAAAGGATCGAATGGAAATTAAAACAGAAAGTTTGGGGCAAATTCGTAATAAAAGCAAAAAGAAAGGACTTATTTGAATGCGCGTGGAACGACGGAGGGCCTAAAGAGCAATTTTCTAATGCATTTAAAACGGTGCGCATCATGGGGGGACCAAATTGCGAAGCGCAACAAATTGAAGGGCCAGATTGCAAAACGCCATAAACCTGATTGTAAAACCATAAGAAAGCCGAGGGGCTGAAAGCGCAATTAGCCCCTCCGCTTAAAATCACGCGGATCCTGAGTGGGTAGGGTCGGGTCGACCCGACCCAGGGCCCTAAACGGTAAAATTTTTTTTAAAAAAAATCATTTGAAAGGGGAGAAGAGAAAAAAAAAAGAGAGGAAGGGAGAGAAAGAGAGGGGAGAGGGAATCCGGCCAGGGAGTCGGCCAGGTAAAAAGTCTAATTTTTTTTTTGCTTTTTATTTTTTGGTACTAGTTAATATATTTTACATGTATATATAAGAAAAAATGAAACCTTTATCAATATATGCGTGATTTCAAAGAAAAGAAAGAAATAATAAACCTTTTTGTGTCTGCAATTTGTTGTTGAATCTGATTTTTAATATTGTGAAGATTATTCTTTCTGTATTCTGGAAATACACTGTTTTGTATTGATAGCTATAGCCAAATAGATCTGGCCAGAAAAAAGAAGGAAGAAAAAAAAGCCCTTTTTACATTTTCATTCGGGTTTTTATACCCATTTCTTTTACAAGTTGCTCTCTGTTTTTCTACTTTCTGTCTCGTCTTGTTTTAATGCTTGCAGATATTGTGGCGGTGCTGAGCAGATCTGATGGAGGTGACAGTGGCGTGGGGGTACAGAGGGTGGTTGGCCGACAGTCAGAGCAAGTGGGGGAGGCTTGCGGCGCTGAGGTAGTTTAGGGGCTAGGGTTTCTGTTTAGGGTTAGGTGTTTGGGCTATATATTGGGCCCGGTGTTTGGGTTTCTGATTTGGTTAATGTGTTAGTTTAGGGTAGTGGGTAAAGGGTAATTGGGTTTAATGGGTTTTAGGGTTATTGGGTAATGGGTATTTGGGCTAAGAGGTGTTTTAGGTTATTGGGTTGTGGGTGTAATGTAACTCGGCCATTCGGGTTTAGTAATTGGGCATGGGGTATTTGGTTTAATGTATTTGGGTTTGGTTTGCAATGAATAGCCCAAAATTGGCCTATAACAGCTGCCCCTCTTTGCTCATTGTGCTGTAACGAGAATAGAGCAAAGACACAAAGAAAGGCCAATTTTGCCCTGTCTTGCGAGTCTTGACTTCATTGGTGCTCTTCTTGTTCAGGTAGGCTCTTCTCTTCTGCCACTTCAGAAAGGTAAGATCTGGTCTCCTCGGTCAGATCCACTGTAACTTCAGGGGATCCAAATCTAGTGTCTTCCATCAGCTTCAGTCTTTATTCCTTACTCAACATGTGGTCTTGAGCTCAACTCATTTCTCGCAATATGAATTGACTCTCTCGCAATATGAGTTGACTTTTTGAAAATATGAAATTAAAAGGCTCAACTCACTTCTCGTAATATGAGTTAACTTTTGAAACTTAATTTGAAAAGCAGATATTGAAAATGCCTCGACATGTGACCCGAGGCTCAACTCACCTCTCGCAAAATGAGTTGATTTTTGAAAAATATAAATTGAAAAAAACAGAAATTGAAAATACCTCAGCGTGTCCTAAGGCTCAACTCACCTCTCGCAATATGAGTTGATTTTTTTGAAAAGCAGGAATTTGAAAAGCAGAAATTGAAAATACCTCAGCGTGCCCCGAGGCTCAACTCACCTCTCGCAATATGAGTTGATTTTTGAAAACATGAATTGAAAAACAGAAATTGAAAATACCTTAGCGTGCCCTGAGGCTCAACTCACCTCTCGCAATATGAGTTGATTTTTTTCGAAACATAAATTGAAAATACCTCAGCATGACCTGAGGCTGAACTCACATCTCACAATATGAGTTGATTTTGAAACATAAATTGAAAAACCCGAGGCTCAACTCACCTCTAGCAATATGAATTGATTTTTGAAAAGCATAAATTGAAAAACAGAAATTGAAAATACCTCAACGTGAGAGCCGGGGCTCAACTCACTTCTCGCAATATGAGTTGACTTTTTAGAAAACAGAAATTAAAAATAGATTTTGAAAATACCTCTGCCTGTGCCTCGAGGCTCAACTCACCTCTCGCAATATGAGTTGATTTTGAAAAACAAAAATTAAAAGGCTTAACTCACCTCTCGCAATATGAGTCAATTTTTAAACATAAACTAAAAATACCTCAGCGTGCCCCGAGGCTCAACTCACCTCTCGCAATATGAGTTGATTTTGGAACATAAATTGAAATTACCTCAACGTGTCTTGAGGCTCAACTCACCTCTCGCAATATGAGTTGATTTTTGTAAAATAGAAATTAAAAATACCTCAACGTGTCTTGAGGCTCAACTCACCTCTCGCAATATGAGTTGATTTTTGTAAAACTAAAATTAAAAATACCTCAACGTGTCTTGAGGCTCAACTCGCCTCTCGCAATTATGAGTTGATTTTCCTTGAAAAGCATGAATTAAAAACATCAAAATACCAAAACCTATCCTTTGGTAGAACTCAGGTGTCTTTTCCTTTGATTCAGTGCGACTCTCATTCAAGATTTCTTGCTCTGCTGGAGTACCTGTATATGCCATGTATGATGTTATCATGATATGCACATGTTTGTCTTAAATGCTTTTATGCCTACATGATTATGCAGTGCTCCTTAAGCATGTTTGTCGTATGTCCATTTAGCCACGATTGTTGAGGATCTGCGTTCATTGCTTTGATTCTCGACTTTCTCTTCAGGCCTTATACCTGTCTTTAAGCTTCACGAGTAATCGACGTTTCTCAGATATCACCCTTTTGCCCCTGGTTAAACTTTTTTCTTGCTTTGAGGTTCTTGTGCTTATCAAATTTTCATCCAGGTAATGCTTAACATTTCTTTTGTTTAGAGTATGTCATTTCACTATTTGTCATGTAAATAAACACATAATGAGATGCATGAAAAAAGGTCAGGTAGGGATAGAAATGATATCTCATATTCATTTATTTCAAATGTGGCAATCAAAGAAAGTTAACCAATGATAGTAAAAATGTAGAAAAGAAAAAAGGGATCGTATATACAAATGCTCTAGATATTCAACACATGAACTCTTCCACGTTCCTCGATCAAGAATCTTTTCGAGCATGGCTTCTTGCATAGAAGATTTCAAGCTTTTAGGAATGCTTCAATTACTGTAGCCTCACTATTTGTCGTACCGTTTAAAATGCCTTGCCTTGTAAGCCGAGTGTTTGCTTCATTAGAACGCCCTTTCTGGTTTTCATCCTAATCTTTTGTGTTTAATCAAAGCGCCCATTTCGGGTTTTCGCCTTGATCCCCCTTTTTTTTTTTTTAGATGCCCTTTTCGGGTTTTCATCTTGATTTTCCTTTTTTCAAGCATAGTATTTCTTTACCGCATCTAAGTTCACTGGATTCGGTAACTCCTTCCCATCCATCTCGGTAAGGATCAAAGCTCCACCTGATAAAGCCTTTTTTACAACGTATGGTCCTTCCCAATTTTGTGTCCATTTTCCTCGCAGATCTTTTTGTATTGGGAGAATTTTCCTCAGCACGAGTTCTTCTTCATGGAATTCTCTTGGTCGTACCTTCTTGTCATGGGCTGCGATCATTCTCTTTTGGTACAACTGCCCGTGACAAATTGCCCTTAGACGTTTTTCTTCGATGAGGTTCAACTGATCATATCGAGCTCGGACCCATTCTGCTTTTTCTAACTTTGATTCCATTAAGACTCGCAGAGAGGGGATCTCAACCTCGATAGGTAGCACAGCTTCCATTCCATAGACCAGAGAGAAAGGAGTTGCTCCCGTAGATGTTCACACAGATGTGCGATATGCATACAAAGCAAATGGTAGTTTCTCGTGCCAATCTTTATATGTCTCAGTCATTTTCCCAATGATCCCCTAAATATTTTTATTGGCTGCTTCAACAGCCCCGTTCATCTTTGGGCGATAAGGCGAGGAGTTATGATGCTTTATTTGGGATTGCTCGCACACTTCTTTCATCATCTTATTGTTCAGATTCATGGCATTATCTAAAATGATTCTTTCAGGCAAACCATATCGGCAAATGATTTCCTTTTTCAAAAACCTGCAAACTGCAGTCCTCGTCACATTGGCAAACGAAGCGGCTTCTATCCATTTTGTGAAGTAATCGATGACCACAAAAATGAATCGATGTCCATTTGAAGCTTTTGGGGAGATTGGCCCTATAACATCTATGCCCCACATAGAGAAAGGCCACGGAGAGGTCATGACATGAAGAAGAGAAGGGGCAACATGAATTTTATCGCCATAGATTTGACATTTGTGGCATTTTCTTGTAAAATTGATGCAGTCACTTTCCATCGTCAGCCAATAATAACCGAGTCTCATGATCTTTTTGGCCATATTGAAACCATTAGCATGTGTTCCGCAGATTCCCTCATGGACATCTTCAAGTATTTTCCTAGCTTCAACATCATCTACACATCTCAAGAGCATCTGATTCTTTCCTCTTTTGTACAGGATATCCCCATCAAGAACGAATCCCACTGCCATTCTTCTGATTGTTCTTTTGTCGTTCTCATTCGCTTGTTCAGGATAGCTTTGATTCTTGATATGTTCTAAGATATCATGGAATCATGGCCGTCTGTCTGCCTCTTTCTCAATGCTACAATAGTGTGCAGGGACCTCGTATATGCTCATTTTGAGGGGCATTACTTCTGCTTCTTTACTTAATTTGAACATTGAAGCCAAAGTGGCCAGGGCATCAGCCAATTGGTTTTCTTCTCGTGGGAAGTAATGAAAAGTTATTTCTTTGAAGTCCTTGATCAATTCAGCCACTAAATCACTGTACTTAATCAATTTTGGGTCCCTCACTTCCTAATCTCCACGGATCTGGTATATCACCAACGCTGAGTCTCCGTACACCTCTAAGATTTCGATGTTTCGTTCAATAGCTACGCGAAGCCCCATGATACAGGCCTCATATTCTGCGATATTATTGGTACAGAAAAAGTTCAGTCTTACAGTAAACGGATAATGATTCCCCTCTGGTGATACCAGGATTGCTCCGATTCCATGCCCTAAAGTATTCGACGTACCATCAAAGCACATCTTCTATGACTTTTCTTTTGATGACTCAGATTCCATTTCTGTGATGCACATTAAGTCTTCATCTGGGAAATCGAATCTTAAAGGCTCATATTCTTCTGTCGTTCGATTCGCTAGGAAGTCAGCTATTGCGCTCCCTTGTATCGACGTCTGACTTGCATAGGTAATGTCATATTCCGAAAGGAGGATCTGCCATCGTGCCATTCTTCCTGATAGTGCCGGCGATTCCATCATGTATTTTATTGGGTCCAACTTTGAAATCAACCATGTCGTATGGTACAACATGTATTGTCTGAGTCTCCGAGCTACCCAAACCAGAGCGCAACAAAATTTTTCAATGGACTTATACTTTGCCTCATATTCAGTGAACTTTTTGCTGAGGTAGTAGATCGCCTTTTCTTTCTTTCCTGACTCGTCGTGTTGCCCAGTACACAACCCATTGAGTTTTCGAACACCGTCAAATACAATATCAATGGTCTTCCTGGGTTGGCGGTACTAGCACTGGAGGACTAGACAAATATTGCTTTATCTTATCAAAGGCTACCTGGCATTCCTCATTCCATTCTCCAGGGTTATGTTTCCGAGGAAGCCGAAAGATTGGGTCGCATTGATTGGTAAGTTGAGCGATGAATCGGGCAATGTAGTTTAACCTCCCTAAAAACCCTCTAACTTCCTTTTGTGTGCGCGGAGGTGGTAACTCTTGAATGGTTTTTATTTTATCTGGATCAACCTCGATACCTCTTTCACTGACAATGAAGCCTAGCAACTTTCCCGATGTATCCCCAAACGTACATTTGGCTGGATTAAGTTTTAGCTGAAACTTTCTCATTCTTGAGGTGCACTACATGCTCTTCTTCTCCTCAGCAATCATGTCGTCGACGTAGACCTCTATTTCTTTATGCATCATGTCATGGAATAACGTCACCATAGCCCTCTGATATGTTGCCCCAGTATTCTTTAACCCAAATGGCATCACCTTGTAGCAGAATGTTCCCCACATTGTTACGAAGGTAGTTTTCTCCATATCCTCAGGGGCTATCTTGATCTGATTATACCCCGAGAATCCATCCATGAAAGAAAACATTGAATGTTTTGCTGTGTTGTCCACCAACGTATGAATATGTGGTAAAGGAAAATTATCTTTTGAGCTTGCTCGATTCAGGTCACGGTAATCCATGCACATTCGTACTTTGCCATCTTTCTTTGGTACCGGGACTATGTTAGCCATCCATTCTGGATATTTGGAGGCTTGTAGGAAGCCAGCATCAAATTGCTTCTTGACTTCCTCTTTTATTTTCAATAGCATTTCGGGTCTCATCCGTCTTAATTTTTGCTGAATGGGTTTGCATTCTGGCTTTAATGGGAGCTTATGGACCACTAAATCTTCATCTAACCCTGGCATGTCCTGGTATGACCATGCGAAAACATCTTTGTACTCACGGAGTAAAGCGATCAAATTATGCCTGGTGCTCTCTGAAATAGAAGTCGCAATCTTCACTTCTTGCTTCCTTTCTTCAGTGCCCAAATTTATTGTTTCAACAGATTCTTCATGAGGCAAAATCTGTTTATCCTCTTGTTTCACCATTCTTAACAAGTCAGGAGACGAGACATAGTCTTCAGTATTTTCTTCGACTTCGAATTCTCCTAAACAAACAGCCTTCTCAAAATCAATTTCAAGATTCGTAACGGGCTTGTTCATGTCGTTGATATCTGAGCACCTGAAAGTTGAATGGAAAAGGAAACTATAGAGGGGCATCCAAATATTGAAACCAACAAAAGAAATATTATGTCATGGCAATGAGGCAAATGTAAGGATAGGCTATGAGATGAGAAAATGGTTGTGAAATTAGTGATAATACGAAAAAAATCGTGACAAAATGCATCTTCATTGATATTCATTTGAATAATAAAAAGCGAATGCAAGCTCTTACAAAAAAATTCTATTATATCTAAGGACACAATAGAGGGTTAATGTTTAGCATTACTCTGAAGACTTATAAACTACAAGAAGTTCCTCAGCAGTCCAATTGTTCAACATAAAGCCCGGGGGACAAGGGCGTATCCTTGAGACGTCTTTACTCGCATCAGCCCCTTTGTCAATAAAATTTATACTGACATTTTGAAAACCCTTTTCAATTAACCACAGCGTGTTTCGTGGACCATATTGTCCAGGGTACATCATTCCCACAGATGTAAATGTTTTTGACAAAGGAGGGTACTCAATTGGCTTCCATTCTGGTTCTCGGCCTAAAGTTCTCGCAATCCTTCTCTCTTGATCTTTCTTCCACTATTTCCTTCTTTACCGTACGTCTGGCTGAAAACCTAAACCGTATCTGGCCTTGTGGTGCACCGGCTTTAGAGCCCTGACTATTCCTTGCAGATACCTTCCCAAACCTTTTCTTGCTCGGGCTCCTTTTCCTACAGTCAACTTGACACCCATTCTGGTATTTCTCGACAATTTTGGCACTGAAATTCTATTTCCCTCAGCGATGAAAGTGGCATTGACAAATTCAAGGGATCGAAAGGAGCATTCCACTGCGTCCTTGCTTACTTCAAGGTATGGCGCATCAGTAGAGACAGATGCGACAATGTCTTCTTCACCCTCGACAGTGACCAAACAGCCGTCCATGATAAATTTCACTTTTTGATGGAGGGATGATGGGACTGCTCCAGCAGAATGGATCCAGGGTCTTCCCAAAAGGCAGTTATACGAGGGTGTAATGTCTATGACTTGGAACTCGACCTCATAAATGTAAGGGCCCACTTCCAAAAGGATTGAAATTTTTCCCATGACTTCACACCTTGTCCCGTCGAATTCCCTTACCGTGGCATGACAGGACCTTAAATAGGACAAATCCATTGGAATTCTGGAAAGTGTGGCCAATGGCATAACATTTAGCGCCGACCCATTATCGATTAGCACGTTCGGTATTATGTAGCCCTTGCAGCGAGTCGTAATATGCAGTGCTTTCACCGAGCCTCTGCCGTTTAGCGGTATCTCATCATCACTAAAAGAAATGAAATTGTCCGCATTCAGATTGTTTACCCACCTATCAAGCTTCTCAACAGATATGTTGTTAGCTACATAAGCTTGTTTAACACCTTCAGTAAAGCGTTCTGGTGTGGCTCTGAATTTAATAGTAGAGATAAAACTGAGATTCGTGCTGGCTGTTTACTCAATTGTTCCCCCACACTATACTCACTGTGCTTGATAAATTTCAAGAATTCCTGAGCTTCTTCCTCATTCACAGGCTTTTTAGTTTCTTGCACGGGTGGAATTTCTTGCTCGACTTCGACTTCATACATCACTGCTTTCCCTTTTTGCTTCAAGTCGCTACTTTTCTTTACCGGTTCAATTTCCTTAGAATAGCACCGTCCACTTCGGGTAAAATGACCTACCTCCCTAATATCTTCAGTTATGGCTTTGGACTTTCTGCCTTCCGGTGTGACGATACTGACGTCATATTTCCATGGTATCGCTTTGTCGTCCTTGTACGGGAAAGAAGACGGTACTTTGATTACCATTCTTGGTTTCACCGGCTCTTTCATCGCGTCGTAATAAATTACCAACGATCGATCAGCGCTATAAGGGGGACCTGATGATTGGCTATCAGAGGCGCATATTTCTCTTTCGTTGGCCTCTTCCCTCTTGTTAAGGACCTTAATCTCCTTATTACCCATCCGGTCCTGAAGTAACCTTTTAAAATCCTTACATGACTGAATGTTATGTCCTACAATTCCATGGAAATTGCAAAAACTTTGACCTTCTTCTCCAAGAACTCTATCAGGGTGACAAAGCAATCCTTTCTTAACCAGTACTTCCCAGATTTTCTGCGGAGGCATCCTTATTTCCGAGACACATCTCTTGACTTCCCATTCGTCCTCTTTTCCCACTGTGCTCACATTCCCTTCGGTATGGTTAGGGAACGGATTCCCGGTTGCGTTACTGGCGCTATCGAATCGTAGGATACCCGCGTCAATGAGTCCTTGAGCTCTCCTCTTAAAGGCTAGGCAATTCTCCGTAGAATACCCTTGGTTCCCTGCGTGGTATGCACAACTAACGTTTGGATCATACCACTTTGGGTATGGAGGTTTAAGGGGTGCCATGTAATGGGGAGAAATCAGTTGTTTCTCCAAAAGTTTTAGGTACAATTCCCCATACGACACAGGGATGGGAGTAACCTGCGGTCTCTTGGGATTAGGCCTTGCTGGTCTTGGTTCGTTTCTGGTCTGGCTTTGAGCGGGTATCGTGTTTTGCGAGAACGTAGTGACGGGTCTTTGGTTGTTCGTGGCGTAAACGGGATAGGAAGGAGGTGGTGCTTGGTAATAAGGGGTTTGAGGGGGATAATAGAAATTTAGAGGTGGATAATTTCGAGGTCGGGGCTGGTTTGGATATGGATTAGAGGCATAACGATTTTCTATTCCCACCATGTGGGCTTCTGGTTCTTTCTTCTTCATAGGCGCTGCCCTTTTTGAACCTTCTGAACCTTCTATTCTACCGCTCTTGACGGCATTCTCTATAAGTTCACCAGATATTACAATATCCGTAAAATCCTTCGTGGCACTTCCCACTAGTTTGTCATAAAACGGCGCCTTTAAGGTGTTGATAAAGAGAACGGTTATCTCCGTTTTTGTTAGTGGGGGTTCCACTTGGGCCGAGACGTCTCTCTATCTCTGCGCGTACTGTCTAAAGGTCTCTGACGGCTTTTTCTCCATCATTTGCATGGTCATCCGGTCTGGTACCATATCTGATACATGCTTGTACTGCTCACAGAATGCTGATGCCAAATCCTTCCAAGATCGGATCTTTTCCCTACTAAGCTGGTTGTACCACCGAAGAGCCGATCCTGCAAGACTATCTTGAAAACAATGTATGAGTAGCTTATCTTCGTTCACATAGCCGGTCATCTTCCGGCAAAACATGATGAGATGTGCTTTTGGGCACCTTGTCCCATCATACTTTTCAAAATCAGGCACCTTAAACTTCGGAGGCAAAATTAGATCGGGAACCAAACTGAGTTCTTTGGCACCTAGTGCGAAGAAGACTTCTGTGCCTTCTATCGCTTTGAGTCTTTCCTCTAGACTCCTATATTTTGCGTTATGATTATCCAATTTCAACTTGGCTACCTCTGCTGGGTCGTCCAAATCTGGAACTAGTAAATCAGCAGGACTAGCCCTTGGGTTCGACGCGAACATTCCTTGCCCCAGATTAACGGGTGGAGCAGGTGGCATAGGTCATTGTTCCAAGCCTGTGGGTTCCCCTTGAGTATACCCTCTTTGTGTTGCATGGGCATGTGGTGGAGTGAATTCCGAGGGATAGAGTGGATCTTGATCGTGGCGAATTCTTGATTGAGATTCCATAACGTCGGGGTTCTGCATGGGCCCTTTTCCTTTGACCAAAACCGACATCATTTCCATCATTTTGGCCATTTGATCTTTCTGTTCAAGTGATTCCTCTCGAGATCTCAACATTAAGTCTCTTGTCTCTTGCTGCGATTTGGCCAATTGCTCTTGTAATTCCTTTTGAATTCTTTCTATCCTTTCGATCCTTTCGTTGAATTCAGCCTCCATTACTCTAGCTTGTCGGCGCGTTTTATATGGATGACGTGGTTCCAGTCTTGTGGTATTACAACTGCGAATTGTATATTTTATCTTCAGTGACCAACTATGGGATATGCAATGTATGAATGAATGCATGAATGAATGCATGAATGTCAAAATGTTAGTTATGAAAGGAATGTAAAAAATTGGTGTTGATTTCAAGATAGCCCCTATTTAGGCATTTCATTCATCAAAAGAGTTCATTACAAAACATTTTGCCGTTTCCTATTCAACATTACTCAAACTTCCTAGCTATATCGCTATATTTCTTCACTCGCTCTAAGAATTCTGACATGTTTGATCTTTGGCTCGGAGGGAATTGGCAACTGAGAGCCTCAGCTTCTTCCGACAATTGTACCACATGTATGGCTACCCCACGAATCTCATTGATCAAATAGCTAAGTTGCATTTCTTTTTCTTGGAGACCCTCTTCGTAAGCATGAACGTCTCTATCATACTGATTATTCTTTTCTTCTAAATCCTTCAAGAAGGTATCTAGCTGCTGTTGACGGTCTTGTAACATACCTTCTAAATCTTGTATCCTCTCTTTTAGTTCTTGATGTTTAGACCGATTAGTCATTACCTCGGCAGACATAGCCTCACATTCGGCATTCTTTTTCCTTAGCTCCATCGTAGCCCGCGCAGCCTTTTCTTCCTCTTTCTTGGCTTTTCCTTTCCAAAATTCCATTCCACCTTTGATGTTGCTTATTTCTTCTTTCCATTCTTCCGACGACTTACCCAGCCCACTTTTCTTTATTGTGCCTCTTAACTTTTTATTTTCCAGGTGAAGATCTCTCAAGTCATTTCTTACGACTTCAGCCTCTTTTTGCACTTTCTCGATTCTGGATCTTTCAATCTGAACGTCGATCTTCAATTGGTAGTTTTCTTCTTGAAGGGCACTAAGGTCCCGAGACATCTTGGCCTTTTCTCGTTCAAATTCCTGTCTTGCCATTTCTAGCTCAGACGGCATTTCCTCCGAGAAAGGATTCTGGACAGTGTAGTTTGTTGACGAGATTTGCTGACTATTTACTCGTTGCTTCCTCCATAGGTCGTAATCTTGGGTTAAGGTATCAGAATATAGGGCCAATTCCATCAGATGAATTTTTTTCCAAGATTTTGCAGTGTCTCGGACCCTCTTCATATATCCCTCACCCGCAAAAGCAAACTCGGCCTGCGCTAATCCTCCGGTGGCGGGTATGAATTGTCGTGAAGAAAATTGCCTTTGGACTAAAAGTGAGGCATATCCAATTTCTCCCCATAATCCGAGTAGTGGCACCCAGTCTTAATCTCTGACCCTGTATAGTAGAACTGAAGGGCGTATCCACGGAGCTCTCCATGTTATATCCTCGACGCGAAGGTTCTGAAAAACTAAGACCCAATATTGCTCAGTGAATTCTTTTGGCCATTCTTTCTCGAGATAAGCTTCCAACGGGGAGAATGATTTAGAAAACATATGGAACGGTGTACGCTCTACTTTCCAGAAGTGGCTCAAAATCCAAACATTGAGCAACTGCGCGCATCCAATAAATCGTCCCTCCCATTTCCTTCGACAACTACTCAGGGATCTGAAGGTCTCGGCTAGGATAGTCGGGACAGGGTTGATTCCTTGTTTTAACCTTTCAAAGAAATCAAATACTGTAACTTCAAGATGTCCGAGAACTTTCGGGAAAATGACCAAACCGTAAACGGCCAAAGCGAATAGATTCACCCTTTTCAGCATGTCGGGATGGTTCAGAACCAAATCTCGTAGGGAAGACCATGGAATGCAAATGGTTTCATTCTTCTTCTTTATCTGTTTTTCAGCCCATGTGTCGATCATGTCTGTCAATCTCATTAACTTTTTCTTGAAGGTCATCGGCTTAGGCTCTTTCACATATATCTTATAGGGTTGCACATTATCGACACGAAGCAAAGCAGCGTATTTTTCTATAGTCGGGGTCATGTCTTCCTGATTGAAAGTAAAGCATTGATAGGCCGGGTCCTAAAATATGACCATGGCTTGGATCAATCGTTCGTCTATGTTGACAGCAATCAAGTTGGCTATGTCCCCATATCTCTCAGTGAAGATACCCCTAGTGTCCGAGTCCCACTGATTCCAAATCCAAACCAAATCTTTGAGGTTGTTTTGGCAAACATTCACAGTTACGTACTCCGGCAGATTGGCAATACACCCTTCCACTAGACTATCCCCTTTTTCTTTCTGATTTTTTAGAGACCAGTCCCGGACCACGGCATTCTTCTCGGTTGTTGGTATAATTAACTCTTCCATTAGAAACCCATTTTTTGGCAGCCGATCTCTAATCAACACCTTTCTAATATGATACCTATAATGCATGATGAAAAACAATAAAGCAAAGACAAACAACTTTGATTAGTAATTTAATACAGGCAAAAAAACATGAGAATTTCAACAAATCGAACTACCCGATCTAGTTTATTAAACAGACCCAATCCCCTTGCATAGAAAGTGAAAATGCAAAAGGCTAGAGGCGTTCCTCCCATGCACTTATTTTGGTGACTACTAAACGGACAGAGGTTCGACATGGCACTAGTTGGGTGGCTCGTATGGTTCATTACATGCGATTTTGGTTCTAGATAGGTACTCGAATTGCCCATACCATCATCTGCTAAGATTAGTACGAAGCCTCGGTCATAGCCTATCACAGGCTCACGAGTTCAATTCGAGGGATTACATTTACTTATGACTATGCAGAGGGACAAGTTAACTCACGAAAGCATAAGTCATATGTAACCCGAAAGTATTCACTAGCCTGTGCGGAGGAACGAGTTAACTCACGAAGGCGTAGCGTTTACTTTCACTTAAACGGACGGAGCCCGGATAGAGAGCTCATGTTATGCGAAAATGCAAGTGCAAGGTGTCTGGGGAGAAACTCACAAACCTTTTGTTTTAAAAAAAACTACAAAAATAAAACCATAAAACTTAAAGCTGAAAAGCAAAAAGGACAAAACGAGTTAGAAGAACATAATGCGAATGCATGACTTTTGAAAACAAAAATTTGAGGATCACGACTAAACGTTAATTTGAACAAGGAATCTTTGAAAACTTTGACAACATGAGTTTAATTCCAGACACGACTCTCAAAAAGGTCTCCCCAACGGAGTCGCCAGCTGTAGCGACGTAAAAATTTAGCTTTAGTCGTTAATTGTGGCGATTTATTGAAAACTTTGAAAACTTAAATTTGATTTTTAAAATAAACAAGGAGTCGCCACCGATCCTTTTTCTTAAGTGTGATCGGACACCTAATAAACAATTTCCTTTTTTTGAAAAGACATTTACTTAAAAAATGAAGGCCAAATTTAGGTCTACGTAAAAATCTAGAGAAAAATTAGGGTTCGGGAGTCGGTTACGCGCGAGGAAAGTATTAGCACCCTCGCGACGCCCAAAATTGGTATCTTATAAACATGTGTTGTCTTGATTTTCAAAAATACTATTTCAATTTAAATTCCAATCGTGATCCGATTTAAAAGACGAGAACTTTCAATTTTTGATTTTTGAGAAGGATATACCGTTTTAACATGAGCCGACAAATTCCATCCAACATAGCGATGAAATTTACGACTTAATGTTAAATCGATATATTGCCTCGATCAGTAATTAAAACATAAAAAATATTTATGAAATAAGAATTTAAAATAAATCAAAAATGCAAACAATGACATTATCAAAATATTAACATAATACCAGAGCAGTAGCAAAACAATAATAATAATATTTAAAAGATAAATAAAAACCAAACATGAACCAATATAAAGTACATCTAGTAATAATAATATAAGGTAATATATACATAAGATAATATAAACGTATTAAAATTAATAATAAATACAATATGGGTAAAAATAAATATACACATGATATATACGTAATGTGGTACTAAGAAAATATATATATATATATATATACAATATAGTATTTAAAAATATATACATGAGATGGTATAAAAATGTGTACATGGAAATGTACAAGAACTATATATAACTAGTAATAAAAAATATCTATAACATATATAGAACATATACAATACATACATACCTTAGAAATGATAATAATAATAAGAAAACTATTTTGTACACTACACACATACTTACACATATATATATATATAAAAATAATAGTATTTGAAATATACAATATAATATTAAAAAAATACATATAATAGTATAAAAAAATATAACTAATAACATTAAAATATATACAATACTATATATGACATACAATATTGAAATCATATATACATAATGTATATGAAAAATATATAGATATACATAATATGATATTAAAATATTTACATAGTACATAAATGTTAGGAATAAAAAAAAAACGACTAATAATAATGCTACATAAGTATATACATAAATTTATTAAACCCATAGACATATATATATATATAATTTATATGCTAATGTATAGTAATCATGATAATAATAATAATATTAAAATAAAAACAAATATAATAAATATATTAAAATGAAATGATAAAGTAACAACATATATAAATATATAAATGTATATATAAGTACGTAAAAAATATACACTAGTACGTAGTAATATTAATAATAGTAATAGATTAATATTAATAACTATTATAATAATTGGAAATAGTAGCATGAATAATAGCAAAAATGACAAAATTAACTAATTTAATGACAAAATAACTAAACAAATGAAAAAAGGATCGAATGGAAATTAAAACTGAAAGTTTGGGGCAAATTCGTAATAAAAGCAAAAAGAAAGGACTTATTTGAATGCGCGTGGAACGACGGAGGGCCTAAAGAGCAATTTTCCAACGCATTTAAAACGGTGCGCTTCATGGGGGGACCAAATTGTGAAGCGCAACAAATTGAAAGGCCAGATTGCAAAACGCCATAAACCTGATTGTAAAACCATAAGAAAGCGGAGGGGCTGAAAGCACAATTAGCCCCTCCGCTTAAAAACACGCGGATCCTGAGTGGGTAGGGTCGGGTCGACCCGACCCAGGGCCCTAAACGGCGCCGTTTCAAATGTTAAGGGGGCACCAAAACGGTGCGTTTTGGTCCCCTATACAAGACAAAAAAAATTTTTAAAAAAATCATTTGAAAGGGGAGAAGAGAAAAAAAAGAGAGAGGAAGGGAGAGAAAGAAAGGGGAGAGGGAATCCAGCCAGGGAGCCGGTCACCGGTCCGTCACCGGACCGCCGTCCGCCGCCGGCGCCGGCCACCGCACACGGTGGCAGGAAAAGGTAAAAAATCTATTTTTTTTGTTTTTGCTTTTTATTTTTTGGTACTAGTTAATATATTTTACATGTATATATAAGAAAAAATGAAACCTTTATCAATATATGCGTGATTTCAAAGAAAAGAAAGAAATAATAAACCTTTTCGTGTCTGCAATTTGTTGTTGAATCTGATTTTTAATATTGTGAAGATTATTCTTTCTGTATTCTGGAAATACACTGTTTTGTATTGATAGCTATAGCCAAATAGATCTGGCCAGAAAAAAGAAGGAAGAAAAAGAAGCCCTTTTTACATTTTCATTCGGGTTTTTATACCCATTTCTTTTACAAGTTGCTCTCTGTTTTTCTACTTTCTGTCTCGTCTTGTTTTAATGATTGCATATATTGTGGCGGTGCTGAGCAGATCTGATGGAGGTGACAGTGGCGTGAGGGTGCAGAGGGTGGTTGGCCGACAGTCAGAGCAAGTGGGGGAGGCTTGCGGCGCTGAGGTAGTTTAGGGGCTAGGGTTTCTGTTTAGGGTTAGGTGTTTGGGCTATATATTGGGCCCGGGGTTTGGGTTTTTGATTTGGTTAATGTGTTAGTTTAGGGTAGTGGGTAAAGGGTAATTGGGTTTAATGGGTTTTAGGGTTATTGGGTAATGGGTAATGGGTATTTGGGCTAAGGGGTGTTTTAGGTTATTGGGTTGTGGGTGTAATGTAACTGGGCCATTCGGGTTTAGTAATTGGGCATGGGGTATTTGGTTTAATGTATTTGGGTTTGGTTTGTAATGAATGGCCCAAAATTGGCCTATAACAGCATGTATCTCGGTTAGATAATCGGTAAGGGTTGGTTTGCAGGTTGTACCGAGACCAACTACAAGAGGAAGAAATAGTTGTTAAGACGTTTTTAGCCACTATAACCAGCTTATTGTTTAGGGAAGAAGACTAATTTTCAAGGATCGGTTCAGAGATCGGAATTCACCGAGTCTAGGGCTAAGGCTTACTTTTTCTGTTGTCAAAACTCAAATTCATTTTCTAATTTAATTTTACTTTCGATCTCTTTAATTGGTTATTTCTATTATCTTAATTATTTAATTTCTAGACATTTCCAGCCCCCCTAATTTATTTTAAAAAAAGACCGTTTGAACTGAGTGACTGGGGTAAGGTGTTTGGGTTGTCATCCTAGTTCGCGTAAAAAATGTTTGACTACGTCCAAAATAAAATAAAAATATTAGTACTGCATGATTAATTGAAACTAATACCTTGCAAATTTTGGTTCAAACTCAATTTAGTGAAATGATTTAATTTACATGTTTCAATTTTATGGACACTTGTTGATCAAACTAGATATTTTGAGCACTTATTTATTTTTTGCCTATATTGTTTGCATTGATCATAGATGTGGAAAAGAGGTTTGATTTCTAATAAGTTATTGAATGATTTCTAATCTATGAAGTACAATATGCTTGAGAGCAAGCATGAGCTAAGTAAGGGGATTTGATAACATGTTAAATTTGCTTGATTTTTTGTGTTTAAATCGATTGAATCTTGATTTGGTCCTTGCTAAATTAGTGATTTTATGTTTTAATCCTGTCAGGAAAGCAATTGAGATGCTATGAGTCAAAAACATGCAGAAAAGGACTAATTTACAGCACAGTCAATAAAATAGGGCCGAATCAGAAACTTGGAAATAGTCAAAGACTTATCAGATTTCTTTTGACCTTATAAAAGCTAAAATTAGGATAAAACCTGATTTTATTTTTATTTAATTCTAATTTTGTGTAGTGGGCAGTTAGGCCAAATTTAGTAAATCATTTGTAGATAAATAGGGCATTTGTGGTAGTTTGAAAACACACTTGACTTTGCTTAAGTAATTAATTAAACCATTTTTCCCTTCCAATTTTATGCGTGTAACATACTACCATTTTATTTCCATTTGCTTGTTTCTTAGCAAATCAGTTTAATTGTTTTCCAAATCTCTTCCATTTCTAACTTTCGCCATTTTTCATTCAAATCCACTCCATAACCAACCAAAGCATGATTAATTTCATGTTTCATTAAATTCTAACTTAGCTTTAGGCCGGTATTCTTTCCGCTCAAAAATCATGAGATACGTATCTATACTAAAAATCCTTCCAATCGGTATTCACTATTTTTCCTAAATATCAGGATTGATAAATTTATCCCTTAAAATTAACTCGATTTCAAATCAAAAAGCACGTTGGGTTGGAGTCATATTTGTAGACAATTGGGGAAACGAGTTGTCCGTGATGTATTCGGATCTCCGAGAACAAATTAAATGAGGCAGTGATCGGGTTTAAACGTCTCACGCGGTTGAGGTCGTTAATTCGAGTTGAGTTCTTTAGAGCGCAAGGCTACCGGAATCTTGAATGGGGAACACGTGTATCTCAGTTAGATAATCGATAAGGGTTGGTTTGTAGGTCGTATCGGGACCAACTACAAGAGGAAGAATTGGTGGTTAGGACGTTTTTAGCCGCTATAACCAGCTTATTGTTTTGGGAAGAAGACTAATTTTCGAGGATCGGTTCAGAGATCGAAATTCACCGAGTCTAGTGCTAAGGCTTACTTTTTCTGTTGTCAAAACTCAAATTCATTTACTAATTTAATTTTACTTTTGAGCTCTTTAATTGCTTATTTCTACTATCTTAATTATTTAATTTCTAGACAAAGGGAATCAGGGTAGAAACTTACTTTAACTCACATACCGCAGTTCTAAGCTCCAGACTCAAACATCTTTCTCGAACCAGTAACAACAATTGCTTACAGAATATTGGATTACCATTAAAACTCATTTACATATAATTTATTATCATCTCAAACTCTGATAACTCCTATGCAAAGCTTTATACTTACAACTTATTGTTCATATACCACATACAGACTCATTCTTTCAAAATATCTAACATACAGAACTGTGATACTTACCCAGAGATGGAATGATCACTGATTAAACCAAGAATCATTAAATTCCAGCTTAACGAGGAAAAGATACCATTGGATTAAGGAAAAAGAATCAGAAAGTAGCATTGAAGGAAGAAGAAGAATCCTCTTCAAAACCCTTTTCACATATATGTATAACCCATCCTAACTAGTGGAACTTAACAAATGTCACATATTTCAGAATTTTTCTTCCTAATGGTTTATAGTTTCTAAGAGCAATATAAATGAGGATTATGTATTATAGATATCAGGTTATTCTATCCAGTTGGTTCCTAACAAGATTAATTTACAACCTAACTAGCACAATACTTCAAAAAAACATGGCGTACAATACCTTTGCCGATAATTCAAATCGTACTTACCTCTTATTACTTAACACTATCATTTCCTTTAACTAGCAAAATATCCTAAAATAAAATTTTCACTTGCTTACATGGCAATTAATATACGCTCACACCTTTGCGCCAAAAGAAACATATAGACGGATTACACTTCACCAAACAAATTATTTTTCCGTTATACGCCAAAATCTTAGGTTCGCCAAAATTAAGGTGTGACAATTCTCCTCCCCTTAAAAAAAAATTTCCTCGAAATTTTCTAACTTTGGATAATTTCATTACATAACTGAAACTTAACTTTTTGTGTTAGGCGTATACCACTAATTTGGCGGATTTAGAATTTGGCAGCTACCCACGTAAATTCAAACGTTACATAACTTACCTTTTTGATAGATGTAAAAATTGTATTAGAGAACTTAAATAGTTTTCACGAATTAAACTTCTTGCACATGTTTGTTTCTATAAAAAAAATACTCAATCACCCCTTCAAACACTTTTGCTAAATTAATCAAAACCTTAACTTTTTCTCTGTTTAATCTTTCTACCTTCTTCATCTTCAGTCTCAACTTTCACAAAGGTAACATTTTTCTTCCTTTCACTTCCTTTCTTTCCTCTTTTTCATACAAAAATGGTCAAGACAAACACTAAAGGGAAGGGTCGAAGCCAAAATAATCAAAACACAATTCCCAAAAATCCCTTCTCCAGAAATTTTATCAGCTGAAAATAAAGAGACAAGAAACTGCTATTGGGAATGTTCGTATCAATGTATGCCGAGGTTGTGAGCCAATAATACAAAATAGTATTTCAAACTTGCACCTAAGAAATGACAAATTCATACGAGTCATCTATAGGCTTGAAAGTGGATTTGGCTTTCTTACATGTTGGTCTCTTCCTCAGAAATTTATTTATTCTCACTATCAGCAGTTGATTCAGAAGTGGCCTTAAAGTAATATAAAGGACAAAAGAGGGGGTGAACACTTAAACTGGTAGAGACTATTACAGTTAGGAATGTCTTCCAATATTTTTTATAGAATCTAAGCCCAAATTATCGTTTGGCAACTGACCGCATTAATTGGCTAGATGATTACAATGTGCCTTCAGATTCCGAGGCCTGGCCTTTTAATGCTATGAGCAATTTAGCACAAGTTTTAATTGGGCATATAAGGGAACCTCTCTTCTTTTTCTATGAAATTTATGGGATTCATTCTCACAATTCTTCTTCTTCTTCTTCTTCTTCTTCTTCTTCTTCTTCTTCTTCTTTTTCTTCTTCTTCTTCTTTTTCTTCTTCTTCTTCTTCTTCTTCATTCTGCCTAATCAAGCACTAGATATAGATATAACAGCTCTTTTAAGTGAAGCCCGAGCTAAGGAGAGAGCTACTACTATGCCCTCGAAGAAATCAGCAGTGAAAAAAAATTAGAAGAGGCCCAAAGTAAGTGAGGGTACTCAAGAATCTGAAGAGAGCGAATGCCCAAAACTAACACGGCATAGACTTAGAAAAGGGTTACTAACACCAAAAATTCTCTAATTCTAGCACTTTATACAATTCTAATGAAGTCTGCCCAATCTGTAGACTCTCCAATTCATAATGTTGATCCTCCACTAGTTGAGGTCCCAGCAGCAACTTTACTCTCAGAATAGCTAGTGGTTCTCCTCTTTGAGGGTTTTTCACGTAAAAATTTGTGTTCGTTCCACTCCACTTTTACTATCTCGTTATTTATACGAATCGATCCCAACAACTTTTATTCTAGCTCTCAGTTCTTTCAATCTACTGGTAAAACTAGCTCTTCATTAGGTAAGGGTTATTTTGCAGCATATATAGCCTCAACTCCTCAAACTTTTCCTGGTATTCCTCAACTGTAGTTTTCTAAATCAATTTATTAAATTCTTCAATAACATCTGAACATGTTCTATTACAAAATCTTTAGCGAAGACCAACAGAGAAATCTTGCCATTACACATACCCCTTTTGCATAATGTAACAATCATACCACACTTCAGATTTGTTTACTAAATACATAGATGTCACCTCTAATTTTTTACGATCAGAAATAGAAAAAATTGCAAAGTATTTCTGACATTTTTTAACCTATCCCCTAGGATTAATCCCATCAAAAGTAGACAATTTCGTTTTCGGTCTACAAGCAAAAGCATTGTTACTTGTGCTAGAGTTAGACCCTTCTATATAATCGTTGTTTTGAAAATGACTGCCATTTACCCCTGATAGAGTATTTGCTAGCAATCCAGGTTGATTTGGCTTATAACTATACTTTCCATGTTCATCAATAATAATGACTTCAATAAGGGCTCTTACAATTTCTTCTATTAGGAATAGCTACAGTGATTGAAGGTGGTTGGATGCTTGTATTAGCAGGTTCTTCGGCAGGGTTCTAACATCACTAGGGGTTTTCCTTTTTGCATCATCAACTCTAGCATCCTAGACATGCAAAACTTGATTTTTAGAGCAGTTTAGCATTATTTTCAACTAACTTAGCCTCAATGCTTTTTCTTTGTTCTTCCCACCAAGCTAGTATTGTCTTCTCAACTGCTTTCAAACTAATTTTACATTGCTTGCATTTGTTCCTGTAATGAGTTCAACCTGGTATTTTCCACCATTTATTTCTTGTTTTTGGTTCTTGCCAGTGTAAAGGTGGATACAAAGCTATGAATACCAATTGTCACAAAATTTGTTGTACAAGTAAAATGTTCGAGGAAATGAGAACAATGAAGAAAGGATCAGAGAGCATGGTAGAATTTAGAAACAAAAAAGGTCTTATATTTCATTTATAGAATTCTCAGTACATACGTGCACTATATGTAAAAAAAAATGCTACTACATAGCAAAATTTAGCAATTAACAACATATATTGAGAAATAGAAAGTGATTAAATATTATTTCGAGGATATTCTTATATTTTTTTATATAAAATGTAAAATAAAAATGATGTATAACATTTACTTTCTCAACTTAATCACTTCAATTAGAGTCGTGTAATAGGCCAATTTTGGCCTGGGCCCGAAAAAATAATAACCAAAGTCAAATGATGCAATCGGTCGAAAACAAGCCAAAAAGGGCCAAATTGAAATACAATCATTAAATTGTGGCCAAATCAAAAAGATGGAGAAAGTCAAGGGGTTATCAAATTTTGTTGACTTGGTAAAAGGTTAAAAATAGGAAGATATTATTTTTGTTTTTATTTATTTTTAGTTTTATTTATTTTATTTTATTTTATTTTATTATTAAATTTGTAACCCCCCCACGCCCGAGACCATCGCCGGAGTCGAGTATGAGGTGTTACTAAGCTTAATTTAACATTTTTAGAACTTTGGATTATTTGTTTCTACGTTCACAGCTTTTAAGCTACTTGCGTCACAGTCACAAGAAAAATTATATCTCGAGTTACGAAACTCGAAATCAAGATCCGTAAATTTTATTTAAATCTAGACTCATATACCTATCTACTAATTTTTTTGTAGAATTTTTGGTTGAGCCAATTAGTACAGTTTATTAGTTAAAGTTACCCCTGTTTCAGGACTTGACTGGTTTGACCTCTGTTTACTACGAACCACATTTCTCTCTGTACAAAATTCATATGACTATGAGGTTTATTTCTACTAAAACTAGACTCAATAAGGATTCTGAGGATATAAAATACACCACCTAATTATATCTTTACAATTTATGGTGAATTTCTAAAGTTGGAACAGGGGATTCAGAAACTGCTATGACCCATGTTTCAACAAAATTCAAATATCTTTTAACATATAATTCCTTTACCTGTTTCATTTGTTTCATGTGAAACTAGACATAATAAGCTTCAATTTGATATGTACTCCATCACCAAATTCAATTTCTATGATTTTTAGTAAATTTTCAATCTCGTGTCAGTGTTGCTGCAGTACTCTGTTTGTGGCAAATTTCATACCTTTTATGAGTTTTTATGCACTAAGTATTTTAATAATTTTCCTTAACATCAAACATAACCTAAACTAACCATTTTCATAATTAATCATTATCAAACATTTTCTCAACCATTCCATCACCATATCATAAGATCATTTACACAAAATAGGTATATTGCTATACATGCCATACTTAAATTTACAAGCCATTTACCAAAAGTCTTCCGGATAGTGTGATTGAGCCTTCGACCTATCCCGACTCCTGAGCTGGCTTGTCCAAAACTACAATGAGTAAGAAGGAGGGAGTAAGCATAAATGCTTAGTAAGTTCATATGCAAATAATAAGTAACATAACAAACGGTCATACCAATCAACATTAGCATGCATCACTAAAACACATATCACATTTCTAATCATTTTTCATCATCTTATTACCTTATCGTGATTGTATCAATACTCAACCTGAGGGTTAAATACATACCTGTCCAATATATCCGTTTCACATCACTTACCAATACGTCTCTTTACATCTCGAATATTCCTCCATTTGAGTATAACTTTACCCGTTGAACACATCGGAATATAATTCGGATACATGGATAACTTGCACATAAGTGCCATATATGCAATCAAGCAATCATGTAACCCGCCCATAAGCGAACTCGGACTCAACTCAACGAGCACGGGCGTTCGCATCCATAAGTGAACTCGGAGTCAACTCAACGAGCTTGGATGCCTAGTTACATCTCACGAACTCGGACTCAACTCAACGAGTTCGGACATTCGCATCCATAAGTGAACTCGGACTCAACTCAACGAGCTCGGATGCTCAACCATCCTAGTGACATGTCACTTGTATCCTAATCTATTCCTAAGGTTCAAACGGGATTTTCCTCGAACACATATCCTTGCCATCTTCCGTAAAATACCGAAACCAATACTCGGTAACACTTTATATTTAACAAATAATACAAATAATTTGCATTTTATTCGAAAATAACCACAAAGCATATATTTCATGATAAAAATCAGCATATCATATAATTAACATCAATAATTTAAAAAAAAAACAATTATAATATATTATTTACACATGAACTTACCTTGGTACCAAAATATAAAGATTTTGCAATTTAGTCCACAATCTTTTCTTTTCCTCGATCGCGACTTGATTCCCGTTTCTCTTGATCTATAATAACACATTTAGGCATAGAATTTCTTCACGAAATTTTCACACAATCATGTAATCATATCATAAACCTCAAAATAATTATAAAATAATTATTTCTATCTCGGATTTGTGGTCACGAAATCACTATTCCGATTAGGCCCTAATTCGGGATATTACAAAATTACTTAGGTTATTTTTAGTAAACCCCATGTATACAAATAGGGGTATTTTGTTCTTTGAAAGGGGATAACTTTTGGATTTCTACTTCAATTTGGAATTGGATTATTCTCTCTTTTCCTATTTCCATTGGAATTGAATTTTTTTTTCTCTTTCAATTTGACGTGGGAATTTTGTCCATTTCATTTCAATTCCTTTTGTTTTTTTAAATTCGTCCAATTCCTTTTAGCCCTTCCGCTTTTTTATTGTTTTGCAATTAAGTTTTTATTATTTTTAATTTTGTCCCTAAAATTTGTTTTGAATGCATTTGGTCCTCCTTGAAGCTGTGTGTTTTGGAGGGCGGAGGTTATTTCCCTTTTGGTCCCTCCTTGTTATTCGCACGTTCAAATTGGTCCATTTCCTTTTATTTATTTTTTATTTGCCCCAAAATTTTGCTTTAAAGTTCGATTTAATCCTTTTTTATTTTTGCTATTTCATTATCAAATTAACTACTTTAATATATTATTGCTATTATTATTATGTTTCTATTTATATTTATTTTCTTATTCTAATACTATTTTTATTTATCTAATTTTTATTTATCTATTTATATTTCTATTATTATTATATTTCTATTTATTATATTTCTATTTCTATTTCTATTTCTATTTATATACTAATATTATTTTCATTATTATTTTTCTTATATATGTTTTTTTACTCTTGTTATTAACATTTTATTTATTTATTTATATCGTGTTGTTATTTATTTATTTATGTCCTCTTATATGATTTTAAAACTTTTATTATTATTATTATTATTATTATTATTATTATTATTATTATTATTATTATTATTATTATATTTCTATTTCTATTTATGTATTAATATCATTATTTTTTTATTCTTTTATATTATTATTATTATCATTATTATTACTATTAGTACTATTATTATTTATATTATCATTATCATTATCATTATCATTATCATTATCATTATTATTATTATTATTATTATTATTTAGACTATTTTACAAGTATCTATTTATTGGTTTATTTCCAGGTTCTATTATTCTTTTGGTTTTTTTTTTCTGTTTTTTTTTACCTATTATTTTTTTCTTTTTTATAGTTTCTTTGTTTTATTTCTTTATTCCATTTTATTTTCATCATTGTTATTACCATTCGCATTATGCATTTGTTATTTTGGTATGCATCTTAGTACCGTAATTTTTTTCATCAAATTGCATTACATTAACCTTCACCCGATTCATGAAATTTTATTTTAAAATAAAGGGAATATTCCGTATTTGGAAATTTGAGAAATTGTGCGCTAACGTACTGGGTTTTAGTTTCTTCGTTTGATCTAAATAATTAAATATCCTTTTGAAATTGAAACACATGAATTTCAAATAAAAAGCTTATTCTCGAGAATTCGAGATGTTGTGTCCTAATTTACTGGATGTGACATTTTGTTGTCTCGAGGTAAGAATTTCTAAGAAACAAAAGACAATCTTATTCTCAAAGGTTTCAAATGTCGTGTCCTAACTCACTGGGTATGACGTTTTATTTCTTCGAAATAAGAGGGTCTTAGCATCCAATTTAATTTATTCAAGTGTTCTTTTGAAATAAAAGGATCGTATTCTAAAATATTTTCAAATTTTCGACATTAAGACATTAATTAGTCAATTAGGTACCAATTTTGGGCGTTACAAGGGTGCTAACCCTTCCTCGTGCGTAACTGACTCCCAAACCCTTTTTCTCAAATTTCGTAGACCCAAAATCATTATTTTAATAAATCAAAAGGTTTTATTAAAATGATCAATCTCAAGGTGATCCGATCACACCTCGAAAAAAGATCGGTGGCGACTCCATTTTTGTTTTTAAGTCGACTCCCTTTTTCCTTTAAAATAAAAATGGTTTCGACAGCTTGGCGACTCCACTGGGGACAATAAAAGAGTCAAGCCGTAAAATTGATTGTTTTCTGTCCTTTTGTTGAAAATCAAAAATTTGATTTGAAAAATCATGGTTCTTTTGTCGTATTTGTTTTGTGTCATGTCATATGTTTGTTGTGATTTGAGTCTCGTAGGATATTCCTGTATCATATTACATGACCATCGTGGTTACCCTTTTAAGTGGGAGTGAGAAACTATTTCCTTCGTGAGGTTTTCACCGGGATACATCTGTACCTATGTCTTCGTGAGGTTTTCACCTCCGAGCAGCCATAGGGAAATGTATTCCCCTGAACTGAACTCGGTCCATATGACCCTATAATGGGTAAAGATCGAGGAATCTGCTGGTTCAGGTACCCTTTCCTTAGAACTGAACCTCATAAAGTGAGCACTAGGAGCCCACCCTAGGTAGAGCCGTGCCAAACCCTAGTGGTTATCCAAATAGGTGCTCTATTCTTTTTTTTCCTTGCTTGTTTTTACTTTGTACTAACCTGTTTCATTTTTGGTTATGATTGCATTGCATCATCATAGAAAAGAGGTGTTAATTCACGTTCGATTACTAAATAGAGAGCTTGCCATGGAAAATGAATTTCTTGATAAAGTGGAATACAATATGGCAGTCCGAATATAGTCCGAATAAACACAATGAGAAAAGGCTGATGGTCCGTGGAGGAATATACGACTATGCTTCGCGGCCCAAGGGTTCAAACTGACAAAGATTATTCAGGAGCCGTTAACTTTCTTAAAGAAGCTAACAAGCCTCACGGGGATGAGTGGGCAATGGATCACAGCCCGGATCAAACAAAAAGGAGCTAGTAGAGGCATCCATTGAGAAGTTCGCGAGATTCGATCTTAACATCCAAATATAAAGAAAAGGATCAATGCCTTCGCCTGAAGTATGAGGGCAAGGCCGTACATGTTTTCACTTTATGTAAAGAGATTTATTATCCAGAAAAGTTGTTCTAACGTAATTGAATCAGAATCAACGTCTCTTTTTGCATTCATTTTATGCATCTGCATTACATTTCATCATATGCATTGAATGTCACAAAAGGGCCCTAATTAGTTAAAAAACACTATTTCAGTAATCTGGAAACCGACAAAAACCTACCAAGTACGCATCGTTACGAAACCCGAAGAAAAACTAAAGCTATGGATAAAAGACTGGAAAGGTTGGAACAAATGCAGAAGGAGATGCAAGAACAGATGGAAGCACAAATGCAAGAGCAATTGGCTAAAATCCAGCAGGATATGAGGGACCAGATATTAGAATCCCAAAATAACATGATAAACCAATTGACATAGTTGTTGACTCGGGGGCAAGAAAAAGGAAAAAACCCTATGGTCAATTCTGGGAATGATAATGAAGATCTTCTCTACTTCCCGGGTTTTACCCCGACAAATGTTTAGACACAACCTGAGGTGTATAAACGAAGGCCATTTGTTACAATCAGGCCCCAACAGTTTCAGGCCGGTGATTCGACACCTATAAATTACTAAGCCGGCTCAGGCTCTAATTCGGGGAATAACTCAATTAATCCCGTTGTCCCCGATCTCGATGAAGAAGCAGAAAAGACAAGGGTGGAGCTCTCAAAACAATTGGAATACCGATGCAAGTGGTTAGAGGAAAAGTTCAAAGCAATGGAAAGTGTTGACTATCACTGTGAAATCGATGCTAAGGATTTGAGCTTAGTTCTGGACTTAGTGCTTCCCCCTAAATTCAAAACTCCAAAGTTTGAAAAGTACAACAGGACTAGCTGTCTCGAAGCTCACATCACCATGTTCTGCAGACGAATGGCAGGCTATGTCAATAATGACCAATTATTGATTCACTATTTCCAAGAAAGTCTGGTTGGGGCAGCATCCAAATGGTACAACCAATTGAGCCGTACCCAGATCAATTCATGGAAATATCTAGTACAAGCTTTCATGAAGCAGTATAGTCACGTGACGGATATAACTCCTGATATGATCACTTTATAGAGCATGGAAAATAAATCGATAAGAGTTTTCGGCAATACGCCTAAAGGTGGAAGGAAGTTGTCATACAAGTCCAGCCACCTCTCCTAGAAAAAGAGAACACCATGCTATTCATCAATACTTTAAAGGCTCAATTCATCACTCATATGTTGGGAAGCACCACTAAAAGCTTCTCAGATATAATGATGACTAGCGAAATGATTGAAAACGTAATAAGGAGTGGGAAGATAGATGCGGGAGAAAACGCCAATAGGTCAACCCAAAAGTGAATAATATAAGCAAAGGGTATTCCAAATGAATCACCGTAGGCCAGCCGAAGGTAGTAATCACCAACCATCAGGCGCCTCCGGGACAAGCAGAAAGGTTACAGTTCACAATAACCACCAACCATCAGGCCCCTCCGAGACAAGCAGAAAGGTTACAGTTCACACCTATACTTATGACATATGGAGAGTTGTATCAGAAGCTATTTGATACACACATGGTGTCCTCTTTCTACTCAAAACCCGTGCAACCTCTATTTCCAAAATGGTATAATGAGAATGCTTAATGTGAGTACCACGCGGGAGTAACGGGAGACCTAATCGAAAACTATACTATATTTAAAAAATTGGTCGAAAGGTTCATTAAAATGGGAATTGTGAAGTTCGACGATTCTTTAAAACCTAATCGCTCTGACAATTAAGTAAATGCGATATTTAAAAGTGGGGGCAAAAGATTTGCAATGCCTTGAACAAGTCAAAAGCCTGAAAGGAATATCGAGGAATCTGAATGACATATCCGAAGAGGGAACTAGGGAATAAAAGTTTCCAAACCCTTGCATACTTGGGAGTGATTTGAACCATGGGACTGTGGAAGAGATCCCTATATTTTTAGAGCTAATTTAAAGTAATATTAAAAACACGCTTGTTGCTTTAAGCCTAGAAGCAATAAGAATCCTTTTGTGAAATAGGCTTGTGTCTTTATTTCAATAAAATGTATCTTTTTGAGCAATTTTTGAGCAAATATTCTTTTATTCTTTATATTCTTTTGTTCTTTGGACTCTCTTTTAAATATGCTTTTATTCTTCATTAATGATCATACCATACAAATAATCATCCTTAGAATCATTTATTCTTTGGAATCTGCCTTCGTACCTACATCAGGTCCCCAAATTTCAATAACGTGAGCAACGCTGACACTGACTCAGAGTCTCCTTTTGGGTGAGATATGTGTTTAGGGGGATCTCAGGACTTTGAAGATGACAGAGATTGTAACTTATCTCCTAATTTGTAAAGAATGGTAGAACAAGATGAAAAATAGATCCTATTCTACAAATGGTCAGTGGGCATTGCGAGCCTAGGAAAGAGGTGAAGATTAAAGCCTAGCACACCACAAAGACAAAACGAGACATCATTGAGTTATTCCCAATTCAAAGATGTTTTCGCATAATCGCATTAAGATATGCTTAGGCTACTAAAACGTGAGGATGCTATAGGGTGTTCGAAAAGCACATGATAATGGTTTTTCGATAGTCAGGTTAATCATGAGATTCGGGTACTGCTAATCCACCATGGAGGGGGATTGCATCAGTTATGCCATAAATGCCAAATTTAGAGAGAGAAGATTCATGTCACAAATTTTCTCTATGTGGGGCATGGATGTTATTGGGCCGATCTCGTCAAAAGCTTCTAGCAGACATCATCATCTTTGTGGTCGTCGATTACTTCACTAAATGGTGAAAGTCGCTTCATATACCAATGTTACAAAGTCAACAGTCATCAAATTTCGAAAATAAAAAATAAAAAAAGATCATGTGCCGACAAGGAATGTTAAAAAGGATCATTCCAACAATGCACAACAGCAAGATATCAAAAGTTCACAGTCTATTCAGGACCAGATAACATATCACCCAAAAATGAATAGTGCAACAGAGGTAGCAAAAAAGAGAGGAAAAGATAGTGGAGAAAATGACTGAGACTTGTAAATATTGGCATAGGAAGTCACCATTCATCCTTTATGCTTATCTACCGTCAGCTAGAACCTTCGCCGAGGCAACACCTTTCTCATTAGTTTATGGAATGGAAGAGGTTTGCCCATTGAAATTGAGATTCCTTCTCTCCAAGCTTCGATTGAGTCAAGAATTGGATGAAACAAAAGGATCCAGTGAACTTAATTGAAGACAAGAGGTTGAAAGTTACTCGTCATGGTCAAAACATACCAAAAACGAATAATACGAGCTTACAACAAAAAAGTTCACCCCAGAGTATTCCATGAGAGGGACTTGGTATCGAAGAAGATCCTCCTTATGCAAAAAGATTTCAGAGGGAAATGGATGTCAAATTGGGAAGGACCTTATGTGGTAAAGAAGGCTTTTTCTGGAGGAGCATCAATATTAACTGAGATGGATGGTAAAAGCCTGTCTAACCCAGTAAATTCAGATTCAGTTAAAAGGTACTTCACTTAAAATTGGAGGCTAAGGTGAAAACCCACAAAGGGCGCCTAAAAAAAAAGGGAGAGGCTGAGGTGAAAACCTGCAAAGGGCGCCTTAAGACCAAAGGAGTTTTGAATTGAAAACCCAAAAAGGGCAATTGAAATTTCAATCGAGGGTGAGGCATGTGGTAGTCTTGCTATGCTTGAATTAACGAAGAGGAAGTATGCTACATCTTGGGGCATCGACAAAGTACTCTAGATCTCCTAGGCACATGGTAAGCACAAAATGGTCCTCTAAGAGTTCGTACGGAGAAGCTCAGGCTGCGATATCTGGGGTACTCATTTTTTTCCCTTTACCTATTTTTTGTACTCCGGCAATATTTGCTTTCTTTGATTAATCCATTCTTTTTTATTTTTGTTCCTAATAAATTTCAGTTTTGTCTATCTTTATAATCTTTTTCAAGCGCTCGTATTGAAATAAGGATTAATGGACTAATAACACTTCCACAAAAAGAGTTTTGGATATTACTCTAGAAGTTTCTAAACAATGCAAGAACCTGAAACAGAACTATTGTTTAGAACTTACCAAACTTAAGGGTTGGGAATATTTAAGTCCAAATTGAGATTATCTCTTCGTTTTTTCAGTCAAAGATATCGGTTGAATAAGAAAACAAGATATCACGTCAATAACGGAAACGAGCGATGTAACCCAAGCATAAAAGGGGATCATTTTCGAGAAAGGAGAAATGATATTCCTCATTCATGCAAATATCAGGTGTACACATCTGGTCATGACACCCGGGGAGCGGTGTAATAGACCAAATTGATGGAAAGATTCAGATCCTTTACTTTTGGGTTGCAGAGGAGGGTTTGAAGATGGTACAAACCTTATGTCCCAGAAGTACAGTGAAATGGACCCTGAAGTTACAATGGGGCAAACCAGTTGAGCAAAATGGGTTGTTTCTACGGGTTTTTTGTCGAAAAATGCTAGCCGAGCAAGAAGGCAGCATAATACGTCAGTGATAAGACTCTAATGAATAACGAGTGATGACACTTTAAGCATTTAAAAAGGAATTATTCTCATGACATTTCTACATTCATATCATTCATAGCGCATTTGGTTAGGAGTATCTGATTCATTCTGATCATAGCATTCTAATCATTTGGCATAAACATAGGCATATAAAACTGAGTCTACAGGACATGTCCCCCAGAGAATGACGTAGCAACACCGGTGAAAATTGTAAATCTTATCTCCCTAAGCAGTAGTGGAGCAGATCGAAGACGGCAAATCTTATCTCCATGTAGCGGTAACGGAGCAGATTTAAGCCACCAGCCTTATCTCCTTGAAATTGCAGTGGAGCAGACTGAAAATTGTAGATCTTATCTCCCTAAGCAATAGTGGAGCAGATCGAAGACGGCAAATCTTATCTCCATGTAGCGGCAATGGAGCAGATTTAAGCCACTAGCCTTATATCCTTGAAGTTGCAGTGGAGCAGGTTCAAGATACATGTCTTATCTCCCTGAAGTTGAAGTGGAGCAGACTGAAAATTACAGATCTTATCTCCTTAAGCAGTAGTGGAGCAGATCGAAGACGACGAATCTTATCTCCATGTAGCGGCAATAGAGCAGATTCAAGCCACTAGCCTTATCTCCCTGAAGTTGCAGTGGAGCAGGTTCAAGATACAAGTTTTATCTCCCTGAAGTTGTAGTGAAGCAGACTGAAAATTGCAGATCTTATCTCCATAAGCAGTAGTGGAGCAGATCAAAGACGGCGAATCTTATCTCCATGTAGCGGCAAATGAGCAGATTTAAGCCACCAGCCTTATCTCCCTAAAGTTGCAGTGGAGTAGGTTCAAGATACAAGTCTTATCTCCCTGAAATTGCAGTGGAGCAAACTGAAAATTACAGATCTTATCTCCCTAAGCAGTAGTGGAGCAGATTGAAGACAGCGAATCTTATCTCCATATAGCGGAAATGGAGCAAATTTAAGCTACCAGTCTTATCTCCCTAAGCAGCAGTGGAGCAGGTTCAAGATACAAGTCTTATCTCTCTGAAGTTGCAGTAGAGCAGACTGAAGATAGCGGATCTTATCTCCCTAAGCAGTAGTGAAGCAGATCGAAGACGGCAAATCTTATCTCCATGTAGAGGAAATAGAGCAGATTTAAGCCACTAGATCTTATTTCCCTGAAGTTACTGCAGAATAGATTGAAGATAGCAAACCTTATCTCTCTGAAGTTGCAGAGAGCAGGTTGAAGTTACAGGTCTCATCTCCTTGAAATTGCAGTGGAGCAGATTGAAGATAGCAGATCTTATCTCCCTGAAGTTGTAGCGAGCAGATCAAAGATAGTAAAGTTTAACTCTCTGAAGTTGCAGTAGAGTAGATTGAAGTAGCAAGTCTTATCTCCCTGAAGTTGCAGTGGAGCAGACTGAAGACTACAAACCTTATCTCCTTGAAGTTGTAATGAAGCAGGTTGAAATTACCAACTCTTACATCCTTGAAGTTCCAACGGAGTAAATCAAAGCTACAAATCTCTTCTCCTTTAAATTACATTGGAGCAGATCGAAGCCATAATCCTTATCTCTCTAAAGTTGCAGTAGAGCAGGATAAAAATATACAAACCTTATTTCCTTGAGGTTGCAGTGGAGTAGGTTGAAATTACCAATTCTTATCTCCTTGAATTTTCAACCGAGTAGATCGAAGCTACAAATCTCTTTTCCCTGAAATTACATTGGAGCGGATCTAAGCACCAATTCCTATACCTCTGAAGATACAGTGGATTGGAACGAGGTTACTTAAAGAAGAAGAAAAGAAGCGCCGAAACTCAGTAGGTCCAGACAAAATTGGCCCTTTTATAGTCTTTGCTCCATTCTCGTTACATGACAATGAGCAAAGAGGGGTAGCTGTAATAGGCCAATTTTGGCCTGGGCCCGAAAAAATAATAACCGAAGCCAAAGGATGCAATCGGTTGAAAACAAGCCAAAATGGGCCAAATTGAAAGACAATCATTAAATTGTGGTCAAATCAAAAAGATGGAGAAAGCCAAGGGGTTATCAAATTTTGTTGACTTGGTAAAAGGCTAAAAATAGGAAGATATTATTTTTATTTTTGTTTTTATTTATTTTTATTTTATTTTATTTTATTATTAAATTAGTTAGGCTATTTTTAGTAAACTTCATGTATATAAATAGAAGTATTTTGTTCTTTGAAAGGGGATAACTTTTGGATTCCTACTTCAATTTGGAATTGGATTATTCTCTCTTTTCCTATTTCCATTGGAATTGAATTTTTTTTTTCTCTTTCGTGGAAATTTTGTCCATTTCATTTCAATTCCTTTTGTTTTTCTAAATTCGTTCAATTGCTTTTATCCCTTCCCTTTTTTTATTGTTTTACAATTAAGTTTTAATTATTTTTAATTTTGGCCCTAAAATTTGTTTTGACTGCATTTTGGTCCTCCTTGAAGCTGTGCATTTTGGAGGGCGGAGGTTATTTCCCTTTTGGTCCCTCCTTGTTATTCGTACGTTCAAATTAGTCCATTTTCTTTTATTTATTTTCAATTTGCCCCAAAATTTTGCTTTAAGGTTCAATTTAGTCCTTTTTTATTTTTGCTATTTCATTATCAAATTAACTACTTTAATATATTATTGCTATTCTTATTATGTTTCTATTTATATTTATTTTGTTATTCTAATACGACTATTATTTATCTAATTTTTATTTATCTATTTATATTTCTACTATTATTATATTTCTATTTATATACTAATATTATTTTCATTATTATTTTTCTTATATATGTTTTTTTTACTCTTGTTATTAACATTTTATTTATTTATTTATATCATGTTGTTATTTATTTATTTATGTCCTCTTATATGATTTTAAAACTTTTATTATTATTATTATTATTATTATTATTATTATTATTATTATTATTATTATTATTATATTTTCTATGTATTATATTTCTATTTCTATTTATGTATTAATATCATTATTTTTTTATTCTTTTATATTATTATTATCATTATTATTACTATTAGTACTATTATTATTTATATTAATATTATCATTATCATTATTATTATTATTATTATTATTATTATTATTATTATTATTATTTAGACTATTTTACATAGTATCGTTTATTGGTTTATTTTCAGGTTCTATTATTCTTTTGGTTTTTTTTTTTTTTTTTTTTTTTACCTATTATTTTTTTCCTGTTTATAGTTTCTTTGTTTTATTTCTTTATTCCATTTTATTTTCGTCATTGTTATTACCATTCGCATTACGCATTTGTTATTTTGGTATGCATCTTAGTACCGTAATTTTTTTTTCATCAAATTGCATTACATTAACCTTCACCCGATTCATGAAATTTTGTTTTAAAATAAAGGGAATATTCCGTATTTGGAAATTTGAGAAATTGTGCGCTAACGTACTGGGTTTCAGTTTCTTCGTTTGATCTAAATAACCAAATATCCTTTTGAAATTGAAACACATGAATTTCAAATAAAAAGCTTATTCTCGAGAATTCGACACGTTGTGTCCTAATTTACTGGATGTGACATTTTGTTGTCTCGAGGTAAGAATTTCTAAGAAATAAAAGACAATCTTATTCTCAAAGGTTTCAAATGTCGTGTCCTAACTCACTGGGTATGACATTTTATTTCTTCGAAATAAGAGGGTCTTAGCATCCAATTTAATTTATTCAAGTGTTCTTTTGAAATAAAAGGATCGTATTCTAAAATCTTTTCAATTTTTTGACATTAAGATATTAATTAATCAATTAGGTACCAATTTTGGGTATTATGAGGGTGCTAACCATTCCTCGTGCGTAACCAACTCCCGAACCCTTTTTCTCGAATTTCGTAGACTCAAAATTATTGTTTTAATAAATCAAGGTTTTATTAAAATAATCAATCTCAAAGTGATCCGATCACACCTCGAAAAAAGATCGGTGGCGACTCCATTTTTATTTTTAAGTCGACTCCCCTTTTCCTTTAAAATAAAAATGGTTTGGACAAGTCTTATTTAATTTTTATTCCAATTTTTAAAAACTTCATTAAATAATTGTATGTAATAATTTAGTTTAATTTATTCTTTATTTATTAACTTCAGTTTATCTCTCAAAATTCTATTCAACTTTTAGAAGAGACTCTCTGAAATCAACTGATGAGTGAAGAAGAAAAATGTTGGTAGATGTTGGTTTTTAAGCTTTAGTTGGGCTGTTGGTATTGGGCTTCTTACTTCATCAAACCCTTTTATATAAATTTGGACTTGATTTTCTTTAAAATTACAAGCTAATTTGGGCTTGTAAATTGAATTAAAAATAGGCTTAGTCTAAGTTATTGTTTAATAACACGAATCAATAAAATTTAAAATTTTGATGATTAAATTTTAAATCTTTTGATAATTCATAATAAAAAACAGAATTATAAAAAATTAATAAAGAAATAACTATTTACCGCTTAGCATAATATTTTCATTTCATTTCTTTTAACATTATAGTATCCTTTAAACCATATATCATCCTATAACCAAGTGTAGAAATAACACTCTTTTAAGATAAATAAAGATATAAATATAAAATAAAAATTTTATAATTCACATTACCTAATAAATTTTATCTAACAAATATATTATAAAAATTTATATAAATAATAAATAAAACTTTGTTTGAATTGATAAACTACAAAAGTTAAAAACTATAAATGTTTGGGTTCAATTTTTTATTTTTTTTTATTGTTATGTTTTATATAAAATATAAAATGATAAAAACATTTTTCAATGAATACAATATAATTTGTAATGTTAGAGTTGTGTGACTCAAATTCCTAATTAAAATAAAATATAAATGGCAAGATAGGGGGATCTAAGAGGGCAAAGGTTGAGGGCCGACGTGAAATCCGTATAAAAGTTTACTTCCTCTATTTGATGTTGATTACAATAAGGTGTTTTAACATTACTGCATTACTTCTATTTGACTTTGATTAGAATATGATTTTACAAACCTATAAATGGACGTAGTCTATACTCTTCTTGTAACAATCGAATTTTGACATAGTAAATTTTCTTCTCCTCTCCTCCTTGTTTTTTCCCAAAAGGGTTTCTATGTAAAATTTTGTGTGTTCTTTTCTTTCTTTCTTTGCGATTCATTGTCATTATCAACGTTCAATTTTTCACATGTAAAGTAAGAGTATTTTCATCAATACTCAATCGAGTTAGTGCTTGATTGGCTCATGACAGTAACTTAATCAGGTGCTTAATGTATAGTATGAATAAAAGAAATGGGTGAACTACTTAATTAGCCACTGAATTTTTGCATGTTTCTATTTTAGTCACCTAACTATGAAAATTTTCAATTTGATCACTAAACTATTCAAATTTATTTTTATTAATCACTATGTCACTAAGTTTGAAACAACTAGATGATGTGGCCGTTATAAACTACATTAATAGCCACTCAACTATGAAAGTGTTTCTGTTCTGATCATCCAACTATAAAAAAAAAATTATTTAGTCACTAATGTTTCCAAAATTACATTTTTTAGTACCATGCCATTAAATTTATAGCAAACTTTGGACATGGCCTTTTTTATTGGCCTAATAACAAATTTTACCATTCAATATTTATATGTTCTATCAATTTAGTCTTAATTCTAAAAAATATCAATAAATTTTAACTCTAAACATTCTTACTAGTATTTGGCACTAGAAAGTTTTTTAATAATTTTTTATTTGACGCTAGTAAGACTTGAGTTTTTTGGGCACAAAAGAACCACTATTTTAACATAAAAATTTACAACAACAACAATAATAATAAACAACTTTTTGACGACTTATATCTTTTTAGCGTCAGAAACTAAAAACCTTTGAATTTTCTAGTGTCGAAAAAATATTGTTTAATCTAAAGTGTCAAAAAAATTTTACCAACAGCTTAAGATTTTTTGTGGCATAAGAAACTAGATACCTTTGAATTTTATTGCAGTGAATAACACCACCTAAGAGCATAAAAGAGTAAGTAAAGAAAAAAAATACAGTAATTAAGATGAAATTAATAAATTTTGTAAATATTGAATGTTAAATTTATTAAGTTTTTTTAAAAATTTAAACTAAATTTATAGAAAATATAAATATTGAATGGCTAAATTTGTTATTAAAGATATGGTGACTAAAAAATCTAATTTAAAAGAAAATTAGTGATTAAATCGAAAAAAATTTATAATTAAATAATTAAAACAAAAACATTCTCATAATTAAACCATCATTAATATAGTTTATAACAGTCATGTTATCCAACAGTTTCAAATTCAACGGCTAAAATTATAAATTTAAATAATTTAATGATAAATTAAAAAATTTCACCAAAATAAAACACAAAAAATTCAGTATATTAGTTATATAAAAAAAAAAAAAAAGGCAAAGGAAATTAACGTGATATTCGTTTGTCCTTTTTGGAGCGGTCGTATAATCACCGTTGATAAAAATCCGAATTTTGGATAACATCTTATGTAATGTAGTCCTCTCCACATGTAAACACCTCACCGCATTCACCGGGAAAAAATAGGGTGCAGTGTAGTGCTTTTTGTCCCTGTGCATCCGTGAGCCACACATTAATTAACTTTTTCTTTTTCAGAAAACACACATTAATTAACTTTATTCTATACACTATTTTTACTCGTATTAAATTATGAGGCACTTGCAACTTACGTGAAAGAAAATGCATAAAAAAAACTGCTTAATATATAAATTTGCTCCTAAATTTGACAATTTTCTCACATTAATCCCTAAATTTCTTTTATCATATTGGTTCTTAAGATTGGCATGTGTTATACAGATTGATCTCTACATTAACACTGTGTATTTTTTCAGTAATTTGTTGATGTGGATAAGTATGGGGTTGAAATTTTATTTTTTATATATTCAATTTATTTTGAATTTTTTTTCAAAATTTAATTTTTTTTAATGTTTTAAGAATGATTAAAAATGAATCTACATGTTGTCCCTTTATTTCTTCATGTGTCGCTCTCATACTTGTCCACGTCAGCAAATTCTTCAAAAACAAACTATGTTAGTGCAGGGATCAATATGTTCAGTGGATGTCAATCTTTGGGACTAATGTGATCCAAAAAAAATTAGAGGCCAATGTGAGAAAAGTTGCCAAATTTAAGGGTCAATCTATATATTAAGCCTTAAAAAACTAATGATGTTAACAATAAGGACCAATTTATGTAGCAGATACCAACCTTAGGAAGTAATGTGATAAAAAAAAGTTTAAGGCCAATTCGAAAAAAGTTACCAAATTTAAGGGTGAATCTATATATTAAGCCAAAAAAAACTACTGTATAACATTCCTTTGAAGTATTAGTTTATAAGTTTAAACTTTGATATTGTATTTTTTTAAGAAGTTTTTTTATTTTTACATAAATATTTATTGAAAAGAATATTTTAATTATTTTCTACTGACTTTGATCCAATTAGAGGGAGATATATGCGCTCTTCTGGTTCTAGCCTAGCCCACAGGATTATGATAAAAAGTTCACTGTTTTTGGATTTATTCAAATTAACTTTTTTCTTCAAAAGAATTTGTTTTTGGATCATTCAAATCAAATTTATTGGCTTAAAGTTCTGCTATTTTCTTTTTTTTTTTTAATAGTGAAATACTCATTAAGTCCTTATCAAATTTGTTAGTTCATTCAATTTTTTTTACTAACTAAATTCTGGATTTTGTAAAAAAATTTCCAGCATAAAATAAAATTTATCATATTATTATGAAAAAAAATGTTTTAACTTTTTATAAGGGAAATTAGTAAAATTTAAAAAATTTATCATATGTGTATGTGTATAAAAATCACGTATTTAAAATACATGTTTGTATTTAAAATATCATGTAATAAATATTTTATATGAAATAGAAAATTTGAAACTAATAATAATAATAATCAGATTATGGAAAATTCATAATATGCGTGAAAAATAAAATTATGTAATAAATATGTCTTTTTAAAAATTGATATAAATAATAAATGAGGTTTTAGCTTAATGGTAAAGTATAAATCATAAATATGGAAAATTAAAGAGACATGGAATCAAATCTTATTGCGTATATATATATTTTTTTATTTTTTTTGTAAAATATATAAAATGACAAAAATTCCCTCAAAATAATACAATTCACTTTGTAAAGTGAGGATATTTTTGTCTTTTCCAAATTGAGTTGATACATGATTAACTAATGATATCAATTTAATCAAGGGCTTTATGATAAATTAGGAATTTTATCGCATGAGTATGCGTGTGGAAACTATATATTGAGAATACAAATATATGTTCAAAAATAGCATACAATAAATAATGAAATGCATGGTTTAGAATTAATTAATAATATAAGAAATATGTATGATATTAAAATAAAAAATTAGATTAAATTGTAAGTAAAACTAAATTTAAACACATGAATATATCATTAAGAATACTAAATGAATACAATTATTTATCGTGATGTTATTATCAATGCTAAGTCGGTGTCGAATTATTTTATGACATCATCTGAATTTTATTAATATATACAATTGGCAGAGTACTAACGTGTACATAACAAAATTAAAATGCATGTCGAGTGATAAATTTAAGGTTTTATTAATGCTAGTGGTGTGAGTTTAAATTCCTCCATGTGCATACCTTATGTTGTTTTTTTAACTAAAAATACAAAAATACACTTAAATAATATTATTTTAGATATGAATAATTTCTGTAACCGAGTTGGTACCTGGTTAATTTATAACACCAACACAATTAGAAACTTAAATAATATTACATAACACATATCTATTGGATTTACAGTTTTGAAATTTCTTTTCTGTATTTCATATCTTGTTTGATAAACTGAAAAATTAAGTATTGAAAATTTGAATCTTGAAAAATTATGTGCTCAACTTAAGTTATAAAATCTATTTGGTATATTTTTATTTAAAATTAAATATGAAATACAATTAAATTCTTTGATAAATGTAAATTTTAGAGGTAAATTATTTAAAGGATAATATTAAATGCTTAAAATAAATTAAAATTTTCTACATATAAGTAACTCCTTTATCTACTTATCATTTTTCACACTTATTCTTTTTTAAAAATATATTATATTTTTTTTATATCAAATATGGTTAAAAAAATTAAATTAGTGAATATATTATTTTTTTAGTTGATTTAACTTTTTCAATAAATTATCAAACAACACCTATTTTTTATATATTAAAAAAACTGTTTTTTTATAATTTTTGAAGAAATTTTTTTTATAGTTAAATAAGTACACATTTTATTTTCTTTAATCCATGAATATCATTAATTTTAATAGAGATAATAATTTTTTTTGAAGGTAGAAGTAATAATATTTTTAATTTTTAATAATTCGGCAATTATGCTTATATGAGATTTGATATGGCAAAGGTAAAAATTTTGCTTATTTGGACAAATTTTGAAGAAAATGGTATTATTAATAGGAACATGAACAATAATAATATAAAGATATGGTATATAGTACAAATTATAAATAAATTACTATAAACTAATGCACAAATGTCATGGTAATTTGATAGTAACTATAACACTAGAATAATTTAGAAATAAACCAAAGATGCATAAACTTGATCAAATTATTAAAATTTACATTCTAGCTTCGCCATCATCAAATCAGCTTAATGATAAACACTAATCAACAAGAAAAAACTGCCAAAAGCCCCAAGAGACCTACCGCATCAGTGATGCACAAAAGGAAGTCTCAAATGGTCTATCCTCCTCATCATCATCATCTCGAATCTATCGCCATCACTATGATTTATTATGATAAAGTCTTTCAAGAACGGTTCTTAATAAATTTGGCGGTATCATTATATTGACAAATCTCACATATACGCAAAAAATATGACTAATAATTGAAAGTAAAATAAAATCACATATACTTTCAAAGAAAACAGACTAGACAAAATAAAAACCACGAAAAACATAAACAACCATGAAACTATAGACAAAATAAAACCATAAAATTATGGACAAAATCACAATAATATGGACTAAAATTAAAAATAAAATAAAACTATAAAGATGGGAAATATTGGAAAAATCGCAACCAGCAACCAACTCGAAAGTTAACTCCACTACTACAATTTTATTTGTTTGTTTTACCATTACAATCACAAATTTATTTGTTGAAAAAATCTCATCTAAAATTTTAACTAAACATATGGGATTATAAAAATTATCAAACAAAACATAAAACTATGTCAAAATTACAACAAATTTTCTCTATCAGTTTAATTTTTGTATTTAAATTTAGATAGATTAAAAAATAATAATCACAATAGTTAAAATTTTAAATAATATCTTTTGTAATAAAAAAATTTATTCAAATAAGTGAGACTTTTTAACCGGACAGCATTCATGCCAACGTAAAATGACAAGTGATTTAAAAATTAAAAGTATTCTCACTTTAATTAAAATCAAGAATTTTCGAATAAAATCATAAAATAAAAATTATTTAATTAAATTCTACGTATTTTTATAAATATATCTTTTCACTCGAATGTCTAATAATCCAAAAAGTGCAATAAATTGAGAAAACTTTTAATATATTAACAATAGAAAATAAATAGAAAATGATCAAATATATATTTAATATATTAAAAAATTAATATTTAAATATATTTTAAAAAATTAAAGTAAGAAAAATTAGTTAGTGGACTTTCAGACTCCACAATAAAATTAAAAGAATGACATGGGTACATATATCATAGAATATAGTTAAAAAATAGATACATTAGTCTTTCAACTAAACTCTACGAATACATAATATCCTCCATTTTAAAGATTAAAAGTTAGTTGGGAAGTGAGATATCATGTTCTATGAAATCTCTTTTTTGTTTTTATTTTAACTAAAGCCTAGTTAATTTTCATTTAAAAACAGAATTTTACACAAATTAATATTATAAATTTTGTATTTTAGAAATGATTTCAAGATATTATTTTCTAAATTTAATCTAATATCAATTATTATTGAAAAATAATTAGTTTTTAAATATGATAAATCAACTTTGCATGATGTTTCCTTGTACAACGACAGTTTGAGCAAAACAAACAGTGTAAAAAATAATAACAGAACAGAATTGATACAGTCAACTTTTGTTAACGCAGTTCAAATACAATAATTCCACATCAGCAAAGCTTTGGCTGGTGAATAATTTTATTCAATAGTTGCATAGATCACCTATTGGCTTAAGCTCAATTTACCATGACATAAAGAAATAATTACAGCCCCAATACCAACCCTGATTATCACATATTACTCACTCAAATACTTTATAACACAATCAATAAACTCTTCAATAAATACCTAAAAGAATGTCACAAAACACAGCAAAATTACACTCCAAAACTAGTCTTGATGTGCGGCATAAAACAACCTATTTATAGGCATCTTCAAGTGGTTAATCAATAGTGTTTTGATAGGCTTTAAACTTCTATTTAAAAGTTGAAGTTACCTCATTAATTATCTTGAGTATTTATCATACAAAAATCTCCATAAATTCGTCTTTCAACTACTCCAAAATTCTCTCAAATAAATATGATAAATTATTTATCTCTACAAACTAGTATTTTAATAATAAGACTCTCATGCTTATCCAGTCACATCAATTAATATAGTTAGGAGCCTTACACCCTAATCGACTCATGCTTTTAATTTTGTCAAATATGTCATATCTAAGTGGACTGAACTCAACATAAACAAAACCTATTCAAGGCCCAAACCGATAACTCAAGTAGAAAAATAATTTTGTTATAACAGAATATTGAATAAGCAACAACATTTGCAACAATCATGGTTTCAAAATTAAAATTATATATTATTATGTTTTAATTTCATAATCATATTATGAAATATTTCAAAATTGATGAATAATTTTAAGAAATAATTAAATATAGTTTAATTAATACGCCGGTAAAAAAAATAGTATTCTATAAAACAATGGTATAGATAAAGGTTACTATGACATTTAAAGTTTAAATATATATATTGATAACAATAAATATATTATATTTTAATTAAAAAATTATACCCTATAAAAAAACTTTCCAGTTCCTTAAATTAAAAAGCTAATTGTATAATTTAAAAAATGTATCCCTTATTTATATATATATCAAAACCAGTTATATATTAAAAAATATCGATTTGAATCTCATGTGATGGCTTGATAGTTAGGGTGCTCACCGTCATAGGTGTAGCATGAGTTCGAGTTACGTTAGTCGTATTTGTTATTCGGGCTTTGTTCTATCTTGTATTTAAAAAATATGGATTTAACTTGAAAATAAATAATTAAAATAAAAAAATTAATTTAAAATAATAGAAATTCCCGCTGAGTGTCAATGTATCTAGTATTAATTACAAATATTATAATGCTTTCGTGTGGTATTCAAAACTATAAAAGCACTTTAAAGTCAGTGTCCAACTGTCATCTGCTCTCAAATATAGCCTTTGCTTTTAAACGGCCGTTATGCCTTTTCTCTCAAAAACGGTGCCCTTTTCAGTTTTCCGTCAATTTCTACGTAACACGTGACTAAGCCACTCCCCCATGATACATCATCATCCATCATACTATATATCTATGGATGGGGTAATGTGAGCATGTAGGCATGCACGATACATGATGGGTATGCGATAGATTCATTTGGGTTAGGGTTTCCTGTATCCAGCTATTCAACATGGCGTCACTTCAGCTCAAATTACATTTATAGCCTCTATGGTCCTATTACCTAGTAATTACTATTTTTTTTCATTCTTCAATATTTATAAGATTCCTTTTACGGGTATCTACAAAAAATATTATATTATACAGAAGAATAATTAAGTAGTTTTCTGATTCCGTTATTTTTTTTTGTAAATTTCCTATTCCATTATTAGTTTAAGTGGTAATTTTTTTTAAAATATTTTAATTATTAAATTATTTTTTAGTGGATGGATATAACGTAACTCATGTTGTCTTAAACCAGGGAGGATAATTTAATTGCTGATAGTCTGGTTAAGTTAGTTTATACTAGGAGCCTAAGTTTTAGATTGTTTGAAGATCCTCCTTTGAGGGTCTAAGTTGTTTTCTTTATATTTCTAACTTTTCACCAAAAAAAAAAAAAAAAATAGTCTCTCTTTAGTAGTAAAAAATTTTTGACTTTAATTTATTATTATTTAAAACTTATTATGGACAAAATTTTTAAAAATATATATATTATAAAAAACTTTGAATCAAGCAGTTTTTAAATATATTTTTATAATATTTAATTATTTAAAATATTTGAGGTCAAAATTTAAAATTTTGACTTAAAAAATGTCAACTTGAGAATTTAACTGGGACAAAAAGACATTTGATATATTCTTTATTAAAATTTTCATCAAAAAAATAATTTATTTATTATCATAAATATTATTTCATTATACGCTATACAAAGATATGTTAAAGTTTGATTTAATCAAAAGTATTAATTTTTATTCTAATTTATTCATATTTATAAATGATTAATTCAAAAATTTTTAAGTTTATTTATTGTTTTTTTAGTTTTATATTTTTTTAAGAATTACAAATATAAACAACTTAACATAATTTTTAAAAATTAGCGTTATCATTGTACATGTGTAATGCTATTAGATACATGTTAGCGTCTTTTTCTATACCATTACAAGCTTATAAATTGGGGAAGAGGATTTAGTATCTAGGACTTGAATCCTAAATCTTAAGATGTCAACACAAAACCTCAATCGCTTACAGGGTGTTTGGTTTTTAGAATGTAAAATTACCTCTAGTAATAGGATTATCTGGATATTATATTACTTAGTATATCACCGGATATGTTACATTATCCTATTTGGTTCATTTAGCCGAGATGTAATGTTTTCCTACCGCTGTTCCCCTCCCCTCCCCTGTTGCCATTTATCATCGTTGACCCCTCTCATCCCGCTATTCATCCTCGTTGACTCATCCGTTCCCATCTTGCCATTTAACGTCGCTGAACCATCTGCTCCCATCGTGAAAAAATATTTTCCTCCCCTCCCTGTTGCCATTCATCATCACTGACGCCTCCTCTCCTGATGTTCATCATTTTCGACCCATTCCCTCTCATCCCACCATTCATCACCCCGGGTAATCCACTCCCCTCTAGCCATTCATCATCGCGAAGCTCGACCCTCACCCCCATTTTTTCCCTCTTAATCTTGTAATTGAAATTATTAGGATTTTTACACAAACATATATATTTCTTGCTTTTTTAAATAAATATTTTTTTACATATATATGTCTTGGTGTTTTAATGTTTTTTCTTTGTTCATTTGATGCATTATTTTATAGTAACCGATTGTTGGGAATTTATTTTTAAGAAAATTTTTTATTAGAGAAATGTATTTTTTAAATCAAATTGGAGAGTTTAGTATTTATTTTATCATCTAATTTTATTTTATTTAGTTCTATTCTATTCTAATTTCCATTATCCCTTCGAGTATAAAGAACTGCTTGTTTCATATCCTCATGCTAACAAACACAATAAGTTGTACAAGGATATGCATTTTCTGTTATAACATTGATTGACTAATATTTGTTATTATTTTGCATATTGAATTGATGCGTACATGATTAATTGACAAAAGGTTTTCTGTTTCAAGTAAATAAATCAAGAGGTGCGAAACATAGGTAAGCTACTTCTAAAGTTGATTATCTTATTAATGAAATTTAATTTGTATCATTTGTTTGACACCCTCTTGGTTCCTCTCGATATTTTTTGCAATATCAATTTTGTCGTAAGGGAAGGGACATTGTTGATGACTTGATATCAAAAAATCATTGATTTGGGTTTTTGAAATTGATAAAGATTTTGTTTTAGTAATTAGGAGTTTTTTTCCACTAAGAAAAAGATCAATGATTTTTTTTAAAAATGACGATCAGAGTGTAGATTTTGCAGCTTAAATTATAGTTTTACACCTAGTTATTTTGATGATATAAACATGCAATTTGCATTATGATATACTTGGCACTTTAAGGTCTAAAATATATTATCTATGATTTGAATTATGTTGGTCTTGCTACTTGCTAATTGGGTGTGAATTAATATGTGGTTGAGGTTGAAAATAATTGTAACACCCCTTACCCGTGATCGACATTGGAACAGGGTACGAAACATTACCGGACTTAAGCACAAGCACACAAACATTTTTGAGTTATAAAAGTTCATTCAAATAAAAAACTTTTCAAATTTTCATCTTTGAGTCTCTAACATGAGCCTACGAGTCCCATAGCATACTTTAAAAACGGTTCGGGACTAAACTAGAAACTTTTGAAAACTTTGAAAAATTTCACTGACAACAGAGGCACATGCCCGTGCGTCCTCTTTATATGGCCATGTTGAAGAACCATGTGGTTCACACGGCCTGAGCATATTGGGACACGCCCGTGCCCCTAGCCCGTATGGATTTATTTCTCAATTCGAACCTACAGGGGTTTTCACACGGCCTGACACATGCCCGTGTCCATGGCCCGTGTCCCTCACACGTCCATGACACGCCCGTGCCTCAGCCCGTGTCCAAAAACCTTGACATTCTGTTTCTAACGTCAACAACAAAATGTAATCACACGGCCAAGACACACGCCCGTGTTCTTAGACCGTGTAGAGAATCCGGCACTGGAACAAGGGTGTTACAATAATAAATATAGGGTAGAGTAACACATTTGATTTAGTTTAAATTTGCAAAATGGGTTATGATGGTGTTCATTGCAATTTATAGCATAAAATCTCTTACTGTTTTTGGTACTTTACATAAATTTGCAAATGCCTTATAGTCTTTGAACAAGCTTTCTTCCTTTGTTTATGGATATTACGCTTTTATTATTGCAGGAATTTTAAGGAGTTTGAAGGCAAGTTAGGCCTTCAAGAAAACAATATTGACGAACAAATAAGTTTAAGGACAAATGTCTTATGGTCTTTGAACAATCTTTCTGCAACACCCCTAACCCATCTCCATCGCAGGAATATTACGACAATTAACAAGTCAACTAATATCTCAAAACAATTCAAAAATCATTTTAAATATTATAAATCATTATTCATAGCATATATACAAAAGGGAGACTTAAATCGAGCCTACGAAACCCAAGAATTAGTTTCGAAACAAGTAGGGACTAATCTTAAACAAAAAAAATGTATTAAAAATTAAAAATAAGAGTCACATGGTCGTGTGTCTCACATGGCCATGTGGTAGACCGTGTCACACTGTGTGCCCAAAATTTCTTCAAACTCAAGCTAATTCATCTACAATTTCTTAGACTCCAAGCCAAACCTTTACCATCTCATAAACTTATTTAAAAAGTACCAAAACATACCAATTATGTAATACCCCCTACCCGTACTCATTGCCAGAATAGGGTAAGAGGCATTACCGGAGTTTACGAATTAATTTTTTTTTAAAGAAAACTCAATATAATCCCTTTTACAGATATCTAACCTTCCCTGCAATATTAAATCAAGACCAATCCACATCAACCAATCCAATTCAACATATTTTCAAGATAGATTCATGCATTTTTGTAAGATAACCTCATCACATACCAAAACTAAGATTTGTTAGTCATACCATTGGCTAACCTTATATTCATTTCACAAAATCATTTACTTTACCAGCTTATACATGCCATTAATTCCCAAAATAAAGTTTCTTTATATACCGAAATCCTGAGGTTGATAGTGTGATGTGTCTCCGACCAAATCCGATCTCCGAGCTCTTAACACTACAAAACAGGGGAAAAGGAAACAGGGTAAGCACTTTGTGCTTAGTAAGCTCATGTAACAAGAATTATACTTACCTAATATTTTCAGTACAATACAATAAACATTACATATATCCATTCAATGCATTATTACCCTAACATGCACAAACTCAACATTCAAGTTAGTACAACAATTTCCTTGTATCAGTAATATATATCATGATTGATGAGCTCATCAATACCATGATTTCCATTCCCTTGTTATTTTTCCATATTTATCCAGTTGAATTACTCGGAATTTCGATGGATTTTTAGAGGTACACTTTTAGTGTACAAATCCGGGTCCGTCAATTCATATTCATGTGCGCACATTTCCATTTCAGAGAGCACACTCCATGAACCTCAACCTTGCAATGGGATTACGACCCGAGCTAAATCCCCAGCAACAACAACTACTAATGAGCTAGGATCTGAATTACCAGTCCAGGCTAAATTCAGACCCTAATTTGGATTACCCGTCCGAGCTAAATCCATTTTACACATATTCTTCGGGAGGGCTATATCAGGATAGGATCACCTGTCCGGGCTAGACCCTTTTTACCGTCAATTCCTTTTCAAAGATCCATCGAATTTTTCTTTCATTCAACCGGGATTTCTTTCCCTTTTTATCAAATATGTTAATGTTTCATCAATTTTCATATAATGAACATTCAAATCATATTCATATCAAAAACATACATTTCAAGCATTTAAGAATATAATTCAAATTACACGAACTTACCTTGATACTCGTTTGTATATAAAAATCTACTAATCCCGAACTTTTTCCTTTCCTCGATCTAGGTTCGTATTTGAATCTTCTGGATCTAAATAAATAAATTTAATTATCAATTTAATACATTTCATGTTCATATGCAACAATTTCTATAATTTCACTATTATTATTTATAGCTTATTCAAAGCTATCTATTTGAGTCATAGTCACCAAATTATTTATAACTCGAGCTACAGAACTTCAAATTAGGATCCGATAATTTTTCTGAAACTAGACTCACATATCTTCTTATCATAAAATTTTCAGAATTTTTTGTTTATCCAATAAGTACAGTTTATTCTTTAAAGTCACCCCTGTTCTACTGTCTGACAATTCTGACCCTTCTTCACTAAAAATTAATTATCTCTTCATACAAGATTCAAATGATGTTCTTGTTTATTTCTATTAAAAATAGACTCATTCAGAATTCTATACATATAAATTTAAGCCCCTAATTATTTTTCTTCAATTTTTTATTATTTTTCAAAGTCAAAACAGGGGAACCCAAATTCATTCTGATATTGTCTCACAAAATTCATTATATCTCATTATTTACAGATCCATTGCTTACAATGTTTCTTCTATGAGAAACTAGACTCAATAAGCTTTAATTTTATATTTTGTTCATCTTCTAATTCAATTTCTACAATTTATGGTGATTTTTCAAAGTTAGTCTACTGCTGCTGTCCAATATTGTTTTAGTGCAAGCTGCTTATTACCATTTTTCCCTTAAGCTTTTAATAAATAACAATTTCGTCCCTACTCAATTAGCTTCTCAATTGAGCTGATTTTTCTCAATTAACACTTTATTCTATCACCTTAAACTAGTTTAAAACTTTTAGGAATCAGAATTTCAGCAATATACTTTAATTCCAAACATTTTCACAATTAGGTCCTAAAAATCAATTTCTATTGAAATTACCTAATAAAATCATATCATAAGCAAATTAAAGATTCAATTTCATTCTATTTTATTATAGACTTATAGAACTCAACCATGGTGACTTTCAATTTCATCCATGAAATCCAAAACTAATAAATTTAATAGTAGGACCTAGTTGTAAAAGTCTTAGAAACACAAAAATTACAAGAAAAAGGCAAGGATTAACTCACTTGGTGCAAAAATTATGGAATACCAGCTTAGAGAACCCTCCTATGGCGTTTTTAGCTGCTGGAATTGAAGAGAAATGAAGAGAAATCTAGATATTTCCTATTTAGTCCTAGCTTTATTTAGTTAATTTTGTAATATTCCAATTTTGCCCTTAATTCATCAATTTTTCTGCTGTTTTCATGCCCTTGCCGTCCAGCCCAAATAAATTTTGGGTCTAATTTTCTTTTAAATCCTTTCTCATTAGACACTTAAGCTATTTAATCATTCTAGCAACTTTTACATCTTTTTCAATTTAGTCCTTTTCATTTAATTAACTATCCAAACATTAAAATTTCCTAACGAAATTTTAATACCACATTACTAACATTTCATAAATATTTATAAAATTATTTTTGACTCAGTTTTACGAGATAGAGGTCTCGATACCTTATTTTTACCTAATTTCTTCAATAATTTCTTTTTCTAACTAACCACTAAATCGATAAAATTTTTCTATCAATATTTTCATACGACTTTCCTATCATATCAATTTTCATGCAAAAATATTGAAATAAATTTCTCTTTAAATCGGATTTGTGGTTACGAAACCACTGTTCCGATAACCTTGAATTTAGGCCATTACAAATTCACATACAACCTATGTGCCTAACCAATATGCCACAATTGACAGGACAATTCAAATATGAAACATCAACCATTCATGCCATTCAAGTCAATGATACCAACATCAACAATTACCAATATTCATTACCAAAATATTCTATTACCTAAACACGTGTAAAGCAAATCAAAACTTGACCAACATCACCTCATTACTATGTATCAAATATGTACTAAACATTTAATACTTCAAAGTTTCATACAATCTCATTCACGACCAAAATACCAAAAACATGACCATTAACTTGCAAATAAACATCCTATATACATGCCACAAGTAACCAATTATCAAACTTCAAAATTCTACCGAATAAAGTTGATTCGATCAACACGTTCTGAATATCTAAAATCTACAGAAAGATAATAATACAAGTAAGTATATCAAATATTTAGTAAGCTCATGCAATTTAAACTTCACTTAACTTAAATTTTTATCATATACAAAATTCAATTTGAGATATAATATAACCTAATAGGGTCAACCTACACGATAAATTTCCTGGCCAGGGCTTAATATTTTTGTATGCTCGAGTTTGCAATAAATGCAGGAACTGGGAACCTATTTTTGTATTCTCAAGTTTGCAATGTATGTAGAAGCTCGGAACCTAATCTTGTATTCTCGAGTACGTAAAGTATGCTGGAGCTCAGAACCTATTCTTGTATTCTTGAGTCCACAACATATGCAGGAGTTCGAAACCTGATCAAACTCATATACATGTATATGAGTATTTACTAATTTCATCGGGAAATATCTTGAGATACATCATAATTCCAACCCAACAACAACTAATATCGATAGTCTTAATATAATAGATAAACATAAATGAGTGGATTCATACTGTATGAACTTACTTGTCGAAATGGTAACAGTTCAACTATCAGAGACTAGTCGACAATTTTCCCTTTTCCTAGTACGTCCTCCGGTCGTTGAGATTCTTGATCTAAAGTATAATTTGATTTAATTAATCAATCCAAAAAACATAAAACAACATGAAAGCATCATGTTCTAACTCAATTTAATTTATTCTAAAAATTCCTCAACTTTTACATTTACCACAATTTAGTCCCTAAAGCTGAAACTATTATAATTCTCACATTTAAGTTTCGATTTCAAAATCAATCTCAATATAGTCCTCCAACAATCCAATAAACAAAAATTCATATTTTCCTACACATTTTGGACTTATTACGTTTTAGTCCCTATGTTCAAAATTAACAACTTTTACTTTACAAACTAGTCCATTGACATATCTAAGCTTCAAAACTAACCAAATAACCAAAAAAGCTTCAAGAAAACATCAATTTTAACTTTAACAAACTTTAACAATTTCACAAAATAGCCCCTAGATTAGCTAAATCAAGCTCTCGAGATTCTAGAAACATGAAAATTGCAAGAAACAGACTAAAATAACTTACTCAATCCAAAACGAAAGCTTGAATACCCAAACCTAGCTTTTGTCCCTTTTGTTTTCGTGAGAATATGAAGAAACAAGTAAAATAAAAATGTTTTCCTTTTTGTTTGTTTTTTTATTTTATAATATAAATTATAACAGATTTTAGCTAAATAAAATCCCACTTATCGTCCATCATTATTAGAAATGATATATTTACCATTTAAATCCCTTAATGTGCCTTAATCATGCTCTTTAGTTTATAAAATCAATAAAGATCAAATTTTATATTTTTTACGATTTAGTCCTTTTTCTTTGATTAGCTAACTAAATGTAAAAATTACCAAATCAAAATTTGATAAGACACTTAAATAATTTCATAAATATTAAATAATTAATATTTATTGAATCTCAATTCGAAATTGTGGTCTTAAAGCCACTGCTTTCGACACCACTAAAAATGAGTTGTTACACTTTCTTCTTTTGCTTATGGATATTATGCTTTTATTATTGCAGGAATTTCAGGGAGTTTGAAGGCAAATTAGGTTTGAAAAATATATACATATATTGACGAATAAAAGAGTTTAAGGGCAAATGTCTTATGGTCTTTGAACAAGCTTTCTCCTTTTGGACCAAACAGGGAGTATCCACCACTTGATGAAGATGACGAGGATGAAGATGTTGGGTTCAGTAGTACTTGATTATTGTTTACAAATGTAAGGGATGATGATAGGTATATATGGATGGTGCACTTGTGCCACTGAACTGTTTGTCTAATTATAGATGTCAACTCTTACTATTTTTTATCTTAGTTCTTATTCCAATTTTTCTTTCTTTTTAGATATGGATTACATAATATAATCTAATATATATTTTTTATGTAAAGTCAGTAAAGTGTAGTCAAATTCAAAGGAATAAAGACTTGTATTTTCTTCATATAGCATTCATAATGTCATCCAAATGGCTAAGAAGCTGTTAAGATGAATGAATGCATCTCAAAACCTCATACTATAAATTAATAAATTATATAATGATTTAACAACAATATTGATTTACCAATATTTATAAGACTTTACTAAAATTTAGGAGATTTTATCTATATTTCCAAATTTTCTAAACCCTTACCAAGTCTTAATAATTCCTAGAATTTCTATTGTTTTGGCAATATATTTAATGATTTACTAAAATTTCTAAGGGTTTATCAAAATATTTGACGAGTTACCAAAATTTCTATCGTTTTACCAATATTTATTTGACCTTACCAAAAACTTTTAGACTTCACCAATATTTCTAAATTTTCTAAACCTTATACCAAATCCTAACAATTACCAAAAGTTCAATGGGCTTATCAAAATATCTAAGAATTTACCTATATATCTAACGACTTACCAAAATATCTAACAATTTATCAAAATTTCTACTATTTTACCAATATATCTAACGATTTATCAACATTTCTATCATTATATCAATATTTATGAGACTTCACCAAAATTTCTAATATTCTACCAATATTTCCAAATTTTCTAAATCCTATATCAAGTCGTAATAGTTACAATTTTTTTTAAAGATTTACCAATATTTCTAAGGATTCCCAAAATATCTAACAATTTACCAAAATTTCTAAGGATTTACCAAAATTTCTATCATTTTACCCATATTTATGAGACTTTACCGAAATTTTAAAGATTTTATCAATATTTTTAAATTTTCTAAACCTTATACCAAGTATTAACAATTACCAAAATTTCTATAACTTTACCAAAATATCTAAGGATTTACCAATATTTCTAAGCATTTACCAATATATCTAAGGATTTACCAAAAATTCTATCTTTTTACCAATATTTATGAGACTTTACCAATATTTCTAAATTTTCTAAACACTATACCAAGTCTTAACAATTACTAAAACTTCTATGACTTTACCAAAAAATCTAATAATTTACCAAAATTTCTAAGGATTTACCAATATATCTAACAATTTACCAATAATTTTAAGGATTTACCAAAATATCTAATAATTTTTCAAAATTTCTATCGATTTACCAATACTTGTGAGATTTTACCAATATTTCTAAGGATTTACCAATATATCTAATAGTTTACCAAAATTTCTAAGGATTTACCGATATATCTAACAAATTACCAAAAATTTTAAAGTGTTACCAAAACATCTAACGATTTACCAAAATTTTCAATGTTTTATCAAAATATCTAACGATTTACCAAAATTTTTATTGATTTGCCAATATTTATGAGACTTTACCAATATTTTCTAAAATTTTACCAATATTTTCAAAATTTCTAAACCTTATAACAAGTTTTAACAATTACCAAAATTTCTATGACTTTACCAAAATATCTAATGATTTACTAAACTTTTTAAGGATTTACCAAAATATTTGACGATTTACTAATATTTTTAAGGATTTACCAATATATTTAACAATTTACCAAAATTTCTATAGATTTACCAATATTTCCAAAATTTTTAACTCTATATCAAATTTTAACAATTACTAAATTTTATTACTTTACGTGACTTTACCAATATTTCTAATAATTTGACCAAAAATTATGAGTTTACCAACATTTCTCTAGATTTACCAAAATATCTAAAACTTTACCAATATTTTTATCCATTTACCAATTTTTATACAGATATACTAAAATCTCTAATATTTTACCAGAATAATTAACATTTTGGACTTACCAGAATATCTAAAACCTTACAGATATTTCTATCAAATTATGGATTTATGGAATATCTAATATTTTACTAAAATTCTTAAAATTAAACCCTTAAAAACTCTACAAACTTTTTGTAAGTTTTTATGTAGAAGCGCCAAATTATTTGCTTTAATCATGAACAATTATTTTTAAAAAGCTGAGTAAATGGCACAGCTAACGCCACGTGTAAGATAAAATAAATGCTAATAGTTGATTTGCTTAAAAGGCGTATCATCTATCTTAATCATCATCTGTTAAAAGGTCAATCAGACGGTCTACAATCCGTGATCAGATGTATTGCTTGCCCTTAATGAACATTCCCTTTGATGGTTTACTGTCGTAAGTCGAATGTTTCTGCATTTCCAAAATCTATTGCAATTCAGGATGGCATGCTATTTTAATATTCAAATAATTAATCTGGAAGTATTTCAATTTATTTTTCTTTTAATATTTTATGTAATTTTAATTTTAATCTTATATTTATGAAAAATTATATAAAATATGAGATAAATTAGAAAAAAATAACTAAAATAAAACGAATATGAAAAGAAAAACAATATAAAGCGATTATTAATGCATCAAAACTTTATGCATAAAAAAGCATAGAAATATTTTAAAAAAAATTAAATTAGTATGAAGAATTACAAATTATAAATTAAAAAAATATTTTAAAAAAATCATATTTACATTTAATATGTCATTTTTAGTTTGAAAAGTAAACTATTGTCGTCATCAATTTTTCTTTTTCCTACTATTTGTAAGTTTTGGGTTACGATTTTCCCCATTAATATAATTTTAATTAAAAATTAAATTATATTTCTTTTTAAATTATATTTCCTAACTGTATTAAAGAAATTCATAAAAATAAAGCGTAAACTAATCATTGGCTTTTATTTTCATTTATGAAGTTGGTTTAAAAAGGGTGGTACACGTATTAATGTTGTTTAATTTTCTCTTTTCTCAACTGTTTTTTTTATTAGAGATATACGTTGGATCGAATTTAGTAAAAGAATATCAAGTTGACGAGTAATGTTTTATTATTCAAATTTAATTTAAAATTTTTTAAAATTGAGTTGAGTGAAATAAAATACGAGTCAAATCGAATCAAGTGAAATTAAAAATTAAACATAATAAATTAAAATCTTATTACAATATAACTAATTCCATGTTAGAGCACGTATATTTGAAACCATATATATTTGAAAACATTTTCAAAGCAAATAAGAAAAAGAAAAGATACTTTAGTATGATAAACTTGAATCATTAATTAATTTATTTAGGTCCATAAATTATTATTTTAAAAAAATTTAAAAATTCTTTATATATGCTTTAGATTTTTTTTATAATTTTTTAAAAAATATAAATTTTGAAATTTTTATAAATATTTTAATTTAAAATTTTCTTTTTTTTTTTTGTAATTTTTATTGAGAGAGACTAATTTGTTCATTTTTAAAATTGACAGGGATTAAAACGATATTTACACCAATCTGTTATTCGAATTATTCAAGTTATTTGAATTGTAAAACTCAACACGACTTGAACTCAAAATTTGAAATACTTATTCAGTTTTTTAAAGTTGCAAAACCATAATTTATGAGATAGTTTTTAACAAGATTAATTTAATCAACAAAATACTTCTCAAACAATTTTCTAAAACAAGTTTTCATTGACCTTTTAAGAACAAGACATCGGAATCTGGAATTTTTTACCATCGGCGTCGTTCCAACGCTGGATGGGTTATTTTCATAATAACCCCCCGGTCATTATAAAACTATTCACCAAGTTCTTCCACTTTTTACATTTACATTATTAATCCTTTCCATTTCATTGTTTTCAACATTTTTGAAATTTTATCTCCATAGTTACAATAGTAGTCCCCAATATATTAACAAATTTTAATAAAATGTTTTTTTTCCTTACAAATCAAATAATTGGACAAATAATGCTTAAATTAGTTAAATTAATTATGAAATTTCCAGATTTTATAACAAAATGCATTTCTTACAACATTAAAAAAATAAATTTATAAACATTCAATAATAATATTAAAAAAAATAATTCTATGTTTTGCAGAGCTGACGTATTAGTGTAAAATTTAAATTTTATTTCTTAACCTATTAAATTAAATTATGTTAATTTCCAAAATATTTTTATTTAAAACATCAATCTTAATTACATTTTAAAAAACTCTACTTATAAATTTAATAGATAATAAGAAATAATTGTTGTAAATTTATAACGGAATAAATAAAATAAAATAAATAATTCTTTGAATAGCGTAATATAATATGTATCATATTTTTAATTGAACTGCGGTAACCTATAATCCCTAAAATATGCCAATAAAATTTTTATTTATAAAATACAACCGAACTCGTGCACCACCAATAATATAATTAATTTAAAAGATACCAGTTGATGATAATTATTTAATTTCATTCACATTATATTATCTTTATTGTATTTATACATTTTAACTTATACAAAATTTAAAATCTCAATTAAATTTTTATTTATAAAATATAATCAAATCCGTCATCACGGGATAGGAAAACTAGTATATGTATATATGATTGTTATAACCCTTTCAAATAAAATGCAAATCGAATTTTTTTAATTAATATAACACAAAAATAAATTAGTATATAAAAGGAGAGGGATACATTTGCATTAATGTAAAAGTTTTACATATTTTTGTAATTTTTATATAATCAATATTTTAAAAATTCAACCATCATATTTCATACTCTATTCAACATAAAAAGAATACAAAAATTCATTAATTTTTTATTGTCCTCCCTTTTCTTTTTTCTTTATTTTCACTCCCCCCTCTTTTCTTTTTTATTTTTCTAACCTAATGTCCCAAACCCCAAAAAAGAAAATAGGAAACAGGTAGCGGAATCCAAAATCTCCAGAAGAATAAGCCATAACGCAATTAAGTTAATTTCTTTTTGGGTTATAATGCTAACTCTTTTAAGCAATTTCGTGTGAATTGGGGATTAAGAAGGTTCATAAAATAAATAAATAAATAAAATTCACGAAATTTGGTTGACTTCAACTTTCAGATCTATTTTTCCTTTTTATATTATATATAGATATTCAAAACTTTGACATTCCTCATGTTATTAAATAAATAATTAAAAAAATTACAGAATTGAACAAAGCCAATAAGACGTTGAAAAATGGATCGTCATAGTTAACGTGGTTTCCTAATATTATATTTGAATTTCTAAAATATTTTTCTTTGAATTCAAACTTATTGAATTTTGAAGTTCTTGGTATTAAATTTTAAGTAAGTGAATAGAGTTCAAATATTTGTATAAGTACAGCGGACTTTAATGATAAATAAACGGAAAATTATTTGGATTATTGTCAGTGGAATTGAGAAGCTTCACGATTTGGGTGAAATACTGTCATGTGCTTTTAAAAAATTAAATAAATGAACAAAGAGCATTCATAGGGGTAAGTGAATTTTTTGCTTTAGCAACTACGCTTAAAGTTCAATATCCTTTGTTGACAATCTTTGTCTCTTCGCAACATCCCTAATCGGGTTGGACGAAATTGAATATGTACAGTTCGACTTATTGAAACCCTGGTAAAATGGAGTAGGTTTGTAACACCTCTTACTCGATCCGAGTTAAGGATGCCACATTCGTTGCCTGAGCAACTTCAATTAAACAAACATAATTTTTCCATAAATACAACAATTTATTCTAAATATATGATTATTGAATCATTACATCATTTCATATGTCAAACTGTTCATATTTCAAACTTGGATTTATATGAGCTTATGAAAGCTTTATTGATAACCTGGAACCTTTGGAGGACTAAAATGCAACATTTCTAAAAGTTTTCAAGTTGATGTCGCGACATCAATGGTTCAGTGTTGCAACTTCCAAAACAGTATACAAGCTTCCTTAACCGAGGACCAAATTGCAAAGCTCTCCAAACTATACTAGATGGACATCACGACCTTGGGGTTCAACATTGCGACTTCAAAGGGTGGTGTCACGACATCCAATGGGTGGTGTCATGACATCCAATGGGTGGTGTCGTGACTTTGAAGGCAGTAGCCAACTTTCCAACCTAAGGACCAATTTGTAAAAATTTTAAACATCATAAAGTCGACATCGCAACATCAAACAGGAGACGTCTGGAAAAGATAGCCTGGTGTCGCGACATTTAGGGTATGAAGTCGCAATATTCACAATAGCCCACTAAGTTCCCATTTCCATACATTTCCTAGCTAACATAAGACTACAATTGAACTTGGTCATTCCACAACTATGATAGATCAATATACAATCTCAATTCAACCAATACCATTTTCATATACATTTTCATATAAACACAATCAAAATACCATCATTCCACACCAATTTATACCAATTAAAGCTTATGACATTTATACCTATGTCTAACATTTAACTACACCATTTCCAAACTATGGATTAAATTCATCTCATCAATTATTTCAATTTGTGACTTTTCACATACCAAACTCAAGTAAGTTCAAAATCATCATTCATATTAGCACTAAGCTTGACCAAACTATGCATCAATTAGATTATAAGCCATGCTAAACACAAGCTCAACCATTACCACATTTACCACACAACCATCAACTAAAAATGACCATTTGCACAACAAGGTGCGTGTCCTTATATACATGCCACAATATTTAGATTCAAAATGGACATAATTCTACCATCTCGTTGATAGTGTGTGCTTCATATTGATCTGCCTCAACAATGTTCCCCAAAATGATGAGCTACAAGTAGGAAAGAACTAGAGTAAGCATATAAATGCTTAGTAAGTTCAAATGGAGAATGCTATGTTTACCTTGTTTATACACAAGCATGTTAGATACCTTAATTTGGCATAAGTTTGGCTAGGACATGGCATTTAAAAATATCAACAAGTGAGCATAAGTATCCATGTTCATTAAACAACATAAGTAGCTCAAAATATACCAATTAATATCACAATCACATAGCTTATCTCAAAGACATATTCTATCATCAATCCTTAAGAACATATCTATATAACATGGGTCATTTTCAATGTTACAATTCATTATTAATATATAAGTTATATCAAACATACATATAGTTCAATTCAATGACATGTTCCATTATCAATCTTTATGATTATGCTTAATACACATGAATCAATTCAATAGCATATCAAATTGGCTATCAATCCATTTTCGAGTTTCAAATTTCATTTATATTGTTTTGCCTATTGAAACCCTAGTAAAACGGAATCAGATACACAGGTAAACTACACCACACTAGTTGTTCGTCTGAGTTGAATATATTTCAGGTTACTTGTTTGGGCTAAACCTATATCATGACACATCAGGTTACTCGTCTGAGCTAAACTTGTGTCACACAATACTCGAGAATCCATAATGAATATTGGATCTTGCCAAAGTTTGTAATAATCCTAGTTCAAGCGTGTGTAAGACCTTATTGGCATGCCAATTGTATCTTAACCTTTTACTAAGTTCATACAGGCATCATTTACATATATAACATTACCAATCCTTGTAAACAATTGTTTTCACTTGATTATCCCTTACAATTATCCATATTTCATATCGTACACAGTACATGATCACCTGTTTCATTTACATCCACTGTAATCAATTAGACTTTTGCATTTGTACCCAATATTGTTACATAATTATCAATTATCACATAACATTTCAATTCAATACGTTACAAGCCATACATGCCAATTTCACTAGTGTTCCATTTATATTCAAACATATATATATATATATGAAATCAAACACAAAATTACACATAAAATAAATTAAGATAGTAAGTTCCATATGAACTGACTTATTCAAATTGTGAAATAAGTGGATAATTTAGGGACTAATCTGTAATTTTAGCATTTCCCCTATTAGCTCCATTTCGATTCAATTCTTGATCTATACAATTATTTTATATAACCAATCAATACCAAAAATTTTCATACATGATCCTATATAATTCCATTTTTCAATTTTTCCCATATGTTACATTTTTTAATTTAGTCCCTAAACTCGGGATAAACATAACGTTCGATTCCTATCTTCGGATTAAAATCTAATTTCATATATTATCATTAAAGACCTTATACTTACTATTTCTAACGTAATTTTATGACAAGTTTTACATTTATTCTATTTGGTACCTAATAAAACAAAGTTAACAAACAAGCTAAATTGACTTTACAATCTAGTCTTTTCCATAATCTAAGCTTAAAATCTATCAATTTCAAGCCTAATTCTTCATGAAATCAACAATGAAAACTTTCTAAAACTTTAACAGTTTCACAAATCGGTACATGAGCTAGTTAAATCAAGCTCCTATGACCCCAAATCTATAAAAATTGCAAGAAAATGACCTAACTTACTTACCAAATTGATAGTTGAATAGTAAGAAAATTTTTGAAGCTTTCTACAATCCCTAGCTATGGTGGATGATGGAATGGATGAGAAAGATGAGAGATTTCCACTAACCTTTCCTATTTATATATTAATTAAATGTTAATTAACCTTATTTAATTAATTAAGTTATAATTTACTTAACATAATTAACTTTTTAATCAATCTCAGTGGAATTCCCCATCATCATCCACTATCACATAATTAAAAATGGTTTAATTGTCATTTTAGACCTTTTCCTAATTGCAATTTAAGTCCTTAAGCCATTGGTCAATTTAAACTTTATAACATTTGAGCTTTTACAAATTAGTCTCTGAGCCTTAATTAACTATCAATTTGACAAAATTAATCAACCAATCTTAATATAAATTTATATTAATCCCGTAAATATTCATATTTAATATTTATGGACTCGGTTTACAAAAATAAGGTTATGAAATCGCATTTTTCGGTACCACAAAAAGTTAGGCTGATAGACGGTGCAATTCTAAGAGGCCACGAAGGGAACTAGATCAAAGGTTATTGTTGACACATCTCTAAGGCAACTAATATGGAAACAAATCTATGAGCTTTGAGAGACAGACTAAACTGGTTGAAGACTTGAACATCACATGCTTAAAGGTTGAATTTATGTAACTATTGTTATTAGCATAACATGTTACTTGCTACTTTGATTCATGATTGTAGGATGCTCTTAGCTACTTTCCAGAATTGTGGCAGATCATGAGTCTAGGTCAACTTTCGATCCTTGCTCGGGAAAGACATGTAGCACACTTAGCCTAGACAAGCAATGAAAAGGGAACTTAGATTGTACCAGAGAGTTGGGAGAATGAGGAAGTATATTTGTAACACCCTAGACCCGGCCTAGACGTTACGACCGAATCTGAAGAGCCACATCAATTGCCCCAAAACCCGATAAATTTGCGATGGTACATCGTTTGTTGTAAAAGCTTTCAAAGTTTTAAAAACATAAGAGTGTTTTGTGTTTCATGCCATTTAAAACGCGCTTGATTTTTATAAAGCCTGTTGTCTTTAGAATTTTTAATTTATAGGTTCGATTTTAGAAAATGTTGTTATTTTGAAAACCTGAAGTTCTTACTCTAGTGGCCTAAAAATATTAAATCATAGCCCAATAAAAGTTAAAAATCTCCCAATGGCATTATCACATAACATAACCCCAAAAATAAATTATTAAAAACAAAAGAAAACCATAAACAAGTCTTTTGAGGTCGTGTGGCCACCTCCGAGTCCCTCACACCTCCAAACCAGCTAATCTTAGGGATTACCTGCACAATTAGAAACGGGGTGAGTTTACGAAAACTCAGTGTGCAATCCTTACGAGTAATAACAATAATATCTGAGCGAGAGCAGTCTAGGCATTTACCCTAAATTTTTAAGGCGTTACAACTCTACCCCCTTAAAAAAATTTCAACATCAAAATTTACCTGGTCCAAAAAGGTGAGGGTATTGATGTCGTATTGCCTCTTCTGGTTCTCACGCGGCCTCCTCTACTCCGTGATTGCGCCAAAGTACTTTGACCAGAGGAACAGACTTCTTCCTCAACACTTTCACATTACGCTCCAATATCTACACTAGTTCCTCCTTAATAGTTAGATTAGGCCTAACTTTAATTTCCTCCACTGGCACGACATGCGAGGGATCAGAACGGTATCACCTAAGCATTGAAACGTGAAACACATCATGAATTCTTTCCAGCTCTGAAGGCAACTCAAGTTGATATGCAACCGGTCCTATACGTTTAAGTATTCGATAAGGCCCAATAAATCTAGGGCTCAGCTTGCCCTTCCGACCAAACCTCAAAATTTTCTTCCACTGCGACACTTTAAGAAAGACATAATCTCCCACAGAGTATTTTATCTCTCTACGCTTTAAGTCTGCATAGGACTTCTGCCTATCAAATCCTTCTTTCAACAGCTCTCGAATCAGTTTTACCTTGTCTTCTGTATCAGCAACTAACTCCGGCCCTAAAACTCGCTGCTCACCCAGTTTAGTCCAGCAAGTAGGAGTACGACACCTACGACCATATAATTCTTTGTATGGTACCATTAGAATACTAGACTAGTAGCTGTTGTTATACGCAAATTTCGCCAACCGCAAATAATCCTCCCAGCTGCCCTGAAATCCATTACACAACTTCTTAACATGTCTTCTAATATCTAAATTACTCTCTTAGACTATCCATCCATCTGAGGATGAAACGCAGTACTGAAATCCAGTCGTGTACCCAAGGCCTCGTGTAACTTCTTCCAGAACCGAGATGTGAACCTAGGATCTCTGTCGGATATAATAAAAACTGGTACACCATGTAGTTTCACAATCTCAGCCACATATAACTTGGCTAGTCTTTGCAGCGAATAATCAGTGCGGACCTGTATAAAATGGGCAGACTTAGTCAGTCGGTCTACAATCACCCAAATTGAATCCTTCTTAGTAGGCGTCAAGGGTAACCCACTCACGAAATTCATGGTTACCCTCTCCCACGTCCAGAGTGGAATTTTAACTTGCGGCAGTAGTCCAGAAGGTAATTGATGCTCAGTCTTAACCTACTGGCACGTCAAGCACTTACTCACATAATCGGTAACTTCGCGTTTTAACCCAGGCCACCAATACAACTTACGAAGATCCCAGTATAACTTGTTCCCACCGGGATGTATGGCATAAGGACTACCATGCGCCTCTCACAGAATAGACTGCATGAGATCAGCATCTTTTGGTATACACATTCTTCCACAGAAACATAACACCCCTTCCCTATTCAGTCCAAAATCCGAAGTCTCACCATTTCCCACTTGTTGAAAATGAGAAACTAGTGACTCATCCAATAACTATTTCTCCTTAATTTGGTCAGCCCAAGTCGGTGTCAGTTGTAGTTCAATTAACAAGCTTCCATCAGCGTATAGGCTAAGACGAGCAACCATTGCCCTTAAATCAGAGACAACCCTACGGCTCAGTGCGTCAGCTACCACATTAGCTTTACCCGGGTGGTATTCAATTGAACAATCATAATCTTTAAGCAACTCAATCCACCTTCGTTGCCTAAGGTTTAACTCTTTTTGAGTGAGGAGGTACTTGAGGCTCTTATGGTCCGTATAAATTATCGTTCTTTCCCCATATAAATAATGCCTTCAAATTTTTAGTGCAAACACCACCGCTGCCAACTCCAAGTCATGAGTGGGATAATTCTCCTCGTGAGGTTTAAACTGCCGCGACGCATAAGCAACCACCTTCCCTTCTTGCATTAACACACACCCTAATCCCACGTGTGAAGCATCACTGTAAACCGTAAATTCTTTCCCAGACTTTGGCTATATCAAAATAGGGGCCTTAGTTAAAACTTTCTTCAATTTCTCAAAACTCTCTTGCTGTTTGTCGGACCAAATAAACTGCACCCCTTTTCACAGTAACTTCGTCATAGGTGTAGCTAACACTGAAAACCCTTCCACAAAACGTCTGTAATATCCAGCTAAACCCAGAAAAATTTAAATTTCAGATACAGTCTTTGGTGGTTTCCAACCTAATACGGCTTTAATTTTTCGAGGATCAACTCTAATCCCCTCGGCAGATACCATGTGACCCAGAAATGTCACCTCTTGCAGCCAAAACTCACACTTGCTGAATTTTGCGTACAACTGCTTCTGTCTCAGAATTTGAAGAACAACCCGCAAATGTTCATTATGTTCCTCCTCAGTTTTCGAATACACTAGAATATCGTCTATGAACACTACTACAAACTGGTCCAGATAGGGTTGAAATATTCGATTCATCATGTTCATGAAAGCAGCTGGTGTATTCGTTAATCCAAACGGCATTACTAGGAATTCATAGTGACTATAGCGAGTCCTAAATGCTGTCTTATACACATCAGCTTCCTTAACCTTTAACTGATGGCACCCAGATCGATGATCTATTTTGGAGAACACCGCAGCTTCTCGTAGTTGGTCAAACAAATCATCTATCCTCAGTAAAGGGTACTTGTTCTTAATGGTCAGCTTATTCAGTTGACGATAGTCAATGCACATGCGCATGGACCCATCATTCTTTTTCACAAAAAAAACTGGTGCTCCCCAAGGGGACACACTCGGTCGAATGAACCCTCGGTCTAATAGCTCTTGAATCTGAGCCTTCAACTCCACTAGCTCCTTCGGTGCCATCCTATACGGGGCGATGGACACCAGAGCTGTTCCTAGTAGAAGCTCAATTCCGAATTCGACCTCACGATCTAGAGGCAAGCCAGGAAGCTCTTCCGGAAAAACATCTGAAAACTCCTTAACAATTTTGACATCCTCAACAGAAAGACTTTTAGTTCTAGAATTGCTAACATATGCCAGGTAAGCCTCACAACCCTTGCGAACTAGCTTCTCGGCTCTTAACACCGATATCACATTAGACAAATAATCTCTTCGCTCCCCTATTACGGCCACCTCCTCATCCTCTGAAGTCCTCAACACCAACTGCTTAGCAGCACAATCCAACTTCACACGATGCTTCACTAGCCAAACCATACATAAGATAATATCAAATTCCCCGAATGGCAGTTCCATCAAATTTGCCAGAAAAACCTCCCCTTGAACCTCTAAGGGCACATCCTTGAATAACTTATTCACTTGAACCAATTGTCCTAACAGACTCAACACCATCATTCCCTTAGCAGTGTTATCAAACTAAATACCCAACGTTTCAGACACAGTGCACGCAACATATGAATGCATAGATCCAATATCAATTAAAGCAACGAATGGTAAATTATGAATCAAGAATGTATCGGTTATGACGTTAGGGGCGTCACCATCCTCTCGGCGGCAAGTAGCATAAACCAAGGCTGGTTGTCTCACCTCGGTATTACTCGTGCCCCTACCCGGTGCTCCACGATCTCGTCCAAACCTATTTCCACCTCTAGCCTGCCCACGACCTCTCGGTGGCTGTTGACCCCCTCTCCTTGGCTGCACATACCTTGGTCCTGTAGCTTGCATCCGAGTAGGTACTTGAGTACAATTCTTAACCTGATGATCCTTCGATCCACATCTAAAGCATGCCCCCGTTCGTTTCCAACACTCACCTTGGTGAACTCTCCCACAATCAGCGTAAAGCTGTGGTCCCGCAGTAACAACAGGCACTCCGGCTCGGACTGGCCTATCAAACCTTGCCCTCTTAACAAGCTTACCTCCAGAACTCGAGGATCCAAAGTCCCTCTTAACTCTGCCCCTATCTTTCTTCCGGTTCTGGCGCTCAGAGCACTTCACATCCTCAGCAATCTTTGCTTTCTCGACTAGGGTAGCAAAGTCTCGCTCCCTTTACGGAGCTATCAGAACTCTCAATTCATCGCGAAGGCTGTCTTCGAACCGCACACAACGTTCATACTCAGTGGCTACTATCCCACGAGCATAACGACTCAGCTGCAGGAACTCCGTCTCATAAGCCGCCACAGTCTTATTCCCCTGAGTCAAGTTCAAAAATTCCTTCCTACGAGGGTCCAATAGCTTGCGCCTACATATTTCCCCTGGAAGGACGTCTTGAAGAGATCCCATGTCAAATGGTCAGCTTGTGTACCTTCCCTCACAGTAAGCCACCATTGGTAAGCTTTATCTCGCAGTAACGACACTGCCTCTTTCAATTTCTGTTCCACAGTACAATCAAGATCATCCATTATTCATTCCGTAGCCTCTATCCAATATTCTGCCATATTCGGAGCTACACTAGACACACCACTAAAGATCTCTACCCCATTAGATCGGAGTTGCTAAGAAATTGACCCCCGGGCCACTGATCTTGTACTCACCCCAGTAACCCTTTCAATAACTCGTAGCATCGCCTGAGACAAGGCATCATCCCCAATTGCTCGATCATGAGACCCAGTCTTAGTTACTGGTGAAGCCAGTGTCTCCCTAGCAGGCATGTGACCCGACATTGAAGACCCAACTCTAGCACCCCCTCGGCCTCTACCACGGCCTCGTATACCCTTTCCATTAGTACCTCTAGTGCTCATAACGCGATACGCTTTATCTGAATTAAAAGTTTTATGCTATCAATTTATAATTCCAGTTGTTATTAAAAGATATTTTATGATAAACAATATTTAAAGCTTTATTTCCGTAGATCGAGAGTCCACTGCCAGTATTAGTCTCTTACAGTCTCAGTTTGCTCTAACTAGAAATTCTTGTATTGTGCTACACTCTATAACAGTTTCTCAGCATAACATTATAGCTCAAAGCAATAGATTCTAACAGAGAACTTATAGATTTGGTGCCGGAGACTCGGTGTGCCACACCTCCAGTATTATCGTTTCAGAAACAAGTCAAATTCATTGATAAATTTCAAAACCAGATTTTAAAAATAAACCCTTTACAAACCCTATTTTCGAAAAAAATACAAAACAATGTTCTGCTACCCACACCATAGCCAAGTTTTGTAACCTGACTCTGATACCACTAAATGTAACACCCCAGACTCGGCCTAGACGTTACGACTGAATCTGAAGAGCCACATCAATTGCCCGAAAACCTGATAAATTTGAGATGGTACATCGTTTGTTGTAAAAGCTTTCAAAGTTTTAAAAACTTAAGAGTGTTTAGTGTTTCATGCCATTTAAAACGTGTTTAATTTTCATGAAGCATGTTGCCTTTAGAATTTTTAATTTATATGTTCGATTTTAGAAAACATTGTTATTTTGAAACCCTGAAATTCTTACTCTAATGGCCTAAAAATATTAAATCATAGCTCAATAAAAGTTAAAAATCTCCCAATGGCCTTATTACATAACATAACCCCAAAAATAAATTATTAAAAATAAAAAAAAAACCATAAACAAGTCTTTTGAGGTTGTATGGCCGCCTCCGAGCCCCTCGTAGCTCCAAACCAGCTAATCATAGGGATTACCTACACAGTTAGAAACGGGGTGTGTTTACAAAAACTCAGTGTGCAACCCTTTACGAGTAATATCAATATACGAGCAGAGATGGGCAGGCCTTTGCCTATACAAGAATAATACATGCGGGCCTAAGCCCTATACGGTAACAATACACATATACAACCTATCCCAATCCAACCATCACACCTCCCGTACCAACCATCACACCATGTGGGGACCAAGTCGACCCACCCACCAAAGACACTCGATGATCGCAATGCTGTCAAGAGGTAATGCAAAGAAAGTCGCTAGTAGTAGTAAACGTGGCATAGCCACTAATGTTAGAATATGTAGCGAGCCACTAGATCGGTTATACGTGGCAAGCCACTAGTACAGTACTTCCTCCGAATCAGAATCCCAACCCCAATGCAGAATGTCATAAATAATACGTGTATGCAGTGTCATACTCAAAGCCAGTCATATCAATGTCTTACACCTATCTATTAACCCACCACTCGAGTATAAGGGTCATTTCGTCGGTTAGGGGTATAATAGTAATTTTACCCCTTAGGGTAGTTCAATCATTTTACCAATTTTTAGGGTCTCGATACAGAAATTAGCCCTTTAGAAGGTCTACAATCGTCTCAAACGACCCAGACAACCCATATGGTCGAAACAGTATAAATGGGCCCAAGGCCCAATACCTAGCCCAATAAGGCCCATAACAGCCCTAGACCGTGAAAATAACGGTCGTGCAGTCTATCTCCCATAATATATGGGCTTGGCTCACCTCACAAGCGATCGTACGCTCGCAAGGCCTTAAAAGCTGAAGTTCTGGCTTTTCGGCTTTTGCCGATCTACAACAGCCTTGGTGTGGTTACACACCTACGTTTCTTATTGGACACAGCGAAAAGTTGGGTGTACGACTACACACCTAGATTTATGAAAGCAGTAGAATCCCCTACGAATCCAAAGCCTACAAACAATCCATCATTCAGTTAGTCCCCACTACATTCAATCCAACAACTACCCTTAACCCAACTCTTCTACTTACCTTGATCGAAGAGAAGGTGATCAACTGTATCTAGATTAACTAGGGTTGACCTCGTGTATCTTGGCTCTTATTGTACACGCGATAGTTTAACTGATTAAACTAATTAAAGAAAATAGCCTAAAGCCCCTAAAGATAACATTCTTAAAATAAGGGATAATCGACCTACCCAAATGTTGGAAGACAGGGTTTCGATGGCTCAATAACGTTCTGCACCTCTCGCTCCTCAGTGATAGCTGAGCCCCGCGAACATACATCATAGAAAAAAAGTCACCACATGACAAACATAGAGAACTAAGAGAAGGAATATTTGGCTTAGAGTAAGTAATAAAAGAAACAAAGTTAACAGTCGCTACACGATACTCTTACCACTAGTAGAGAGGTACCGAATTCACTCAATCAAACTAATCTGCGTATCACAGAAATTTAAAAGATGATTAAAGAAATAGGGAAGGATTCAACAGAGAGAGAATGACTATTCGACTAACAAAAAAGCAACTCAAAAAGAGATAATCTAGATGAAAAAGGACATTCGGCCAAAGTTCTAAGGGTAGAAGTGCAATAGAGATGTGATGGAGAAAAGGTTTGAGAGTAAGAAAAAGAAGAAGAAGAGGATTTCGACACAGTGTTGGGTGGAAACTGAGATAGTGTTCAGTCAGGGACTTAGAAGAGAAAAATAAAGAATGCCAAATATTTTACCAATCGGCACAAAAAGAAATAAAAATTTCGGCTCTTCTCGAAAGGCACATAAAGAAATCGACAAAGGAGAATTGTATCCAAAATGACCAAAACAAGGAAGAAGAAAAATAAAAAAAAGGAGGTTTTGGCTTTTACTCCCTACCCAACTGCTAAAAATACACTCGCCAACCCCTTAGCCGAATTTGCACCCTCACACACTCCCATACGGCTACAAACTCCTTCCCATTTCAAATTCCATGAAAATCTCCAAATTTTTCTCCCTTTATCACTCCACAACAACCTTCAAGACCCATTCAAACTCTCACTCAACAGAGTTTCAATCTACCTCTAACTCTTACCATCCCAAGCAGCAAAATTAACACATTTTACCTTCTATGGGATTCGAACCCCAATCTTCTCACCTACCAAATCACGCCACAAGCCACCAAGCCACAAAGCTTTTTGTGGTAACCAGCGACCACATTTATTCATAAGGCCTAGGTGCCAACGTTCAGGTTCTTTTAAAGAGAAAAACAAAATTCTGTAAAGGCCAGAGCTTGAACCTAGGCCTTCCCAGACACCCCAAAACACGCCCCAAAACATTAAACCACCACACCAACATGTGATTTCCGTCAAACCCGACAAAATTACAAACCTTAAATTTTTAGGGCGTTACAATATTACTCAAAGAAAGCTAGCTTGATTGTACAAATGAAGGAAGGGAGCCTTTATTGTTGGAAAATCTGGTTCAAAAACAGTTTTCTTGCACAGTGAAAAAATAAAAATTTTAAAACAGAGCCAATTTGTGATATTTATAGCAATAAATTTTTTTCAAAACCACACCTATGTTTTGGGCTAAACGGATCATTATCGTTCCTAGCTTTCAATCAAATGACCTTCTCCACTATTCTTATACCATGAGCTGCTTTAAGTGTGAACTTGAACACTTTCGAATCAAACACAGGAAGATAAAATATTTTCTTTACTTTTAGTGGGAAAATACAACTTTTTCTTTTATAGAAACCAATAGAATTGTTATTCCCAAAATATATAATTTATACTTAGAAATAAATTCTCACTATTTTTAGGCAGAATAATAATATCTCAAAGTTGTGTGTAACTTATTATCGTTTTTAACCTTACTAGTGTTATCTATTTTTAGAGAAAGGAAGTGAAACCCTAATTAAATTAGTAGAATGCATTTAATGCCTATTTGATAGAAAAACAATCCTTTAGTTGAACTAAGAGAGAGAGTGACTAATAGGGTGTGCTTCCCCTCATATGTATTATGATGGGGATTTGGGCCTCTCTTGTTGACCGCCTTCCTCTCGAGCAACAAGAGAAAGATAAATCAACACTGGGACTAAAACAAATAAAAATATCGCAGCTTATTACAAGGGTGATAGGTTAGTTGTAATATTTTTAGTTTTACAATGGAACACAAGAGTGTTCCAAGGATAAATTTAACGTTTTGTTAAGGGGAAATTTCGAGGATAAATTTAATGTTTAAAATTCTTCAAAGTTAGAAATTTTAATGATGAAATTTTGTTAAGAGGAGAAGAGTTGTAACACCCCAGATTTGGAAATATTACAACTAACCTGTCACACTACAAATTCTGGAATTTGATAAATTCAACCTTTTTAACATTTAGTGATATTGTTTTCTAGCAATTTACTATTACTTTATTTAATTTTCCATTTTAGTAATTAATTAATAAAATGAGCAATTTTTAGTGTTTTATGATCTTTTAGGCCAATCCAGACCTAAAGGAAGACTAACATGCTGATTAAGGGTGTAGGACACCAATTCAAGTGGCCAAGGAGTCAATAGACTTCCCTCGATGTTGCAAAACCTAGCTTAGATGTCACAACACCACTTCCAAACCACCTAAGGAGAATACTACCCTCGATGTAGCCACACCAACCATGCCATGTCGCAACACCTAACCTAGACGTGTAAAGAAGCATACTACATTTGATGTCATGACATCGCTGCGATAAGGCCACATAAATTTTCAAAGGTGTTTTCATTTGTACAACTTCAATCAGTTATGATTAGTCATTTGTATTAGGTGTAAATGAGTCATTTAACATGAATCTTATAAATACTATTGTGCTGGACCTGATTAAGGATGGTTTTTCCTTGTTTTAGTTTGATTTTATTAGATTAGGGTTTTTATTTAGGTTATTCCTTGTACGGCTTTCTTAATTTCAATTCCAATTCTAGTTTTAATATTAGCGCTTCAATTGTTTTTGTTTTTTGCATCCAATCGCCAATCACTCAACATCTGTCAAGGGATTTATGTTGATGTGTATAATCAACATCTTCGAATCCAAAATTCTCTCTTCCCTCTTTTTCTCTTGATATTTCGTTGAATATTTAAAATAAATTTAGGGATGTTGGTATTTAGATCTATGGATAAATAAACCCATTGGAAGATTAATGAGTGGATGCGAGATTAATTAACGAATGTTGTAAGGTTTCTTCGAGAATTAGTCGAATCAAGTTGAGTGAAATTAAACCTTAGGATTGACGACCCTATGATGTCATTTAGGTAAATAGTTTGGGAGAAAAAGTCTATTGTGCATCTCTCAACTTGTCCCGGTTTTGAATTTTGAGGTTGGGGGATAAGTAGTTCTTATTGACTAGTTAATTTAGTTAGAGGTCGGGAGGTAAAAACTAGATTAATTAGTGGTTAATTAGTAAAACCCTAAATTGGTAGTTAATTATGAACACTAAAATGAGTTAGTCTTCTGTTTGTGTATTCAAGTGATTTTTGATTGTTTATTCTGTTTTCGTATTTTGCATGTTATTTCCTAACTTATCTCTGTATTTGCTTGTTCGTACTATGATTTTATCTGAGTACTGTTTAGAATTATAGTGTAGGAATTAGTTGTTGTTTAATCAGGCCTCCCTTGGGTAAAATCCTCAGAATACTCTGTGTTTCGTTGTAAAAACTATATTACAATCTGAACCGTAGACTTGCGGACATCGCCTCATTCCAGATCTTTTGTTACACTATTTATATTCTTGACGTTCGCACGTCGATAAGCGATCAAGTTGTTGGCGCTGTTGTCGGGGAGGCTTCGACATTAGATTAGTTTTTAATTTCTGTAATTAGTATCCTACATAGGAAAATTTTAAGTTATAGATATGAATTTTATTTTTTTATTTATAATTTTTATTATTTACCAACTTCTTTAATTTTTTTCTAATTTCAGTGTATGACTTGAAGCAGGGGCACCCTATCGAGACAATCACCAATCCAGAGAGAATAATTAAACGTAGTCGAAGGTAGCAACAACAACAAATGCAAAATAATCCACCAGTTGTAGCTGGTCCACCACACAAGAATTCATTATTTGAAGATCCCCCACAACCAATAGCACCGGTACAAATAGAGCCACCCATGGCACAACAGGAAAGAACTCAACGCAATTATGTGCTACCCATTTTAGATACAGTGTAAGGCGGCATCGATAGGCCGTTAATTAATTCCAATAATTTTGAAATCAAGATAACCATTATCCAAATGAACAAAATAAACTTCAGTTTTGGGTTAACATCACTGAGGACCTGAATCAACAGTTGAAACATTTCTTTCAATTATGCTATATTTTTAAGTTTAATAGGGTCACCAATGACGCTATTCATCTGAGGTTGTTCCCCATTTCATTATGTGATAACACATTTATTTGGTTATATTCGCAGGCTCTAAGTTCGATTACTATATAGGAGGAGATTGTCGAATGGCTTTTGCACAAATTCTCTCCAATTAATAAGATCATCCAGCCGAGATGCGATATTGCTAACTTCCATCAATTAGAGGGTGAGAAGTTATATGAGGCGTGGGAACGTTTTAAACTATTTTTGAGGAAGTTTCCCTATCAAGGTATGCAGGAGTGGTTGCAAATGCAATTTTTTTGTAATGGGTTGGATGGAAATTTTAGGTCCGGGCTAAATGAAGCATCAAGGGGGCTTTAATGAATAAAATGTACGAAGATACTTATCAATTGATCGAAAACATGGCCATGAATTTGTGTATGTAACCAAAAGAAAGGTTTACCTATATTTTGAGACCACCAATGATTAAATCTGTCCAAGAGGAAGACAAATACTAGCAAATTTTAGTCAAGGTGAACCATTTGGAAACCCATGCCACCAAACCTTTATTGCGAGAACTAGTTTGAACAAATGGGCAGTACTTGGAAAGCCAACCTGATGAGGTGAATTATTTGAGGAACATGGCTGGAAACCCCTATTCCAAAACATATAATGTGGGTTAAAAGGATCAACCCAATTTAAAGTAGGGAGGTAATCAAGGAGGGGGAACTACATGCAAAACTGATAGAATCCTCCTTATCAATCCCCACACATGCAAAGAGCTTAGGAGAGGCCCATGATAAATGATCATAATGCATGTGGTCATGGAATGGACAAAATAGAATTGGAGATGCAGTAATTGAGAACTGAAATTTGATAAGTGTAGTATGATTTCACCCAAACCTACACTCAATTGGTTGACATCAGTGACCAACTTAACTAGATAATGAATATGATTATGAACCTTGCACGAAAACCATACCATTCCCATCTAGACTAGAGGACAGATGAAGAAGGGACGAAGCAAAAATTGTAAGTTTAGTAAACATTTTTTAAGTCCCTTAATGTTAACCCTAATTGAACTAATAAAGAAAATTCCATAATATGCTAAGTACTTTAAAGAAATAATGGCTAGGTATAGGAAAATTAAGAAAGGGGCAAAGATTAACATAGAAGATTCATGCAATGTGATAATGTAACGCACCAAACCCAACCTTATTCACTGGGTTCAGATTTCGAGTGTTACTTCACAAAGCTAAGCCATTAACTAAAACAATTTAAAATTTTCCATTTCTTTAAATGTTTTCTTTGACATATTATTTAAAAAATTATAGTTTGAAATCAAGAGAAGTAACTTAAAATAATATCATAACAATATACTTAATAAAAACCCTTACAAAATGAAAGTTTATTTAATACAGACTCAAAAGGCGTATTCCTAGATTACATCACAACTTCACTTTATGCATAATAGCCCACTCTGCCACCACCTTGGCGTACTCCTAGCGTCGTCCCTCCTAGCGAAGTCTCTTATCAAATACCTGAAAAGCAAACACAAATCTTGTAAGTACATGAGTACTTGGTGATTTTATTATAACAATACGTTGATGGATACTTTGCAATCTTGTATGAACTACTGGGTGCCAATTATTCTGCATCATTTATTTCTGCGGATACCACCACAGTTTACCATTCTTTTATACACCAACTATCATATTCTTATCATACTCAATCCTCATTGTCTAACTCACTGAGGAACTCTTCCCAACGTTTCATAAATCTCTTTTACCATAAAAATTTCTTAACTAGAACATACCCTCAGAAACCACTTCCAAAAATCCATGCCTTAACCCATTCTTTTATTTCAAACAATTGTTCACTAACATTTTTCACGACCAGATACATATATTTTTGGCAAATACTTATACATAATTTAATACCATCAATTCATACTCAGACATACCCTGATTCAGTACCACACACATCCATACTGATATTTGAAGAATTCCATATCATTTTATACCAGGATCCTATAACATAAGATAACACTAATCTAGATTCAAAATAATTCTAGAAAAAGATACAATGCCCCTCACTTCCCATAATTATGGATCATCATAACGAATATCCTTTTTAACATACAAATACATATATATTTCTTATGGAAGCTATTAAGACTTATTCACCCCTAACTCGGAACATATCAATACCTCATTTTAACCATACTTATTATAGAACTAATAGAACTTACTTATATCTTACCATAGAAACAAACATTCATACTCAAATCATACTATACCCTCTTAACAATTCACGCCACTAGACCAAACAAAGCACGTCATACAGGCAATCATATAAAATCTTTTGTTTACTGTCCCGACGGGCTTCACAGAACACATCAGAGGAAAACAAATGATATACCGAACGCGCTATAAGTTCTTATTATAAAATACGCTCTAAAGCAATCTAATCAGCGTATGCCATAAAGGTAATCCATATAGAGTACACCAAAAAGGCGATTCCTACAGAGTACGCCACAAAGGCGATTCATTTAGAGTACGCCACAAAGGCTGACATAATGCCACACAAAGAACCCCATTAGATAAAATGTCATTCAACAGTTCTTTTTTAGAGTATACCATGGTCAAGGACTTTTTTTTACTTCAGAGTTCATATCAGAGTTCGTGTTTACAATCTCAAAAGACTTCCTTATTTACCACAATAGTGACTCGACTCAATTTACAAACTTTATGAACCAGGCACATCCCAGATCCAAGCTTTCATAATTTTATAACACTTTTCATACATCCTATAGAACTTATTTTCAAGCAAGTTAACTTATCTCTTAATCTAATCATAACTTTATTCCTAAGTATCATATTCATTCCATACTATCCATGATTTCTAATTTATAGTTGGACCGCTTTCGAATAGATATACTTTTGTATGAACAATACATGCAAGAGTCAAAGTAGAAACTCACTTGATCCTCACTTATTACAGTTCAAAGCTCCAAATCCAAACATTCATCTCGAACTAGCAGTAACCACTGCTTAGGAACATAATTTCACTACCACTACTCATACAAATTACTCATCATTTAAATCGCTGACAATCCCATGCAAAAACCTTATACTTATAGTTTCACTATTCAATTATCACACACAGATTTACTCATTCAGAACTTAACACGCAGAGCTGAAATACTTACCCTGATACGAAATAACCACTGATTATCAAAGATCCATAGCTTTCAAGTCATCAATTTAAGATACATTCAAACTTAAGGAAAGTGTTAGTAAATACCACTTAAGGAAGAGGAAAAAGAAAGAAAAACCCTTTCAGAACCCATCTCTCACATATAAATATGACTCAACTTACTTAGTGGAATTTAATAAGTGTCTTATGTTTCAAAATTTTCCTTCTTAATGGCCTACAGTTTTTGAGAGAAATATTATTAAATACCTTGTAATCACAATTATCCACCTTGACTATTTAGTTGATTTCTAACGAAGTTACTTAAAATCTAAATAGTATAGTATTTAGACAAATTAGGCATACTATAATTTTGGCGAATACTCCTCCTATACTTACCCTTAATCTCTTAACACGAACTTCAACTAAGGTCTTACATATTGTAGCCCCTTGTTTTCTATCTCGGCGAACTATCAATGATGCTATAGTATTTTTCAGTTATGGTCTTAGCCTTATTTATCATGATGCCATAGCATCTTTTAGCCATGGTCTTACTCAGTTTCATCATGATGTTATAGCATCTTTCAACTATGATCTTACTTATTTTTAGGCCTATAGCCTCCGATCGGACCCATGGCCTAGCCATGATCTTTACTTTTCTCATTTGATTCCATTCATTCATTCATTTCACCATCCTATACATTAATGCTTGAACACCGTAATGTCCATTCCACAAAGCTCGAAACTTTGCTTATCATGGGTGCACATAGCAACACTGTATATCGGTATTTAGCAGAATCATCTCATTTTCCCTTTCTAACTTTGCCTAAACCCAGCAGTGTTTCCTTCTATATATTCTATGGATGCAATACCATGGAATTATAGCTAATTTATGCTCATTAGACTACCATGGTAGGTACTCAAAGACCCATGCAACCTTTCAACATACTTAACAGTTTGGGGTTTGAGTATAGAAACCTACCTGATGCTCCTTTGTTTCACCATCTTAGCTTTTCCAAATGTCAGAGCTTTCATTCCCCAAGTAGCTAAGTAGGAAAACCAACTAATGAGTTAAACTTAGTGTTCTAGAAACATGCAGAATCCCTTAAAAATGGTTTCTAGAAAGTTTTAACTTTGTTTTATAAGTCTTACGTACACCGAAGGGCTCAGAACTTTACGAGCTCACTAGTTTCTCTACTTTCCCAACTTAAACCTTCTGATCATCGCACCAGGAAGAGCTTTCTTGTAACCATCTCCTTTAAAAGCTACTAAGGAAGAAGTTAAAGAAGAAAAACGAAACAGACTGGAGAAGAAGTCTCTCGGGAAGTCATTTCTCAACTATTTATAACCTTACCCACACAACCCTAGATCATGCAACATCCACCCATTCACAATCATGTTGTCCCCCATTAAGGAACCGATTGGTTATCTCTTAATCGAACCAGAATTGATTTTAACCATATCACATTTAGTTCCTAATTTTTCCTTGTTTTTCAATAGAAACTGCCAGCTTATAATCTCTTTCAATCTAAACCCTAAATAAGTCTCAAATTACTGGGTTTGAAAGAATCCGAGTGCGATAGCATAAGCCTCTACTTATATCAAAACACATGAGTTACATATGCATGATCAGTGACTAACTCAGGATTTAGGTAAATCACATCATGAACATCACAAGTGAACTAATTCAAAAATGGATTCAGAATTAATTCATCTTGGGTCCAATCAAATGTATCATTCTTCTAAAGAAAGTATCTATGTCTCTAACTGCGGAGTCAACTGCTCTAATAGCCAAGACTAGTCATCTCCTCAATTGGAATTGTAGACGACATAATAATCCTTCAAATTATTTGAATCAAATGCCCATTTTGATTCTTTTATGGGATTATGGACTCGTTTAGATTATCTATTGAAGTAAGTTGTCTTTCTCGCAATGTAAATTTTCTTAAAGTACCACTTATCATTAATTTGAACTTAGACAATCAATGAGCTAATATTTACTTGTCACATTTTGATATGCATGCAAAACATGAAAGACAGAAACACAAAAGACATAATAGTGAAATGTGAAATTAACTTTATTCATTCATAATTCAAATGCATAGAAAATAGTTACATGTTTACTACAATATGAACATATTTCCCAACAATAACTAGATTAATTATTGTTTAATTAGTAAAACCCTAAATCTGTAGCTAATTATGAACACTAAAATGAGTTAGTCTTCTGTTTGTGTATTTGAGTGATTTTTTATTGTTTATTCTATTTTCATATTTTGCATGTTATTTCCCAGCTTATCTTTATCTTTCCTTGTTCTTACTATGATTTTATCTGAGTATTGTTTAGACTTGTAATGTAGGAGTTAATTGTTGTTTAATCAGACCTCTCTTGGGTACGATCTTTGGAATACTCTATGTTTCATTATAAAAACTGTATTACAACCTGACTCGCATACTTATGGATATCACCTCATTCCATATCTTTTGTTGTAGTGTTTATACTCTCGACGTTTACACGTTGGGAAGCGGTCAACTCATTGGTGAAAGAATCGAGTCTAAGGCCTCAAGTTTGCTTGGCTAAATTTCTAAGCACCTGACATATCTATCAAGTAATAAAATGATAAGTAGATATTGTTCCCACAAAGACCAACTTCTAAGTTGTTAAGTACCAAATATTCAATTGTATCTAATTTGGATCAATAAAATAAATTCTACTTACTATTAAAATTAAACTACACAAATTATGGAGATATTATTAAACTATAACAATGAAACTTTTGAAGTTTCTTAATCAATTGTAAAGACTTGGAACTCTAACTTCACCTAATCTAGTTAATCAATTATCTCTCATTCAATTGTTCATTCTATGTAATTACTAACCCCTGATTCAATGGCATTCAATGGCATTAATTAGATCCTTCTAATATTTAGCTAAGTTAATCCTCTTCCCCACTAGTTATATTCTTATGCTAGGCAAGTTGAGTGAAGTTGCAAAAAACATACCAATTAGGTTGATTAGGGCTTCAGATGTATTCCTATCGTAGACGTAAATTAATTCGTCCATCGACGCTATTAAAGTTAATCCTAATTTATTCAGTCTAGATCCCAATCTTAATATTCTCTTCCAAGACAAATCAAGATGATCAAATTAATACAACTTGGTGGCCAGATAAGCAAATTAAATAAGCGCAAAATTGAATAAGTAATTAACAAGCATCAAAACAATTGAAGTGAAAATAAATTAATTGAGAAATAAATAGGATCCATCATTGTTTCAAGAAAATAAAGTTTTGTTCATATTGAGTTGAGAAAACAACAAAAAAAGATATTTAAAACAAACTTGCATCAATGAAAAGTAATATATATAGAGAGAGAAAAAACAATTAAAGGATTAATGTCAAGCTATATGGATCTCTTTTTCTTCTCTTCTTTGCAAGCTTGAAGTTCCTCTTGGTGTGTTAAAGTTTTCTTTTGCCTCCAAGTTGATTTCCTTCCCTCTTTTTTTCACTCAATTTTTGTCACCCTTATTTTTAGGGTTTTTATTTGTTCTACTCCACCACGCGCAAGAGTTGTGGTGGAGCGAATTGCTTACTGTCAAATTTTTTAAATTGAAGAGCATGTTCCACCAAATGAATTAAATTCGATGGAGTTGAAGGCTTCTCTTCACCACTTTTTACTTTATGTTTCAAGTCTTCCATTCTTCATCTAAGACTTACAATGCGAAAAGGAAAATAACAAATCAGTTCAAAATAACTTTAAAAATAATAAAAATTAAACAAGATTCAAATAATATATAGTTAATCCGAAAAACTATAAATTGCAATAGAAACTAATCTAAATACTAAAATTACCTTTTAAAATATTATGAAAATTATATTAAAATAACTCTAAATATGGGAGTTATCAAAATCTAATGAGCAATTTACAATCAAATGACTTTTTAGAGGAATCGTCTATCAATGCTTTTATTTGTGATTGTAATAAGCCCCCTAAGGCTTTAGTTTCTATTTTCTAGGTTGAGGCTAAGAGATCCCTATTTTAAGAACTTTGTGTAAACTTTATATTTAATCAAATGTAGCATTTGGTATGATGGAAAGTGATAATTTTCTTGAGAATTTAATTAGTTGGAAAGTTACTCCAAAATTTGATATGTCAAAAAAAATTACTTTCTTTGAAATCTAACTTACCTTTGGGAATTACTTTTTCATAAACATGGCAATGTGATTCCCATAATAAAAGGTGAGAAAGTTACTTTCCTATACAGGTTGGAAAGTTAAAAAGATGTCAAAGACAAAATTAACCCTATTTTACTTTGATTTAGGGTATTAATTTATTAAACGTAAAAAAAAAAAAACTATTACCTTTTTTCCGCTATCAACTATCTTGTCATTTCAATTGATTCTTTAAAAGTAAGGCTTTTTTTTTTTCTAATTTTATTTTTGACATGCATATTTAATCATCTATATTTTTTTATAAATATCAAATTAAAACATATACAATTTTTTTTATAAATTACAATCCATTCTATATTTTTTATTTTCTATGTACGTTTTATTATTTATGTTTGAGGTTTATGACTGTTCTCTCACTAATATCATTTTTAAGATTCAAACTTATATACTCTTATTGGGAATATAATGTATCTTACAATTGTATGATATATATATTAATTAAAAAATCTCCAATAAAATTTTTAACTTCTTATTTTGACCCAAACAGTTTTATAATATAAAATCAATTTAACATTCAAAAATATAATTTATTTTAAGAAAATAGATATATTTACATTAGTGCAAGCTTAATTTTGCACACTTTCTTACTTTTTATAGGAGAAAAGCCCCAATCAAGTTGCTCATGCTTTAGCTTATCTTCTATGTCTGAAACTATTTGGATGGAATAATATCCTCAGGCTATTCATCAAGTTGCAATGGTGGATGCTATTTAGAGGTGTGCATGGGCTGGGCGGCCCGGCCCGGCCCGAAGGCCCGCCTGAAAAATGGGAGGGTTTGGGTAAAAATATAGGCTCGAAAAATGAGCTTGGGCAAAAAAAGAGGCCCGTTTTCGGGCAAGATTTTTTTGGCCTGGGCCCGGCCCGATTTTAATATTAAATTATTTTTAAAATTTTTTATTTTAAATTTTAAGTAACTTTAGTTTTTTTTTATTGTTTTTAATGTTATTTTGATATTGTAAAATTTTTGTTATTAATATAATTTAGTTCTTAATTTAGTTCTAATTTGTTTCAATTTTTTAATTTTAATATAATTATTTTTTATTATATTTTTAATTTATATATTATTTTAAGAATTATTTTAGTCCCCTTTTTTTTAATATTTGTTTTTATGTTTTAAATGCATTTGATTTATAATATTTTAAAGTTTTTTATTTAATAAAAAAAAGTATAAAAAAAATTTTAATATGGTCGGGCCGGGCCGGGCTTGGGCCTATCATTTTTTTCTCGGGCCGGGCTTGGACAAAATTTTATGCCCATATTTCGGGCCGGGCCGGGCCCGGGCCTTGAAAACGGGCCAAAAATTTTTTATGGGCCCGGCCCGGCCCAGCCCATGCACACCTCTAATGCTATTCATATTGCTAAATTTGATAATGTTTTTCCTAAAAAATAAATAATATTTAAATTTATTAATATAATTGTATTTATTATTTGTATAAATTTTCAATTTGATATTATACTTTTATCATATTAATTCAAAATATTACTTTTTATAAATATATATATATATATATATATATATATATTTAACTTGTTAGAAATTTTACACATATATAAAACAAACAATCAAATTCTTTGACATACAATTTGACTCGCATGATTTAAGTTAGCGGAATATAAAATATGATATTTAAATTATTAAAATATGAATCACACATCATGAAAGGGTAAAATTGTCATTTGAAAGAAATTAGGAGCAGAGATATTGGATATGTGGGCTATATTTCATCATTAGAAATGATACAGTCCATAACATTGAAGGATCAGCTGTCGGTTTGTGATTATGGCATTTTGTCATTTCACTCACAAAGGTCATTCATAAATCAATATTATTGAAATATTAGATTTTATCTCGTATAGCTAAAAGAAAATATTAATCTTAATATTATATTTTTTAAAATATTACTTAAGCTAAATAAGGGAAATATGTTGTTTTTGTTTTTAATTGGCGGTTTTGGTGAGTTTTTTATTTAAATTAGAAAAATAAAACATTTTGACAGAGTATGTGTGAAAGTGTGTTTAACTGGACGCGTTTTCCTCCAACAATCATTTCTCCAATAGTTTTTTGAATGTTGGCAACGATAAAAAAATTTTAAGGCCCCAACGGTAAATTTTTTTTCTTCTATAAATACCAGATCATTTTTCATTCTTTTCATTCAAATCCAACTCTTTCAATTCTCTCTAACCTCTCAACTCTCTCAAATTTCTCAAGTCTTGTTTTAAATTTTCCGATATGCTTGTTTAAAAATATGATAGTTTTATTTAATTATTTCGTATATTATTTATTTCGATTAAATTTTCACGAATGGCAAGCTCTCTGATTCGTTTCGACGATAACTACATTTTCGCCGCTCAAGCGATAATGGTAAGACGAAATTTTAAGTTCTGTTATTTTAAATTATGTTAAATTTAGAGTTTTTATTTTTTAAATTAATTTCTTTTGTCGATATAAATAGGCGGATGATCGTGTTTTGGAGGGGTTCATACATAACTTTCAAAGAGCCTAGATATTGAAATTCGTGGTTACTTGCAAGACGCGAGATTCTTGCATGCGTCTCGAATGGTTGGGGCTGCAAACTCGATCCTACACCCATCAACGCATTGTTGGAAAGATGTAAGCTCGAGACACACACTTTCCATCTTCCATACGGCGAGTGTGCGATCATACTCGAGAACGTTTCTATGTGTGGTGGTGGTTACCGTTTCTACATCCCCAAGTGAACGACCCTTATATGTTCCTATTGGTGACAACGTAAAAACCATTTTATAATAATATGTAGTTAAATTAGTAAATGCTATTTTTTATTATATGTTTGAATTAACGTGTCACTTGAATAGGTGGAACCATGGGCCAAGTTATGTGGGACTACCGGAGCAGCTCGAAGATATCTAGCTGTTGTTAGGTCAACGCTCGAAAGCTGAGGTTTGTTACTGATTTTTTTAAAACCTATAATAATTATGCAATGGTTTGTAATTTAAAATCCTATACAAAACAAAATTTACAATTATGCATTGCAGTTTGAATAGATGTCATACGCCGATCCAAATATCATAAAATGTGTCCCGCCCAAATTTTTGGCTATTTGAAATATGTGGGACATGAAAAGGCCATTGATAGTGTACGCAACGGTGGAGATGCATAAATTGGACAGATGATGTGGCAGTTCAGGCATTGTACATGTTGGATCTACATGAGAAGACCGACAAGAATTGGTGAGATTACCAGAAGGAGCATATCGGCATTTGGGATCGTAGGATGGAATTCTTACCCATCTGCGAACCCTTTTTTTCTCATTGGACACGATGGCTTGTTTGGAGTACATGCATTGGTTCAAAGTCATTGATAAGCCATATTTGCTACCGGTGGAGGCGAGGAATAGGAAACTACTTTAAAAGAGGCTATGATGAGTGCCAAATAGCGTAGGTCCAAAAAAGCTACCGCGATGGGTTCACCCCCGACTTCAATCTAACAAGCTCCACCAATGTCTACACCACATTCCGGTAAGTTCATTCCACTTATTCCTATTCATTTCACCAACCCCTTTTTTTTTCACAAGCACCACACTATGTACCACAACAGCATCCTGCATATACATCTCTCTCTCTATTATTCTATGCCCCCATGCTGACGTTGATGTCGACGTAACCACTGACACTAATGGCAACACTAATCCTAGTATCGATGCCTAAGTCAATGTTGACATATCAAAGCTTTGCAATAACATACGGTTATTTACCGATAGTATCACAAACACCCATTGCGTCGTTGTTTTACTAATGTGGGTCATTGACACAACCACCTTCTTGTGGAGTGGAGGACGCATGATTAGAGGCTAGGATGGCACCACAGTCAAGCACGGAGGAAGGCGATAAAGAAGGAGGCGAAGATGAAGTCGAGGGTGGGGATGAAGATGAAGTCAAGAGTGGAGATAAAGATAACTATGAAGGTGAAAGTGAATAAGAAGAAGATAAGGACGATGATCACGATCAAGACCCCGAGTCGACACCACTAGTTGTGCGCAGAAATCTTACATGTACCCGTCAGCCACCGCTCTGCGGCACACATTCAACCCAACGACACCGATGATGTATTTTTTATTTACTTATTGCGATGTAAATATAAATGACATTAATAAAACATGATCAATTTTTTTTATATTTCTATTACAACTCATACTTGTCTTTGTTAAATTCTAATGTAAAATATAAGTAAATTTCCATATATAATATTTGATATGAACTATGTAACTTTGGATAGGTAACTTTATTGAAATAGTGATTAATAAAGGTACAGGGACTAACTCGTAAAAATGGTAAAAGTTCAATCCCCCTAGAAACTGTAATTAGTACTTGAAGTGGTGCTTAAAATAGTAATTTTTACACTACGTAAATGTCGGTAGACAGCGAAAAATACAATTGAAATTCAAGTTAAAAAAAATAGATTTTGTACACAAAAAAAGAAGTATTGTAATCAATTTTATATCACTAAAAAAAATGAATGCTAGCTACGTTGAGGCCCCAATGTACCCCTCAATACAAAACATATTGCCTTTGTATGCTCCGAGTTTCTATAGTACCTACATTAACCTCTGTTGATTATCCCTTTCCTAAACATCCATATTGGTATGTATCTGAGTGGAATTTGGGTGACCTTTCAGGATGCAAAGCAAGTTCGTTTTCTAGGACAACTCGAACTGTGCATTGGACACTAGCGGCCATATACTCTCATTTAGGACAAGTGAGAATTCAAGTATTCATACATTGTACATGTGTTCCAGTCTGTACACATCATTGATATAATGTGTGTACTTAATTCGTACATTCACACATGCGACAATTATATGTGCACATGGGAATCGAAGTATCTGGAATCTCCCATAATTGAAAGTCCCTTCTGGTAGGTTGACACAATGTGTTGCCCCTGACATGTCCTGTTCGATCCTAGTATACCCCATGACCCGAAATTGTAGGTTTTGACATGAGTGACACACTACATACACAGTGTTCGCTCTTGTTGTATTTCGCTGAATTTCTCTAAACGAGATTTTGTAACGTGATAGTTCACATTGTTTTTGAAGTTGTACTGCTTCAGTGCAGTGAGAAAAGAAAAGCATCTTTGTTGAGGTATTCCATGCTAACTTCATATACTTGGACATCTGATGATAAGCTTACATGGCCAAGTGTTCTTTGCGGTAGCTGTTAGAACTCTAAAACATCTTTGGCAGAGAGGTTGATGTTGGTCATATGGGGTAGAGGTTTATATACCCTAAATCACGGATTAGATTCGGCGTATTGTCTGAACCGTCATCGATAGAATTGTAAGGTTCTAGCTTAGTTAGAACTTGCTCTTGTTTAGAAAAAAAAGCTACTTTCGAACCATCCAAACTGGATTATCTGATTGGATCGAAATTTGACTCTAATCCGTTAAATGCATCTGTTGCCCCATCTTCCTCGGCTGCATCTTCTTTCTCATCAATGTCTTTATTGCCATTTTCAACCAAATGATTCGATATACCTTCTTCGGACCTAATCTTAAGGAGTAAGTCATCAGTTTTTCTATGCCCTATCTACTCGATAAAATTTGCATCAGACTGTGAATCAGTGTAGGTTGATGGCCCCTTGGTACAAGTGCTTCTACATAGGGCATTGATCCACTGAATTTGAAATCAAACACACTGATTGAATGTCGTGTCTAGGTGTCGAGGTTTGGGTTATGCACATACCCCGACTGATAGTGGCTATTAAAGTTTAAATTGGTGTCAAAAACCAAAGAATGTTTACCCATTAATGTTTCGAGGACATCATAATAGGAGCTTTGTAACATACCAGTGAACCCACCGTACAATTGAGTAATAGGATTTTCTGCTTCAGCTTCAATTCCAACATTAGCCACAACTGTGGCTGAAAATGGACCAGATCCATCAACCTTGATAAACTTGACAAATAACTCCATTACAATATTTCTGCTTAAGCAGTGAGATGACATGACCACCTCCAGATTGAGCTCGCCTTTCACATCAAATTGCTCATACTTAAATAGGTCAATCAATGCCAGATATCTACATTGCAAGCTTGAAATTCTTCCCCGACTCGAACTTCCTACTTTTCTGCCGATTCAAGTCCGCAGCTCATCCAAATTGAATGGTACGGTTAAAAGTCAATTCCGTAGAATAGGCTCTTACAAATACGATCTCGACTTTCATATTACAGATTTGACCGTCGTAGTAAATGACGAATTTCGCTCGTCGACTCATTTCAATTTAAAACGAATTGGATATTTAGAATTAAAAAAATGTTTAGACAGTTATCCAAATAAATGTAGACAATTCTCGCAACTCAACTATTTAATGTTTGACATGAATTTGCTGCGTGCCTAAGTTCTGAATATTTCAGTACTTTAATAGCAAAATAGAACAAGGAGAGAGGGAATGCGTGCTTCAAAATCCATTTATAAATACGCGCATGAAATGTTCTTCAGTGCTCGAAAACACATTTCACAGATAAAATAATTTGATCAGACACATGCTTCAGAGGGTATTCAATGCTTTAAAACGTGCTTTAGATTTTACCCGGGATTCCTAGGGTCATGTACTTTTTTTGCAGACTTTATAAAAATGTTAGTGAAAACTCGTCTAGCTGGGCGAGCTTTCTGCCATGGTCGTCCAGCTAGATGAGTTTTCACTAACATTTTCATAAAGTCTGCAAAAAAGTACCTTAACCCCGAGAATTTTTTGGCAGATCTGAAGCACATTTTGAAGATATTCGATGAAAATGTTGGTCCTGCGATGGGTTTTCAACCATGAATATTTTTTCCTTTGCAATCTCTCAATTCCCCTACGCCTATAAAAGGGGGCTCCCCCTCCATACTCTGTCATCCCTAAAACATCATCTCTTCTGGCCTCTATCGCTCTAGTTTACAATATTTTTCTCTTTTCGTTTTCTTTCTCGCTTTAATATTAAAAAAAAAATTCGCTAATAAAATTTCCTGTTTGAGGTATTCTTGAGTCGTTGGTGATGCGATATCGCTTTGAGATGCACACATTTCATATATCCTTACGAGATGGAACCATTACGTCCGAAACCTATCCTATGAAAGTTTGGTTCCAGGGTTATTTTGCTTTATACGATCACGGGTGAAAGCCTATATAGAGGTCTCAATTGATGGCCACTATGTGGTCTTGGATTAGAGTATAATGAGGGGAGCTAGTTGATAGTAATTAAGCGGACACGAGCTCAAACTTTTCAGATACCTGAAAATGTTGCCTTATAAATACCATACAGAAGTTTGAGGGCATAATCATAGGGAAAAATTGTGGGAAGCCCTACTATAATCAGCATACTTTTTTCTCTATTTCCATATAGCTGGTATCTTTAACATTCCTTCTTATCTGAAGGCCAATATTGCTGTGAACATATGAGGACTTTTAGGTGGACAGCAATAGTTGTAGTGCAGCAAATGCGATGCTCCTTTGGGGTGACAACAATTTTCGTTATTAAACAACTCATTAATAACTACAACTGTTGCCGCGCCAACCCAAGTTTGACCTCTACTATGTTCGAACATTCGCTTTATGTCTATGAGCTCTCTTATGTCCACTTCGGTGTTAGCCTTCGAAGAAAAATGAAAGGTTAAAGATATCGGTTGCTTGGAAATAGAGAAAAAAATTACGTTGATTACACTAGAAAACCCTCTATTTTCCCTATGATTATGCCCTCAATCTTATGTATAATATAGATAAGGTACTATGTATCCAAAAATCTTGAACTTGTGACTGCATGACGACTGTCAACTGACCCCTAGTTATACTCGAACCCGTGACCGCATCACGATCGCCGGCTGAGACCTCCACTTAGACTTCGACCCGTGACCTTATCAAGCACTATCACCCCGAAACTTAACTTCCATATGATTAATTTCTGAGGTAATGGTTCTATCCCGGCATGACATATGAAATGTATGTGTTCTGAGATGCGTTATCGCATCCCCGACCCCTCAATTCTATATAAAAACTTTCGTGGTTTTGCCTCTAAAACCTTAAACCCTAAAACCCCTAACCTTAACCTTATCAAAATTAAAAAAAAGGCAAGCGGAGAGAGAGAGAGAGTAAAAACGACATGCTTTCACACACTCTCTCCAAAAATAGCCTATTTCCCTAATTTCAAAAAAAAAAAACCTAAAAGGCCAATTAAAACAATGACATATTTGCCTTATTTAGCCAATTACTTAACAATTAATTATTACATTCATAAATAAGTTTTCTTTAAGCTTGAATTCAATCTTTAAACACATCATTTTTAGATCTTTTATTTTAAGCATTTCATATAAAAATAATAAAAGAGTCGAAATAATCGTTATATTAATACTCAATACTTTATAAAATTATAATTTTTAAGTAATTTTTCTGACTGAGTTAGTGCAAAGTTAACTTGTGACATCAATTAAGTTAAATACATCATACAAGTATAAATGATAATATATCTTCTTTTTAATTTTAAAGTACTATAATTATAAATATTTGATATATTTTTAATCTGTATTATATAAAATTTAATAATTTATTTTATTCAAATTATGTTTGTCCTTTTTTTATTATGATTTATTTATATTTATTATATAATTATTAATTAAGTTGGTGTCACAAATTTATTGTTGACCAACTTAATTAAGAAATTATATAAAAATTATTTTTAAATAAATTAATAAATAGTACTATAACAATATTTTCATATTTTCATATTTTTATATAAAATCTATAAAAAACCAGAACATTGAAGGATTTTTTTTAGAACAATAGATTTAAAAAATATGACATCATAATTTTTTAACACCTCAATTTTATCTTCAATCAAAACATTTTTTTATCTTTTAAAAAGAATTTATAAACATAAAATCTACATAATTTTTTTACACCCATACCATAAAATTGTGTCATAATCTACTTTTAATAAATTTACTTATATTATGTTTAAAATAATTAAATATTCAACATTATTTTTAAAATAAATGGAAAATACTATTGCCATAAAGGTTTTTTTTTTTTTTTTTTTTTTTCCATATTTTACTTGAATTTAATTTTCTTTTCTTTGTATTGATTTGATGCATTTAAGGTTGTGGACCCTGTCTTTTAAATACAGAATCATGATTTACAAAGAAATAAAATTAGTATTTTCATTATGAACCATATAACCATCTTAGTTGTCAAAAATTTCTTTATTTAATAAGAAGAATATTATGTTATTCGATTCTAAATAATTTCATTTCCTTCTCCTAATTCTTTAAAAAAAAAAAAACTCACCTTTTAACTAATTAAAATTTAATGTCTACATGAATAAATAAAAATAAAGTATATAATAATACCCAAAAAGTCAGTTTCAGTAATTAACTTTTACTTTTTCAGAAAAACAAATTCAAAAAGGAAAAAAAAAAGACATGCAAGAGTAAAATTAAATGCATTATACTTAATATTTCTAAGAATAGGCTAAATAGGGAGCAAATGATATATCTTAACTAGGTTCAAATATTTTAAACACAATATATATATATATAATGTATTTAAGTTTAAAGAAATTCATAATAATTTTATTAAATCTATTTTTGTGCTGAAAATACAAAATATGATATATGTACATTAAAAAACAATTAATTATAATATGTTTTTTTTATATTATAAATGATGCTTGATAACCCTTTTTAGAAAAAAAATGAATGGCAAACACAAAGCATCAAATGACATTATGGCTTTATGACAATACCGTATATACTACTCCAAAAAGCACTTTATAGTGAATAAATAAGGTTTTAAAAAGTAATGGCCGAATACCAGTATTTTGAGTTTCATTTTGTATAATATTTGTAATTTCTCATTATTTAAATTTAATTATATATGAATTTTATTTTAATTTAAGTTGGAATATATTTAAAATTTAATTGGATTATACTTTGGTTAATATATTCGGATTTCAATCTTATTATATTTATAATAAATAATTAAAACTTCATAAAAAACCTTAAAAATTTAGCAGCGAGGGTGGGCCTAGGACTCCTCAACGGCCACGATTGAGACCGCTAAACGAACAACATATTTTGTCTAAATTCTTCCTTTTTTATTAGAGTCGTATGTGTATTGTTTTTGTTTTGATTTCGGACCATTTTTCAATTTATCTATACTAAAATATTACATACATTATATCATTACCTAAGATTGACATTGGAGATTTGCAACGTGATAATGAGGATTGACAAGTGGAGATTTGGTATGTATCACGAACACCAAACATGACTATTAATGCTATAAATAAGATACTAAGGTGTTGCTAAACGTGGTTTTATTTTTTCTCATAATCACCTTTGGTGGTACAATATGTAATGTTGAGGGATAAGTGCTGAGTAATCAGTCTATTATTATCAGTTGAGTGTTATAATTCAACTTTCTTTTGTAACTAAAAAAGAGAGAGAAGAGATTGTATGTATGATTCCACATCATCCCCATCCCTTTTTAATAGGAATTAGATTTGTCCTCCTGATTTTTAATTTTTTAGGAGGAAAAATCTAATTTGTCATTTTCCTATTGGAAAGGGAATAGAGATGACATGAAATCACAGTTTCATACAATCTTTTCTCTTAAAAAAAATAGATTGTCAAGAATGAAATTTTTACAGATATATCAATATTTGTTACTTTATAAAGAAATTGAGTTTTTAATTATTTTTCAATTGAATTAATATACAGTTGGCTTATGATATAAACTTACCCAAGAATTTAAATATAATATAGATGTATATAATTTATTTTTAATTTTTAGTAAAATATATAATATATAAATACAAATTTAAATATTATAAATTATAAATTAAATTAATAACATAATTTTATTTTTAAAAAATAAATACGCTAGTAGTAGTTGTAAACTGCTACAAATATAGGCAGCTACTGATGAATACCAAGATGGAAGCGATACTCTACAGATAATCGAATTATTCAATTTCTAATTTTGAATTATTCAATTAATTTATCATAGTCTCTCATATGTTATTTTGATTGAATTGGATTAAATTAAATTAAATTTAAATTTAAATTTAAATAAATGATATTAATTCTAATTTAGATACATCCAACACACATTTTATGGCAATAAAATTTTACTTTTAACCCCATATTCAGCTTATGGTAATTTAATTGGGTTAATTTAATTTTAAAATAATCAATATTTGAAAAAAAATTGAAACAATCATGTGGCATAAGTGTAAGCATACACATGCAACGAAACAGGTGCGTCACTTTAATACATCCCATCATCCATAATTCATGATGGATGGATGGATGGATGGATGGATGGATGTGATGCCATCCATCATCATCATCATTCCATGGAAACAAAGGAAGGGAGTGAAGGGGAAAAATAAAAGAAAATTCAATCTAATGGAATGAAATTTTGACGTCCGCAAAGGACAATACAAACACTCTCTTTCTCTCTCTAGATACAGCGAAGAAGAACAGGGCACGTACTGAGACAAGAAAAAAGAAAAAGCAGAAGAATTGATTTAAGAGGAGAGCAAAAAAAGGTTTTTTTTTTTTTTTTTGTTTGGTTTGAATTTTTTTTGGTGAAGTGTAAACATATTAATTGCTTCAGTTTATTGAAGCAAAAAAAAAAAAAAAAAAAAAAAGAAGTAGAAGAATTGAAGGGAAAGAGAGTTTAAAAGACATTTTGGTATTTTTAGTTTTGGGTATGTTTTGATTGAGATCAAAGCTTTGGAGATTTGGGAAACTTTCTTTACTTTTTTATTTTCTTTCCCCTTCTTCTTTGTTTATCTTTTGACAGTAACTGTGGGAATTTTTCAACGCTGGTAAGTCTTCTTAAAGTCTCTTTAGCTTTGACCCTTTTGCTATTTTTTTTGGGGTTTAAGTCTGGATCATTGATTTCTGCTGTTAGTGGCTGGATCGAGTTTAGTTGCTTTTTTAATGTATTTGGTTAAACATACGTTTTTCTTCTAATAAAGTTGCAATTTTTTGGGGGTTTGGAGGTTAAAAATTTCAGCTTGGTCAGTTGATTTTTCTGTCTTTTTCTATTTTTAAGTAAACTTTTGTTTGAGTTTTAATGAAATTTCTACGGTTTTGAGATTTGGGTTTTTCTTTAAGATTCGATTGGAGTTTGATTTTACGGTTATCTGATTTCAGTTTTACATTTTTTTTTGTTGACAGTCTCAATTGCTTTTTCTGCTGAATGTTAGTAAAATTATTTTTCGGATGATTTATGTTTCAGTGGATCTTTCTTATGTCTTCTTTTCTTTTATTAGGAATTCGAGGGAAAGCCATTCTAGTGTTGCTTGACTGTAAATGTTAGAATGCTCAGAATCAGAGCTTCTTCTTGGGATTCGGTTTTCTTTGGTAATGGCCGCTTGTATGGTGGAACAGAAAGCTATATGCTCAGGCACCGAACTGATCCCTTGTTATTTGTCCACAATGAGGACTGGGAAGTTAAAAGCAGCCAAGTTGGGCTGATTTCTTGAACTCTGCGGCTGATTTTTTTGTGTTTTGTTCTATTAACTGTAGTTTATTTAGTTGAATTCATGTTGTTTTAGATAGTTGTTACAGTTTTGTGAGTGAGTGAGTGAGTTTTAGGTAGTTATTCTTGAAACATGGTGCCATTAGGGCCTTCTACTCCAATAGGTGGTGCGCAGTCTGTTCAGTCATCTCTTTTGCGAACAAATTCAGGGATGCTAGGATCACAAGGCGGTGGTCTTCCTTCTCAATCTGGGTTTCCTTCATTAGTGTCTCCTCGTACTCAGTTTAATAATATGAATATGCTCGGGAATGTGCCTAATGTTTCTTCCCTTCTTAATCAGTCATTTGGGAATGGGGGTCCGAACCCTCAGCTTTCTGGTCCTGGGAGTGGCCAGCGTGGAGGAATCGATTCAGGGGCTGAATCCGATCCACTTTCGAATGTGGGTACTGGGATGGGGTTTAATGCCCCATCGTCATTTGTGCCATCGAACATGGCAAACTCTGGGTCGTCTGGTCAAGTTCAAGGTCAGCAGTATTCTAACCTTTCTGGTAACCATATTTTACCAGATCAACAACAGCCCCAACAACCGGAGTCACAGCAGTTCCAACATGGTCAACAAGGGATGCAACAGGTCTCTGCCCCTCACAACACCCAACAAGGACAGCTGCAGCAGCAGCAGCAACAGTTTCAATCTATTAGAGGAGGGATGGCTGGTGTTGGGGCTGTCAAATTGGAGCCACAACTGACTAATGATCAGCACAGCCAGCCACAGCAGTTGCAATCACTGAGAAATCTTGCTCCCGTGAAATTGGAACCACAACAAATCCCGCCTTCAAGAACTTTGGCACAGGTAAAAATGGAACCTCAACATTCAGATCAGTCGTTTTTGCATCAGCAGCAACAACAGCAGCAGCAACAGCAGCAGCAGCAACAGCAGCAGCAGTTGCTCCAAATGTCACGACAGCCCCCACAAACTGCTGCCGCCCAAATCAGTCTTTTGCATCAACAAAGACTCTTGCAGCTACAACAGCAACACCACCACCAACAACTTTTGAAAGCAATGCCTCAGCAAAGGCCTCAATTACCGCAGCAGTTTCAACAGCAGAATTTGCCTTTGAGATCACCTGTGAAATCAGCATATGAGCCTGGGATGTGTGCTCGGCGACTGACACATTACATGTATCAGCAACAACATAGACCTGAAGTAAGATCTCCAGGGTCTGAAGATCTATTTCCACATGTATGCAGTGGCTTTCTGGATGTAACATTTCTGTTTTTTCATGTAGGACAACAATATTGAATTCTGGAGAAAGTTTGTTGCTGAGTACTTCGCGCCAAATGCCAAAAAGAAGTGGTGCGTTTCTATGTATGGAAATGGTCGCCAAACAACTGGTGTTTTCCCTCAGGTCTGCTGATAAAAACTTGCCTATACTTCTCACTCTGAACCTTATTCAATTGGCATCTTATGTAATTGAATGAAGACAGTTACCTTTAGAACTTTACATCTTTGTTTGTTTGCTCACCTGATGGTAAATACTTATACATTGGATTTCTCCTTGGGTTTTGGGTATATATATTAATGGCAAAAGGATAATTGAACTGCTGTATAAATGTTACAGGATGTATGGCACTGTGAAATATGCAATAGGAAGCCAGGACGTGGTTTTGGTATGCCCTTTTCTTTTGTCTCTTTTTGTTCCTGTTCCTCTTTCTTTTTTCGGGATACAGTCAATGAACTAGCTTTCCATCTTATATTATTTGATTAACATGTATTAGTGCTTCTTATTGGGGTGTCAATATCCTATTACAGCGTAAAGTGGTATACATTAAGTTTGTTGTGGCTTTTATTTATCCATTTCTACCATATATCTAATCTCTGCCTGTTGTGCTTTCAGAGGCAACTGTTGAGGTTCTCCCTAGGCTTTTCAAAATTAAATATGAAAGTGGTACTTTGGAAGAACTTCTTTATGTTGATATGCCCCGTGAGTATCAGAATTCATCAGGACAAATTGTCCTGGACTATGCAAAAGCAATACAAGAAAGTGTTTTTGAGCAGCTTCGTGTTGTTCGTGATGGTCAGCTTAGGATAGTTTTCTCACCAGATCTGAAGGTTACAAATTGAAGTAGTGGCTTTCTATTGACTCTTAAAGTTTTGGGATCTCATTAACTAAATTTAGGCTCTTTCATTCTTTTTAGATTTGTTCTTGGGAATTTTGTGCTCGGCGTCACGAGGAACTCATCCCTAGAAGATTATTGATACCTCAGGTTGTGATTCTCTATTGCTTGAGAATGTCCGATATATGCTTTTGATCTGTGTGCATAGTATGTTTGAACCGTATGAAACCTGTGTTGACTTGTAATATTTCTTTTTATGTTGCTTTTATGAGATTATCATATCAAGAAGTTGGGATGTCTTTTTATTTTATGATTGGTTGCTTGAAATCTTCCTTTTGCGCATTCTTGCAATCTAGAAAATGTCATATCAATGATGATGATGAATCCTCACCCCAAATCATGAGCAAATTGTTATATTTATTCTTTGGATTCTAAGAGTATGACTGCTGCTTCTCTGGTTTTTAGTTGTATTTGATGGTTGTAAGTTGGGTTGTACAGGTTAGTCAACTTGGGGCTGCAGCTCAAAAGTATCAAGCTGCAACACAAAACGCATCAACAAATTTATCTGCTCCAGATTTGCAGAATAACTGTAACTTGTATGTCTTTTTTTTAATATTGTACTTTTTTCTAATCGAATCAATGGACCAATAGTTCATTAACTTAAAATCATGGTCTGTTTCATATTCTTGAGATTTATACTTTTTCCTCTTTACAGTTATGATAGAAGCTTCGTTATGATAGATTTTGATTAGGATCTCGGTCACACACACATACAAGCTCACTTGGGTTGGGCACATCAAATTAACTTGCAGTATACCATTTACTTATTTTCGATTTATTAAATAATAATATTGCATTCATGGAATTCTAATTAGCTATGGATGAACTTTAGGTTTGTAGCATCGGCTCGGCAATTGGCTAAAGCCTTGGAAGTGCCATTGGTAAATGATTTGGGTTATACAAAGAGATATGTTAGGTGTCTTCAGGTAATTTCCTGCATCTGCTCTACCTATTTTCCAAAATTCTCGTTTGTTTCTAGGGCAAATTTGTATCCTTTTAACACTTACTAGCTTGTAAGTTTCCACTACAAATTACTCTGTTCTACGATCTTCTCAAGTTTGTTTGGATCCAATGTTGTATGTACTTGCATCATCGGAATGCTCTAGCAGTTGCTTCTTTTGAAGTCTAAGAGCAAATAAGCAATATTATTGAAATGTAGTTAAAATGTTTTATTATCATGTTATGATAACGGGAAAAGCTAAAATGTGAAGATGAGTTCTACGGTTGTATCTTATTTTTGAAAATTTTTGCATTGACTTGTATTCAAACTACTCATGTTTCCTTATTTTATTGGGGTTTTAACAGATATCTGAAGTGGTTAATAGTATGAAAGACTTGATTGATTACAGTAGAGAAACAAGGACTGGACCCATGGGTAAGTTTTGACAAGATTTCCATCGCTAAATCTATTTTTATTTTGTCATTGCTTTTTTTTAGAAGATACTTTGTAATGCTTGAAAGTATCAGTCAAGGCTTCCTGTAGTAACTAGTCTCAATGGGAGTTCTATAAGCTGGTTGACAGTCTTGGATCTGGTAGCCCTTTTTGTAGCTTGTAACTGTATGAAAATGTTCTGATTTTTTGAGTTTTTATGGTGAAGGGCTGTGTTTTTTAACTGGTTATTAACAGCCAAATGTATTCATTTAACTCATTTCACCAGTTGCGTTTTGGAAATAGTGTGAGAAATAAGAACTTTACAAGTGTAGGTTCAGATTCATTTGTTATTTATCTCATTTATTTAGTTTTTCCTCAGAGAGTTTGGCCAAGTTCCCTCGAAGAACGAGCACTTCATCTGGTTTTCATGCACAATCTCAACAGCCTGAGGAACAGCATCAGCAACAGCAGCAGACACCACAACAGCAAATGATGACCCAGAGCTCTAATGGTGATCAAAGTTCTGCCCAGGCTTCTGGGATGCAGCTTGCTGCTAACAATGGTGTGGCTAATTTAAATAACTCGCTTAACGTAGCATCTGCATCAACATCTGCTGGCACCATTGCTGGGCCTCTACACCAGAATTCCATGAACTCCAGACAGCAGAATTCTATGAATAATGCAAGCAGTCCCTATGGTGGAAACTCTGTGCAGATCCCATCCCCTGGTTCCTCTAGCACAATACCCCAAACACAAGCAAATCCTTCTCCATTTCAATCGCCAACACCTTCCTCATCTAATAATCCTCCTCAAGCTCCGCATGGTGCCTTAGCAGCTTCAAGTCACATGAGTTCTGCAAATTCTCCAGCAATGAACATGCCTATGCAGCAGCCAGCTCTTTCCAGTGAGGCGGATCCCAATGAATCCCAAAGCTCTGTTCAGAAAATCATTCATGAAATAATGTCTAGCCAACTTAATAACACTGGCGGCATGGTTAGTGCTGGCACTCTAGGCAATGATGTGAAGAGCATAAATGGAATGCTGCCACCGAGTAACAACACGGTTCTCAACGGTGGCAACACTTTGGTCGGTAATGGAACCATCAGCAATAATTCAGTTATTGGTGGTGTGGGGTTTGGTTCAATGAGTGGTGGACTAGGGCAGTCTGCTATGGTGAATGGAATCAGAGCCACAATGGGAAATAACCCTGTCATGAATGGAAGGATGGGAATGGCACAGATGGCTCGGGATCAGCTAATGAATCACCAACAACAGGATATGGGGAACCAGCTACTGAATGGACTTGGAGCAGTTAATGGTTTTAATAATTATCAATTTGATTGGAAACCTTCCCCATAAAAGAAAGTGCAAAAAGCTGATGGTTCTTTGATTACAGCTGTGCTGTTGTGTGCAGGATGGGAATCGGCTGACTTGCCTGTGGCCCTGCCAGATTCGTGGTACAAACACTATAATGATAGATCAAGGTCTTCCCCTCCCACTGTGTACTAATTTCAGGAAAAAAGTGAAAAACAACATATAGCATAGTGTTTTTATCAATGAAATGTTAAAAGCAACTTTGAAGTTGCTCCAATTTCCTATTATTTTCTGTTCCCTAATTAATATCACTTAAATCAAATCCTGCAGCTTTGAATTTAAAAGAGCATTGGGGATGACAAAGTGAAAGGATCATTTCTGTTGCAGAACACTAATTAAATAATATTTACAAAATATTTAAAAGAGGAAAATTCATAGATATGTCATTGTGAATGAATGATACATAAAGAACTGGCATATTATGGCATGAACGTGAAACTTTGATATCGTTTCATGTTCAGCCATCAACATATTTGTCAATAGTAGCAGCCAAGGTAGATTTGGGCACTGCACCAATGATACTCTCTTTCTTCTCTCCATTTTTGAAGAACAGCACAGTTGGGATGCTCCTGATACCGAATTTTGTGGCAATATTTGGGCTGTCATCAGTGTTGAGCTTGTAACAAACAATCTTCCCAGCATATTCTTTGGCTAATTCAGCTATAACTGGTTCAATCACCCGACAGGGTCCGCACCATGGTGCCCAAAAATCCACTAAAACTGGTGTCTTACTGCCAACCACAAGCTCTTCCCAGTCTGCTTCTGTCACCACTTCAACTGCAGATTGCAGATTATGAATCTGTTTCTAACAATCACTAGTTTCTTCAAATTTTAAACAGGGTTTTCTTTTCTGGGACATTATCAACAATCCACCATTGAAACTCTGGAGCTTTGTCAACATAAACTTAAGGAAAATGCATATAGCATTAAGGGTAATAATAAGACTCAAAAAGAGAAAAAGTAAAAAAGAAACAGATGCATACCTTGAGCAACAGCCTCACTGGCTTTGCATATAAGCCTGGATTTTTGGCATCTACCAGCAGTGAATGATAAATTGGGTTTATTCAATTTCAACCCTTTAAATGTCTGGAAATGGATCTTGTCAACAGAAGAAACATGATGATGATGGTAGCTTTGAAGCACACTAGCTCTGGTGTTGCAAACTGAGGTCAACTGGAAACAATTTTTTAGAGCCATCCTTGATAGTCTGGTTGGAAGGGATGATAAGTGGCAATAAAATAATGGCCTTTCAAGACTGGATTTTTTGTTTTTATTCTTCTTCGTTCTTGGATCTTATTCTGTCCTTTAGCTTTCCGTAAACTAAAAATATGAGGTGCTGGAAAGAGTATTACAAATTTCTTTTGGATAACATTTGATAATTTTAGTGTGTATTTTTATTTTGAGCAGAGGAGAATCATAGATTTTGCCTTTTCTTTCTGTGTTTAAAATAACTTAAGTATACTTTCCTACACAAATTATTAATCAAATCCTTATACTTTTAATACAATTATTTTTATGTTTTTTTTTTTTTTTTTGAGAATTTAGTCTTTTTATTTTTTTTAGATATAGTTACTTAACACTTTAAAAATTTTCTTTTAAATTCTCTAATGTGACATAATGAAAATAAATTGTTTTAAGAAAAACCTCATTTAATAATACAAAAAATAACATATAAAGACCTAAATTTAATAAGTAACTTTAATGGTATTAACAATTCTTAAAAATTCACTCAATATTTTAATTGCAATAACATAGATAGATTAACTAATTACACTGTAAAGGTTGAGCTACCAAATTCTGTCAAAATAATAATAATAATATGATAATATAAGGATCAAAATTAAGATTTGGCCATTATTATATAATCTTTCAAAAAAAAGCGTTTATTTGGACATGTATGAATAAGGAAGCCTTAGAGCATTCTTGTCCCTTTAAAAGAATAGCAGTCTGAATAAATGTATGGATCAACTCTTTGCAAATATAATATAAAAATTTTAAAAAATCAAATGAATTAAGTATCAACTTGCAAATCAACCCATTTAAATGCAAAATTTAAACAATACATTATTAAAAAATATTGTCCCTGCAAGTATTTAAGAAAATATGTTATTTAGAAATGAAAAACAAAAAAAAAAAATTAACAAATCACTTTTGGCTTTTAATTTTTTTTCTTGAGCATTTCGAAAACAAATAATGAATTGATTTGTAAGTAGGCATATACCAATACCTTTAAATGCATATTTTAAGAATAAAATAATTAATAAAAATAAATTTTAGCTGGATTAAATCTAAATGTTAAACCAAAGTTATTCTTGAGGCAGAATTTTCTTTTTTAAAAGTATACATTTTAATTTATCATGTAGAGATAAATTTGTGTGCGTTAAAAATTTGTTTTTAGGAAAAAAAAAAATTATATCAATGTTTTAACTGAATTAATTGAGGATAATAATTATTTAGATTAACTAATGTCATTGTAAAAATAGAAGATCGAATGATTTAAAATTAAAATATAAATATCAAATATCAAATATAATCATAATGAAACTAGTGGAAGGACCAAAACTGAAAATTTCCCATTATCTTTTAACCACCTCCAAAAAGGAGGAGGATATAGTAAATGTGTCATGTAGAAAGGCTCTTATGACCTTACTTTTATTATTACTATTTTTTAGGTTGGGTTGATTATTTTTTTATTAAATTATAGAGTAAAAATTTGAAAGTTATAATATGCTTAAAATTTTTGTATTTTTTATATATTTGGAATTTAATTTTTATATTTTTATTTTTAGAAATTTAATTTTTATACCTTTTAAATTTTAAAGTTTAAGTTTATTTGTTAACCCTTTTAAAATACTTCTATTAAGTTTGCTAGTGTGATATTTTGAAATTAAAAAAAAAAAAAAAACTCCTTGATATCCATGTAATAAAAAATGAAATTACAGTAGACTTGAATTTAATAGAGAATTTTAACGGCGTTAACAATTTTTAAAAATTCACGTCAACATTTTAATCAGAATAAAATATTTAAACTAACTAATGACACTATAAAAGTTAAGACACTAAGTTATGTCAAAATTAAAGTCTCAAATATGAACGAATATAGGGACCAAAATTAGAATTTGACCATTCTTATATAATCTTAAAAACGTAGATGGATTAGAACTGAAATTTAGCTATTATTTTTTCATGTCAAAAGAAAAAAAAAAAGAAAGAACGGATAGATATCTAAATTAAGTCAAAATAAATTATAAAAATAAAATCTCAAATTTAAGCAAAATATAAGGATCAAATTTAAATTTTAATAATTCTTATTATAACACCCCTAATCCGTAACCGTCGTCGGAACAGGGTTATATTGCATTACCGGAGTTTACAGAACAATTACAGATAATTCATATCATTTACTATTCATATCCGAAAATAATCATATTGTCCCTTGAATGGACCCTCGAGGCCCAATTTGAACATTAGAATCAAGTCGAGACTAAATTGGGATCTCAAAGAATTTTTCACAAAATTTAAAATTTTTTTTTAATATAGGGGTCACACGCCCATGTGAGTAGGCCGTGTGACTTACAAGGCCAAGTGACATGCCCATGTCTCAGGTCGTGTGGGGACTCAATGTGAGGCACACGGCCATGTCCCAACCCGTGTCCTTACCCGTGTAACTCTCTGACTTATGCCACACAGCCTGCCACACGCCCGTGTGGTCAATTTAATTTTCACAAATTACGTGCAGGTTTCACACGGCCAAGACACACGCTCGTGTTCTAGGTTGTGTAGCACACACGGCTGAGACACACACCTGTATCTCTGCCTGTGTGCCCAATTTTGAGCTTTCTGTTTCTAAATTTTTAGATGCAGAGGACACACGACTAAACCACATGCCCATATGCCAGACCGTGTGTGACACACGACCAAGATACATGCCCGTATATCTACCAATGTGGACAAAATAAGGCCCTTAATTTAGCTTAATTAAGCTTGATTGGTTTCCTTTCTCTCTTCTAGGGTTTCCATGCAAATTTTGGGGATGAAGATGATATAAAATGATAATACTTCTATTTAATTATTTATCATCCATTAATTTTTCCACTTTCCAATTTAGTCCTTGCCCTTTTCTAATTTTCCATGGATGAATCACCAAAATAAATTTTCTTTAATGGTCTAATTACCATATGAGGACCTCTTGTTTTGAATTCCATAGCTAATTGATCATTTTAGCTACTAGAACTCAACTTTTGCATTTTATACAATTTGGTCCTTTCCTTAATTAAACACATAATCGGTAAAATTTTCTTATCAGAATTTTCATATAACATTCCTATCATAATGAAGACCATACAATAACATTAAAATAAATTTTCTTTCTGGCTCGGATTTGTGGTCCAGAAACCACTATTCTGATTTTACTGAAAATGGGTTGTTACACTTACATAAACTTAAAAAAGTAGAGTGATTAGAACTAAAATTTAACTATTATTTTTTCATGTAAGAAAAAAAGTTGGACAGGTGTCTTTTAAGAAAGGGTTTAGAGCCTTTTTATACTAGTATCAACTCGAGAAAAGATTGTATAAAATTGAGATTCAATATCATCCCTATCTCTTTCCAATAGGAGAATGACAAATCAAGTTTTTCTTCCCAATTTTTAGTAGTTTTAGTTGATTTTGAAGGAGGCAAAAATTGAAAATTAGGAGAAAAAGGAAAAATCTAATTTGTCATCCCCTTATTAGAAAGGGATAAGAATGTCATAGAATCACAGTTTCATACAATCCCTTCTCGTATCAACTCACGTGCAACAATAATTTATTATTTAATTTATTTCAAAACAATTATAAAATAAAATAATTTATTTGTTATTCTCTTAAATAAATATAAGAAATTATAAAATTATAAAATATAGAAATGCACATAAAATTGAAACTTATTGATTTTTTAATTTGATTTTTCTTTTTGTTTATTATAAGCCTCAAAGGATCATCATCTTTTCTATATCTTCTTTTCTTTTTGACCTTCTATGTTTATTTGATGCATGCATATCGTCTTCCATCACAATAATTTTTTCATCCTTTGTTTCCTTTTATCTATCTTTTATGAGAAAAGTTTTTTCATCATTTCACTTATGTCGAAGCCAGTATGTTAATCTTGAGGGGGTTAAGTTAAAATTAGACGTGCTACGTAACAATCGATTTAAACATATCAACAATCAATTCAAAATAAGCTTCCATCAACATCCTTTAATGGCAACTTTTAATACACTTGATAAAATAAAAAACTATTGGTGCATATATGTAAAAAAAGCTTCAAAGATTCAAAATCTATGAAAATTTTGAGGAAAAACATATCTTATACTTAAAATTTGGTGGAAAAATGATGATTACTTCTTCTTTTCTTGCTAGTACCAAGATGAAGAAGAAAGATGATAAAAGTTTGTTCATCTTTTCTTTTCATTTTATATATATATATATTATTATATTAATTATAAAATATTATTATTTTAAATAAAATATTATATAATTATTAAATTATTATTATTTAACAAAATATCATTCAAAAGCTGAGTGATTTTTTTATTTATGAAGAATCAACTTTTTAATATTATTTTTAATACTATAAAAATATTGGAGGGGCCTACTTATATTTTTAAGAGGGCTATAATATATATGTCAAGGGGGAAATTGCAAAAATCTTAAACCTTAAGGGGCCTACTTATATTTTTAGGAGGGCCATAGTATATTACAAAGGACTAAATAGAAAAAAAAATTAAACTTTGGGGGGCATCGCCCCCTGGGTCTCTACTTGGCTCCGCCGTTGTATTTATGATAAATGTTAGATGATCTTCGTCATATATTTTAGTTTATTTTGCTACTAAATGCTTTCGAGTTTGCTGAGAGTCGTATTTCAAGTCCATATAGATGAAGAATACATATTTCTTACGTACACATGAAATCATGTTTTTGTTGTAGTTTGATTCTCCATTTTTTTCTTTTCCTTTATGCATTAGGAAAAAATTGTAAAATTGTAAAATTTTCAATTTTTCATATTTAAGATCGAATTAAATTTACAAATAATTATTTACCCTAATAGTAATGAAAAATTATATATTTTGATATTGGACTACCAACAATCTTTTTTGCTCTATCGAATAAAGTTATTGTAACTTCTAGTTATTTCGATAGATATCTAAAATGAAAAAAAATAGATGTTGCATAATGTAGTTAAAGGATCGGTTGTAATGAATGAATCACAGTAAGCATAAGTTACAGTTTAAACAAAATTTAAAGAGTAGAAAAATCAAACAAAAATATCTCTAGCCATTGTCTAAACTAAAATGTCAAAATCAAGACGTTATAGTACCACTTGTCGAGAGCATCAAACAAACAACGAGGACATCGTATTTAGTTATACAAAAACACAAAATTTAAGAAACACAAAATATCATTAATTTTTTAAACACTCAAAAACCACACTAGATCTAATTATTTTTAGAAAATATTTTTAATACTTAACCACTTTGGGGATTTTTATAGCGGCATCGATTCATTGCCCCACTATCACACAAACAACATGAAAGTGGTGGGCAGAAACGTGGGAACAACCCCAGGAACCAATAACTGCTGTTAGCAGTTCCAACAGCACTGATACAGTCAACTGGAACACCTCTATAATGATAATTTTGTTGACATTTGGGCATGTAAGATTTACTCCTTGGACTTTAGGATTTGGGTATGTAAGTCTTGTTCTTCAAGAAAGTATGTTTGAGCTTCAATATTGCTTCATTAAACAATACATGCTGATATTTGAGTTCTCTGCAAAATATAAAAATGTGGGTGATATCATATTTTAAAAAATTCTCATAATAAGAAGTAGCAATAATATCTTACATCTTCTTCCATCAGTATCATCCTCTGTAATCTTCCGGATTTTGATGCGCCAACAAATGTATTTGCAACTATTTTAGCCATAGGAGCTTCATCCCATATAATATAACGTGTTTTTTTAACAATTCTACAAACACCATCTTGTTTTGAAAAAACACATAAAGCTGTATCTTTGGGATTTGACGGTAAAACAAATCTTGAATATGTCGTCCGATCACCTGACATTATTGCAGCAGCTACACTAGATGTTGCTGTTGCTATTGCAATCATTCCTCTTGATCTAAAATGAGTAAGCAAGGCTCGATATAAAATTTTTTTTCCTGCTCCTCCAAGTCCATCAATGAAAAAGGCTCCACTTTTTCTTGAATTAATTCCATCTAAAATGCAATTTCTTGTTCAACATTTAACTTTGTTTGCATTTCATAATCTTCAAGAGGAATTTCCACTAATGTTTCATCAAATATTTCTTTGTAAGTCTGTAATTCATCTTCAGTAGCATTTATTTATTTATTATCAATAATATCTATTTTTAAAGAAGGCAAATCATAAGTTTTGATAGTTTTGCCCATAACTGCCATAAGAGTTAGAAAAAATAAAAGTATTTAAGATTATATTTTCCGAATTTTTTCACAAAACTTTATATTTATTTTATTTAATAAAATACTATTAAAATAAATAAGGGTATTATTGTCATTATTTATCTTCTAAGAAATAGTTGATACTTTTTAAGGTGTTTGATATAATTGCAGCCTCGCCATTTGCATGTATCCTTTATAACTCTTCAGAAATGACATCAAAATATGCATCCCATAGTCTTCTTACATTTCCTTGTTCGCAATGTTTCAATATCACTGCAAATCATTTTCCAAGTGTTTGTGACATTTGGTATGTACTTGCTTCATTTCAACAATATGATGTGCTCTCGTTTGATTTCAAAATTCCTCTGTTTTCTACAACTTCTTTAAATGATAAATATGAAGTACCATTTAGGGTTAAAAGATCTTGAAATAAAGTTGGACCCGTACCATGATTCAACAATAATCTTAGGGAGAATTTTTCACCACCTCGATTACCACTATTTATATGATCAATGAACTCTCTACTTCCTTATTCTCTCCATTCTTGTGTTTTCTTATGGGTAAACCATCAAAATAGTAACTTTTGTTTGCCTTAAGTTATATTTTAGTCACTTATGTTTGAAATGTTGCGTTTTAGTTATTTATGTTATCATTTTGTTACGAAATAGTCACTCTACCATTAAGATCTGTTACCTCCCAAATGACTGTCCGACATGGCAGTGAAAATGTATTTTAAATGCCAATATGGATGTCCAATTGGGATGAGAAAACTTAAATTCTTTTATGAAAATAGAATACAAAATTTTGGGATGTACAACGTGAATGATTTGGGTTTTAGGGCAAATTTTGTATTCTATTTTTATAAAAAAAAATAACTTTTCTCATCCCAGCTGGACATCCACGTTAGCATTTTAAACTCATTTTAATTGCCATATCAGACTATCGTTTGGGAGGTAACATATATTAATAACAGAGTTACCATTTCGTAACAAAACGATAATATAAGTGACAAAAACATAATATTTTAAACATAGATGACTAAATGTAATCCTAGGCAAACAAAAGTGACTATTTGATAGTTTATCGTTTTCTTATTCCATACATAATGCTCTGGAAACTCTTTATACTCTTGCTTTGTTATGTTTTGCACATATTACAAAGTACTCTATGAGCATTGTTCTTAATATATGATCCTATCTCAAAACATATTCTAGATTTTGATTTTTCGAATAGCACACAATTTATTTATTTTGAAAGTGTAAGTGTAAACTAATGACCACAGGAAATATTTCATTTAATTCAGATTCAAAAATCCTTCATAAAACTTCTTTTGGAGAAACCACAATGCATCTTGAAACTGTTTTATTTCATCAACAGTACTTTCTCCATTATCTCGTGTAATTTAAACAAATTTATCATGTCCTTTATATATATATATATACATATATTCTTTTTTATATTTTTCAATCCCATTCATTCCTCGCACATGAAACCATGACTTGTGGTTGATAAAATTTATTTTTTCACCCCCCAGTAGGGTGTATTCGCGATCCTAACAGATTTGCCAGCAAGAACTAGCTTCCTCCTGTAACCCTAAGATCTTATCGAATTCCAGCTTATGTTACCAAAATGAGTAACTTGTTAGGGTGGGACGATTGATCTCTTATTTTATTAAAGAAAAGTGTATAAGGTTCTATGGTGTAGTGGTTAGCACTCTGGACTTTGAATCCAGCGACCTGGGTTCGACTCCCGGTAGGACCTTTTAGTTCACTTCTACTCCTCATCCTCAATTATTTCAACTTCTTTTACATGTTTTTAATTCCAAGTGAAATTTTAGCTTTAATTTAGAAATTTGCATTTATGTTGATATGGATATAAGTAGTATCCAACCAAAATCTCCAATTATTTCGATTTCGAGTGAAAGTTAAGTTTTAATTTACAAAATTTTATTTATATTTGTATAAAGTGTTAGGTGTAATGATTAGACATATTATATTTTTAAGGGAGAACATAGTTTAAATCTTAAAGGCAACATTGTTGAGAAAAGTAGCCACAATCTTTGAATATGGACTATAAACCAGACAAGAGAAATATATAAATTAACAAAAATAGTTTTGGATTTGATAAATCCATGTAAGTTAAAATATTTATTATTTTATAGGACTTGATTAATACATAATTGAGCTCATACATAATCAAAATTAAGCATTAAAATTTAACTTAATATGACCTAAAAGCTAATCCAAAGTGTAGTCATTCTCGAATTTGGGTCATACAGAAAAATTTATTTATCTTTACTAAACAATTTTAATTTGATCTATCAAATGTGAAATAAGATGACAAAGTATATTTAGCAGCTAAGAAACAATCCTACATTCTATATGAAAACAACTCTTCAATCTGTATAAAATGATCTAAACCTAATAATGCCTGAATCCCATTAAAAAAATACGACACAAGTCAATTAATCTTTCTGATTTGAAAATTGACAGTTTTCATAAATTTGAAACAACATGCAACAAATTAGTTATATGTTTCTAGCACTATCTCTTCAATCTCGTCCAGGCAAGAGTTTAGTGATAATATCGACGACTTAATGTATGAATGTATTGTTGGAACAATGGCAGCAACAAATACACAAAGATGAGGTTGATTTTAATAGAAATAAAGATGAAACTGAAGCAAAAATTGAAGTTTTGGACAAGGAGAGATCTTGAAGAAAAGAACATCTTCATTTCATTAAACTTGATTCAAAATATATAGATTACAAAGTAAAAATGAGTAAGTTACCTACTAACATAACTACTCCCACTAATAAATCAAATACAAACTTGAATTACACACAAAAAAGAAAGTCGCCATATCGCTTTCCACATCAATTTCAAATCAAGTTCTAATCCTATTGACTTTAAGTACAAGTTACAAGCTAACTAAATAAGTTTCATTTGAACAAAATAAAAACAAAATGGACCAAGTTGCTGCTGCTCTCGGTTCTGCTCCATTGCAAGTCTGCTTGGTGATCAGCTGGTCACATGTTGCATTGCAGGCCAATGCTCAACACTCCTCCTTGGACTGTATGCAACAAACACCAATCATCTTCCTTAAAGCTTCAAATCTGGATATACCGAGTGGCTTGGTTAAAATGTCAGCTAGTTGATCTTGTGAGCTGCAATGGACAAGACTGATTTCTCCTGTTTGTTCAGCCTCTCTAACAAAATGGAACTTAATTTTAAAATGTTTAGTCTTGCCATGGAAGACTGGATTTTTAGCTATAGCAACTGCTGATTGGTTGTCAACCATGATTGCAGTAGATTCACTTTGTTCTTCATTTAAATCGGACAATAATTTTCTGAGCCAAATGGCTTGATTTACTGCTGCTGCTGCTGCAATATACTCTGCTTGTAACAGCCCTATTTAGGCCCTAGTCGGAATGTGGTTTCGGGACCACAAAACCGAGTCATAAAAAAAAAAATTCACTTTTGACTTAATTGCATGTATTTATGTACGATAATACATGTGTGACAAATTAAATACTTTAATTTTAGCTTTAGGCATGAGAAATTGCTTGAAATGACTTAATTGAAAAATTTAGGAAAGATGATAAGCCAATTTGTAAGGCTTAAATGTCAATAAAGTGGAAGACATGGAGTTGCATGTCAAATATCCATTTTTATCTTTAGTGGCCGGCCAAACAATGATGCATTCCACTAACTTAAGCTAATTTAGTATATTTAATTTGTAATGAAATAAAATATGGGGAATAAAAAGATTAATAAAATAAAAGATGAAGGGGGGAGGTGTTCATCTTCTTCATTGAGTGAAAACCGAAACCAAAGGGGAGAAAAGTTTAAAACCATTCGGCACTTTGATATTCTTTATGAGCCGGAGTTGGAGTTCAAGATCAAAGGGAGCCAAGTTCATCAAAAGGGAAAGCAAAAGCAATGGAGTAACCGATCGGAGCTGTTCATCCGAGTAAAAAGGTAAGTCCTTAAGTAAATTATGTTAGATAGTATAACATAGTATGTATAAATCATTGGGAATAGAATGCTAAATCTTTTATCAAGCTATGGTGATGAGATGACTAAAGATAAAGAATTACGGCACTGTGTGTGCGAGGTTAATTGGCATTGTGTGTGCGAGTAAAATAATGCACTATGTGTGCGAATAGACAAAAGCACTATGTGTGCAGCTTGCAAATCAAGCACTAAGTATAGGATGTTGGTTATGGGGTTACAATTGAAACAAAATATAATGTACTTGAGAACTTAATTTTGGAACTTTGATTTCGGATGGAATGTTTGGATTACGTTTTGAATTTGTGGGTTGTAAATTATGTCTACCTATGATCACACGTATGGGTACATATACATATTTGCGGCAATGGTAGTATATGGCAATGGCTATAGTATTTTATTTACGTATAAATAGAATAAGTATGCATGGAGAATTTGGTAAGCATGTAACAAAAGCTAAAAGGGTACGTGTATAACTTAATGTTTCTTTGTGAACATATTGGTTAAATTCGGATATTATCGGGTTAATCATTTAGTTTTTAAATGGTTTATTTATCATAGTGTAAAATTTTCTTAGGACTTACTGAGTTAATAACTCACTCGATTTGGTTTGTTTTGTTATGTTTTGACATAGATCGACTTATCAAGAAAGGCTTGGGAACTATCGCGAAGTCATCACCACTTGTGTCGAACCTCTTGGTACTTTTGTTTAAAAGTTAGTAGACATTATGGCATGTATAGCTTAGAAATTTTGGAAAGTTCGCAAATCCGATATATATATTGTATTTAAGTCCATGCGAATATGGCTAAAGTTTGTGTATATACATATATGAACCTTAAAATGTTTAGTTTATAAACTCTATAGATAAATCAACTTGAATTAGAATGTCGTACTTATGAGATGCTTTAAATTGTTTTATTCATATATATATATGTGTTCACGGTCATTTGGGTGTTACACTGCTTCAGCTGTGGATTGAGCAACAGTTTGTTGCTTCTTAGAACTCCAACAAAATGCTCTTGAGCTGAGTGTGAAGAAGTAACCCGAAGTGCTTCTCATGTCATCTGTAGAGCCTGCCCAGTCACTGTCTGAATATCCCATAAGTTTAAGCTCATTTTCTTTCTTAAACATGACACCAAGCTTCAAGGTTCCCTTAACATATCTAAGTACTCTTTTTGCTGCCTTGAAATGTGAAGTGTCACAGCAATGCATAAACCTGGACAGTAAGCTAACAGAATGCATTAGATCAGGTCTAGTTGCTGTCAAATAGAGTAAACAGCCAACTAAGCTTCTGTACTCCTTCTCATCAACTCTTTCTTGGTTTCCAAAGCTAGTCAGTTTCTCACCTTGAGCCATTGGTGTGTTCACTGATTTACAATTGGACATGCAAAACTTGTCTAGGATCTTCAGGGCAAATGCTTGCTGACTGATGAAGATTCCTTGATCTGACTGGTTCACTTCCATGCCAAGGAAATATGTCATGGCTCCTAAGTCAGTCATGTCAAACATTTCCTTCATTTGAGTCTTGAAATCATTGATCACCCTGGTTACGCTTCAAATACCCGATGAGATCATCCACATAAACGGAAACAATTAGCAGAGTTTCATCTTCAGCTTTCTTCACATAGAGTGTTGGTTCACTCAGGCTTTTCTCGAACCTAAGCCTTGACAGATATTCATCAATTCTATCATACCAGGCTCTAGGTGCCTGTTTCAGGCCATATAAGGCCTTCTTCAGTCTGTAAACTTTGTTCTCTTCTCCTGGAACTTTAAATCCTTCTGGTTGCTCTATGTAGATTTCTTCTTTCAGAAAACCATTCAGAAAAGCTGACTTGACATCTAATTGGTGAATCTTCCATCGTTTCTCGTGCAGCCAAGGCAAAAGAAGCTTGATTGTGTCAAGCCTAGCCACCGGAGCAAATGTCTCCATAAAGTCAGTGCCATACTCTTGACTATAGCCCTTCACCACTAGCCTTGCCTTGTGTTTGTTTAAAGAGCCATCGGAGTTGAATTTGGCTCTGAAAACCCACTTGACCCCTATGACCTTCTTCTGATCTGGTTTATCAACCAAGTCCCATGTTTCATTCTTCCTGATCATCTCAAGTTCAGCTTCCATTGCCTTCTTCCAGTTTCTGTTCCTTGCAGCTTCTTCATAGCTTGAAGGCTCAATTGTGGCTACATTACACCTATGATAGATGTCAGCAATGGTTCTAGTTCCTCTCACAGGAGGATCATCAATGTCACCACTTTCTAGTTCATTTTCAGCTGGCTCTAGGCTGATATCGAGTTGGTCTTCATCAAGCTGGCTTGATCCTGACTCATCCCAACTCCAAAACTTCTCTTCATTAAATCTAATGTCTCTGCTCACCAAAATCTTCTTTGTTGAAGGGTCATACACCCTATAGCCCTTTTTGGTAATCTCAGAACTAAACAACAAATATCCTGCGGGCGCACCTTCTCTCCGCTTTGTTCTTCTTCTCACTGGAATGAGTGCATAGCACATGCAACCAAACACCTTCAGATGGGAAACAGATGGTTTGAGCCCATACCATCCCTCAAAGGGTGTTTTATCCTTAACAGCATGAGTTGGTAGTCTGTTGAGGAGATATACTGAAGTATTGACTGCTTCAGCCCAAAAATTGCTTGGTAGTTTGCTTTGGAATAGCAGGCACTTGGCCATGTTCAATACAGTTCTGTTCTTTCTCTCACATACTCCATTTTGTTGAGGAGTATAGAAATTTGTGAGTTGATGATGAATACCGATTCTCACACAATTTCAAATCTTTCGCACAAGTACTCACCGCCATTGTCCTGCTCTCAAGGCTTTAATTTTGCAAACTGACCGATTTTCAACCAAAGCCTTAAACTTATTAAAGACATCAAATACCTCGGACTTCGCTTCATGAAGTAGACCCAACAAAACCTGGTTAGATCATCTATGAACAAAGACAAAGTACTTCATCACATTTAAAGAAGAATTCTTCATTGGTCCACAAACATCAGAATGGACTAATTCAAGCTTGTCTCGTGCTCTCCATGCCATATTGGCTGGAAAAGGCAATCTAGCCTGCTTGCCAAGTTGACAAACTTCACACACAGTGTCTTTTACTTCAACTCTCGACATGTCATCCACCATATTCATTTTATGTAGCAGATCAAGTGATCTGTAATTAACATGGCCTAATCTCCTATGCCAAAGACCAGTATTATCAGCAAGACTAGTATAGGCCTTCTTTTCAAGCTGATTGATGTTAAGCATGAAACACTTATCAGTCATAGCTACTGAGATCAACTCCTGACCATAAGTGTCCTTAACAACACAGGCACCATTCTCAAAAACCAATGAATATCCTTTTTCAACCAATTGACCAACACTCAATAAATTCTGATCAATGTCAGGTACAAATAACACATCTGAAATAACTTTGTTACCTGAGCTAGTGTTGATTACAACATTACCCTTGCCCCCGGCTTGAATCAAATCACCATTGCCAATTCGATCTTGGAGACATAGCTTCTGTCTCAGTCTCTCGAATGCACTCTCATCGCCAGACCATATGATGTGTGCACCCACTATCCACTAGCCGCTTGGATTTGACTTTGTTTGAAGTTACAAAACAGAGGTCGTGAAGACATGCTCCTCCCGAACTTGAAGATCCTCAACGGCTGAGCTTGAATTTGTCACTGAAATGGTGCCTTTGGTTTGTTTTTACAAACTTTCTCAACATGGCCAAACCGCTTGCAGCTTTCTACATTGAATGTCCGCCTAAACCAAAGAAAACTTTCGTAATGTGTGGTCTTCTTGCAAAGGGACACATGGTGGGAACTTCCTCTTGCCTGAATCTCTCCTCGCTTATCCTCTTATCAAGCCAAGGCTTCTTTCCTTTGTGGCTTGAGCTGGAGTTCTCTTTGGCCTTTGCTTGGAAGGCTCCTTCGGATGATCTTCCCGCCTGCTGGCCCTTCTCTCGCCCAATGCATAAAGGGAGTTCACCAACTCGCACAAAGAAATGGTTGTCAAGTCCCTTGAGTCCTCAAGTGAGGAGATTTTGGACTCAAATCTTTCAAGAAGTGTGGTAATAACTTTCTCAACCACTCTGCACATCGAAATCCTCACCAAGCACCTTATGCCGTTGGATAAAGGTGGCCATGATTCTGTCTCGAGTATTGCTTAATGCTCTCGCACTCTTTCATCTTCAAGTTTTCAAAGTCCCTCCTTAAGTTGATGACTTGTTGCTCGCCTAGTTTTATCCGACCCCATGAACTCCTCCTTCAGCCTCTCCCATGCTTCCTTAGGTGTGCTGCAGGCCATAATCCGAGTGAAGATTACATCTGACACTCCATTCTGCAGGCAAGCTAAGGCTTTGTGCTTCTTGGTGCTCTCCTCAGCATGCTGCCTTATCTGAGCAATTGTAGGATTAGCCCTCAATGGAGGTGGTTCGATGTCGTTTTCTACTACACTCCATAAGTCTTGAGCTTGGAGATAAGTCTTCATTTTAACTACCCAAATGTGGTAGTTTTCACCAGCAAACACTGGAGGTGGTGGTGCTGTAAAGCTCATTTTGAAACAGGTTCAAACTTTTTCTTTTTTATGCTTTATTTTCTCAAATAACACAACCAACAATCAGAGGCCCTCTAAGACTTAGGCTCTGAATACCATTTGTTGGAACAATGGCAGCAACAAATACACAAAGATGAGGTTGATTTTAATAGAAATAAAGATGAAACTGAAGCAAAAATTGAAGTTTTGGACAAGGAGAGATCTTGAAGAAAAGAACATCTTCATTTCATTAAACTTGATTCAAAATATATAGATTACAAAGTAAAAATGAGTAAGTTACCTTCTAACATAACTACTCCCACTAATAAATCAAATACAAACTTGAATTACACACAAAAGAAAGCTGCCATATCAGCTTCCACATCAATTTCAAATCAAGTTCTAATCCTATTGACTTTAAGTACAAGTTACAAGCTAACTAAATAAGTTTCATTTGAACAAAATAAAAACAAAATGGACCAAGTTGCTGCTGCTCTCGGTTCTGCTCCATTGCAAGTCTGCTTGGTGATCAGCTGGTCACATGTTGCATTGCAGGCTAATGCTCAACATGTATATCCAACATTCAATTGGAAAGGGTATCAAACACTGTTAGAGAAGCAGCTCCTTGTACTATGTTCGATGAATCAGGCACTAAATAAAAAGTGATCGTCCTATTCTTTTTATTGATAAAGAAATTTTAGGAAGGGTTGCCAGGGAAACTGAAACTAGTTGCTTAACTATGAGTAGACAAGACAGAAGGACATCGAATTTGAGATTTTCATAATCATTTGCTCCATGAAAGGCAAAGCAAGCAGCTACATTGTCCACAAACGGCTTTTCTCTCCATGCTTCTCAGACTCGGATGGGAGATGGGTATTTATCGAACACGTACATATTCCCTTTTTTCCAGTTTTTTTTTTTTTTTTACGTATTTCTTTATACTCACGCTTAAATATGTGTAAATGACTTATAACTTGTTTTGTCGTTACAAACATTTTTAATAATTCATAACGACACATCGTGTTGTTGTAATCAATAAGTAGAAGATTAAAAAACGTAACAACATTTTATGATTATGGTTAATATTTTAACATTTAACAATAACTTATTTTGTTGTTACAAATTTGATTAATAATCCTCAACGGCAAATCGTGTCGTTGCAATGAATAAGTATAAAATTAAATTAAGTAACAACAGGCTATTACTAATATTTTGGCGTTTAACAACTTTTTTAGTCGTTAACAATTCACTTTGTTGTAACACATTTTAAGGTTCTTACTAATATTTTAAGGTTTAGCAACAACTTGTTTAATTGCTATACATTTTACTAAGAATTCACCGCGACAAATCATGTTGTTACTATTAATAGACAGAAAATTAAATTACACAACATATGTTAAGTCATTGCTAACTTTATAATAATATTTAGCAATAATTTAATTTAGTTATTGTAAATTAACAAAATACTCATTTTTTTTGTAGTATATACGAGAATAACCAATCATCTGCCGAGTTTAATGTCTCTGAAACAATGGCCAAAACTGTGAATTCTAATGTCAAAAGTTTCCATATGTTTTCATGCATAATTAAACGGTCCACCCTAAATAAGAAAACTAACATACATCATCATATAGGTTGTGGACATTTAACAGAAAAGGAAAGGCAGCGGTTCCACCATAAGAGGGGGGGTTGCTGGTTTTGCAAATTGTTTAGCTGACAAAGACAATTCATCAATGCAGTAAGGTCCACTTTGGTTTTATTATAATGGGACACAAAACCAATAATATCTAAAATGTAGCGGAGCGCATTTTGATGCCATGTATTTCGTCAATAATTTATCCACTGCCATGTCCACCAGGGCGGCATGCATGCAGTTGAAACCAAGTTGATGAGTACTGAATGTTGTCTTCGTGGCTTGCACTTGTTTGAATTTTCCAAATCTGTGTTTTTCTCATGGAAGCAATTTTCTGTATTGGAGAAGTTGCAGATAAGTCAAATGTGCAGAAGAAGACAAAGCATTAAAACCAAAAAGCTTATGTCTGTTTTTCAAAAGGTGACATTTAATAAGTTAGGGTTGGAATTGTTGGGTTTTCTAACACTTTCTTCTATTAGCAAGTTTCCCTCCATAAACAAGTTACAATCCTTTCCTATATAAAATGAAAAGGTTGTCTGATACAACAAGATGCAAGATCTTTGTTAGTGGATGACTGTTAAGGAAAAAAGTGGTTAATGGTATATTTAAGGACAAGGCTGTGCAGCTGAAAAGATGCTCATAATTGAATGTATCTGATCTGCTCTGATATATTGTTTTAAAATGGAGAATTTAAGAAGCGACAATATGTTTTTCTGTTTTGCTTTGGAATCATAAATTTGTCATCATTATGTAATAATCTGACCAATCTTTTGCTCTTATAATGAACATCTAAAGGAGGCCTTAAGACAGTCTACAAGCTAATTGCAGATAATCAAAGAGTCAAGTACATGTCCTTAGATATATGCTTATTTTCGAAGTTTCGTCCAAGTAATATTGATTTCCTATCCAAAAACAAACCAAAAATGGAGAAGACCTACTATCCATTTTAATTCGAAAATCAAAAGATACCTGAAGTTAATTTTATATCAAAAATGGATTGTCATAAAATTTTACCGTAGGATTGGACGTACATTAAATCATTTCAAACCACCAAGTAGCCAGTGGAAGGCCCCAGTAGATAAACACACCCGTGTATATACAGGCAAGCACGCGGTATCAGATTAATGTTAACCACTATATAAACAAGTGGGTTCACAAAGCACAACTTCAGCCTAAAACTTAGTTCTTCCTCACACAGTGCTTTATTATATGGAAGAAAAGAGCATGAAGAAAACTTATACAACAAGGAACAACAATAAACATAGCATGGAGAAGCCAAGAGGCTTGCATGAAGCAGCTGCAGTGAGTAAAAAATCTCCGAGAAACAGTTATGATATTGAAGTTCATCCAATCTCCTTTCATGGGTGTTCAGTGTTGTGGGATTCTGATTCAGATTTAGGAAGTAAAAGTAGGGAGAAGAAAGCTTATCCATTGCCACAGCCTTCAGCTTCTTCATGTAGGGCATCAATGGAGTCCCATCAAAGGGGTTCAAGTTTTGGTTCAGAAAGGGTGTCAGTTTCAAGTTTTACCTCAAATGAATCTTCTTCTTCTGATGATGATGATATTCATGGGGATTTCAGTTCCTTCAGGTTTGTGGCTTATATTCTCAAGTTCTAAAAAACTTGTTTCATCTTCTGTTTTGCTCATGAAGATCAAATAATAACTATCTGATACAGATTTGAGTGAAAATTCCATAAATTTCCACTCAATACTGGTTTGATTTTCAGAAAACTTCACCCTCTTTGTTTTATATTTCTTTATCAAATTATATACAACATTAAAAAAATAATGAAAATATTGAATTATTATAACATTAAATTATATTTAACTTTTAAGTAAATTCAAGTATTTTAAACTAAAAAGAAATTGATTAAAAATTAAAGAAAAAAAATGATAAAATGAATTGCTTCAATGTTACAGTAAATAATCGAGTATATTTAGCATAAAAAAATATTAAGAAAAACAAAAAGTAAAATAGAAGATATAATTATCATTTATGACAAATTATTTAACATATAATTTAAGTGCCACATATAACATTAGAAAAGCTATGTGCAGAAATGTGTCGGTTATCATCTACCAAACTTGTAATACTAATTAATGTATTTTTCTTTTGCCTTAATGAAGAACAGGCAAATATAATAGCTGGATATTTTATACAGGTCATCTGGTGGTTCCCCTGTTGTTAACATCATTAAAGCTACGGTGCTCGCATGATTCTTTTAGAAAATTTTAATATAAAAACTCCGATATATAAGTGACATAGTTTATGATTTGGTTGCAGAGTATATGAAGAAAATAACAGCAACTTATGGTCAAAAGGCTCAAATTCAGGATCAAAAGCTTCGTATATGCATCAATCACCTCGATATCTGTCACCATGGGATGCCAGTTTAGAGTCCCCAACTGAGAAACATCCATGTCATCGTCTTCCCCTTCCTCCTCCTACTTCACCTAATAAACCTCCAAAGAAATCTCCATCTAAATGGAAGAAAGGGAAGCTTCTAGGAAGAGGGACATTTGGACATGTTTATGCTGGTTTTAATAGGTAAAATATTTGATATAATTTCATTGCCCTTTCATATGAATGAATTCAAAAGAAAAAGCTTTATATGTTACTTTTTCCAACAGTGAAAGTGGAACAATGAGTGCAGTGAAGGAAGTTAAGGTCATTACAGATGATCAAACATCAAAAGAATGTCTCAAACAACTGAACCAGGTTGGTCTGGTTTTTACAAAATCTCAGTGTCCAAAACATCTGTTTCTTTCATGGCAATGTTTGGGGATGTTGATTAGAATCTTTTTCTTCTAATGCGAAACAGGAGATATCCTTGCTTAGTGAGTTGTCTCATCCAAACATTGTCCAATATTATGGGTGTGAACTGGTTAGGCTTGGCAACCTTTACATGTCTATTAATCCAATTTGTTTACAAGTTTGGTTAATAAGTTGAAACAATCCAAGTTTAATTTATGCAGGGATCAGACAAGCTTTCGGTTTACTTGGAATACGTTTCAGGGGGTTCAGTCCACAAATTACTAGGTGAATATGGACCATTCAAGGAACCTGTTATCCGAAGTTACACAAGGCAAATACTAAGTGGCTTGGCTTACTTACATGCAAAGAATACAGTACATAGGGATATCAAAGGAGCCAACATACTTGTAGATCCTAATGGTGAAATCAAGCTTGCCGATTTTGGAATGGCTAAACATGTACGGATTTATCCATTAACATTGTGTTTTTAGTAAGGGAAGATGTTTCTGATGAATTTGTGTTTTAAAATCCAGATGACATCTTGTTCTTCAATGCTTTCTTTTAAAGGAAGCCCTTATTGGATGGCACCAGAGGTACCTATTCTTCCATATCTATTTTATACTATTTTTTTCTCCCATGTTTTAGAAGTTGTTTGATCTTAACATCCACTGATCTTTCCAGGTTATCATGAATGCTCATGGATATAGCTTAGCTGTTGACATATGGAGCCTAGGGTGTACAGTTCTTGAGATGGCAACATCAAAACCTCCCTGGAGCCAGTACGAAGGGGTACGAGCGCCGTTATCACTGATATTTATTGTAATTGATCATGATGATATCCATTGCAATTATAACCAAGACCCCTAAATTTTGTTTATGTTGTTTTTAAACCAGGTTGCAGCCATATTTAAGATAGCAAACAGTAAGGGTTTTCCAGAAATCCCTAATAACCTTTCAAAGGATGCTCAGAATTTCATAAAGCTTTGCTTGCAAAGGGAACCAACTGCACGCCCTACAGCACTGCAACTGCTTCAGCATCCCTTTGTCCAAGACCAATCTATGGTGGAACCAACAAAATTCAATTTGGTTGATGATAGAAGAAGACCTTCAAAGGGCTCATGGTAACTGCTAAAAATCTCATGATCTTGTCCTTGTCCGTACTTATAGTTGTCTCACAAAAAGCGTCTCACAAGAAGAAGAGTAAATTCATAGCAAACTTTGAAATCTTGTCATTGATTGCAGGGATGAAATATCACTTGCTTCTTCTTTACCCGAGTCACCTTGCTCGAACTCGACTCAACAATGTAAATCAGCTTGCGGAAGCTCTCATCGTTCATCTTATCAAACATCTTATTAGTTGGTTTCATTCACCATCAATGTAGAAATCCCCTGGGATACCACACGTTATGTAAGTAAAGTAGAGGCATTATGTTTGAAATTTTCCAGAGAGGTGAGAAGCAAGAAATGAGGTAATAGATTGTCTTGTGAATGTCAACTTTGAAGATGTAAAGTAGATTGCTTGTACATATTAAGAGGTTTTGTATTTGTTAATATAATTATTTGTTTTCGGAAATGAATTATATGCATAAAAAAAAAAGTAAATTTATGAATCAAAGTTTGTCTTACTCAACTTTATGCTTTTGGAATTAGTTAAGAGTCAAATTGTAGCATTTATTTTGGGACAACATTAGAATGAAACAAACCTACCTAGAGCTGAAATCATACTCCAACCGCCTTTGATTTCATCCAACCACTATTTTGATTAATTACATTTGTCGAAACTTTTTTTATTTTGAAAAACGGGGATCGACTTTTAAACGAGGTATGGAGTCGTTACCAATCCTTTTTGTCTAGGTGTGATCAGGTCACCCTATGGTCGATCATTTTAATAAAGCATTTTGGTTTATTAAAACAACATTTGCGGTCTACGAAAAATTGGAAGACGGATTCAGGAGTTGGTTACGCGCGAGAAAGGATTAGCACCCTCGCAACGCTCAAAATTGGTACCATATTGATCAATTATCGTCTTAATGTTGAAATTTTGAAAAGATTTTAAAATACAATCTTTCAAAAACGCTTGGATAACTTGAATTGGATGTCGAGATTCTCTCGTTCGGAAGGAATAAAATATCATGTCCAGCACGATTGGATACAATATTTCAAACCCTCAATACAAGATCATTTCGTAATTTCCAAAACTCATGCATTTGAAATTTCAAAAGGATATTTGGTTATTTGGCCAAACGGTAAATCGCAACGCAGCACGATTGGGCACGATTTATCGAATTTCCAAATACGAAATATTGCCTCATTTTAATTTAAGAAAACATGGATGAAATGTCAAAAGGATATTCCGTATCTTAGTCGAATGAAAAATCGAAACCCAGCAAGATTGGGCACGATCTCTCAGACTTCCAAACACGAAATATTGCCTCGTTTTAGTTTAAGAAAACATGGATGAAATTTCAAAAAGAATATTCCATATTTTAGTCGAATGAAAAAAATCGAAACCTAGTACGATTGGGCACGATCTCTCAAACTCCCCAGATACGAAATATTGCCTCAATTTAATTTCAAAAAGCATGGACGAAATTTCCAAAGGATATTCCGTATTTTAGTTGAACGAAAAATCGAAACCCAGCACAATTGGGCACGATTTCTAGAACCTCCAAACACGAAATAATTTCTTAAGTTGAGAGGGTTCGAGTTAATAATGATAAAAGCCGAGTCAAAATATACTTGTTCGGTTTGCTTGTGGTTAAAAGACAATTGATATCGAGTGAATAGGGGAATTGGAAACACGATACAATAACAAGGAATAAAACATAATTACATGCATGAAACAATAGAATGTGAATACAATATGAAAACAAAGAATGACACATAATACACAAAACAATATGAAAACTAGAAACCAATATAGCACAAAACAATTTAAAAACCTATGGAAAAATATACAAAGGAATAACACATGCTAGAACTCGAAATAATTTGTATGTACATAAAAACTAATAATATATGAACAATTATTTAAATATATAATATGTAAGAAGAAATTCGAAATAAATAATATATAACATAATTCCAAATAAAACAAATCAATTTAACTAATTATATATATATATATATATATATATATACGAAGATGAAAAATTAATGTAAATAATGTATATACAAGAATACTAAAGTATTTAAAATAAATAAAATATACAGTTTAAAATAGGATCCTTAAAAGAAAACTAACTTATACATAAATAAATTTAAAAGGAAAGGGAAATATATATATATATATATATATACATAAATAGATTTAAAAGAAAAATATCTACATAAAATAATATGAGATCAATAGTGTGTACTTAGAGTAAAAAAATAATTATATAAGTTATGTATATGTATATACAATAGTATTAAATTAAATATGATATAAAGACGTATATAAAAGAGGATTTTAAAATAAATAAATTGTAAAATAAGATAATTTAAAAAATATATATATGAATGAAAGTATAAAATAACAAACTAGAATAATGCAAAATCAGTAAAGTATGTTAAAACAACCTCTAAAAGATGAATAATGAATCAATTTAAAAAAAAGTAAAAGAATTACAAAGAATAAAAAGGTAAATTGAAATAACAAATACTCAATTGAAATAAAAATAGAATCAAAAGGACGATTTGAAAATAAATAAAGTGATAAAACAGAATTAAGGATTTTAAAAACATGCGGGTAAATAAAAGGGGATTAAAAATGTAAATAACCCAACTCCCCAAAACGCGGTGCTTCAATGCGGACTAAAATGCAATTGACACGAAATTCTTGTGCAAAATTTGTAAAAAAATAAAAATTAAAATAAAAAATAAACAGGACTTAAATAAACAGCAGTGCAAACGAGGAGGATTAACCACACAAATTACCTACTTTAAGCTAGGATGCACAAATCCCTACCCCTTTTACCCAAACGGCACCGTTTCATTATACATAAAACACTAAGCCATCTTGTTTGCCAAAATTATTTGCGCCAGATTTGATAAAGTCTAAAAGGGTATTCATTCTTCACTGCTCTTGCGCCGATCAGTTCTTCCCCACCATCGATTCATCACCATAATCGGTAGATGACATCAAATCCGACTCTATTTGGAGTCGTATTCTCCTAACCCTCATCTAACTTCGATTTCAACGAAGTAAATAAGGATTGGAAGGCCATTAAAAGGTAAGTCTCCTTTCTTTTTATTTTTTATTTTAAAATCAGTTTGTAAAAAATGAAAAAAGCAAAAAAAAAAAAAGAAAAAGAAATCGCAAATATGAAACAAAAATCCCAGGAAAAAAAATGAAAAAACAACCTCTTAAATCTTGGATCCGGTTTCTTTTCGATTGCTATGGATTTTTGTGTATGTCCTCTGCCATTAGATTCGTAAACAAAAAAAGCCCCCTTTTTACACTTGGTTTGATTCGGTTTTATAGCCGAATGGAAAAAAAACAAAAAAGAATTTTTTTGCGCTTGTTTGCAAGTGCGTGGTGGACGTAAGCTCTGACGTGGAGGCGCGAGTGGCGTGGCGCACGGAGCGAAAGGCCACGCGACGTGCGGCGCTAGGGTTGCTGAAACCGTTTTAGATTTGTGGGCCAATTGGGCCGCGTTGTAAATGGGTATTCGGATTGGGTTTGTATTGGGCTTGTATTAGGCTTTATTTTAGTTTTTGTGTTGGGTATGTAATTTGGACTTTGTTTTTTTTATTTGGTCTGCTTTTGTTTTGGTTTTGATATTGTTCTGGGCCTCGGGCGAAATGGGTCGTCTATAGCTGCCCCTCTTTGCTCATTGTCGTGTAACGAGAATGGAGCAAAGACTTTAAAAGGGTCATTTTGCCCGTTTTTGTTACATCTCGACCTCTTTATGCTCATCTTCTTCAAGTAGCCCCAATCCAACCCACTGCATCTTCAGGGATATAGAATTGTGCTTTCAATCCACTCCATGTCCTCAACCTGCTCCATTGCGACTTCTGGAAGATAAGATTTGCAATTTTCAGTCTGTCACCCTACTGCTTAGGGGGTTACGGGTCACTATCCTTGATCTGTTCCGCTACTGCTTAGGGAGATAAGATCTATAATTTTCAGCCTGTTACCCTACTGCTTAGGGGGTTAAGGCTCACCGTCTTTGACCTGCTCTCTTGCTACCTCAGAGAGATAAGGCCGGTGGCTGAAATTTGCTCCATAGCCGATACATGGAGATAAGACTCGCCATTTTTTATTTGCTCCATAGCCGATACATGGAGATAAGATCTGTAATTTGTAGCCTGTTACCCTACTGCTTAGGGGGTTAAGGCTCGTATCTTCAGCTTGCTCTCTTGCTACCCAGAGAGATAAGGTCGGTGGCTAAAATCTGCTCCATACATGGAGATAAGACTTACCATTTTTGATCTGCTCCATAGCCGATACATGGAGATAAGATCTGTAATTTTCAGCCTACTACCCTACTGCTTAAGGGGTTAAGGCTTGCTGTCTTCGATCTGCTCCACTACTGTTTAGAGGAGATCTGTATTTTCAGCCTGTTACCCTACTGTTTAGGGGGTTAAGGCTCGTCGTCTTCGATCTGCTCCGCTACTGTTTAGGGGAGATCTGTATTTTTCAGCCTGCTACAGGACTGCTTAGAGGGTTAAGGCTTGCTGTCTTCGATCTGCTCTACTACTATTTAAGGGAGATCTGTATTTTCAGCCTGTTACCCTATTACTTAAGGGGTTAAGGCTCGCCGTCTTCGATCTGCTCCGTTACTGTTTAGGGGAGATCTGTATTTTTCAGCCTATTACCCTACTGCTTAAGGGGTTAAGGCTTGCTGTCTTCAATCTGCTCCTCTACTGTTTAGGGGAGATCTGTATTTTTTAGCCTGTTACCCTACTACTTAGGGGGCTAAGGCCCACTGTCTTCAATCTGCTCCACTACTGTTTAGGGGAGATCTGTATTTTCCAACCTACTACCTTACTGCTTAGAGGGTTAAGGCTTGCTGTCTTCGATCTGCTTCACTACTGTTTAGGGGAGATCTGTGTTTTCCAGCCTGTTACCCTACTGCTTAAGGGGTTAAGGCTCGCCGTTTTCAATATCCTCCACTACTATTTAGGGGAAATCTATATTTTTCAGCCTGCTACCCTACTACTTAGGGGGTTAAGGCTTGCTGTCTTCGATCTGCTTCACTACTGTTTAGGAGAGATCTGTATTTTCCAGCCTGTTACCCTACTGCTTAGGGGGTTAAGGCTCGCTGTCTTCAATCTGCTCCACTACTGTTTAGGGGAGATATGTAAAATCAGTTTCCTGTATCTACGCAATAATTAGGATGCTATGATCGAAATGAATCAAATACTTCTAACTAGATGTAATGCTTATGTCAAATAATTAGGATGCTATGATTAAAATAAATAAAATGCTCCTAACTAGATGTATCATGAATGCTATTTGTATGAATGTAGAATGCCATGAGAATGCCCTTTTTAACGTTTAGGCTGTTATTGCTCGTTGTTTGTTATTGACGTATTTCTTCTCGTTCAACTGATATCTTTAACAAATATCTGAAGCAATAGTCTTAACTTAAACCTTTTACTTCTCAAGTAACTCTAACCTTTAAGCTTGGTGGGTTCTGAATAATTGACCTGTTTCTTGCACTACTTAGAAGCTTCTAGAGTAATATGCAGAACTCCTTTTATGAAAGTGTTATTAGTCCATTAACCAAATATTTTAATAGGAAATGCTTAAAGAAATTTATCAAAATGGACAGGATGAAACTTTATTGAGAGCGAAGTTCGAGGTAGAAAATTAATAATGATAACAAATTTTGCTAAGGTACGAAAAAAAATATATAAGATGTAAAATAGGTGCCCCAGATATCGCAGCGTGAGCTTCACTATTCGGACTGTTCAAAAACCATTGGGAGCCAGATGTGTGTTTAGGAGGTCTGAAATATTTCGTTGATGCCCCAAGATGTAATGTTCCTCCTTCTTGTTAATTCTGGTAGAACAAGGCCGCGACACGCCTCATCTTTGATCACAATTTAAGCTGCCCTTTTTCAGGTTTTCAACTCAAAACCTCTTTAGTCTCAAGGCGCCCTTTGCGGGTTTTTACCTTGGCCTTTCCATTCTCTTTTTTTTTCAAAGCGTCCTTTTCGGGTTTTCGCCTTGGCCTTTCCTTTTTCAGGTGAAGTACTTCATGACCGAATCTGAATTTACCAGGTTGGGAAGGCTTTTACTATCCATTTTGGCTAATATTAGTGCCCCTCCAGAGAAAGCCTTTTTCACTACATAAGGTCCCTCCTAGTTTGGCATCCATTTTCCCCTAAAATCTTTTTGCATAGGTAGAATCTTTTTCAACACCGAGTCCTCTTCCTGGAATACTCTTGGGCGAACTTTCTTGTTGTAAGCTTGCATCATTTGCTTCTGGTACATTTGACCATGATGGATAGCCTTCAGCCTCTTTTCTTCAATCAAGTTCAGCTGGTCATACCGGGATTGGACCCATTCTGCTTGATCTAGCTTCAATTCAGATAAAACCCGGAGAGAAGGAATCTCGACTTCAATAGGCAAAACTGCCTCCATTCTATAAACCAACGAGAAAGGTGTTGCCCCGGTAGAAGTTCTGACTGACGTTCGATAGGCATAGAGGGCAAATTTTAGCTTTTCATGCCAATTCTTGTAGGTCTCAGCCATTTTCCCCACGATCTTTTTTATATTTTTATTAGCCACCTCAACTGCCTTATTCATTTTTGGGCGATATGGTGATGAGTTGTGGTGCTTAATTTTGAATTGACTACAGACCTTCACTATCACACTGTTATTCAAATTTAACGCGTTGTCAGATATGATCCTCTCTGGCATGCCATATCGATATATGATTTCTTTTTTTAAGAACTTGCTGACCGCCGACTTCATGATGTTAGCGTATGAAGCAGCCTCCACCCATCTGGTGAAATAATCGATGACCACAAAGATAAAACGATGACCGTTAGAAGCCTTCAGCCAAATTGACCCGATGACGTCCATACCCCACATTGAGAAAGGCCATGGGGAAGTCATAACATGAAGAGGTGAAGGAGGCACATGGATCTTGTCACCATAAATTTGGCACTTATGGCATTTCTTGACATAGTTGATGCAATCTCCTTCTATTATAGACCAGTAATACCCGAATCTCATGATTTGTCTAACTATTATGAACCCATTGGCATGCGTCCCGCAGACACCTTCGTGGACTTCTTCCAGGATTTTTTTTGCTTCAACAGCATTAACACATCTTAATAGCACTTGATCTTTCCTTCTTTTCTACAGGATTTCCCCGTCTAAGACATAGTCACCGGCCAGCCTCCTCAATGTTCTTTTATCACTTTCAGTTGCCTAATCAGGATATACAAAATTTTTCACATATCGTAGAATATCCTGATACCAAAGATGATCATCCCTCTCTTCCTCCTCGTCAATATTACAGCAATGAGCTGGAGCATCACAAATACTCATTTGGATTGGCTTCATATCCTTTTGTTTATTTACTCTGACCATGGAAGCTAACGTAGCCAGGGCATCAACCATCTGATTTTTATCGCGCGGGAGGTAATGAAAAGTGATATCATCAAACACCTTGATTAAATCCTGAACCAGCTCTCGGTAGTTGATCAACTTTGGGTCTCTTATTTCCCATTCACCTTTGAGCTGATAGATCACCAGTATAGAATCCCCATACACCTCTAACATTTTAATTTTGTGCTCTATGGCTGCGCGGATACCTATGATACATACTTCGTACTCTGCCATATTATTTGTGCAATCAAAATCCAATTTGCAAGTGAATGGATAATGATCTCAATTTAGGGATATCAGGACTGCCCTAATTCCATTACCGACGACGTTTGATGCTCCGTCGAAATTCAGTTTCCAAGGATGATCTTCTAGAGTATCTTTCTGAATGGTTGCCACATACATTAGATCCTCATTTGGAAAATCAAAGTTTAAAGGCTCATAATCTTCTAAAGCTCTACTAGCTAGAAAATCTACTATTGCACTCCCTTTTATAGCCTTCTGGTTCACATAAACTATGTCGAATTCAGAGAGCAGAATTTGCCATCGGGTCATCCCTCCATTCAGAGCAGTTGATTCCATCATGTACTTAAGAGGATCTAATTTCGAGATTAACCAAGTCTATGGTACAACATGTAATACCTCAATCTCCGAGTTATCCAAACCAAAGCACAACATAGCTTCTCAATTGGCGAATATCTCATCTCACACTCAGTGAATTTCTTACTGAGATATTATATTACCTTTTCTTTCTTTCCTATTTCATCATGTTGACCAAGCATATATCCCATTGAGTGGTCAAATACTGTTAAATACAATATTAATGGTCTACCTGGGCTAGGAGGTGTTAACACTGGGGGATTAGACAAATATTGTTTAACTCTGTCAAAGGTCTTCTGGCACTCTTCATCCCATACGCCTGGGTTGTGTTTCTTGAGAAGACGAAATATGGGGTCACATTTCTTAATTAGTTGTAAAATAAACTGGGCAATGTAATTTATTCTTCCCAGAAAATCTTGAACTTCCTTCTGAGTGCGTGGCGGGGGCAATTGCTGTATGGCCTTGACTTTGTCAAGGTTCACCTCGATTCCTTTTTCACTGACGAAGAAACCGAGTAGCTTTCCTAATCTAGCCCCAAAAGTACTTTTTGTTGGATTGAACTTTAGCTAGAACTTTCTCAGCCTCAAGAATAATTTCTTCAAAACCTGTATGTGCTCTTTTTCTGTTCAGGATTTTGAGATCATATCGTCGACGTAAACTTCAATCTCTCTGTGCATCATGCCGTGAAACAAGGTCACCATGGCTCTTTGATATGTTGCTCTCGTATTTTTTAACCCGAATGGCATCACCTTATAGCAAAATGTTCCCCACAAGGTTATGAATGTGGTATTTTCCATATCTGCAGGATGCATCTTTATCTGATTGTATCCAGAGAAACCATACATGAAAAAGAATAACGAGTAACCTACAGTGTTATCCATCAGCGTGTCGATATGGGACAACGTGAAATTGTCCTTTGGGCTGGCATTGTTTAGGTCTCTTTAATCCACACACATCCGCACTTTTTTATCTTTCTTAGGGACAGAGACGACATTGGCAACCCATTCCGAGTAATTCACCACTTGAACCCAGTGTCGAATTGTTTCCTGATCTCGTCCCTTATTTTTACTGTAATATCGGGTCTCATCCTTCGAAGCTTCTGTTGAACAGGCGTGTACTCTTCTTTTATGGGGACTCGATGTACTGTAATGTCAGCGCTTAACCCAGGCATGTCTTGATACGATAACACGAAGATATCTTTGAACTTTTGTAGCAGTTTAACGAGGTCTCGCCTTGTTTCCTTGGTTATGCAAGTTCCGATTTTCACTTCTTTCCCTTCTTCCAAAGTCACATTTTCGGTTGTCTCTTTATGGGGTAGAATTTGTTTCTCTTCCCGTTCTACCATCCTCAACAAATCCAGAGATAACCCATAATCTTCATCATCTTCAAAATCTTGAGATCCCTCTAAACACATATCTCGCTCAAAAGGAGATTCTGAGTCCGTAACAGTGTCGCTCGTGACATTGATATCTGGAGACCTATTATAACATGAAGAAATTTCCAAAGAATGAATCTAAGGGTGGCTTATTTGTATGGCATGATTATGAATGTAATGAGAATATGAAAGAGTATTTGCCCAGAATGAGACAAAAAAAAATATTTCTTATTGAAAATAAATGTATTTGAACATGAGCCTATTTCACAAAAGATTCTTATTGTTTCTAGGCTTAAAATAATAAGTGTGTTCTGAACATTACTCTGTATTAGCTCTAAGAACTACAGGAATTTCCTCCGCAGTCCAGTTATTCAGAACACTTCTAAGCTCCTAAGGGCAGATGCCTGATAAGTTTCCTTCCATCGCCCTCTCCTCAAATATGGCGTTACTGCTCAAGCTTCCCAACAGATCTTCAACTGTCCCTTCTCTTGTCATTTCCGATTCAAGATAAATAATTCCTCCTCACACGAATGTATCAGAAATGTGAAGAAAGGCCATCGACTCTCACTTGACCTCTGTCCCACTCAATCGTGCCCTTCGTCTCTCCTGCCTCTTCTCTAGCTCTTCTTTCCACTGTTTGGCGTCTGGCTTATGCCCCAAGCCAAAACGATCCCGCTTGTCAGCCAAGCCCAGCACTTTGACCCGTCCATGAAGATATTTTTCTAGTCCCCTTTCAGCCAATACTCCTTTTCTTACCGCCAGTCGTAAGCTCATCTTTGTGGCTTCTGATATTTTTGGCATTGGGACATTGCCTCCCTCGGTGATAAAAATTGCATTTATGGACTCTAACGACCGAAAGGAATACTCTATTGCTTCGTTATCATTCTCGATGTACGGCGCATCACTAGTAATAGATACGATAATGTCCTCTTCTGCATTTATGGTTATCAGCCGACCCTTTGTCACCAGCTTCAGCTTCTGGTGCAATGATGATGGTATTGCTCCCGCTGAGTGAATCTAAGGCCTCTCCAGTAAACAATTATAGGAGGGTCTGATGTTCATCATGAGAAAATCTACCTCGTACGTGTTCGGTTCGATCAGAAGGGGAATCTCAATCCTACCCATTACGTTCCTCTCGGTACCATCGAACGCTCTCACCATACTCTGGTATGCCTTCATAGTGGATAGGGGCAAGACATTCAGTGCGGACCCATTGTCGATTAATACCCTCGGTAGTATATGCTCTTTGCACCAGGTAGTGATGTGCAGAGCCTTGGTGGACCCCATGCCACTTGGCGGTATCTCATTATCGCTGAAAGAAATGAAGTTATTGGCACTTATATTACCGACAAGATGGTCTAACTTGTTCACTGAAATGTCTTCAGTGACGTAAGTTTCATTCAACACCTTCATTAACGCATTACGGTGTACTCTAAATTTTAGAGCAAAGCTAGTACCGATGTACGTGCTGACTGCTTGTGCAATTATTCCACAATACTATACTCACTGTGTTTTAGGAACTTCAAAAATTCTTTAGCTTCATCCTCGGTTACTAGTTCATTAACCAATGGTTTCGTCTACTCTTCCGTCTGTTCCAACATAAAAGATTTCCCTTTTACAGGCTCAGCTTTCGTATCTAGCGTGTTGACCAGACTCCCTTCTCCTGATAACGTCACATTACATTTATAATTTCAAGGCACTCTTTTGCTATCCTTGTAAGGAAAAGCCACGGGTTTCTGAATCACAACTCTTGGTGCTATTCTTACTCCAGCTTTGTTAATTCTCGATCGTGAAATGATCACCACTGGGTGATTGATCTCGCAGGCCCTCTTTATCAGCCCCTCCTTCGAGGTGCATACATCTTCCTCCTCAGCATACTCAAAGAACTCCAACTCTTTATTGTCCATTAGACCCTGTACTAGGGTTCTGAATTCATCACATGTTTCGATCTCATGGTCCTCCTTTCCGTGGAACTCACAATAATTTTCTATTCTCGGGATCTGAACCTCCTCCATCATCTTCTTCAAAACCTCCTTCATCGGGGTTTTCACTTCTGCCACGTCTAACTTAATTCTTTTCCCTTCACTATCAATTATTACGTTTACCCTATTATTAGTATAATTAGGTAACGGATTTCCTACTCTAGGTGCATCGTCAAACTTCACAACGCCCACGTCAATGAGCCTTTCGACTAGCCTCTTGAAAGAAAGGTAATTCTCTATCGAGTGTCCCACCGTTCCCACATGGTATTCACATTGAGTACTTGCATCGTACCATTTGGAATATGGGGGTTGCTACGATTTTAAGAAGACAGAGGATACGACATGCGCATCAAATAGACTTTTGTACAGCTCCCAGTATGTTACTGAAATAGGAGTAAACCGAAACTTCCCCGTGCTTTGTTTTGTATTAGGCTCTTGTCTTAGTGAAGCTTGCTGGCCCATGCTTGGTGTTACTTACATTGCCAACCTCGCTGTCTTTCTTCTTTGGGGCTGACCTCTTGGTACTTTCCACAGCCTCTATCTTTCCACACCTTATCGCATTCTCTATCATTTCCTTGGACATCACTATATTTGTGAAACTCTTAGTTGCACTGCCCAACATGTGATTAATGAAGGGTGCCCTTAAAGTGTTAATGAAAAGCATGGTTGTCTCTTTTTCTAACAACAATGGTTGAACTTGCGTAGTGACTTCCCTCCACCTCTGGGCATACTACCAGAAACTTTCATTTGACTTCTTCTCTATGTTTTGTAACGTGATCCTATCAAGCGCTATGTCCATCACATGGCCATACTACTTTATGAAGGCCTGCGCTAAGTCCCTCCGTGATTTGACTTGGACGCGATTCAGCTGATTGTACCATTTGGCCGTAACCCCAGTCAAACTGTCTTGAAAATAGTGAACTAACAGCTGATCATTATTGACATGACCAGTCATCTTCTGACAAAACATCGTGATGTGGGCCTCAGGGCAGCTAGTACTGTTGTATTTTTCAAATTTCGGCATTTTGAAATTTAGAGGAAGCACTAGATCGGGAACCAGACTTAACTCATTAGCATCCATTCCACACTGATAATCAGCACTTTCCAGCACCTTGAACTTCTCCTCCAGCCACTTGTATCGGTCTTCCAGCTACTTTGGGAGTTCTTCTTTTGCCTTTTCTACCTCTGCCATCTTATCAAATTCGGGGACTGTATAATTGACTCAATTTTCTTCGGGTTTAGAGCACAAACTCGTCAGGAAATTCATTGGTGCCGAGATACTAATCTGATTTTGGGGTTTGATAGTGACAGACACCCTTTGTGGTGATACTGAGGTATTTATTGGGGTGAAACCTGGAGGTAAGCAAGGATTTCGCTATAATCCTCAGCATTGATTATGGGACTCTTCCCTTTTTTCGGCCTTCCAGCTAATAACCGAGTTAATTGGCTCATTACATCCTTTTGAGATTCCAGTATTTGATCCTTTATATCTTGGCCAATTGTTCTCATATCTATGCTTGCATCTGTTCCTGCATCTCCTTCTGCATTTGTTCTAACTTCTCCAGCCTTTGATCCATAACTTTGGTTTTTTTGCGCATATAGTATTGATGTTCCAGGGTAAATATAATACAATTTTCAATTAATTAAGGTTTTTTGTGGAATTCAATGCACATGATGTGATGAAATACAAATGCATGAGATGAATGCAAAACTAAAAGGATGTCGATTCTGATTCAATTCCATTTAGAAACTTCCTTAGAAAACAAAATCCTTTACATAAAACAGATCATATATCCGACTATGCCCTAATGCTCAAAGTTTTGACCTTCTTAATAAAGCAAGCCAGCTCACGACCCCGGTCAAACTCTAACTCATATTTAACACTTAGCACATCGACCTGTATTGCTAAAGTCTGTAAATAATTAGCCACTGATCAAATCTGTGCCATGGCTTCGCCCATGATATGATCTCTATCCCTGACCTGGTCCTACGACCGACGAAGCTGTTCCTTCCACTACTCATTATTTGACTCAAGAAATTCAATTCGAATTCACAATTCTGTAGCGCAGCCTCAAGTTCTTCTACCTTTCCCTTCAAATCCTCGATCCTACTCAAACTGGCTCTTAATTCGATGTCGAAGTCATGACCACGTCGCTAATGCAGTGCCTTTTCTAATTCTACTACTCGAGCTACTAACATCTTCTTCTCATCTTATCCCTCAACCAGGCTCGTTTTTAGGGTATGTTCGCGTGCCCGAGCATCATGGAACCTCTTCTCCCACTGATCAGCTCTAGCCTTTTCCTCTTGAATCTCTTGCTGTCATTGCTCTGACGTCTTCCCCAATCCGGCTGTTCTCATTGACATGCGTAACTTCTTATAATCAGTCTTTAAACTATCCAGGTCTTCTTCGGCTTTCCTCTTTCCCTTCCTTAGCCTCTCGGCCTCGAGTTTCTGGACATCAGCATCCAACCTTAAATGTATCTTTTCTTCCTCCAATTGCTCTATCTTCTTCTCTATCTCTGAATTTCTCATCTCGAAATCTTGTTTGATGATTTCTAGCTCGGAGGATATTACCTGCAGGTATTCATCCATCGATCAGACGCCCTCTAAATTCGGCTTAGGGACATTATCATTTATCCTTTGGTGCAACCACCCTTGTACTCTAGGGTCGTCATCGAACCTACAGCCAATCTCTTCATTTGGTGTGTCTGTCTCCGAGCATCAGAAATCTCTCGAACTTTCTTCTTATAATGGTCCCCCTATACAAAAACTCACACTGAGCTAACCTCTGTGTTATCAGTATAAACTATCTCGATCCGTATTGCCTCAACACAAGCAAATGAGCATATCCAATGGCTCCCCAAATTCCAGGTAGAAGTACCCAATCAAAACTCTCACACCGATAGAGGATCACATTAGAAACCAACCAATGAGCTCTCCACTCAACATCTTCTTCTTGGAGATTTCGAAGGAGCGCGATCCAATTCTTCTCTAATATATCATCTCTCCTAGGCGTGGCTGCTATCTCCTTTAACGGGGAGTAATTCTCGGAGAAAACCCAATAAGAAACTTTATCCACCTTCTAAAAATGGCTATGGAATCAAGTTAACAATAACTGCGCGCACCCTATAAATTTGTCTTCTCCTACCCTCCGGCATGCACTCAAGGATCTGAAAGTCTCAGCTAGAATTGTTGGTACCGGTGAGGCTCCTTTGTCTAGCTGATCAAATAAGTCGGCAACTGCTTCGTCTATATGCCTTAGAGCTTTGGGGAAAAGTACTAAACCGTAGATACTCAAGGCAAAGATGTCAACCTTCTTCTTCATATCTGGATGTGCTACAATCAAATCCCTCAAACTCACCCAAGGAATACATTTTTCGCTAAATTTTTGCTGAATTCGGGCTGTAATCTACTATTCACTCATCCCGATGATACTCATTAATTTCTTTACAAAAGGTGGGGCATTAGCAGCCTTAGAATAAGCTCTATTGACTTAGGCAATGAAGCAAAGCTTTATACTCCTCCACAGTAGGCACCAAGTCCACCTTGTCGAAATTGAAACAATTATACGTGGGATTCCAAAACTGGGTTATGGCCCGGAACAAGTTCTTGTCTACCTTAACGTCGAGTAGGTAGGGTATGTCGCTGAAATTTTGATAAAACAGTTGCTTAGTCTCATCGCCCCAACTGGCCCATATATCCCTCAATTCCTAGAACTTATTTTGTGTCACGCTGATACGGGTGAAGTCCCATAACTCTGACATATACCTCTCAGCTAGGCTATCCCCTTTTTTAAGTTGCATATTCTTCGACCATATACGGACAGCCGCATTATCTTCTACTTTATCAAGGAATACGTTCTCCATAGCAAGCTCTCTAACTTAGTAACTGAATAGAAATCGACAGCTCCCTAAATATGGAATGATATGCAATTATGGCCACATCAAAACACAACGAGTTAGTACCAATAATAAAATTCAAAGCAAATAGAAAATAGTCAAACACTTATTTGAAAAATCGCTAAGGTTTAACATAGCTCTATCTAGGGCGGACTCTTAGGGTTCACTATATGTGGTTCAGTTCTAAAGAAAATGGTACCCGAACTAGCAGATTCCTCAACCCTCACTCATTATAGGCTTATACGGATCGAGTTCGGTTCAGGGGAATACATTTTCCTATGGCCATGCGAAGGTGAAAACCTCACGAAGACATAGGTACAGATGTATCCCCGAAGTAGTCTGCTAGCCCATGCAGAGGTGAAAACCTCACAAAGGCATAGTTTCTCACTCCCACTTAAAAGGTACGACTACAACGGTCATGCAAGATGATGCAAGAGGATAAAAAATCTCAAAACAAAAAAATAATAGAAACCATAGAACCCATGAAATGCAATGAAAAGCTTGTATGTTAAAAACCAATTTTTAATTTTTCGACAAAAGGACAGAAAATAACCAAATTTACGGCTTGACTCTCTTATTGGTCCCCAGTGGAGTCGCCAAGCTGTCGAAACCATTTTTATTTTGAAAAACGGGGACCAACTTTTAAACGAGGTATGGAGTCGTCACCAATCCTTTTTGTTTAGGTGTGATCGGGTCACTCTATGGTCGATCATTTTAATAAAGTATTTTGGTTTATTAAAATAATGTTTTTGGTCTACGAAAAACTGGAAGACGAATTCGGGAGTCGGTTACGCACGAGGAAGGGTTAGCACCTTCGCAACGCCCAAAATTGGTACCGTACTGATCAATTAATGTCCTAATGTTGAAAATTTGAAATGATTAGAATCTTTCAAAAACGCTTGGATAACTTGAATTGGATGTCGAGATTCTCTCGTTCAGAAGGAATAAAATATCATGTCCAGCACGATCAGATACAATATTTCAAACCCTCAATACAAGATCATTTCGTAATTTCCAAAACTTATGCATTTGAAATTTCAAAAGGATATTTGGTTATTTGGCCTAACGGTAAATCGCAACGCAGCACGATTGGGCACGATTTATCGAATTTCTAAATACGAAATGTTGCCTCATTTTAATTTAAGAAAACATGGATGAAATGTCAAAAGGATATTCCGTATCTTAATCGAATGAAAAATTGAAACCCAGCACGATTGGGCGCGATCTCTCTAACTTTCGAACACGAAATATTGCCTCGTTTTAGTTTAAGAAAACATGGATGAAATTTCAAAAAGGATATTCCATATTTTAGTAGAATGAAAAAAATCGAAACCCAGCACGATTGGGCACGATCTCTCAAACTCCCCAAATACGAAATATTGCCTCAATTTAATTTTAAAAAGCATGGACGAATTTTCCAAAGGATATTCCGTATTTTAGTTGAACGAAAAATCGAAACCCAGCATGATTGGGCATGATTTCTCGGACCTCCAAACACGAAATAATTCCTTAAGTTGAGAGGGTTCGAGTTAATAATGATAAAAGCCGAGTCAAAATATACTTGTTCGGTTTGCTTGTGGATAAAAGACAATTGATATCGAGTGAATAGGGGAATTGGAAACACGATACAATAACAAGGAATAAAACATAATTACATGCATGAAACAATAGAATGTGAATACAATATGAAAACAAAAAATGACACATAATACACAAAACAATATGAAAACTAGAAACCAATATAGCACAAAACAATTTAAAAACCTATGGAAAAATATACAAAGGAATAACACATGCTAGAACTCGAAATAATTTATATGTACATAAAAACTAATAATATATGAACGATTATTTAAATATATAATATGTAAGAAGAAATTAAAAATAAATAATATATAACATAATTCCACATAAAACAAATCAATTTAACTAATTATATATATATATATATATATATATATATATATATATATATATGAAGATGAAAAATTAATGTAAATAATGTATATACAAGGATACTAAAGTATTTAAAATAAATAAAATATACAGTTTAAAATAGAAGAAAACTAACTTATACATAAATAAATTTAAAAGGAAAGGAAAATATATATATATATATACATAAATAAATTTAAAAGAAAAATATTTACATAAAATAATATGAGACCAATAGTGTGTACTTAGAGTAAAAAAAATAATATAAGTTATGTATATGTATATACAATAGTATTAAATTAAATATGATATAAAGACGTAGAAATATATATAAAAGAGGATTTTAAAATAAATAAATTGTAAAATAAGACAATTTAAAAAAATATATATGAATGAAAGTATAAAATAACAAACTAGAATAATGCAAAATCAGTAAAGTATGTTAAAACAACCTCTAAAAGATGAATAATGAATCAATTTAAAAAAAATAAAAGAATTACAAAGAATAAAAAGGTAAATTGAAATAACAAATACTCAATTGAAATAAAAATAGAATCAAAAGGACGATTTGAAAGTAAATAAAGTGATAAAACAGAATTAAGGATTTTAAAAAAATGCGCGTAAATAAAAGGGGATTAAAAATGTAAATAACCCAACTCCCCAAAATGCGGTGCTTCAATACGGACTAAAATGCAATTGACATGAAATTCTTGTGCAAAATTTGTAAAAAAAATAAAAATAAAAAATAAACAGGACTTAAATAAACAGCAGCGCAAACGAGGAGGATTAACCACACAAATTACCTACTTTAAGCTAGGGTGCACAAATCCCTACCCCTTTTACCCAAACGGCACCGTTTCATTATACATAAAACACTAAGCCATCTTGTTTGCCAAAATTATTTGCGCCAGATTTGATAAAGTCTAAAAGGGTTTTCATTCTTCACTGCTCTTGCGCCGATCAGTTCTTCCCCACCATCGATTCATCACCATAATCGGCAGATGACATCAAATCCGACTCTATTTGGAGTCGTATTCTCCTAACCCTCATCTAACTTCGATTTCAACGAAGCAAACAAGGATTGGAAGGCCATTAAAAGGTAAGTCCCCTTTCTTTTTATTTTTTATTTTAAAATCAGTTTGTAAAAAACGAAAAAAGAAAAAAAAAGAAATCGCAAATATGAAACAAAAATCCCAGGAAAAAAATGAAAAAACAACCTCTTAAATCTTGGATCCGGTTTCTTTTCGATTGCTATGGATTTTTGTGTATGTTCTCTGCTATTAGATTCGTAAACCAAGAAAAAAAACCCCTTTTTACACTGGGTTTGATTCGGTTTTATAGCCGAATGGAAAAAAAAACAAAAAAGAATTTCTTTGCTCTTGTTTGCAGGCGCGTGGTGGACGTAGGCTCTGACGTGGAGGCGAGAGTGGTGCGGCGCACGGAGCGGAAGGCTGCGCGACGTGCGGCGCTAGGGTTGCTGAAACCGTTTTAGATTTGTGGGCCAATTGGCCGCGTTGTAAATGGGTATTTGGATTGGGTTTGTATTGGGCTTGTATGGGCCTTTATTTTAGTTTTTGTGTTGGGTATGTAATTTGGACTTTGCTTTTTTTATTTGGTCTGCTTTTGTTTTGGTTTTGATATTGTTCTGGGCCCCGGGCGAAATGGGCCGTCTATAACATTATTTTAATAAACTTAATTATAATATATTAATATATAAGAATATTTCCTTTCCATATAACTAAATCCATTTTGGTATATATATTTCTTTTTTATATTCGAACTTGACAACTATATTCATTTTTATCGTTGAACTTAAAAATATAAAAAATTGATGGCATGACACTTGATGATGATGTGAAATAATTTTAAAGTGTCACACACAGTGTTCTAATAACCAAACCTAAGGGTGTTCATAGTTTCGTTAAAACCGAATTAATCGACCGAACCGACCTAATTCGGTTAATCGACTGATAAACTAATTTAATTTTGTTTGATAGGAGATCGATTAATTATTTTTTCAAAATTTTAGTTATTGGTTAATTTGGCTCAAAATCAGATGATTAATCGAATTAACCAATTAACAGAAATAAATAACCCATTTGGAACATTACATAAATCTTGAAAGTTAACAATTGTCAACTTTCAGGATTTATCAAATGTTCAAAATGTCTTATTTGTTATTTTCACCTCTATTTAAAGTTTTTTGAACTATTAAAAAAATAAATATTAACAATGTATTTTTTAATTTTTTATACTTATTTTAATTAAAAGACAAAAAACATATAAATTTCAATTAATTCGGTTAACTAATCAAATTAACCAAAATATTTTAGTTCAGTTTAATGTATTTAAAAAAAAAAAACTTCATTCCAATTAACGGTTAAATAATTTTACATTTCCGTTAATTCAATTAATGGTTATTTGGTTTAGATATTAACCAAACCTACCGTTTGAACATCCCTAACTAGACCAATGATTGAACCAATCAAACTACTAATTTTTTATATACATATATTTGATCGATTCAATTGTTAAATCAACAATAATTAATAATTAATAATTAATAAAATTTTTAAAAAAAATTTAAATCGATTCATCCTGTTTAGCTATTAGTTTTTGTTCCAATTTTTTTATTTTTATTGATTTCGAGCAATTTCCGATTCAATCAATTTAAACAATCCCTTTGTTTGAACTAGTGTACCAATCAATTCTCAATCCAATCAATCCGATCAACCGACCAATCTAGTCATATTCCAAGAACACTTGTTACAACATCAAATCTTACCGGAATCAAATCCCACAGTGATCTAAAAAAAAATCAAATACCAAAGTGGACCTAATTGGTAAATTCAAAGTCCAAAAATTATTTCATCCTAAATATTTATTAAAAATATCAATAAATCCATATTATTATATATATACCCTAATCCTAATACATATCAGTACTAATACTAAGAGAAAAACAATATGTTCACTAATATGATACTACCTTGGCTGAAACGCAAATAAAAATATGCATGTACACCACCAGTTTTATAAGCTAGATTCTTCAGATTAATATACTTAATCCATGTCCAATACATAGCCAGTCACAGACATACCTTAATAGAGATGTGCTCCTTCAAAAACCCTCTAAATAAAAATCTTAAACAAAATTTGACATACTCGTATCTGAAACTCACACCCGAATACCCGCATCTAATGGTCATACCCAAGTAATACAAAGCCAAATTTACAACTGAGTTCATGTCCAGCTGATCAAAACAACGAAAGATCGTAAAAGAAAAGAAATGGTATATGCACTCACATTAGTTTTTAGCCCCAAATCAAAATGAATAATCCTGCAAATCCGATTTTGAGTCACTCAATTCCACATCAGCTAAGCACTCTTCTGCAGTAAGAGGAGGGAGTTGCCTGGTCTTCCGTTTTAAATTATGCTTGTGCCACTCAGTCTTAAAGTGATCCCTGTACTGTTTGGAATCCCCCACAAATGCGTTGCATGTGCTGCACTTATGTTGCTTTGCCTCCCCTTCAGCATTCCCATTTCCTGAAGAGATGGTATGCTTTTGTATTTTCTCACTTAGTTGGACAACTGAATCAGAAGATTCTGGGGGTAAACGTGATGATGCTGACTCGGCCGAATCCTTGGGCTGCTGTGATGATATATCCTCATCATCGTAATTATCCACTTGTGTATCCCCCTCGGCATGTACAGACACTGAAAGTATTTCCAATCTACCCTGTAAATTCCTCACAAGGGAGTCACATTCTCGGAAAAGCCCTGGTTCTATTTCACAAATCTGAAAAACCAGCAAACAAGAGCTTAAGCACTTGAAAAAGAAAACCGTAAGATAAAAGGTAAAGCACACAGTTAAATAGATATCAACAGCCAGCTCAGTCACTTGGATAAGCTAATTTAATCCCAAAAGTATTAAGGAATGATAAACACAGAAGTGACAGACAGGTAAACATAATGGCGCTAATTAGAAAGTTCCAGATATGCTTCTCAAATGTACTGATGCACATATAACTTTACTGTCTATGACCACTCGAGTGAAGGTCAATCAGAAATTATGGGTGCAAGAAGCATGGAACTAAAATAAGAGTAAAAATTCCCAATCGGGTACAAGCTTCTACCTGCTTGACAAAGTTTATGCTCATGCATGGTTAAATATGCCTTCACATTATTTGGCTTCAATCATGTAGTTATTAAAATCAACAAAAATCAAAATTAACAAAAAAAAATGCATCAACACTTTTCAAGCATCCTTGCTTGACAAATTATCCTAACTTCCAATTTTGATGGATTAAATTCATGACATTCACATAACTAGCAAAAAAAATGATGCTTGAATAACTACCCAGATGGAGCATCCAGGCAAATACCTTTAAATATATCAGTAAATAATGCTAAAAATGTGGTGAACTATAACCATTGTTAAGAGAAAATTGATAAAATGACTAAAGCAAGAGTCGAATGCTTCTCCTTGAGGAAACAGAGGATGCAGCTCACTTACAACTGACAGCTGAGTTCCGGATTCATCTTTTGAAACAATGGTAGCACCCCATTCATTCAGCTTCTCACAAAGAGAATGAAAGTTCTGTCCAGGAACTATGAGTCGTAATCTCATGGGCGACCGTTTTATGGGGAAGTTATTCTGAAGCTGACGAATAACCTCTAGAGCCTGAGAAATATAAACCATCAGGCAAAGAAGAAAACACAAAAAGCCATCATATTATACATGAAATTCAACTAAAAGAATACAACTCCAATGAACAACTTTATGTCAGGCATAACTACGCACATCTAAATATGAATTAAAGCAAAAATAACATATCTAATGCTAAATCAATTGGAGAAGCATTACTCAACATGGCATGAAAAATTCCATTGAACAAAGAAGGTTCATCAATTTCTTTTGCTAATCCATAACTAAATACTTTAACAACAACAAAAAAAAACGACCTGCTTCTTGGAACTACTATTGGGATCAACAGCGAAATGAATTTCATGCATTAGTCTCTCAATCATACTAATGGTGTAAGGGCGCTGAGTTTCAGGATTGATGGTTTTTTGCATGACAATCGTCGCTATATCCCGAAACTGACTCGAAAATTGCGATTCCCTTTCCTTCCCAGCAACTTGTAGCTCCCCTTTCTCCAAAATCTACCACCCAAACAAAAACCCACAATCAGCAAACAGAGAATTAACCAATAATAATTTTATCTTAGTAAAATAATTGAAATTTTAGAATTACCTCCAAACAAATTTTAGTCTGATCATCAGTCCCAAAAGCAGCAACCAAATCTTTGGTCTTAGCAAGAACCCCTTTCGAAACATTGGAGTAAACTGTATGGGACTGTAGAACCTCGTCCAAATCTTTCTCGCTGTTGCAATAAAATTCTTTCCCTTTTAAAAAAAATTCAATCAAAATTCAATAACAACAATTAGTAAGTGAAATTTGGAAACAAAAACTTACACCCGGGAACGCCATGAGAGGACTTTGTTTTTGTAGCAAGCGATTTCAAATCGCATGCCGTGTTTCTTCAAACGCACGACGGCCACATTCGTCAGCCGCTTTTGCCCTATCGGTTGCACCAGCGTTTTCGACATTCTTCTTTTTATCTCTCTAGCCCCCTCGCTTCTTTCCCTCTCATTATATACCAGACTTTCCAGGTTATGTTTAGGACAAATTCTGTTACCAGTCCTTATACCATGCGTAAATTTTAAAATTAATCTTTATATTTCAATTTGATATTTTTAATCGAGTATATATTAAATTCTTTCATCTAAATTCTCTTATTTTCAAAATCTTATAGGTAAAAAATATTACCAGCTTCTTATTTTTACATTATTTTTATAAAATAATAACTATTTTAATTAATGGATTTAATTATTACCTTTTGAGTTAATATTAAAATTAAAAATATTAAATTAGAGAAAAATATTTAAATTCACAAATTATACTTAGCATGAGATTAACATAAAAATTTAACTTATTCAATTAATTAATTAAGTTCTATCATTTAGGTTAAGAATTAAATTTCAAAATTAAAAAAGTACACAATAATTAAATTGTAATTTACACATAGTACAAGGACTAATAGAAAATTTTGACTTTATTTTTAAAAGTCGCAGAATATAAAAACGCACCGTTTGGTCCTTAAGAAACCCGGTTCAACCCAAAGCCCCATCTTAGTTAGCAATTAGCACAAGGGTTCAGACTATTTTCCATTACTGTACTTTTCCAATTCCCTTCTCTGCCCAATTGCCCATATTTGTTTAAAGAAAAAATAGAAAAAGAAAAAAATTGTTTGGGTTCCCAGGAAAAAAATTTAGAGAGAAAAACTAAGAAGATTTGTTTTTTTAAAGAAGAAAATGGCGTCTCTAAAGGAAAAGAGTGAAGAGGCAATTCCAGAGGAGGAAAAGAAGGAGAGCTCTAATTATTTTGATATTTATGGACCTCAAGTACTCTCCCTTTTTGTCTTGCTTTCAAGTCTTATGTACAGAATATATTGATTTTCTTTAGTATAATGGGGGAATGGAATGAAACTTGAAGCCTTCCCTTTTGCAGGCAAAAGCAGAACTTGTTTTCAAGACGCCAGAAGCTGACAGTACTTTGAATTTGCAAGTAAGTTTCTTAAAACTGACGTTATGAGGGGGAAAACCATTACTTATACTCTGAGAAACATAGTTGAACTTTGGGGATTTTTGTTTTGGTACCAGGATGTTCAAGGACTTGTTACCTGGGTTCTTGCCGATGGATTCATGCCTTCCTGGGTCTTTATTAAGGTAAAGAATATAATGTTATGTATTAAACTTTATTATTGGTTTCCTCATTAATGAGCGGAACAAAGTCTTTCATTATTGGGTTTTATAAAAAACATGTTCTTGTTTTACATTGTTTGCAGAATAAGCCGCTGATACCGAAAGTTGTTATGCTTTATGTCCCTGGCTTGGATGCAGCTTTGTACATAGCTCAATCCATGAAACTTTCTGGTTTTAAACAAAGTTGTGGCAATCCTCGGGCACTTTTAGCACTTAGGTTCGTAATGATTTTGTTTCTGCATTTCCTGTCTATGATGCAATGTGCTGTGTTTATGAGTTCTGTTGTTTTTATAGTTGTGTATCAGATGGGATGCAGACAATAGACGCACTCCTAACGTGCAAAGTGAAGAGAAAGAGAAATGTAATTGATTCAGCAAGGGATGTAAGCCAATCAGGTGAACAAGGTGCAAAATCCGTCTTTGCATGGTCTACTTCTTTGTTTGCATAAATTTCTTGTATACTGGAATTAGGTGCTTGACAGGGTTAGTTGATTTTCGTTAGAGGATTGCTAGTCCAACTTGTGTGACTAGAAAAGAAAAGCTTTGGGGACCTTAAACATGTGCCATGTACTCTTCTGGTGGTCTTAACTAATTTTCATTGAGACAGAATGAAGGTATTTCAGCTGTTCCACACTTGTTGATAAATGGTGTTCCCAGTTCTTTACTATTCACTCAGAGTTGGGCTGCAATCCTTAAATCATGTTGGTTTTTTATCATATCAAATAAGGTTATTGGGAGTGTAAATTCTCTGTGAGAAAGAAAATATTCAAATAAGTAGAAAGGCAAATTCGTAAACAATTATGTTCTGTTCCAGTTTACTTTTCATATTTGTAAAATCAAAATCATAGTAATCATTCACTATCTTGATTAAGATTTTTTCTTTATAATGTCTACAATTATCAAAAAGTTATATTTAGGAGATGAGATGGTTCCTATTATGTTGCATAGGTTATGTTGCCACTTGGCAATCCTTTTGTTGCTTTCAGCATCACAACATTACAAGGTTTTGCTTAATAACATCTTAACTTATTTGAGGATTTCTACCAACGCAATAACCTGTTGATTATAAAATGACATCTTTATGCAGAAACATCCATCTCTTCAATGGACTCTGCAGAAATCTTGAAAGACATTCCTTTCCCCATTTCATATTATGCGCTTACAGCAAAGGAACTAGAAGACAATGGATTTTGTTATGATCAACCAGGTGTGCTAAATGTTTTCTCTGACTGTTACATATACTTTTCTTAGCATCTTAATCTTGCTTCTTCATTGTTCAAATGTCCTTGGTTCATTCTTGGATTTGTTACATGTAGGTTTTCTTCCTACTCATCCTGCTCCTGATGGATCTTCTCCTTATGAAATGTTGGCACTTGACTGTGAAATGGTAAATCCTATGTGTCAGCTTATGACTAGATCATGATGTCTTTTTGCTTCTTTATTATGAAATAAGATAAAATCATGTAAACTATTAGTTGGAGAATGTACAGTGACAAGATACTGTTGCTTTCTTCTGAAGAAGTTTAGATAAAATCCTACATAAAGCTTGAGAGCTTTGCCTAGAATTTCCTTGGTACACTAATTTTGTCTCCAGACCCACCTGTGGCTTAAAACGTTCATCTCTGATCTGAACTTATGTGATTGTTTGCTCAAGTAGAAAATAAATTATTATATACTCTGGACAATTGTGCTTCTTACCTTCTGCTCTGGCTATTAAGTTTTCTTGTATTTATGTAGTTAATTCTGTGTGCTCATCATGATGGACTTTGTTTTCTCATTTTTTTCTGCTTACGTTCATGCAGTGTATAACAAGTGAGGGTTTTGAGCTTACAAGAGTGACCCTGGTTGATATTGAAGGACAGGCATGTTGAATGGAATCTCCTCTCTTTTCTTTTCTTTTCTAATATTTTTTATCAGTTTCTTAGCCAACTATTTATCAGTTTCTTTTAGATAATTTTGCTAGTGGTCTATAATTGGCATTTAAGGCAAACAAATAATACTCCTATATCTTTTTAATGAACTTTTACTCCCATAAGAAAGAGGGAAAAAAAAGAAAGAAAAGAGTAAACCATCTTTTTATTGCTGCGTCATGTAAATGATACAACACATTTACTAGATAAATTGGCTAAAAATGCAATGGTTTTTGTTGACAGGTTGTACTGGATAAATTGGTTAAACCATCAAACCCTATCACTGATTACAACACAAGGTAAATGCTATTTGGAACTGTTGAAGTTAGGTCCAAGTAGAGTTTCATGAAAACTATATTTTTTTTGTCTACTATCTCTTATTGTCATTCAAGCAAAAGGAAAAGATCCCTTAGTTGGTCAAGTTTATGCTGTTTTTTTTTTTTTTTTTGTGTGTGTGTGAAAAAATTTCCCATGCTTCGAATTGTTTGACTCAATTTGTATTGACAGATTTGAAATCTACAGACATCCAACTTTGAGATCACTCTCCCTGTCTCTAGGCATACACTTTATTATCTCTTATCATTAGGTCAATTTCATAATTTTGTTTATTGCTTAAGCAGGTTTAGTGGAATCACATACGAGATGTTGTGTGGAGTGACTACAACTCTTCAAAATATTCAGGTTCATCTCCCTTTGTTGACTATCACTAATCATTGTCGTTATATTTTTACTTCACTATTGTTGAAATAATGTTCCATTAAAAAAAGCTCATGTACAAATTATTTATGTTTTCTTCCTGTTTTCAGGAAGATTTTCTGACGCTGGTTCACAAAGATACCATCTTAGTCGGGCACTCCTTGGAGAATGACTTATTAGCTTTGAAAATTTCTCATGATCTGATAATTGATACATCTGTATTATACAAACACCCTCGCGGTGGATCTTATAAAAGTGCTCTTCGAGTTCTTGCGAAGAGATTTCTTTCTCGGGAAATACAGCAGTCAGGGAGTGGACATGATAGCATTGAAGATGCAAGAGCTGCTATGGATTTGGCTCTGTTAAAGATTAGAAATGGCAAGTACTTATTTTCTTTGCATTCACATTGATTAGGTTCTTTTACGTCAAGAACTCAGATATACCTTGCATCAGAAGGTTTATCATAAGATTTATCTTTTTTATAATGTAGAAACGCATATGTAAATTCTTATAATGTCTTTGCTTCTTGTGTTAGGACCTGATTTTGGTTCGCCACCATCCTTTATGCGTAGGAAGCTCCTTACTCTTCTGGGTGAGTGTGGCAAGACCTCCTCTTTCATTGATGATATTTCCATAGTGAAGCGATATACTTCTGAGTCATCCCATGCAATCCCAGTTTGCTCTGATGATGAAGCACTTTTAAAGGCTAGAAAAGAGGTAAGGCTTCGTTATATTGCTTTTCTGTTATACCTTCTTCTATCCAGGCTTGCTTATCAACTTCGTACATTTATCTGTTGTGGCAGGTCAAGAATGACCGTGTTCACTTCGTCTGGACACAGTTTTCAGAATTGAATTCCTATTTCAGAAAACAAGCTGAGGATGACGTAAAGTTGAATGGAAAGCTTGCGGAAATGATATCATTGCTTACATGTGATAAGAAACCTGCCAAACACAAAGGAATAAAATACAATATTTCAACTGAGCTAAAGGAAATTTTAACACGCATCGACGCTAGGGTTCGTAGTCTCCACACTGCATTACCCACTAACTCGATGTTTATAATATGCACCGGACATGGGGACATAGCCATTGTTCATAGGTAAGTTTTACTTAACCTGTGTCACTCATACACTATGCAATATACCTTTCTCTCTCTTAAATCTTTTGAATAATGTTACCCTGATCCATTTGTAAGTATTCAATTACTGTTGCATAAATATGGTTTGACATCAATGAGATTTTAGTTACCTGGACTTGGAGGTGAGTGTCGCACCTAAATATGTTTCCAGAAACGGGTCTGCTCAAATTTTCTAAGTTTTTTCATTTATTTAGAGGATTATATCCTTATGTTCATGTCCAAATATTAAGTGTCAAACATGAGTACTTTAAGAAAAATGAAGTCCTAATAACATGTCAATAATTAGCTTTCCTTTTCCCATTGAATTTTCAATCATAATATTAATTTTGGCTTGCCCTTTTTCTTGTGCATGGATGAAGATTGAGGAAAATGCTGACAGAGCAAAGTGAAACAATGATTCCACGTGAGAAACTTATTAAGGTTTTGGAAGAGCTGCAGGCCCAAGCTGAGGTAGCTTTATGTTTTGTTGGTATGAAGCATTAGATATACACACACACTAATTTGTCTTGCAATTTCCGAGAGCAATGAGGAATGCTCATGTAAGTTCACAGGCTGTTACAATTTTAACAAATTACATTCTTTTGATGCTGTACTGGGAAAATTTTGTAAACAACGATCAAATTTCTATACTGCTAATGGTTATTAAAAGTTTTGTGCAGTTCTCTTTCTTGTTTCTCCTTTCTTTTTCAATTTACATGGACTTGACTCGAAAAACTTAAGGAGCTCGAGTTATTGAGGCGAACAGCGTTCAAATGTTTCGAAAAACATATATTATTCAAGAAAAATGTTAGATAATTAGCAATACCTACTCTTCTCTGGAATTTTACATAAGCACAAAGGATTAAAGTCATTTTTCTGGAACAACTCTATAGTTTACAATGAACATTCAGAGCTGAACTTCCTAACTCCATGCTGAAGCAACAATCAAGCTTTTGTCTTCCCAACCAAAATGAAGTGCACCCACATCCTCCTTCATCTTGTACCTGTCACAGTATTCCTTGATAAGCTTCTGGATTGTATCAATTACATTCGAACTCATCGGACATGACTTGAAGCCAGCCATTATCATCCTTGCCCTCCACTTCCCCGCGACTTCGTATCTTTCTATCCTTTCCTCTCCTTCGCATGCAATGATGTTAACTATGTCCCGTGCGAGGCACTGTCTTTCGACGTTCATCCGATCCTGGCTCTCCCTAGGAAGGGTGGCATCTAGGGAGTCAAAAACAGCAGAGTAGTAACTATAGGCTTCGATAAACCTTGGGAAGAATGGTGATGTGTTTGTGTTTACATCTTGCTCGACGACAGTAACAAGTTTTGGATTCATGCTCTTAACCATCCGAAGAAGCTGATCTCGCTGATTGATCGTTGAAACACTCTCATCAGGCATGTGGTGGAGTTGAAATGCAAAGTTCACTATAAGTGCTTCGCCCGGCTTGCAATCCAGCATAGATGGAGCAACAAGTGAAGTCCTTGAGGGAACTGCTCGAAACTCGAAAGGTACACCGAGTATTTCTGCTAGCTTCTCAAGTCTTAGTCCGACAATTTCGAGGCCTCCATTAAGACGTTGGACTGACTCAGGGTCATCAACTCCGGTTAGCCTCAAATGAGGTGGCTTACCCGGCAGCTTGGCTATTGTTTGAATCAGTGTAATATATTGACTACCTTGACTGATATCAAAATCTATTATATGTACTCTTTTCTCACCTTTAAATGCCTCAATAATTGCACCATTTGCTGCCATAAATCCAAACTTGAAACAAGGGCACACTTCAAAGAGGATTTGCATTGCTGCAAGCCTATCAGAAGAAGGGGGCTCTTTGCATCTTAAAGCTTTGTAAAGATATTTTCCGGATGCTGCCATGCGAGCTGCAAGGCCTTCGACCATGTAGGCTGCAATTCTCTGGGGCGGATCTCCTTGAATCGAGACCTTCTGGCGAAGCTCGTTTATTATGGCTGAAGCTTTTTCAATGTGACCTTCTGAGAGTATAGCAGCACATTCAATCAACATTTGCTTAGGAGTCTGAGATGAAACATGTGAAACCTCTTTGTTACCACTAACGCAATCGAGATAAGAACGCGAGGATGATGACTCCTTTGGCGAGTCATGATGAGAACCCATCCTGATAGGATCAGACCACTCACCATCTACTTCCATGCTTAGACCAGTGCCAAACATGTCATCATCCCCATCAACGTCATTATCAGCAAGCAGAGCTCTCTCCAGTTCTTGAAGCTTCAGTTTCATCTTATCCGAATCAGAGTCTAGCGTATCTGGGCTTTGGATTTCCGAGTAATCTTTTTAAAAAAAATGGATTGGACAATATAAGAACATTGAATTAACGAAATAGAAGACTTCAATGGTTTTAGATCAGTCAGGGAGAAAAATGAACTACCTCTTATCTGGCAAGGAGAGACATCTTGTAGGCGAACTGAACTTCCAGAAATTCCAGAACTAGATGAATGTATAAGCTCATCTGTAGGAGAATCAAGGAAGTATTTCTCGTAGCTCTCGCTGCTGTAAGAATCCATAACATAAACAGGCTTATGCTTATCAGAACCAAACATTCGAATGGCCATGCCAGTACTGTCACTGCTATCCTGTATTGAATAGAGCTTCGTATTTCTACATGATGCAGTAGCTGGTTCCGCAGACCTTACTAAAGACATGGTTCCAACTCTCTGGACAGTCGAATTATAAAATGGTTGCTGCAGAAAAAATCAAAATCAAACACCGATGCAAGACATGAACTCAAATAGCTTATGAGTAACATGAAATAATCTGCATCATGTGACTAATCATTGGCAGTAAGACGTGTTAGCACAAAACAAGTGGCCCTATGTAAGAAATGGACCATGTCACCGCAGTATTTAGATTTCGGAAACCGGGAATTTGGGATCCCTTCATTGTTCAGATCAGGCTGGACAATCACTTGTGAGTATGGTGAAAAAGCCAAAAATATAACTTATTTGGGTTTCAGCATTCTCAGACCAGAAAGATCTTAGAAAGGTTGCCATAGACATGTTTTGCTATCATCCTTAACATACAAATAACAGAGAAAGCATTGATCCGGATGAAGATCCGTCAGCAAAAAAACTCGATTTCAAGGACAAACATAGCTGAAAACCGAAACTCGTAAACAAGTCTACCAAATAGCTCGAACAATGATCAAATTCAAGGTTTTGAGAACTGATTTTGACGGAAAAAGAACAACAGGCAACATACAGGACACAGCAAAACATTCAACAATTCTAAAACAAGTTATTGATGTTCCATTTCAGGGCTTAAAAAACTCATCAAAAAGTTAAAAGAAGGGTTTCCCTTTACCTGATGCATGAGAAAGGTCTTCAAGAAGAAGAGGCAAATATCATTTTTTGCGCAGAAAAATCCTACAATTTCAACAGATAAAATTCCAGATAAAGCTCAACTTTATAGCACTTAGCTTCAATGGAGATGAAAACGATGGGATTGACCTTGTATTCAACTAATTAAATACCAATCCTAAAGCAAATATACCTATTCCAAACACTTTAGATTATGCGGTTAGGTATGATTAAATAATCAACGAAGCACAAGGAAAAACACCCAACAAAGAAGTAAAAACAAAACCAAAATTGTAAGAAAAAAAGAATAAACAAACAAACAAAGAATACCCAGATAAGGATATATATATATATATATATATAATATAATAAATGGGTAACTTCAAAGGGCTACAAGAATCTGAACAGATCAATATTCCATTATGACCCAAGTTGTAATAATAAGAGAAGAAAGAAAAAGACCAGACATGAAAAAGCAAATTCAATTTTCTAGTGAGAAACTCACCCTCAAACTGAAACTGAAAGGGTGTTCTTTTTTCTTAAATTGTTTATTGTGACTTTGTGTGTTTTTCTTGTATCTCATAAAATGAAAAACAGGTTTTATTTATTTTATTTTGTTTGTTTTGTCAGAGTCTGCATGTTTATACCAACTTGTCTGACTCTGAGACGCTGTTTTGAGAGCGCAATGTGATGATGCTTTGTGGCTCTCTCTTTTTATGTGGCGCCATCATTGGCTCTTCTTTTTCTAATCATTCAATCCTCACCGTCTAAAATATTTCAAACCCCCTGCACTAATATTAATATATATTAAATTATTTGGGTAAATGTCAATAATAGTCACCCAACTATTAACAAATTATTTTTAGTCACTTAATTATGAAAAATTACAAAATAATTATTTAACTTTTTTTTGTCGCAGCGGGCTAAAGGTGATAACTTTTAAAATTGACATAATAATAACTTTTACCCTCAATTGTGTTAATTTAGTCTTGATTCTAAAAAATTAACCTTCAACATTTGTACATTATGTAAATTGGTCATTTTTATATTTTTTTTGTGATCCTTTCACTTAAAAAACTAAAAAACTAATTTTATTAGCTAAATTTAGTTGAAAATATACAAAAAAATAGAAACACTCAAAAATCCAAGATAATAATTTTTATCTTTTCTTATTTTTTTAAAATTAATCCTTAATGTCACAAAAAAATTGTAAAAAAAAAGGCCAAATTACACTATGTGTAAATGTTAAGGGTTAAAAATTTTAGAATCAAAACTAAATTGACATAATTTATATATGTTGATGGCTAAATTAGTCAGTTGGTAACTAAAAAAGATAAGATTAAATTGTTAAATAATCATTTTATAACTTTTCATAGCTCTGTATTCTAAATTTTCTTTACTAATGATTAGATTACTGCTATTATAGTTTATCCCAATTATTTTTATTAAAAATTATTAAATTATGTCATACTCATGATTTAACTGAAAGAAAAAAATTATAAAAAAGAATTTAAATAGTGGTTGGAGGCTTTTTTTTTTTTTGTTAGGTTTAATGTTTAGACTTTATTATTATTTTTAATTAGTTTTTTATAAATATAAAATTATTAAAAATATATTTCTTTTAACCATGCTTTTTGTTTTATTTAAAAATATATTTTTTAGACTTTCTAGTTAATGCAGATTTTTACCTTTTAATTTTGACACTTATCTAGTTTGTATTTATTTTATTTTATTAAATTGGTACAAAAATTTAGATTTTGTCACTCAAATTACTCCAAATACTTAAAAATATTAATTTTTCGATGATGTGATTGTTATAACTAATCAAAAATTAGATTTTCAATTCACCTCCAAAATAAATCTAAATAGAAAGATATTCATATTCAAATGAATATGGACATATTTTGTTCAAATTCATTTTGAAAATTTATATTCTTTTTATAATTTCAAACAATAATAACATAAAAAAAATGATATTTTCAGAAATTTCCAAATATTTTTAGGATATTTTAGATTTTTAAATTTTTTATAATTTAGAATTTTTCTAGAATGTTTATAGTTTTATAATTTCTTATAATTTTATATAATTGTATAATTATTTATAAATTTATATATATTTTAAAATTTTAAATCTTTTTTATTTTCAAATAATGATTATTAAATGTATTATTTTAAAGTCACCACGTATCATTATATTATTAACAAATAGTGTCACATTATCAAAACTTCAATAAAAATTAACTAAGATATCTTAAAAAGAATTTAAATTTAAGTACCAATTAAAAAATAAATATCAATTTGTAAAAAATTCAAGACAATACATTATCTCTTTTTCCATGGGTTAAATATTTTTTTATATAAAAAAAATATTTACTTTTGAGAGTTGTGTAGAACTTTTCGTTGCATCTCAAAATATATATAATCATACGTTTTCTCAAATTCGTTTAAAATTACATCAGGTTGAAACACAATTAGATAAAAAAAAAAGTAAATTTTATGAGGATAATCCGTACGGTATTTATTATACGAAAGGTGATATTTAATTAGAGAAAAATAATGTATTCTATAATTAATTTTATGATACATTTTTTTATGCAATATTTATTATTCATAACTTTTTTTAATTAGTAAGTAAAAAAAAAAATACATTTTAACGCATTTAAACTCACATCATTCTACATTAATAATAATATATGTATCAATTAAATTAAAATCGAACTAACATAGAAAAATAATAATTTTGTAACATTAAGATTCATAAATTTGAATCTCATTCAAAATAATAATTGTTTTTCTTTTAGCGTGTAAGGTAGTCGAAACGCGTGCAAGGATAAAAAGACAGTCGTGAAGGTTCTCTACGACTACAATATTCAATCTTCGTGGCTAAAACACGTAGTACAGAAGGAGATGTCAGAAATAGTCAACCTCTTAACAACTTTGATGGCTTTTCTTTTTTCTCTTTTATATTAGTTTTTATTCTTTTTTAAATTACTTTTTGGACTTTTAAGCAACATTTTATCCTTTTTTTTTTTTTTTCATCACTATCCTTATACAATTTTCTATATTTTCTTTCAACTATCTAATTTTACATTTTGATTATATTTGACTTTTTTGATATAATATCTAGAACATTCATAATCACTTCTCAATTTATAAATAGGAGGACAATAGGTTTCAGTTTACTTAAACTCATTTTCTTTTATATTGACAATAATACTCATGTAAATCGAGTTAAGGTTTAATCGACAAATTCTTTTATATTTTAATTCAAGAAAAGATAGAATTTTTTCAATTTTTTAAAACTCCTTTTATTGAATATAAAAATATCCATATTTCGGAAAAGAGGACTGTATTTTAAGTTTGGGTTGACTTCAATTGCTTCATTTATGTTTATATAATAATGTCAAATTTACCATTGAAGTAAAAAGAATATGCAATGTGAAATGAATCAAAACCGAGTAGTGAGCAATCATAAGATAAGAAATAGGGAGACTTTGGCTTTGAAATATAAGCCAAAGTTTAATTTGTCAAATCAAATGATAGTTGTCCTAATTCCATGGTTAAATTTACCAAGGATTATCTTGATTTTTAAAATGCTCAATTTAGTAATTTTCTAATTTGATTTTTAGAAAACTTTGGTCTATGTTAATTTTCAAATTTATTTTCATTTTGACTTTTAAATTTGAATTTCGTACAAAAATAATAATATGATATTATAAGATTGTGAGATGTTATCATTTAAAAAAAATTATATAAAATCTAAAAATATAAAAAAAAATGTTAAAAGTATAAAAAAATTCAATATATATATATATATATATATATATATATATATATATAAAAATTTAACTATAATTTGACACAAACTCAGAATGTCACTTAATCATACTTTAACAAAATTCAAGTTTAAAAATCAAATTCAAAACATTGTGATGTTGAAAGCCTAAATGTTTCTTTATTCCTAAGATTTAAGGTTGTATAATTAATTTGTGTAATTAGATAATTTATGTTGTAGAAAATATTAATTACAATATTTATAATAATTTGTGTAGTTAAATAAAAAATTTATAAATTTGTACAATATGATAATGTTTTGTGTAATTGTTTGATTATACAAAACATTACTAAAGATTTGATCATTTTTGTGGTTGGGTAATATTTTATGTAAAATTATTGACAGAATATAATTATATGGTAATTTTTTGTCATGTTTGATAGTATAATTTGTAATTACATAATTAAATAATTTACATTTTTAAAAATATTAATTACTATAAAAATTATTAATATAATAAAATAAATTCTAAATAAGTAACAAAAATTAAAATCAGATCATCATATGTATTATATTAGTTTTAAAAAGTAATTTTTAATACGATTTCTAATAGAAATAACAATAAAAATAAACACCGGATGAAATTTTTCTAATTGTTTTAGTGCATATTTGTTAGGTTATTCCCTCTTTAATACTTAACATATGCTCCTTATCATCATTTGTTGGTCCTTAATCGAGTTCATTGTTATTTGAATCTGAATCTACATAATTAAGATTATCAATATCTCCTTTTTTCATGTACTCTTTGAAGTTTGGATCATCACAATTTCAACTATGATTAAAGTTATAAAGTGTGGAACATGCTAGTACGACTCAACTCTTTTTTTATGCTATACTAAGGTGATGTTGCTAATATGAGAAATATTTTTTTAGAACAACAAGTGTCCTCTCAACCACATTTTGAAACATTGAATGTCTCAAATTAAAGAGTTCATAATCTATCTATAGTGGTTGCGTCTGACACCATTCTCTCAAATGGTATCATACACCATCATATAGTGCAAGAAAACATTTTCTATTTGCATAAATAACATCAACCTTATAATATTTTGGTTCATAGTCTGAATAGCTCATACCTCATAGCTTTAATTGTAAAAACTTAGTTTGGAGAAAAAACTTATGCTAAATTATATCAATTTCTATACGTAAATTAAGTAAAAAAGTATATGCAATTTATAATATATAACCTTTATAGAAAAAGGTTTTATAAATTGTCCAAACCTTTAATAGCACTTCTTATAAATAATATTTTTTCATAACTTTAGAAATTTTTTTTTATAGATAAGTTATGATAAAAACAACTATAACATTTTTTTATGAATAAATATATTATTTTTATAATATATAACATAGACATATAAATAAATCATGTCCACACTTCTTAATGATAACTTTTTTATAAATAAACATATATTATAACAATTTTATAACATGTAAATTATTTTTTATAATAAAATTTTTAACCATATCTTTAAATTTTTTAGGATTTAAATATATATTTCTTTGTTATAACTTAATAAAATATACCAATTGTTTTTATAATAATTTTTTGAGATTTATAATATATGAAATATTTTGGCATAACCATTCCAAATATTCATGTGTGTTCATGCTTATAATATAATTTTTATAACTTGTATAAAAGTAATTTTTTTAAAAATTGGAATTGGGTGTAATTACTTGCGAATCACTCCAATTCTCACCTCCTATAAATTGGAAGGTGTAATGGGGTATGATTGTCACTCGCGATAAGTTTTAAAATTTATAATTGATCGTACTTGAAACTAACTATTATCACGATGAAGGCAAGCGTACCTATCGAACAGTAGTATAGTTTTAGCAAGACCGGATGTCAAACCCAAAGGAACTAAAAGTACTAGTATTAACTTTCTTTTTATTATCTAGCCCAAGAATAATGGGAGTTGTTTTATCTAAACTAATTAACTAACCTAAGAATGCACAGAAAGTAAATTGGGAAAATACTTTTGGAAAAATGGTTGATTTGGACAATACCCAACGAAGAATCCACCTAGACTTCACTTGTTATTCGACTCTGAACCAGACGATTTAGTCACTTGACTTGATCCGTAGAAATCCCTAAGTTATATTATTATCCCTATTCAAGACTAATAACGTCTAACCCTAGGTTGATTAATTGAAATCTCTTTCTAATTAAAACCCCTAGTTTTGCATTAACTCGATCTATGGATTCCCTTATTCGATTTGACTCTAACCCGGCAGATTTATGTCATCCTATCTCTAGGATTGCATGCAACTCCACTTAATTATGAATGATCTACTCTTAGACAGAGACTATTCATCCTCCGAATAAGGACATCAATACTTGAATCAATATCCTGGAATATTCAAACAAGAGTTAAAATCATAATTAAGAACAAATCAAGTATTTATCATATAGTTCAGAAAATATTAACAAGATCCGTCTTAGGTTTCATCCCCCTTAGATATTTAGGGGGTTTAGTTCATAATGGTAAAAGAAAACATCTCAGAAGAATAATGACAAAACATAAAGAAAACCCAAAAACCCCTGAAGGAAATTGAAGGGAGATATTCAGTCTTGAAGGTGAATCCGGCTTCTGAGATGGATCAATCGGCTTTCTTCGAGTAATTCCTTGCTTCCTACTCTGCATGTCCTTTTAATCCTCCTTTTGGGTCTTTTAAATAGGCTTTAGAATGCTTTCAAACCCTCAAAATTGCCCTTTTCCGAATAGAACTGAACTTGGGCTCGACAGGGGCCACGGCCGTGTGCCACGCCCGTGTGCAATGGCTTCAAACCGTGTTCAAGGCTGTTAAATAGACACGGGCGTGTGATCTACCCGTGTGAGGAAGTCCAGGCCATGTTGATTTCCCACGTTGGCCCATTTTCTCCGTTTTTGGCCCGTTTCTCGTTCTTTTTACTTTCCTATGCTCACCTAGGTATATGACATGAATTTAAAATATTAGAAGCATCAAATTCCACAAATCTAATGAAAATTCATCCAAAAATGTGCTAAGCATGGGATAAAAATATGTATAAATTACGACTTATCAAATACCCCCACACTTAAGCGTTTGCTTGTCCTCAAGCAAAATCCTCAATTCACCATTAAGAATTCATTTTTCTTAACTTATAATTCCCATCAATAATATCTTAAAATAATCCATAAGCAATCAAACATTGAGAATTCAACTAGAAGAACATTAAAGTTTCAAACATTCCAACTTAAGCATTTTATCATGAAAAACATAGGTGTCTTCCCTCATCTGAGTAATCACCTTTGATTCAAAATATCACAGAGTTTAACATCCTCACTAAAGATTCACTCAAATCACTTGAGGTGTTTAAGGACAATGAATTTAACACTCAACAGTCAATATAAAAAGTTGTTACCATAGGCTTGCATGAAAATCAAATCTCCACCACTATATATTGAGATGATACATCAATCAAAAGGTCTTTAAAGGGTTGTAATGTGGCTTTGGTTAGGGGGTGTGGGCACAAGCTGAAAGAGAAGGTTAGAATCAAGATTGAATTAAAGAATTACTTAACTAGAAAAATACTAAAACTTTGACAAATTACATTCCTAATTCAGATAACCTATAATTGATTTTTTCTTTATGGATAACATCGTTTTAACACAAGCATCATATAATTTCATCATCATTTTTTTTAAGAACAAATCAAGTAACATAGAACTTTGCTAACTATCAAAATAAAGCATAGCTAAACAATTTATTCAAATCAAATCTCGACAAAAATATGGACCAAATTAATTTAGGGGATTTCAACAATAATGGGTTATGGGTTAATATTGGGGGTAAATCAATGAATGGCTTGTTAGGCTCAAGGGGGTTCACTAAGGGTTAATTATGAAGGTAGGCTTTTATGGAGTAAGTGGGTTAAACCTAAGTGCCTTTATCAATTTGATAGAACAAATCAATGGTGTGGTCTTGACATGCATAATTGAAGCAAGTTCTAGAATAACAGTTCAATATTGACTTACTCATAGCAACAATAAAAGTGAGCATGAAAGAAATAATATCTCTAAAGGCTCAAGATCTCACAAGAAATTATGGCTTTTTTATGTTAACCCTGTGAATTTCAACTCTAAGATAATACCTAAACTTGGGGAAATAGCCTAAAATTTTAATACTTCAAAAATTAACTTATCATGCTTGATTCTCTAATTACTTAAAGTTTAAACCATCAATGCATAAATATCTATGTTTTAATTCAAGATATATCAATAAAAACCATAAATTAATCAAAATCTCATTCTAATAGTGATATGAGTGATTCACAAGAGAATAAGACAAATTCAGGGATTTTTCTGATAGTGATATAAATGACCCCCCACACTTAAGATGTACATCGCCCTCAATGTATAAAGATAAAGCTACTGGAAAATATAGATATAAGATCATGAGATAGGGAGAGAAGTGAAACTTCCTGAATGTTAAATGGATTCCTTGAATAGTAGTTATGGAAAGTGATCGGCGAAGGCAAGGAGGAGGATATTCCGGTGGTGGTAGAGGTTGGGTTCCACAACTACAGTGTCTAGCGAAATGGTTATTGTGGTGGTCGGGCAGGACATGGCAGTCGTGGAGGACCTTTTCCAGTAGAGTTGTAAATTCCTAAGTAATAGTGAGCTTTGGAGCTCTTTATAACTTTGCTATAAGATCAATAATTCTTTAGGAATATCAAGAAACATGATTACTCAGAAAGAAATAGCCGAAAACATAAAATACTTAATAAAAATTATAAAATTCTAAAGAAGAAAAAAAAAGTAATCTTAAAGGAAAATAAAATTAAAAGAAAGTTAAAACAAATAAATGAAAATAAAAGTAAAAATAATAAATAAATAAAAGTCTTTAAAAATCGTCATTGCCGGATGGTTCATGAGGTAGGGGTGGCGACGAGATGTGAAAATACTGACAGATCTGTTGTAGGGCCGCATCAATGTGATCAAAGCGCTGAAAACATTGCTGTTCAAACTGAGTAAAGCGCTCAGAAATGTCAGAAAGTGAAGCAGCTGCATGAACTGGACGGTGAGTAAGTGGTGGCTGAGATGGTGGAAAAACATCATCAGTAATGTCCTCGGGGTTCTCCTACTTGGACTGGGCAAGGCGGTACTGAGAAGGGTCAAAGCTGCGTCGTCGCTCTATCATCCTCATATGAATCATACTAGAGATGCCTTGTGGGGACATCTGACCAATGAGAGTAAGCGAGGATGATTGTGCCGCTATGTTGAGGAGGCCGAAGTACTTCGCCAGGCGAGTCACATATGGGCCGATGGAGATGATCCCCTTCTTATGCCGCTCCGTCTGATGGCAAATGGCTAAAGCAATGAAGTAGGCGAGGTCGAAGATGTGCCCATGTGCCATACTCTATAAAAAGTAGGCGTCGTGAGTGTTGATGACGTCAGTGCTCTCTCGCTTTCCTGTCAAAGTGTGGGCTAAAATGGCGTGTAAGTACCTCAATGATGGGGCAAAAACCGAGGCCTTAGAGTGGCTATGATCATAGGTAGCTGAGACAGGGACTAAAGCACTCCAGCACCGTGAAGGAGAATAATAGATGTGGCGATGGAGAGTGTCGAGGTCGTTCTCCTCCATGAACTCATCCGTATGTAGGCCCAATGCGATACCAAACTGGGGGACGCTCAACTGGCGGACTAAACTACCGAGGCAAAATTAGACCATTTCAGGATCATTAAAGTTAGTCATCACGGTCTGAAGATGGAACGTCGAGCAGAGTTCCAATGTGAGCTCGAGATACGTCGGCTTGACGATCTCAAAGAAGAGCCCTCATGGATCAGTCGTCAGAAGGGCCCGAAACACGTCGGTAAGTTGAATATGTTCCAGTGCGGCCCAGTCGATACACCGACCCACTTCTAAGGGTCGTGCCCGTAATATCTAAAATAGTTCCTTCTGGTTGCCTGATGGAAATTGGAGGAATGGATGTTGGATTTTTGAAGTGGGACCCGAAGAGGATGATGCTCCTTTCCGCTTCTTCGAGGCAGGGATGGTGGTTTTCTTGCCACGTGGATTTGACATGGTATGCCTACGAAAACAATTCTAAAATTTAGTTGGAAGAATTAACACAATAGGCAAATCCAAGTTTGGCTCAATCAAGCAACAAAGGAAGTAAAATGTTAATACCTAGTAAATATAAATATATATGAACAATAGTTAAGTAGAGAAGACTATGACCTAATCAATGCAAAATAATGCCAATGTTAAAGACTAAATGGAGTATAGGTATGGATTAATCAACCAATTTCGACTAAGCAAATAATAATCTATAAACAAGTAATGTACTAAATAGAATGTAATATTAATCAATAAAGATGAAAATAACTAAGTAAACATGAACAATAAGAGGGGAATCGATAATGAGTGGTGATGAGTTGACTAACCACGGCTTTCAGGCATGGTCGTGTCGCATCCCCGTGTTGAATTGGTAGGATTGACCACGGCCATGTCGCACGACCGTGGCAAAGTATCGCATCCTGTGCCTAGTGAAAATTTTTTGCTCTATTTTCACACGCCTAAGGCACGCCCGTGTGCCTGGCCATGTGGGTTTGGAAAACTTGTATTCAAGAGCTCAGTTAGTGAGTTAGGTGTTAAACACTAAAATTTAAAGAAGTTAATACCGTTAATGCTCAGGTTGCCTCCCGAGAAGCGCTTATTTATAGCCTAAGCTCGACTTACCTCGATTTCACGCTGTCATGGTGGTTCGAGGAGTTTACACTCCTCATTCCTGCTATCAGTTTTATCAAAATAAGACTTTAGACGAGTACTCTTTACCTTGAACGTGCCGAATTTGGAATGAATTACCTCGACTGTACTGTATGAAAAGATGTTAAGTACCGTAAGAGAGATTGCTCTATTCAGTTTAGAAGTGGCAATACGAGGGTCTGCTGCATCTAATAGTACATTGTCTCCAACCTTAAGTTAATTTGGTAAAAAATCGAGTTCGTCATGGCGTGGTTTCGATTTATCATATTTTTTCGATTTCTGTGTCCGCCATTCATCTAGTTCCTCGATCTGTAGCCTTCATTCTTCATAGATAGGTCCTTTGTTTTTACGTAAACATGGCTCATTTACGCTCTTCGAGCGTATTTCCTACAAAGAAGGTTGCACCACATGATCAGTATTAGTAACATGATTTATACTACCACCCTCGTTACTCAGATTACGAGCTTGAAGAGTGATTGTTTCATCACCCACACAAAGTGTAAGTTCACTTGTACCAACATCAATAATGGTTCTAACAGTCGCTAAAAAGGGCCTTCCTAAAATTAAAGGCACGTCACTGTCCTCTTCTATATCTAAAACAACAAAATCAACTGGGAATATAAATTTATCGATTTTTACTAGTACATCTTCAATGATACCCCTAGGAAATCTAATGGTTTTATCTGCCAATTGAATGCTCATCCTAGTTTGTTTGAGTTTCCTAAGACCTAGTTGTTTAAATATTTTATAGGGCATGACATTAATACTAGCCCCTAAATCAGCCAAAGCATTTTTAACGGTTAAGCTACCAATTAAACAAGGAATTGTAAAACTCTCTGGATCTTTCAACTTGTTAGATAGCTTATTCTGTAGAATGGCTGAGCAAACTGTGTTCAATTCCACATGCGATGCCTCATCCAACTTTCACTTATTCGCTAAAAGCTCCTTTAAAAACTTCATTGCGTTCGGCATCTGTGAAAGAGCTTCAATAAACGGTAAGTTAATATGTAATTTCTTTAGCAGTTTAAGGAATTTACCAAATTGTTCGTCAGTGCGATCTTTCCTTGTCGCATTAGGGTATGGTACTCGAGTTTTGTATTCTTCACTTACCAGTTTTTGCTTACTGTGGTCTACCTCATCCTTACCTTTACTTACCATAACTCCTTGCTTCGGTTCTGGTTTAGGCTCAACTAACCCTTCTTCATCTCGAACGTTGATCGCATTGAGCTGTTCCCTTGGGTTAGATTCAGTATTACTTGGCAACCTACCTTGTGATCGTTCAAAAATTAATTTGGCAATCTAGCTTATCTGAGTTTCGAGCCCTTGGATCGACGCTTGTTGATTTTTAAGTGCTGTCTCGATATTCTGGAAACGAGTTTCTAACACTAAGATGAATTTTGTTAGCATCTCCTCAAGGTTCGGCTTCTTTTCCTGCTGATAAGGTGGTTGTTGAAAACCCGACAGATTTTGTGGCCTTTGATTTCCTTGGCCACCCCATGAGAAATTGGGATGGTTCCTCCAGCCTGCATTATAAATATTACTGTATAGGTTATTTTCAGATCTAGAGTTATTATTACCCATATAGTGGACTTGCTCCTCCTCGGTGCTAGGATTGAAGGATTGATATTATATGTGTACGCCTCTTCCACTTGAATCACACCTCATTACTGGATTTACCTGCGTGGAACCAAGTAAACAGTCAATCTTTTTATTCAAGAGTTCCACTTGATTTGTCAGTATATTAACCGAGTCGACGTTATAAACGCCTGCTGTTTTAGTTGGCTTAGTTCTCATGACTTGTCACTGATAGTTATTCAGTGACATTTGTTCGATAAATTCGTAAGCCTCTTCAAGTGTTTTGTTGTTGATGGTTCCACCAGTGGCTGCATCAATTATCTGTCTCGTTAAGGGGTTCACACCATTGTAAAACGTTTGAACTTGTAGCCATAGGGGTAATCCATGGTGAGGGCACATTTGCAGTAGGTCATTGTATCTCTCACATGTATCGTAGAGAGTTTCTAAATCCATCTGCACAAAATAAGATATATCATTCCTTAGTTTAGCTGTTTTAGCAGGTGGAAAATATTTGAGTAAAAACTTTTCGGTCATTTGTTCCCAAGTAGTGATTGACCCTCATGGTAATGAGTTCAACCACTGTTTAGCCTTATTCTTCAATGAAAAGGGAAATCACCGAAGGCTAATGGCATTCTTAGAAATGCCATTGATTTTAAATATGTCGCAGAGTTCCAGAAAATTGGCCAAATGAGTATTTGGGTTCTCGTCCAGCAAACCAGCAAACAGAACAAACTGTTGTATCATTTGAATTGTGTTAGGTTTCAGTTCAAAATTATTTGCAGCAATAGTAGGCCTAACTATACTCGATTCAGTTCCTGTTAAAGTAGGTTTAGCATAATCTTACATAGTACGAGGAGCAGGATTCTGATTTACTAGGTCAGCAGCAATCGTAGGAGGTAGCGGATTTTTCTGATTATCAACCATCTCCTCGGTTGTAGTTAGAGTATCTTCCTCTTGCCCTTACTCTATGTATTGTAAGCTTCTCTTAATTTCTCTTCGGTTTCTGTGAACTGTGCTTTCAATCTCACTATCAAAGAGTAATGGTCCTGATGGGTTTCTTCTAGTCATAAACTATGAAAACTTGTCAGAAAAAAATAAAAGAAAATTTAGTAAAACTAAAAATAAAACAAAATTAAATAAAATAAGAAAATAATGGCTAAAGTAATAAAAATTGAGTGTTCCTAATATCTTAGTTCCCCGGCAACGGTGCCAAAAACTTGATTGTCAATCGCGATAAGTTTTAAAATTTATAATTTATCGTAATTGAAACTAACTATTATCACGATGAAGGCAAGCGTACCTATCAAACAGTAGTATAGTTTTAGCAAGACTGGATGTCAAACCCAAAGAAACTAAAAGGACTAGTATTAACTTTCTTTTTATTATCTAGACTAAAAATAATGGGGGTTGTTTTATCTAAACTAATTAACTAACCTAAGAATGCACAGAAAGTAAATTGGGGAAATACTTTTGGAAAACTGATTGATTTGGACAATACCCAAGGAAGAATCCACCTAGACTTCACTTGTTATTCGACTCTGAACTAGACGATTTATTCACTTGACTTGATCCGTAGAAATCCCTAAGTTATATTATTATCCCTATTCCAGACTAATAACGTCTAACCCTAGGTTGATTAATTGAAATCTCTTTCTAATTAAAACCCTTAGTTTTGCATTAACTCGATCTATGGATTCCCTTATTAGATTTGACTCTAATCCGGCAGATTTATGTCGTCCTATCTCTAGGATTGCATGCAACTTCGCTTAATTATGAATGATCTACTCTTAGACAGGGACTATTCATCCTCCGAATAAGCATATTAATACTTGAATCAATATCCTGGAATATTCAAACAAGAGTTAAAATCATAATTAAGAACAAATCAAGTATTTATCATATAGTTCAGAAAATATTAACAAGATCCGTCTTAGGTTTCATCCCCCTTAGATATTTAGGGGGTTTAGTTCATAATGGTAAAAGAAAACATCTCAGAAGAATAATGACAAAACATAAAGAAAACCCAAAAACCCCTGAAGGAAATTGAAGGGAGATATTCAGTCTTGAAGGTGAATCCGGCTTCTGATATGGATCAATCGGCTTTCTTCGAGTAATTCCTTGCTTCCTACTCTGCGTGTCCTTTCAATCCTCCTTTTGGGTCTTTTAAATCGGCTTTAGAATGCTTTCAAACCCTCAAAATTGCCCTTTTCCAATAGAACTCAACTTGGGCTCGATAGAGGCCACGGCCGTGTGCCACGCCCGTGTGCAATGGCTTCAAACCTTGTTCAAGGCTGTTAAATAGACACGGGCGTGTGATCTACCCGTGTGAGGAAGTCCAGGCCGTGTTGATTTCCCACGTTGGCCCATTTTCTCTATTTTTGGCCCGCTTCTCATTCTTTTTACTTTCCTATGCTCACCTAGGTATAAGACATGAATTTAAAAGATTAGGAGCATCAAATTCCACAAATCTAATGATAATTCATCCAAAAATGTGCTAAGCATGGGATAAAAATATGTATAAATTACGACTTATCAATGTACTCCAATTACACTCAATTCAGTAAGACCCATCAATTAAAATAGTTATTCAAACATGCCACTCTTGTGTAATTACAAGCAATTACACCCAAATCCAATTATTAGGTGACTTTCCAAACACTACCTTAATCAAAGCTTATAAAAGTTCCTATTCAAAAAATTATGTGGATTTGGAAAATTATGTGGATTTTTGTTGGTTGTTAGGCATAATTTTAGAGGGAATCATGCTAAAATTATCATATGAGAAACGTATAAAAGCTTGAAAATGTAGCATGGAAGGACACATTTGAAATTGAATTGAAAATAATTTTTTCTTTTCCCTTTTCATGCATTTGTAGCTTATCAAGCTTACTACTATTTTTTTTTGTTCCCTTATTTTGGTGCAATTGTTCTTTCAAGTCCCCTATCATTTTCACCGATCCATTACATCTAAATTCATTCTCATAATCCAATAAAGCATGATTAATCTCATGCTCAGCTAATCCCTATTTAGCTTTAGTCCGATCATCGTTCCGATCGAGAATTGTGAGAAATGAATTCGCACTAAAATATTACAACAAGATATTCATTATCTCTCCGGAATATGGGATAGTCACATTCATCCCTCAAAGTTAATCCAATTTTAGCTCAAAGTGCACGTTGGGAGGAAGTTGTTTTGGCAGACAATTGAAAAAGCGAGTCGGTCATCTGTCGTATTTGAGTTCCCGCGAACAAATTGGTGTGTCCAGTTGGAAAAAGCTAGTTGGATTCCGTCAAGGGAGATAGTGATCGAATTTAAACGACCTACATAGTTGAGGTCATTAATTTGAGTTAGGCTCTTTTAGATTGCAAGCCTGTCCAGATCTTAAATTACGGACACATATTACATGGTTAGATAATCGGTAAGAGTTGGTTTGTAGGTTATACTAGAACGAACTACACAAGGAATAGTTGGCGGTTGAGACGTCCTTGATCGTTATAACCAGCTTATTGTTTGGAAGAGAAAAATCCACTTTCAAGGATCGATTCGAGTTCAAAGTTTACCGAGGCACGAAAATTACCTAGGCTAGGAATCTGGTCATGGGCACGAAAATTGCCTAGGCTAGGAATTTGGTCAAGTAAATAGGAAAATTAAGAGTCCCAAAACCTGTGGGATCGACCCTACTTGTAACACCCCTAACCCGTATATGTCGCCGGAACAGGGTTATGAAGTATTACAGGGGTTTACAGATAAATCGACCCAAAAATAATATTTACATTCGACGATAACCATATAGTCCCTTAAATGGACCCTTGATACCCAATATGAACAGTAGAAACGAATTGGGATTAAATCGAGGTCTCAAAAATTTTTTCATGATATTTCAAAGTTTTTCATATAAACAGTGCCTACACGCCCGTGTGGTCCAGGGACACGCCCGTGTGATCAGGCCGTGTGACTCATACGGCCATAAAACATGCCCATGTATTAGGCTGTGTGGCTACACACACCCGTGTCCCTAACCTGTGTAACTCTTTGACTTATAATGCATGAAGAAATTCAGGTCACACGGTCAAGTCACACGCTCGTGTGCTAGGCTGTGTGGTTAATTTAATTTTCATGAAATAGATGCAGTTTTCACACTGCCATGTAACATGCCCATGTCTAAGGTCGTGTCACCCACACGGCTGAGACACACGCCCTTGTCTCTACCCGTGTTCTTAATTTTGAGCATTCTGTTTCTCATTTTTAATGTGTAGGGGACACACGGCTGAAACACATGCCCATATGCCAAACCGTGTGTCACACACAATCAAGATACACGCCTGTGTGTCTACCTATGTGGACGAAAATAGGCCATTTTAAGGCCACTTTTCTCACCCTTTACACATTCAACCTGCATACAATACTTTCACATACCAATATACTCCAAATCCACAACCAATTTAAGTCAATAACTTATATGGTAAGCCAAATTTATAACTACACTACTTATTTACATAAACTTACTATGTTATTTCAATCATTAACCATCATTATATACTAATAAATACATACACATAAACTAACATATATGTATGCAAGTTATTCATAATCATATTTCAAGTACACTTTCTTTTCATCCCATCCTATACATGCCATATAAATCTTAAGTTATAATACAAAATCTACCGATGAAATCTGGATAGTGTGACCCGGTGTGATGACCTGATCCTCCGAACTCTTGTTAATCTACAAAGAGCATTAACATACTGAAGTAAGCTTATGAAAGCTTAGTAAGCTCATAGGCTTAAAACATAAATCTTACCGAATTACAATAACAATTCAATAACAAGTTTTTCACTAAAGTTTCCTGTCATACACAATTTCAAATGATGAATTCATTGGATTGAGCTCAATATTATTAACTAATTAAATCTCAACACTTAATTTCGAGTAACACTTACCATTATCAAATTAGGGAACGTCTTACGGAATTGAGTACGTCATTAGTTTGCTGCCACATTCGACTTTGGTTTTGCACACATTTTTCCATGGCTTTTCCATGGTCACACACTTTATCACATTGCCATAGCCTAGCTATGGTCTTACACTTGTACACACACACACACACACACACACACACACACACACACACACATATATATATATAACTATCATGATTCAATCATGGTCTTACGTTCACTTTTACAGTGCCATAGCTACGCTATGATCTCACATTTCACACTTTTCCATGGATTAACCATGGTCTTATTTGTCAATTCATCACTGATCACTAAATAAACGTACCCAGTCTTGCGTTTTCCCTTAATTCGAACTTTCAATTCAATTTTCACACCATTACAATTATCATATTTCAATAGCAAAAATATAAATTATAAATATTATAGACATCAAAAATTAATATAAAACTTCAGCCATATGAACTTTCCCGGACCAATTTGTAGAATTATGGAAATTCAGGGACTAATCGGTAATTTTTTCTTTTCCACGTTTATCTTCGGACTCTTGATCTATAATGTAAAATTTTCCATTCATTAGTATCTAATTCAATTCTTATTCACTTCACAATTTATGGCCTTAAAATTTTAAAATTACACTTTTACCCTAAATTTTATAATTTTTTACAAATTAGTCCCTGCTCAATTAACCCATCGATTGAGCTAATTCTTCTTAATTAATACTTTATATAACTATTTTAAAGTACTACACAGCCTTTGAAATTTAGAATTTCAACATCAAACCCTAATTCTCAACTTTTTCACATTTAACTCCTAAAAATCAATTTCTACTAAAATCTCTTAATAAATTCATCATATAATGAATTAAAATCTTCAAATCCATGATAATTCATTTTAAACATACAGCAGTTATCCATGGTAACTTTCAATTTCACTTATAAAATCAAAAACTAATGAATTTTATAGTTGGACCTAACTGTAAAAGTCACAAAAACATAAAAATTTCAAAGAAAAAGCAAGAATTGAACTCACATGGTGAAAAAATATGAAAAAACAGCTTATTCTAGACCTCCTATGATGTCTTTTCTGAAGAAAGATGGTGATTTCTCTAGATTTTTCAATTTAGTCTTTATTTTATTTAGTTAATTTGCAAAATTAGAAATTTTGTCCTTATTTCACTTTATTTTTTGCTGATTTTCTTGTCCAACCCGTCCAAACCTTATAATTTGCGTCTAATTGCCTTTTAAATCCCTCCTTATTAATCAATTAAGCTATTTAATCACTATATAACAAATTTTGCACCTTTTACAATTTAGCCCTTTTTAATTGATTAACTATCAAAACGTTAAAATTTTCTAACGAAACTTTAATACTACATCAATGACACTCCATGAATATTTCTAAAAATATTTATGGCTCAGTTTTATAAATTTGAGGTCTCGATACCTCGTTTTTGACTCATTTGACTTAATAAATTCTTTTAATTCACAAAATTCTATAATTCAAATATAGTTCTAAATTCACACTTGACTCATAATTATTAATTACTAAATTTTTAAACTTACTTGTCGGATTTAGTGATCTCGAATCATTGTTTCCCGACACAACTAAAATTTGGACTGTTATACTATTTCTCTATACTATAGTTTAATTCAGTTAAAGCGTAGGAAATTATATTTTTATGGTTTCAACACCCTTCAAATTTTAGTGTCATTGCCGAGGATTGGGAATAATACTAATTTTTTATTTCTTTTACTTATAACCATGTCAGAATTGGGGACTTTAAAGTTTGAGCCAAAAATTGAGAAGTTAGCTTGATCACTATGAAGAGAAGCTATTCGACGTGAAAAACAACAAGTAAAGGAATCCAAATACGAAACACTATCTTACATGAAAGAAATTGATGATACATTCAGTGAACCAGAAGAAATGGTGAATCAAACCATTCGACAGTTCGCGATGGCACCAGACCAACAACAACTGCTATGCATAACTTATCTGATGAGAGGAACACCATTTGAATTAAAATCGAGCTTAATTCATTTATTGCCCACTTTCTATGGTTTTCAAAATGAGAACCCCCATGCTCATCTTAAGTAGTTCCATAAGGTTTGCCTAAGCATGAAACCTCAAGGAGTAATCGAAGATCAAATTAAACTTCGAGTTTTTCCTTTCTCGTTAGTCTACTCTAGTAGAGAATGACTATTTTATTTACATCCAGGATCAATTAATACATGGTTTGACATGTATTGTTTGTTTCTTGACAGGTTCCTTCCAGTAGTTAGGGTAGCCGAATTAAGGAGAGATATTATCGGAATACGATAAAAGGAGACCGAATCACTCAATGACTATTGGGAACAATACAAGAAGTTGTGTGCAAGCTGCCCACAACATGGCCTAACAGAACAATCACTTCTTCAATATTTCTATGAGGGGTTACTCCCTATGGAAATAAAGATGATTGACGCCGTCTATAACACCCCTAACCCGTAACCGTCACCAGATTAGGGTTAAGAGACATTACCAGACATTTTACGATCAATTCACAAACATCAACTATATCATCATTTCATAGCAAATCATACACAAAGAGTCCCTTTAAAAGGTCTACGAGACCTTAAACATGCTTTGAAGAAGGTTCGGGACTAAACTGATCTCGTATAAATTTTCTCGAAACTTAACAATTTTTCTAATTTATAAGGGTCACACGCCCGTGTGAACAGGCCGTGTACCTTACACGGCATTAGACACGCCCGTGTGTCTAGGCCGTGGCAAAACAACGCATACAACCACACGGCCACAAGATACGCCCGTGTTTCTAGCCCGTGTACTCTTCGAAATGGCCAGACACGCCCGTGTGCTAGGCCGTGTGCCAAATAGGGGGTATACTGACTTATGTCACACGGTCAGTCACACATCCGTGTGTGAGTTCGGGTGACACACACGACCATTAGACATGTCCGTGTGTCTAGGCCGTGTCAAAACCGTAGGGTATATTGCCTTAATTCGAAAGGCTACCCCAGGGGACACACGGCCGTATAACATGAACGTGTGTCGCACATGGCTGAGACATACACCTGTGTCTCTGTCCATGTGGACAAAAATAGGCTATTTAAAAGGCCACTTTGCCACCCAATTTGGGCCATCCCTACAAGGATCAAACCAAACATATTTCATGTCTCAAAGTCATTCAAAACATACCAAATCATGCACTAATTGACCCATAATATCATCATTCATTCTCATATACAAATCCAACTAAAACATACCAATTCAAAGTACTAATTTCATATTAAAAACATATGATTCATATCAACTTCCAAAATCAACCATAAAACTTACCAAAATTGACCATTTCATTTGGCCATTCAAGAGCACATTAAAAACATACTATTTTAGAGCATAAAGCATATACCAAAATTCATTCATAATTTCATCCATAGCCAAGCCATATCATATGGCTAGATATACACATTTCAAAACATATCCAAAGTTCTCTAGCCTATACATGCCATACTTTAATATTCACATTTTCAAAAGGTACCAAAATAATATTTGATAGTGTAGTGATGATCCTTGACGATCCCCGAGCTTTCAGTAGCTTCGATAATCTATAAAACAATTGAAAAACACACAGAGTAAGCTTTCAAAAGCTTAGTAAGCCATATACAAATGAACTTATCATATATCGCAATTATAGACCAATTCATTCATATGAATCATGGCATAGCACAATAGCAAGTTCATATTTCTCATTTAGCTCAATTATTCATATTCACTTACTTATAAGTACATCATATTTCCATGTAGTTCACATGTCAAAAGGTCATATTCATACTCACCTTTTATTGCCAAATTCTATACATATTTCATATGTACTTGATTCGGATATACATTCACATAGTTATGCATGTCTCGGAATGCCCATTGAACCATTCAAAATCAATAAGGATACTCGGATAACTTGAAAAGCTCGTACAATGCCAAAGTCCCAGACGTGGTCTTACATGTATCAAATATCGATGCTACTGTCCAAGACAGGGTCTTACACGAAATCATGTATGATGCCGATGTCCTAGACATGGTCTTACACGTAAATCTCAAATCGATGCCAATGTCCCAGACGTGGTCTTACACGAAATCTCATGTCGAAATCTTATGTCATGACATATGTATCCTAACTACCTTTATGGTTCGTACGGGGCTTTTCAGACGTCGTCACATTATCGAAACTTTCTCGGATTTCACATATTCAGCTCTCATATCCATTCACCACAATTCAAATAACATATAAGCAGTAATAATTCAATTTAACACATTCATTTGTATATCGACTTACCTCATACGAAAATGAACGGAAATGAACGGCTATTCAACTACTTTCAATTTCCCCCGATCTAATTCTGTTTTCTTTGGTTCTTGATCTAAACACATTCAAATTTGACTTATTTAATCTCACATTCATTCAAAAAAATCCATAAACACATATTTAGGTCATTTTAAAAATTAGCCCTCACATTTTCACATTTTGTCATTTTAGTCCCTATTTTAAAAATACACCAAATTCACAAAATTCACTAACATCATAGCTTAGCTCAATTTTAAAATAGTCCCTATCAGCCCATATTTTTCATTTATTTCACATTTTAGTCCCTCTAAATATTATTTTCAGAATTTAGCCCATTATACTCGAATTCATCAAAAATCCCAATACAAAACATAGTAATCTAGCACATATCTTTCATTTTTCATCAACTATCATCACAAGATTCAAAAAAGCATCAATGGCATAATTCAAAACCATCATCAAATTCTAAAATTTAAGCATGGGCTTGATAAAACACAAAGCAACGATCTCAAAAACATAGAAATTATCAAAACTCGAACAAAACCGGACCTTTAATCAAGCTTGGAAGTAGTCGAATATCAAAGCATAATAGCCCTAACTTTTATTTCTTCAATTTTGGAAATAAGATGAACAAAATGACCACATTTTTGTTTTGTTTTAATTAATACATAATAATACATCAATTACCATTTTATCCATGATTAATAAACATATAAAACATTAACATTAAGGCTATTAATGTCCACTCACCATGTAAATGGCATATTAACAATATAAGGACCCCTAATTAAAAGAACACATCAATTCGACACTTAATCAAATAGAAGGCCACTTTTTCATTTTCTGCGATTTAGTCCTTTTTGCAAATTAAGCACACAAATAATCAAATTTTCATACGAAACTTTCACACATGCTTAACCACATACTATAAACACAGAAAATAATATTAAAATATTTTTCTAACTCAAATTTTTGGTCCTGAAACCACTATTTTGACTAGGTCTAAACTGGGCTGTTACACAGCTAGTGGAGGAGCACTTGTTAACATGACTCCTCAAAGAGCAAGGGAATTGATTTCAACCATGGCTGTGAATTCCCAACACCTGACCAACTATAGAACCTACGAGACGGGTTCATAGACTAAGTACTCCATCCTTAGAAGTTAAAATTGACAAGCTCACTAATGTAGTTCAAAATTTACTTGCAGGAAAAACAAACCCAGCTCTGTTGTGTGAGATTTATGCCATGCCTGATCATCCAACAAACTTGTTTCAAATTTTACAAGAGGATACAACAACACAAGTAGATGTCGTTGGGAACTTTCCATGGCCACCTCAAAGGCGTTATGATCGACATTCAAATGCTTACAATGCAGGGTGGAGGGATCACCCAAATTTGAGCTATAGATCAAATCCTCAGTAAAACCAATCGTATCAGCCAAGACCACCTTTAACTCAATAGTATCAACACCCAAAGTTAGCTTTTGAAACCATAGTGGAGAGGTTATGTAACAGCCTAATTTCGGTGAAACCGGAATAGTGGTTTTATGACCACAAATCCGAGCCAAAAATAAAATTTATTTTTATTTTATTATGGTCCGTTTTATGTTAGAAATGTCATGTGAAAATTTTGATAAGAAAATTTTACCGATTATGTGTTTAATTACGAGAAGGACGAAATCGCATAAAATAAAAAAGTTGGATTCTAGTAACTAGAAGGATCAAATAGCTATGGAATTCAAAAATTAAGGTCCTTATATGGTAATTAGACCATTAATAAAAAGTTAGTAGATATTTTTGAATGATTCATCCGTGGAAAATTAGAAAAAGACTAAGGACTAAATTGGAAATCAAAATTATTAAAGATGATAAATTAATTAAATAGAAATAAAAATAATTTTTATCATCTTATTCCCTAAAATAAAACATGGAAATCGTAGGAGAGAGAGAAAAAAACTTTCTTGGCCAAATTGGGTAAGTTTTCTTGTCCCGTTTTTAGCAATTTTGATATTTTTGGAATTAAGATAGCTTAATATATCTATTTGGGGGATCAATTTGTAAAGTTATCAAAGTATGGAAAATGGGTTATGGATGTATATGCTAAAAATAAAAAATTTATAGTAGAAAAGAAAAGGTTGTTGATAGATAAACAACTTTTATAAAGTGATTTTTGATGAAAACATGAGCTAGGGACTAAAATGCAAAGTTGTGAAATTTGATGAAAAATTATGAAATTTTATGAATACATGTGCTGTAAATTTTGAGATGGGATTTTGGTTAGGCTTGGAATAAGGAGTAAATTGCATAAATTTCATTTTCCAAGCCTAGGGACGAAATAAGAATTTATAGAAAAGTTAAGGGCAAAATGGTAATTTTGTCTAGGATAAAAATTGAGTCCACTTGAATATGAAATATGATAAATTGATGTTAAATTTACTTGTATAGATCTAGATAGACCAAATTCAGAGTTAGAATGAGGAAAAGAGGAAAATGTCGGTTTAGTAGATTTTACGTACAAGAACATTTGCCGAGGTAAGTTCGTGTAACTAAATTATGTTTATTCACATGCTTGTATTTATTGTGTTTATGTAAATTGTATAAATGTCAAGAATATGTGAAATGATTACATATCCGATCAAGCCTGATAAATAAAAATGTTTTAATTAAATTATAATGCCCGATAGATAATAAAGGATAAACGATGAAAATGTTAAATTTATGCTTGGAATGTGATCATTTGTATTATATGGATGTTATAGATGTATGAAAAAATCACATACCGGAAAATTCTTGAAAATGTTAAATCCCGTTTGAGTAAATGAAAATCGATGGGTAAATGTAATTGCAGAAATGAATGAGGTCCTGCATTTGTTGCAGAATGGATTAGGCTCGAACGAGCAATCCTAATGAATTCGTTACAAAAAAGATTTAGCCCGGATGGGTAATCCTGATATAAGTCCTCTCGAGCATATGTTATGGATTGGATTTAGCTCGGACGGGTAATCCAGGTCAAACTCTCTAGAGCATATGTCATAAAAAGGATTTAGCCTGGATTGGTAATCCTGTTGTATATATGAATGGCTCGAGAGTGTACTATCTGAAATAGTACCTTATGGGTACCATTGAATACGAATTGATGGATTTACTGATTTGTACACTTTATGTGTACTACCTGTGTATCCATCGATATTTCGAATAAATTCAACGGGTAAAAATCTTGACATGAAAAGACATGAATGAGAAATAAGTTATTACACGTATCTGTCTGAAATACAAGAAAATGATGATACATGACAATTGATATATGAAAATATGAGAGGATGTGTAACAGCCCGATTTAGACCCTAATCGGAACGGTGGTTTCGGAATCACGAATCCGAGTTAGAAAAATATTTAAAAATTATTTTTTGTGTTTATTTTGTGTGAATTTATATCTGTGAAATTTTCATGATTTAATTTTTTCGTTTAGGTATCCGATTAAATAAATGGACTTAATCGTGAAAAAGGGAAATTTTGGTGGTTGTTTCTAAAAGGGACCTAATTGTTAATGGCTTTCTAAATTGGAGCATTTATGTTGTAAATATTCCATTAGCATGTTGTTTGGACGGTAAAGGATATATATTATATGATTTCATTATTATGTTATTAAGGTTATAAAAGTAATATAATAAACAATCATATAATAATTAAAAAAAACAAAGTCAACAAATTGATTTTTATTCATTTGTTCTTCATTGCAGAAACTAAAGAAAAGAAAAAAAAGAAAAAACAAAGCTTAGGTTCGGCCATTCTCAAGCTTGATTCAAGGTAAGTTCTAGCTCGGTTTTTGATAATTTTTACGTTTTTGAGATCGCTGCTTCGAGTACTATCCGACCCATGCTTAAATTTTTGATTTTGATGAATATTTTGAGTTATGCCATTGATGAGAGCTTGTGATTTTTGTTTTTTAATGATAAAATATGAAAGATATGTTTTAGATTAATATGTTTTGTATTGGAGTTTTTGATAATTTTAAGTAATTAGGACTAAATTGCAAAAATAATAATTTGAGGGACTAAAATGTGAAATAAATGAATTATATGGGTTTGTATAGACATGGGAAAAATTTTGCCCAACATGGATATAGAGAAATTTTGCATATTTTGTGTTTTGCGCAATAGGGACTAAATTGTAAAAATTGTAAATATCAGGGGTAAAATGGAAATTTTTTCATTTATGTGTTTTTGGACTAAATTGAATGAAAATATGTTTGAATGAGATTAATTTGAAATTGTATAGATCAAGAACAAAAGAAATCAGACTTGGATCAAGGAAAAGCAAAAATAGTCGAATAGTTGATTTACATTGTTCGTTGATATCCGAGGTAAGTCTTTAAGCAATTAAACATCATTAATTTTGAATGTAACTTAGTTTAATATGCTGATTTAGAATTTATAGATTTTTAGTAAAGTTAGCTGAATATGGTTAAGCATGGAAATAATGTATTTGAGTTTAACTCGACTGAGTTATGACATTTGAAAGTCCGTATGAACTATATAGAATATCTGGAATTTTCGATATATGAATTGTTCATGTAACACCCCTAACTCGTACTTGTCGTTAGATTAGGGTTACGAGGCATTACTGAGCAAAAATAAAATTCCAAACATTCACATATTCATACAATTCATACTCATAAATATATAAAGCACATAGCTAATTAAATATTAAACATGCTTTATTTATCATATTGCATTTACGAATCATACCTCAAAATTTAACCGAATCTATACCTTTCAAATAATCACATTTTCATTAAAAAATATAAACATACACATATACTTTCATTATATACCCAAACCATCATTTGAATTAACAATCAAAGTACATGTATATACGTACAGATAATTATCAATTTTGCAAAAATGCATATAATGCTCATAGTGTACTATTGTATAAAATCACTATTCAAATGATCATTTATCAATGTCTCACTTACAAACATTATTAAACAATAAAATCTCAATAATTCACCATTAATAAACTCATAACTAATTATAGTACTTATACATTTTTTTTTCATGCAAACCGAACTAAACTAATCTTTGCATATTCGAATATAGGCATGCCTCATACCATGCATTTCTAGTATACATTAAACATGCTAACACCTGAGCTTACATTTATAAATGAATAAACATACATCAAAATCAAATCATCAAACCATTTTTATTTATATTTAAACATATCAAAACCAAGCGACCAACCACAACCAATTCCACTTATCATTTCAAGCTATTACCAGCACATATAATACCATTCACATTTACTTTTCATTCACTTCACATATCATTATAATCAAAATGAGATAAACCATTGCAAACATAACCATACCCAAACTCTAAAGATAAGCCATATTTGCATGGTTCAATATATATATATATATATATATATATATATATTCAAAGTTTAACAAAATACATATTAGCCTATACATGTCATAAGTTCGAAAATAAACTTTTAATAGTACCGAAAGTTGACGATAGTGTGGATGACTTCGATAACGATCCCCGAACTCGTGACTTACAACCAAAATCTATAAAACAAAATAAACAAACACACAGAGTAAGCTAACTTAGCTTAGTAAGCTTTAAGCACAATAAACAACTCAATGAATAATCAAAACATTCAACTAACAGAATTATATCAATAATATTACACATTAACACATTAAGATACCTTAGCCGAATGTTCAAAATCGAATCTATATCACCATATATATATATTTCCTATATAGCCGATTATACACGAACAAATATGTTATCACATTAGCACTTACATGTATGGCCGAATACACAAAATTCTTAATGAACTCACATATGGCTGAATATATAAAAGTTAAATAAAACATCATATTTAACCTATAGTTCAAATTCAATAGAACATCACATATAGCCGAATATACACATTCAAGTTAACTTCACATATAACTGAATACACAAATTCAATATAAACTCACATGTAATCGAATATTCAAATTCAATATAACCCCATATGCAGCCGATAATACAAGTTCAATATAAGCTTACATGTACTTACCTATGTGGCCGAACATAAACAAGGTAATTTATCTCAATTTCACTTGCTCAATATCCACAATAAGTTGAACTCTTATAATCACAGACTTGTAAACAAATCACCGGTATAAAACCTGCTAGGCATAAGCTCAATCATACACCTAAGACAAGGCCCTGCTAGACCCAAGGTCTGATATTTATTCACCGGCATTAAGCCTGTTAGGCACAAAGCCCGATCAAAGTCACCAGCACAAGGCTTGCTAGGCTCAAAGCCCGAATATCACAAATATAGAATCATTCCACAACATTTCATATATCGAATCATATAATATTCCAGGTAACACATACACACTTTCAGAGGTTTTAAATCAGTCGAATGAAACTCAACCACAATAATTCAATGATACATCACATTCGAATATTATAATAATAGATTATAAAATTCGAATCTTCACAATAAAACATTCTATGTTCAAAATAAACCATGTTTAATTGCTTAAAGACTTACCTCGGATATCGACAGACATTACAAATCGGCTATTCGACTATTTTTGTTTTTCCCCGATCCAAGTTTGATTTCCTTTGTTCTTGACCTATATAATTTCAAATTAAACTCATTTAAACACAATTTCATTCAATTTAATCCAGCAACACATAAATGGGAAAATTACCATTTTACCCCTGATATTTTATACTTTTTACAAATTAGTCCTAATTTTATAAAACACAAAATACACAAAATCTCACAACAATATAGTTGGGCTGAATTTTTCGTATAAACATACTAGTCCATATATTTCATCTATTTCACATTTTAATCCCTCAATTCATTATTTTTGCAATTTAGTCCTAATAACTCAAAATAATCAAAAACTCCAATACAAAACATGTTAATCTAAAACGTATTTTTGATATTTCATCATCAAACATCAAAAAACATAAATATTCATCAATGGCATAACACAAAATATTCACCAAAATAAAAAATTCGAGCATTGGTCGGGTAGTATTCGAAGCAACGATTACAAAAACGTAAAAATTATCAAAAACCGAAACAAAACATACCTTAAAATTGAAACAACAATGGCCGAATATACCAAGCTTTACTTCTTTTTCTTTCTTTTTAGTTTCAGTCACAATATGAGCTAAAATGCATGGCTTTCTTTTTTTTATTTTATGTAATAATATATCATATATGTATTTTATTATTTTACAATTTTAACCTTAAAATTTTAATTATAAAACCATATAAATCATGCCTACAACCGCCCACTCATATAGCCAATGGCATAATTACAACATAAGTACTTCCATTTAAAAAGACAATAACAATTCAGCCCTTATACATTAAACTATCAAGTTTTCATTTTATGCGATTAAACCCTTTTTATTTAATTAAGCACACAAACAATCAAATTTTTATACGAAACTTTCACACATGCAAATTCACATATAATAAGCACGAAAAATAATATTTAAATATTTTTTTAACTCAGATTCGTGGTCCTGAAACCACTATTCCGATTAGGGTCTAAATCGGACTGTTACAATTTATGAGACAACTTTGCAATAGTGTTATTCGGGCTTTGAGCCTAGCAAGCCTTGTGCTAGTGAATTTAATCGGGCTTTATGTCTAGTAGGCTCATTGCCGGTGTATAAAATTAAACTTTGAGTCTAGCAGGCCTTGTGCCGGTGTGTGATACAGGCTTAGGCCTAGGTGATTATTTGAGAATGAATGTATATATAAGTATGTATATAATATGAACTTCATACGTTTGGATCTAATGTGTTAGGATACTATAATTTAACTTGGTTTAATTAAGTTGATAATATCATTGGAGTGTTCATTTGCTTATAACTTACTAAGCTGTGATAGCTTACTCTTTGTGTTATGTTTACTCTGTTTTATAGATTTTGGATTCAAGTTACAACTTCAGGGATCGTTAGTAAAGTCTATCACACTATCGACCGTCTTCGGTATTTAAATAATAAAACTCGAATTATGGCATGTGTAGGCTGGAATGTGTTTTGGAAATGTTGAATTTTGATTTGTATAATAGCCATGCAAAAATGGCTTGATGTTAAATTCGGTTATGTTAAGTTTGGTTTGTGTTCACCTTGGTTATGTAGTTATGTGTCTTGTATGTGTGATGTTGTGTTAGGTACCATGTGTTTTGAAAATGATTTGCTTGCTATGCCTAAATTTGATTTTTATATGCTTTTGGTTAAACGTTCATTTAGCCTAATAGATGATAAATATTACATATGTTTCATGGATAAATTTGGCCGATTGTTGGGTATGTATTTTATGTTAAATGTAATCATCTTTTTAGGTAAGCTGCATATATTATATGTGTGCATCATTAACAGGTTTGGCTATGGCATAATGTATTGAAAACATATATGTTTGTTTATTAAATTATATAATATGATTGTATATGTAAATTTGGTTGTCATGTTTGTTTTGGAAGTATTTTGTGAATTGGCAATAAAAGGTATATATTTATTTCGAACATGGTAAGTTTGACATGTTGGAATTTAAATTTATAAATTGCAAGTTGGGTTGATAATAAAAATTACATGCTTATATATTCGGTCAAGCTTGTTAGTGAAACATATATATATACGATTATATTAAGGGTGATATATGTGTATGTTATTTTATTTATTTAAATGTATGCATATGAATTGACAAGGTAAAAATGAAGAAGAATGGAATCTTGAGCATGGAATGTTCATACATTCGGGTGATGCAATGAAATAAAAGACCATATGAATAGTAAATTTTGTATTAGTAAAACAAATGGATAAATATATTTGGCATGATCAATTGAGGTTCGGTATTTAGCAAATAAATTATTGCTCTATAGTTGTTTATGAAATATTTAATATGTGTAGTAGCAATTCGGCTTGGGTAAGTGTTTTTATTTTGAAAAAAAAATATAAAATCATGTGGATTGATAATCATGTAGATTGATAATGGCGGTTCATTGAGATTAAAACTTATAATATTCATACATGTTGTTAATACATGATTTGTTGAACTAAAGCTTAAAAGTAGAATTTGAATTATAAAGTGTATTGCGTATTAGTATGAACTGTGATATGATCGGTAATGTCTTGTAACCCTAATTTCAGCGACGGTTATGGGTTAGAGGTGTTACAGGATGATATTTGAACAAGGAATTCATTTGATGAATATGTTCATCCTTGAATGTAGACTTGTATACTTTGAGTGTACTACTTCTCGTATGACTAATATTTTGAGTAAAATGAGTAAAGTTCTGATATGAAATAATCTGAACTCGAGATGTGTTATATGAAAATATACTTGAGATGTAACGATGTGATTTATACGTGTTGTGGTATGTATATGTGCATGGAAACTTGATTGTTATTAAGCCCAAATATGTTTTGATATTGATATGGTTTATAAGACTAAAAAGGGCAATGAGGATATTTGTAGGGCTTGAGGTCAAATTGATTGAATGTGCCTTACATAGTTACCTCAAAATAGAAAGAATGGTAAGTTAAGTACCATGTTATACCAACTTACTAAGCATGTAATGCTTACTTAGCTTTATTTCCCTGTTTTATAGTAAATTGGAAGCTCGTTGGATTGGAAGCTTTGCTGAGATCGCTCACACTATCCATCGGCCCTTGTCGATACATTATGGTAAATCAATTATGGTTATGATGACATGTATAGGTTATATTGGCCATATTGGCATGTAAATGTAAATGATGCTTGTAATCTAGCTATTGGAATGGCTAGTAATGTTTATTTTGATACACTTACTAGGTTATACTATGGTAGCTACATATATGTTAAATAGATGATCAATATATGCCTAACATATGGACTAAACCAAGGTAAGATTATAAACATGTATGCATGTACTGATGTGCCATGTTGAATGATAGAGTTTGCTTAACTTGAATGCTTGAAATGGTTGACATTTGGATGTGAGTTTAAGTGCAGGTCATTGGTGTGATTTTGGGTGAGAAATGAAGCTAGAAATAACTTTATTTTGTCTACACGGACAGACACATGGGCGTGTATCTAGACCGTGTGTGACACACGGCCTGGTACATGGGCATGTGGTTAGGCCGTGTGTCCTCTGCACCTTAATTTTGAGAAACATAATACTCAAAATTGAGCACACGGGCAGAGACACGGGTGTGTGTCTTAGCCGTGTGTACTACACGGCCTTAAACATGGGCGTGTGTCTTGGTTGTGTGAAACCTGCACTTAATTCAAAAGGAATTAAATAACCACACGGTCTAGCACACGGGCATGTGGTATGGCAGTGTGTGGCATGGCCGTGTGCACAAGTCAGAGAGTTACATGGGGTCGAACATGGCCTGTAGCACGGGCATGTCCTAGGGTCACACGAGCGTGTCCTTGGACCACACAGGCGTGTGAGCCCTGCACCTTGGAAATTTATTGAAATTTCGCGAAAAATTCTTAGAGGTTCCGATTAAGTCCCGACTTATTTTTAATGCTTATATTGGGCCTCGAGGGTCCATTTAAAGGGCGTTATGAATAATCTTGGAAAATGATCAGTGATTGACATGATTTATCTAAAAATGTTCTGAAAGTTCTAGTAATACTCCGTAACTTTATTCTGGCGAATGATACGGGTTTGGGGTGTTACAGGTTAGCTGTTAGTATAGAAAAGTTCCAACAGAAGATGGAAACACACTTAAAAAAACTAGATAAGTAAATGAGTAAACTTGTACTTACGGTCAGTCGATTGGAATCCTAAGGGAAGTTTCCATCTCAAATAGAGTCGAATCCATGACAAAATGCAAGTGCTATGACCTTAAAATGTGGAACAATTTTGGAGCTAGTACCTGGCATGAGTCGGGATCACGACACTGAATGGGAAGTATAGAAACCATTCGTGGTACCACCCTCATTCCCTGGAAGGCTTGCCCAATGTGAAAAGGAGCAAGAAGAGAAAGAAATCCTTAAGACGTTTCAAAAAGTAGAAATTAACATCCCCTTACTTCATGCGATCAAACAGGTTTCACACTGTGCTAAATTCTTAAAAGAGTTATACATTGACAAGAATAATCTCTTAGGTAACAAGAAGGTAAATGTAGGAGAAAATGTCTTCGCGATTTTACAAAAGAAAATCCAGCCTAAGTGTAAGAACCAATGTATGTTTTCTATATTTTGCAAAATAGGTAATGTTGGCATTAAAAATGCCATGTGTTATTTTGGTGCATCTATTAATGTTATGCCTCTATTTATTTATAAATTTCTAAACATGGATCCTTTGAAAGAAACAAGAGTGATCATTCAGTTAGCATATAAGTTAGTTGTATATCCAAAAAGGGTGTTGGAAGATGTTTTTGTCAATGTAAATAAACTAATTTTTCCTACAGATTTTTACATCATCGGCATGAAAGATGACAACTCAAAAAATCCCTCTGATATTCTACTCGGGAGATCATTTTTAAGCATCATGCGTACGAAAATTGATGTTTGAAGTGGAACACTCACTATGGAATTCAACAGTGAAGTGGTCAAGTTCAATTTTTATGATGTGATATGCCACCCCAGTACAATGACGAATGTCTCTAGTATCGATATTATCGAACCATTGACAAGGTTACATTTTGAATATAATGAGGATGATGTATTACAAAACTGTACTTTGTAGGAGTTTAGATCTTGACGCTATGGAAAAACTAGAGGAATCAATGACGATCGAATAAACAATTCATAAAGTTGTTATTTTCAAGGAGGCACCACCGTTTTCTAGAAGTCTAGGTAAAAATTTTGAATTGTCTCTTTCACAAGCTAAAATTTTTCCTTCCATTTTGTAAGCCTCGAAATTGGAACTCAAACCATTACTAGAACATTTAAAGTACGCCTTTTTGGGTGATGGAAACACTGTACCGATAATAGTTTCGAGTAAACTTTCGAAGCTAGAAGAAGAGAACTTGGTTTGAATCTTGAGGGACTACAAAGCGGCAATCGAATAGACGATTGACGATATAAAAGCTTTAAGTCCCTCAACCTATATGCATAAGACTTCAATTGAAGAGAATGCAAACTCAAAAAGTGAAAATCAAGGAAGTCTCAATCCACCACTATAGAGTTCATGATAAAGGAAAATTTGAAATTGCTAGACGCAGGAATGATATACCCGATTTTCGGTAGTAACAGGTTAGCCCGTTCTATGTAGTGCCTAAGAAAACCGGTATGATTGTAATTGAAAATTCAGCAGGTGAGTTAATTCCCACTCGGGTCCAAAACGGGTAGAGAGTCTACATAGATTACATGAAATTGAATGCTTTAACTCGAAAAGATCACTTTCCACTTCTTTTTATTGGCCAAATGCTTGAACGTTTAGCTAGTAAATCTCACTATTGCTATCTTGATGTTTATTCAAGTTTTTTCCAAATTACAGTAGCACTGGAGGACCACGAAAAGACAACATTTACGTGTCTTTTTGGCACATTCACCTATAGATAGATGTTGTTTGGACTCTACAATGCACTAGCCACGTTTCAAAGGTGTATGGTAAACATATTTTCTAACTATGTCGAGAAAACAATAGAGGTATTTATGGATGACTTCGCGATGGATGGTAATTCTTTTGATGAATGTCTGTCAAATCTCACTAAGGTATTGGAAAGATTCCTAGAATTTAATCTCATTTTGAATTATGAAAAATGTCATTTTATGGTTGATAAAGGCTTAATTTTAGGACATATTGTCCCCGCTAAAGGGATTGTCGTCGATAAGGCCAAAATTGACGTTATTAACTCACTTTTGTACCCCACGACACTGAGGGAAATTCATTCTTTTCTTGGCTATGCAGGTTTTTACAGATGTTTTATTAAGTATTTTTCGAAGATTTCACGACCACTCTGTAATCTCTTGCAAAAAGACAAAGAGTTTGAATTCAACCAAGCATGCAAGGATGCATTCGATACTCTCAAGCATAAGCTTATTTCAGCTCTCATAGTGTGTGCATTTGATACTCTCAAGCATAAGCTTATTTCAGCTCTCATAGTGTGCCCATCAAATTGAAAATTATCTCTTCGAGATCATGTATGATGCAAGTGATCACAGTGTAGGAGTCGTCTTTGGGCAAAGAATCGAAAAGGAACCCCATGTTATCTTTTACGCCTCTAAAACATTAGATGTCACCTAAGGCAACTATTCAACCATCGAAAAAGAATTATTAGCTATCTCTTCTTCTTCTTCTTCTTTTTTTTTTTTTTTTACTTTGGAAAATTTTAGATCATATTTGTTAGGCACTAAAATCATTGTTTTTTTCTAACCATGCAAGCTTTAAAATACTTGTTCAAGAAGAATGAGGCAAAATTGAGGGTAATTAGATGGATTCTGTTTTTACAAGAGTTTAACCTCGAGATAAAAGATAAAAAAAGTGTGAAAACTTAGTAGCGAACCACTTAAGTTGATTGTCGCACTTGAAAGGCGATACACCTCTGAAGGATGATTTTCCGGATGAGAATCTATTTACAACACAAGCAGTTTACCCATGTTACGCAAATATGGTAAATTATCTTGCTAAAGTTATTATCTCTTTCGAATTATCACGCTCTAAAAAGGACAAAATCAAAAGAGATTCACGTTATTATATTTAGGACGATCCCTACATATGGAAACATTGTTCTAATTAGGTAATTTGACGCTGCGTCGTAAAAATCAAGGTACAGTCTATTCTAACCTTTCGTCATTCTTATGCTTGTGGAGGGCATTTTGATCCTAAAAGTATTGCACATAAGGTACATGAATATGGATTATTTTGACCACATATTTTTCGTGATACTTACTTATTTTGTAAGACTTGCGAAAGATGTCAAAAGGTAGGTAATTTGAGCCGAATGAATGAAATGCCCCTCACGCCTATACATGTGTGAGAAATTTTTTATGTATGGGGCATCGATTTTATGGGTCTATTCATTTTATCATTTGGTAATATTTATATTGTACTGGATGTTGATTACGTATTTAAGTGGGTAGAAGTTAAAGCTACCTATCGTGATGACGCTAAAACTGTAGCGAAATTTCTAAAAAACTCTATCTTTCCAGGTTTGGCACACCAAGAGTGTTGATCAGCGATCGAGGAACACATTTTTGTAACAAAATAATTGATGCACTGTTGAAAAAGTATGGTGTAAAACAACGAGTGGCCACAACTTATCACCTATAAACAAATGGTCAAGCAGAAGCCTTGAATCCTGAAATTAAGTCAATTTTGGAAAAGATCGTAAAACCGGATAGGAAAGTGTAACACTCTTAATTCGTTTCCATTTTCAGAATAGAATTACATGATGTAATAATACAATAGAACTTAACATTAAACCCAAACGAATAATTCCACTTATATTAATTATCAATAATTAAGTTCCATTCATAACAAACATACTCATTTTGGACTATAATCGAGCCTTCGGGGCCCTAAGAATACATTAGAAACAATTAGGGATCAAATTGAGACAAACCAAAAATTCTAGGAAAAACATGAAAATTTTGAGAAGCAGGGTTCTCATGCCCGTGTGTCCAGGCCGTGTAACATAACCCAGACCATGTAAACATTCGAAGTTGAGACACATGGCCATGTCCCAGCCCATGTCTCTAACCATGTAACTCACTGACTTAAGTCATATGGCCATGTGACAGATTGTGTACCTTTCGAAATAATCTCACACGGTCGTGTGTCAGCCCGTGTAGAAACTGTATCAATACTATTTAACAACACGTTCAGGGCAAACGCCCATGTGTGACACACAACCGTGTGACAGACCATGTCTCAAGCCGTATGTACCTAAATGTACTTTAAAACTCAAGTTCATCAAATCATGCTTACTTGGACACCAATCAACTCAATAACCAACCATTTAACGTATTCAAAACACAATTAAGCATGTTCAAAACATATCAAAACAACCAACTTAAGTGCCTAACCGATGTACCCTCATTGGTACCACAATTTATGTTTTTAATTGTACTAACAAAGCATCAATCATTCAAAATTCTTATTCATACCTAATTGCCATACTTAAATTAACATTTAGCTATATAAACTACCAAGTTTTTAAACTAAAACACATACCAAGACATTAAGTTAAACTAACATACCAAAACATATCCACAAACACAACCATTTGTACAAATAACCAGCACACCACAACTCTAAACTTACCATTCATCAACTATACATCAAGTTATTCATTAAACACACTTGTTCCAACATTACAACATATACTCTAAAAAAAACAACTAATCTCATTCAAGAACATGTCTATCATCATTCACAAACTCATATATTAACCTATATAAATATATGCGACTACCCAAATAAATAAGATGCAAAAACTACCAACTTAGATCGATTGTGCGAGCTTGATGATTGATCCTTCCAAAAAGTCAGAAACGATTATCTACAAAACCACCCAAGAAAAGAAAACCGTAAGCTTACTTAGCTTAGTAAGAACATAGTATAACTTTTACTCTAAATTTAATTAAACTCGGTTTTTTATAATGAGTAAATACTCAGATTTTTAGAAGCATAAATGGTGAACTTTTAAGACATTAAAACACATTTAGGGGTACCGTAGTACAAACAAGGGCACGTATGTGCGTTTAGTAGTATCGACGTGCACTCAGGGGCACGTATGTGCATTTAGGGGTACCGAAGTACAAATAGGGGCACGTATGCGCGTTCAGGGGTACCAAACTACAAATAGGGGCACATATGTGCATTCAGGGGTACTGAAGTACAACCAGGGGCACGTATGTGCATTTAGGGGTACCAAAGTACAACCAGGGGCACATATGTGTATTCAAGGGTACCGAAGTACAATTAGAGGCACGTATGTGCATTCAGGTTCGTACTATTCATTTCAAGTTCAAGAAACTCTACTCATAATCAATTCTCAATTTCATGTACATATCAAGAGGTCAAGTTAACAAGAAAATAACAATATAAATTATAAGTAAAACCTATTAAATAGAAAATAGCTATGAAATAACTTACGAATCACTTTCGATTAAGAAGCAGGGACTACTCCGTGATGTTCTTTTTTCCTCAGTTAATGACATTTCCACTAGTTTCTTGATCTATATCATAAATCAATTACACCCATGAATTTTCACAATCACATAAAATTCAATTCAATATGTAAAAACCTCAAATTTTCTTTAATTACACATTTTCCCACACATTTTCATTTATTACAATTTAGTCCTTATAGATACAGTTTCCAAAATAACAAAGTTTACAATTTCTCCAAGCTAACCGAATTTTGTGCTATTCTAGGATAGTCCACACTTATTCATTAATTAAATAATTTCCATGAATTTTTTTATAGTATTTAATCAATTTACTCCATTTACTAAAACTATAAAAAATTAACTAATAAATTAACCAAAGTCAAGAACTAACACTTTAATTCTATCATTTAACATTCAAATTAACAAGAATTCATCAATGACAACATCTCAAATCTTTAACAATTCCTAAAATAAAGGTTTGGACTAACTAGACCTAGCTGCAATAATCATAAGTACACAAAAATTACAAGAAATATAATCAAAATAAGCTTACATGCAATGATCATAAGCTAACCGAACTTCAAACTCCCAAAGCTAAATTTTCTTTCTTCTATTTCGAAGAGAAAGCATGAAAAAATGATACCATTTCTTTTATCTTTTCTTTTTCTTTATTTTAATCATATAATTACTATATTACCCTTATTTAAAATCTTAAAATTCTACAATAAAAATGCATTTAACCGTCCATCAATAAGTCTTATGGACAATTTACTGCATAAGTCCCCACTATTTCAATCAAATCAATTTAATTCATTAACTACTAAAGTTTACACCTTTCTCGATTTAATCTTTTTTATTCAATTAGTTAATAAAACCTTAAAATTACTTCACCAAAATTTTATACCATACTTGTATAATTCCATAAACCTTATTAAAATTGAAAATATGACTTCATTTATCCAAATTATGGTCCCGAAATCACCATTTCCGTCACCATTGAAAAACAAGATATTATAGAAAGATTGGAGACTACAACTAAATGATGCATTGTGGGCGTACCACGCTACTTACAAAGGACCTATAGGCATATCACCTTATTGACTCGTATTTGGTAAACCATGTCATCTTGCAGTGGAGTTGGAACACAAGACATATTGGGCTATCAAATAATGCAACATAGAGTTGGATGCCGCAGTTGAATATTGAAAATTGCACATTCAAGAGCTCGAAGAAATCTAACGTGATGCATATGAAAATGCCCAAGTTTATAAAGACAAAACCAAGGCGTTTCATGACCAGAAGATATCTCGTAAACAATTTTTAGTTAGTTAGAAGGTGTTGCTTTACGATCCCACATTAAGGATTTTTGCAGGTAAGCTTCGAACCAAATGGCTAGGTCATTTCATTATTACTCAATTGTTTCCTTATAGTGTAGTGGAAATTAAGAGCGAAGAGTTCAGAAAATGCTTCAAGGTCAATGGGAAAAGGTTGAAACATTTTTACGAGAACTTCAAAAAGTACATAGTGGAAGAATTAATTCTCGATGAGTCAAACAAATAAATTTTCTAGTCGTCGAGCTAACAACGTTAAACAAAAGTGTTTTTTGAGGAGGAAATCCATATTTATTTTAATTTATTTAATCTTGAATTCAGTTTAATTTAGGTTGAAAATAAAAATTAATAAGATTGTTATTTAATCCATTTTAATGTGTTGTTTCCCAGAAACATAGGTGGAGGCTACAATTTTTTGTCCAAAAATCAAATTTCTATTGTAGCGTAGGCACGCCGTGCTTAGTGTTACCATTTTCTACCACATATCTTACCTAAAATCCAAAACCAACCTAAAATGAAAAAAAAAATACCAAACCCAAAACTAGCCCAACCCCCCAAAAAAACCAACCTGCTAAAATTGGCCCAAAGAGAAAACGAAACCAACCCAAAATAAAAACCCTAACAGATTAAAAAAAAAAAGCTCACGAACCCCATTTTCTTCTTCCCTATTTTTTTTCTTCTCCATTCTTACCTAATAAAACCGTAAACTCTATTAAAACTTTTCTTCACGTTGTCACCACCAAACGTCATTGTTCGCCTCACCCTTTCCTCCCTAATCATCACCACACTTCTCCTATAAGAACAACCACTTCTTTAAATCCAAACACCACCATCCTTCATCCTCAAAACACCTAACCACAACACCTATTACCATAAACGGAACCACCCTTCCCATACCACCACACTTCAAACGTCGCTACATCGCTCCAAAACCCAAACACCGACACTGCCTAAAACACCAAAATCTGTCGCTCCCTGAAATCCTAAACTGCTGCCATGAACCGCTACAAAAAAAACCACCGTTTGTTTCTCAACCCATACGCCAACCATGGTTTGTACTAGAAATCAAGCGATCGATGGTTTCTCGGTTTCTCGTAATCAAGGTCACAACTAATTTTTAGTACCACCTATCATTGACATTGATGACAAAGATTTAGAATCGTCTCCACTACCACCGATACAAGCTATTGGACCAAGTCGACACAACTGTCGAATGAGATCAATACCGGATGATATCAGCCATCCAAAGATAATAGGCATGACCAATGAGGGCGTACCTATACAATGCCCCCAGAAGTGAGACTTGGAGATTTTTTAATTTTACATCCCTGAAACACCGGACTAGATTCGACAAAATTTGCCATTACCCAATCTCGGTCTATAAGAGTATCTCTCTTTTTACCCTCAATATACTTGATTTATGAGATGATGCATTTAATTATTTCAATGCTATTGGTTGGACATCTTATGTGAATATTAAATGTGTTGCATTTTATGAATTTGTATATCAATTTTATGTAACATTTAGTTTTGATATAAATTCCATGATAACTGTTGTAACCCAGAATATTGTCTGCTTCTAATTGCTTGGTAATACATTTAGAAAGTCAGTTTCAGATTTCAACATAGCCATGGGTTTTGCTGACCCTGACAATGTTTAATCCGATTCATACCGCACTGCTTTACTTGACATGCCTAATGATTTTGATGTCGATGCTACTTATTCGGCTATTACTAACTCTATATTCCATACTTACAATTCTAAGACCTCTAAAGCCTTACCAATGCATGAACCAACCCTAAGATACATTAATAGATTTCTTGCTTTTAGTTATTTAGGTCGTAACGAAACTTCATCTACACTAAGAAAGACGAAATTATTCTTCTTATGTTGTATGCACTCCGATTATAGGGTTAATTTAGGATATTGGTTTGCACGTGGTTTCCTTATTGTTTTACGAGATCATTGACCACTTATTCTCAGCCCATATATCACGCATTTAACCATACAAAATTGTTCATCAGGAATGATTTCTTATCTCTTACATGTGCATATGTTATGGATTGTTTAAATTCAATGGGTTACTTGCCGGCACCCCTATTGTGTTTTATTTTCCCCTAGGTACTCAAATTGCTCGCAACAATAGAGTTTTTTGTCGATAACACAATATAGCTCCTAGGAAGAAAAATGAGCAGCCTCTTTATGCTGTGGAAGAATAACTAAGCCATATTAAGGTTTGCCTAAACACAATGGGGGCTCAAATATCAAATATCCTCGCTATATTACAAAGCGGTCACCCACCACTAGACCTGATCATGGGTCGGGCCACCCGTCCCGGCCTGAAGGCCAGCCCAAAATGTGAGAGGGTTTGGGCAAAAATATAGGCTCGAAAAATGGGCTTGGACAAAAAAAAGCCCATTAAAAAAATGGGCTGGGCCTAGAGTAAGGCATTTTTGGCCCGCGCCCAGGCCCAACCTGAATTCACTAAAGGACAAAAAAAATCTGCTCTTTTTTTTTTTAATGTTATTTTCTCCCTATTTTGTTACCATTTTACTGTTATGTTGCTACTATTTTGTTGTTATTGTTTGAATATTGTATAAAACTTATTTTATTGTTAATTTTGTTATTATTTTAAAGACATTTGTTAATTTTGTTATTATTTTAGAGGCATTTGCTTGTTAAGTTGCATTTATCTTAGTGTTATTTAAGTCTATATATTTTTTTAAAAATTTATTTTCAATTTGTTAGGAAATATTTATTTTGATGTTTTTAGTATTTTGATGTATCATATATATTTAAAAATTATATAAAAATAATATAACAAATTAATACAGGCAGGTCGAGTCGGGCCGAGCCCGAACCTAGTAAATGGGCCTAAATTTTTAGTTGAGCCCGGCCCGACCGGCCCATGAGCACCTTTACCCACCACCCTCTGCCAAATTTAGACGAGAAGTACACTTAACCCTTCTCTTTATTATTCTTTTAAAATTGCACATTGAGGGCAATGTGGGGACTTGTTCTTCTTTTCATGTGTTAATTCTTATGCTAAGATTATTCCTTAATTTGTTTCGAAATTGAACCTTCAATTCTTATGTTTAGTTAATTCAAATAATTGGGTAATTTATGAATAATTGCTTATTGCTTAATTTGATCGACAAGTATTTTGTAGAATTGAAAATATTATCACTCGGTCAACATTTCATGGAAATTGTTAGCTATTTAAACTTGTTTAACAAAAGTACTCGAGTCTCATTTAAGTAATTTTATCTTTTGAAAAAAATTGAAATAATAAAATATATACATACTACATTAATGGCTTAGTTATGAGTGAAGATTTCAGGAATATGACCAAATTGAGAAACCGGGATGAGGTGTTTGGATTGTAATCTCATTTGAGAGATGAACCGAAATTTGTAACGCTCCGCTAATCAAGCTACCATGAGTAAGGAAAAATAAACTGTTTGGAGACGTGTCAAATTGAGTAACCAGAGTGAGGTGCTTGGGTTGTCATCTCATTTCGCGTAAAAAGGTTCAACTACGCCCCAAAATTGTGGAAAAAATTGATTGAGTACAATTGTCTCGCAAGTTTGATTAAACTTTAATTTAGTGAAGTAGTTGATTTTGCATAATGTTAGAATTTTATAAAACGCTTGTTGGTTAAACCTAGCAACTGCTTATTCATGCTTCACTTAAATGGTTTGCATTACGTTTAGTTGTGGAATGAGACTTGATTTGGAAAAAATATCGAATATTTTCTAGCATGGGAATACACAACATGCTTGAGGTAAAGCATCGACTAAGTAGGGGGATTTGATAATGAGCTAATTTTTTGTATTTAATGTATTTATTTTTTGTCAAATTTTGAATAGAATGCTACTAAGCTTGTGATTTCTTGTTTAAATTTTATCAGGACGCAATTGGAATGCCGAATTTCAAAAGAACAAACAAATTGGGCTAAATTGGAATGAAAAATAATAAAATGGGCCAAACTAAAAAGTTTTAGAATTGATTGCTGATAAAAAATCAGATTTTGATTTTATCAAACTCGATAATTAGTAAAATATCTTATTTTTGTTGGTTGTTAGGCATAATTTTAAAGGGAATCATGCTAGAATATAAGAAGTGTATAAAAGCGTGGTAAATGTAGCATGGAAGGACACACTTGAAATTGAATTGAAAACAATTTTTCTTTTCCCTTTTCACATGTTCATAGCTTATCAAGCTTACTGCCATTTTTTTTTTGTTCCCTTATTTTGGTGCAATTGTTCTTTAAGTCCCCTCTCCTTTTCACCTATCACCATTACATTTAAATCCATTCTCATAATCCAACGAAGCATGATTAATCTCATGCTCAACTAATCCCCATTTAGCTTTAGTCCGATTATCATTCCGATCGAGAATTGTGAGAAATGAATCCACACTAAAATCTTACAACACGATATTCATTATCTCTCCGGAATATGAGATAGTCACATTTGTCCCTTAAAGTTAATCCAATTTTAACTCAAAGTGCACGTTGGAAGGAAGTTGTTTTGGCGTACAGTTGGGAAAGTGAGTTGGTCGTCTGCCACATTAAAGTTCCCACGAACAAAATGGTGTGTCCAATTGGAAAAATCTAGTTGGATTTCATCAAGGGAGATAATGATTGAATTTAAACGACTCACGCAGTTGAGGTTGTTAATTTAGGTTGGGTTCTTCTAGATCGCAAGGCTACCGAGATCTTAAATTACGAACGCATGTTACGTGGTTAGATAATCGGTAAGAGTTAGTTTGCAGGTCGTACCGGAACCAACTACACAAGGAAGAGTTGGCAGTTGAGGCGTCTTTGATCGCTATAATTAGTTTATCATTTGGAAGAGAAAAATCCACTTTCACGGTTCGATTCAAATTCAGAGTGTGCTGAAGCTAAGGCTAAGCATTTACATATTTGATTTACCAATTTATTTTAAATTACTTAATTTTATTTTGTAACTATCATTCTGTTATTACTTCATTTTATTTTATACTTTTTTTTCCTTTATCAACTAAAATTCCTGTTTATTTACTTTCTAGCTCTGCACGTATAAGTCATGGGCATGATAGCTGCTTAGACTCAGGAATTTGGTCATGTAAATAGGAAAATTAGGAGTCTCAGTCCCTATGGGATCGACCCTACTTCTCTATACTACAGTTTAATTCAGTTAGAGTATAGGAAATTATATTTGGTGGTTTCGACACCCATCAACTATTAGTAAATATATATTTTAGCCATTCAACTTTAAAAAATTACAAAATAGTCATTAAATTATTTGAAAGTTATAAGTTGGTGATTGGCTCATTAAGTTCCTAACAAACATTAGATGTGGGGATGAGTACGTGTACAATTTGGTCACTTAATTATTAGTAAATTTATAATTTGGTCATTCAACTATTAGCAAATTTACAATTTAGTCATTCTTTGCTTAATTTAATATTTTTTCATTGATAAAATTAAATAAAATGTGCTATAAAGTTATTTTATATTTTCTCAACAAAATTAATATCCTAGAGGTTTTTTTTCTTTTAATTTTCTCCTCGTTAAGTGTCAATTAATCAAATAAAAAAAATCGAAAATAAGATTTGATGAATTACGTAATGAAATAATAAATATTCTTTCTGGTACATTAGAATCTCAAACTCACACGCACATTTAAATTACCATACAAATACAATCTACGGGTCAATTCTCGATTTTAAAGACATAAAAAACACCCTTAATCAAAACCAAATACTAGAATTCAAAAGAATAAGTATTTAATTACAAGAGAACTAATAGCACGTCTCTTTAGTTATTAATTGGATAAAATAGTGATGATAAAACTAAAAGTGATGTGTAGATAAATCAGAAGGAAAGCAATAATTTTGAAGAAGCTTTCTTTTTTTTTTTTTCATATATTTAATGGTTCGAACCAAATCAAAGATAAAACTTATATTGTTAGACAAATTTGTTAATTTCCTTCAAATATTTATATATATATATATATTATTACTGAGAACGATGATTTTAACAATTTAACGAATAAATGATCTACTTGTAATTTTTGAATAATTCATATACCCTTATCAAAAGTTTAAATGGAACAAGAAATAGAAAAGAGAAAATCACATTCAATTTGTATATTGTTCTATCATTGATGCAGTAATAATAATAAATAATTGTATAATTACTTATTTGGTCTTTTTAATTTTACAAAAAAAAAAAGAAGTTATTTTAGCTTTTCATTTAAATTTTTATTTTTTAGACATTAAATTTATATTTTTTTATCAAATCACTCTAAAATAAATGAAAATGTTAAGGTATTTTAACTTTGTTAACACTGCATACACGTGGATTGTCACTTGGATGACACATCAACATTTAATTAATTTTTAAAATTTAAAAATTCAAAAAAAATTATAAAAAATTTTTAAAAATTAAAAATCATTAAAATTGTTAAAAATTTATAAAAATACAAAAATATTTATAATGTTTTTAAATTTTAAAAATTAATTAAATGTTGATCTATCATCTACGTGGCAATCCACATGTCAACAAATTTAATAAACGTTAACTTTTTCATTCATTTTAGGTGATTTGACAAAAAATGCAAGTTCAATGGTTAAAAGAGACAAAATTAAATGAAGGGCTAAAATAATTTTTTTTTAAAATTGGAAGGCCGAAAAAATCATTATGCCTAAATAAATAAGTGGCATGGTGCTTGCTTCATACAAAACATGGATAGGGATAGAATTTTTTTTTTAAATCGAACGGGTTTTGATTCGACTCAATCCATTATGATTGTTTTTTTTAAAAAAAAATCAGATTCAGGATAGGTTGGATTAGACCTGTCTAAAGGTTGGGGAAGCTTGCCTAGTCAGATAGGCTCGACACGACTTGGTCTAGGTTTGAACAAAGATTTTTGCATCTCGGATCAGCTTGACGTGAATTCAATTTAAATGATAGAAAAATATTTTTAAAATTTAAATTTAATTATAAAATATATAAAACATCAATAAAAATATATTTTTTAATATTTTTTAAAATTTTAAACAATGAAACAAGCTTTTCGGGCGGGGTGGGCCAACTTGAAAACCAGCTTGGACTTCAAATTTTTTTGGAACCAAGCCTCAACTCGGCCATGGAACCTCTAGGTTGGATGAACTTTGAAAAATAGTCGAATTGGATCGGGATCGAATTTGAGATAAATTTACTCACTCGTTTTGAGGTATTTACAAAAATATCATAATATATATTAAGTTTTTACTTTCAATAAATAAATATTTTAAGGTTAAGTCTAAACTCAAAATATATATATATATATTTGGTTCAAAATAAAAATAAATAAATTTTATTTGATTCAAAATAAAAAATAAAATAATTAAATTAAATTAAATTTGGGGGAGTGGAATCTCTGAAATTTTAGACAATTTTTTTTTGTTTTTAAGAGTCGAGGTCGGATAGGATTTGATCAGAAAAAATTCCAACTCGAAATTTCCTACGAAATTGTCTTTAGGTATCAACACTATCGCTATCACTATCACAGAGCTTTAAATTTCCTATGAAATTGTCTTTAGATACAGGACTTGATCAGAACAAGTTACCTGTATAATGTTACATCACTCACTTCCCCCTATCAATCAAAACTTTGAAAATAACAATTTAACAGGGTTTTCTCTGCAACTTCAATTACTGCTCCTATAAAAACTATTGGATCTCTTAACGGATCAAATCCAAGACTTTGTTTTAATGCATAAAACTTATCATCATGACCACCTTTATTTTCCTACTGTTTATTTCTTCCAAACTACTTGTTATAAATGCTTCTAATTGTCATGAACAAGAAAGAGAAGCATTGATGAGCTTCAAATCAAACATAGCAGACCCTTCAAATCGTTTATCTTCATGGAAAGGCCAAAACTGCTGCAGCTGGTATGGAATCGACTGTTCGGACTCGTTTCATGTGACAGCCATTGACCTTCGAAATCCCAAACCAGACAACCTTATTCTGGACATGAATTCCCAACCTGTTTCAACGTCTGATGTCCCATCTACTGCTCTTACTGGAACCATCCCCCCTTCTTTGTTCTCCCTTACTCATCTCAGATACCTTGACCTCAGTTTCAACAACTTCAGTTTCTCAAAGGTTCCTTTAGGATTCTCAAATCTCACTGGACTCACGTATCTCAATCTATCGAATGTTATGTTCAGTGATTCCATTACAACCCAGTTTTCCAACCTTACTTTCCTGATGGAACTTGATCTTTCGTGTTCTTCAAGCATTGACGACCACTCATCAATTTACACTACCTTGTCATCTACCCGGACAATTCATGAAGGTTCTCTATACACATACATGAATCGAGGCAATTTGTATGCACCGAATTTGAGTTGGTTGCAAAGGTTGAATAATCTCAGAAAACTAAAACTGAATGGTGTTGATTTATCCAAAGCATCTCGATCAAACCTGTGGGCTAAATCGGTATCGACTCTTTCCAAGCTGAGGTTTCTTGAGCTGTCTAATTGTAGGATTTCTGGGGAGGTTCCAGTTGAACAACTTCTCAACCTCACTAAATTATCTGAATTGTACATGGACTACAACTTCTTGGCATCGAAAATCCCGAGTAAGTTGGCCAATCTCACCTCCCTCTCAGTCCTAGACCTCACCAGATCGAACCTACAAGGTCATATCCCTTACCTTCCTCAAGTAAAGACACTTCATGTGGGAAACAACTCTGATGTTATGGTTGATCCCCATTCAATGTTTGCAGTCCCCTGGCCTCGATTAGAATCAATCGACATATCATCTACTCATGTCATTGGATCCATCCCACCCTCCATCGCCAACATCACCTCATTAGTTGATTTCATAGCATACAACAGTTTGATTCAAGGACGGATACCTGCCTCCATGATGAACCTTTCGAGGTTGGAAATGTTGAGTCTAGATATGAACAACATAAGTGGTGAGATTTCACCATCAATATCCAATTTAAAAAGCCTGCAAGTTCTATCTTTGCTTCAGAACTCTTTTCATGGATTGATCCCGGACACAATTTGTAGTATCTCCTCTCTCAGGTATCTATTGTTAGCAGACAACTCTTTTACCGGAAACATTCCAAATTGCATAGGCCAGCTCAATGATCTCAGCTACCTTGAGGTTAGTTCCAACAAGATGAATGGATCAATCCCTTCATTGTCATCTTTTTTCAGAAACTCAACTCCATATATGTTAGTTCTGGGATTTAGTGGGCTAACTGTGAAAGTAGACCAACAACCATTTCCACCAAGGTTTCAACCACAAATCTTGTCCCTTGATTCATGTAATATACGAGGCAAAATCCCAGGTTTTATATCAAACCTGACCAAACTAGTATTTTTAAGTTTGTCCAATAACAGCCTATCAGGGACAATTCCTTCTTGGCTGTTCAATCTTCCCAATTTAGGCTACTTAGATCTCTCTTTCAACAGGCTCCAAGGTGTCATCCCACCTAGCATCAAGCTAAAGTCATTTTTCATGCAGACAACACTTATATTAAGAAACAATCTGCTTCAAGGATTGATCCCTCAGCAGCTGGAGAATATTCAAGCTTTGGATTTATCAGCGAATAATTTCACAGGCAACGTTCCTGCAGAGGTTGGACTAGGCAATATTAGGTACTTGGCACTCTCTGATAATAAACTTTCTGGTCGGATCCCAATCTCTTTATGTCAAGAAAACTGTGAGCTTATGCTGCTAGATCTTTCCAACAACAACTTGTTCGGAACCATTCCGACCAGCTTCGGAAATTGCAGCTCTTTAGTGTATCTAAACCTCGGCTCGAACAATCTTACCGGTGTTATTCCAGAGGAACTGCAAGGTGCCAAAAGATTGAGCTTTTTAAATGTTAGTGGCAATCATTTTGATGGTCCATTCCCTTCTGTTGTTCGTAGACTTGAGAGAATATCGGTTATCGATATGGGAAACAACAAACTCAGTGGAAAGATCCCTGAATTCATTGGAGACCTCAAAGACCTCCGAATTCTTTTGTTGGAATTCAACTCGTTCAATGGTTCAATCCCAGAAGAGATAAATGCATTAGAAAGTCTGCAATTCATTGGCTTTTCTAATAATCAACTGTCTGGTCCAATCCCTGAAAAGCTATCTGGTTTAAAGACAATCATAAACAGGCCAAAGGATGGGAATCTTCTTGGGTTTATCATCTCACAACTGTACATTGGTGTTCGAGTGAACCTGGTCGCTAAGGGATTGTCAATGCAATTTGATGTGGTTCGAACGTATAACAATGGATTGGATCTTTCATGCAACAATCTTACTGGAAATCTTCCATCGGAATTAGGTCATCTGCAAGGGCTTTATGCACTCAATCTCTCCCATAATCGTCTCTCCGGTAACATCCCAACCGCCATTGGAAACATGAGTCTTTTGGAATCTCTCGACCTCAGTTACAACAATCTAAGCGGAGAGATCCCCGTATCATTGGCTTTGTTGGATCCACTCTCAACTTTAAACTTGGCACACAACAATCTGAGTGGCGAAATCCCGACAACCCCACACTTTGATACGTTGAGCAGAGATGGGTTAGCATACATTGGCAACAAATTCTTGTGTGGAGCTCCCGATGGTATCCACTGCGACAGCGAAGATTTCCCAACCCCAGAATCATCTGAGCATAGCGAAGAACAATCTGGGGAGTGGAAAATGGTGCTTGCACTGGCATTTGCAGGCTATGTAGTTGGTTTCTGGGGACTTTTCGGGGTTGTTTATTTGGTGAATGAGAAATGGAGGAAGGCTTATTGGGCAAACGTTGACCGAATCGTAGATGGAATCATCAGTGCAGAAAAATCAGAGTAGCATCTGTTAAACCAGTGATTTTCTCTTCTTTTTATCTCTTTGTTTGCTAAATTAATGAACGGGTTGATCCTTTTTCCAAAGATTGTTTCAGTTCTTCTTTCAGCTCTTTGATGATTAGTAGGTAAATAAATTGCTTGTAGATAAATATTCGTAAAATAAAATTGTTTGTTTGAACTAAAATGTTTTCACAAAAAAAATATTTTCTAAATTTTGTTACATGTGTTGATAAGGTGAATGGAAAATTGCTTCCCTTTTCCGCGAAATCATTTTACCAAACTCTTCGACCTTTCCAAAAATAAAGAAAGCCAAATGCTAGGAAAATAATTACTTTTTCTTCTCCTCAGTCCTTCGGGGCTTTTTTTTTTTTTAATTGACTCAAAATTTTTTATTAACTATGAAAATGATTCACTTGAAAAAGGAGGTAAGTAACTTATATGTTTGCTATAGTAAATTGTCATTGTTGACACTACCTTTAATGAGTACCTAATCATTGGTTAGTTTAAAAAATAATAATTTCTTTGGATATCATTGTTGTCATTGACGGCATCGGTAAAATACGGTACATGTCATGCCAAAATACTTATATTCTGAGAAAAAAAAGAAAAAAAGAAAAAAATATATTTTAATAGGTGTTGCCGTTGCATTGGTGGCACAAACATTTTTATTAAAAAAAAGTATGTCAAGGTTTTTTCTTGTCATTGTTGTTATTAGCGGCATCGGTGTTTTGTTATTGACCTTGACATTGGCGGCACCGATGTGTTTTTTTTAAATAATTTTCGTCATCCACTCTCTAAAACAAAAAAAAAAAATTGATATATACTCGGCTAAAAACAAAAGCTCCAATGGTGAGAAATGTGAATATAGAATGAGAGAAAGATAGAAGGAGAAAAAAATGATTGTTTTGGTGGTTAATATGAACAGAGAAAGCCATTGACAGCAAAGAGTCCACAACGGCGGTGACGATTTTTTGCTATTTAATTTATCTTCATCTTTTTTTTTTATTGGTAATGTTAGAATTAAGTGACGATTTTTTTTTAATAGGTGTGAATATGGTGCACACTGTATGAACTGATGGATTGATAAGTTAGAAACCATTTATAAAAACAAATTTAATATATACATGAAATCATTAAAATATGTATTATAAAATATATATTATGAGATTGAATAAGATGCAAGGTGTCAAAACATAAAAAAAACAACAAAGGAGAATTTAATAATATAGAAACATGAATAAGTAGCCAAAATAAAATTTTAGAAAATATATTATATACATAATAGATTAAGGACGTACATATATATATATATAAATATAAAATTAAAAGTAATTACATTTGGAAATGACATAGAAATAATGACATCTAGGCTAAAATTGGTTATATTATGTTCGCAATAGATTTTTAAAAAAATGCTTATATGTAAGGAGAACTACATAAATAAAATATATGGATTTAGTAATATATAGATTAAATATGAACATTAATTAATACGTATATGCATGATAATAATTTAGAAAACATATTATATAGGACTATAAAATAAAGTATAAGAATAAATTAAAAGGAAAAGGAAGAAGCCATATTTATAAAATGATGATTGGTTAATGATATATATGAGATGGAAATTAACTTTGATATAATGTAGATATATATATATATATATATATATATATATATATATAATAGTGTATGTAATGAATATTACAAAAATGATTAAAAACGAAATCAAATCATTAAAATAACCGATGATATAAAAAAGAAATAAGTAAACAAGGATAAAAATATTGAACGCGTCTTAAAAATGATAATAAGCCATAAAATGAATAATTAAAAGGACTTAATTAAAATAGAATAAAAAATAGGGGATAAATTGTAAAGGGAATGAACTGTTAAAAAATAAAAATAAAAAAGAATCTAATTAAAATACAATTAAAATGAATGGGCTAATTTATAAATAAAATAATCGAAAAGAGGACTAAAGTGCAAAGCGCACAAATACGTAGGGGCTCAAACTGGAAATAATCTAGGCCCTCAAAACGCTGCACACAAGCGCGGACCAAAAGGCAAACGCACATAAATTATAGGGGCAAATTTAAAATAAAAATAAGTGCGAATGTAGGCTGATTCGAATGCTTTGGATGAAAGGAGAGGATCTATATTGGAAATATCCCCTCACCGCAAGAACATGCGGATCCCAGGGGTCATCCGATCGGGTCAAAACGGGTCAGCTTAAACGACACCGTTTTAGAGCCACTGCAGGCCCTAAACGGTGCCGTTTCCCATCCATCATTAAAACTAAAAAAAAAAAAAGAAACCCTAAAGCTAATACCCCTAACCCCTTTGAAATCAAAAGCTGAAAACTAAACCCCCCCTTTTATCCTATTCGGCCGAAACCCAACATTCCCTTAGGAGCCGATCGGCCACCATGAACGATGACTAACCCGTCCGGCCCTCCGAACCATTTCTTTTCGCCTTAAACCCCCTCTATACTCCGATTTCGATGAAGAAGAAGAAGCCTTATAGCGTATTTGCGAAGGTAAAGTTCCGCGTTCCCTTTTTATTTCTTTTTATTTTTATTATGCTAAGAAGAAAACATGCAAGATCTAAACAGACAAACAAAACAGATTCAGAAAAGAAAAGAATAAGAACATTCGAAAAAAAATCCACCTTTTGATTTTTGATTTTCTTTTGTATTCAATATTCGTATTCGCATCCTTTTTAAATTACATTATAGATTCTGGTTCTTATAGCCTCTAAAGCACTGTGTATTTGCTGCTGTTAGTACGTTATCTCTGCTTCTCTGCTTCCGTTTCTGGATTGTTTTGCAGGGTTAAGGAAGGTCAACAGGCAAAAGCCCCCATTTCGGAACAAAACGACATATGGGCGCTGAGCCTCGGGCGTTGAACACGCCGACGAAGCACATGGGAGAGGAGGGAAGGCACGGCGCTAGGGTTAGCTAGGGCTTCGGCTAGCTGAACCCTGATTTGTTCTTTGTGCCTATCGGGCCAAGTGGGTTAGGGTTATAGGGCCTGCTTGTAAAATGGGGATTTGGGCCATCAAAGCTTTTGTAAATGGACTGCTGAAATTAGGATTTAATAATTTTGGATTTTATTTTTATATTTTAGTTTTTGGTTTGAGGGTCGGGCAAAATGGGCCTGTTACAAAAGATTTAGGACCAGCAAAGAAAATACTTGGTATGGAGATTCTCAGAGATAGAGAAACAAGTAAATTGTACCTAAGTCAAAACGGGTACATTGAGAAAGTTCTTTGCAGGTTCAATATGCAGAGTGCTAAGCCTGTAAGTACTCCTTTAGCAGCCCATTTTAGACTTTTATCGGCTTTGTCTCCACAATCAGATGATGAGATTGAGTACATGTCACATGTTTCATACTCTAGTGCAGTGGGATCTCTCATATATGCTATGGTTTGTTCACGTCCAGATTTATCATATGCGATCAAGTCAGCATTAGCGGATATATGGCGAATCCGGTAAAACAACACTGAAAGCGCTTTAGTGGATTTTAAGATACTTACGAGGTACTCATCGATGTTTGCTTACGCTTTGGAAGAAGCTGAAGATGGAGTCATTGGGTATGTTGATGCTGATTTTGCTGGAGACCTTGATAGAAGAAGATCTCTCACAAGTTATGTTTTCACAATTAGAGGATTTGCAATTAGTTGGAAAGCCACTTTGCAAACTACAGTCACTTTGTCTACCACTAAAGCTGAGTACATGGCGATTACTGAATCTTGTAAAGAAGCTATTTGGTTGAAGGGACTCTTTAGTGAACTTAATGAAGACTTTCAAATCAGCACAGTATTTTGTGACAGTCAGAATGCTATCTTTCTTACAAAAGATCAAATGTTTCATGATAGAACAAAACACATTGATGTTCGGTATCATTTTGTTCGTGATATTATTACTCGTGGTGATATTGTTGTGAGCAAAATTAGTACTCATGAAAATCCTGTAGATATGATAACTAAGTCACTTCCTATAACCAAGTTTGAGCGTTGCTAAAACTTGGTTGGTGTTCATTGTTGAAGTTAAACCCTTAATGGGTTTTATGGAAGAGGTGGAGAACTTGTTCGTTGAGAGTTCGTGATAAAGAACTTATTTATTGAGAATTCGTGTCAAGGTGGAGATTGTTAGAATTAAGTGACCCGAATCCTTTTTTAAATAAAATACAGTGGTAAAATAAAATAAAAGAAGAATCCATATAGAATTACACTTCTTTTATTTTATTTTAGAATAAGGTTTTTTAAATCTTATTAAATTCCATCTATTTGATATTGATTAGAATAAGGTGTTTCAGTCTTACTAGAATATGGCTTTACAAGCCTATAAATAGACATAGTCTATTCCTCTTGTAATTATTCGAATTCGACATAGTGAATTTTCTTCTCCTCTGTCCGTGGTTTTTTCCTGAAAGGGTTTCCACGTAAAAATCTGTATTCTTTATTTTTATTTTATTTTTTCACAGGTAATGAACACTTCCACTAAAAGAGAAAAAAAATGCATTGAAAAAATACAAAAGCTCCAATGGTGAAAAAAATGAATCTGGAATGAGAGAAAGATAGAAGGAGAAAGAAATATTGTTTTGATGGTTAATCCGAACGGAGAAAGCCTTTCACGGTAGAGAGCTCACAAGGTGGTGACAATTTTTTGCTATTTAGTTTATCTTCATCTTTTTATTTTTTAACGATTATGAATGATTTTCATTAGAAGAGAAAAAATGCATTGAAAATTACAAAAAATAATGAACAGTTAAAAAACTGAAAATTAAAATAAAAAGAAAACTTATCAAAAACTTTTTTCTCCCCTGACATATGAAAACATAAAGCAAATAGGAAGCAAATGAGTAAGAAAAATGTATGCTCTAAAGGCTCAAAATCTCACAAAAGAATCATGGTTTTTTATGTCAAACTTGTAAATTTGAAACTTCAAAATAATATCTCAATTCAAATAAACAACCTAAAATTTTTAATTCTGAGAATAAACTTATTATGCTTGATTCACTCATGTCTTAAAGTTTAAATCAACTAATGCACAAATATCTACAAATTAATCCAAAACACATCAACAAAAATCTCAAATTGATAAAAAATCATTCTAATGGAAGTATGAGAAAATTACTTAAACACAAGACATAATTCAAAGATTTTCTAATAATTATATAAGTAAACTCCCCACATTTAAGATGTACATTGTCCTCAATGTACAACCAAATATAATCACAGTGTAAGCAAAACATCATAAGAGAGTGAGAAAAATGAAACTGCACTAAATATTGGATGAAATCGCCAGAATGGTGAAAAGTGAAATTGTAGACAAATCTAAATGTAGTGCATGATTACAAGCAAACCAAAAAGAAAATAAACACAAATAGTGAAGAAAATTGGTGTTTTGATTTGTAGAAATCCCTAAATTATGTTAATATCTCTTTCGAAAGTAAGAACAACTGACTCTAGGTTGATTAATTGAAATCTCTTTCTAATTAAAACCCCTATCGTCCCATTAACTCGAACTATGGATTCCCCTATTAGATTTGACTCTAATATGGTAGATTTATATCGTCCTATTTTAGGATTGCATGCAACTCCACTTAATTATGCTATATCTACTCTTAAGTAAGGTTTTTTGCTCCACTGAATTAAGCACATTAAACATGAATTAATATCCCGGAAATATTAAAATAAGAAATAAGCATACATAATTGAGAACAAGAATCAAGTATTTATCGTGTAAAAGCAGACATTAAATAAAAGTATTCATCATAGGTTTCATCCTCCCTAGATATCTAGGGAATTAGTTCACAATCCTAAATGAAAACACCTCAAAGTCAAAATAACCACAAGACATAAAGAAACTCATAAAAACTTCAAAAGAAATTAAAAGGAGATCTTCGATCTTGATGGAGATCTACTTTCGAGTTGATTCCAATGGCGTTCTTCGAGTGTTTTCTTTGATCTTCTCTGATGGCCCCCTTATGTCTTCTTCTAATAAGTGTTTATAGATTTTAGAATGCTCAAAAAGCCTAAAAATTGAGTTTTTACACGTATCTGGGAAGTAGGGTGCGAAATCGACAAAGGCTAGCACATGGGTGTGTGTTCAGCCCGTGTGGAAATGCCCAGGTCGTGTGGCTCCTGAAAATAACTCTTTTTGTTTGATTTTGGCTCGTTTTTCGCTCCTTTTGCTCCCAAATGTTCTATTAAGTATAGAAACATGAATTTAAAGGATTATGAGCATCAAATTCACTAATTTGCATAATTAATCATCCAAAATCGTATTAAGAATGGGATTAAAATATGTTACTTTTATAGCTTATCAAAGTCTCCTCTCCTTATCACCTATCACTATTACATTTAGATTCATTCTCATAATCCAACAAAGCATGATTAATCTCATGATCAACTAATCCTCATTTAGCTTTAGTTTGGTCATCATTCTGAATGAGAATTGTGAAAAATGAATCTGCACTAAAATCTTAGAACACGATATTTATTATCTCTCTAAAATATGGGATAGTCACATTCGTCCCTCAAAGTTAATCTAATTTCAGCTCAAAATGCACATTGGGAGGAAATTGTTTTGGTGTACAATTGGGAAAGTGAGTCAGTCGTTTGCCATATTTGAGATCCCGCGAACAAATTGACGTGTCTTGTTGGAAAAAAACTAGTTGGATTCCATTAAGGGAGATAATGATCGAATTTAAACGACCCACATAGTTGAGGTCGTTAATTTGAGTTGGACTCTTCTGGATCGCAAGGCTGCTGAGATCTTAAATTGCGGACGCATGTTACGTGGTTAGATAATCAGTAAGGGTTAGTTTGCAAGTCGTACCGAAACCAACTACACAAGGAAGAGTTGGCGGTTGAGGTGTCATTGATCACTATAACTAACTTATTGTTTGGAAGAGAAAAATCCACTTTCAAGGATCGATTCGAGTTCGGAGTATACTAAGGCTAAGGCTAAGCATTCACATATTTGATTTACCAATTCAATTTAAATTACTTAATTTTGTTTTGCAACTATCAGTATGTTATTATTTCATTTTATTTTATACTTGTTTTTCCTTTATCAACTAAAATTTCCCTTTATTTACTTTTCAGCTTTGCATGTACAGGTTGTGGGCACGACAGTTGCCTAGACTTAGGAATCTGGTCATGTGAATAGGAAAATTAGGAGTCTCAGTCCCTGTGGGATTGACCCTACTTCTCTATACTACAGTTTAATTCAGTTAAAGCGTAGGAAATTATATCTGGTGGTTTTGACACCCATAAACTATTAGTAAATATTATATTTTAGTCATTCAACTTTAAAAAATTACAAAATAGTTACTGAATTATTTAAAAGTTATAATTGGTCGTTAAGTTCCTAACAAATATTAGATGTGGGGACAAGTAAGTTTACAATTTGGTCACTCAATTATTAGTAAATTTATAATTTAGCCACTCAACTATTAGTAAATTTACAATTTAGTCACTTTTTTGCATAATTTAATATTTTTTTTCATTGATACAATTAAATAAAATGTGCTATTAAGTTATTTTATATTTTTTCAACCAAATTAATATCCTAGCGGTTTTTTTTTTCTTTTAATTTTCTCCTTGTTAAGTGTCAATTAATCAAATAACAAAATTGAAAAAAAGATTTGATGAATTATATAATGAAATAATAATTTTTTTTAGTACATTAGAATGTCAAACTCATACACCCACACACCCATTTAAATTACTATACAGGCAATGGGTCAATTCTCGATTTTGAAGATATAAAAAACACCCTTAATCGATAATCCAAATGCTAGGATTCAAAATAATAAGTCTTTAATTACAAGAGAACTAATAGCACGTCTCTTTAGTCATTAATCTGGATAAAATAGTGATGATAAAACTGAAAGTGATGTGTAGATAAATAAGAAGGAAAGCAATCACTATGAAGAAGCCTTTTTTTTTTTTTTTCATATATTTAATGGTTAGAACCAAATCAAAGATAAAACCTATATTGTTAGACAAATTTGTTAATTTCCTTCAAATATTTTTATATTTTATTTAGTATTATCTTATTAGTTAACACTATTGAGAATAATGATTTTAATAATTTAACGGATAAATGATCTACTTGTAACTTTTAAATAATTCAGTTGAGTATTATATACGCTTATTAAAAGTTTAAATGGAACAAGAAATATCAAAGAGAAAATCACAGTCAATTTGTATATTGTTTGGTCATTGATGAAGTAATAATAATAAATAAATGGTATAATCACTTATTTGGTCCTTTAATGTTACAAAAAAAGATTATTTTAGTTCTCTATTTAAATTTTCATCTTTTTTAGCTCTTAAATTTTTTTTGTCAAATCATCACAAAATGAATGAAAATATTAACGTACGTGGATTGCCACTTGGATTACACATCAACATTTAATTAACTTTTTAAAATTTAAAAATTCAAAAAAAAACTTTTTAAAAATAAGAAATCATTAAAACTATTAAAATTTTATAAAAATACAAAAATATTTGCATGTTTTTAATTTTTTAAGCTGAAATGTTATCTACATGACAATCCACACGTCAACAAATTTAATAAATGTCAACTTTTTGATAATGCTCTAGAATAACGTAATTTTATGTATTAATCATGTGTTTATTCTGAGCTTGATCCTGCTAATTTGAGCTATTTATGTCTTTTTATCTTTTAGGGATTGATTTGGAGGCAAAAGCAAAATTAAGGGACAAAAGTGCGAATTTGGAGACACAATGGGCTGATATGCGACACAGGAAAAAGATTGTGCCGAAAGTGTGAGCATGGAAGACACAAGGACTAAAAATGCAAAAAAAAAGAAATTTTATTTTATAAGACTCCATTTTATTTATATTAGGATAATTAATATTAAGATAATTATTAGGATTATTTAATTTTAGGATTTTATTTTAATTATCTTTATTTATCTTTAATTAAATGTATTTATCTTTTTAGAATTTAAGTTAAATTAGACTATCTCCCTAGCACTATAAATAGGGGGTGAACTGACTCTATTTAGGTGTTCATCTTTTTCTATAAACACTCTCCTCCTGAAAGTCTAGGCTTTTGTTTCTTCATATTTTCTTTCAATAAAATTTTCTTTTCCATTTTTATGTTTATTTTCTTTTCCACCATTATAATGAGCCACTAATACTTATCTAGCCGAAAGCTGTCAATATTCCCCAAAAAGGGTTCTTGAGGCCTAGAACCCGTACTTAGCCTTCTCGCTAAGTATTCATCGTTCCTCCGCACTACGGGCTGACGCTTCCGTCCATGGCCCTTAAGAAGTAAGCTTTTTAGCATATGCAAAGGCGGCCGCTTTGTATGTTTTGGAAGGATTGCACAGCTTGTTCGTTAACTTACTGCGTCAGAGGTTGGCGAGCCAAAGAGACAAAATGGCGTGGGATTCGCCATTGAGAAGCGTAGATCTAGCATAGATTACTGGCTAGAGTCAGGTTCCCTAAAAATTGTAAGTCTAATGTTTGGAACTGGTGGTCGTAGGCGTTCTCTTCTACTATAACTGGCTTACTTGAGTTGAGAAGGGTTATTTAAAAGCCGAGGATTGAACCCAAGGCGGAATAAGACAACTGGAGGCTGGAATCTACAAGTAAGAATTTCTTTTCCTTTAACTCTCTTTATTATTTTTATTATTTTTGTAATCACAATTTCAGTCAACTTTAGATTTTTTTTATTTTTTTTCCCAAATCAAATCTTTAATTCTGTTATTTATATTTTTCTTCTGTCACACAGGTTTTCTTGGGCATGATTCTGCCCAGGATTTCGAAAAACAAGCATTTGTATAATCCGATCCCTGAGGATTCGACCCTACTTCCCCTTTACTGTTCTTTTTCATCATTTTACAGGGAATAGGATATTTTTGGTGCTTTCAACGACGCATCACTTTTTCATCCATTTTGAGGAAATTTGACAAAAAAATGCAAGTTCAATGGTTAAAAGAGATGAAAAATTAAATGATGGGTTAAAATAACTTTTTTGTAAAATTGGAAGTCCAAAATATTCATTATGCCTAAATTTTTTGACATGGATAGGGATAGAAAATCTTTTAAATCTAATGGGTTTTGTCGACTCAATCCATTAGGATTGTTTTTTTTTATTTAAAAAAATCAGTTTCGGGACGGATTAGATTAGACCTATCTAAGGGTTGGGGAATCTTGTCTGGTCAGATAGGTTTGACCTAACTTGGGTCAGGTTTGGGCAAAGATTTTTGCGTATCAGATCGATTTGACTTTAATTCAATTTAAATAATTGAAAAACATTTTTAAAATTTAAATTTTATTATAAAATATATAAAACATCAATAAAATATTTTTTAAATATTTTATTAATTTTAAAACAGTAAAACAGGGCAAGGCAGGCTAACTTGAAAACGAGCTTAGACTTGAAATTTTTTTGGACGAGCCTCAACTCAGCCATGGAACCTTTAAGTTGGATGAACTTTGAAAAATAGTCAAATCAAATCGGGGTTGAATTTGAGATAAATTTACTCACTCGTTTTGAGGTATTTACAAAACCACCATAATATATATTAAGTTTCTAATTTCAATAAATAAATAATTTAAGGTTTAAGTCTAAACTCAAAAAAAAAAAAATATTTGGTTCAAAATAAAAATAAATAAAATTTATTTGATTCAAAATAAAAAAATAAAATAATTCAATTCAATTCGGGCGGAGTGGAATCTCTTATTAAATTTCGAGGTGAAATTTGAGACAACTTTTTTTTTTTTGGTTTTTAAGAGTCGAGGTGGAAGCAGGATGGGATGGGATGTGACTTCATCAGAAAAAAAATTCCAACTCGAAATTCCCTACGAAATTGTCTTTAGGTACCAACACTATCACAGAGCTTTAAATTTCCTATGAAATTGTTTTTAGATACAGGACTTGATCAGAACAAGATACCTGTATAATGTTACATCACTCACTTACCCCTATCAATCAAAACTTTGAAAATAACAATTCAACAGGGTTTTCTCTGCAACTTCAATTACTGCTCCTATAAAAACTATTGGATCTCTTAACGGATCAAATCCAAGACTTTGTTTTAATGCATAAAACTTATCATCATGACCACCTTTATTTTCCTACTGTTTATTTCTTCCAAACTACTTGTTATAAATGCTGCTAATTGTCATGAACAAGAAAGAGAAGCATTGATGAGCTTCAAATCAAACATGGCAGACCGTTCAAATCGTTTATCTTCATGGAAAGGCCAAAACTGCTGCAGCTGGTATGGAATCGACTGTTCGGACTCGTTTCATGTGACAGCCATTGACCTTCGAAATCCCAAACCAGACAACCTTATTCTGGACATGAATTCCCAACCTGTTTCAACTTCTGATGTCCCATCTACTGCTCTTACTGGAACCATCCCCCCTTCTTTGTTCTCCCTTACTCATCTCAGATACCTTGACCTCAGTTTCAACAACTTCAGTTTCTCAAAGGTTCCTTTAGGATTCTCAAATCTCACTGGACTCACGTATCTCAATCTATCGAATGTTATGTTCAATGGTTCCATTACAACCCAGTTTTCGAACCTTACTTTCCTGATGGAACTTGATCTTTCGTGTACTTCGAGCATTGTCGACTCCTCATCAGTTTACTCTACCTTGTCATCTACCTCGACAATTCATGCAGGTTCTCCATACACACACATGAATCGAGGCAATTTGTATGCACCGAATTTGAGTTGGTTGCAGAGGTTGAATAATCTCAGAAAACTAAAACTGTGTGGTGTGGATTTATCCAAAGCATCTCGATCAAACCTGTGGGCTAAATCGATATCGACTCTTTCCAAGCTGAGATTGCTTGAGCTGTCTAATTGTAGGATTTCTGGGGAGGTTCCAGTTGAACAACTTCTCAACCTCACTAAATTATCTGAATTGTACATGGACTACAACTTCTTGGCATCGAAAATCCCGAGTAAGTTGGTCAATCTCACCTCCCTCTCAGTCCTAGACCTCACCAGATCGAACCTACAAGGTCATATCCCTTACCTTCCTCAAGTAAAGACACTTCATGTGGGAAACAACTCTGATCTTATGGTTGATCTCCATTCAATGTTTGCAGTTCCCTGGCCTCGATTAGAATCAATCGACATATCATCTACTCATGTCATTGGATCCATCCCACCCTCCATCGCCAACATCACCTCATTAGTTGATTTCATAGCATACAACAGTTTGATTCAAGGACGGATACCTGCCTCCATGATGAACCTTTCAAGGTTGGAAATGTTGAGTCTAGATATGAACAACATAAGTGGTGAGATTTCACCATCAATATCCAATTTAAAAAGCCTGCAAGTTCTATCTTTGCTTCAGAACTCTTTCCATGGATTGATCCCGGACACAATTTGTAGTATCTCCTCTCTCAGGAGTCTAGTGTTAGCAGGCAACTCTTTTACCGGAAACATTCCAAATTGCATAGGCCAGCTCTATGATCTCAGCTACCTTGAGGTTGGTTCCAACAAGATGAATGGATCAATCCCTTCATTGTCATCTTTTTTCAGAAACTCAACTCCATATATGTTAGTTCTGGGATTTAGTGGGCTAACTGTGAAAGTAGACCAACAACCATTTCCACCAAGGTTTCAACCACAAATCTTGTCCCTTGATTCATGTAATATAGGAGGCAAAATCCCAGGTTTTATATCAAACCTGACCAAACTAGTATTTTTAAGTTTGTCCAATAACAGCCTATCAGGGACAATTCCTTCTTGGCTGTTCAATCTTCCCAATTTAGGCTACTTAGATCTCTCTTTCAACAGGCTCCAAGGTGTCATCCCACCTAGCATCAAGCTAAAGTCATTTTTCATGCAGACAACACTTATATTAAGAAACAATCTGCTTCAAGGATTGATCCCTCAGCAGATGGAGAATATTCAAGCTTTGGATTTATCAGCGAATAATTTCACAGGCAACGTTCCTGCAGAGGTTGGACTAGGCAACATTAGTTACTTGGCACTCTCTGATAATAAACTTTCTGGTCGGATCCCATTCTCTTTATGTCAAGAAAACTGTGAGCTTATGCTGCTAGATCTTTCCAACAACAACTTGTTCGGAACCATTCCGACCAGCTTCAGAAATTGCAGCTCTTTAGTGTATCTAAACCTCGGCTCGAACAATCTTACCGGTGGTATTCCAGAGGAACTGCAAGGTGCCAAAAGATTGAGCTTTTTAAATGTTAGTTGCAATCATTTTGATGGTCCATTCCCTTCTGTTGTTCGTAGACTTGAGAGAATATCGGTTATCGATATGGGAAACAACAAACTCAGTGGAAAGATCCCTGCATTCATTGGAGACCTCAAAGACCTCCGAATTCTTTTGTTGGAATTCAACTCGTTCAATGGTTCAATCCCGAAAGAGATAAATGCATTAGAAAATCTGCAATTCATTGGCTTTTCTAATAATCAACTGTCGGGTCCAATCCCTGAAAAGCTATCTGGTTTAAAGACAATCATAAACAGGCCAAAGGATGGAAATCTTCTTGGGTTTATCATCTCACAACTGTACATTGGTGTTCACGTGAACCTGGTCGCTAAGGGATTGTCAATGCAATTTGATGTGGTTCGAACGTATAATAATGGACTGGATCTTTCATGCAACAATCTTACTGGAAATCTTCCATCGGAATTAGGTCATCTGCAAGGGCTTTATGCACTCAATCTCTCCCATAATCGTCTCTCTGGTAACATCCCAACCGCCATTGGAAACATGAGTCTTTTGGAATCTCTCGACCTCAGTTACAACAATCTAAGCGGAGAGATCCCCGTATCATTGGCTTTGTTGGATCCACTCTCAACTTTAAACTTGGCACACAACAATCTGAGTGGCGAAATCCCGACAACCCCACACTTTGATACGTTGAGCAGAGATGGGTTAGCATACATTGGCAACAAATTCTTGTGTGGAGCTCCTGATGGTAGCCACTGCGACAGCGAAGATTTCCCAACGCCAGAATCATCTGAGTCTAAGCATAGCGAAGAACAATCTGGGGAGTGGAAAATGGTGCTCGCACTGGCATTTGCAGGCTATGTAGTTGGTTTCTGGGGACTTTTCGGGGTTGTTTATTTGGTGAATGAGAAATGGAGGAAGGCTTATTGGGCAAGCGTTGACCGAATCGTAGATGGAATCATCAGATGCAGAAAAATCAGAGTATCATCTGTTAACCAGTGATTTTCTCTTCTTTTTATCTCTTTGTTTGCTAAATTAATGAACGGTTGATCCCTTTTCCAAAGATTGTTTCAGTTCTTCTTTTAGCTCTTTGATGATTAGTAGGTAACTTAATTGCTTGTACATAAATATTCGTAAAATAAAATAGTTTGTCTGTTTGTTTGTTTGAACTAAAATGTTTCCAGAAAAGAATATTTTCTAAATTTTTTTGTTGTGTTGATAAGGTGAATGGAAAATTGCTTCACTTTTCCGCGACTTACGGATAAAAAAGGGAAATCATTTTACAAACTCTCCGACCTTTCGAAAAAAAAAAGAAAAGAAAAGAAAGCCGAATGCTATGAAAATAATTACTTTTTCTTCTCCTCAGTCCTTCGGGTCTTTTTTTTAATTGACTCAAATTTTTTTATTAATTACAAAAATTATCCACTTGAAAAAAAATTATGTACTTAACTTATCTGTTTGTTATAATTAATCTCGATGCTGTCACTGTCATTGGCGGCACCACCCCTAATGAGTATCCAATCATTGGCTAGTTTAAATAATAATAATTTCCTTCAGTATCATCGTTGTCATTGGCGGCACCGATAAAAATAAGTTACATGTCATGCCAAAATACCTTTATCCTGAGGAAAATATTTTAATAGGTGCCACCGTTGCACTAGTGGCACCAGCATTTTTATTGAAAAAAAGCATGTCAGGGTTTTTTTTTTTTTTTTTGTGTCATCGATGCCATTAGTGGCACCGGTGTTATGTTATCAACCTTGACATTGACGGTAGCGATGTGTTTTTTAAAAAAAAAAAACTAATTTTTGTCATTCACTCTCTAAAACGAAAAATATTTGATATATAATTGGCTAAAAACAAAAGCTCCAATAGTGAGAAAGGTGAATATAGAATGAGAGAAAGATAGAAGGAGAAAGAAATGATTGTTTAGGTGGTTAATATGAACGGAGAAAGCCTTCGACAGTGGAGAGTCCACAATGGCGGTGACGATTTTTTTTCTATTTAGTTTATCTTCATCTCTTTTTTTTACTGGTAAAGATTAAAAGAGAAAAAATGCATTGAAAAATACAAAAGCTCCAATGGTTAGAAAAGTGAATCTAGAATGAGAGAAAGATAGAAGGAGAAACAAATGTTGTTTTGGTGGTTAATCCGAATGGAGAAAGTCTTTCACAGTAGAGAGTTCACAACGGGGACGATAATTTTTTACCATTTAGTTTATCTTCATCTCTTTTTTTTTAACGATTATGAATGACTTTCATTAGAAGAGCAAAAATCATTGAAAATTACAAAAAACTAATAAACAGTTAAAAAAACTGAAAATTAAAATAAGAAGAAAACTTATCAAAAACTTTTTTCTCCTCGTATGAAAACAATAAAGCAAATAGGAAGCTATTTATTAGAGAGTTCTCCATTCCCCTTTTTTGGCTAGATTTTCATTGGTTTTTGAGGAAATGTTTTATTTTCCCAAGCACCTTTTTATTTTATGTACTTTCTTGGTTTTATTATCATTTATTATATTTACATGCTAAATTGTTTATTTATTTAATGAATGAAATCCACTTATTTTTCATAAAAAATATATTTTGTATTTGATGTGTTGATAAATGCTAATTAATCTAGCTGTCTAACTATTTTTTTTATTTCAATATTTTTTCAATCTCCCCCCATAATTTTTTAATTTTCTCAAAATTTTTCCAATTTCCTTTCTCACCATTGATTTTTCAACTTTAGCCAAGTACAAATCAATTTTTTTTCTTCTTTGCCCTTTTGTTTCTTTGCCCAATGATAAAGTACCGGTTCTTTTTTGTTGCACCGGATCCAGGTCTTCGTTTTAGAGAATGGATGACAATATTTTTTTAATTTCTCCGATGCCGCCATAGAGGCCGATGAAACCTATTAAAAAATCTTTTTTAAAAAAACACACCGATGCCACCATTATCAAGGCTGATAACAAAACATCGGTGCCACCAATGGCAACGGCAGCACCAAAAATATATCTAACATGCTTTTTTTTTAAATAAAAATGTAGGTGCCGCCACCTATTAATATATCTATTTTTCTTTTTCCTAAAAATACAGGTATTTTGGCATGACATGTACGCGTATTTTTATTGGTGCCACCAATGGCAACGACAACACCAAGGTGTAGCAAACGAGTTGTTTTTGTACATAAATTTTCAAGTGGGTCATTTTTGTAATTAATAACAAATTTTAGGTCAATTCCAAAAAAAAGTCGTCCTTCGACATACCCCTCTCATCGACATTCTCATCGGGGATTCACCCACTCCACCGTAGGCTAATTTTATATTTTCATAGATTCATTTATATTTGCTTTTTCAAGATCTATTTTTTGATTTTTTTTTGATTTTTTTCTTTAAAAAAATGGGTTTTTTTACTAAAGATTATTTTTCTAGATTTTTGTGCCCATGCTACAAAATTATGATCATACTAAGAAACCTTGTTAATGAAGGGGTTGACCTTAAATTACTTCCTTTTTCCCTAAAACTATAAGAGTTGTCACTCTTGCAAGTATGCTTTGTATATCTTCTCTATAATTCCTATTTTTAGACTCTATTTTTAATCTAAGATGTCTATCAGTAATATGCTTGATCACATGCTCACTCAGATTCTTTGAGGTTGATGTTTGGCATTGGTTAAAGGGGTTTCTCTTGTAAGTTTTATGGTTTGCTTAAAATGTTTTTTTGAGATTTCATTGTGGAGTTTGATAATCTTTTAAGTATTGCTACTAAAACATTTTGAATGCTAAATTCATAGAGAGCGGCTTAAACTAAATGACACTTCCAAAGTCCCATTATCTGAATTAGCGAGTTCAATGGTCGAATTAATTAGTGCTTAATTAAACACAGATGTTGGGAAGTAATGGTCACTAAACTAACTATAAATACGACTAAGGCAAGTGCACCTATCGAATAATAGTATAGCTATGGTGAGTAGGGAATATCGTATCCACGAAGACTAAAAATACTAGTAATTACCGTTTTCTTATTATTTAGCCGATAAATTGAAGTGATTGTTTTAACTAAGAAAGCAACAGAGAATGAAATAGGAAAATAATCGAATATAACCAATGAGATAGACAATACCCAGGAAAGAATCCACCTAGACTCCACCTATTATTATGAATCTGAATTAAATGATTTATTCACTTGTGTCTTGATCCGTAGAAATCCCTAAATTATGTTAATATCTCTTTTGAGAGTAAGAACAACTGACTCTAGGTTGATTAATTGAAATCTCTTTCTAATTAAAACCCCTATTGTCACATTAACTCGATCTATGGATTCCCCTATTAGATTTGACTCTAATTCGGTAGATTTATGTCATCATATTTCTAGGATTGCATGCAACTCCACTCAATTATGCTAGATCTACTCTTAAATAGGGCCTTTTACTCTACTGAATTAAGCACATTAAACATGAATTAATATCCCTAGAAATATTAAAATACAAAATAAACACACATAATTGAGAACAAGAATTAAGTATTTATCGTGTAAATCAGAAATCAAATAATAAAATTCATCATAGGTTTCATCCTCCCTAGGTATCTAGGGAATTTAATTCATAATCCTAAATATAAACATCTCAAAGTTAGGACAACCACAAGACAAAAAGAAACTCAACAAAGCTTCAAAAAAAATTAAACGAAGATCTTCAATCTTGAGGGAGATCTGCTTCCAGGTTGATTCTGATGGCATTCTTTGAGTGTTTTCTTCAATCTTCTCTGATTGTCCCCTTAGGTCTTCTTCTAATTAGTATTTATAAACTTTAGAATGTTCAGAAAGCCTAAAAATTGAGGTTTTCCATGTATTTGGGAAGCAGGGTGCGAAATCGATACTGGCCGGCACATGGGCATGTGACCAGCCCGTGTGGAAATGCCCAGGCCGAATGGATCTTGAAAATAACTCTTTTTGTTCGATTTTGGCTCATTTTTCACTCATTTCGCTCCTCAATGCTCTTCTAAGTATAGAAACATGAATTTAAAGGATTAGGAGCATCAAATTCACTAATTTGCATAATTAATCATCCAAAAACACATTAAGAATGAGATTAAAATATGTTACTTTTATAGCTTATCAAATATCCCCACACTTAAGCGTTTGCTTGTCCTCAAGCAAAATCCTCAAGTCACATTAAAATTAATATTTCTCAACTTATAATTCTAATCAATAATGTCTCAAAATAATTCATAAATAATCATGCATTGACAATTTAGTCAAAGGAGTACTGAAGTCTTAAACAATCCAAGCTAACATTTTTAAATGTGAAAACATAGGTGTCTCTCCTTATTTAAGTAGTTACCTTTAATTCAAAATCTACAAAAATCGACATCCTCACTAAAGATTCACTCAAATCACTCAAAGTGTTTAGGGTTCACTAATAAGCACTCAATAGTCGAACAAGAAATGTCATTACCATTGAACCTCTGAAAGCAATGTTGTGAGTCAGTGTTGTGAGTCGTCATCATAAGAAGCGTAGGTGTTGTGAGTCGTCGATGCTGATGAGGAGATATGGAGATGCTGACAGATCTGCTGCAATGTCGCTTCAATACTATTGAACCTCTGAAAGCAGTGTTGTTCGAAGCAAGTGAACTGCTCGGAGAGGTCCTCTAAGGTAGTAGCAAAAGAAATAGGACGGTAACTCAATAGTGGGGGATGAGCTGGATCCTTGTGATGGAAAGGGACATTATCAGTGAAGTCCTCGGGCTTATCCTGAGGGTCAGAACGAGATAATCGGTACTGAAGAGGATCTACTCCACGAAGTCGCTCGATCATCCTCATATGGGTCATGCTCGATATTCCTTATAAGGACATCTGGCCGGCGAGTGTAAACATAGAGGACTGCACCGGTGTGTCGATGAGACCGAAGTGTCAAGCGAGCCGAGTCACATAAGGGCCTAAACAGATAGGACCCTTCTTATTGCGGTCTGTCTAATGGCGAAAGGCGAGGGCGATGAAGTAAGCTATATAAAAAAAATGCCCTGTGGCCATGCTCCATAAAAAATATGCATCGGTGGTACTGACGACTCTAGTGCTCTCTTTCCTACTGGTCAAAATGTGACCTAAAAGGGCGTGAATAAACTGTAAAGCTGGAGGGAGAGAAGTCGCCTTTGACCGGCTCGCGTTATTAGGTGTCATACTCGCCTTAAAGTCTACCCAACAAAGAGATGGCAAGTAGTGGATGTGCCAATGTATGTGGAGGAAGTTCTCGACACTCATAAACTCTTTAGTGTATTGATAGTCGTGAAACTAACTAAAAATTTGACTAAGGCAAGTACACCTATCGAACAGTAGTATAGTTCTGGTAAGACCGAAAATATCGTATCCACGAGGACTAAAAGTACTAGTAATTACTATCTTTTTATTATCTAGCCTAAGAATTAAAGGGTATTTTTAAACTAAAACTAATTATCTAATTAACTAAGATTACGACAGAGATGAAGGTTAGAAAGTACTTTAGGAAAACCGATGGAGAAGACAATGCCCAAGAAAGAATCCACCTAGACTTCACTTATTACCTTTGAATTAGACTATTTATTCACTTGACTTATTCCGTAGAAATCCCTAATTTATGTTAATACCTCTCTCGAGACTAGAAACAACTGACTCTAGGTTAATTGAAATCTCTTTCTAATTAAAACCCCTATTGTCGTATTAACTCGATCTATGGATTTCCTTATTAGATTTGACCTAATCCGGCAAATTTATGTCGTCCTATCTCTAGGATTGCATGCAACTCCACTTAATTATGAATGATCTACTCTTAAACAGGGACTTTTGCTCCACTGAATATGCACATTAAAACCTAAATTAATACCCTAGAATATTAGAACAAGAATTTAGAACTCACAATTAAGAATAAGAATAAGTATTTATCATATAACTCAAATAGTAATAAGATCCGTCTTAGGTTTCATCTCTCTTAGGTATTTAGGGAATTTATTTTATAATAATAGAAAATATCTCAAAGTATGGAAAACAATAAAACATAAAGAAACTCAAAGAACTTCTAGGAAATTGGATGGAAATCTTTAGTCTTGATGTAGATCCTTGCTTCTGAGATGATTCTGATGGCTGTCCTTAGGTATATTTTGCTTTCTACTCTGCGTCTCCCCTTTAATCCTCTTCTAGGGTGTTTATATAGACTTTGGAATGCCCAAAATTAGCCTTTTTCGAATAGAATTAGACCTAGATTTAACAGGGACACGGCCGTGTGCCACGCCTATGTGCAAGTGCTCAAGCCATGTGTAATTCTGTGTTGGTTTCTAGTCGAGACGGCCATGACACACGGGCGTGTGGCCTGCCCGTGTGCCTTAGGCCGTGTAAAACACGGATTTAGGCCCATTTGGTCCTTTTTTGGCTCGTTTCTTGCTCTTTTTGCTTTCTTATGCTCACCTAAGTATAAAACATGAATTTAAAGGATTAGAAGCATCGAATTCAATGAAATCAAAGAAAAACCATCCATAAATATGCCAAGCATGGGGTAAAAATGTGTATATATTATGGTTTATCATGTATAGTCCCAAAACAGCACCAAAATCAAGGACACTCATATGTCGCACCAGGCCACCGAGTTTGAAGGTGATAGTGCCTGGCTCGTCATGGTTCATCATTTCATGCTATAGAGCAAATATCGAATAGAACTCCAAGGTCAGCTCCATTTATGAGGGCTCGATAATGGAAAATAACCAGTCCCATGGGGCTGTAGAAATGAAGGCTCGAACATGATTAGCTAATTGGACCTACTCCAAAGTGGCTCGATCAATACAGCAGTCGAAACCGAGTGGTAGCAATCGAAGTATCTGATATAAGTCCTCTTGGGAACCCGCTGAAAATCAGATATAGAGGTGGCGAGCATCGACAGAAGCGCTCAATGAGGAGGTTGCGCCAGGGGTCTTCCACTCCTTGGAAGCAGGAACGGCAACCTTAGACTTGCTGCAAGTGTTCGTCATGGTGTTCCTGCAATAAAAACGTCCAAATAAGAATTTCAGTATTCAAAGCCAGAGTACGAATCGACACAATAGATCAATAGAAATAGGCACAAAATAAAACTCGAATTCAACTAAAATTTAGAATCTAAAATCATAAAATCAAATACTCAGCTAAAAAGAATATAGTGGAATCTAACCATCACATACAATGAGTAGCAAGAAGTAACAACAAAATAATAAAAATAAAAACCCAATATAATCAACTACTAATATAACTATAATAGTACCAAAATTATGCATAAAAAGAATAGTAATGAAACTAAAGAATAAGAATGAGAATTAATAATAATAAATAAAAATAATGAAACCACAAACACAAAAGAAATAGATGAGTCTAGGTAATCAAAGTAATATGACTATAGCAAAAATAGTAGGGTAAAATCGACAAAAAATAAGAAGCATAATAATAAAACAAATGAAAATAAGAATAAAAAAATGATAATAAAAAAATATAAAAAGAGTAATAATAGAAGGAAAATTACTAAAGAGTAATAATAATAATAATAACAATAATAATAAAATAACAAGGGAAAAATAGAAGGCCGATGGCGGTAAGGGCTGTGGCCGAAGTGAGGGTTGCGCACAGTGGTCGGGGTGTGGGACTAGTCGACGATAGAGAGAGGTGCGTGGGTAGGTGTTGACGAGGTGAATGGAGGAAAGGAAGAGGGTGGAAGGCCAAGAAAGGGAAGGGTGGAAGGGGTGGCTAGGGTGCGACAATACGTCTGTGAGGGTATGAAGGGGACAAAGAGGTCATGGTCGTTGAAGAGGGTGGGCATGTGGCTTAAGCGTGGGTTAAGGAGAGTGGTTCGACGCGAGTGTGGGAAGGGTGAGTGGAAGGTGATAAAGGGAAGAAAGAGAGAAGAAAGGGGTAACGGGGTGAAGAGGCTATCGACTAGGGGGAAATGGCTGCCGGAATGGGAAAGAAAGTGGGAGCAGCGACTAGGGTTAAAGCTAGAGGAAGAAAACAGTAAAAAAAATAAAAAGGGGATTAGGGGTTGAAAATGGGTGACACGGTCATGTGAGGCCCGTGTTAGGCCACACAGTTGTGTCACACATTCGTGTGGGGAGTTTTCAGCTCGTGTGCGTTAAAATTTACAAACCCAGTCTTCATACGGCCATGTCGTAAAGTCGTGTATGATCTCCTTCGCTTCTCTCACACTCATCTGGCTCAACCATGTCTTGCACACGGCTATATGCCTTACCCGTATAACTCTCTGACTTAATTTAAAATTTAAAAAATTAGCTCTAGGCTTCACATGGCCTAAGACCACCCGTGTGTCCAGGCCATGTCGACCTATTTAAGCCGTGTAACTTTTGAATTTTTTAAAAATTAAGTCCCAGGATCTACACAGCCAAGGAAACACCTGTGTGTCCAGGTCGTGTGGGTCACATGGCTATGTCGCTAAGCTGTGTAACACACTATCGAACCCTTTATAGTGTATATGGCCTGGGACACGCCCATGTGTCCAGGCCGTGTGGGTCAAAAATATTTTTTTACTATAAAAATTAATTAGTTTAAAAATAAAATGAAATAAAATTATAAGAATTAGCAGAGTTAACACTCGTTTACCTCCCGATAAGCATTTATTTGAAGTTTAAGCTCGACTTACCTCGTATTCGTACGATTATGGTAGTTCACGGAGCCAAGGCTCCTCTTTCTCGTATCAATTCTATGATCAAAATAATGTTTGATCGAGTACTATTTACCTTAAATGTGCCAAATTCAGAATGAGTTACCTTGACTGTACCGTATAGGAAGACGTTCAGTACTATAAAAGGGTTTGATCCGTTTGCATCAAGCTCCGAAGTGGCAATTCATGGATTTGTTTTGTCTAGAAGTACCTTGTCTCCAACCTTAAATTGGTCCGTTCCATCCATATGCTTATTATGGCTTCTTTTTAACTCTTCATCGTGCATATTCGATTTCTCCTTAACATGTGTTTGCCATTCATCTAGTTCATCAATTTGCAACATTATTTCATTGTAAATCGTTCTGTTTCTATCGTATTGACTAGAACATAAATCCATTGCATTTTTTCGAAGAGTCTTCTACAAAGAAGGTTGAGCCACATGGTTACTCATATTAACAGAACTTGTAAAATCATTTTGATCACTAGATGTCTTAACAGAATCATGAGCTTGGAGAGTAATCGTTTCGTCACCTATACGAAGTACTAATTCACCCGTACCAATATAAATTATAGCTCTAGTAGTTGCTAAAAAGGGTCTTCCTAAAATCAAAGGTATGTCACTATCCTCATCCATGTCTAAAACAACAAAATCAACTGGAATATGAATTTATCAATTTTTACAAGAACATCTTCAATAATACCCCTAGGAAAGCTAATGGTTCTATCTGCTAATTGAATACTCATCCTAGTTTGTTTGGGTTTCCAAAGACCTAATTGCTTAAACATTTTATAGGGCATGACATTAATACTAGCCCCTAAATCAGCTAAAGCATTATTAATATTCAAACCACCAATTAAACAAGGAATAGTAAAACTCCCTAGATCTTTCAACTTGTTAGGTATTTTATTTCATAGTATGGCCGAGGAAACTGGATTTAGCTCTATAGTTGATGAATCATCTAACTTACTTTTGTTCGCTAAAAGCTCCTTTAAAAATTTAGCGGAACTGGGCATCTGCGAAAGAGCTTCAACAAATGGTAAGTTAATATGTAAATTTTTTAGAATTTTAAGAAATTTACCAAATTATTCGTTCGTGTGGTATCTCTTCGTTGCGTTAAGATATAAAACTCGAGGTTTATATTTTGTAGCAAATGGCTTTTGCTCATTCTGGCTTATCTCAACCTTACCGTTACTTACCACACTTTATTGCCTTAGTTCTTGTTCAGATTCAACTAACCCTTCTTTATCTCGCACAGTAATTGCATGAAGTTGTTCCCTTGGGTTAGTTTCAGTATTGCTAGGTAAACTACCTTGTGGTCGTTCTAAAATTAACTTAGCAAGTTGACCGATTTGGTTCTCGAGTCTATGAATCGATGCTTGTTGATTTTTAAGTGTTGCTTCAGTATTTTGAAAATGAGTTTCTGACACCGAGATAAAATTCGTCAACATCTCCTCAAGGTTCTGCTTCTTCTCTTGCTAGTAAGGTTATTGCTGGAAGCCTAGAAGGGGTTGTGCTATCTGATTTCCTTGACCACCCCAAGAGAAATTGGATGGTTCCTCCAACCTGCATTATAGGTATTATTTTAAGGGTTATTTTGAGGCTTAGAATTATTACCCATGTAACACCCCTAACCTGTATCCGTCACTGGAATAGGGTTACGAGGCATTACCGATCAAGACACATCATTCACATACATTTATGCATTCAATATCAAAATCCATTCATCTCAATCACATTGTCCCTTCTAAGGTTTTATGAGACCTTAAAACATGTTTAAAAGTGGTTCGAGACTGAACCGATAACATACGCAAACTTTGAAAAACTTATAAAATTTTTTAACATTTAAGGATCACACGCCAGTATGAACAGGCCATGTGCCTCACACGGCTACCAGATACGCCCGTGTCATAGGCCGTGTGAAAATAGGGCGTACATACTGACTTACACCACATGGCCGAAGACATGCCCGTATGCCAGGCTGTGGGAAAGCTTGGGAGGTTATTGACTTGGGTCACACGGCCAACCACACGCCCGTGTGTCTAACCTGTGTACCCTTCGACATAACCACACACGCCCATGTGCCAAGGCTATGTGACTCACACGGCCACCAGACACGCCCGTGTGTTTAGGCCGTGCTCAAGACTGACTTGAATTTCTAATTATTCTTCAGGGGACACACGGCTGTGTAATATGACCATGTGTCACACACTGCTGAAACACACACCCGTGCCTCTGCCTGTGTGGACAAAAATATGCCATTTGCAAAGCCAATTTGCCACCCTTTCCACAAGTACACATAGCAACCAAAATAGCACTATTTCCATACATCTTTAAGCAACCAAAAAATACATGCCAATTCATACTCATATCATGTCATTTATTCACAACCAATTCAACTACTCAATTGCACAATTAAAACAATCATACCAATATGCCAAAATCATCAAACTTGCTTATCTTCTAAATGCATTTACTCATCAACTTATCACCTATTTATGGATGATTTTTCCTTGGTTTTATTGAATTTGATGCTCCTAATCCTTTAATTTCATGTTTTATACTCAGGAGAGCCTAGGATAGCAAAAAGAGCAAGAAACGGGCCAAAAATGGACAAAATAGGCCTCATTCAGCGTTGCATATGGCCTAGGCACTTCCATTAGGGTGATCCACATGCCCGTGTATGACACACGGGTAGACCACACGCCCGTGTGTCATGGCCGTGTCGACATTAAATCAAGTCAGAATTACACACGGCCTGAGCACCTTCACACGTGCGTGACACACGGCCGTGTCCCTGAAGATCCTAAGTCTAATTCTACTCGGAAAAGACTAATTTTGGGCTATTTTGGGCATTCCAAAGTCTATTTCAAGACCCTAGAAGAGGATTAGAGAGACACGCAGAGTAGAAAGCAGAAAATACCTAAGGACAGCCATCGGAATCAGCTCAGAGGTAGGATCTACATCAAAACTGAAGATTTCTATTCAATTCTCTAGGAGTTCTTTGGGTTTCTTTATGTTTCGTTGTTTTCTAAATCTTGAGATGTTTTCTATTATTATGAACTAAACTACCTAAATACCTAAGGGAGATGAATCTTAAGATGGCTGATAATCAGAATAATCTGCTACCTTCTGCGATTGCTGCAAATCCAGTAGAACAGAATCCTGCTCCGCATACTATGTATGATTATGCTAAACCTAGTTTAATAAGAACTGAATCGAGTATAGTTAGACCTGCTGTTGCTGCAAATAATTTTGAACTGAAACCTAACAAGATTCAAATGATACAACAGTTTGTTCAGTTTGATGGTTTGCAGGATGAGGATCCAAACACTCATTTAGCGAATTTTTAGAATTCTGCGACACTTTTAAAATCAATGGCGTTTCTGATGATGCCATTCGCCTTCGGTTGTTTCCCTTTTCATTAAGGAATAAGGCTAAACAGTGGTTGAACTCGTTACCACGAGGGTCAATCACCACTTGGGAACAAATGACCGAAAATTTTTTACTTAAATATTTTCCACCGGCTAAAACGGCTAAATTAAGGAATGATATCTCTTCTTTTATGCAGATGGATTTAGAAACACTTTATGATACATGGGAGAGATACGAGAACTTACTGAGAAGGTGCCCACTATGGGTTAACCCTTTGGCTACAGGTTCAAACTTTCCACAACGGTTTGAACCCCTCGAATAGGCAAATGATTGAAGTAGCTACTAGTGGAACCATCAATAATAAGACATTTGAAGATGCTTATGAGTTTATAGAGGAGATGTCCTGAATAATTATCAGAGGCAAGTTATGAGGACAAAGCTAACCAAGGCAGCAGGCATTTTTAATGTCAACTTGGTTATTATGTTAGCAAATCAGGTAGAACTCTTGAATAAAAAGATTGATGGTTTGCTTGTTTCTACGCAGGTACATCTGTTAATATAGTGCGATGCAAGTGGAGGTGGAACGAGCAATCTAGAATATCCACCCTACGGCCCCAACATGGAGAACGAGCAAATGAATTATATGGGTAATAATCCTTAACCTTAAAATAATCCTTATAGTAACACTTACAGTATAGGTTGGAGGAATCTCTCAAATTTCTCATGAGGAGGCTAAAGGAATCAGAGGCCACCACCCCCTCCAAGCTTTCAACAGCAACCTTACCAGCAAGAGAAAAAGTTGAACCTTGAGGAGATGATGACAGTTTATTTCAATAGCGAAAACCCATTTTCAGAACACTGAAACTGCGCTTAAAAATCAGTAAGCATCAATTCAAGGGCTTGAGAATCAAATTGGACAGCTGGCTAAGATGATCTTAGAGAGGCCACCAGGGAGTCTACCTAGTAATACTGAACCCAATCCAAAGGAGCATGTGAAAGCAGTTACACTAAAGAGTGGGAAAGTGTTAGCTGAATCTGAAAAGAAGCCGCCACAGGAAGCTGACAAAAAAGAAGAAGATGAGGTAAAACCCAACAACAATAAAAATTCAGTGCCAAGGGAATATAAACCACCAATCTCATATCCAGCAAATTTAAAGAAAGAGCGCATGAATGCACAATTCGATAAATTTCTTGAACTCTTTAAACAATTGTATATTAACTTACCTTTTGTTGAAGCTATCTTGCAGATGCCTACATACGCAAAATTTTTGAAGGAGCTTCTAACAAACAAAAAGAAGTTTGAAGAATTGTCCACCATAGAACTCAACGAGGAATGCTTGGCCATACTCCAAAATAAACTGTCAACCAAATTGAAAGATCTAGGAAGTTTTACTATTCCCTGCTTAATTGGTAGTTTAAATGTTGAAAGGGCACTAGCTGATTTAGGTGCTAGCATTAATCTGATGCCTTACAAAATGTTCAAGCAACTTGGTCTTGGGGACCGAAACCCACTAGGATGAGTATTCAACTAGTTGATAGATCTATTAAATATCCTAGGAGAATTATTGAGGATGTGCTTATTAAAGTAGATAAATTTATATTCCTTGTTGACTTTTTTGTGCTTGACATGGATAAGGATGTTGAGGTGCCTTTAATTTTAGGTCGCCCATTTTTAGCCACTGCTAGGCCTGTTATCGATGTCGGTGATGGTAAACTTGTGCTTAGAGTAGGTGACGAAGAGATTATTTTTAAAATTTATGATGCCATGAGATTTTCTATGGAACAGGATGACTCATGTTATTTTATTGACTCTATTGATCATGCTACTCAAGCTTCTTTACAGGAAATCGTACATAAGGACACGTTGGAACTGTGTCTTGCCCAAGGAGAGGAGGTAGATGATGATGATTCTGCGATAGGTAAAATAAAAGCTAAACTAAATTCTAATGAACCATCACTGAGACAGAAGAGTTACGAGGGTATTGAGGTAAACAATAAATTAAAATTAAAACCTTATATTGAAGAACCGCCTAAATTGGAACTAAAGCAACTACCAGATCACTTAGAATATGCGTTTCTTGGAGATAATTCCACATTACCAGTAATTGTTGCTTCAAATTTACAGCCAACTGAAAAAGACGAGTTACTCAAAGTATCAAAGGAGCATAAAAGAGTCATAGTTTGGAAGATTTCTAATATAAGAGGAATCAACCCTTCTTTTTGCACACATAAAATTTTAATGGAAGATGAACACAAACCCTGTGCATAAGCTCAAAGACGATTGAATCCTAACATGAAAGAAGTCGTAAAAGCTGAGGTAATTAAACTTCTAGATGCTGGAATTATTTATCCTCTTTCTGATAGTTCTTGGGTGAGTCATGTGCAGGTTGTTCCTAAGAAAGGAGGCATGACTGTTGTGGCCAATGAGAAGAACAAATTAATTCCAACACGAACGGTTACAGGATGGAGAGTTTGCATTGGCAATAGGAATTTAAATGATGCCACAAGAGAAGACAACTTTCCCCTACCATTCATTGATCAGATGTTGGAAAGATTATCTGGGCACATATATTATTACTTCCTAGATGGACTCTCCGGTTATTTCCAAATCCCAATAGCTCCTGAGGACCAAGAGAAAACAACATTTACATGTCCATACGGTACATTTGTTTATCGACGAATGCCTTTTGGATTATGTAATGCTCCTGCTACTTTTCAATGATGCATGTTGGCCATTTTTGATGAACTCATAGAAGACATTATGAAGGAATTTATGGATAACTTCTCGGTATTCGGTAACTCTTTCCATCTTTGCCTTAAAAATTTAAAATGAGTTCTAATTAGATGTGAGAAAACAAATCTTGTACTGAATTGGGAAAAATGTCACTTCATGGTTCGTGAGGGGATTGTGTTAGGATATAAAATTTCTAGTAAAGAGATCGAGGTTGATAAAGAAAAAATTGAAACTATTGAGAAACTAATTCATCCTAGTTCAGTCAAAGCTATTAAAAGCTTTTTAGGACATAAAGGATTTTATAGAAGATTTATTAAAGACTTTTCTAAAATAGCTAAGCCTTTAACGAATTTGCTAGAAAAAGATGTACCTTTCAATTTCAGTCAGGATTGTTTAGAAGCGTTCAAAACTCTTAAGGATAAATTAATTAATGTTCCGATTGTAGTTGCACCTGATTGGAATTTACCTTTTGAACTAATGTGTGATGCGAGTGATTTTGCAGTAGGTGTGGTTTTTGGACAGTAGAAAGACTAGCACTTTCAACCGATCTATTATGCTAGCAAAACTTTGACAGCCGCACAAAAAAATTATACAATTACTGAGAAAGAATTGTTGGCTGTGGTTTTTGCATTCGACAAAATTTGACCATATTTAATATTATCTAAAGTTGTCATTTACACTGACCATTCAGCTTTTCGATATCTCTTTAGTAAAATAGATGCAAAACCTCGACTAATAAGATGGATTTTATTATTGTAGGAAGTTGATTTAGAAATTCAAGATAAGAAAGGAGCAGAAAATCTTGCAGTAGATCATCTATCCAGATTAGAAAACCCACATCTCAATGGACTTAACGAACAGGAGATAAATGACTCATTCCCTGAAGAACAACTTTTTGCTATCTCTAAATTTGAGGAACCTTGGTTTGTTGACATTGCGAATTACTTAGCCGCTAACGTTATACCAAAAGGGTTGACACATCAACAAAAGAAGCGATTCTTTACTAATGTGAAAAACTATTTTTGGGAAGAACCTTTTCTTTTTCGTATATGTGCAGATCAAGTAATTCAAAGATGCGTTACAAAGACAGAAGCAATTACAATTTCGGAACATTGCCACTCAGGACCGACTGGAGGACATTACAGTGGAACTAGGATCGCACTCAAAATACTTGAATTAGGTTTTTACTGGCCCACACTATTCAAAGACGCCAACAGGTATGTTGGTACTTGCGATAAATGCCAATGAACAAGTAATATCTCTAAATGTGACGAAATGCCCCAAACGTACATGCTTTCATATGAAATATTTGATGTATGGGGTATTGATTTCATGGGCCCATTCCCTAACCTATTTGGGAATAAATACATATTAGTAGCCATTGATTATATGTCTAAATGGGTGGAAGCCCAAGCCTTACCTACTAATGACACTAGAGTAGTGGTAAAGTTCTTTAAGAAACTTTTCTCTCGATTTGGAGTACCTAGAGCAATTATCAGTGATAGGGGCACTCATTTCTGTAATGCTCAATTCGATAAAACCCTTAAGAAATATGGAGTTTACTACAGAAAAACTACCCCTTACCATCCTCAAACTAGTAGACAAGTCGAAGTCGCTAACCGAGAGATTAAACAGATTCTAGAAAAGAATGTAGAGTCAAATAGAAAGGATTGGGCAAAGAAACTAGATGATGCTTTATGGACCTATAGAACAACCTTTAAGACTCCCATAGGAACATCTCCTTACAGACTCGTTTATAGGAAGAGTTGTCATTTACCGTTTGAATTAGAACATAAAGCATTCTGGGCTACAAAATTTTCTAAACTTTGATCCCAAAATCGCAGGTGAAAAAAAGATTGATGTAGCTGAAAGAGTTAGATGAATGGCGAGCTAATGCCTATGAGAACTCACGATTATACAAGGAAGCAACGAAGCACCGCCACGATACTCGTTTAAAGTAACACAAGAAATTTGACATTGGAGATCTTATCCTGTTATACAACTCGAGGCTCAAATTGTTTCCTGGGAAGCTTAAATCATGATGGTCAGGTCCTTTCGTAGTCCAAACTGTCTTTCCATATGGCACAGTGGAGGTAAGTTACCCATCCCAAGGCACTTTCAAGGTAAATGGACATCGTCTTAAACTTTATAACGGTGAGGAATTTAAAGACAATAGAGAGGAACGACGGCTCTGCGAACCCACCTAAAATTCCCACAAGGTAAAGTCGAGCTTAGACTCTAAATAAACGCTTCTTGGGAGGCAACCCGAGCACTAATCCCACTAAATAACTTAGTTTGCTTTTCCATTTGTTTTATAATTTAACTACAGGTATTTTTGGCATACATGCCCGTGTGCTTGAGGCCGTGGGATCCCTACGGGTGGGAACAAGCGCGTGGCCATAGCCGTGCTAAAATAGGACAACCATTTTCCCCAAAACAAGATGAGACACGGGTTGCAATAAATCTCTACGGCCATGCGAGGCGGCCGTGGGAGCTACACTGCCTTTAACACGAGCGTGCTCAAGGCCGTGTGAGAACTTGCCCAAAGATCAAAACGTTAAACGAAGTCAGAATAGAACATGAGCTGATGCCATGACCGTGCTTGAAGGCCGTGCACAATCCTGATTAATTGACACGAGCGTGTTAGATTTCCTACAGGAGTGGGAGAAACGAAGGAATCACTACATGGCCGTGCGATGCAGCCGTGCGGGCCACACGGCCTAGACACACAAGTATGTCCATAGGCCATGTGCAACACTGACTTAAATCATCAAGCGATAAGCACAACTCATGAACATAGGCGTGGTGTACTGAACACGGACGTGGGAGAAGTGAACGAATATGCACACGACCGTACGCACCACACGGCCTGGGGACACAGGCGTGTCGAAGCGACCGTGTGCCATCCTGGCTACGAATTTACAAAAAAACACGGGCTGAGAGCATACCACACGGGTATGGGCCACGGCCGTGTGGCTTAAAACGGGGCTTACACGACCGTGACCCCTTTATTTCCCCCTAACCCTAATTTTTTCTCATTTCACTTCACTATTCATCACCTTCTCCAACCAGCCACCCTCTTTCTCCTTCCTTTTCTTCATTTTCCTTTCCTTTTTCTCTTTTCCCTTCTTCTTTTCACTACTCCCCTACTTTCTTCAGCCCCATCCTCTTTCTCCATTTTTCTTTCTCCCTTCTTTCCTTTTCTAATATCTCTTTCCCCTCTCCTTCCTTTTCCTCATTTCTTATTTCTTTTTCCTCTCCCCCTCCAACCACCACGCGCTATCGCCAGCCACTTTTCTCTTCTCCCTCACCCCCTTTACCTCACATCACGCACCACCCCCGTCGACCTACTCACCCCGCGCGTGCACCGAGTAATATCAAGCACCACTGTATTTGTCCATCCTTTTCCCTCTATTATCTTTATTTCATTTACTTTCTTTATTTTATTTCTTTTACATTATTTTGTTTTCTTGGTTATTCTTTCAACTGCTAATTGATAAGTCGTAATTTATACATATTTTTATCCCATTCTTAGCATACTTTTGGATGAATTGTCATTAGATTTGTAGAATTTGATGCTCCTAATCCTTTAATTTCATATCATATACTTAGGCGAGCATAGGAAAGTAAAAAGAAAGAGAAACGAGCCAAAAATGGAAAAAATGGGCCAATGTGGGAAATCAACACGGCCTGGACTTCCTCATACGGGTAGATCACACGCCTGTGTCTATTTCACAGCCTTGAACACGGTTTGAAGCACTTGCACACGAGCGTGGCACACGGCCATAGCTCTGTCAAGCTCAAGTCTAGTTCTACTCAGAAAAGGCTACTTTTGGACTATTTTGGGCATTCTAAAACCTATTTAAAAGACTCAAAAAGAGGATAAAAGAGACACATAGAGTAGGAAGCAAAGAATTACTCGAAGAAAGCTGATTGATTCATCTCAGAAGCTGGATTCTCCTTCAAGACTGAAGATCTCCCTTCAATTTCCTTCAGGGGTTTTTGGGTTTTCTTTATGTTTTGTAATTATTATTCTTCTGAGATGTTTTCTTTTATCATTATGAACTAAATCTTCTAAATACCTAAAGGGGATGAAACCTAAGACGGGTCTTGTTAATATTTTCTGAACTATATGATAAATACTTGATTTGTTCTTAATTCTGATTTTAACCTTTATTTGAATATTCCAGGATATCGATTCAAGTATTAATGTGCTTATTCGGAGGATGAATAGTCCCTATCTAAGAGTAGATCATTCATAATTAAGCGGATTTACATGCAATCCTAGAGATAGGACGACATAAATCTGTCAGATTAGAGTCAAATCTAATAAGGGAATCCATAGATCGAGTTAATGCAAAACTAGTGGTTTTGAATTAGAAAGAGATTTCAATTAATCAACCTAGTGTTAGACGTTATTAGTCTCGAGAGGGATAATAATATAAATTAGGGATTTTTACGGATCAAGTCAAGTGAATAAATCGTCTGGTTCAGAGTCGGATAACAAGTGAAGTCTAGGTGGATTCTTCCTTGGGTATTGTCTAAATCAATCAGTTTTTCCAAAAGTATTTCCCCAATTTACTTTCTATGCATTCTTAGTTTAATTAGTTAGTTAGATAAAATAAATCCCCTTAATTTTAGGCTAGATAATAAAAACAAGGTTAATACTAGTTCTTTTAGTTCTTGTGGGTTCGACATCCGATCTTGCTATAAACTATACTACTGTTCAAAAGGTACGCTTGCCTTCATCGTGATAGTAGTTAATTTCAAGTACGATCAATTATAAAATTAAGACTTATCACGAGTTGCAATCAAGGTTATGGCGCCGTTTCCGGGGAACTAAGATATTAGGAACACTCAATTTTTATTACTTTGGCCATTATTTATTATTTTTATTTAATTTTTTTATTTTTACTAAATTTTCTTTTATTTTCTTCTAACAGGTTTTCATAGTTTATGACTAGAAGAAACCTGTCAGGACCATTACTTTTTGACAGTGAGATCGAAAGTACAGTTCACAGAAATCGAAGAGAAATTAGGAGAAGCCTACAATATATAGAAGAAGAGCAAGAGGACGATATTCATACTACAACCGGGGAGATGGTTGATAATCAGAATAATCCGCCACCTCCTATGGTTGCTGCAAATCTAGAAAATCAGGATCCTGCTCCACGCACTATGTATGATTATGCTAAACCTACTTTAACAGGAACTGAATCGAGTATAGTTAGGCCTGCTATTGCTGCAAATAATTTTGAACTGAAACCTAACACGATTCAAATGATACAACAGTTTGTTCAGTTTGATGGTTTGCAGGACGAGGACCCAAATACTCATTTGATAAATTTTCTGGAACTCTGCCATACATTTAAGATCAATGGCGTTTCTGATGATGCCAATTGCCTTCGGTTATTTCCCTTTTCGTTGAAGAATAAGGCTAAACAGTGGTTGAACTTGTTACCACGAGGGTCAATCACTACTTGGGAACAAATGACCCGAAAAGTTTTTACTGAAATATTTTTCGCCTGCTAAAATGGCTAAATTGAGAAATGATATATCTTCTTTTGTGGCGATGGATTTAGAAACACTCTACGATGCATGGGAGAGATATAAGGATCTATTGAGAAGGTGCCCTTACTATGGGTTACCTCTGTGGCTGTAAGTTCAAACATTTTACAATGGTGTGAACCCCTCGACAAGAGAGATGATTGATTCAGCTGCTGGTGGAACCATCAATAACAAAACACGTGAAGAGGCTTACAAATTTATTGAAGAAATGTCACTGAATAACTATCAGTGGCAGGTCATGAAGACTAAGCCGACCAAAGCAGCAGGCGTTTATAACGTCGACTCGGTTACTATGCTGTCAAATCAGGTAGAATTATTGAATAAAAAGATTGATGGTTTACTTGGTTCCACGCAGGTACATCCAGTGATGAGGTGTGATTCAAGTGAAGAAGGAGTACACATAGAATATCAATCCTTCAATCCTAGCACTGAGGAGGAACAAGTCCACTATATAGTTAATAATAACTCTAGACCTCAAAATAACCCGTATAGTAACACTTATAATACAGGTTGGAGGAACCATCCCAATTTCTCGTGGGGTAGCCAAGGAAATCAAAAGCCACAAAATCCTCCGGGTTTTCAACAACCACCTTACTAGCAGGAAAAGAAGTCGAACCTTGAGGAGATGCTAACAAAATTCATCTCGGTGTTAGAAACTCGTTTCCAGAGTACCGAGACAGCACTTAAAAATCAACAAACGTCGATCTAAAGGCTCGAAACCCAGAAAAGCCAGCTTGGCAAATTAATTTTTGAACGATCATAAGGTAGCTTGCCGAGTAATACGGAATCTAACCCAAGGGAACAGCTCAATGTAATTAACGTTCAAGATGAAGGAGGGTTAATTGAGCCTAAACCAGAACTGAGGTAAGGAATTGTGGTAAGTAAAGGTAAAGGTGAGGTAGACCACAGTAAGTAAAAACTGGTAAGTGAAGAATACAAACCTCGAGTACCATAACCCAATGCGACAGGGAAAGACCGCACTGACGAACAATTTAGTAAATTCCTTAAATTGCTAAAGAAATTACATATTAACTCATCGTTTATTGAAGCTCTTTCGCAGATGCCAAACGCAATGAAGTTTTTAAAGGAGCTTTTAGCGAATAAGCGGAAGTTGGATGAGGTGTCGCATGTGGAGTTGAACGCAGTTTGCTAATCCATTCTACAGAATAATCTACCCAACAAGTTGAAAGATCCAGAGATTTTTATGATTCCTTGTTTAATTGGTAGTGTAAATGTTAAAAATGCTTTGGCTAATTTAGGGGCTAATATTAATATCATGCCCTATAAAATATTTAAACAATTAGGTCTTGGGAAACCCAAACAAACTAGGATGAGCATTCAATTGGCAGATAAAACCATTAGATTTCCTAGGGGTATCATTGAAGATATACTTGTAAAAGTTGATAAATTTATATTCCCAATTGATTTTATTGTTCTAGATATAGAAGAGGACAGTGACGTGCCTTTAATTTTAGGAAGACCCTTTTTAGCGACTGCGAGAACCATTATTGATGATGGTACAGGTGAAGTCACACTTCGTGTGGGTGATGAAACAATCACTCTTCAAGCTCGTAATTCGAGTAACGAAGGTGGTGGTATAAATTATACTACTGATACTGATCATGTGGTGCAACCTTCTTTGCAGGAAACACACTTGAAGAGCACAAATGAGCCATGTTTACATAACAACAAATGACCTATCTATGAAGAACGAAGGCTACAGATCGATGAACTAGATGAATGACAGACACAAAAACTGAGAACACATTATAAACTGAAACCACACCATGACGAACCAATTTGTCACCTAATCAACTTAAGGTTGGAAACAAGGTACTATTAGATGTAGCAGACCCTCGTATTGCCACTTCTGAACCAAATAGAGTAATCCCTTTTACGGTACTTAACATATTCCCATATGGTATAGTCGAGGTAACTCATTCCAATTTCGGCACTTTTAAGGTAAATAGTACTCGTTTAAAACCTTATTTTGATAAAACTAATAGTAGAAATGAGGAGTGTAAACTCCTCGAACCACCATGATCACGTGAAATCGAGGTAAATCGAGCTTAGACTATAAATAAGTACTTCTCGGAAGGTAACTCGAGCACTAACGGTATTAATTTCTTTAAATTTTAGTGTTTAACATCTAACTCACTAACTGAGTCCTTGAATACAGGTTTTCCAAAACCATACGGCTAGGCACATGGGCGTGCCTTCGGCCGTGTGAAAACAGAGCATAAATTTTCACCAAGCACGGGATGTGATAAGTTACCACGGCCGTGGTCAATCCTACCAATTCAACAAGGGCGTGCGACACGCCCGTGCCTACAAGTCGTCGTAGGAACTGAGCAATCAGCACGGGCGTGAGACACGCCCGTGCCCAACACCCGTGGCCGATCCTGTCAAATTAACACAGGCATGTGCATATATACACGGGCGTGAGAGAAGCGAACGATGCAGTGCACGGCTATGCGACACGGCCATATGCCCTAACACGCCCAAAGAACACGGGTGTGGGCCGAATCTCAGACGCACCTGATCGTGATTTTTCGTGATAAGTTTTATAAATTTATAATTAATCGTTCTTAAAACTAACTATTATCACGACATAGGCAAGTGTACCTATCGAACAGTAGTATAGCTTTAGCAAGACCGGATTGTCGAACCCAAAGGAACTAAAAGTACTAAGATTAACTGTCTTTTTATTATCTAGCCTAAAAATAATAGTGTTTGTTTTAATTAACTAAACTAATAATTCACAGAAAATAGAATTGGGGAATTACTTTTGGAAAAATGATTGATTTAAGACAACAACTAAGGAAAAATTCACCTAGACTTCACTTGTTATCTAGCTCCAAATCGGACGATTTATTCATTCAACTTGTTCCGTAGAAATCCCTAAGTTATGTTATTATCCCTATTCAAGACTAATAACGTCTAAACCTAGATTGAATAATTGAAATCTCTTTCTAATTAACACCCTAGGGTTGCATTAACTCGATCTATGGATCCTTTTATTAGGTTTCACCCTAATCCGGTAAAATATTGTCACCCTATCTCTAGGCGCGCAATCAACTCTGCTTAATTATGACAAAGTTACACTTAGACAGAGACTATTCATCCTCCAAATAAGAGCATTAACTTGAATCAATATCCTGAAATACCGAAACAAGAATTAAGAACACATAATTATGAAAATAATAACAAGATTAATCTTAGGTTTCATTCCCCTTAGGTATTTAGGGGATTTACTTCATAACTAAAAAGGAAAACATCTCAGAAGTAATGAATACAAAACATAAAGAAAACCCAAAACTCCTGAAGGGAATTTGAGGAGAGATCTTCAGTCTTGATAATGAATCCGGCTTCTGAGATGGATCAATCGGCCTTTTTGGAGTAATTTCTTGCTCCCTGCTCTCTGTGTCTCCTTTAGTCCTTCTCTAAGGTGTTTAAATAGGATTTGGAATGCCTAAAAGCCCTTCAACTCGCCTTTTTCCGAATAGAACTTAACTAGGGCTCGGCAGGGACACACTCGTGTGACACGCCCGTGTGCGATTATTTCAGGCCGTGGTCAAGGCTGAGAGATCAACACACCCGTGCTGAGGTTGTTTTAGGCTGTGGTCGAGCCTGTTAGAATGGCACGAGCGTGTATCCTCCCCTACGACAAAGTCCAAGGCGTGTTGTTTTCCCATGTCGGCCCATTTTCTCCGTTTTTGGCCCGTTTCATGTTCTTTTCGCTCTCCTATGCTCACCTAAGTATAAAACACGAAATTAATATCAAATTCACCAAATCTAAGGAGAAATCATTCATAAATGTGTTAAGTATAGGATAAAAATATGTATAAATTACATTTATCAGCACCCAAATTCAAAAATCACGAAAAACACGGGCTGAAATCAGGGAACACGGGCATGCCCCACAGGCGTGTGCCCCAATATCTATATAAACCCCTCACTATTCATCATTCACTTCCCCAAAACCTAACCCTAGCCACCGCATACCCCTCCCCCACGCCCGTGGACGATCGACCAGCCACCCTAGTTCCTGTATTTTCTTCCTTTTTCTTCCTTCCTTTACCTCCTTCCCTATCTCTTTTCACTTTCCTCCTTCCTTTTCTTCCCTTTCTCTTCCCTTTCCCCTCTATTTTTCTCTTTTCCCTTCCTTTTTTCCTTTCCACCGCCATCACACGGCCTCATTGCCCACGCCCGTGGCCGACTCACAGCACTACCATTGACGACTAACCTCCTCTCTACCAAGCTATTGCTTTTGTCCATTCTTTTCTCTTTATTCTCTTAATTGCTTTTACTAATTTTATGATTTTTATTGTTTTATTTGATAATTTTTGATTAATTTTCATGGTTCTAATGATAGTCATGCTTTTAGTCAATGCATTATGACACATTCATCCATTTTTTGGTTTCCATGGATTTCATGCTTACCCACACCATATTATCATTCCCATATGTATTCACTCAATAGGTATTCCATTTAACACTATTCTCATGTTCCTAAATGCTAATAATGATTTGATATATCTTTCCATTAGGATTTGGTTATTTTTCAGTACATCTTTCCTTTAGCTTATGATCCCTATGAAGCATTCTTATTTGGTTTTAACATGCTTACATACTTTTCCATGGTATTCTTGGGGATATTTTTATAACTTCATCTTGACATTGCAGATACCATGTCAAATCCACGTGGTAAGAAAATCGCCGTCCCCGTCTCGAAGAAGCGGAAATGAGCATCATCAACCTCGGGTCCTACTACTAAGATTCGCCACCCCTTTCTCCAGTTTCCCTTAGGACCCCAGGAAGAAATTTTTCAGATACTTCGGGCCCGACCCTTAGAAGTGGGCTGATGTATCGATTGAGCCACACTTGAATAGATTCAACTTGCCGACGCGATCCGGGCCCTCCTAATGACTGACCCATGGGGGCTCTTCTTCGAGATCATCGAGTCGGCGTATCTCGAGCTCACGTTGGAACTCTGCTCAACCTTCCATCTTTAGACCGTGATGACCAACTTCGATGATCCTAAAATGGTCCAATTCCGTCTCGGTAGTTTAGTCTGCTAGTTGAGCGTCCCCGAGTTTGGTATCGCATTGGGCCTATACACGGAGGAATTCATTGATGAGAACGACATCGACACTCTCCACCGCCACATCTACTATTCTCCTTCACGGTGCTAGAGTGCCTTAGCCCCTGTCTCGGCCACCTATGACCCTAGCCGCTCCAAGGCATCGGCTCTCACCCTATCCTTGAGGTACTTACACGCCATCTTAGCCCAAACTTTGATAGGACAGCGAGAGAGCACCGGCGTCGTCAACACTAACATGGAGCATGGCGCATGGGCACATCTTCGACCTCTCCTATTTTATTACCTTAGCCATTCACCATCAGACGGAGTGCCATAGGAAGGGGGTCATCTCCATCGGCCCTTATGTGACTCGCCTGGCGAGGTACTTCAGTCTCCTCAACACGGTACAGCAATCATCCTCCCTCACTCTAATTGGTCAGATGTCCCCACAGGGCATCTCTAGTATGCTTCATATGAGGACGATTGAGCGACATGCGGCTTTGACCCCCTCAATACCGCCTTGTCCAATCAGCCGAGCAGGAGAACCCCGAGGACATTACTGATGATGTTCTTCCACTATCTCAGCCAGTACCTACTCACCGTCCAGTTCATATGGCTGTTCCACTTTCTAACATTTCTGAGTGCCTTACTCGATTTGAGGAGCAATATTTTCAGCACTTTGATCACATTGATGCGACCCTACAGCAGATCTGTTAGCATTTTCACATCTCATCGCCATCCCCACCTCCCGAACCATCTGGCGATGATGATTTTTAAAGACTTTTTTATTTATTATTTTTGCTTTTATTTTTATTTTTTTGTTTAACTTTCTTTTAATTTTATTTTTCTTTAAGACTAATTTTATTTCATTTTAGGTTTTACAATTTTTATTAAGTAATTTCTGTCTTGGCTATTTCTTTATGAGTAATCCTACTTCTCTATATTCCTAAAGAATTATTGATTTTATCGCAGTTATAAAAAGCTCCAAAACTCACTATTGCTTAGGAATTTACAACTCTACTGGAAAAGGTCCTCCACGACTGCCATGTCCTGCCTGACCACCATAATAACCTCTTCGCTGGTTACTGTGGTTGTGGAACCCAACCTCTACCCCCACCAGAGTATCCTCCTCCTTACCTTAGTCGATCACTTTCCATAACTACTATTCAAGGAATCCATTTAACATTCAGGAAGTTTCACTTCTCTGCGTATCTTATGATCTTATATCTATATTTTCCACTAACTTTATCTTTGTACATTGAGGGCAATGTACATCTTAAGTGTGGGGGGTTATTTATAGCACTATCAGAAAAATCCCTGAATTTTGTCTTATTCTCTTATAAATCACTCAAATCACTATTAGAATAAATTTTGATTAATCTATGATTTTTATTCATATGTCTTGAATTAAAACATAGGTATTTATGCGTTGATGGTTCAAACTTTAAGTAATTAGAGAATCAAGCATAATAAGCTGATTTTTGAAGTATTAAAATTTTAGGTTATTTCCCAAGTTTAGGTATTATCTTGGAATTGAAATTCACAGTGTTAACATCAAAAAGCCATAATTTTTGTGAGATTTTGAGCCTTTAGAGCATATACTATTTCTTTCATGCTCACTCTTATTATTGCTATGAGTAAGTCAATATTGATTTGTTATTCTAAAACTTGCTTCGATTATACATGTCAAGACTACACCATTGATTTGATATATCAAGATGATAAAGGCACTTAGGTTTAACCCACTCACTCCATAAAAACCTACCTTCATAATTAACCCTTAGTGAACCACCTTGAGCCTAACAAACCATTCATTGATTTACCCCCAATATTAATCCATAACCCATTATTGTTGAAATCCCCTAAATTAATTTGATCCATATTTTTGTCGAGATTTGATTTGAATAAATGGCTTAGCTATGTTTTACTTTTGATAATTAGCTATGTTACTTGATTTGCTCTTAAAAAAAATGAAAAAACGAAAAAATGAAATTATGTAATGCTTGGGTCAGAATGATGTTATCTATGAAGAAAAATTCCATTCTAGACCTTCTAATTAGGAATTTAATTTGTCAATTTTAGTATTTTTCTAGTTAGGCAATTTTTTCAATTCAATCTCAATTTTAACCTTCTCTTTGAGCTTGTGACCACACCCCCTAACCAAATCCACGTTATAACCCTCTAAAGACCTTTTGATTGATGTATCATTTCAATATATAGTGGTGGAGATTTGATTTTCACGCAAGCCTATGGTAATAACTTTTCATATTGACTGTTGAGTGCTAAATTTATTGTCCTTAAACACCTCGAGTGATTTGAGTGAATCCTTAGTGAGGATGTTAAACTTTGTGTTATTTTGAATTAAAGGTGATTACTTAGATGAGGGGAGACACCTATATATTTCGTGATAAAAGGCTCAACTTAGAATGTTTGAAACTTTAATGTTTTTTTAGTTGACTTCTCAATGTATGATTACTTATGGATTATAAGGATTTTACGAATTAAGGATTTTGCTTGAGGATAAGCAAACGCGTAAGTGTGGGGGTATTTTTGTAAGTCGTAATTTATACATATTTTTATCCCATGCTTAGCACACTTTTGGATGAATTGTCATTAGATTTGTGGAATTTGATGCTCCTAATCCTTTAATTTCACATCTTATACTTAGGTGAGCATAGGGAAGTAAAAAGAAAGAGAAACGAGCCAAAAATAGAGAAAATAGGCTAACGTGGGAAATCAACACGGCTTGGGCTTCCTCACATGGGTAGATCACACGCTCGTATCTATTTCACAGCCTTGAACACAGTTTGAAGCATTTGCATACTGGCGTGGCACACGGCCATGGCCCTGTTGAGCCTAAGTCTAGTTCTACTCGGAAAAGGATACTTTTGGACTATTTTGGGCATTCTAAAGCCTATTTAAAAGACCTAAAAGGAGGATAAAAGAGACATGAAGAGTAAGAAATAGGGAATTACTCGAAGAAAGCCGATTGATCCATCTCAGAAGCCGAATTCTCCTTCAAGACTGAAGTTCTCCCTTCAATTTCCTTTAGGGGTTTTTGGGTTTTCTTTATGTTTTATAATTATTATTCTTCTGAGATGTTTTCTTTCATCATTATGAACTAAATCCCCTAGATACCTAAGGGGGATGAAACTTCAGATGGATCTTGTTAATATTTTTTAAACTATATGATAAATACTTGATTTGTTCTTAATTATGTTTTTAACTCTTATTTGAATATTCCAGGATATTGATTCAAGTATTGATTTGCTTATTCAGAGGATGAATAGTCTCTGTCTAAGAGTAGATCATTCATAATTAAGCGGAGTTGCATGCAATCCTAGAGATAGGACGACATAAATCTGTCGGATTAGAGTCAAATCTAATAAGGGAATCCATAGATCGAGTTAATGCAAAACTAGGGCTTTTAACTAGAAAGAGATTTCAATTAATCAACCTAGGGTTAGACGTTATTAGTCTCGAGAGGAATAATAATATAAATTAGGGATTTCTGCGGATCAAGTTAAATGAATAAATCTTCTGGTTCAAAGTCGAATAACAAGTGAAGTCTAGGTGGATTCTTCCTTGGGTATTGTCTAAATCAATCAGTTTTCCCAAAAGTATTTCCCCAATTTATTTTCTGTGCATTCTTAGTTTAATTAGTTAGTTAGATAAAACAAATCCCTTTATTTTTAAGCTAGATAATAAAAAGAAGGTTAATACTAGTACTTTTAGTTCCTGTGGGTTCGACATCCGGTCTTGCTATAAACTATACTACTGTTCGATAGGTACGCTTGCCTTCATCGTGATAATAGTTAGTTTCAAGTACGATCAATTATAAATTTAAGACTTATCACGAGTTGCAATCACTAATAATGTCCATGTTTATGAGTTTAATTTCTGTTTAGTAATCTTCAAATTTACTGCTGATAGAATCTGACTTACATATTGCTACGTTCACTTATCATCCCTATTAGTCTTCTTTGGTCTTTTGTGTTTTAATTGGTTTTCATTTATTCCTGCTCTACACACCCCTTGATTAGTACCATCATGATCTACTTTCTACATCTCATTTGCATCTTAGTCTCTATTTAAGTGCTTCTTTATCTTTACGAATAATTTCATGTCTATAATTAGTTTATGACAGTTCTTAGTCATTCTTATTCTTAATCACTATTTCTGGTATTCCTAATTTTAATTATAACTTGATTTGTCTTTTAGCTCGGCTTTGATCGTTTTAATACTATTTTCCTCTTTTATTTATTAATATCTCTTTGGCCCTTTGCTTCATATGCAGTATCACCACTTGGTTTTAGCCTGCTTAAGTATTTGTCCATATCATTTTAAGAGTGATTTATTATGTTTGATTACAAATTTAGGGATTATTTTATTAAAGACTTACAGTCTTTTATTCGCAGACATCATGACGAACCCAAAAGGCAAGAAAGCTACGGTTCCCACCTCTAAAAAATGGAAAGGAGCGACATCTTCCTCGATCCCACCACCGAGATACGACATCAATTCCTCCAATTTCCACCAGGAAACCAAGAGGAGTTATTTCAAATTTTACGTACTCGACCCCTTGGTGTGGGCCGTTGTATCGATTGGGCCGCACTAGAGCAAGTCCACCTAGCTGATTCGGTTCGGGCCCTCCTAGCCACCGCTCCATGGGGCTCATTCTTTGACATCATCGAGCCGACGTATCTAGAGTTCACTTTGGAACTATGCTCGACATTTCAGATGCAAACAGTTATGGCGGAGCACGACGATCCAGGAATAGTCCAATTCCGCCTCGGTGGTCTAGTACGACAGTTGAGTGTCCTAGAATTTGGCGTTGCTTTGGGACTATACACAGACGAGTTTATGGACGCTGACATCTTTTCTAACCTCCATCGCCACATCCATTATGCGCCTTTATCATGTTGGAACTCCATGATGCCCGCTACAGGCATCTATGACCCTAGCCGCTCCAAGGCATCGGCCCTAGCTCCAGCTCTGCGATATCTTCATGCTATTTTGGCACACACATTAACAGGGAGACGAGAGAGCACTGGTGTTGTTAACACTCACGACGCATATTTCCTGTGGAGCATGAGGCAGGGGCACATTTTTTATCTCGCCTACTTCATCGCCCTTGCCTTTCGCCATCAAACCGAGTGACACCGAAAGGGAGTCATCAGCCTTGGCCCATATGTGACTCGGTTAGCGTGATACTTTAGGCTCCTGAATACAGTGACACAGTCCTCTGTACTCATGCTCATTGGCCAGATGTCCCCACAAGGCATCTAAAGTTTGCTCCATATGCGGATGATTGAGTGTAGTTGTGGGTTCAACCCTCCTCGATACCGACTTGCACGAGCCACCGATGAGGATGACGCCGAGGATATTCCTGATGATATCCCTGCATTTCAGGAGGACCTACCTTCTCAGCCACCACTGAGTTACTAACCAGTTCATGCAGTTGCTTCATTGTCTGAAGTTTCTGATCACCTTCATCGCTTTGAGCAATATTGCACTCAGCGGTTCGACAGCATCGAGGTGACTCTACAACAAATTTGCCAACATTTTCACATATCGCCTCCAGCACCACCACCTCAGGATCCAGCTATCGATGAGGACTTTTGAGTCCATTTAATTTTCAAATTGTTTTTTTTATGTTATTTTTACTTTTGCATTTCTTTTTGTTTTTAATTATCATTTTCCTAAAACACTTTTATTAGTATAAGTTGAATTTTCTGTTATCTAGTTATTTCATTATTACTCACCATAACAACCTTATTGATATAACTCCCTAAAGCATTACTGATGGCATTACAGTTTCAAAAGGTTCACTCAATAGGTGCTACTCAGGAATAAACAAACAATCCTCCACGACTGCCATGTCCTGCTCGACCACGACCATAACCACCATGACACCGACCACCACAATAACCTCTTCACTGGGCACTGTGATTGTGGAACCCAACCTCTACCACCACATTCACCTCTGTCTACATGTCACATACACATCAATTTTAATGTCTCTAAACCCGTTTCCACCTTTTCAAGGATTACATCCAAAAATTCAGGGTAATTTCGCTTCTCTCCCTCTCTTCTGATATTATGTTTATATTGCTATTTTCTATATTTGTACATTGAGGACAATGTACATCTTAAGTGTGGAGAGGTTATTTATGTGATTATCAGAAAATCCCTGAATTTTTATCTTATTCTTAAATAATTTTCTCATATCATTATTAGAGTGAATTCTGATTGATTTATGATTTTTATTAATGTGTTTTGAATTAAATCATAGGTAATTGTGCATTGACTGTTTAAACTTTAAGATATTAGAGAATCAAGCATGATAAGTTGACTTTTGAGAACTAAAATTGTTAGGTTATTTGATATACTAAAATGATAAAGGCACTTAGGTTTTAACCCATTTACCCTATAAAAAGCCTACCCACATAATTGACCCTTAGTGAACCCCTTTGAGCCGTAACCATTGTTTCTTGATTTTACCCTTAATGATAACCCACAACTGAACCCTTTTTGATTTGTTAAGAATTTCTCCCTTTTCATTCACTCATTTTTATCGAGATTTGATTCGATTAGTTACCTAACTATGTTCGTTCATTTCGATTGCTGAATTATTTCTCATTATGTACTCCCTATTAAATTCTTGTTCTTGTTTAAAAAAAACGTATAGTTATATTCATTCAATTACATATCATTCTAAATAACTTGGAGAAGTTAAATTCATTGTATTGAGAGAAAAAAGCTCACTGCATTAGTTTTGGATAGTTTTACTTCTGGCACTTGTTTGTAATTCAGTAATTAGCTTTATTTTTCTAAGTTTGGTAATTTATTGAATTAATCTCGATTCTAGCCCTCTTTTTCAGCCTTTTTTTCACACCTTTAACCCAAGCCCCATTACAACCCTATTAAAGACCTTTTGATTTTTGTATCATATCATTTATAGTGGTGGAGATTTGATTTTCATGCAAGCCTATGGTAATAACTTTTCATGTTTGGCTATTGAGTGTTTAATTATTGAACCTTAAACACTTTGAGTGATTTGAGTGAATCTTTAGTGAGGATGTCAACCCTTGTCGACTTGGAATTAAAGGTAATTACTTAGATCAAAAGGGGATACCTATGATTTTATGATTGAAATGCTGAATTTGGATTGTTTGCAACTTTAATGTTCTTCTATTAAGCTCTTAACGTATGATTACTTGTGGATTATTTCGAACATTATTGATGAAAATTATAAGTTGAGAAGAATTTATTTTAATTATGAGTTGAGAATTTTGCTTGAGGATAAACAAATACTTAAGTGTGGGGATATTTGATAAACCATAATATATACATATTTTTACCCCTTGCTTGGCATATTTATGGATGATTTTTCCTTTTTTTTATTGAATTGGATGCTCCTAATCCTTTAATTTCATGTTTTATACTCAGGAGAGCCAAAGATAGCAAAAAGAGTGAGAAACGGGCCAAAAGGGACAAAATGGGCCTCATTCAGCATTGCACACGGCCTAGGCACTTCTACACGGGTGATCCACGCGCCTGTGTGTGACACACGGATAGACCACACGCCCGTGTGTCATGGCCGTGTCAACATTAAATCAAGTTAGAATTGCACACGACCTGAGCACCTTCACACGAGCGTGGCACACGGCCGTGTCCCTGTCGAGCCTAAGTCTAATTCTACTAGGAAAAGGCTAATGTTGGGCTAATTTGGGCATTCCAAAGTCTATTTAAAGACCCTAGAAGAGGATTAAAGGGACACGCAGAGTAGAAAGCAGAAAACACTTAAGGACAGCCATTGGAATCAGCTCGGAGGTAGGATCTACATCAAGACTGAAGATTTCCATTCAATTCCCTAGGAGTTCTTTGGGTTTCTTTATGTTTTGTTGTTTTCTAAATCTTGAGATGTTTTCAATTATTATGAACTAAACTCCCTAAATACCTAAGGGAGATGAAACCTAAGACGGATCTTATTACTATTTAAATTATATGATAAATACTTGTTCTTATTCTTAATTGTAAGTTTTAAATTCTTGTTTTAATATTCCAGGGTATTAATTTAGGTTTTTGATGTGCTTATTCAGTGGAGCAAAAGTCCTTGTTTAAGAGTAGATCCCCATAATTAAGCAGAGTTGCATGCAATCCTAGAGATAGGACGACATAAATCTACCGAATTAGAGTCAAATCTAATAAGGGAATCTAAAGATCGAGTTAATGTGACAATAGGGGTTTTAATTAGAAATAGATTTCAATTAATCAACCTAGAGTCAGTTGTTTTTAGTCTCGAGAGAGATATTAACATAAATCAGGGAATTCTACGAATTAAGTCAAGTGAACAAATCGTCTAATTCAGAAGTAATAAGTGAAGTCTAGGTGGATTCTTCCTTGGGTATTGTCTTTTTCATCGGTTTTCCAAAAGTATTTTCCAGCTTTAATCTCTGTCAGAATCTTAGTTAATTAAATAATTAGTTTTAGTTTAAAACCTCCATTAATTCTTAGGCTAGATAATAAAAAGATAATAATTACTAGTACTTTTAGTCCTCGTGGATACGATATTTTCGGTCTCACCATAACTATACTACTGTTCGATAAGTGCGCTTGCCTTAGTTGAATTTTTAGTTAGTTTAGCGACCATCACCAATATAAAAGTAAACACATATAGATACACAAACCTTTCTCAATGAATGTATATTCAAATACACCTGTAATTTCATCAACCATTTCGTTTTCAAATTCTCGTATGAATCTCGTACATACCTGAGTCGTTTAACTTATTAACTTATTCTTTCTCGACTTATCTTTTCCTGTTGAACCATTCAGAATCGTTAAGGATACTCGGCAATCACATATAGCTCGTATAATGCCATATCCCATATATGGTCTTACATGTTATCACATATCGATGCTACTGTCCCAGACAGGGTCTTACACGTAATCGATTAACAATGCCAATGTTCCAGACATGGTTTTACACGTAATCTCAATACAATGCCAATGTCCCAGACATGGTCTTATATGTAATCACATCTCGATAACCTAATGTCATGACATTCGTATCCTCTACTATTCCTAAGGTTCATACTGGACTTCCGGATGTCGTAACTTTATTGATTCTTGCTCGTAAGTACTCGTTCAACATTCATAGCAATTCAATTACAAGTAAACATGTATAACTCAATTTAAAGAAGTTCATTTGCATATGAACTTACCTCGTTGTCCGAATAGAGGGACCGGATCGACTATTTGATAACTTTTAGATTTCCCCCGATCTAATTTTGATTTCTTTCTTTCTTGATCTATATACATTCAAGATTAATACATTTAATCACCAAATTATTCAATTTAATCCAAAACACACAATTTGAGAAATTTACACATTAACCCCTATAATTTCACATTTTCTCAATTTAGTCCCTATTTCATAAAAACACAATTTACAACAATTTCAACTAAACCCAAGTTAGCCGAATATCTAAAGGCTCTATAACAGCCCATATTTATCAATATTTCACACATTTAGACACACATTTTACACTTTTCACAAATTAGTCCTTTTATGCAATTTCACTAAAAATCACTTTACAAAACATGATAATCTATCAACAAATACTCATTTTCCATCATCAAACATTAAAGAGCTCAAGAAATCATCAATGGAATTTTACAAAATCACTAACAAACTCAAAAATTAAGGCAGGGGCTAGCTAGTACTCAAAGCAACGATCACAAAAACATAGAAATTATCAAAAACTAAGCTAAAACATTTACCAAATCAAGCTTGCAAGCCTTAGTTTATCTTATTTTTCTTTGTTATACGGCTATGAATGATGATAATATGTCTTATTTTTAGCTTTGTTTTAATTAATATAACATTAATTACCATTTTACAATATTACCCTTGGTTATAAACATTATAATTCACATGATTCAAGCCCATTTATGTCCATCTCCACTATAAATGGTCTAATTACAACATAAGGACTCTCATTTAATAAGCCATAGCAAATAGACACCTTTATCATATAGAATGCAACTTTTACATTTTACGCAATTTAGTCATTTTTTCTCAAATTAACCACTTAAACGATAAAATTTTCACACGAAACTTTCACACATATATAATCACATAATTTAAACACCAAAAATAATATTAAAATAATTTTATGACCTCAGATTTATGGTTCTAAAACTACTGTTCTGATTTAGCTAAAATCGGGTTGTTACAACCTATATAATTGATTTGTTCATTCTCTATGTTAGGTCAATAGCGTAAACATTCTGGATTATTTATTCCACCTCTATTTGCATCGCATTGCATTACTGGATGTACCTGCGTAGAAACACATAAACCATCAATTTTCTTATTTAAAATTTCTACCTGATTTGATAACATGGTGATCGCATCTAAGTTAAAAACACTGATTGCTTTCATTAGTTTCATCCTTATAACTTGCCACTGATAATTATTCAGTGACATCTCTTCTATAAATTCATAAGTCGCTTTGGGTGTTATATTGTTCAGAGTTCCACCGGCTGCTGCGTCAATTAATTATCTAGATGAGGGATTCAAACCGTTGTAGAAGGTTTGAACCTATAGCCATAAAGGTAGCCCATGATGAGGGTACCTTCTCAATAAATCCTTATATCTCTCCCATGCATAGGTTTCTAAGTTGATCTGAACGAAGGAAGAGATATCATTCCTTAACTTAGCTGTCTTGGCCAGTAGGAAGTACTTCAGTAGGAATTTCTCTGTCATATGATCCCATATAGTGATAAAACCTCATGGTAAAGAATTCAACCACGGTTTAGCTTTGTTCCTTAACGAGAAAAAGAATAACCGTAGGTGAATGGCGTCGTCAGAAACGTCATTTATCTTGAAAGTATCACAGACTTCCAGAAAATTAGCCAAATGAGTATTTGGATCTTTTTCTTGCAAACCATCGAACTGAACAAATTGTTGTATCATCTGAATAGTGTCCGACTTCAGTTCGAAATTATTTGCAGCAGTGGTGGGTCTCACAATACTAGATTCAGCCTCAGTTAGAGTGGGTTTGGCATAATCGTACATAGCACAAGGAATAGGATTTGGATTTGCAAGATTTGCAAGAACTGCAGGAGGTAGCTGATTATTCTGATTATCACCCATCTCCTTAGTAATAATAATGTCCTCTTGCTCGTTTACTATATTCTATCAACTTCGCTTGCTTCTCTATAGTTTCTGCGAGCTGTACTTTCAATTTCACTGTCAAATAACAATAGTCCCGACGGATTTCTTCTAGTCATAAACTAAAGGAACCTGCCAGAAGCAAATAAAAGAAAAATTAAAATGTAAAAATTTAGCTAAAAATAAAATAAAATGCAATAAAAATAAATGGCTAAATTAATAAAAATCAAGTGTTCCTAATATTTTAGTCCCCGGCAATGACGCCAAAAACTTGATGGTCACTAAACTAACTATAAATAAGACTAGGGCTAGCGCACCTATTGAATAATAGTATAACTATGGTGCGTAGGGAATATCTTATCCACGAGGACTAAAAGTACTAGTAATTACTATTTTCTTATTATTTAGCCGATAAATTGAAGTGATTGTCTTTAATCTAAATTTACTAATCTAATTTAACTAAGAACGCATTAGAGAATGAAATAGGAAAATAATCGAAGATAACCAATGAGATAGACAATACCCAAGAAAGAATCTACCTAGACTTCACCTATTATTATGAATCTGAATTAAACGATTTATTCACTTGTGTCTTGATCCGTAGAAATCCCTAAATCATGTTAATATCTCTTTCGAGAGTAAGAACAACTGACTCTAGGTTGATTAATTGAAATCTCTTTCTAATTAAAATCTATATTGTCACATTAACTTGATCTATGGATTCCCCTATTAGATTTGACTCTAATCCGGTGGATGTATGTCATCCTATTTCTAGGATTGCATGCAACTCCACTCAATTATGTTTGATCTACTCTTAAACAGGGCCTTTTACTCCACTGAATTAAGCACATTAAACATGGATTAATATCCCTAGAAATATTAAAACACGAAATAAGCATACATAATTGAGAACAAGAATCAAGTATTTATCGCGTAAATCAAAAATCAAAGAATAAGATTTATCATAGGTTTTATCCTCCCTAGGTATCTAGGGAATTTAGTTCATAATCCTAAATATAAACATCTCAAATTTAGGACAACCACGAGACATAAAGAAACTCAACAAATCTTCAAAAGAAATTAAACGGAGATCTTCAATCTTGAGGGAGATCTGCTTTTGGGTTGATTCCGATGGCATTCTTTGAGTGTTTTCTTCAATCTTCAATCTTATCTGATTGTCCCCTTAGGTATTCTTCTAATTGGTATTTATAGACTTTAGAATGCTCAAAAAGTCTAAAAGTTGAGTTTTTCTGTGTATTTGGGAAGCAAGGTGCAAAATTGACACAGGCTGGTACATGGGCATGTGGCCAGCATGTGTGAGCGTGGCTAGCCTATGTGGAAATGCCCAAGCCTTATGGATCCTAAAAACAACTCTTTTGTTTGATTTTGGCTCATTTTTCGCTCCTAAATTCTCTCCTAAGTATAAAAACATGAATTTAAAGGATTAGGAGCATCAAATTCACTAATTTCTATAATCAATCATCCAAAAACGCATTAAGAATAAGATTAAAATATGTTACTTTTATAGCTTATCAAGAAGGTGGCAACAACTTTAGTTGGGAATTTATCAGTTAAAATTGGGAAGTCTTAGTAGTAAAGGTTGGTTCATGTTTTTATATTTTATAATCATGAATTTATTAATATTTATTAGAATTATCAGGATTATGCTAACGTCAAGTTTCCGAGGATTTTTCATGAGTATAATTTAGCATATAATCCAGACATCGTATGTTTACTAGAGACAAAAGTCAGTGATGGCAAGATAGATAGAGCCATCGCTAAATTGAGGTTCTAATTTTCTCATCGTATGGAGAAGATTGGATTTTCTGGCGATGGTTGGTTTGGTTGGAAAAAATCGGTTCATGTAGAGATTATTTCTAATAATCTTCAATTTATTTTAATTCATGTTATTGGTGCTAATGTTAATCAGTCGATTCTTATAGCTTTGGTCTATGGCATCCTAGATAAACTTAAAATGAAGAATCTGTGGGAGGGTTTAAGAAACATCATTCAATCTAGTAATATTCCTTAGCTAGCGATCAAGGATTTCAATGCAATTCTATCTCCTAATGATAAGAATGGGGTCGTATGGAAGGAAAAAGATGTTCGATGTTTGGTAATTTTCTTGGGGAAGCAAAGTTGCAAGATTTAGGATTCAGAAGTCCCTCTTTCACTTGGCATAAGGGTGGTGTCTTTGAGCGTCTTGACCAGGCTATTGGGAATGATTCTTGGGTCAAAGCTTTCTCGCACTGTTCCGTTACTCATATTCCTAGATTAAAGTCAGACCATAGACCTTTACTATTATCTCTCACGTCAATTATTAATTTACCTAGAGGGAGACCATTCAGGTTTTTGGCAGGTTGGGTGGAGCACCCTAATTTCTCTAATTTTATCAAAGATAATTGGCATTTCAATGTTAATATGTTTGAGACTTTAGCTAGCTTCACCTTGAATTTTAAAGTGTGGAATAAATCTGTTTATAGACATATCAGTATTCGTAAAAGAAAGTCGATGCAAAAGCTTTCTGGATTTAGAGGACACTTGAAAGTTTAGAGTCAAATTATTTAATTCAACTAGAAATTCAAGTTCGCAAGGAACTTGAAAATGTTCTTCACCATGAGTTGTTATGGAAACAGAAAGCTAGATGTGATTGGCTACTGTTAGGTGATTGTAATTCCAAATATTATAATTCTCGGACGATGCAAAGAAGAAAGAATAATAGGATTACAGCCCTTAAGAATGATAATTGATAAACCGTAATTTATACAGATTTATAACCCATGCTTAATGCATTTTATGAATGATTTCTCCTTAGATTTGGTGAATTTGATGTTCCTAAAGCCTTAATTCATGTTTTATTCTCAGGTAGGCATAGGAGAACAAAAGGAACAAGAAACAAGCCGAAAACAGAGAAAATGGGCCACAGCACGAAATCAACACGGCCTGGACCTCTTCTCATGGGCAGATCACACGGCCGTGTCAATTTGGCAGAATTGAAGCACGATTCACACAGGTATAACACTCGATTGTGTACCTCGAACACGGCCTGAAGTTATCACACACGAGCATGTCCCTGCCGAGCCCAAGTTAATTCCAATTCGGAAAAGGCCACTTTTTAAGGTTATTAGGCATTCCAAAGCTTATAAATACACCCTAGAAGAGGAAGAAAAGGGAGACAGAGAATAGGGAGTAAGGAATTACTCCAAGGAAGCCGATTGATCCATCTCAGAAGCCGGATCTACTATCAAGACTGAAGATCTCTCCTCAATGTTCCCTCCAGGAGGTTTGGGTTTTCTTTATTTTTTGTAATTATTACTATTCTGAGATGTTTTCTTGTTTAGTTTGAACTAAACCCTTAAATACCTAAGGGGGATGAAACCTATGACGAAACCTTGTTATTATTTCTGAATCGTATGATATATATTTAACTTGTTCTTAATTAAGTGTTCTTAATTCTTGTTTTGGTATTTCAGGATATCACTTCAAGTTACTACTCTTAGTTGGAGGAGGAATAGACCCTGGCTAAGAGTAACTTTGTCATAATTAAGTGGAGTTGATTGCGCACCTAGAGATAGGGTGACAAGATTTTGTCGGATTAGGGTGAAACCTAATAAGGGAATCCATAGATCGAGTTAATGTAACCTTAGTGTGTTAATTAGAGATAACTCTCGGTTATTCAACCTAGGGATTAGACGTTGTTAGTCTCGAGAGGGATAATAATATACATTAGGGATTTCTACGGAACAAGTTAAATGAATAAATCGTCCGGTTCGAAGCCAGAATAACAAGTAAAATTCTAGGTTGATTTTTCCTTAGGTATTGTCTCAATCAATCGCTTTCCCCAAAAGTAATTTCCCAAATTCTATTTTCTACCAATTCTTAGTTTAGTTAATTAGTCAGTTAAAACAAACCTCTTTTCTTCGGCTAGATAATAAGAAGACAATCATTACTAGTACTCCTAGTCCCTTGGGTTCAACAATTCGATCTTGCTAAAGCTATACTACTGTTCGATAGGTACACTTGCCTGCGTCGTGATAATAGCTAGTTTCAAGAACGATCCATTATAAATTTATAAAACTTATCACAGGAAAATCGACGATCAAGTTTTTGGCACCGTTGCCAGGGACTAAGATATTAGGAACGTTCAATTTTTATTACTTTAGCCATTTATTTTCTTGTAATTTAACTTCAATTTTTATTTTTCTAATTTTTTTTCTCCTGGCAGGTTCTTATAGTTTATGACTAGAAGAAACCCGTCAAGACCATTGCTTTTTGACGACGAAATTGATCGTACAGCTCGTAGAAACTGATGAGAAATCAGACGCAGCATAAGATATACAGAAGAAGAGCAAGAGGACGACATCTCAACTACAACTGAGGAGATGGCTGAAAATCAAGACAATTCGCTACCTCTAACCATACCCGCTGAATTAGCAAATCAGAATCCTCCTCTCCGTACTATGTATGATTATGCTAAACCTAATTTTACAGGAACTGAGTCAAGTATTGTTAGGCCTGCTATTGCTGCAAATAATTTTGAACTGAAACCTAACACGATTCAGATGATACAGTAATTTGTTCAGTTTGATGGTTTGCAGGATGAGAACCCCAACACTTACTTGGCAAATTTCCTAGAATTGTGCGACACTTTCAAAATTAATGGTGTTTCTGATGATACCATTCGCCTTCGGTTAGGAATAAAGATAAACAATGGTTGAACTCACTACCACTAGGGCCCATTGCCACTTGGGAACAAATGACCGAAAATTTTTTATTAAAATATTTTCTACCGGCAAAAACAACTAAGTTACATAATGATATATCTTCTTTTGTGCAGATGGACTTAGAAACACTTTACGATGCATGGGAGAGATACAAGAACCTTTTGCGAAAGTGCCCACACCATGGATTACCTCTATGGCTGCAAGTTCAAACGTTCTACAACGGTGTGAACCCTTCGACAAGACAAATGATTGATGCAGCTGCTGGTGGGACCATCAATAACAAAACACCTGAAAAGGCTTTTGAATTTATTGAAGAGATGTCACTGAATAACTATCAGTGGCAAGTTATGAGGACTAAGCCAACGAAAACAGCAGGCGTTTATAACGTCGATTTGGTCACTATGTTGTCAAATCAGGTAGAACTTCTGAATAAGAAAATTGATGGTTTACTTGGTTCTACGCAGGTACATCCAGTGATGAGGTGTGATTCAAGTGGAGGAGGTGTGCTTATAGAATACCCACCATTCAATCATTCAACCGAATAGGAACAAGTCAACTATATGGGTAATAATAATTTTAGATCTCAAAATAACCCATATAGTAATACTTATAATGTAGGTTGGAAGAACCACCCAAATTTCTCTTGGGGTGGTCAAGGAAATCAAAGGCCACAGAATCCTCAGGGTTTTCAACAGCCACCTTATCAACAGGAAAAGAAGCCGAACCTTGAGGAGATGCTATCCAAATTTATCCCGATGTCAAAAACTCGTTTCTAGAATACTGATACAGCACTCAAAAATCAACAAGCATCAATTCAAGGACTCGAAACTCAGATAGGTCAGCTATCTAAATTAATTTCTGAACGACCACAAGGTAGCTTACCAAGTAATACTGAACCGAACCCAAGGGAACAGCTCAACACAATTATTAATCAAGATAAAAAAGGATTCGTTGAGCCTAAGCCAGAATTGAGGTAAGAAACTGTGATAAGGAAAGGTAAAAGTGAGGTAAGTCATAACAAATCGGTGAATGAAGAATATAAACCTCGTGTGCCATACCCTAACACGATAAGGAAAGACCGCTCAGATGAACAATTCGGTAAATTCCTTAAACTTTTGAAAAAATTACATATCAACTTACCATTTATTGAAGCTCTATCACAGATGCCAAATGCAATGAATTTTTTAAGAGAGCTTCTAGCAAATAAGCGGAAGTTGGACGAAGCGTCACATGTGGAGCTAAACGCAGTTTGCTCATCTATTCTACAAAATAAGCTACCTAAAAAATTAAAGGATCCAGGGAGTTTTACAATTCCTTGCTTAATTGGTAGTTTAGATGTAAATAATGCATTAGCTGATTTAGAGGCAAGTATAAATGTCATGCCTTACAAAATGTTTCAGCAACTAGGTATTGGGAAACCTAAACAAACTAGGATGAGCATTCAACTGGTAGATAAAACCATAAGATTTCCTAGGGGTATTATTGAAGATGTACTAGTGAAAGTGGATAAATTCATATTTTCCATTGATTTTGTTATTTTAGACATAGAGGAGGGGACCAACACCCCTTTGATTTTGGGGAGGCCCTTTTTAGCAACTCCTAAAACAATTATTGATGTTGGCACAGCTAAACTTACATTTCGCGTGGGAGACAAAACGATCACCCTTCAAGCTCGTAATTCTAGCATCACATCAAATATGGAAGGTAATGATTCACACCATTCTGCTAAAACTGATAATATGACACAATCCACTGTGCAGAAATTAAGTTTGAAAGAAGTATACAAGCCATGTTCCAACAATAATAGAGGACCCAGTCATGAAGAACAAAGGCTACAGATAGAGGAGCTAGATGAATGGTGAGCACATAAACCGAGAACACCCAATAAATCGAAACTACGCCAAAACAAGCTCGATACCTCTCCAAATTAACTTAAGGTTGGAGATCAAGTCTTATTAGATGCCGCAGACCTTTACATTGTCACTCCTAACCTGGATGAAGAAACCCCTCTTACGGTACTTAGTATTTTCCCATTCAGTACAGTGGAGGTAAGTCATCCCAAGTTCGGCACTTTTAAGGTAAACAATTCCCGGCTAAAGCTTTATTTTGATAAGAATGATAGCCGGAATGAGGAGTACGAACTCCTTAAACCATATTGACCATTCAACAGAAAGGTAAGTCGTGCTTAGACTATAAATAAGCGCTTCTCAGGAGGCAACCCGAGCACTAATTACACTAACTTCTTTAAATTTTAGTGTTTAACACTTGACATGACTAACAGAGCTCTTGAAAATAGGTTTACCACAGGGACACGGCCAAGCACACTAGCGTGTGTAAGACCGTGTGGAAATAGGGTAATATTTTCCCAAAACACGATAAACTGCCACGGCCGTGGGACATGGCCGTGGGCGAACCTACCAAAACAACACGAGCGTGTGACACGCCCGTGCTTAAGGATCGTGGTCGAAATTGAGAAACTAGCACGGGCGTGCGACACGCCTGTTCCGACCACCCATGGGTGAACCTGTTAAATTAACACCGGCATGGGGATTGAATACACGGGCGTGAGAGAAGTGAGCAAGGCAAAACACGATCGTACGACACGACCGTGTTAAACAACACGCCCAAGGAACACGGGCGTGTGTCAAATTTCAGACGCGCCAAAAGGGGAAAAACGCGAAACACACGGCCTGAAATTGGGACACACGGGCGTGTCCCCTAGCCGTGTGCCCCAAAATCTATAAATACCCTGCACTATTCATTGTCTTCCCCACTCAAAAACCCTAACCCTAGTCGCTGCAAGTCCACACGGCCTCCACGCCACGCCCGTGCGCCGCCTCTAACTTCATTTTTGACGCATTTTCTCCTCTTCCTAGCGTTTGTTTACTTCTTCATTTTCTATTTTATTGATTTTTAGGCCTAGTTATCACGATAATATGCAAGTTTTTGACTTTATTTCTATATTTTTCATCATTTAAATATCACACCCATCATTTAGTTTAAGTTCTTGCATGCATTCTTTACTTTATTCATTTAGTTAGAAATAAAACTTTCATGATCAAGCGTAGTTAAAATTTTTCATGCATTTTATGTTCATGAGAGTTGTTAGGAAAACTTCATTCTTTTGTTATTTACATGCCATTCATATGCTCATCCACATGTCCTCACTTTGATAAATGTCAATAAATTATACTGTTAAAAGAAATTGGGTTGGTTATGCTTGGTTCGTATTTTGGCTGAAATTATTTGTTCAAAGTTATGGCTTTTCAATTTATATACCTATTATTATTTCTTTTTTCTTCATTTGTATAGGTTCATAATGTCGTCCTCACGAGGCAAGAAAACCACCGTTCCCGCTTCCAAGAAAAGGAAAGGAGCGTCATCTTTCGCGGGCCCTATCGCGAAAATTCGCCACCTATTTCTCCAATTTCCCAACGGACCTCAAGAGGAACTATATCAGATACTACAGGCCCGACCCTTAGTAGCGGGTCGCTGTATAGACTGGACTACTATCGAACAAGTCCAGTTGGCTGACGCGATCCGGGGCCTCTTAACCACCGACCCATGGGAGTCATTCTTTGGGATCATCGAGTCGACATACCTCGAGGTCACAATGAAACTGTATTCGACATTCCATCTTCAAACCGTCATGACCAATTACGATGATCCCGGCACAGTCCAGTTTCGCTTAGGCAGATTAGTCTGCCAACTAAGCGTTCCCGAGTTCGGTACCGCATTGGGTCTTTATACCGAGGAGTTCAGAGAGGAGAATGACTTACACGCACTTGACCGACTCACCCATCGTTCTCCCTCATGATGTTGGGATGCCCACGTCCCACGTTCGGCCACCTACGACCCCAGTCGCACAAAGGCATCATCCCTTCCTCCGTCCCTAAGGTACCTTCATTCTCTTATCTCACACTTTGATAGGACGGAGGGAGAGCACCGGCGTCGTCACTACCCACGATGTTTATTATTTATGGTGTATATCCAACAGGCACGTCATCGACCTCGCCTACTTCATTGCCCTTGCCATACGCCACCAGACGGAGCGACATCAGAGAGGGGTCATCTCCATTAGCCCCTACGTGACTCGACTGGCGCGACACTTTGGACTCCTCAATACCGCGACCCAAGCATCATCCTTGACCCTTATTGGCCAGATGTCTCTACAAGGCATCTCGAGTATGATAAGCATGAGGATGATCGAGTGGCGCCGAGGAACCTACCCTCCCCAATATTGTCTTGTTCAAGCTAACGAGGAGGAGGTTCCTGAGGACATTATTGATGATGTCCCTACCCAACATGAGGACCCCCCTTCCCACCCACCACCACCACCTTCTCGGCCAGCTCATGCGGTGAATTTATACGCTGATATCTTTGAGCGTCTTAACAGATTCGAGCAGTAATGTTTTCACAGATTTGACAACATTGATGCTACTCTACAGCAGATTTGTCAGCACCTGCACATCTCATCGCCAGTCCCACCTTGCGAACCATCTAGCGATAAAGATGTTTAGAAATTTTTGTTTTTTATTTTTTTATTTTTTATTTTTATTTTTATTTTCATTTAAGACAGTTTTTTATTTTTCTTTCATTTTTATTTTTTAGGATTTATAATATTTATCTAACAATTTTTACTATCGGCTAATCTTTTATGAGTAAATCATTCTTCCTAATATCCCCTAAACAGTTCCTGCTTTTATCACAGTTATCACAGAGCTCCAAAACTCAAAATCATTTAGGAACTTCAAACTCTAATGGAAAAGGTTCTCCACGACCGACATGCCCTGCTCAATGACGAGATATAATATTCTTTTGGCACAGCACTATGGTACCCAACCTCTACCACCAGAGTATCCTCCTCCACCTCCATAACTCCAAACTAGGGAACTCATTCATTCCAACACTCAGGAAGTTTCAATTCTCTCCCTCTCTTATGATTTTATATTTTTCTATATATCTAACCTTATACATTGAGGAAAATGTACATCTTAAGTGTGGGGGGTAATTATTTCATTATCTGAAAAATCCCTGAATATTGCTTTGTTCTCTTGTGAACCTCTCATATCATGTTTAAAATGAATTTTGATTGACTGATAATTTTGATTGATATATTTTGAATTAAAACATAGGCATTCATGCATTGATTGTTAAACTCTAAGACACTAGAAAATCAAACATGATAAGTTTATTTTTAAGAATTTAAAAATTTAGGTTGTTTTCCCCAAATTTAGGTATTATCTTGAATTGAATCCCACAGACTTAAACATCAAAAAGCCATAATTTTTTGTGAGGTTTTTGAGCCTTTTGAGCATCAATTAATTTTTTCATGCTCACTTCTATTATTGCTTTGAGTATGCCAATATTGAATTGTTATTCTAGAACTTGCCTGATTATGCATGTCAAGACCACACTATTTGATTTGATATATCAATATGATAGAGGCACTTAGGATTAACCCACTCATGCCATGAAAAGCCTACATCCACGATTAACCCTTAGTAAACCCCTTTGAGCCTAACAAGCATTCCTTGTACCACCCTCGATATTAACCATTAACCCATTATTTTTGAAATTCCCTTAAATTAATTTGATCCCTATTTTTTGTCGAGAATTGATTTGAATAAATTTCTTAACTATGTCTTGTTCTTAATAGTAATCTATGATATTTGACTTGTTCTTAAAAAAAAAAAAACCATGTATATAATCAGTAGTTATCTTTTGCTTGTAAGTTTCATTCCATAGTCAAAGAAGAAAGCTTTGTCATACGCAAGTGATGATTTAATTTTTTTTCTAGTTAAGTAATTTTTCAAGTTAAATTTCGATTCTAACCCTTTCTTTCAGCTTGTGACTACACCCCCTAACCAAGCTTCGTTACAACCGTTTAAAGACCTTTGGATTGATGTATCATCTCGATTTATAGTGGTGGAGATTTGATTTTTATGCAAGCCTATAGTAATAACTTTTCATATTGACTAATGAGTGCTAATTTCATTGTTCTTAAACACTTCGAGTGATTTAAGTGAATCTTTAGTGAGGATGTTAAACTCTGTGAGGTTCTAAATCAACGATGATTACTTAGGGGAGGGGAGATACCTAAGTTTTTCATAATTAAAATTCTCAATTTAGAATGTTTGAAGCTCTAATGTTCTTTTAGTTGATTTCTCAATGTATGATTACTTATGAGATGATATGAGATAATATTGAACAGAATTATAAGTTGAGAAAAAGGAAATTTTAACTGTGATCTGAGGATTTTGCTTGAGGACAAGTAAACGCTTAAGTAGGGGTATTTGATAAACCGTAATTTATACATATTTATAACCCATGCTTAACGCATTTTATGAATGATTTCTCCTTAGATTTGGTGAATTCGATGCTCCTAAAGCCTTAATTTCATGTTTTATTCTCAGGTAGGCATAGGAGAACGAAAGAAACAAGAAATGGGCTGAAAACGGAGAAAATGGGCCAAAACACGAAATCAACACGGCCTGGACCTCTTCACACGAGCAGATCACACGGCTGTGTCAATTTGGTAGAATTGAAGCACGATTCACACGGGTATAACACATGGCCGTGTACCTCGAACATGGCCTGAAGTTATCGCACACAGGCGTGTCACACGAGCGTGTCCCTGCTAAGCCCAAGTTAAGTCCAATTCGGAAAATGCCACTTTTGAGGGTTCTTAGGCATTCCAAAGCCTATAAATACACCCTAGAAGAGGAAGAAAAGGGAGACGGAGAATAGGGAGTAAGGAATTACTCTAAGGAAGCCGATTGATCCATCTCAGAAGCCGGATCTACTATCAAGACTGAAGATATCTCCTCAATTTCCTCTTCAGGAGTTTTGGGTTTTCTTTATGTTTTGTAATTATAACTATTCTGAGATGTTTTCTTGTTTAGTTATGAACTAAACCCCTAAATACCTAAGGGGGATGAAACCTATGACGAAACCTTGTTATTATTTCTGAATCGTATGATAAATATTTGACTTGTTCTTAATTATGTGTTCTTAATTCTTGTTTTGGTACTTTAGGATATTACTTTAAGTTACTACTCTTAATTGGAGGAGGAATAGACCTTGGCTAAGAGTAACTTTGTCATAATTAAGCGGAGTTGATTGCACGCCTAGAGATAGGGTGACAAGATTTTGCAGATTAGGGTGAAACCTAATAAGGGAATCCATAGATCGAGTTAATGCAACCTTAGGGTGTTAATTAGAGATAACTCACGGTTATTCAACCTAGGGATTAGACGTTGTTAGTCTCGAGAGGGATAATAATATACATTAGGGATTTTTACGGAACAAGTAAAATGAATAAATCGTCCGGTTCGGAGCCAAAGTAACAAGTAAAAGTCTAAGTGGATTTTTCCTTAGGTATTGTCTCAATCAATCGCTTTCCCCGAAAGTAATTTCCCAAATTTTATTTTCTGCCAGTTCTTAGTTTAGTTAATTAGTCAATTAAAACAAACCTCTTTTCTTCAGCTAGATAATAAGAAGACAGTCATTACTAGTACTCCTAGTCCCTTGCGTTCGACAATCCGGTCTTGCTAAAGCTATACTACTGTTCGATAGGTACACTTGCCTGCGTCGTGATAATAGTTAGTTTCAAGAATGATTCATTATAAATTTATAAAACTTATCACAGGAAAATCGATGATTAATAATGGTGATTGGTTTTTTATATTGATGAGCTCTGAGTGAAGGCAGTTAAGTTTTTCACAAAACTATATAGCTGAGTCTTATGCCTAATTTACTGCCTAGTAATTTTCCTATACTTGAGCATTGCGATGTTATGTTTTTTAGTAAGGAGGTTTCTAATGAAGAGATCAAGTCAACCATGTTTGATATGATTCTTACGCACTATTCTTCCAAAATCAGTGGGATTCGATTGGTGAAGTTATTTGCAAATGGGTTCAAAAAGTCTTTAATGGGCATTTCATTGATCCAAAGCTTAACAATATGTTGATTATAATATTACTGAAGGTTCTAAACCCCAAGGGTTTTGGCCAATTTAGACCAATAAGTTTATGGTCAGTTCTATACAAGTTAGTAATAAAGATCATAGTAATTGATTTAAGGTGGCATTTTCCAAAATTATTGCTCCTAAGCAAGCGGAGTTTATCGCAAAAAAGAGCATACCAGATAATTTTATTGTGGCCCAAAAAGTTATTCACTCCATAAAGAGCAAACAGAAGAATAGAATATGAATGGCCATAAAGATAAATTTGGAGAAGACATACGACAGGGTGAGATACGAGTTCATAGAAGGTTATCTACAAGTTGTAAATATTTCCAATTTTATTATCAGTGTTATTATGTCTACCATTTCAAGTTCTTTTATGCAAATTTTGTGGGATGGTGTTCCATCTCAAAAATTTCGACCTGCAAGAGGTGTTAGGCAAGGGGTGCCCCTTATCCCATTACCTTTTTGTTTTATCTATGGAATGTCTAGGACATAGTATCTGCTCCAATATTAGTTCTGGCTAGTGGCATCCTGTTCATTTGTCGAGGACTGGACCGACACTCTTACATTTTTTTTTTGTGCAGATGATCTGGTCATTTTTGGGCAAGCAAATTTTAAACAGGTCAAGTTGATCAGAGATATTTTGGATAAATTTTATGCTTAATCTGGGCATCAAGTTAATGCTTACATAACTAATTTTTTTCCTCTTAAAAGGTAGAAGGAAAAGTTACAGATAGGCTATGTGATATCATTGGTTTTCATACAGTTTAAAACCTTGAGAAGTATATGGGAATCCCACTATTCCATGAAAGAGTTACAACTAGTTCTTTGAGGATGGTTGTGGATAAGGTTCGGAGCAAATTACAGACATGGGATGCGAAACAATTATCCTTAGTAGGTAGAGTTACTTTAGCCTAATCTATGCTTTTGTCAATTCATGCAGTCTTGAGTGTTCCATAAAAGCTCTGTGAGGAGATAGAACATTTGGTGCAGCAATTTGTCTGGGAATGTTAATACGAATAACAGAAACTCTGCTATAGCCATTTCTGTATATTCAATGTACTCTACGGATGGAGGAATACATACAGTTGAACATAGTAAAATAAGAAATAGAAAGATTTTTTTTTAAATTGTTCGTTTGAAAATTTCCTGAAAAGCTAATCATAGGTTCTTCTCTCCATAGGAACAATAAAGTTGTTATGCTCATTACTAAACTTGTTGAAGAGATGAAATATAACCAAGGTATATCTTTTTTATCAGAATAAGAATATTTCCTTAATGAGCTGGCAAACGATATGCCAACAAAAGCTTGTGGTGGACTCAGATTACATCAGTTGAGAGATCAAAATAACTCTTTCATACTGTAATTGGGGTCCAATATTGTGGCTGACACTAATTCTTTATGGGTTCATATTCTTAGATCAAAATGTGGTGTTAAATAATACATTCCCGGTTCCTTAGCTCACAGTGGGAGACCTTCTTTCGGAAATCTCTTTCTAAGATTGGGCCTTGTTCCAGGATAATATTTTCTGGTCAGTGGGTGATGATCTTAGAGTTAAATGTTGAAGGATAAATGGATTTCTGAAATTGGACCTTTAGTTAATCTAATTCTTTCATACGCAAACCTTGATTTGGATTGTCTGCTTAAGGACATGGATACATAGGATTATGTATGGAATTGAGATCTTTTTAGGGTTTGGTTGTCAGAAGATATCGTAAGACGCATGGTGAGTATTCCCTCGCCTCATTCTTCAGCATGATTTGATAGAATTGCTTGGGCTAGGAGTGGATCTGGGTCACTCTCCATAAAGAGTGCTTATGAAATGCTTATAGAGAGTTTTTGGGATCAAAAAGGGGAAGTTTGGAATTTGGTGTGGAAATTTTTGGGACCTTAGAAGGTTAGGGTGTTTATTTGGCTAACTTTAAAAAAAAAAAAATTACTTACACAAGTGGAGTGAGTGAGACACGACATTGAGGTTGAGGAGCGTTGTACGATTTGTGGGCTTTAAGCAGAGGATGTATTACATGCTATCAGGGACTGTTTTATGGCTAAAGGTGTTTGGTCGCAAATTATTCCAATTGACAAGCAGGAACAATTCCTTTCAAGAGATTTGCATGAATGGCTTGCGTTTAATTTGGGTAACCGTCAAAGTCTTTCCATAAGGGATATTAACTAGCTGTGTTTTTTTTGGGTTAATAGCTTGGCAAATTTGGAAAAACAGAAATATTTTCATTTTTTAGGGGTTGTCGTGGAGTGTAGATGAAATTATTAAATGTTCGTATAGTTGGGCTTTATAGTGCAACTCTATGCACAAGAAAGATCATTTCAGAAGGTCGAAGACATGCTCAATACTAAGTAAGGTCGATAATTGGATCCGTTTATATTCGAATGAAGTTGTTAAGGTAAGCTCTGGGGGGTATTCTCAGGGATCAACATGAGAATTGGATTCTTGGATTTAATTGACGATTGGGACAATGTTATGTTTTTAACGTTGAGCTCTAGGATATTTTAGATGGCCTGACTTTTCTTCAGAGCAGATGGTACGATAGAGTTTTGATTCGGGCAAACAACTTGGAGGTTATTTAGAAAATTCAAGAAGCATTTTCAAAGACATCTCATTCAGCACTAATCAGACGTATTCAACAACTTTTGTTGGAAACAAATCTTTGGGAATTTGAACATATTCCTAAAGAAGAGAATGTAGAAGCAGATGGTATCACTAAACAGGCTTTTGACTACAGCTGTTTGCAGAGAGTCCACTGAATATTTCTAGATAATAGTGTTTAATTTATCTATGTTTTCACATAAAAAATATTTGTTCCCTCCCATTTAAGATTTAAGGATTATAGGTAAAAGTAGGGTTTATATAAAAAAAATTAAAAAATAACATATTCCTTTCATATCTAAATTCATTAAATATTAAGTTCAATAAACCATTTTTAGGTCACTCGGGTTCAACTTTGGTTCGGCCTCGCATGATTAGTCAAAGTTCAATTTAGTCATTGCCAAATGCCAGCAATTGCAAAGTGAATTTCAACATGTTTTGTTTACTTGAGTTCGATGAGTAGCTAATCGGGTTGCTCACCAGTTGGCACGGATAGCTCGTATCTATGTTGTCTCATTTACACTTACTATTACTTCTTCTTGTTTATGTAGTTTTCTTTCAGCTGATGCACATTTTGTATCCGGAGATTTAAGGCATTAGTTATTAGGTATATGGGGCTTAACCTATTGACTAGGTGTTAATTTATTAAAAACCATAAAAAATTAGAAAAAAAAAACTTATTAAAATTATTAGAAATTAATTAAAAACTATAAAAAAAAATTTCATTTCCATTAAAATTTTTCACTATTATAACTTGTACAAATTGAAAAATGAGAAGAAAAATATAACAAAAGAAATTGTTAATCTTCATTTTATGATATAAGTTGTTTGATATTCGTTTTTTATTTAAAATATAAAATTAATAAATTATTTTTATAAATTTTATGATTTTAATTAATTTCTAGTAATTTTTATATATTTTATAATTTTAATGATTTTAATGATTTTTTTTATTTTTTTATATTTTTTATAATTTCAAAATGTAACTACACAAATGGTTGTTTAGATTCAAATAAACCTTGACAACTATTTGTCCAGATTTATTGTGTACTTGTTTTAAATATATATGTTTTATTTTTTGATGATATGATATCTGTTAACAATCACATTAGCATTGTCGTTAAATACTAACGGTCAATGTCAATCAAAGGATTTATTTAGCCAAATTCGTTAGTTCAATGCTTAATTTCGTATAAAAAAATTCAGAAAGACTTAGTTGATATTTTTTTTAAAAAAATTTAAGGGCTTATAATACCCTTAAGCCATCATTTAACACATACGAAGAATTTAACCCAACTTGACAGAGCTACTTCGAACATCTTTAAAAGAAAAATTAAATTTTGTTATTGGTCTCTATACTTTGCAAAAATTATAAATTTAGTTTTTATACTTTAATTTAGTTATTTTTAATTTTACTGCTTTTCAAATTTTAAAATTTCAATCTTCTTCAAAAGAAAACTATTAAATTCAGTAATAAGTTTTGCTATTTCTAAAATCTAATGCGACAAACATATTATCACATGTGAAATGCCATGTCAACTTGCTATTTTCACATATTATTCCCTAAAAATTAGTTAATGGATTAAAAATAGTGATTTACATCAAGCTAAAAATTTCAAAATTCAAACAATATAGGGATTTGAAATGATTCAATTGAAGAACATAGATTAAATCCACAATTGTATGCATAGTACATGACTAGTAATTGAATTTAACCAAATATTTAAATGTTATTGTTAGGTTCAGGACTAAGAGTTCAAAATTTTAAAAGTATAGGGACTAAAATTGACCAATTTGAAAAGTAAAAGAACTAAAATTGATCAAATTAAAATATAAGGACTAAATCCATAACTTTTGCAAAGTCCAGAAACTAATAGCAGAATTTGACCTAAAAATGGCTTTGGGTCCATTATCAGTTATCCAGTTATCCTTATCCAAAACGACAACATAAAAGCAGAAAATCCCTGTCGTTCACGTGGATAATATTGCGCGCAATCAATGCATAAAAACCGCACATCAAAACCCGACCAAACCCCAAGGCTACTTCCACTTCCAGCTTCGAAAATGTCGACGATGACCACTATCATGCTAATGCCACCCATAGCCACTTCGCTTCAACACTTCAACTTCAAACCTTCCACATTACGCTCAAGGTCGTCGCCTACCAAGTCTTCCTATCCGACGGTCAGAATGCAGACGCGGTTTCACCGTCTGATTGAGGACAAAGGCATCGTTCTAATGCCTGGCTGCTACGACGCTCTATCGGCTGCCATTGTTCAGCAGTCTGGTTTCACAGCTGGCTTCATCTCTGGATATGCTCTCTCTGCTTCTCTCCTTGGGAAACCTGACTTTGGCTTGCTCACGTGAGAATTCCGGATCCGTCTTTACTTTTTTGGGGCTGTAAAACATTAAACAATGCGATAATTTTATTAGTTTTTGATGTTTTTTAAAGGCCACCGGAGATGGCGGCGACGGCTAGAACGGTTTGTGCGGCGGCTTCGATGATACCCATTATTGCAGATGCTGGTATTTATTTATCCTATTGCATTTCTATTTTACTTTTCTTTATTGGTTTCATAGGTTAAAGCTCAACTCTCCAGGAAATGGAGCTTAACTGGTCATTAATCATTTCAATACTACATGGTTATGAAATGCATTGATTCAATATTTCAGTAATAATAATGCTATTAATCTGCTTGTTTCAGATACTGGTGGTGGCAATGCTCTTAATGTTCAAAGGACTGTCAGGGATTTGATTGCAGCTGGTGCTGCTGGTTGCTTTCTTGAGGTACAAAAGATCAGTTCTGCAAGTAAAAGGCTCATCCTTTTATATATATTTCTCCATGTTGGATTCTTGTTTCCCTATATGCAAAGTAGAGATGGAAATACGATTTTAGATGAACTTGCTTTTATAGATTATAAGTTTGCTTTATCTTGCTATAAAATTATGTAAAAGCCCATTGGATTTATTTGTTTGTGAAGAACCTGTTGCTTCCTCTTGTTAATTTGGCTTACTTTCCTTCCAGGATCAAGCATGGCCAAAGAAGTGTGGTATGAACTATGAACTTCCACTTCATGTTTTCGAATTAGACCGGGAAAAGATTCTACCAATAATATCATTGTCATCATTCTTTATGTTTTCATATATTCTCTTGTTACTTAGTGTACTTATTGTTCCTTTGCCTTTGTATTCAACCAGGGCATATGCGTGGCAAGCAGGTACTTTTTTCGTATTCCTGTTTATTTGAATTAAGAGTTTCTTGATCGAAATTTCAGGTTCTGTTATTGGTTATTTCATCTGGTGATACTGATTGGATTTTATCATATGGAGAAGAGGTGTTTTTTGTTCATCTCTAATGCCTTTTCCTCCTTCTGTTCCCCTTTACTCGTCCTTTTAGGTTATACCTGCAGAGGAGCATGCTGCAAAAATTGCATCCGCAAGAGATGCCATTGGAGATTCAGACTTTTTCTTAGTGGTTAGAACTGATGCACGTGCTACATCAGCAAAAACCGGCCTTTCTGATGCCATCGCAAGAGCTAATCTTTACATGGAGGTACTCCTCTTGCATTGACCTTGAATCATATTTATCTTTCATACAATCTGCTAAAACCGCATTCAGTCTAATCTGCTTTATCATTGTCTCCTGTTCCATCTGCCCCTTGTAGTAACCAAATCTTCTAAAACTAGATATAATTTTATCCGTGAATCACTACACTCTCCCCCATGTGAAAATTCTCACTTCAGTTGTAGATCCTGCAAGAGTGTGTTTTTGATCAAGCATGAAAAGAGGCAATGTTGGCTACATTTACCTTTTCTTGCATTGTTAAGCAAATTTGAACTTTGTGCAATGATGTGGCATGGCATATAGTTCTCTTCTAGATGCTGTTGCTAAACTTTTGATCCTGGGATCAATGTACAGGCAGGAGCAGATGCTTGCTTTGTGGAGGCACCGAGGAATGATGACGAGCTTAAGGAGATCGGACGCCATACAAAAGGTTACAGAGTTTGTAATATGATTGAAGGTGGGGTCACACCCTTGCACACGCCTGAGGAGCTTAGAGCAATGGGGTTTCATTTGATTGTGCATCCACTCACCGCCCTCTATGCTTCAGCTCGTGCATTGGTGGATGTCCTCAAGACCCTGGAAGAAAACGGAACTACCAGAGATCACCTTCACAAGATGGCTACATTTGAAGAATTTAACCAACTAGTCAAGTTGGACTCGTGGTTTGAACTCGAAGCACGCTATTCAAATCAGAAGAGTCCCATGAGAGTAAAATCATGATAAGGAAGGGAGAAATATGTAGGATTTTTTTTTCCTTTTTACCAATAATAGGGAGGAATTAGTCTTTACCAAGAAAAGGGACAATGCAAGTTTTGGGAACTAGATTTCATCATTCTCTGAAGAACTTGTATGAAAATCCATGTGCTTCGTTTAGTATCCGAGCTACTGGCAGGTGTTCAACAGTGCTGAAAATAATTATGCATCTTGATCATGATTTGGAGACAAATGGCGCTCCATTATTAGTAAAATTATAGGCTAGCTAATTAAAGCTGGTAATGTTGCTTATATCATTAAGACTTAAACTGTCTTATTCAGGTACCTTGCCTTTAGTTTCCGAGGCATCATAGGAAAAAGTTCCGAACATGTGTAGTGGCGTCTATTTAAATATTTCATTATAGGGAACTTTTGTGGGATTTTCGATGGTGATCATGTCAGGTAAACTTGAGTTTACAAAGAAGGGAAAAACTGAGTTTCAAAGGAAGAATTTTATTTTCAAAGAAAGAAAATAATCGATTTAGATTCCTAGGTACCATGATTTTCCAATTTTTTTATGTGGATTTAATCAAACAATTACAGTCTCTATTTTCTAATTAGCTTGTTGATTTGAATATACTCGTATTGGACATATGTAATAGCTTTTTCCAACTATCCTTCAACCCAAACCGTCCACCAACTCCAATCTTTTAATTCACGGGCGGTGATTGCAATTACTCTTCCGTGTGAGTACCATGGTCAAGCACTTTCTATATAAGACCCGTCACTGTCCTTTTCATGACACTCAAGCTAAACAAACAGTAGTTGGTAATGCAGTTGTTGGCTTCGACTAGTTCAATCGGCTTATAATTATTAAAACAAATATCCAACGTCACTGTTCTAAACGGCTTATAAAAGCATGAAACTTTAGCTTTCCCCACCTCACCCAAACGCAGCCGTGAATAAATATCCAATTTTTCCAGTTACAGTTTAAGCTTTTTCTCAGAGATGGCGCAGGGAAGTGGCAGTGCAAGTCAAGCCAAGTTCTGGGTTGCATTGCTATTTTGCTTTCTTGTTTTCTGGGAAAATGTCGATGCAGCAACATATACTGTTGGTGGCTCCAATGGTTGGACCTTTAACATGGCCACGTGGCCTCGAGGGAAGCGTTTCAGGGCCGGTGACACACTCTGTAAGCATATACATATACGATCTAAAATGGGTTTTGAAGTTAAATAATTGTGAATTGGGAAACCTGGAACGTTATATGATTGTCTTTTTTTTTTTTCTCTGCAGTGTTCGAATACGATGCAACAATCCACAATGTGGTGGCGGTGAACCGGGGAGGTTACCGAAGCTGCATAACGCCGGCGGGAGCAAAAGTGTATAAGTCAGGGAAAGATGAGGTAAAACTAGGGCAAGGAATGAACTACTTCATATGCAACATTGCTGGTCACTGTGAATCTGGAATGAAGATAGCCATAAATGCAGTGTAAATCACCGGCGCCGGCGTACTATCTTTTTCTTACGGAGTATGAAACTATGGTTTGTTGTTAAATCAGTTATATTGGGCAAATCTGAGCAGATCTAATGTCATATGATTATGGCCTTTGTCTTATTTTTGTGTTCACTTTCAGAGTACAGTAGAACATAAAAATTTGTCATTGTCCCTGCAGGGTTGTGTACTTGCATCGGATCCAGTTCGATTTAGTTTTTTTGAAGATCTAATCAAATTAGAATATTATTTTCAAAAATATTGAATATATATATATATATATTAATAATTTTATATTTTATATTTTATGTAATATTTAAATTGAATATTGACTTTATTAAAAAAATTCATTTTCTAAAGGAGGCAAGCAGTATTTGTTTAAGTATAATTAAAAAAAATTCCCCACAAGTATATCAAAATAATGTTAAATGTCTTTTTAAATTATATTTTATTATTTTATTGTCAAAAAAATCTATACATTTTTAGTGGAGTTTTTAAATTCAACAAGTATAATTAGAGTAATGACAAGTGTCGCATAAAATATAATAAAATATTTTAAAAATAAATATACAAAAATTGAGAAAGAAATTTTTTTTTTAATTTTGCTTGTGAAATTAAAACATATATCAAATATTAATATTTTTATATTTTAAAAATAAATAAAATAATTCTAAACATGCTTGTGAAAGTTTTTATTCAACTGCGTGTATATAAGATAATAAATTTTATTTTATTTTAATATAGAAATATCATTATTAATATAATGGATTTCAATATTCCAATTTACTAAATTTAAAGTCGTGCAACTAACGAAAATATGTTTGTATCAATAAATTCTAATTAGAATATATATTTTTAAAAAAAATTTAAATGTAGAGTTAACAAGCTCTCTCTTTGTCCTCAATAGTTAGGTGCTTTTCACTTCAACGAGGTTGAGGAGCTAGTAAACAAAAGAAGCAGAAAAAAAAAAACCAAAAAAAGAAAATGTAGAATTAAAAATAAAGTATAATTTATTTTATTTTATAATAAATTTATTATAATTGAATATAGCTGCTAGCTTGCTATAATTTTTTTGCTTGATCAAATTAATGCACATTATACAATGTAGGTTTAATTTTTCTTTAATTATGAATTTGAATTTTAATAGGTTAAAATGGTTGAAGTCTATAATTTTTCGTATATTTGAAATTTAATTTTTATTTTATTTTATTTTCAGTGCGATTAATATCTCAAAGAATTTTGTGTTTCATTCAAAGATAAAACACATTGACTAGTAGCGGAGCTTGAAAAATTTTTTTGGGCGGTGGGATTAAATAGTATATTTATACTATAGTAAAAATATAATTTCATCATTTTAATAGCTTATATATTTATAATTTTTAAAGGGTTAAATCAAATTTTTATCATTTTTGTGGGGGTCAAAATGTAATTTTATCATTACCAATTTAAAATTTTATAAATTAAAGGGCCTTAATTAAAATTTTACCATTTTAGGGGTATAGCCCCCCTGGGTCTCCACTACGTTTCTTCACTGACATTGACTTCGGGCATCACTTCATTAAATAGCTAGTTGAGAATGGCACATATGAGATATTCAACTAGAAATCGATTGGTTGATCTATTTACCAAAACATTAGAAGTTGCCAAGTTTAAAAAATTGAGGAACAAAGTGGGAATGTGGCAAATTTAACTCAACATATAAGGCACAACACCAAAACTCATTAATTCAATGTTGTATTGACTCAATTCGACATAGGCTACTTTTTTAGTTTCTTAATTTTATTTCTAGTAGGGTGAAAAATGCGAAAATGTTTGTAAGAAAAGATTAAAGTTAGTTTAACTTTTCTAAACCTCTCAAGAAGCTCTAAAATTACTGCCACAATAACTCAAGAAGCTTTTCTTTCAAGCAAAACCGCTTCTAGAATATCATTAAATGGCTCATTTGAAGAAAACCAAAACCCCCAACCCCGCAATTTTTGAAAACTCATCTTTGAGATTTCCTTCTCTTAAACCATTAATTTAAAGAAAAAGATCAAGTGAAAAAAGCGAGGGAACTTCTTCCTCAATACCCCAAGAAACTTTACAAGCCGATCTTATGCAAGAAGATTGTTTTTAACGCATAGGTAGAAGATCGTTTTAAAAGTACCGTTTGGAGTTGACAGTTAGAATCACATCTTCTTGAAGAGTGTGAACTTTACATTTTGTTTCTTAGAATGGCATGTACATAGGTCTAGAGCTATGTGAATGCATGTAGTAAATTAGTTTGGTAGTACAAACCTATACCTTGCATACTTATTGGTATTTTGAGCTTTGTGATATTTAATGTAATGACCTGAAAGTCAGTAGTGTAAGAAAGTGTGGTTTCGAGACCCCGTATCCGTAAATTGGACTCATAAATATTTTTATTAAATATTTATGAAGTTATATTATAAGCGAATTGAATTTCGGTTAGGTAATTTCGTTGAATTAATTTTTCATTTAGGTACAGAACTAAATTGCATAAGTGATAAAAATATAAATTGATATTAAATTATAATGTGGAACTTGATTAAGGAACTACTTAATTAAATGAACCATTATCTATGATTATAATGGTGGCCAGTTATGACTTATATTATATGTTAAGTATATTATGAAACTTTAGTTAAAATTTATGTTAAAATAAAAATAAGATAAAAAAAAATGAAAGTAAATAGAAAAGTGGGAAGAAAGAGAAACAAACCTCTCATATTCATTTTTGCATGCTAGAATTAGGGAGGAAGCAGAAAGCTTTGAAGCTCAAATTGGTTAGTGTAATTTTACTCGTTTCTTGTTATTTTTCTATTTTCGAAATCCTTATAGTTCAATTTAGCTAATCCATGTTATATTTTTTGCACTGGTAAAGATTTAGGGTGTTACAATTTTGAATATTTAGAGTTTGAGGTGTTATTTTGATAGATTTTTAGAATTGATAAATGACTAAATTATAAAGTCAATTGTTGATTTTGTGCAATAGGGACCAAATTGCAAAAAATTCAAAGTAGAAATGAGAAGTAGGGAGTTAAATTTGGCTTAGAGTGAAATTGGTATAAAAAATTAAGTTTAAATGTGGAAGTTATGTTGTCTCGATTTTAGGGGCAAAATTGAATAAAATGCAAAAGTTGTATATATTAGCAATTGAATGTGAAATTGTTTGTGTATTGATGAAATGTGTTGTTTGTTTTATTCTGTATCTACCGTCGACTCAGATTCCTCAAAAAAGAAAAGAAAAGATAAATTCATCAACGAATAGCTCAAAATTTACGGTTTGTATTTCTATAATCTGAAATAATTATAAATTGATGCATATTGATTTGCTCATTCATGGTAAGAATATGATGTGAGAATTCTTATTCACTTGAGATGATTTGAATTGAATAATGATTATGAGGATTGAAATGAATATGTTCGATAAAATATGTGTATTTTTATTAATTATGAAAATTGAGTATGAATTAGGATAATTATGACTACTATATATGTTGAATAAATGTTTACTTGATTGAAATAATTATTAAATTGAGACATTGGTTGGTATTGGATTATGAAATGAAAACCCTATTAACTATTTGGGCAGAGTCGGATATATTTGGCATGCCATAGGATAGGAAAAGTTCAGGGATTTCTTTGACTATGAGTCGATGAAGCACTGGGTGCCAATTTGCTTTGGTTTAACCGATGAGACACTAGGTGCCAATCTATTTGATAGCGCTGAGCACAACTATTTGCTTCGAATTTGTCTGATGAGGCACTGGGTGTCAAACTGACGTGTTGGTTGGATCCGTGTATCCGTCCGAATCCAAGTCGTGTTAATAAGGATATAAAGAACGAAATGGTTTATATGTGATTTTGATATGGAAAAAATAACAATAAATGAAATTAGAAATGGAAATGAAAATGAAATGTGAATTTGAATTTGAATTGAATTGGGAACATTAATATGTTATGTTCCATGAAATCATGAAATTGAATTTTGAGATGAAATCTATCTCACATGAGTTATAAGATTATTCTCTTGCAAAATGTGACAGGCTTAAGTTGATTATGTGATATAGCATATTTAACTTAATGATTTGCATGTTATTTTCATTTTAAGTTTGTGCTCCTTTATGTTTCATATTATACTTATTTTTTGAATTATAAAAGTACCACTGAGTTACTCAGCGTACCTTTTTGTTTGTCTATGCACAGGTTAGGTACTATTCAGTTAGTACGTCGATTCAACATCCAGTGGCAATCCCGAACTCAAGTGTTGGTGATGCTCTTATTTTGGTTTTAGCATGCACCTAGGAAGTTTTGTGTTTGAAATGTTGATTTTTTAGTTGATGGTACTTTGAATCTTGTTGGCTTTGTAGGTTATGTAAATATGTATAGCATGATGACAATGGTCACTTTGTTGATAGCTTGATGGTTGCTTTGGTTATTTGTTAAATGTTTTCATGGATGAAATGGTTATATGTTAGGCATTAGGTTTGATATGTTTTGATATATATAATGATGTTGAAACATGAAATTGTTTTAAGGGTTTGTTGTGATCAAGTAATTGATTGAGAAAATGTCATACAATGTTAATGATTTGGTATGTTTGAGCATTTTCATTTTGGTTGTTTTGAATTACAAATTAAGGTGCCTTTGTAAGCATATTGGTTAAGCACTTAGGTTGAATGGTATATGACATGTTTTGATATGATTTTGTATGTTTTAAGATGGGTATTTATAGGTGCAAATGGTATGGCTTGGTAATCAAGTAATGGTAGGTGAAATAGCTTGATTTTGAAGTTACTTTAGGTGCACATGGCCTACAACACGGTCTACTGCACGGTCGTGTGTCCAACACAGTCACCCCAAACGACCATGTGGCCTATTTAATTTTTCGTATAGGTTTGTCCACACGGTCTTAAGGAGTTACATTGCCTGGCAACATGGTTGTGTGACCCTATATTCGAATTGTACATGGCCTAACGACACGGCCGTGTGACCCCATATTTGAATTGTACATGATCTGCCCACACGGCCATGTTATTGAGCCACACGGGCTAAGCTTTGTCACACGGCCATGTGACCCCAATTTCGCACGGCATTGAGTTGTTACACGATTTACTTACACGCCCATGTGACCTATCCACATGGCCTCGAGACATGGTCGTGTGTCCCCTATTTTCATATTTTTCTCATCTTTTTAAATTTGTTTCAAACTGATGCAAATTGATTGCCTGCTTAGTTTTAACTTTCTGTAAGTTTGATATTAAACCGTAATTGATTAAAACACATGTTTATTTATTTATTTATTTATGATTTGTTTGATAGTTAATTTAGATTTTCAAAATTATAATTTGCTTGTAATTGTTTAATATTTAGTTGTAACATTCTATTGTCCAGGTTCGACGACCAGACCGGGTGAGGGGTGTTATATTTAAATTCTATGATGGAGAATACTTGCATTATATGATGTTTGGGTGATAATTATATGTATTTTATGGTTTAGAAATGTTGGACAAAGTTTGGAAGTGAATGGTGAACAATATAGCATGCTTTGGAGGTGTTTCAGGCTTGTTTTGACTTCCAAGCATCTTAGTATCGACACAAGTGGGAGTTGTATTGGTATTTCCTTAGCAGAATGCAAAAAATTAATAGTTCTAGTGCCCAAGTATCAATAAATTGGGTCAAGGTATCAATGCCTCTACCATAACTCACCTTATTTGTTTTGTTTAGCCTTGAACAAGCCCCAAACAATGATTGAATGCAACCAAAGCATAAGGGAAGCTTATAAGTGGTTCAAATTACCTTAAATTACCTTAATACAGTCAATATTAAGTAGGAAAGATGAACCTCAAATTTAGTAAGATGAACCTCAAATTTAGTAAACCTAGTGTTCAAATGTGACATCCTTTGCTCGAATTATCAACTAATCTTGTGTTAAGGGGTGCTACATTTGTTTTGATATCAAAGCCTAAATTTAATTGATTCTAAGTTGTAAATGAGACTAAAAGACATGCGATATATGATATTTGTAACACCTCTTGCTTGACCGATCGTCGGATCCAGACTACGGGATGCCATATTTGTTGCTAGAGCAATTATAGTAAGATTCACAATAAAATGATCATTTTCACATCCATTCACACATCAATCATGATTTAAATACAATAATATATCATTTCAAAGTCTTAATCGAGCTTACAAAAGCTCTTAGTCAACCCATGCACGAAATAGGACCAAATTGTAAAATTTTAAAAATTTATGGATCGATGTCGCGACTTCATCTAGTGCTCGTCAAGACATGACCATCTTAGCATGTCACGTCGTGACGACAAGCCCTAGCTCGTCGCGACGTCACTCACTATAATGGTAATGTTGTGACATCCAAAATCCGAAGTCGTGACGTGGCACATGTTTTTGGTAAAAATTAATCATTTGGTACCTATTTCATACTCTCCAACCAACCTAACAATTTAAGCATCAAATACCAATTTCATTTGGATCAAACATACCAAAACAAGTCAATTAATAATCTCAAATAAGTTGTATTGCCTGATAAACTCTAGTAAACGGACTCGGATACACAGGTATCTTTGATACACGAGTTACTTGCCCGAGCTTAACATACAATATTTTAGGCTACCAGTCCAAGCTAAACTTTTATAATGACACATCAAGTTTCCAGTCTAGGCTAAACCTGTATCACGTGTATCTATGACTCCTCAACAAATACTGGATCTCGATAACATTTGTAACCAATATTGTACAAGCACACATAAAACTCTATTGGCATGTTAATCGTAGTATAACATTTACTAAGTTCAAATGGGCATTTATTATACACATTAACATTTCTTTACAATTTAGTACAAATCTCACCTTTTATACCAATTTACCACCAATTAATTCACAATCGATTATACATATACAAATCAAACACACAACTATTTAAACACATAAATACCATATAAACTTACCTGGTCAAGACAACAAGCAAATTATATCCTTAAAGACTATTCGACAATTTTGGCTTTTCCACGACTATAGTTTGATTCAATTCTTAATTTAAACAATTATTTTAGACAATTCATCAATACAAAATATTTTATAACATTCCATGATATGCATGAACCTATTTAATACCATTTTTTGAATTCCCTTTAAGTTTTGCATTTTATTCAATTTAGTCTCCAAAATCGAAATAACATCTTTCAATTTTGAGCTTCGGTTTGAAAACTGATTTCAATCATATCCCTTAGGGACTCCCTACTATCTATTATTACTAAAATTTAACATAAATTTTGAAATTTATTCACTTTATTCCTTCTGTACAAAACTAACAATTAGACTTTACAATCTAGTCCTTTTTCCTATTTAAGCTTAAAATCTATCAATTTAACAACAATTTCTTCAAGAAATCAACAATGGAAACTTTCAAAAAATTTAATATTTTTACAAATTGGTACATGGTCTAGCTAAATCAAGCTCTCATGACTTAAAAAACATAAAAATTAAAAGAAAATGACTTAATTGAACTTACAAATTAAGGGTCGAATGTTTGAAGCTTCCTTAAGGGTTTTATTTCTTTCTTTGTATGGTGGAGAAGAAGATGAACAGAAAAATAGCCTTTTCTTTCTTTTATTTATCTTATATAGTAAGATTAGTGGTTAATTAACTAGGTTTAATTAACTTAATTATAATTAGTTTAACTTAATCTATCACTAACATTCATAAGTGGAATTTTACATCCATTAACACATATTATACTATGGTTTAATTGCCATTTTGGTTCTTTGGCTAATTAAAAATCTATAGCGATAAGCCTTTTACAATTGAGTCATTGTACCTTAATTAAGCAATTAATAGGCAAATTTGAAGGACTATGTAACACCTCAAACCCGACCCAGTCGTTATGGCTGAATTTGGAAAGCTACATTGGCCACCGAATGTCCCAAAAATACTTTTGTAATTTCAAATGTAATTTTTAAACCATTTGCGTAGTCTATTCAAAACTAATAAAATAGAATGTTCAACTTTATTTTCAATCACATTTCAAATCCATTTGTCCACGAAAATGGTCGAAATAATCTTTCAAAGTTTTGAAATAAATATTTCAAAACTATTGGCTTATCAATTCAAAACAAATGAAGTAAAGTGTTTATTTTTATTTCGTAAAAACTGTGAAAATTTCAGGAATAGAAATAATTAATATCTCAATCGTAGACATTCAATCATTTATTCAAAACTATTATGAATTTTCAATCATACTTCTAAATCATTTGTGCATTAACTTCAAACATCAAATGCCTATAGAATTCTCATTTGTAAACATTTATAATTTTGAAAACTAAGTCTAATTTTATTAAAAACTTATTTTTTTTTTAGAAATGAAACGGAAAAATGTATTATTGACAGATTTTATTTAAAAAAAATTTGAGTTTCATACGAAATCTTATCAAATACTAACTTATGCAATTTTTAAAACTTAATGTCATGCAATCAAGTCATGCAAATCAGAATAAAATCCCTAAAGTAAAGTCTCATGCCACAGGTCATGCTCAAACTTATTACAAACCCAAAATATCAAAATGAAATTTAATTACTTTAATTTAAAAAGACTTCTGATAAAATCCTCTAAATTCCATCATCGAATCCTAACCTCGAGGTTATATGTAAAATCAAAAAATTAAAAGGTGTGAGCTATAAAGCTGTGACAACCCTAATTTGTCCCTAATCGGAAAGTGGTTTCGGGACCACAAAACCGAGTCGAAATGATAATTAATTGTCACATTTGATACTTATTATATGTGAATATGCATGTGTGAAAATTTCATGCTTGAATTTTGTTGGTTGTATGTGAATTTTATCAAATAGGACTTATATAAAAAAAAAGGTAGAAATGTGCTAGACAAAAATAAAAATGGCCTAATAATGCATAATGTTAAAAGAATTATACTTGCATGTCAAATTAGCCAAATATTTGATAGTGGCCGGCCATGTTATGGAATAAAAGATATTATAATATTTTGTTTATAAATTAATGTTACAAAAAAATGAATTAAAGAATAAAGAAATGAAAAATATGGATAGTGGGAGGAGAAACCAAGGTTGGCTATATTCTTCTCCTCCATTGCCGTAGCTAGGGAAAGAAGAGAAAGTGAAGCTTTGAGAAATTCGGTCATGGTGATTGCTAATTAAGGTAAGTTCAATGATGATTATTAAAATTTTTTAGCATCTTTTGAGTTAGTTATTAGGTTCTTTTCTTAACCCATAATCAAATTTAGAATTGTTTAGTACCTTGGGCATTCGACTATGGCAAAAGTTGAAAGAGGTTTATGGTTGTTAATTTGAGTAGTTTAAGGTATGTGCAAGTAGTTTAATAGTTGGACAATATTAATAAATCATCTTTTGTTCTGGTGAAATAGCCGAATTTGAATTAGGAAATTATTGTACAATGTTGTATTTTAAGTGATAGAATAGGATGAAAGCTTAGAATGTTAGATGCATGGATTAAAAATGGAACTAAAGGCTGTTATATTACCTTATTTTCTTTCGAATATATGTGCTTTGGCAAGAAATTGAGGGTTGATGTTTAAATGATATAAGTATAGGTATATTCGGCTTGTAGTTTTATAGATGTAAAATGAGTATAGTTCGAATGATGTTTAAAATACGAATGTATTTGGATGATTAATTAAAATTCTACTCATTTTATGGTTAGAATATAGGTTGTGTATGAGTTAAGTTTCGGTTAAGGTGAATTGTTTTAATGTCATTAGCATGCTAAGTGTGGAACTTTGTAATTATACCTGTGATGGTGGTTTGATTAAGGGTTTTAAGAGGAAATTATGCCATAGCCGAATGTGTCTTGAAGAAGATGTCATATGTGCTTATTATAGATACATGAGTATTCGGCTAATGAATTAAAATTAATGTAGCATAAGCTACCTATGTTCTTCTTTGAATGAGTGTTTAATAATCAAGGAGTTTGTTATTTAATGCTTAAATAAATTTGATAAGGTCTAATATGACTAAACTTATTTAACATAGCTCAAGAGCATAAAGGGGCAACATCGGATAGAGGAAAAGCTAAAGTCACTAATAGCTAAAGCGAGATTGTTGTATGGGTATAAGGTAAGTTTTCAAGCAATGAAACTTAGTTTATGACTTGATTAAGTCATGACATATAAGCATAATAAATAAACGGTGATATAATGATTCTATTTGAATTATTTATTGAGGTGATTAGTTTATACCTATGACGGGCATCCAAATGTGTATAGAGATCATTTTATAAAACCCATAAAAATCATGTTCTTTGCATGTAACTATTTAACCGATATTAGTAAGGTTTGATAAATGTTTTGTATTTGAGCTTGAAATGAAAATTAAAAATGGATGTATCATGATTTAATGACATATGTGTATGATTATTCTGATGACATCCGGGCTAAGACCAAGGCATTTTGCTAGTGAATATATCCGGGCTAAGACCGAAGGCATTTGTGCTATTGAATATATCCGGCTAAGACCGGAGGCAATTTGTGCTAATGACTATATCCGGCTAAAAACCCAAGGCTTTTGCACTATTGAATATATCCGGCTAAGTCCCAAGGCATTTGTGCGAGTTGCTACATCCAGCTAAATCCCGAAGGTACTTGGATTTGGAAATGAACAATCTTGCTGTCATAATTTTAATTAATACGTTCATACAAATCCAAACGATAAGGTATGTTTGTATATGTATCGGAAAGGTAAATTCCTTTTGATAGTAATTGCTTTATTGATTAACAACTTCCGGCCCTTAGTTAGGTTCGATCCCATATGTATGAATATACTGGTTGGTGTGTGAGGTAAGCATGACTTCGGGAATAAGCGTATATGCAAATATTCATTTAGTTATATGAATGCTATAATCGTAATCGTAAATAATTTTATTACTTGAACTTACTAAGCATTTAAATGCTTACTTTGTTACTTTGATTCTCTGCTTTATAGATTTTGTTCGTCACCTATCGGATTTGGGAGGGTCAAGGTCAAGTCATTCACACTATCTAAGCCACTTTTTGGTACTCTCTTAGTTCTATATTGAAAACGGCATGTATAGGACTAACCTTGTTGTTAATTAAGTCCCTTTTTGGTAATGTATATATATATTCAGTAGGCCATGCGAAAATGGCTTATATATTTTGAGCATAGTGTTATAATCATTTTGTTTATACATGGTTATAGAGAGGTGTGGAAATGTTGGCAATGGTTAATCCCGATCTTAATTGATGCTATGTATGTCAAATAGCTAGTTGTATTATGGAAAACTAGGAAATAGGTGTAATTGGCCTTAAAATAGATGTTGATAACAACAGTGGTGTGAGTTTGAAAAATCACTAAAAATTGTAGAAATGTAACTAAATAATGAATAAAATATATAATCGAATATTGATGAGTCTATTTTCATATGGAAGAATCGAAACTACCATATGAGCCGTATTTTATGAGATATTTAAGTTTTCGTGAAACTGGGCCAGAACGATTATTGGATCCCCTGTTCTGACTTTAAAAATTCACCATAAATTAACCAGAGATAATTAGAAGTCATGCCTTATATGTATAGATTCCTTTTTGAGTCTAGTTTCATTAGAAACAAACATAATATGTATTGGATCCCTGTACAGGGAGATATATAGGTTGTAATGCTTAAAGGTCAGAGTAGTCGAACCCTAAAACAGGGGAGACTTTAGATAATAAACTGTACTAATTGGGCTGACCAAAAATTCTAGAAAAAAATTTTTAGATAGATATATGAGTCTAGTTTTAGGAAAAATTTACGGAATCAGTTTTCGAGTTTCCAAACTCGAGATATGATTTTTGAGGTAACTGTGATGCAGTTAGCCAGCTTGTCTGGAAATTTTTTAAAATGAACTGTGTAAAGAAAAGAATGAAGCCCGTTAATACCTCGTGTTTGACTCCGGTAACAGTCTCGGGTATGGGGCGTTACAATTTTATTGTTATCAGAGCACGGTTTAGTCGATTCTCAGACTAACGTAGTATGTGTGAGTCTAGCTATACATGCCGTAAAGTGTTATTACGATAGTGTGATGATTTCTGACAGTTAAAATGTGTTTTTGTTAGTAATGGATCCCGATCCCAATCGAGCGGTAGCTGATGATGTGGAGAGTGTAGCGCCTGCTCCCGCGCACGGGACAGCGCCAATGGACTCTCAACCTATTGCAACCAATCAAAACGACGAGGCTAGACAAGCCTTTTATAATGTGATGAATGATTGGTTTAACCAGTACATCCGAACTAATACGGCTGTTCCACATCCCCCAATCCCTGCTAATACATCCCCGGCACCGCAGTACCTCCGGTAACCGACCAGATGAGGTTAAACAAGCCCCCAGTTGACAGAATCCGAAAGCACGGGGCTACTGAATTTAAGGCTACAGATAGCGACGATGCCGAGCAAGCTGAATTTTGGTTGGATAACACTATCCGGGTACTTGATGAACTATCTTGCACACCCGAGGAATGCCTAAAGTGTACTATCTCTCTGCTACGTGATTCTGCCTACTATTGGTGGAATACGTTGATTTCTGTTATGCCCAGAGAGCAGGTAACTGGGAGTTTTTCCAAACCGAGTTTCGAAAAAAGTATATCACCCCAGAGATTTATTGATCAAAAACGAAAAGAATTTCTTGAACTTAAACAAGGTTCCATGACGGTTACTGATTATGAACGAAAGTTTGTGAGGCTTAGCTGGTACGCTCGAGAATATGTTTCTTCAGAAGCTGTAATGTGTAAACGTTTTGAAGATGGTTTGAACGAAGATATAAAGTTGTATGTTGGTGTTCTATAAATCGAGAGTTCGTAGTACTTGTCGAGCGAGCTTGCAAAGCCAAGAGCTCAAAGAAGGAGAAAAGAAAAGCTAAAATGGGAGCCAAAGAGTTTCGTAAGAGATCTTCGGAAAGCCCTTTCAACACCATCGAAGAAGTTTAGAGATGATTCGGCCGATCCAAAGACACTTCGGGTTTTTCGGGCGAGATCGCGATCGACCCCTGTGAGTACGCGAGTCACTTCATTGCCGTGTGGGGAAATGATCGTCGGGACAGATGCAGAGTGTCGATTGTGGTAAATGGCATTCGGGAGTTGTAGATTCCATGATCGCTCCTGCTATAAGTGTGGATCACCACCACTTTATTAAGGATTGCCCGAGACTATCTCGAATGTAATGTAAAGCAGAGTGGGAAACCGGGTGCTACTACTGCTCGAGGTAGACCATCTAGAAATGCGGGGGATGCTAGCGGTGGTTAGAGAGGATCTAGAGATGCTACAACCAGATCTGAGGCTCGTGCTCCTGGTAGAGCTTATGCTATACGCGCACGCGAGGATGCTTCTTCGCGCGATGTTATTACGGTACTTTTACTCTCTTTGATACTCGATGTGATTGCTTTGATAGACCCCAGGTTCTACTCATTCATATGTATGTGAGACTTTAGCCTCCAGTAAGACTCTACCTATTGAGTCTACTGAGTTCGTAATCCAAGTGTCAAATCCTTTGGGTCATTATGTATTTGTTAATAAGGTGTGTAAGAAATGTCCCCTAGCAACCCGAGGTTCCTATTTTCCGGCTGATTTGATGCTTTTACCATTTGATGAATTTGATGTTATCCTCGGTATGGATTGGTTGACCGTCCATGATGCAGTTGTGAATTGCAAAAGAAATACTATTGATTTGAGATGCGCAAACAACGAGATAATCCGAGTTGAGTCTACTGATAAGAACGGGTTGCCACAAATTATATCTTCGATGCTGGCCCAAAAATATGTTAAAAAGGGGTGTGAGGCATATCTTGCGTATGTACTCGATAGTAAGGAATTAGAAAAGAAGCTTGAATCAGTGCCAGTAGTTTGTAGATATTCAGATGTCTTTCCTGAGGAGTTACCAGGATTACCACCCGTTCGAGAAGTTGAATTCGGCATCGAACTGGTACCTGGTACCACACCAATTTCAATGGCTCCGTGTCGTATGGCACCAACGGAATTGAAAGAATTGAAAACTCAAATTGAAAGAGTTGACGGATAGAGGTTTTGCTCGACCGAGTTTTTCACCTTGGGTGCACACCAGTTTTGTTTGTGAAAAGAAGGACGTAACCTTGAGATGTGCATCGACTATCGCCAATTGAATAAAGTGACCATAAAGAATAAATACCGCGTTGCCACGTATTGATGATTTGTTTGATCAGTTGAAGGAGCCTTAGTGTTTTCAAAGATAGATTTGAGATCGGGTTATTATCGGGCCATGAGTTTGAGACTCGATATACCCAAAACTACTTTCGAACGAGATACGGTCACTACGAGTTCTTAGTGATGCCGTTTGGGCTTACAAATGCCCTCTGCGGTATTTATGGATTTGATGAATCGAATTTTCGCACAATATTTGGATCGGTTTGTGGTTGTGTTTATAGACGACATCTTGATTTATTCACGCGATGAAATCGAACATGCCGAGCACCCGAGATTAGTGTTGCGATTTTATGGATAAACAGTTGTATGCTAAGTTCGAGAAATGTGAGTTACGTTAAGAGAAGTTAGCTTTGTGGGACACGTGGTATCCGTGATCGGGTATTAGAGTTGATCCGAGCAAAATTTCAGCCATACTCGATTGGAAGCCCCAAGGAATATTATCAAGTCCGAGCTTTTTGGGACTTGCCCGTTTACTCTGAGCGCTTTGTAAAAGGTTTCTCGATGATAGCCACACCAATGACGAGATTACTTGAGAAGATGTTAAGTTCGATTGGTCGAGAAATGTCAAAAAGTTTTGATCAATTGAAAACTTATTTGACTCAAGCCCCATATTAGTACAACCCGTATCCTAGAAAGAATTTGTCATTTACAGTGATGCATCCTTGCTTAATGGGTTGTGTATTGATGTAAGAAGGTCGAGTGGTAGCTTATGCATCAAGACAATTGAAGCCGCATGAGAAAAACTATCCGACTCATGATCTCGAGCTAGCTGCCATTGTTTTTACTTTAAAAATTTGGCGTCACTATTTGTTTGGTGAGAAGTGCCATATATATTCGGATCACAAAAGTCTCAAGTATTTGATGACTCAAAGAGATTTGAATCTGCGACAAAGACGTTGGCTTGAATTGTTAAAAGATTATGAGCTTGTCATTGATTATCACCCGGGAAGGGCTAATGTGGTTGCGGATGCTTTAAGTCGCAAATCACTGTTTGCTTTACGAACAATGAATGTATACCTGTCAGTTTTATCCGATGGTGAGTTAGTAGCAGAATTAAAGGCCAAACCATTGTGGATTCTTCAAATTCATGAAGCTCGGAAAGTCGATGACGAATTGGTTGCTAAACGAGCTGAATGTGTTTCGAATGCGGAATCAGAGTTTCAAGTTGATAATGATGATTGTTTGAGGTTCAGAGGTCGTTTGTGTGTTCCAAGAAATTCAGAACTTATTTCAACGATTCTGAGCGAAGCTCATTGTAACCGAATGTCGATTCACCCGGGAAGTACGAAAATGTACAACGATTTGAGACGTCAGTTTTGGTGGCATGGTATGAAACGAGACATTTTCGATTTTGTTTCGAAGTGTTTAATATGTCAACAAGTGAAAGCGGAACATCAAGTGCCCTCGGGATTACTTCAGCCGATCATGATACCAGAATGGAAGTGGGATCGAGTCACAATGGATTTTGTATCTGGATTGCCATTGTCGGCAAGTAAGAAAGATGCGATTTGGGTTGTTGTTGATAGACTGACTAAGTCGGCTCATTTTATTCCCGTACATACAGATTATTCACTGGATAAATTAGCTGAATTGTATGTTTCTCAGATTGTAAGATTGCACGGGGTACCTATTTCTATTGTGTCGGATAGAGATCCGAGATTCACCTCGCGATTTTGGAAGAAACTGCAAGAAGCTTTGGGTACTAAGTTGCATTTTAGCATCGCGTTTCATCCACAGACTGATGGTCAATCCGAGCGGATAATTCAGATACTCGAAGATATGTTGAGATGTTGTATCCTTGAGTTTAGTGGTTCATGGGAACGGTATTTGCCTTTGATTGAATTCGCTTACAACAATAGTTTTCAATCAAGTATTAAGATGGCACACTTACGAGGCTTTATGCGGTCGTAAATGTCGTACACCATTGTTTTGGACCGAGCTCGTGAAAGTAAAATTTTCGAGTTGATTTGATTAAAGATGCTTTGAGCGAGAAAGTAAAATAATTCGTGAGAGTCCAAGGCGACCTCGGATCGTCGAGTCGTCGCGCGATTTAAAACGAAGAGATATTGAGTATCGTGGGAGACAAAGTATTTCTTAAAGTTTCACCTTGAAAAGATACTCGATTTGGCGCAAGGGCAAACCGAGTCCGAGGTTTATAGGGCCGTATGAAATATCCGAACGAGTTGGTCCAATGAGCATATAGATTGATTTTACCCTGATCTCGAGAAGATTCACAACGGTTTTTCATGTTTCAATGCTTCGACGTTACAGATCCGATCCTTCACATAATAAATCCCTCCGAGGTTGAAATTCAAGCCGATATGAGTTATGAAGAAGAACCGATTCGTATCCTAGCTCGTGAAATGAAAGAGTTGCGAAACAAAAGGGTTCTGTTAGTAAAGGTGTTATGGCTCAAACACGGGATCAAAGAAGCTACTTGGGAAACCGAAAACTCTATGAAAGAACGATACCCAAACCTATTTACCGGTAAGATTTTCGGGGACGAAAATTTCTTAAGTTGGGGAGAGTTGTGACAACCCTAATTTGGCCCTAATCGGAAAGTGGTTTCGGGACCACAAAACCGAGTCGAAATGATAATTAATTGTCACATTTGATACTTATTATATGTGAATATGCATGTGTGAAAATTTCATGCTTGAATTTTGTTGGTTGTATGTGAATTTTATCAAATAGGACTTATATAAAAAAAAGGTAGAAATGTGCTAGACAAAAATAAAAATGGCCTAATAATGCATAATGTTAAAAGAATTATACTTGCATGTCAAATTAGCCAAATATTTGATAGTGGCCGGCCATGTTATGGAATAAAAGATATTATAATATTTTGTTTATAAATTAATGTTACAAAAAAATGAATTAAAGAATAAAGAAATGAAAAATATGGATAGTGGGAGGAGAAACCAAGGTTGGCTATATTCTTCTCCTCCATTGCCGTAGCTAGGGAAAGAAGAGAAAGTGAAGCTTTGAGAAATTCGGTCATGGTGATTGCTAATTAAGGTAAGTTCAATGATGATTATTAAAATTTTTTAGCATCTTTTGAGTTAGTTATTAGGTTCTTTTCTTAACCCATAATCAAATTTAGAATTGTTTAGTACCTTGGGCATTCGGCTATGGCAAAAGATGAAAGAGGTTTATGGTTGTTAATTTGAGTAGTTTAAGGTATGTGCAAGTAGTTTAATAGTTGGACAATATTAATAAATCATCTTTTGTTCTGGTGAAATAGCCGAATTTGAATTAGGAAATTATTGTACAATGTTGTATTTTAAGTGATAGAATAGGATGAAAGCTTAGAATGTTAGATGCATGGATTAAAAATGGAACTAAAGGTCATTATATTGCCTTATTTTCTTTCGAATATATGTGCTTTGGCAAGAAATTGAGGGTTGATGTTTAAATGATATAAGTATAGGTATATTCGGCTTGTAGTTTTATAGATGTAAAATGAGTATAGTTCGGAATGATGTTTAAGTACGAATGTATTTGGATGATTAATTAAAATTCTACTCATTTTATGGTTAGAATATAGGTTGTGTATGAGTTAAGTTTCGGTTAAGGTGAATTGTTTTAATGTCATTAGCATGCTAAGTGTGGAACTTTGTAATGATACTTGTGATGGTGGTTTGATTAAGGGTTTTAAGAGGAAATTATGCCATAGTCGAATGTGTCTTGAAGAAGATGTCATATGTGCTTATTATAGATACATGAGTATTCGGCTAATGAATTAAAATTAATGTAGCATAAGCTACCTATGTTCTTGCCGAATGAGTGTTTAATAATCAAGGAGTTTGTTATTTAATGCTTAAATAAATTTGATAAGGTCTAATATGACTAAACTTATTTAACATAGCTCAAGAGCATAAAGGGGCAACATCGGATAGAGGAAAAGCTAAAGTCACGGAATAGCTAAAGCGAGATTGTTCAGAAGGGTGTAAGGTAAGTTTTCAAGCAATGAAACTTAGTTTATGACTTGATTAAGTCATGACATATAAGCATAATAAATAAACGGTGATATAATGATTCTATTTGAATTATTTATTGAGGTGATTAGTTTATACCTATGACGGGCATCCAAATGTGTATAGAGATCATTTTATAAAACCTATAAAAATCATGTTCTTTGTATGTGACTATTTAACCGATATTAGTAAGGTTTGATAAATGTTTTGTATTTGAACTTCAGAAATGAAAATTAAAAATGGATGTATCATGATTTAATGACATATGTGTATGATTATTCTGATGACATCCGGGCTAAGACCCGAAGGCATTTTGCTAGTAAATATATCCGGGCTAAGACCCGAAGGCATTTGTGCTATTGAATATATCCGAGCTAAGACCCGAAGGCAATTTGTGCTAGTGACTATATCCGGGCTAAAACCCGAAGGCTTTTGCACTATTGAATATATCCGGGCTAAGTCCCGAAGGCATTTGTGCGAGTTGCTACATCCGGCTAAATCCCAAAGGTACTTGGATTTGGAAATGAACAATCTTGCTGTCATAATTTTAATTAATACGTTCATACAAATCCAAACGATAAGGTATGTTTGTATATGTATCGGAAAGGTAAATTCCTTTTTGATAGTAATTGCTTTATTGATTAACAACTTCCGGCCCTTAGTTAGGTTTGATCCCATATGTATGAATATACTTGGTTGGTGTGTGAGGTAAGCATGACTTCTGGAATAAGCGTATATGCAAATATTCATTTAGTTATATGAATGCTATAATCATAATCGTAAATAATTTTATTACTTGAACTTACTAAGCATTTAAATGCTTACTTTGTTACTTTGATTCTCTGTTTTATAGATTTTGTTCGTCACCTATCGGATTTGGGAGGGTCAAGGTCAAGTCATTCACACTATCTAAGCCACTTTTTGGTACTCTCTTAGTTCTATATTGAAAACGGCATGTATAGGACTAACCTTGTTGTTAATTAAGTCCCTTTTTGGTAATGTATATATATATTCGGTAGGCCATGCGAAAATGGCTTATATATTTTGAGCATAGTGTTATAATCATTTTGTTTATACATGGTTATAGAGAGGTGTGGAAATGTTGGCAATGGTTAATCCCGATCTTAATTGATGCTATGTATGTCAAATAGCTAGTTGTATTATGGAAAACTAGGAAATAGGTGTAATTGGCCTTAAAATAGATGTTGATAACAGCAGTGGTGTGAGTTTGAAAAATCACTAAAAATTGTAGAAATGTAAATAAATAATGAATAAAATATATAATCGAATCTTGATGAGTCTATTTTCATATGGAAGAAGCAAAACGACCATATGAGCCGTATTTTATGAGATATTTAAGTTTTCGTGAAACTGGGCCAGAACAATTACTGGATCCCCTGTTCTGACTTTAAAAATTCACCATAAATTAACCAGAGATAATTAGAAGTCATGCCTTATATGTATAGATTCCTTTTTGAGCCTAGTTTCATTAGAAAGAAACAGCATATGTATTGGAGCCCTGTACAGGGAGATATATAGGTCGTAATGCTTAAAGGTCAGAGTAATCGAACCCTGAAACAGGGGAGATTTTAGATAATAAACTGTACTAACTTGCCTGACCAAAAATTCTAGAAAAAAATTTGTAGATATATATATGAGTCTAGTTTTAGGAAAAATTTACGGAATCAGTTTTCGAGTTTCCAAACTCGAGATATGATTTTTGAGGTAACTGTGACGCAGTTAGCCAGCTTGTCTGGAAATTTTTTAAAATGAACTGTGTAAAGAAAAGAATGAAGCCCGTTAATACCTCGTGTTTGACTCCGGTAACAGTCTCGGGTACGGGGCGTTACAAAAGCTCAATGTAAGATTAACATAAACACAATCACATACACATAAACATAAACATATACATTATAAAATCATAATAATCATATCAGTTTCATATAACTCAATATTTCACACTTATACTATGCATGATCATGTCAATGCACCTTTCATAAAACGATGCAGATTTCTATGAAAACAGTCCTACCCATTTTTGCTATACACCAAACTCGAGTTCCCCGGAACTAGTCCATCCTATAACACACCAATTAGTGAACAATGTCACAGTAATACAGACAAACTACCACATAATCAAAATTGTGGACAAGCCACCAAAATCGTAGATAAACTACCAATAACTTCCAACTTTCACATATCCCACCCTATGCATGTGATATGGCCAAAATCACTTGAAATCACATAAGCATGTTTAACATGCAAATCACATATGTACACATGGTACCAATATTTCACATTTTATAAATCATGCGAAAATCACATATGGCATAAGATCACATAACATGAGAATGAGATTTACATACTTTTCAATCAATAATAATCATCAATACCATACAATATGCTTTTCACAACATATACGGTTTGGAATCACTTACTTGACATAGTCCATAACAATGAGTTTTATCACTCTTTATGGATACATAAAGTATCCTCATCAAACAAACATAATTTAAATAATGACGATTTTATCAGTATAAAACATATTTGTTTAGTTTTAAAACACACACTTGATCGTAGATCCAATGTGAAACAACTCTTTAAGAACGCCCACACTTGGATCTAACAGATAGATTACCTAATCAATCAACAAATGGCGATCTTACGTTAAGGCTATCATTTTGAAGGTAGATATGATAAGTTAGTTATCGATGTCCATGAAAACTTACCCTTAAAAAATAATCACTCAGATTAGTGATTTCGATCCCAATGTTAATGGTCTCTCAGATTGGTGTCGGTTGACCCTTCAATAAATATGACATACGATACGTTAATACACGAGAAAAATATTTCACTCTAGCCTTTTTAAAAATATTCGGTCAAGAGAAAAGTAGGGAGATTTCTACTTAACCCTTACACTTACACTAACTTGGTTGAAACGGGAGGATCAACGGATCATATTAATCACGAATCAGAGGGGAAAGAATGATCTAAAAAGGAGGATTATTTGAAAGTAAGTTCATGAAAAATAAAGTTTAGGATTAAGAATTAAACACAATAAATAGTGCATAGTTTTTTTATTACTAAAAAGAATAACGAATATGAAAAAATGAAAAAGACAGCAGGAAGAATCTCAACTGTCAGCGGCGGTGCTGCGACGGTGGTGACAACTTGCTAAGGGTTTGAGACAAATTTGCACCAAAAAGAAATTGATGAGAGGAAAGGGATTTGAACTCAGATCATCAAGGGCAGCTCCACCACTACTCAATCACTATAATTGATATTTATTTATTATCAAATGAGCAAAATATTATCTAAATAAACATTTGGTCGTGACCACTCTTGGTTCTTTAATCCAATTTCTACTAACCTGATTTTTGGGATGTGACAGAGTAAACTTTAATAAACTTCTATACCAACTCTGTAAATATTTATATTTAAAATTTACGAATCCAATTTACGGAAATGGGGTTCTGAAATAGCCTTTTTTCAGCACCACTAAAAATAGGGCTGTTACAATATTGATGTGATGAGATGTGGTTTTGATATTGATACATGCTTTAATTGTGATTATAGATTAGAGATGTCAACTGATTCACGGCAATCAGTTGAAGAAGAAGTAGAAAGTCGTGCTTCAAATTTGAATAGAGAAGGGAATGTACCTACGACTGAAAATGATCTTGTTGAGCTGGGAGGGTTAAGAAGGCCTCCAAGGGAAGTTAGACTCACATGAGAACAAGTATCTATCCTAGAAGAAAGGCCCACATAATAGGCTTTCTTCTAAACAATGAATTAATTCTTTCAACAGTTCATGAAAGTTGTTCTTCAAGCTCCTTCTCTACCACATTCACTAGCTCCTCTCGTGCAACCACTTACACTTGAACCTTAACCCAAGCCTCCTGCCCAGAATCAATGGTTATTTTAGAGAGAATTAGAAAGCATAGGGTGAAAGAATTTAGAGGGAGAAAAGAAGATGATCCCATTACTACTGAATATTGGTTAGAAACAGTTAGCAAGTATTTGAAGAATTGCAATGTCCTAATGCAAAAAAGTTGAGATGCAATGTTTCTCTATTAAAAGAAGAAGCCTACCAATGGTGGACTACTATAAGAAGTGTAAATTTGGCCAAAAGGATTAATTGGAACTTATTCTTGACAGAGCTTAGGAAGACATATGTTGACCAGCTATATCTAGAAAAGAAGAAGAGGGAATTCATTAATTTAAAGCAGAACAACTTGCCACAATAATAATATGAGAAAGAATTTGTTAGATTGAGTAAGTATGCAAGAGAATTAGTGGCAATAGAAGCTAATAAGTGTGCAATATTTGAGTGGGAACTTAATGAAGGCATTTTTGTTCTTGTGACAACTTTGGGGTTAGGAGATTTTTTTTACACTTGTTGAGAGAGCTCAGAAATTGAAAAGGGTAATAATAGGCAAAAAGAAGAGGGCTAGGTTATGTTGGAAAGTCCTCAATTTGAAAATGGTTTTTTTGCACAGTAGAAAATTTAAAATTTTGAAAACCGACCTGGTTTGTGATATTTATAGCAATAATAATTTATTGAATATGCACCTGTGCTTTCTGATAAGTGGATCCTTGAAGTTTTTTGACTTTCAACCAAATGATCTTCTCCGCTATTCTCATACCACAAATTGCTTTGAGTGTGGGCTCGAACCGATTGAAACAAAACATAGAACTTCAAAAAGTTTTCCTTTTTGGGTGAAAATGGAAATTCTCTCTTGTTTAATAGAAACAGGTAAAATTATTATTTTGAAAAAAATATATTTAAAATTTGAAAATAAATTATCTCTATATTTCAGCAGAACAACAATCTCTCAAGAGTAGTGTAAATAGCTCTATCGTTGCAATCTATTTATAGAAAGAGAAGGTAAAACCCTTGTAGAGTTGTAGAAGTTTATTTTCACTAGAAAAATAATATCCTAGTTTATCTAGGACATAGGGTGTAACGGCCCAAATTTCAGTGATACCGGAACAGTGATTTGAAATCACTAAATCCGATATGTGAGCTTAGATATTAGTAAGTAAATGTTAAGTGTGGTTTTAAAAATAATTTTGAATTAGTGAAATTATGTAGTGTAGGAAGTTGTAGATAAAACAGAATAAAAACGAGGTATCGAGACCTCAAATTCGTAAACCGAGCCATAAATATTTTTAAAAATATTTATGGAGTGTAAATAAGTTAGTATTAAAGTTTCGTCAAGTAATTTTAAGGTTTCGATAGTTAATTAGGTGAAAAGGACTAAATTGAACTAAGTGCAAAATTGTAAGATATGATTAAATAGCTCTAAAAATAATTAAAAGAGGACTACATAGGCAATTAGACACCTATTATTGGGCTGGACGGCATGTGTGTGCAGGAAAATTAAAAATCAGGTGTGAACAAGGGGCAAAATTGGAAATAAGGTAATAATTTAATTGTAAAATATGATATATTAGGTAAAATCTAGAGTTTTCTTCATTTTTCTTCATCTTCATCAGATAAAAATACCATTAGAGAGTTTTTAAGAAGCTGGTTTTTATATCCTACAGCATGTAAGTTCAAATCTTGATTATTTCTTGCAATTTTTGTATTTTTGAGACTTTTACAACTAGGTCCATATGTTTAATTCATTAGTTTTTGATAATTTTGAAAGTTGCCATGAACAAGTGCTGAAATTATATGATGATTTATTATGGAATTGAGGTTTTAATTTTATTATATGATGATTTTGTGAAGAGATTTTTATAGAAATCACTATTTAGGACCTCATCGTAAAAGTTGTGAAATTAGGGTTTTATGATGAAACTTTGAATTTCAAAGGCTGTGAAATAGTTTATAATGTTTAAATAAAGTGTTATTTGAGAAGAATTAGTTCAATTGATGAATAAATTAAGTAGGGACTAAATTGTAAAAAAATTAAAAAGTTTGGGGTAATAGTGTAATTTCACAATTTTAAGGGCATAATTTGTGAAATAGAATAGAATTGTAATGGATGCTAATGAAGGAATGATTTTATAATTATAGATCAAGAAAACGAAGTGAATCGTGGAAAGAAGAAAATTCAAGAATAGTCCTGAATTTCTACGACTTTTGCAAATTAGCCCAGGTAAGTTCATATGACAATTTAATGTTTGATTATGAAGATATTATGATTTTTAAGTATATTATTGTAGATGAATACTATCAATTTGTAACAAGTATGAAATAATAGTTAAATAAAAGTACACATTAGTTGGAACAATGGATTTGAGTGCTTTCATTCTGTGACCATGATGAATTGACGGAAAAGATGTGATAAGTACGCCCGTCTAAGACCATAGCTGGGCTATGGCATCGGTGCAATGTGATATGTGTTCCCGTATAAGACCATAACTGGGCTATGGCATCGGTGAGATGTGATAATGTGATTCCGTATAAGACCATATCTGGGATATGGCATCGGCATGTGATGTGATCCGTGTAAGACCATAGCAGGACTATGGCTTCGGTGTGTGATATGTGACAATGTGCAAGTCCATAGTTTTCTATGGCAATGTATTAATGAAGCACTCAATTCCATTAGTTCTCAATAAATTGTCAATGGAAATAAATGAGAAAAAAAAAAGGGGCCCAAAGAAGTTAAATTTGTGAATAGGAATATGAAAATTATTCAAAGGAGCTTAATAATGGATTTGTGATTTACTGGTAGGTAAAGTAGTTAAATTAAAAGATATATGATTGTGTACAATGTTCGGTAAGATTTGTGTTTTTATGCGTATGAGCTTACTAAGCTTCAATAAGCTTACTTGTGTATGTTTGATATTTTTATGTAGATTGAATTAAAGTGAAGTTGGTAGATCGGATCAACACAACAAGGCACACTATCCAGATCAATTTCGGTAGCTTTTGTTTTATGTTTAAAGATTTATATGGCATGTATAGAGTTTAAAGGAATTAAAGTAAAGATGTTATAAACTAGTTAACAATATTTTGTACTAAAACAGTTTTTGGTTAGTAGCAATAGTTTGACTTTTAAAATTCACCATAAATTATGAAAATCTAATTAAGGTTGAATGAAATATTAAATTAAATCTTATTGAGTCTAGTTTCTTATAAAAGAAATTATGTAAGAAATGGAATTGTAAATCATGAGATATAATAACTTTTGTGAGACAAGGTCAGAGTGATTTTGAGCTCCCCTGTTTTGATTTGTAAAAATCATTAAACATTGTAAAACAATAATTAGGAGTCATACTATATATGTATGGATTCCTTATTGAGTCTATTTTTAATAGAAACAAACGACATGGTTATTTGAATTCTGTACAGGGAGAAATTTGATTTGTAGTGCACAGGGGTCAGAGTAGCCGAACCCTGAAACAGGAGAGACTTTAACTAATAAAATGTACTAATTGGCCCAACCAAAAATTCTAAAAAAAAATCAGTAAATATATATATGAGTTTAGATTCGGGGAAAATTTACAGATTTGGATTTCGAGTTGTGTAACTCAAGATATGATTTTTTTGCATCATGTGCAGCTAGATTGGACAGCTTATCCGAAAAGTATGATATAAATTGTCCGAATTCGGTTAAGTGCTCAAATAAGTTTAGTATTGCCTTTTGCTCGACTCGCGCGACGGTCTCGGTAAGGAGGCGTTACATTTATTGGTATCGAGCTGTGTTTAGCTGATTCTCTAATATGTATGATGTGAAAAGTGTCTAGAATTACATGCCATATAAATGCATGATAGTGTGATGTGTATGATCCGATCTAATCCTTGCTTTTATTATAGATTATCTTCGATTTGAAAAGATGACAGATAGACCAGAACAAACCGAGCAAGAAGAAGTTAACAGAGTACAAACCTCTCAACAAGGAACAAGTAGTGAAGTTCCAATTTCATTGATGCGAGAACAAGAACTCAAAAATATGATTTATGGCTTCATGAATCGGTGGTATAATGAGAATGTACGAGAAAGAAATCGACTCGCAACCTCCTCCCCTATTTCAACATCGGTAGTACCCCTGCTTACTCCTCCACCTCCTCCAATAATCGAATCAAAACGTTCTCCATTTGAAAAGCTTAGAAAACATGGGGTTTGAAGAATTTCGGGAAGAAATGTATGATGATCCTGTGAAAGATGAATATTGGTTACAAAGTATAATGAGGGTTTTTAAGCGAATGATGTGCTCACCAAATGATTACTTAATATGTGCCGTGTCGTTATTGAAAGAAGAAGCTTATAACTGGTGGGAAACAATAGAAGTCATGAAAATCACCGAGAAGATCACTTGGGAATTTTTTCAAAATGAATTTAAGAAGAAATATGTCGGTAGAAGATATCCGGATAAGAAGAAAAGAGAATTTCTCGACTTGCGATAGGAAACAAGTCGAGAGCTGAATACGAAAGAGAATTTGTTTATCTGAGCAAATATGCTCGAGATATAGTACCCACTGAAGAAGAAATGTGTATCAGATTTGAAGAAGGGCTTAATGATGAGATTAGAATGATGATAGGGGCCAATGAGATACGAGAATTTGTTGTTCTATCGGATCGTGCTCAAAAGCTTGAAGAAGTATATAATAGAAAGATGCAACGAGATAGAAGAAGTAAAGAATCTTTCAAAAGAAGTGCATCTAAGTCATTTTCGGCTTTACTGGGTGAAGAAATCTAAAGAGGAATTCAATGAGCCACTTCAAAGACCTGAAAGATCGGAAAGAGTAGACTAAGACAATCTGATTACAAGACATCCGATGACTGGCCATTAGTGTGGGTAGTGTACAAAATACCCAACGGCCTAAGTACCAACATTGTGGAAGAAGTCACCCCGGTGAATGTAGAAGTAAGTTAGGGGCTTGTTATAAATGTGGGGCCACCGATCACTTTATTCGTGATTGTCCCCAATTACAAGTAGAAGAAGTGGAAATGTAAGGAGAAACAGAAAACTCCTCCTCAAAAGGAAGACGCCTGGTCGCAGCAAGTGCTCAGAGGGCTACTCGTTCGGGTATGAAAGATACCGCTAGTCGATCGGTTAGGGCCCCCTCGTGCTTATGCCATTCGAGCAAGAGAAGAAGCAACACTCGGATGTAATTGCTTGGTACTTTCTATCTTTATGATGTTCCTGTATGCTTTAATAGACCACGGGTCTACTCATTCATATATTTGTACCGTGTTAGCATCTCAAAAGAATTTATTTGTTGAGCCTCACGATTATGATGTACAAGTTACAAATCCATTAGGTCAAAGTGTGGTAGTTAATTTAATATGTCATAACCGTCCACTTTGAAAGTTAAGAAATTTGTGATTTCCTATGCCGATTTGATCTCGCTACCCTTTCGGGAATTTGATATTATCTTGGGCATGGATCGTTAATGAAACATGACGCGGTAGTGAATTGTCGAGAAAAAACGAATTAGTTTGAAATGTCAAACAGAGATATTATTTTGGTTGAGTCCGAAATTTAGATGATACGGTTAGAATGATTTCCTCTATGTCCGCTTTCGTAAATTGTTATGTAAAGGGAATGAGGCATATTTAGCCTATATTCTTGATACTCAAGTTCGAATCAAAGTTAGAGCAACTATCTCATAGTGAATGAATTCATGGACGTATTTCTGAAGAATTACCGGGCTTACCACCCGATAGAGAAGTTGAGTTCGTGATAGATGTGCTTCCGGGAACAGCTCCCATATCAGTGGCACCGTATAGAATGGCTCCAGCAGAACTAAGAGAGTTAAAAACGCAGTTGCAAGAGCTATTAGACAAAGGGTTTATTAGACCGAGTATGTCGCCATGGGGTGCACTGTCTTATTTGTGAAAAAGAAGGATGGTTCATTGAGGCTGTGCATAGATTACAGGCAGCTAAATAAGGTAACGGTTAAAAATAAATATCCTTTGCCTCGTATTGATGATTTATTTGATCAGCTTAAGGGTGCTGCAGTGTTTTCAAAAATAGATCTCGATCCGGTATTATCGATTAAAGGTAAAGGAATGTGATGTGCCAAAAACGACTTTTAGAACTCGGTATGGTCATTATGAGTTCTTAGTTATGCCATTCGGTTTGACAAATGCTCCTACTTTGCTTTTATGGATTTAATGAATCGAATTTTTCAGTCTTACTGGATAGATTTGTGGTTGTGTTTATTGACGATATACTGATCTATTCAAAGACAGAATCCGAGCATGCTCAGCACTTGAGAATTGTGCTACAGATTTTGAGGGGAAAACAGTTATATGCAAAATTTAGTAAATGTGAATTTTGGCTTCATGAAGTAGGATTCTTGGGTCACATTGTGTCGATTGATGGTATACGGGTAGATCCGAGTAAGGTGTCACGGTGATTAATTGGAAAACTCCAAAGAATGTTACGGAAGTACGAAGTTTTCTTGGATTAGCTGGTTACTATCGTCGATTTGTGAAAGACTTTTCACTAATTGCTTCACCGATAACCCGATTATTACAGAAAAATGTTGAATTTGTATGGTCTGATGATTGCCAACGAAGTTTTGATCAATTAAAGAAAATGTTGACAGAGGCTCCGGTGTTAACTCACCAATCGGTATGCCATATTTAGTGTATAGTGATGCATCTCTCAATGGTTTAGGTTGTGTCTTGATGCGATCAGAAAAAGTTGTAGCATATGCTTCTCGACAGTTGAAACCACATGAGAGGAACTACCCTACACATGATCTTGAATTAGCTGCCATAGTATTTGCTTTAAAAATTTGGAGACACTACCTATATGGAGAGAAATGTTATGTGTATACTGAGATCATAAAAGTTTGAAATATTTAATGTCACGAAAGAGTTGAACTTGAGACAGAGGCGATGGTTAGAGTCTGTTGAAAGATTACGATCTTGTCATTGATTATCATCCGGGTAAGGCAAATGTAGTGGCGATGCACTTAGTCGTAAATCGTCATTATTTACTCTTCTAGGCGTTAAATGCTCATTTGTGCATTAATGAAGATGGTTCTGTTAGTTAAATTAAAGACAAAACCAGTATTCTTTCAACGAATTCGGGAGTTGCAAGATAAAGATCCGAAGTTGGTGTTGAAACGACAAATGGTTCGGGATAATTTGAATTTAGAGTACTCTATTGATAAAAGTGGTATGTTATACCATCGTAATAGAATTTGTGTCCCAAATAATTTAGAATTGAAGAAGGATATTTTATCAGAGGCTCATAGTAGTATGTACTCAATTCATCCGGGTAGTACGAAGATGTATTGTGATTTGAAGAAAATGTATTGGTGGCCTGGTATGAAACGGGAAATTTGTGAATTTGTGGCCAAATGTTTAATCTGTCAACAGGTAAAAGCTGAACATCAAGTGCCTACAGGTTTGTTACAACCCGTAATGATTCCAAAATAGAAGTGGGAACATGTGACGATGGATTTTGTATCTGGGTTGCCAGTGACTCCGAAGAAGAAAGATTCGATTTGGGTGATAGTAGACAAATTAACTAAATCGCGCGCATTTTATTCTCGCTGAATGCATTTTTCGCTTGATAAGTTAGCGAGAATTATATGTGTCGAAAATTGTGAGATTACATGGGGTGCCGACATCAATTATTTCGATCGAGAGATTCGAGGCTTACTTGAGATTTTGGAATAAACTACGAAGCTTTAGGGACTAAGTTAAAATTTAGTACGACTTTTCACCCTCGGATCGACGGGCAATCGTGAGCGAGTGATTCGATTTTTGGAAGATATGTTAAGGTGTCTTTGTATACTCGAGTTCGATGGCACTGGGAAAGGTACTTACCTTTAGTTGAATTTGCTTATAATAATAGTTATCAAGCTAGTATCAAAATGGCACCGCTTGAAGCTCATGCGGAAGGAAGTGCAGAACCCCGTTGTATTGGTCGAATTAAGTGAATCGAAATTAGTCGAGGGATTTAATTCGGAAAATCAAGAGAAAGTTCCGATTATTCGAGAAAGTTTGAAAGTCGCTTCCGATCGTCAAAAGTCGTATGCGATTTGAAAAGAAGGGATATAGAGTTCAATGTGGGTGATCATGTGTTCTTGAAAGTTTATCCGTGGAAGAAAGTTTTATGGTTTGGTAGAAAAGGAAAGCTTAGTCCACGATTTATCTGGACCATACTGAAATCATTGAGAGGATCGGTCCAGTAGCTTATAGATTGGCCTTGCCTCCGAACTTGAGAAAATCCATACTTGTATTTCATGTATCTATGTTGAGACGATATAGATCGGACCTTCACATGTGATTCCTCATACCGAGATAGAGCTACAATCGGATATGACTTATTCGGAGGAACCAAAGAAAAATATTAGCTCGGGAAGTTAAAGAACTATGGAATAAACGAGTACCATTAGTAAAAGTGTTATGGCATCGACATGGATTGGAGGAGGCAACTTGGGAAACGGAAGAATCTATGAGATCACAGATATCGCATTTGTTTTTCAGTGCACGAAATTTCGAGGACGAAATTTCCTAAGGGGAGAGTTGTAACGGCCCAAATTTCATGATCTTACCGAACAGTGATTTGAAATCACTAAATCCGACATGTGAGCTTAGATATTAGTAAGTAAATGTTAAGTGTGGTTTTAGAAATAATTTTGAATTAGTGAAATTATGTAGTGTAGGAAGTTGTAGATAAAACGGAATAAAACGAGGTATCGAGACCTCGAATTAGAATCCCAGCCATAAATATTTTTAAAAATATTTATGGAGTGTAAATAAGTTAGTATTAAAGTTTCGTCAAGAAATTTTAAGGTTTCGGTAATTAATTAGGTGAAAAGGACTAAATTGAACTAAGTGCAAAATTGTGAGATATGATTCAATAGCTCTAGTAATAATTAAAAGAGGACTAAATAGGCAATTAGACACCTATTATTGGGCTGGACAGCATGTGTGTGCAGGAAAATTAAAAATCAAGTGTGAACAAGGGGTAAAATTGGAAATAAGGTAATAATTTAATTGTAAAATATGATATATTAGGTAAAATCTAGAGTTTTCTTCATTTTTCTTCATCTTCATCAGATAAAAATACCATTAGAGAGTTTTTAAGAAGCTGGTTTTTATATCCTACAGCATGTAAGTTCAACTCTTGATTATTTCTTGCAATTTTTGTATTTTTGAGACTTTTACAACTAGGTCCATATGTTTAATTCATTAGTTTTTGATAATTTTGAAAGTTTCCATGAACAAGTGCTGAAATTATATGATAATTTATTATGGAATTGAGGTTTTAATTTTATTATATGATGATTTTGTGAAGAGATTTTTATAGAAATCACTATTTAGGACCTAATCGTAAAAGTTGTGAAATTAGGGTTTTGTGATGAAACTTTGAATTTCAAAGGCTGTGAAATAGTTTATAATGTTTAAATAAAGTGTTATTTGAGAAGAATTAGTTCAATTGATGAATAAATTAAGTAGGGACTAAATTGTAAAAAAATTAAAAAGTTTGGGGTAATAGTGTAATTTCACAATTTTAAGGGCATAATTTGTGAAATAGAATAGAATTGTAATGGATGCTAATGAAGGAATGATTTTATAATTATAGATCAAGAAAACGAAGTGAATCGTGGAAAGAAGAAAATTCAAGAATAGTCCTGAATTTCTACGACTTTTGCAAATTAGCCCAGGTAAGTTCATATGGCAATTTAATGTTTGAGTATGAAGATATTATGATTTTTAAGTATATTATTGTAGATGAATACTATCAATTTGTAACAAGTATGAAATAATAGTTAAATAAAAGTACACATTAGTTGGAACAATGGATTTGAGTGCTTTCATTCTGTGACCATGATGAATTGACGGAAAAGATGTGATAAGTACGCCCGTCTAAGACCATAGCTGGGCTATGGCATCGGTGCAATGTGATATGTGTTCCCGTATAAGACCATAACTGGGCTATGGCATCGGTGAGATGTGATAATGTGATTCCGTATAAGACCATATCTGGGATATGGCATCGGCATGTGATGTGATCCGTGTAAGACCATAGCAGGACTATGGCTTCGGTGTGTGATATGTGACAATGTGCAAGTCCATAGTTTTCTATGGCAATGTATTAATGAAGCACTCAATTCCATTAGTTCTCAATAAATTGTCAATGGAAATAAATGAGAAAAAAAAAAAAAAGGGCCAAAGAAGTTAAATTTGTGAATAGGAATATGAAAATTATTCAAAGGAGCTTAATAATGGATTTGTGATTTACAGGGTAAAGTAGTTAAATTAAAAGATATATGATTGTGTACAACGTTCGGTAAGATTTGTGTTTTTATGCCTATGAGCTTACTAAGCTTCAATAAGCTTACTTGTGTATGTTTGATATTTTTATGTAGATTGAATTAAAGTGAAGTTGGTAGATCGGATCAACACAACAAGGCACACTATCCAGATCAATTCCGGTAGCTTTTTTTTTATGTTTAAAGATTTATATGGCATGTATAGAGTTTAAAGGAATTAAAGTAAAGATGTTATAAACTAGTTAACAATATTTTGTACTAAAACAGTTTTTGGTTAGTAGCAATAGTTTGACTTTGAAAATTCACCATAAATTATGAAAATCTAATTAGAGGTTGAATGAAATATGAAATTAAATCTTATTGGGTCTAGTTTCTTATAAAAGAAATTATGTAAGAAATGGAATTGTAAATCATGAGATATAATAACTTTTGTGAGACAAGGTCAGAGTGATTTTGAGCTCCCATGTTTTGATTTGTAAAAATCATTAAAAATTGTAAAAAAATAATTAGGAGTCATACTATATATGTTGGATTCCTTATTGAGTCTATTTTTAATAGAAACAAATGACATGATTATTTGAATTCTGTACAGGGAGAAATTTGGTTTGTAGTGCACAGGGGTCAGAGTAGCCGAACCCTGAAATAGGGGATACTTTAACTAATAAACTGTACTAATTGGCCCAACCAAAAATTCTAGAAAAAAACCAGTAAATATATATATGAGTCTAGATTCGGGTAAAATTTACAGATTTGGATTTCGAGTTGTGTAACTCAAGATATGATTTTTTTTGCGACTGTGGCGCAGTTGGACAGCTTGTCTGAAAAGTATGATATAAATTGTCTGAATTTGGTTAAGTGCTCAAATAAGTTTAGTATTGACTTTTGCTCGACTCCGACGACGGTCTCGGGTAAGGAGGCGTTACATAGGGGGCGACAACCGTAGTTAATGATTGATAAAAAAAAATAAGGTAGATGAATGCAAAAACGGATCGTAAAGTTTGTCAAAATTGCAGATTTGACTTAGGGCTCTAGATGTTCGAAAAGAAACTTGGATTTTAACACAACCTGAAACGAAATTGAATCCAAGCCTGATAAAAAAGTAAAATAAATAACTAAAATAAAATAAGAAATCAAAGGTTAGAATAATAAGGAATCAATTAAAGAAGAAAAGTGAAAAATATAGAACGTGGCTAGTAGAAGTCCTAAGAAGCCTTGGAAACACAAAGAATTCACAACCCCCTTCAAGTGGCTCTAATTTCCCCTTCAAGAAAGCCAACTTAGCAAGAAAAAGTTTGAAGACCCACAATCTGAAAAGATCATTAAAACTCTTCTAAAAGAAACTCAAGAGAAATTCTTGAAAATAAAACTCAAAAGGAATTTATTAACGCAAAAGAGAAGTTGAATAATAATGAATTGAATGATTTGTATACAATGCAAAGGCCTATGTATAGGCTAGCTAAATAAAAATCTTATGTATACTAGAACTCTAATTAACCTAAACAAGAATTAATTTTAAACTAAACTTTCTTCTTGACATAAAACTCCTAAATAACTTAAACTACTTAATCATTATTAAAAATTTGGAATAATAAAATAATTGGAGATGATAAATACAATATTGGACTCATACATAATAAAAATTAAGCCCAAACTTGAACCCAATATGATTTAAACTCAAATTAAAAGCCCAAAACTTGTAATTCCCGTCATAATCACATCCAGAAATTCTGCTCACGTAGTCTTTATTAAAATGGTCATAACTTGAGCTTCCGAACTCGAAATCGAGTGATTCAAAGTGCATTTCGAAGCTAAGGATAGATATTTGAACACCATGAGGACATCTCAACCCAGAAATGCCTGAATCCCATCCAAAAAGGCATCGTAAGTGTGCTAATTTCCCAAACTTGAAAATTGGTAGCTTTGGTGAATGGAATCTAATAAATTTAACCCCATCCGTGCATGTATCATTCCTCCTTTCCTCGAAAAGAATCTTTCTCGAATCTTCCTCAAATCTTGTCTTTGATCGAATATTTATTTGAATTTTTTGGCCTTTAACATTGTTGTTGGGCTTTGAGGTAGTGTGAGCCCTTCACATCCATGGGTCTGAAATTGGGCCTTGAGACTTACATCATTCCCCTTTCCTTAAGAAGATTCATCCTAGAATCTTCAGTTGCACAAAAAGAAAAGGGATTAAATTAAATAACAATAAAATGAAAAAAAAAATACTTACCTAAGCTTTCTTGTGCACCAAAACTATATTGAGGATCAAAGATATGATTTTGATCTCCCAAATCAGCATGGATCATGTATCTCTCCTTCAAAAACAAACTATCAACACTAAACAAAGAAATATTAGGCACATGAGTGTTCAAGTAAAAAATAACCTATAATTGTCTTTGTTATACATGGTCATCCATAAGAATTTCCAATGATGAGTTAAGAATTTCACATAATTATAAAAATCAAGAAGGTTAAGATTATGTAAAAATTCATCGTTAAAGGTCAAAATATAAAATTTTGTTGCAAGGGAAAATATATAAAATGTTTTAATAAACCTATCTAATGCAACATAATTACTATTTTTAACCTTTACAAATCTAGATAAACCCATAAAATCAATTGAACTTTCAGACCAAGGTTTAATGAAATTTGACCAATGAGAAAGCATGTTGTAAGGAAAAACAAAATTAGTAGCATACTTATCAAAACCAATCAAGGTGTGCCTTCTTAAATCAATTTCTAATGTTTCCTTACTTTTCTTACTTTGTAGCATTTGTGGAGAAATATCAATGTTTAACTTACCTCTCTCCCATAAGTAAAATCGTCTATCGATGGTAGAGTAATTTAATTGGAAGTCTGTCAATGGATCCTTGAAATCCTGTAATAAAGAAACATCACTAAACAAAATTGAGTTAGAGTTAGTTAAAACATAATCATTCCTTACTTTTGTATGAGTATTTTCTTGCTTTTCATTTTCTTTTTCCACTTGAGAACTCTCCAATTTTACCTCATATAATTTTTTACTCACCAAATTTAGACCATCAAGTAGACTTTTATCACTCAAGGTCTCTTATCTATCTGTCTTTTCACATGATTCTTCCTTAATTCCCATATTCCTCTCAAATGTATTATAAATATTCAATTCAGTACAATATATCTCAATAGGAGAACCTGATTTTTGTTGTAACACCCTCTACCCGTATCCATTGTCGGAATAGGGTATGAGGCATTACCGGAGTTTACTGAACATTTTATTTATTAGATATTTTATTTCATCTAACGTTCATATTTGGAACCAATTAAAATCAATCATATTGTCCCTTAAACATACTTATTTTTCTCGACATGTTTTACTTGAATTTATTACTCTTCTCAATATACATAATTTCCTTATATTATCATATCAAAGATAATTATATATGTACATGTCACAAAAATATATTATTCTCTTACTGTTTCTTCATAAGCATATATCATTTATTTCGTTATATCAATATTTCATGCACCATCATTTCCTTATATCTTATGTACATTTATTTCGGTAATAGTTCGTATTAATCTTAACATAAATTAAATTCTATGTACCTATACTTATTTCATCATCTATCTTCTTAATTGTTTCATACAACCATTTTGTACATATATTTCCATATGACTAATTCCTGTAAACATTTCACAAACCATTTTGTATAACCAATTCATATAACCATTTGTCATCTGGTACATATTACCTGAATATTAGTTGTTCAACAGATATTTTGACGTCTTTATTCCACAATCTTATTTATCTTCGACATGATGCCATAGTATCTTTCAACTATGGTCTTACTCGTTTTCTGTCAGGTTGCCATGGTATCTTTCAACCATGGTCTTACACATTTCATTTCAGAGAGCACACTCCCGCTAACCTCATCCTTAAAGTGAGATTACCAGTCCAGGCTAAATCCCCTGTAATATAAACTCATAGAGTATTGTCGAGTTACCAGTCCAAGCTAAATCCCCTGCAACGACAATTACTCTAATGAGCTTGGATCTGAATTACCAGTCCAGACTAAATTCAGACCCTAATCCGGATTACCCATCTGGGCTAAATCCATTTTACACATATTCTTTGGTAGGGCTATATTAGGATAGGATCACCCGTCTGGGCTAGATCCTTTTTACCGTCAATTCATTTTCGTTCAGCCGGGTTTATTCCCCTTTTTATCAAATATATCAATGTTTCATCAATTTTCATACAACGGATATTTAAATCATATTCACATCAATAACATATATTCAAGAATATAATTCAAGTTATACGAACTCACCTGACGAAATTGCAGAAATATCTAGATTCAGGGGCATTTTGGTGATTTACCATTTTTCCAAATTTTCACCCGATCTTAAATTGACAATTTCATTCAATTTATTAATTTAGATAATAAAAAAAAATTCATTCCCTTCAATTTGTTCATTTTTGACATTTTTACAAAATTACCCCTAAAGTTTTACTTTTATTCAATTTAGTCCTTAAGCTTAAAACATGCAAATTAGCCATGCTAGATGGATATTCATACATATTTTCCTCCTCCTCCTCTCCATTCCACATCCTTAACTTATATAATATGCTTATAAGTAACATTATCAATAATTTCACTATTTACTTATTGTATATTCAAAGTTGTCCATTTGAGTTAAAGTCACTAAATTATTTATATCTTCAGCTACAGAACTCCAAATTAAGATACGTTAATTTTAACTGAAAATAGACTCAAATTTATTCTTACCATAAAATTTTAAGAATTTTTGGTTTAGCCAATTAGTACAGTTTATTCATTAAAGTCTCCCCTATTTTGCTATTTGACAGTTCTGACCACTCTTCACTAAAGTTTAATTATCTCTTTAAACAGAATTCAAATGATGTTATCATTTGTTTCTTATAAAAATATATTAATTAAGGAATTTAACCATATAAATTATGTCCCAAAATTATTTTCTTATAATTTTTAGTGATTTTTCCAAGTCAGAACAAGGGATCTCGAAATCATTCTGAACCAGTCTCACAAAAATATAAATATCTCAGAATACAGAACTCCTTTACTTTCTCTATTTATTTTATATGAAAATAGACTCAATAAGATTTAATTTCATATCACACTCAGCTTCTAATTCAATTTATACCATTTTTGGTGATTTTTCAAAGTTAGACTACTGCTGCTGTCCAAAACTATTTTAGTGCAAGATATTAATTACCATGTTTATAACACCCTTATTTTCTTTTTCTACACTATTTCTCATCACTTTCTCTTATTTTCTCTTCACTAACATATCAAGAACATAGGACCTTATGTAAGAAAACTCTACTATAACATTATTTCCATGCTTTATCAACAATAACAAACTTAAAAACATATTGAAATCTTGATGTACTTACCTTGTTCTCTTGATACCAATCTTTAACTTGATTTTCTCTCTCCTCCAGCTTCTATTTCTTGAATCCAACTTGATATTCTTGCTCCCCATCATCTCCTTGCTATCTTTCTCTCTTGATGGCTATGGAAATTCTTTCAATTTTTAGGTGAAAATAATCAATTTTTAGTCACATATATGTCTCTATCTTCTGGGAGTCATTTGCTCCAATGTCTAAGACAAGACATCTCTCCAATTAAACTTAATAGACGACATATTAGTCTTTCAATCGATTTGCTTATTTTCTATTAGGCTAAAGATATGTTTAGGTTCATCTACTAACACAAGCTATCTTTCTGTACTATGATCTGACCACGTAATATCGCTTAGTATTAGTTAAACATTTAGACAACCAATGAGCAACATTTGCTTTTATTTTGCTTTGTGTGCAAAAATCATGTGAGGAAAATAATAAAAAATATATTAATTTAATTCATGAATTGTTTTATTAATCAATCTATTTGAAAAAATTACAAGTTTACAAACAAATGTACTACATTTAGAGCACCAGATCCAACAGGTTAAGTGAGTAGCAACCAGTTCATTGCCACCACCTTCAGCCAAGACAGCTAATAACTTTCGAGGATCGAGGTACTTATCTCCTGTTCAAATACAAAGTCAAAGGGGACAAGGTAGACAAACTCAACAAGCTACCTCAGTTGCAAGTACTAGGGTTCAAGGAAAAGACCTACACTAACTTGTGAACATTGTAGAAAATTTCACATAGGTGAGTGTAGGACAATTCCTGGGGCATGTCTTAAATGTAGTTCAAAGGAGCATATAATAAATGATTGTCTAAGAATTATCAAGGAATCTGTAGAACAACCTGTGAGAACTACTCTAACACAATAAAGGGGTAGAAGACCTAGTTCTAGTAGTGAGGTTAGTGAAAATCGGAGGTTGATAAGAGAAGCTACAGATAGATCCAAGTCTCAAGTACTAACACGAGCATATGCCATCAAAACTCGAGAGTAGTATTCAATCAAGTTTGAGTCAAATTTCAAATCAAATACAAGTTTATACTTTTTGTTATGTAAACTCAACTCGGTTTGATTATGATATTTTTTTTTGGGTGAAAGAAATGAAAAGCTCTACAAAACACTAAAGAGACTTAAAAGGAGATGTTTCAAATAATTGTAAACCTTCCCCTCTACCAAATGCAAACTTAGCAATGTGATTAACTTCAATATTTTCTTTTCTAGGGGTATATTCAAGAGACCAACTCTCCACTTTCTATAAGAGCTGAGCAATGAGCTTGGTTATTGTTGAATTTGAACACTTCAACAAGGATTCCTTGATTGCCTCATTAACTTTCATGTTTTTTGTATGCACTAATATTTTATCATAATGTATTTATTGCATCAACAACACCTAATCAAGAATGCCCTACAATTCGGCTTCAAATATTGAAGAAGTCCCTAAACGAAGGTTAAAACCAATTATCCATTTCCCATTGTGATCTCTCACTACTCCTCTTGTAGCAGCACATCCCATGTTTTCCACTGAACCCACCCTGGATAATTGCCTCGTAGAACCTCCATTACAAACAACAAAATATTGCTTAGCCCAGCTATACGCATTTTTGGTAATTTCCTCTGCATTCTACGACACACCCTGAAAGATGCAAATATTTATGTTTTTCCAAATATGCCAAGCAACAATGCCAAAGAAGCTTGACCAATCAACATTCATCATAATTAAATTATGACGATTTTGCGAATTAGATGCAAGCCAATCCCTTAAATTACCCAAAAAGAAATAAGCTTGTTTTTTAGGTGGAATGATTTGAGACCATACATATTTCGTTGCAACACAATCTTTAATAGCATGAATTACATCCTCCAATTCATGTCCACAGATTGAACATCTCGCATTGCTACCAATTCCACTCCTTAGTCGCTCTGCCCAAGTAAGTAATCGTTGTTTGAGAGCCAACCAAAGGAAAACTTGAACCCTTTTAATGGATTCCACGCTTCCATCTTAGGATTCCACGATTTCTCCTTAATCATATGATAAGCACTTTTAAGAGGTGCCCACCCAAGCAATCTTGTCAGAACTTGCCAAAGGGTGCGTGGGTGGAATACTAGTAATACGCCCAATAATTTCTTCCGATAGCCAAACCGAAAGAGCTCTAGAATCCATAATCCTTCTTTTATAACCATCTCCTTAATGTAACAATCAAAAGAAAAGTTTGCACTAACTGGAATTAGATTGATCAATGGACCAATCTCCAAAATCCAACTATCCCTCTAACACTTAATGTTGTTACTGTCCCCAACTGACCAATAAATATTTTCTCGAAGCACATGTCATACCTTAGACAGAGCTCCCCATAGAAAAAAGTAATTATTGCGGAAGATGCCATGGGTTAAGCTTTTCTTCATTCCATACTTCAACCGTAGGACATGAACCCATAGAGCCTCTAAATTCGCAAAAATATTGAAATCCAACTTCAATAAAAAAAAAAAAGCAATGTTCTAATCCTTTAGATGTCGAATCCCAAGTCTTTTACAAACTTTTGGTTGGCACAGCGAATTCCAACTAACAAGAGTCATCTTTCTGCTACCTACAACAAAACCCCATATGAATTGTCTAACAATACTTTCAATTTCATCACATATTCCTTACATGATCATTAATAACTACATAAAGTAATTAGGAACTGTGAGGAGAACCAAATGTGCTAAAGTGATTCTGTCAACTAAGGACAATTGCCTCGCATCCCACTTTTACAACCTAAATTTAAATTTTTCCTCTACAAACCTCAAGGAACTGATAGTAACCCTTTCGTGGAAGAGAGGAACTCCCAAGAACGTTTCTAGGTTATGGACTTTATGAAAACCAAACAAATTCAAAGATGCTTTCTCAAGTCTTTTTTCACCTCTTTAGAAAAGAAAATATTTGTCTTATGAGCATTTACCCGATGTCCAGAATAACTACATAATTCATCTAACATCTCCTTAATTAAATGAGCCTAGCTCAAATCAGCTTTCTCAAATATAACAATATCGTCAGCGAAAAACAAATGAGAAAGCGTCGACCCTAACCTTGATAGACGAATAGGAGACCACTGACCTAAACTAATGGATGAACAAATGCACTGTCCCAACTATTCCATGCAAAGTACAAACAGGTAAGGTGACAAAGGACACCCCTGCCTAATACCCCTAATTGGACTAAATTTCTAAGTGGGCACACCATTCCATAGGATCTGATAGTTGAGCTCGTGATGGTCGACATAATAACTTTTCGGAGGAAATCTAGAATGCTTGTCGCCTGAATGGAGACATCTATAAATTCTCATCCCACCTTGTCATAGGCCTTCTCCAAATCAATCTTGACAATCATTCATCTTTTTTGTTTACTTCTCATAGAGTGTATAACTTTTTGGGCCACTATGATATTATCTGTGATATTCCTACCAACAATAAAACTTGCCTGTTCTGGACCAGTAATTTTAGAAAAAACCACCTTGAATCTATTTGCAATGATATTCATTATCAGCTTGCAAAGAATTGAACACAAGCTTATTAGGCGAAATTGTATAAAATTTTCAAGATTCTTAACCTTTGGAATAAGTACAAACAAGATGTTATTAAGTTCCCTATCTATAGGTTGACCATTAAAAATTTTCCCATTCAATAAAAATTGAATTGAATTAGTAAGGATTATATTTTATTATTTATTATAATTAAATTTAATTAAATTTAAAGCTTGACTTTTTACTTATATATTAAAGACGATATTAATAAACTATGCCCCAAATGAGATTCTCAACTTTGTCTATCAAGATAATGGAGGAATGGCTTTTCCTAGATTTATCATTATGTAATGTTGTTTTACTCCTTTGTCCCCCACCCGAAAAGCACACGATATTATTAAGTTAAATGTAATTTTTTTAGTAGGGTTAGAAATTAATTGGGTATCAATAGGAAGAATTTATTTTTTATTAAATATTTATTATTTTAATGAATTTTTTGTCTTTTATATAATTTTTAAATGTAAAAATTAAAATTAATATACTCAAAAAATTAAATATACGTTGCATGGATTTATAAATAAGTTCTTTACTATTACACCAATATTAATTATAAAATGAATTTTTAAAAAAATAATTTTTCATAAAATGTTTTCTTTCACCCACATTGTGTATCTATACTATTATTTAAACCCTTAATTGAGTTGGTATCACGAGTCAACCAAGCACCAACTCTGTTAGAGAAATTACAGAAATTTCCTTCCATATTTAAAATATGCCATATTATTCGAGAGTGTTTTAGTCTTCCTTTTTTTTATTTATAGAAAACCAATAAAAAATTTAGTTTTGAACCCATTCAATTTGGGTTGATAAATTTATACATTTAAATTTCATTATGCATACTTTATTAACCCGACCAATTTTATATGAATACTATTATTTAAACTCCTGATTGAGTTGGTATTACAAGTCAATCGAACACTAACTCGATTAGGAAAGTTATGAAAATGTCTTTCCATATTGAACCCCATTTGACAGACTGATGGTCAAAGGTATTCATCGCCTCAGGTGTGGCTTGGGGATCAAGTAGCGCTAGTTGCTTTTATTGTTTGGGCTTTACCTTGTTATTGTAATTCACAAAAAAATAATTAAATTTTTAATATTGATTTTTTACCAACATGACAACTTATTGATGTGCTATAGAAAAATGACAATATTAAAATAAACAATTAGAGTGCATTTATTATCTTAATATAATGTATTTACTTGTTTAATTTCCTTTTACTTACAACTTAAACTAATTTTTCATTTAATTTCGTACATATTGCATGTGTTATTATTAGTTTCAAACAATACATTTTATTATTTGTTGTATGTTATTTTAAATATATACTTATATTCTAAACATGTGGTCCACGCACATGTGATAGAAGTTCTAGTCTATATACTATTATTTAAGCACTAATTTATTGAGTTGATGTCATCATTAACCAGGTCATCAACTCAATTATAAATTACAAAAATTTATCTTCTTTTAAATTATAATTAAGATTATTATGATGTCACTTTTATCTTTCCATGCTTTTATATATATTTAAATAAAAGAAATAAAAATTACAAATGTAAAAATCAAACACCTATTTAATAGTATTAAGATACAAATTTATTAGCGGTCCAGCTACATATATTAACATAAAATATTTTATTTTAAACGCATCATAGATGCGATCCAATCCAGTAATTTTAATTTTCTTTGTTCAATGTTTAAACATGACAAAAAAAAATAGAAATCATCATTCATCAAACTCATCTAAACATTTCGATCCAATTTTTCAACATTTTGCTTGATACGTTGTCATTGAATGATTTCTTTAATATTTCGACAAACTTTTATATCAAATATGGATAATTCCATCAAAGATGTCTCGATTATTGCTTAAATTTTATATCGATTCTCAACATTCTAATTTAACTCTTAAAATATCAATATTATGGCATATATGTCATTTTGGATTTCATGCGAAGCATTTTAAAATTAAATCGTAAATATGTATATATTTATTATATGAAGGACTTAAATTTAATGCGTTAAAAATAATATTATTAAAAATTATATAAGATTCAAATAGTTTATTTAGTAGATGCATGTGTATTTATAATTTAACCTACACATTTTAAATATACTTCCTGAAAGATTTGAGCTAGCATTTAACGATTTAGCTAATAGTGAGCTAGAGTTTTGCAAACGATTAGTTGGTCAATTCAGACAATTTTTCTAGCTTAAACAACTATCATATACAAAAATCAAACCGACTTATATGGTATAAAGTATAAACCAACACTAAATCGACTTAAACATCTATTAATTAAGTTAATCAACCGATTTATGTAAAATATATTCTAAAATAATGAAAATATAAACATATTTAACATACATAAATCGAATTATAAATATCATAAAATATAAATATTTTTAAAATATTAAATATTAAGTTGGTTGGGTTCATCGGTTTGATTATGAAATTCAATAATTGATAACTGAAGACATAATCAAATAAACCAACAATACAACATATTTAATCACAAAAATTGTCTAACCAAAACCACATTAATCGAATTGGTTGGTTAAGTTAGTTTTAATTTCAATTAAGTTGGTTTTAATATATTTATACTTTCTAGGTGAGGCTGATTGAATGACTTGATTAATACGATATTGATACTGATAAAATGATTTGATTAATACGGTATTGATATTTTGAGGACTCAATAAAAAATATTTTGATGTTTAGGGATGAATTTAAAACCTATGGATGTTTGGTGAAATTAACCTAGGGGATAATTCGGTAATTTGAAGAAGGAAAGAAAACTTGGTGGCGACCGAGCAAGAGAACAAAACCGTGTTGACTGAGCTCGATTGAAACGAGGACTTTCCCTGTGGAATAATTTGGCATCGGCCAGCCATTTTGGCCTCGGCGTGGACATAACGATTGGCCTAGTCTTTGCCGTCTTTTCAAAGACAAACAAAAACTTCCACATTTCACTTTCCATGTCTCTCTCCACTCTCCTTCAATTTCAATTCAAATAACCAAACAATCTTTTCAGTTACAAACACCCAACTCATCTCTTCCATCTCCATTCCCTAAACTTCTTCTCTGCAACTCAAGGTTCACCATGGACAGAGAGCAAGAAGAGATGCAATTCCTTGGCTTCTTCGGCATCTACAAAGAATCCTACAAAGTCATCATTGCATGCAGAAAAATCTTCAGCAAAATCACACTGTCTCTAATCCTTCCCCTCTCTTTCATCTACCTTCTTCACATGGAAGTTTCCAGTCTGCTCTTCAGGAAAATCATACACACCAAGGTGGAACTCGATGAAGCTCAATCACCCGCCAAAACCCAGAAACTCCACGACCTTATCTCCAACGAAATGGCTTACTTTTGGCTTTTCAAAGCTGCTTATTTCACCCTCTTTTTAATCTTCTCCCTTCTCTCAACTTCTGCTGTCGTTTACACCATCGCCTGCATATACACAGCTCGAGAACTCACCTTCGACAAAGTCATGAGCGTCGTTCCCAAGGTCTGGAAAAGGCTCATGGTCACTTTCCTCTGTACTTTCCTCACCATGTTTGTCTATCATGTTGTGGCCATTTTCATCATGGTTAGTAGCGTGATTTTATTACTAGGCACCGATGCGGTCGATGCGGTGTTGGCTATTTTACTGGTTTTGTACTTCGTGGGGTTCCTTTATATGACCATAATCTGGCACTTGGCTAGCGTTATCTCTGTTTTAGAAGAGTGTTATGGGTTCCAAGCCATGATGAAGGGCAAGAATCTGATCAAAGGAAAGTTATGGGTAGCCATAATCATCTTTTTGATGCTGGTTATCAGCTTGGCCATCATCCAGGCAGCGTTTCAGAGTCTGGTTGTTCATGGAAGCAGCTTGGGGATGGCTATGAGGGTTGTGTATGCAATTATTTGCTTTTTGTTGCTTTCGAAGTTGATCCTGTTTGCATTAGTTATTCAGACGGTGATTTACTTTGTGTGCAAATCATATCACCATGAAAACATAGACAAATCAGCCTTGTCGGATCACTTGGAAGTGTATTTGGGAGAGTATGTGCCATTGAAAGCCAAGGATGTTCAGCTTGAGCAATTTCAAGTGTAGGCTGACTCGATGATTCCAAGTCAATCAATAATAAAATTAATTGAATGGGTCATGTTATAGTTTTTCATTGTAGGCCTTAAGATACATGTAATTGTTGGCTTTTGAAAGCGCTTTGTAATTTCATCATCAATGGTCTTTTTTTCTTTTTCCAAATGAATGCTGCTTTTCTACTCTTAAAAATAAATATGTTAATCAATTTCAAACCAAAAATATTTTTTCTCCTTATTTCATTGGCATTAAATGTTTTTTGTTCAAACCTATGTTCTCCACTTTATCTTCTCTCTTGCTCCTTGCTTTCCTTTTTTATTTGACTTCTTTTTCGTTATCATTTTTTATTCGACTTTATTTCAAAATTATAAAAATATTTAGAAATAAAAATTATAAAATTTCTAAATAATTAATTTTTAATACAAAAGAATTTTAAACCATTTTAATATTTCCAAAATTATGAAAAATGTTCAAATTAGAAAACCAAAAATATTTTTTGAAAATTTAGAAAATATATAAAAATTTAAAAAATTTATTTTTTTTCAAAATTTTCAAAAATTATAAAAACAAGTTCTTAAAAAATATGATGAAAAAAATTTTATAGTTATAAAAATCAAAACAAATACGTGATTTTTTATTTTTTTATGAATTATATATTATTTAATAAAAATAAATAAAAGTTTGAGGGCAAATACCAAATAAAAAAGTGTAAGATGCAAAATGATACATGAAGTAAAGGTTGAGAGTTAAATTTATCATTATATATATATATATATATATATATATATATTTTTTTTTTTTTTTTTTTGTTGAAGTAAATGGGTCACATTTAGATGTACAAGATCTAGTTGTGAATTTTTAAAGTCATATTGTTGAATCATGATTAAGCATGTTAGCATTGAGTTGCTTATCAATTATATGTTGAGTTCCAACTAAAGATACAACTAAAAGAGTAAATAGCAAAGATTGACACAACAATTTGTTACACAATTTGACACCTTTTCCTATGTCTGCGGGGCCTTATCAAAAGAGTAATTAACTATAAATTAATTGTCTAAATCTATGTTTTAAATTAAACTCACTCACTGAATTGCAATCTCACACCTATTCATCAACTGAGATCACTATTCTACTAATAATTTAGTTACAAACCCAACATCAAAATAGTTTGATAATAAAACATTTGAACAGACTTTGTGGGAGTTCATAGCAAAGGCATGAGTCCGAGAGACATGGTTAGCATGAGGAGATGACTCCAAACATGCTCAATAATCGCAACAACTTCAGTTTTAAAACTTTTGGACATATTTGAAGTAAGGAATCAAAATTTTCATTGTTGGCAAGTTGTGAAGGCTTTCGATCAGAATCATCTTGTTGGCCAATGGCATTGGTTATAAACAAATTACTAATGTCACCGCTAATCTATTAACTTTGGGTTAATGCTAGCTCAAATATAATATGAAACATATTTAAAAGGGCATAATAAACTACAAACACTTGTAGTTAATAACCTCTTGGCCAAATGGCAAAGGTATTATGTTGTAGGCATGAGAATTTGGGTTTGATACCAAGTAACCCCATTCCTCTCCCCCCCAATTAGAGTTTTTTTTTTGTTGAAAAAAATGCTGTTTAAAAATGATTTTTTGTCACAGCGGAAAATTAAAATTTTAAAAATTGATTCGGTTTGTAATATTTGTAGGAATAAACTTTTCCCGAAAATTATTTGTGCTTTGTGCAAGATGGATCCTTGACGTTCCCAGCTTTCAGTTGAATGACTATGTCCGCTATTCTTGAACCACGAATAGCTTCAAGTGTTGGTTAGTGGAGGGACCGATTGGACATATATAATTAAGGCTTAAATGATTTATACTTAAGTTTTAGCTTTTCGCCTATTAATTATAAACTCATTTAGTCACGAAGTGGTTCCACTATAATATTGTGGCTCAGCTCTCCCCAATTACATACCATTACGAAAGATACTTGATCAGTGCTCGTCCAATGACCATGCCATAATGTGTTACCCTCATATGATATCTTTAATCTCTTTGGGATAAATTCGTCGTCCCAATATGATCTTATTTTATCTCATAGAAACCTTTACATCTGCCTTTATGAAAAGTCAATTACTATCAAATAGTAATTAAGTCATTTATTACAAAAACAAATGACCTGTGTTCATGTTTAATTTTTATCTATCATGTAATGCCTATGAAAGGATATCATTTACCTATTTATTGGTCTATAAATTTCATTATTATGAATGGTGCTACAAAATGTAGAAATCGCACACCTAATGCACCAGCTTTCAGTTCCTTATCTATTTGAACTCAGGCTTTTCCTTACATCAAAGTATATGAGTCACACATACGTAGCCCATCATCCAGTCAAGGTATGTCACACTATGAACGCCACAAGTGAATAAATTCATAAATAATTTAGGATATATTCTATTTAGGTTCAGTCTGATGTACTGTTAGTCCAGTTAGTCACATCTACATCTCTATTTTCTAAGAGTCATCCACTACAATGCTTAAGACAAAACATCTCCCCAATTGGACTTAATAGATGACATATTAGTCTTTCAATCAGTTTGCTCATTTCCGATGAGATTAAGGACATGTTTAGATTCATCTACTAATACAAGTTGTCATTCCATATTACGGTCTGACCGCGTAATATCGCTTAGTATTAGTTAAGCATTAGATAGCTAGTGAGCTAATATTTGCTTTCATTTTGCTTTGCGTGCAAAAACCACTAAAGACAATATACGAATGATATGAATGTAATTTATGGATAATTTTATTAAACCAATATGTTCGAAAAATATAAGTGTACATAGACGAAAATACTACATTAAGGGCACTAGATCCAACATTCTGAACAAGTTCTTAGATAACAAGCTTAAAGGTTTTTTATTGATGCTAGTGATGCTATTAATTGTGACACTGATCTATTGGTCTATTAGTGAGCTATCTCTCTAAGGATTGTGAAAGATGTTCCACTAAAAATATTCTTATTATTGCTTAGACTCATGTTCCCCTAAAGTGGATCCCACTCTAATAGCCATGAATAAATTAAATACATGTATTAAGATATGAAGGCTTCTTATTCCACAATAACGAAATCATTTTTTCACTCTTTCATATACTAGGGGATTTCACTTGGAAAAGAAAATGATCCATATTAATGGATTCGAGTCCATAACCGTGGTTCCAATGCACGAGATCTTGTAGCACTTACCAATGAGGCCCTATCGATTAGTATTACACAGAAGAAATCAATTATAGACACTAATACAATTAGATTTGCTTTTCTTAAACAAACTTGAGATTTATGATCCAAGGTAAGATCGATATATATAAACACTTGTATATCTACAACATAGACAATTTGGATTTGGAATGGTAAAAAATTAGCCCTTCAGATTTCATTAACAATATATGTATTTTTAACATACCAAACCTAAGTTATACATGTAGTACGTACACATATGTATACAATTTGAACATGTATTTTAAGTTTGCTTCATATCAAATTTGATAGACAATTGGATCTGAACTATTGACAATATCATTAAACTAAAAAGTGGTAGAATATAAAAAAGATGATGGCTAATGGAGGGAAGTGTGGAACGACAGAGGATGTGAGTGCCAAACGAGCGTTGAAAAATGTGCGCGTCTTGAAGATGAACCATCAGATGTGGGAGATCAAGAGATGACAGGGGGAGGGGGTTTCCTTTCGTTCAAAACAACACTTACTGGTGGTGTTTGGAATTGTGAGGAGAAGGACGACTACGAGTGTGACGATGATTGTCACTCGCGATAAGTTTTAAAATTTATAAATGATCGTACTTAAACTAACTATTATCACGACGAAGGCAAGCGTACCTATCGAATAGTAGTATAGTTTTAGCAAGACCGGATGTCAAACCCAAAGGAACTAAAAGTATTAGTATTAACTTTCTTTTTATTATCTAACCTAAGAATAATGAAGGTTGTTTTAATTAACTAATTAACTAATCTAAGAATGCATGTAAAATAGATTTGGGGAAAATACTTTTGGAAAACTAATTGATTTAAGACAACACCCAAGGAAGTATCCACCTAGACTTCTCTTGTTAACTAACTCTGAACCAGACGATTTATTCACTTGACTTGATCCATAGGAATCCCTAAGTTATGTTATTATCCCTATTCAAGACTAAAAACATCTAACCCTAGGTTGATTAATTGAAATCTCTTTCTAATTAAAACCCCTAGTTTTACATTAACTCGATCTATGGATTATCTTACTAGATTTGACTCTAATCCGGTAGATTTATGTCATCCTATCTCTAGGATTGCATGCAACTCCGCTTAATTATGAGTGACCTACTCTTAGACAGGGACTATTCATCCTCCGAATAAGCACATCAATACTTGAATCAATATCCTGGAATATTCAAACAAGAGTTAAAGTCATAATTAAGAACAAATCAAATATTTATCATACAGTTCAGAAAATATTAACAAGATCCGTCTTAGGTTTCATCCCCCTTAGGTATTTAGGGGATTTAGTTCATAACTATAAAAGAAAACATCTCAGAAGAATGATAAAAAAACATAAAGAAAACCCAAAAAACCTTGAAGGAAATTGAAGGGAGATATTCAGTCTTGGAGGTGAATCCAGCTTCCGAGATAGATCAACCGGCTTCCTTCGAGTAATTCCTTGCTTCCTACTCTGTGTGTTTCCTTTTTAATTCTCCTCTAGGGTGTTTAAATAGGCTTTAGAATGCCTAAAATCCCTCCAAATCACCCTTTTTCTGAATAGAACTTAACTTGGGCTCGATAATGACACGCCCATGTGACACGCCCGTGTGTGATTGCTTCAAGCCGTGGTCAAGGTTGAGAGATAGACACGCCCGTGTTGAGGTTGTTTTAGGCCGTGTTCGAGCCTGCGAGAATGGCACGGGTGTGTGTGCTGCCTGTGTGAGGAAGTCTAGGCCGTGTTGTTTTCCCACATCTGCCTATTTTCTCCGTTTTTGGCCCGTTTCTTGTTCTTTTTGCTCTCATATACTCACCTAAGTATGAAACATGAAATTAAAGGATTAAGAGCATCAAATTCACCAAATCTAAGAAGAAATCATCCATAAATGTATTAAGCATGGGACAATAATATGTATAAATTACGGTTTATCAAATACCCCCACACATAAGCGTTTGCTTGTCCTCAAGCAAAATCCTCAATTCATAATTAAGAATTCCTTTTTCTCAACTTATAATTCCTATAAATAATATCTCAAACTAATCCCTAAGTAATCATACATCGAGAATTCAACTAGTAGAATATTAAAGTTTCAAACATTCCAAGTTGAGCATTTTATCACGAAAAACATAGGCATCTCCCCTCGTCTAAGTAATCACCATTGATTTGAAATCTCACAGAGTTTAACATCCTCACTAAAGATTCACTCAAATCACTCGAAGTGTTTAAGGATAATGAAATTAGCACTCAACAGTCAATATGAAAAGTTATTACCATAGGCTTGCATGAAAATCAAATCTCTACCACTATAAATTGAGATGATACATCAATCAAAAGGTCTTTAGAGGGTTGTAACGAGCCTTTGGTTAGGGGTGTGGTCACAAGCTGAAAGAGAAGGTTAGAATCGAGATTGAATTGAAGAATTACTTAACTAGAAAAATATTTAATCATCAATTGTGTACAAAAGAGCTTCTTCTCAGAATATGGAATTTAAACACTCAAGCTTCAAAAATACGACTTATTGCTACTAAATAGATATGTATTTTTTTTAAGAAAAAATCAAGTAACATAGACTAACTATTAAGAATAAGACATAGCTAAGCAATTTATTCAAGTCAGATCTCGACAAAAATAGGAATAAAATTAATTTAGGAGATTTCAACAATAATGAGTTATGGGTTAATATTGATGGTAAATCAATGAATGGGATGTTAGGCTCAAAGGGGTTTACTAAGGGTTAATTGTGAAGGTAAGCTTTTCATGGCATGAGTGGGTTAAACCTAAGTGCTCTATCATCTTGACATATCAAATTAACTGGTGTGGTCTTGACATGCATAATCAAGCAAGTTCTAAAATAACAATTCGATATTGACGCACTCAAAGCAACAATAAAAGTGAGCATGAAAGAAATAATGGATGCTCTAAAAGCTCAAAATCTCACACAAAGTATGGCTTTTTGATGTTTAAACTTGTGGATTTCAATTCAAGATAATACCTAAACTTGGGAAAAATAACCTAAAATTTTAAATTCTCAAAAATCAATTTATCATGCTTAATTCTCTAATGTCTTAAAGTTTAAATAGTCAATGCATGAATGTCATATCAATAAAAATCATAAATTAATCAAAATTCATCCTAAAAATGATATGAGAGATTTACAAGAGAACAAGACAAAATTCAGGGATTTTTCTTATAGTGATATAATTGACCCCCCCACACTTAAGATGTACATTGCCCTCAATGTACAAAGATGAAGTTAGTGGCAATTATAGATATAAGATCATAATATAGGGAGAGAAGTGAAACTTCCTGAATGTTAAATGAATGAACTCCCTAGGTCGGAGTTATGTAAAGTAGAGGAGAATACTCCGGTGGTGGTAGAGGTTGGGTTCCACAAGTGTTGCGCCAAAAGAATATTATATCTCGTGGTGGCTATGATCGTGGTCGAGCAGGGCATGGAAGTTGTAGAGAACCTTTTCCAGTGGAGTTTGAAGTTCCTAAGTGATAGTGAGCTTTGGAGCTCTTTATAACTATGATGAAATCAGGAACTCTTTAGGGAATATAAATAAGAATAATTACTCGTAATGAAATAGTCGAAAATAAAATTTGTTTATAAAACCTAAAAATAGTATCAAAAGGAAATGATAATAATAAGAAAGATAATAAATAAAATAAAAATAACAAAGAAAAAATAACAAAGAAAATCTTTAAACATCATCATCGCCGGATGGTTCGCGAGGTGGGGGTGGCGATGAAATGTGGAAGTGCTGACAAATCTGCTGTAGAATAGCATCAATGTTATCAAAACGCTGAAAACATTGTTGCTCAAATCGAGTGAGGCGCTCAGAGATGTCAGAATATGAATCTGTCGCATGAACTGGACGATGGGTGGATGGTGGCTGAGACGGTGGGTCCTCGTGTCGTGGAGAGACATCATCAATAATGTCCTCGGGGGCCTCTTCCTCGGTTGATTAGGCAAGACGATACTAAGGAGGGTAGGTTCCACGGCGTTTTTCGATCATCCTCATACTTAGCATGCTCGAGATGCCTTGTGTAGACATCTGGCCAATGAGGGTAAAGGAGGAAGCTTGTGCCGCTGTGTTGAGGAGTCCGAAGTACCGAGCCAGTCGAGTCACATAAGGGCCAATAGAGATGACCCATTTTCAATGTCGCTCCTTCTGATGGCGAATGGCGAGGGCGATGAAATAGGCGAGGTCGAAGACGTGCCCATGCGACATACACCATAGAAAGTAGACATCGTGAGTGTTGACGACGTCGTTGCTCTCTCGTCGTCCTGTTAAAGTATAAGCTAAAATAAATTGTAGGTACCTCAATGATGGGGAGAGAGCCGATGCCTTGGAGTGGCTAGGGTCGTATGTGGCCTAGACAGGTACTAAAGCGTTCCAGCACCGTGAAGGAGAACGATGAATGTGGCGGTTGAAAGCGTGGAGGTCGTTCTCTTCCATGAACTCCTTTGTGTAAAGACCCAGTACGGTACTAAACTCTGGGACGCTCAACTGGCGGACTAAACCGTCGAGGCAAAATTGAACCATACCAGGATCATCGAAGTTGGTCATGGTGTCTTGAAGATGGAAGGTCGAGAAAAGTTCAAGTGTGTGCTCAAGGTACGTCTGCTCGATGATCGCAAAGAAGAGTTCCCATGGATCGTTTGTCAGAAGAACTCTAACCGCATCAGCCAGTTAGACTTGTTCGAGTGCGGCCTAGTCAATGCAGCGGCCCGCAACTAATGGTTGGGCCCGAAGTATCTAGAAGAGTTCTTCTTGGGGTCCAACGGGAAACTGAAGGAAGGGGTGGCGAATCTCTACGGTAGGACTCGAGGAAGACGATGCTCCTTTCCTTTTCTTTGAAGCGGGGACGGCGACTTTTTTACCATGTGAGCTCGACATTATATACCTGCAAGAAAAAGAATAAAAAATCAACCAATATTTTCTAAGAGTAGTGTGGAAAAGAATGCAAGTATGTTAAAACTAAATAGGAGTATTTTATTGGACTTACGTATTAGATGAAGAAAACTAGACTAGAACAACAAAAACAAATAGAGCAAGTTATAGGACCATGAAAATAATGCTATGGAACTATGAATTCATGTGGGCAAGCATAAAAATCTATGGGAACAAGGAAAGTGGATAAATGTAGCATAATGTATGGATGAAAAATGGAAAAATTCTTTAATAACAAGCATGAGTATTTCTATTGTTCTACTATGAATATTCACTTAAAATAGGTAAATAGAGCCTGAGAAATCATGAAATAAGTAAGATATTTAAAGAAAATAGAGAGAAAGGAATAAATAAATACAAAAGGGAGGAGCTTGTGTGTCGAAAATGAAGTTAAAGGCGGCGCACGGGCGTGGCAGAGGGCGTGTGGAATTACAACGGCTAGGGTTAGGGATTTTGGGGGAAGAAGATGATGAATAGTGAGTGGTTTTTATAGATTTTGGGGCACACGGCCATGGGACACGCCCGTGTGCCCTAATTTTAACCCTTGTGTTTCGCGTTTTTTCAAATTTCGAGCATCTGACATTCAGTCCATGCCCGTGTTCCTTGGGCGTATTGCTGCACACGGCCGTGTCGCATGGCCATGTTCTGTTTCGTTCACTTCTCCTACGTCCGTGTTAATACGTATACGTCCGTATTAATTTGACAGGTTCGACCACGGGTGCTAGGAACGGGCGTGTTACACACCCTTGTTGTTTTGGCAGGATCGCCCACGGCCATGTCGCATGGCCGTGGCAACTTGTCGCATCCCGTGTTGGGAAAAAAAATCTTTGCCCTGTTTTTACACGGTCTACAGCACGCCCGTGTGCCTGGCCATGTGGGTGCAAAAAACCTATATTCAAGAGCACAGTTAGTAAGTTAGGTGTTAAATACTAGAATTTAAAGAAGTCAATATCGTTAGTGCTCGAGTTGCCTTCCGAGGAGCACTTGTTTATACCTAGGTTTCACGCGGTCATGATGGTTTAAGGAGTTTAACTCTTCATTCCTGCTATCAGTTTCATCAAAATAAGGTTTTAAGTGAGTAATATTTACCTTAAACGTGCTGAATTTAAAATGATTTACCTCGACTGTACCGTATGGGAAGATGCTAAGTACCGTAAGAGGGATTCCTCCATTTGGTTCAGAAGTGATAATACGAGGATCTGTAGCATCTAATAGTACTTTATCTCCAACCTTAAGTTGATTTGGGGAAAAATTTAGCTTATCATGGTGTGTTTTCAGTTTATCTATCCGCCATTCATCTAGCTCCTCGATTTGTAGCCTTCGTTCTTCATGGATAGGTCTTTTGTTGTTGCTTGAACATGGCTCATGTATATCCTTCAAACTTATTTCCTGTAAAGTAGGTTGCAACATATGGTCAGTCTTGGTAGAATGTTTTATACAACCACCTTCAATTTTCGATGTGTTGCTCGAATTGCGAGCTTGAAGGGTGATTGTTTCATCTCCCACATGAAGTGTGAGTTCGCCTGTGCTAACATCAATAATTGTTCTAGCAGTTGCTAAAAAGGGCCTTCCTAAAATTAAAGGCACGTTACTATCCTCCTCTATGTCTAAAACAACGAAATCCACTGGGAATATAAATTTGTCAATTTTAACGAGTATATCTTCAACAATACCCCTAGAAAATCTGATAGTTTTATCTGCTAATTGAATGCTCATCCTAGTTTGTTTGGGTTTCCCAAGACCTAGTTGTTTAAACATTTTGTGAGGCATGACATTGATACTAGCCCCTAAATCAGCTAACACATTGTTCACATATAGACTACCAATTAAACAAGAAATTTTAAAACTCTCTGGGTCTTTTAATTTATTGGGCAGCTTATTTTGTAAAATAGCTAAGCAAACTACGTTTAACTCCACATGCGACGCCTCATCCAACTTCCACTTATTTGCTAAAAGCTCATTTAAAAACTTCATTGCATTCAGCATTTGCGAGAGAGCTTTAATAAATGGTAAGTTGATATGTAATTTCTTTAAAAGTTTAAGAAATTTACCAAATTGTTCATCTGAGCGGTCTTTCCTTGTCGTATTAGGGTATGGTACACAAGGTTTATATTCTACACTTACCGGTTTCTGCTCATTGTGGCCTACTTTACCTTTACATTTGCTTTTCACTAGGGGTGTGCAAAATTTGGGTAAAACCGAAAAAATTCGGTTAACCGACCGAATTCGGTTAATCGGTCGGTTAACCGAATTAATTCGGTCAGGGGTCGGTTAATAATTTTTTGAGTTTTCGGTTAACGGTTAATCTGGTTGAAACCTGTTTGGTTAACCGAATTTTTCGATTAATGAAAAAATTAATAAATAAAATTATAATATATAAATAGCCCACTATTCACTCAAACTCAATCCAACATAAAACCAAATACTCAATCTAATATATATTAATCCAATTACCCAACCCAACCCAATTACCCAACCCAATCATAAAAATTACAAATAATTTCATAAATAAAAATAAAAATCTAAAACTAAAAATAAAAATAAAAAACATATAATTTTATACAAATAATTCGGTTAATTCGGTTAATTCGGTTAATTTGGTTAATTTGCTTAATTCGGTTAATTCGGTTAATTTTATACTTATTTTAACCAAAAATTAAAAAAATATAATTTTCGGTTAATTCGGTTAATTATATTTTTTTAATTTTTGGTTAAAATAAGTATAAAAAATTAAAAAATTAAAAATTTGGGGTCGGTTAATTTTTTGGAAAAAAAATTCAGTTCGGTTAACGGGTAAAAATTTTGAAGGGTCAGTTAATTCGGTTAATGATATTTCGGTCGGGTAACCGAATGAACACCCCTGCTTTTCACCATTTCTTGCTTTGGTTCTGGTTCAGATGCAACTAACCCTTCCTCATTTCTAACGTCAATTGCACTGAGTTGTTCCCTTGTGTTAGGTTCAGTATTACTTGGCAAGCTACCTTGTGGTCGTTCAGAAATTAATTTGGACAGCTGGCCTATCTGAGTTTCGAGCCCTTGGATAGACGCTTATTGATTTTTAAGTGCTGTCTCGGTATTCTGGAAACAAGTTTTTGACACCGAGATGAATTTTGTTAGAATCTCCTCAACTTTCGGTTTCATTTCCTGTTGATAAGGTGGTTGTTAAAAACCCGGAGGATTTTGTGGCCTTTGATTTCCTTGACCACCCCATGAGAAATTTGGGTGGTTCCTCCAACCTGCATTATAAGTATTACTGTATGGGTTATTTTGAGATCTAGAGTTATTGTTACCCATATAGTGGACTTGTTCCTCTTCGGTTGTAGGATTGAAGGGCTGATATTCTGTACGCCTCCTCCACTTGAATCACACCTCATCACTGGATGTACTTGCGTAGAACCAAGTAAACTATCAATCTTTTTATTTAGAAGTTCCTCCTGATTTGATAACATATTAACCGCATCGACGTTATAAACACATGTTGTTTTGGTTGGCTTAGTCCTCATGACTTGCCATTGATAGTTATTCAGTGACATCTCCTCAATAAATTCGTAAGTCGCCTGTGTGTTTTGTTTGTTGATGGTTCCACCAAATTCTTTGCATTAATCATCTGTCTTATCGAGGGGTTCACACCATTATAAAATGTTTGAACTTGCAGCCATAGAGGTAACCCATGGTGAGGGACCCTTCGCTGTAGGTCTTTGTATCTCTCCCATGCATCATAAAGTGTTTCTAAATCCATTTGCACAAAAGAAGAAATATCATTCCTTAGTTTAGCTGTTTTAGCAGGTGGAAAGTATTTTAGTAAAAACTTTTCGGTCATTTGTTCCCAAGTAGTGATTGATCCTTGTGGTAACGAGTTCAACCACTGTTTAGCCTTGTTCCTTAGTGAAAGGGGAAATAATCGAAGGCGAATGGTATCATCAGAAACGCCATTGATCTTGAAAGTGTCGCAAAGTTCCAGAAAATTGGCCAAATGAGTATTTGGGTTTTTGTCCTGCAAACCATCAAACTGAACAAACTGTTGTATCATTTGAATGGTGTTAGGTTTCAGTTCAAAATTATTTGCAGCAATAGCAGGCCTAACTATACTCGATTCAGTTCCTGTTAAAGTAGGTTTAGCATAATCATACATAGTACGAGGAGTAAGATTCTGATTTACTAGGTCAACAGCAATCACAGGAGGTACCGGATTTTCCTAATTTTCAGCCATCTTTCCGGTTGTAGTTGGGATATCGTCCTCTTGCTCTTCCTCTATGTATCTTAGGCTTCGCCTTATTTCTCTTCGGTTTCTGTGAGCTGTGCTATCAATTTCTTCGTCAAAAAGTAATGGTCCTGACGGGTTTCTTCTAGTCATAAACTATAAGAACCTGCCAAAAGAAAGAAAAAGAGAATTTAGTAACAAAAAAGAGAATTTAGTAACGAAAATCAAAACAAAATTTAAATTGCAATAAAAGTAAATGGCTAAAGTAATAAAAATTGAGTGTTCCTAATATCTTAATTCCCCGGCAACGGCGCCAAAAACTAGATTGTCACTTGCGATAAGTTTTAAAATTTATAAATGATCGTACTTAAACTAACTATTATCATGACAAAGGGAAGCGCACCTATCGAACTGTAGTATAGTTTTAGCAAGATCGGATGTCGAACCCAAAGGAACTAAAAGTACTAGTATTAACTTTCTTTTTATTATCTAGCCTAAGAATAATGAAGGTTGTTTTAATTAACTAATTAACTAATCTAAGAATACACATAAAATAGATTTGGGGAAAATACTTTTGGAAACTGATTGATTTAAGACAACACCCAAGGAAGAATCCACCTAGACTTCTCTTGTTAACTGACTCTAATCTGGCAGATTTATGTCGTCCTATCTCTAGGATTACATGCAACTCTGCTTAATTATGAGTGACCTACTCTTAGACAGGGACTATTTATCCTCCGAATAAGCACATCAATACTTGAATCAATATCCTAGAATATTCAAACAAGATTTAAAGTTATAATTAAGAACAAATCAAGTATTTATCATACAGTTCAGAAAATATTAATAAGATCCGTCTTAGGTTTCATCCCCCTTAGGTATTTAGGGGATTTAGTTCATAACTATAAAAGAAAACATCTCAGAAGAATGATAAAAAAACATAAAGAAAACCCAAAAACCCCTGAAAGAAATTAAAGGGAGATCTTCAGTCTTAGAGGTGAATCCGGCTTTCGAGATGGATCAATCGGCTTCCTTCGAGTAATTCCTTGCTTCCTACTCTGTGTGCTTCCTTTTTAATTCTCCTCTAGGGTGTTTAAATAGGCTTTAGAATGCCTAAAAGCCCTCCAAATCGCCCTTTTCCAAATAGAACTTAACTTGGGCTCGACAGGGACACGCTCATGTGACACACCCGTGTGCAATTGCTTCAAGCCGTGGTTAAGGCTGAGAGATAGACACGCCAGTGTTGAGGTTGTTTTAGGCCGTGTTCGAGCCTGCTAGAATGGCACGGGCATGTGTGCTGCTTATGTGAGGAAGTCCAAGCGTGTTGTTTTCCCATGTCGGTCCATTTTTTCCGTTTTTGGCCCGTTTCTTGTTCTTTTTGCTCTCCTGTGCTCACCTAAGTATGAAACATGAAATTAAAGGATTAGGAGCATCAAATTCACCAAATCTAAGGAGAAACCATTTATAAATGTCTTAAGCATGGGACAATAATATGTATAAATTATGGTTTATTAAACGATTTTGAACTGAATGAGGAAGATGTCCCTACTACCAATATCAATGGATGTTTGATATCTGACTCTCAAAAAATGTCACACCCCAAATTTGGTGGATCCGATTAGAAGGCGTGTACGTATGAAGTTATTTATTTGTTGTGGTGTAGTCCGCCTATTAACAGTTTTCTGGAGAATAAAAGTTGGCACAAAATATTCATCGTAGAAGTTATTAGAGATTTTATCTCAAGTTATTCAGCTAATTAAGAAAAGATTATGACTAGCGAAGAGTAAGTCTGGTGAGAGATACCGCCAATTGTATAGTACACCCAGTTTGCTAGAGCACTAGGGGTGAGCATTATTGAATCAAATGAAAATATTTTGAGTTAATCGAGTTGACGAATCATATTTTATCATCTTAACTCGATTTGAAATTTTCTCGAATCGAGTAGAGTGAGATGGAATTTGAATCGAATCGAATCAAATATATTTGTTCAAGTTAATTTTAAAAAAAAAAAAAAACTTTAGATCCTTATAACCATTGTCACCTACCGTAATCATATTTGCCCACTGTAATCAAATTTGTTATTAACTTTCATCCCCTCATAATTTATTTATTAATCTTTTATATACATGTTAGCTTATTTGCTTACTTAGTTGCTTCAATTATCTTCTGATTCTTGTCACTATGTATTTTGAAATTAAAAAATATATTAAATGTAAAAAATGTGATTTTTTAATAAAAGTTATCTTAAAGATAAAATGTGAAATTGATACCAACATAAAATTTTAACACAAATATTTTATGCCATCATCAATAATTCAATTTTAACATAAATTTATAAAGATTTAATGTGATTGAACAATTCAATAATATAAATAGTACAAAATGTGAAATTTAATTTAATAATATAAATAGTATATATAAATAAAATTATTACTATTCAGGTTTAGGTATTGTTTTGGATTTTTTTTATTTTTTATTTAAGGGTAAAGGGTAAGAAGTAAAAGTTTTTGGGGAAAACATTAAAAAAAAGTAGGGGGAAATGGGTTTGGGGTAGACCGGGGGTGGGATGGGAATAAAAGTTTTGGGGAGAAAGTAAAAAAGTTTACGGGTTTGGGGTAAAAATATAAAATATTATAGTTTAACATTCGGTTTATTCGAATTATTCAAGTTATTTGAATTCAAAAGCTTAACTCGATTTGAACTGAAATTCAAAAATTCTAGTTGACTCAAATAACTCGAATAACTCAATTCCTTTAACTCAAAATTTGAAAAAAAATTAATTTTTTCGAGTCGAATCGAGTTTTGCTCACCCCTACTAAGCATTGTGCTAAGCGGGTTTTGTAACGTGATTTGGTTAAGGACAAACTAAATTAACTGGTCAAATAATATTTGTATATGATCCTCAGTTATATTTCTCTCGAATTTTGTAGGCCAATTATTAGGACAAACTTTAAATACATATGACACATGTCAAGTTCCACCGAAAGGAACTAGATATATATTGTGAGAAGGGTTCGTTGAAGGGTTTTGCTTCCATCAATACGACTTTCTGGTTCTTCTTCTTAAACTTGTATGTTTTCTTCTCCTTTATTAAGCTGGAAGTTAAGGTTTTCGAATTAATAAGTCGATGTTCCACCTCCCAGTAAGTCTGATAACTCTGCATGTTAAGTTTTTGAAAGATTAAGGATATTAAGAAGTACATGAATAATGAATTGTGAATAAAAGACCCTACACGGGGGTCATTTGTAATTGGGATGTTAGCAATTTGCTTGTATATGGGTTTTAATGGTGGTTCCATGTTCTTTAAGCAGTTGTTTCTATTGGTTCAAGAAAGATGTTCGAGTTTGGAACTCCAAGCTGTAGTTTAGGTAAGTATTAGGTGAGTCTCTATCCTGGCTGTTGTATATGAATAGTTAAGTAGATATATATAAGATGATAACCTCTCAGACAACTGGTAAGTGTGTATGTGAAGTTTTGTAAAGATTTTTCATGTGTAATGATGTTATGTGTAAGGTATTGTTTAGGGTTTAAGGTTTAAATAGTAAGTAAGAAAGTGAAATTTTGATATGAGAAGGTAAGAATCATTCAGGTATGTGAATAAGATCTGAGTAAGTAACTTCTAAGTGAAAACCTCTCTTTGTAATACCTTTAGTAAGGCAGACATATTGCTAACCAAACTGGAAGATCACAATATGAAGGTATGTGTAAGCCTATGGGTCTCTAGTGAGAAAAAGACTGGATTAGCAGATCACGACATGAGGATGTTCAAGTCCATATGGGTAAAACCCATGGCATGATATAATAAGAAGAAGACTAATGGTGATGCCTTCAGAAATATGTAAACAGGATTGGCAGATCACGACATGAAGTTATGTATAAGTCCATGAGGGAGAAACCCATGGCGCCTTTTGTAAAAGTCCACAAGGCCAGCAAACACGTGATTTTGTTTGTTACCCATACGGCGTGATCCTAAGCCTTAGGGACATATTCTATATTACCTTTATGACGAATCCCATAACACCTATGTGGTGTACTCGGTGGGGTGTGTGTGTGATAAATTTTGGTTATCCTCTTTTTTGTTAAAATCTGGGTAAGTTTTAAGATTTCTTATATTTTTTCAATAACTAGTTCTATGATAAAGATATGATGAATTTGAAGATAGCTTGGTTTGTTTGATCTTGTAATAAAGTTTAATAAGCTTTAAGAGGCATTTTCTGAATGAGAATATGCATTTGTAATCGTAAAGAGAGTATCTGTCCTAATAGCCCGTCAGTATAGGATATGTGGCGTATTCGTATATATGAATGGTCAAAGTGTTCGCTAGACTTAGTTCATTTATGTTATGTTAGTGATGATGTCTGAGATCTTGTATCTGCCATATATGAATAGTATCATGCCTCGTCCTGGGGATATTTGAAACTTGAGTTATTTGTCAATTTGGGCGTTATTGTGTTGTTAAACATAGACGTTTGAGATTCTTATGGATTGACTAAAACTTTTTATCATTAATATGAGCTTGTTTTGGGTTTGAGTCACGGTATGATTTGATTGATAGTTTGATAGTCATCCAACTTAGTATGAGAATCCTCTAAATGTGGGTTCAGTTAGTAATTGTCCACCAAAGAATAGTATATGTGAATAACTATTCTGGGAAAATATGAAGCATGTGTTTGAAGAGAAAATTTGTTGGAAGTGGGTTCTGTATGGATATTCTACTAGGAATTATCTTGTGTTCTAGAAAGAAATAAGATCTATATCAACTGGTAAGATCTGGAATCAATTAAGGAGTGAAATGAGAGTGAGATGTTAGGTAAAAAAATTGGCGTATAGAAAAATATCCAGTATTATAAAAGTATCCACCAAAGGTAAAATGGTAATCCAAAATTTTAAGATGAGGATTTCAACTCAAAAGTTTTCAAGGTATTTTGTATTCAAACTCACTAAGTTCACATGAACTTATAAGTGTTTACTCATGTTTCAGGTTTTGTTGGAAAAAAATGAGTTCGCCAGGAAAGACTAAGCCAGGAACTCGCCAATGGAGTAGTCTGAGTGGCGATATTATGCATACAGGGGTTCTATAGGGCCTAGAGATATTACTTTACGCCATGTTAAATTTGTTCTTATTGCATTTAAAAGTTGTAATAAGTATGTTGTATTATTAAGTATTTCTTTTATTACATCAATGGCAAATCACTTAAAATAATAAGAAGAAATGTGTTTATGTTGACTATTTTGTAATTATTCTAAGTGTTTTTTTGTAGTAATACCAAAGATCTAGACTCGATAATTCGGATTGGTGAGGGCGTTACAAAAAGGGTATATTCGTTGATCTAGAAAAGCATGTCCAAGTCAATAATCATCGAAATGCTGGGGAGAAAGATTAGGTTTAATACGTTGAGTAGCAAATTGTATGCTATGTGGAAACCAACCCAAAACTTCAAGCTAATGGACTTGGACAATGATTACTACATTGTTAAGTTTCAAGCAAAGGTTGATTCTGAGAAAGCGCTTGTAGAGGGGTTGATGGTTGTGTACGGTCAATACCTAGTGGTACAACCTTGGACACCGTCGTTGAACATACATGAAAGTTTCTCGATGCGGGTGGTGGTGTGGGTTAAGTTACCATGCTTTCTAGGGATGTGGTACAAGAAATGTCTATTGAAGGCGGTGGAGAGTACAATTGAGCAAGTTATAAGGGTTGATGACGATACAGAGAATAGGTATCGAGGACGTTTTGCTAGGATCACAGTGTGTGTTGATTTTAGAAGGTCATTGATAACAAAAATAAGGGTGTAAGGTAAGGTTCAGAGGGCTAAATATGAAATTCTCCCTAATGTATGCTATGAATGTGGTTGTTTTGGTCACGCGAAGGAGGGCCACCTGTAGACTCGAGCGAAAAAAGGGATCGAGTGTAATAAAAAAGAAACAGATGAGCAAAGCAAAATGTCGGCAGCGAAACAACCATCTACGACGGAGCTTGATAGGTAAGACAAAATTGAAGCATATGGTAACTAGATGATTGTGTCTTGATATCCTAAGAAATAATCATGAAAATCTGTAGCTAAAATTAATGGACAAATACTGACTAGTTTGGGGTCTAGATTTAAGGCGATTGCCAGCTCCATTTATGAGGAAGATGACTCATATAGGCAGACAGAGGATAATATGTCAATGGGGGTTAGAAAGGATGATGTACAAGGACTTAAGAATGGCAGTGGGCTATTGAAGCCTTTGGTTTAGTCTGGGCCACAGAAAGTAAGTGGATCATCAAAGCAAAAATCTATTTTGATGAGTAAGGCTAAAGTTGTAATAGTCCGTTTTTCAGTGGTGTCAGAAACAGTGGTTCAAGACCACAAATCTGATGAGTGAGTTCGTAAATATTATTATTTAATATTTACGATTCAAATATAGTATTGTATTGAATTATGATTTAATAATTTAACATATTTGAATGAATAGTTAATTTCAAGTGGTTTTGGAAAATAAAGTATCAGGATCTCATTTTTGTAAACCGAGCCTGTAAATATTATTTATTAAATATTTACAGAGTATATATATAAGTGTATTGAAATTTAGTTCAAAAATTTTAGTGACTTGTTAGTTAATTAAAAAAAGAGGACTAAATGATAAAACTTAATCACTATTGATTAATATTGGTTAATTAAGCTAAAAAGTGTTTTTGCAAGGCTTGGAATGGCAATTAAGCCATTATAACTTATAATGGACAGTGGTTGAGTAGTTTTAATTGTTTAAGTTAAAAGTTTTTAATTAAAATAATATTGAAAATAAATTAAACATAAAATAACAAAAGAAAAACCTTACCATCTTTTTCATTTCTTCTCTCCCACCAAATAAGCCATTATGGAAGAAGAATTTGAAAGCTTCAAACACCCTTAGCATTCGGCCTTTTTCATGGTATGGAATTTAAGCCCATTTTTAGTAATTTTTATGTTTTTAATATCATTGTAGCTTAATCTAGCTAACCCAGGGACTAATTTTTGAAATTATTAAATGTTTTGAATTATGTCATTGGCGAATTTGTGAGTTTTTGAAGTATGATGATAGATTTATAAGCTTGATAGTTAAATAGGATAATTTTGTAAAGTGATTTTGGTTGATTTTTAAGTTAGTAGACTAAATTGTTAAAATAGTAAAATTACATGAAATTATTGTGAAAATATAACAAATATGGGCTGTATAGGGACTATGGAAAATTTGGTCAGCATGATTTGAGTTTAATTATGTTTAATTTGAAGTTTCAGGTTTAGGGACTAAATTTAATAAAAGGCAAAAGTTTAGGGTAAAAGTGAAAATTGTTGAAAAAGGGTAAATTACATGAATTTAAGTATTTTAAAGTATTTGAATTGAACAATTGAATTAAATTATTATATTTAGGTTAAGAAATGAGTCAATCAGACAATAATCGTGGGAAAAGAAAGTTAGCGATGTAACCATTGATGTTGGGTTCGTTGCCGTTTTTGGATTTGGTAAGTTCGTAACTTAGTTAAATTAATTAGTTGTTGTTTTTATGATATAATATCTAACTATATAAGATGTGATTGAGTTCCTTTATTTGTTAAATTAATTATTGTGATGAAATAATGTGTATATGACTAAATGGTATAGATATGAAACACGACCCGTATGAACCTCATGAATGCTTAGGATACAAATGACATATCATTAGGGTTATTTTAGTTTCAGGTGCTGGCCTTGGATGTCCTACTGATGCCTGAGGTCCTGCATTTGTTGCGGATCCTTCACAGCTCGTGTGAGCATATACAGTTACAGTTACAAGCACACTTCGTCTGAGCATTGTTCCCGCGTATCCGACGTTATTTCATTTGGTTCATCGGGTGTTAAATGTATAAAATGAGATAGGTAACACTAAACTATTATATGGAATTAGACATTGAGTGGAGAAATTGATATGAATTATTGAAACGTAATGTGATCTATGAAAGGATTGCGTGTTAAATGTATAATACGAAATGGTTATATGAGATGTTTATACGAAATTGTTATATAAAGTAGAAATATAGAATGATTATATGAATCAATTATATGGAAAATAATTATATAAAGTGTTTATACGGGGTGTTGATATGAATAGTTATGTAAAAAAAGGACATTTGAAATGAAAATTTGAAATGGAAATGTTAATTGTTAAATGAATAGATGTTGAATGAATGGTGTATCAAATGAGTTTATTTGTATACGTGATAAAGTTATAAGTTTTGTATACGTGAGCTCACGAACCTTGTGAGACTTGTGATATGTATAGGTTAATAATGAACTCATGGCCTTGTTTATGAATTTAACTACAAAAACTTTAAGTTACAACCTTTTACGGTAAGTTAAAGTTTAAGTTTAATACGAACTTACTAAGCATAGATTTTCTTACATCCATTGTATTTGATTTCTTATAGATCATCGGAAGTTTATGTCGATTGGAAGTGCAAGTCGGAGCTCACACTCTCCTTTCAACAATTCGGTATAAATTTGTGATTTATTTTGATTTAGGTTATAAGTGGCATGTACTAGGAGCCTTTAAGTTATTTTTTTTATGATGGTGTTATCTATAAGTTGATTTGAGTAAGCTTTATGGTTGTGTATCTATGTTGGGTATCTTTGGATTAAGTTTGTGATTAAAAGTGCTTTTGGTCATTTGATAAATGCCTTATGTGATTAGCTTGAGATATGCTAAATGGTTGTGAAAAAATGGTTGCATTGGTATGTCCTTAAGGTAATGACTTGTAACTATTGAATGTGTGTTTGTTTAGATGTTCAATTTGTGGTACCAATGAGGGTACATTGGTTAGGCGATTAGTTTGAGTGATATGGTATGTTTTTGGTAGGTTTGTATGTGTTTTGAATAGGTGAAAATGATTGCAAATGTTTTGGCTTGGTATTTAAGAAATGGTGCTTGAATATGGCATGGATTTGAAATTTTTAAGGTACAGATGGCATCTGACACGGGCTACCACATGGCAATGTGTCTTATTGATTTTTAGGTGAAAGTTTTTCCATACAGGATCAGATTGTTACATGGCTATGTAACCCTATTTTGAGTCATACACGATCATGTGACCTTATTTTTGAACTGAACATGGTTTGGCCACACAACCATGTTCCTAAACCACACGGCGGGGCTCTGTCACACGGCCGTGTGGCCCTTTTTTTCAAATTTTTCCGTGTTTTTCTATTTTGTTTCAGATTAACCCCTATTTGTTTCCAAACTGATTTTAAGGTCTCCTGGACCCAAATTAAGTTCTGTTTTCGCATATATGCTATGAATAATTATCAACTATTGATTTATGATGATTAAATTGAGCTCTGAATTATTTTGATTTAAAATTGAACTAAATTTTTAAAAATGTCGCAAATTAGTCCTAATTAAATTCTGGATTATATTGGAGAATACATTAGCTCGTATATAATATGGGAAATGATGTATTTGTAAATACTAAATTGAATTGACTATGTTTGGATTATTTTTGTTAAATTTAAGTAATAATTATGCATTTATGAAGTATTCTATGTTTATTTGAGATAATCAGTGTGAATTGAATGTGTTCTATTCAGGTAATGATTTTAACATTTCGTAACTTGGGTCTGACAACCAGGTCGGGTTATGGGTGTTACAAAAACAAATTAGAAGAATGGGTTGTTGAATAAAAATGTGTTAGGCTAACTATTTTGGTCAAAACAAAGAGTGGGGCTAATGGTGTGGTGATAAATAAGGGGAATAGAAGATTGGATAAGAGCACAAAAGAATTTACAAGTGTAACAAAACGTCTGCCAATGAAAAAAAAATGAAATTTTGGATAGGAATAAACATTTAGTGGTGGTTATTGATGTTGATCACCAGATGTAGAAAATGGTAGACATCGGGGACCACAGAAAGTAAGGAAGAACAACTAAGTTTGAAATGAGCCATCTACGTCAGTTTCGTCAGACTTAGAGTGTGCGAGGATGGATGTTTCAAATGAAGAATTTAATCCTAGTGTTTGATGTTAGGAAAACGATGGTAGCAGCAATGGACATGACATTTGATGTCGAGGATGATGATGGAAAAGGGAAGTTGGAAGCGATAGAAAGCAACAGTGAGGGGAATGATAGGTCGCGACATGTTTGAAGGTGAGTGTATTTGCAGCTTTGTTGGTATGAATAAATCAATTATTGTTTGGAATTGTCAAGGGTGTGCACACCCAAGGTTTGAACATTATTTAAAGGAATAAATGAGGGAATGTAGTATTGGGTTGGTTGTGTTACTGGAAATACGAGTAAGTGGGCAGAAAACGGATTTAGTTATAAAATAAACCAGTTTTAATTTTTCCCATCGAGTACAGGTAAGGAGGTTTTCTAGGGATATTTGGTTGTTATGGAATGAATTTTTTGAGGTAGAAGTGATATTAAATCACACACAATTTGTTCATGCGAAAGTTAATCTAGTGGGATGGTGAACACGTTTTTTTCTGACAGTGGTGTATGGTAGTCCTCGACAATTACTGAGGCAGGAGTTGTGGGAAAAGTTAAGTCATTTACCAAATGTTATGGAGCATTACATGGTGCTAATAGGAGACTGGAATGCCACATTTCCAAGTGATGATTATGAAAGACCAAGAAGGCATGTCAATAAGGGTTGTGGTAAGTTTCAACGGTTTTTATTTGATTATACTTTAGTTGACATGGGGTTCATTGGCCCTAAATTCATATGGCAACATGGAATGACATTAGAAAGGTTAGATAGGGCTATTTACAATATGAATTGGAATGATACGTTTTCAACTACTTGGGTCAAACACCTACATCGGCTGAAGCCGGATCATAAACCTTTGTTGGTTGATCTAGAGGTAACTATAGAAAAAACATCTGAAATAGTTTCAATTTTTTAAGGTATGGTTATCTAATAAATCCTTTAAGGAGTTGGTTAAAGAATCTTGGAGTAATAGTTCATCTATAGGCAAGAATATTGAACAGTTTAGTATGAATGCTAAAGTGTGGAATAGTGAGGTGTTTGAGAATATTAAGGAGAGAAAACGAAGGTTGATTGGGTGGATAAAAGGTATCTAGAGGGCAATTAACCACAAAGCTACAAAGAATTTATGGAAATTAGAGACGAAACTTTTAGCAAAATTAGAGGAAGTCTTGATTTGGAGGAACTATTATGGAAGCAAAGGTTCAGAAGCAATTGTATAATGAAGGAAATCTGTTAGATCAATGTATAAATAAAATAATGCTTATCTTATTACATAAGGTGGAAAGACCAGAAACATAGGGGAAATTTAGTCCTATTAGTTTGTGTTCAGTAGCGTACAAAATCATAACAAAAATGATGGAGAATAGGTTAAAATTCATTATACTGCAACTTGCGGCACATAGCCAGGTCAACTTTGTGAATGGTAGGTTTATCACGGGCAACATTTTAGTGCTTCAAGAGGTGATCCACTCAATGCAAATGGATAATAGAAGAACTATGTGGATGGCTATAAAATTGGATTTGGAGAAAGCATATGATCGATTACGATGGGATTTCCTCGAGGAAACATTAAGGTATGCAAATTTACTTAATAAACTTAGTTCTCTGATTATGAACTGTGCCACTGGCTCGACTATGCATACTTCTTGGAATGAAGAGTACATAAATGATTTTAGGTTGATTAGAGGGGTTCGTCAAGGAGATCCACTTTCGCCATACCTCTTTGTGCTTTGTATGGAGAGATTAGGACATTATATGCAACAAGCTACAGTGGATAGATCTTGGGATCCAATATGATTATTGGATGATGGGCCCATTATTTCTCATTTATTTTTTGTAAAATGTCTGGTTTTATTCTGCAAAGTTGACGTGAAGCAAGCAACCATGGTGAATGAAATTTTACAAAAATTTGGGAGAAGTTCCAGCCATAGATTAAATAAAGCAAAATCAATGTTAGCTCGAAAGATCAACTCGAAATTACCAAGAAGGGGGTGAATTGGCCTTAAGAAAATTTGTAGAAGCAATGAAAGAATGTGTAACAATGAACACAATAATTTATAGTGGTTTGATCCCATTTGCCTACTCCACTACCTTAGCTTTCCATAACTAAGGATTTTCCCAAGTTCACTAATTTGACAACCTTTGAGGATAATGTTTAACCTTATAGTCTTTCTTAAGATTTCTACCCAAAATCTCAAGATTACAACTCCCTTAAGGTTTCTACTCAAACCTTAAGACTCAACCCTCTCAAAGAGAATAAAAAATAGAAAACTAAGAAGTAATCCTTACAAGATTGATGCGTTTGCCAATTAAGCACAAATACAAAGAATAACACTTGAGCTGAATGAATACAATGAAAGGTCATAAGTGTTTACACGAAGAATATGAAATAACTAAGCACTAAGGTTGTTTTGATTGATCTTTAAAAGCTAATAATCTCTCTCCCTTGTTGTAGGACCTTTGGAGCATGGTATTTATACTCTCTAATACATTTCTAACCATTAAGGTTATTTTGAAAGTTAATAAAGTCATTGGGGATGAAAAATATCATATTATTAAATTCACCCGCAACAACAGGTATCGGTACTTTTTCTATGAGCATCGATACTAGTAGCATTTAATGTATGATTCAGTGACCGTTGAAGTTAGTTTACAATGATACCAAAGATAAATTATAGATACCTGGGTATTTATTTTAGAATGGGTATCGATATCTTGAAAACTATCGATACTTGGCCAAAAAGTGTCGATACGTTTTGGCTTGGAGTAATACTGACTTGTTTAAAAATAGTTTTTAACATGATTGAAAATGTTTAACTCAATTGAAACCATTTTAACTTGATTTTATCAAATTTGCCCAATTTTTGTTCAAATTCAAAATTTTATTCAAAAACACTTTAATTTGTTATAACAAAATATATTATGAAATAAAGCTTAGTTTAACAAGAACAAGTTTTCTTTTTTGTAGCAACAGGTGAGAGTTTGGCGAGCCAAATTACAACTAAGCTTGGAATGGAGCGAGTTGCAGATTTGGGGTGTTACTTAGGAGTTCCAGTTTTCCAAGGGTCACAAATGCCACCTATTCATTCCTCATTGAGAAAGTTTAGAGCCGGTTAAGTGGATGGAATACAAAATTGCTTTCACTTGCTAGACGTGTAACGTTTGCTAAATTAGTGTTATGCACAATTTCGAGTTATTTCATAATGTTGATTCCAAAAGAAGTGTGCATAGAGATCAAGAAGATTATTAAGAAATTTGTCTACGGTGCCTTAAGTAATGATCGAAAGATATCTTTGATTGGTTAGGATTAATGTTGCATGTTAATGGATAGAAGAGGTCTTGGATTTCAGAATATTCAAAGTTAGAACAAGGCATTTCTGTTGAAGTTGGGAACGTTTTTTTTTTTTATAAATAACAAATAGGAGTTATGGATGAGAGTGATGCGATTAAAGTACAAGGTGGTTGACCGTTCACCCGGTAGTATCCCAATTAACAAAAATAATTATATTTGATGGACAATGAGGTGCATTTGGAATGATTTAGGGAGAAATATGGCTTGCAAGATTGGCAATAGTAGGGATGTCAAATTTTGGTCTAATACATGGTTCAAGGACTCGAGGCCCTTAATTGAATATTGCACACAGCCAAAACCAAAATTTTTGGAGGCTACTGTTTTCACAATAGTGAATCTAGATGGAGATTAGAACTGGCCATGCTTCATTGGTGAGTTATCACCTAAGATTATCCACTTGTTAGTTGAATCATGACCACAATTAGATGATGGAGAAAAAGATACTTGTTTGTGGAAGGCTATTGATTTGGGTATTTACATTGTTGCTGGGGGGTACACATCGCTCAAACAAAATTCCTGGATGGAGGTACAATCAAAATGGAAAACAGTTTGGAGAATGCAAGCACCACAACAAATAAGACAATTTTTGTGGCTATGTCTACATGGCAGGCTTTTAACAAATGGTGAGCGATGTAGAAGGGGCCAAACAGATGATGGATCATGTTCTTAAAACATGTCCTTCGACTCAAGTTGTATATAAAAGTTTAGTGCCTAATTGTATCTATAAAGATTTCTTTACAACTGAGTTTGAATATTGGTTGCTGTCAAATGTAAAAAAATGTGCCAAAAACGGTTACCAAATGGATACAATGGGAAATAATATTTCTAAATACCTTATGAAGACTCTAGAAATTAATGAATCTAGCTAGTTTCACAGGTCAAAATCTTAGTATAGACAAAGTGGTCATGACCAGTTTGTCTTGGTCTAAAGTATTAATGTAGGTGGCCTCTAAGTCACAACAGATTGCATCTACATAATGGGAAACTCCTTAGACAGGGTAGTATAAACTTAATACGAATGGGGGAGTTAACATGTGATTTGGAAGTGCGACAACGGGTGGGGTAGTAAGATGTCACTAGGACGATTGGGTATTTGAGTATGGCCGCAACATAGGCGTTAGCTCGATCCTAAAGGCAGAACTTCGAGCAATTGTTGATAAGCTGGAAATAGCTTAGGAGAAGAAGGTGTGTTGGCTACTAATTGAGAGTGACAGTAAAACAACAGTAGACCTAATACTTGGAGTCAAAGTGGTGGGATGCTAAGATTGGCATTGGAGGTTCGCAACTGGATGACGAGGAATTGGCAAGTGAAGATTCGACATGTACCACGAACAACGAATATGGTTGTTGATGCTATATACAAGGCAATAAGGTGTCACCAAACAGGTTTTTATTTTTTCTCACAACCGCCTTTGGTGGTGCAAGATGCAATGTTAAGGGATAAGTGTTGAGTATCTAATCTATTGTTATCGGTTGAGCATTATAGTTCAACTTCCTTTTGTAACTAAAAAAAAACTTGAATTAATAACTAAGTTGACGGAAAGTCTTAATAGATAAAAATAGAGATAAATTTTAAAAGTATACATAAACTTTAGGGTAATATGCAATTTTATACATAAACTTTAATTTTGTGCAATTTTATATATAAAATTTTGATTTGATCCAATTCTCACAAATTATTAACACAATTATTGATATAACTTAATTTTATGTTTTTATATTACATATACAAATAATTATATTTATCCAGTATAAAAATAAATTAATATATTTATTTAAATGTCTATGATTTAATCAAAATTAAAGTTTCATTTATACATTTGAATCATAATCAAAGTTTCATGTGTATAATTACATCAAATTATAGTTCATATGTCAAATTGTACTTTGAATCAAAGTTTATGTATAATTTTGAGATTTATCCCATAAAAATACTAAGACTTTAAAGACTTAATTAGAACTTTTTAAATTTAAAGACGAATTAATTCAATTTTAATACAAAAGGTTGTTGTGCCTATCGTTACCTGATCATGCTTGGATAATTTACACGTACAACATTGGGACAGTTCATCAACCAGCAATTTTAAATAAAAACAAATACATTATACTTATCATGCCCACAAGCTTCCAAAATTTTAATTTGAGGTATTAAAATTTAAGGTAAATTATTAAAATAGTCATTTTTATTTATCTTAAGTTATATTTTAATTATTTATTTTTAAATGTTACGTTTTAGTCATTTATGTTATCGTGTTGTAACATTTTAGTTACTGAGCTGTTAATTGTAGGTAAAGGTGTAATGGTACTAAGCTAACGTGGCACGTTAAATCACCATTTCAAACAAAAATTTTAGATTAAAATTATACAATTGGTCCTATATTTTTTTGTTTTGAGCAATTTAATTTTTTTCTTTTATATTCTTTTAGCTTTCTCTTTTTTTTCCCTTTATTTTTCATTCTCTTCTGCTTCTCCCTCTATTTTCCTCTCTTCTCCATTCCTTTATTTTAACGTAGTTTTTTTATATTTTCTATTTGTTAAATTTTTTTATGTTTATGAAAAAAGAAAAGGCAAAAGATGAAACCAAAATAAAACTTGCTTCACATATTCTCACCCCACAATTACAAACCCTCATTGTCCATCACCGCTTTAACGACCCAAATTGGATCTCTTAATGACCTAGTCCACAAGCTCGCCTCACCCGAAGACCTCGCCAGCTGTGACTTATGGTAATCCACACTCAACAAAGTTTCCTGAGCCTATTCCCTCAACCTCTTAACCAACCCCACGACCACCTTCTCTATCTTACCTAGAACATTCTCACCCTCTCGAAACTACGTTGTTTCACGGATTTTTCAAATGAGCTCTACACTCTCAATGATTAAAACAATCACCCTCAACTTTGCTCAAACCAATTTGGTTCCATGCTCCCGTTCTCTCTTCGGTTCATCCATTCTCGACTTCCAATCAAGCTTGCTTGGGAATATCCAAGAAGGTTTAGATCAATTTTATCGTTTGCTTAATTTTATTCATCAGAAAATAAAAGAAAATGAAAGGAATAATCTATATAATTATGTAAAAATTTGGAAACGAAAAAAATTTATTTTGAATATAAAGAATTCAATTTATATTTAGATTTGATTAAGGATATAGTTTTTTATATTGATTAGTTAGATCCAATATTTTTAGTTTCAAAAGTAGGTTATATTCAAATTGAGATTTGATTAAGAATTATTGGTATTTGGTTTCGAGTGAAATTCAATTTAGGAATCATAAGAAAGAAACAATGACTTGGTTTATATGGTGGGCAAAGATTATGTTTCTACAGTGAAGAATATGAGAAGAGAGAAAAATAAATGGGAAGAAGAAAAAGAAAATAAAGAAAAAATTCAACTATTCAAAAAAAGAGTATAGGGACTGGTTATAACAAATGGAAAACATAGAAAAATTTCATTAAAAGTAATGAAGAAGGAAAAGAAAATAGAAAATAAAGAAAAAAAAATTAAAAGAACATAAAAGAAAAAAATTAAATGGCTCAAAAAAAAAATAGAGACCAATTATATAATTTAATCTAAAATTTTCATTTGAAATAATGATTTAATGTGCCACGTCAACTTACTGTTACACCATTAACAACAATCAATAGCTCAGTGACTAAAATTTTACAACACGATAACGTAAGTGATTAAAATGTAACGTTTCAAACATAAGTAACTAAAATATAACATGAGGTAAACAAAAGTGACTATTTTGTTAATTTACCCTAAAATTTAAGGTAAATTACCTAGTTGAACACTCAATTTTTAGGACGTTTTCTTTTTTATCACCTAAAATGCAATTTTTTGTAATTTCGTTACCAAACTTTTAGGGCACTTCCATTTTAGTCATCTAAGTGTAAAATCTCTAACGACGGTTAACTGTACATGTTATACCACACTTACACTTGCATTTTGGTTACCTAACTTCTAGGTCACTTTTATTTTGGTCACGGAAAAAAAATCCTTTTTAATTATAGATTGAGGTAAAAAAAAAAATCAAAGGATAAAGTAAAAAAGAGATAGAAACTAAAATAGTATACAAAAATTGTCAAATTGTATTTGTTTATCCTATTGCTGAAAATTCTAAATTTTTTAATATTGAAAACTTAAATTTCAAAACATCAAAATCAATTAAATAAGTTATTAAAAAATTTTATCCCTTAATAGTGTCAGTTAATTTGTTACTATAATATTGAAATTAATTAATTTAATCTCCTTCTAAATTTTAAATTTTTATTTTATATTTCCAGATTATCCTTAATGGAATCAACTCAAATAACTCATATTTAATAATTGCCTACAAAGTTTAATTTTTTTTATTATATAATCTCGAATCTTCCATGCTAAACTAAAAGTAAAAGAAAAAAAATTCTTACAATTAATTAAAGTTACATGTTCTTCGTTCGGGTAAAGAAATGATGAAAAAAATTATGAGTTTTGTTTGGCATGTAAGATAAAATTAATTAATTTAATTTATTGCAAGAATTTTTCTTCGATTTTAGCTTAATATGGAATATTCAAGATTATATAATCAAAAAAAATTTGTGTTTCATAGGCAACTATAAGAGTTAGGTTATTTGAGTTTATTTTAATTTGGAAACATAAAATAAATTTTAAATTTTTAGAAAGTGATTAAATTAATTAATTTCAATATTATAATAACAAATCGACTCACACTATTAAGGGATAAAATTTTTCAATAACTTATTTAATTGATTTTGATGTTTTGAGATTTAAAATTTCAATATTTAAAAAAAAAGAAATTTAGAACTACTAGAAAATAGGTAAACAAGTACAATTTGACAATTTTTAATGCATAATTTTAGTTTCTACCATTTTTTACTTTAAGCCTTAATATATTTTTTTATCTCGATTAATACTTTAAAGAGAAAGATATTTTTTGGGGTGACCAAAATAAAAGCAGCCTAAAAATGAAGTGACCAAAATGAAACTGTAAATATGATGTGGCATATATAATTAACTGTCGTTAGATATTTAACTCTTGTGTGACTAAAATGAAAGTGTCTTAAAAGTTGGGTGATGAAATTGCAAGAATTTCATTTTGAGTGACCAGAATAAAAGTGTCTTAAAGTTGGGTGACTAACTAAGGTAATTTACCCTAAAATTTAAGTAACATATTGTAATAAAAAAAAGTACGAGATACAAATTGTAGGATTTAGCTGACCGGATACAAGAAAAATGATAAGATAAATGATCATTCACACTATTTACTAATCTTAATATCTTCATGGTTAAAATTTGTTGGATAGTCACTGTACTTTGTCAAAATTTATGATCTAGTCTCTATACTTAAAAAATTAAAAATCAAGTTCTTGTACTTTTAATTTTTGCAGAACTTAGTCCAATTATTAGAATCATAAGTATTTTTTGTCAAAGTTTGTCAAATTGGCATAGTGCCTTGTGCCCTTATGTGATGTGGCATATGATTGATGAAAAATAAGTACCTTAAGTTAACAAATTTTAATGGAAAATACCAATGACAAAAATGATTGAACTAGGATTTTTAAATTGAAAAAATTAGGAGGATTGAATTTTTTAACTTTTAAAGTATAGGGACTAAATCTCAAATTATATAGAAGTACAAGGACTAGCAGCATATTTTAACCTATCTTCATAATTTTTACTATTACTAGTCAACAGCCATAAAGGCAGGAGTAAATCAGCTAGCCTACTCTATACCGCACCAAAGCCAATCCCAAACCGCTTGAGCAAGTAATCGAGCAGGTTTTTTTTTTAAAAAAAAACGCTTATTTTAAGCTTTGTTATAGAGACCGACAGAAAAGAAGACTTATAGAAGATTTTAGATTCTTCTTTCTTACACTTTACTTTCTGTTTCGCATTGATTTTCTCTGGAAACATACAAATTTTATTCCTCCCTTCTTTTTTTCCAGATCCAAATTGCAATATCAATATCGTAGTTTTTAAGATATTGGAAAAAGATGGAGGCATCGTCGACGAGTCAACCTGAGTTTGACTGTTTGTTTAAGTTGTTACTGATAGGGGATTCGGGTGTGGGAAAGAGCACTCTGCTCTTGAGTTTTACTTCCGATACCTTTGAGGAACTCAATCCTACCATTGGTAACCTTACCTATCTTCCTTTTTCTTTATTCTTTTTTGGTTAACTTGTTTTAAAAATTTTGAAGAGTGAGTGATTTGATTTTTTTTTTTTTCCTTTTAGGTGTGGATTTTAAGGTGAAGCACGTTACCATTGGAGGGAAAAAGCTGAAGCTTGCCATTTGGGACACTGGTAAACGTCGTCGGATCCTGTTTCTTTTGCCTGTTCCATTGTTTTTTTTTTTTGTTTGTTTGTTTTAGGATTTTTTTTTTCCTTTGATGATTAAGATAGAATATAGCATTAGATATTGAGTGGAAATTTTCAATGTTTATTGCTTTCGTTTTAAGTTCTTAGAGCACATTTGAATGTATTATTTGTTAGATCATGATATTGGTGGAAATTGCAAACTTCATACATATACATATACATATAGGTATATACACGCACATGTATTTGACATGGTACTGCAAGTTAATTTGAAAGAGAGGACTGTCCAAGTTTGCAATCTGTTTCCATATTCCATATCAACTGTAGACTAATTATGAATTATCTGCAAGGAGCTCTTATTCTTGGACGACACCTATAGGATGTTTGTAGAATTTGGTATTGTTTATACATTGTGTTTGTTTCGCGTAAAATGAGTTGGTGATTTGAATAGAATAAGTTGTTATTCATAACTTCACTTTATGCAGCTGGACAGGAAAGATTTAGAACGCTAACAAGCTCATATTACAGAGGAGCACAAGGGATAATTATGGGTATGGGACTTCATTCATCTCTTGCTAGCGGTCTTCTATTTACTTCTGTGGCACATCAGTTGTTATAATTTGTATCTGTGTTGTTAAACATGATCAACATAATGATGCTGGAGGTCTTGTGCTAAGAATTCGTTTCATACGTGAAGTTTCTTTTCCTTACTTCTTTGCTTCAATTTTTTTTTCATTTTTATCAGTAATCATACTTTTGAAGTTCTTATTGATATATGTTAGTTATCATCATTATTAGATATTCTGGGGTCATGCTTCCTATGATGAAATGAACTTCACAATGAGGGTAGATTGGGTCATTTGGATGTAGGGGTTCTTTTGGTAAGGTGAGGAGACGTTATAATTCAGCAAAACGAGATGTTGTGGAGAGATAGCAGAGAGGAAGATCGGAGCAGACTCTGGAAAACAATTGCAGTGGCAGGTGGTGGTGATGGACACAATAAGGACTTTAGAAAGATGAGAGCTACAGTGGTTGTGATTGTAGAAAGAAAGCTGCAGAGAGAACTTTAGAGTGCTAAGTTTGCCTAAATATCAAAAAGCTCCTAAGGAGACATTCAAACCTCTATTTATAGGCCCTGGAAAGGGAAGTTAAAAAGGAAATGGTTATAAAGGAAAAGTGGGCATGAATGTGTTAAAATGTTGGATAATGGGATTGAGAGGGGTTACTTGAACATAGGAAAGTGGAAGGTAAATTATATGGTTAATGAATATAAAGGCAATTACATGAAAGTTATACCCACTTAACTGTTTGTTCAATGAAGAGATGGGAAGGAAAACATTTGTATTCCAAAGAAGTTTAAGAAGTGAACTTCTTGACAATATCTGTATCTATGCCTCCAAGCCATGCTTTCCAGGACATTCCAAAATTGGATCAACCTAGGAGTCATGCCAACCTTCCAAGGTTAGCTCCAATGGTAGTTGTTCCCAACATAGGAACAAAGTGTTAGTAACCAAAAGCAAGCATCTACTAGTTCGTTTTAGGCCGGTTTGTTAGGTCGTTCTACATAGGATTGGGGAACATTTTTGATCTTCTTGTTGAAGAGATGGGTGCAGAAAAGATGCTGCTTTAAAAACCTCAGATCTAGCTGTAGATTGATTTTCTACCCACTTTATTATTATTTTAGCACTGCTGCTAATTTTTTGTTCTGCCAAAGTCACCTTTTCTCTTGCAAAAATTTTGGCCCAAGATAATTAGATCTCTGACCATAGATCAATTTAGCTACCAGACAGATTTAAGTACGTTATTCCCTTCAACTAAGGTAGGGGACTCTATGTTTCTATGTATTCAAATACTCAGCTGGTTTATTTATTGCTTTTGGTTTTCATCTTAGTGGCTCCTCATATGATGCTAATTATTACATCTGTACTATTACAGTTTACGATGTAACTCGGCGAGACACATTTACAGATTTATCTGACGTATGGGCTAAAGAAATCGATCTGTACTCAACAAATCAGGACTGCATCAAGATGCTTGTTGGCAATAAAGTTGATAAGGTATAGTTTGAGAAGTGATTTATATCCTTTAATCTCACCAAGGTTATTGGTTTTTATGTTCCGGTATTCCTCTGGTTCTTGACCGTTATCTACCATGCTTTGCCATTGGATTGTTGAACTCCATCTACCCCTTCATGTATTCAGGAAAGTGAAAGAGTGGTCAGCAAAAAAGAGGGCATTGACTTCGCTCGGGAATACGGATGCCTTTTCATCGAGTGCAGCGCAAAAACACGAGTCAATGTGGAACAATGCTTCGAGGAGCTTGTCTTAAAGGTATTTACCAAGTAACTTCAACGTTGACAGGCATTTACAAGAATCCCTATGAATGCTCATCTACATAGAGACATGCTCAGATAGTTTAAACCCGGTGATGATGTTTGATATGCAGATATTGGAAACCCCAAGTCTCGTGGCTGAGGGATCATCAGGAGTGAAAAAGAACATCTTCAAACAGAATCCGCCTCAAAGCAGTGCCGCAACCAGCAGTTGTTGCTCGTGGTGATTTGGTGATTTTTATCGTTGAACGCTTCGTTTACTTTTACAGCTTTACACCTGTTTATTTTAGCTTGCTCATGTGGGTGTCATACAAAGACATGTACATTAATCCTGAACTTAATAGTATTGAATAAGATAATGTTCCTGCCCATCTCTTGTCAAATATAGTGCCATATTTTATATTTGGTTCCTTTATAGGTGGTATGTATTTCAAGTCCAACTGAAAGTGTGTATTGGGAATGGTCCAATTGATGGTAAAAAACATATTTCAAAAATGGTGAACTTGCCATTAATGAGATGCCTAGGAGATGACAGGAAAGCACATGGCATATAACAATCAAATAGAATCAATGATCAATGATTTAAGGAACTTATTTATATTCTATATTCTATAGAGTGCTGGACTTTGGCAGAGTTCATTAAATGGAATTCCAGTAATTCTTTATGAAAAAAAAATAAAATCAATGGACTGGGAACGAATTTTCAGAGTGAAGCGGATGGCTAACCTAGTTTTGTCTAGTCCAAAAGGATAAGGTCATTTGAAATTTATTTATAATATAATAAAATAAAATTTTAATAATGAGACGAGTTATCCATCCATTCATATTTATCCCAATTAAATAAAATTTTAAAGAATTTTATCAGAATGTTTATTTTGTGGGTTTATATAAATAAATTAATATCATCTATTAGTTGCGGTTTGAATTTATAGTCTCTTAAAAAAAAAATTTCAAGCCAAGAAATAAATAAAAAATGCAGTGATGGTGGTGTAGATCTGAAACATTTAAGTTGGGGGGATTGAAGCATTAATGTCAATAGCGATTCAACAATACTATATAGGTTTATCTTTATTTTGAAGTTTAAATTTCATAAAAAAAAAAAGTAAACTATAAAAATAGCTACTTTTATTTGTCTCATGTTATATTTTAGTTACTTATATTTGAAATGTTACGTTTTAGTCATTTACATTTTCGTTTTGTTACGAAATGGTCACTCTATCGTTAAACTCCGTTATCTCTTTAACAATAGTCCTACGTGACAGTCCAAATGGATTTTAAATATCAATTTGAATATCTAATTACTGGGTTTTTAATTAAATAAATTTAATTTAGATTACCATGTAGGACATCCAAGTTAGTATTTAAAACTCATATGGACAGTCGTGTAGGACTATCGTTAGGGAGGTAACAAAATTTAACGGTAGAGTGACCACTTCATAACAAAATGATAACATAAGTGACTAAAATGTAATATTTCAAATATAAATAATTAAAATGTAATTTGAAATGAACAAAAATAACTAATTTTATAATTTACTCAAAAATATAAATTTAAAATTCAAAATCCAGAGAGACAGAATTATGACATGAAATTGATTATTATAAACATTAATCTAACTAATTTAATAAATATCTGCAGAACATCATTATCAAAGCCTATAAAAATAGAAAAAAAAATTGAAAAATGAAAAGTCAAAATTCGATCCAAATCGAATCCCAACATGCTATTATTATTGATGTTGTTGGCCCTACGTTATTAAGCTTACTTCCATTTTTCTTACAATCTCTATTTTTGTGGGTGAAGTTTCAAAATAAAGCCTTAAAATCGTACTCCACCTCTCTGCTTCCCTCTCAAGTCACGGCGGCGGCGCCACCTACTTTGAGCTGCTTCTAGCTGAAACCATCGACTACCGAATAACAAAAGAGGAAGAAACCTGACGGACCCATTCGTGGCCGCCTCCTCCTTTTCCCCGCCGCGTGGGGATGCCGATGTTGAGGCTCTTCGCTCTCCTGCATTGGCTGACCCACCGCAACTCCCACCTCTGCAACCACCTCAGTCAGACGCTATGATATCATCTAGGGACCCGCACGCGCTCTTCAGTGGCGGCGGCATAAGGTTCTCCAACTTCTCTCTTCTTTTTTTTACTGTTTACTAAGTGGCGGTATAGCTTCATCAAACTAGAGTATCGCACTGAAAAAAAAATTGTTAGGAAATTATTCTATTTTTATTTTTGTTAATCATATAATCGTTTGGCTTGTTCTATTTTGAAGGATGACCCTATTAGTTATACAATAAAAAAATTTAATTCAATGTAAAATTAAATTTCAAGGACCTTTTTTTGTGTCTAATGGCACTGCCGTGGATGCATTTGCTGGCTCTGATTGTATGCTAAGAATTTACTGTTAGTAACCATTTTATTTAAATTAATTGTGTTTTCTTAGTCTTTGCTTTTTTGCATGTTAAATAACACAGTTATTCTTCTTTTATGGATTGATTGGTTTTTATTTTAATCAACCTAGCTTTGGTGTTATGGTTCTTAGTTCAGGGTGGAAGTTAAGATGCAAGAACAGTACATAGTAGTTTTTTGTTTCAGTTATCATAATAACTAGGATCTGAATCTGTTTGTTTTCCAGTTTCGATCATGTATAAACATGAACTAGGATTAATAACATGAAGATCTAATTAAATGTGATACTTGGTAATGATTTCCCTTGGTTTCTAGATAGTGAATTTTTTGGATCATCCGATGTAAAGTTTTTGAAAGTTTAAATCTCTATGAAGTTCGGTAAAATTGCAGAAGCTGCATGAGTTTTTGTGCACAATACCGTGCATTAGATTTAGAGGCCCATGAAAGTTACAAGGTGGCTAAAATGCTTTGGTTCTTTTGCCAGCTTTCTCACTGGAAGTCGAGCTGCTAAATTCAGCTATGGATATTCCAGTTTCAAGGGCAAAAGACCTTCAATGGAGGATTTCTATGAAACGAGGATATCTGAAGTTGATGGTCAGATGGTTGCCTTTTTTGGTGTTTTCGATGGTATGCCAGTCATTTCTTTGCCTTTGTTGTCTCGACGTTGTTCTTTACAAGATGTATTTTATGGTTTCAATTTGCACCTTTTTTAAAATACAGGGAAAAGGAACTCGAGTTGAATTAGGTGAGGGTTTATATAGCTGTTTATGATTTGATTTGGTTTCCCTTCTTTTATCTTTGCACTATAGGTCACGGAGGTTCAAGAACTGCAGAGTATCTTAAAAACAACCTCTTCAAGAATTTGAGCACCCACCCTGATTTTATCAAGGACACAAAAACAGCTATAGGTATGAAGTTGGCGAAGTTTTCACATCACTGTATGATGAGGAGTTCCATGACTTTGTTTGTGTATATGTATTTGTTTATGACAATGTTACTATTGCAGTTGAAACATTTAAACAAACTGATGCTGATTACCTCAATGAAGAGAAAGGGCAGCAAAAAGATGCTGGCTCAACTGCTTCAACTGCTGTATTATTGGGTGACCGGCTGCTTGTTGCAAATGTTGGTGATTCTAGGGTGGTTGCTTCTAGAGCTGGATTAGGTTGCTTTCTTACCTGCTAATGTAGTCTAAGAATTTCTTTGGTTAGATCTTTGGATTGAAAAGCAATATATCACAGAATATCAGAATAAAAATCTTCACGTCTGTGTCTCATAAACTATCAAGTAATAGCTTGATGGTTGTCATGTGTTGGAGATGCTATAACAGCCATTGACAGGTTTCAAAGGCTTTGTATTAACTATTTCTCCTCCATTTAGAAGTACAAATATAAGGCTTTGATTTAACTTATAAGATTAGCAATTTATGAAAAAAAGGTTAAATTCTGTGGTGTTTAAACAGCGGATGATTTACTTTTGTGTTTTCTGTAGCTGTCCCTCTGTCAATTGATCACAAGCCTGATAGATCCGATGAACGCCTAAGGATTGAAGATGCTGGAGGTTTCATCATTTGGGCTGGTAATATGCCTTTCACAGTCTTTGTCCTCATCTTTTCAATCAGAATGCACTTTCGGTATGCTTGTATTGTCATGCTGATCTTTCCTCTATGAATAATGGTTTCTTGCATTCTAACTTTAATTATTTTTATTTGGCTTATAAATTGGGTTTGCACTTTGTTGCACTGAAGTAATATAAATTCAGTAAATTGTTTCTATTTGTTGCAGAATTGAACTAAAATGTGTTGCATTTCTTTTTGATGTTAGGGACATGGCGGGTTGGTGGTGTTCTCGCTGTTTCACGTGCATTTGGTGATAAACTACTTAAACCATATGTAGTTGCTGAGCCAGAAATTCAGGTGGTATATTGGGGTTCATATTCATAAAATTTGTTCTTTTTCATTCGTCTAATCACTTTTTAAGTAGAATTACTTGAGTGAAATAAATGTGGCAACCAGTGTAAAAACATGAGATAATCGAACCATTAACCCCTGGTTTTCAATTGCTAAAGTTTCCTTCATTCATACTCTAAGAGTACTTATTAGGGTTCATACCCTTTCTATTGCTTAGGAAGAAGAAATTGACGGTGTTGATTTCATAATCATTGCCAGTGATGGGCTTTGGAATGTCTTATCGAATGAGGTGAGAACTTTTACCATGTTCATTTCTGATATTTAAAAAAAAAAAAAAGGGAGACTTTATATTGATCTTTCTTGTATTTTCCCATTAATTGTAAATGACTTCTATGGAAGCTAAGCATCTGGACTTGTTTCACTTGCAGGATGCTGTGGCCTTAGTGCAGCAAGTAACTGATGCAGAAGCTGCAGCAAGAAAACTTATAAAAGAGGCATATGCACGAGGGAGCTCAGACAACATTACCTGCGTCGTTGTCCGGTTTGACAGCTCGTGAACTTGTTTGAGGTTTGTAGTTTATCTGCAAATAATCATGTTTTCTATCTTGTTCATCTGGCGAACCACTTTTGTAATCGGTAATTTTTTTTTTTTATTCCTTTTACAGGTATTGGGGACACTATTTAGCAAAAGGCAGGAATAGGATTATGATTATAAATGGATGCAAGTGATAAGCTCACTTTGGCCTGATTGGTTACTGCAAGAGGTAGTCATTTCAACTGGTTAGAAGTGAGAATGTTGTATGTGTTTTAAGATTTAGTTGTTTCTCATAAGAAAAATTATCTTACACCATTGATGGAATTTTTAGATTCCGAAGGGGTTAGTAATTGAAAAATTCTTAATGTTAAAAGATTACATTGTTAGTGTATCAAAGATGAACTCTTGTTATTGATCTTGCTTGAGGCATTGGGATGTTTTGATATTTGATTATACAAACCCTAGGTAATCAATTTGTTTGTCGGTTTTTATCAAATAAATATAACCCTTTACTTGAATTTTTTAAATATATATATATTTTTATAATTAAAATGAGGTGTTTGATTATAGTGGGATTTGGTAGGATTAAAATAAAATAATAATCGTATTAAAATTTTAGTCTCGTAATCTGTGTGACTTATATTATGAAGGAGTTTAATGAGATAAATTACAAATGAGAGGGGAATAGTATTCAATTACTATGGAGTATAATGAGATAAAAATGCGATGACATATACAGGGGGTAGTTTTCCATCACTTTAACTGATTTGTTTTTTTCTTTTCTCCTTATCGATTTTTTCTCTCAAATGTTTTACTTTAATTGATTTTTTTTTTCTGTTATTCAAAATAATTTAGTCTTTCTCTTCTTCTCTCAGCCATATCAGATAAGAAATCAGAAAATGAGCACCGTAAATGGCGTTGTTCATCTTGTATTATCGCGTACAATTTGATTAAGTTGATAAAAAGAGTAGACGAAATTAATCAATATTCAAAAAATCAAAAATTATAAACTTAATGTCATTGATTCAATTCGATATATGGTTGTACAATTAATCGTATAATTTATTTAACTAAGTTGGTAATGAAAATGCTCATAAATTAGAACTTATAAGCTCACACCGATTCTATTCAATCGATGATTAAATGATTACTTGGTTAAGTTTATAATTTGAGTAATTAAAATTCATCAGTACTTATAAATTAGAACTTTATAAACTCATAAATTTAATTTGGGACTTACAATGATTATATTTATCTTACAATTAATTTAATAAGTTCAGGATTAAATTTATTGAAATTGATGGATACTCCTAAATTAAAATTTTATAAGTTTAATGAATAAAAATTATAATCAGAGTAATTGAAATTAATCAATACCCATAAATTGAAAAATTGTTTACTTAATGTTTACACCAGTTTAATTCGATTAATTATTGTATGATTAATTGTATAATTTATTTGATCAAGTTCGTAAATAGAGTAATGAAATTAGTCAGTACTCAAACCCTTAGAAATTATGAAGCTTAATTCCATTGCTTTTGTACTTACATCCATTGAGTTATAATTTTAAAATATGAAAAGTAGAGGGATTGAATTTCAAAATTACAAAGAATTCAGGGAATAATAACGTATTTTAACCAATTTTACATTTTATTCCATTCTTGGGCTCACTATTCTGATGGGCCAAATTTAGGTCCATAACTTTAGATGGAATAGGCCGCAAAAATCTTTAGACAGAAAACCCCTTCCGAGGGTTCTAGGCAACCGTTCGTGAACAGAACAAAAGAAAAGAGCCAGCCAAGTCTGCCGCTTTCTTCTCTTCCTCTCTGTTTGTTTCCCCAGAAAAAAACACTTTCCGGGAAAAAAAGAAAACGGAAGCTGTAAACGTTCGATGGCTCCGGTAGACGAGCGTTTTGTAAGCTCCAAAGCGGAGCTTAAACGAAAACAGAAGGAAAAAAAGAAGGCAAAATCTGGTGGCTTCGAGTCCTTAAACCTAAGAACTAATGTCTACAGAGGAATCAAGCGGAAGGGATACAGAGTCCCTACGCCGATTCAACGCAAGACCATGCCTCTTATTCTTGCTGGAAACGACGTCGTTGCCATGGCCCGGACTGGTTCTGGGAAGACGGCGGCTTTTTTGGTCCCCATGCTGGAGAAACTGAAGCAGCACGTGCCTCAGGGCGGTGTCCGAGCTCTCATTTTGTCTCCGACCAGAGATTTGGCCTTGCAGACTTTGAAGTTTGCCAAGGAATTGGGAAAATTTACAGGTTCCTTCTTCTTATGATGTGGGATTTAAAGTTAAATTTTCATTATTCATAATTTATCTTTTATGTTTTTGAATGATTATAGAATTAGAATTTTGAATTTTATGCAGCAAAATGCAGGAATTTAGTTTTATTGGTAACCATTACATTTGATTTCTTTTTTTCTTTTTTTATTTTTTTGTTCTAATCGTTTGTTTATTTTTAATAAAACATGATCCCGCTTTTTAGCACTCTTTGAGGAAGCCGAAAGCTATCAGTAAAACTAATAACCAAATGGAACATTAGCTTTAGATTGAAAAAGATGAGTTTCAGAGACCACTGAGGATTTTATCCCCTAACAAATCTACTTTGTCCTTTCATTATTGATATCGGTTATTTGTAGTAACTGAATAAGAAATTGGTTTTAATTGGCTTGCCTTCCTTGATGACAACTTACATATAATCTCTTGTGTTTATTTTAGATCTTCGGATTAGTTTGCTTGTCGGCGGTGATAGCATGGAAAGTCAGTTTGAAGAGTTGGCACAAAACCCTGATATTATTATTGCTACTCCTGGTAGACTGATGCACCATCTAACTGAGGTTGATGATATGACACTTCGTACAGTGGAATATGTGGTATTTGATGAAGCAGATTCCCTCTTTGGCATGGGTTTTGCTGAACAGTTGCATAAAATTCTTACCCAGCTTAGTGAAAACCGTCAGACCTTGCTCTTTAGTGCAACTTTACCAAGTGCCCTGGCAGAGTTTGCTAAGGCAGGACTGCGAGACCCTCAACTTGTGCGGCTTGATTTAGAAACCAAGATTAGCCCCGACTTAAAGCTTGTTTTTTTCACCTTGCGTCAGGAAGAAAAACATGCCGCACTGTTGTATTTGGCAAGGGACCACATTAGTTCTGATCAACAAACTTTGATATTTGTTTCCACTAAACATCATGTAGAGTTCCTTAATATTATGTTTCGAGAGGAGGGTATTGAGCCTTCTGTGTGTTATGGTGATATGGATCAAGATGCTCGGAAAATTAATATTTCAAAATTCAGATCAAGAAAAACTATGTTGCTTATTGTGACAGACGTTGCTGCTAGGGGTATTGACATACCTTTACTAGATAATGTTATTAACTGGGACTTCCCTCCGAAGCCCAAAATTTTTGTTCATCGTGTTGGACGAGCAGCAAGGGCAGGTAGGACTGGTACTGCATTTTCCTTTGTGACATCTGAGGATATGCCGTACCTTTTAGATCTTCATCTATTTCTGTCAAGGCCAATCAGGGCGGCACCTACTGAAGAGGAGGTTTTTCAAGATATGGATGGGGCAATGAATAAAATTGATCAAGCAATTGCAAATGGAGAATCTGTTTACGGACGTTTCCCCCAAAACATTATTGATCTTATTTCAGATAGGGTTAGGGACATGATTGATTCATCTGCAGAACTAAATAATTTGCAGAGGACATGTACAAACGCTTTTCGTCTGTATTCCAAGACTAAACCATTACCTGCAAGGGAGTCCATCAAAAGGGCAAAGGATTTGCCCCGTGAAGGTTTGCATCCTATCTTTAGAAATGTACTGGAAGGAGGTGAATTGGCGGCACTTGCATTTTCTGAACGTCTGAAAGCTTTCAGGTAATTTCTAAAGCCTTTCATCTGGGATATACTGGGCTTTGTGGTTAAGTGCTTCTGTCTTTTTGGCTTCTTTGTGTTCTTCCAAGTCAAATTGCTATTTGTAAGTTTCTTAAGCTGCAAAATTTTAACTTACTATCAATGATTTATGCTAGACCCAAGCAGACCATTCTGGAAGCTGAAAGTGAAGCCGCTAAATCAAAGCATTCTCAGGTAACTCCGCAATTTTTGTGGCATTTTCTTTCTATTATCAATGATGATCTTTTTCTTAAATTGGTTAACTTTCTTGCCTTCGATTCCTACATTTTTCTTTATTCTGATTACTCTGCCTTTTCTTTATTTCTTTTGAATATCTTGCTTTTTTGCACTTCAAAACCTTGTATGAGAATTATGCTGCATTCCTTTGGTCATACAGTGGGTTGATGTGATGAAGAAGAAGAGAGATATACATGAGAAGATCATTAATTTGGTTCATAAGCAGCGCTTTAGCAATCATGTGGAAAAGGTAATTTTTGTTATTTAGTAATGATATCCATAACAGTATCCAGCAAGTCTTCACCCCTATCAACCATGCACCCACGCACTGAAACTGAACTTCTGATATTGATATAGTGTTCTTATTGGTTTCTGTGCATGTCATTTTTGGAACTAGTTAAATAGTCACGTCTTTCTCATGATCTATTTTCAAATTCTGTGGTGTTGAGAGGTTCCAAATGCTATGGTTTTCGAAAGAAGTTTATTTAGAACTATTTTATTTACAAAAACTGATTGATAATGAATATTTTCTTTGTTTTCATTTTTTTTGGCCTTCAATTTTTTTTATTCTCATAGCATCTGTTATTTGTATTTAAGTCGATCTTTGATGCATGCAGGAAATCGAACCTGACATTACTTCTTCAAAGATAAATGACACAAAAGGTATTTTCCTTACAATTTTTTAATTTCTTCCTTCTTATTGGAGCTTTGTCTTCCTTCCTGACGAAGTCCTTAATGTTCAAGGAGTGTCTTATTTTATTTATTCTCTATTATTTAGAGTGGAAGACAGGCAGAGTGAAGAGGGTAACAGTAGCTATATTTTTTGGTTTTGAATGGTTGAAGCTAGCAAAGCTCATAAGAAATAATCTAGGTCTTTTCTGTCACATTTGTTGGCCAAATGTGAGCTACCTCTTCAAGTGGGATATATAAAAATCAACAGTTAATCAATGAATAAGTCAGTAGAACTTGTTAACAAAAATGCATGTATCCAAGTGTATTTTTCCAAACAATTATATGTACTCGTTGATAACTGATGGTTCTTCTTGGAGCATTCATTATTTCTTTTTTTTTCAGTAATTTTTTTTTCTTTTCTATATTAGAGGCTCGTGGTTCTAAAAGAAAGGCAAGGAACTTCAAGGATGAGGAGTATTACATAAGTTCTGTGCCAACAAATCATGTATGTTAATTTATTATCTTCAGACACAATTCTTTTCTATTGTGGTTTCAATGTGTCTATGATATTTAACCCTTTTTAACTCTTATTGTCTAATTTGAGCTTTCTTTCAATTTGTTAACTTGCTAATGCCTAACGAGTTTGTGTTCATATTGCTATCAGCATACAGAGGCTGGTCTCTCGGTAAGAAGTAATGAAGGGTTTGGATCAAATAGGTAAATTTCAGATCTTGATACCTTAGCTCATTTTCCAATTTGGTTCTTTCCCCTTGCTAGTGAGGATGTTTGAATTTAAATTTCCTGGAATAGTTTGGAACATAACTCAGCATTTTTATGCTTGAGAATGTTTCATGATAAGTCATTTAATTTATCATGCTATCTAAAATCCTTGTATATTTGACCCTTTCCTGTCTCTAGCTCACTGCATATCTGATTAGCACGTTTTGATTTGCATGCATTGCTGCAGAAAAGATTCTACTTTAATAAAGTTGTGCATCTATGCTATTATAATGTGAAATGAAATTTGAAAATGGCGTTTAATTTTGAAACATTTAATTTGGGAGTCATCCCCCTTTTATAATGGTTGCATGCACGCTATTAATTTTTTTTATTTGCAGGTTGGAATCTGCTGTACTGGATCTTGTTGCTGACGATAGTGAAGGTTTGCAGAAACAAAAATCCAGATATCATTGGGATAAGGTGGATAGAACTATTTGAATACTGATATTTTATCGTTATCCTGAACAAATTATGTTTTTAGTTCAACTCATATGAATCTTTTACATGCAGAGGGGTAAAAAGTACGTCAAATTGAATAATGGTGAACGTGTTACAGCTAGTGGAAAGGTACTTTTTACTGCCAATACTATTAGTGCTTGCCTTTCTGGATGTTCACTTCCCTTTAGTTTCACCTTTCAAGCTTATTGGTTTAAGTTAAATTGGATGCTATCTCTGTATCTTTACTATAGTCAGTGAACTATTCTGGTGCTTAATTGAGCTAGATGGCCATGCGCGTTCTTTCATTCATATACATCCCTGTCATTTGGCTTCAGTCTGCAATGACCTAGGTCCACTGCTTTTTTTCCCATTGTTCACTATGGTGCAATATGGAGCAAATTTGCTCCACTTGTTCATTTTAAATAACTTCTCCTTGATGTTTTTGTATTCCCGACTTATAAGGCCTTCCAGGTTGCAAACCTGTTGTTTTACCTAGACCTCAAAGTTTTTCTAAGTGACCCTATCGATTATCTTCCTAATGAATCTCTATTCTAGGCAATTCTTGACTTGTATAAAAGAATGGCAGGGGTTGTTTAGGTAAATAATATCGTCTGTAATGGCTGTCTTAATGGAGGTGCTGTAGTGATTAGTAATGCAAAGTTGGTTAACTAGCTCAGTAGCGTATCTGGTCGTTTGGGACAACTGACTTTCATACTTTTCTGTTGTTTGCAGGTGAAGACAGAGAGTGGTGCCAAAGTAAAAACTGAGAAAACAGGAATATACAAGAAGTGGAAAGAACGATCTCACAAAAAGGTATATTTGAAGGGAACCACCAATGGAGAGAATGGTGAGGCAACGACAATTTCATCAGGTTGGATTATGAACTTTTTCTCTACCGGTTTGGATTGCTATTATTATTCTGATGATAGAAAGAATACATATTTTATTCCCGAAAATATCTCATGCAGGAGACTATTGGTCACGAGGTAATGGTAGAAACTTCAGAGGGAACAAGAAATTGCAGCATTCTATGCCTAATGCTCATGTACGTTCAGAGATCAAAGATTTCGAACAAGTGCGAAAGGAAAGACAGAAGAAGGCAAATAATAAACTGTCATATATGAAGGGCAAAGCCAACAAGAAAAAGGGTAAAAATTTCGGTAAAAGTGGTAAAAGAGGAAAGTCCAAGTAGCCGATCCCATTGTTGCAGTGTCTTCGGGAGAGCATATACATATAGGTCAGTACTTGCTAACCAGAAGTGGATTCAAGAAGTCTTTGACCTTTTTAACGAGTATTACATTATACCATTTATGATGCTCAAGTAAAAGTGGGTTCTGGAAAGAAATTTTGAGTCGGCCACTGTATTGTTTGGTTGAGGCGTTGTGGCGCAAAAGAATGTGAGTAATATTATAGGTTTTCTCATCATTTCATTTCTTTCAGACTATTGTTGATGGATTAAAACTTTCGTGCTACTTTCTTAATTTTACAAAATATATGTTGTTGGTTCTTTCTTTTTCGATATCCATATCCATATCCCATACTATATTGAGAATTTGAAATATATCCAAACAAACTCATTCCATACATTGCCAAGTACAATGCAGATCATCAGGGTTCTGTCAAATAATACTTTTTAATATTTTTTATAAATAATAAAAATATTTACAACGACAATTATTATTACCATGAGTTTAAAAGTTTCTCTGCATTCTTTTATAAGCATACATCAATATTTATAGATATGAACATTGAACGTATCCTTCAATGAGCTGTATGGAAAATAGTGTTGAAGGTCCGGTGAGCTTGAACCGCACAAGCACAATGCACGGAGGTTAAGTTCAAGCAACCACTCATAACAAGGGAGTGCCTTCCAGAGCAGGTATGAAGTGCAGGGAATGTGTCACATAAAGCCTGAACTGCTGATGGAGTCAGTGCCGTACACTGGCTTATATTCAGACTTTTTAGACCATCATCTTCATATCTACCTTGCATCGACGGCTCCCACATCGAACCTTTGTTCTTCACTCGGCTGTGAGCCAATGAGTACATCGCCCTGTCTGTGATGTTACGGCAATAGTACAGTCCGAGCGACCTCAAATGGAGACACTCGTTTGCTAAAGCAATCACGCTATCATCTGCACCAATAAGCCAATAAATGTTCTTTATAACATGCCATGCTTAAACCTTCAACTTCTTCAATATAGTCAACATGCATAGTGTTGTTATTGAATCAACATATAATACTGTTATTGAGATCATGAGTACTCTTTAGGTGTCTGTAAAAGTTGGTCCAGGGATAGGTTGACAAAATTTTAGGGGAAAATAAGACGGGCTTTCGTGTTAACCAAGATATTGAGGCTTCAAGGAAAAAGGTAGGATCGTACATGTATGTTACATTGCATTATGAGATGCTAATAAGCACCACTGGAAGGGATACCTGTTATACGAACACAACCACACAGGTCCAGGCATCGGAGATCATGGCATCCGTATGCTAAACTCATGACTCCGAGATCGCCAACATTGTCACACCATCCCAGATTCAAAGATTGCAACATATTGCAGTTTCGTCCAATAGCCTATTATCAATACAAGCGATTCATTATCTTCTTACAGACAAGCAACTGATTTTTCGTCAGCAAGTAAACAATAACTCATCATGATATTGTTCATACCTGCAGTGCATGGTCAGTTGCAGCTTTAACACATCCGCACAGATTTAATATTTTTAATTTTCGACAAAAATTAGTCAAATACGCGAGAGCTTCATCGCTGAATGATGTGCAGCCGCTGATGTTAAGCTTTTTAAGGTTAGGACAACCGTGAGCCAATGCATACAAGGAGCGATCACTAAGCTTGAAACTTTTGCTGAGGTCCAGGTCCTGCAGATCGTGACAAAACTTTGAAATAGTCTGGACAGCATTGTCCTCGAGCTGTGGATTCTCTTGGCGCAATATCAGAGTTTGCAGTCTGGTGAATTTAGGTGCAAGAGATAGAACCAAATTGTTCATGTTCTTTCTACACCTGAAATTGTAGACAACACAGTTATTAGCAAGTAGGATACAAAGGAACAAGACCCAAAGAGTAAGCCATCCGTTTATCTTTACCTAAGGCAAGACCAAAACACAAGATTAAAGATAAAAAAAGGCCAAAAACAGAGCAAACTCCACAGACACAACAACAAATCTAATGCAGTTAAGCAAGACGAGAAAGTTTCTGGCCAACATGTTAGGTATCATGTATCTCAAGATCTCTGTCCTAGTGATGCTGCCATCGAGGATAAAGCATTGAGAAGAAGATGGGACAACCTAGAAAAGAACCGTGGAATGACAATCCGTTACCACAGAAGGCCAGACAAATGAGTCAATAAGCTGCTATATGTCAGAAACTATAAAGGTTATATCTTAGAGCTATGGATAAACAAACACAGAACAGAAAATGTCCTTGTTTTTTACATTATATTAAAAACTCTAGCTACCACGAACATGAAAGCCTTATTGATTATCTTAGCAATAAGAAGGTTTGAAAAAACATGACATCTGTTTGCCAGTTTCATCAGATACTTCACAAACTGTAAAACTTTTCATTATTCCAAATTTTATAACCATTTGAGAGATAATAATAGCTAAAGCACATCAACAAGAAGCGAAACATAAACAAGGAAAGCTAAAAGACCATATATAGTATACCATGAGAGACAGAGTTGTGTGAGGCCCAAGCAAATGGCATCCCTCCACCCACTACAGACACTGGAAGCAACGATAGCTGTCTGATCATCGAGTAGTGAAACGATTCTCAACAGCAGCTCCACAGGGATATCTTTCCACTCAGTGATCCCCACACTATTCATATTAACTCCCTCACTATTCCCAGCTGCAACCATCATCAGCTTCTCAAAGCATAAGTTCAAGTCTTCATTCCCAACTTTTGCTTCACCAATCATATTCACTCTCTCCTTCTCCCAGCACCAATTCCACACAAACTTATATGCATATGTTTTCAGATAGATTATAGGTCTTGATCCTATAACCAGACATAAAAAGAATAGTCAGAAGAGATTAAAAAACCAAAGAGAAACCATCGAATTCAGTGAGAAAAGACAAGTGCCTAGAAAGAAAAACGAAACCCATGTGCCAAAACCTTGAGAAACTAGCATAAATGTACAATAGGGACATAAAACAATCAAAATCCTAAATCCTTTGAATTTTTCTCAGGTACCCCAAGCTAAAATTATACCATCCTTTTCAGTTTAAACTCTTCTGGTCATATAATAAAACAAGTTACTCAAGAAAAAAAAAAGGCATTTTTTTTCTTGGTATGGAAAAAAAAGAAACCATTTTAGCCATAATCAGTGAAAAAAAGGAAACTAAAGCAAATCCAATTTATCTGATTGTATAGCCAAACAAAAAAGAAAGTTGATAGCATAAAGAAGACCTTTTTCTTGTAAAAGATGGAAAATTTAACCTGCTTCAAAATCATCGGCTCAATTGTATAAGAAAAAAAAATCGATGAAACAAAAGTAAACAAGGGAAAATTCCCAATAATAAAAATTTAGTTAAAAAAATGAAATTATGGAAGATCAAAGATTATGATCATATACCTTTTGTCGTTCTGGGTTTTGTTTATTTTGCTGCATTCGTTTGTTCTTTACATATTCATCTGGCTTTTGTTTCCGTTGAAGCGTTTATAAAGAAGACATACAAGAGGGTGCAAAAAAAGAAAAAGCGAGGGAGTAACGTACGAGGAGAGGATTAGCGACGTTTATGCCGCCACGTGTGTTAAATCAACGGTTAAAATTTAGTGGGTCCTACTTAATGACCCCACATATATATATAGTGAAGGTTTTCGATCATCGTTAACTATTTAACAGTAAAGAAAGGGAATGGAGTCAAAATTCAATGACAAGTTACTGTATTTTTCTAATCTATTTGGGAAAAAAAGTAGAAAAAGAAATAAATATATATATATATATATATTTGGGGAATTTTGAAGCAATAATTTTATTTTATATTTCTTAAAGGAAGAGACTTTTGAGATTAATTTTATTTTATATGAACATTGTTAGTATATTTGAGTAACTTGTATAATATTTGACATGTTTAGATATTAAATTGGACCCAAAAAATAGATATCAAATTAGAAAAAAGTATCAAGCTCAATTACTAAATTGGATCTAAAAAAAGATTCAATACCAAATATCCGAACCGAACTAGCATTAACCGAACTTTTTAAATCCTTAACTATTAACCGAACTGAAATTTTTTCAAAATATATTAAAAAATTAATTGGTAATGTTCATTTAATCGAATTAACCAAAATAAAATTAACCGAATTAGTAATATATAATATAGATTTTTTAAAGTTTGGTTAATTTGATTAATTACCTAATTTCGAACTGAATTAACCGATAACCAAACTTTTAAAAAACCATTAACCGACCACCGACTGAATTAGATCGGTTACCCGACTGACTAACCGAATTAGTTCAGTTTAGTCGGTTAATTCGGTTTTAACCGAAACTTGAACACCTCTGGTACCAAACTAAGAATAAATTTCAAGTTCAGATATCAAATTAGAAAAAAATGTCAAGTTCAAGAACTATATTGAACCAAAAAAGTTTAAATACCAAGTACAAAAAAATTAAAAATTCAAGTGCTAAATATTATATTAAACCTTGTTTAAAACCGAAGCCACACGACAAGGAAGGAAAGAAGAACAAGTTCCTTTGTACTTTCTTTTTTCTTTATCATTATTACTATTTTATTTTCTGATTGGGTAAAATTAAGGGAAATATAATTTTCCTTTTTGAGATAAAGAAGTGGGACTACAGAGATGTGGGGTTGGGGTAGGGGTAGGGGTAGGGTTAGGTTTATGTACGATATGTTCATGTCTACTTGCACTTGAAAATGACCCTAAAACTTTAGTTAATTAAATAATTAATTTAAATATATTTTAAGTTGTTGATTGAGTTTTAGTTTGATTGGTATTAACATTGCTATCAGTGTTAAAAGATGAGGGTTTAAGTACACTAAAGTCCATTATTCTCTTATTTAAAGGTTGTGGAGGGACTGTGTAGACAGCATAGTTGTGATAAAATGCCAGAGGAATCATTACCACAAGGCATAGAGGGGGAGGTCATAAGCGTCTATCTTTAAAATTAATTTTCGACGAAATGAAAAAGACATATATGGTAGAATCATAACCATAGAATACGACCCTAATCAAAATGCATACATTTGTCTCATACACTATGGAGATGGTGAGAAAAGATATATTTTACATCCCATAAGGGCTATAATTGGAGATACCATTATTTCTGCTACAAAAGTTCCTATAAAAATGGGAAATGCCCTACCTTTGAGTGCGGTTTAAACTATTGATTTACGTAATTGGAAGGAACCAATTAGGTTTACGACGAAATCTAAAAAGCGATCACTGATCCAATTTGAGTACCTTTAGAGGATAGACCTCAACAGAAAACTGAAGAGTAACGGCAACAAGTGATTGAGCTCAGTAGTTCCTCATATAAAATTATTGACTCTAGAGATATTGTAATATGGAAAAGACAAAATTGTTTCAAGCACCGACAAAACAAGAAGCGCCCCTTGTTTCAAAGAGAGGAGGATGGGTTATTCATATTTCATTTGATGGTTAGAGGCGAATCGAAAGCATGGGATTAATGTTAAAAATATATATATATTAGGTTTGTTTATTTTATTATTTTAATATATATTTTAGTTTACTATATATTTTAGATGATTTTTCTTTTATTTAATTTTTAAATTTAGACAACTTGATATATTTTATAATGTTTACATAGTATTGTATCGTATTTTTACATATTTAATTTTATGTATATAAATTATGTAATATATAAAATAAATAAAAATATATTACAAAAGTACGAAACAGGTCAAGCTCAAGCATTGAATGTTAAAATCCAAGGTTGACCCATATTTTAAATAGGCTTAACTTTTTTTTGTTTAAGTCTATTTTTCAAACTTAATATTTTTATCCAAATCCTTCAATATTTGAAGGGGTTTGGATGGGTATCTCAGCTCATAAATAGTTTTAGGGGGACATATGGGCACATTTTGAGTAAGAATGGCAATGAAGCGAAGGAGGCGGATGTTGCTAAATCCACTAATGCTACACAGTTGGCACATTATGCTCCATCATCTATCCTACTTCACTATGTATGTGTAATCCTAAAAATCACTACCACCTCCAACCCCACCTCTCTTTGATTCAATATAATTTTTAAAATACAAGTACCACACTAAATATTTTATGAAAGTATAAGTATCAACTGTAACATTTTACCAAAAACATAATAATTTTTTTCTATTACACATAAATTTTTATTAAAATAGTAATATAATATAATAATTGTTGTTTATATATACCGTCTAAAAAATTGCACCTATCCGACTCTATATCTGCTCCTCCGTTATACAAAACAAATCAAACTTTGCCTTCACTAATTTAAAAATGGTTATAGTGAAGTGGAATAGTTGCATGGGGTCATTCTCCAAGTGATCATGCGAAATACAATAATTTAGTTGATTTGAGGCCATGACTTTCTGCATGAAATTATATTATTTTTAAGAAAAGTATTTAGTAAATGTAAAAATAAATGATAACCATTGGGGACAATTAGGAAACAAATCATTTTCACAAATTTGTTCTATTTTTCCATTTCTTATTTACATTTTACTTCACTCATATTTTATCTAAAAATTACTAAAATACAAATGTTGATGCCCAAACCATTTTTCTTTCTTCAAATGGATTTCATGATTTATGACCACTACCTTTTTAATCATTTTATTTCTTTTTCCATTTTTCTTCACTAATTTTAAATGGATTTTTGGACCATTTCTTCCTTTTTCTTTTTCCCTCCATTTTTTTTCTAAAAATAAGATTTCCTGCACTTTCTATAAATGTATTTAAATTTCATTTTTTACTTTTTTTTTATATAAATAAAAAATTAATTATTAAAATGATTTTTTAATGAAATAAGCGAGATGCCGGTAATGGGAGTTTTTGGATAGGGATTTTAGTTATAGCTATAAGCAAGAGGGGACCATTTACTGATTCCTATATCTAAATCTGAATCTTGTATTCTTGGTGGCCATTACAATTGAGCCATTCTTTTCTCTCTCTTTTTTGGTTAATATAATTTTTAGTCCTTGAATTTGGTAATTAAATTCATTTTGGTACTTGTTTTTTTTTTTTTGTTTACTTTAATATTTTAATCTGGTAATTAGGTCCATTTTGATTTCTGAATTTGAATTCTATTAAGATTCAATGACATCTTATTTTGAGATTGAGGCACATCATTTAAAAGTTTTTAAAATATATACTCTTAATTTTCAGATGGCAACGTAACATAATCTCAGAGTGTCATGCGTTAAACTTTTACATTTGTCAAATTCATTGATCAATTAAGTATTAAATTGGATAAAAGAAGTATATGTACTAAGTAGACGTTTAGAGATTAAAAATTATATTACCCCTTTCCCCTAATTTTTTTTGTGTAATTTTTTTTCCTTTTTAACAACTATTACATGCACCTCAATTTCATAGCCAATTGGGTGGAAAAATGAGATTATTGATTTCTCAGTTTTCAAAGTAAAGATGAGGACAGAAGCGACAAATTTGTTATGATAAATCGTTCAATTATATATTGCAGTGTGCAAATAGAAAAAGAAATAGGTAATGTGAAATTAGAATTTCCAATTTTTTTTTTTAAATATGGGAAGAGATTTGGATTCAAAATTTGAATATTAATTTTAATATCAAGATTTCAAATTAATAATGTCAAAATTTATTATGACTCAACTGACAAAAATTTAATCTTAATTTTTTTTGTGAGAAGATAAAAATCGAAAAAAATTACATTAAAATAAATTTAATTCTCTAAAGGGAGGCCTCAAACACCTGTAGTCTCTCTCTTCTTTTGTACTAATTTGGTGATCTATCAGTTTTCCTGTTGTCCTCTCTAAGAATACGCCGAAGGATCCAATGTCCTATTCTCAATAAAAGCTGGTGAATTCTCCTAACCAACACCAAATCTAAACCATTAAGAGACCAGTCATGAATTGCGTCGATTGCCTCCATGCTATCAGTCTAAATTAGCACACTGTCATATCTTCGCTCCAGAAGAAGTGTTAAACCATCCATGATGCCCCATAACTCAGTCTCAACAACAAAATAAAAATCCCAAATACATGTTATATTATAGGATCCGCCTTTCATTCCGATCTCGCAATACTTCCTCTACTGCAACTAATGCGATATCCAATTTGACCACACCATCTAACCTTAAACAAATCTAATTACTATCTAGGGAAGAAAGTGATATTGTAGTTTGCAAATCAGCCTTTGTTACCTTATTGTTAAAGGAGACATACTGTTTGACCCAATTGTAAAAAACTTTAATAATTTCGCTTACACTACATGGAATACCCTAAAACGTGAGAAGGCTACAATTTTTCCAGATTAGCCACACAATGAGACCAAAGAGTCACTGTCAATCAATTTCCCCCAAAATGTATCTATTGATGGTTCCACAAATTTTTCGTTAGCTACTCCACTCGGTAACCTGAATAAAACCACGATAACTTATCTATTGGGGGTTATATGTTCCCAGATATCTCTAGATGCAAGATAATCCCTTAAAACTTGTAGCACATCCTCAAACCCGTGACGACAAAACCCATAAAAACTATCATAGTCAATGCACCTCTTCATCCTTTCCACGTTAGTAAGAAGTTGTTGTTGAAAGGCAAGCCAAATGAAGTATCTAACTTTCTGACGGCCTTAAAATTTCCACGGAAGTTGCCAAACCGCCTCTTTTGGATTCCACCATCCTTCCCGAATCCTCCCATAAGCACTTTTGAGAGTGAAGGATCCTGTTGTTGTATCACCCTATGTAGTTCTATCCAAATCTACTGTTGGATATGGCAGGGGAATCCCCACAATCCTTCGGATTATCTCGTTTGGAAGACAAAGTAAAAAAAGATTAAGATTCCAACACTCGTTATTAGTGACCATATCCCTAAGAAGGCAGTTTGTCACCAGATTGGAGTGAGATGGGATATAGTTACAAAAAAAATGGCTAACAATAGGAACCCAATGGTCTCTCTAACATTTGATACTGCTCCCATCCCCCACTAACCAAAGTAAATTCTCCCGAATGAGCGATCATACCTTTGATAAACCTCTCCAAAGAAAAGAGCCACTTCTTCGGACCTATGTCTCTAGCAAGCCATTATGGATCCCATATTTTGTCCTAAAGATACAAACCCAAAGAGCATCAAAATCTAAAACAATCTTAAATTCAAGTTTCATCATGAATATCACCATAATCGCCTTAAGCCCAAACCGCTATTGGGTTGAGGCCGACAAATGGACTCCCAATTGACCAGAGCTATTTTTTTCCACTATTAGAAACCCCCAAATGAATTGCCTAACCAAACGCTCAATTTTTTCACAAAAACCCTTAAAGATCATCATAGACTGTATAAAATAGTGGGGTATCGTTAAAAAGACCGACTGAGCAAGTGTGGCCCTTCCAGCTAATGAAAGTTGTCATGCATCCCAACTATGCAACTTGCTCCTAACCTTATCCACAACAAATTTTAGCGTACTATTAGTAACCCGCTCGTGAAATAGGGACACCCCCAAGTAAGAGCCCATGTTATGCACTCTATGAAAACTGAAGATATTACTAAGCCTCCCAGCTAAATCCTCATCAACCCCTTTGGAGAAGAAAATGTTAGTCTTTTGCACATTGGTTTGATCCACTAAGTGCTCACAAAATTTTTCCAATATACCTTTAAGAATCTTGGCTTGTTACACATTGGTGTGGCCAAATAATATGAGACCATCTACAAAAAAAAAAGTGAGAAAAAGTTAGGCCCAAATGGGTCAATCTAACTAGAGTCCACTGCTTAGAGTCGATGGATAAATGTATGTTGTGCCCAAGCCACCCTATACATAGGACAAATAGGTACGGAGATAGCAGATACCCTTGACTAGAGCTATTTTTTTCCACTACTAGAAGACCTTCGAATGAATTGCCTAACCAAACACTCAATTTTCTCACAAAAACCCTTAAGGATCATTATGGACTGTATAAAATAGTTGGGTACCGTTAAAAGGACCGACTGAGCAAGTGTGGCCCTTTCAGCTAATGAAAGTTGTCATGCATCCTAACTATGCAACTTGCTCCTAACCTTATCCATAATAAATTTTAGTGTACTATTAGTAACCCGCTCGTGAAATAGGGACACCCTCAAGTAAGAGCCCATATTATGCACTCTATGAAAACCGAAGATATTACTAAGCCTCCCAGCTAAATCCTCATTAACCCCTTTAGAGAAGAAAATGTTGGTCTTTTGCACATTGATTTGATCCCCTAAGTACTCACAAAATTTTTCCAATATACCTTTAAGAATCTTGGCTTGTTGCACATTGGCGTGGCCAAATAATATGAGATCATCTACAAAAAAAATGAGAAAAAATTGAGACCAAATGGGTCAATCTAACTAGAGTCCACTATTTAGAGTCGATAGATAAACGTATGTTGTGCCCAAGCCACTCCATACAAAGGACAAATAGATACGGAGATAATAGGCACCTTTGACGGACACCTTTAATTGGCTTGAATTTATGTGAAAGGACATTATTCCAACATTAATAAAAAAAACTGAGATACCTACAACTTGTCAAAGATGTCTCGATAAACTCCTACTGAACTCAGTCATATGCCTTTTCCAAATCTATTTTGACGACCAACCATTTTTTGTTCTTCTGTTTACTCTTCATAAAATGAATTACCTTCTACACAATGATAATGTTGTCTGTGATATTCTTGTCGGCTATAAAGCCTACATGTTCCTAAGTTATTATCTTTGGGAAGACTACTTTAAAACGATTAACAATGATATTTATAACCAACTTATAAAAAATTGAGCACAAACTGATTAGTCGAAATTGTGAAAAGATCTCTGGACTTTGGGAATAAGGACTATTAAGGTGTTATTCAAATATGGATTAATAGTATCTCCAGCAAACACCCCCTTAACCCATTCACAAATAGAGCCACCTATTTGCTCCTATTGATTCTGGAAGAATAAAGTGTGGAACCTATTACTGCCCGATGCTTTCAAGAGGGCATATTGAATATAACTCTCTTAATTTCCTCATTCGTGACTGATTTTACCAAAAACTAAACCTTCGTATCCTCTAATTTAGGAAAGGAACTTGGAGGGAAACTTCTCATCAAACCTAGTTTCTCACCATAAAGCTTTTGAAAAAAACTAACTGCCTCATACTGAAGCTCATCTTCATAAAAAATCCAATTGTCTCTATCATTTTTCAAAGCATTGATGCTATTAAATTCCTTCATTTGTAAAGTGTGCCTATGAAAAAAAATTGGTGTTAAGATCTCCCAAATACAAGTAGTCACATCTAGTCTTCCGTTTCCAAAGAGCAAAATAATTTCCAACTCTTCGCGTACCTTTATTTCTAATTGCAAAAGATGATTCGAATGCACCTGATCCAACTCCCGTTGAATGCTTGTGAGCCTCTGGGTCAACATTTTTTTTCAAGTTCCAATGTTACTTATACATTTAAGTAAATAGTGAAATTATTGATAATGTTACTTATAAGCATATTATATAAATTTAAGGATGTGGAATGGAGAGGAGGAGGAGGAAAATATATATATGAATATTCAGCAAGCATGGCTAATTTGCATGTTTTAGGCTTAAGGACTAAATTGAATAAAAGTAAAACTTTATGGGCAATTTTGTAAAAATGTCAAAAATGACCAAATTGCATGAAATGGATTAATTTTATTATTCAAATTACAAAATTGAATGAAATTATTAATTTAGCTCAAGATAGGGGGAAAAACATGTTTTAGGGATTAAATTGAAAAGTGTTGAAATTATGGAAAAATTCTGATATTTTACAGAATTCATGGATTGTTATCAATATATATGAGAATAATAGCTGGAAATAAGGATTAAAATTGCAAGAATTATATTTTCCAAATTTCTAGGATGAAATCGTCATTAATTAAAAGTTTAGGGGCAAAATGGTAACTTTTCTTAGAGCATTAATTAAATGCATTAGAATATGAAATGAATGAAAATAATGATCAAATTTATTTATAAAGATCCAGACGACTCAAATATGAGACTTGATCGTGGAAAAGAAAAGATATCGGATTAATGAAATTATAAACACAAACAAGCAATGAGAAAATCCCGGTTGAATGAAAGGAAAATTCGATGGATCTCTGAAAAGGAATTGACGGTAAAAAGGATCTAGCCCGGACGGGTGATCCTATCCTGATATAGCCCTCTCGAAGAATATGTGTAAAATGGATTTAGCCCGGACGGGTAATCCAAATTAGGGTCTGCATTTAGCCTTGGATCTGTAATTCGAGATCCAAGCTCATTAGAGTAATTGTCGTTGCGAGGGATTTCTTTGGACTGTAATCCCGACAATACTCTATGAGTTTATATTACAAGAGATTTAGCCTGGACTGGTAATCCCACTGTAAGGATGAGGTTCGCGGGAGTGTGCTCTCTGATATGAAATGTGTAAGACCATGGTTGAAAGATACCATGGCAACGTGATATGAAACGAATAAGACCATGGTTGAAAGATATCATGGCAACATGACAGGAAATGAATAAGACCATGGTTGAAAGATACCATGGCAATGTGACATGAAAAGAATAAGACCATGGTTGAAAGATACCATGGCAACATGACAGAAAATGAGTAAGACCATAGTTGAAAGACACTATGGCATCATGTCAAAGATAAACAAGACCGTGGATGGGAGACGCTATGATATCTATTGAACAATTGATATTCAGGTAATACGTATTAGATGACGAATGGTTACATAAAATGGTTGTGTGAAATGTTTATAAGAACTGGTCATATATGTACAAAATAGTTGTATGAAATAATTATGAAGATAGATAAACAAAATAAGAATAAGTACATGGAATATAATTTATGTTAAGTTTGATATAAACTTTACCGGAATAAATATACTTAAAATATATGGAAATGATGAAGCATGAAATATTGATATAATGAAATGATTGATATATACTTATAAAGAAACGGTAATAGAATAATATGTTTCATGACATGTACATATATAATTATCTTTGATACGTTGATACAAGGAAATTATGTAAGTAAAGACAATTATTAAACTCAAGTGTGACATGTCGAGAAAATAAGTATATCAATGTTGAATTTATATGAAATATATGCAAGTATACTAACAATGATGTGGCTTGACACTTAGACAAAGAACAAGCTATTGATTGAATGGTAACATGTTTAATTACAAGAAGCAATGAAATGGTAAGTACTTAGATGAAAATAAAATTTAAGATTTTGCAAAATTTTTTTATGATCCCGATTTAATTCCGGTTGGTTTTTAATGTATGTTTGGGGCTTCGAGGGCCCAATAAAGAGACGTTATGATTATTTTCAAAATATGAATAATAAATGACTCAGAATTATCAGTAAACTCCGGTAATGCCTCGTACCTATTCCGGCAATGGATACGGGTAGGGGTGTTACATCTGTAACCCTGTTCTGGCTATGGATACGGGTTAGGGGTGTTACAGGAATTGCCGCAACAAGTTAAAATCCAAGGTCCACGGTTGAACTATGCGATACTGCCCAAATACAATCCAAGGTCCCTGGGTAAGAACCTTATCATAATTCTTTGAACTTTGGAATTTAGCCAAGAAATAGTTGTTTTCAATATCCATGAGTTGAAACGACGAAGATGACTTCCATAGGATAGAAATCCCATTATATAAGGTGAAATACCCTATGTTCCATCTAAGAAGCTTCCCCACCATCGTAGTGGACATGTCCATCACCAATAATTGTTTCATCCTATCGGAAAATTCAATTGTTGGAATTTCGTAATGTCTCCCTCCAAAAGTTCAAGGTCCTCCTCAATCCCATTCCCAGAATACATGGAAAAATTCTTAGATTCAAATGCTCTTTTTCCCAACAACCTATCTTCCTATGACAACACAGGCTTCGATGGCAGATCCACCGCGATCTCAATGCCCTCCTCACCTTTCTTTTCTTTGAAGAAAACCTTTTTGGTATTCTGATCATCAACTGACCGACCAGAACCGTCTTCCCCAATGCCTTTCAACATATTTGGTTGCAATTTTTGTTCGTAGATTAAGCTTTTAAAATTTTCAAATTGAATCTTTATGAAAAATAATTCAATCTTAAATGTTAATAAAACAAATTTGTTACATAAAAAAATCACTAGCATATTCATTGACATTGTATATTGATTTAGAATATATATCAAAATATATAACATTTAGTAAAATAAGCAAAATGCAATTCTGACTCTTAATTAAAATCCATCCATATGCATACAACCGTTAACAAAAGTATCGAAGGGCTAATCTAGAATTATTGGACTGGCCAGCCTGTTACAAGCATACTAAGTCACCCATCAACTATACTTATTAGTGCCTCCAATTATTTCATGGAAAGAAAGAAGCCAAAGATGCATTTAAAGTGATTTAGTACTTAGTAGGAACTAGGGACTCATTAACCCAGTTAAAAAATTATGTTTATCCATAAATTTATTATTTTATTTGAAAATAATTAAAATTTTACCATGTAAAAGATAAAATTTTAAGTTTAAAATTGCAACAATAATTTAAAACTTCTATATAAAAGTAGCCCTTTCATCAGTGTTTTGATAAATTTTAATCTCTCAATTTAAAAATTCATAAACAAATCTTCCCCCAATTTAAAATACACTTAAAAAAGATAAGATATTTCAACCACTCAAACTTTCCTCTCTTTTTCTCCAACTCAATCTAAAAGATAATAATAAACATTCCATGTAACACCCCTTACCCGTATCCGACGCCGAAACAGGGTACGGGGTATTACCGGACTTGAGTACTTGTAATCATTTAAAACCGTGACACAAAATTTCAATTTTAAACTTTTCAAACATATTCAAGACTATCTACATTAAATGACTTTATACAATAGAGACCTTTAAATAACATAGGTCAGTATTTTAGGCCAACTCCTAGCAACTTAATAACAATTAAACGAGTCCCCATACATGCCAAAGACTTAAAAATACTTTAAAACCTTTATATATGGATCAATAGTTTGATAGTGTGATTTAACCTCCGGCGACCTCCAGCTCGACCTAACTTCTGTGACACTATAGGAAAAAGGAAAGGAAAGAAGTAAGCATTATAGCTTAGTAAGTAAATATGTAAATATTAATAAACAATACATTATCATACATTAAACAAAGTTACAATATGTTCCCGGAATATTACCGTCACAAACACACATATTTTCACTATTACAATTATAAACAGGTTCAAAATAAGCTGTCTAGCAGAGTACCAGCAGCTAAATTATTTATTTATGGAGCTAAAAAACTCCAAATTACAAACCATTAATTTTCATTAAAACTAGGTTCACATATATTTTTACCATAAAATTTTCAGAATTTTTGGTCTAGCCAATTAGTACAGTTTATTCATTGAAGTTACCCTTGTTTCACTGCTCAACTGCCTTGACCACTCTTCGCTACAAATAAATTTTCTCTTTGTACAGAACTCATATTATGTTATCATTTATTTTATTTGAAACTAGACTCATTTAGGATTTCAAACATACAAATTATATCCCATAATTATTTTTTTAAAATTTTTAATGATTTTTCAAATTCAGAACAGGGGATCTCAAATTCATTCTGATACTGTCTTGCAAAAATTCAAACATCACATAATATAGAACTCTTTTGCTTCGCATGTTTCTTTTATATGAAAATAGACCCATTAAGCTTTAATTCCATAATTTATTTTAGATTTAATTCAACTTCCATGATTTTTGGTGAATTTTCAAAATCACACAACTGCTGCTGTCCAACACTGTTTTACTACTAAAATTCACTCTTACATAATTTCACTTAATCCATTTTGTCTTATCAAAGTTCGCTCAAATATCGAGCACATTGCTCATAATTTTTTTTCATAAACATATATCTGCACTTATTCATCACATAATCATGTTCATATGTATTTTTACTTAATCGATTTTCCCGTTGAACTCTTCGGAATAATAACTGATACTCGGTTGCTTGCACATATTTTCACACTTGTAGCCAAGGCTATCTCAGTGCGCATAGTAGCTTTGCACATAGTAGTACTACACATGCGACCAATTATCTGGTACACGTAGTAGCCTGCACTTAGTACTACACACGTGATCGAAGTTATCGGGTATGCATAGTAGCCTTCACTTAGTACTACACATGCGACCAATTATCCGGTACATGTAGTAGCCTGCACTTAGTACTACACACGTGACCTCACAATAGATCGTTCGTATCATTCCTATTCCAAAGGCCTAGCCGGGAAATTCCTCACTTTCCAATATGTTACAAATTTATTCATAGTCTTTTTTTTTTTTTCAATTTGTAATTTACAACAAATAATCATTCTATAGGCAGCCACATTCTATATGATAACAAAATATAATAAAGTAAAAAGAATCGATGAGTTATTTACGTACAAACTTACATACTTTCTCATTTTCATGTCGAATTAATATTGAACATTTAAATCATCATAATTATACTCACTTTCAACGCCTCGGCAATCATAGTAAATATATAAATTTTACATTGAAACATGCATAAATTAATGCTTATTATACATATGAACTTACCTCGAGACTAAAACGGTCATTTTACCAACTTTCCCGATTTTTGATTTTTCTCCCATTCTAGGTTCAAATCTCGTTTTCCAGGATTATTGAGCTTGGAAAGCTTGAAACCCTAGCCATGGCTTCCCCCATGCTAATTTCGGCCTCCATGAGAAAGATGAGTCAATTTTGGCTTTATTTTCCCTTTTTATTTCTTTTAATTACCAAATAACTAAAACACCCTTAAGGCCTTTCTTTAAAATTTTGTCCTATTCATGCCCATTTTTGTCCAAAAAAATATAATGGTCTAATTAACATTTAAGGACCTCCTCTTTAAAACCCCATTTCAGTCAAGTACTTATGAATTAGAACACATATTTTGTAACTTTTGCAATTTAGTCCTAAAAGTCCAATTAAGCACTTTATCAGTAAAATTTCTTAACTATATTTTTACACAATATTTTAATCAATAAATAAACCTTAAAAATTAACCGGAATAAATTTTTTGACTTCAAATTTTTGGTTCTAAAACCATCGTTCCGTTTAGGCCCTAAATCAATTTTATTATAAAGAACTTCTGCAAATAAGCCCTAATAGGCAAATTAAACATGCAATCTATAAAATTTCTTATCAATACTCTAACATATGCATCTAATCACTTGGTAAATCATAAAAATTAATCAAAATAAACTTTTCTATCTCAGATTTGTGGTTTCACAACCACTATTCCATTTAGGCCCTATTTCGAGATGTTACATTCCACACTGTAAAACACAAATTTCCTCTTTTATTTACTGCTTAAAACATTTAAAAATAGTTCAACATTAATGTTAAATAAAAGCAAACTCAAAGGATGATTAGTATATTCCTCTAATTGTTGAATACATATTTTTAAAAATATATAATTTTAAAAATATTTTTTATTTTGTTAAAATGATCAAAAATTAATATATATAATTGCCCAATACTAATGCTTGAAGTTTAAAAGTAATATCATTTCATTTATTTATTTATTTTATGCAAGGATGAAATTATTAAATTATGGAAGAAATCAATCTTTGCTCAAATTAAGGAAAGCCAGCTAATACCATATTTCATTAGGCTGTATTTTAGTATATTTATATTTATATTTATATATTCTCTGATAATACAAGGGTGTGATTTTTTTAATTATATGTCTCCTTTATTTATATATTTTATTTTTTTAAATATCTATGTTATCATGTTTATGAAATTAAAATTTTTATATATTTTAAATAGTGAAAGCTGTTTTTGGAATTCAATTAACTAGGTTTAATTATTTTATTTTGGAAAATTAATATTTAAATTTAATTCCATACAATATTACTAAATATAACATGTCAAAATAATTATTTCAAATATACACTCAATATTAAATTCTGTAATTTATATGGTCATAGTTGGATAATTATAATTCCATTATTTATAATAACTTGTAATGCAGATAACTCCAAACAGAAGTAACCATATAGAATGAGATTTCTCCATTTTATATTTTTGTTTTTTCGGGGTGAATTAATGCCATAAACCCTTATACTCTTCACAAATTAGGAATTTAAACTTTCTACTTTTATTTTTAAAAATTTAAGTTTAACTGTCAACATTATTCTTATTATTCTTATTTTGTTAGATTTGTTGGTGTGACATTTTGAAATAATAAAAAAACTCACTTGGTAACCATATACTACAAAAAATCACATTATAATGAACCTGAATTAACAAAATAATTTTAATAGTGTTAACAATTGAACTTAAATTTTGAAATTTGAAAACTAGAGGGATTAAATTATTAAAAATAAAAGTATAAAAACTAAATTCTAAATTGAAAAAGAGCATAAGGACTCATGGCATATTTTAACCTAACAAATAGTTTCAGTCATCTATATGACTTGGGGAAGTTTGAGGAGGCAAGTAGATGTTTTGGCCTTCCAAAAATGATAAATTAACTATATGGTCTATTCAAATTTTATGAAATTATAAATTAACTATATGGTCTCTAAAAGTTTATTATTCATTTTTTTATCTCAAAACCAATTTTTTTAGCTTCACCCTGAGAAAAATTCTCATTCATTGTTGAATTAATGGATTTTCTTTCTATATAAAATATAATATTAAAGTAATCGAATTAAAAATTAAATTGATAAAAATTGTAGTTATTAGTTTAATTAGACCATAGGTTGAACAAGTCAATTTTATTAAAAAAATAATTATAATCATTGAGTATTCGTTTGTCTTTCTCTCTCTTAAGGGTTTATTTTCGTATTTGTAAGGTATAGTCCTTTGATGTGACATATTAGGATCAAATAGGTCCCATGTATGTTAATACGTACCCTCTCTTAAAATTAACACGTGTTTGCCAAGTATGAGTTCACCTGCATTGTGGCGAAGTGCATAGGCGAACTACACAGGCAAACTACATAATAATGAGCTATATGCTTATTGAAGTAAGAAGAGTCGGGTTGGTCCTAGTCGGATAGCGGATCGGTCTAGAAACGGATAATGGCAAGCACCATAACAATAACAAATATTAGATATAGTAAAAATATTAATAAGTATATGTATTTGGTGAAATGGCATCCTCTTTGTTATATATTCAAGGAGTTGAAATGTGTTCAAATTTGATCATATATAATAATTTTTTTTTTTTGAAAAACAACTTTTTCTTTTTCTTGGTTTATACCAAGTACGAAAATTTTTGCTTTATGATAGGTATGTGATTGAATAACTCGTTAAATTCCAATTCAACCAATTTATTTTTTAAAATAATTTTTTTTTAGTTTAATCGATTAATTCATAAATAAGATATATTTATTATCATTCAAAAATGTATACAGATAGATATAATTTTAAAAATATTGAGGTTATAATAGACTTTAAATCCTTATATTTTTCATATATTTGAAATTTAGTTGTTTTATTTTTTTTTTATATAAGGATTGGAATAAATAAATAAATAGGGTGAAATGCAAGCAAACATTCATATTTCTTGTGCCTTTGGAGTGTGTAAATCCGTCATCCCGGTCCAAGTCAAACGCATGCTTGAACAACTAGTAAAGCCATTCAAAACTCAACAAAGAAGCATTCAAATTTCCAACCCATTTTTTATTCATGTAAATTGAAGTTGAATTTCGGCTTTGAAAACTGCTGAATTGGTTTTGTGGGATAAATTAACTATACAAGCACTTTTTTTTTATTTGGTCTTTTAGGTCATGGTTTTTTATTTGGTTTTATGGGATAGATTAACGAATATAAGTTGTTTTCAACCCGTAACTGTATCAAGCACTATTACCTCAAAATTTGATTTCCTTAGATGAATTTTTGAGGTAATACTCCTATCATGCCATGGCATATGAAATGTAAGTATTTTAAGGTGTGTTATCACATCCAAACCCTTTAAATCTACCTATAAATTTTTGCGGTTTCATTCCTAAATGTTAACCCTAAACTCTTACAAAAACTCTTAACAAAAACCCTAAACCTAATAAAATTAAAAATCTAACCCTAAGAGAGTGGAAAACACATCTCTCCAAAATCAGCTGTTTTCCTAAATTAAAAAAAAAAAAAAAAAAAAAAAAAAACACAGCCTAAAAGGTGGTAGTAAGAAATGAACTCAATTCCCATGTTCAATTTTATATCCGACTGTTTTGGAGGTTGGGTATTAATGTTAAATTAGTATATAGTAAGAGTAATAGAAGTGGATTAGGCTCACAAGCTTCACAATTCGCAAGCATTTATTTTTAAACAAACTAGGGACAACAAGTTCTTCCCATGGTTGATATGCAATAGCTAGCATTATTCTATACATGGACATTGATGTTCTTCTTTCAAGCCAAGAACTTTTCCAATAAATTCCCAAAGAAGAAGCTTGTTTTAGCCCATCCGCTGGTCTCTGCCTCCCGTGCTTTCGTACTTGATGGATCCTTCTTTACGTTAAGCATCATTGTCTGTCCGATTTCTTTGCGAAGTGCTTCGATTGTCTTTGCATCTACAGGATTACCGTAAGCATCTCTAACATAGAAAACATTCACTGCTTTCTCCCCAACTGTTGACACCCCTGCTCTTCTAACGGACAATCCGTTCTCTCGGAGAATCCTTGTTACTTCGGACAACAACCCAACTCTGTCCTTTGCGCAAAGCTCCAGGCTTAAACCCTGCATTCGTTACATGGATCATGTTTTTATGTACATTATTTTATGTACAAAACACAACATTTCAGTTAGGTACATTCTACTCACCTCACTCACTCTTCTATGAATGGCGGCTTCGAGACATTTAACAACCCTTTCTTTCTCTCCTTCAGTATCAAGTGTGCAGCCATCCATGTGGCGAATAAAATATTCCTACGATTCGAAAGACATTAGGATAACTTATGCATATATAACCTAATTTGATACAATACACAGACGGAAGTACTTCTGCTCCTTTCTGAAAGATTATGAGAAATGATGGGTTTACCTGTGAAGCATAAGGACCGTTGGATGAGATGTTAGCATGAAAAACTACATATTGCATGTCCGTGAGCGTGCAGACAATGTCAAACATGAGCTTAGCTCGATCTTTGCACCGGACAGTAACAACCGAGTATCCTTTCTCCTCACAGCGCTCAACTGTGATCTTTGGTTTGAAGGATGGAGGATAGTCAACCTCAGTTGTCACTCCACCACCTTCGTAATCCCTATCAGCAAACAGCATTTGATGAAGCCGGCGATCAATATGTGTGAATCCCATGGAGAAGCTGGTACGAGCCACATTGTCATCGTCCTCACAACCTCGCATGATGTGCTTAAGCTGCTCCTCCATAATAGACAGTCTGTTCGGATCATCCACAGACCCGCTCGTGGTATTATCATTGACATAGAGCACACATGCTATTCGTCTATTATGTGTCCATACTTCCGCAACAGTAACATTGAAGTGAAGGTTGGCAAGGACAGCTGAGATCTCTGACAAGAGACCAGGCCTGTCCCTTCCAATGAGTTCGATTGCAGTGTGATTACCAAAAGAGTGCACTCCGACACGTTTGCCAGGGCAGTCTTTCATCCCATCTGTAGTGTGGCCCTTAGGTCCTAGAACCTGTTAAAATAAAAATACACTGTGGGCTATGAACGCATAACATGGTAGTAGGCCTCAAGAAGAGCGGAAAGAGAGGGAGAAATACATCATTTTACAAGCATCACAATTTAGCAAAAAAGAAAAGTTCGAGAGGAAAAGAAAGCACATACCCTCTCTATGTAATCAATGGTTTTTCCATCGGTGATTTTTTTCCCTTGTTGATCCGTGACGTGAAACACTGTTTGCAAAGAATAAAAAAGTGTCAAGTACTCAGTATTGGGAAGAGAAAAATGGAGGGGGAGAGGAACATAATGCCATTTTCCTGCTACTGCTATAGCCATATACGTTGATGCTTATCCGTAATTGATCTGTTTAACAGTAAAGAAAAGGATGAAACTACATTCTGCTTTATAGTTGAAAGGACCTCCATAATATAGGAACAAAGTTCTATCGCCTAACATAAACGGAACACATCTAGTATATATCATTATCCTACCATCCATGAACCATCCACCATCGGAGGAGACATAAGCTTTGGTAATAATGAAGTCAAGGTCCGATAGTATTTGCACAACTTCCAGCAATATTCCGGGTTTATTCACGCTGTCAACCTATATGCAAATAATGATTTAGCTGTTAGCACTAAGAATAATTGATACCGCCCATTAAGTTTGTTTTGTATTGAAATTTACCTTTATAAGAGTACAGTCACTGCAACTTGTGTTATCGACGGACACCCTGCCGGAAAAGGTATGAGAAACAAAGAGTTACAACTATAGAAAGGTCTTCACTGCTAAATGTGCCTGAAATCTTCTCCAATGCTCTGTCCTTTTATATGGAAAAAAACCCCTTATAACACAGAAATACAATTTGGTAGCATAACATTTGATCGATTTGCATATTTTTGCAAACTGTAAATCCAAGGAATTATAGTGACTCAACCATCAAGGTTGTTGAATTTTGTTTCTTGTTTTGGGACAATATCGATAACAGACCTCAAAGAAGAAAAAGAAAAAAGGCATGTGGATAAAGAGGTAGAACCTTGGAGGATTTATTCTGACACTCAGGTTCTCATACTCAGGATCAAAGTATGGCCAACAAACTTTAGCCATTTAAACCGCAGCTTCACAATAATCCGAATGTGTTTCTCTTTCTGTGTCATGGCAGAATAAGCTCATTTATCAGGAGATATACATTAACTATCATGTTCTCTTGAAAAGAGATTGACTTAAACATGTAGATGCAAGATATTAAGATTCATAAATTGGCCAGAAACATGTGAAATGTATCTGAAGGTGCACTCTAGTATTGCAAGCCACCGAAAAGGAAGGAAATTTTCCGAGCATTTACCTAATATGAACAAGCAAACTGAAAAGCCTAGCTTCACAAGTTCTATATCAAACGGCTTGTAGTTGAGGAGCAAGCAAAGGAGCTGTAAATTACAATGATAGACGATATCTTCAATCTTTGTGCACGACAGGAAGAGTAACTACTGTTTCCAAAGAAAACAAGAAAAGGTCTTCTTTGATGATTTAGCTTGTAGTTAAGGTTGCCTAATTTGGCAATCCTAGGTGGATGGAAATCAGGTTCACATTATGGCAACAAAAATCTGCAAATAAAGTGGGGGAAAAATTAATAATGCAAATACGGAGAATCCAAAATCATTTTAGCATCATTATATGTACTTATATATATCTATGTATCTTTATAAACTTCATCGAGCAAAGAACATTGAAGTATTGAAATTAATACAAGCTATGCAACAAACCTTAACTATTAAATCCTGTAAAGGCATTTCTCAAGCTCTTGCTTAGTAATTTTAACTCTACCAGTCATAAGACGGGTTTGCAACACTACTTATACCCGATCTTTCGACTTAAAGGATCAATCCCTCTAAGACTTCAAAGCTGGAATAAATCATACAACAGAATAATGCATCCCTTGTGAATCACAGCTTTAAACGTTTGATACCTTTCAATTCTCATTCCTCCCCACGAAAATGCTTAGTTTGGATATGTTTGGTTCAGACCCGAAGACCCAAACCAAAGGTAGTGTATGATTAGAATTGGTACTACAAATGAAACAACAAAGAACAAAATTGACCAAAACAACTATGAATTGGCATAAGGATTTGATTTTTAACATTTTCTTTTTTCCGAAACATCCGTATCAGGAACAGTCTATATACTGCCATTAAGCCTCACTATCAGCAGCATCACCACTGTTTGTTGCAAATATCTTATCAAGGCCGTCAATTCTTAAGAGGAATTAAAAGTAAATAATACTAGTAAAGTGGGAAATTGTATATGAATTTACTCCAGTTAACTAATTAGTCATTATCACTAAGGAGTCATTATCACTATATTAATCCCACAAAGGAAAGAAATTTTGACAATCAATCAATTAATTAAAGCTTGAAACTAGTGAGAGCTTGCTGCAAAACTCATCCTATAAAAATACCAAAAGAGAAGCTGAATATTCCTTAATCCGAGTTGTACATCTCAGAAGGAAACCTGCAAATTCTCAGGAGAGAAAAACAGAAAAGCAAAATGAAAAGAAACATGAAAGAATACCCAACTCAGTAAAGAAGATGACTTAACTGGAAAACTGAGCAAATTTATACGCAGCCATATATGGTAGTAATTGAAACAAGAACTCCATGCAGAGAAAAAAAATAAAGAACAAGAACATGAACAAAGAATTCAGATTGCCCATCTCCGGGAGAGATGTTAAAAAAATTACTCAACTAAATTACCTTTGAAAAACCCTGAACTTATACAGCTTTGCTTCTTCTTCTTCTTCTTCACATTCTATCTTAGTAACAGAAGGGAAAACCGAAGAGAAAACTTTCTTTTTCTTTTTTTTTTTTCGGTGAGTGAATGAATCTTTTAAAAGAGAGATTCTATGCTTTTCTACGTTGGAATACCACTTTCATAAAATCATCATGCTTTGCTTTCTATATGTTTCAACCAAAATTCGAGCTTTTCTATTTTTTTTCTTGAGCAAATGGAAGCTGAGAAAAATGGGAGAGACCACTTGAAAAAAATATGACTGATAAGAACGGCGTTGGGATTTAAATAAAATATAAAATATATTATTGTAATACAAAATGATTAAAATATTATTTTATTACTCAGTAATGACACGAGGCGACAAAATCGACTACCTTCTTATATTTTGTGTAAGTTCAAGTTTAAACCCACTCTCAGCTGTGCGCGTGACGATTGAAATGATGCTGACGTGGATGATTGTAAAGTATGGGTAAATATATTTTTTTTTGTGAATTATAAAAGTGCGCAAAGCCTTAGCAGCAATTTGATTAATGTGACTCGAAATTAGATTATACTTGGGGTGGTGAATGTTCTAACTATTAAGCTAACACATGGGTTCGATAATATTGTATTTTAACTTTCTACATTTGATATCTAAATTTGATAAATTTTTTGAATTGTAATAACTGTACAATTATAAGTACAAATATGAATAATTATAAGTATTAAATTATTACAAATGGACTATTTGAGTAACCACCAAGTACAATCAAATTAGCATAAACAACCTAAGAACTGATACGATATCAAATTTGATAACTTTTTAAATGTGATATTTGAGTTTTTTTTTTACCGTGGTTCAGATATTTGATAAAAATTATATATTTTAGTATTAAGAGATAAAAAAATATTAATTTTTAGTGTTTAATTTAGAACTTTAACATTGTTTTGAAAATTTATAATTTATAATTAATTTTTATTAAATCAATCTTAACATTTAAAAAATCATAGATTATATTTAATAAATTAAATAAATTTGTAATTAACACTAAAGTTATTTTATTAACAAAATCAAGAAAATTTAAATTTAATAATATTAAAACTTAATCTATAAATCGGTATCTAAATTATACTATTTTTCTTATCTTGATACTTAAACTTTTTTTTTTGTCACTAGTGGTATCTATACCTTTTTTTTCTTTCAAGTTGGTACCTCATTAGTCAAACTGTTAAGCCTATTTTAAAAGAGACTAAATCCATAAATTGATACTTAAACTATACATTTTTTCTCATTTTGGTACATAAATATTTTTTGGTTAAATTGTTAAATCTATTTTTTTTTTAAAAAACCAACTAAAAATTGGCATGTGACAAAAAAAATGAAAATTATTATTTTCTCTTATATATATTTTCTTTTTCTTTCTTTAAAATTAGAAGCCAAAAGTTGTGAATTTAATCAATATGTTTGATTGAATAATATGTAATAAAAATAATTTTAAAAAATTGGTTGAATTGATATTTTTAATTTAATTTTAAAAACATTTTTTAACCGCGATAACTTTAAGAAATTAACTTTAAGGAGCGTGAAGCATGTGGTTTAGTGAGGCAGTGCTGCTTTGCCGGTAGAAATTGTGGACCGTAGAATTGGTATGAGGGAAGGTGATGAAAAATGGATGATGATGGGGTGGTTAGGGTCACATAAGGTTGGTTCAGAATGTTTGGACATTCAATGTGGGGGAATTAAAAAAACCTTGGGTGCCTTTCCACTTTATGATTAAAGAATGGTAGCCTACCCTCATTAAACACTAAACTGAAATGATGATTTCTTTACTTTGTATACAGAAAAATAAAAGGATAAAATGGATAAGCAATTAGGGGTGCAGGTTAAACAAAGGGTGCAAATGAATCAAACTTTTCCAATTAATTGGAACCATGAGACACCGAATCTTATTCCGAACCTAAACGTCAATGGATTTTCATATTTTATTTTTATTTTTGCTCGAAGGAATCGGGATCACATGCTTGATGCTCCCGGACACCCCAATTGTTTTCATCATTACAACTCATTGTATCACCTCAACTCACTTACACTTCAATAATAATAATAAAATTATTTTGGTTGAAATTAATTAAATAAATTTTGGGCATGGTACAACATTGTTACGATTAATTAATTATGATGAATGATGGTAAGCATGAAATCTTAGGTTGATATCAAATAATCCAATTCTCCCAAGAAGGTAATTAATGGTTTAGAATCAATTGAAAAAGTGAAAAGCAAACATTGATGCTTGTAAATATGGTTCTCATCTCAACCCATAAATAGATAGATAATGCACTTCAATATATTTGAACCCACGTCGTCCTGCCAATTAAGGTAAGACTCAAACAATAAATAATCTTAAGTAAAAGAAAATATGTAAAGCCAAAAAAAAATGAAAATTAGTATTTTTTTTTTTTGTAGTAAAATAATTCAAATTCATCAATTTAGTAATTAATATTTAGTTTTGAATTTGTAAACTCTTTTCATTTTGTCTTTCCACTATTTTCTATCCATTTTAAAACTTAACAAATTTTTTTTTGTTGAATTCATCTTTATAATTTTTGCTGATTTTTATTTTTCTAAATTTTATATAAAGGTTTTAAAATTCTTCTAATTTATAATGTCACATTATTATTCTTAAATAAAATCTAAGTTCAAACATTAATAAAAAATTAAAACATCAAGTTGAAAAAAAGTTTACAAAATTCTTCTAATATATATATATATAGATGTTGATGTTATTTCATTCTGAGCTATTTAAAAATTCTTTAATAAATATCTCAGGATAAAATAAGATCAAACAAGGTATGATGTTGCTTTTAACTTTTTCTTTTTTAAATTACCATCACAAATAGAATAAATACTACAACATAAATATGTTGCTTTTAATTTTAAATCTACTTTTCATATATTTTGAGAATTATTATTTTATCCAAAAAAATATATATTTGGTATATTGTTAGTTTAATTTTTAATTTTATAAACAGAGTTAAGTTTACATGTTTTTTAAGGGTATAATATTTAAAAAAGGGAGATACACAACAAATTTTTAAAATTATTTTTAAAATAAAAAATATTATCAATAAACCAAATAAAATTGAAAACAAAATTGAAAATTTTCAAAAATAAAATTAAAAATCCAGCCAGCGCCTTTGTGAAAATAAAATTATTTGTCTAAAAGAACCCTAAGCAAAAAGGGAATTTGTTGGATTTTTAATGGGTTTTTTTATCAAAATAATATAAAATAATTAAATAAATACTGGAATGGGATAAATGCAGTAATATTTATGAATTTAGGCTGGAGTTACAGTAAAAAGATCGATACTACTTGATCAATTGGCGACACCCCTCTCCTCAACCATAGGTCACATCAAATTTTAAAAAATTTTAATTTTTTATTTCCTACAACACCTAAAATAGAGATTTTTTTTAAAACAAATATAAGTTTAAAAACTTATTTCAGTCTGGTACCGTCGATTGACCGAGTGGCACCTATAAAAAATGATTTAAAAAAAAAAACTTAATGTGACTGTTGGCTGGGGGTGGCACCATTTTTTACAGTAACTCCTGCCTAAATTCATAAATATTACTGCATTTATCCATTTTAATATTTATTTAATTATTTTATATTATTTAAGTAAAAAACTCATTTTTAATACTATTTGTAGTTTTTAATTCCATTCGCATGCATATGATATTAATTCACATTTTAATAAGGATTTTTTAATTTTTATAAAATCATATCTTTTTAAATATACCAAAATATAAATCACTAGGTAGGTGGAGTAATAAACAAACTCCAATAGAGTGTTTACCTTCTAAACAAATAATTTAATTCAAATCATTATTGTATTAAAATATAATTTAAATTTGATCATTAAATATTTCCTACCTTTTTTATATTAAAAAATTGAGTTATACAAAACCTCCACGTTACTCACCTTCACATATCTAAATATAACAAAAATATTATATTTATCAAAGTTTTTTTTTTTTAACATTAATCTCATTATATGTTCTTTATCATATTTGTTCTTTTTGATACAATGCCTAAAACTACCATAGCATTTCCCCAACCTTTAAATAAGAAGAAAATGTGCTTCAGCGTACTCAAATTCACGTCTTCATGTATCAACAACAATACCGATACTAATCGAACTAAGATTCAATCGACATATTTATCAAAGTTTTAAACACATTTAAAAAGTGGATAATTGTAAAAATGAGAAAGAAAAAGAAAAGAAGATACTATGAGTTACAACAACCAATCATTATAAAATGGATTCTTTTAATAATATTAAAGAAATTAAATTACCTTATTAACTAATTTTTACATTTTATATTTTCTGAACCTTATTGACTAAATATTATAGATATATTATTACATAAAATATAAAATATAATTAGAAAAAGCAAAACTGATAAAGAAAGAAGAGGTGGGTAATAAAGAGTAGAGAGAAGCAAAGCAAGTTGGGGGAAAAGTACATGAGGGTTGGGGATCGGCAAGGATGCTGGTTTGGCGTAGAATCCAGCACCACATGTGAGGGAGGCATTTGGCTGGAGGTCCCCACCAACAGCAACACCAAACTAATGCGTTGACGCACGTCCCCAACGCCTTTTTGTATTTTTGGTTGCATCATTCAGCTGTCGCTATGCTTTTCGGGCCCTAATGAAAACATAAATAATAAACTACACGGACACACTTTGATGTTTCGTTTTCAAAGAAATTTCAAACAAGATTCATTTGATTTCTCCATCTTTTTATTATATATGCTTTTATAATTCATGAATCAACGACCCTGATGGAATACTGACAAATTTTTCATAACCTGCTTTAATTTCTTACGCCTATGAGTGAATATCTTTTCTTTCTTTCTTTTTTATTAATTTTTAAAATTGCAAGTATATAATTTATTTATTTATTATTGTAATACCCAAGGTTGCTTGAACCGAATCAGATCAGTTGGTCGGGTCAATTGAATCGGGAATCGGTTGAGGTATTGACTCAGAGAAGGGCATTGAACCGTTTAAAGTGGAGAAAAAATCGGTTGAATCAAAATTTTTAGATTTTTTTAATAATTTATTTAATCAAATCAAATAAACTAATCAAATCAATTGAACTGACGAATTGATAGCCTAACCGATTCAGCCATCAATCCAATTCTAAAAGTCTTGAGTTTATCACATGTGGTGCGGATAGCCATTTAAATTGGTGGAAATCTCATGATTAGGAAATTTTTTGAGAGAAATTTAAAGATGCATTAACTTGACCAAACAACTGAAATTTGCATCTTAGTCTTGTCATTATCAAATCAACCTGAAGATTAACATTGATCAACCAAGAAACAATCAAACAACAGCCAAAAGCCTTAAGAGACCTACCACATAAGTGATGCATAAAAGACCAAATCTCAAATGGTATATCCTCATCCTCGTCATTATCTCGAATCTATTACCATCACTATGATCTATGATGATAAGACACTTTGAGAAGGGTTCTTAATAGATCTGACAACACCTTTACAAGGAAAATATTATATATGCGAGAATGTTAAAGATCGATCCTTATAATCAATGAGATAGTAAAAGTAGAGAATAATAAACATAAATATTTTACATGAAAAACTCCTCCGGAGAGGACAAAAAACCACAGGCAAAGAATGCTTCAACTTTTAACTAAATAAGCAAACAAATGAGAGTACAGTATAGAGAAAATAAACCTAAATATACTAAACGTACATACCCAAACCCTAAAAACAAATCTTTAACTCAAGAATAAAATTCTCTCCATAGCTATCGCGAAGCTATCTCCACAACTCATATGTGACTACATCTTGTTGCCCCCAAAAGAAAAGCCCTTATTGATTGGCGTATCTCTAATTACCTTCTTAATTGGCCTCACCTTTTAGCTCTCTTGAGCGGTGCATGCGGCTACATCTTAATTGGCACATCAAATCAGGGTTACATTAGCCCTTTAAATAGGCTAAGATGACTAAAATAGTCTTGAAACAATCAAAGTTTGACTGGAAGAAGAAGTCCTGCTTGGAGTCTAAAGCGCTACTACATTAGGTTAGATATTGTTGTGACATCGCCCCTGCTCCTACCTCAAGAGATCTTCGCCTCGTCCTGATGACCTTCATCATGCTCGTTGCGTTGTCGCAAGGCCACATATCTCCTTGTCGTGACGTTGCCCGTCTGTCTCCGATAAATGCCTGCAAAACGTCTAATAAACGCGAGGTACACCTCACTGAGAACATGACTAGAAACTAAAAACTAAAGCCCAAATATCGATACTAACAAAGTAAAAATTTAATTTGAAAAAGTTAAATGATGTGTCACGAACCAACTAAAAATATGATAAGGCATTGCACTTATCGATTTATAATATAGTTACGGTAAGCAAAGATATCGTTCCCACAAAGACTGAAAGTGCTAGTAATTACCATCTTTTTATTATTTAATCGATAAATTCAAGTGATTGATTAAAACTAAAATTAACTAAATTAACTAACTACAAATGCAACAAAGAAAAAATCAGGAAAATAATTGAATTATAACCAAAAAGCGAAACAATACCCAAGAAATAATTCACCTAGACTTCATCTGTCACTATCAATCTAAATTACACAATTTCTTCACGTAGTATCTTGATTTGTAGAAATCCCTGAATTATGCTAATATCTTTTTTCAAGAATAAGAGCAACTAACTCTAGGTTGATTAATTGAAATTTCTTTATAATTAAAACCCCTATTATCACATTAACTCAATCCATGGGTTCCCCTATTAAATTTGACTCTAATCCGGTAGATTTATGTCATCCTATTTTTAGGATTACATGCAACTCCACTCAATTACGCTAGATCTACTCTTAAACAGGGTCTATTCCTAATCTGATTTAAGCACATCAAACATGGATCAATAGTCTAGAAATATTAAACTAAGAATTAAACATATATAATTGAGAACAAGATCTAAGTATTTATTGCGTAAAATAAAAATTAAACGACATAATCCATCATAGGGTTCATCTCCCTAGGTACATAGAAAATTAGTTCATGCTTGAAAATAAAAAAAAAATCTAGGAGACAGTATAACCACAAGAAACAAAGAAACTCATAATAATCTCTAAAGAAATCAAAAGGAAATACTCAATCTTGATGGAAATCTGCTTCAAAATCCGTTTCAATGGTGTTTTTGAAGTTTTTTTTTTGAGTATTCTATGACAGCTCATTCCTATCTTCTTATTTTTGTCATATATAGGTCTCAGAATGCCCCCAAAAATCTTAAAAATCACGTTTTCCCGTTATTTAGAGTGCAATTCGCGAAATTGACATGGTCGTGGTGAATGGTCCAGCTCATGTGGCTCTTGTAACTCGCTCCAATTTTTCGGTTTTTACTTGTTTTTCACTCCTTTTGCTCCCAAATTCTCTCCTTAGTATAAAAACATGAATTTAAAGGATTAGGATCATAAAATTCACCATTAACATCGAATAATCACCCAAAAACGCATTAAGAATGAGGCTAAAAACATATTACTTTTAGTACCTATCAAATATCCCTACACTTAAGCATTTGTTTGTCCTCAAGCAAAATCTTCAACCCACAATCAAGTTAACTTCTCTGAATTTATTGTTTCCACCAATAATGTCTTAGGATAATTTACAGATAATCATGCATTGAAAATTTACACTAAAATTACACTAGACAGCACAAGCAATCAAGCAGAGAATTTTAAGCTTTAAAAACATTGGGCAATCTCATTTATCTCAATAATTACCTGAAATTTAAACTTAACAAGAAATAATATCCTCACTAAAGATTCACTCAAAGCATTCCAAGTGTTTAAGGTTCAAGTAATATGCAATCAATACTAAAACGAGAAATGTCATTATCATAGGCTTGCTTGAAAATCAAATCTCCACCACTATAGAATGAGATGACACACCAATCAAGAAGTATTTATAAGGTTGTAATGGGGCTTAGGTTAAGAGTATGGAAAATGTTAGAAAAGTTGGTTATAATCGAGAGTCGAGTTGATAAGTTACCAAACTAGAAAAAATCAGAGGTTGAATTAAAGGAATTTACAAGCTTTTTAACACAATATGAAACTAAATATTCAAACTCAATTTCTTTTTATATATTTTAAAAATTTTTCTCTTTTTATTTTTATTTTTTAGAACAAAATAAAATTCAACAATTTGAATAATGAAACATAGTTAGGCAACTAACCAAATCAAATCTTGACAAAAAAGGAGTCAATAAAAGAGATAATTTTACAACATATATACGGGTAATGGGTTAACATTAACGGGTTAGAAGAAAAAAAATGGGTTAGAATCAACGGGGTTCACTAAGGGTTAATACAACAGTTAAGCTGATTAAAGGTTATGTGGGTTAAATCCTAAGTGCCTCTATCATCTCAGTATATCAATTTAATATTGTGGTCTTGACATTTATAATTGAAACAAGTTCTAGAATAACAAATCAAGTTGACATACTCACAACCAAAAACAAAATGAGCAGGGAATAAAACATATGCTCTGTAAGCTCAAAAGCTCACAAAAAATTATGGTTTTGATGTCAAACTTGTAAATTTAAAATTTCAAGATAATATTTCAACTAAGAGAGACAACCTAAAACAATAATTTCTGCAAAACAGATTATCATGCTTAACTCTCTCATGTCTTAAAGTATAAATCAACCAATGCACAGACATCCACAAATAAATCCCAAAACAGAATCAATAAAAACTCTAAATTAAAAAAAAAAATAACTTTAATGATATGTGTGAGAAAATTACTCAAACACAAACAACAATTTAGGGATTTTATCGCATAAGCACATAAAAAACCTCCCAACACTTAAGATGTACATTATCCTCAATGTACAAACAAATATAATCATAGAATAAACACAATATCATAAAGAAGGAAGAGAACTGAAATTGCCCTAAATTTGGATGAATTCGTTAGAATAGTGAAAACTGAAATTGTAGGTGAAGCTAAATGAAGTACATGTTTCCAAGAAAACTAATAAGAACATAGACAAAAATAAATAGGATAAAAATATAACAAAATAGAAAATCAGTTGACAAAATAATAAAAGTGCAATGCATAATAAAATAATATAAAATAACTAACAAAACAAAAACAAAACATAAAACTAAATGAAACCACCTTGGTTGGGGTAGGAAGGAAACAAACAAAAAAGAAAAAAATTAGCTTTAAAAAGGAATATATATATATATATATATATATATATATATGGCTAAGTGTCAAGCTATGTAAGCCACATGGCCGTGTGGCTAGTCATGTGGAATCACCTAGATTATGTGTGATTCAAAAATAGAGAAAAATAAGCCCAGTAACCACACGGCTTAGGACATGCCCGTGTCTCTAAGCCATTTGTCGCACACAGTTGTGTGCCAAGCCATGTGTGATGCTTGTTCGCTTTTCCCACACCTGTGTGCCAACCCCATGTAACTCTTTGTGCTTATGTGATTTAATATAAAATTGAAAAAATTAGCTCTAGTATGCACATAGTTGTGCCTCCAGGTCGTGTGGATCACCCCAGACCGTGTGGATCCATTTTTTTAAATTTTTTCCTATTTTTTTCGAAAGTTTTTTTCTTTTTTTTTTCAATTTTTTTAAAAAATAACATTAAATTAAAATGAATAAATAAGTAAAATAAAAGCACTCGGGTTACCTCTCAAGAAGCGCTTAGTTAAAGTCTAAGCTCGACTTCCCTTTTTAGCTAATGGTTAAGGCGGATCTTGGAGTTGAAGCTCCTTTATCTCGTTGTCAATATTACCACCAAAATAAATTTTGAGACGAGGATTGTTTACCTTAAATGTACCATAATCAGGGTGTGTTATCTCAATTGTTCCGTATGGAAATACGTTTTGTACCACAAATGGGTTTGACCCTCTTGACTTAGGCTCTGAAGGGAACATTCGTGGATCTAATTTGTCTAGCAGCACTTTGTCCCCAAATTTGAATTGGTTCGTCCTCTTTACATGCACATTATGACATTGCATAGTTATTTCTTTGGCTGTTCTTAGGTTCTCATCAGCCTTTGTTCACCATTCATCTAATTCATCAAGCTGCACCATTCCCTCTCCACTCATTTCTTAGTTTCTGTCACCTTGAAACGGATGTTGTTTGAACACGTATTCATTAGTAATTTCCTGCAAAGAATGTCAAGCTGTATGATTACTAACATTAACAAAATAAAGAGTATCATTTCACTCACTAAGAACTCTAACAAAATCATGTGCTTAAAGAGTAACATTTTCATCACCTACACTTAACACAAGTTCAGCATTACCCACATCAATAACACTTCTAGCAATGGCTAAAAATGGTCAACCTAATATCATAGGTACCTCAATAGCCTCATCCATGTCCAATATAACAAAACTAACAAGGAATATAAATTTATCGACTTTAACAAGTACATTTTCAATAATACTCCTAGGATATCTAATTGATCTGTCAGCTAATATAGTATTCATCCTAGTGCGCTTTGGTTCCTCGAGACTAAGTTGTTTGAACATTTTATAAGGCATAGCATTTAACTAGCCCCTAAATCAACCAAATCCTTTTCAACATTTAAACTATCAACAAGACAAGGAATAGTAAAATTCCCTGGATCTTTAAGCTTGTTGGGTAGTTTGTTTTGGAGAATGGTCGAGCAATCCTCATTGAGCTCCACAGTTGACAAGTCGTTTAACTTCCTTTTATTTTTTAACAGCTCTTTTAAAAATTTTGCATACTTGGGCATCTGCGAAAGAGTTTCAACAAAAGGTGAGTTAATATGTAATTTTTTTAAAAGCTCAAGAAATTTACCATATTAGTCTTTTATGCAGTCTTGCTTTAATGCTGTCGGATATGGAATTCGTGGTTTGTATTCTCTAACTACCAACTTATGCTCTTTCTTTCTTTCCTCAACCCCATCATTTTTCTCAATAGCTTCTAGATCAGTTTCTTTTTAAGCTCGACTAACCATTCCACGATTTGAACAATGACTGCGTAGACTTACTCCTTTAGGTTTGTAACACCCTATATTTGACCCAGTCACCAAGCCTGAATAATAGGACGCTACACTACTGTCGCATATCAAACTCATAGTAATTTGTCACGTTATTAACAAACCATTCTTATTATAAGGAATTCGCATGAATTTTAAGTCCAACATACATCAATCAACATTAAAACATGCTCAGCATGCTTCAAACAAACTTATGATATCAATTAAACATGTATTAGAGCCACTTAGCAAAATTTCAAAACAAGTTACGTAGGTATCAATACTGAAACAAAGGTATCGATATTTCTCTTATATGGTATCGATACAGATTGAAAAATCGATACCAAAACAACATTCTCTTTCTCGTAAAAAAATCAAACACCAAAATTTATCGATACATTTATTAAAGTATTGATTATTTTACCCTGAGCAGCGATACTCTTGGTAAGGTATTGATACCAAATTACAATACTGACTTTCTGCACATCGAAATATCACAGAAGTATCATTTTTAAAACCCAAATATCGATATCTCAGTTTCAGACCACAAAAATACAACACATCTAAGCATTTAATTCATTCCAACAAATATATAATCAACATGCATCATTAACCTCTTTAAACCAATGTCAAAATAACTAAAAGATAATTCAAAACATCAAAAACATGTTCGAGCAAAAATAAACAAACTAATGTCCAAGCTTATAGTTCCTAGGAATAATTAAGCTACAAAATATCCAAAACATCATGGTAATATCATGTAACAGTTCTACCATATTATTCAATGTCCATTGACCATATATACAGCTCATGGCATTTCAACATAGCAAATGTTCAAACCAAAACAATACCAATGAAATAATTATAACATCCATCAAAAGTACTAGAAAACTAAACCCATAAAATATCATGAGGACTACAATGATAATCAATCAAAGTATAACCACATTTCCTTATCCCCACAGTTCAAAAAATAATATTAATACCATCTATGCAAATACTAAAGCCTAACTTGGATCACTTCCTTAGTATCTCCGCACCACTCACATCACAAATGCTAAATATATGCAATGGTTAGAAAGAGAATGTGAGCTTAAATAAGTTCAGTGAATATCAGAGTAACAACAATATATACACAACATCAAAGGTTAAACAATAGCATGTTATAATACATTCACAACTATATTCTAACAAAGTCATAATAACATATCCACGCTTCATTAAATCATAAAACTAACAATTCTCTTATGTTTACCTACACTCAACTTTTATACAAATAATTCATTTTACAATAATTCGTCAAGACTAACAATATATACATGTTTTAATAACTCACAAGTCTAGCTGATATATTCACATGCATTCATAAGTTAAATAAAAATGACCCAAACCACAATTATATATGCAATTTACTATGAGAACATACTAATATTTTCATGAAACTTAAATCGACTCATTTAGCATATTATTTACATGTTTATGCATTCATCTCACATCGTATTATCATAATAAATAAAATCACATTTAAATAATAATTTGGCACTTGAGGCTATGAAATATAAAGGTAGGCTCTATCACCATACATTAGATACACAAATCTCCAACACACTAATTGACTCATAGAGTCGAACATATCCCAAAAAGTAAAGCATAAAGTTAACACTCTTCAACACGCCAAACATATCCCATTGAATGGAGCTTAATTCACACTCCTTTATCTCTCTAACTTGTCCCAGGGCTTCAATGCCCCAAAACACAATACATATAGGTGAGTACTCATAATCATATGACAAGCTAACTAGTTTCAATGGTTTCAAGAGATCATAAGGCTAAAATATCCACAATTACACATTTTTAATTAGAAATTTAATGCATATCATCTCTGTTCATATTCATCAATTTACATCACAACTTGTATGCAAAACATGCTTATCGGATTCACATTTAATTGCATTTAAAGTGCCAGAATAATGCTCATTGAGCCATTACATTTTTTACCACATATGTGTGCATTAAAATCAGTACATCATATATCACATACAAGTGTTCTCACATATTACCTACAATATATACTTATCAAAATTTCGATTGCTTTTGCTACATATTTGCATTATTAGCATATCATTATCACTATTATTTGGCATGTATATCATGCCCACAACACAACACAATTCACAATAGTCATCACACATGTTTCATATCACGACATTGTATCATAATAATCAATCCACAATTATTCACATAATCACATAATTGCCAAAATAAAGCAAGGGAAATAGAAAGCTTACACTTGAAAGTTAGGATAGAGGTTTAGGTTATTCTTAAGCCCCCAATTAACATTATTAATCATGTCTACAAGTAGTAATTCCAAACACTCACCGATCACGCTTTCGCCTAATTGCCGAAAGCATAAACTAGCCTTTCGCCTTGCTCGTAGAAGGCTCCAACGGCTCCAATTCTTCACACATAATGACCACACAATATACACAATCAACAATCAGCCAAAGACTCACTTCAAACAATCAAAACACAAGCCTAAGCTAAATTCTCTTGTAATCGAAACCTTCTACTTAACAAACTTGAATTTCAATTATATCAGTCTATACTTAATATTTTTACCTAAAACTGATTCCGTTAATCTAATTATTCACCTTCGGCTGATTCTCAACCTTTAAACTACTCAAAACTACCCAATTCATTGTATTAAAATTTTTGACATGTTTATGACAAATTTCACGAAAATTCATTAAAACGTTGAAAATCTTCAACGTAACTTTAAATTAAGTTTAGAAACCTTCTAATCATGTCAAAACTAATTTAAAAATACTTTTAAACCACGTTTTTATCCAAAATCCTGAAATCCACCATTAACGACCCAATTTTCGACTTTTATTTAAAACATGCGGTTTAACGACTAAAAACTCAATTTAAAGGATCAAATAACATCAAAAACTAATAAGGAATCAAATCGTTACCTTATTTGATGAAAAACTAAACGTTTGATCGAAAATCTGATAAACCCAAAAATTTAATAATTGAGAAATCTATGGTGTTCTTGGATTTTTCTTATTTTGAAATACTATAAAGAATTATGGGTTGGGGAATGATAGAAATCAAAGGAATAAAGTTTGAGAATCAAAATTGAATGAGAGGAGCTTTGGAATGCAATGAACAACAAAACAAAAATATGGAGAAGAGATTAACGTGTGTTTGATAAAGAAGAAGGGGGAAAATATGGTGAAAATTAAAATTTGGTTTAATTTCCTTTTAAAAACTCATAATTTAGACCCTTTTACAAATCAGTCTTTTATTTCAAAATTGAAAGTCTTTCGAACATTATTTTCAAAAATTGTTTTAATTTCCAAAATTCCATTAACAAAAACATTTTCGAATACCATGCTAATGATATTCCCGAGCTCACTAGAGCTAAAATCCTCATTTTACCCTCAAAACTTCTTAGCCCAATTTTGGGGTGTGACAAGGTTAGTTTCAGCGTTACTAGGTAAGTTATTTTGTTGTCTTTCCGAAATCAGTTTACCAAGCTGTCCAACCTGATTTTCAAGCCATTGAATTGATGCTTGCTGATTTTTTAGAGCGGTCTCAGTGCTTTGAAATTGAGTTCTCCTTAAGGTCCAGTTTCTTTTCTTGCTAATAAGGTTGTTGAAAACCTGGAGGGGGTTGTAACCTTTGATTACCTTGACCACCCCAAGAGAAATTTGGATGATTCTTCCATCCTGGATTTAAGTTATTGCTATAGGGGTTATTTTGAGGTTTAAAATTGTTACACATAAAGTTGACTTGCTTATGTTCCATGCTAGAACCGAAGGGTAAACATTCTTAATTAATTATCCTCGCTCCATTCACATTACATTACACTACCAAATTTACTTGTTTAGAAAAATTTAAACCATCAATTTTCTTACCAAGAGCTTCAACCTGATTTGCTAACATAGAAACTACACCAATATTAAAAACACCAGTTGTTTTAATCGATTTCGTTCTCATGACTTGCCACTGATAGTTATTTAGTTTCATCTCCTTAATAAACTCTTTAGTTGCCTTAGGTGTCTTATTATTCAATGTTCCGCTAGTTGCTGTATCAACTAGTCGATGGGCTCAAATCGTTGTAAAAGATTTGAACTTGTAACCACAAAGGTAACCCATGATAAGGACACCCTTCTCAAAAGATTCTTAAATCTCTCATATGCATCATATAATGTCTCCAAATCAATTTGAGAAAAATAAGAGATGACGTTCCTCAACTTAGCTATTTTAGCTGGTGGAAAGTACTTCAATAAAAACTTCTCCGTCATCTGATCCCAAGTCGTAATAGAACCTCATGGAAGTGAATTTAACCATTGTTCTACCTTGCTCCGCAAGAGAATAAGACCAATTGTAAGCATATGGCATCATCAGTAACGCCATTAATCTTAATTGTGTAGCAAATCTTTAGAAAATTAACCAAATGAGTATTCAAATCTTCATCTTACAATCCATCAAACTGAACATATTATTGTACCATCTGAATTGTGTATGACTTTAGCTCAATTTTTTACAGCAATAGTCGGTCTGACAATACTCAATTCAACCCCAATCAGAGAAAGCTTAACATAATCAAACATAGTACAAAGAACAAGAGGTGTAGAAGGCTGCTGATTATTTTGATTATTCTCCATCTCTATAGTAATATCCTTTTCTTCTTGACCGTCTATTAAAATCTGTTGACTTTGCCTTGCTTCTCTAACTTTTGTCTGATTTTTGTGAGCAGTTTTCTCGATTTCACTATCATAAACTAACAGTTCCAAATAAACCAAAAGAACCTGTCAAAATCAAACAAATGAAAAATTAGAATGTAAAAAAATTAAATTAAAAACAAAAATATTAAAATAAAAATAAAAAATGACTAAACTAATAGAAATAAAATTTTCCTAATATTTTAATCCTCAGCAACGACGCCAAAAACTTAATGCAGTCATAAACCAACTAAAATTCTAATTAAGGTAAGTGCACCTATTGATTAATAGTATAGCTACGGTGAGTAAAGATATCGTTCCCATGAAGACTAAAAGTACTAGTAATTATCGTCTTTCTCTTATTTAACCAATAAATCTAAGTGATTAATTAAAACTAAAATTAACTAAATTAATTAACTACGAATGCGAAAAAGAACAAATTAGGAAAATAATCAAATAATAACCAAGAAGCAAAACAATACCTAGGAAATAATTCACCTAGACTTCATCTGTCACTATCAATCTAAATTACACAATTTCTTCAATTAGTATCTTGATGTGTAGAAATCCTTAAATTATATTAATATCTTTATTCAAGAATAAGAACAACTGACTCTAGGTTGATTAATTGAAATTTCTTTCTAATTAAAACCCCTATTATCGCATTAACTCGATCTATGAGTTCCCCTATTAAATTTGACTCTAATCTGGTAGTTTATGTTGTCCTATTTCTAGGATTACATGCAATTCCACTCAATCACGTTAGACCTACTCTTAAACAACTTCTATTCCTCCTCTGATTTAAGCACATAAAAAATGGATTAATAGTCTAAAAATATTAAACCAAGAATTAAACACACATAATTGAGAACAAGATCTAATTATTTATTGCGTAAAATAAAAATCAAACGACAGAATCCATCATAGGGTTCATCTTCCTAGGTACTTAGAAAATTAGTTCATGCTTGAAAAAAAAACATTTAGGAGACAGTATAACCACAAGAAACAAAGAAACTCATAATAATCTCCAAAAGAATCAAAAGGGAATCTTCAATCTTGATGGAAATTCTACTTCAGAATCCGCTTCAGTGGTGTTTTTCGAGTTGTTTTTCTTGAGTATTCTATGACGGTTCATTCCCATCTTTTTATTTTTGTCATATATAGGTCTCAAAATGTCCGAAAAACCCTAAAATCGTGTTTTTTTCACTGTTTGGAGTGTAATATGCGAAATCGACATGGCCTATCACATGACCATTCGGCAGCCTGTGTGGCTCATACGGTCGTGTAGAATGGTGTAGCTTGTGTGGCTCCTAGAACTCGCTCTGATTTTGTAGTTGCTCCTTTTGCTTCCAAATGCTCTCATAAGTATAAAAACATGAATTTAAAGGATTAGGAGTATAAAATTCACCATTAACATTGAATAATCACCCAAAAACACATTAAGAATGAGGCTAAAAATATGTTAATTTTAGCACCTATCATTAAACCACTAAAATTTTTTGAAGAAAAAGCTTAATAATTATATATTAATTCTAATCAAACTTATATACCATCAAACAAATAAAAGTTGAAAAACACCCATAGATCAAGTTTCTCAAATTTAATGGCTTTGACTCAAAGTTTCAATTTAATCCAACTTGGATACAAATTGCTCAAAGTCCAAATTCATTGAATATTTTCTCTTTCTAACATTATTGAAAGAACTATTGAAGCACACGTATATGTTTATTATAGCATATAATATTTTCTACTTATCCTTATGCCAAAGTTCGACTTTCCAAAATCGTCTTTCACTTGATTAAAAATAATTTTTGCCATATTGATAGTATTAAAAATTATTACATAATCCCTTAATAAGTTTATATTTTAGATATATTGTCTATGATTCACATTTCAAATTGTAGATATAGTCATTATAATCTATTCTTATTTATTTATTTATATGATAAAAAGATTATTTAATTATAATTAAAAAATAATTCTTTTTATGAATACATTGTCATCTGAGGATATACATATTTTAATTTTAAGCACATGTCTCATTTCGTTAATGTTATTTTTTTAATATATATAAGAATTATTGCTACTCTTTCCTCCAACAATTTGCAATAATTTAGGGTAACTTGTTGTCTATTTTTTCTCTCTCCAAGCAAGTGCATATTATAATGATGAGTGGCAAATTTCCACCATAGTTGGGAAACTTTGGTTTAAACTTTAAGCTCCACTATGGGCCCTGCCCTGCTTCCAAGATAATACATACCACGCACAGAATTTAAGATTTAGGAAATTCTATCCCCCAAAAGAAAAGAAAAAAAAGAAAGAAAGAGGGAAATGTAAGAAAAAGAAAAAGAAAAAAAGGTGTTTTGATCGTACATAAAACCTACACTCTAACTCACATAAGCTAAACTAAAATAACTATAATGCATTTTATTTATTTTATTTTTAATTTTTTAAATTATGACAATTTTTAATATTTTTATTCTTTTAAAATTTAAAATTTAGTCCCTATATTTTAATTTAGGATATTGTATCCCTGTATTTTTTATTTAAAAATCTTGATTCTTTCATCTAATTTTACTGTTAAAGTTATTGATGTACTAATTAAAAAACTAGTAAAATAACTTTTTTTTTAAAAAAATTCACCATTTTTTGTTAATTTCATCCTTACTTTTTAAAAGTACACAAAAATTATAAAGTTAGAAATTAAACTTTTTTTATTAGATTTTGAATGAAAAATTCATGATTTTTTTTTTGTAAATTATAAATTTAAAAATTATGAAAAGTAAAAATCTTTAAAATTAAAAAAATAATTTTAAACAATTTAAAATTATGAAAAATATAAAAAATTCCAAAAAGTTTAAATTTTTTTTATTTACTCCTTGAATGGTAATTAGATAAGAGGTGTTTATAGGTCTTTAGGCTTAATCTATTATGGATTAGGCTTGAACTTATATTTTTAATCTTGAGTTGGCTCGACATGTTTCACTACTTAAAATAATAATAAAATTTAAAATTTTATATTAATATTGATTTTTATAAATAAAATTAAATAGAAAATAATTTTCTATTATTTTTAATTAGTGAAATGGGTAATTTGGGCAAAATGGGCACGAGGCTAGAATTCTTTTTTTTTAAAATCAAGCTTTGGCTTGACTTAACCCATGAATACTTCTAATGATAATAAGGTTTCTCCAAAGTTTAAGTTATTTGATCAGTTCATATTAAATCATTTTGAAAAAGTATTTTTTAATTTAATAAAAAATATAAAATTTAATTAAAACCAATTTAGAGTTTGTATTGTTATTTAAAAATTATTTTACACTAATATTTCATATACTTTATAATTAAATTTTAAAAAAATATTTTGATATATAATTAATTTGAATTAAAATAAAAATTCTTCAATCCAATTTAATACAGATTGAATGAATAACTCAGAATTTGGAAAGAACTTACTACTGTTCAAGGAATAAATAACACGAACCCTAAATTGTGACCTATTGATCGGGTATTCATCTTCCCTAGGGTTCGAAGCTCATTGTATTGAGAAAAGGAGTAAATAACACTCTTTTTGTTTTTTTTTTTTGAATTCTTGGAAACATTTATATTTTTCATAAATTTTTAAAAATATTTTTAAAAATTTTTAAGAGTTTTAAAATTTTTCATAATTTTTGAAAATTTTCATAAAATTTATATATTTTCTAAATTTTTATGATTTTTTATTGAAAGTATTAAAATAATTTTTAATTTTGAAAAAAAATATAGGAACCTCATACATATTTATGCCATTGATATAACTATTGGTGAAGCGTTGACTTGTGTTTCGATGCTTTTCGTTTCACTTAAATGTTATATGTTTTTAATTTTCTTTTGAATCTACTTATTAGTTTTAAAAAATAAGTATTAATTTTTTATAAATAAAAGGGATAAATTTTAAAATTATAAATAAACTTTGATTTAATATGTAATTTGATATATGAATTTTGATTTGGTGTAATTATATATATAAAACTTTGATCGTGGTTCGAATGTATACACGAAACTTTAATTTTAATTCAAATGTACATGTTTAAAGAAATAAATACACTATTTTATTTTTATATTAGATAAATAAAATTATTTATATACACAATATGTAAATATAAAATGATGCTATATCAATAGTTATGTTAGAAATTTGTGAAAATTGAATCAAATCAAAGTTTCATATATAAAATCATAGTTTATGTATAACATTGCATTTTTGTTTGGGTATTCTTCATATCCATTTTATAGCTTATGTTCAAGATTCATGACTGCTACTCCCAACGATATCGTTTCTAAGGTCTGAACTTACGTTCTCCTCTTAAGAGTGCAACATGCCTTACCATTGCACCCAACAACTTATTGATATAACATTACCAAAATTCATCCCTAAATAAAAAATAAATATTTAAGTCTAATGATAGATTAACTTATTTACAACTGTAAATATCTAAAATAGTATTAGCTTGTCCTTATTTGCTCATTTTTTTTAACAATATAGAGAGTTTATGATAATTGAGAAATGATTTTATGAAACAATAACAAAATGTAAACTTTTCATTCAAATCATGGATTTATTTATACTTTGATTGATATTTTCAAAAAATCTAATTAGAAAACATGATTTAAATAGGAATTATATATGTTAAGGTGTCACATCTTCTCATATAATCTTTTTCTCTATTATAATTAATTGAATTTCCATATGTGATCCAGTGATCAAAGATTATTTATTTATAGAACTTATTTAGATTTGAGTTTTCGTGGAGCAAGTGGTAAACCTATATTTCACTTGGCAACCATTGAAATCAATCATCTTCTTAGAGAATATGCCTTTGATGTGAAGAGCATTGTCTCCAGATAGAACAAAGTATCTTTAGATACCTCTGTTTTGTTGATTAGAAAGTTTGTTAATAAAGCTACATCTTCTAATATTGTCGTCGCTTCACCATATGGAAAAAAAATTATGAGTCTCGGGCATTTATCTTTCAACTAAAGTGGCAAAAAATTCAATCACACACTAAGTCTGAGTCTGTACCATACCAATGGACATACCATATAAACAAACCCTTTACAATAAGGTAGTCTGTACTGTACTAATGGGCTTATCGTTTTTATCTCGATGCTAGTACGTATCTGTACTGACATGCTTTAGTCTACCGTTTTGGGTTTACTGATGTTTTTAAATATTTTTCACATATATATAAATTTATATTATAGTCTAATTTTTAGTTTCTTGATAATTAATTTATATATATCCATGTAAACATTTTTCACACACATATATATATTTGTAGTCTAAATTTTAATTTTTTAATAAATTATATATTATATATACAAACACATATATCTTAATTACATCCATATAAATAAATTTATTTGTAAATATAAGCTTTAAAATCATTAATTAGATTCAATAATTTAATTTAATAACTACGAATTTTAAATGTAGTTATAAAAAATTAAATGGTTAAGATGAAACAATTAAAAGTTAGTTTAAAATATCAAAATTTTGTATCAACTAATACAAGTCAATATGCATTGATATAAGTCAGTATTGACCAAAACAGATCAAAACACACCCCAATGGCTAAATATATGAAAATTTTTATCTAAACAGAAGGTAAAATCTGATTTAAGACTATGTGTAATTTAGTTTGAACATCTGGAGCATCAACATGTAGATTATGGTTGGCTCAAATTGATAACTGCCAATAAAAATATTTAATTTGCTAAAAACAAAAAGGAATCAAAATGTAGATAATGTTATATGTAATTATAAAAAAATTATGAATATTGTAATTATTTGTGTAAATGGATAATGTTTTGTATAATTAAATAAAATATTATAAAAATTGTAATAAGTTATGTAATTATATAATGATTGTGTAAATATGTAATTAATTGCACAAAATAGTAAAATAATTAGTATAATTGAATAGTGATTTGTATAATTGTAACTCATACAAAGCTCACCATTGCATTTGTATACGAATGATGACAGGGTCCATGAAAATTGGTAAAGTAAACACTTTAGATGGCTCTCACGCCTTGGGTTCTTTTCGCTAATGGAAATGAAAAATGCTAATGATTTCCAAGCAAAGCCCCACCTTGTGGGAAGCACTGTACTTCGGTCTTAACATACAGAACCAAATTACAGGTTTTCAATGTCTGATAAAACCCCTCTAAGCCTTATCTTACTCTTGTCTTGTTGGAACTTTCGAGACCGATCATGGTAGCCAGTACCCAGTACTGTTGTCACTGTGCATGAAATGACTTTCACACTTCAAAACTTTGTTTTGCCTAGCATTTTACATTGATGATCCTACTTGTTTGTAGGGCTATGGTTCTAATGCAGTACTCCTAGTGCGACAATTATATATGTATATATTGAGATGTTTTGACTATAACAGTGTTTTAAATGTCACTAAGATGGTGACTGCAAAAACAGTATATTACATTGGTTTTTTTTACCCTTTTCCATGTTGATGTTGGAAAAGCAGTGACATCTGAAATGAAATTCTAATTGCAAGTAATTGAAGTAAATATTGTTCATCGTTTTGTAAATTGAGGAACTGCCTTTTCCTTCAAGTGGTGGAAATGATCGGCTTCTCCTTCCAGAAGGCGCAATACCTGTGGGACAACCCATCAATTCATTACTACTATTTAAAGTAGTGATAAGTAAAATTCGATTCGATTTTAAAAAATCGAAAAAATTTAAACTTCGAATGATTTGAATCGAATATCGAGTTAATCGAATTAATTCAATTTTTTTTTAAATTTCAAATTTAAATTGGGTTAAATTTTTAAATTCGAATAACTCAAATATCAAATCCTTGTACTTATCTTTCCCCTAACCTCTCCCCTCAAACTTTTTTTACTTTCCCTTCAAATTTTTTTTTTTTTTTACTTTCCCTAAAAAAGTTATTTCCCCTCAAACCCCCCAAATTTTCTTTTACTTTCACTCTAAAACTTTTACTTCCTCAAACCCCAAAATTTTTTTATTCGATTTAATCAAACACTCACTCCTAACCTAAAACAAGATTTTGCAAAAACAGAATCAAGAAGATGTTATTCGGACTATTCATTTCTTTTTTGAAGTATTCATATAATATGTGTTCAACCCATACTCGGGTAGGGCATAAAGGTATAATCTTCGAAATATGTTGAAAATTTTAAAAATGAAAATCAAGCATGTATACCCATGTCAAACATAAAAAATTAGTTATGATGAGGAGTATATGATATGGTATCAAAGGGTCATTACCTCCGCCATTGATGGCCTCATTTCAGGGTTCATTTGCACGCATAAGTAAGCTGTCTTAGCCATAAGGTAGAGTTGATAGGTGTCATATGACTCTTCAATACGAGGATCAATGAGCTCATGTAGTGCTAACTTTTCGATCAGTGGTTCTGCCTAAATGATCAAACACCATGACGGTAATGAAAACAAGTGTAAAACTAATCAATATTGCCAAAAAAAAAAATTATGAACACTCATTGAGACCTACATACCCATTGTCTCAAAGATACATGCTGTCCTTCGCTTTTGTCGTCAATTACTTTGCGACCTGATATTAGTTGTAGGAGAACTATCCCAAATGCATACACATCTGTCCTCACTGAAACAAACCCATTCTCTGCATACTCTGGAGCAAGGTATCTACATGAACCAAAGGTCCATTTTACACTAGTTGGCATATCAATGGTGTATGTACTCAGTCTGAAAATGAATTGAGAAGTCATAGAATAGAAGTCTCCTACCCTAATGTTCCAAGAACTTTTGTCTGTAGTGTTTCATCATTTATCTTCCATCTGGCTAGACCAAAGTCACCTAGCTGTGTGTAGAAACACAATCATTTCAATGAGCATGCAGTTCCATAGAAAATCCTAATTATCGTATAAATTTCTAAAACAGACAGCATTTAAGGTTTTAACAATCTTTTCGCTTTAGCAGACAGTGTACTGTTATGTTACTCGAACTTGGGTATGACGATGTGATCTGATAAAAGACACCTAAATTACATGGGCTAAGTAGTAAGGATTATTAGGCCTTAAAAATAGGACCAACCCTAGTTGATTAAAGGACTTAACTGACCATAGGGACTAAGTCATGTGTGAGAAGTATGTTGCCTGGACGCATGTCCCTATGAATAATAGGACCACCACGGCATTCTTCATGCAGAAAACGTAAACCCTTTGCAGTGCCAATTGCAATAGCACGTCTTTGATGCCAATCAAGAACATTTTCTGTATTCTCTGTAGAAAAAAAATCCACAATTCCAAAACATATAGAAAATTTTGTAAAGATGAAATGACACATGAATCAATACTTGGGTCTGTAAAGATATGTTTAGTTTACCAAATAAATGCCAGTAAAGGGACTTGTTGCATATATACTCGTAAACCAAAATGTTGAGGTTCTCCTTGCAACAATAACCCAGCAGCATCACAATGTTCTTATGACGTGCGAAACTTAAGACAGATACCTCGGAATTGAACTCAGCAAATCCTTGTGTACTTTCTTGTTTCCGGACCTTTGCTGCAATCAGCTGTCCATCTTTGAGCTTACCCTTGTATACATGACCATATCCACCTTCCCCTAACAAGTTCTTCTTTGAAAAGTCTTCAGTGGCTTGTTGAATCTCAGTGTAAGTGAATGCCTTTGAATCTTGGATATACAGCTCAGTCCTTAGTCCACAAGCAACACAAAGAAGAGGTGATCCTGTGGATTTGCTGCGGAAGCCATACCTTTGCTGCTTTTGGATGATAGTTGGTGTGTCAAATAGCATACTTCCTCCTTTGGTATATGTATCTGAAAGGAAATGATGTTCCATTTTTGTCAGATACATACTCGTAGCTAGTTTTCATAGCGTCTATTCATATAAAGTTGCCAAGATTGCTTGCTTACCTGATATTTCCTTAGAAGAAGAACCAAAATCAGATAAAAAGTTATGCTCTTCTGATTTCAATGTAGATGAAGGGGTGAAGAGGCCACTCTTGGAGCTTTCCAAGTAACTCGTGGACAAGGAGTATCTTCTTGATGAGGTTTCTGAAGGATCGATATTTTCAGTAAAGTGAAAGTTGGATGGAGGTACAGGCTTGGACTTGGACATGGAGTACACCTTTTGGTCTCCAATGTCTGGTTCACTTATTGTATGGTTTCTCAAAACATCAACGTTCAAGCTGTCTTGAACTAATGCAACTTTGCAAGGTATCTGTTTAAGGTATAACTTCAAATCCCGTCTGAGGTGTCTGCTAAGATTGAATGTCATCAGTAATGAAAAACCAGAGATATACCATACAATCAAATATCGTATCCAACACCAGACATGTTCAATATCATCTTTAAAGGTTACTGGATGAATTAATTTAATTAAACCACAAAAGCGTTCATTTTCCAAAGAAAACAAATAATTATTATGAAACTATATATATGGCAAATGATGCTTGCAAACTAATTACCTATCAAGTACAACCCATGCTGGCTTTGAGGCAACCACTTCTTGTAGAACAACATTCTTTATGGGAACCCCAGCTGTAATTTTAACTCCAATGCTCACCTAAACATGAAAATACACAAAACCACAATTAAAGTATATGAACAGAGTTTGAATCCGCAATGAACTTTTTTGTGTAAGTATAATATGTATGCAAAAATAATAAGAAGAAGAAATAAATAGTACCCCTTGCTCTTCACATTCTTCAGCACTTTGGTGGAGCAAATTAACATATGAATCAACCTTGTTTGAGATTTCTTCCTCCATGGCACGAAGGCTTGTTCCAAAAGATTCTGGACTTGGTTTGCTTTGGTAACCCACTATACCAACCCGGGGAAAAGAAAAGGATAAAACAGTGAGTTAATTTGACTGATCATATATATCCCACTTTCATATTTTTGTATTTTATGTAATTTCATCCAACACCTAATAGATTCAACAAAAATCTGTAGACCATCACGATTGCTTTATCACTAAAAGTATAAATCAATATTCTCAAACACAAACATCAAAATCATCATTAATGGGTATATAAGAAGAAAGATAAGAGTGCTTACTTGGGTGAGTGACTCTATGCAAAACTCCAAGCATAAGAAGCGTATCCCCACCACGCAGAATGTCACCTCTAACTCGTATATGATTGATGATAATTCTAAACTCACGTTCATTATGATCCTTAGTTGCATCGAATGCGATAACCACATAAGACGGTGTATGAGGAGTCGTATTGCCCTCCATTGTTGAGTCTGCAACTCTCTTGGAGTTCCAATGGTGTGTATATATATGACTTTCAAAAAAGGGTTGAAAATCTTGATGGGGTGTGGTTTGATTCAAACATGAAACGTGGCCTGGGGGATAGAGATGTGTAATCCAATGATTGTATAGATTTAGTTTTGTTTTGAAGAGGGGGTTTAATTCTTTTTTCTTTTTTTCAATCCATGTAATGTAATTTGTCTGGTTTTGTAGGGATAGGGAGATGGTTGAAGAAATCAGAGCAGATATACTTTTGGATATTCGGATAGTATACCTGAAATTGGAGGGAAATGTGCCGTCCAAAAACAAAGAATGGGAATATTATCAAGGTATAAGTTGAAGACCGAATCTGGATTTCTTTGTTTATTCATTCATATTATTCCTTAAACCCATGGGTTAGTCACACTAGTCAGTGCTTTAACCATATGTTATGTACAAGGGGCTTTACTGTCTTCGGGTGGATTCCATTAGGGTTTATTTTAGACTTGGATCATTGGAATTTGAATTTTTTAAGGTTTTAGTCCTTCTCTGTTCAAGTCCTTCATAGATTGAGCTCGTTTAATTTTTTTTTCTTTTTGAAATGAACCGGGCTGGACTTTATAAAAAAACAAATCAAAGTACAAGCTAATCCATTGAAGATGGACCTATGAGAGTGAAGAAATAAACAAAATTAAAAACAATAACCCAAAAAAATAAACAAAACGAAATTGAAAAAGAAAACAAATTAAATGCTAGCCTAGACCTAACTGGCACCCACTCTCCAAAAGCAAACCCTAGAAGCTTGTGTCGGTGCCAGATTCCTAAAAGGCAAATGTTCCCAAAAAATTGATCTTTTGCATTTCTTTGCCTTTCGTTTTACCCAAACGTTCTCCTTTCTGCTATCAATCTGGTTCTCTTGGTCCGAGGAGCAAAGATCCCGCTCCAGTTTCGTTCATCATTCTTAAGTCCAAGTAACTTTCTTTCCCTGTTCTTAGACATTCTGTTGCAAGGTTATGAGCGAAAATGTTTGCGGATCTAGGCACATAAGCAAACTTTAGTTGTTGAAACGATGTCTTTGTTGGATGTATATTGTCGATGATAGCCCAAACCTTCAATCTATCTCTGACACTTCTTTTGCTTTTGTTTATGATGGATTTCGCATATCTTTTTATGACCATTTGTTGGAGACCCAACTGGATGCTTAACCGTATTGCTAATAGACAGGCAAGGTCTTCTGCCACTAATGGAGAAATTACACGATCATGCAGTTTCTATTTTGTGACCAGAACCACTCATTGGGAGTCATTAACGACTAGTCCCAAAGCAGATCTGTTCAAGTCTTGACGGAAAGTGGCATCAAAGTTTACTTTGACTGACTGGGCATTTGGAGGTACCCAGGCCTCTTCGCTCGTAGATCTGGTAACATCCCTCTATTCTAGACTATTAATTTTCTTAAATATATATTTGAATCCAATTTACGATCTGTTTACCCACACAACAGACTCCTTCATGCTTTGTTTTGTTCATATTTGTCCAGATCCCCCGTACTCCACAGACGAATACCTTACACTGTTCCTCAGTGCACTGGGAAGAAGCCTAGTTGAACCATTCTACATCAGACATTTCAAGTAACGACAGTACCCACTGTAAGTTTAAGTTATTCCATACAACTGCTAAAACTTGACAATCTCTAAACACATGATGTAGGGTTTCAGGACTACTACCACATTGGGGATAGAGACCGCCCCCCCACTTACCTATGTTGCAAATTAACCATAGTGGGAAGGAAGTTCTATATTGTCTTCCACATATGAATTTTTACTTTTGTGGGAATTTGTAGTTTCCATAGTTTCATATAGAGGTCTTTAGGAGCATAATTTGTATAATTAGACTGAAAGGTACCTTCATGTAATAGTTTATAGGCGATTTTGACTATGAACTCGCCAGATGGGTCCCCTCACCAAACCAGGACATCCTCCTTTCTCTCTTTCGGCAAAGGAATTTGCAAGATTCAATTCGCAACCTCATCAGGGAAAGTACTTCTGATCAGATCTGCTTTCCATATCATGTTGCCATTATCAATATAATCTGCCACCACATTCAAACCCCTTAAATTAATATTTTCATAGATATAATAGGACGGTGAACCTGACAACCATGGATCCTCCATTATGGAAATAATAATGCCAGAGCAAATTCTCCAACAAAGCCCACTCACAAGTAGACCCCTTGCTGACCACACACTTTTCCATGTAAACGAAGGTAAATTGCCCAAATTCGCATTGAGAAAACTAGAATTCGGATAATATTTTGCTTTTAAAACACGGGATAATAATGAATCGGGATGATTAATCGAACGCCAACCTTTTTTTGCGAGTAAAGCAACATTAAATTTAACTAGGCTGCAAAAAACCCAACCTTCCCAATTCCTTTGGCTCACTAAGATGCTCCTAAGAACACCAATGAATCCCACATTTCCTTGGTCTTTTTTGCCACCATAATTTAGTCATGATTCCTTCCATCTCATTACATAGGGCTTTTGGGAGTAAGAAACACACCATAGTATAAGTAGGAATCGCCTGTAATACTGATTTAATGAACACTTTGGGTCCCCCTTGGGATAAATAGAGAATACTCTATCCTTCAATACGTTTTTTGAATTTGTCTATTAAAATCTGAAATGACTCCTTCTTGCATCGCCCCACCATGTTAGGGAGACCAAGATACCTCTCCGGATCGTCAAAATGTTGTACACTTAAAAGCCCAAAAACCAATTGCCTGTCATACCTAGAAGTGTTGGTGCTGAAAAAAACAATAGACTTGTTGAAATTTATGCACTGACCCAGCACTGCTCATACTCTCGCAAAATAGTTTTTAGTACGTTTTCCCCTTGAGCCGATGCCTCACCAAACAAAATGGAATCATCAGTAAAAAGTAAATACAAAATCAAGGGTCCATTCCTACTGGCTCGTGCACCCTTTAACCAACCATCCCGAACAGAAATTCTCATTAGTGAAGATAATCCTTAGCTACATAGTAGAAAAAGAAACAGACTCAAAGGGTCACCTTGTCGGAGACCTTTACTAGGACGAAAACGTTCCTTTACTTGACCATTTAGAACAACTAAATATGATACAGTTGAGATATATCTCATTATAAGCTTCACCCAACGATTATCGAATCCCAACTGAATCATCATGCCTTTATGAAACCCATTCAACTCTATTATAAGCTTTACTCATGTCTAGCTTTAATGCTATAAATCGTTTCTTCCCCACTCGCTTTTGATGAAAAGTATGTAGAATTTCGTAGGCAAGTAATACATTATCAAATATTAATCTACAGAGCACAAATGCACTTTGAGATTTATCAATACAAATGTCCATTACCATTTTCATGTAATTGACTAGAACATTTGCAACTATTTTGTAAATAACACTGCATAAACTCATGGGTCTAAAATTTACCAAATATTAGTCAAATTTACTAAAGTAGGATCCATACCTCTATTAAGGATTTTTAAGCAAAACTTAGCAACATCTCGTCCAAAAATGTGCCAAAATCTTTGAAAAAAAATTGTTAGAAACCCATAATCTCCTAGAGCCTTCATAGGCGCCATCTCTTTTAACGCCTCTCTTACTTCATCAACCACGAAAGGAGCTGTTAATTGCATATTTGTCTCTTGAGAGATGACTGGCACAATCCCCTCTAAAATTCGAGACATATTTCAAACGCCATTAGAATTGAACAAATGTTGAAAATAATGTCGCGCAATACTGTCCATCTCATTGACCTCTATCGTTTCCTTTCCATATCCTCTTTGTAGGGATTTGATTTGGTTACCCGATTTGCGACTGGAAGTATACTTATGAAAAAATGTTGTGTTCTTGTCCCTTGCTTTCAGCCAGTTTGCACAAGCGCGTTGATCTCAGAAACGTTCGTCTTTATCAATTTCTAAGCTGAGACGGATTCTGGTATTAATGATGCATGCAAGATTTTCGCCGTTAACATCATCTTCTAATAGATCCTCCAACTATCGTGTGAATTTCTCTTTTATCCCCTTATGTTTACGAGCTACCCCTCGACACTGAACGAGGCTAGTTTACAGACCTACCAACTTTTCCAAAAGATGACCTCATGAAACATCCCAATACAAGCGGACAGTATCTTCAAAAGAATTCTCCAAGATCCATCATGCTTCAAATTGAAAACTCATCCTTGTATGGGTGTTTGTAATTTGATCAATGTGAATGAGTATTGCGCAATGGTCAGATAATGGATGAGAAAGGTGTTTAATAAAAGCATTGGGAAATATGTTTATCCACTAACACTAGCCATTCCTCTATCCAGCTTTTCTCGGATTTTTTTTCTTATAAATTTCCCCTCTTCCATGTGCGCCATGCCCCCGAATAACCTAAATCCAATAGCTGACATTCTTCAAGTAGGTTCTTAAAAACCTTCATGTATCGTTTATCTCTAGGAAGACCTCTTTTCTTTTCATACGTGTACATTATCTCATTAAAATCCCCGCAGACTGATCAATGAATTCCTTGATCTTGACCCAAAAGCCGAAGTAAATCCCATGACACCTCTCTACTGTGGGCATATGGAGAGCCATAAAAACCAATAAATCTTCACCTATGCACTCCATCATCTTCCTCGACCTCCACATCAACATGACTGATGGAGAAACTTTTTAAACTAATAGTGATATTGATCTTCCATGCCAAGCAAAGCCCTCCTCTTGATCCCTTCGACGCTACCTCAATACCATTAAGAAAGCCACACAAACGTCTAACTTTTTCTATTCTAACTTTATTGATTTTTGTCTCCATAAAGAAGATAATTTAGGGATTATCTAGTTTCAGCACATGCCAAAGCATACGAATTGCCCTAGGGTTCCCCAAACCCTGGACGTTCCAATATATAATTTTCATTATGACTGGTCGGCTTGCCTTTTGGCAGCCATCGATATAAATTAAATTTTCCCGAACCCTGATCAGTAATCTTCTCCACCCCATCTATGGCTAACATCGTGCAATCCTAACCCAAGGTTTGTCAAGGACGTTTTTTCCCTTCTCCCTCTTCTAGTACCGCCTCCTTAGAGTCATGCTCTATTGATGTCTCCTCAGATACAAGAGGTGGGTCCCCGATTAAATTCAAACCCAGCATGGAATCCAAACTCTTGTAGTTTCCATATCAATTTATAGATTCCCACGTTGTGCGCGTCATCCTCCAATTTTGTGAGTTGCTTCCCCGGTTTGATAATTTCCCATCATTTCTTAACCATATACTACCTATCGCCAATGCACGTTTTGATTGTGCCCTAATAGATAGATCCCAACCCATCTTAGGAACCTCAAAACCTAGAAACATCCTTTCTGTCGAAACCATTTTTTTGAAAAAGGATCGACTTTTATTTTAATAAAGCGAAAAAATGGGAGTCGCCACCAATCCTTTTTTTATGAGGTGTGATCGGATCACTTCGTAATTTGGTCATTTTAATAAAACGTTTTGATTTACTAAAACAACAATTTTGGTCTACGAAATTCGAGAAGACTGGTTCGGGAGTCAGTTATGTACGAGGAAGGATTAGCACCCTCGTAACGCCCAAAATTGGTACCTAATTGATTAATTAATGTCTAAACGTCGAAAGTTAAAAACTCGAAAAGAATTTAAAATATGATCCCTTTTTTATTAATGTTGAAAAAGAAATGCTTGAATAAATTGAAACGAGTATTAAAGGCCCTCTTGTCTCGAGATGTCAAAATGTCACATCCCGTAAGTTAGGACACGACATTTAAACCCTCGAAAATAAGCTTGCCTTTTAATTGTTTTATTTCAAAATTCGTATTTTGATTTTTAAAAGGATATTCGGTTGTTTAGATCTAGCGAGGAAAATCGAAACCCCATAAGTTAGGGCACGATCTTCTCAAGTTTCTAAACGCGGAATATTAACTTTATTTTTATTTAATATCCATATATTTTAAAATTTAAAAGGATATTTGGTTATTTAGGTTCAACGAGAAAATCGAAATCCTGTAAGTTAGGGTACGTTTTCTCGAATCTCCCAAATACCAGACATTGCTTGTTATTTCGAAAATTTTTCCTTTTTTATGAATTTGGGTGAAAATCGATATAATATTTAAAAGAGGTATGTGAATAAAATATTATGCTAACGAATGACAACAATATGAGTGTACTAATAAACGATTCATAGTACATAATGGCAATAATCATGTAATATACATCAATTTAACACCAAGATTAACAATTAGAGAAAAATAAATGAATAATAAAATAAATAATAACAATAACAATAACAATAAAATAGGCATCAATCAAGAAAAAACCAATTTTTGAAACAAAATAGGACAAATGAATAAATAAATAAATACATAAAAAGATATTGAAGAAAGTGGTTTGTGAAACAATGAAAATAAAGGACTAAATTTAAAGAAAAATAAAATAGTTTTAAAACTATATCAAAGGATATAAAATAAATGATAAAATAAGATATATATATATATATATATATATAATTTTAGGTAAATAAATATATAAAAGAATAATAATAGCAATAATATTGCAAATCTATCTAATTTAGTACTATGATAATAAAACAAATAAGTAAATACAAAAAAAGAAAGTATAATAATAATAATAATAATAATAATAATAATAATGAAATCTAAATTTTGAAATACATTACAAAATAGAAAATAATTAAAATAAATAAACATAAAGGCAAAATAAAAGAAAATATAAAAAAAACAATTGTAAAAGATGAAATAAAGGAAATATTAAATAAACAAAATAAATAAATAAGTGAATATTAGTAGTAAGAAAATACACGAATCAACAAATATTTATAAAGAAAATATTAACTTTACAAGCATTAATATGTATATAAATCATCTAGAATGATAAATAAATAAGTAAGTAAAATAGATATACATAATGTTAAGTTTAGATTTTTAAAAGTAGGGGTAATAAATAAATAATATGGACAATAAACGAATAAATAACAAAGAAAAAAAATAAATGAATAGATAACTAAAACAAGTAAATAACATTAAATTTAAAATATAAAAGAATTGAATAAAAGAATAGTAAATGAATGAGTACACAATTAAATAAAATCTTTCATAAAAATTTGAATTAAATGGGCCAAGGACTAAATTATAATAAAGATGAAATTAACAGTAAAAATTGTAATAAAATAAGCAAATAAGGACTAAAGTATAAGGTGCAAAAATCCGTAGGGACTGAATGTGAAATTATTCTTGGCCCTTATGTGCAACGTTTCATTTGGCAAGGCGAATGATTAAATTAAAAATGAAACAAAATTGAAGGGCCAAATTTAAAAGGAGAAAAATACTGGATCGCAAATTAATAAAAAGGCAGAAGGGCTAAAAGTGCAATTAGACCCTTCCACAAAAACACGCGGATCTTGGGGGTTCTAGGTTGGATCTCGGGTCGGCCCTCCAAAACGACGCCGTTTTGGGCGTTTGGGGGGCTGAGTGAAACGACGTCGTTTCACTAGGCTATTTAAGCAAAAAAACCTTCAAAATTTTCATTTCTCCCCTCTTAAGAAAAAATTGAAACCCTTCCGCATTTTCTCTAAAAACAAACCCATGTTCAGTCATCGGTCTGGCGTTGCGGTCCACGGTGGCCGAAAAATTGAAAAATGTCATTTTTTTTGGCTTTTCGACTCCTCGAGCCCCAAAATGCCGTCTTTCATTGGAGACGATGACCTCGGCCCCCCTTGAGTGTACGGTGGTTGACGTGGCGCGCAGTGGTGGTGGCGTGTGGCGCTACTCTTAGGGTTTTGCCTCTTTTTTTTTGTTGAGAGTGTTTAGGTAGTGGGCCGTTTGGGCTTAGGGTTAATTTTGTTTTGGGCCATATTGGCGCATTAGAAATTTGGGCTGTAATTTTGGACTGTTCTAATTATTTTGGACTTTTATGTATGTTTATTTTTTATTTTAGGCTCGGGCCAAAATTGGCCTATTACAGCTGCCCCTCTTTACTCGTTGTCGTGCAACGAGAATAGAGTAAAGACTTTAAAGAGGACCAAATTTGTCCGGTCCTTCCGAATCTTGACTTCTTTGATGTCTTTTCTTCTTTGAGTAGCCTCGTTCTAACTCACTGCAACTTCAGAGGTATAGACTTTGTCGCTTCAATCTGCTCCACTGCAACTTTAGGGAGATAAGATTTGCCATGGTAGATTTTATTCGACCTTCTGCAACTTCAGAGGTATAGGATTTATGATTTGTAGCTTTGATCTATTCCACTGCTATTTCAGGAAAATAAGATTTGTTATCTTTAGTCTGCTCCACTGCAACTTCAGGGAGATAAGACTTGCTTTCTTCAGTCTGCTCCACTGTAAATTCAGGGAGATAAGGTTAATGATTTTAATCTGCTCCACTGCAACTTCAGGGAGATAAGATTTGCCATGGTAGTTTTGATCTGACCTACTGCAACTTCAGAGGTATAGGATCTATGGTTTCTTTGATCCGTTACACCATTTTCTAGGGAACATGACCTGTAGAATCCATGTTATGGGCCTATTTATGCCAAACCATTAGGATGTCATGAGCGGAATGAATCAAATGCTCCTATTTGGATGTGCACGAATGATATTTGCATGAATGCAAAATGTCATTTTTTGAGAATGATCCTTTTTTAATGCTTAGGATGTCATTGCTCGTCGTTCATAAAGGTTCTATCATTGATATGCTACCGTGCCTTATTATTTAGCCGGTATCTTTAACAGAAAATCTAAAGAAATAGTCATAATTTGGACTATTCTCTCAAATGTTTCCAATTCCTGAATTTAGTTAGTTCTAACTAGTGGTCCTATTTCAAGTCCTTGTACTATTTAGAAAACCTTTTAGAGTAATACGCAGAACTTCTTTTATGTGAATATTATAAGTTCAATAATCGTTGTTTCAATGAAAAAATGCTTGAAAAAGATTATCACAATGGATAAGATAGAATTTTATTGAGAGTAATGCTCAAAATGGATAAATTAATCAAGATAGCAAATTTTACTAAGGTACAAAATGAATAAGCTGAAAATAGGTGCCCCAAATATCGCAGCATGAGCTTCTCTATTCAAACTTCTCGAAGCTCATTTCGAGCTAGATATGTGTTTAGGAGATAAGTATCTTGTTGATGCCCCAAGATGTAACGTTCCTCCTTCTTGTTAATTCTGAGAGGACAAGACTACCACATGCCCCATCTTTGATCAAAATTTGAGCCGCCATTTTTCGAGTTTTCAACTCAAAACCCCTTTGGTCTCAAAGCTCCTTTGCAGGTTTTCGCATTAGCCTCTTCCCCTTTTAGATGAAGTACTTCTTGATTGAATCTGAATTTACAACATTAGGCAAGTGTTTCCCATCCATCTCGGACAAAATTAGTGCTCCTCCAGAAAATGCCTTCTTTAACACATAAGGTTCTTCCCAGTTTGACATCCATTTTCGTCTGAAATACTTTTATATAGGAAGGATCTTTTTCAATATCAGGTCCCCCTCATGAAATTCTCTTGGGCGAATCTTTTTTTCATAAGCTCGCATCATTCGTATTTGGTACATCTGACCATGACGGATAGTCTTTAGCCTCTTTTCTTCAATCAAGTTCAATTGATCATATCGAGACTGGATCCATTCTGTTTCATCTAACTTTAGTTCTGATAAAACTTGAAGATAACGAATCTTGACTTCAATAGGCAAAACCGCCTCTATTCCATAAACCAAAGAGAAAGATGTTGCCCCGTGGAGGTCCTGACAGATGTTCGATAAGCATAGAGGGAAAATGGTAACTTCTTATGCCAATCTTTATAAGTCTCCGTCATTTTCGCCACGATCTTCTTAATGTTCTTATTGGTTGCGTCCACTGCACCATTCATTTTTGGGCGATATGGCGATGAGTTATGGTGTCTGATCTTGAATTGACTGCAGACCTCCGCTATCGTGCTATTGTTCAAATTTAACGCATTGTTAGATATGATCCTTTCTGGCATTTCATACCAATATATGATTTCTTTCTTCAAAAATTTACTGATTGTCGACTTCGTGACATTGGCATATGAAGCAGTTTCTACCCACTTGGTGAAGTAGTCGATGACCACAAAGATGAATCGATACCCATTTGAAGCTTTTGGCGATATTAGCCCAATCACATCTATGCCTCACATAGAAAAAGACCATGGAGAAGTCATAACATGAAGAGGTGAAGGAGGCACATGAATTTTGTCTCCTTAAATTTGGTACTTATTACACCTTTTGGCGTAATTAATACAATCCCCTTCCATGGTGGACCAATAATACCCGAATCTCATAATTTGCCTGGTCATTGTGAAACTATTAGTATGTGTTCTACAGACGCCCTCATGGACTTCTTCCAAGATTTTCTTAGTCTCAACAGCATCCACACACCTTAATAGCACCTGATCCTTTCTTCTTTTGTATAGGATCTCCCCATCTAAGACATAGTTATAGGTTTGTCTTCTCAACATCCTTTTATCATTCTCAGTTGCTTGGTCAGGGTATTCACGATTTTTCACATATCACAGTATATCGTGGTACCAAGGGTGATCATCTTTTTCTTTTTCTTCGATGTTGTAGCAATTGGCCGGAACCTCATAAATACTCATCTGGATAGGTTTTACATCCTCTTGTTTGTTCACTTTTATCATGGAAGCTAAAGTAGCCAGGGTGTCGACCATCTGGTTTTTATCTCACGGGAGGTAGCAGAAAGTGATGTCATCAAACTCCTTAATTAACTCCAAAACTAACTTTTAGTAATTAATCAATTTGGGGTCTCTTGTCTCCCATTCTCCTTTGAGTTAATAGACTACTAGTACAGAATCCTCATATACCTCTAGCATTTTGAATTTGTATTTTATGGCTGGACGGATACCCACGATGCATACTTTATATTCTGTCATGTTATTCGTACAATTAAAATCCAATTTACTAGTAAAGGAATAATGATCTCCGTTTAGGGATACCAAGACTGCCCCAATTCCATCACCCACAGCATTTGAGGCTCTGTCAAAATTTAGTTTCCAAGGATGACTTTTTTGAGAATCTTTTTCGGTAGTTGCAACATACATTAGATCTTCATTCGGGAAATTAAAGTTTAAGGGATCGTAATCTTCCAAAGCACTATTGCCTAAAAAATCTACTATTGCACTCCATTTTAGAACTTTCTGATTCACATAGACTATGTCAAATTTGAAAAGTAAAATTTGCCATCGGGCCATCCTTCCATTAAAAGCTGTCGGCTCCATCATATATTTCAGAGGGTCTAGTGTAGTAATGATCCAAGTGGTGTGATACAACATGTACTGTCTTAGTCTTCGGGTTGTCCAAATCAAAGCACAATACAACTTCTCGATTAGCGAATATCTTGTCTCACATTCGGTAAATTTCTTACTGAGATAGTATATCGCTCTTTCTTTTCTTCCTGACTCATCATGTTGGCCGAGCACGCATCCCATGGAATTTTCAAATACTGCCAAGTATAATATCAACGGCTTATCTGGGGGCTAGGTGGCATCAATACTTGGGCATTGGACAGGTAATGCTCGACTTTTTCAAAAGCTCTCTGGCACTCCTTATCCCATACGTCTGGATTGTGTTTCTTAAGGAGATGAAATATGGCGTCACATTTCTCAGTTAATTGTGAAATAAAACAGGCGATGTAATTTAGTCTTCCTAGGAAACCTCGAACTTCTTTTTGAGTACGCGGCGGGGGTAACTTTTGCATAGCCCTGACTTTGTCTAGGTCGATCTCAATCTCTTTTTCACTGACTACAAATCCAGCAGTTTTCCGGACTTGGCTCATAAGGTACACTTTACTAGATTAAGATTTAGTTGGAACTTTCTCAACCTTAAGAATAATTTCCTCAGGACTTGAACGTGCTCCTTCTCTGTTTGGGACTTTGCGATCATATCATCGATATAAACTTCGATTTCTTTATGCATCATATCATGGAACAGGGTTACCATGGCTCTTTGATACGTTGCTCCCGTATTTTTTAGTCCAAATAGCATTATCTTATAGCAAAAAGTTACCCACACAGTTACGAATGTGGTCTTCTCCATGTCTTCAGAATGCATCTTAATTTGGTTGTATTAGGAGAAACCATCCATGAAGGAGAACAGTGAGTTACCTGCCGTGTTGTCTACTAAGGTGTCAATATAAGGCAGTGGGAAATTATCTTTCGGGCTGGCTTTATTCAAATCCCTATAGTCTATACACATTCGTACTTTTTTATCTTTTTTAGGGATGGGGACGATGTTGGCTACCCATTCTGAGTATTTAACCACTTTTAAGAGTCCAGCGTCGAATTACTTCTTGACCTCTTCTTTTATTTTCAGCAAAACATCGTGTCTCATTCTTCGGAGCTTCTGTTGCACTGCCTTATACTCTTCCTTTATGGGGAGTCAATGTACAACAATATCAGTACTTAACCCGGGCATGTGTTGATATGACCATGCGAAAACATCCTTGAATTCTTGGAGTAACTCAATGAGGTCTCGCTTTGTCTCTGCAGTTATACAATCTCTAATCTTCACCTCTTTTTCCTCTCTTAAATTCACAATTTCCACTAACTCTTTGTGAGGTAGGATTTGTTTCTCATCTTGTTCTACCATCCTTAACAAATCAGGAGATATGTTACAGCCTCGGTCATCTTCAAAATCCTGAGAATCCACCATACACATATATTGCTCAAAAGGAGACTCTGAGTCATTAGCAGCGTTGCTCATATTATTGATATCTGGAGACCTATTATAGGGATGAAAGAAGATCCAAAGAACAAAAAAATCGAAGAATAATTATTTGTATGGTATGATCATGAATAAAGAATAAAAGAATATTTGAAAGAAGGTCCAAAGAAAAAAAGAATCTTAGAACAAGTATTTTTATAATATGATTATGAATGAAATAGAAAGAATAAAAGAATATTTGCTTAAAATGATAGCAAAGATGCATTTTATTGAAATAACGGTTTCGGACATAAGCCTATTTCACAAAGGGCTCTTATTACTCCTAGAACTAGAGCAAGAACATTACTCTAAATTAGCTCTAAAAACTACATGAATCTCTTCCACAGTCCAGTTGTTCAGAACACTTCTAAATACATAAGGGAAAATGCTCAAAAAATTATTTTATCCGGTTCCTTCTTCGGATATGGCGTTGATGTCCAAATTTTCTAACATTTCTTTCGCAGTTTCCTTTCTTGGCATCTTCCGTTCAGGGTGAATAATTCCTCTTGACGCAAAAGTTCTAGATATATGGGGGAAGATCATTGGTTCCTATTTGATCTCCTCCCTGCTCAAGCGTGCTCTCCTCCTCTCTTGCTTTTTTTTCCAATTCCATCTTTCTTTGTCTCGCGTCTGGCTTAAATCCTAAGCCGAAGCGGTCTCGTTTGTCTTTCAGTACCGACGCCTCAACCCTTCCTTAGAGGTATCTCTGGAGTCTTTTCCCCAATAAGGCTCCTTTCCCGACTGTCAATTGTAAGCCCATTCTTGTAGTCTTAGATATCTTAGGCATTGGGATCCTATTCCCTTTGATAATGGATGTTGCGTTCACAAATTCCAAAGATCGAAAGAAACATTCGATCGCTTCATCATTTGCCTCTAAATATGGCGCATCATTGGTTATAGCTGCAATGATATCTTATTCTGCATTTATCGTCACCAGCTGACCTTCTGTTACCAACTTCAACTTTTGGTGCAGTGATGAAGGAACTGCCCCCGCTGAATGTATCCAAGGCCTCCCCAACAAACAATCGTAAGAAGGCTTGATGTCTATCACTAAGAAGTCTACCTCGTATGTGTTTACTCCAATCAAAAGAGGTATTTCAATTCTTGCCATTACTCTCCTTTCGATGCCATTGAATGCCCTCACTATGTTTTGGCATGTCTTCATGGGAGAGCTATCCACAGGAAACTTATTCAGTGTGGATAAGTGTAAGACATTCAGGGCCGATCCATTATCAATTAACACTGCTGGCAGTGTATATCCCTTGCAACGGGTGGTGATGTGCAGAGCCTTAGTCGATCCCATGCCCCCGGGTAGTATTTCATCATTATTAAAGAAAATGAAATTATCGACACTGATGTTGCTAACCAGACGGTCTAGCTTGTTGGCGGAGATATCATTAGCGACATAAGTTTCATTTAATATTTTTATCAATGCGCTACGATGGACCTTCGAGGTTAAGAGTAAAGCTAACACCGATATGTGAGCTGGTTGTTTATGCAGCTACTCTATAACACTGTACTCGCTGTGGTTTAAAAATTTCAAGAATTCCTTAGCCTCCTCTTCATTGACCGGCTCGTTAACAGGCGATCAGGTCTGACCATTTTTTCTTTCTTTTATTTGACCGCCAAGGCTTTTCCTTTTACGAGCTCTGCTCTTGCATTCGCTGAATCTTAGCGTCTCTCACTACGCGTGTAAAAACCCACATCTCGGTCCTTCCTTGAAGTGCCAGTCCGGTTCTCCTCTCCCGAGATCGTCACATTGCAGTTATAATTCCAGGGAACTCTCTTGTTATCTTTATAGGGAAAGACAGTAGGTTTCTGGATTATGACCTTTTGTGCCATTTGTACTTCGACTTCATTGCTTCTTGGTCGTGAGATGATGGCCACTGGGTAGTTGACTTTCTAGACCATCGCTGTTGATTCTCCCTCTGATGCGCATACATTTCCCTCTTCTAGGCCTTGGATATCTTCGTAAAATTCCATTTCTTTATTGTCCATCATGTCTTCCACTAGGGCCCTAAACTCGATACATTCTTGGATCTCGTGCCCCTCTCAATTGTGGAACTCACAATAGTTCTTCATCCCTTCAAATCTATTCTCTAAATTTGGTACGATTAATCCCCTTTCTACCATTTCTTTCCAAACCCATCTTATTGGGGTTTTCACTTCTGTGATATTCATCTTGATTTTCTTTTTCGTACTCTCAATTATCGCATTTACCCCCTTATCTGCATGGTTGGGTAATGGATTTTCTGCACTAAATGTATCATCAAATTTCACAATGCCCATTTTGATGAGTCTTTTGAATAACTTCTTGAAAGCGGTGCAGTTTTCTATTGAGTGTCTAGTGATACTCGCATGGTATTCACACTGAGCATTTGCATTGTACCATTTCAGAAATGGAGGTTGCATCGGTTTTAGGTAGAAAGGGGATACCACGTGTGCATCAAATAGGCTTTGATACAGCTCCCTATACATCATTAGTATGGGTGTGAATTGTAGCCTTTCTATATTTGTCCTTGTGTTGGATTCTTATCTTGGGGGCCCTGCTGGCTAGTGTTTACTGTCTTCGGCTGACTCACAGTGATTGGTTTTGAATAACCTTTATTATATGTGCTTGCGTTATTCACCCCATTCTCCCTTTTCCTTGGGCTGACCTTTTGGTGCTTTCCCCCGCATCTATCTTACCACTCCTCACTGCATTTTCAATCATTTCGCCGGTCATCACTATGTCTGAAAAACTCTTAGTGGTGCTTCCCAGCATGTGAGTGATGAATAGAGCCTTCAGAGTGTTGATGAAAAGTATTATGGTTTCTTTTTCTAAGAGAGGTGGCTGGACTTGTATGACGACTTCTCTTCACCTTTAAGCATATTGCCTAAAGCTCTCATTTTGTTTCTTCTCCATGTTCTACAATGTGATTCTGTCAGGGGCCATATCCGCGACATGACTATACTACTTCATAAAAGCTTGTGCTAGGTCCTTCCATAAATTGATCCTGGTATGGCTCAATTGATTGTGCCATTTGGATGCTGCCCCAACCAAACTGTCTTGGAAGTAGTGAATCAATAGTTGATCATTATTAACATATCTTGTCATCCTCTGACAGAACATTGTAATGTGAGCTTCGAGGCAGCTAGTCCCATTATATTTCTCAAATTCTGAGGACTTAAACTTGGGGGGAAGCACTAGGTCCGGAACAAAGCTCAAATCATTAGCATCGATTCCACAATGATAATCAACGTTTTCTATTGCTTTGAATTTTTCTTCTAACCATCTGTATCGATCTTTCAGTTGTTTTGGCAGTTCTGTAACAGCCCGTTTTTAGGTCAAATCAGAATAGTGATTTTGGGATCACAAATCCGAAGTAAAAATATTTATTTTATTATTTTAATAAGGTTTACAATATTATAGATAATTTATTTGAAAGTTTCGTCAAGAAATTTTTCTGTTTTAATGCTTAATTCGGTAAAAAGGACTAAATTGCGTAACGCGTAACTCAACTATTGTTTAAAGGTATTATATGGCTATAGTTTGAAATATGAGAGTCCTTGCATGTCAAATAGACCACATTAAGGGTTAGTGGAAGTTGTGAGCTTGGTAAATTTGAAATTTTTAAAGGTTATTAAGGTTAAATTGGTAAATAGGTTATTTATGTTAATAATAAAAAAAACAAAATTCTTTCTTTATTCAACCAAAATTAGGGTGTAAAACACACCATTTTTTCTTTCTTCATTCGGCTAAGCTTGAGGGAGAGATTAAGGTACGATTTTGACTCGATTTTTAATGATTTCTATATCTTTAAGCTCATTGCATCTTAATCTAGCTAGCCCGTACCTTAGATTTTGATATGTTTAAAGATTTTGAGGTATGCCATTGTTGAATACTTGAGTATTTTGATAGTTCTTGTTAGATTATTGATAGTTGTTAATGGGTATAAAAGTTTTCTAAAGTGATTTTTGATAAAAATGAGATTTAGGGATTAAATTAAAAAAGATAGAAATATTGTGGTTAGAAATGTAAATTGAGTGAAAATATGGGCTATGATAATACCACATAGAATTCTGCTAAGGTCGATGGTGATTAAAAATGTGTATTTTGCCATTTTGTGTATAAAGGACTAAATTGCAAAGTAGTCAAAAGTCTAGGGGTAAATTTGTAATTTGGCCAAAGTGAATGTTTTAGGCTAAATTGAATTGAATGAATGTTTGAATGAGTTAATTTGATATTATATAGATTAAGATAAGCAAATACTGGAATTAGATCGGGGGAAACTAAAAGTAAATGAGTAGACGTTAGTTTCCATCCGAGCAACTCGAGGTAAGTTCGTATAATTAGAATGGAACTGTTTTATAATTAAAATGGTTGAATTGAATGTTATTTATTGAGATTGGAATGCATTGATGATATATATACTAAATCTGTTACCGAGCTTTAGTTAGTCTATATGAATTCATTAGATACGAGTGATATGTTACTGGAATTACCGAAATGGTCGAGCTCCTGCATTTGTTGCGGACTTACCATAGCTCGAAAAAGCTTCCCGTTCAGCTCGAAAGAGCTTCCCGTTTTTAGCTCATAATGAGCTTATTGGCCATGTCTCAACAGAGCATGTATGATGATGAATTGACGGATTATGGACATTGTTCGCTCAGTTATCCTTTGAAATTATAATAGATTTAACGAGCTTAAATGATGTTATATGGACAAGTTACGGTTTATGCATTAGTTAAACGACTAACATGTGATGGTTATGTGTGGTTAGGTGATGGTTATATTAAATTGTTGGCATATAATTATTGCATTTGATTACTTTGAATGATAAGTTTAATTTTGTATTATACAGGCTTACTAAGCTTAGAAGCTTACTCTGTTTCTGTTTCTATGTCTTATAGAAGTTCGTTAGCTCGCTCGTTCTGGAAAAGTTGGAATTGCACGTCACCCTATCCAGATTCCTGTTTGGTATTTTGAACTTATGAACTTAAGTAAATATGGCATGTATAGGCTAGTTGGTTATTAAAAGTTACAGTTTGGAATCCTATTTTGTGTATGAATTGATGTATATAAGTTAAGCCATGTGATTTGGCTTATTTGGCACTATGTTTTGGTTGTATATATGTGCTTGAATATGGCATGTTTTGGTATGATAATTTTGGTATGGTATTATGCAAAGATAGTCTTGATTACTGATTAATAATTGGATGAATTGCATATGTTGTTATATAGGTATATAGACTTGTAAATGGTAAGTTGGATATGGCTTATAATGTGTATTGAATTGGTTCATTTGGTTGCAAATTGAATTGCTTAAATGTGGACATATTGGAATGTATATGTTTATGTTTTAGGGTGGCAAATTTGGCTATTCAAATGGCCTATTTTTGTCTATACGGGCAGAGACACGGGCGTGTGTCTCAGCCGTGTGGGACACACGGTCACACTACACGGCCATGTGTCCCTAAGGTACCCTACGAATTGAAGTCAGTATGCCCTCCAGTTTTGACATGGCTTAGACACACGGACGTGTCTATTGGCCGTGTGTACCACACGGGTTCACATATGAGTGTGTGCCCTGATCGTGTGACCCTAATTGGTATGCTGACATCACAAATAGAATACCCCCTATTTTTGGCACGGCCTAGCACACGGCTTGGACACGGGCGTGTGATAGGAACACGGGCTAGACACACGGGCGTGTGGTCTGGCTGTGTGATCAAGTCAGTATGTATGCCCTGTTTGGCCACGGCCTGGACACACGAGTGTGTCTGAGACCGTGTGAGGCACACAGCCTGTTCACATGGGCGTATACCTTTTAAAATTTGAAATTTTTTTCTAGGTTTCTGAAAGTTTATATATTACCGATTTGATCTCGAATGCATGTTTTAAGTATTGTATGCTCGAATTTAAGTTCATATTGAATGAGAATGAATGACTTTTATTGTAATGAGTTGATAATTGGTTTGTAATTGTTCTGAACTGAATAATAAATCCAGTAATGCCACTTAACCTATTCCGACGGCTGTTACGGGTTAGGGGTGTTACAAGTTCCCCTCTTGCCTTTTCTATTTCGGCTATATCATCTAGATCAGGGATAACGGGATTTGCTAGATTGTCTCTTGGGTTAGAGCTTGAACCTGTCAGGAAGCCTATTGGTGCCGAGGTACCTGTCTGGTATTGGGGCTTGATGTTAACAGACACTCTTTGTGGATATGCGTTTGGTTGTGCTTGGATGTTTATTGGGGTAAAGCCTAGAGGATAAGCAGGGTCCTCATAATCGTCCCTGGGATTAACTATAGGGTTCTTTCCTTTTTCTAGCCCTCCAGTTAGTAGCTGGGTTAACTAGTTCATCATGTTCTTTTGGGATTCTAGATCTGATCCCTCATGTCTTGTTGAATTTTGACCAATTGTTCTTGCATCTGTGTTTGTATCTGATCTTGCATTTCTTTTTGCATTTGCTTTAATCTTTCCAATCTTTTGTCCATTGCTTTAGTTTTCCTTTGTGTACAGTAACAATGCTCAATTGGTAGACTTTTGTCAGTTTTCAGATTAACTGAAATAATTTTTAATTAATTAGGGTCCTTTTGTGAAATTTAATGTATATGATGTGATGTAATGTAAATGCATGGGATGAATGCAAAAAAGAAGGTGTCGACTCTGATTCAATTCCATTTAGAATAACTTTACTAGAAAACAAAGTTCTTTACATAAAACGAATTACATATATGGCTTTGGCCTGATGCTCAAAGTTTTAACTTTCCTAAGCAACCAAGCTAGTTCTCGGCCCCAGTCTGATTATAACTCATATTTCACACTTAGCACATCAGCCTGAACTGCTAAGGTCTGTAAATGGTTAGCCACTTCTCGTATCTGAGCCACAGCTTCACCCATAATATAATCTCTATCCCTAACTTGATCATGAGAACGGTGGAGTTTCTCTGTCCAACGCTCTTTATTTGCTTCAAGGATTTCAACCCGGAGTTCGTAGTTTTGTAACGCAGTCTTGAGTTCTTCTATCTTCCTTTTCATCTCTTCAATCTTGTTTAAACTTGCCTTCAGCTCAATTGCAAAGTTGCGGCTACGATACTGATGAAGTGACTTTTCTAGTTCTATTATTCCAGCCTTTAATTCGATTTTCTCACTTTGGCTTTCTGACAAACTCTTTTCTAGGGCCTCTTTTTGAACTTGAGCATATTAGAATTTTCTCTCCCATTGATCGGCTCTAGTCTTTTCTTCTTGAATCTCTTGTCACCTTTGCTCTGACGTTTTCTTCAATCCGACGATTCTCATCGATAAACCCAACTTTTTATAATCCGTTTTCAAGCTATCCAAACCTTCTTCGGCCTTATTCTTTCCCTTCCTCAATTTCTCGGCTTCTAGTTTATGATTATCAACATCTAATCTTAGATGCACTTTTTTCCTCATCCAGTTGTTCTATCTTCTTTTCTAGCTCTGAATTCCTCTTTTCGAAATCCTGCTTTATGATTTCTAGCTCGGAAGGGACTAGTTGTAGGTATTCTTCCATCGATCGAGCGCTTTCTTGACTCGGCTCAGGGATGTTGTCATTGATTCTTTTACTTCACCACCCATTATACTTGGGAGTCGTCATCGGACCTACAAGAAATCTTTTCATCCGGCGAGTTTGGTTCCAAGCGTTAGACATTTCTCGAACCTTTTTCTTGTAGTTATCACCCTCATATGAAAACTCGTACTGAGCTAGCCCCTGTGTCGCTGGTATGAACTGTCTTGATCTGTACTGCCTTAGCACCAATAGAGGAGCATATCTGACAGCTCCCCAAATCCCAAGCAAAAGGACCCAGTCAAAGTTCCCACACCGGTATAGAATCTCATCGGGAACCATTCAAGGGGTTTTCCACTCGACGTCCTCTTCTTGGAGATTTTGGAGGATCGTTATCCATTTTTCCTTTGAAATGTCATCCCTCCTCGATGTAGCCGCTATTTCTTTTAATAGAGAGTAGTTATCAGAGAAAACCCAATAGGAAACTTTATCTACTTTCCAAAAATGGCTGTGGAACCAAGCTAGCAATAGTTGCGTGCATCTGATGAATCTTCCTTCTCTATGCATTCAAGGACCTGAATGTTTCGGCCAAAATTGCGGAAAGAGGAGTGACTCTCTTATCAAGTTGATCAAACAAATCAGAAACCGCCTCATCAACGTGCCCCAGCAGTTTAAGGAAAACCATCAGCCCGTAAATACTCAAAGCAAAAACATCAACCCTTTTCTTCATATCCGGGTGTGCCAAAATTAGATCTCGCAAAATTTTCCAGGGGATACGTTTGCTTTCTCCTTTTTGCTTGATCAGAGCCGCGACCCACTGTTCACTCATTCCCGTGATATTTATTAACTTCTTCATGAAAGTCAGGACATTGACGGCTCTAGAATAGGACTTGTCAGCTTGAATCTTAGGAAAACGAAACAGGGCTATACACTCCTCCACTGTAGGCACCAAATTCACATTCCCAAAGGTAAAACAACTATAGGTAGGATTCCAAAATTGATCCAGAGCTCAAAACAAATATTTGTCCACCTTGATGTCAAGTAGATAGGGCAGATCACCATAATTACCGTAAAATAACTACTTGATCTCATCGTCCCAATGGGCCAACATCTCTTTCAATTCTTGGAGATCGTTTTGTGTCACGCTGATACGAGTGAAGTCCCATAATTTCGATGTGTAACTCCCTACCAAACTATCACCTTTCTCTAATTACATTTTCTCTGACCATATTTGGACAGCCGCATTATCTTCCACTTTTTCAAGAAATTCGTTCTCCATGGCAAGCTCTCTATTTAGAAATCGAATGTTAATCGACATCTTTTTTATGATGAAAATGTCATGCAATCAAAGAAAAACAACACAAGTCAGTACATTTTATACGAAACTAAAAAATTTAAAGTAAGCAAAAAATAATAATACGCCTATTCGGGTAACCACTAATGGTTTGGTGCGGCTCTACCTAGGGCGAGCTCTTATGGCTTACTATATGTGGTTCAGTTCTAAACAAAGGGTACCTGAACCGACAGATTCCTCAATCCTCACCTATTATAGGCTCATACTGACCGAGTTCAGTTAGGGGAATACATTTCCCTATGACTATACGGAGATGAAAATCTCAGGAAGACATAGGTACGGATGTAGCCTGAAAGCGATCCACTATCCTATACGGAGGTGAAGACCTCACAAAGGAATAGTTTCTCACTCCCACTTAAAAAGGTAAGATCGAACGAACATGAAATACAATATGCGAAAGTATTCCAAGACTCGAACAAATAAAGCAAAGATCACAAAAATGACGGATGAAATGCAATGAAAGGGTCGTAACTTTAAATCGAAGTATCAATTTTCAACCAATAAGACAAGAATTAATCAAATCGAGGCTTGACTTTCTTATTTATCCCCAGTGGAGTCGTCAAGCTATTGAAACCATTTTTTTAAAAAAGGGTCAGCTTTTATTTTAATAAAGCCAAAAATAGGAGTCGCCACCAATCCTTTTTTTATGAGGTGTGATCGGATCATCTCGTAATTTGGTCGTTTTAATAAAACGTTTTGATTTACTAAAACAATAATTTTGGTTTACGAAATTTGAGAAAATTGGTTTGGGAGTCGTTTACGTACGAGGAAGGATTAGCACTCTCGTAACGCCCAAAATTGGTACCTAATTGATTAATTAATGTCTAAACGTCAAAAGTTGAAAACTTGAAAAGAATTTAAAATACGATCCATTTTTTATTAATGTTGAAAACGAAATGCTTGAATAAATTGAAATGAGCATTAAAGGCCCTATTGTCTCGAGATGTCAAAATGTCACATCCCGTAAGTTAGGACACGACATTTGAACCCTCAAAAATAAGCTTGCCTTTTAATTGTTTTATTTCAAAATTCATATTTTGATTTTTAAAAGGATATTCGGTTGTTTAGATCTAAGGAGGAAAATTGAAACCCCGTAAGTTAGGGCATGACCTTCTCAAGTTTCTAAAAGCGGAATATTAACTTTATTTTTATTTAAAATCTATATATTTTAAAATCTAAAAGGATATTTAGTTATTTAGGTTCAACGAGAAAATTAAAACCCCGTAATTTAAGGTACGTTTTCTCGAATCTCCCAAATACCGGACATTGCTTGCTATTTCAAAAATTTTCCCTTTTTTATGAATTTGGGTGAAAATCGATATAATATTTAAAAGAGGTATGCGAATAAAATATTATACTAACGAATGACAACAATATGAGTGTACTAATAAACGATTCATAGTACATAATGGCAATAATCATGTAATATACATCAATTTAACACCAAGATTAACAATTAGAGAAAAATAAATGAATAATAAAATAAATAATAACAATAACAATAACAATAAAATAGGCATCAATCAAGAAAAAACCAATTTTTGAAACAAAATAGGACAAATGAATAAATAAATAAAAACATAAAAAGATATTGAAGAAAGTAGTTTGTGAAACAATGAAAATAAAGGACTAAATTTAAAGAAAAATAAAATAGTTTTAAAACTATATCAAAGGATATAAATAGATAAATGATAAAATTATATATATATATATATATAAATATTTAGGTAAATAAATATATGAAAGAATAATAATAGCAATAATATTGTAAAACTGACTAATTTAGTACTATGATAATAAAACAAATAAAGTAAACACAAAAAAAGAAAGTATAATAATAATAATAATAATAATAATAATAATAATAATAATAATAATATCTAAATTTTGAAATACATTACAAAATAGAAAACAATTAAAATAAATAAACACAAAGGTAAAATAAAAGAAAATATAAATAAAACAATTGTAAAAGATGAAATAAAGGAAATATTAAATAAACAAAATAAATAAATAAGTGAATATTAGTAGTAAGAAAATTCACGAATGAACAAATATTTATAAAGAAAATAATAAATTTACAAGCTTTAATATGTATATAAAGCATATAGAATAATAAATAAATAAGAAAAATAGATATACATAATGTTAAGTTTAGATTTTTAAAAGTAAGGGTAATAAATAAATAATATGAGCAATAAACGAATAAATAAAAAAGAAAAAAATAAATGAATAAATAACTAAAACAAGTAAATAACATTAAATTTAAAATATAAAATAATTGAATAAAAGAATAGTAAATGAATGAGTACACAATTAAATAAAATCTTTCATAAAAATTTGAATTAAATGGGCCAATAACTAAATTATAATAAAGATGGAATTAACGGTAAAAATTGCAATAAAATAAGCAAATAAGGACTAAAGTATAAGGCGCGAAAATCCATAGGGATTGAATGTGAAATTATTCCTGGCCCTTATGCGCAGCGTTTCATCTGGCAAGGCGAAAGATTAAATTAAAAATGAAATAAAATTGAAGGGCCAAATTTAAAAGGAGAAAAATACTGGATCGCAAACTAATAAAAAGGCGGAAGGGCTAAAAGTGCAATTAGACCCTTTCTCAAAAACACACGGATCCTAGGGGTTCTAGGTTGGGTCTTTGGTCGACACACCAAAATGACGTTGTTTTGGGCGTTTGGGGGGCTGAGTGAAACGGCATCGTTTCACTAGGCTATTTTAGCCAGAAAACCTTCAAAATTTTCATTTCTCCCCTCTTAAAAAAAAACTGAAACCCTTCCCCATTTTCTCTGAAAACAAACCCATGTCCATTCATCGGTCTGGCGCCGCCGTCCACAGTGGCCGAAAAATAAAAAAATGTCATTTTTTTGGCTTTTCGACTCCTCGAGCCCAAAAATGCTGTCTTTCATCAGAGGCGACCACGTCGGCCCCCTTCCGTGACGGCTCAAACGCAACAAAGGGGTAAGGTTTAAGCCTTTTTCTTTATTTCATTGTTTTCTTTCTTAAAAAAGAAGGAAACAAATAGAACAAACAAACTAAAAAGTAAAGAAACAGAATAAAAGACAACCTTTACAATTTTCTCTGATTGCTTTGCTTTTTTATTTCGATTTTTCTCTCTGTTGTGTAAAAAATATACATTGGTTCTTGTGGCTTTTTATAGCCGAAAGAATACTACAATTCTTGCTACCGAATTTTTTGTTTTGCTATTGTTTTTTTTTGTTTTCTTCTGTGTTTGTTGTCCTTGCAGGTACGGAGGCCATAGGCCAGCTGGGTGTACGGCGGTTGACGTGGCGCGTAGTGGTGGTGGCATGCGGAGCTACTCCTAGGGTTTCTGCCCCTCTTTTTTTGCTGAGAGTGTTTAGGTAAAGGGCCGTTCGGGCTTGAGGTTAATTTTGTTTTGGGCATTAGAAATTTGGGGTGTAATTTTAGACTGTTTTAATTATTTTGGACTTTTATGTATGTTTATTTTTTGTTTTAGGCCCGGGCCAAAATTGACCTATTACGCTCTCCTCACAGAAAGAATCGCTATGACCCAACTTGCAAAAAAGAAGCAGAACAAAGTCAAATGTTTATATTTAAAGTGCATATAGCCTATATTTTTGGGTGAAAACAATAATCTTTTCTTCCTCTTCAATGGGAGACATACATCCATGCAAACCCTAATTCTCATATAACTCCTTAGGCCCCTAGTAATACTCTCACCATCAAATTCAACAAAACGTCCAATAAAGTTACCAAGCTGTCTGGCTAAGACTTCGGAGAAAAACCCTAGAGGGATATCATGCACTTGGACCCAAAAATAGACATAAATGAAAGGAAAATTTAGGGGATCCTCTCCAATACCCAATCGATGAGATAATAACATATGGTTATTAAATGTCCTAGGAGATCCATTAATCACTCACTCTAAATCCATCAGATGAAAGAGACAAAACAAGAAATGCTTCTCCCTAAATCCAATATGTGAATACCTTTGATGGGATGCCAAAGATTAGCTAACGTACTCCGTATGGCAGGAAAGTGAATAACACTTACTGTAAAAAACCACCTAACCAAATAGAAGTCAAGTTCTTCTCCATCAATCAGATCGCTCCTTTGTGCTTCTTCAATCTCATCTTCTTGATCATCAAGGGACAATGCCGCCAACGCGTTCTCTATCATTAAGAAAAACCCCTCAGATCTGTTTTGTCCCACTAGCTTGTTAGAACTGAAATAGATCTATATTCGAACCAAGAAAATTGACAAGAAACCTTAGAAAACAACCACCGTCGTAAACAAAAGAAAAAAAATAATTAAAACCCTAATTGTGCTTTAGATATAAAGCAGACAATAGCGTGCAAAGAAAGCAAACATTAGTAGGAGTGTTATTTTTTACATATGTTTTAGTATATGAATTAGTAGCTCGTTTAATTTTTAATCATTTGGGATTTGTATTATTATTTTTTAGTAATAAGGATTAATCTATATTATTTTGAGTTGGAGCTTGAACAAATTTTACATTTTTTTCATAAAATAAATGTTTGAAATTGAAACTAAATTATTTTGTTAAGTACATAGCTAGAGCACGAGTGTCTTTTAACCAAGAAAAAAAATTAGAGCACATGTGTTAAACATTCATTGGGCCACATGATGCCATTTAGTCTGGCATCTAAATTGAACATTGAGGCAAAATTCATGTAACAAATCGAGACAAAAAAAATTAGGTTGAGGTACCAAATTATATAAAAAAATTAAAGTATAGAAATTAAATCTCAAAATTGAACATGGTATAAGAACAAAAATTGAAATTTGACGATTGCTATATAATCTTTTTTAAAAAAAAGTGTTTATTTAAACACGTCAGATAAAGAATGCCCTAAGATATTTTTACAATTCTTTTTAAGGGCGGATTTGATAGTAATCTTGAATGAAAACATGAATAAGTTCATTTAAAAATATAATTAAAAAACTCAAACATATGAATTAATTGCATGATTTAAAACTAAATTTAAAATAATAAAATAATAAATATTTTTGTCCAATTATATAATAAAATATATTATTTAGAAACAAAAAACTAAAAAATAATTTAGTAATATTCTCTCTCTCTCTCTCTTTTTTTTTTAAGAATTTGGAAAATAAATAAGAAATTGATTTGTAAGTTGGCTCATCTTTAAATACATATTTTAAAAATAAAAATAATTTAATAAAATAAATTTTAATTAAAAAACAAAAAAGAATCAATTAAAATGTTGAGGTAGAGTTTTTTTTCTTTAAAGTACGGTTTCTAATTTATCATGTCAAGATAGATTTTTTTTTTGTGTGTGTGCTTGTTAGAAATGTGTTTTTAAGAAAAACTCATGTTAGCATTGTAACCGAAATAATGAAGGATAATAGTTATTTGAACTAATTAATATCATTGTAAAAATAAAGAACTTAACTATGTCAAATTCAAATATAGAAATTAACTCCCAAATGTTATTATAGTAGAAGAATCAAAATTGTTATTTTCTTAATGGAAAAAAAAAAGAAAAGAAAAGAAGAAAAAGTAAACATACGAGACCTTACATGTATTACGAAGTTAACCCCTTACAAGCCTGTTTTTTGGTACATTACATCATTATAATAAAATAAAAAAGTTAATATAAATACTCAAATTTGTTAAAATTTCTATACAAAATTTATTTACTTATAAATTTATCTTTCAATTCTATCGAAGGGAGGTTGGTCTCGGACCCTGAATAGAAGGTATTGTACCACTCGGGAGTTTTGCCTCCTGTAGAAAATGCCTCGGTTAATGTGGATATGACCTACAAGTTCATGGAAGAGGTGTCAATATTGTTAGAAATTAATTTATGGAAAGTACGGCTACAAAGGATCGATCTATTGGGAATTAAAGCCTTACATGTCTTACCTTAGCATACCTGGTACCTTAAGGGGGAATCAAAGCTCTTATTGGGAGAAGCCTTTAAAGTGCCGTCCTTTGAGCTGAGCTGCCGACTTGGACCTCAAACAATGGAGGTATTGTTCCCGGAGTGTCTATGCTCAGTTTTAGCCCCAAGTTCTTCTCTCCCGACTCTGAGAATAGCCCAAAGGGGTTCATGGAGTTTATCGAGAGTACTTAGAGTCCACCAAAGGAAATGTTTTATCATTTTAGCCTTTGTGGGGTTCGAACCCATGCCCTAGGCACTCTTAATAAACTCCATGACCCCCTTATCAAGTAACTATTACAACTGAACTTTCAACTATTCTAGTTTGAAGGGTTCCATCTGGTAAGAATCTATGGAAGAATTTGAAGTTTTTAAGCTTGAGATAGTTGGAAATAGTGGAAGGGACTAAATAAAATAAAATAAAAATTTGGTTTTAATGAGAAATGGGTTAAAGTGAGAAGGGATGAAGAATAATGATATTTCTACATTTTTCTATCACAAAAAACTATTTGATTTAATTTTTAAAATATTATAATATGATTTGAAAATCTAAACATTATCAAGTGGCCCATATTCATTCTCAATTTCCAACATGATATTAAGACTCATAATTCTCTAACATTTTATGAGATTTTTTCCCTCATAAATAAATAGCTATTTTAGAAAAAGATTATTTCACCCTTTAACAATCTCTATAATTCTATATTTGCTTCATGACACTCTTATGGTATAGTTACAATTTCAGTCCTTCCTCTTTCTCACTTCACTTCAATTTAATCATTATTATTTTTAATTCTTACTTTTATCCTAACACTTTTTACATTATTATGATTTAGTCAATACCTCAAATTAATTTCTTTCAATTCAAAAGTCTTTTTAATTCCCTACGAAATCTAACTATCTTCTCTACTAACCCTAATGTGTTAAACCAAGCTTTATTTGATAAAAAATTTTGGTATAACAAATTGAAGTCTTTTTAAATATAAATTAAAATTGACAAAATGATTTTTAAGTTTGAAGTCCAAGAAATAAAACTTTGAATATTTACATTAAACTCTTAGAAAATTTTGAAACAGTTTTAAAATAAATGAAAATGATTTTAACTAAGTCAAAATGATTCCAATCAAGTTAGAATCATTTTAACACATCAAAATGATTTTCAAACAAGTCAGAATTGTTCTAGGCCAAAAAGTATTGATACTATTTGGCCAAGTATCGATATTTTTGGAACTATCGATACCCTTAGAAAAATCAAGACCAAACATGCATTCTGCTTTCAAGAACTCTAAAAATTATTGATACCATTTTCCAAGTATTGATACTTTCTGAAAATAATCGATACCTTTCTTAAACATGATACCAAAATAATATTATGTTTCTTATAAACCTTACAAAGTATTGATCGGGTATCGATACCTATTTCAAAAAGTATCTATAAAATATTTTTTGGTATCAACTAATAAATCCCAACGGTCACTGAATCAACATTTATTACAAAAATTATCAATACTTTTTTATTTGATATCGATACTCACAGTTGCAGGTGAAATAAATGCTTTAGTTTTACATCCCCAACGATCATATTCACTACACCAACAACCTCAACGGTTGGAAATCTATTAGGGGTATAAATACCATCCTTCAAAGCCTTACAACATTAAGAAAAACACTTTCAAGCAAAAATCATCAATCAAACAATCTTAGAGCTTAATACTTTCACTTTCTTCTTACATACACTTATGAGCTTTATCTCTATTCTCTTTTTTAAGTGTATTTTATTGTATTTGAGGTTTATTTTGTAAATAACTTAATCTTGTACGGATTATTTGTTTGTTTTCTTATTTGTATCTCTTTGAGAGGGTTTGTAACTTGAGATTTGGAGTAGAAATCTTAAGGAGTTGTAAGGTTAAACCTTATCCTCAAAGGTTGAACAAATTAGTGAATATGGGAAAATCCTTAGTGGAGAAAAGCTAAGGTATTGGAGTAGGTAATTGGGGCCGAACCACTCTAAATTCTTTGTGTTCATTGTTTCATTTTTGTCTTTACTTTCACCAAAAATTTTAAAGGCCAATTCACCCCCTCTTAGCATTTTCGGTTTGTTCCATTGAGCTAACAATTGGCATTAGAGTTAAAACTCTAGAGATGATCTTCCCAGCAAGAGGGAAGATCCTTGAGATATCCAAGATTGAAGCCACAAGTCAAAAAATTTACTTCATGGCATTGGAGATAAATTCCACCATATTGGGTGAAGGGCATTCCACCATGAGGCTTCATTTATTCAATGGCACCAACTACTTATATTGGGGAATAAGAATGAATCTATTCATCCAAACTAATGGGCTATCCATTTCAATAAAGAGGGTCTAAGGTGTTATTATCCTAAAGGAAGAGAGTGAATGAGATGATAATGATATCAAGAAGGTGCAATTAAATGCAAAAGCTATGCACACTCTATTTTATGCTCTTGGTTCAAATGAGTACAATAGAGACTCATTGTGTGACAATGCAAAAGAAATATGAGACAAGCTTGAAGTCACCCATAAAGGGTCAAGTAGAGTCAATGAGTCCAAGATAAGCCTTCTTACCCTTGATTATGAGTTGTTTAAGGTAAAACAGTAAGAAGGAATTAAGGAGATGTCTGATTGCTTCACCCACATCATCAATGGTCTCAAAGCCTATGGGAAAACTTATCCTAACAAGGAGATGGTAAAGAAGATGTTGAATAGTCTCCCAATGTCTTAGAAAGCTAAAGTGATGGCAATAGAAGAATTAAAGGATCTCAACTCACTCTCCCTTGATGAGCTCATCGGTTCCTTGTTGACATATGAAATAAAGATCAACCACAATGCACAAGAAATCAAATAAGCTCTAAAGAAACTGAGAGCAACTCAAAAGCTTGTGAGAAGGATGAAGACTATAGTAATTATGATGATGATGATGAGATGACAATGTTTGCAAGAAGATTCAAGAGGTTCATGAGGTCTAATAAAGGAAAACAATTCCAAAAGAAGGAATGGCTTAAAATTGAATCAACCAAGGAAAAAGATTCCATCATTTGTTATGAGTTCAAGAAACTGGGACACATCAAGTTTGATTGTCTTCAATGGAAGAAGAATGGGTCTAGCAAACAAAAGCATAAGGCCAATGTCGCTATTTGGAGTGATGAGAACTCATTCGATGAAGAAACTCAAGAAGTATCCAACTTGTGTCTCATGGCCATCGATGAGTCTAAGATAATTTCTAACTCATCTATTTCAAATTCTTATTCTTTTGATGAGTTGCAAGATGCTAATGATGAATTGGGTTTGAAATTTGAAGTCATGAATTCAAAACATAAGAAAAATATTTCAAATTTGAAAAATGTAAATGACTTGCTTTGCAAAACCAATCATGAACATGAAGAGAAAGTAAACAAGATGTAAGAAATAATTAATGAGCTTGAGAAAAGAATTTAAACTTGCATACTTTACTTTCTAAAGTTCATGATGATCATGAAAAGCAACTTGAGTTGCTTAAGAGTGAAAAAGCTCACTCTAAAATATTTTTAGAAAAAGGAGAACATTCAAAAAAGAAACTTTGTCAAATATAGCTTTAATTTATATAAACATAGAGGTCCCTGAAACTTGTACAAGAGAAAAATCTTTAAAAGTATATGGGTCCCTAAAGGACTCATAACTTCACAAGATAAAAACTTGATTTCAAAATGGATACCTAAAGGGACTAAAATTATAGGAACTAATGATTATGGACCCAAAAGAATTTGGGTACCAAAAGTCAAACTTTAATTCTGTGTCTGTAGAAAAATGAGCATTTCTTTGAGGTGGATTATTTAAGGAAAAACTTATGGTACCTCGATAGTGGATGCTCAAGACACATGATCGGTGACAAGAGTCACTTTATCAATTTGAGGCCAAAAAGTGAAAGAGATGTTACGTTTGGTGACAACTCTACAAAACAAATTGAAGGAATAAGATCTATTGGTAAAAAATTTTCAATTATTATTGAGAATGTCTTATATGTCAACGGTCTTAAGCATAATCTTCTAAGTATTAGTTAACTATATGATAAAGGTTTCAATGTCATATTTGAGTCTAAAGGTTGTAAAGTTATTGACATTGCTTCTAATAAGATTGTGCTTGTAGGACATAATATAGAAAAAATATATTTGGTGCATTTAGATGATATGCATAACTCTAACTTATTCCTTGTTGCTAAAAATGAGAGTAACTCTTTGTTATGGCATAGAAATTTAGGACATGTTAGCATGAGTATATTGCATAAATTAGTTAAAAATGACTTAGTAAGAGGATTACCTAGAATTGATTTTGATATGGATAAAATTTGTGATGCATGTGTTAAGGGTAAACATAAAAGGGTTTCTTTTAAGCCTATTAATGATGTATCAACTAGTAGAGTCCTTCAACTAATTCACATAGACTTATTTGGTCCAATTAGGGCAACTAGCTTGGGTGGAAAACACTATGCTTTTGTGCTTGTTGATGACTAATCTAGATTTACTTGGGTTCTTTTTTTAAGTACTAAAGATGAAGTTTTATAAAAATTCATCACATTTTCAAAAATAAATCAAAATGAAAAAGGTTACTCTATCATTAGTGTTAAAAGTGACCATGGAACCGAATTCCAAAATTTTGGTTTTGAAAATTTTTGCAACTCAAATAAAATTAGCCATAACTTTTCTGCACCTAGAACCCCTTAACAAAATGAAGTTGTTAAGGGAAAAAAATAGAACTTTAGAAGAAATGGCTAGAACCATGATTTGTGAAAATAATTTACCAAAATATTTTTGCGCAGAAGCCACAAACACTGCTTGTTATATTATTAATAGAGTAATGATTAGGCCTATTTTAAAGAAAACTCCATATGAACTTTTCAAAAATAAAAAGTCTAACATTAGTTATTTTCATCCCTTTAGATGCAAATGTTTTGTTTTAAACAATGGCAAAGATAATCTTGGTAAATTTCATGCAAAAAGTGATGAAGTAATTTTTCTTGGTTATTCTTTAAATTCTAAATCTTATCAAATTTTTAACAAAAGAACTTTAATAGTAGAAGAATCTATTCATGTTATTTTTTTTCATGACTCTAATCTTCCTCCTAGAAAGGATTCTTGTGTTGATGATGATAATGCAGAATTTTTTAACAATGATAAAGAGGATCAATCATCAAATGAAAAAAATTCAAGAACAAACACAAGATGCTCTAGAAGAAATTTCAATTGAGGAAAAGGAAGTCACTTATCCAAGAGAGTTCAACTATGTGAAGGATGGTTTGATTTTGGGAGATCCATCCGAAGGGGTAATTACTAGATCTTCTCTTAGAAATACTTGTATGTTGCATTTATCTCATGCATTAAGCCTAAAAATATAAAAGAAGTATTAAATGATGAATATTGGATACTGGTCATGCAAAAAGAATTAAATCAATTTGAGAGAAGTAAAGTTTGGACCCTAGTTCATAGTGTAACACCCTGAATTTTAGGGTTAAAAGTTTTGAGCTTTGTGGTTAGGGTCAGTGAGTAGGTTGTGCTATTGTGTTTAGTTGCGGGTTTAAGTGATAGAATGAGTCTGCTGGTCTGGTGGTTGGCAGTGTGTTAGTGTGCCTTTGGGTCCCGAGTTCAAGTCCTCAAGAGTGTTTTAAGGGACCATTTTTGTTTTGTTTTAAAGGTTTAGATAATTATTTTCTTTACTTAGTGTTTATTTTATTATTTTTATTATGATTATTATTTTATTATTTTTCTTTTCTTTTCTTTCCTTTCTGAACGTTCTCCTCTTCCCCTTTCTTTGTTTTCTTTTTCGTTCTTTCTTCTTTTCTTTTTGAAAATGGTTGTGTTTTGGTTTTCGGAGAGCTTCAATTTCTTGGTCATCGAGTCAGGTTCTGGACGTCTCTGGTCGCAAATCAGGTGTGGGTTCAAACTCTTCAATTTCAATTTGTTGTCTCGATTGTGTGGAACTTGACATGTTTTAAGTGTTTTGGTAAATGTGTGGTAGGTTTCACTTCCAAGTTTCGTAAAACTTGGTTTTCTATGGCATGTTTCTGATCTGTTAGAGTTTATGGGGCGTTTGGTTTGTGAATTCACAGTTTACAGGATGTTTTGAGGTGGTTTTGGAACCATATGGACGACCATACGGGCGTGTGCTGGTTCACACGGCTGTGTAGACTTAGGGATTAGAGTTTTTGGATAGAAATTCATGCCACATGGCCTAGTCACACGGCTGTCTGGTTGATTTGGGAAAATTAGTGGATTTTCACACGACCGTGTCCCTTGGGCACACGGGTGTGTGTGTTTGGGAATTAGGGTTTTAGTGATTTGGTGCCACACAGTCATGTGGCTAATTTAGGTATTTAGGGATCCCACACGAGCGTGTGAGAGCCTCACATACCGTGTCTGCCCTATACTCTATTTTAGCACAAACGGACAGAAAGTTACACAGCCTGTTCACATGGTCATGTCCATGGCTCACACGGATGTGTGCTTCCTCCCACATGGCCTAGGCCTTTTTCCACACGGGCGGGTGGCCCTAAGTCACCAATTTTAGTTCTATATATGTTTTTTATTAATGTGTTTGTGTGTTCCAATCCTTGACTAGGCTTTAGTGAGGGTAGTTAAGACTCTGATCTGGGCTTCGACTTATATGTTATTTGTGACTATTATCTGAGATATCTGATTCTAAACCCGATTACCTGGGTGTGTGCATGTCTGTTTTTGTTTGGCTGTCTGTCGATGTGTTCATTGTTTCTGTGAGGTTGTAAGCATACATGCACTTACATAAAGTAATTTTTGGGTTAGTTGTGAAGAGAAAGAAGACTAATTCGATCCGATCTGCGCTTTAATCAGTAACTTATCTCGTCTGATGAGTTTATCGTTTGTACTACATATACGCTAGCTTTGTTGTATATTATTATCTGATCTGACAGTTTAGACTATAACATATCTGTACAACGGTTTACCACAATGCACTGTACTGCATATTATTATCTGAGTGGCTTAGTCCACATACGTGGTGTGTAGGGTTGGATGGACCTTTCAAGGTCCTTTATGGTTTGTTTGGTTAGTGAACTTAAACAACTCTTTTGGGGTATGATTGGGGGACGGAGAGGTGTGTTGGCCAGATGGGGGGGTTTTAATACTTGACTGCATTTATATGCATCTGGCTATGAGTTCCTTGTCTGTAATCTGTCTATTCATTATAATAATTATGACTGATCTTGTGTGCATTAAGGTGTTAGCATCGTGACATTTTAGATTGTGATGATGAGTGTTTTTGCATCGACCTATTGATAGGTTTATCTGTTGGGTATTCTGTGTGTAATTTGGTGTTCTTGACTGTTACTTTTTTGGGGGCGCTGGTTCCGAGTTTGCTTTCTATTTCTACGTATCTCTGTAAGTACTTTCCGTCATCGAGCTACTATTTGGTTATGATTTGTAATTTCGTTGATAGATACGTTTTGAACTCACACTGAGCTCATGTAGCTCACCCTCTTAGTGTTTCCCCTTGCAGGTACGCTCAATTTCTGTAGCTTGGACTCAACATGCTGGAGGTCTCGAACAGTCACGATAAGGAAATATGTTTAAGAGTCTTTTTTTTTATTGTTGTTTTGGTAAATGGTCTTGAAATGCAAACAGTTATAAGAACTGTGGTACAATTTTAATTTGGGTTTTCGTAAATGGTTTTTTTATTGAAATTTTTGTAATAACGGGACTTTATATCTGAGAGTTTTACAGAACTTAAATACTGCAATGTTTTTCTGTTTGTTAAACTAAAATTTCCCACGATCACTTTGGTGATCAATGTGACCTCCGGAATCCGGCCTAAACATCTAGCTGGATTTTGGGGTGTTACAGATAGACCTAGTGATAAATCTACTATATGTACTAAATGGGTTTCTAGGAACAAGCTAGATGAGAATGGTAACATAGTAAGGAATAAGACTGGACTTGTTTCTCAAGGTTCCACTCAAGAGGAATGAATAGATTATGATGAAACTTATGCTCCCATATCTGGATGGAAGCCATTAGAATACTTTTAGCTTTTGCATGCTTTATGATTTCAAATTACATCAAATGGATGTAAAAAATGCTTTTCTAAATGGTTTTATAAATGAAGAAGTGTATGTTGAACAACCACCTAGTTTTGAAGATCCAAAATTTCCAAACCATGTTTTTAAAATTTCAAAAGCTTTATATGGTTTGAAACAAGCTCCTAGAGCTTGGTATGAAAGATTATCAAATTTTCTTATTGAAAAAGGTTTTTATAAAAGGAAGGTTGACACAACACTTTTTATTAAAAGAAAATACGAAGATTTATTGGTAGTCCAAATTTATGTTGATGATATTATTTTTGGTTCTACTAATTATCTTCTTTGTCAACGGTGCCAACAATTTGACTGGCTACGCGCTTGTACATTAAAACAACAAATTTATATAATAGTTTTTAAAACTTGATTTTACTGCAAGCGTATAGGTCAGTTGTAATATTTATAATGTTATAATGGAACAGTGGAGTATTCCAAAGATCGAATCCAAAGGAGTCGGTGATTTAATGGTTTCTATTAAAAAATACATGCAAGAAAAGACTTTAGCTAGCTACTAACTAGTTATTATAGTACGACAAAACATAAACAAAGATTTTTAACACTAATTTCTAAATTAACTATCCTAAGGACTAATGGTGGTTGGTTGATTTTGATGTGTCGATATTAATTTTACCGACTTAGACGAAATAGGTACTAATGAACGGGTGCACGATGAGATTACTTCTTGGTCTCACTTTATCTTAATATACCCTTAGGGGCGTTATTACCTAAGTTCATAGTTCTATTCAAAATAGTCCAATTTGTTACAATTTAGTCCTTTGTCCAAAGATTTTAGTTTACCCATATCTCCATCAACCAACTTCCTAGGGTTTAGTTACCCATTACCATATTAAAGCTAATAAACACGAAAGAAACAACTATGGAAGCCATTAACATGAACTTAAACAAAAAGATGAAAGCTTTGATTTTTAACTTGATAAAATTAAACTAAAAACAATTAACACAAAGGTAAAGAAACAATAACACTAAAGATGAGAACTTTAACAGATAGAAAGAAAGAAAACTCAAATAGCATTAACTCAAAGATTAAAGCGTGATTACAACTTAGTTTAGAGTCTTTAACATGTAAATAAAACTAATCTACAACAAAGACTAACTCTACTAACAACTATAAAACTAAATAAAACCAGAAAGATACATAAACTAAAACCTTAAAACTATATAAAAGAAAACTACCCTAATATTAAGCTTAAAGATGAAAGAAACCCTAAACCTAAAGTGTAACACCGCTTACCCGTATCCAAGGCCGGAACAGGGTACGAGGCATTACCAGACTTAACCATACACATAGACGAAAACCGAGCCATAAAATTTCATTTAATTCAAAACTTTTCGAACACATGCATAGACTCATATTTAAAGACATATAACATGGCATAAATGAGCACTTACACATCCATAATCATGCAATAACATGTCATTCACTTTAAACATATTTGCTTACCATCCTGTATATAATATACATTATTACATTAACTAGAACTAGACATATTAAGTCTTATTCTCATTTTATACCATCATAATGTAGTTACCAATTTGTCCTTTAAACATCCATATTCAAGGCAACATTACTCATTTCCATTTAATTCATGATCCATAGGCCTGCATTTAACTTACCTGATGTATTACCAATCATGCATAACAAACAAAGCTAACTATATCATCACATCAAAACATAGGACATGGCATGATTAATTAAACTTACAAACCATAATGGATAAGGACCACATCTCATGATCATATACGATAACTCAATGTAGACCGATATGTATGGCCAAAGTCATAATAATAATACATATCACAAACCAACTTCCTATACATGCCACTCACTTGATTTTTCTAATATTTGAATTAATTCTCCCCAAAATTATAGCTTGATGTGTAATTTTGCCTCCGACGATCTCCAACCCCGAGCCAACCTGCCAAAACTGAAGAAGTAGAGAGGAGGGTGTGGAAACCTCCTTAAAAATAGTTTTTTAAAAAAAAAATGAAAACGGGAGTCGCCACCAATCTTTTAAAGTGTGATTGGATCACTTTATAAAATGTTTTGGTCTACGAAATTATGAGAAAATAGGTTCGGGAGTCGGTTACGTACGAGGAAGGATTAGCACCCTCGTAATGCCCAAAATTGGTACCAAATTGAATAATTTTGTCTTAATGTCAAAAGTTTGAAAGAATTTAGAAATAAAACCTCTTTTAAAATCGTAATATTTTTGAGTTAAAAATAATCAAGATTCTTTCACTTCAAAAGAGTACAAATATCACATCCAGCATAATTGGACACGATATCTTTAAACTTTCGTAGTTGAAATCATCTTATGATTTGTAAGACTCGTTTAAAAGGATATTTTAGATATTTAGACAAAAGGGAAATCGCAACCCAACATGTTAGGGCACTCCTTTCCGAATTCCTAAATATCAAAACATTGCCTTACTTTTTTTAAAAATCTTTTTTGAATTGAATGAAATATGACTTTTGATTTTAAAATTAATGATGTGTTTTACATATTACAAGAGATTAAAATAACCAGATTACAATATATATGCTTTTGCAAATATAGTATATAAAAATGATAAATAGTGATATAACTAACATAATACATATTCATATCTCATGCATAAAACCTGCAAACATACATATATTATCATTTCATGTAAATTTCAATGTAACGAATAATAAATAGAACAATATAAATTTTTTATCACATATGCAATAATACTTCATTCAAATGAAAATAACGAATGATAAAAAAACAAATGATTTACGTGATAAGATTATTATGTTAAGATAGTATTTAAATAAATATGAATAAGATGCTAAAATTAGTTAACAAAGTATATGTAATAAAGGGTAAAATCTAAATACCAATTTAAAAGAATAAATGAGTACAAGAAAAACCTAAAATAATATATAAGTAAAAAAACATTATAAATATATTGTACGATTTAATAACTAAATATATCTATAAGAATATTAATATGTCAAATAGAAACAAAAAAGTATTACGTACTAACTTCTAAAATGTAATTTGTAATAATAATTTATAAAATTTAATCATGATAAAATGATATAATGTATATAATATTCATGTATAAATATAATAAAATAAGTAATATATAAAGTAAAATATATATAAAATTTATAAAAACATATATAATAAATATTTAATAATAAAATGGTATGAAAATAAATAATAAAAATGATATGATATATATAAATATAGTGAAATATATAAAATGTATATAAAATTTATAAGAAACATATATACATAAATAAAAATAATAATTTTATTATTTTTATACATAATTATCATTTAGAAAATATATAATACATATATTAAAAAATATTTAATTAATAAAATAAAAATAATACATATTCCATATAAAATAATATAATAATATATAATATAATAAAATAAATAGATTTCCAATATTTAATAATAATATAATATATAATTTTAATATAAAATAATAATATACATTAAATAAAAAATAAAATTTAAAATAAATAAATTTATTAGTGTAAGAGGACTAAAATTAAAAGAAATTAAAAATTTTGGGCTAATTAAAAAAGTAAAAACGATTTAGGCTAATTTGGAAAACGCATTAAAGCCGAGGGACTCATTGGGTAATTTGCCCTAATCCCAAAACGACACCGTTTCCCGAATACAGTTTTAAAACCACTGTAAGGATCAAATTGAGACAAAATTAGAATATTAGGGCTAAATTAAGAAATAAATTAAATTAAATTGAAAATACAGGAAACACAGAAGGATCAATCGGGCAATTTGCCCATTTTACAAAAACACGCGGATCCTCCCCGGGTAATCGAGTCAACACACGGATCCTCAGGCTTTAAAACGATGTCCTTTTTAGGCTTATTGACTTAAGCCAAAACGGTACAGTTTTCAAAAGGGTATATATATACCAATTAAACCTTAAAAAAACATTTTAAAACGTTTCTAAAAAAAAAATTTCAAAAATGCTCTGAAGCCCTCAGAGCTCTGGCTTTCGACCATCATGGCTCCGGTCGTCGGTCCTCTGCACGCGCGCACGCGCCACCGTTGGCTTTGCCATCTACGGCGACCGGGAACTGAAAAGTTTCATTTTTTCGCTTATACTGAAAGGTAAGACTCCTTCTTTATTTTTAAAAACTATTTACCAACTATTTATATATGTATGTATATGCTTCAAATACTAAAAAAATGAAAATAATAAAAGATTGATTATTCACCTAAAAGAAACTGTATGTATTTGGCTTTTGTATTCCTTGTTCAAAATTTCTTTTTTCTTTTACAGGTTACAAAGGAGGCTTTTATAGCCACTGTTTCTATTACATATTTTGGGAAAAAAATCTTTTGTTTCTTTCCATATTTGTTTTGTTTGTTTGCTGCTGTTTCTTTCCTTCTTTTGCAGGTAATGCCGAAAAATCTGGCGGTGATAGATGCTTGACGATGGTGGCAACAGACCAAGCACTGACTGCGCACTGGCTTGCGGCGCTGATGGAGGGCCACTGAAACGGCGCAATTCGAAACGTTGTAACGACTGAGATGCCTACAGCTCCTAGGGTTTCTGAAACCCTAGGTCTTCCAAGTTCTGCTAACCATTCGAGCCATCCGGGCCTCTCTGCTTTGGGCCTGCTTGGGCCATTGAGTTTTGGGTTAAGGGTGTAATGGGTTTGTTGGGTAGTTTTAGGTATTTGGGTCAGTAAAATGTATTTGGGCTGTAAATGAATTTTGGGCTTTGTACATGGACTGTTTAATAATAAATAAACATTTATTTATTTATTTATTCTTCGGTTTTATTTACTTAATTATGGGCCCGGAAAAAATATAGTTCATACAGAGGGGTAAGCTTTACGCTTAGTAAGTCCATATGAAATTAATAAGCAACTACCCACATATGTTTTTTAAGGTAAAACATCATAATTGTACAATTTACTCTTGTTTAGGTTAAGCTATTTTACCAAGTTATAGTTACTAATTCATTTATATTTGGAGCTACGAGACTCCAAATTAATATTTGTTAATTTTCCTTGAAACTAGACTCATATAACTTTCTCCCATAAAATTTCCAGAATTTTTTGTTTGGTTATTTAGTACAGTTTATTCATTAAAGTTTTCCCTATTTCGCTGTCCAACAGTTCTGATCTCTCTTCACTAAAAATTACTTTTCTCATAGTACAAAATTTAGATAATGCTCTCATCTATCTTTTTAGAGAGTAGACTCAATAAGGATTTTAATAGTATAAATTACAACCCATAATTATTTTTATACAATTTTTAATGATTTTCTCAAATCGGAACAGGGGATTACAAAGTCATTCAGACTCTATCTCATAAAAATTTAAATATCTCATAATATAAATTTTGATTGCATATACCATTTCTTCTATGTGAAACTAGAATCATTGGGCTTTAACCTCATATTTTATTCATCCCCTAATTCAATTTCCACAATTTATGGTGAATTTCCAAATTTGCACCACTACAGTAACCCAAAACTGCCAAGGCTAAATTTACTCATTCACTACTATTATTCACCAAATCCATATAATATCATTTCATTCATAATGGTAAGAACACATAATTATGCTTCATAAGCATAAATCTATAATCTTAATGTCATCAAGTATCAAGGACTTATTCCAAATCATGTCATTTTTATAGTATTCACCAAATACTATATACATCATAGATCATCACATGTCAAGGCATCACACATAAGTTTAGTGTACATACCTGTACAACTTGTAACATAACTCAAAGACATACTCACCAATGGCTTATCTCATTGGGATCATCAACGAATACTTTGCCAAATTACCGGTTGAACACTCAGAATATAATCGGATACACGAAATGCATGCACATAAGTGCCATACCCGCATCTAGACAAACTCAGTAGCCTGCGGAAATTATGTAGCCAAGCTATCATGTAACCCGCCCATAAGTGAACTCAGACTCAAATCAATGAGCTCGGGTGTTCGCATCCATAAGTGAACTCAGACTCAACTCAACGAGCTCGGATGCCTATTTACATCTCACGAACTCGGACTCAACTCAACGAGTTCGAAACTCAAATATCCCAGTGACATGTCACTTGTATCCTAATCTATTCCTAAGGTTCAAACGGGATTTTCCTCGATCATAAGTCTCTGCCATCTTCCACGGAATACCGGAATCGATACTTGGTAGCATTTCATAGTTATCAAGTAATTCACATAATTTTGCATATTACTCAACAATAACCACAAAGCATAATATTTCATGATAATAATCATCATATCATATAAATAACATTAAATTACTTAAAATGACAATTATGTTACCACATTTACACATGAACTTACATCTCATTTAATATCAAGGCAATAACATTAAATTACACAATGCATTATTAAAAATCATATGAACTTACCTCGTATGCGAAAATGGCCATTTTTACCATTTTATCTACAACCTGATATTTTCTGATTTTAGCCCGAATTTCGATTTTCCTTGCTCTATCATTTCAAATATAGCCTAATTAGGACCTACATTATTCAAATTAACCCAAAATCATATTTTTGCAAAATTACAATTTTGCCCCTAAACTTTGTCAAAATTACATTTTTGCCCCTAGGCTTGTAAATTAAACTTCATCCTATTTCCTTATGTTTTATGACATGCTGATCATTTTTCCCTTCTATAGCAACATGAAATTCGCACTGTAACATGTACTTATGAACATTAGGTATTTTTACCGATTATGTCGTTTTACTCGTATTCACGTAAAATCACTTAGCAAAAGTTATTTAACACAATTTAAAACTTCATATTCTACCATAAAACATCAAGATAAACACATTTCACCTATGGGTATTTTTCCAAATATAAACCCTAGGTTAAATTATTGCTAGAATAAGCTTAACCAAGTTACTCGGATTTTAAAAATGTAAAGAACTTTAAAAACGGGGCTAAGAAGCACTTATAATCGAGATTGGGAGTTTTAACAAACCCTAAACATGGCTGCTACTGATATAAATGGTTGAATGAAGAAGATGATAGCTAATTTGGCTTATTTCCCTTTTTAATTCTTTTAATTATTAGTTTACCAAAATACCCCTAACTTCAAAATATTTTATTACACCCATTTCATGTCCATTTTTGTACAACAATTAAAAAATGGTCTAATTTCCATTTAAGGACCTTTAATTTAAAAAATCATAACAATTTGACACTTCTAACATGTAGAACTCAACTTTTGTAGTTTTTATGATTTAGTCCTTTTGACTAAATTAAGTGCCCAAACGTCAAAATTTTCGAACGAAATTTTCACAAAATTATTCCGTGAAATCGTAGACCATAAAAATATAATAAAAATAAAATTTTCATCGTCGGATTTGTGATCCTGAAACCACTGTTCCGACTAGGCCCAAAATCAGGGTGTTACATAAAGAGCTTTTTAACCTAAAACTATAGCCTCCTCTTGTTCTCAGCCAAAATGGCTTTAAATAGCTAATTACAACCCAATTTTTAGTGACCAAAATGCCCCTAGATGTTGTATTTTGATTGGTGTTGGTGTTGGACAAAAACTACCCCATGCAGTCATTTTTCTCCACGTTAGACAATGATATCATGATACCTAGGCTCGGATACCGCAACACCTACAACAGTTTACAAGTAGGGGTCTTTTGAGGTGGATATCACGATACCCAAGGGTAGGTATCGTGATACCATTGTAGTTAGCTCTTTTTCTTCTTCATTTTGGGCCTCCGATAACTCCCTACAACACTCAATCAACCATTAAGTTTCCCAATGGCACAATTGGCCATTTGGATTGAAAAATGAGGAAACAAAGAAGATTTCACAAATTTACTTATAAAAACTAAAATTACATAAATCTACTAAAAAGACACTGAAAACACTTGAAAATAAACTTGTTAAGTGATAAACGGGGCCTAATTTGACACATCAATTCGTGGTAGATCGCCAAGTATATGATTGTAATTCTTTTCCAAAATAGAAATTTCGAGGAAAAATTTTGTTAAGGGGAAGAGAGTTGTAACACCTGCTCTTGGCGGGTTCCGAAATTGATGGGTAAATTGAGTGATTCTCTGAGTGGCATAGTGCTATCCATCCAACCGATGCTCTAGGCATGTAAAAGTGGGCACGTAGAAGGCATTGGATTATTCCTAGGGATTGTCTTAGAAAGGATTAAATGTTAAGAGAAGGAGCTTAATAATTTATTAAGAAATTTCAGGTAATTGAGCTATCTTCGGACAGTATTATGCTCCGAGTTGGTTACTTACAGTCCTGGTTACATTATACCAAGATGGTTAGGAAAGAACGATAGGGAAAAATAAAAGATACATAAAGATCATGGACTATTGTATACGTATCCATACAAATGTTAACCCCTGAGAGGGCAGTATTGAAGGTTGATGACACAAGTTAAATTCTATTATGTAAACATGAATTTTCTATATATATATATATATGTATATTTGGATATGAGCTTTAGAAATGGAGGAGAGAGAGAGAGAGAGAGAGAGAGTTATCTTCTTTCTTCTATTTAAGAAACACCAATTTTGACTTCTTTGGAGCTGATCAAGGATTGTCACATCCCGAAATCGGGTTAGTAGAATTGGGTATTAGGTTGTGGGCTCTAGACAAAAAATTGGGTTTCATATAATAGAAATTAAGATAGGATAAAATAATTAATTAATTAATAATGGTAATAATAAAATAATTGGATTATTCGTATAGGTTAGCAGAGACTAAACGAAAATAGAGGTTAAACTAGAGGTTAAATGTGTAAATTAAGACTAGCAGTTAAAAAAAAGGGAGCTATTAGAACAAGGGAGAAATAGGAGAGAACTTAGAGGGTAAATAACCCAATTTTTAAAGAAGTTGGTTGGCTACCTATCGTCCGTTTTTTTTTTTTTTTTTGTTTCCCTCCAAGCTTTCTTTATTTTAAAATTTTGTTAAATCTAGATTGGAAATTTTTCAAGAAAATAACTCTTTCATCTCCAATTTCTTACCTAGACTTAGTTCGTTTTTGCTCAATTGGTGCAAATTCATGGAGGTGTTAGACCTAAAGGTAAATCTATTGTTTTCTTATGCATTAAATTTTTATTAGGTGTTTTTAAATCGAATTTTCATAGATCTAGGCAAGAAAATTAAATATCTGTGGTTTTAAAGTCATTTGTTGCGTAAAAATGGTGAAACTCGTAATAAATAGCTAAGAGATATTTTTAAAATGATTTTTAGTATGTTTTGGCGAGATTAAAGGGTTTACAAATTCAATTTAATGAAATCTTTAAGTAATTGCATGAAATAAATGGTTTTCTTTTGAGAACGAGGGTGAATAATGATTTTCTAAAAAAATATTAATTAAAAAAATTGAGCAAAGTTAAAGATCTAGATCTGTAATTAAACCTTAGTTAGGGGGTTAAGAGGTAGAAATTAAGGATTTAATTAAGTTAAAAAGAAGAAATTAAGCGTAATATATTATTCGAAATAAGTCGAATAAGTATGTATGAGTGGAGAGTTGTTGTATGAACACAAAGAGAGTAAGCTAGATCGTTTTTGAATGCATAGTAATATGCATGTTTTTGTGCGAAGCTAAAAACGTTGGTGGAGCCTCAACAAACCGAGATAAAGGCAAACAGAAAATTGTCTAGTTCAATGAGTCGTGATGAACAATAGGTGAGTGCATTTGTATGTCATGTTCTAATATGAATTGCGAGACTTAGAGAGTCAAAATGAGGCTTGCGAACCCTTACTTATGGTATGTGAACCTTGTTTTTTTTTCATGGTGCAAACCCTTGTAGTTTTGTTTGAGTTGTTGGGTATTCATGTTGTGAAAATTTAAATGGTGTCAAATGTATGAATTTACAACACGTGAATTTAGTTATAAGGATAAAATACACAAGCTTTGGCTAAGCATAAATTTTGACGTGAAAAGTGTGTGAATGGTGCATTTGAAGATTGAGTGTGTGTGCATACTAGTAATTGCGTGCTGACATACTAAATAAGTATGTTATTATATGATATATAAAGTACTTGAAATGTTTGTTGAAGTTGATGTGATAAGGGTGGATGGAGCATTTAATTGTTGCGTGTTTGGGTGAGCTAAACATTTAAGGTGGGTTGAAGTACTAAAAGGTATATGTATATACAATATATATATGAGGGGGGTTGTAATATATATATATATATGCATGGGTTGTTATACATATATTATATTATATGTGTGGGTTTTACTATTTATATGCATGGGTCTTATCATATATAATATATATTTATGGGAATTTTAATGTATGCTAAAATTTGACGTGACAAAGGTCACTAAATAGGTATGTATATATATGTAATATATATATATATTCGTATATGGTTTTGTAATGCTTGCGAACGGATATAAAAATAAATAATGTAATGTAGACTCTTATAACATGCAAATTTTATTGATAATGCACATCTATGCATGCACGAACCCGTAGGTGAATTATGAGCTTTATGGTAATGCTTTTGCAATGTACATTTTGTGTATTGAAGTGTCAAGTCATTTGGGAGCCTCTACAAGCATGGACAAAGGCCAATAAAGGCTTACTTGAGCATTGTAGATAAAGCAAGTGCTAAGATGAGTGGTCTGATATGCTACATTTAAACTCCAGTACGTAGGCTAAGGTAACATATGCGAACCTCAGCTTAATTAATATGTGAACCTGTTGTATGTGTGTGTGTTGGTATTGGAACCTTGTTTTATATGCATGAAAACTACGTTATATTTTCATGTGATCCCTAAGTATAATATGTGAACCTTGTATGTGACATGTGAAACCTTGTATGTTAACATGTGTCCTTGTATGACAAAGTGCGAGCCTTACCGTGGTGTTAGCCAAAACTTTGTGCAAACCTTACCTGTGTACGAACCCTACTTATGTGCGAAAAACACTGTGTTATTTTGTGTATTGTGTTATATTGTGAATTGTGTTAACTTGGCAAATTATATTATTATGGAGAACTATGTTATTTTGGTGATTTGTATTAATATGGCAAACTGTATTAATTTTTCAAACTCTGTAATATGAGATTTTGAGTTGTATTGTGTGTAAGATAAGCTATTGTGTACCCTATGCTAAATAAAATATGTGAACTATGATTGATGTGAGCTGGGACATGAATGATATGTGAACTGTGAATTATGTGTGCAAGATATGTTGCATGCAAACTGTATCAGTTACAAACCATGCTTTATAGCGATCTGCATGATATGTGAGTAATGTGAACTGTGAATTGTGATATTATGAACTATGAATTGCATATTGTGTAATAATGTGTGAGATATACTAGTTGCAAGCCTATTATACTGAATATTGTGAATATGTTGGCATTGTGACTTCATGGAACCATTGGATTGCGAGTACTCACCCTCTTTATTGCGATAGCCATTGTGCCCAGAGATAGCGTTGGAGAGATAAAGAAATGTCGAGCATAGCTCCATTCAATGGAGGCAGTGCAGGACTCTATAAATCGAAGTTAAGGAGAATGTCAACATTCGTACTGTACTTATATCGAAGACAGCGTAGGGCTCTTTGATTCCAAAAGTGAGGCATTATGAGGAGATCTATTTATCCAATGTATGGTGATAGAGTCCACTTATAGGTGGTGATAGAGTCCCTTATATGTTTCATAGTCACAAAAATACCAATTTATCATTATTTGAGATATATGAGTTACGATGTGGTATGAACAAATTGTTATACTAAATGAATTGTTATATTGAATGAATTATTATATTGAACGAATTGTTATTATGCATGAACTATTATCTTATGTGAATTGCCTATTCTAAGTGAATAGTTTAATTCGTGTGAACTATTATTTTGTGTGAGCTATGATAAAAAGTGAATCATTAAAATATGTTTATTTTCTTAACATGAGTACTATGTTTATTCATAATATGCTTGAGCACTCACTGAGCTTCAATAAGCTCACACTCTCTTTTAAAACATTGCAGTGATATAGCGTGCAAGGAGGTGTGGAAGTGAGCTATCCAAGTGATACAAAACAAGGCTACTCCTAGGTATGTTGATGTGTTCCCAACCCAAATGAGGAAGGCAATGTGGAACCAAATAGTGGGATTTAGAATTAGACTTTGTTATAATCGTTGGGTTGTAATTGGAAATTATGGAGCCTTTAATTGGTTTGATTTGGAACATTTATTACTGCTTCAGATAGATGATTGCATAGTAGATTATGAATGCTTGATGAATGTTTTGATTAACTGATCCACTAACTTGTAAGTTGGAATGATGGAAATGTGCAAGTGTACATAATCGTTATCAATTAATAAAATGACAAGTAAATATCAAGTTATCGTACCCACAGGGACTGTGAAAGAAAAATATTTATGAAATGTAAATAAACACTTTGGTTATTAAAAATATTTTGATTTTGAGGAAGTAATTAAAAACTAAAATTTAACTAAGTAAAATAAAATAAAATAAAAATTTCAATGCACGATTTCAAAAGATAGTTTTAATTAAGATGGCATAATTGTGTTAGATCAATAACATTTTTTAACTTAGAATTATTAAACTCATGTTCATGTTGTTACGAATATTTTCACGACAACTTGGTAATTTGCTAACTACTGCTCATATGTACTTACTAAATTAACTAATCTTTTGAACATTTTTCAATGTCAATTCAAACAATTAATCAATCTTCACAAGCACATAAAAGATTAAATGAGGTAACAACATATTTCTATATTGAAACAATTTAATCACAATAATCTTGCAAGTTATGCAAGGCTAATGTACTGTTTAATACTGTCGCTAATTTAACCTTCAGCTACCTTAGAAGATTAAACATGCACTAATTAAATAATGTGTTAATTAATTATAATTTCAATACATTTAATAATTAATTCATTCGTTACCTTGAATTTTATAATGCAAGTATAACATAAGTATGGTTTTATTTAATTGAACAACTCACCAAAGCCTATAACAACACAAACATGATTTTAATAATTCAAGTGGACATAATGCAATCAATCTAACACGAATTAATTTAAGCCATTTTAATTAGAACAAGAACAACAACAAAACAATTATTCATATCCATGATCACAACATAAACAAGAAAATTAAAGAGAAGGGAACTAGGAAACAAATCTAGGTTTTCTCTAAAGCCAGACTAGTGCACTCCTCTTCTTCTCTACTCATTTTTTTGAACCGAGGCCTCTACGAAAAATTGAATGACACTAATCCAAGGTGGAAGAAGGCTCTTTTTCAAGAGGAAAATTGGCAAGGGAAATGGACAAGAAAAAAGGAAAAACAAAGAAGAGAAAGTGAGTGAAAGAGAGAAAGATGTGAGGAATGAAAGGTGTGTTGAATGAATAAGTGAAGGGGGTATTTATAGGTGGGAGTGGCTGCTAAAAATATCAAATAATTAACAGCCACACACTTCCCTTGGTCGGCCACACATGGAGCTTAGCTTGGGGCAAATCTTCGAAGGCACAGAAAGTGGAGGGGTTTGAATAGGATTTTAAGGAAACTTGAGGTTTGTTTTGAAAGTAATTTAATCAGCTAAATAAGCTGATTGGTTCAGTTTATTGGGTCGGTTTTGGGCTGCAAATTTTCTTGTTGGATCAGTCTTCAATGCTTAGCACATTGGGCCACTTTCTTATTCAGGCTTTATATTAATTTTTAACCCAATTTAACTTGGATAAAAATTAAATATAAAGTATGTAAAATGATCATCATTTGGACCGAACTTGGCTGGAAAAATATTTAATCTTTCCTTTGGTTCACTCGATACAAAAATTCCTCCAACTGTTCAAGCCTTTCGAGGTGTTTGTCGAGCTAATTGTCACATTCTGTGCAAAACTATCGAAAATAAACCAAATTTGTGAAAATTTATTATAAAAATAATTAAAATTTATATGTTAATAGTTTAAGTCCAAATTAATTATTTTATGATTAAATTATGAATTTCAACAAAATTTACTATGAAACTGCATGAATTAGGGCTCAAAATGTGGTAAAAAAATCTATATATTTTTGTGTTTCCATAAGTGCAGGCAGAAGAGCCGCTAGTTGTCGAGGTAAGACCAAAATGTTTCATATATGTTTTGAAAGCAAACACTTGCTTTGTATGCATGAGATGTAAAAGTGGACTAATTACGTAAATTTTTAGTTGCCTACAAACTAATTAAATGAAAATTTTTATGAAATTGTGTGTTATGTTTTAATTGATCCTCTGAAACAAGATTTATACGTGTAATCCTATAATACTATTTTCAAAATTTGTAAATTGGAATTTTTCCAATATTTTACTATATTACGATTTAAATCTAATCACATGTTTTTAAATAAAACAATTTCCAATATCCTTTCAAACATAGCCTTTCAAAATACTTTTTTGCATGCACGCATGTGTAACTGAAGCTTTTGGGGTATTTTATTTGCTAGATATTAAGTTTATTCTAGTTATTAATTGAATGATCAGAGTAGCGCAATGGAAGCATGATTATAGACTTTTTAAATAGTCTTTGGATAATTGTGTGGTGTGAATGGTTGGTTAGTGTGCTTTGTAGTGGTCTAAATGAAGAGTCACTTCGGTGGCTAATGTGGCATTTGAAATTCAGGTTAGACCATCTCGGACGGGTTTGGGGCACCACAAGGATCTTTCTTTCTAAGCTGAAATTAAGGATTGGAGGTCATGCAAATGGTTTTTTCATGTTCAAGGTAAGTAATCTGGACTAGCATGTGGGCTCTTGACCGAGCAAGTCTGTTTACGAGCGTAGATAATAAATAAAGAAGTAAGGCTTTACATGAAAGTTAACAGGGCTCTGATGGTAATAAAAGTTATATGAATGAGTTTTAATTGCATCTTTATGTCTTATAAATAGTGATTACTGAGTTTTCGTGCTGGATGTTTGGGATTTAGAGATCAAGCTGCCATTCGTGGATTTCAAGTGAGTCTTTAAGTCGACTCTCGTATGCAAGGTAGTATTGCAATGTTTCTATAGATAATGGTCAAACTATGAATGCTAAATGAGTCGTGCATGTATAGTTCGTAAGGAATCTAATAGGTTAAGCATGAAGTGGAGGTTCTAATAATGAAATAAGACTGTATGAGTGCTTTTGGAATGTATGGGTCACTCTTATCTTTTTATTTTTTTCATATATAGGTCTTAGAATGCCAAAAAAAAAAACCTAAAAATTGCGTTTCCCCGTAATTCAGAGTCCAAATTTGCGAAACTGGCACGGCCTACCACATGGCCGTGTGGTTAGGCCATGTGGAATGGTCCAGTCCGTATGGCTCTTGTAACTCACTCCGATTTTCAGATTTTCGCTCATTTTGCTCCCAAATGCTCTTTTAAGTATAAAAACATGAATTTAAAGGATTATGAACATAAAATTCACCATTAACATCAAATAATTACCCAAACACGCATTAAGAATGAGACTAAAACATGTTACTTTTAACACATATCAAATATCCCCACACTTAAGCGTTTGCTTGTCCTCAAGCAAAATCCTCAACCTATAATCAAGTTAACTTTTCTCAATTTATTATTTTCACTGATAATGTCTTAGGATAATTTATAGATAATCATGCATTGAAAGTACACACTAAAACGACACTAAATAGCACAAACAATCCAAGCAAATAATTTAAAGCTTTAAAAACATTAGGCATCTCCCCTATCTCAAAAATTACCTGAAATTCAAAATCAACAAGAAATAACAACCTCACTAAAGATTCACTCAAAGTGTTTAAGGTTCAAATAATGTGCACTCAACAGTCAAATGAGAAATGTTATTACCATAGGCTTGCGTGAAAATCAAATCTCCACCACTATAGAATGAGATGACACACCAATCAAGAGGTCTTTACAAAGTTGTAATAGGTCTTAGGTTAAGGGTTTGGAAAAGGTCATAAAAGTTGGTTAAAATCGAGAATCGAGTTGGCAAGTTACCAAACTAGAAAAAAATCAAAGGTTAAATTAAAAGAATTCACATTAATAAGAAATAAATAATCAAAATGAGCTTTTCAACACAATATTAAGCTACCGGTTCAAGCTCATTTTTTTATTTCTTTCTTTTTATTTCTTTTCCTGTTTTTTTTAAAAAACAAAGTAAAACTCAGCAATATAAATAATTAAACATAATCAAGCAACTAACCAAATCAAATCTCGACAAAAAAGGAGTCAATAAAAGGGATAATTTACAACATAGATATGAGTTACGGGGTTAACATTAATGGGTTAGGATCAACGGGGTTCACTAAGGGTTAATACAACAGGTAAGATGATTACAGATTAGGTGGATTAAATCCTAAATGCCTATATCATCTTAGTATATCAAATCAATAATGTGGTTTCGACATGTATAACCAAAGCAAATTTAGAATACCAAATCAAGTCGACATACTCACAACCAAAAATAAAATGAGCACGAATAAATATATGCTTTATAGGCTCAAAAAATCAATAAAAAATATGGTTTTGATGTCAAACTTGCAAATTTAAAATTTCAAAAATAATTCTTCAGTTCAAGGAGACAACGTAAAATAATAATTTCTGCAAAATAGCTTATCATGCTTGACTCTCTCGTGTCTTAAAGTATAAATCAAACAATTCACAAAAATCCACAAATAAATCCCAAAACAGAATCAATATAAAATCCAAATTAAAATTATTTAACTTTAATTGCAGGTGTACGAAAATTACATAAGCACAAAAAACAATTCAAGGATTTTATCGCATAAACATATAAATAATTTCCCCACACTTAAGATGTACATTGTCCTCTGTAACACCCCAAACCAGGCCTAGACGTTATGGTCGGTTCTGGCGGTGTCACATGAGAGTGCTTTTAGAAAAGCTTAGTAAGTTAAAAATCGTTCAGTTCGTTATCTTACTTAAGTCGTGAAATATCCATTCCAATTATTACGTGAAAACATTTCATTAACGCGGAAGCTAAAACATCATTAATTCATAAATCAATAATTTAACAATTTAAATCCCAAGATAAACTCAATAATAGTTCGAGTCCAAATACATATTAATCCCAAAAAAATAGATATTTAAATAAAGCAGATAAAATCAAGTGTTACTCAAAAATTCGTAAATGTCTACCAGTGGTAACCATCGAGCCCTCCGTCACACCGATCCATCTACTGCTGAGGATTTCCTGACAGACAAAATAAACAAAAAGGGTGAGTTTTCGCAAACTCAATGTCTACATCCCCACAAACAGCATGCATACAAACAGATAACAAAATACAGATATTCGGCTTTAGCCATACAGATATCCCATGCATAACAGATCAAATATCAAAAAAATCATGTCCACAAGCCCTGCACACCATCTCCGTCCAACCCATCACACCATGTAGGGATAAAATCGACCCACCTAGCCCTATACACCAATTTTGGGGATATAATCAACCCATCCAACCCTACACACCAACTGGTACCGTAAAACAGTACATAACAAATATACGCAGCATGGTGCCAGATAACAAGCTAATCGCCTCTCAGACTTCCTTCTCTTCACAACAATCCCAACCCAATGCACTGCAACATAAATAGTATGGCATGCTTACATGCAGTTATCAGATCATACGTCATGTCAGAACAGATATATAAACTCAGACGGATATACATGCTTGTATTAACATACTTTCGCACACAAAGTAGTAATCAAACAGAGTATGGGGTCTAAGTAATGCTTACCGCCCCTACAGTCAGGTCGTAGTCGAATTAGGTGACTCGTGCAACCTTACAGAACATTTCAAACAATTTGGGCTCACACGCCCGTGTGCCCTGCCTGTGTGGACCCACACGCCCGGCTCACACGGCCCAAAAGGTACGGATCACACGGCCTGGCCCAGAATCCACACGCCCGTGTGGTTCACCCATGTGTCCCACACACTTGTGTGGCCTACACGGCCAAAATGGTCAAGGCTGTGCCTCACACACGGCCTCGCCAACTTCACACAGCCGTGTCTGTCGCGCCCGTGTGGCGCGCGTACAGTCTGGCTCGTCAGTCACACGCCCGTGTTTCACAACGCTGGCTACCACACAGGTAGACCACACGCCCATATGGCGTCGACAGGCCACTTTTCAACTTTCGTCGAAACTCGTTTTCTATGTAATCGGAGTACACACCTAGTTTATTTTCGCTGCTAATCCAACCACGAGCACTCCAAAGCCTAAAATCGACAGTATTGAGCCCAATATCAGTCACTTAAATCGATTTCCTTAAAAACTGCCAAATCCCGAAAGAGATATTTGCTTACCTTCAACGAATACAGTGATTCCTCGCTGTTTAGAACCCTGATTAATGATCCAAAAAAGCTTGAATATCCCCTAAACAGTAAACAAAAACCCTCTTAAACGATTTCCAAAGAAAATCACTCAACTATATTTAAGCCATACTTACCGAATCGACAGTAAGGCATTGGAAAAAAGAGAAGACGGCAGAGAAACACTTTTGACAGAAAAAAGGAAAAAAAAACTTTACCTACGAAGCCCTAACTTTTCCCTAAAACCTTCTACTTAGAATTTTAATAAAGCCCAACACTTAACCGAAACTTGCAACAAAAATAATCCCTTAGCCACTGTAGAGATTCGAACTTAGGACCTTGAATAAACTGACACTCCACTTAACCACTAGACTAGCAAACTCATTCTGTTAAGTTTTTACCAACAATTCCTTAAAAGCCCACTGACCTAAAGTCAGACTTTGTTCAAATAAAAACTACAATTTAGCCCAAGTTAATGCTTGAACTTTGGACCTCCCAAACACACCTCAGAGCACGTAACCTCCTAAACCAACAATCTTTTAAGCCAAAATATCACAAAACAAGAGTTTAGATACTTCCATGCCCACAATCACAAAAACTGAAACTATAGAAATTTGGGGCGTTACAACTCTACCCCCTTAAAAAAATTATCCTTGAATTTTACATGATTAGAAAATGTGAGGATACGGCTGACGCATCGAATCCTCTGGCTCCCAAGTAGCCTTTTCCGTGCTATGATTCCACCATAGCACCTTTACTAAGGGAATAGATTTCCTATGCAGAACCTTGACATCACGATCCAAAATCTGAACTGGCTCCTCCTCAAACGTCAGATCTGGTCTAGTCTCAATCTCTTCCACAGGCACAATGTAAGTAGGATCAGAGCGATAATGTCTTAACATCAACACGTGAAATACGTCATGTACACGATCCCACTCTGGAGGTAGCTCTAACTGATATGCGACTGACCCCACTCGCTTTAAAATCTGGTATGGCCCAATAAATTGAGGACTCAGCTTGCCCTTACGACCAAACTTTAGAACCTTTTTCCATGGTGAGACCTTAAGAAAAACCATGTCTCCCACAGAATACTCAATGTCCTTCCTTTTTAAATCCGTATAGGACTTCTGCCTATCAGAAGCTGCTTTCAGTCGATCCCGAATCAAGTGGACCTTATCCTCAGTCTCTGATACTAACTCCAGACCCAAAATACGTCGCTCACCTAACTCAATCCAGCACAAAGGGTTGCGACATTTATGACCATAAAGTGCCTCATACGGTGCCATCTGAATACTAGACTGATAGCTATTATTGTAAACGAACTCTGCCAATGGCAAGTACAACTCCCAACTACCACGGAAATTCATAACATAACCCCTCAACATATCCTCCAATATCTGGATCACCTTATCTGACTGACCATCTGTCTGAGGATGAAAAGCGGTACTGAAGTTCAGACGAGAACCTAAAGCTTCATGAAGTTTCTGCTAAAATCGAGACGTAAAACGAGGATCCCTATCGGAGATGATAGAAATAGGACCCCATACAACCTCATTATCTCAAAAATGTAGAGCTTAGCCAGCTTTTACAAGGAAAAGTCTGTCCTAACAGGAATGAAATGTGCAGACTTGGTCAATTGATCCACAATGACCTAAACAGAATCATTCTTAGTGGGTGTCAAAGGTAACCCACTAACGAAGTCCATCGTTACTCGCTCCCATTTTCACATCGGTATCTTTACTGGTTGTAGTAAACCCGAAGGTAACTGATGTTCAGCCTTAACTTGCTGACACATTAAACAACGAGTAACAAAGTCTATCACCTCATGTTTCAACCCTAGCCACCAGTACAACTTTCGAAGATCTTTATACATCTTGTTTCCACTAGGATGTATAGCGTAAGGACTACTATGTGCTTCCCTCAGAATCGACAGCCTCAAATCCTTATCATTAGATACACAGATCCTATCTCGAAAACGCAACACCCTATCACTGCCAATCCTAAAATCAGTAGTAGTTTCAGCCTCAACCTGACGGAATCGTAACTCAAGAGACTTATCTCCTAACTGCTTATCCTTAATCCGATCCAACCATGACGGTCTAACTTGTAACTCAGTTAGAAGACTCTCATCGTCATAAAGACTCAGTCTAGCGAACATTGCCCTCAAATCGGTCCTAACCCTACGACTCAACGTATCTATCACCACATTGGCTTTACCTGGATGGTACTCGATAACGCAGTCATAATCCTTAAACAGCTCTACCCAGTGACGCTGTCTAAGATTTAACTCATTCTGAGTGAGGAGATACTTGAGGCTCTTGTGATCAGTGTAGATGATACACTTCTCACCGTACAAGTAATGCCTCTAGTTCTTAAGAGCAAAAACCACCACTGCCAACTTCAAATCATGCGTCGGATAATTAGCCTCATGAGTCTTGAGCTGACGAGATGCATAAACAACCACTTTACCATCCTGCATCAATACATAACCCAAACCCACACGTGACGCATCACTTTAGACCACGAAATCCTTGCCAGACTCAGGTTGTATCAAAACTGGAGCCTGAGTCAGAACTATCTTGAGCTTCTCAAAGCTCTCCTGCTGAGCATCAGTCCAAACGAAGGGGACTCTCTTACGCAGTAACTTAGTCAACGGCGCTGCTATCAACGAGAACCCCTCTACGAATCATCGGTAATATCCTGCCAGTCCCAAAAAACTGCGAACCTCTGACACACTCTTCGACTGTTTCAAATCTAACACAGCCTTAATCTTACAGGGATCAACACGAATCCCCCCAACAGACACCACATGTCCCAAAAAGGTTACTTCTTTAAGCCAGAAGTCATACTTAGAGAACTTTGCGTAAAGTTGTTTCTCACGAAGAATCTGTAAAATAACCCTGAGATGCCCATCATGTTCTTCCTCAGTCTTAGAATACACCAGAATGTCGTCGATAAATACCACAACGAACTAATCCAAGAAGAGCTGGAATACACGGTTCATCAGATCCATAAATGCCGCCGGTGCATTAGTCAACCCAAAGGGCATAATTAGGAACTCATAATGTTAATAACAAGTCCTAAATGTCGTCTTATGCACATCGGCCTCATTTACTCTCAACTGATGATACCCTAATCGCAGATCAATCTTAGAGAACACTAAAGCTCCTCTGAACTGATCGAATAAATCATCTATCCTCGAAAGTGGGTATTTGTTCTTGATCGTTAATTTATTCAACTGACGATAGTCGATGCACATCCTTATCGTACTGTCCTTCTTCTTTATAAACAGAACAAGTGCTCCCCACGGAGACACACTAAGACGAATAAACCCACGATCTAGCAACTCTTGAACCTGAGCCTTCAGTTCCACCAGCTCCTTCAGTGCCATACGATAAGAGGCGATAGACATCTAAGCTGTACTAGGAATTAACTCGATCCTAAAATTTACCTCATGATTTGGAGGCAAACCCAGTAATTCCTCTAGAAAAACATCTGAAAAGTCCCTCACAGTACGGATGTCTTTAATTGAAGAGTCTACAAAATCAGAAACACTGATGTAGGCCAAGTATGCCTCACATCATTTCCTCACAAGCTTCTTTGCTACCAACGCAGATATCACATTACTCAGATAATTCTGTCGTTTTCCAATCACGACTACTTCATTATCCTCCTTGGTCCTCAGAACCACCTTCTTTTTAGCACAATCCAAACTTACACGATGCTTCACCAACCAATCCATACCTAGAATTAAGTCGAACTCTCCAAACGGAAGTTCCATCAGATCAGCCAAAAATATTATCCCTTGGACTTCCAACGGAACGTCCCTGAACAGCTTACTAACCCTAATGAACTTCCCCAATGGACTCACCACAGAAATCTTACTAGAAGTGCTCTCATAAAAAATCCCCAAGGTCTCAGACACAAAACATGCAACATAAGAATGCGTCGAGCCTACGTCTATCAGTGAACATAAGGTACATTAAGAATAAAAAACGTATCTGTGATGACGTCTGGAGCATCTTCATCCTTACGATGACGTACAGCATAGACAAGTGCAGGCTGCCTCGCCTCAGTCGGCCCAGCACCCCTACCAGGTACTCTCTGATCCTGACCTATACCGTTACCACCCCTAGCCTATCCTCGGCCCTTAGGTGGCTATTGTACCCCTCTCGACGGCTACGCAGTCTCTGCAACCGAAGCTTGCATCTGATTACCCTTCAATGAGCAATCCTTAACTCGGTGCTCAGTCGATCCATACCTCAAAAAAACCCCAGTAGACCTCCAACACTTGTCTGGATGGAGACTATTACAAAGCTGACAGATCGCCACCCTAACAGGTGCAACAGTAGGCCCAACTCTCACGGGCCCGTCACTTCTGGCCTTTTTCTTAGGCTTTATCCCAGAACCAGAAGACTCAGAATCCCTCTTAACCTTTCTTTTTTTTACGGTTTTGGCGCTCAGAGCGCTTCACCTCCTCTGCTATCTTGGCCTTCTCGAACAAGACTGAAAAATCTTGCTCCCTTTTAGGAGCTATCAAAACTTCTAAACTATCACGAAGACCATCCTCAAATCGAACACAGCGCTCATACTCAGTCGTCACCATGCCCCTCGCATAGTGACTTAGCCTCAGGAATTCGGCCTCATACTCAGCCATTGAAAGGTCTCCCTGAGTGAGATTCAGAAACTCACGTCGCCTAGCGTCAGTATAGCTAGCTCCCACATACTTACCCTGATAGGTGGTCTCAAACAAATCTCAAGTCAACCTATCAGGCTGAGTACTCTCCTTAACGGCCAACCACCACTGATATGCCTCATCGCGAAGCAAAGACACAGCCCTCTTGAGCTTCTACTTATTAGTAAAATCCAATTATCCATTATGTACTCTGTGGCCTCCATCCAGTACTCAGCCACACTCGAAGCAACTCCAGCGATGCCCCTAAATATCTCAGCCCCGTTCAACCGGAGTTGTTCCGTAACTGACCCACGGCCTCCAGATCCAACATTAGCCCCAGTGACCCTCTCCAGAATTCGCAGCATAGCCTGGGATAGTACGTCGTCGTCCCAACAGCACGGTCCAATAGACTCGGCGCCCGATCTCGCATGGTAATGATCTGGTGTCCCACTAGAGTCCAAATTAGGGATCGTATCAGATGCGAAGGACTCAGCCCGAATCCTCCTCGGCCTCTACCTCGGCATCTAGTACCCCTTCCATGAGTACCTCGTGCACTCATCGTAGCTACTAAATTAATCTGTATTTTAGAAGTTTTATGCACATCAGTTTATAGTTTCGATCATTATTAGTAGATATTTTATGCAGAACAGTATCAGAGTTTCAGAATCAGTTATTGCGAGTAATAGGCTCACTATGGTTTCCAATTTACACTACCCAAAGTGTTTCAGTAAAGTACTACCTATAGAGGTCTCACAATACATATGTAGTATTTCAGAAAGATACAGATAAATTTCAGTATAAGCATGCTTTCAGACAATACATATCGGAGTTTCAGAAAACTTACAGGATCGGCGCCGGAGACTCGGTGAACCACTAATTTGTCAAAACATTTCAAATTACTTTACCACTTACTTTTCAAAACTCATTCTTTTTAGTGCTCAAATCCACAGTCGAGTTTTTACAAACTTGGCTCTAATACCATAAAATGTAATACCCTAAACTTGACCTAAACGTTATGGCCGGTTCTAGCGGCGTTACATGAGAGGGCTTTTAGAAAAGCTTAATAAGTTAAAACTCGTTCAGTTCGTTATCTTGCTTAAGTCGTGAAATCTCTATTCCAATTATTAAGTGAAAACCATTCATTAACGCAGAAGCTAAAACATCATTAATTCATAAATCAACAATTTAACAATTTAAATCCCAAGATAAACCCAATAATAGTTCGAGTCCAAATACATGTTAATCCCCCAAAAAATAGATATCTAAACAAAGCAGACAAAATTAAGTGTTACTCAAAAATTTGTAAATTCTACCAGTGGTCACCATCGAGCCTTCCGTCACACTGATCCATCTACTGTTGAGGATTTTCTAACAGACAAAATAAACAAAAAGGGTGAGTTTTCGCAAACTCAGTATGTACATCCCCATAAATAACATGCATACAAACAGATAACAAAATACAGATATTCAGCCTTAGCCATACAGATATCGCATGCATAACAAATCAGATATAAAAAAAATCATGCCCACAAGCCCTGCACACCATCTCCGTCTAGCCCATCATACCATGTGAGGATAAAATCGACCCACCCAGCCCTACACCCCAAGTATGGGGATATAATCAACCCATCCAACCCTACGTACCAACTGGTACCGTAAAACAGTACATAATAAATATACGTAGCATGACTGCCAAATAACAGGCTAATCGCCTCTCAGACTTCCTTCTCTTCACAACAATCCCAACCCAATGCACTGTAACATAAATAGTATGACATGCTTACATGCAGTTATCAGATCATACGTCATGTCAAAACAGATATACAAAATCAGACAGATATACATACTTGTATTAACATACTTTCACACACAAGGTAGTAATCAAATAGAGTATGGGGTCTAAGTAACGCTTACCGCCCCTACAGTCATGTCACAGTCGATTTAAGAGACCCGTGCAACCTTAAAGAACATTTCAAACAAATTGGGCTCACACGCCCATGTGCCCTGCTCGTGTGGACCCATACGCCCGTATGGCCCACACGGCCCAAAATAGCTTTGCCCGTATGGATCACACGGCTTGGCCCAGAATCCCACACGCCTGTGTGGTTCATCCGTGTGTCCCACATGCCTGTGTGGCCTACACAGCCCAAATGGTCAAGCCCGTGCCTCGTACACGGCCTCGCCAGCCTCACACGGTGGTGTCTGTCGCGCCTGTGTGGTACGCGTACGGTCTGGCTCGTCAATCACATACCTGTGTTTCATAACGCAGGCTACCACGCGGGCAGACTACACGTCCGTGTGGCGTCGAAAGGCCACTTTTTGGCTTTCGTCGAAACTCATTTTCTACGTAATCAGAGTACACACCTGGGTCGTTTTCGCTGCTAATCCAACCACGATCACTCCAAAGCCTAAAATCGACAGTATCGAGCTCAATATCAGTCACTTAAATCGACTTTCTTAAAAACTGCCAAATCCCAAAGAGATATCTGCTTACCTTCAATGAATACGGTGATTCCTTACTGTTTAGAACCCCGATTAATGATCCACGGAACCTTGAATATCCCCTAAACAGCAAACAAAAACCCTCTTAAACGATCTCCAAAGAAAATCATGCAACTATATTTAAGCCATACTTACCGAATCGATGGAACCGCTAGCAATACACCTAAGCTTCTCGAAAAAGAAAAAAAATGAAGGAAAGGGGAAAAAAAGAGAATTGAATTTTGACAGTAAGGGTTTGGGAAAAAAAGAAGACGGAAGAGAAACACTTTGATAGAAAAGAAGAAAAAGAACTTTACCCACGAAACCCTAACTTTTCCCTAAAACCCTCTACTCAGAATTTTAACAAAGGCCAACACTTAACCGAAACTTGCAACAAAAATAATCCCTTAGCCACTACAGAGATTCGAACTCAGGACCTTGAATAAACTGACACTCCACTTAACCACTAGACCAGCAAGCCAATTCTATTAAATTTTTACCAACAATTCCTTAAAAGCTCACTAACCTAAAGTCAAACTTTATTCAAACAAAAACCACAATTTAGCCCAAGTTAAAACTTGAACTTAGGACCTCCCAAACACACCCTAGAGCACATAACCTCCTAAACCAACAATCTTTTAAGCTAAAATATCACAAAACAAGAGTTCAGATACTTCTATGCCCAACAATCACAAAAACCAAAACTATAGAAATTTGGGGCGTTACATTCTCAATGTACAAACAGATACAAACAAAATAAGCAAAATATCATAAGGGAGGAAGAGAACTAAAACTGCCTTGAATTTGGATGAATTCGCTAGAATAATGAAAACCAAAATCATAGGTGATTCTAGATAAAATATATGTTTCTGAGCAAACTAATAAGAAAATAGAAAAAAAAATAAGATATAAAAATTACAAACTAGAAAAAACAATTGAAAAAATATAACAAAAATGCATAATAAAATAAAATAAAATAATATATATATGATAACTCACTCATATCTTCTTATTTTTATCATATATAGGTCTCAAAATGCCCAAAAACCTAAAAATCGCATTTCCTTGCAGTTCAGAGTCCAAATTTGCGAAATTGACATGGCTTGCCACATGACCATGTGACAGCCCGTGTGACTTACACAGCCGTGTGGAATGGTCTAGCTCGTGTGGCTTCTATAACTCGCTCCGATTTTTAGGTTTAACACATCAACACATATAGTCCATGCACGTCGACATGTACCCTACTCTAGGTTTAACACGTGCTCATACGATGTGGGTTCGGCTATATGATAATGTGAACCTACATCGTTTGGTCTCATAGAATTACACAATGTGGGTTCCCCTATATGATGGTATGATCCTACATCATGCGGTCTCATAGAATTATACAATGTGAGTTTGCCTATATGACGGTGCGAACCTACATTGTGCAGTCTCATAGAAGGGTAAGCAAATTCAAAGTATGAACTGTGTAGAATATGGGTTAGGACCTAATCGAGTAATGAGTCAGTAATAGTGAGTATCATAGCACCTATAATATTGTTATTTAATTAATTCAAATAAATTTAATTATTTCTCTGAATTAAGTATGAACTAATTAAGTGTATATATAACTTAAAATGAAAAACAAACAATTAGCAGTAGTATGATCATCTCATACCTGATTGAGTTTTTGTTTTTTCTTCATATATTTTTATTGATACGAGGTTAAAGGGTTGATTGTTGTGAGTGGTTTACATTGAGTCTAAGGTGTTGAGACACAAAAAATGGGAGGTTTCTTTGTCCTTAAGAGAGCTTATCTCCATTCCTGAGGAGGAAGGGTCATTTTATAGGCAAAACACCTTAAGTGTTCTGTATGTTAGCCCTATGGAATAGTGGCCCAGTTTTATAGACCTACAATTAAGGTTAAAGGGCCATGTGACTAGACGAGAATGGTCGTTCAGTTAGTGGTTGATAGCGGGAGGCCATTGCTTGGGATGTGATAGATGTAACGAGATAGATCTTTAATATTGGGATTGATAGGGGTAGTTCCTTAGGTGGGCAAACCTATGTATTAATGAGTCATTGTGTTGGATGGATGCTCTAAGCCAAGCCGGGTTTAACGAGCATCCCCTTCGCGGGGATGTCACATAACAATTTTATAACTTATTAATTTTAGTACAAGAAATACGATAATTCCCTTTTTATGAAAAGAATGTGATAATGTTATGGTTGAATACATATAGACAAAAAAAAAAAAAAAACCTAAATACTTCAACTAGATGTATCCATGTGCTACAAGTCAATTTTAAAAAATTCCCAAGCTTGAGCTCGAGCCCGACCTAGCCTAACCCACCAACAAGCTCATGTTGTTGTTTAAAAAATAAAATATTAAAAAATATAATTTTATATTAATAATTTATGCATCTATACTATATATAAAGTGGTTGATTAAATTGGTTTCATGAGTCAACTTGACACCAACTCAACTGTGAAATTACTAAAATACTCTTACATTAAAGTGTATTTTCATCTTTTCATACTTTTCTATAATTTTCAAATAAAACAACTGGAAAACATTATTTGAGAATTGAATACGAGACCAACAAATTCATAAGATAAAACCTTTGCCACTCCACTAATCATCATCTATTAATATAATTTTTTAATATGAAATATTTTTGTTCACCCACATCATGGGTGTGACAAAATTTAGGCCTCGTCTGATAGACCATTGAAAAAAAATCATTGAAAATTAATATTTTCAATAATTTAATTTTTTACACATGTTTAATAATCTAAAATAAAAACAATTTGGTAGAATTTTTCTAGAAAAAAATGTGAAAAATAATTAAATTTATCATTTGATGGAGAATATTTTCAATTAATTAAATTTTAATTTATTTATTTTAATGTTATATTATCTTATAAAAAATTTACATTTAAAATTTGATTTTTGTGTAGAATAAGGTAAAATGTCTAATAGTTAAAAGGATAAAATGTAAATTTTATTTATTTTATAATTTAAAATCTATATTTATCAAACAATTTAATTATATTTCATAATTAATTTTAAGTAATACATCAAACAATTTTATAAATTAAATTTTTAATATTTAATTTTTCAACCTTTATTTTTTGAATTTTATAATTTAATTTAAATTTGATTGATGCCACCCGAACTCAAAATAAAATATCTTCACCATGGCCTATGAATAGGTTTAACGTCTACTAAAGCAGTGATGCAATTACAAAAATACATTGGTTAATCATTAATTAAATTCCAAATATTATAACCAATCACATAATGCTTCATTTAATATTTAATAAATTATTTTTGATACAAACAAATATCATTTTCGTAAATTTTTTTGTTGAATTACAATAACAAAGTAAAACCTGAACAACAAACGCGATTAATGCGACTTAAACTCAAACCACAATTGAAACAGTGAACACCCATGGAGTTTCATTTGACTAAAATTTTATTCTATAATTTATTTGACAAACACATCATTATTTTAATATCCCATCCCATATATGAATTGGGATCATAAATTTTATTTTACAATTTGATGGCCAAAGTTAAGCAAACTTCATCTTAGAAGCACGTCTCCGCTTCTCCTTTCGCATCCGTCGCGCCTTTAAAACCACCCGAAATGCATTTACCTTTCTCCTGAACCACCCTATCTCCTTCTGAACAAAAAATGAATTATTATTATACCAAATTCGATAAATTAAAAAATAACTGTCAGATTTGAGCATATCCTACTGGTTTATATGTATTATTTTGATCTTCAATCCGTACTAAATAATTTAGATTATGTTCTAGTTAAAATTTCAATGCATTTCGATTTATTTTTATCAGTTGATAATAAAATTTACTTTTTTAAATAAGATAATTATGAAATCTTATACCCATTTCTCCGGTTTGAACTTCTCTAACTCGTCAAAGACCAAAGGAAGGACGACGTTGAGCAACTCCTCTGAATTATATGTTCAAAACAACTAGCATGTTAGTTTAAATATTATAAGTAACTAATGCATGTAAAATTCTTAATTTTTCACTAGAGAAGTAAGCTATGTATATGAAAATACAAAAAATATCATAAAGTTGATTATATTATGCAACTCGAATTTTGAATAACAACTTAAATTAATTTTAAAACATTTTAATTAAGTCCTTTAAAGTACTAGTATCGTATCAATAAAGGTTTTTATTTTTAATCTTGTCATTAGTTTAGATGTTAAATGTCAACTCAAATTTGATATGGAATATATGTAAAATACATGAATAAATTATAAATATGCATTTACCTATTGCATAGGCAAATTAGATACGCCATGCTAAAAAAGATAACATTTATAAGTTTTATTGACATTATCTTGTTTTTTTAACACATCAAACCAAAGTTGTCCATGTGTAGGTATACACATATCTACATTTAATCCACATATTTTAAATATGCTCAATGCCAAATTCGAATTAACATTTAACACTTAAGTTGATTACTAGATTGATGAAAAGATCTTATTAATACAACATTAATACTTCGAAAACTTAATTTTATATTTTAAAATTTATATACCAATTCAAAGTCTAAATGGGTTAAATTTGTTTCTTCTTTCACACCAATCTTGTGTAAATATTTACTCGAAATCATAAGAAAAGGATTGATACGAACGATATGTAAAGATCATATACCATCGCTATAAGCTTTTCTCTTTGGGAAGCAACCTGTCTGAATAGTATCCTGCTTAGAAGAAAAAGCGTTATGATTAAACATGTGCATAGAAAGATTACCACAATAAAAGTAAAGTTTTTTAATCATTTGACACCACAACAAATTGTAGCATTAGAGACATTTTTTTTTCACACACAGCGGTATGCCTCTGAAAAAGTAATGGTGTTTGCATAAACGCCGTCAACGTCGTCGCAGAAAAGGCAACTATTGGCGACAATCCCAGAAAAAAATCCCTAACTCCTTCGCATATTCCAGGTTCCAATTACAGATTGATTTTTTGTTTTGAGTGACCAAAATGAAATTATTTTAAAAATTAGATGACCAACTAAATAATTTATCTTTAATATTATACTATTTTTTATTGGACTGAATCCAATAAAAAATTTTAGTTGAAGTGATAAAATCGAATATTTAAATATCATGATATTAAATTTAAATCTCATTATATATAAGTATCTATCAATTTTATATAACAATGTAAAAAGATAAAAAGAATATCTTCATGATACTATGTCTTCGAAAATAACTATATTTTTTTGGTTATTTGCAATTGAGTTGGAATTTGATCAGGTGTGACACTAGAGGGACAGGCACAGGCCCTGGCTCCTCTTAAAATGAAAATTTTGTATTTTACTTTTTTAATAATTCAAAATGTTATAAATTAATATGAACCTAATTGATAAATCGCACCAATTTAAATAAAATTTTAAATAATAATATAGATATATATATTTTCTACCATTATAAAATAATGTATGAACCTATTTATAAATAAATTTTAAATTTAAATAAGGTATGTTGTGAAATCATATGCCCAATTTACCTGTTTGCGCTTCTGCAGTATCCTTTCATAGGCCAAAAGAATGTTGATGTTGCGCAAGTCCTCTGAATCATATGTTCAAAACAACTAGGAGGTTAGTTCTGCTCAGGTTTTAATTGAATTGTTAAATTAGTACTATCCTATTAATTATATTTTTTTATTAATATAATTATTAAGTTGGGTGTTGAATGTCAACTTAAATATGACGTAAAAGGAGAAAGATATAACCATTGTAAATTTTATCGACACTATTTATTTGTTTGTAACATGTTAGACCACACTTATCTACAATTTGATCCACGTCATGTTTAATTCAAGCTGAAAGTGGTTATTAAATTTATGGAATGACAAAATTGATATAATACTAATATTTTGAGGATGTTTGGAGTAATTGATCTAATTGTTGAAAAATATGGACATCACATATATAATAAAAGAAATTACATGTTATTATTTGCTATCATAATAGATTAGCCCAAATTAAAAATGATCTAATTTGGTTAAGGTGTTTATTGGGCCTTAATTATAACATAAAAGTATGGGTCAAATATGTGTAGATACTTTAGTAACTAATTTCTAATTGATGATGGGATGAATAGAAATTAGAGTTAATGTGCCAAAATTATATATTAGGGTTATGGTCCCCAAATTACACATAAGCTAACTTTTCTAATATCATCTTTAGAAAAGAGAGAGCCACCTTCTCTATATTTCTTGTGTGTTAATTTGGAAGATTGAAACTCTAATATCTGTAGATTTCAAGAAATCGATGAATTTAAGTATGCTTCTGCATCTAGTTTTATTTTTAATTTATTCTTGATGATTTAACATGATAAATCTTGATTTACAGTTTTAAGTTTATATCAAATTTTGTTTTACGGTTCTAACACAAATATCATACTTAACATTTTGACTTTCACTTAAAATGATAAGAAAATGATTGATATGAAAGATGAGTAAAGATGAAATACCATTGCGTTTGGTGATGGAGCTATTGGCTTGAAAGTTGGATTGGAGTACGGGTTGTGCTTTGTAGTAAATATAAAACAGCTTTTTTACGGCAGTAATATCTGCTTCACTTTGAGAATCCGCTCTCAAAATTTCCAAAACAATGCTATCTTGAATTGAGGCAACCTCCTTGCAAGGTATCTTATCAAGGTAAAACTACAAATCCTGTCTAAGCTTCCTGTTAAGATTTGCAAGTGATTATTCACTTAGAATAATACAAAAAAAACAAAAGCATTAAAAGTTTACATAGATGTTTAAGAATTCTCATGTATTGTTTGCTTTAAAAAATTTTAATTATTAAAATTTCACTAGTTGAAGTTTTTTTTTAATATAATATTGAGTGTAAAAGATGAAGGTAACACGGTTTGAACCCATGCTATATTTTAATTACAATAGCGGATTTTATCTTTATATATGTTGTTCATTTAATTTTGAATAATTAATAAAAGGTGTATACATGTCAAAAAAAAAGTTTATTAACTAAAATAATCAATTAAGTTCTTTCGTAAATGAAATTTATGGTCGACCGAATTGTTAAAATAAATTGATAAACTAATTAGATGGTAAGACATGATAGCTTCCGGTTTAACATAATATTTTTTAATGAAAATGATTAAAAATAATTAAAAATATAAAAAAATATTAAATATTAAATATTAAAAATATATATTAAAATTGATGTAAATTTATAAAAACTATAAAAAAATAATAATGACATAAATATTATAGAAATCTAATAAATTGTAATAAATTATATTTTTTTATAAAATTAATAAACATATTTAAAATTTTATAAAACGTATAAAAATAGTAAAATATTATAAAATATTAAAAGTGATATAAACTTTTAAAAATTATTTAAAAAATCATAAAAACTTGAATTAGACCGGTTAGACTGAAATTGACAAGTGTGCTAGCCTGGAGAAAGTCATTAGACTGGTTAACGTGAGAACCGGGCGGTTGAATCGTTTTTTGTACATTTTATTTTTTTAATATTTTATTTAATTGAACTAGATGGAGTAGTTAAACTGGTCAAGCCAGTGGTCTAACTAGTTCGACCACCGATTTGGTTCTAAAAACATTGGCCAAAATATTTCATATTGACATATGTTATAGTTAGATAATAAAATTTTGGTTTAATAGTATCTAACTTTACAAAAAATACTTTATATCATACCATCCTTAGTATATAATTTTTAACTTTTCAAGGTCCAAACTACGGAGATAACATTTTTAATTATTAATAATAATTCATCAATAAAAAGGAGAGGGTCCTACAATTATTTTTTTATTTGTGGAATATCAACAATATTTTATTCAATATGAAAATGATCATAATGATATGATGATTTTTCTCATTATCCAACGGTTGGTATGATGTCATGTGTTCATTATGATTTGAGGGGTTTAAATGACTTTTTTTAATAATTTTTATAATTTATTATATTATTTATAGGTTTTTATACAAATTTTAAATATATTTTTATTAGTTTTATATTTTTTTAGAATTTTTATATTTTTATGATATTTATTAGTTTTTATGATTTTTTATAATTTTAAAATTTTATGTCAATTTTACTATTTTTACTATTTATAATTTTTTATGCTTTTATATTTTTTAAATTTTTTTATGATTTATTACAATTTTTATACATTTTTATATAAAATTTTAAATATTTTTATTTATTTTATAATTTATTATAACATTTTTATATATTTTTTAATTTTAATAAGTTTATATAAATTTTAATATTTTTAATATTTAATAATTTATAATTTATATATTTTTCTGATTTTTATAATTTTTTTCTTTTTTATGATTTTTATGAGAAAATATTATGTTAAACTAGAAGATGTTACATGTTACCATTTGATTTGTCCATCAATTTATTTTAATGGTCAACATGGTCAACCACATATTCCATTAATGGATGAGCCTAATTGACTATTTTAGTAAACGGTGGGACTCAATTAGGTGCGAATTTAATATAAGGGCTTAATTGAATTATTTTTTTCATATTTTTTAAGGGTTTCTTTTACATATAAGCCTTAAAAAATTTTACATACTTAAATATAACATTTTTAATTTTAATTTTAAATAAATTAATAAAATAATTTTTTTTTATATTTTAATAAAATTATACAATATGAGATGAAAAACACAAACATAAGAAAGAAAGGCTTGGAAATATTTACCTGTCAAGTATAACTGCCTTACAAGATGCTGCCTCTTTTATAACAATACCTCCACCTATAATTTTAACTTCAACCCTTACCTATAAATGATAAATTTGTTACTGCGTTAGATTATACATTTTCATAAGCGCCCAAACGTAGTTGTCTTTAGTTTCTTTGATAAATTAAAGGTTGAGTTGAAAGGTTAAATATGATTTTTTTTATTAAATTTTAAAAAAATTAGAATTAGAGTTAAATTGGTAAATTTTATAAATGTTGAGGGTTAAAATTATTGATTTAAAAAAAATTGAACAAAAACTATAAATTTTGTAACCATTGAGGGCTAATTTTTTTGAAATTTTTTATATTTAAGATCAAATCAATAGAAGGTGTAAAAGTTAGAGAGTTAAATTTGTTATTATACCAATAGAAACAACTCATTAGCTTTTTGTAACTCATCTAACGGAAACTAACGAGAAAGTGGTTAAAATTGACAAATTTAATAGTTGGGTGACCAAATAAAACCAAAAACATAATTAGGTGACTATTTTTGTAGTTTACCCTTATTTATATTACCATTTTATAATTATTTATCTTTTAACTATGAAAAATGATCGTATAAATTACACAACCATCCAATTATTTATCTAGATTATTAAAATTATCTAATAGCCACATTGAGTTCTAACAAAATTTGAAGCCATACTCTTAAACTCTGTCAATGCTTTTTATCTGCAAAACTCGAACTTAAAGTCTTACTTAAAAGGTATCAAATTCTTTATCTTTGGACCCAACTAGGGTTGGTGGTATTTTTGAAGTTAGACACTTATATTTATAGATGATATGTATGTAAAAATGTAGGAAAATTAGTACCCCTTGGCGTTCAAAATCTTGAGCACTTTGCTGGAGCATACGAACATATGTATCAACCTTCTTTGAGATTTCTTCATGCATGGCACGGATGCTTGTTTCAAAAGTACTTAGAAGCGATGCTTTGCTTTGATAACCCGCTACAATATATCCCAGCCACACCAAGAACATTAAAGTGCAAAAGAGAAGATGAAAATGAATATTACAAACATGTTTGAGCAATTCATCGAGCACTTACAGGGGAGAGTCACTTTGCCCAAAATTCCAAGTACAACAAGCGTATCACCATTCACCAGAATATCGCCTCGAGCTCGAACATTAGAGATGGTGGCGCTAAGCTCACGTTGGTTAAGATCCTTAGTGGCATCAAGCGCAATAGCAACCCGAGATGGTGAAGGGTTAGTGCCCATATTAATATGGTATTGTTATGCAGGCAGATGTGGTGGAAGTGTTTCTTTTGAGTATGGTTGATATAATTATGGAGAGTATGGGTCCTTCGTATAGAAGCGTGAAAAAAAAAATGGCCTATTGGAGATTGGCATTGATAGATGAGGAAGATTCTTGCCAAAAGTCAAACTAGATATACTTTTGGTTTTCTTATGCATTTTGTCTTGAGATGAAAGGTGTCGAAACCAATTTTTTTATGAAAACGGGGAATCGACTTAGGTTTTAAAAAATGAAAACGAATAGAGGAGTTGCCAAGCTGTAGAAACCATTTTTGAGAAAAACGAGGATCGACTTTAGTTTTGAAAAGAAAACGAAAATTGAGAGTCGCCACCAATCTGTTTGGTTTAGGTGCAATTGGATCACCTAGAAATTTGGTCGTTTTAATAAAACATTTCGATTTACTAAAACAATGATTTTTGGTCTATGAAGCTTGAGAAAACGGGTTTGGGAGTCGGTTACATACGAGGAAGGATTAGCACCCTCGTAACGCCCTAAATTGGCACCTAATTGATTAATTAATGTCTTGATGTTGAAAATTTGAAAAAGGTCTTGCAATAAATTTTAAAATACGATCCCTTGATATGAATGTTTGAAAAACTTGAATTGGATAATAAGATTCTCTTGTTTCGAAGAAATACGATACCACATCCAACACGTAGGACACGATATTTCAACCTTCGATACCAAAATCGTCTCATAATTTCCAAAATTTATGTATTGAAGATTTAAAAAGGATATTCGGTCGTTTAGTCAAACAATGAATCGAAACCCAACACGTAAGGCACAATTTCTCGAAATTTCCAAACGACAAATATTGCCTTGTCTACAAATCTCAAAGAGAGTGCAATAGTATGAAACAATTAAGAATCTCTTGTTTCGAAGAAATAAAATATCACATCCAACACGTAGGACACGATATTCCAAACCTTCGATACAAAAATCGTCTTGTAATTTTCAAAATTTATGTATTGAAAATTTTAAAAGGATACTCGGTCATTTGGGTCAAACGAAATAAATCGAAACCCAACATGTAGGGCACGATCTTTCGAAACTCCAAAAAGGAATATTGCCTTTATTTGAGTAAAAACGAGTGCGACATTTAGCAATGTGCATTTATTTTGTTTGAAGCAAAACAAATATGTTGGAGCGTGATATATGGTATGATTTGAACTAGATGAAGCGAAATATATCATAAAGCACGGAGTAGTAAAAACGTAAATTAGATACAATGTTGATGAATGTTGACAATATGGAGATATAAATAACGATTTCTAGAACATGTAATGGCAACATTAATAAGCAAAAATAAAAAAATAACTCAAAACAGATAATAAGATAATTTTAAACGAATACCATGTTTATAAGGCTTAAAATAGAAGCTATGAAAGCAATTTAAAGTTAGCAATTCGAAATAATTAATATACAAAAAGATTTTAAATAAAATAAGGCAACTTACAATATATAATATATAATATATAATACTTTGAAATTACATAAAAAAATTTAAGACATGTAAAAGGGAATCTTAATATAAGCAGTATACATACGATAAAAGGTTTAGTATAAATAATATATACAAAAAATAAATAATGTATAAAGAATTTAGGATGAATTATATATGGAAATTCAGAAATAGACAATCCATAAAAGAAGTCTAAGAATAAAGTATATATAAATTTATGATAATAAATAGTCCAAATAATAATAATAATAATAATAATAATAATAATAATAATAATAATAATAATAATAATATGTGAAACGAGTTTAAAATAAATAAATAAAACAATGTAAAGTAATTAATATACATAAAAATATTTAAAGTGACATACGTTAAAACAATTTGAAAAGAATACTAAATAAAAGTTTAAGAATGAATACTATGTAAAGTAGTTTAAACTAAATATTATACGTAAAGATTTTAAAATACATAACATGTAAAAATGATTTAAAACAAATGACTTAAAAAAACAATATCTAAGGTAGATAATACATAGCAGTTAATAGTTAATACACAACAAGATTTAAAATAAATAAAACAAGTGAATTTAATAAAATTGGTAAAGCAAATTTAGAACACGGTTCATAAAACAAATCTAAAGAATTAACACGTAAATCCAAAATAAATAATGTGCACGGTAAATGAATAAATAAACGATGGAAGAAATAACAAGGAAAATCATATTGTTTAGGGATTAAACTGGAAATAAAATAAAATTAAAAGCAAAAATAATGATAAAATAGGAGCACGGGGATCGAAATAAAAAAAAGATTTAAGGACTAGATGGGCAAAAATCCAGCTTCTGGACATGTGTCCGTTATCTATTGCGTCCACGCGTTTGGGACCAAAATGATAATCGAGCAGATTTGTAGGGCCGAATTTGAAAATAAAAGGAAAATAAGCAAACGATTAAATAAAGACAAATGAGAACGTGGAGGGACTGGGTCATAAATAACCCTTTTGTACATTAATGGGAGAACGCGTCTGTTTGTACTGCTGTTCAAATTAATTTTTTTTTTACTCTTTTATTTTTTTCCTTTTTTTCTGCAAAACAAACAGAAGGAGGGTAGCCCCCTCTTCCCCATTTTCGTTTGTGCACTGCTAAGGTTTCAAAAGAAACCCATCATCGCCATCATCGCACAAAGCCACCGAGGGCGATGGCCGGAGCCACGCGAAGACCGGATTTTCAGCCCTTTTCAAGAGATCCCGAAAGCAAAGCGCCTCCCAAACTCAGAAAATGCGAAAGAAAAGGTCTCTCTCTTTTCCCTTTAAGTTAGATTCTGACGACGGAGAATAGATCCGTCGAGGTAACACAGGATTTTGGTGAGATTTCTTCTCTTATTTTTTTTTAAATAGATTCGTAATAGAAACAAAAGAAAAATAATAGTAATAAACGAAATGAAACCAAAAAAATAAAGAAAGAAGATGAACAGTCAACCTTTTGCTTTTTTTTTTATTGCTCAATTATGCTGTGTGTAAAAAAAATACATTCTTGTTCCAGGCTCTCTTATAGCCGAATACCAAGACATTGGTTTACTGTTTGTTACGTTTTGTTTTGCTTTTGCTACTGCTTTCGTTTCTGTTGTCCTTCTTTTTCTTCTTGCAGGTGTTTTGGAGGGTCAACGAAGAAAGGAGGCCAACCCTTTACCGTTTCGGTGAAATAGAGACAGGAAGAGCCGAATCTCGGGCGTTGGTCTTGCCGACGAAGCACGGGGGTGGCAGAGGACGAGTACGGCGCACTAGGGGAAATTAGGGTTGGACTTGGCTGAGATTTGGGTTTAGGTTGGGCCTATTGGGCTATCCGGGTTTGGGTTTTAGTTTTTTTTTTGTCTGGGCTGATTAACAATTCTGGGCCCAGGTAAATTTGGGTATCTATAGCTGCCCCTCTTTGCTCATCGTTGTGCAACGAGAATAGAGCAAAAACTATAAAAGAGGGTCAAATTTGTTGGAAACTGCCGAGTCTTGACTTCTCTTGGTGCTTCTTTTCTTCAAGTAGCTTCAATATGTTCCACTGCAACTCCAAGGAGATAAGACTTGTTATATTCAATCTACTCCGCTGCAACTTCAGGGAGATAAGACTTGTTTTGATCTGCTCTACTGCAATTTCAGAGAGATAAGATCTGTGATTTATAGGTTCAATTTGTTCTACTGCAACTCCAGGGGAATAAGACTTGTTATCTTCAGTCTGCTCCACTATAACTTCAAGGAGATAAGACTTGTTTTGATCTGCTCTACTGCAACTTCAGAGAGATAAGACTTGTAACTTCAACCTACTCTACTGCATCTTCAGGGAAATAAGGTTAGTGGCTTCGATCTGCCCTACTGCAACTTCAGGGAGATAGGATTCGCCATGGTAGATTTAATCCGATCTGCTGTAACTTCAGAGGTATAGGATTGATAGCATTAATCTACTCTACTGCAACTTCAAAGGGATGAGATTCGCTATTTTCGGTCTGCTCCTCTGCAACTTCATGGAAATTAGACTTGTAATTTCAACCCATTCCATTGCAACTTCAGGGAGGTAAGGTTTGTGGTTTTAATCTGCTTCACTGCAACTTCAGGAAGATTAAATTTGCTATGATTCAGTTCGCTCCACTGCAACTTCAGGGAAACAAGATTCACCGTTTTCGATCTGTTCTACTGCAACTTCAGTTAGACAAGATCTGCATTCTTCAGCCTACTCCGCTATAACTTTAGGGAGATAGGATGGTAGTTTAAATCTGCTTCACTGCAACTTCAGGAAGACTAGATTCGCTGTCTTCGATCTGCTCTACTGCAACTTCAGGGAAACAAGATCTACAATCTTCAGCCTCCTCCACTACAATTTTAGGGAGCTAGGATGGTGGCTTAAATCTGCTTCACTGCAACTTCATGAAGACTAGATTCGTCGTCTTCGATCTGCTCCACTGCAACTTCAGGGAGGCAAGATCTATAGAATTGGTTCCATGTATCTATGATTAGGATGCTATGATCAAAATGAATCGAATGTTCCTAACTAGATGTGATGCTTAGGTCAAATAATTAGAATGTTATGATCGAAATGAATCAAATGCTCCTAACTAGGTGTGTTATGAATTATATATGAATGCAGAAATGATCCGTTTTGAAAGGCTTAAGGTATCATTGCTCATTATTCATCGGGACATTATTACTGACATGTTGATCAGTTTTTCTCTCCAGTTGGTATCTCTTGAAGGATTTAGGCTATTCTTTGCCCAATGTTTCCTTGCATTTGGGTAATTGAAACTAATTAGTCCCATTTCAGGTCCTTGTATCATTTAAAATTATTTTAGAGTAATATGCTGAAACTCTTTTTGAATATCGTTAATCCATTAATCATTATTTCAATGAAAAACACTTGAATGAGATTATTGCGGTGGAGAAAATGGAATTTTATTGAAAGCAATGCTCAGAATGAGTCAAATAACAGCAAATTTGCTAAGATACAAAGTGAATAAGATGAAGATAGATACCCCAGATATCGTGCATGAGCTTCTCTGCACAAAACTCCTTGAGGACCCTTTGAACTTGGTACGGGTTCGAAAAACCAAGAGTACTTTGTTGATGCCCCAAGATGTAGCGTTTCTCCTTTTGGTTGATTCAGAGAGGACAAAATTACCGCATGCCCTATTTTTGATCAAAATTTGAATTGCCCATTCCTGGGTTTTCAACTCAAAACCCTTTTGGTCTCAAAGCGCCCTTTTGTGGGTTTTCGCCTTGACCTCTTCATTTTTTTTTTAGGTAAAGTACTTCTTAACCGAATCTGAATTCACAGGGTTAGGCGAGCTTTTGCCATCCATCTCAGTCAAGACCAGAGCTCCTCCAGAGAAAGCTTTCTTCACCACATAAGGTCCTTCCCAATTGGCATCAATTTTCCTCTGAAGTCCTTTTGTATGGGGAGAATATTTTTCAAAACAAGGTCTCCTTTACAGAATTCTCTAGGGCGAACCTTCTTGTTATAAGCCCGCATCATTCGCTTTTGGTACATTTGACCGTGGCGAATAGCTTTCAGCCTTTTTTCTTCAATTAAATTCAGCTGATCGTACCTTGACTGGACCCATTCTGCTTCATCTAACTTTAGTTCTGACAGCACTCGTAGAGAAGGAATCTCAACCTCAATAGGCAGAACTGCCTCCATTCCATAAACCAAAGAGAAAGGCGTTGCCTCGGTAGAGGTTCTAACTGACGTTCGATAGGCATAGAGGGCAAATGGTAATTTCTCGTGCCAATCTTTGTAAGTCTCAGTCATTTTTCTCACAATCCTCTTGATATTCTTATTTGTTGCTTCTACCGCACCATTCATCTTTTGGCGATACGGTGACGAGTTATGGTGTTTGATCTTGAATTAGCTACAGACCTCCGTTATCGTGCTGTTGTTCAAATTTAGCGCATTGTCTGATATGATCCTCTCAGGCATCACGTATCGACATATGATCTCCTTTTTTAAGAACTTGCTAACTGCTGATTTCGTGACATTAGCATAAGAAGTGGCCTCTACCCATTTAGTAAGTAATCGATAACCACAAAGATGAATCGATGCCCGTTAGATGCTTTCGGCGAGATCGGCCCGATGACGTCCATCCCCCACATAGAGAAAGGCCATGGGAAAGTCATAACATGGAGAGGTGAATGAGGTACATGAATCTTATCCCCATAGATTTGGCACTTATGGCACTTTTTTGCATAGTTGATGCAACCCCCTTCCATAGTGGACCAAAAATATCTGAATCTCATGATTTGTCTAGCCATTGTGAAACCATTAGCGTGTGTTCCACAGACACCCTCATGGACCTCTTCTAAGATTTGCTTAGCCTCGACAGCGTCCACGCATCTTAGGAGTACCTAATTTTTTCTTCTTTTATACAGGATCTCTCCATCTAAGACATAATCACTAGCCAGTCTTTTCAACGTCCTTTTATCATTCTCAGTCACTTGGTCTGGATATTCACGATTCCGCACATATCGTAGTATATCTTGATACCAAGGGTGATCATCTTTTTCCTCTTCTTCGTCAATGTTGCAGCAATATACCGGGGCCTCGTAAATACTCATTTGGATAGGCTTCACATCCTCTTACTTGTTTACTTTGACCATAGAAGCTAGAGTTGCCAAGGCGTCAGCCATCTGGTTTTCATCTCGTGGGAGATAGTAAAAAGTGACATCGTCGAACTCCTCAATTAGTTCCAGAACCAGCCTTCGGTAATTGATTAATTTAGGGTCTCTTGTCTCCCATTCACCCTTGAGCTGATAGATTACTAATGCTGAATCTCCATATATTTCTAGCACCTTGATTTTGCGTTCAATAGCCGCACGGATACCCATGATACATGCTTCATACTCTGCCATGTTATTTATGCAATCAAAATCCAATTTACTAGTAAAGGGATAATGATCTCCATTTGGGGATACCAGAACTGCCCCGATTCCACTACCTATAGCATTTGAAGCTCCGTCAAAATTCTGTCTCCAAGGATGATCTTTTTGGGAGTCTTCTTCCGTGGTTGCAACGTACATTAAGTCTTCATTTAGGAAATCAAAACTCAGAGGCTCATAATCTTCTAGAGTCCTACTGGCCAAAAAGTCTGCTATCACACTTCTTTTTATAGCTTTCTGGTTCACGTAGACTATGTCAAATTCAGAAAGTAAAATTTGCCAACGAGCCATTCTTCCGTTCAAAGTATTTGACTCCATCATGTACTTCAGATGATCTAGTTTTGAGATGAGCCAAGTTGTATGGTACAACATGTACTATCTCAGTCTTCGGGTTGTCCAGATCAAAGTACAACACAATTTCTTGATTGGCGAATATCTTGTCTCGCAGTCAGTGAACTTCTTGCTAAGATAGTATATCGCCTTTTCCTTTTTTCTGACTTATCATATTGGCCTAACACACATCCCATGGAGTTTTCAAACACTGCTAAATACAGTATCAGCGGTTTACCTAGGCAAGGTGGTATCAACACCGGGGTATTAGACAGGTAATGCTTGACTTTATCGAAGGTTCTTTGGCACTCCTCATCCCATACACCTGGATTGTGCTTCCTAAGGAGGCGGAATATTGGGCCGCATTTCTCTGTTAATTGTGAAATGAAACGGGCGATGTAATTTAGCCTTCCTAGGAAACCTCAAACTTCTTTTTGAGTGCGTGGTGGAGGTAATTCTTGTATGGCACTGACCTTATCTGGGTTGATTTCGATCCCTTTTTCACTGACTATGAATCCTAACAACTTTCCTGACCTGGCTCTGAAGGTACATTTTGCAGGATTGAGCTTCAGTTGAAACTTTCTTAACCTTAAGAACAATTTCTTCAAGACTTGTATGTGCTCCTTTTCTGTCCTGGATTTCGCAATCATGTCGTCAACGTAAACTTCGACCTCCTTGTGCATCATGTCATGGAACAGAGTTACCATTACTCTCTAATATGTCGCCTCTGCGTTTTTTAGCCCGAATGGCATCACCTTATAACAAAACGTTCCCCACATGGTCATAAATGTGGTCTTTTCCATGTCTTCGAGATGCATCTTTATCTGATTGTATCCTGAGAATCCATCTATGAAGGAGAAAAGCGAGTAACCTACCATGTTATCTACTAACGTATCAATGTGCGGCAGTGAGAAATTATCTTTTGGGCTGGCTTTGTTCAGATCTCTATAGTCCACGCACATCTGTACTTTCCCATCTTTTTTAGGGACAGGGACTATATTAGCTACCCATTCTGAATATTTAACCACTTGTAAGAAGCCAGCACCGAATTGCTTCTTGACTTCTTTTATTTTCAAGAGAACATCAGGCCTCATCCTTCGGAGCTTTTGCTGTACTGGCTTACATTCTTTTTTTATGAGGAGCCGATGTACCACTATATCAGTATTCAACCCAGGCATGTCTTGATACGACCATGCGAAGACATCTTTGAATTCTTGTAGTAGCTCAATCAGATCTCGTTTTGTCTCTGCAATGATACAGGCTTCAATCTTTACCTCTTTTCCTTCTCTTAAACTCATAATTTCTACTGATTCCTTGTGACGTAGAATTTGTTTTTCATCTCGTTCTACCATTCTTAACAAGTTCGGAGATAGGTTACAGCTTCGGTCATCTTCAAAATTTTGAGAATCCTCCGTACACATATCTTGCTCAAAAGGAGGCTCTGAGTTAATAGCAACGTTACTCATATCGTTGATATCTGGGGACCTATTATAGGAATGAAGAAAAATCTAAAGAACAAAAGAATCTAAGAATATTTATTTGTATGGTATGATTATGAATGAAAAGGAAAGAATAAAAGAATGTCTGCTCAAGATGGTAAGATTGCATTTTTATTGAAATAACGATATTGGATAAGAGCCTATTTCACAAAAGGATTCCTATTGCCCCTAGGCTTAGAGCAACAGGCTTGTTTCAGACATTACTCTGAATTAACTTTAAAGGTTACAGGGATCTTCTCCGCGGTCCAATTGTTTAAAACGCTCTCGGGCACGTATGGGCGAATTCCAGCTAAATTCTCTTCAGTTTTCCCTTCGGATATGGCATTAATGCCCAAACTGCTTATTTCTTTGGCAGACTCTTCCCTTGTCAATCTTCCTTTGGAGTAAATAGTCCCTCCTGACGCGAATGTTTTGGATAAATGAGGAAAGGTCATCGGCTCCCATTTGACCTCCTCACCGCGCAGATGTGCTCTTCTTCTCTCTTACTTTTTCTCCAGCTCTTTCTTCTTTTATTTCGCATCTGGCTTAAATCCTAAGCCAAAGCGATCTCGTTTTTCCCTAAGCACTGGTACCTCGCTCCTTCCTTAGAGGCACCTTCCAAGTCCTCTTCCTGGCATGGCTCCTTTGCCGACAGTTAATCGCAGGCCCATCCTCGTAGTTTTGGATATTTTGGGCATTGGGATCTTGTTTCCCTCAATGACGAAGGTTGTATTTACAAACTCTAATGATCGGAACGAGCATTCTATTGCTTCATCATTTGTCCCCACATATGGTGCCTCACTGGTAACGGATGCAATGATATCTTCTTCCGCATTTACGGTCGCCAACCGGCCTTCCGTTACAAATTTGAATTTTTGATGCAGTGATGATGGCACTGCCCCTGTTGAGTGAATCTATGGCCTTCCCAGCAAGCAATTATAAGACGGTTTGATGTCCATCACTAAGAAATCTATCTCGTAGGTGCTCGGACCTATTAAAAGGGGTATTTCAATCCTCCCCATTACCTTCCTTTCAGTGCCATCAAATGCCCTCACTACATTTTGGCACGCCTTCATATGAGAACTATCTACTGGCAGCCTATTCAGCGTAGACAGGGGTAGGACATTTAGTGCATACCCATTGTCAATCAATACTCTTGGTAGTGTATGTCCTTTACAGCGGGTTGTGATATGTAGCGCGTTTGTTGATCCCATTCCTCCCAGTGGTATTTTATCGTCATTGAAAAATATAAAATTATCAGCGCTTATATTATTGACGAGACGGTCCAGCTTGTTGACGGAGATATCGTCCGTAACATAAGTTTCGTTTAGTATTTTCATTAACGCGCTCTGATGTGTCTCCAAACTTAAGAGCAGAGCTAGCACCGAGATGCGAGCCAGTTGCTTGTGTAACTGTTCAACCACACTGTACTCACTATGCTTTAAGAATTTTAGGAATTCTCTGGCTTCCTTCTCAGTTACTGGTTCATTGATTGGCGATTCGAGCCTAACCATCTTTTCTTTCTTTTACCCGACTATTAGGGCTTTTCCTTTAACAGTTTTAATTTTTGTACTCGCAGGATCGTAGCGTCTTCCACTGCATGTATAGAAGCCTATGTCTTGGTCCTCCCTTGAAGCGCTAGCCGAGTTTTCCCCACCCGGGATTATCATATTGCAGTCGTAATTCCAGGAGACCTTTTTACTATCTTTGTAAGGGAAGGATACCGACCTCTAAATTATGATTCTCGGCTCCATTTGCACTCCTGCTTCATTGTTCTTCGGTCTCGAAATTATCACCACAGGATGATTGACTCTTTGGACCCCTTCTGTTGTTCTTTCTTCTGAGGCGTAAACCTCTCCTTCTTCTGACCCTTCGATTTCTTCATAAAATTCAATCTCTTTATTGTCCATTAGACTTTGCACTACGGACCTAAACTTATCGCACTCTTGGATGTCATGGCCTTCATTGACATACAGCTCACAATATCTTCTTGCTTCTCTAGGCCTTTCCTTTGAATCTTGTGTGATTAAGCCTCCTTTGATCATTTGTTTCCAAACCCAACTCAACGGGGTTTTTACTTCTGCTATATCAGCCTTGATCCTCTTGCCCCCGTTCTCAACTATCGCGTTTATCCCTTTGTTTGAATGACTAGGCAGAGGGTTCCCAGCTACAATAGGTCCGGTGGGCTCATCGAACTTTACAACGCCCATACCTATGAGCCTTTCAACTACCTTTTTGAAGGCAGTGCAGTTCTCAATCGTATGCCCTGATATTCCTACATGGTATTAGCATTAAGCGTTTGCGTCATACCACTTAGGAAATGGAGGCTACAAGGGTTTCAAATAGTAGGGTGATACCACATAGGCATCGAATAAACTCTGATACAATTCTCTGTATAACATTGGGATAGACGTAAACTGGACTCTTTTCGTGTTAGGCCTCGGGTTTGAATCTTGTCTTGCAGAGCCCTGATGGTTGGTATTCAATGTCTTTGGTTGGCTCATAGTGACTGGCTTGGAATGACTCTTATTGTATACACTTGCGTTGTTCACTTCATTTTCTTTCCTTCGCGGAGCTGATTTCTTTTCCCCTGTTTCGATCTTCCCGTATCTTATCGCGTTCTCTATCATCTCTCCTGACATTACTATATCTGAGAAGCTCTTAGTAGCGCTTCCCAACATGTGGTTGATAAATGGAGCTTTCAGAGTGTTGACAAAGAGCATAGTCGTTTCCTTCTCCAGTAGAGGTGGTTGGACTTGAGTCGCCACCTATCTCTATCTCTGGGCGTACTGCCTGAAGCTCTTACTTTGTTTCTTTTCCATATTTTGTAACGTGATTCGATCGGGTGCTATGTCTGTTGCGTGGCAGTATTGCTTCATGAAAGCTTGCGCCAAGTTTTTCCATAAATGGATTTGCGCGCGACTTAATTGGTTGTACCATTTGCCGCAGACCCGACCAAACTGTCTTAAAAGCAATGGATTAATAATTGCTCATTGTGAACATACCCTGCCATTCTTCTACAAAACATGGTGACGTGAGCCTCTGGACAGCTAGTTCCATTGTATTTTTCGAAGTCTGGGATTTTAAACTTAGGAGGGAGGACTAGGTCTGGGACCAAGCTCAAATCTTTGGCATCGATCCCGCAATGATAATCAGCATTTTCCATCACTCTAAACTTTTCTTCTAACCACTTGCATCGGTCTTCCAGTTCTTTTAAGAGCCCCGTTCTCACTCTTTCTTCTTCCACTATATTATCCAGATTAGGGACTGTAGGATTAATAGGGTTATCCCCGAGATTGGAGCCCGATCCCGTTTGATAATTGATTGGCATCAAGGTGTCAGCCTGAAATTGCTGATGCCTAATCGTAACGGGAGGTCTTCGCATGTGTAGCTCGGGCTGTGTTTGGGCATTTATTGGGGTGAAACCAAGGGGTAGAGGGGATCTTCAGTAATGGACGGTCTCTGCGTATGTGTCACATGCTGTGCTTGGGCGTTTGCCGGGGTAAAGTCAGGGGGATAAAGGGAATCTCCGTTGTTATTTCCCATATCGGCCAGAGGGCTCTTTCCTTTGTCTGGCCTACTAGCCAGTAGTCGGGTTAGCTCTTCCATCATATTTCTTTGAGATTCCAGCATCTGGTCTCTCATTTCTTGCTGGATTTTTGCTAACTGTTCTTGCATTTGTGCTTGCATCTGCTCCTGCATCTTTTTCTGCATTTGCTCCAGTCTCTCTAGCTTTTTATCCATTGCTTCAGTTTTCTTCCTTGTACCGTAGGGATGTCTATTTGGGAGATTTTCGTCGGTTTCCAGGTTACTGAAATATTTTTTAATTAATTAGAACCTTTTTATGGCCTTTAATGCATATGATGTAATGTGATGCAAATGCATGAATGCAAAAAGAGGCGTTGATTCTAATTCAATTTCATTAGAAGAACTTTTACTAGAAGAAAAATTTCTTTACATAGAACAGATGATTACATATACGACTTTGCCCTAATGCCCAAAGCCTTAATTTTCCTAAGAAGCCAAGCTAAGTTCCAGCCTCGATCCGATTCTGACTCGTATTTTAAGCTTAATATATCAGCCTGAACCGCCAAGGTTTGCAGATGATCAGCTACCTCTCTAACTTGAGCCACGGCTTCACCCATGACATAATCTCTATTCCTGATCTGATCTTAAGATTAGTAAAATTGTGTTTTGTAATGTTCATTGTTTGCCTCGAAAAACTCCACTTGATTTTTGCTATCTTACAGTGTCGTCTCGAGTTCCTCTATTTTTCTTTCCATCTCCCCGATCTTGCTCAGGCTGGCCCTCAACTCAGTTACAGAGTTACGGCTACGATGTAGATGTAACGAATTTTCCAATTCGGCTATCCGAGCTTGTAGTTTCTCTTTTTCACTCTGGCATTCTGATAAACTCTTTTTCAAAACATCTTCCCGCACTCTAACATCTTGGAACTTCTTCTCCCAGTGATCAGCTCTGGCCTTTTCTTTTTCAATTTCTTGACGCCACTGATCTGACGTCTTACCCAAACCGATAATTCTTATTGACAAACGCAGCTTCTTATAGTCAATCTTCAGACTATCCAAGTTTTCTTCAATTTTATTCTTCCCTTTCCTTAACTTCTCAGCCTCTAACTTGTGGATGTCGACATCTAATCCTAGTCGCATCTTTTCCTCCTCTAATTTCTCTATCTTCTTTCTCAATTCCGAGCTCATTTTCTCAAAGTCTTGCTTGATAATTTCTAACTCGGATGGGAACACTTGCAAATGTTCTTTTATTGGTCGGGTATTTTCCTGACTTGGCATTGGGATGTTGTCATTGACTCTCCTACCCAACCACCGGTCATACTCGAGGGTCGTCATTAGATCCGCTGTGAGTTTTTTCATTATTCAGGTTCGGTTTCCAAGCATTTGACATCTCACGAACCTTTTTCCTATAATTTTCGTCCTTATAAGAGAACTCACATTGGGCTAACCCCTGTGTCGCTGGTACGAACTACCTCGACTGATACTGCCTTAGAACAAGTAGTGGAGCGTACCTAATGGCTCCCCATATTCCAAGTAAGGGGACCCAGTCAAAATCCCCACGCCGATATAAGATCTCGCCATGGATCATCTATGGGGCCCTCCACTCGATATCTTCAGCTTGTAGGTTCTGGAGAATCGCCATCCACCTCTCTTCAGAAAGGTCAGCCCGTCTCGGTGTACCTACTAATTCTTTCAGTGGGGAGTAGTTCTCAGAGAAAACTCGATAAGAGACCTTTTCTACTCTCCAAAAGTGGCTATGAAACCAAGCCAACAATAACTGAGCACACCCTATGAATCTTCCTTCATCTGCCCTCTGACACGCGTTCAATGATCTGAAAGTTTCTGCTAGGATTACCGGGACAGGTGTGACCCCTTTATCAACTCGATCGAAAAGGTTTGAGACTGCTTCATCTACATACCCTAGTGCCTTAGGAAAGACCACCAAACCGTAGATGCTCAATGCGAACACGTCAACCCTCTTCCTTATATCCGGATGTGCTAGAATTAGATCTCTCAAGTTCTTCCAAGGAATACACTTATTGTCTCCTTTCTGCTTAATTTTGCTTGCAACCCACTGTTCGCTCATCCCCGTGATACTCACTAAATTTTTTACGAAGGCTGTGACATTCGCAGCTCTTGAATAGGCTTTGTCGACCTGAATCTTTGGGTAACAAAGTAAAGCCATGTATTCCTCCACAGTAGGTACCAAATCGACTTTTCTGAAGGTGAAGCAACTGTAGGCTGGATTCTAAAATTGAACGAGAGCTCAAAACAGGTGCTTGTCTACCTTTGCATCGAGCAAATAGGATAGGTCACCGTAATTACAATAAAGGAATTGCTTGACCTCGTCACTCCATTGAACCCATATCTCTTTTAGTTCTTGTAGGTCACTTTGAGTTACACCGATGCGAGTGAAATCCCATAATTCTGATTCATATCCTTCGGTCAAACTATCACCTTTCTCTTGTTGTGCCGTTTCGGACCATACTCGGACTGCCGCATTATCCTCCACTCTATCAAGAAACCCTTTTTCCATGCTTAAGCTCTTCTACTTAGTAACTAAAAGGGAATCACACCTTTTTATGATGAAATGCCATGCAAAAACAGCAAAACATAGCAAGTCAGTATTATGTAATAGAACTTAAAACAAATAGGAAATATCAAGCACCTAATCGGGTAATCACTAGGGTCTGGTGCGGTTCTACCTAGAGTAGGCTCTTAAGGCTCATTATATGTGGTTTGGTTCTAGAGTAAGGATACCCGAACTAGCAGATTCCTCGATCCTTACCCATTATAAATTCATATAGACCGAGTTCAGTTCAGGGGAATACATTTTCCTATGGCTACACGGAGATGAAAATCTCACGAAGACATAGGTATAAACGTATCCCGAAAGCGATCCACTATCCTACACGTTGGCGAAAACCTCACGAATGAATAGTTTCTCACTCCCACTTAAGAGGTGTGACCACATCGGTCATGCAATGCAACATGCGAGGATATATACATAAAAACTCGAAGCAATAAAGAAAATATGAATAAAATGATAAAAACTGGATGAAATGCAATGAAGGGATCGTAAGTTTAAAACAAATTTTCAATTTTCAACAAAGACAAAAATCAATCAATTTATGGCTCGACTCTCGATTTCCCCGGTGGAGTCGCCAAGCTGTCGAAACCAATTTTTTTATGAAAACGGGGAATCGACTTAGGTTTTAAAAAATAAAAACGAATAAAGGAGTCGCCAAGCTGTAGAAACCATTTTTGAGAAAAATGAGGATCGACTTTGGTTTTGAAAAGAAAACGAAAATAGAGAGTCGCCACCAATCTTTTTGGTTTAGGTGCAATTGGATCACCTAAAAATTTGGTCGTTTTAATAAAACATTTCGATTTACTAAAACAACGATTTTTGGTCTACGAAGTTTGAGAAAACGGGTTTGGGAGTCAGTTACGTACGAGGAAGGATTAGCACCCTCGTAACGCCCTAAATTGGCACCTAATTGATTAATTAATGTCTTGATGTTGAAAATTTGAAAAAGGTCTTGCAATAAATTTTAAAATACGATCCTTTGATATGAATGTTTGAAAAACTTGAATTGGATAATAAGATTCTCTTGTTTCGAAGAAATACGATACCACATCCAACACATAGGACACGATATTTCAACCTTCGATACCAAAATCGTCTCATAATTTCCAAAAATTATGTATTGAAGATTTAAAAAGGATATTCGGTCGTTTAGTCAAACAATGAATCGAACCCAACACGTAAGGCACAATTTCTCGAAATTTCCAAACGACAAATATTGCCTTGTCTACAAATCTCAAAGAGAATGCAATAGTATGAAACAATTAAGATTCTCTTGTCTCGAAGAAATAAAATATCACATCCAACACGTAGGACACAATATTTCAAACCTTCGATACAAAAATCGTCTTGTAATTTTCAAAATTTATGTATTGAAAATTTAAAAAAGATATTCGGTCATTTTGGTCAAACGAAATAAATCGAAACCCAACACGTAAGGCACGATCTTCCGAAACTCCAAAAAGGAATATTACCTTTATTTGAGTAAAAACGAGTGCGACATTTAGCAATGTGCATTTACTTTGTTTGAAGCAAAACAAATATGTTGGAGCGTGATATATGGTATGATTTGAACTAGATGAAGCGAAATATATCATAAAGCACGGAGTAGTAAAAACGTAAATTAGATACAATGTTGATGAATGTTGACAATATGGAGATATAAATAACGATTTCTAGAACATGTAATGGCAACATTAATAAGCAAAAATAAAAAATAACTCAAAACAGATAATAAGATAATTTTAAACAAATACCATGTTTGTAAGGCTTAAAATAGAAGCTATGAAAGCAATTTAAAGTTAGCAATTCGAAATAATTAATATACAAAACGATTTTAAATAAAATAAGGCAACTTACAATATATAATATATAATATATAATACTTTGAAATTACATAAAAAATTTAAGACATGTAAAGGGAATCTTAATATAAGCAGATACATACGATAAAAGGTTTAGTATAAATAATATATACAAAAATAAATAATGTATAAAGAATTTAGGATGAATTATATATGGAAATTCGGAAATAGACAATCCATAAAAGAAGTCTAAGAATAAAGTATATATAAATTTATGATAATAAATAGTCCAAATAATAATAATAATAATAATAATAATAATATGTGAAACGAGTTTAAAATAAATAAATAAAACAATGTAAAGTAATTAATATATATAAAAATATTTAAAGTGATATACGTTAAAACAATTTGAAAAGAATACTAAATAAAAGTTTAAGAATGAATACTATGTAAAGTAGTTTAAACTAAATATTATACGTAAAGATTTTAAAATACATAACATGTAAAAATGATTTAAAACAAATGACTTAAAAAAACAATATCTAAGGTAGATAATACATAGCAGTTAATAGTTAATACACAACAAGATTTAAAATAAATAAAACAAGTGAATTTAATAAAATTGGTAAAGCAAATTTAGAACACGGTTCATAAAACAAATCTAAAGAATTAACACGTAAATCCAAAATAAATAATGTGTGCGGTAAATGAATAAATAAACGATGGAAGAAATAACAAGGAAAATCATATTGTTTAGGGATTAAACTGGAAATAAAATAAAATTAAAAGCAAAAATAATGATAAAATAGGAGCACGGGGATCGAAATAAAAAAAAGATTTGAGGACTAGATGGGCAAAAATCCAGCTTCTGGACATGTGTCCGTTATCTATTGCGTCCACGCGTTTGGGACCAAAATGATAATCGAGCAGATTTGTGGGGCCGAATTTGAAAATAAAAGGAAAATAAGCAAACGGATTAAATAAAGACAAATGAGAACGTGGAGGGACTGGGTCATAAATAACCCTCTTGTATATTAATGGGAGAACGCGTCTGTTTGTACTGCTGTTTAAATTAAAAAAATTTTAATCTTTTATTTCTTTCCTTTTTTTCCTGCAAAACAAACAGAAGGAGGGTAGCCCCCTCTTCCCCATTTTCGTTTGTGCTCTGCTAGGGTTTCAAAAGAAACCCATCATCGCCATCATCGTACAAAGCCACCGAGGGCGGTGGCTAGAGCCACGCGAAGATCGGATTTTCAGCCCTTTTCAAGAGATCCCGAAAGCAAAGCGCCTCCCAAACTCAGAAAATACGAAAGAAAAGGTCTCTCTCTTTTCCCTTTAAGTCAGATTCTGACAACGGAGAATAGATCCGTCGAGGTGACACGGGATTTTGGTGAGATTTCTTCTCTTATTTTTTTTTAAATAGATTCATAATAGAAACAAAAGAAAAATAATAGTAATAAACGAAACGAAACCAAAAAAATAAAGAAAGAAGATGAACAGTCAACCTTTTGCTTTTTGTTGATTGCTCAATTATGCTGTGTGTAAAAAAATACATTCTTGTTCCAGGCTCTCTTACAGTCGAATACCAAGACATTGGTTTACTGTTTGTTACGTTTTGTTTTGCTATTGCTGCTGCTTTCGTTTCTGTTGTCCTTCTTTTTCTTCTTGCGGGTGTTTTGGAGGGTCAACGAAGAAAGGAGGCCAACCCTTTACCGTTTCGGTGAAATGGAGACAGGAAGGGCCAAATCTCGGGCGTTGGTCTTGCCGACGAAGCACGTGGGTGGCAGAGGACGAGTACGGCGCATTAGAGGAAATTAGGGTTAGACTTGGCTGAGATTTGGGTTTAGGTTGGGCCTATTGGGCTATCAGGGTTTGGGTTTTAGTTTTTTTTTTTTTTGGTCTGGGCTTATTAACAATTCTGGGCCCGGCTAAATTTGGGTATCTACAAAAGGTTTTTCTTTCATTTATTTTATATCTTGTTTGATAGTTGGTTGATTGTTTTCATTATGAGGTGTTTTTGGCCTATTTTTTAATAGAAGTATAGTGATCGAGAGAAAAAATGCTTCACATCCAATAAAATAGTGGGTGAATGTACCATTTATAACAAAGTATATATAGTTTGACATTTCACAAGAATCTTCCCCATCCATCAATGTGATTCTCCCATAGGTCATGTTTATTTTCAACTTAAAGAAGAGCTATTACATTTAGGGTAAGCAAAACTTAATTTGATTTGAAAAAATGAAAAAAAAATTTGAATTTCAAGTTAATCGAATTGTGTTATTCGAGTTATTTGAATTATTCAAGTCAACTCAAATAACTCAAGTTGAGTTTCAATTTCGGGTCGAGTTAAATTTCACAATTCAAATAATTCGAATAACAGATTGGTGTAAATACCCTTTTGGTCTCTATCAACTTTGAAAATAAGCAAATTGGTTTCTTTCAACAAAAATTATAAAAAAAATTTTAAATAATTTTTTAAAATTAAAAATATTTATAAAAATTTAAAAATTTATATTTTTTAAAAAATTAAAAATATATATAAAAAAGGTTAAGATTTTAAAAATTTTCTAAAACAATAATTTTGGGAAACTAGTTAATGATTCAAAGTTATCATACTCAAGTATCTTTTTATTATTATTTTGATTTGGAATTTTTTTTCAAATATATATTATTTCAAACTTATGTGCTCTAACATAGAATTAGTTATACTGTAACAATATTTTTATTTGACATGTTTAAATTTTTTTAATTTAACTCGAACAATTTCACTTGATTCGATTTTACTCAAATTTCATTTCACTCGACTCAATTAGAAAAAAATTTAAATTGAATTAGGATGATAAAATAAGACTCGTGAACTCGACTAACTTAAAATTTTTTCACTCGATTCGATCAAATGCTCACCCCTAAATACTTTTATTTCAAAGAATTTAGATTTCATTTGAGTTTAGGAAGTAGAAATTATTTTCATTTTTATTTTCTTAAAAAATGGAAAACATTTAAGAAACTACGTTTGGTTGAAATTTTTAAAATAAATTTTTGAAAAATAAAATTTAAAATTTTAAAGGAGTAAATTGACCATGTTTGGGGGGGCACTGCTTGCCCTTTTCCAATTTAGATTCAATTTTATAATCAGCCCAACCCGACCTAGACGGTAGACCCAAGCTGAAGAGATCACATTAATCATCGAAGTGATCCCGTTTGTTTTTTTCAAATCTATTCTTAATTCTAAACTTGTTCAATAATAATGATTACTTTATATTAATCAATTGAAAACTACCATTAACTTAGCAGTGGAAAATAAATCAATAATCTTTGTATAATAAATCAAATTGTGTAAAACACTTAACAAATTAACAAACATTCTAAAATCATAATCAACAAGTAATATTAAGTATGAACCGTTCCATCTGTATAAACATCTATTAATAACATACATCCTAATTAATGTGATTAAAAGTAATTGCCCTATACCACAGTTTTTAATAAAATAAAACGATAATTGTAATAATATTAAATCATTGGCGAGAACAAGCCGAGACCCTCCGCATGTCGAGTCCGCATCCTAGTCCGTTGGGTTATCTAAAAAGCTAGAAAATGAGGGGAGTGATCTATAGAAGCTTAATGTGAGTCCCTCTACAATAACCAATTCAATTTTCAATCATAAACATTACGAACAGCAATCAATTTCGCTTATTAGCCAATTCAATACGGTAATTCGAGTTTGCTACTCTAGCAAGCAAACGTCAACATTCAATCATAATCAACCGGACAAATTCAGTTATCAAATCATTATACCTTTCACAATAACCATATGCACATTTAATAGTTCAACTGTTTCGATATGTACCTTTCATGAGTATACACAATGTGTCATGTAATGGTCGTTTAACATTTCGTTTAACAATCGATAATCCTACCCTCGAGCACTAAATCACACCAAAATAGGGTGTTCCCCAGAACCTCTTCTCTAAACACACCAAATTGTGGGCTTAATACCACAACATTCGTTCAGATTTGGTAATTGCAGATAAAAGTTGTTGGTAATTGCGGAAACACAACTGCTCCTAATAGAAAGCTGTTGGAGGGACTATGAGAGAACAGTGCAAAAACGTCGCAGTTAGGATCTACTGTAATAAGACTGTCACAGTTGGAATCTGCTATGACCGTGAATACACAGTGAACATTTGTTTAACTGCGGAGTCATGATCGCTCGCAGATAATAGCTGTCAGAGGGATCATGCAACACAGTGAGATTGCAGTTGGAATCTACCGTTCTGTAGGTACACAATCAAACATTCGTATATGCGGTCAATATGAGCTGCTATTCTTCCTCCTTTCATATCGTCCCCCCACATGCATATAGAATGCAATCATTCCTTAATGCATTTATTCATTTATACTTTCAACATTCTATTTCATTCCATAATAACGAAATTCACGATTATATCCATCAATCCATAGTTCAATCATTTAGGCACACGAGACGTTTATTCGGCTTTCATAACAATGATAAACGTAAAATCATTCATGGATCAAGTAATCAATCAAAAGTAATTAAAATCATAAATTCATTCATTCATATATTCAATCATTCTAATTCTAGTCTAAGACCTAATTGCGTAATCTAGCTCTCTAGATGCCATTAAAAACCTACTCAGGGATTGATTTGCATAAAATAACAAAAGTTAAGGAAAAACTAAAATTTTTGAGATTCAGGGGCCACACGGTCGTGTGACCAGTCCGTGTGTGAAACTTCAGGCCGTGTGCTAAACGTAGGAGTGAAAGTGCAAGAGACACACGACTGTGTGTCCAAGCCATGTGTGAAGGCCCAGGCCTTGTGCGATGGATCCACACGACCGTGCGTTTGGTCGTATGTGGGGCCTTAGGCCGTGTGCGATGCTAAAGGAATGATGTGCAGGAGCCACACGACCGTGTATCCAGGCCATGTGCGAGTCTCCAGGCCCTGTGTGAAGCACTAATGCAAAGGGAAACAAAGGGACATAGCCGTGTGAGGGACCGTGTGTCCCATGCGGCTGGGCCATATGCCCTTGTGGTAGATCGTGTGTACCTGGGTAGTTTCGAATTTTGACTCGATTTTTTGTAAAAAGACACACACCTGACTTTTTCGAGACCTCAAGTGACTACCCCATGCTCAAGTTTGATCCAATCACCTACAAGGGTCTTTCAATCGACAAAATTCAAGAATCAAAAACAAATTTTCAATATTTGCGGAGGTTTTTGGCAGAAACTTTAAAGATTTATAATCGAATTGAAGGATTTATCAAAACGTAATATCTTCTAGAATTGAAAGGTCCTAATTGACATGAGATGAGATACTTACCAATCTTGATAAAGATTCAACGGTCTAATGACTCAGATTTCATCAATTTGGAAAAGAACAGTTGATGAAGACTTGATTGAATTTTTCAAAAATTTTAAGAGTATTTTTCAGCAAAGCTTAAGGGCTTAAAAGAGTTTTGAATTAGAGAATTTTGAAAGAAAGCTAAGGTATAAATAGAGAGAGTTAGGGTTTTAATTTGATAGAATAACAATTAGGGAATTTTAGTTAAATTGGAAAAGGACTTAAAGAGTTGAGTTGGAGAAGAGTTTGAGGGCTTATAGGCAAATAGCCCATTGGTCTAAAAATCATAAAAAATAAGAGAGAGTGGCATGGATGGAACCTTGGATTATCAAGGGAAAATTGGAAAAACCTTACCCATTGGGCTAATGGTCACATTCATGCTCAAAACGCACAACTAAATATATAAACCATGTTACCTAGGTTCTATATGTGTAGAACAAACAAAAAGATGAAATCAAATTATAAATACACAATATCGTTATAACAAAATTATTTTGAAGATAAACTCGTATTAAAATGCCTGTTTCAAACACTTGACTAACTAAGCTACTAATATAAATTAAAAGAGAATAAAGTAAGAAAGATATAAATCCTTAAGAAAATAATAATTCAGTATCCATATTTTCTTTATTTTAATTCTAAACAGGATATATATATATTTATATATATATATATATATATAGTTAAGTTATGCGTCTAAACAGCTAACGTTTTCATTAATCTAGTGGAGAGAAACATCAGAGGGGAAATCGTGTGGATATTTATTGACAGTTTGTCTTAGTAGTTTCTCTTGCTCGACAAGGTTAGATGGAGGAAGATCGTAAACATCCGTGAACAACTCCGTAAGCGGTGGTTTCTCCGTTCCCTCCGCCACTTGAATCGCTTTCAATAGCTGCATTGAAAAAATTGCTCAAATTATTTGCATTTGCATACACCATTTTCTTCTCCACATATATGTATATACTTGCCTGTTTCTTTATGCTACTTCGGAGATCAGCTTCATGTCTTTCACTCCACCAACCATTGAGTTCAACCCATTTTCTAAATCTATTTACCGGGTCTCGATCCGTTTTCCAGTGCTCGATTTCACTGAGAGAACGATATTTGGTCGAATCGTCGGATGTGGAATGGTGTCCAACTCTATATGCAAGAGACTGCAACATTTATTAAAAATTTATTATTTGATACATTGACGGACATTCATTTAACCAGCAGATATGAAGTTACCTCAACTAGGACCGGTCGTTGCTCATTTATAGCAATATTACGAGCCGCACGAATGGCGCTAAAAACAGCAAGTGCATCAGTACCGTCGACTCGAATGCTTGGGAGTCCATAAGCTTGGCCCTTAACAACAACACCGTCGCCTGCCAAAACAAGACCGATTTCGATCCGTCAAGTCTACGGTTCAAGTAGTGTTTATGTGAAAACAATTGATGAAAACGTACTTCGAAATTGATCTGATGTTGGGGTACTAATGGCCCAGCCATTGTTGCGACAAATAAAAATAACCGGGGCTTCCATAACTGCTGCAAAGTTCAAACCAGCATGAAAATCTCCCTGAAGAAAAAAGGGCAGTTCATAATTAATAACAATTGTGAGAAAATGATAAAAAACCAACAAGGATCAAGCCTTAAAACCTCGCTGGTACCGCCATCACCGATAAAGGCGACAACGCAAGCGTCTTTCTTATCCATCTTAAGAGAGTACGCCATGCCTGCAGCTTGAGGAAGCTGAGTTCTGTCAACCACAAATCCAACCAAACACTCAGACATGAAAACCAATGGTGGAAATTTCATTGTATCGATTCGTAGTTCGAAAACCGAGCAATCTTACGCAATCGGGGATGAAACAGTGACGAAGTTGTGCTTGCTTGAGCCGTAATGAACCGGCATCTGCCTACCTTTTCCACCATCATCCTTGTTCCCAAAGCATTGGTTGACAATTTCTTGCAATGTGAAACCACGCCACAAAAGAACTCCTTGTTCCCGATACTGAGGCAAGATAATATCATCTTTGGTAAGTGCAGCAGCGGATGATATGGTAGCCGCTTCTTCACCAAATGATGTCATATAGAACGATATTCGCCCTTGCCTTTGTGCTTCATATAAGAAAGTATCCATAATTTGCAGACAAACCATGTCACTGTACATTTTCACTGCCAATTCTTTGTTAACCTATCCATTTCATTTTCACATCAATTTCATAAATATTGAATTTGTCAGAAATCTTGAACGCAATTATAATAAGTGTACTAAACATATCGTGTTAATTGGGTTTACCTTTTCAAAATCACTACCATCTTTGATTAGCTCTCCATCATCACCAAGAACTCGATAGCAAGGTATTCTTTTATCATAAGACCCTGAAATGAACTTCATTTCTGAAGTATATGCAACTTTTCCTCCTGGAAAATCTAAATCCTGCCCAAGTTTAAGATAATAAGAATTGTTTAAAGTAAATGTAACTATGTGTATATATATATATATACATATATATATATATATATTAAAAAACTCTTAAACAATAATTCAATAATCATGCAGTGGCAAATTTTGGGATTAAGTTTTGGAAAGCTTACTAAATTTTAAAAAAATTTAGGAGTTTAATTAGAAATTTTTTGAAAAAAATTAGGGGCTTGATTAAAATTTTTTTAGATTAATTAAAATTTAAAAAAATGAAAAATATAATAAAAAATTTCAAAAATATTTGAGGCTTAGTTAAAATTTTTTAAAATTTTCAAAAAAAAAAAATCAATATTTTTCAAAATTTTGGGGGCGAGTCCCCGTAAGGATTTGCCTCTGTGTGTAAGGCATTACCAAACTTTTGCAATTCATGGAGTGTTGAACTTTTTTTTTTAATTAACTACCATCTTATTTGGATTGAAACAATTATCGAAAAAGTAAATTTCTTTTCTAAAAGTATTATTTCATATATTTTTCATTAAAAAAAACCCTAATTTATTAAGGTCTTTTGAGTTGGTAAATTTTAATATCTGTGTAACCTTACATTTATAAATCTAAATTAAAGCTGTTTATAGATCAAGTTGAATTAGATTCGTGTTTATCATGTGCAATGTATTAATGCTATTTATAGTTGTCTTAAGTCTGGGTCGGTCCAAAATAAGTATATTAAATTTTGTCAAAATTTGCTCATATTTAAAATGATTAATTCAAACATATTTAAGTTTTCTTATATTATTTTTATTTTAACATATATAATTATTTTTATTTAATAGTTAATAATGATATGTTTTTTTCTTTTATTAAACTAAATATTCACAACTTAACATATCTTTTAATATTTATATTATAGTATAATATATTTAATTTTCTTATGATATAAATTACATAATATATAAAACAAAAAATATATATATTATAAACTTAAAAGCGGACAAGACCAAGCTGGAATTGGGCTTTAAATAATAAAACTTAAGTTTGACTCGTATTTTAAATAAGTCTATTTTTTAAAAATTAATTTTTTAGATTTTTTAAAAAATATTTTTCTATACTTTATCAATTTTGAATGACTTTTGAGCTGGTCGAATAAATGATGCGTCACCAAATCTAATCTAAATTATATACATTTATATTGATGTGGCATTCTCAATCACATGGGTTTATATAAAAACGTATACTTTTTCTTGGTTTCTCCCCCATTTTCTACTAAAACCTTGGCCTCTCTACTCTCTGCATTAAAAATTACCAAAACCATAAATTATCCAGATCCAAAATTTAATGGTTATCTATAGTTTCAACTTTCAACATCAATCGCCACCATTGAGCACTGCTTGACGGCGTCCGATCAACTCCAAAAATCAACATAATGCTCTCCTCACCTCATCTTCCCGCTCATCGTAATTGATTTATCAAAACCTTTTTATGAAAACTTCAATTTTTTGGCCCTGACACTTCACCACCACACAGTATATCTAAATCTGCATATCAAACTCTGGTCTTGGATATAGATGAACTCACTTCAACCAATACTCAAGTCCAGATGGATGGATATAGTTTACAGGTTGAGAAGGCTGTGACTGTAGGGGAGGTCTGCATGCAGATGCAGCCCCTAATTCTAATCCAAATCCTAAACTAGGGTGGGCTCACAAGGAGGGTTTTGTTCCCAGATATGTAGAGAGGAAAATGTCCTACAAAAGAAATTCTCTTGCGTGGTGGAAGTGATAATGTATCCAAACTGAATAATTGCGAATTAAGAAGGGATGATGTTGGTTTTAATACGAAAAATTCCAAAAAGTGACATTGCTTGGATCAATTATTATGCAGTTTGGTCCATTTTTAGCCTATGGTGTAGGTAGCCAATTCGGTTAAGAAAATTATAAAAATATTCTTTTGTAATTAAAATAATTAAGTTATATTATTTGAGAATTTTTTATTTTTTTATTTTAAAAGATCAATAAAAATATACATATGTTGGGGTTTGAACTCACATCATCAATTGTATTAATTAAATTTTAATTTATCACTCAATTAAGATTTTATTTTGATATTTTTTATACATTTTAATTTTATTATGCACACTTTATTACCTCCATCAATTATATATCTATACTTACTATTATTTAAGCTCTTGACTGAGTTGATGTCACGAGTCATATTAATAATGTATTTGACTGAGTTGGTATTACAAGTTAATTCTATCGGCTCAAGATTGATGACAACACAATGATAAACAATTTAATCTAATTTTTTTCATTTTAATATCCTACATATTTCATGCGTTGTTATTATTGATTGATTTCTTCAAATCATATATTTCATTATTTATTATATCTTATTTTGAAACACAAATCTATATTCTAAATGTATGGTTTTCATATACACGTATGATATAATTTCTAATATTAGTTAATTACTTTTCATCCACTAAACAGGTAACAAATTTTTTTATATCTTATAGTTATTTTATTTGACTAAAAATATTTTAAATACTAATTTTTAAAAAATAAATAATTTTATTTTTGAAAAAAAATAAAAAAATTTTTCTAATGGAATGGTTTTACTAAATGGGGTTATTTTTAGATTTTTTTTAAAAAATAATAAGTTTTGATTTGATTTTTTTTACTCAATTAAATCATATGATATCATGTTGACACCAAATTTAATCAAAAATTTTATATAAAGCTATAGATATAGACGAAGGAATTCTAAAAAATTAAGTTAGCATCAAATTCAACTTTTAATATATATATATATATATACACATGTATATAATGTTTATGTTGGATTTTAACTAGAGCCGACCCTAAAGGTTGTTTTGAGGTGCAGTCGCTTAGAGCCTAAAGACAAAAAGGGGTTCAAAAAATATTTATTTCATTAATAAAAAATAGCTCAAAAGATAAAAATATATTTAAAATAATATATATTCTAGATAAAAAGATTCTTAAATATTATTTGTTGTTTGGTATAAATAATAGGTTTTTAGTAAGGTAATTATCCTGACCAATATTAATGGAGTAAAAAACTCAACAAGTAGATCTAAACTAATGCCAAATAATTTTTTAATTATTATTTTATTATACTCTAAAAAAAAATGACATCAATCTAGACAGAATTTTTTTTACTCCAGTAACAATATATAAAATAATTATCGTTTTTAATAAATTCACAATTAAATTGAGGTTAGATTAATTCTTCATATAGTTAAATAAAATTCTTAAATAATAATAGTATGAATAGATTTTTTTTTGTTACTTGAATATAAAATTTATATTTTTTTGACGCATTAAAATTGAAAATTGTAATTTATTGTGATAACCATCACACCATATCTACTTATAATTGGTTTTTTGTATATTTGAATCCTTATATTTTTTGTATATTAATGTTTTAAAATCCAAGTTCAATTGTTAACTCTGTCCAATTTTTGTAATAAGTTCACTCATATGATATTTTAAAATAAAAAAGATACTCAATTATTTGCCATGTATAACATTACACATTAATCCAAAATTCGTGTGTAATTTTGAGTTTTGTCCTTTTTATTAGTAGTAACTAATTTTAAAATAAAAAACAGAGAAGGATTTTTTGAAAAACATTGATGTTGATGTTATTATTAATGATTTTGCATCTCAAAATGCTCATAGAACCCATTTTTATGATTCTTTGTGTTTTTGTAGTTGATAACATAAGAGCAGATTGAATGAAAAATATATTTTTTAATTTTGTTAGAAAAATATATTATTCGCTTAATGTCATAAAACGTATTATTTTAATGAAATTACAAGGATATCATTTTATTTTATTATACTACATTTTATAAATTTTTAAAAGGGTCCGAATTATTAATTCACCTAGGGCCCAAAAATATCAAAAAACGAGCCTGATTTTAATATCAAAATGGAAGGATATGAGTAGAGGTAGTTGACGTTGTTGAAAGTATAATGCAAATTTTTAGAAAAACTTAAAAAAAAATATATTATTTTATCTATTCTTTATTAATTTTATATTTTAATGTCTGTTATATATTTAATTTTTAATGTATAAATTACATTATAAAAAATTAAGATTAAAATATGCTATAAGTCATTGTTCTCTTTGTAAATTTAGAATTTAGTCGTACTTTTATTTCTAATATTTTAGTCTCTTTATTTTTTAGATCTAAATATTTAGGTCCAATTGTTAACACTAATAAGATTATTTTGTTAAATTCCGGTTCATTGCAACATTATTTTTTTTAGTTACGTTGCTATCATATGAGTATTTCTTTTATTTCAAAATGTTACACCCAGAGGAGAAGGTAGAAATGTTTTTTAGGGGGAGCCGAGATTGTATTTTAATTTTTAAGACAGTAAAAATGTAATTTCACCATTTGAATAGCTTATATCTTTATAATTTTTAAAGGATTAAATCAAAATTATCATTTTTAGGGGGGCAAAGTATAATTTTACATTTATTAATTTAAAATTTTAAAAATTTAAAGGGCCCATATTAGGGGGGCGGGGCGTCTGCTACTACGCCTCTGGTCACACCAACAAATTAATTTAACAAAAAAAATATATAATTGTATTAACATGGAGCTGAATTTTAAATTTTAAAAAGTAAAATGACAAAAAATTTTAAAATAAAAATACATAAACTGAATTTCAAAATTATGAAAAATAAAGGACCTATTAACATATTTTAACCAAAATTTAATATATCATAAAATTGAAAAACGTGCCGAGTTAAATTGAATTCGGGCATTACATATTGGGGGAGAAAGTTCAGCTCTACGTAGGATTTTTTTCTTAAACCATTTTTCTTTCCAGGTGCAAAGTCCGAACCCTCTCTCTCAGTTATTAAAGAATGAAGAAACCAACCCTTAAATTAAATTACAGTAGTGTGTAAGCTTGAATACCGACGAGAGATTCGGAGTTCAATACTGGATCGAATTTTTATTTTTAATTCTGAATTCAACTTGAGATGTAATCCAACTATTCCAAATTGAGTTCAGTTAAATTTATTTATTAATCATAGGTAAACTCTAAAATTACTTTGGTTAGTTCTCCAACCAAAAAAAAAAAATAAATAAATAAATCAAGTCTATACATTATAAAATCATATTCGGAAAATCGAATGAATGGATGAGACAGTTAAGGTTGGGATCAATAAAAGTATGAGTTTGGGCATAAAAATAAAAATAGTAAGTAGGTACCTGATCATCGTCGTCGTCTTCGACTTGTTTTTGGGGTAGGGAGGATTTGAAACGCTGAACCAAGAAAAGGGAAGCCATAGTCTTAACGCATGGCCATGAACGTGGGACTAAAGCTGAAGCAACTCCAGGTTGTAAGGGATATTTCCACCACCCTCCTTTCATTTCACTTGCTTTGCCCCTCACTTCCACCTTTGAAAGTGCCTTGATATGATGAACCATGCCACTTGATCTTCTTCCCCAACTCGCCATACTAATTCCAACAAGCTCTTCTTTTTCTTTCTTTTCTGTTATAATTTTATATGTTTAAGGGCCAATCTGAAAGAAAAATGGTGGTTAGAGAGAGATGGATAAATTTAGAAATGAGTGAAAGCAAAAATTTGTGTAATGTAGACCTCCCTCCTTTAGGTAGCCATAAAAATACAATACCAGCACCACATGTTTAAATACAAGTAAATTAAATATATGATGGGTGATTAAAGGTGATATGTAAATTTAGTTTAACACGTTTATATTTATACAAAATTACAAGGGATTTTCCATTTTTCTGAATTAACTCGCAATTAATAAGGTAACTCGTTTTTTGGGGGACTAGTGTGGTAGTTTCTCTTGATAGAGAAGGTTACCTAATTAACTCTTTTTTGTCCTTCGTTATTGTATAATTAATTCACTAGTTATAGTCTCAACACAATTTGGGGTTATGTTTGTGGAAGTGGTAATTTCAATTTATAAATTTTGGCCTAACAAACCCTCACATTCCTCCTTTCATTCTACCAATATTTCTTTACAGCTACACGTGATTAGTAGCAATCTATAACTATTTTGATTCATATTGAATACTAACAAGTTTATTTTTAATTTATTTATTAAAACAGCACATAAAAGATTTTAACTTATTTAATCAACTCATTCAATTAAGTTGGTTCTAATTAACTATACTTATCTCGGTTCAATCAAATCTAAACGATTATGAGCTACGCTTCTATATTGTCACACAGCTTAGATTAGGACATGATGATCTTGGAATGAAAATTGGCTTAACTTTCCCCACCGCCGTACCGGCAGCCGACCTAATTACTTTACGAGGCACACACATCAACTAACAAATTCAAGACTCAAATAAATGAGAGAATTCCATATACCAACTTAATTTTCATAATATGACTGAGTTCTCATTATTTTTATGTCATCATTTTAATAATTCTTCTTTTTCAGAGCTTGCAAACAGATTCATTAAAACATTGGCTTTTTTTTGGCTAGACCCATTTTTAGCATTGGGATTATTGATCATTAAATTTTAACAAATCAATTGATAACTAATCAAATCCTTTAAATATAGATATGGATGAAAAGAGAGTTGTTTAACAATTTGTTTGCAAGTGAAAGGCACCATCATGGGAATACTAAAAGAAAGAGAATCCAAATGCAAGAAGTGAATCAAACATAAAGGAGATAGAAAGGGAATCCAAATGGGCTCCGCCATTGTTGGGGGGTTTTCAAGCTAAATTGAAGTTGAACAGTCATCTCATTCATATCATTTTCCATCCCCCAAAACCAACGGTTCATCATCATCCACCTGCCATTCTAGATTCTACACTCTTGACTCTTCAAAACAAAAACTTGATTTTCACCACCTTATTAAGACAAATATGTTTTAATCTTCTGACAGCAACTCATCATCTAAATGACCAACACAGGCTCAAAAGAAACACACCATCGCACATCCTATGAACTAAACAATTAGATGGTATGATTATTCCTTGTATAATAACTATTCATCACCTTGTATCAAAAGTTCAAAGCAGAAACATATACAAATCCTTCAATGGGTTAAAAGCATGAAACAACCATAATCATACAAAGGGTGCTTCTTTAACCTGTTAATTGAAGAACAATAGAGACAGTCTTCGGTTATCCAATTTACCCCTCAGCACCCTCTATCTCAAGCTCTACATGAATACTGCTTTTTTCTTCCAATTCCCAAGTTAATAGTTCCAATATTAAATATATATCTTTTCCTCCCTCGTGCTGTAACCGATCTGCTTCGAACATGACTACATGGCTTTTCGTTCCAATCCAACTGCATCCGACGGTTTTCTTCAACCTCTGCTTCATGGCCTTCTTCACTCGAATTATACCTTCCCATTTACCACGCATCTCGTATGCATGATTCAACACCGAATAGGGTAAAGATGACTGTGGTTTCTGTTCTATCATCTTCTTGGCTATTGTTTCGGTGATGTTCAGGTTGGTGTAAGTCGTAGTAGCAAGTGCTAGTGATTTCCAAACTAAAAAGCTAGGTTCAAAAGGCATTGTTTCTAAAGTATCAAATGCTTCTTTGAATTTACCAGCATGGCAGAGCATATCGATTACACATGCATAGTGCTCATCACGAGGTGTAACTTCGAATTCTTCCTCCATTGAAGAAAAGATACTCATTCCTACATCAACAAAACCGCCACACCTGCAAGCTAATAGAATTCCAGAAAGTGTTATTCGATCCAGTGCCAGACCTTCTCTGAGTAGTTCTTTAAATAGTTCCAATGTCTCAACGGCTCTGCCGTTGTGAGCCAAACCCATAATTAAAGTATTCCAAGATATTAGATCTCTTACATGCATTTCAGAGAAAACCTGCATTGCTGAGTCAATTAATCCAATATTAGTATACATATCAACAAGTGAAGTGCCGACAATTAATTCCGACGAAAAACCAGATTTTATCACCAAAGAATGGATTTGAGGTCCTTGCTCAACTGAAAGAAAATTTATACAGCTTAGAATACTACTTAGAGTGAACTCAGTAGGCCTACAATCCTCCCTAAAAGCAAGCAAAAAAAGAAAGAAAACATCATCCTGTAAGCCATGCCTAGCATAGCCTGAGATCATAGAATTGCAAACCAGAGAATCCCAACGTTGCACTTCTTCAAAATGCTTAACCGAGTCCTTCAATACATTGCATTTCGAGAAAAGGTCAATAATGGCACTCGAAACAATGGGATTCGAGATGAACCCCATCTTGATACATAGAGCAAATATTTGGTTACCCTTATCCAAATTTCTCAAATTAGTACAAACAGCAATCGCATTGGACATTGTATATTCATCTGGGGAATAACCAGACGATCTCATTTGATCAAACTGTTTCAATGCCAAGTCTTCATGACCTGACTTACAACAACCCGAAATCAATGAATTCCAAGACACAACATCCACCTCTTCCATACTTAACAACACACCAAAAGCATACTGTACCAATCCAAGCTTACCATACATATCAATCAACGAATTTCCGATCACTAAATTGGACAAACAAACACCACTCGTAATCATGTTACAATGAATTTCCTTCCCTTGTCTAGCACAAGACACTAATGTTGTCAGAATTGAGAACGTGAACTTACTCGGTCTAACACCAAAGTTCTGCATTTGCTTAAACACTTCCAATCCATGATCCCAAAATCCCAACAACCCACAACCCGAAATCATCGAGTTCCAACTAGCAACATCTTTCTCGGGCATTTCGTCAAACAATGAACATGCTTTTTTAAAATGACCAAACTTTAACAACCCATTCAACCAAATGTTCCAAGATATAACATTTTTGTCGTTTATCTCCTCAAACACTTTGGAAACATCATGAAAAGAGCCAACTTTGAGGTAAAGGTCCACAAAGCGATTACCCAGAAAAGTTGTGCCACTGAATCCGAATTTAATCAACTGAGCATGGATAGTTTGGGCAAACTTAATGGAGTTTAAGGATAAACAATGGTTTATAAGGTTGTTGTAATGTGAAAGTGTCGGTTTCTGAGACCAATAAATTGGTTTTAGGAAAGGGGGCATGCATGGAGCAAATGTTTCTTTATACGAAGCAAGCTTCGAAGTGTTACAAAAGAAGCTGAGAAACTGATAAATGTTAACTATTATTTTTAATATTTTTATTTTTTCATTTTAATATTCTTATTATGAATTATTTATTATGCCACATGTTTACTTTTAGTTAAAATATGTTGCTAGTCCCTATACTTCGAAAAAATTCAAGATTTAGTCCCTATACTTAAAAAGTTAGAAATTAAGTCCTCCAACTATTTTGATTTTAAAATATCTGTCCAATTATTAAATTCGTAAGCATTTTTATCAAAATTTGTCAATTTGAGATGTTGATTAAGCTGCTCTTGTGTAACTTAACTTATGATTGATGGTGAATAAACATTTTAAGTTGACAAATTTTAACAGAAACTAACAAACGTAATAATGATTGGACTAGAATTTTTAAATTGAAAAAAATAAGAGAATTGAATTTTTAACTTTTAAAAAGCATAAGGACTAAATCTCAACTTCTATAGAGGTAGATTAGGGTTTGTAGCCACCTTGCTGCAGGACAGCCAATTCAGTCCAAACTAGTAGCTTGGCCCAATCTCTGTTCTGGAACAAAATGAACCAAGATGTTTTAGTTTGGTCATCCAGGCAGAGATGAAGTGAACTAACCTCTGAAACTCTATTGCTAACAGGCACCATTGGTGACAAATCATGTTAAAATCTGCATTTGTGAAGTTAACACTCAGATATCTTCATTACTTTCTTTTTTTATCTTCACTTAAGAGGAAAAATGGATTCCCAAAAAGAGCTTTCTTTAATCCAATTGTATATCATGGAGGACTAGAGATTCTCTGGAGGAGGGATGCAGCATTCTGCACTGAAACCAAAGTGATAAACCAGCTCATTGCAATGAGATAAAAATCAAAGCAATTACAATCAAATCTTAAGTAACCTGTCAGAACACATACCTACAAGCAGGTCAACTACAATGTCACAGAAAAACCTTTTATCTCGCCCTGGAACTTGATGAGTGAAGCAAGTATAAGAAGCTAGCCCGACACAACCTTTGCCAGTTGCCACTACGAAGATGCTTGTTTAACTGTCAGCCCAACTGAAACCAGGATTCTTCTGAATTTGCTTTTCTCTCATTATCTTTCTAACAATAGCTGATGTTTCCCATTCACCAGAGGTTGCAAATAAGTTTGATAACTGTACGTAAGCACTGGAGTTTCCAGGATCAAGCTCGATAATCCGCTCTGCCACCTCCTTTCCAAGAGTTTTGTCTCCATGCGCAACACAGCCTCTCAAAACAGACAACCACAAACTTGCATCCGCCTTAAAAGGCATTTCTCCTATGAGATTCATTGCTTCCTTAAGGCAACCAACACGGGCAAAAAGATCAACCATGCAAGAGTAGTGCTCTATCCCCGGATCATAATGATAGTCCCTTTTCATTGAGTTAAACCACTTTCGTCCCTCCTCTAGAAGTCCACAGTGATCACAGGCAGACAGGACTGCTATAAATGTTACGTTAGTTGGCCCTACACCAGCATTTATCATTTCATTGAACAACAACAATGCTTCAAACCCATGACCATTAGTAGCATAACCCATCAGCATGGAATTCCAAGAGATTTCATCTGATTTTGTCATTGTCTCAAATATTTTTCGCCCATATTCAACTAAACCACATTTGCAGTAGAAATCAATAAGGGAGGTAGATATTATTTGATCAGATTCAAGTCCAATGTGAGTAGCTTTAGCAAATACTTGTTCACCAAGTTCAATACTGGAGATGCTAGCACAGGCACTGATGGCACTAGCCAAAGTAAACTTGTCGATTCTCAGGTTTAATTTATTCATCTTGAAGAATAGATCTAATGCCTCAACTGGACAACCATTTTGACTCAGACCTACTATCATTGAATTCCATGATATCAGGCTTTTATTTGGCATTGTCATGAAAATCTGCTTTGCATCTTCAATTCTTCCACAGCTGGAATACACAGTGATCATAGAGTTAAGCAAGATTGTATCATAGGCTTCGAGCTCCCTAAACAACTTGCAAGCATCATTAGGCCTTCCAAACTTGGAGTAAGAATCAATCAGAGAGCTGGCTACGATAACATCAGAGATCGCACCAACTTTATGAGCATGACCATGCATCTGTTTGACATGTTCCAAAATGTATAAACTACTGCAGGCCCTCAGAATAACTGCAATCGAAGAAAAGTCTTGCCGAACCCCTTTTTCCCGCATCTTATTAAAGAGAGCTAATGCTTTAATTTCCTCATTGTTCAAAACATGCCCTGAGATCAAAGAATTCCATAAAACAACAGATGGATCACTTTTTCTATCAAATATTCTTCTTGCATCAGTCATTCTGCCACAGGTTGCATAACCAGAAATTAATGCAGACAAAGAAAAATCATCCGGTTCTGTCATCAAATTCAAAACACGACTTGCACCATCCAAGTCACCACATTTCCCATATAAGTTTATCAGAGAACTGCACAACACTGGATCAAGCTCTATTCCCGCAACCACCATATGTGCATGAATCTGCTTCCCATATTCTATAGCTCCCAAATCAACGCATGCCCCAATAACAGTTGCCAACACAAATGCATCACTCAAAGATCCCGATTCTTTAAACAGCTCAATAGCCTTTTTTGCTTCCCCATTCCGAGCGTAACCGTGAATCATCGAATAGCAAGCAAACCCATTTTTCCTAGGCATGTCATCAAACAAAGCCCCTGCAACTTCTAACTCGCCCGCTTTGGCAAACCCGGAAATGACTAAATTCCAGGAGAAATCATTTTTATGCGGCATCAACTGGAACAACTTCAATGACTTCTCTTTATTTCCAGATGTCATGTACCCTTCAATTAGTGTATTCCAAGAAAAACAATTTCTCTGCGGCATTTCATCAAACAGTTTCCAAGTCTCAGCCATAGTACCGCACCGCGCATACATTTGGAGGAGGCGATTTCCTACTGTAAGAGTGGAACCAAGGATACCCTTTTTGAGGAAAAAGAGGTGGAGCTGTTTCCCTAGGAGAATGGAGTTGCGGGTTGTACAAGATTGAAGCAAACGACCATAATATTGGTGATCAAGCTCCATGGTCATGGGAACTAGCTATTTGGTCTTCGGTAGAAGATTTTATCAATGTGTTACGGTCATCACACGAAGAAAAAGACCATAAATTGTGCTTTACGAAACTGTAAAAACTAATATAAACAACTTCTTGGTTGAGAATATAAATGGATGTTAATGCTTATTGCCCAAAGCTCCAACATTTCAGCTTTAATCACTTACTCTTTTAGATTATTGGCCAAAGCTTCATGTGTTTATATATTGAAGTTCGAATATGCATAAGCCACAATTGCATCAAGAAATTCCATTAGCAATACCTTTTTGCAGTCATATATATATTTTTTATAAATTTTATTCATGTATTTGGAGAATTTTCAAAAAAAATCATATTTTCATCTGAGAATGTGTGAGACACCAATTTGGTATGAAACTTCATTGGTACTGCTGTTTTAATCATTTTCTTTTTGTTGTGCTCATTGCAAGCAAACCTCATAATTAAATACAGCATCTTGGGGAAGCAAAATCATTGATTCATCTTCAATTTAAAGGGAAAGAAAGAAAACACTTTAATTAGCATCTCTGAATATTATACAGTCTTAGCTGCATTTCTCTGCTTTAACAAATCTCCTGTATGAACTGAACCCTAAACATTTAACATTATTTGAAAAAGATAATTACATGTTGAACGCCATTTCTAAAGATGGCTCAACTCTGAGGATTGACCTCTTTTGACCGCAATGCTTTGGTTTTTTTAGGGAAGATAAAAGCCAAGCAACCACTTCTCCTATGCCTGCATTGCACAAAAAAGAACAATCATTTCAACTTTAGACATAGGAATCTGCCTGTGAGCAACGGAGGCCAGTGACACATGCAGAGATTATTGATTCCTAGATCTTCCCCTAATGTTTAACAAATTTAATATGCAAACTTAGGATCATTTGAATTGAGCAATAAGTTGTAACATACCTGCGGCTGGTAGTGCTGATGCTCCGGTAGCTTCTGCCGCTGCCACTGCTGCTGCTACGGATGCTTTTGGTGCTGCCACTCTTTATAGTCGATCCGCTGCTGTCGCTCTCGCTCGACCCCGATCTCTTCTTCCACCAATCTTTATCTACAGTCTTACCAGATGCATCTGCTACAGTCGGCTTTGGAGAAACTTTTGAATTACTATTCGTGTTAGGATCATTCTTCTTACTCTTATTCTTCTTCATCTTCTTCTTTTTCTTAGACCCTAACGAAACTGGAAACACCATTTTTAGAAGAAACCCTCCATTATCTACTAAGCTCCCACTCCTACTAAGTTGCTGTTTCTGACTGTTCTGCTTCTCGTTCTTGTACTTGCGTTCATCGATCGAATTTGAACCTCTCCCTTGGGCGAAACTCTCCTGCTTCGGTTCCACAACAACGACAGCCTGATGTTCCACGAGATCTTTCAACGAAAGTTCGTAACAAGACTCGGGCATTTTACTAACCATTTCCATAAGCTCCTTTTGGCCTCTAGCTATGGCTTGAGCTCTCGACGATGGCGATAGACACTGGTAATTAACGTTGTTTTCATGTTGAGGACTAGATTTCCATAAAGGAGGACTGGAAATTCCGGACTCATCGTCCGCCATCAGTGTTTCAACTTCGAATCTCCCTTCCAAGTTGTTCCAACTGCTGTAATTTGCGTAGTTTTGAGCAGTTTTTTGCACTTTGGGACCGTAGTTCATGGCACGATCATAACTGTCATTACAATCACTGAATCCTCCAGTTAAGTGATCCGATAAACTGACATAAGATTTGGGCAGTTCTTTGGTAGGATCAAACATGTTTGGTTGGTAAGAAAATTGGGTGAAAGGAGAAGGAAGAGGCAGGGGAGCAATTGAAGATGGTTTAAAAGGTGGGTGTGGAGCCATTATTTTCACCGACCCTTTGAGTCACTTTGTGATTTTCTAAACAAAACTTGGTTTTAATGGTGACGATTACCGAGATTATAAAGTAAGATATGTTACGTTATCTTAATTTTTCTTTTAATAAAATGAAATTATGAAGAAAATCCCCTGGATTGGATTTGGCTCTAATGGGGGAGTTTTGGCTGATTAAAGTCAAGAAATTCTAGAGGGACATCCCTTTCTTCATTTTTTTTGAGTGATTTGATTTTGGATTTTGTTTTGTTTTATTTTAGTTTTTATGTGGATTTAAAAAAATCCCTTGCCTCCCCTTGCTTTTAATGCTTTGACTTTTTACCTCTCTCTCGTGGGAACATATTTAACAAGTTCACTATTTTCTTAATAGAATAATATTTATTTGAATAATTAAATTTTGGATTTCATTGGTTAGTTAATATCTTTATGGGATAATAACACATTTCGTATCTATATTTTTTAAATTATTTAATGTGGCACCTCTATTTTACAATGTCTAAACTATCAATATGTTTTTATTATGATATACGTACTTTCATAAAATAACTAATGTGGCACATCTACTTTAAAATTTTTTAATGTGGTACTTAAATTATTAATATGTGTTTTATTATAGTACCTGATGTTAACACTGTTAGTGAATTGCTAAACCAGCTAATGAACATCTGACACGTAGAATTTTTTTTTTAAATCATTACGTCCACATGGATAATATAATATTATTTGAAAAACTAAATAAAAATTAGATTAAATTAAAAAAATAACTAAACATATTGCTAATAAAATAAATAAATACTTTTTTTTTTTTAACTTTCACATAATGTTGTATTATCCATTTGGACTAGATGATTCGGAAAAACAATTCTACGTGTGAATTTTTATTGCCTAATTTAGTAATTTACTAATATTGTTAACACTTGGTATCATAATAAAACACATTTAATAGTTCAAGTATCACACTGAATATTTTTAAAGTACAAGTATTACATTGCACATTTTACGAGAGTACAGGTAACAAATGTGACATCACCCTTATAATTACTATGGCTTAAGTTATGATTTGACTTTTAAATTATATCTTTTTTATTTTGGTATTTAAACATCTCTATGGGATATGCTGCAGTTCTTACACTATTATTTTCATCTCATTTTATTTTAAAAGTTATCTGCATCCAATAAGAATATGTGACATGTCATGTTCTTTTTGAGAACTTATTTTAAGATAAATCGGGACAAAAATTACAATTAAGTACTAAGGGGAGTACCAAAGTAAAATAAATGAGTATAGATTAGGTGCTAAATCATGTCTTAACTAAATTATTATGATGGGTGGTATTAAATCTAGATACAAATTGTAATGATCCAGTTTTTAACAGTGTCAGAAAATTTAATATTGTAACGAATTTAATGAATCCAATTACTAAATAACTTATAACGGAATAATTAAGTGTAGAATGTGGAATTGAAGGGTCGAATTAGTGAATGTGAATAAAATAAATCGGTTATTAAAAATAGCACAAGAGTAAATTGTTATGTGGCGAAATGAGTGTAAATGATTTATAATTTAGCAAGGTCTTAGATGACAATTTCACAAAATCATTGTGAATTTATGGTAATATTAAAGTGAGAGTCATATCATCATTTAACACTAACCAATATTAAAGTCTACTAAACATTTAATTAGTTAATTATCTAAGTTAATTAAACTAAACACCATGTTAATCATGTAAATCTATATATGGAAGATGGTGGGATGAAAAAGAAAAACTATTTTTTTTCTTCTTCCTTATTCGGTTAAACCATCAAAACAAAAAGAAAGAACATTTTTTCAAGCTTCCTACCATTGCAGATCCATAATTAAGACAATTGATAAGTTTTTTCATGAATTAATGATAATTTTTTAATTGTTAATGCCAAATCCTTAATGCCCATTTGTTTGATAATTGAATTAATGGAATTATGGTTCAATTCCCATTGTTTGGAGTTTTAGGAATTTGAATGTTAAGAGATTAGAGATTAGTTAGTTTATGGCTCAAATAGGTTACTAAGATGATAAAAAATTATGAAATAGAGTTTGAATTAAATTTAGATGATTTGCTTAATTATGTATTGTTAAGGACTCAATTGTAAAGGATAGAAGCTTCAAAGACTAGTAACAAATAATGATGATAGGAGGTCCCTGTGTCATATTTATGAAGTCGATTTTAAATTCAATCAGGAAAATTGAAAGTTACGAGCATTTCGGTTAATAGGAATTATAAGGACTAAAATGAATAAAATATAGTCATGTTTAGTTACTATTAATATGTGAATTTGATTGAGAAACTGATATTGTTTTGAAACCATATTATCAAATGTAGTGAAAGACGATGCTGAAACGTTAAAGATGAATGGGAAGAAAAAGGTGAACATCGAATAATTACTGCAGTTTATGTTTCTATAATTCACTTTTAATAACTTGTTCGTAGACTAATTAGTTGTTATAATTGAATACGAAACAAATGTCGAGGTAATCGTATCTTTTTTAAAAAAACTATGAAATGATGACTTTTGATATCATGGTTGTTGGTTCAAGTATGAATACTTGAATTGTGATTTATATATGTGTGTGAATTCCTATGTTTGATATAAATGTATATATAATATCGAGAAATTGATACTATATTGAATTTTGTGATAATGATGATAAAAATGATTAGGCTTCGTTAATCAATGTTAGACGTAGTCCGGGTATAGTTGGCATATATTATAGGATCACTGATATAGTGATTTGCTAGCCATAATTCCCACACAATCTGGGATGGTTGAATAAACAATATAGACAATTACTTAAAACCATCATTGTTGAGCAACCCGTGATAGTAGAATATAACAAATAGTAAAAGTCATCATTGTCAAGCAACCTGGGATGAAAAAATAAAATAGTCCTAATTACCAGAGGGTCATGGACTTACTCGATATATATATTCGGATATTTGTTCTTATGTCTGTAATCGGATAATAAGAGCCAAAATGAATAACCAATGGAATTGATATTGAAATGTGAAATTAATAAGAAAGTAGGAAAAATGATATAATGAGTTAAAGTAGTAAATATTAATGTAATTGATACTTGTTATACATATATATGTAAATATTTACTTTAGTTTATTTTTAATAAAATGTATTTAAATTATATTAGCACTACTGAGTATTTGATACTCAGTGTATGATTTTGTTTATTTTCGTGCGCAAGTCTCGAACAAGGATTTCCATAGGTTGGAAGTGTCAAAGCATCCATTCTCAACAACTCAACTCGGGAATCATTTTGCTATATCTTTTATGTGTATATATGTGTTTGAATTGGAATGCCATGTAAATAGGTTGTTTTGGGCATGTTGCTTAAGTGGTCATTTTGGTATATTTGGTATATTGGCTTATAAGGTCTCATAAGTTGAATTTTAATCGTTAATTAGTAGATAATTATGCTAGTTTATATAAGACTGTTTATGTAAATTACTTGGTTGAATGATGTTGCATTGATGGTTATAATTTGATGATATTTGGTTGTGTTTACATGTGTTTACATGTTTTTAATTTATGGTCTTAATTTCGTGTAAACTTTAGGTATATTTAAGGTACCATTTGGTGTGGTTTGGACACTTGAAAATGTGCATCTAGAGCTTTTTTACCATTGAGTCTCAATATATAATGAACATGTTTTGAGACTATAAGAACAAAATTTACCTTATATTTTGATCTATATACTTAGTGTCTCGAAACTTGGCAAGCTAGTCTCGAGACAATCCTTTTTAAGCTTTGAGACAAGTGGCCTTTGTCTTGAGATAAGTAAACTTCGAAGCTAAATTAGTTTTGCCCTGCTCTGGGTCTTAAGGCAAGAACCCCTTGCTTCGAGACATGTAAACATCGAAGCAAAATTAAGGAAACAGAAGAGGTTGGTCTCGAGACATAAATAACCTTGCATTGAGACACCACCTCTAGTGTCTCAAGACATGTTGACATCGAAACAAAAATACCTAAAATAAAATTAGGCCTATCTCGAGACAAGAAGTCCTCTATCTCAAGACATAACTTTGAAATTTGATAGTTCAGTTTGGATTTGAGTCCAAACTCTAAATTTAACCTTGCATAACTTGTAACATGATGAATTGAATCCTAAACACTATGAATGCATATGTATGAGTATGATTAATGATTAAGTTGGCTTGAATGATAATTATGATTTAAATTTTATGATTATGTAATGAAATAGCTTAAGTTGCTTTGGCAGCGTAACATGACATCACATATTCGGATTCGATGACCAGGTCGAGTGTGGGGTGTTACATTTAATGGTATTAGAGCTAGATTTTAGCCGATTCTTAGACTAAACCGAGCCCTGAGATTGAGTTTAGAGGTACATGCCATGATTAGTGTTAATTCTTAGTTGATTTTGTTGAAAAAATATTACTGCAAAACAAACTCGTTAGCACTGGCTAGATAAAATAAATTAAGCGTAAATAAATAATTAAGTAATCATTGTGTCGTGGAAAAACCACTGCTTTAAAAGTAAATTTACCTCGATTGGTGTAATCAAGTAATGGACGTCGCCCCCTAAGGTTAACATAGTACTTCTATATTCGTACACTCGAATAAAAAAGGTGAAACAAAATTGTTATTGTTCTTCTCAAAATGAATCAAGAAATAAGAACAAGAAATAAATTGGGAGAAACCCGGATAAATCACACTAGGTTCAATTCCCAGGAAAGATTGGATGGGTCATAAACAGTCTCACTTAAAATCTAATCTCCTATGCAGAATATCGCTCTAATGTAATTTAGTAAAATATTGGAATTTTTAGAGAGCAAAAATGAAAGAAGTTGTTTGCTATGTTGTGAAAAGGTGAGAGAAATGATCTCCTATTTATATAGTTTTTTGAAGAGAAAAGTAGTAAAAATGCAGGGAAAAAAGGTAAAATTGGTAGAGACAATATCCTAAAATACCGTAACAGTAAAAAAAAATATTTTCTATTGACTAGATTTTTCTGCGACAGATTTTCGGATAGGATACAAATATATTTTCTAAAAAATAATACAAAATTTTTATCCAAAAGAAAACACGTGCGGTACATGTCATAGACACGCGTTAACATGAAAACAGATCAGGCTAGGTGGTGGACGTGTTAACACGAACACAGAACAAGCCAGGCGGTAGCAACACACACATAGCTCCAATTACTTAAAGAAGGTAAGAAGCAAGATTATATTCAAACCCTCTTAGAAGCCTTTTCCCAACCAATGTGGGATTGCCCTTTTCTTTTGCATTGCCAACATTCCCCCACTAGTGCAAAAGAATTAGAATTTTTTTGTAAACATGAGAAAAAAGGTAAAACATAAGAAGAACAACAACGAAATTAGCCGCTTAAGCACTAGTATCTTGTGGATTTGAACTAGCACATAGTGAAATAAATTATTCTTCTCTTTAACAAGTGAGCAAATCTTGAACTTGTTATGATAAAGGTTAACTCATGACACACGACTAATCTCAGAACCAATTGATGTTCTGCGGTAGATCAACAAGTTTTAGCCAATACACCTTGGGATGTTGATAAGTGCTCTAAAAAGATTGCCCAATGTCTTTTATAGAAAATGGCTAGTTTTTCACACTTATGTAGGTGATTTCATCATGTTTATCTCAATATAGACCACCCGAATAAGGACTATGAAATCATTAAGAGAATTTTATTAAGCTCATCCTTTCAAATTTAAGTTCGGTAAATTCATCAAGTCAGTCTCAATAGGACCACCCAAACTTTGGGATATTAACTTATTAAGAATAAGAAACTCAACCTCACATGTCAGTGAATTCATCAAGTCCGTCTCAATAGGACCACCCAAACTCTGGGATATCAATTTATTAAGATTAAGAACTCAACTTTATGTATGTACATCATTTGCCATAGGGATAGGTACAATGCACACTATGAGTATTTCCATGGTTTCGTTTGACCACATTGAACTTAGAAAACTAAGTTAGGCATCCGTCATGAATTCTTCAGCCACTGGGCTTAAGACACATCCCCCTCAACGAATCAAAACCATTTTCCTATTTAACCCTTTGGTTAGTGGATCAACTAAGCTCTTTTCAGACATCACGTACTCTAAAGCAAGTACTCAATTCTTTATTAAATGTCTCACAGATTCATGTCTTATTTGAATATACTTCTTTTTACCATTGTAAGATTGGCTCTTAACAATGCAAATTGCGGATTATGAGTCACACAATAGAAATACAGGAGGTGCCAATTTTTCCCATAAAAGAATCTCTGCAAGTAGATTCCTAAGCCACTCAGTCTCTTTCCCTATTAAGTTAAGAGTTATAAACTATGACTCCATCGTAGAGCATGCAATACAAGTCTGTTTAATATACTTTCAAGAAATAGTTGCTCCACCCAAAGTAATAACATACTCACTTGTAGAGCTAACTTTATCATTACTAGTTACCTAGTTTGCATCACAATATCCCTCTAGGATTGCAAGGTATTTGAAAAATTCCAACTCCTAATTTATTGTACCTTTAAGGTATTTAAGCAAACGCTTTAGAGCATTCCAGTGCTCATTACTAGGATTATGGGTATATCTACTTAGTCTATTGATTGCATAAGCAATACCAGATCGAGTATAGTTCATCAAGAACATAAGAATTCCAATAAATTTAGCATACCCAATTTGGGAAACACTATTTCGTTTATTCTTTATCAATTGTATGCTAGAATTAAAAGGATTTTTCACAAGGATTACATCAAAGTTACTAAAATTCTTTATCATTTTTTCTATATAATGAGATTGGTTTAAAGCAAATCCCTTTTTTGATTTAGTGACCTTAACTCTGAAGATTACAAAGCAAATCCCTTTTTTGATTTAGTGACCTTAACTCCGAAGATTACATCTACCTCTCCCACGTCAATCATATCAAACTTGGTAGATAAGAAATTTTTGGTTTTGTTAATGACTTCAATGTTGGTAATGAAAATTAACATGACATCCACATAAAGGCTTATGATGACACAATTAAAACCAAACATCTTAGATATACACAGGTATTTACACCATTAACGATAAAACCAAAACTAAGAATAATCTTTTGAAATTTCTCATACCATTGCTTTGGAGCTTGTTTGAGATAGTAGAAAGATTTTTTGAGTCTGCAAACTTTATCTTCCATGCTAAGTGCTACAAAACCTAAAGGTTGCTCCATATAGATCTCCTCATCCAAATCACCATTCAAGAACATTGATCTCACATCCATCTAATGTACCAACAAATTGTGAATGGAAGCTAAAGCAAACAAAACACGAATGATTGAGATCTTAGTTATAGAAGAGTATGTATCAAAATAATCTATTCCAAATTTTTAAGGGAACCTTTTTACAACTAGTCTTGCGTTATACCTCTGTATTGACTCATCTAGTCTAAGTTTGTAACACCCCTAACCCGTATCCGTCGCCGGGTTAGGATTACAGGGCATTACCTGACGAAACACAATTCAGCTTGCTCATATAATTCATTTCATATTCAAAGACATAAATTTCTTTACAAATATTCGAACCAAATTTGCATACATCAAGCCAAGTTCACACAATTTTTAATATATAGTCAATTAAAATCAAACATGTTATATTCATCATGTTACATATACAAACTATGCTCCAAAGTTCAAACATATTAATATCATCTGTTTAATCACATATTCAAATCAACTAACATGCATCAAAGTCATGTTATTTGTACTTAATAAATATAATATTCGAACCATATGACTTTAACATTAATGGCACTCGCATACTCAAAATATATTCAAGCATATATTATTACATTTCATATATCGAATACATGTCAATACATCTATTTTATTAGATGTATATCAAACATATCATTTCATAACTTCTGCGCATGCGCATATTAAAACAAATTAAACCATTTTACACTGTTTAACATCCATTCACATATGTGACATTTGTAACATTACAGCATGGCCGAACATACTTTTAATGCTAACATATTAGGCGCATATCATCCTAAAAAAAAACTAAACCATTTCTAAACACAAATATCAAACCGTAGCTATCCCATTCCATTAGCTGTTTAATAAACATACCAACTCACATATATCATGCACAATCGTACATTAATCTAAGTTAAGCTATCCCACACGGCTTATTAAACATACATACATAATTCAAAGACAAACATTACTAAATATCATTATTACCAAATTATGCGCATTTCAATATAACACTCATAACCATTTTCTTTTGAACACGAATGCCAAACTAAAACAAACCTATTCCATATGCTAATATCATACCAATTCATTTATCATCTATTCGGCTATCAAATTAGCCACCAAAATTCAATCAATTTCACAACTCAATTCCAAGCTATCACCTCATAATCAAATAACTAAATAAACATATTACTTATTAACTACTCAAAAGACAAACAAACATACCTAAAATATATTCATCATTTTCCATTTAAAAACTGTACCTAATCAATCAATATACAATCAATAATACTTTCATAACTTAGTTAATATAACCTTATCATAATCAAAAACATATCCATCACCACATTAACATCACATAACCGAATTGTATAACCAATACATCATACATATATACCATGAAACATACTTCCAAAATAAGCTTATAACATGACCGGATATACACAAACATTAATATCATGATCAAGCCATTTTCACATGGCTATATATATAAAATTTCAAAACCAACCATATCCAAACGAGCCTATACATGCCATTTGTCAAAAGTACAAGCTTTCAAAGTACCAAAATAGCGATCGATAGTGTGACGATGTTCCAAGACGATCCCCAAGCTCATAACTAGCTTCCAAAATCTATAAAACATCGAGTAAACACACAAAGTAGACTTGAAAAGCTTACTAAGCCATAATTAAATAAATCATCAAAAGAACATTTACATTTTAATTCTAGCTGGCCAAATATAACCAATATCACATACATATATAATCACCTTTTATCATATAAAATTCATATTACCACATCAAGTACTATACTTACCTTAATCTTTCATGAACATATAAACTTCACACATACCTAAATCATTTAGCTTAATTTCACATTCGATCTCGACTCGACATTGCCTGTTGAACCATTCAAAATTGACAAGGATACAAAGAAATCATACAAGCTCGTACAATGCCATATCTCGGATAATGGTCTTACATGCTATCACATATCGATGCCACTGTCCCAAACAGGGTCTTACATGAATCATATATGATGCCAATGTCCCAGACATGGTCTTACATGTTTCACACATCGGAAGTCCTAATGTCATGACATACGTATCCTATACTATTCATATGGTTCGTACGGGGCTTTCAGACCTAGTAATTCAATCAATTTAAGCTCGTAACAAGTTCTCCAATGCTTAATTCAATTCGGCACATACATATATTTAATTACAATTTAATTCGGAACATATAATACATATACATTCAAATTTAACAATATTTATTTACTTATGAACTTACCTCGTACGGAACGAACGGACCGGAACGACTATTCAACAACTTTCGACTTCCCCCGATCCAAATCCGATTTCTTTCTTTCTTGATCTAAATTAATACAAATTTAGCTTATTTAATTATATATTCATTAGATTTTCATCCAGAACACATAAATGGGAATTTTGCACTTTAGCCCCTAATATTTCATAGTTTTTCAATTTAGTCCCTATTTCAAAACAACACAAAATACACAAAACTTCAATAGACTCATGTTAGGCCAAATTCTCCCTAGGTCCCTAGCAGCCCATTAATTTCATTTCTTTCACATTTGACCCCTCAATTTACAAATTTTACAATTTAATCCTTAATAAGCATTTTTATCAAAAATCACTTAATAAACTATGATAATCTAATAAAAAATATTTATTTTTTTATCATCAAACAATAAAACAGCAAGCTATCAACAATGGTAAATCACAAATTCATCATCAAATCCGAAAATTAAAGCATGGGCTAGCTAGAATACGAAGCAATGATCTCAAAAACATAAAAATGATCAAAAATCGAATGAAAATGAACTTACAGTTGACCTTGATAGTAGCCGAACCCTATATAGCCATGGATGCTTTTCTTTCTTCTTCAATTTCAGCAATAAAGATGATAATGGACTAAATTTTTTATGTTTTGTTTTATTTTATTAAGCTTATTAACATAATTACCTTATTAACCTTAAAAATTAAATAACAAAACACATAATGGTTGTCCATTTTTGTCCACTCAAATATTCAATGGTCAAATCACAACATAAGGACCTCACATTTAATTAATCAAAGCAAATAGGTACTTTAACTTATAGCATGCTACTTTTACATTTTACGCGATTAAGTCCTTTTATCAAATTAAACAACCAATCGATAAAATTAAATCACGAAATTTTCACATATATCAAATAACATGTTGTAAACACCAAAAATAATATTAAAATAATTTTACAACCTCGGATTTGTGGTTCCAAAACCACTGTTCTAATTTAGCTAAAACCGGGTTGTTACAAAGTTTATTTCTAAAGACACATTTATTACTAATAGGTCTAAAACCTCTGGGCAAGTCTACTAGTTACCAAGTGTGATTAGACATAATAGTCTCTAGCTCATTATTTATGGCATATCTCCAAAAACTAGTATATATTGATTTTATGGCTTCATTATAAGTTTTGGATCCTTATCTATTAAAAATGTGTGAACAATAAAATCACTTATTAAGTTTAAATCTCTAATTTCAGTTACAAAGGAAGTAAAGAAATTCGTGCTAAAACTAGTGGCAGTCCTTTGTCTTTAACTCTTCTTAGGTTCGGTATCATCATTAGGAATATCTCTATTAAGTGCATTAGAAAAAAACATGTTCACCTAACTATATATCAATACTTATGCTAGATTTCTTTAACGGAAAAACATTCTCAAAGAAAACATCTCTAGATTCATATATAGAATGATCATGAAAAGACATAAATCTATATGCAACACTACTAAGAGCATACCCAACAAATACAAAATCAATAGTTTTAGATCCGATTATGCTCTTGTTAAAAGTAAGCAAGCATACTTTTGCTAGCACCCCTACATTTTCAAGTATTGCATATTAGGGGCATAACCTTTCCACAATTCATATAAGGTACAATCTAATTTTTTATGAGGCGTTCTATTAAGAATATGGTTTGCAGAAAGTACAACCTCCCCCCACATATTGTCAGGTAAACCAGAACATAGTAGTAAAACATTCATCATTTCTTTTAGAGTTCGGTTTTTCCTTTAACTATGTCATTTTGTTGTGGGACATAAGGAATAGAAAATTCGTGTATAATGTCGTCTTTCTCACAAACCTCTTTAAGAAAATTAGTGTCATATTCACCACCTCTATCATATCTAAGACGTTTTATTATCCTATCAAGCTGGTTTTCTAATTCTGCTTTATAAAGAAGAAAAATTTTATCAGTTTCATATTTCGGCCTTAAGAGATAAACCTTTGTATATCTAGAGTAGTTATCTACAAAGGTGATATAGTAGCATTTTCCACTCTTATTTTCTGTGTTTTTGAAGTATGTTAGATCAGTATGAACAAACTCCAAAAGTTCAGTCGTCCTACCAGTGAGAGTTTTTAAAGAAGGTCTAACATGTTTGGATTCAACACAAATTTCACATTTATTAAAGCTACTATCATCTAGATTAGGGAGCAGATTCATTTTTATGAGTTTTTTTAGATAATAAATATTCACATGACCTAATATAGCATGCCACATAAGTAGAAACTCACCAAATTGTTGGACTTTTTATTATTTCTCGGTTTCTTGAAGCTGACAGCCTTCTTGTTCAGGGGTTTCGCCATCTTTTTTAAGTTTCCAGTGTTTTGAAAACTTGTTAAACTTGGGACCAGAGCCAGATTCCACAATATTAGATTTTGAAAAAAATTCATTTGAAATAACTAGAGCCTTATCTTTAAGACTGTTGGCCTCCTCTATCTTCATGTGGCAAATCAGTTCCTCCAGAGAAATGTCCCGCTTCTTATGTCTCAAGAGATTGTGGCAATCGGAATAGGACTTTGGAAACTTCTCAATTAGGATGTTTTCTTGGAGGATTTCACACATCTTCATCCCTTCAGTTAGGATGTTAGAAACTAATTTCTTGTAGTCATTTACTTGTTCCATTATGGGTTTGTCATCAACCATCTGGAATTTGAGCCACTCTTCAACAACATACTTCTTGATTTCAATATCATCGGCTCCGTACTTCTTCTCCAAGGTATCCTAAATGGACTTAGCTGACTTATCTTTAACAAACAAGTCTAAGAGGTTGTTATCCATGTGGCTTAACATGTGACCTCTTACCATCTTGTTATCATTGTCATGTTTAACTAGTAGTATAAAATTTGCTTCTAATTTGTTGGAAAAATACTACTGCAAAACATACTCGTTAGCACTGACTGGATAAAATAAATTGAGCGTAAATAAATAATGAAGTAATCATTGTGTCGTGGAAGAACAGCTGCCTTAAAAGTGAATTCGCCCTGATTGGTGTGGTCGAGTAATGGACGTCGCCCCCAAGGTTAACACAATACTACTATATTTGTACACCTGAATAAAGAAGGTAAATAAATAATGAGCATAAATAAATAATGAAGTAATCACTATGTCATGGAAGAACAACTACCTTAAAAGTGAATTCACCCTGATTGGTGTAGTCGAGTAATGGATGTCGCCCCCAAGGTTAACACAATACTTCTATATTTGTACACATGAATAAATAAGGTGGAATAGAATTGGTATTGCCCTTCTCAAAAGGAATCGAGAAATAAGATCGGGAAATAAACTGGAAGAAACCTGAATCAGCCACACTAGGTTTAATTCCCAAAAAAGATTGGAGAGGTCACAGACGGTCCCGCTTAAAACCCAATCTCCTAGACAAAATATTACTCTAATGTAATTTAGTAAAACACTAGAATTTTTAGAAAGCAAGAATGGGAGAAGTTGTTTGCTTGTTTGTTGTGTTGTGAAAAAGTTAGAGAAATGACTATTTGTACAATTTTTTAAAGGGTAAAGTTGTAAAAAACGCAAGTGCAAAAAGGTAAAACTAGCAAAGACAATTTCCTACAATACAGCAACAGAAAAAAATTAAATTTTTTTGCAACAGATTTTCGAATAGGAAACAAATTTATTTTTTGAAAACTAATACAAAAGTTTTATCCAAAAGAAAACAAGCGCGGTACATGTTAACACAGACACGGATCGAGCCAAACGACGACGGTGCACGTGTTAAGCTTTTAGCTCCAATTACTCAAAAAAGGTAAGAAGCAAGGTTATATATAAACCCTCTTAGAAGCTTTTTCCCAAACAATGTTAGATTTGTTGGATCTGGTGACCTAAGTGTAGTATTTTCATATAAGTACACTTGTAACTTTTCGAATAGATTGGTTAATAAAATTATTATAAATTACAATTAATATACATTGTATTATTGTTCTCAAATGGTTTTTGTACACAAAGCAAAATAGAAGCAAATGTTGCTTATTGGTTGTCTAATGTTTAACTAATACTGAGCGGTATAACGTGGCCGGATCGTAATACGAAAAGATAGCTTGTCTTAGTAGATGAACCTAAACATGTCCTTAGCCTAATCGAAAATGAGCAAATCGATAGAAAGACTAATATGTCATCTATTAAGTCCAATTGAGGGGATGCATTATCTTAGGAATCAAAGCGGATGACTCCTAGAAGATAGAGACGTAGATGTGACCCAAGCAGAATAGATCCTGAATCTGTTTATGGATTTATTCACTTGTGACGTTCATAGTGTGGCATACCTAAATATTGAGTGGACGATGGACTATGTATGCGTGACTCGTACATTTTGATGTAAATAAAAGCCTGAGTTCGAATAGATAACGAACCGAAAGCTGGTGCATTGGGTGTACAACTTCTACAATATGTAGCATCATTCACAACAGTAGAATTCATAGCCGGAGACATCAGTAAATGATATCCTCTCATTAGCATTACATATTTGATGAAAAGTAAACATGACCATGGATCTTTCGTCTTTGTGATGAATGACTTAATTACTATTCGATAGTAATTGACTTTTCATGAAGGAAGATGTAATAGTTACCATAAGATAAAATAGGCTCATATTGGGAGAATGAATTTTTTCCCAAAGAGATCAAGGATATCCTATAAGGGTTGTACACTTATGACAAGGTCATTAGATGAGCACTGAATAGTTGCTTTGGTAATGATATGTCATTGGGAAGAGCTTAGTCACGATACTGTAGTGGAATGACTTCGTGACTAAATGAGTTTATAATTAATAGGCGAAAATCAGGAACTTAATTATAAATCATTTGAGCCCTAATTACATATGTTCAATTGGTCCCTCTGCTAGCTTTTTGAATACATAAATTAACTGTGAGTTTAAATAGAAATGAATAGAATGAATAGGAAAAGAGAAATAGAAAACATTCAGAAATAATTATGGTTTTTTCCGAAATGGAAAAAATGGAATCATTTGGAAATGAATGTAGGTTTCTAAAATTGGAAATGGAAATGATTTATTTGCAATTCTATATGGATTACTTAAAAATGATTGGAAGAATGAGTTTATGTTTTGAGCTGTTTTGAAGCCCAAAAATGAAAATAAATCATTCGGTCACAGTGAACATATTGAGTTATGAAATATTGAATATATTTTCTCAAAATTTTACCAAGGTTAAAATCGTCAAAAAATTTACCAAGGGTAAAATTGTTAAAATTTTACTAGGGGTAAAATAGAGATGAGAAAATTGTTTAATATAGAATATTAAAGTTTATTTTGGGAAATATAAAAACTGAATCAGGTTGGATCACATTACAGAGTACTAGGTTAAAAGGCCCAATAAGTACTCGTAATTGGACCCGATGTGAGAGAGGCCCAAAACCCCTCATATAACATGAAGGGGGCGAAAACCCTACTAGGAATACTAGGGTGTGTCCCCTACCCCACTCCTACTCTAAATAGAAAGTTGGTTTTCTATTTGAAATAAACCACTACAACTCAACAAGGGTTCCATCTTATTTTCCTATAAATTGATGGCACTAGTAGAGCTATTAAGACAATTTTAATATATTATTACTCTGCTGAAAAATAGAGAGAATTTATTCTCAACTATCAAATATGTTTTTCCAGAATAACAGTTCTACCAGTTTCTATTAAGAAGAGAAAATTTTTGTTTTCTCCCCAAATAAAAGAGAGAAATTTTTTTCTAGTTTTGTGTTTCGGTTCAATTGGTTCGAGCCCACACTCAAAGTAGTTCGTGATATAAGAATAGTGGAGAAGATCATTTAGTTGAAAGTTGGGAACAACGAACATACACTAAGTCGAAAACACGGGTATGAATTCAGTTAGGGTTTATTGCTATAAATATCATAAAAAATCAGGTCGATTTTCAAAATTTTAATTTTCCACTGTGCAAGAAAACCCTCTATTTTCCTTTTTCTTTTGCATTACCAATAGAGTTTGGATGCTAAAATTGTTAATGTTTGTTTTGATATAGTTAAAAGATGCCTAATGACTTAGAAAATGAGGTAAGTGATGAGCTTGAGCTGAAAGCTCCTCGAGTTAATAAATGAGACAAATATGAACATAATGCACCAAATGAAAATAAAAATGGTGCAAGATGTATGACTAGGAATACGAAACCTCGACATAAAGGTCAAGGAGATGAGGCACTCTTGTGCACTATAACGAATGTTCTGCAAAGGGTTGTCAGTGTTGCACCCCAATATGCTTCCTCAACCAAAACTCAAAAAGTTCCAATTAAAGAGTTACGGAAGTACAACGCCACTTAGTTTAAAGGTGTGAAAGGTACAGATCTTGAAATTAAAATAAAAGTATAGGGACTAAATCTACAAGCTTCGCAAAGTATAAAGACTAATAGTAGAATTTAACCATTAAATAAAAGATAAAAGGATTTTATTTTTGTTTGAATTGAAGTTTGTTTTATATCATATTAAAGAAATTAAGGTTCTCTAGGTTGAATAATTCTTTGCCTCTTTTTAACGATTCATGATTAATAAGTTACGAGGTAATAAGCTGGGAAACGACGAGCTGCAAAGTGGCTAGAGAGCTGGAAGGTGATGATGTCATCTTTTCTTGATTGGATCAGACTCCAAATCACCAAGATAGATCGAATCTCGGGCCGAATTGTGATATATCTATAACAAAAATAAACCCTTTCATATTAATCACATTATTTTTGTATTATTGAACATATTAAGCTTATATTTTTTTTCTGTTATTTTTATATTGACCCATCTTTATAAATTTGCTTTATTAATGCTGGCCATTTTAGGTTGATGTGTCTTTATAACTCGTCGCCATAAATATAAATTCAAAATTTAAAAGAAAAAGAATTTAGCGGACCAAAAATAAAACAAAAAAACTAGTGGTTCAAAAGACTATAGAGAGGCAATCCCTACAAGAAATTGTCAAGTATTGACATATATGACATAGCGTTAAACATGTATACCACTACAAGACATCCTTAATTTTGATTTTTTTCCCCTTTATTTCATTTTTATTTGGTTATTTTTCCTCAAATTTTAATTTAATATATTATATGATGAAATTTTTTAATTTAATATGTAAAATAAATAAGAAAGATACCTTAATTTTAAAAGTAAAAATTATTAAGTTAAGCCTACATATAAAAATTTAGTTTGATTTAATTTTTATTATACTACAAAAATTCCATTACTTATGTATCCATAATTTGAGGCTACTTAATTAGTACATAAAAAATTATAATTATTTAAAATTAAAATATGTATATTTATTTTTTTAAAACTGTGTTAATTTATTTAGGCATTTTAAATTACAATAATATTTAAATTCTATATAATAATTATTTGATACGCATTCAATAAAATTTATTTACCTCATAAAATGAGTTGAGAAGTTATCATATGTCTTGATATTAAAAGACAGCGAATAATTTTTTAATCCTTTAAAAAAATTCACTATTAGTGTAATTAATAATAAATTTATAATTTTTAAATAAAATTAATTTAAAAATTAAAAAAGAATTTTAATAATAAAATTAAAATTAAAATTGGATATGTAAACATGAACTAAATATATGCTTTGATTATGTTAAAGATGTTGAATATCTTATAAAAATATGTGTGAATTAATTAATAAAATTTAATTTAATTATTATATAAATACATAAAGCATTCCAGTACAAGTTCACACTGCTCTGTTAAAAACGAGAACTTGGAAAATGTGGAGAACAAGATAAAAGAAGAAAATACTGAAATAGTTTACGTGTCAAAGCTGTCGCACAACACACGTGGGGTGGAGGTGAGGGGCAGTTTAATTTGCTTCACACACTATAATTTTATAAGACTCTGCCTCCACACCTATTCTAGAAATTCCAATATGGTTGAATTAATTTATGATCAACAACTTCCCTAATTTTGTTTTCAGATTAAAGCTTTTAAAAACATCCATTAACATACACATTCAAACTATAGACTCAAAAAATAAATTTTAAATTAACTTTTCACGATTTAATAGATTAATCGTTCAAGTCCATTTAAAAAGTGAAACGATTTGAGTAAAATATATACTCGAAAAATTAGATCAGAAAAAAAATACTTATTTTCTAAATAGGCTAGGCCTCAAGTAAACTTTCTAGACCCGGGCCTAGCCCGGTCTGAATTTGTCTAAAATTTTCATTGTTATTTTGTTATTGTTTGCTGTTATTTTGATGTTGTTTTGCTATTATATTACTCATATTTTATTATTATTGTTTAGATATTATATAATTCTTGTTTTATTGTTAATTTTACTACTATTTTAGAGGTATTTGCTTGCTAAATTACAATTATCTTAATGTTTTTAAATGTATTTTTAATTTATTGAGAAATATCTATTTTAATATTCTCAATGTATTTGATGCATTATATTTTTTTAATTTTATTTTTATATAAAATTTTTAGTACGAGTAAGAATTTAATATTTTTTATTTAAACTGAATTTGAACAAAATTTTAAACTTATTTTTCGTATCGAATTAAATTTAAATCTAAAATTTTAAATTAAGCCGACCCAGTGGAAAACGAACGCACAATTCTAACTCACAAATCGATTAGTTAAAATAATAGGGTGAAACGAGGAAGATATTTTAAGAAAAAAACAGTTTATTTTCATGTTATGTTAATTTAATATGATAACAACTTGAAGGTGGTATGTGAAGAGAAAAAGGAGCCATTCACTCTTTCATTTTGTCACTTCATGATTTAATATTTTAATATGATATTTTTCCAGCCACTATAAAACAAAAATTCCTTTGCTTTCTTTTAGATAATCAAATTCAAGTTTACATCATTTTCTTCACATTTTATTATATAAGAAATTAGATTATGCTATATTTTAAAAATGGGATAATACATAATTTAGTTTTTAAATTTATTTATATGTATCTAATTGATCTATAAATTTATATTGCATCAACTAGGTTGTTACTCTACACTAATACTGTTAATTTATACTGATGTAACATGATTAGTCAATCTGGTGATATCTCACATAGTATTGTTAAATTAACTTACAGTGTCACGTCAATAAAAATTAATAGTAGAAGCTTAAGAACCAATTAAAAATTTTTATTTACTTTCATAAAAGATGTAATAATGGCGGTGAGGGTTTAAGTTTTGTAGAATAAAAGTTTAATTAACCATCAATTTTGAATTTGTTTATAAGATTGGTAAAGAAAAAGAATAAAAATGCAGAATTTAAGGTGTGAGTGTGATGGGAATGGTTTCGTTGTCTTTTTGATAAGGCTAATACTTTTCTAGAAAGGAAAGGGACATGACACACAGCTTTGATGGTATCAATTAGCAATAATCACATACACATATTTGTCATCATTACATATAATGAATGGGTTAATGCACAGTATGTGTTCCTTAAATAAGATTTCTTTTAGTCAGATTTAAGGACTCTTTCTTGAATCCCACTCATAAACTGGATTTGTTGAATCATTCAATTCAATAATAATGACCATCAAGTTGTCATGTCTTACGTATAGCTTTAGTTATAAGATATTTAAAAATTATATCTGTGGAACACGGTTCAATTATTACCAAATTTCAATATGTTTGAGCCATCATTCCAGAGGGTTAAATTTAGATATTTTATTATTTGACTCTAAATTAATTTAATTTTAATTTCAACTACAAAGTCATATTTCTTATATGTTTTGTTGAGTTTGGAGGCCAAGTGGCCCAAGCTAAACATGGACCAGGGTCCTACTCTATAAATTTAGAAAGCCTGAGGACTTAAGAACAATGGGTTCTCTTCATGTTGGGCTTAAATTTTAGAACGATTCATTTTGTGTTATGTTGGTTTTAATATTTTAAACACCAATTAAAGATATGTTGTAGTTTCTTTAATCTTATTTGTAAAATCATTATCTTCAACCTACCAAACAATAATCCGTTAAAGTTATTATGCATAAATGATCATCAATCGGAAACTCAGATAAGATCCGAGTCTCTTACCCGTGATCTAGCCAGGCCCCACTAGATGAATATGTGTGAGGCATACGGTGAGGGGATAACCAGGGGAGTTTGCGATATTAGCTCGCACATACCCAAGGAATTTGCATGCAGGGGATAGCGAGGCCTAAGAGGCAACCCAGAACAGTACACGTGTTCAACATGCCTAAGGCTTGCTCAGAATGTCAGTCTTATGAATAGTGGGGTCAAGTATCTGAACAGTGATAATATGTATAAATACTCAGATGTTCCTTTTAATGAGATATACAAAAAAAGTACTTCACAAAAGCATATTTATTTTTCTTTATGTATAATTTAAACAAATTTTAACATTTTAGCTATTTAAATGCAAGTCTAAACTTTGTTTGATAAATTTTGTGGGTACTAAAAACATGAGTTTTTATTTTCTCGAATCATATTTAAAGTTACCAAAATCGAGTTGTCTCATAATTTTGAATGATTTCACTTCAAGTGGGTATAGAGTAAGTTCCAATAATTCTTGCCTTGCTCTACGTGAACAATGTTTAGAGTTGCTATTTTAATTTTATACGACCATTAACAGGATAAAAATGTACAATTGCATCATTTTGATAATAAATAATGTATTTGTTGTACAATAAAATTGTCTTTAAAACAATTTAAATTAGGGTAAAACAGGACAGAGAAGTGATATAGACAATACAAATAGCAAGATAGAACATGTCTCTTATGGAGCGCTCATTGATTTAATAATATTTACTCTCACCTAGCCTCCTTACTATTCCTATCGATACAAATACATTTAATATCGCATTTAAATAAAAATTTAAATTGATTTAAAAATCTTAATCGAAACTTGATAATCTTTCCTTGGATTAAAGGAACCTTCCACAAATACTTTAATTAAGTTTGTCGGTAATCAAAATTAATGTTTGCACGTAAAACTAAAACTATCCGTATCCAAAACAACAAAACTGAAAATTGCTCTCAAAATTCCCTTGCAAACGACACTTATATTTCTTAATTTTCATTTAATATTTGCATTTATTTGATAGGGACTTTGCTTTTGGAATCTTTCACTCCCGGCTGTACTCTTTGTGATTCATTTTAGAATATAAAATATAAATTTAAATATTTGGAATCAACACGAATTGAATGGGATAATGTAGCAGACCTACCAATCTAGCCAAAATCGGATCGGATGATAAAGCATATATTTACTCGGAGCTTAAAACAAACATCACAGTAGAATGGTATGCTTAATAGGTATGTACGCGTAAGAACATGTATGAATATCACAATGTATGTACGTATGAATTATGATTCTTTAACGCTTCATGAAGCTTGCAGGCTAACCTTCTCGACTACGATGAGCGATCTTTCGAACGGAGACTTTGAGAAGTCGAAAGAAACTACGGAAGATCCGACGTTTTACGTCGCCTCTTACAGGGGGAGCATTGCATTTCTTCTCCATCTTTGCCACTGATTACGTTTGCATGAGATTCACTATTTATATACATAATAATTAATAAAAGAGAGAATTAGTGTTATATATATATATATTTAGTTGGAGAGTTTGATGAATTAAGTATACGTAATTCTTTATTTTTTATATATGATATAAGATAAGGAATGAATGTCTTTGTGAAAGCCATGCCAATCACTCATCATCAAAACAGGTAGAAGAGGCAACTTCTTTTTATTTTCAGTCAAATAGATGTATTAATATTGTAAACATCGAATGCACTCCCTTGTTAACTGTCGAATGCTACAATTAGATAAATCCATACATTAACTTTTTGAAGAAGTTTAGCATTCTAAAACCATAAGTGGCAGTTTACTTGTTTTCTAAATATTTAAATTAAATTCGAGTTTTAAAATCAACATTATTAAAAGAGCTTTACCTAAATACTATTTCAACCCGAACAGAACTATACTCAAATCATAAAATGGATGACCAAGAATAACGATTTCTACTTACTACTAGATTTTGTCTCACACGCTAGGTTTTGTTATATGTATAGTTTGAGAAAAATATTTAACAATTGATACACAGGGAGGGTGGTAAAATACTTGCACTTAAGTATTATCTAAGCATTGATTCAATCCTTACATATTGTATTTTTAGTTGTCTTATTTAAGACTTTATATAAAATTAATATAAATACAAAAGAAAAACTATTATATTAATTCAATTATTTATTAAATAAGAGTTTTTAAGTAATTTCCTGACCATTTCATGGCACCAACCGAATCAACACATTATATAAGTATGCATTAATATAGAAGGTTAACCAATAGTTTAATATTATTTTTTATTTATTTATTTTTGTTTTTAATATATATATGTGTGTGGGGGGGGGGTATTTTTAGTTTTTGTTTCTAGTTGTGTTGTAGCGTATACAAAATTTATTAAGTCAAATACGCTATCTGATTTATTAATAACTGTTATCAGAGGATTTTCATAACAAACCATTATGGTGATGATTGCAAGATTAGAGTTTGATATGAGGAGAATGCCATTTGAGATTTGGGAATGAGTGTTTGGTTGATTAAAGTTGGCTGGTATAATGATGGTGGGTTAAAATGCAATTATTGGTGGTTAAAGTATTTGAAATGTCCTTATATTATAGGGATTAGATAAAATTAACATATCTATTAATAAATGGATCAATTTAATTTCTATATTATTAAAAAGAATCAAATAATTTCGTATAATTATTTTTTAACAGATTTATACATTTATAAAGTATGGGATTTGAGAATCAATATTTACAGCTCATCGGTAAAAAAATAAATATTTACAGCTCATTTTCTTATGGTTCTCTTGTTTTTTTTTTTTTTTAACAAAAAATGTTTAATATATCATTTGGTACTTAAATTTGATTTTTTTTCTATTATGGTACTTGAGTTATTTTTTATTCAACCTGTACATATATTCGGCAAAAGTTATATATTTAGGTACCTAAAGGTAATGGTGTTAAATTTTTAATATTTAATTTGAGTTTTAAGGTGGATTTGATGAAATTTTATTACTAATATTATTAAGTTTAAATTTTTTATATTTTTTAATAGAATAAATTTAGTGATAATTGTGGATTTATTTAATTTTTTGTTTAATTTATCAAATACAATTCGATGAATATGATTTAAATTAGGTTTCAAGATTAATTTGATAAAAATTAATTAGTAACATTATTAACTAACTATAAATTTGTATCAAATTAACTCAATTAAACACTAGGTACCAAAATATATATATTTTAATTGGATATTTAATTAAGCAAATAAGTAAGGTGGGACATCCAGGCCGGCGGCAAAATCTTGGTTCTACCACTTTATTTGGCGCTTGCAATGAAAATGACCATTTCATTTTAACCAGCTCCTTTATTTATTTATTAATTAATTAGCTGGCTTTGACGCGCATTAATTAAAAATGATTAATTTCTCTTTTGTATGTATTCTCACTCACACCAACATTTATATTTTAGGCTAGACCATTAAAAATATTAATTTTTATTAACAAATGATAAATTTACTCTTAACATCTATATCTTTTATCAATTTAGTTATCAATTTTTTTTAAAAAAAGTCAAATTTTATCATAATTATTTCAAAAATGAGTAAAATTATTATTTTTCAATGAAATATTAATTGAAACGTTTAATTTTTAAATATGGTAGTCTACATCACAATCCACGCATATTTCATGCTATTTTTTTAAATTTTTATTAATCTTATATTTTTAATTTATTTTTATAAAATTTAAATTATTAATTGATATGATGTATAGGACAAATAGTCTTATGTCAGAATGAAGTACGCATGGACAATCACATGGATTGGCACGCCAATATCGTTACAAAAAATTAATTTTTTAATCAATATTTTTGTTAAAAAGAAGAAGCTTTAAGTCTTTTTTAAAGTCAAATTTAGCTAAAAATAATAATAATCAAATTAACAAAAGTTATATATATTGAGGACTAAATCTATAATTATGCATTTCCTAATACTAAATAAAAATATACGTATACAAGTGACGGTGGACATGAGAATTCTTTTAAGATATTAAACTTTGAAATTAACTTTACTTTATTCTTAAAAAATAAAAATATTTGAAACTATAATCATTCAAACACTGATTAAACATACATGCAAATGGAAACCCTAAAAGGAGACACTTATTGGGAGTGCTAAATACGTACTTGTAATAAATGGTATGTATAGTTATTTCCAAAATAAATAAATAAATTGTATGTATAGTAATAACATTATATTAAATATATTACCATAAAAAACATTATATTAAATATTAAATGTAATAATGGATAAAAAAATTCATCATTTTTCATATATTTAATTAAATAAAAGTTATTATATATGCCAATTGCCAACCTTAAAAAGTGTTTTAGGAATTAGGTTAACAAATCCAACTAGTAATTTATATCTATATATAATATATTTCCAACTTATGAAATATAATGTATTTTTCGTAAATATATTATGGTAATTTTATATTTTAAAATCTTAATTATTATATTATTTATTTTTAATCCAGATATATTTTATAGGGTAAATTACATCAACAGTCACTCAATTTTGGGGGAGCTGACAAAACGGTCATATTGGTTTCATTTTAGTCACTCAATTTTAGAAAAATGACAAAGCAGTTCTTTTTGCCGTTTTCCGTTACAAATGTAATGGCAAAGTAACATGGTAGATGACGGCTTGCTTGGTGTCATTAACCGTCCAGCTGGCCGGTTAGCACCAATTTAAACAACCATATCAGCAACCATTTAGGATTTATGTAGTAGAATAAGAAGAGAAAAAGAAAAGGAGAAGAGAAAAAATTGAATATGCCTGGAGTGATTTTGGTGTGCTATTGTGGAAACCCAACCAAATTAAACACATAAGGTTTTTTGGGTGTAAGAAATTTGGAAGTGGGTTTCAAAAACCATGTCGTTCTTTCACCTGGTTTGATCCACTATTGACGCCCCGTTCACAAATTGTGTTGTTGGGTCTTCTGAAAAAAGAAATAAGGACATTGGAGGACGCAAGGAGAAGGGGAAGAAAAAACATGGTTTTTGGGGCTTGTATTGGTAATTGTGTTGTTATTTTTTAAAACCTAAATCAGCTTATGTTGTTGTTGTTAGCACTGAAAACCAGCTTATGTTTTGTAATATTGTTGCTGATATAATGTTTTGTTATTCATTCATGGCTGCTGGTATACTACTGGTATACACGGCTAACCGGTTGATGTGTTGTTGCTTACAAACTTCAAAGTTGAAAGACTTGAAATGGGAGAATATGTGGTTGTTGCTTACAAATTGTAATATTGTTGTTCATGTTTTGTAGTATTATTGTTGCTTACAAATTGTAATGGGAGAATATGTGGTTATTGTAATGGTCTGATATTCTCACACATTTGATTTCATTTCAAAGTTGAAAGACTTGAAAGAATGTTTAATCTTCATTTCATTTTTATTTCTCAATGCCCATATGTTAGAAGGGATAAAATTGATGAAAAAAATAGAAACATTTGTATTTCTCAATTCTCACACATTTGATTTCATTGCCAAATTGCATGGATCAATGCTCATATATTAAGGCCAAATGCCAAACTATTTACAAAAAGAATGAAGCGCAAAATATTGCCAAATTTGCCTACAATTCAGTACAACTGAATAGATGTGAATTGTAGGCAAATTTACAAAAAATTTTGGTGACTATATGCCTAAGTTTAGATGACAGTCGCAATCATAGGTAAATTTACAAAAAATAATCTATTTAAGTTAATAAATCAGTAGCATGTATAGGCAAATTTACACAATTTCAAAAAGTTAACAAAATAAAGTCTTGTTCACAATGTCATTATTGGTCTGTCATAGATGACTCTTGAGTAGAACGCATCCATCTAACAGTGATTGGTTTCCTCTTCAATAGGAGTTTTTCTCTTGGGGTAGCATCTTTTTGGTGACTTGGGGCAGATTGTTGATGCGTTGGGGTAGTTTGTAACTGAGTTGGGGCAGCCTCCTACTGAGTTGGGGTACTCTCTTGCTAATTTGGGGTAGCCTGTTGCTGAGTTGGAACAACCACTTGGTTATGAACACAAACTTTGTATCTTTTGACCTACAGGAATAAGTGAAATCCATCAAACAAATTCATATAATAAGCACAGGCAGATGATGTAACACCCCGAATTTGGGCCTAGAAGTATTGGGCCTTGAGTATGGGTCCGTAAGGAGGTTGTATATAAATAAGTAATTGTGCAAGGAAATGCCACAATTAAATGTCTACTTTGGTGGTTAATGGCCCTGAGAAGTGTTAGAGAAATCTTGGGTTCAAACCTGGGCTTTAGCAAAAATGTTGGTATTAAGTGAATAAAACCCTGGATGCTTGGATAACGGCCTTTTAAATTATTTTGTTAAGTAAATGACATAAGGAAGCATGTGGTCTAGTGGTTGTGGCATCATTAAGGTTGCAAGGGAGCCTGGGTTCAAGTCTTGACTCTTACAATTCATTTTGGTTTTTCTCTTAAATGAATCTGGATGCTGGCACATATGTCTTAAAGTTAATTATGAACGTTTTTATCACAGAAAGAGCATGTGGTGGAGTGGCAAGGTGGCGTGTTGTGTAACTGTGAGGTCTAAGGTTCGAGTCGTGGGATGCGCAGTGGAGTATTTATTTTGCGATTGGAGCTGTGTAGGAGGTGGAGTTAGACTGAAACTCTATGGTTAAAGTGGTCATAAGAATGAGGAATTTCCCTATTGGTTGAAAGTAATCCCACATCAGGAAGCTAACATGAGAATGGGTGAGAAGCTGGCTTTAAATAGAGTGAACCAGATGAGTTGGGGAGCAAGACTAAATGCAGGATGTGCCAAGGTTGGTGATCGATTTGTAACTAATAGCGTAGTGATCGATTGTAGGATACCATGGAAGATTTCGTTGCCATTCGTCGAAAACAGGTGTGTAAACGACACCCACTTATAGACTAGATCGGCAAAAGTCGAAATGCCGAAGAGCCGACATTTTGTAAACTTGCGAGCGTGCGAACGCTCGTGAGATAGTTTGTTTGTTAATCCTGGTAATCTCATGCGGTAAGATTACAGAGTGCGCAATTTCGTGCACTTCGGTATATTTGGGCTTAATAGGCCGAAATCGAGTTAATGGGCCAACGGGCCCAATTCAGAAAAACGTCTGGTAAGTATTCTGAAGACACGTTAATAACTGTAATGAGCAAAAAACCCTAAAAAGACTGATAAAATTACTGAAATACCTCTGTAAGGTAGAATTACCGTAATTCCCCTAAAGGGGTAAGTTACGATTACGCCCTCGAGGGTAAATAACTATTCTTACGCTATAATCTGATTGCCTTTCTGAAGTATGCCTTGTTAATTATATATATTCTGCATACATGTTATACTGCATGGGGTTGGGTTTTGTTACGGAGGAAGAACTCGTTCTGGTGGCTGTGCCACATATTCTGATATAAGCAGCTTTGCTACGAATTATAGTTAGTGCCGCAACTGGCGCTAATACTGTAAGTGTAGGGATGGCGTGGGTGATTTATTCCCCACAGGAAGTGTAGGGATGGACGGAGGCAAGTGCAGGGTTGGATGGGGTTATCTTGCGTTAATCATATGAGACTGTTTTGAAATGGGCCCAACTGTGTTGATATGGGCAAGGCTCAATATATCTCGACTTGTAATAGGGCTACGACCCAGATTGATACTGATATGGGCTAGGCCCAGTATACTCTGATACTGTAAGGGGCTATAGCCCAGATTAATATTGATATGGGCTAAGGCCCAATTAACACTGATTTCTGGATAGGGCTCAGGCCCAATAAAGCTTGAATCGATATAGGCTCTAGTTGGGTTTATTTTACACACTGAGTTTTCCAAACTCACCCCCCTTTTTCCCATCTTTGCAGGTGAGCCTTAGATCGGTGGACTTAGAGCTGGAGGGATTCGGAGTGACCACTTGTCCCGCAAATTTGATTTTTTTTCTTGTGTTTTGATCAGCCTTTATTTACTTTAATTGTTTTGGGTTTAAGTTGTAATAAGGCCGCTTTAATTATTTTTAATTGTTTTAGTATGTATTGTTAGCTTAGATATGATATTGTTTTAATTGTTTGAAATTGAATAGCTTTAGGGCGAGTTTTAAAAAGGTTAATTGATTTCAAAATATCACGATAACAAAGTAAAGCTTTCGCAACGAAAATGTTTTCAAAATTAATAACCTTTTCAAACGGTTTTAAACGAATTGGTTTTCCATGAACAATCACTCAGTTAAAGTGTAGCAATGGTGGTGTGCATGTCTAGAATTGGATCCGTGGAGAGCTAGGTACTTAAGTAGTCTACTAGACTCACCTCCTCTTTTCTGGCATCCTACCTGGTGCACAGCTTTCATTCACTTTAATCTATAACGAAGATATCCTTTAAACACTAAGAAAGATTTTAGATAAAACATGCCTTTTTCTAGTAACGCTTCGATGTGACACGTCAGATTCGGTCGTAACATCTGGGCTGGGTTTGGGGTGTTACAGATGACTTATTGGAATGTTTTAGCCAATTTCCCTTTCGCAACCCCTCTTATGGTGGCCTATTTTGTCGCATTTACTACACCTTATGTCCACCCCTCTCTTACTCAACTTTCGAGTTTGTCAAAACCATTTTCTTGAAAAGAAACGAGGTCGACTTGATTTTGAAAACGAAAAAATGAGAGCCGCTACCAATCCTTTTTGATGAGGTGTGATCGGGTCACCTCGAAAAGTGGTTATTTTTAATAAACAGTTTTTTTTATTAACAACGATTTTGGTATATGAAAACCAGAAAAAATAGATTTGGGAGTCGGTTACGTACGAGGAAGGATTAGCTCCCTCGTAACGCCCAAAATTGGTACCTAGTTGATTAATTAATGTCTTAGTGTCGAGGATTGAGATTTTGAAAAGATTTTAACAATGCGATCCTTTTTAAAATATTATTTGATTGGAAATTTCAAGAAAATGGCATATTTCACGTTAATCGAGAAAAAGAATCACGTCTCGTAAGTTAGGACACAATGTCTTAAATTCCCGATATGCGAATAAACACCAAAAAATTATTTATTTTGAAAATGTTCGATTCTCTCAATTTAAAAAAAGAAATCATACTCCGTAAGTTAGAGCACAATTGTTTCTTAACTCACAAGAATATTTAAAAGTTAATGCATTGAAAAAGTTTGGGTATTTGGATTTATCGAGAAAGTCAAAACCCCGTAAGTTAGGGAATGACCTTTTGAATTTTAAAATACATAGTATTGTTTATCGAAAACAATATTTTTAATGTATCGGTAAAATGTAACATGATTTTATGGTAAAATGGGAAATGAATTGCATTATTGATATGAGTAATAAAATAATAATAACGAAGATGATAATATAAATACAATAATAATAACGAATAACATAAACTTGCAGGTATATAAAGACATAAATGAATAAACAAATAAATATACAATAAGATAATAATAATGAGAACAAAACAAAATAAAACTGAAATAAATGCAATAATAAAGGAATAAGAAATGAAATAACAAAGAAAATTCTGGTGAAAACTTAATTTTAAATTGAGAATAAGCAAATAAACATTGAATGAAATGATTTTAAAAATAATAATGATAATAAAAGTAATAGTAATGATAATAATCATACTATAATGATAGTAATAATAATAATAATAATAATAGTAATAAAATAAAAAAATTAGCAAATGATAATAATAATATTGATAATAAATAATAATAGTAAAATAATAATAATAATAATAATAATAATAATAATAATAATAATAATAATAATAATAATAATAATAATAATAATAATAATAGTAATAGTAATAAAAATAAAAATAATAATGATAATAGTAAAAAAATAATAATAATAATATAGCAAAAATAACTAAAAAGGACTAAATTGAACTTAAAATAGAAATTTGGGGCAAATTTGAAATAGAAATAAAAAGAAAAGGACCAATTTGGACGTGAACATAACAAAGGAGGACCAAAATGGGCAATATCCCACCCTCCCAAAACGCACAACACCAAGAGGGACCAAATTGAAGGTTAAAATAAAGGCATAATTGTAAAAAAAGCCTTCAACCTTTGGGGGCTTTTGGATATATGCCCCTAACCTTTTTTTTTCCTGAAATCAGCCCTTAACGTAACGGATTTTTTAGACATCAACCCAGTTGAAACAGTAACCTTTAGCTGACCGTTAGTCAACAGTCGGTCAAAAAATTTGGTCTACGTGGCATTACTGTTGACCGATGACGTGGCTCACATTAAAATAAATAAGCTGACGTGGCAAAAAATAAACAAATTTAATAATCATAAAACCAAAAAAAAAAACCTAAATCCCCAAACCCCCAAAATCGTTTTCCTAAATTCTAAAATCCCTAAATCATGAAATTCCCTAAATCCCTGACCTCTGAAATCTTTCATTAAATCTCTAATAATCTTCAAGTCCCTAAATCTTCAAATACCTAAATCGATAGCATTCCGAAATCTTCTTGAAATCCATAAAATTTTTAAGAATCAAATCGTTGAGAACGAAAAACTTCAACAATCGTGAGAGTTTTCCCAACCCAAAATCGAAAGGTAGGTGCTTTCTTATTTGGTTTGGTGGGAAAATAAATTCCATTTTTGGTTTGATTAGTTGGTTATTTGTGATTTACTATTGCAATTTGAGTGCGACAATGTAGGGTTTGTTTTGTCGATTTTTGATGCGATAGTGGTCCCAATGTTGTTGATAAAACTGCTGTAAAAATTGAAATCCCTAAAACTATTAGGAATGAAATCATGAAATCCCTTAGAACCAAATCGTGAAATCCTTAATCTTTCCAGAAATTTTTATTTTTCTTCCTTGTCGTCTAAAATCATGGATTCACATGGTTCGAATAGTCAGTCTAGAGGTTGGGTAACGCATGGTTCGAAGAAAAAATCGTCATATGCAAATGTTGTTACTTCATCGCGGAAGGAGTATGCCTACGATGGACCAGCAGTAAAATGTCACTGCAATAAGTTAGCTCCAAGAGACACTTCATGGAGCGATTTAAATCTGGGGAGAAAGTTTTATGGTTGTTCAGATTTTCGGGTAAGTAAAGAATTTTTATTTGCAAATTGAGCTTGAGCTCAATTTTGATGATTTCATAAATCTCAGTATTTGTTTTGTTTTCATTTTGGACTATTTCAATTTGGCTGAATTGGGATTTGTTTGTAGGACGGTGGTTGTGATTTCTTCAAGTGGTACGATGGGAAAATGTGCGACCGTGCTACTGAGTTACTGCGTCTATTGCGTGATAGTGAACGAAATCTTTTGAAGGATAATTTAGCACTTAGAAAGAATGCTATGGATTTGGTTGCATTTGATGGTAACCATAATCTTTGTGATAGTCTTTATTGACATTGAGGTTGAAGGAGGTAGATCAATTTGTGGTGTTGAAGGGGAAGTAGCATTAAGGAAGAAAATGTTGACCATGAAGCAAAAAATTAAAGTTATCAAGAAAGAGAAGTCAATGTATAAGATGTTATTTTCTTGCTCTATATTATGTATTGTATGCATCACCATGGGTTTCTTTTTTGGCAGTACTGGTAAGAGGCATATGCAACTAGCAGTTGCAAATGTTGATTGAAAAATATTGGTTGTTTTTTTTATGTAATTTAACATTATTCTTGAAAGTAATGACCAATATTTGTTGTTTATGCCTAATTTAATTTAGCTTAATAAATAATGCAGTGATAATAAACATAAGACTAAAAGGACAAATTTGATCATTTAAGCATATGATTTGGACAAATGTACTTTACAATTTCGATAAATGTACTTTACAAAAGCATATGATTAGTCTATACAACATTCACCCTATACACCATCAACGCTATACCAGCCAAAAACCAAAATGTGAGTGAGCTATACGTAAACCAAAATGAAAACCAACATATTGGTTTTCAATACAACAAAATAACATTCAACAATGGGAAATTCCAAAACCAGAATGTTGTAGGCTCAAAATGTAACTACCATCTTCTGTTCTAAAGCCAAAATGTTGTAGGCAAAATACCTTACACAGTACTTTTTAGATCATGAGCTGTCACAAGATGGTCCTGTTAAATAGAAAACAGAAACAACACAAGTTCAAAAGCAAGTAATCATAGTGAATCACAAGACAAACAACATAATTCATTCAAAACAAAATAACGATGATTTACTCGTGTTTTCTGTAACTGATTCTTGTGTTCCCAGATGGTCGAGATGAGCCTTTCGCTTGTTATTTCGCGACTTGGGTGTTGAAGAAGTTTGTCCAGTACCATCTTGGCATGAAGTTGTCGTCATGCTCCTTGTTGTTCTACTAGACTTCAAGAGCATTTTATATTAATATTAACATTATATAAAATAACTCATATCAATAGTAAAAGGAAGAAACTTACTGCAAAAAATGGAAGATTTCCCTTAGATTTATCTAAGGTAGTTGACCTTTTAATGGAATATTTCCCTTTTTGTTTAGGTGGTTGGGCATCTTGCTGCAAAAAATTAAACATAATCATTGGTTAAACAAAATAAAAAAAATTAAAATAAAAAATGTACTCAATATTTATAACTAAAGAACAATACTGTACCTGTTTCGAATTTGTGCAAGACCGCTTGTTATGGCCATGTTGGCCACAATGAGTACATGTCATGAGTAGACCTTTCCTACTCAAATGACCAGGCTTCAATTTTTTTGGTTCATCTTTGGCCATCCTCCTATTCTTTTTGGGCCTCCCAGGCATCTTCCTTTCAATAGGAGGTAACACAGGCTGAATACCAGTTTTTTCGCAATCATGTAGCCCATTTATGGGCTGCATTGGAAAAGAGTAAGCTTTCTTGTAGGTATCAATGTGATAATATTCATGCAGATATTCATCTGGTTGAAGCCTTAGGTGATACATGGCAGCACATGCATGGGAACATGGAATCCCACTTATTTGCCAACTTCTACAACTACATATCCTTTGACTTAGGTCCACTGTATACTGATAACTTCCTTTCCTCAACTCACATCCATTTTCACCATTCCATATCAGTTGCCACTCTACACAGTCCTTCTTATTGGCATCAAACTTAGCTTTCACCAATGGACCATAATTTTGCTTCCATCCATTACATAACTTCCTTTTTTGTACTTCCTAGTCATTATCTTGGTCCTAATATCCTCAAGCATTCTGATAATGCTTTTGAACCTCGCTTCGACAATATTTGAATTGAATGCTTCACACAAATTGTTGTCAACTATATCTGATTTACAAGTAGTCCCCAAAAATGCCCTAGTCCACATCTTTGGAAACTTTTTCATCAAATTATCGTAAACATCCTTATCTTTCTTCTCCAGTGCTAAACATAGATCCTCCCACTCCCTCTCAGTCTTGCACTTTGCAATCTGCTAGAAATCACACTCATAAGATTTCCCTAACTTCCTCCCTGACCAATTTGCAAACACGTACCTCGCACAATGCCTATACTCCACCCTTGGTAGTATGTCAGAAATTGCAATCTCAAGGCCCTAATTCAAATTAATGAACGGGATCGATTGTTAGAAAATTTTAGTTAAATACAAATAACAGATTTAAAAAAACAATATCAAGCTTAAAATTGCATATTTACTAACCTTTTGTTGGTCACTGATAATTGTGTACCCATACCCATCTTCCAAGCCCAAATCAGTTGATAGGAGACTGAGAAACTAGCCTCATGAATCAGTGCACTCCACTTCAACCACAGCCCATGCAATAGGGAACATTTGGTTGTTTGCGTCTCTTCCAACAGCTGTGAGAAATTCACTCTTAAATGGGCCTTTTAGGAAGCAACCGTCTAACCCAATGAGTGGCCTACACCCGGCTTTCCAGTCTCTCTTTAGTGCATCAAAGCACACATAATACCTCTTAAAATGTGGAAGGGAATCTGCTGTCACCCTTTGAACAACCATTTTTATTGTGCTTCCTGGCATCTTTGACCTTAACTCATGAGCATAGTCCCATAGCAAACCAAATTCATCCTTATGATTCCCAGCCATTTTCTCATTCACTATTTTCTTCGCTCTATAACGACAGTCAATGGTCACATTTACATGCATCTCAGAAGAACATCTTCTTTGAATTTCCCTCAGCTTCATCTTAAGATGATCATTGATAGTTGCTTCAAAATGTTGGGCAATCATAGCAGCAGTCACCATTTTGTTCTTAAAACTAACCGAACAATAGTGCTCATCTTGAAACGTCTTTATTTGCAAGCATTTCGCAATAGGACTGTAGCTAGCCCTAATTCTCCATGGACAGTTAGGGGAAGTAATGCACCTCACAACAACCCTTTTCGGTTCATTCTTAATAAACTTTAGTTGTCTTCTACATTCTTTGGAGTACTTTCGAATTGCACTCTTAAACTGTTTGCCATCCTTAAACAACATTCCCAGACTAAACTTTAACTCATCATTGTATAAGGGAAACTTGCTCCTCCTTCTCTCACCATCTTCATGTTCTTTATCTTCATCGAACTCAACCAAGCTTCCATGTTCATCTGAATCCCATACCTCAGTCTCATTTCCATCCTCCTCTTCTCCACTATGTGTAGCAGCAACATTATCTAGTCCATCTGATGTTGCAAAGTCACCAGCATATTTATCAGCAACATTATCCACTCTATCTGATGTTGCAAAATCACCAACATATTCATCAGCAACATTATCCACTCCATCTGATGTTGCAAAATCACTAGCATATTCATTACCAGCAACTTCACTATTATTATCCTCTCCAACAGTAGACCCTAAACTAATATGCCCACCACTTTCCATACCAATATCCTTATCTACCTCAATACCAGTAGCAGACACACCCTTCCCATCAGCTTGTACCTCTCCTACATCACCCTTCCCACCAGATTCTACCTTTTCTAGATCACCTTCACCATCAGATTTTACCCCTTCATCATCATCCTCCCTATCAACTTCCACCCCTTCAACATCACCCTCCCCAATAGTCAACAAAAAAATTTCATCTATAATTATTGGGTTATCAACCTCATGTTTAACATATAACTCAATCTCCTTAAACTTGACCCAAAAGTCCAACATAGCTATGGTTGAAGTGTCATCATAAATCACCATTAGATTATTTTGTAACCCTACTGTACCAGGCTCATGAAAATAGATTAACATGACAGTGTTAAACCCTAACCCAATTTTGACTATTTTACATAATTCAAAATAAGATATTGTGTCTGGGTCCTCTTTAAGCCTAATCACTTCCCCACTTACATATCTAACATATGGATCATTTACAAAGTGCCCACCCACATGCAAAATAATATAATATTCATCATCTGATGACATCTACAAAAAATAGTAACATATTGTAAGAAAAAAAATTTAAAAAACAAACAAAGCAATAACAGAAGTCCACCAGTTTAACATCTTTTCTCAGCAAAAACAATTTGCTTTGAATAAACAAATATTTTTCTAAGCAGAAAACATTAAAAAAATAATAAAACAGAACGCACTACCTATATTGGGACCACTTCTTTCAATACAATACAAAATAGTAACACCTGTCTACAATTTTAACATTTTTTTGCTTGGGTAACAGAAATCAACATCATCGGGCTACTGTCGCATCACAAATCGACAAAACAAACCCTACATTCTGGCACTGAAATTGCAATAATAAATCACAATTAACCATCTACAATTTTTACAGCAGTTTTATCAACAACATTGGGACCATTATCGTATCAAAAATCGACAAAACAAACCCTATATTATCGCACTCAAATTGCAATAGTAAATCACAAATAACCAACTAATCAAACCAAAAATGAAATTTATTTTCCCACCAAACCAAATAAGAAAGCACCTACCTTTCGGTATTGGGTTGGGGAAACTCTCACGATTGTTGAAGTTTTTCGTTCTCAACGATTTGATTCGTAAAAATTTTAGGGATTTCAAGAAGATTTCGGAATGCTATCGATTTAGGTATTTGAAGATTTAGGGACTTGAAGATTGTTAGAGATTCAATGAAAGATTTCGGAGGTTAGGGATTTAGGGAATTTCACGATTTAGGGATTTTAAAATTTGGGAAAACGATTTTGGGGGTTTAGAGATTTAGGGTTTTTTTTTGGTTTTATGATTATTAAATTTATTTATTTTTTGCCACGTCAGCTTATTTATTTTAATGTGAGCCATGTCATCGGTCAACAGCAATGCCACGTAGACCAAATTTTTTGACCGATCATTGACTAACTAAGTTTGCTGATTCTACACGTTTCAACTGGGTTGATGTCTGAAAAACCGTTACGTTAAGGGCTGATTTCAGGAAAAAAAAGGTTAGGGGCATATATCCAAAAACCCCTAAAGGTTTAGGGCTTTTTTTACAATTATGCCTAAAATAAATTATAGGAAAAAATTGAAAAATAAAAGAAACTTGATTGTAAAACAATAGAAAAGCGGAAGGGCTAAAAGCACAAATAACCCATTTGCCTAAAAACACGTGGATCCTAGGCAGGTCGGGTCGGGTCGGTTCGGTCCAAGTCAAAACGACGTCATTTTGGGAGCCTATATAAGTTAGCTTTTTACCAAAAATTTCATTTAGCCCCTTTTTTTTTTAAAATAAAAATCTAAACAAGCTCTCCCCTCTCTCTCAAGCATCTCTTCCCTCCGGCCAAGCTCTGGACATGCGTTGCCACATCGACGATCATGGCGACCACCAGTATCTTGTGGTCGGACACCCCAGTACTTTTTTTTTTTTTTAAAAAAAGCTCTTTTAGATATATGTAAACATATATTTTTAAAAAAGAAATAAAACAAAAAAAACATATGTATATATAAAGGATTTCGAAAGAGAAAATAGAAAGAAAAACAAAATCAAAACCTTGGCTCGTTTTTTTCTTCTTCAATCTATTTGTTGTTATTTTTTGACTTGTTTCGTGTGTTCAAATCTGTTTTTTTATTTGATTCCAAAAAAAATCCTTTCCGAAATACATTTAGATTCGGCCTTTATAACCGGTTTTTACATATTATTTTTACTATTTTCCTACTGTTTGATACATGTTTGTCCCTCCTTTTACAGGTGACGGAACGGGAGTAGGTGGTAGCAAGTGGTGGCTGACGTTGGGAGCGGCGGCAATAGTCAGAAAGCGTAGCACCTAGGGTTTGAAAATTCTGATTTTTTTTGTTAGGGTTTTAGGTCTAGTTGGGCTTAGTAACTTGGGCTGTTTTGGGTTAGGTTTAGGTTTGGATTGGGTTTGATGTTTGGGCTGTTTAATTTTGGGCCTTGGAATTGGGTCAATTTTTGTAAAGGGACTCTTTATTATATTGGTTTTAAATTTTGGGTGTTGGTTTGGGCCCCGGGCCAAATTTGGGCTATACAACTACCCCTCTTTGCTCGTTGTCGTGTAACGAGAACAGAGCAAAGACTTTTAAGAAAGACCAATTTTGTCCGGTCTCGCCTAATCTTGACTTGTTTAGTGCTCCTCTTCTTCAGGTTGCTTCATTCCAGTTCACTGCATCTTGTTGCTTCGATACACTTTACCGCGATTTCAGAGATGTGAGATTTTTGGTTTCAATCTACTCCACTGCAACTTCAGGGAGATAAGGTTTATGACTTTGACCTGCTCTACTGTTACTTTAGAGAGATAAGATCCGTAACTTATAGCTTCAATCTACTTCATTGCAACTTCAGGGAAATGATATTCGCTATCTTCAGTATGCTCTGCTGTAACTTCAGGGAGATAAGGCTGGTGGCTTCAATCTACTTCACTGCAACTTCAGGAAGTTAAGATTCGACATATTTGATCTACTTCACTACAACTTCAAGGAGATAAGATCTTCAACTTCAATATGCTCCACTACTACTTTAAGGAGATGAGATTTGCTGTCTTCAGTCTACTCCGCTGCAACTTCAAGGAGATAAGGCTGATGGCTTTAATCTGCTTCGCTGCAACTTCAGGAAGATAAGATTCGCCATATTTGATCTACTCCACTGTAACTTCAAGGAGATAAGATCTTCAACTTCAATTTGCTCCACTGCTATTTCAGGGAGATGAGATTTGTGGATTCACCGATCTTACTATACCGTCCTCTGGGGGACATGACCTGTAGGATCGATTTCATGGGCCTATGTTTATGCCAAATGATTAGGATGTCATAATCAGAATGAATTAAATGCTCCTAACTAGATGTGTATGAATGATATTTGTATGAATGCAGAATGTCATGAGAATGATCCCTTCTTAATGTTTGGGTTGTCATTGCTCATTGTTCATCAAGGTTCTATCACTAACGCAATATCCTGTCTTCTTGTTCAGCCTATATCTTTTACAGAAAATCTGAAGAAATAGTCACAATTTAGATTCTTCTCTCTTAAATATTTCCAAGCCTTAAGTTTAGTGAGTTCTAAATAATAGTCCTGTTTCATGTTCTTGTACTATTTAGAAGCTTTCCCGAGTAATATGCAGAACTCCTTTTATAAAAGTGTTATTAGTCCATTAATCGTTATTTCAATGCAAAATGCTTGAAAAAGATCATAATGATAGACAAAACTGAAATTTATCAAGAACAAAATCTGAAAAGAATGGATTAATTAAAGAAAACACACATTATTGAAATACAAAAATGAATAAAAGAAGAATAGGTGTCCCAGATATCGCAACATGAGCTTCTCTGCACAAACTTCTTGAAGACCCTTTTTTGAACTCAATATGTGTTTAGGGGATCTAGAGTACTTTATTGATACCCCAAGACGTAACACCTCTCATTCTTGTTAATTCAGAGAAAGCAAGATTACCGCATGCCCCATTTTATCAAAATTTGAATTACCTTTTTCACGGGTTTTCAATTCAAAACCCCTGTAGTCTCAAGACGCCCTTTGCGGGTTTTCACCTTGGCCTCTTATTTTTATTTCCTGAGATTTCAAAGTGCCCTTTGCGGGTTTTCGCCTTGGCCTCTCCTTTTTTAGGTGAAATACTTCTTGACAGCATCCAAATTCACAGGATTAGGCAAGTTTTTACCACCCATCTCGGCTAGAATCAATGCTTCTCCAGAAAAACTTTCTTTACCACATAAGGTCCTTCCCAGTTTGGCATCCATTTTCCTCTGAAATCCTTTTGTATTGGAAGGATTTTTTTTCAAAACCAGATCTCCCTCATGGAATTCTCTTAGGCAAACCTTTTTGTGATAAGCTCGCATCATCCGTTTTTGGTACATTTGGCCATGACGGATAGCCCTTAGCCTCTTTTCTTTAATCAAGTTCTGCTGATCATATCAGGATTGGATCCATTCTGCTTCATCCAACTTGAACTCTGATAAAACTTTGAGAGAAGAAATCTCCACTTCAATGGGCAAACCTGCCTCCATTCCATAAACTAAAGAAAAAGGCGTTGCCCCAATAGAGGTTCTGACTGACGTACGGTAGGCATAGAGGGCGAATGGTAATTTCTCATGCCAATCTTTATAAGTCTCAGTCATTTTCCCCACAATCTTCTTGATGTTCTTATTGGCTGCTTCTACCACACTATTCATTTTTGGGCGATTTGGTGATGAGTTATGGTGTTTGATCTTGAATTGGCTACAGACCTCCGCTATCGTACTGTTGTTCAAGTTCAGTGCATTGTCTGATATGATCCTCTCCCGTATCCCATTTTGACGTATGATCTCTTTATTTAAAAACTTACTAACTGCTGACTTTGTGACGTTGGCGTAAGAAGTGGCCTCTACCCACTTGGTGAAGTAATCGATAACCATAAAAATGAATCAATACCCGTTAGATGCTTTCCACGAGATCAGCGTAATGACATCTATGCCCCACATTAAGAAAGGCCATAGAGAAGTCATGACATGAAGAGGTGAAGGAGGTACATGAATTTTATCTCCATAAATTTGGCATTTATTACACTTCTTGGCATAGCTGATGCAATCCCCTTCCATAGTGGACCAATAATATTCGAATCTCATGATTTGTCTGGCCATTGTGAAACTATTAGCGTGTGTTCCGCAAACACCCTCATGAACCTCTTCCAAGACTTGCTTAGCCTCAACAGCGTCTACGTATCTTAGGAGCACCTAATCCTTCCTTCTTTTATATAGGATTTATCCGTCCAAGACATAGTTACTGGCCAGTTACTGGCCAGCCTTCTCAACGTTCTTTAATCATTCTCAGTCGCTTGGTCTGGGTATTCTCGATTCCTCACATATCACAATATACCATGATACCAAGGGTGATCATCTTTTTCTTCTTCTTCATCGATGTTGTAGCAATGAGTCGAGGCCTCATAAATACTCATTCGAATAGGCTTCACATCCTCTTACTTATTCACTTTGATCATAGAAGCTAAAGTAGCCAAGGCATCAACCATTTGGTTTTCATCTCGTGGGAGGTAACAGAAAGTGATATCGTCAAACTCCTCAATTAACTCAATAACCAACCTTCGGTAATTGATCAACTTGGGGTCTCTTGTCTCCCATTCACCTTTGAGCTAATAGATCACTAATGTAGAATCCCCGTATACCTCTAATACCTTGATCTTACATTCTATGGCTGAACGGATGCCCATGATGCATGCCTCATATTCTTCCATGTTATTTGTGTAATTAAAATCCAATTTACTAGTAAAGGGATAATGATCTCCATTTAGAGATACCAAAATTACCCCGATTTTGTTGCCCACAGCGTTTGAGGTTCCGTAAAAAATCAGTTTCCAAGGATGGCCTTCTTAAGAGTCTTCTTTAGCGGTTAAAACATACATTAGATCCTCATTCGGGAAATAAAAGCTCAAAGGCTCATAATATTCTAGAGCTCTACTGGCCAGAAAATCTGCTATTGCATTCCCTTTTACAACTTTTTGGTTCACGTAGACTATATCAAACTCAGAAAGTAAAATTTTCCATTGAGGTATTCTTCCGTTCAAAGCATTTGACTCCATCATGTACTTTGGAGGGTCTAGTTTTGAGATGAGCCAAGTTGTGTGGTACAACATGTACTGTCTTAATCTTCAGGTTGTCCAAATCAAAGTACAACACAACTTCTCGATTGGAGAATATCTTGTCTCACATTCAGTGAATTTCTTACTGAGATAGTATATCACTTTTTTTTTTCTTCTTGACTCTTCATGTTGGCCTAGCACGCATCCCATGGAGTTTTCGAACACTGCCAAATACAGTATCAGTGGCTTATCTGGGCAAAGTGGCATCAGTACTAGGACATTGGACAAGTAATGTTTGACCTTATCAAAAGTTCTCTGGCACTACTCATCCCATACACCTGGGTTGTGTTTCCTAAGGAGACGGACATTTCTCCATTAGTTGTGAAATGAACCAGGCGATGTAATTTAGTCTTCCTAGGAAACCTTGAATTTCTTTTTTAGTGCGTGGCAGAGGTAATTCTTATATGGCCTTGGCTTTATCTGGGTTAATCTCAATCCTCTTTTCGCTGACTACGAATCCCAACAGCTTTCCTGATCTAGCCCCGAAGGTACATTTTGCGGGATTGAGCTTTAGCTGGAACTTTCTTAACCTTAAGAACAGTTTCTTTAGGACTTGCACATACTCCTTTTCTGTTCTGGATTTTGCAATTATATCGTCGACATAAACTTCGATCTCCTTGTGCATCATATCATGAAACAGGGTTATCATGGCTCTTTGGTACGTTGCCCCAGCATTTTTCAGTCCAAATGGCATCACCTTATAACAAAATATTCCCCACATGGTTACGAATATGGTCTTTTCCATGCCTTCAGGATGCATCTTTATCTGGTTGTATCTTGAGAAACCGTCCATAAAGGAGAAAAGTGAGTAACCTGCCGTGTTATCCACTAAGGTGTCAATATGAGGCAACGTGAAATTATCTTTTGGGCTAACCTTATTCAAATCCCGGTAGTCCATGCACATTCGTACTTTCCCATCTTTCTTAGGAACGGGGACTATATTGGCTGCCTATTCCGAGTACTTAACCACTTGTAAGAAACCAGTATCGAATTGCTTCTTGACCTCTTCTTTTATATTTAACAAAACATCGAGTCTCATCCTTCAGAGTTTCTGTTGAACTGGCTTACACTCTTCCTTTATGGGGAGCCGGTGTACCACGATATCAGTATTTAACCTGGGCATGTCTTGATATGACCATGCGAAGACATCCTTAAATTCTCAGAGTAACTCAATGAGGTCTCGCTTTGTCTCTGCAGCGATACAAGCTCCAATCTTCACCTCTTTTCCCTCTCTTAAGCTCACTATTTCCACTGAATCTTTGTGAGATAGGATTTGTTTCTCATCTTGTTCTACCATCCTTAACAAATCATGAGATAGGTTACAGTTTTAGTCATCTTCAAAATCCTAAGAATCCTCCATACACTTATCTTGCTCAAAAAGAGACTCTGAGTCAGTAGCGGCATTACTCATATCATTGATATCTAGAGACCTGTTATAGGGATAAAGAAAAATCCAAAGAACAAAAGAATCTAAGAATGTTTATTTGTGTGGTATGATTATGAATGAAATGGAAAGAATAAAAGAATATTTGCTCAAGATGATGTGCAAAAATGTATTTTATTGAAATAACGATATTGGACAAGAGCCTATTTCGCAAAAAGATTCTTATTACCCCTAGGCTTTAGAGCAATAAGCTTGTTTTGAACATTACTCTGAGTTAATTCTAAAAGTTATAGGGATCTCCTTCGCGATCCAATTGTTCAAAACGCTCCCCGGTACGTATGGGCAAATGTCTGATAGATTTTCTTCTCCCATTTCTTCCTCGGATATGGCGTTAATGCTCAAATTTTCTAACATTTCTTCGCCAGACTTTTTTTTTGTCAATCTTCCTTCAGAGTAAATAGTCCCTCCTGACACGAATGTTCTAGATATATGAGGAAAGGTCATTGGTTCCCATTTAGTCTCACTCCCGCTCAAACGTGCTCTCTTCCTTTCTTGCTTCTTTTCTAGCTCCTTCTTTCTTTGCCTCGCATCTGACTTGAGCCCTAAGCCGAAGCGGTCTTTTTTCTCTTTTAGTATCAGTGGTTCCACCCTTTCTTGGAGGTGTTTCCCGAGTCCTCTTCCCGGTAAGGCTCTTTTCCTAACAGTTAATTGTAGGCCCATTCTTGTAGTCTTAGATATCTTAGGAATTGGGATCCTATTCACTTCAGTGATAAATGTTGCGTTTACGAATTCCAAAGATCGAAAGGAACATTCGATCACTTCATCATTTGCCTCTAAATATGGTGCATCACTGGTCACAGCTGTAATGATGTCCTCTTCTGCACTAATTATTATCGGCCAACCTTCTGTTACTAACTTCAATTTCTAGTGCAGCGACGAAGGTACTGCCCAATAGACAGTTATAAGAAGGCTTAATGCCCATTACCAGGAAGTCCACCTCGTACGTGTTTGGGCCAATTAGAAGTGGTATTTCGATTCTTCCCATTACCCTTCTTTCGGTGCCATCGAATGCCCTCATTATGTTTTGGCACGTTTTCATGTGAGAACTATCCACAGGTAACCTGTTTAGCTTGGATAAGGGTAAGACATTTAAGGCTGACCCGTTATCAATCAACACCCCTGGTAACGTATACCCCTTGCAGTGGGTGGTGATATACAGAGCCCTGGTCAATCCCATGCCTCCGGGTGATATTTCATCATCATTAAAGAATATGAAGTTATCAACGCTTTTATTGTTGACAAGATGATCTAGCTTGTTCACAGAGATATCGTCTGCAACATAGGTTTCATTTAGCACTTTTATTAATGCGCTACGATGTGTCTCCAAACTTAAAAGTAAAGCTAGCACTGAGATACGAGTCGATTGCTTATGTAGCTGTTCTACAATGCTGTACTCGCTATGCTTTAAGAACTTCAAGAATTCTCTAGCTTCTTCCTCAGTTACTGGCTCATTAACTGGCGATTCGAGCCTGACTGTCTTCTCCTTCTTTTGTTCAGCTATTGGGGCCTTCCCTTTAACGGTTTTAGTTTTTGTATTCGCAGGGTCATAGCGTTTTCTACTATGTGTATAAAAACCCACATTTTGAGTCTCTTCTAAAGCGTTAATCGGGTTCTCCTCTTCTAAGATTGTCACGTTGCAGTCATAGTTCCAAGGAACCCTTTTTCTATCCTTGTATGGAAAAGATACAGGTTTTTAGATTATGACTCTTGGTGCCATTTACGTTCCAGCTTCATTATTTTTGGGTTGTGAAATGATGACCACCTGGTAGTTGACTTTTTGGGTGCTCTCTATCGATTTTCCTTCCAACGTGCATATATTTCCCTCTTCGAGACTTTTGACCTCTTCATAAAACGCCACTTCTTTATTGTCCATCGTATCCTGCCTTAGGGCCCTGAACTCCCCGCACTCTAGAATTTCATGCCTCACTTCATTATGGAATTCACAGTGATTCCATTTCTCTTCAGATCTTTCTTCTGAATCTAGTACGATCTATCCTCTTTTCACCATCTCTTTTCAAACCCGTCTCAACGGGGTTTTAACTTCTGCAACCTCACATTTGGCCTTCTTGTACTCATCTTCATTTATCCAGTTTACCCCTTGCTCCGTATGATTAGGTAAGGGGTTTCCTGCTACATTTGGTGTGGATGGGTCGTCAAACTTTACAATTCCCATTTTTATAAACCTTTCAACTAATTTCTTGAATGCAGTGTAATTTTCGATTGAATGCCCAGTCATTCCCGCTTGATATTCGTATTGAGCGTTTGTATCATACCACTTAGGAAACAAGGGCTGCATCGACTTTAAGTAGAAAGGAGACACCACGTGTGCATCGAATAGGCTCTGGTACAGCTCCCTAAAAGTCATGGGTATAGGTGTAAATTGTATCCTCTTAGTATTCGTTCTTGTGTTGGATTCTTGTATCGGAGGACCCTGATGATTAGTGGTTGATATCTTTGGCTGGCTCACCATGATTGATCTCGAATGACCCTTGTTATATGCGTTCATGTTGTTCACCTCGTTCTTTTTTTTCTTCGGGGCTGATCTTTTTATACTTTCCCCTGCATCTATTTTACCGCTCCTCACAGTATTCTCAATCATTTCACCTATCATCACTATGTCTAAGAAGCTTTTAGTGGTGCTCTCCAACATATGAGTGATAAATAGAGCCTTTAAGGTATTGATGAATAGCATGGTAGTCTCTTTTTCTAGGAGAGGTGGCTGGACTTATATAGCAACCTCCCTCTATCTTTGGGCGTATTGTCGAAAGCTCTCATTCGATTTCTTTTCCATGTTCTGCAAGGTGATCCTATCCGGGGTCATATCCGTCATGTGACTATATTGTTTCATGAAAGCTTGAGCTAGGTCCTTCCATGAGTTGATCTTAGTACGGCTCAATTGGTTGTACCATTTGGATCCGCGTTCGAGCATATTGAAACTTCTTCTCCCACTGATCGGTTCTAGTCTTTTCTTCCTTGATTTCTTGCTGCCATTACTCTGACGTTTTACCCAAACCGGCAGTTCTTATTGATGTACGCAACTTCTTGTAATCCGTTTTTAGACTACCCAAATCTTCTTCAGCCTTTTCTTTCCTTTCCTTAGTTTCTCGGCCTCTAGCTTATGGATGTTGATGTCTAATCCTAGCCGCATCTTTTCCTCCTCTAATTGCTCTATCTTCTTACCCAATTCTCAACTCCTTTTCTCAAAATCTTGCTTGATGATTTCTAATTTAGACGAGACTACTTGTAAGTGCTCCTCTATCAGTCGAGCATTCTTTTAACTTGGCATTGGGATGTTGTCGTTGATTCTTTTACCCCACCACCAGTCATACTCGGGGGTTGTCATCGAACTTGCGGTGAGTCCTTTCATTCTACGGGTTTGGTTCCACGAATTCGATATCTCGCGAACTTTCTTCTTATAATTATTACCCTTGTATAAAAACTCACATTGAGCCAACCCTTGTGTTGCCAGTATGAACTGCCTTGATTGATACTGCTTTAACACTAGTAGTGGAGTGTATCCAACGGTTCCCCATATCCCAAGTAGAGGGACCCAGTCAAAGTCACCACATCGATATAAGATTTCATCGGGGATCATCCATGGAGCCCTCTATTCGACATCTTCAACTTGTAGATTTTGGAGAATTGCCATCCATTTTTCTTCGAAAATATCATCCCGCCTCGGCGTAGCCACCAATTCCTTCAATGGAGAGCAGTTATTGAAAAAAATTCGATATAAGACTTTTTCTACCTTCCAAAAGTGGTTATGGAACCACGATAGCAAAAGCTGCTCACATCCTATGAACCTCCCCTAGCCCGCTCTTCAGCAAGCATTCAATGATATAAAAGTTTCGGCTAAGATCGCAGGGACGGATGTGACCCCTTTATCAAGTTGATCGAATAGGTCTGAGATTGCTTCATCTATATTCCCCAATGTCTTGGGAAAGACGACCAAACCGTAGATGCTCAAAGCAAAAACATCAACCCTCTTCTTCATATCTAGATGTGCTAGAGTTAGATCTCTCAAGTTCTTACAAGGAATACACTTACTGTCTCCCTTTTGTTTAATCTAGGTTGCAACCCATTACTCGCTCATCCCCGTAATATTCATCAATTTCTTTACAAAGGTCGGGATGTTAGCAGCTCTGGAATAGGCCTTGTCAACTTTAATCCTCGGGCAACGAAGTAAGGCCACATACTCTTCCACAGTAGGTACCAAATCAACCCTCCCAAAAGTGAAGCAACTGTAGTCGGGATTTCAGTACTGGGCGAGAGCTCGAAATAAGTGCTTGTCTACTTTCACATCAAGTAAATAAGGCAAGTCTCCATAATTATGGTAAAATAGCTGCTTGACATCGTCATTCTAATGGTCCCATATCTCCTTCAATTCTTGGAGATCATTTTGGCTCACGCTAATGTGAGTGAAATCCCACAATTCTGATTCATACCCCTCGGTCAAACTGTCGCCTTTCTTTTGCTGCGTTCTCTCGGACCATATTCAGACGGCCGCATTATCCTCCACTCTATCAAGAAACCTTTTTCCATGCTGAGCTCTCTATTTAGTAACCGAATGTGAATCAACACCTTTTTATGATGAAATGTCATGCAATAATAGCAAAACACAACAAGTCAGTATTATGTACGAAAAAATAGAGCTCAAAGCAAACAGGAAATGATCAAGCACCTATTCGGGTAACCACTAAGGTTTGGCATGGTTTTACCTAGGGTAGGCTCTTAGGGCTCATTACATGTTGTTTGGTTCTAAAGTAAAGGTACCTGAACCGACAGATTCCTCGATCCTCACCCATTATAGGCTCATATGGACCGAGTTCAGTTCAGGGGAATACATTTCCCTATGGCTATACGGAGATGAAAATCTCAGGAAGACATAGGTACGGATGTATCCCAAAAGCGGTCCACTATCCTATACGAAGGTGAAGACCTCACGAAGGAGTAGTTTCTCACTATCACTTAAAAGGGTACGATCGACTGATCATGCGATGCAATGTGCAAGAAGATACCAAAACTCAAACCAACACAACAATTGTAAACCACAATGATGAAGATCGTAATAAAGCCAAATGAAATGCAACGAAAGGATCGTAGATTTAAAGCCAAATTTCAAATTTTCGACAAAAAGACAAAAAATAATCAACTCGTGGCTTAACTCTCTTTTTTAAGGTCCCCAGCGGAGTCGCTAAGCTATCGAAACCATTTTTTTGAAAAGAAACGAGGTCGACTTGATTTTGAAAATGGAAAAATGGGAGCCGCCACTAATCCTTTTTGATGAAGTGTGATTGGGTCACCTCGAAAAGTGGTTATTTTTGATAAATAGTTTTTTTTATTAAAAACAATTTTGGTATACGAAATCCAGAAAAAATGGGTTCGGGAGTCGATTACGTACGAGGAAGGATTAGAACCCTCGTAACGCCCAAAATTGGTACCTAGTTGATTAATTAATGTCTTAGTGTTGAGGATTGAGAATTTGAAAAGATTTTAAAAATGCGATCCTTTGTTAAAATATTATTTGATTGAAAATTTCGAGAAAATAGCATATTTCACGTTAATTGAGAAAAAGAATCACGTCCCGTAAGTTAGGACTCAATGTCTTAAATTCCCGATATGCGAATAAATGCCAAAAATTTATTTATTTTGAAAATGTTCGATTATCTCAATTTAAAAAAAGAAATCATACTCCGTTAGTTAGAGCACGATTTTTTCTTAACTCCCAAGAACATTTAAAAATTAATGCATTGAAAAAGTTTGGGTATTTGGATTTATCGAGAAAGTAGAAACCCCGTAAGTTAGGGAACGAGCTTTCGAATTTTAAAATATGAAGTATTGTTTATCGAAAACAACTTTTTTAATGTATTGGGTAAAATGTAACTTGATTTTATGGTAAAATGGGAAATGAATTGCGCTATTGATATGCGTAATAAAATAATAATAACGAAGATGATAATATAAATACAATAATAATAACGAATAATATAAACTTGCAGGTATATAGAGACATAAATGAATAAATATATAATAAGATAATAATAATGAGAATAAAACAAAATAAAAATGAAATAAATAAATACAATACTAAAGGAATAATAAATGAAATAACAAAGAAAATTCTAGTGAAAACTTAATTTTAAATTGAGAATAAGCAAATAAACATATGAATAAAGAAACATTCAATGAAATGGTTTTAAAAATAATAATGATAATAAAAATAATAGTAATAATAATAATCATACTATAATGATAGTAATAATGGTATAATAAAAAAAATAATAATAAAAATAATAATAATAATAATAATAATAATAATAATAATAATAATAATAATAATAATAATAATAATAATAATGAAGGATAATAAAAATACAACAATAATATAAATAATAATAAAAATAATAGTAATAATAATAATAATAATAATAATAATGACAGTAATAATAATAATAATAATAATAATAATAATAATAATAGAAAATAATAGTAATAGTAATAGTAATAGTAATAAAAATAAAAATAATGATAATAGTAAAAAAATAATACTAGTAGTAGTAATAATAATAATAATAATGATGATGATGATGATGATGATGATGATGATGATGATGATGATGATGATGATAATAATAATAAAAATAAAAAAATTAGCAAATGATAATAATAATATTGATAATAAATAATAATAGTAAAATAATAATAATAATAATAATAATAATAATAATAATAATAATAATAGAAAGTAGTAATAATAATAATAATGAAGGATAATAAAATACAACAATAATATAAATAAAAAAATAATAGTAATAATAATAATGACAGTAATAATAATAATAATAGAAAATAATAGTAATAGTAATAGTAATAAAAAAATAAAAATAAAAATAAAAATAATGATAATAATAATAATAAGAATAATAATAGCAAAAATAACTAAAAAGGACTAAATTGAACTTAAAATAGAAGTTCGGGGTGAATTCGAAATAAAAATAAAAAGAAAAGGACCAATTTGGACATGCGAATAACAAATGAGAACCAAAATGGGCAATATCTCACCCTCCCAAAACGCACAGCACCAAGAGGGACCAAATTGAAGATCAAAATAAATTATAAGGAAAAATTGAAAAATAAAAGAAACTTGATTGTAAAACAATAGAAAAGTGGAAGGGCTAAAAGTGCAAATAACCCATTTGTCCAAAAACACGCTGATCCTAGGCGGGTCGGGTCGGGTCGGTTCGGTCTAGGTCAAAACGACGTCATTTTGGGTGTTTAAGGCCAGTCCCAAAACGACTTCGTTTTGGAAGCCTATATAAGTTAGTTTTTTGACAAAAAAATTCATTTAGCCCTTGTTTTAAAAAAAAATAAAATTTGAACAAGCTCTCTCCTCTCTCTTAAGCATCTCTTCCCTCCGGCCAAGCTCCGGCCATGCGCCGGCTGCCGGCAACCACCGTATACGGTGGTCGGACACCCCCAGGTACTTTTTTTCTTTTTTTTTTTCTTTAAAAAAGCTCTTTTAAATATATGTAAACACATATTTTTTAAAAAGAAATAAAATAAAAAAACATATTATTTTTTAAAGAGAAAATAGAAAGAAAAACAAAATCAAAACCTTGGCTCGTTTTTTTCTTCTTCAATCTGTTTGTTGTTATTTTTTGACTTGTTTCGTATGTTCAAATCTGTTTTTTTTTTTGTATTCGATTCCAAAAAAAAAATCCTCTCCGAAATACATTTAGATTCGGCCTTTATAGCTGATTTTTACATATTATTTTTACTATTTTCCTACTATTTGATGCGTGTTTGTCCCTTCTTTTGCATGTAACGGAATGGGAGCAGGTGGTAATAGGTGGTGGCTGACATTAGGGAGCGGCGGCAGTAGTCAAAAGGCCTTAGGTGCGGCGCACCTAGGGTTTGAAAATTTTGATTTTTTTTGTTAGGGTTTTAGGTCTAGTTGGGCTTGGTAACTTGGGATGTTTTGGGTTAGGTTTAGGTTTGGATTGGGTTTGATGTTTGGGCTGTTTAATTTTGGGCCTTGGAATTGGGCAATTTTTGTAAAGGGACTCTTTATTATATTGGTTTTAAATTTTGGGTGTTGGTTTGGGCCCCGGGCAAAATTTGGGCTGTACACAGTTGTTTGTGGTTCATCAGGTTCTTTCCCTCTCACCTTAGTAGGTCTGCCAGGTGGCCTTCTTAGTGTAGGAGGCAGTATTGGCAGCATGTAGGAGTTTACCTTGTTAAAGCATTCAGAAATATTATTCACCAACATGTCAGATTGGCTCCTAATTGAGAAGTGGGACCTTGACCAGTGAGTAAGGTTTTTTTCTTTCAACCAATCATAAGCATGTTGATTGGTATTCTTCAATTCAGCTATGGCATCCTCAAAATCCCTTGGAGTGCTTGCTTTGGCAGTTTTCCAAAGCAAATCTTTCAATTCCTTTGTTCGGAAACCAACCTTCTTGAGATTGGCATGTAAGTGTCTAACACAATATCTTGTTTCAACATTAGGAAACAACATATATATTGCTTTTAAAAGTTCCTGCAAATAGAACAAATACAGTTTAATTTTTTGACAAACCCTAAACCCTAAACAAAAATAACATAAAACAAAATAAATAAATGGAGTTTTACCTTTTGTTTGTCAGACATGAAAGATATCTAGTATGAGCTCATAATTTCCAAGTCTAGTGTCAGCAACTTCGAGAACTAGAGCCGTGGTGCTTGGTTTTCACTTTCGACAGCAACATATACAATAGGATAGTTGCCATTATTTGTATCTATCCCAACAACTACAAGTAAGTAGCCACCATAGTAGCCCTTTAAGAAACATCTATCTAAACAAATTATCCTCCTACAACCAACCTTATGGCTATCTTTCCATGCCTGCAGATAGACATATATCATTTGAGACAACTTATTATCTAGATAATAGATTGTTGTTGTTCCCTCATTTTGGGTCCTAACCTCCAACAAATACTCATAAATCTTCTCATATTGAGCCTTGTGAGCTCATTCAATTAATTCCAATGCCCTAAGTTTAGCCCTCCTACATTTGGTTAGTGAGACTAGGCAATAGAAATCTCTTTTGACATCTTATTGAAATGGTTTCAGAGAATAATCAGGATCAACAATGAATTTTTCTTTATAATGTTGACCTATCCAAGCTGAGGTTACATTATTATTTTTATAGACTTTAGAGCAAGTATGGTTAGGGTTTGAACTCTTAATTTGCCAAGTCTAGTCAGTAAGGTCATTAAGGTTTAGTCCAGAGGCCCATATGAACCAAGAGCATTTTTCACTGCAGACTGCCTTTACCTTTTTTAGATCATTTTTGAGAAACTTAATAAAATAACTATTCAACCTACCATACTGCTTGGCAGCTTCTTTCAGACTACCTTTGAACTTAAATAACATTCCAACCTTAAGTCTAGGATTACTCATGTCATTGTCTGGGTTGCACTCAAGCCAATTTTGGCCATCTAAGTCAGATTTATGTGCACTATTTAATCTCCCATAATCATCACTATACATAGTTCACCTACTTCTATATCATCAATGTTTAAACCATCTAAATTAACCCTTATCCTATTAGACACATCACTTTTAGATATATCACTGACAGACACATCACTACCAGACATGTTAAAATCAGACACTTCTTCTTCACTCTCATTAAAATTGTCATGAATTAAACTTGCTAAACAAATTTCTCATTAATAAAAGCATACAACAACCAGACCATTTATTTAATACAACATAGGCAAACACTTTAACCATTTCTTTCAGACAATAACCAATACAAAATCAATTTAATACAAACACAACCATTTCTGTCTTGCACATGGTAGACAATAACCAAACACTTTAACCCTAAACCTAGGCAATGATAGACAATAACCAATACAATGTAGAAGGTAAATAACAAATTTGATACTGCCGTGCATACAATATAGCAGCTAGGATACAAATAATGGAAAATACAAACAATAAACATCAGTTTGATACAAACAATAAACATCATGCACATGACATACCATACATAGTATCTGCCATTCACTTTAATAACCAGACCCTAACCCCATGTGAATAAAAAATGGAATAAAAAATTTTCATGCACATTAATAACAAATGAAACCAAAATTGAAATAACCCTAAATCCAAAATCAAAATAAAAAAACAAAAAGAAAATCGAAATAACCCAAAATAAACCTAAATCAAAATAACCCTAAATCCAAAAAATAAAAAACTAAACACAGAAACTTACCCGTTACAATGGATGTAACAACATTAGTAGCTTCTCTTCTATTGACCATTGTCGCTGAGAACCAAAAACACTGATAGGTTTCTGGTTTTGTCTTCTTTTCTCCCAAAACGGAAAAAACCAATCGATTTCTAACCTTAGACCTTGTTAATCGATTTATCGAATTAATTTCTAACCCAAACCAACCTAAATCACAATCAATTTTTCCCAAATCGATTTTTTTTTCTCCTTCCCTTAATCACAATCAATTTCTATTTTTTTTTCCATAAACCAACATAACCTTTTAGTTTTTTCCCTAAACCCGCCCTAAACCTTGATCCTTCAGCTGCTTCACCAATGTCTTGCCACATCAGCGGTCTCGTTAAGACACTAATGGAAAATGTTAATAAGTGATTGTTTTGTCACTTTTTGATAACGTTAGTGATTGTTTTATCATTTTTCTAAAGTTGAATGACTGAAATGAAACCAATGTGACTGTTTTGTCAGCTACCCCAAAGTTGAGTAACTGTTGGTGTAATTTACCTTATTTTATATCTTATAACTAGTTTGCATCCCATCTTGTGAGTTTATTATATTTAATATCAAAAATATATTTAACAGAACCATATTTTTAATATTGAATAGATTTATAGTTAATATAATTTTGAAATTAAAAAATAATTGATAATAAAATCTAAAAAGTAAATAATTACATTAAAATATTAACCGTATTTAACAATCTTTCTATCTCTATGTTAAATAGTTTAAATTTAATAAGAAATATATTTGTTTTTTTTATTATGTTTTAAAAATTAGTAATTTTTACCATTTAAACTTTTTTTTTTATTTTAAACTGTTTTAATTTTGAAAACATTTTCAAAATTTTATTTTTAGTTTTTATTTTTTAAACATTATTATTAAAAAATTAAATATGTTTGTAACATAGTATAAAAAGATTTTAAATAATAATAGTGTTTTGTATTGTACTTAGACCTAATAATGGACTGGGTCACCCGTCCAAGCCCGAAAGTCCGTTCAAAAAGTGAGAAAATTAGGACAAACATATAGACTCGAAAAATGGGTTTGAACAAAAAATAAAGTTTGTATTCTAAACGGCTGAGCCATGGGTAGGATTTTTTGGCCCGAGCCTGACCCGAATTAGTTGTTTTGTTCTTTCGCTATCATTTTGTTGCTATTTTCCTGTCATTTTGCTATTATATTGCTACTATTTTATTGTTATTGTTTGGATGTTGTATAACTCTTGTTTTATTGTTAATTTTGATATTATTTTAGAAGCATTTGCTTGGTAAGTTGCAATAGTGTTATTTAGGTATAAAGACTTTTTTTCATTTATTTTCAATTTGTTGGAAAACATTTATTTAAATATTGTAAATGTATTTGATGTATTATATTTCTAAATTTATTTTTATATAAAAATAATCTAAAATAATTAGTACAGGCGGGTCGATTCAAGTTCGAATTTAGCATTTTTAATTTGGACCGAACTTGAACTAAATTTTTGGCTCATTTTTTGAAATGAACTGAACTTGAACCTAAAAAATGGGCCTAAAATTTTGTATCTATCTCGACTAGATGGCCTGGCCCGAAGGCCCGCTCGAAATGTGGGAGGGTTTGGGAAAAAATATAGACTTGAAAAATGGGTTTGGATAAAAAAATAAAGTCCGTTTAAAAAACAAGTCGGGCCGCAAGTAAGGCATTTTTGGCCCAGGCCGAATTCGCTAAAGGACAAAAAATATTTTTTTAATATTATTTTCTTTTGTTTTCTCCCTATTTTGCTACCATTTTACTATTATGTTGCTACTATTTTGTTGTTATTGTTTAGATATTGTATAAAACTTATTTTATTGTTAACTTTGTTATTATTTTAAAATTATTTGTTAATTTTGTTATTATTTTAAAGGCATTTGTTTGTTAAGTTGCATCTATCTTAGTGTTATTTAAATATATATTTTTTTAAGATTTATTTTTAATTTGTTGAGAAATATTTATTTTGATGTTTTTAGTATTTTTAATGTATTATATATATTTTAAAATTATATAAAAAATAATATAAAAATTAATATGGCCAGGCCGAGTTGGGCTTAGGCAAAATTTTAAGCCCATTTTTTAGGCCAAGGCCCGGGCCTAACAAATAGGCCTAAATTTTTAGTTGAACTTGAGCCGAACGCGGCCTGACTCATGCACACCTTTAGTCTCGACTCAACTTTTACCAAGTTTAGGCTATATATACACAGACCTTGTCCACCTACTGGATAGCAAATAAATAAGTCAGATCTGAAAAGCTTATAATAAAAGTGTAATAACAGCATTAATGTTGATTTACAAAGCAACAAAGAAAATAGCCATTAGTTAATGAATGAACAAATGGCCTCAGTTGCAGAAGAATTGTGCATTTTAGATTTTCAATAAATGCTTCAATCACATGCAAAGAATCAGAAGAAAATAAAACCCCTCTTTCATGAAATGGATTCCTTGGCTTTTTGAGTCTCGAAATTGAACCTTTTTTTTTTTTTTTTATTGTATTGTTTATCCACTTTACTTGTCTTTGGCTGGTTTGTGTTTCAGTTATATGAGACCAAGAAACCAGCATGTCGACCAGTAAACAAATCAAAGAAGGAAGGTAAATAAAGCTTGAAAGATGGATTTTGGACTTCTTCCCCATTTTGACGGTGAAGATGAACTTTCTTCATCTGCAGTCAACAAACCTTTAACTTGATCTCCCGGTTTCCCCTGATCAACATAAAAAGTACTAGATCATGCGACACCCATATAGCAGGTGAAGAAAAAGAATTCTAGTGGTTTAAGTTTTTTTTTTTGTCAATTTAATTAGCATCGGATGAATTTGTAACACCAACTTAACTAGGAATATTAGTAGTAATATAGATGATGCTAGTGGTTGAATTACCAAATATAGCTCGGGACAAGGGAAGAGGTTACAACTAACAAATAATGCTAGTCCTCGAACTCAAAAACCTACTAAATACCACCTCTTTAGGGTGGCTGCATGAACAAAATGCTGCTATGGTGGATTTAAATAAATTATTCTAGTCAAAAAGAAAAGAAAAAAACTTGGCTCAGTTAATGAGGCTTGAAAACTGATATTGGTAGTTCTCAGAGAGCCAGATGAACATCTACTGGATATGTGATAATAAGTTATGAAGCCATTAAAATAAGGATATGATTTTACCTCAGTAGCATCCTTAAGCGGTCCCCAACATTCCATGCGATTGTACTTGGGCAAACTGGAATGAAAGTAAACACATACTAAAGCATCCATTAGCTCAGGGTGTTCTGCGAAAAGGACTGAATCTCCATGAAGCACAGCTTTAAGTACCTGCAGCAAGAGTTCAGCAAGCTAATCCATTTACCACCATCAAAATGGCTAGATGACGGAAAAGGCGATGTCAAAGTTGACAATATAGAAGCCGACTTAGGACACCTGAATCATATGGGGGAGGAAAACTTACCAAAGGTAATTCCTTGGAGAAAATGTGGTATCTAAACTCAGCAGCAACGTCAAGCAAGAGATTTGGACCGCTTACAAAACAATGCACATTCAGAAACATGGTTTCTTTCACTTTCTTCCACTCAGCAACCACATCATCATTGTTATACCACCCTTTCAACTGCCATGGAAAGCATGCAATTTGTAAAAGCACCACTGATTAGATGTCCCAAATCAAAGTTCTTATATTCACAAAAAGGTTACTGCATACTAAGAAACAAATGGAATTCGAACCTGATCAAGGTTGATGACATTTGAGATGGTCAATGTTAAGTTAGCAGTGAAGTCACAGTGGGAGAGGATGTAGGTTCTTGGGATTATTGCAGAATAACTTTTTAGCCCCTCTCCCATGAAGACAACTTTGAGTTTTGAAGCTTCGAAAATTGCTGTAGGAACCAAAAGCCTTGCAGCCTGGAAACTAAGAATGTCAAATTGCTACTCATTTGGGAAATTAAGGACCTTTACTAATAATTGCAGCAGAGTAAGCATGATGAATGGTTTACATCTTCTTGAAGACATTCAATGAAGTTGAACAATCACATAAGAACTAAATCAGATATTTTATATTTGCCATCACTGAATCGCCTAATATATGATATGGTTTTCTCATTGTAGATAGAACCTATATGTTCACAAGGATGTCTATACCGGCAGAGATGAAAGGGTATTGTTCACTAACAGTCTAAGCAAAGTAGCAGCAACCCAAATTGATACAACAAATGATAGCCAAAGGCTCATGAACAAATTCTATGCAGATTTTAGAACTACAGCAAAAATGCCATTTTCACAAGCAAATTGCAGGTCAAGAACAAACTAATTGTCATAATCCAAATAATTCTTATGTTGCTAGACTAAACTATCAAAATTCCAAATATACAACTCCATCTAACATTTATATAGCAATGCCATTACAAAACAAGGGTTTGTAGATGAAAAAGGAAAGAAGAACACCTCAGAGACAAGGGTATTGTAAGAGGCTCTAGCAGGACTGCTAATGGAAGAAAGATGTAATTGAAAAGGCCTGGATTCTCTGTTCTTGGCACCAAAGCCTCTCAATGTTACTGAAGGTGAAAAGGAAGCATAGTAAGCATAATGGCAGGCCATGGAACAAGCATAACCCACACTTTCTCTTCTTCTTCATTGTTCAAAACCCACCATTGTCTTCTCTGAGAGCTTGTTTCTTAGAGAAAGAATGAAAATGAATGGTATGACTGATGGGGTAATGTGGAGAATTGATGTTCAGAGAATTTGGTTCTTTGGGTTCATGTGGATTTGTGATTCATAAGACCCCACTAGTCAAAAATCTGTCAAGGCTATCTTTCATCCACACATATGTTTTATTGCTTTTTTGAAAAACATTGCCTACTGGGAATTGTGATTGGCTGTTGGAGTTGGAACATTGCGCCATGTCATCAACATTTCTAGAAATTTTGATAACTTTTGGATAATGTCATGACGTGGCCTTAGTTCATTGATTCAATTTTGCATAGCCTACCCAGCTGCTCAAAATCTAATTCTGGTGGAGAAAAGCTAAAGAGTTTTTTTGACTTTTCAGTTTGATTTACAAAATCTTTTATTATTTTTGTAAAGGTAAAACACATTTATATTTACACCTTATGATTTCTAAGAAAACCCACTTTCTTTTTAAGTTTAAAAACATCTTATCTACTTTCCAGAGATATATTTACATAGTAAATTATAATAAAAAGATAATTATATCATTTTTATTTTTTATCTATGTACTTTTTAGAGGTTGCAAATGGGGTTCTCAGATTGGGTTTATTTCCGATTCTGATGTTTTTCAATTCGAATCAGTTTGGGTTCAAATTTTTTTAAATTTATATTTTTTTCAGATTCGAACTTGAATAAAGCCGGACGAGTTTTGATGGATTTAGATAATTTTAAATTTTCTAAGTTATAAATATTTTAATTTCAAATACAATAATTTATTTTATTTTTATACAATAGCAATGCAATTCAAATTTGTTTGTAAAAAGTATAAATTATATATATATATATATATATATTTAATAGAGTTCTGTTATATAAAAATACTTAAAGTGCTTATTGTATGTAAAATATATTATTCTACGATATTATATGAATTGATGCAAATATTTTATTATTATATTATATTGGCAATTGAATAACTTTTTATCTTATTAAATTTATAAACCTAATACTGATATTCTAAAATATTTATTCCAAAACTCAAATAATATACTCATTATTACCTAAGCTCAAAATAAACTAATTAACATTATAGTCCAAACCTCAAGTCTAAAAAAAAAAAAATGAAAATCAATACCCAAATACAACTTATAAAAGTTGAAGCCCAATTCAAAATCTAACTTAATAAAAATAATATTTTAATAAGATATTGAATTTTTAATAATATTTTACGTACGGCTAGTTATAATTATAAACATGTACTTTAATATACTAAATTGCACATAACTGTTAATATTATATATTTTATTATAATCTATAATATAATAATAGTTATATATATTAATACTTATAAAATATATTATTTCATTATGTAATAGTATATCACATACTCTAATAGTAGTTCATAATATATTTATTATTATTATCATATATTGTTGTTTGAAATATACTTTAAGTCCCTATAGATTTCATACATTTGAAAATTAATGCTCTTACTATATATTATGTAATGCTACTAGTTTGTATACCGATGCACGGATTGATGGTATGTATCAATTAGTATCAATTAAAATATATTAATTTATTTTTTATAATTTTTTAAAAATTTTATAACATTTTAAAAATAATAATATTAAGAAAAAATAAATATAAATGTTTGGCATTATCTTCAATATAAAATAATATAAAATATATTTAATGATAATTTTATCTAATTAGCTATACTTTAATAATTTTTTTAATGTTCTAAATTTAACAATAATAAAATACTTTAAAGAGATGCAGAATTTATAAATTAAAAAAAAAACATTTCTCTAAAAATGAAAAAGAATAGTAAACGTTAAAATATTAAAAATAATTTGAATAAAAATTAAATATAATAATATTACTTTATCATCTATTAGAATAATGTTTCGAATTTAATGTGTATGGGCATCCTAAACTTAGGAAAATATAGAGGTCATGAGTCGTAACAATGAATTGAAGCAGATGTTAAAGCTTCCAATGTTAAATACTTCAAACTGCAAAAATAAGAAGAGCACAACCGCCTTTTCCAGTTGCAAATGTGAAAATGTGCCATGTTTATAAAAAAATGACTACTCAATTTTTAATTTTTATTGTTACTCTAAGATTGTAACGCCCCAAAAATCTAAAAAACTTGTTTGTAAAAATCTGCAGTAATTAGATTTCTGTATCTGTGGTTCTGTGTTCTGTAATTGAATTTAAGGTTTGGAGTTTGAGTCGCATTATCAAAAGTTTTGTTGTTTTAGAATCAACCCACAAACATGCATTACTCGCTTAAGTTCAATTCTTTGTGAAAGGGTAGCAAGAACGAGCCTGCTGGTTCACTGATTAAGTATCTGTCTGTATTCTGTCTGGTTTCAAGTTTGAATCCCATAGTATGTGTAGGGAGAATATTTTTGCTAACTGCTGGAAGTCTGAACGGAAGTTAATTGAAAATCAATTAACGTTAATTCTTCTTTCTTTTTCCCTTTCTTTCTTTCTTCTTCATTTTTATTTTTGTCTCTTTTTCCCTTTTCCTCTTTAATTGTCGTAAGGATTTCGGAATAACTGACAGTTACACTGTTAGCTTTCGCTGTTGGGTAAGTTTTAATGTCAATTCGTTGAATCTTTCGGTTTTGTTTCTTGAATTTTATCGTATAAATTGAAATGGTAGTTTGTATTAGTTACGAGAATCTCTGATAGTCAATCGTTTGTGTTCCCTAATAGGCGGGGATACTGGGCATAGCAAACCTCATCACGCTGGTTCGAGTAATTGTTGTTGATCTTTTGTAAGTATGGTTTTTGTTGCAAGTTGTGTCAAAAGTTTCAACATAAGTATTTTGGGAATAAATCTACTTTGCTGTTGATAAATTTGATTGATGGGGTTATTGAATGGTCATTTTAGGCTTCGAAACTCCTCTACGTTGTTACTACTTTAGAATCGTTTTAGGTATGTATCGGAAAACCCCAGTTTGTGCAAGTTTTGGTCTACAGAAATGGTGGCCGTCGAATCCATACGGGCGTGTGGCAGGCTGTGCGTTCCGCCGTGTAACTCACTGTTCATTGAATTGGGGCCATACAGGCTGGCACACGGGCATGTGTCTAGGCCATGTGTGGCCAAGATAGTGCAGGGTTCATATAGGTACAAGACACGGGTGTGTGTCTAGGCCGTGTAACTCACTGTTTGTGAATTAATACCACACGGGTAAGCACACGGGCGTGTGTCCAGGCCGTGTGAGTCATATGGGTAAGGACACGGCCGTGTGTCCAAGCCGTATAACTCTTTGTTTGCAGGTTAGAACAACACGAACTGAGGGCACGGGCATGTGCTATGTAATATCCTAATTTTGGGCCTAGTCGAAATAGTGGTTTCGTGACCACAAAATCCAAGATAGAAATAATTATTTTATGATTATTTTGAGGTCTATGATATGATTGCATGATTGTGTGAAAATTTCGTGAAGAAATTTTATGCATAAAGTGCTTAAATTGAAATTAGGGACTAAATTGAATAATTTGCAAAACTTTTATTCTAGAAGTTTCTAGTATGAAATTGTTTTAAAATATTAATTAGGAGGTCCAAAATAGAAATTTTACCAATTTCTAAGTCTATGGACAAAAATTGGACATGGATGGAATTTTTGGAAAGTTTAGTAGTAAGGGCATTTTGGTTATTTAGGGGTAAAATGAATTAAAATACAAAATTAAAAGCCAATTTTGCTCATCTTCAACCCCATGGCCGAATATAGCAAGGAGAAACTATGGCTAGGGTTTTCAAGCTTCCAAGCTCGATTGTAAGTCCGTTCTAGCCCCGCTTTTCAAGTTCTTTACGCTTTTGGAATCCCAGAACTTGATTAAGCTTATTCTAGCAATAATTTAAGCTAGGGTTCATATTTGGAAAAATACCCATAGGTGAAATGTGTTTATTTTGATGTTTTATGGTAGAATATGAAGGCTGAAATTATGTTAAACAACTTTTGCTAAGCGATTTTAAGCAAAAATGAGTAAAACTGCTTAATCGGTAAAAATTGTTATTGTTCATAACTATGTGTTAGAGTGAGAATTTGATGTTGTCATAGAAGGGAAAAATGTTCATCATGTCATAAAACATAAGAAAATATACTGAAGCTTAATTTACGAGCTTTGGGGCAAAAGTGTAAATATGCAAAAGTTTAGGGGCAAAACTATAATTTTGCCAAAATATGATTTTGGGTTAATTTGAATAATGTGAGCCCTAATTAGACTATATTTTAAATGATAGAGCAAGGAAAACTAAAATTCGGGCTAAAATGGGGAAAATACCAAGTTGTGGACGAAATGGTAAAAGTAGCCATTTTCACATACGAGGTAAGTTCATATGTAAATGTTGGTAACATAGTTATTATTTTAAATGTTTTTATGTTATTTAAACGATATGATAATTATTATGAAATATTATACTCGTGATAATTGTTTGATAATATGTCAAATTATGTGATATACTTGGAAAATGTGAAATACTATCGAGTATCGGTATCGGCATTCCGTAGAAGATGGTTGAGACACATGATTGGGAAAAAGGTCCCGTTGAACCTTAGGAATGGATTAGGATACAAGTGACATGTCACTGGGATATTTGGGCATCCGAACTCGTTGAGTTGAGTCCGAGTTCACTTATGGATGCGAATGTCCGAACTCGTTGAGTTGAGTCCGAGTTCGAGAGATGTAACTAGGCATCCGAGCTCGTTGAGTTGAGTCCGAGTTCACTTATGGATGCGAACGCCTGAGCTCATTGAGTTGAGTCTGAGTTCACTTATGGGCGGGTTACATGGTAGCTTGGCTACATATGTGGCACTTATGTGCAAACTTTTCGTGTATCCGAATTATATTCCGATGTGTTCAACGGGTAAAATTCTACTCAAATGGAGGAATACTCGAGATGAAAGGGACGTATTGGTAAGTGTTGTGAAATGGATACTTTGAACAGGTATGTACTTAACCCTCGGGTTGAAAACTCGATATAACAACAATATGGTAAGATGATAAATGAAAATGTGATATGAATGTCTCTGATGATCATGCAAATGATGTTTATGTTTGCTTATATAGTTGTGTTACTTGCTATTTGCATGTGAACTTACTAAGCATTTGTGCTTACTCCTCCCTTTTCATTCCTTGTAGTGTTGACAAGCCAGCTCGGAAATCGAACTACGCCTGGAGGCACGCTCACACTATCCGTATACCATATTGGCATAATGGCTTGTATATTTTGAGTATGGCATATATAGCATTATAATCATTTTGTATATATGGTCTTATGATATGGTTATTGAGTGGTATGAAATGTTATAATGATTAGCCATTGGAATGGCTAATCATGATCATATTTGGTGTTATGTATGCTAAATTGCTAGCTAATCCATGGGAACCATGAAATGGGTAAAATTTACCATAAAATAGATTCAACCCGGCAAAGAGTGACGTGAATTTGAAAAATTACTAAAAATAGTAGAAATGGAATTAAATAATGAATAAGTTATGGAATTGAAGCTTGATGAGTCTATTTTCATATGGATGGAAAAAACAGGTATATGAGTTATATTTTATGAGATGTTTAAATTTTTGTAAAATAGGGCCAGAGCAATTTCTGGATCCCCCATTTTGACTTTGGAAATTCACCATAAATTTTTTAAAGATAATTAGAAGTCATGATTTATATGTACAGATTCCTTATTGAGTCTAGTTTTATTAGAAATAAACGGCATAGCCATTGAAACTCTGTACAGGGAGATATCTGATTCGTAATACACAGAGGTCAGAGTAGTTAAACCCTGAAACAGGGGAGATTTTAACTAATAAACTGTACTAATTTGCTTGACCAAAAACTTCTATAAAAAAATTAGTAAATATATATATGAGTCTGGTTTCAGGGAAAATTTATGGAATTGGATTTCGAGTTTCGGAACTCGAGATATGAATTTTTAAGCGACTGTGACGTAGATTGCTAGCTTGACTGAAAATTTTAAAAATAAATTGTTTGAGCTGTTTAAAGTAATGAATTAAGTCTGTTAACACCTCGTGTTCGACTCCGGCGACGGTCTAGAGTACGGGGCGTTACATTTGGTGGTATCAGAGCAGGTTTAGTCGGTTCTCAGACTAACTTAGCATGTGTAAAAATTTAGCTATACATGCCACTGATCTGTGATAGTGCGATGTCTTCCGACGATATGAGTACCGTCTTATTTAGACAGGTACTCTCCAACCGAGCTGTGCCGACCATGTTCAATGTTATGTGAAGGTATTTAAGTAAAATTATAATTATGATAAGTCTCGGTTCAGAAAAGTATGAATAAAAGTTTATGATACATATGTGATAAATATCCATATTTGCTTAATGCTCATATGATGTAGTGTATATGACTTACTTGATAAGATGAACGGAATAAATACAAAGTAGTAGAGGTATGAATAAAACTCATAATGTTATGATATGAATGAAAATGTCCTTGTCTTGATTTGGACGTCGAATGTTGATGAATGCTAATGATATATAATTTTTATGAGATAAAGGATTATAATGAAATGAACTTATCTATGTTAAATTGTTGGACTGAATTATATGATTGTAATGACATGTACATGATGCACGAAATGAAAGTTGTGATTGTGATGCAAATATCTATGTTTGTTTGGCCCTATATGATGTCATGAGCATGGATTAATTTAATTAAATGAATGGATAAGTAAAGCTATCTAGAAAACATAGAATGTATGCATAAGTATATTGTCTAAATGGGACAATAGGGAAAATTTGTGTAAGCCAACATGAATGTTGCATTGCTGAATGAATGACATGATTTTGATGATGTTGCTATGATGATGGAAGTTGTGTCATATGTGTATGTATAAGAAAGTCGAGTCGAGAGGTCCTACAACCCTCCCCTTACCGAAGTGGTACTTATAATGGAATTTCATGAGATTTGTATTGAATAAGTTTTCGGTTGAGAACCCAAAGAGTTCATGATAGAATAATTATAAGTATGATCGAGATTGAAAATGAGCTGATAAGTAAAGTTAGAGCCGATAAAGTATCGGATTGACGTAAAGATTATTGGAGTTATGCATCGTCCCAATTAAAGAAGGAATCCTCTTTGGTAAATCGAATTACCTGTGCAAGGTCGAGAAAAGTGTAACTCAAATTTATTCAAACCGGCCTTCTTTAGTGAATGGTTTAATATGAAATTTGTGACGGCAGAAACTAGTTGGGGAAATGATATTTGAAATGTGAACTATCTCGAGTGTGACATTATGACCGGACAGATTTAGCGATCTCTTTTGAGATGTTCTATGTGTTTACCCGCTCTCGTAAATATTTCTATGGCTATTGATCTTCCGAAGAAATTCTTGTTATATGGGAATGTCTTCTAATTCTCGTGTTGGATGAAAGCATTGGTAGTCCGATCGTTTATAATTTATATTGCTCTATTTCATTGGGTATTCTATTTCATTTCGTCTCGATAAGAATTGATGAGAGAATACATATGATATTATAATTGCTTTCTTCCACTTGATGCTTCATCCGATATATATGTATGGGAAGATATATTGATCTTGTTATATTTGATTTCAAAGTGGGATTAAATGATGTTTTCTTTTGGACTTTCTTTCTTTGAAGAATTATCTGGTATTCTATATTTTCTCTATGAGTTTGGTTTTCGATTCTCCAAAGATAGTATCGTATCTTGGGTTTCTTTATCCTGGATCTTTTTATTCGGATTTCTTTATTTCGGTTTCTCTATCTTGGATTTCTTTATTCGGTTTTCTTGTTATCTTTGTTCCATAATTTGTCAATTACGACTCATGTTCAAGTGCGTTCTTCACTGTGATAATTATGTCAAATATGACTATACTTCTAATTTGATCTTGGTAATGTGGTGATTTTAGTATTGGGATTTTTTTTTCTAATTTCTGTGTAAGGATTTGACATCAGTAAAGGCATAGGTGATAAAAGCGCGAGTTTCAGTCGGTATGGTGAATTATTTATTTGAAAGATTTCATGTGACAATTATGTCAGGATTATTTTTCTCAAGTCTGATAATAGAATTTCATTTTTGTACTGATAAAAGAGTAAATAATCTGAACGAGAAGTGTATACTTATTAGAAAGAGTTGGATATTAGTTAAAGTCACTACGAATGATAAGGTTTTCATCTTATGAAAGCTGAAAAGTTTATTACATGTTGACAGAGTTCGGATAGATGAGAATATTGGTAACCGGCGCGTCCGAACTAGACTAGTCTACATTGAGCAAAGACTTTCTCGACTTTCGATAAGAATGTCTTCGTTGTATGAATTGTGATGTGTTTCAAGACAAAGGTGAGGTAATGTGATAGTTTAGAGCATTCGATGTTACATAAAATGAGTTGTTAAAGAGGTTAAAGTCGAGCATTGGGATCTATCAAAATTATCCTTGTCAATGTTGATATTGGGATGGAAATGAGAAGGATTATTCTTGAGGCCATATCAAAATTATTTCTATGGTAGAAAGAGGAAAATGTGATGTATCTTATTCTTAAATGTTTGGAGAAATCTATAAATCATATCAAGATTGAATGAATTCCTACTCATCGATTCATGGAATTTCGTGTCTCTTTGATTGTTGGATTTCTTGGAATTCCGGTCTCCATTAATCAAGTTAAGATCCTGGTTTTATGTTATGATATCATGGGAAACTGAGAAGGGTTGAAAATTTAAGAACAGTTGAGAGTTGAGACTGTAAGCTTTTAGACCATATGAGAAATTAAAGAGATGTATTGGAGGTGCACCCTAAGTGAAAGTTCTTCAAAGACCGAATATGAGATTAAAAGTGAAGACCACTTTTTCCTATAAGATTTTCTGGGGACGAAAATCCCTAAAAAAGGGGAGAGTTGTAATATCCTGATTTTGGGCCTAGTCGAAATAGTGGTTTCGTGACCACAAAATCCAAGATAGAAATAATTATTTTATGATTATTTTGAGGTCTATGATATGATTGCATGATTGTGTGAAAATTTCGTGAAGAAATTTTATGCATAAAGTGCTTAAATTGAAATTAGGGACTAAATCGAATAATTTGCAAAACTTGTATTCTAGAAGTTTCTAGTATGAAATTGTTTTAAAATATTAATTAGGAGGTCCAAAATAGAAATTTTACCAATTTCTAAGTCTATGGACAAAAATTGGACATGGATGGAATTTTTGGAAAGTTTAGTAGTAAGGGCATTTTGGTTATTTAGGGGTAAAATGAATTAAAATACAAAATTAAAAGCCAATTTTGCTCATCTTCAACCCCATGGCCAAATATAGCAAGGAGAAACTATGGCTAGGGTTTTTCAAGCTTCCAAGCTCGATTGTAAGTCCGTTCTAGCCCCGTTTTTCAAGTTCTTTACGTTTTTGGAATCCCGGTAACTTGATTAAGCTTATTCTAGCAATAATTTAAGCTAGGGTTCATATTTGGAAAAATACCCATAGGTGAAATGTGTTCATTTTGATGTTTTATGGTAGAATATGAAGGCTGAAATTATGTTAAACAACTTTTGCTAAGCGATTTTAAGCAAAAATGAGTAAAACTACTTAATCCAGTAAAAATTGTTATTGTTCATAACTATGTGTTAGAGTGAGAATTTGATGTTGTCATAGAAGGGAAAAATGTTCAGCATGTCATAAAACATAAGAAAATATGCTGAAGCTTAATTTACGAGCTTTGGGGAAAAAGTGTAAATATGCAAAAGTTAAGGGGCAAAACTATAATTTTGCCAAAATATGATTTTGGGTTAATTTGAATAATGTGAGCCCTAATTAGACTATATTTTAAATGATAGAGTAAGGAAAACTAAAATTCGGGCTAAAATGGGGAAAATACCAAGTTGTGGACGAAATGGTAAAAGTAGCCATTTTCACATACGAGGTAAGTTCATATGTAAATGTTGGTAACATAGTTATTATTTTAAATATTTTTATGTTATTTAAATGATATGATAATTATTATGAAATATTATACTCGTGATAATTGTTTGATAATATGTCAAATTATGTGATATACTTAGAAAATGTGAAATACTATCGAGTATCGGTATCGGCATTCCGTAGAGATGGTTGAGACACATGATTGGGAAAAAGGTCCCGTTGAACCTTAGGAATGGATTAGGATACAAGTGACATGTCACTGGGATATTTGGGCATCCGAACTCGTTGAGTTGAGTCCGAGTTCACTTATGGATGCGAATGTCTGAACTCGTTGAGTTGAGTCCGAGTTCGAGAGATGTAACTAGGCATCCGAGCTCGTTGAGTTGAGTCTGAGTTCACTTATGGATGCGAACGCCTGAGCTCGTTGAGTTGAGTCTGAGTTCACTTATGGCGGGTTACATGGTAGCTTGGCTACATATGTGGCACTTATGTGCAAACTTTTCGTGTATCCGAATTATATTCCGATGTGTTCAACGGGTAAAATTCTACTCAAATGGAGGAATACTCGAGATGAAAGGGACATATTGGTAAGTGTTGTGAAATGGATACTTTGAACAGGAATGTACTTAACCCTCGGGTTGAAAACTCGATATAACAACAATATAGTAAGATGATAAATGAAAATGTGATATGAATGTCTCGGTGATGATCATGCAAATGATGTTTATGTTTGCTTATATAGTTGTGTTACTTGCTATTTGCATGTGAACTTACTAAGCATTTGTGCTTACTCCCTCCTTTTCATTCCTTGTAGTGTTGACAAGCCAGCTCGGAAATCAGAAACGGTCAGAGGCACGCTCACACTATCCGTATACCATATTGGCATAATGGCTTGTATATTTTGAGTATGGCATGTATAGCATTATAATCATTTTGTATATATGGTCTTAAGATATGGTTATTGAGTGGTATGAAATACTTGGTGATGATTAGCCATTGGAATGGCTAATCATGATCATATTTGGTGTTATGTATGCTAAACTGCTAGCTAATCCATGGGAACCATGAAATGGGTAAAATTTACCATAAAATAGATTCAAATACAGAGTGACGTGAATTTGAAAAATCACTAAAAATAGTATAAATAGAATTAAATAATGAATAAGTTATGGAATTGAAGCTTGATGAGTCTATTTTCATATGGATGGAACAAAACAGGTATATGAGTTATATTTTATGAGATGTTTAAATTTTTGTAAAATAGGGCCAGAGCAATTTCTGGATCCCCCATTTTGATTTTGGAAATTCACCATAAATTTTCAAAGATAATTAGAAGTCATGATTTATATGTACAGATTCCTTATTGAGTCTAGTTTTATTAGAAATAAACGGCATAGCCATTGAAACTCTGCACAGGAGATATCTGATTCGTAATAATACAGAGGTCGAGTAGTTAAACCCTGAAACAGAGGAGATTTTAACTAATAAACTGTACTAATTTTCTTGACCAAAAACTTCTATAAAAAAATTAGTAAATATATATATGAGTCTAGTTTCAGGGAAAATTTATGGAATTGGATTTCGAGTTTCGAAACTCGAGATATGAATTTTTAAGCGACTATGACGCAGATTGCTAGCTTGACTGAAAATTTTAAAAATAAATTGTTTGAGCTGTTTAAAGTAATGAATTAAGTCTGTTAACACCTCGTGTTCGACTCCAGCGACGGTATCGGGTACGGAGCGTTACATGCTAGGCCATGTGATCTACACGGGCAAGGACACAACCGTATGTCCAGGCCGTGTGGCAATATAAAGTAGGCACGAAACCTATTTTTGAGGCCGTAAATGTGAAATATGATTGATAATGATTTTCTGCATTATATGATTGCTCTGAACTTGATTGAGTGGTACTGTAACAACCCCGTTTAGACCCTAGTCGGAATAGTGGTTTCTGGACCACAAGTCCTAGTTAAAAAATATTTAAATATTATTTTCTGTGTTTACAGTATGTGGTTAAACATGTGTGAAAGTTTCGTATAAAAATTTGATCGTTTGTGTGTTTAATTTGATAAAAGGACCTAATCGCAGGAATGTAAAAGTGGCCTACTATTTGAATAATGGCTTAATTGATGTGTCTTAATTATTAAGAGGTCCTTATGTTGATATTTAACCATTGTAAAAGTTAGTGGACATTTATATCCATGTTTTATATGTTATATGTTAATGATTTAGTAAGGTTAATATGGTAAATGATGTATAAATTAGAAATTAAATAAAACAAAAGCTATATTTTCTACCAAATTCATCATCTATTGTCGAAAATCAAAAAGAAAGAAAGAACAAAAGCTTTTAGGGTTCGACTAGGAAATTTGAGGATTAAGGTATGTGTTTTGATCAGTTTTTGATAATTTCTACGTTTTTGTGATTGTTGCTTAGTAATCTATCAAGCCCATGTCTCAATTTCTGAAATTGTTGATGATTTTGAGTTGATCCATTGATGCAATTATGAGTTTTATGAAGTTTGATGATAGTATATGAAAGATATGTGTTTGATTATCATGTTTTGTATTGGGATTTTTGATGAATTTAAGTAATTTGGACTAAATTGTGAAAATGAGAAACTGAGGGGCTAAAATGTGAAATAAATGAAATGTGTGGGCTTATACGAGTTAAGTTAAAATTCGGCTAGGCAATCGTATAAAGAAATTAGGTGTATTTTGTGATTTTGTGAAATTTGGGACTAAAGTGTTAAAATGTGAAAATGTGAGGGCTAATTTGTAAAATGCCCTAAATATGTGTATATGGATTGAATTGAATGATTTTTTTGAATAAAATGGTTAATTTTGAATACATATAGATCAAGAAAAGAGGAATTCAGATTTAGATCGAGGGAAATCGAAAATTATCGAGTAAACGATCCGAATCATCAATTCCGAGTACGAGGTAAGTTCGTATGTGATAAATGATGTTACAAGTATGTTTTAATGCTTTTATAATGCATAAATTGTATATATAATTGACTAATGTTTGAGTAATATGATAAATCAACTATGTTCGGCGCAAAGTGTGCGATTTGAAATAGTTTCGGTTATAAATAGCACTAAGTGTGCGAAATGGAATAGCTTAGGCTATATGGGCCACTAAGTTTGCGATACCGAGATAACTTCAGTTATTTGAGATGACACTAAGTGTGTGGGATCGTTCTAGCTTCGGCTAACCATTAAAGCACTAAGTGTGCGAATTTTCAAAGCATGGATAGACTTCGGAAAGCATTAATGTATTCGAACAAGAGGTGAGAATGAAAATGAATAAATACGGGAAGGTTTAGGTATGTATGATACCTATGAGGTAGATGATACTATGTGTATGAAGTTTGATGAATTAGTATAAACATATTAATTGTGTTGGAATAGAATTGATAGATGATTTCAGGACTACTAAATGTTCATTAGTTGATATTTTATATTTTATAAACTGTTGATTACAATTGGTATGAACTTACTAAGCTTTAAAAGCTTACTGTGTGAAATGTTCTTTGTTTTACAGTGTTATAAAGCTAGCTCAGATCCAGGGATCGTCAGTGACTCATTCACACTATCGGACATCTATTTTGGTACCATTTTGAGAGTTGTATATATAGTATATGGCATGTATAGGCTAGTGTTATTGTGGTATGTTTTGTGTTGTGAATATTAGCCATGAGTTTTGGCTTGTAGTTGTTGATATGTATGGTCTCTTAAATTGACCTAAATGGTATGTTTACTATACAAGTTATATGATGTGTGTATTGCTTATGTGATGGTTTGGTCATGAAATGCTGGAATGGTGAATTTGTGATATGAAATAGGTGATAAGATGATGAAATTATACTTTTGAAACTCAAGTGAGTTAAATTGAATTTGATATATTTAGGTTGTAGAATTGAGCAGTAAATTGGATGTTAATTGAGTTGTAACACCTCTAACCTGAATCCTTCACCAGAAGGGTTACGAGGCATTACCGGAAATACACATATATTCATATCAACCATAAGTAATCATTTTCTTAACTCTTAAATCAATCAAAGATCTCATTAATGAATCTTATAAAAACATACATAATCGAATATACATCATCATTATCTAACCCTATTTGGCACATGAACATTACTACTTGAAATATCCAAAACATCAAAACCACAAACAACATATCAAGCATAGTCCAGACTTATAATATACTTTGGTTGATTCCTCAACATGTGTAACCTCATTTAATCAAAGTACTAAACTAATTTGACATAATAAACAAGCCATTTTCGCATGGCTTATATGTGTACAAATCAAAATGAATCGTATCCAAACTAGCCTATATATGCCACATAACCAATTCTCAAAACACTTATTTACCGAAACGAAAAATGGATAGTGTGAAGACGTCTCCCAGACTTCTAAATCTCCGAAGCTCTATAGACATAGTAAAAACACACAGAGTAAGCTTTGAAAGCTTAGTAAGCCATAAGCAAATAATCATTTCAATGATAATTATAATTCCATAACACTAAACTGAATTTAAACAATCTCAATCACATGTACATCCATTGTACTCTTAAGTTCATATAACCTCATTAAATAGCTTCACTTATTTTATTTATCAATAACATATAACTATGCTTTTAAATTCGAATAATAACCGTTAGCTCAATTATATAAATCAAAAACCAAACCATTGTCATTGCTTCACTAACTGATTTATAAACATAAAAACCATGCATCATAATATCACCATCTTAATATCCATTTCATGTCCAGATTTCAAATTAAGATCTAGTCATATCTCAAAACCATTTTTCTTATTTCATATTTCCCATGTTCAAATCATGGGACCACAAGGCCATATAGCAAGCACATATATCATATATTCATCTGTGTACCTTTCTTTCATTCATGGTAACATGTTTCACATATCATTATTAAATACATAAATCACTTTACATTTCTGAGTTTCAAAGATAATTCACATGTACCATAATCATATATTTACGAACACGGTTACCATATCACGTTTCCTATATAATTTATTTGATTATAGTCACTTGCCATTAATCATATCTCATTTTCACATAGACCATATATTATCGGATCATAATCATATCCACTTCCAATCCAAATAATCATAATCATCATACATACATTTATCCATATAAACAAATCTAAAATTCATAGTATAATATCACTCATATGTATACATAGCCTACATGGGCGATGATACCAAATCATGTAAATGTCATTATACATTCAACTATAATTCCACTCATTTATGCAAGCTCACAAGACAAGATTTAACTTCATATACAAGCATCACTTAATTGGCCGAAAAATACCATTGGGAACATACTTTATCTTAGCTAAGTGAACTTGGCTGAATCTATTTAGTTAATTTCAACATCACATGATTTCTTACTCATAAGATCAAATGTATAAAATTCACTACATTGTTTATATCCCGAAATGATGAATAGATATACATGTACGAATTCAACATATCATCACATGACATTTAATAATTCACTTCAATAGATTATTTCACAAGGCCGAATATACAAACCCTATATAATCTCATGTATATATATATACAATCGAATATGTCACTTCATTATAAGTTCATACCTAATCACATATGCCAAATCACTTTAAAATCACATATAACCAATTATACCAAATGTTCATTGACAATCGAATTCGTATACATACTTGTTTCACAAATATACACATTTTGACAATAGATATCGAAACACATACGTACCTTATTTCAGATAATTAATAATCCAATTTCTCCAAACCTTTAGGGCTCGTTTACCACATTTGATTTCATATTGGTGTATAGCCTTCTAGACTTATAACTTAATACAATTCACCAGCTCAAGGCCTGTTAGGCACGGAGCCTGATTTTATTCACTGGCACGAAGCCTGCTAGGATTATAACCTGAAATCTTACACCGGCACTAGGCCTGCTAGACTCAAGGTCTAATATTTAATCACCGGCAATAGGCCTGCTAGGCATAAAGCCCGAATAAACTTAACAACACAAGACTTGCTAGGCTTTTAGCTTGAATGAATCCACCGTCACAAGGCCTGCTAGGCTCGGAGCCTGAATATCTCAATCACATGTCTTACGCTACCGATCATTAACAGAACACTATCAAAGTCTTTGAATTATCATTTCCAACTCAAAATCACATCAGGCCATCACATTTAACTCATCACAATATTATTCACCCTTATAAATCACAATCGACATTCACATTGAAACATAACAAATATCCTTCATATCTTAAGACACATTCGACTTTCACATTGAAACATAGCATATATATTATTCACATTATTAATCATATTTGACTACCTCAATATGCATCCATTAAAACCATTCGTCACTTTAGATCACCTTCGGCAGTCACTTTTACATCATAATAATATCATTCACCTTACAAAATCATTCAGCAGTGATATAACAATTTCTAACAATTCAATTCGGCACTTATATTTAACATTTATTTAAATTTAGTACATAACATTGCTTAAGGATGTAAAAAATAAAATAAAATAAAAAACACACAAATTTTACGTGAAAACCTTTTCGGGAAAAATCCACGGGCAGAGGAGAAGAAAAATTCACTATGTCGAAAATTTTGAATCAATACAAGAGGAATAGACTATGTCTATTTATAGGCTTGTAAAGCCATATTCTAGTAGGATTGAAACACCTTATCCTAATAAATATAAAATAGATGGAGTTTAATAAGGTTTAAAAAACCTTATTCTAAAATAAAATAAAAGAAGTCTAGTTCTATATGGATTTTACTTTTATTTTATTTTCCATCGTATTTTATTTAAAAAAGAATTCGGGTCACTTAATTCTAACTATCTCCACCTTGACACAAATTCTCAATGAGCAAGTTCTTCATCGCGAACAAGTTCTCCACCTCTTCCATAAAACCCCTTAAGGGTTTAACTTCAACAATGAGCACCAACCAAGTCTAACCAATGCTCAAACTTGGTTATAGGAAGTGACTTAGTCATCATATCTGCAGGAATTTCATGAGTACTAATGTTGCTCACAACAATATCACCATGAGCAATAATATCACGAACAAAATGATATCGAACATCAATATGTTTTGTTATCTCATGAAACATTTGATCTTTTGTAAGGAAGATGGCACTCGATCACACAAAATCTTTGTCTTCGATTTGAAGGTCTTCATTGAGTTCACTAAATAGTCCCTTCAACCAAATAGCTTCTTTACAAGCCTCGATGAATCGCCATGTACTCGGCTTCATGGTAGACAAAGCGATCAGAGTTTGCAAAGTGGCTTTCCAACTAATTGCACAACCTCCGATTGTAAAGACGTAACTCGTGAGAGATCTTCTTCTATCAAGGTCTCCAAAGAAATCAGCATCAACATACCCTATGACTCCATCTTTAGTTCTTCCAAACTCGTAAGCAAACATCGTGAGTGCCTCGTAAGTATCTTAAAATCCATCGAATCGCTTTCCAATGTTCTTTACCGGATTTACCATGTATCTCGCTAAATCGCACCGATCGCATATAATAAATCGGACGTGAGCAAACCATAGCATACATGAGAGATCCCATTTGCACTAGAGTATGGAACATGTGACATGTACTCAATCTTATCATTTGATTGTGGAGACAAAGCCGATGAAAGTCCGAAATGGTCACAAAGGAGTACTAACAGAGCTTAGCACTCTGCATATTGAACCTACAAAGAACTTTCTCAATGTACCCCTTCTGACTTAGGTACAATTTACTTGCTTTTCTATCTCTGAGAATCTCCATACCAAGTATCTTCTTTGTTGGTCCTAAATCTTTCATCTCAAATTCGTCACTTAGTTGGGCTTTGACCTTTCTTATCTCTCATTTATCTTTTGCTGCTATCAACATGTCATCAACATAAAGAAGTAGATACACAAAAGAAATGTCACTATTTTTCTTAAAGTAAACACAACTGTCTAAACTACTTCTTTTGAAATCATGAGAAGTCATAAAAAAATCAAACCTCTTGTACCACTGTCTTGGTGACTGTTTCAAACCGTAAAGTTACTTTCTCAGCAAGCAAACATAGTCCTCTTTTTCTAAGACTATAAAACCCTCTGTTGTTGCATGTAAATATCCTCCTCAAGTTTTCCATGCAGAAATGTAGTTTTTACATCTAACTGCTCAAGTTCCAAATCATGCATGGCTACAATACCAAGCAAAGCTCGAATCGAACTATGCTTAACAACTGGAGAGAACACATCTGTAAAGTCCACTCCTGGAATTTGACTATAACCCTTTGCAACAAGCCTTGCTTTATATCTGGGTTCTTCAACTCCTGAAGTCCCTTCTTTATTTTTGAACACCCATTTACAACGAACAGCCTTTTTACCTTTAGGAAGTTTCACAAGGTCCCATGTTCTGTTTTTGTGGAGTGATTCCATCTCTTCTTGCATAACAAACATCCACTTTTCTGAGTCTTCACAGCTAACCGCCTCAGAATAATTAGATGGCTCTTGATTCGTATCTATATCTTCAGGCACATTTAAAGCATAAGCAACTAAATCAACCTTCTTGATACTTCTTTGGAGGTTTAATTTCTCTTCTAGTTCTATTTTTGGCGATAGAGTATTGTGGTGAAGAAGCAACTCTATTCTCAATTTTTGTTATGGCTTGAGGAGTTGACTCTGTATTAATCTGATGCTCCACTTGCTTTTGGTTTTCTTTATTGGAAGAGTCTTTAAGAGATAAGTTAGGTAGCATAGCAGTTTCATCAAAAACAACATCTCTGCTAATCACAACTTTTCTATTTTCAGGACACCATAACTTATACCCTTTTACACCAGCTTTATAACCAAGAAAAACGCATTTAATGGATCTCGGTTCCAATTTTCCATTATTAACATGAGCATACGTAGGACACCCAAAAATCTTTAAATCAGAATAATTAGCAGGATTACCAGACCATACCTCTTGTGGAGTCTTTTTCTCAATGGAAACGGATGGAGATCGATTGTTCAAAAACATGCGAGAGGTCGCTCGCCCAAAATGACTTCGGTAAGTTGGCATTTGACAACATACATTGAACCTTCTCCATGATCGTTCTGTTCATTCATTCTGCAACACCGTTTTGCTATGGAGTATGATGAACTGTCAAGTGTCTCATGATCCCTTCTAACTTGCACAATCTATTAAACTCATCAGAACAGAACTCTAAGCCATTGTCTGTACGGAGGTATTTTATCTATTTTCCCGTCTGTTTTTCAATCATAATTTTCCAAGACTTAAATGTGAAAAACACATCACTTTTTTGCTTCAGGAAGAACGCCCAAACTTTTCTAGAAAAATCATCAATAAAGGTTAGCATATAATTAGCTCCACCTCTCGAAGGCACTCTGGATGGCCCCCACAAATCAGAATGAATATACTCCAACGTTCCCTTCATGTTATGGATTCCTCTAGTGAATCGAACTCTCTTTTGCTTCCCAAAAACACAGTGCTCACAAAAATTCAGTTTGCAAATTCCTTGCCCATCAAGAAGTCCTCTTTTGCTCAATTCTGTCATGCCATTCTCACTCATATGCCCTAGGCGCATATGCCAAAGTTTAGTAATATCATCATCTGACAAGGAAGAGGAAGTGACAGCTGCATTACCAGTAAAAGTAGAACCCTGCAAAACATATAACTTGGCAATTTTTCTCTGCCCTTTCATCACAACAAGGGACCTTTTGGAAATCTTTAAAACCTCATTTTTAGCTGTGTATCTGTACCCTTTTGAATCAAGAGTACTTAACAAAATTAAATTTCTTTTCAATTCTGGAACATGCCGTACGTCACTAAGTGTTTTGACAACTCCATCAAACATCTTAACTTTAATTGTTCCAATACCTGCAATTTTACACGAAGCATTATTTCCCATCAAAACAACACCTTCGATAATCGTTTAGTAAGTTGTAAACCAATCCCGATTGGGACTCATGTGGAAGGTGCAAATGAATCAAGTATCCACTCTCACTTACTTTAAAATCATTGACAGAAGCGACAGAAGTTCACCATCGCTGTAGGCTTCTACAACATCCACTTCACCCAAATTTTCTCGGTTGTTTTCCTTTTGAATCGCAGGCCTTCCTTTTAATCTTATTTTGTAGCTTATAGCACTCAGATTTAATGTGCCCTTTCTTCTTACAGAAGTTACAAGTTTTACCTCTATTTGAAGACTTTGATCTACCCTTAGATTTACCACGAGGATTCCGTTCTTGTGTCCTACCACGATTATCATCAGCATTCCGATCTTGTCTCTCACGAACAATGAGACCCTCTCCCTGAGAGTCGGGTTTAACCACAAGATGTTTCATCTTATCATACGAGGTTAAAGAATCATAAACCTCATCAACTGTGAGAGACTCGCGGCTATATAAAATCGTGTCTCTCAAGGTTGAATAAGACGGGGGCAACGAACAAAGTAGAATCAACCCTAGATCTTCCTTATCATACTGAACCTCTATGGCCTCCAAGTTTAAGAGAATTTCTTTAAACACTGTTAAGTGTTCGTATACAGATGCACCTTCCTCTAAACGATAAGCATAAAGACGCTACTTCATATGCAACTTGCTTGTTAGAGTTTTCGACATACATATTTGTTCTAGCCTCTTCCATAATGCAGCGGCAGTCTTCTCTTTCATCACATCCTGCAAAATTTCGTTGGACAAATGCAGATGTAATTGTGTTAATGCCTTTCGATCCTTACGCTTCTTCTCTTCATCTGTTAATGTCGAAGGCATCTTATCTATCCCTAGCGGGGCATCCTCCGCATCCATCTGCAAGCAAGAATCGCTTGCATCTTAATTTGCCACAACGCAAATCTGGTGTTGCGATCCAACAGCGAAATTTCATATTTCAAAGACGCATTACCGTGATCGAGATGAACAACCCGGAAGCTCAGATACCAATTTGTAAAAAATAAAATAAAATAAAGAACACACAAATTTTACGTGGAAACCCTTTCCTAAAAACACTGAGCAGAGGAGAAGAAAAATTCACTATGTCGAAAATTTTGAATCAATACAAAAGGAATAGACTATGTCTATTTATAGGCTTGTAAAGCCATATTCTAGTAGGATTGAAACACCTTATCCTAATAAATATAAAATAGATGGAGTTTAATAAGGTTTAAAAAACCTTATTCTAAAATAAAATAAAAGAAGTCTAGTTCTATATGGATTTTACTTTTATTTTATTTTCCATCGTATTTTATTTAAATAAGAATTTGGGTCACTTAATTCTAACAAAGGACTTACCAAACTCAATTTTTTTAGCATGAAATTAATTTGCTCCCTTAATGCTCAATAACTGATTTCGCACACTTAGTGCTCAGAAATTAATTCACACACATAGTGCTTAAATCTAACTCTCACACTTAGTGCTCAGTATCAAATTCGCACATTTAGTGCTCAGAAATTGATTCACACACATAGTGCTTAAATCCAACTCGCACACTTAGTGCTCAGTATAAAATTCGCACACTTAGTGCTCAGAAATTAATTGCTCAGAAATAAATTCACACACATAGTGCTTAAATCCAACTCGCGCACTTAGTGCTCAGTATCAAATTCACACACTTAGTGCATCCCTCAAACTTATTACTCATTTATACATATACACAATAAGCTTAAACATCAACCACATATTAACTTATTCATCTCCCTATTCAATATCTCATTCGTATATATTAAACTCACATATATATATATATATATATGTATACATCTCAATCGGCTATATCAAACTACACCTAGATACACATTCGGTTATATCCAATCACACATATATAGACATTCACCTAAAATCACATTCGGCTATAATAATAGCATTTATATATATACTTTCAATAAATTCATAAACCTCATTAATGATAAATTCAATTTGACTTAATTGCTTAAAAACTTACCTCGAGTATTAGCTTTTGATAAAAATGATTACTCGACTAGCTTCGACTTCCCCCTATCCAAATCAGCTCTCTTTTGATCTTGAGCTAGTTAAAAGAAATTTAAACTTATTTAATTAATTAATCATTTTATTTTCACTCAAAAATCATATAATATAATAATTTAAATAATACCCCTTTTAAAATTAAGCTTTGACATTTCAGTTCAAACATCCTTAATACATCAAAATAATTAAATTCTTCCCATGGCACACTAAAACCGAATATGTCTTATTCAAATATCAATTCTCATATTTCATTTATTTAACCATTTAACACTCCTATTAAATAATTTTCACAAATTAATCTTAAACTCAAAATCACATAAATTCGTAACACAAAAGGTATTCATCTAACACTTGATTTCTAATTTCTAACATCAAACTCAAATTTCTTAGCTATCAACTCATGGCCGAACATCAATTATTCACCAAAACAAAAATTAACTCATGGGTTTTAGAGAAAATTAAGCAAGGAATTCAATGATACTAAAAATTAACAAAAACAACCTGAATTTTACCTTGAATTTTTGCTTTCAAATGGCCGAAACTTCAAAGCCACAAATTTTATTTTCTTTCTCCTTTGTTCGGCCTCCAAGATGAACTACATGCATGTTCTCTCTTTTTTTTTATGCTTTGTTTTATTAAAACTTCACTTAATAGTAATTTACTAGTTTAACCTTTGAAAAAAATAACATAGCTTTATTTTTTTATGTCCCATACCGTCCATATCAATTGTCTAAGGTTAAATATCATCACAAATACTCCAACTTACAAAAACAACTTCAATTCGGCCCTAAAGATACAAACATGCATGGCTTTCCATTTTATGTTTTATAATACTTATAAAAATAATTATCTCACAAATAACTTTAAAATAAACATATAAAGACATCATGCATTAAGCCATTACCGTCCATATATTTATTAATGATATAATTTACATTCAAAACCTCAATATTCTAAAGACATAACACTTTAACATTTTCATGATATCATGCTTATTAATCAATTGATGCAATTTAATCCTTTTTAATAACCAAGCACTCAAATCATCGAATCTAAACACGAAAATTTAGCGCACCTAAATTCATACATTCAAAACATAGAAAATGATATTTAAATATTTTTCTGACTCTGATTCGTGGTCCCAAAACCACCGTTCTGATTAGGGTCAAATTCGGGCTGTTACATGAATGGTATGAATATATATACAATTTGGTTGATTTGGTTGCCTATGAATGTATGCAAAAGATGCTAAAATGTTGTGGTTTTGGAGTGCTTGAAACAGGTGGACATTGTGGCTTAAACCAAGCCTAATTTCACCCCACACGGTTGAGCACACGGGCATGTGTCTCGACTGTGTGACTGTTGTAATTTAGCCATTCAAGTCAGTCTCGAGCACGGCCTTGACACACGGGCGTGTCTGGTGGTCGTGTGAGGCACATAGCCTTGGTACATGGGCGTGTGTGACCATTTCGAAGGGTACACGAGCTAGACACACGGGCGTGTGGTTGGCCTTGTGACCCAAGTTAGTTTCGACCACGGTCAAGGCACACGGGCATGTCTTATGGCCATGTGGTTAAGTCAGCATGTATGCCCTGTTTTGCCACGGTTTAGATACACGAGCATGTCTAAAGCCGTGTGAGGCACATGGCCTGTTCACATGGGCGTGTGACTTGTGAAACTTTGAAAATTTTGTTAAGTCTATGAGAAAATTTGTATGAGTTTGGTTTACTCCCGACATTTCTGCTCTTTCTGAACCTCAAACCTATGAGGAGGCTCGGTTGGATCCTCGATAGGTTGAAGCCATACAATTGGAAATTTAGGCGTTAGAGGATAATAACATGTGAGAGGTGGTTTCGTTTCCCCAGATAAGGTCCCTATTGGTTGCAAATGAGTCTATAAAATAAAATATAAATCAGATAGGTCTGTTGAACATTTTAAGGCTCGGGGTCATGGGCAAGGATACAAGCAACAAGCTGGGGTGGATTTTCAAGAGACATTTTCCCCGATTGCGAAGCAAGTTGCAGTTTAGATTTTTATCAGTGTGGCTGCTATGCATGATTGGGCACTTTTCTAGATTGATGTTTATAATGCTTTTCTATAAGGTGACTTGTATGAAGAAGTCTACATAGACCTTTCAGCTGGGTTTCATAAGCAAGGGGAGAACCAAGTGTGTCATTTACTCAAGTCCCTTTATGGGTTAAAATAAGCTTATCACTAGTGGAACTTGAAACTTACTAAGGCTCTTCTTTAAGAAGGTTATGAGCAAATTCGGTAGGTTACTCATTATTTACCAAATGGAATGATGGTCAGATTGTTGTCTTACTAGTCTATGTGGATGATTTGTTGATCACGGGCAATAACTTAGAGATGATAACTGAGTTAAAAAAATGTAACAGCCCAGTTTAGACCCTAGTCAAAATAGTGGTTTTGGGACCACAAATCCGAGTTTGAAAAATATTTTAATATTATTTTCAGTGCTTATTATATGTGAATTAACATGTGTGAAAATTTCGTATGAAAATTTAATCGTTTGTGTGCTCAATTTGATAAAAGGACTTAATCGCGTAAAATGTAAAAGTGGCTTTCTATTTGTTAAAGTGCCTATTTGCTATGTATTTTTAATTGAGAGGTCCTTATGTTGTTAATATGCCATTTACATGGTAAGTGGACATTTATAGCCTTAAATATTAATGTTTTAAATGTTTATTAATCATGGGTAAAATGGTAAATGATGTATTATTAAGTATTTAATAAAAGAAAACATGAAATTAAAGCCATTATCATCTTTTTTGGCTGAATGTATTAAAATAATAAGAAAGAAAAAGATTGAGCCAGGGTTCGACCTTGTCTTCTTTGATTAAGGTATGGTTTTTGTTCGGTTTTTGATAATTTTTACGTTTTTGTGATCGTTGCTTAGTGTGCTATTAAGCCCATGCCCTAATTTTTAATTTTATTGATGATTTTGGGTTATGCCATTGTTGATAATGTGAGCTTTATGAAGTTTGATGATAGAAAATGAAATATATATGTTGGGTTAGTATATTTTGTCTTTGAATTTTTGATGAATTTGAGTAATTTGGGCTAAATTGTAAAAATGAGATTTTGAGGGACTAAAATGTAAAATAAATAAAATATATGGACTTGTATGAACTATATTATAATTCGACTAAGTATGTGAAAAAGGAAATTTTGTGTATTTTGTGATTTTGTGAATTAGGGACTAAAATGTCAAAATATGAAAATGTGAGGGCTAATTTGTAAATTGCCTTAAATATGTGTTTATGGATTGAATTGAATGATTTGGTGAATAAAAGAGTTAAATTTTAATTTGTATAGATCAAGAACCAAAAAAAACGGATTTAGATCGAGGGAAAACGAAAGTCGTTGAATAGTTGCTCGTTTCCGTTCATTTCCGTACGAGGTAAGTCGATATACAAATAAATGTGTTTTGAATTGAATTACTATTGATTATATGCTATTGAACAATGCTTAATGATTATATGAATTGAGAATGAGATATCCGAGAAAGTATCGACAAAGTTTTGACGTTCGAAAAACCCCATACGAGCCATAGGAATAGTTAGGATACATACGTCATGACATAAGATCCGATATGTGTTATCATGTAAGATCACGTCTGGGACGTTGGCATCAATTTATGATTTACGTGTAAGACCATGTCTGGGACATCGGTATCATATTTGATTTCATGTAAGACCCTGTCTAGGAAAGTGGCATCGATATTTGATTACATGTAAGACTACATCTGGGACGTTGGCATTGTACAAGCTTTTCGAGATATCCACCTTATGATTTCAAACGGTTCAACGGGCATTCCAAGAAATGAATGATTATATGAAATGTATATCCGATCCAGGTACGTTTGAAATTGTATATCATATTTGATGTTGAAAGATAAGTATATGTATCTTTGTGATCAAGTGATTATATGTGACAAAAGTATGAGAAAATATGCTATGTGTGCAAATGAACGGGGAATATGTGAAATGGATTGAGCTATGTGGTTTGTGATAGCATTTGGCTAAGGAGCATATGTATATTATGATGCTCATATGTTTTTATTGTTAAGTTTATTTGTATATGACTTACTAAGCTTTTGAAAGCTTACTTTGTGTGTGTTTTCAATTGTTTTATAGATATCGTAGCTATCGGGAGCTCGGGGATCATCACCACACTATCAAACTCTATTTTGGTACATTTTGAAAGTGTAATTATTGGAGTATGGCATGTATAGGCTAGAGGTTTTTGAATATGTTTCGTGAAGTGTATATTTAGCCATGTGATATGGCTTAATTATGGTTGAATTTATGGTTTAATTTTGGTATATGATATGTTATGCAAATTATGCCTATATGATGTGTTCATGAATGGCTAAGTGAATTGGTCAATTTGGTAAATTTTGGTGTGAGCTTATTTAAGGATTTGGTAAGGTTTTGGTATAAGAATGAATGAATTGAAATGAGGTTTTGAAACAAATGTTTAGATATGATTTTGTCTTATGTTTTGGCATAATTTGGTATGGTTATTAAGCGTGAGATTAGTTGATAATGATATGGTATAATTGTTGTATATTTTAATTGTGAATTGGTATGACCCAAATTGGGTGGCAAATTGGCCTTGTAAATAGCCTATTTTTGCCCACACGGGGAGGGACACAGGCATGTGTCTCAGCCGTGTTGCTCAATGGCCATTTCGAAGTGAGCCTGGGCAGACCACACGGTCGCACACACGGGCGTGTGCTAGGCCGTGTGGCCAAGTCAGTCGCCTCCCTAATTTTCACACAGCCTGACACACGGGCGTGTCTTATGGCCGTGTGGACAAGTCAGTATGTATGCCCTTGTAACACCCCTATACCATGTTCGACTTAAGGAACCTGATATAGGAATATTAAATTTGGTGCCAAAGTAATTCTTGGCTAATCACTAATATATTAGAAGATAAAAACGGACATTTGGAACATACTTAATATTTTTCCTAAGTACATGCCATTTTATTCAAAATTTTAAAACATACCCTGTTGTTGCTTGAAGATGTGATGAGATGATAGCTTGCAATCTCAAAATTCGAGATGAAAGCTTGCAATCTCAAAATTCAACTTTTCAAAAATTCCTGTACCTAATCTGTGCACGGAAACAAAATTCCTGTACCTAATCTGTGCACGGAAACAAACCATACGCTGAGTATACACCCGGTGGTATTACTATAATTCAAATACTTAAGGCAAAAACAATATATATACACATTAAATCTTACCACTATTTTACCTTTAATAAATCATTCATGCATTTAAACTTTAATTTTATTTTATTAATATGTATTTTAAATAGCTTCTCTTCATTTTAATTTATATATCTTCTTACTATATCAATATCCGTTTCATGCATTTCATCAATAACCATTCCATAAATCATTATTTCATACATTTCATTTCTATATCCCAATTCAATATCTTATTTCATGTCTACAAACCTTACAACATTAGTCTTTCATCAAATGGCATCATATATCATCAATTCGAACTTCAATCGTTTCATGAACCTTTGGTTCATGCTTTCAATCTCATATCTCAATTTCAATTCTCAATTCAATTTCTCATTTCATTTCAATAGCTTGATTAATCAAATTTATTCTATTTATCTCTTCATTTATTTACCCCTATTAACAAGACTCGGACCTTGGCGGATACATGGATCCAACCAAACACACCAGATTGGCACCCAGTGCCTCATCGGATAGTTCGAAGCAAAGTTGACACCCAGTGTCTCATCGGCCTAGCCGAAGTAAAGTTGGTACCCAGTACCTCATCGAATCTATCCGAAGTAAAATAGTGACACCCAGTGTCTAATCAACTCGAGGTCGAAGTATCCCTGAACACTTCCAATCCTATGGCATGCCAACTATATCCGACTTAGCCTGACTAGTTAATAGGGATTTTCAATTCACAATTCATATCACTTTCAATTTCAATTTCACTTTCACTTTCAATTTTGATCACAAATCATTCAAATTCAATTCAAAAATACTATTAATTCAATATCAACTTTCATTCATCTTAATATTAACACTTACCTCGTATTCACTTATTAAATATAAATATCAAAATAAACATTAAATAATGAATAACTTGAATTATATTAATACAAATCCGGATTTATTCGATTACTCCTCGACAACTTTTTCTTTTCCTTTCGATGCTGATGCCTCGGGTTCTTTGCTAGCTACGAAAATTAAAATAATTATACTATTAATTACAGCACTAATTATAATAAATAATTGAATTTCTAATCAATTCCTACCTTATTCCCAATTAATCCTAACTAATTTTACTTATTTTTCTAATTCAATTCACACTCTATTTCTATTCAAATTTCATCCATACTCAAATTTAACTATTAATTTTTCAGTATATTTTCTTAATTTCTAATTTTCCTCAATTTAGTCCCTACAACATAAAACTTATAGCTTACTTCACAATTTAATCCCTTTATCAATTCTAACTTAAAAATTTTCAATTAAATCCCTAATTCCATAATTTGTCCAACATGAACCCTACTTGAAAACCTATGAACTCTCAAAATATCAACTTAATTTCATCAAAACCTTGTTTTAAAGCTTTTAAAACATCAAATTTGAGTAAAAAGGACTTAATTAACTTCAAGCTTCAAATCCCAATTTTTCCTTTTTCTTTTCTTTTTTTCTTTCCTTTCCCCTATTTCGAATGCTGTCCGTTCTTTCTCCTTTCTTTTTCTTTTGTTTTATTCTTTTATACCATATATATATATATATATATATATATATATATATATATATATACACTTTATTTTATTTATTTACTTAACATATACTGTAATATATTTATTCTAAATATCTATTAAGTATTTAATCATATATATACAAATGTACACCATCAATACCATACAATTGTCATCATTTATTTTATTTTTCACACAACAATCTTACAATTTAATTATTTAATTAAAAATAATATAATTTAATCTAAATATCTATTATTTTAATATTAAGTAAATAAATTATTTTATAACAAGTGTACATATATCTATTTATTACAAATATACCAATATTTTTATTATAATTGTCATTTTTTAATTTGTTTATTATACAAAAATCTCATAATTTAATTATTTATCTAATAAATATCTTTTAATTTACTAATGATAAATAATAAATAATAAATATCTTATGCTTAATTAATAAGCAAATTAAATCTATACTTTACAATTATATGCTTATTTTTAATTACACATGTATATCATTATTATCACACATTTGGCTTCATTTTAATTTATTTAATAATAATAATAATAATAATAATAATAATAATAATAATAATAATAATAATAATAATAATAATTGAGAAATGGTTTATTTCCCATTATGGTCCCCTTTTCTTTTTATTAATCTATAATTAAACTTTTACCCTTAATTCAATTTAATCCTTTTTCCTAATTACTTTTAATTAAGCTAAATTCACCTAATTAGAACTTAATTAGGCACACCACTAGTTTCATAAATGTTTCTAATAATTATTTACGAACTCATTTCACTAAAACGGAGGCCCGATATTGCACTTTTCCAATGCCCGTGAATTTTGGGTCATTATAGCCCTGTTTTGCCACGGCCTAGACACACGGGTATGCCTAATGCCGTGTGAGGCACACGGCCTGATCACACTGGCATGTGACCTTTATAATTTTAAAAAATGTTTAAGTTTCAAAAAATTTTGTATGAGCTCGGTTTAGTCCCGACCCCTTTCTAAAGCATGTTTAAGGTCTCGTTGACCTAAGTAAGGGACTTGTTGTTGATGTTTGATTATGATTTTGATTATGATTTGAGAATGATGTATTTGAATTGTTTGTAAAATGTTTTGATTTTTTCGGTAACGCCTTTAACCCTAATCCGGCGATAGATACGGGTTAGGGGTGTTACAAAAAAGGTTCTTCATCAAAATTTCAAAATGAAAGACTTGGGAGAGCTAAAATATTTTTTGGGGATTGAGGTTGTGCGCTCAAGTGAAGGGGTTATGTTAAATAAGAGGAAATATGCATTGGAATTGCTTGCAGATTGATAAGTGATAAAAGTAACATATTTTAATCCTGTTCTTAATGCATTTTGGATGATTATTTATGAAAAATGGTGAATTTTATGCTCCTAATCATTTAAATTCATGTTACTATACTTAGCAGAGCATATGAGAGAAAAAGAAGTGAAAAATGAGTGAAAATCAAACAAATAAAACAAATTTCAGGAGCCACACGGGTTGGGCCTTCCCACACAACCTGGACACACGACAGTGTGTGCCACACGGGCTGGCACACGGCCATGTGCTAGACCGTGTCGATTTTGCAATTCGCATTCAAAGCACACATAAAAACGTAATTTTTAGGCTTTCTAGGCATTCCAAAGTCTATAAAATACCAAATAGAAGAAGAGAAGAGACGGCCATCAGAGAATATTAAAGAAAACAACTCAAAGAACACCATTGGAGCCAATTCTGAAGTAAATTTCCATCAAGTTTGAAGATCCCCTTTTAATTTCTTTTGAATTTTTTATAAGTTTCTTTATTTCCTGTGGTTATTCTGTCTTTAAGATGTTTTTATTCATAATTATGAACTAGTTCTCTAGATACCTAGGGAAGATGAACCCTATGATGAATTCTATTATTTGATTTTTGACTTATACGATAAATACTTGATTCTTATCCTCAGTTATGTGTTGTTATCTCTTCTTTTAATATTTTCGTGATTATAATTCATGTTTAATGTGCTTAAATCAGAGGAGAAAAAGTCCTTGTTTAAGAGTAGATTTAGCATAATTGAGTGGAGTTCCATGCAGTCTTAGAAATCGGAAGACATAAACCTACCGAATTAGAGTCAAATCTAATAGGGGAATCCATAGATTGAGTTAATGTGACAATAAAGGTTTTAATTAGAAAGAAATTTCAATTAATCAACCTAAAGTCAATTGCTCTTACTCTCAAAAAAGATATTACCATAATTTAGGGATTTCTATGGATTAAGATACCTAGTGAATAAATCATTTAATTCATATTCATAATGATAGATTAAGTTTAGGTGGATTCTTTCCTAGATACTGTTTCGTTTATTAGTGATTATTCAATTATTTTCCTAATATATATTCTCAGTTGAGTTCTTTAGTTAAATTAACTTAGTAACTTTAGTTTAAATCAATCACTTCAATTTGTCGGTTAAATAATAGAAAAATAATAATTACTAGTACTTTTAGTCCTCGTGGATACAATATCTTTACTTACCATAGCTATACTATTTATCGATAGGTACACTTGCCTTTGTCGTATTCTTAGTTTGTTTCATGACACATCACGGGTGTTAGTCTAGAGAATACAAGGCCGACAAGTACGCCATTGGAGTAGAATCAAAGGCTTACTTCTGTAGAATATGATAAGTTCATATCGGGAGGGTGTAATGATGATGAGTTGTACTTGGATGTGTCAAAATATCAATCATTTATGGGATGGTTGCTTTACTTGACAAATATGCAGCCGAATATATCATATGCAGTGCAACATTTGAGTTAATTCTTGCACAAGCCAAAAAAATCACACTTTGATACTGCGATCAGGATCATTAGGTATATTAAAAAGGACCTTAGAAAGGTGTCTTATTGACAGCTTCAACCAAGCTGCAGATTGTTGCATATTGTGACTCGGATTGGCGAACATGTTCAATGACCAGAAAGTTGATTATAGGGTACTGCATCAAACTAAGAGATTCACTCATTTCGTGGAAGTCCAAGAAGCAGAACACAATCTCTCGATCATCTACGGAAGCAGAATATCGAAGCATGGTATTGACAGTTGTAGATATAATTTGGTTAAGTGGTCTACTGGGAGAAGTTAGTCTCGACAAATTGGAACTAGCAAAATTGTTTTGTGATAGTCAAGCAGCCCTTCAGATTGCAGCCAATCAAGTATTCCATGAACGAACTAAGCACATAGAAATTGGTTGTCACTTTGTTCGGGAGAAAATTAAAGAGGGGTTGGTTAAAACACAACACATACACATCAGTGAACAAATAGCAGGCTTATTGAAAAAGGCCCTCGATATGCATCAGCATGAGTATTTGCTGTCCAAGTTGGGAGTCAAAGATCTTTATCACCCTCCAACTTGAGGGGTAGTGTTAGAGATACTGGTAATTGGGTGAATAACATAAAGATGTGTGTAGTAGTTAGATTAGTTACTAGTTAGCTGATAGTTGAACATAGGCTATAAAACATCTTGCTATTGTAATTTAAGAATGAAGCAATATACTTTTCATTCAGATACAATACTGGTCTAACTTGTAGTTCATCAATCGTTGGTCATCTCCAGCGCTTTCAATATATATATATATATATATACATTTGTAATTGTATTCAATTTTTTTTAAAAAAAGCTGGTACTGGAAATTTGGTTTGCCAAAGTAAGAATATACTATCAAGTTATTTTGCTGGTATTTTATAAGGCTTAGCAATCAAATATAGTAGCTTACTAATAAAAATAAAAATACAAGCCCGTTGAAATCATAAAATTGGAATTTGGAACTCATGCAATCTTTTTATAGCAAATGAAAAAAAGTACCTCTAATCTCATTAATGCATGAAACATGATAATGTTGATGATTAATTTAACAACTAGGATTTATTTTATTATAAAACGTCTTTCACGTAGTTATTGAGAGTAGAAGTTCATGTCTCCCTTGCTATTTTTTAATTTTTATTTAATTAATTATAATTTTTACTTAATTGTTGGTATCATAGATAAAATATGAAAGTAATAGAGAATGTACTTTATTGATCAAAGGGGATGATTACAATGCTTCATTAGATTCTCTATTTATATCCACATATAAGTACTATTGTGACATTTACTATTGGAAATGTCTAAATCAATGTGAAGTCTATAATGCCACCAAGTCAATAAATACAATTTCCAAATAATTATATGCAGTATTTGCTTCAAGGAATATACCAAAATCTTCAAATGCCCAAAAATCTATTAATAGCAAACTTTGAGAGTGGATCTTACTTTCCAAGTGTACAATAGGTACATAACCAAGGAATAGACATTATAGACTTCATATTGATTTAGACATTTCCAGTAGTAAATGTTACAATAGTATTTATATGTGGATATAAATAGAGACTCTAATGAAGCATTGTAATCATCCCATTTGATCAATAAAGTACATTCTCTATTACTTTCATATTTTCTTTGTTGTTTATTCTCTCCATCTCTCTTTATTTTATAACACGTTATTAGCACGATGATTCTTTATTTTTTCAAAATCTTTTGAAGTCATCCCACAAATCAAATTCCTTTTCACCTTAAACTTTCTCTCTTACAACTTCATCTTCAGAATGTTGAAAGATTCAATCTCAGAATAGATTGTGGTTCTTATTCCCGATCTTTGATATTTAATTGTACAAACATGGGTAAAGAATAGATTTGTCAAGGTGATGACGATGATGTTAAAGATCTTCAGGTATATTTAACTAAATTTTATTTATTATATCATGTTTATTATAATTGGAGACTAATCATGACAACATGAATAGACAGATTTTAATTTAAAATCCACGCATGTTTGCGATGGTGATTATGAAATAAAGAATCTATTGGAACGTTTATAACTTTGTCCTAGTAAATCTATTGCATTCCCTGAAGTGAATGTAAATATAAAGAAAATATGAAAGTAATAGAGAATATACTTTATTGATCAAAGGGGATGATTACAATGCTTCATCAGAGTATCCATTTATAGGTATAAGAAGTATAAAAGAAGTAGAGATCTAATTCTAATATCTATTAGAATTTAAAGTACATTAAAACCTTACCTTGATCATGATGGACATCCACTTAATAAGATATTCATAACAATATCAATTTAATTTGAGAATTTTATTTAGAATTCGAATGTATTTTTTATTTGATAAATAAATCATAAAGGAAAAATTTAAAAAAAAAAAATTAACAAACGAAAATTCCATCCAACCGAATCGAAGAGTTTTAATTCAATCAATTTGATTTTAACAATAAATTTAATTGGATTAATAAGTCTTAATGACTTATTCAATTTAGATTGTTGAAAGAATTTATGAATTGACGAGGCCACCCAATATACACTTTCAAGTTTCACTCTCCCTTTCATCTAGAGTTGACACTAACATTCCAATTCGTGATGCTTAAAATGCGCCTTTTTTTTTAGTTTTAAATATTAGTTAAATTAACGTGAGACTATCTAAAAAATATAAGTTTTAAATAAAACTTATAAATCTTATCATATTGTGAAAATAAAAAATTTAGAATATAAATATAACGTATTTATTAGAAATGACAGGTATAACCAATCAAATATCTGTATTTCTTGAATTATATAAATGTAAATCCATAAATCTATTATTCACAAATTATTCGGGTATTATTATGTAAATACAAATTTAGATCATATATATACTATAGCAATATAATGTTACAAAAAATTAATAATAATAAATTGTTTTGTTCACATTATAGTTTTTCTTTTTATATTTATTTGAAACAATTATTTACATTTTGAATAAACTATTGTTTTAGTCATTGCGTTTTAATTTTTAATTTTTCTTTTAAATTTTTTTATATGTAAAATTTTAAGTTGATTTTAAATAAATTATTTCTTTATTTTAAGAAATTATTTAATTAAATTAGCTTTTAATATTGTAATATTAAAATTAATGATTATTAAATTAGTTAACTTAAAATATAATTTTAAAAAAAAGACATATTGATATTAAATATATTTTCAAATATAATAAGAGTTAATAATATTAATGATTAAAGTATAGCAACGATAAATATAAAATTAAAAAATATCAAATTTTAACAATTTTAACATTAAAACAAATTAATTTAACAATATATTGTTGGAAAAACTGTATTTTATGGTAACTTTGAGGCATATTCTCAATAGGTAAATGTGGAGAGTTGAATCATAAAGTATGGTTTCATATTCTACTCCATGAGACCTTTACAATGGTATATTATATACTCAAAATGGTTGAGTAATGAATGAAAAATTGATGCTCAAATTAAGCTACTTGAAAATATTTGTTTAGGAAAAGTAAAAGCTTAGATCCAACATTAGTTAAATGCCAAGTGTGTGATGTGTATATATATGGGAACCCTCTTGAAAATTAATTAAATGACTAAGCTTAGAATCTTGCCTCATGCAAAGAGGTGATTATAGGTCCAAAACCGATGGGGTTGAAGCACACTTGCACAATGTAAGTGACGCAAAATGTCAGGCTCAAAATGGACTCGTGGACATTTTAGCCCAGCACGAAATTATTTTTTCTCAGCAGACATAATCTGTTTATATAAAGACATTTATCTTATTTTATTTGATTCCAATCAATTTTATTTAATTTTTAATTAAATTGATTTGTTGGCTCCTTTAATAGTAGATTTTGTGGATATTTCCAAAATTTCACCATATTAAATGCCTATAAAATGTTATGAATTTTGAAGAATTTTTCCACACTGATATCCTCTCACACTGAATTTATTTTGCTCTCAAAATTCCTCTTTTCCCCTCCACATTTTCCAACATTCCGATAATAAAAAAATGTAACGTTTTTTCGTTGATTGCTGCAGAGGTGCTACTGCTTTGATCATTGTGTTGTTGTATCTTGAGAGACATTCGACCAACATTTCTCTAAGTACCTTAGGAGCTGCCGAATTTGTGTTAAGGAAACTATATTAAACATGCCTCAACGTTTAGTAAATCTCTATTCTTCCTTTCGATTTCAACTTATTGTTATAGTTTTTATTGGTTTACGTATTTGACAATTAAAATATAAATTATTCTATTTATATTTTATTTCATATAGAAATATGTGTTTATTTATATTTCAATATTTTGTCCGTTAACGTGTTTTGTCCAATGTATATATAAATAAATAACTTGTAATAAATTATTAATAATATTATTTAAATTATAATATATTAATATTAATATTTGAATCATAATGAATTTTGGTATTATTTTAATATTAAATATTATTAAAATTAAATAACATCAATATAACTGTTTCTAATTATTAATAAATTTTTTGAATAAATTTATTAATTTTTTTAAAAAATAATATTATAAATTTGGTATACACAACTGACCTGTACATCGCATGGGAATACAAACTAGATAAATAATATTATCTACCGGATATCCAATCTGCAAAAATAAAAAATAAAAAATTCAATCATTTTTTAGATATCAAAATTCACAAAAATCTAAATTCGAATCTAGTAAAATTCTTTATATACATAAAATCAAAATTAAAAGTATTTTGTAATTAGTGAATTCAGATATTAAAATCCACATCTATTATTTGAATATGCGATGTAGGTTTGGATAATGGACAATGGAAGTATCTATCTGCAACATTAATAGAGAGTAATTTCAAATTCGAATTTAAATATTAATCAAATCCACAAAAAGAAAAAAAACAAATTAGATATTTAGCTTCAACTTGAATTAAGTATTCTAAATTTATATTTAATTCAATTATATGTTAATTTTGAGATAAATTCATTAAATTATTTATTTTTATGTAAAATTAATAATTACCATTATTTAGAATGCTTTAATGGAAAAAAATAAAATATAAAAGTAAAAAGAAGTTTTAAAAAATTCATCTCAAAGTTATTTATTGTTACTATATATAATGAAATTAAAATTAATTTTTAAAAATTTTAACTATAAAAATTATTAATATATATGAATGAGATGTTTGTTTTCTTAAATGCTGGGTTACTATATCACTTCATTTCTAACTTTTTTTTTCTTCTTTTATGTTGGGATATCAAAAATGATCTTGTTTGATAATTGAAAAATTAAATATTAAAAAAATTAAGTGTTAAGTTTAAGTTATGAAACTTGTTTAATATATTTATTAAAATTAAGCGTAACATATGATTAAATTGTTTGATTAATGTAATTTTTAAAAATTTAAATGCAAAGTATTTAAACAAGAAATAAAATAAATTGAAATGAATTGAAAAAAATTCTAATTAGTGTAATTACAGGAGGGAAAAGTTTATTTATTACATATAAAATAAAATTAAAACAAATTTAAGCTTAAAATTAGAAATATGAGTAAAAATTCCAGTAAAAAAAAAAAACAAAATCTCTTGAAAAATAAACAAAAAGTTTTCTTTCTATTTTTCAAAAACAAGCCATGTGAGTGACTACAAATTACTAATTGAAATTAGTTTATGGTTAGCTTATATACTAAAACATAGTAAAAATAATAATACTCCTACCAAAGGTAGCATGAGTGTTAAGTAACTCTTCATCTATTTATTATTTTTCACACTTTTTCATTCCATCATTTTCTTTTTATGTTGGATTATCAAAGATACTTATAAATCATTGAAAATATTAATATTAGATTATTTAATTATTTTCAATCAATTATCTAAACAGGACCATGTTACTTTGATGATAACCTATTAGTTTTTTTCTTTTTTTTTGTGAATAAGTACATTGCAATAGGAAACGAGGAAATAGTTTACAAATATAAGAATTGAACCTTGAACCTTAAACCTCTTGTTAATCAACTTGAAATCCATACAAATTTACCTTTGAGCAATAATCAATTAGTTTTATCATTTTATAGTTTCAATAATGCTATGGTAAATCCATTGTTGAACAGAATAGCCACAATGATAAACATTATAGCAGTTTGTTTTTAAAGATGGCCTTTCTAGAACCTGCAATTTCATTGAAACATCACCGGAAACTTGAAAAGAACAAAGGCATAGATATAGTTATTACAGGAAGATGACAAGTCTGCTTTATATATATAAAATATAGGATTGTACTAGTCAAAATGTATCAGACATAAGTGGATGAGCATCTGATACAGATGTAATGATGGAATCCATGTAAAATCCGTTTGAGGATGAAGTGAAGTCCCGGATCTCAGTTGGTTTTGTGGCAACAACCTCTGCTTGTTTTGGCTGAGTAGGAAAAAAACCTCGCAAAACTCTAATTCTCTCCAGTTCCATGGCCACTTCTTTCATTGTTGGTCTATCTTTGCCATCTAAGTTTAAGCATCTTTTGGCAAGGTAAGCAACTGCAACTAGTTCCTCATTTTGGCCATCCTTCAAAACTTGAGGGTCAAGTGTATCTAGAAAATGGTTTTGGTCCACCGAGGAGATGAAATAGGAGACTAGGCTTTTCTTTTCTTGCGATCCAGATGTTAAGACTGGCTTTTGTGCTGTTAAAAGCTCGACTAGAACCACTCCGAAACTATAAACATCACTTTTCTCGGTGAATTGACTTGACTGGAAGTATTCAGGGTCTAAATACCCAAAGGTTCCTTGAACTTGAGTTGTCAAGTGAGTTTGATCAATGCCGATTGATCTCGATGTTCCGAAATCTGATACCTTAGCTCGGAACTTTTCATCTAGTAGTATGTTACTTGACTTTATATCTCTGTGATAAATGGGGACAGAAGCAGACGAGTGTAAGTAAGAAATTGCATTTGAAACTTCAGCTGCTATGCGTAATCGCATATCCCAAGATCTTGGGTATTCTTCATTTTGGTCATGGATTAGCTGTGAAAGGGTTCCATTTGGAATGAATTCATAAACGAGTAGAGGGACTTCGGTCTCTAAGCAACAGCCTAATAATTTGACAACATTTCGGTGATCAATTTTGGCAAGAATAACGATCTCATTGATGAACGGGTCGAGATGCTCTTGGTCTACTATTTTGGACTTCTTTACAGCCACAATTCTCCCATCATGCAACATTCCTTTGTAAACCACGCCTTGGCCACCACGACCCAGGATTCTGTTCTCGTTATAGTGATTGGAAGTGAAGAATTTAATATTCTCCACACCACCTTCTTTAGAAGACAACTTTTTCTCAAGCAGTAGCCCACCATTTCTTTTAAAATGCTCTTGCTTGCGTTTTATATTTCTCCGTTTCTCTAGTTTCCCATAAAGCCACCAAACTCCAGCAAGGAACAATGAGAACCCTGCAGCTAAGCAAATACCTGCGATCAAAATGAAAGTCAGTCATCGATTAACTTCTGACATTCTTAATATCTCCATTTTAAGCTAAGATTTAAAATAAAATTTTCTATTTTAAGTTTTTATGTAATACTATCATAAGAGCAAGAAAGCCAATACTAGTTTCTAACAATTAAATGAATAGGTTAAACTATTCTCGAGTAAATCTGGTAGATTTGACCTAATCTTTATGCAGCTTTTCATGTAATACAACATAATTAAATAGAATGGCCTTATTATGAACGATGAAATTGTTTATGGGTCAAGCTGACCTAGAGGTGTTCATGAGCCGGGCCGGGCCGGGTTTGGGTCGGGCTCAACTAAAAATTTAGGTCTATTTGTTAGGTCTGAACCCGGCTCGACCCAAAAAATGGGTCTAAAATTTTACCCAAGTCCGACCTGGATAAAAATGCTAAAACTCGGGCCCAACCCGACTCGACCATATTACTTTTTATATAATTTTTAAATATATATAATACATCAAAAATACTAAAAATATCAAAATAAATATTTCTCAACAAATTGAAAATAAATTTTAGTGAATAATAAAAGTCTAAAATTTTAGTGAATTTTGTAAAACAATAAAAGATAGATGCAGCTTAATAAATAAATGCCTCCAAAATAATAACAAAATTAACAAATGCCTTTAAAATAATAACAAAATTAACAATAAAATAAGTTTAATACAATATCCAAACAATAACAACAAAATAGTAGCAACATAATAATAAAATGATAGTAAAATAGGGAGAAAACAACAAGAAAATAACATTAAAAAAAAGAATAGATTTTTTTTGTCCTTTAGTGAATTCGGGCTGGGCCCAGGAGAAAAATGCCTTACCTAAGCCCTGACCTGTTTTTTAAACGGGTCTTATTTTTTTTGTCCAAGCCCATTTTTCGGATTTATATTTTTGCCCAAATCCTTTTACATTTCGAGCGACCCTTCGAGTCGGGCATAATCAAGTCTAAGCCGACCCCATTGAGGCTTAAAGTACTTAGGCTTTGTTTGGTTTTTGAAAAAAAATTATTTTTAAAAAATTAAAAAATATATGATAAATAAAAATAAAATTTTGTTTTCATTATTGAAAACATGGTTGATAACTATTTTTCTATAATAGAAACACGAAAATTTAAAAAAAAAATACATTTATATGGATTTAAATGATGGTATTTACTTTAATATATGAAAAATTGTTGAAATTAAAACAACGGAATATTTTTATATTTATTTAGATTTGGAATAAAGATAACTCATTTCAAGTTAAAATTTTTTTTTTGGTTCTTTTGAGTTTTACAAAATGTTTTTAGTGAATAATAAAAACAATTTTTTATTGTTTTTCTAGTTTTTACATATTTTCATCTGAAAATTTACTTTTTAAAATTTTCAACTAAATGAATGTTTTCCATTTTAAGGAAATGAAAATGAAAATGGCCTTTATCTATCCCCTAAAACTATATGGAGTCTTAATTTTTAGGACCATTGATATAAGATTCTTCTACAATTATGCAAATTTTGGGATTACTAACCTAGAGCAACAACAATAAGAGATGTCTTGGACTGATCCTTGTTGGGTAAACTGCAACCTGTTCCACTTTTCTTACCATCGCCTTCATAACCCACCGGACATGAACAATTGTACGTCCCAGGTAAGTTGGTACATCTTGCCATTCCATTGCAAGGGCTCATACTTTCACACTCGTTTATATCTGAAATTTGCAGATTGTATGCAAGTAATAAATAACACTATCTTTAATGTTAGAAACTACAAATCTATGGGGTATATATATCTCTAGTTACCTTGACATCCATTAGGGAGGTAAGGGTTCCCCACGTAACCCTCAAGGCACTTGCACAAATATCCAGAGTTATTTTCTGAATCAACGCATTTACTATACTCTTTGCATGCAAAATTGTTTACATCCATATTCGCTTCGTTGCAACTCCTATTCCCGATTTTCCAATCAAGAGTGATTGGAAACTGCTTGCCTTGAAACTCAAAACCACGAAGATCTGAAGCAGAGAAGGTATAATTATCGATCTCTGCAACAAATGCATAGCTGCAGGGGTTTTCGAGCAACACATTGGTATGGTTGGCGTAGCTTGCGAGACTTATGTTGTAGCTCGTCACATCCTTTGGGATCCTTGTCTGACAGCAGCCAATCCCAGAGCAAGACCCGTTTGAAACATCAGTGATGTTGTTACACAACGACAGACAACCAGTTGCGTAACGTTGTCCGTAGAAACCTTGCACGACAGCATACGTGTCGCATCCGATTGCAGTAAACTTGTTCTTGTTATTGTTTATTGAAAATTCAAAAAATCGCAAGTGGTAAAATAACCAATTCCTGTATGATGTGTTGTAACAATCATAGCTTGTATTAGAAAGGATGCGCAACTGACCATCGGTAGATATGTTGATGACTTCGATGTTACCACCGAAGAACGGTTTGTGGGGTATGAAACTGGTGCTACAGTTGATGAAAAAGCCTGCAGTGATGTTGCAATCGCCGCCGGTACCGAACGGGTATGGGATGATAACATCTCCGCAGCGGCTTCGGCAGCCAGGTTTTGCTACCGCTGGTGTTGAAGCTTTTACCGTCAATATAACATTAAGCAAGATCATCAGCTGCATAAGCACTAGTGATCTGATGGAACCCATGGCTGTTTTTTCCAGACTGGGGGATACCAATGCTTCAATTTACAAATTCGGAAACATATAAAAAACGTTAGGGAAGCCTGCTTGACCTTAAATACTAACAGTTGGAGGATGTAAGTGACCCAAAAGACGAGCGGGGAATATCAGTGTTGTCTGTTCTTTGGCTTTCGCTGTTGAATAACGCGCAGTGACTTTGGACTGTCCATAATTTCTTGGAATTGAAATGCTAACTTTGATTCTGTCAAATTATTTTTAGTGCTTCCATCATATATATATACATATTTAGTGCCTTTTAACTTTCTATTGCAGATATAAGCTTGTTCTAAATGTTAGATGAAAAAACATTTTGCATTAATTGTACAAGATAAATAAATATTGAAAAATTATGTGGTAAAGAATTTTTAAAATTCACTAGTTTCCATATGTGACATAAATTATTTAAGTATTAGAAAAAAAAAACACATACGTGTTATGAAATATTTATGTGAATGTCATTATCAACCCCATAAGTTATAAAACTCTTCCTATACCCCATAAGTTATGAGACTTTTCCTATACCCCATTAATATGGGAGATAAAAGGTCATGACCCTTTACATGCCCTATAATAATTAGAGAGTTACTTTTAACCCCTATATATATGGGGCTCATGTACTCATGAAAAAAAAAAGATACACTCTCTCTTTTACATTCTCTCTACACTCTTTCTTCTATCACATTTTAGTTTATTCTTTCTTTATCATTTCACAACAGGTTATCAGCATGAGTCTCTAATACAAGAAATCAAGGCCAACAAATTTTTCTTTAAAGATTGCCGAAGGACGTTTAGGTGAAGTAAGGGTAACAAGTTGATCTATTTCATTTGCATATGTGTTATTTCATTTGCATATTAACATGCTTTATTTTACATTATTGACTTGTATATTTTGTCTTATAGTTTTATAATATCAAATCTTATAAAACTCGAATTTGTGGCTCTGGACATCACTGGAAATAACTATTTATCATGGGTACTAGATGCTGAAATTCACTTAGATGCAAAGGGTCTTGATGAGACTATTAAGGAGGGAAATGAAGCAAGTACACAAGATAAGGCCAAGGCCATGATTTTCCTTCGTCATCACCTCCATGAAGGTCTAGAGACCGAATATTTGATCATAAGGACCTCAAATTCTTTGGGCCAATTTAAAGGAAAGATATGACCACTGTAAAATCGTGATTTTGCCTAAAGCTCGTTATGAGTGGCTGAATTTAAGATTGCAAGACTTTAAGTCTGTTAGTGATTATAACTCGGCCATGTTCAAAATCACTTCACAATTGAATTTATGCGGAGAGAAGATTACTGATGCAGAAATGTTAGAAAAAACATACTTAACTTTCCATGCAAATAATGTTGTCCTGCAGACACAATATCGTGAAAAAGGCTTCTAGAAATATTCTTAATTAATTTCTTGTCTCCTAGTGGTGGAGCAAAACAATGAGCTGCTAATGAAAAACCATGAATTACGCCCAACTAGCTCTGCTCCATTCCCTGAAGCGAATGTGAGTTTACACAATGGGCAAGAATTAAAAGAAACACACCATGCAAATAGTAGTGTACGTGGTCGTGGTCGTGGCCGAGGGCGTGGCTGTGGACATAGATATGGATATGGTCGAGGTGGTCATTTTAAAAATTCACATTCCTACCAGAAGTGGGATCGAAAAAATGGTAACAGGGAAGAGAAAGAAAAAGGTGAAAATGTGACTAATGTATGCTATCGTTGTGGAGGAAAAGGACATTGGTCTCGTGTGTGTCGCACACAAAAGCATCTAGTTGATCTTTATCAGCAGTCTATAAAACAGAAGGGAAAGAAAGTAGAAACCAATCTTGTGTATAAAGATGGCGAAGGTGATTTTGATGATGGCAATGCAACCCACTTAGAAGTGACTGATTTTCTTTCTACCCCTTAAGGAAATTATTAAGGCCACAAATTTTGATAAATAATAGCGAAGGTGATTTTGATGATGGCAATGCAACCCACTTAGAAGTGGCTGATTTTCTTTCTACCCCTGAAGGAAATTATTAAGGCCACAAATTTCGATAAATAATAAAATAAACCTCTACTACTCTATGTTTCATTTAGCAACTTTAATAATGATGTTATGACCTTTACTAGTGCTATGTTTTATGTGATAATTTTGTTTTATAAACCTTTTAGTAATTTGAACTTTGAATACCTGTTTTCACCATTATGTGTGACATTTTGTGGTTATTTTGTTTCTTTGAAGAACATTATCTCGCAAAGGCAATCAGCTATGAATGGTGAAAATATATGTCTAGTAGACAGTGCAACTACTCACACCATATTGAAAGACAAGATATATTTTTCTCATTTAATAATGAAAGAAGAAAGTGTGAGCACTATATCTGGTAGTACAACTATTATAGAAGGCTCCGGAAGAGCAATTATTTTTTTACCAAGGGGAACAAAAAATTGAAATTATTAATGCGTTATACTCCCCTAGGTCTCAAAGAAATTTATTGAGTTTTAAAGATATTCGCCAAAATGGATATCATATTGAGACTTTAAACGAAAGAAATTGTGAATTCCTTCAAATTACGAGTATTGCTCAAGGCAATAAACAAATTGTTGAGAAATTACCTGCATTCTTTACTGGTTTATACTACATAAAGATCAGTTCTATAGAAACACATGCTATAGTAAACCAGAAGTTTACTAATGACTTTGTTCTTTGGCATGATCGGTTAGGCCATCCCGGTTCAATAATGATGCGAAAAATAATTGAAAATTCATGTGGACATTCATTGAAGAGCTAGCAGATTCTTCAAAACATTATATGTGCTGCATGTTCACTGGGGAAATTAATAATCTGACCATCACCAGCTAAGATAAATAACAAACCACTTACTTTTCTTAAACGAATTCAAGGGGATATATGTGGGCCTATATATCCCCCATGTGGACCATTTAGGTACTTTATGGTTTTAATCGATGCATCGAGTAGATGGTCTCATGTATCTTTGTTATCAACTCGCAACCTGGTGTTTGCGAGATTGCTTGCTCAATTGATTCGATTACGAGTCCATTTCCCAGATTTTCCTATTAAGACCATCCGTCTTGATAATACTGGTGAATTTACTTCTTAGTCTTTTAATAACTATTGCATGTCCATTGGAATAAGTGTTGAACATCCTGTAGCTCATGTTCACACACAAAATAGTCTAGCAGAATCTTTAATAAAACGACTTCAATTGATAGCAAGGCCATTGCTTATGAAGTCAAAACTCCCAATCACTGCTTGGGGGCATGCAATTTTACATGCAGCTGCATTAATTCGCATCAGGCCAACAAGTTATCATAAAGTCTCCCCCTTACAAATAGTTCATGGTCAGGAACCAAATATTTTCCATCTAAGAACATTTGGATGTGCCGTATATGTTCCAATTGCTCCACCACATAGAACTAAGATGGGACCTCAAAGAAGGTTGGGTATATATGTTGGATTTGAATCCCTATCCATAATTAAATATCTAGAACCATCTACAGGAATCTATTTACGGCTCGTTTTTGTAGATTGTCATTTTGACGAGTCAATTTTTCCAACATTAGGGGAGAAATCAAACAGGTTGGATAAGAAAATTAGTTGGAAAGAGTTGTCATTAGCTCATCTTGATCCTCGAACTAAGCAATGTGATTTAGAAGTTCAAAAGATTATTCATTTACAAAGTTTAGCTAATGAATTGCCGGGACGCATTTTCTCGACCCAAAGAAAGTGACTAAGTCACATATACCACCGTGAATGCTCCAATAAAACTTGATGTCCCGTAGGACAAAATCTAGTTGCTCTCGAAGTCTAATACACGCTGAGCGTGGTAGACCAATTGGTTCCAAAGATAAGAATCCTCGAAAAAGAAAGGAGCAAAGATTAATGATGGCGAAATCAAAGAAAAATGATTATACCGGATCTCTCAAGAGACTATAGACATGACTCGGAAGAATAGTTTCGAAAGAAAATCAGTACTGACAATGAAGAGATCTCTATTGATTATGTCATGTCCGGTATAAAATGGAACCGAAATCAAATCGACGTCGATGATATTTTTGCATGCAATGTAGCACTAGATGTTATGAATAGTAAAGAGGATTATGAACCAAAATCGATTGAGGAATGTAAACAAAGAGATGATTGGCCAAAATGGAAAGAAGCAATTGAAAATGAATTGAAATCGCTAGCGAAAAGAGAAGTGTTTGGACCTGTTGTCCGTATACCTACAGGTGTGAAACCAGTGGGATACAAATGGGTTTTTGTGCGTAAAAGAAATGAAAATAGTGAAATTGTAAGGTATAAAGCACGTTTCGTTGCACAAGGATTCTCACAAAGACCTGGAATTGATTATGAGGAGACATATTCTCCTGTGGTGGATGCAACTACATTTAGGTTTTTGATAAGTCTGGCTATAAGAGAAGAGCTTGATTTACGCCTAATGGATGTAGTAATAGCTTACTTGTATGGCCCATTGGATACTAACATTTATATGAAACTCCCTGAAGGATTTAAACTGCCTGAAGAAGTGAGTTCAGGTTCTAGAGAACATTATTCGATCAAATTGCACAAATCCCTTTATGGATTGAAACAATCCTGATGCATGTGGTATAATCGCCTAAGCGAGCATTTGTTGAAAGAAAGATACAAGAATGATCCAATTTACCCATGCATTTTCATTAAGAAGTTTGGATTTGAATATGTAATTATTACAGTATATGTTGATGATTTGAATATCATTGGAACTCCTGAAGAGATCTAAAAGACTGTTGAGTTTTTGAAGAAAGAATTTGAAATGAAAGACCTTGGAAGAACAAAATTTTGTTTGGGGTTACAAATTGAGCACCTAAAAGAAGGAATCCTTGTGCATCAATAAACATATATTGAAAAGGTGCTAAAGAGATTTTATATGGATAAGGCACATCCAATAACTACCCCGATGGTTGTAAGATCACTTGATCCGAGTAAAGACCTTTTCCGTCCTCCGGAAGATAGTGAAGATTTTCTTGGTCCTGAAGTGTCATACCTCAGTGCAATTGGGGCATTAATGTATCTTGCTAGCCATACCCGACCTGATATATCTTTTTCTGTAAATTTGCTAGCAAGATTTAGCTCATGCCCAACTCAGAGACATTGGACTGGAGTAAAACAGATATTTTGTTATCTCCAAGGCACAAAGAATATGGGTCTATTTTTCCCTAATAAATCCAAGACAGAGTTGATTGGTTTTGCAGATGCAGGATTTATGTCAGACCCTCATAATGGAAGATCACAAACTGGATATGTTTTTACATATGGAGGTACTGCAATCTCTTGGCGCTCAATGAAGCAAACAATTGCAAAGAACCTAGTCTAATCATGCGTAAATCTTAGCAATCCATGAAGCAAGTCGTGAATGTGTATGACTAAGATCTATGGTCCAAAGATATAAGGAATAATTGTGGTTTATCATCCGGAAAGGAAGCTACAATTGTCTTGTTTGAAGACAACACAAAGATGCATTGATCACTCGATAGTGGATACATCAAAGGTGACAGAACAAAACACATTGCACCAAAATTCTTCTTCACTCATGACCTCCAGAAGATTAAGGAGATAAAAGTCAAGCAGATCAGTTCAAGTGAGAATTTAGCAGATTTATTTAATAAGGCACTTCCTACATCAGTGTTTCAGAAGCTTGTTTACTACATTGGAATGCGTCACCTTCGAGATCTCAAGTGATGTAGCCATTAGGGAGAGTTAATACACGCTGTACTCTTTTTCCCTTAACCTTGGTTTTATCCCACTAGGTTTTCCAGGTAAGGTTTTTAATGAGGCAGCATATCAAGCATATAATTCTGTACTCTTTTTCCTTTACTAAGTTTTTGTCCCACTGGGTTTTTCTTAGTAAGGTTTTAACGAGGCATAATTAGATAATGAACATCCAAGGGGGAGTGTTATGAAATATTTATGTGGATGTCATTATCAACCCCATAAGTTATAAAACTCTTCCTATACACCATAAGTTATGAGACTTTTCCTATACCCCATTAATATGGGAGATAAAAGGTCATCACCCTTTACATGCCCTATAATAATTAGAGAGTTACTTTTAACCCCTATATATATGGGGCTCATGTACTCATGAAAAAAAAAAGATACACTCTCTCTTTTACATTCCCTCTACACTCTTTCTTCTATCACATTTTAGTTTATTCTTTCTTTATTATTTCACAACAATGCGGATTAAGTATTGCTACTCCAAAAAATATATTAAGTGATTATTAAAAAAAAGATATTTAATATTTTTTAAAATTTTACTATAATTAAAAATTTATTGAAAAGTCATAACTACCTAAATCAAGATTGTGTATGTTAATGATAAATATTAAAAAAAAAAATCAAAGCAACATCAATTTTTGCTTACTCTAAACAAATATGAAGTGATAGATGAATGCAGTTACAACGCAATACTTTCACATGGATTATAATGTAAAGATATTAGAAATTTTTATGGAGCAATTATTTATTACAAATAATAAAAGGGTTGACGTTTACTTAAAGCTGATTGGTTGGTTTAACAAAAATTTTATGAAGTGGATGTTATAAACTCTTTTTCGCATACTTTGAAGTCAAAAGCAAGTAGGTAAGTATGGTGGTCCAAGGCCAAGGCGAAAGCAAAGATTAACTACGAGTGATTTTGAAAATTTTTAATAGTTAGATGATTATTTATGTAATTTATTTAAAATTTTTTATGTATACTTAAAATATATGGAAAATTAAATTAAAATTTTAATTCTTGATTTTGTTTTTATTAATGGAAATTTTAACTATTGATTTTTTGTTTTATCCATGGAATTTTTAGGTCACTTATTTTGGTTTTATTAATGGAAAATTTAAGTCTTCTTTGTTTTTTTTCTTATTCTTAGAGTCTTGATTTTCGTTTTATAAATATATTGTTAGAATTTGTAATTTTAGATATAATATGATGAAGTAATATCAAGAAATGGAAAAAAAAAGAAAAAGTTAAAACGTACGTGACATTATAAGCACAATCATTTCTGGTTAATGAAATATAAGCATAACTAATTGGCTTTGTAATTCCAGCTTGAGTTTATCATTTCACTTTGTAATTAAATCTTTAATTAAGCTTGTAAATTGACGTGATATTATGAGTTTTATCATTTCACTTTGTAATTTAATATTTTTTTAAATGAGTTGAAAATAATATTCCGACGACTAACCCTATTCTAGTGATAGCAACTGATTTATTCGGTTTACAAACTAAGTTTTTAGATGTATATTTGAGGGAAAATGGCCCAATAACAGTTTTTGTTCATAATATCATGGAGAAGTTATTGACGCATTCATTCCGGTGAAAAAAAAAAAGTAAGAGTGGAAAAAGATTTGGTTTTGTGAGATATAGCAATATGACGGATGCAACAAGGGCTATTAGTCGATCAAACAACTATGTGATTTTAGGAAATAGATTATTAGTGGACTTAGCCAAGTTTAAGGTGGGAGATAGATATGGAAAAAATCTTCAACGGAAGGAAATTCAGAACAGAGACAGAACGAAAAAACAAAAAGGAGGAGAACGAAAAGTTGCAAGAACTTAGCAAAACGGAAGTAGGAGAAAGTTCCTCGAAGAGTAATAATGATCCAAATAAGATAGAAAAGGAGGATGACAAGGTGAAGAATACCAGCATAGTGGCTCAAGGACAAGTTGAAGAAGAGCAACTTTGGAAGCTTCATAGATGTTTGGTGGGTACAATAGCAACATGTTGTGATATGAAGAGTTTATTTGAAAAAATAGTTAGGAATGGATTAAGGGAAATTAAAATCATAAGAATTCAAGGAAGGTACTTTTTGATTGAAATACCAGATAAGGAATTGTTTGATGTATTGAAGCAGAACTATAACACCCCCAACCTATATCCCTCGCCGGAACCGGATTACGGAGCATTACCGGAGTTTATAGATCAAATAGATGGAAATTTCAAACATTTCATATCATCTAAACAAGTCATCAAAGCATCATTTTAATCCAAATTATAAACATATCAAATCCAAATCAATTTTGCCTAGCTCATGAGCACTTAAACGTAGAATTAAATTCACATGCACCTATCCAGATATAGTTCAATTTACCATGCCATAATATGGCTTCAAAAACAAACACATATTTATATGTATAAAACCAACCAAAATTAAACTTATAACCTCATTTACAATCAAACCACAAAATAACTATTATTTAGACACCCTAGGTACATGGCAACACAAAAGGAAAATATCACCACGTTTGAGTTCGGGACAATTTTTAGATGCTGAATCGATGATCAAAACTTAGTATCTAACCTGCGCATAGAAAAAAAAACCCGTACGCTAAGTATAAACTCAGTGGTATTTCTATAATCTGAATAATTAAAAATAAAACAATATAATATGCACAATTAAATATTAAGCACAGTTGAACATTTAAAACCATATTTATTTATATAATAACACAATCCATACAATACTCAAATCTTGAATACATTATTTTATACCATATTCAATTTCCATCACTTGCTATATAATAGCTTTTCTCACTTTGATCCACATATCAATTAACAATAATATTATCCATTTCATGAACACATAATTCATGGATTTCATTTGCATATTTCAATTCACTAACCCATTTCAATTCACATATAATACCATCCAATATCAATCATAGTGTCATTTCATTTAATTACCCCTATTAACACGACTCGGACTCAGACGGATACACGGATCCAACCAAAACACACCAGTTTGGTACCCAGTGCCTTATCAGATAATTTGAAGTAATAATTTGACACCCAGTGTCTCATCGGTTAAACCGAAGTAAATTGGCACCCAGTGCCTCATCAAATTAATCCGGAGTAGTAAATTGACACCCAGTGTCTCATCGACTCGAAGTCGAAGAAATCCCTGAACTCTTCCAATCCTATGGCATGCCATCTATATCCAACTCAGCTCTATACAGTTAATAGTGTTTCAATTCACTTTTCAAATACAACCAATATTCATTTCAATTCAAATAATCAATATATTCAATATATATACATTAAAAATAATACGACGTAAGTGCTGTTATTAGTTGTATAGGCTGAATATTATTCTATTTACGACATAAGTTTCCTTCCTTACATAGCTAGTTGTTTTAGTGCTATCTAGTTGAAGAATTTTTTCAACTATTTTTCTGGGTTTTGAGTTCTAGTTGTATAAGTGGAAATCTCCCTTTTCGGTGATCCATACGATCAATCGAATGCAGTTGATAGGAGATAATAGGGTGCAGGTTAGTTACCAAGCAAGACTAGAAAGTACTATAGGCAAGCAACTTATAGGATTCTTCTAGGGCAATGAAGTCAGTAAGCAAGGAAGTTTGAAAGTAGTTTTCAAGCCAGAAGGAGATAGGAATAAACTAAATCAAAAGTAGGGGTTTCTTTGGGAGTTCTGTTACAGCCAAGCAAGAAACCTTTAAGCCATTTTTGAGTTATCTTAGGAGAAAGCTTAGGAGTTTTCTTATACGCAGTGGGTGCCCTTTTAAATCCTTTACATCAGTCTCCCGGAAAAGAAAAGTCAGCCAGCTCTCTATCTTGTTAAGCCAAAGAAAGAGTCATTTTCTTTCTAATTATCATGATCAATCCATAAGGCCAATTCCCTTCCCATCTGACAGATAAGAGAGAAACTGACAGCACAACCAGCCCAGCTAGACTAGCCACAGTTACTACATTTTCTATCGAGGGAAGTTATTCACCGGCCTTCCCTAGCGAGAGTAGCCCAGCCAGATTGGAAACTGTTTGTGCTGATTCTTTAGCTTGATCATTAGTGTCATAATTCCATGAGACCACTTTAAGTAGGATAGACTTTTGTATATCTGTTCCTTCAATTAATATCTGGTTAAACTTCTCGTTAGTTAGGAGGGAAAGTAGCCTTGCTCAACACGAAATAGCTTATATATAGAATATAAGTTCCACCTCTTTTTGACTCTTAGACAAGAGTTCTCTTAGAATCCCATTACAGAGTGGATGTATTTTGGGTGAGGCATGAAAAGAGTAGGTCCATGGTCCTGGTTGAATCGGACTGGGATGGACATCGATCTTCGCTTCTATAAGGCCTGGCTTCTACAAGGCCTGGTTAACTCTTTTTGAGAATCCCTTTTCTCAAAGGGAGAAATCCAAGATAGATGAGATAAGAATGGAAATCAAGCAAAGAAAGGCTAAGAGCGCCCTAACTTACTACAGTGACCGACTCTAATCTGACTACTTGGTCGAGATCAAATTATAGTCAAGCTTTAGCTTACCTCTCGGGGTCGCTCATCCTGATTAGATCATCCAAGAGTTTAAACTAAGAGGCCAAGGAACGAACTTGCTGGCCTTACCTCAACTAAAAAGGCTAACGAGAATATCGATTCCATACCTTAAGGCTGACTGATGCTTTCCTCTTTCCCCTCCCGAAAATGCTTTTTTCATCGCTCTAAGCTCGAATAGTTAATTACGTTTAACAAAATTTTCAGCTGGGTAGATACCATCTTTTGTGATTTCGATAGACATCGCACCAAGATCAGATGACTTCTTTGAGCGCTAAGCTTCGGAAGTGATGGTTCGCTTGTGCTCCGCTCCTTAGTATAGCCCTAGCTTTAAAGATTGTTTGATTAGAAAATTTGTAAACCATCTCTGCTTTTACCATTCCTTGTTGGCATATATCCTTCCCCAACTTCTTGAAGGAGATGGAAAGTACCTAGGCCTGCCAGAAATAATTGGTAGAAAAAATAGGGCACTGTTAAAGCATATACAAGATAGGATTTTTAGAAGGGGTGGCAAGAACAATTGCTTTATCAAGTAGGGAAAATAGCTATTAACAGCTGACATGCTATAACAAATATGCAACAATCGGTATTTTTAACTCTAAATTGCATAAGAGAAGAAAAAAAGCAAAGCATAGTGAGAGTACGGATTCCCCACCATCATCAATGTCAACTAGTGTAGCTGTAGTTGCATTAGCACTTCTACTAGTTTCAATTCTTCCAGTATTCTAACCTCTTTGAGTAGATGTGGGTCACTTTTAGGGATTTCCTATTACCTATGATCTATCTCATTTTTCTTTTTGTGTTATAGATCCTAGTCTCTTTCTGCTGTAATAAGTGTTGGAGCGAAGGAATTTTCCAAGTTCTTCTCTATCTGACTACCAAGCAATTGATTATGCAAGAGGTTATACTTAAAGTAAGTACTATATTAATCTTTCCTTTTTCTTGTAGTCTCAATGAAGTAGTCCTTTATTAGGCTCTCAGTGTAAACCTAGTCTCATGCTTTGAGATGAAGCTTCCCGGTGAGTTAGTTTGAAAGAAAGCTATATAAGTCAAGGGCTAAAGCTAGATCAAGTTAGTTTTCTAAAGTTTTCATATTAGAGTGACTTTAAGGTCGCCCTCTAATACCTTTTCCCTTACATCCCAAGAGGCTTTTACCAAGGTATGTGTAATAAGTCTTATCTAGCTAGATCCTAAGATCTCAATCCACTTCAAATTCCACTCTAACTCAAAGACCATGAAAGGCAGGAAGGAAAGGGCTTGATCCCACACTTGGTTCAAGGCTTTAAAGACCAGGGCAGTAATTATTGCACTCCGATCTAAGTGAAATTTTTATCAAACCCCGGGAAAAAGGGCATGGTAGAGTACGCTATAAAAAAGGTGTCATTCTTACCCCCTCTGGAGACGGTATCGGGACTTTTCTGTATGTTCTTGTATCAAGGAGAGAGGGATCTAATCTCTTGTTTTTGGTCCCCATGCCATGCTTACCACCCTTGGGAAGGTGTCCTGCTCCCTTGATATGGGCTCCAAAGATCCTTCTCTGGTGGGCATTCCTACCCTTTAGGCTATAGAAATGTAATTATGGAAAACCCTTATAGTCAGGAATTCGAGGAAACCCAGGGAAAAAGCCATGGATTACCCATGTGGGATACATAAAAACTGGTATCATTCCGAGGCCTTTCCCTTTTGCATTTCCCATCCCTCGAATAGAGCCTATACACATACCCATGCGTATTCTTTATCTGCCTTTAAGGCCTTCTTGGTCACCTTGCATGCCTCCCTTGGCCGAGGAAAGCATGTAAATGGGAAACTCCTCGTATAGAAGGGAAGAAAAGGAAGGGGAATCCAGGATATGAAATCTCAAGGCTTTCCAAAAATCAAGGCACACGAAAACTTCCTGGTCCTTGACAGTTTCTGCAGGGAAATCCAAGGTATATTGAAGTTTATATTTCCCTTGGAAGGATGTTAACCTTTCCTTTTCCCTTTTTCTGCCTTACCTTTGACTGAAGTGAAACAACTTACTATTGTCTACCTTTGATTCTGTCTTCCGGGTGAAGGTCTTGCGGAGGGTTTTTTTAGTGATCAAAATTGAATTGATTAAGGACAGTGACCCTTGATGAAAGGATCTATTGACCTAAGTGGTTTTTTATTTATATTTGAAAAGCAAGGTAGGTAGGTTAGTTAACGAAAAGGTAAGGTGAGGCTGGAATGGGATGTAACATCCCGATTTTGGGCCTAATCAGAATAGTGGTTTCGGGACCACGAATTCGATGAGAAAAAATTTTATTTTTATTATATTTTTATGGTATAAAAATTCACGAAATAATTTTTTGCAAATTTCGTTCGAAAATTTTGACGTTTGGGCACTCAATTTAGTCAAAAGGACTAAATTGTAAAAAGTGTAAAAGTTGAGTTCTACACGCTAGAGGTGTCCAATTGTTATGAAATTTTAAATTGGAGGTCCTTATATGGTAATTAGACCATTTTTTAATTTGTTGGAAAAAAATGGACATGAAATAGGTGAAATAGAAAATTTTAAGTTAGGGGCATTTTAGTCATTTAGTAATTAAAATGAATTAAAAACAAAATTAAAAGCCAATTTTTGTCCATCTTCCACCCCATGGCCGAAACTTGCATGGAGAAGACAGAGCTAGGGTTTAATCAAGCTTCCAAGCTCGATTGTAAGTCTGTTTTAGCCCCGTTTTTAATGATTTTTACGTTTTTGAAATCCTCGTAACAAGATCTAGCTATTTCTACTAATTATTTGAGCTAGGGTTCAGGTTTACAAATTTAACCATGTGTGACATGCATGCATTTTGATGTCTAATGGTAGAAAATGAGTGTTGGGTGTTAAATAAACGACTTTTACTAAGCGATTTTCGATGAAAACGTCCGAAAAGACCATTTTGTAAAAGTTGTAAAAATCATATAAAAGGGTGTTTTGATGAGAATTGTAGTTTTCTATAGTTATGAAAATGGTTTGGCTAGGCCTATAGAGTGAGAAAATTGAATAAAAATTATTTTACGAGCCTAGGGGCAAAAGTGTAATTTTGACAAAGTTTGGGGGCAAAAATGTAATTTTGCCAAAATATGATTTTTGGATCACACTAAATAGTGTGACTAATAATTAGACTAAATGTGATATTATAGATAAAGGAAAACGAGGATTGGACCTAGATCGGGTGAAAAATGGAAAATCGACGGTTAGGTTCCTTTTTGCTATTTTGGTGTTGAGGTAAGTTTGTGTGTCAATAATATTGCAATGATATATTTTAATTGAAAATTCTATATTATTATTGCACGAATGGCATGATTTAATATATTGAAAAGTGATGAAAGAATGGTATATAAAAATTGTGAGAACAATGATATATGACTAGTAGCACATGAAATGTTTGATAGTTCAATCATTGATGGCTTGCTATATAATAGTTGAATATATTGAGAATTTGATATAACATGATGTTTTATTAAGTTGGATAACTTGTGAAAGAGTGAAAAGGAAGGTAAGTCCATTTGCAAGTAAATACAATGTGTGAGGTATGTTAATTGCTTAAATGATGAATATATGATAAATGCATGCTCTTGATGGGAATATGATTTGAATGCTCAATGTATGAAAATTTATGAAACATTGATTGAAAATAAGAGGAAGAAAAATCTCGATTGAATGAAATAGGATATTCGATGGATTCTTGAAAAGGAATTGATGGTAAAAAAGATTTAGCCCGGATGGGTGATCCAATCCCTATATAGCCCTCTAGAAGAATATGTGTAAACGGATTTAGCCCGGACGTGTAATCTGAATTAGGTTCTAAATTTAGCCTAGACTGGTAATTCAGATCCGATCTCTTTTGAGTATATGTCATTATAGGGGATTTAGCCTGGACTAGTAATACCACTGTAAGAAAGGAGGTTTGCGGGAGTGTGCTCTCTAGAAAGGGAAGATACGAATTGACAGACATGAACTTGTAAAGTGATCTAGCCTCCCGAAGAATATGTGTGCTGAAATAGATTTAGCCTGGACAGGTAATTCGATTAGGATCTGAATTTATCCTGGACTAGTAATTCAGATTTAAGCTCATTAGAGTATATGTCGTTGCAAGGGATTTAGCCTAGACTGGTAATCTTGACGATACTCTATGAGTCTATATTACGGGGGATTTAGCCTGGACTGGTAATCTTGTCGTAAGAGCGAGGTTCGCGGGGGTGCGTACTTGAAATGACCACTTGTATGAATTGACGGTGAATGGGATATCCATCGAGATTCTGAGAAATTCAACGAGATTAATATGAGAAATGAAATAAAAGGTTATTGCCATGATAAACTCATTTATGTTATATGATACTATTATGATGCATATGAATTGTCATGGTTGGTCAAGTGTCATGCTAAATGATAGCACAAGTAAGTACTTGAAACCCATGGACTTGTGATAAGAATGAAAATGAATGAGTGATACTTATTAGAGTAATTTCATAAAAATCTTGTGATGGTCATCATTATATTGTACTAAAACAGTTTGGACAACAACAGTAACCCTACTTTGAAAATCCACCAAAAATTGTGGAAGTCGAATTAAATGTTTAATTAAATATAACATGAAAGCTTATTGAGTCTAGTTTCACATAGAATAAAAAGTATAAGTAAAAGAATTTAATATTTTTAGATATTCAAATTCTTGTGAGGCAGGGTTAGAATGAGTTTGGAATCCCCTATTCTGACTTGGGAAAATCACTAGAAATTTTAAAAAAATAATTATGGGTTATAATTTATATGCTTAAAATTATAAATGAGTCTATTTTCAAGGGATATAGATAGGAGAATCATTTGAGTTTCGTACTATGATATAAATAAATTTTAGTGAAGAAAGGTTGAAGCTGTCAAACAACGAAACATGGGAGATTTTAAATAATAAACTGTACTTATTGGCTAGACCAAAAATTCTAAAAATTTTATGGTAAATATATATGTAAGTCTAGTTTTAGGGAAAATTAGTGGATCTTAATTTGGAGTTTCGTAGCTCCAGATATAAATAATTCAATGACTATGACTCGAGAAAACAGCTTAATTAGGCTTTGAAGAAATAGAAAGAATTTGAAAATAGCCTGTTATTACATTGCTTATTATTTTTCATGAGAGCTTACTAAGCGTAAAGGTTACTCCAACGTTTCCATTTCCTTAGTGTTCTCAGGTCGGCTCGGGGTTGGAGATCGTCAGAGGCAGCATCACACTATCAAGCCAATACCTTCAGAGTATTGATACATATGTTAGAAATTTCAAGTGAGTGGCATGTATAGAGACCTAGTTCTATGTCATGAGTTATTATGATTTGGCTAAATGTTTTGGTCTATATCAACCTATTGTAAATGGCCATGATATGTGGCTCATATTGATTATGGTTTGTAGTCTAGCTAATCATGTCATGTTTTAATGCATATGATGGGATGATTTGAATATGTTGTTTGACATGCATGTTTGATAATATGATATGTGTGTTGGATGTATGCTCTATGACCAATTGAGGTGGTCATAGTCATAAAGTAATTGTACGTTATAAAAACAATGTGATAATGGTTGAACATGAGTACTTTATGGATAAGTTAGTAACCATAGTATAATGGTAAAAATGGTCATCAATATGACAAGTCTTATGAATGTGAATTAAGGAATCTAAACTTGGTATTTCAGAAGTAGATGCATTGCATGTAAGAGGACATGTAAATGTTACAAATATGTCTTGATAAAGAGTGTTTAATCACTAAAGTCAAGCTATGATTTGTGGCTTTAATGTGTATAAGGTTGTAAGGGTTTATGGGTAATATGAAGGCTTGGAAAATAGCCTAAGTATTGACTACACGGGTTGAGACACGGCTGTGTGTCTCAACCGTATAAGGGACACGGTCTAGTGACACGGATGTGTGGCCTGGCCGTGTGGTTTAATTTATTTGCTGACGTCATAAATAGAGAGTTACATGGCCTGAGGACACGGGTGTGTTGATGGCACATGGGCATGCCTCTTTGTCCACACGGGCATGTGACCCTGTTTCTTGAGAAAAATTTCTAAGTTTTTCTCAGAACTTTCCAAAGTTTTCGGTTTAGTTCCGACCCCGTTCTAAAGTATGTTTTGCATTTTGTAGACCTAAATAAGGGACTATATGCATGTGATTGAATGTTTTAAAATATAAATGAAATTTTATGGCCCGATTTGCATGATTGTTTGTGTTTAAGTCTGGTAATACCTCGTACCTTGTCCCAGCGTAGGACACAGGTAAGGAATGTTACATGGGATATAGTAAGTGTGCCACGAATGCTCCATTCTAAGGCTTCTGCTTCTCTCTAATAACGGAAAAATAACTCTTTCAGAAAGTAAAGCTACAACTCTTTAGTCTAAGCTATCTAAGCTAGAACTTAAGGCCGACATCTTTCTTTTCCAAGGATACCCCATTTTTCGGTCTAGCTTCACTAACTATTTTTACAGTTTTCCAGATCTCAAAACCAGATCTACTTTCTCATCAGCATTCTCTAAATGAATTACGTTATGGTCTTGAACTCTCGATATATCATATGTAATGAATGATCGAGGTAAGCTTGCCTTTTGGAAGAAGTTGGTGGGAGTGGGGCAGGCAAAGAAAGTCACAATCATGCCCGATATTCAGAGCATCAGAGATAGAACTGGCGGTAGCCATAAAGTGGAGAATTTCCATCCATTTGCTATTTCCTTCGATATCACTTACTCAGGATTAGAATCTAATATAAAGGGGTCAACATTACAAAATTAGCTAGGTTCAGTTCTGGCTATAGCTGCAACCTGTCTCATATTGTAGAGAAGTGTACCGCCCTCAATCAAACTAGAAATATCATAAGAGAAGAAAGATCGTAGCGTAGAAAAGAAAGAACGTTTTGATTCGCCTTTACAGGTTATAACAGTCTAATGAGTGTTCACGCCAGGGCTTGTACTTAACTTAGTATAAATTGGGTTGGTTTTCAATGTACCATGGGTACAAGATTGAAAAGATTACATTGGATGGATGCCTGGGCATTGAGAAGGAAGGACGCTTTCAGAGGCGAAAGGCCATGGGGAAATACCGTCTGTGATCCATGGATCTCCGGTCAGGAAACCATATCCAAGCTCCGTGGCTAGTCTAAGCTCTTTGGACTTTTAAAACTTAGCGAACTGAGACATTTGAATAGCTAAATGAAGGGAAATCAACTGAGACGGCAAGTGAGAGCAGATTGGGGGTTTGAAGAAAAACAAACACGAAGCTTCGTTCCTCAGCAAAGTGTTCATTTCTTTTTTGCCAGGTTTCATTCGATTTGTTGTGGATTGGATTATGGAAAAACCAGCAAGCCCCTTGACTTTCTATTCAGTAAAGGGCACAGTGAATTATAATTGTGAAAAGGTTGGAAAATCTGTCCAAAGAAGGTGATAGCCTTGTAGATTCGTTCCCATGGTTCGATCTTTCCCAGTAAAACGCAACATGTTCAAATTCTAATAACTTTTACGTGAGAAAGGGGGATCACCCTCTAAGCCTAAGTATTCCTCAATGACCGATAGTGTACAAGTACCGTGAGGGAAAGGTGAAAAGAACCCTATTTAGGGAGCGCAATAGAGAACCTGAGATCTGATGCGAACAATCAGTCGAAGGAGCGGAGCTTAGAGCCTTTACTTGATACTAGTAAAGCGCACTTACTCTAATGGCGTACCTTTTGCATGATGGGTTAGAAAAGAAATGGGAACAGTGGCTTAAGCTATTGGGTGTAGGTGCTTTCTAGAGGTAGAATCTTCTAGTTTTTCTTATTTGACTCGAAACTGATCGATCTAGCCATGAGCAGGTTGAAGAGAGCTCTAGCAGGCTTTGGAGGACCGAACCCACATATGTGGCAAAATACGGGGATGACTTGTGGCTAGGGATGAAAGGCCAACCAAGATCGGATATAGCTGGTTTTCTATAAAATCTATTCCAGTTGAGCGTATGATGTCGATGGCCTGAGGTAGAGCACTTAATCGGCTAGGGTGGCCCCATTTCGCCTTAGCAACCTCAGAGAAACCCCGAATATAGGCCTAGATAATTGTATAGACAGAATTTTAGGGTGCTAAGGAAACAACCCAGATCGTATGCTAAGATCCCTAAACAAACCAGGAGGTGGGCTTGGAAGCAACCATCCTTTGAAGAAAGCGAAATAGCTCACTGGTCTAGCTCTATGGCACCGAAAATGTATCAGGGCTCAAGTGATTCACCGAAGTGACGATGCCTTGAAAGCTACTTTTTCAAGTGCCAGTAGCAGGACGTTTTGTCAATCCGGGAAGGTTTTTGGTGGCAACACTTGGAGATATCAGAAGTGAGAATGCTGACATGAGTAACGAGAAATCCTATTCAACAAAGGCACAGATTTCATTGAAAAGGTTTGGTGACGTATAAAGAGCAGTGAAAAAAAGACCAATGATGATAGAAGTTACGAAGGAGAAGGAGGAACAAGAGGAGCTAAGTTGGTCTAGACGTAAGAATCGAATCGAATAATTACAAGATAGATAATAAGACAAAGCCGAAAAAGGATCAAATTCATTTTCATTAAGAACCTAATAGTATCTTTGCTTCCACTTGTTTTCATAGGATTTCTAAGAGCAGAAAAAATCGCTGCAGAGTGGATCTTTCTTATAGTAATTCTATTAATAATTTTCATTATTTTATATCAGATACAACTAGAAATAAATAAAAATAATAATTGGATTCTTTTGTTGCTAATCTATTTTTTGTTAGTGATTTTGGCTTTTATCTTACGCTCTTTCCTATCCGAGATGATTTCGACTTTGCTAGGAGTTTCTTTGGTTTTGTGCTTTTCTTCAGACTCGAGTGAGGGTGGAAATAGTCTTCTTGCTTTAGAATCCTCTTCGAGTTCTGAATCTCTAAATACATTCAGGCAGATTTATGTCGCAGATTATAAGAGGACTATATTTGAAAAAATAAGATGTCTCGAAAGTGCTCAATATTACAATCTTCCACCACAAACGAGGCCTAGGGAGTATGAAAGCATTGTAAGAGCGCATTTTGATCAAGCAGTAAGTGTCGATCATCTCCGGTCCGTTATGGACATGAAGTATCGAGAGATACTTATTTTAGAGAAAAAGGGGCTCTTACAAAAAAAGAAATTTAATCTCGAAGGATAATCTAGAGTGTATTATGGAACTCTCTCCACATAATAATATAAGGAAAGAAGCATATGATTTTATAGAGGGGGAAGTAGAAACTTTAGATCTTCGATTCGAAGAGCAAAGAAGACAGATGGATGAACGACTTTCCTCTTTTTTGAGGACAATAAATCAGCATGGTAGAACTTCCACCATATACAGAAGATTTTATTCACATTTTATAAACGAGGAGTTCCGTAACCTACATGGCTTACCACTTCTGTAAAAAAAATATGAATTAAAGAATCTATTTTTTAAAAAAGAATTGTAATCGTTGTCGTAAGAATCATAAATTATATTTATTTTAGGGCCTTATTTATTTATTTTTAGGAGGACTATAATGAGAAAGACCCGAGGCCGGAGCAAGTTGGGTTGGGGTATAGAGCCATAAGAGCGGTGGGGGGTGACAAAGGACGTGCTCATATGGTTCATAGAAGGGTATGATCAACTCGTTGGTTGTCGGGAACTTAAACTCCTCTATATTTGAAATATGCCTTTCTAGGAGCATTACGATCTGCAGCTTAAATGGTCTTTTATGAAGTCTCTATTGGTCTTATTCTTATTGTGAGCCTTGTGAAAGCGTTTGGATCTGTGAGGGCAATTGCTCAAATGTTCCCCTAACCCAACCTAGGAATGGACCGGAGGGAACCGCAGCATGGGGAATGTCTGCGTCTCGTCGCAAGGCTCAGTTTTTGTTGTGGGTCGTAGGGTGGGTTTTGGGTGGGTAGCTTTATCTGATCAAAGGCCAGGGCACAAGGGTCTTAGTGCTATCCAGGTATGGAGAACCCAGAGATGACTGCAATGAGCAGAAATATCACTAACTGGCCTAAAAGACGAGCAAACACTCTAACGTGAGCGCAATGGATTGCCCAATGGACGAACTCTAAGGAGGGAGGAGAGAGGGAGGGAAGAACCATGCTTTCAGAAAAGAAAAGTGGAGGTCCGAATCTTATCTGAACTGTGGGAATAACTGACTAAGCCATACCATAAGGGTCATTCTCCAAACTGGACGAGGCCAAGCCTTTAGGTTCTTTAAGTAAGTTGGGTGATAGATTGGCCATAAGAGTACTTCGGGATATAAAATAGGCCAACTAATTTCGAGCATATGATGATGCCGCCCATTTTCATTACATGGAAGTCCCGGGTGGAGGAGAGGGTTATAGGTGATGGCACTTTTTTTTTTTGCTTCTTCTCTAGAGAGGGGAGCTGAAAGCATTCCTATTTGGTCGTGCATGGTAGCTTTTAGTATTAAAAAAGGGGTGGTTTTTTAAAACGGAACTAGCCCAGCCTCCTCAAGAAAGCTTGGCTTGGTAGGGGTGAGATGATTAGATCATTAGTGAAAGAAGGACCAATAACGATGAAGCTTACGAAAGAAAAGGAGGAAGAGCACTACTTACTTACTCAGACAATGCTCTAAACACGAGAGTGTGCAGTTTCGCCTTATACTGAGTCACAAGTAGTATTTCGGAAAGCACGGACAAGCTACATGTAGGGAAACTTGCACGTGTGGTTTTGTCTGGGGACCCCGGTATACTGTACTAATATGTGTAGGTCCCCTTAATTTGAGTGAAATTGTCGTAGCGCAAAAGCAGATATGGTCTGATATTCCCTTGTTTCCTATATTGGTTATGTTCCTCATTTCTTGTCTAGCAGAAACTAATTGAGCTCCGTTTGATCTCCCAGAAGTGGAAGCTGAATTAGTTGCAGGCTATAATGTAGAATATGCGCAGGATGTGATCCTTAATAGTCCACTGTTGGCGAAAGCCAATGTCTCGGGGTCCCAGGGACTCATTCTGACTGAACAAGGGGTGGGTCTTTACCAACTTCAAAATATTCGATTTTTGAAAAGCCAAAAAAGGTGAGTGCCTGGCATGAGCCTTATTGAAAAGGCCCCTTATTATAGATGCCCCTGCAATCAAAAAATCGGAAAGCCTTTTAACAACCTTACTAATAGAAAGGGGAAAAATCCACTCAAAAAACCTATCTTACTAATAATAATGAAGGCCCCTATCGTTGGTAAAGCTACAGCTCAAAAGCTGGCCTTACCTTTAGCAACAAGGGCGTTTAGGCTTTACTAATAGAATATATAGGGCTTTTCTTGCTTGTTTAGTAAAATCAAGCTTTTCATTTTGTTTTGATAGGAGTAGGTGCTTGCTGGGGTAGGGCACTCTTCATTCTTCATTCGAAACTAATGAATGTTGGGTCGAGGGTTTCTACCTTATTATAAAAAAGAGAGTTGGGTAAAGCAAACTCCCTCATTGGACGAGCATGGGGCTTAGTCAAGTAGAACTGGGTTGCTCTGGTTGATGCTCCGATCGAAAACAAATTAGTGGGGCCATGCTGATACGACTGAATATGCATTAGAAAGGTCAATCCCTCCCCTACGACACCAAAAAAAATGGGGCTAAACTTCTAACAGCCCGCTCGTTTCCATAGAACAATATCATGACAACGTAGACCTAAGTAGTCATATTGGATCCTTGGGAACCATTACAAGTACGACCGACCTATATTTGAACAAGAATACCGTGTCGTCCAGCGGAGCCTAGAAGAAGGTGACTCGCACTAACAACTGACTCATTTTCAATAGAAAGGAATAGCCAAACCAACCCAGCTGGTAGGTCAATCTCAGAGATCTTATCGGCCGGCAAACCAGAGACGGACAGCTACAATCCCGACCTTACCAGCACTAGAGGTGTACTAATCAATGATCCCCTGAAACCCACTTTCTTTTCTGACAAAATCAACCAAGCCTAACCGGTCACGACATGTTGATATTTATTGAGTTTGAGGTGACCAAATCCATCCATAAACTAAAATACAATAATTAAATTAAAATACAACAATTAATAACGAAGTTCAGATTATAGAAATACAAATCGAAAATTTTGAGTTATTCCGCATCGACTTTATTTTTTCCCTTTTTCCAGGAAAGTGTCAAGAAATATCATTTTACACAAGTGCGATAACTTCAACAATCGGGACTACTTTAACCCACAATAACATTTCCCGATTAAAACTAACCCGACAGATATATTTCTGTATCAAGTCTTCTAGAATTAGAATTTCTCATTCTGATTGTCCGTCTATTTACCCATAAGTGTACAAAATTTATTCTCAGACCTAAGGATAGACTCAAATGCGTATAACTCAATTAACTTTTCAACGAATAAACCACTTTGATTAGAATAACTGAATCAATTTTATCTATCAGTTAATAACATTTTAGAATAATCCTTTCTTCTTGTTGTCAAGACAACCCAGACATATAATCTATCACAATTCCCTTAGAATACTAAACAAATATCCTTAAAAACTGCATTAATTTAAATGAAACATAACATCCCATTTTAACTTGTTGACATTAATCAAGATTACCTGAGGAATGAAAACCAATATACAAGTTTGAGCTCAATCTTCCACCGTCTACCCTTTTGCCGGTGTCAACCCTTTCACGAAAGCTAGAAATAGATTATATATAATAAAACAATTTCAATTATTAACCTCGAAGCTTTGAACTATACCGAAGCCACAACCATTAGATAGATTAAAAACCATAGTGCTATAATAGAATCGATGTTTCAACCATATAGATAGAACAATACCTCAACATCAATAGTGCACTCCAAAATAGAAGAGGAAAACCGAAAGTAGTCCCAATAACAACCAGTGCAGTAATACAACTTCTATAATCTGAGATCCATATCACCGAGCTCCCATAATCGAATCAGGATTTATAACAATAATAAATATAATTACCTCAGGCCAATGAATATCTTTTATAGATGAACCATATTTAATAAAATAAATAATAAAAATGGTAAAAAACCGAGATAATGAAATCCAAGATATGAAGCTATACTGAATTTTCGAGAATAAAAACCACATTGCATGATAAAGAGAACGATGATATCCTAGAGAAAGCCCAGAAGAAGAATATCGCTCATACGCACTAGAAACAGTTGTGATAGAGATAATGTAAATTGCATTTATGTAATTCAGAACATCAACCAGTAGAAGTAGAAAATAACTTCATATGAGTCTTATCATCAAGTCTTCTATCTAGCATAATAGATTAGAAAACCAAAGAAAGATAGAGAAATGTCGATCATGAATCAACTAGACTAATAATAATTTCGTCTAACATTATGATTAGCTAACGTTATCTTACGATAAGAATCAAATCTGAAAATGAATTATTACATTTACCTCTGAGAATAAATGAACATATAAAATACCCAGAAGAGATCACTATGAGATACTTGACTATAACAACTATATTAAGATATATTTGCAATTTCAACACTATCCACTGATTACTACATTCATCAATGATCCCACATTATCCCAATCACTAAAGAAATCGATTCAGAAGAAATTTTGGTTAACCCATTCTTTAAATGCCATACCTGAATAAGCCGATTACTCGTGAATAACTTCTTGCTTCATAGTGGCATTGCATATCCCGAATAATCTTCAGAAAAATCTTATATCTCTTCTAGTATTCTCTTTACTTGCTAACCTATCCTTGGCTCTGGTCGCATTATTATTTATTCACCTATTGAACTATACAGTTTCACACTTGTAAGCTTAATGGATATAAATCTTGTAAATTCCATTGTATAAGATTGTACAGGTGAGGGGATGAAGGTCGTAAAGCCTCAAAATTTGACTGTCATATATACACATGTATAACATAACATTTATCATTAACATAATCATTATAATCATTCAACATTTTCAACTATAAAACAAAAATAAATATATATACCAGTACCCAAATCCCGACTAAATTTGACTCATTTATGGCATGTACTGATTGTCACTCGTGATAAGTTTTAAAATTTATAATTGATCATACTCAACTAACTATTATCACGACGAAGGCAAGCGCACCTATCGAACAGTAGTATAGTTTTAACAAGACCAGATATCAAACCCAAAGGAACTAAAAGTACTAGTATTAACTTTCTTTTTATTATCTAGCCTAAGAATAATGGGGGTTGTTTATCTAAACTAATTTACTACCTAAGAATGCATAGAAAATAGATTTGGGGAAATACTTTTTAAAAAATTCGATTGGTTAAGACAATACCCAAGGAAAAATCCACCTAGACTTCACTTGTTATTTGACTCTGAATCAGACGATTTATTCATTCAACTTGTTCCGTAGAAATCCCTAAGTTATGTTATTATCTCTGTTCAAGACTAACAACGTCTAACCCTAGATTGAATAATTGAAATCTCTTTCTAATTAACACCCTAGGGTTGCATTAACTCAATCTATGGATCCCCTTATTAGGTTTCACCCTAGTCCGGCAAAATCTTGTCACCCTATCTCTAGGCGTGCAATCAACTCCGCTTAATTATTACAAATGTACTATTAGACAGGGACTTTTGCTCCTCTAAATAAGCGCATTAACTTGAATCAATATCCTGAAATACCGAAGCAAGAATTAGGAACACATAATTAAGAATAAGTTAAATATTTATCATACAATTCAGATAATAATAACAAGATTCATCTTAGGTTTCATTCTCCTTAGGTATCTAGGGGTTTAGTTCATAACTATAAAGGAAAACATCTCAGAAGAATAATGAATGCAAAACATTAAGAAAACCCAAAACTCTTGAAGGGAAATTGAGGGGAGATCTTCAGTCTTGGAGGTGAATCTGGCTTCTAAGATGGATCGATCAGCTTTCTTCGAATAATTCCTTACTTTCTACTCTGTGTGTCCTCTTTAATCCTTCTCTAGGGTGTTTAAATAGGCTTTAGAATGTCTAAAAGCCCTCCAAATCACCCTTTTCTGAATAGAACTTAACTTGGGCTCGACAGGGACACGCCCGTGTGCGATTACTTCAGGCCGTGGTCAAGGCTGAGAGATCAACATGCCCGTGTTGAGGTTGTTTTAGGCCGTGTTTGAGCCTGTTAGAATGGCACGGGCGTGTGTGCTACCCGTGTGAGGAAGTCCAGGCCGTGTTGTTTCCCACGTCGGCCCATTTTCTCCGTTTTTAGCCCGTTTCTTGTTCTTTTTGCTCTCTTATGCTCTCCTAAGTATAAAACATGAAATTAAAGGATTAGGAGCATCAAATTCACTAAATCTAAGGAGAAATCATTCATAAATGTGTTAAGCATGGGATAATAATATGTATAAATTACGGTTTATCAAATACCCCCACACTTAAGCGTTTGCTTATCCTCAAGCAAAATCCTCAATTCACAATTAAGAATTCCTTTTTCTCTAAGAATTCCTTTTTCTCAACTTATAATTCTTATTAATAAAATCTCAAACTAATCCATAAGTAATCATACATTGAGAATTCAACCAGAAGAACATTAAAGTTTCAAACATTCCAACTTGAGTATTTTGTCACAAAGACATAGGCATCTCCCCTTATCTAAGTAATCACCTTTGATTCGAAATCTCACAGAGTTTAGCATCCTCACTAAAGATTCACTCAAATCACTCGACGTGTTTAAGGATAATGAATTTAGCACTCAACAGCCAATATGAAAAGTTATTACCATAGGCTTGCATGAAAATCAAATCTCTACCACAATAAATTGAGATGATACATCAATCAAAAGGTCTTTAAAGGGTTGTAACGAGGCTTTGGTTAAGGGGTGTGGTCACAAGCTGAAAGAGAAAGTTAGAATCAAGATTGATTTGAAAAATTACTTAACTAGAAAAATATTTAATCATCAATTGTGTACAAAAGAGCTTTTTCTCAGAATATGGAATTAAACAATACAACTTACTACTAATATATAGATATATATGTATGTTTTTTTTATAATTAGGAACAAATCAAATAACATAGACTAACTATCAAAAATAAAACATAGCTAAGCAATTTATTCAAATCAAATCTCGACAAAAATAGAGATAAAATTAGTTGAGGGGATTTCAACAATAATAAGTTATGGGTTAATATTGATGGTAAATCAATGAATGGGATGTTAGGCTCAAAGGGGTTTACTAAGGGTTAATTGTGAAGGTAAGCTTTTCATGGCATGATTGGGTTAAACCTAAGTGCCTCTATCATCTTGACATATCAAATCAAATGGTGTGGTCTTGAGATGCATAATCAAGCAAGTTCTAGAATAACAATTTGATATTGATGCACTCAAAGCAATAATAAAAGTGAGCATGAAAGAAATAATAGATGCTCTAAAGGCTCAAAATCTCACAAAAATTATAGCTTTTTGATATTTAAACTCGTTGATTTCAGTTCAAGATAATACCTAAACTTGGGGAAAATAACCTAAAATTTCAAATTCTAAAAAATCAACTTATCATGCTTAATTCTCTGATGTCTTAAAGCTTAAATAGTCAATGCATGAATGCCTATGTTTTAATTCAAGACATATAAATAAAAATCATAAATTAATCAAAATTTATCCTAAAAATGATATGAGAGATTTACAATGGAGCAAGACAAAATTTAGGGATTTTTTTGATAGTGATATAATTGACCCCCCACACTTAAGATGTACATTGCCCTTAATGTACAAAGATAAAGTTAGTGGCAATTATAGATATGAGATCATAAGATAGGGAGAGAAGTGACACTTCTTGAATGTTAAATGAATGGACTCCCTAATTTGGAATTATGTAGAGTGGAGGAGTATACTCCGGTGGTGGTAGAGGTTGGGTTCCACCAGTGCTGCGCCAAAAGAATATTATATCTCGTGGTCGAGTAGCGCATGACAGTCGTGGAGAACCTTTTCCAGTGGAGTTTGAAGTTCCTAAGTGATAGTGAGCTTTGGAGCTCTTTATAACTGTGATGAAGTCAGGAACTCTTTAGGGAATATAAAGAAGAATAATTACTCGTAATGAAATATCCGAAATGAAAATTTGTTTATAAAACCTAAAAAATAAAATAGTATCTTGAGGAAATAAAATGAAAAGTTAAAAATGAAAATAATAAGAAAAATGATAAATAAATATAAATATATATATATAAAACAAAATAAATAAAAAAAGAAAATTTTTAAACATCATCATCGCCGGATGGTTCGCGATGTGGTGGTGACGATGAAATGTGGAGGTGCTGACAAATCTACTGTAGAGTAGCATCAATGTTATCAAATCGCTAAAAACGCTGCTGCTCAAATCGAGTGAGGAGCTCGGAGTTGTTAGAATATGAAGCCGCCGCATGAATTGGACGATGGGTGGGTGGTGGCTGAGATGGTGGGTCCTCGTGTCATGGAAGGACATCATCAGTAATGTCCTCGGGGGCCTCCTCTTCGGTTGATTGGGCGAGACGATATTGAGGAGGGTAGTTCTACGGTACTTTTCGATCATCCTCATACTTAGCATGCTCGAGATGCCTTGTGGAGACATCTGACTAATGAGGGTAAGGGAGGATGCTTGTGCCGCTGTGCTGAGGAGCCCGAAATGCCGAGCCAGTCGAGTCACATAGGGGCCAATGGAGATGATCCCCTTACGATGCTGCTCCATCTGATGGCGAATGGCGAGGGCGATGAAGTAAGCAAGGTCGAAGACGGGCCCATGCGACATACACCATAGGAAGTAGACGCCGTGAGTGTTGACAACGCTAGTGCTCTCTCGCCGTCTTGTCAAAGTGTGAGCTAAGATAGAATGTAAGTACCTCAAGGATAGAGGGAGAGCTGATGCCTTAGAGCGACTAGGGTCGTAGGTAGCCGAGCGTGGTGCTAACGTGTCCCAGCACCGTGAAGGAGAACGATGAATGTGGCAGTTGAGAGTGTGGAGGTCATTCTCCTCCTTGTACTCCTCTATGTAAAGGTCCAATGCGGTACCGAACTCTAGGATGCTCAACTGGCGGACTAAACTACCAAGGGAAAATTGAACTATGCCGGGATCATCGAAGTTGGTCATGACGTCTTGAAGATGGAAGGTTGAGCAAAGTTCGAGCCTGAGCTCAAGGTATGTCAGCTCAATGATCGCGAAGAAAAGTTCCCATAGATCGGTTGTCAAAAGAGCTCTGACTGGGTTAGCCAGTTAGACTTGTTCGACTGCGGTCCAGTTAATGCAGCGGCCCGCAACTAAAGGCCGGGCCTAGAGTATCTGGAAGAGTTTTTCCTGTGGTCCAACGGAAAACTAAAGGAAGGGGTGGCAAATTTCAGCGGTAGGTCCCGAGGAAGATAACGCTCCCTTCCTTTTCTTCGAAGCGGGGACGTCGGCCTTTTTACCACGTGAACTCGACATTATATACCTGCAAGAAGAATTTCTATTTCGTATTAATAATTGGAAAAAATAATAGGTAAATGAGCTTGAAAAGGAAAAAGCCATGAATTTAAACTAACAATTTCAGCCAAAACTACTAACACTAACAAAACTCAACCAAAACAATCAATTTGATGGCATAATTTCGTGACATTAGCATGGTAATAGCATGAGCATGAACATAGTAATGGCATGGGTATGATAATAGCATGAGGCTTCCTTAACAACTTGATTGAATATGAAATATATGATAAATATTCTAAGAATGCAAATTAAATGATAGAACAATGAGCAAAATGGAAATAATATGAGAAAAATAAAGATTATTATGATAATAAGCATTAGAAATAATTAAAATAGATGAGAAAAGAGTAAACAAATGCTAAAGGGAGGAGCTTTGGGTGTCAAAATTGGAGTTGAAAGCGGCGCACGGGCGTGGCACAGAGGGCATGTAGAGTTACAGCAGCTAGGGTTAGGGATTTTGGGTGAAAAAGATGATGAATAGTGAGGGGTTGTATGAATTGTGCCTGTTTTGGTATTGATTGGTATTTGAATGGAACTAGATATGCAAGTGTGGCAATGAAGCTTGGTAAATAGCCTTAGATTGTCCACACGAGTAGACACATAGGCGTGTGTCTAGGCCGTGTGTGACACACGTTCTGCCCCATGGGTGTGGAGTCCAGCAGTGTGTCCCCTGCACGTAAAAATTTCAAGTCAGAATGCATGGTAATAAACACACGGGCAGAGACACGACCGTGTGTCTCAACCGTGTGGAGGACACGGTCTAGTACACGGGCTTGTGCCATAGCCATGTGACATTTTGGAAATGCTGACGTCAAAAACAAAATATCCATGATTTTGCACACAGGCTAGGACACGGGCGTGTCATGGCTGTGTGAGGAACACGGGCCATTGACACGGGCATGTGCCTGGCCGTGTAAAAACCCTTATAGGTATGAATTAGAAATTAATTCCTCACGGGTAAGGAACACGGGCGTGTCCCTAGTTGCTTAGACCGTGTGAGCCACACGGGCCACCAGCATGACCATGTTGAGTTGGTCACACGAGCGTGTTGCCCTTCCACATGGGCGTGTGCTCTGTTTTAAAGGCAAAATTTTTGTAGTTGGTTTAAGGACCCGGCATGGTCCCGAATAGATTTCAATGGTCGATTTGGGGCTCGTAAGCCCATAATAACAAGTTTAAAATAGAAATTGAAAAAAATTTTAATTGGGACTGAGTCTTGGTAACTTGAAGGTGTTTGTATACATGAGATTAAGTTAGGTAATGCCTTGTACTCCGCCTCGGTGTGGGTTACGGGTATATGGTGTTACAGAATTAGCATCGGTTTTACATCTTTCTTTGTGAGCAAGTATTTAATGGCTACATGGCCAGTAAATGTCGTAACTTTGGTACCTATAAGATATGGGTGAAATTTGTCAAAAGAAAAAACTATAGCAAAGAGTTCTTTTTCAGTTACCGTATAATTGAGTTGGGCTCCCGTCAAAGTTCTACTTGCATAGTAAATAGGGTGAAACACTTTGTTTCTTTTTTGACCCTTCATAGCTCCAATAGCATAATCACTTGCATCGTACACCAACTCAAAAGGTGAGCTCCAATCAGGTGTAACGATTATTGGGGCTGAGATTAACCCTTTTTTTAGATCTTCAAAAGCTTCCAAACATGCTTTGTTGAAATCAAACACTGTATATTTCTCTAACAACAAACACAATGGTTTAGAAATTTTTGAGAAATCTTTGATAAACCTTCGGTAAAAACTGGCATTGCCTAAGAAGCTTCTGACTCCTTTCATGTTAATTAGGGCCGGTAATCTTTCAATTACATCTTCTTTTGCTTTATCGACTTCAACTCCTCTCTTTGAGATTTTATGCCCTAAGACAATCCCTTTCTTAACAATAAAATGGCATTTTTCCCAGTTAATGATAAGATTCGTCTTTTCGTATCTCTTTAATACCTTAGCAAAATTACTCAAACAAATATCATAAGTGTTACCAAAAATAGAAAAATCATCCATGAAAACCTCAACAACATTTTCAACCATATTAGTGAATATTGCCATCATGCATCGTTAAAATGTTACAGGTGCATTGTGTAAACCAAAAGGCATTCGCCTAAAAGCAAACGTACCTTATAGACAAGTAAATGTTGTTTTATATTGGTCCTCCGAAGCTTATTTTGTTATATCCCGAATAGCCATCTAAAAAATAATAGAATTCATTACCTACTAGTCGATCTAACATTTGATCCATAAAAGGAAACAAAAAAATGGTCCTTCCAAGTGGCTTTATTCAACTTCGTGTAATCAATACAAATTCTCCAACCAATAATAGTTCTCGTTGTAATCAACTCGTTATACTCATTTTCAACAATCGTAATTCCACATTTCTTCAGCACACACTGCACCAGACTTACCCACGAACTATCTGAAATAGGATAGATGATTCTTGCATCTAACCATTTGATCACTTCCTTTTTCACAACTTCTTTCATAATAGGATTGAGCCTCCTTTTCTTATCAATTTCTAGCTCTTTTACCTTCTTCTAAAATAATTTTATGCATGCAAAAAAGGCTTATACCTCGAATATCAGCTATAGTCCAACCAATTGCTTTATTAAATTTCTTTAGAACAGCAATTAGTTGCTCCTCTTGATCTTTCGTCAATTCTGCTAAAATAATCACAGGCAAAATGGAACAGTCACCTAAATAAATGTATTTCAAATGGAAAAGAAGTACCTTTAGTTCGAGTTTAGGTGGTTCTTCAATTGACAACTTGGGTTGTACAAATTCTCTAACTTTTAACTCCAACGGTTCAAACCATGTGGATTGAATAAAATTTCTCAGATTGGCTTCCATCAAAGCCATGATTTCTTCACCTTCTTTATCTTTCAAAGGGTCAAGATCTAAAGCTTTCTCCAATGGATCTTTTCAAAATTACTTTCCATAGAAACTAAGGTTTCTATCTCTTCCATAATTGAGCACTCTTATGTCGGATCGGGAAATTTCATCGCTCTAAGAATGTTAAAGGTTACCTGATCGTCTTGAAGTTGCATGGTGAGTTCACCTTTCTGTACATCAATTAACGTTCTTCCCGTGGCTAAGAAAGGTCTCTCAAGGATGATCGACACTTCCTTATCTGCTTCAAAATCTAATACAATAATATTAGCAGGAAAAATAAATTTATCGACTCTTACCAAAACATCCTCAATCTTTCCCTCAGGATATGCTAAAGATTGATTTGCTAGTTGAAGTGTCACTGTTTTAGGTCTTACTTCACATATCCCTAGCATTTTAAAAATAGACTTAGGCATCAAGTTGATACTTGCTCTTAAATCACACAAAGCTTTACCGCAGTAAGATTCACTAATGTTACAGGGTATAGTAAAGCTTTCTAGGTCTTTCAATTTCAATGGCAGTTTGTTCTGCAAGAAAGCATTGCACTCCTTTGTCAAGGCAACAGTCTTATACTCACTCAGTCGTTTCTTCTTAAATAGTATATCCTTCATAAACTTCACATAATTTGGCATTTGTTCTAAAGCCTCCACCAACGGAATATTGATGTGTAACTGCTTCAAAACATCCAAAAACTTCTTGAATTGCACCTCATATTTCTACTTGTGTTGTTGCAATCTTTGCGGATATGGAGGTGATGGAGCTTTTGGTTGAATTGGATAACTCTTCTGAGTAGGTAAATTTGCATCCAAAGAAGATGTTAAAGTATCTGAATTTATTAAGTTAGGATTTTCCTTGTCAGTTTTGCAGATTCTGACTCTTTTAGTGTAGGAATTTCAATAGCTGGTTGATTCTTCTCAACGGGCTTATCTTCGACGTCAATCAATCGGGGTTCCAGAATTTTACCACTTCGCAATGCCACTGCCTTGATATGTTCTTTACCCAAATTTCTTGAATTCTTAGTATTGCTCGGTAAGGTTCCTTGTAGTCTATTACGAAGCTCCGTAGCTAACTGACCCATTTGGTTTTCCAAATTTTTCAATGTTGCTGCTTGGTTTTGGATCAAAGCATTATTCTTTGCCATGAAAGCTTTCAACAAGTTCTCCAAATTGTTTGATGCCTCAGCTTAAGGTGGTTTTGGAGCTTACTGATTAAACCCTTAAGATTGGTTGGGTCTATACTGCAATAATTTGTTGTTCGGTCCATTTATTTGGTTACTCCAAGAAAAATTAGGATGATAATGCCATGAAGGATTGTAGAAGTTGGACTGGGGTCCTTGTCCACTCTATTTTGATGTTAGTTCCCCACATAGTACACTGGCTCGGGGTGTGATGGACAGTTCTAAAAAGAATGATCTTTCCCATAGTATACACAGGAAACTACTTTAAACAGACTTGGTGGCTGAGCTACAAAATTATTAGCACTATTAGCGGTAAACTATTTTTACATAGAGGAAATAGATGATACCTGAGCCGATAACGAAGTGAGGGCGTTAACTTCATAAACTTAGGCTTTGATTTGCTGGCCATTGATAGTTATTACTAGCAATCCTCTTGATGACCTCATAAACCTCATTATAAGACTTAGACAAAATTGCACCATTCGTAGAAGCATCTACCATCAATCATGTATGTGCATTGAGACCATTATAGAATGTCCCCAACTAGATACAATGAGGAATCCCATGATGAAGAAACTTATGAAGTAACTCCTTGAATCGCTCCCAAGCCTCAACAAAGACTCATCATCTAGTTGTTGAAAAGTTTTAATCTCGTTCCTCAACTTAGCATTTTTGATAGGAAATAAATACTTAACAAAAAATCTCTCTGCTAATTATTGCCATGTAGATATGGAACTTGGTGGCAATTAATTGAGCCATGCTCGTGATCGATCTCGTAACGAGTACAGAAACAACTTCAACCTTAATTCGTCTTTAGTCACACCGGCTATCTTGAATGAATCACTTACCTCCACAAACAATCGAAGGTGGAGATATGGATCTTCTGTGGGCATACCATTGAATTGGCCTACCGTTTGGAGCATTTGAAACATCACTCGTTTCGATTCAAATTGGGTTGCCTCAATATCTGGCCTTCTAATTCCTGGATTTAACTCATTGAAAAGTGGCACATCATATTGTCTGATGCATCGATCCCTATCATTGGCAATGAGGATAGGATTTCGCACACGATTGGCTTCATTACCTTGGTCTTGGTTCTGATTTCCAAGGTCCATCTCGACTTTTCTTTGAGCTGTTTGTTTACATTTTCTTGTTTGAAAGTTCGATCAATTTTAGGGTCTATAGGGAGTAAATCGATAATCCAATTTATGCTCATAAACACCTGAAAAGAAAATCACAAAATTAAAAAGAATAAGTTAGTAATGTTAGAAATAAACCAAATTGGAAGTAAATAATTTCAAAAAAGAAAAATTACTATGGGAACAGTTAACAATCCCTAACAACGATGCCAAAAACTTGTAACACGTAGGTTTGTGCAAGTGTACACAGTCGTTATCAAGTAATAAGTAAGTATCGAGTTATCGTCTCCACAAGGATTGTATTTATGTTAAATCACTTAATTGTAAAATTATATTAACAACTTGGTAAATAAAAACACAATATGATTGAAAAGTGATGATCAAAATTAAATATATTAAACTAAATGCAATGATCTCCAATGTAAATTATCCTAAATATGAAAACTACATGAATGAAATAGATTTTAGCAAAATTAAACACAATTTGCAACAATTATAACATAAATAAACAAGGACATTTACTTTAATTAAACTCAATTTATTATCAACATGCTAAATAACATTCAGAAAAACATTCCATGGCAACTCGATCTTTCATGAGTTTGGAAACCACATTAGGTCCTTTCGGAATCCTTTACTTAGTAAATATGCATTTTACCAATCCTTATTTACTAAGGGTTTCTTAGCATTTGTGCAAAGTAACAGGGACATGTTAGGTTTGAAATAGTTTAATCACACAAATCTAACAACTATGCAGATAATAGAGTTTGGTTAGAGTTGTTATGCAGCATGTAATTTAATCAGGTTAGAATCTAAATTGAGCATACACATTTCAATTATGTGTCCACTAGCCGTCGTCTGGTTAGGACCGCTCAGCTAATTCAGATGCATGTCAATTACGTATGAATGAAATACATACTTGATTTTAATTGAAAACATGATCGATTGAGGCACAAACATTATAAGCATGAATCAAATAAATATTATTTAATCAAAGCAATCATCCTAACTTAAATAAAATTAAGCTAACATTGTTGTAACAAGAACAAATAACACATAGCAAACATTTTTAGATTAAATCAAAGAAAAGAAAGATTAAACCCAAATCAAAGTGGCTGTCACCCAAAACTCTGACCAACGAGGCTCCTTCGCTCATTCTCTTTGCTCCTTTGCTGATGGCTCTCTAAGGTGGCCGACCAAGGGCTCTTAAAGAGGCTTTGTAACGCCCCAAAAATTTGATAAATTTTTTCTGTAAATAATTGACACAAGTGCGTATCTGCTTCAATGGTTAAGTGTTCTGGGTGTGTGTGATAAGTCCCAAGTTCGAGCCACAACTTGGGTATTTTTTTGGAATTTTTATGAATTAAGCCTCACTCTGGTGTAATAGGCTTATATTTGATTGTGTGTAAAATTCTGGCAAAATGGGCCTGCTGGTTTAGAGGTTAAATGGAGCATCAGTTTGCTGGAAGTTCTATGTTCGAGTCCCTGCGTGGGCAAAAGAGATTATTTTTGCTCGGTTTGGTGACTGAGAGTTTGAGTTTTATAGAAAATCTGAGTAGTGGGTTAGTGGTGAGAGTATTGAGAAGAGTTTAAGAGAAAGTGATCAAAATTTTTGCCGAATTGATTTCTTTCTCAAGCTTTACTATCGTTTTTGCTCTCCCCGAATTCCCCTTGCCACTGATTTTTTTCTTCTTTTTCCTACGTAAAATCGTCCCTTTCTTACTGCTAAGGTTTTGCAATCTATTACTTCTATTCTCTCTTTGCGTTGGGTAAGTGCAATTAACATTTTTGCTAACTTTGGGTTTACGAATCGTTGTTAACCGGGTCAACTTGTGTTTAATAGATAATCAAAGGGCTGGAGATCGCTGACTGACGTACGAAGTGGGTGAAACATTGATTGTGTGACTGAAGGTAATGTTTGTGAGTTAACATTTGGTCTTTTTCATGCATTTTCATTTGAGCATAGCTTTAAGTGACTAATTTGGCATTATATTGGTTTAATGAAGGTTCTAGAGTCCTCGTGGTCATTTTAGTTTCGAATTAATACCAGGTTTGTACCCGAAAACATAGAAAACGAGAAACGATGAAAGCCAAAAAATGAAACTATTGACACCACACGGGCGTGTGGTTGATGAACTAGGCCGTACGCACGTGACACGGGCATACGACACGGCCGTGTGATGGGCTGAGAGGCCGTGTGCAGGACACAGGCTAGGCTAATTGGGCTGTGTGGGCGACACGGGCGTGTGGGATTCTAGGCCAGGCCATGTGATCCACACAGCCAAGGCCAATTTGAGCCGTGTGGGCCCACATGGGCTTCTAAGTCCATTTTTCTAAAATGATCTGTAAGGTTGCACAGGTCTCCCAAGTCGACTGTGGACCTACTGTAGGGTCGGTAAGCGTTACTTAGACCCCTAAATGTGTATTCTGACTGTCTGATTTCTGTACTGAGCATGAACTGTGATATCTGAATTAATGGTATGATCTGATAGAATGCATATTAGCATGTCGTATTTGTATGTTACATTGCATCGGAGTTGGGTTGACGTTTTGGAGGAAGTATTCTGAAAGGCTCTTAAGCTTGATATCTAGCAGCTCTGCTGCAATTATCTGATTATGTGTCGTATTTTGGTATAGCATGGTGTGTAGGGATGGGTGGGTCGATTTTATCCCCACATGGTGTGTAGGGTTGGACGGAGTTGGTGTGTAGAGGCTGGTGGGTAGGACTCTGTTTAATCTGTTTTGATTTGCATACTATATCTGAGATGGGCTAAGGCCCTAGTACATTTCTGATTCTGCATCTGAGTGGGTCAAGGCCCAAACTGAATCTGGAATGGGCTTAGGCTCAGCTGTATTTGACTGTATTCTGATATGTTTGTTTATGCATGTTTTCTGTGGGGATTACACACTGAGTTTACGAAAACTCACCCTTTCTGTTTAATCTGTACAGATAATCCCCAGACTTGATGGATTAGCGCAACGTAGGACTCGACAGTGGCCACACGTATTTAAACTACTTTTTTCTCGTTTATGGATTTATTGATTTTGGGAAATGTTTATGTAATTGGACTTATTGGACTGTTTGCTTAAGCGTTGGAAGGACTTAAATGTTTTTACGGGTTTTAACTTCAAACTTAACAAAATATGAATTTTCCTATCAATCAAGGTTTTCCATAAAATGAACTAGTTTTGCTCAAAATAAATGATTGCTAAAGCTTCCTCAACGAAATTATGTTTTAAAACAATCGATTAATTAGGTAAATGATGTTGGAGATAACAAAAGTCAACACATGAAAATGGTTTTATCGCAACAACTCAGTTTTCAACATGTTATCATGTGACATCGCTAGATTCGGCCGTAACGTCTAGACCGAGTTTAGGGTGTTACAGGCTTCTAAAATATCTATGAAGAGATGATGCTAGGTGTGGGAAATGGAAAATGTTAAAGAGAATTAAGAGAAAAAAGAGAATGATGAGGGATGAGGGATGATTAGGAATGGTGAAATGAAGTCTTATTTATAGGTGAAGAGAGGAGAATAGTTTACTGAAAATAAAGAGGTTTAGTCTCTTCAAGCTTATTCAATTAGTGGTTGGCCATGATTAGTGGATTTTGATTTGAATTTTTCTTGATTTTTAAGTAATTTAAATGCCATAACAACTCAAGACTAAAACTCGGTCAAATGTAAATCTTCAAGTAAATCTCTAATTTCTTCAACATTGCTAGGACCTTGTGTAATTAAACCAAAAAGTGGTTTATGTGGATAGCCAAGTGTAGCCAAAATTGGGTTGACTTGGTCTTCAATTTGGACAGTTTTTGTAATCCAACAAAGCTATCAGACCTATCCAAAATAAATCAATAAATTAAAGGACCAAAGAATAAAATAATTAATTAATTAAAACCCAAATTATTAATAAAATATTTTAAAATTAATTATTAAATATAATTTTATATTTTATTATTTAATTTAATTATGCATGGCCCATTTTATGTCCTAAAATATAATATGTTCAAATAAATATAAAATAAGACATTTTATGCATGAAAACTATATAATAAAGCATAAAATCATATTTTAATAATTTCTGTATCTTAATTTCATATTTTCACATATTTCATTAATTAATTAAGCAATTACTTAGTTTTAACAACAAATTTAAGTAAAAAGGTGATAAATTGCATAGGAAAAGTCCTATATATTTTTTAGTTTACAATTAACAGCTTCGATAAAATGTCAATGTTGGTATCCATCAAGCAGGCGGAAAGAATAAATGAGATAATCTATTTAGAGATGGGGAAGACTAAATTTCCCATAAGAGTCATTGAAATGGGATTATCGAAATTTAAAGGTGATAACAAAAAGGTCTGTGGTGTGAAGGGAAGAGAAGAGCATGAATCAGTACAGGAGAGGGATGACACTTTCGTGTCAGAATCTGAATCAAAGATGAGATCAGGATTGGAACAGAATCCAGAGGAGAGACAAGGCTTGGAAAACGAAGCAATTAATGCAATTATTCTCGAAAAATCAAAAGATAATTGCTTATATCAGAACATTTCTCAAAACATGATTACGTTGGAAGAGGAATTGATCATTGGAATTAGGGTTGAAACTAGGGTGGGGAAAAAGGCTAAAAATAAGTGCAACAATCGGGCCAAGCAATATGTGAGTAATATGGGGTTTGCAATAGATGAATTAGGATTGGAAAATGTGGATGGGGTCCAAGATGAGCAACGAAACAATGATGAGGGTATGGGATTAGTGGTGGATATGGGATTACAGAAAATCAATCCAAATAAGTTAGAGGGGAACAGATTGCAACAAACAAAATAAAAATTTGGGTGATTTAGGAGGGGAGGAGTAGATGTTGAAACAAAGCCAGCAGCAACACATAAACAGCAAATTTGCTTAAGAACAAAAATGAAACTGAGAGCAAAAATGAAAATGAACTTGAGCACAAAACGTGGATGAAAACAACAAAAGCAAAAATCCATTGATTGATGATGAAAAAATAAATACAAAGTTTTCTAGTCAAATGACAATTACCTAATGATTTACCTACTCCCACTAATAATCAACTAATACAAGTTAAATTTCAAACTAAAGCAAGCTGATATATCATCTATTACATCAAGTACAATAAAAAAAATCAAAACTAATCCTACTAACTTTGATTACAAGTTACCAACTAACTAAGCAAGTTACATTTGAACAAAATGAACAAAATGGTCCTAAGCTAGTTGCTGCATTCGGTTCTGTTCCATTGTTGGTCTGCTTGCTGACTTGCTGGCCATATGTTGCATTGCAGACCAATGCTCAACACTCCTCCTTGGACTGTATACAACACATACCAATTTTGTTTCTTAAATTCTCAAACCTTGCTGTACCAAGTGGCTTAGTCAAGATATCAACCAATTGATCTTGTGAGCTGCAATGAACAAGACTAACTTCTCCTGCCTGCTCAGCCTCTCTAACAAAATGAAATTTGATTTTAAAATGCTTAGTCTTACCATGGAAGACTGGATTTTTAGCAATAGCCACTACTGATTGATTGTCAACCTTAATTTCAGTAGGCTCAAGTTGTTCTTCATTAAGATCATATAGCAACTTCCTAAGCCAAATGGCTTGATTTACTACTGCCGCTGCTATGTATTCTACTTCTGCATTAGATTGAGCAACAGTCTGTTGCTTCTTTGAACACTAGCAAAACACACTCGAGCCAAGGGTGAAAAAATACCCTGATGTGCTTTTCATATCATCGATACAACCAGCCCAATCACTCTCTGGATAACCAACCAGCTTCAGCTCCTTTTCTTTCTTAAACAACATACCCAGCCTCAAAGTTCCTTTAATGTATCTTAGCACCCTCTTGGCAGCCCTGAAATGCAGTACATTACAACAATGCATAAACCTAGCCAACAGACTCACGGCATGCATCAAGTCAGGTCTGGTTGCTGTCCAATAGAGTAAGCAACCTACTAAACTCCTATACTCCTTCTCATCAACCCTTACATGATCACCAATGCTTGACAGCTTCTCTCCTTGAGCCATTGGTGTGCTTATAGGCTTGCAATTTTGCATGCTAAACTTGTCAAGTATCTTCAAGGAAAATGCATGTTGGCTAATGAAAATCCCACGATCGGTCTGGTTCACTTCCACACCAAGGAAGTAGGTCATGACTCCTAAATCAGTCATATCAAATACCTCTTGCATCTGTGCTTTAAACTCATTGACCAGAACATCCTTGCTTCCAGTCACTAGCAAGTCATCAACATAAATCGAGACAATTAGCAATGTCTCATCCTTGGATTTCTTCACATAGAGGGTTGGCTCACTCAGGCTTTTCTCAAACCCGAGCTTAGATAGGTAAGCATCTACCCTGTCATACCATGCTCTAGGTGCTTGTTTCAGACCATACAGAGCCTTCTTCAGCCTATAGACCTTGCCTTCTTGTCCTTGGACTTGAAAGCCATCGGGTTGCTCTATGTAAATCTCCTCCTTGAGAAAACCATTCAAGAAGGCTGACTTAACATCAAGTTGATGTATCTGCCATTTCTTCTGTGCAGCCAAAGCAAACAGTAGCTTGATGGTATCCAATCTTGCAACTGGGGCAAAAGTCTCCTCAAAATCAACTCCATACTGCTGACTATACCCCTTAACCACCAATCTTGCCTTGTATTTATTCAATGATCCATCAGCATTGAACTTTCCTCTAAAGACCCATCTAACTCCAATAACCTTCTTTTCTGGTCTCTCAACCAAGTCCCAATTCTGATTCTTTTGAATCATTTCCATTTCAGCTTCCATAGCTTTCTTCCAATTCATGTCCCTAGCTGCTTCTTCATAGTTAGAAGGCTCTACAATGGCCACATTGCATCTCTGATAAACATCAGTAATGGACCTAGTACCTCTTACAGGAAGGTCATCAACATTGCCATTACTAGGCTCACTTTCAATTAGCTTCAAGTTGCCTTCAGCCGGATCCTCTTCAAACTGATTTGCATTCGAACCATCCCAGTTCCAAATCTTCTTTTCATCAAATCTGATGTCTCTACTTACCAAAATCTTCCTTGTTGAAGGGTCATAGACTCTATAGCCTTTTTTATCACTGCTATAGCCCACAAAAATACAAGGAACTGACCTCTTTTCAAGCTTGGTCCTTCTTTCTGTAGGTAGAAGGACATAGCACACACATCCAAAGACCTTCAAATGAGAGATAGATGGTTTGAGTCCATGCCATGCTTCAAAGGGTGTCTTATCCTTGACAGCATGTGTTGGAAGCCTGTTGAGCAGGTACACCGAGCTATTGACAGCCTCTGCCCAAAATGAGTTTGGAAGCTTGCTTTGGAACAGCAAGCACCTAGCCATATCTATTATAGTCCTATTCTTCCTTTCACATACTCCATTTTGCTGAGGAGTGTACACTGTGGTTAGCTGATGATGGATCCTAGCCTGCTCACATAGCCTCTTGAATCTATCAGACAGATACTCAGCCCCATTATCTGTTCTTAATGTCTTGATGATCCTACAACCAATTTGGTTTTCAACCATGGCTTTGAACTTTCCAAAAGCTTCAAACACATCAGACTTCTGTTTCAAGAAGAAAATCCAACAAAATCTGGTCAGATCATCAATGAAAAGTACAAAGTACTTACTTCCATTTAGTGAAAGGGTCTTCATTGGGCCACAAATGTCAGAATGCATGCTCAAGCTTCTCTCGAGCTCTCCATGCTTGATCAACTGGAAAAGGAAGCCTAGCTTGCTTGCCAAGTTGACAGACATCACAAACACCTTCAAGTGGCTCGACCTTGGTCATATCCTCTGCCAAACCAAGCTTATATAGCAAATCAAGTGACCTGGAATTGACATGGCCTAGCCTCTTGTGCCATAGACCAGCACTGTCACTTTGGCTCAAATATGCCCTCCTTTCAAGCTGACTAACATCCAGCATGAAACACTTGTCTGCCATAGGTACTATGAAAACTTCCTAACGAAGTGAATCTTCAATAACACAGGAATCACTTCTAAAGAACAAAGAATAGCCTTTTTCAACCAGTTGACCAACACTTAGCAGGCTTTGGTCTATATCGGGCACGTACAGCACATCAGTAATCAGTTTGTTACCTGAGCTTGAGCTGATCAACACATCACCCCTGCCTTTAGCTTTAATTAAGCTTCCATTGCCAATTCTGATCCTTGAGCTAAAACTCCTGTCAAGCTCCTTAAACAAGTTCACATCAGCTGCCATGTGATGTGAGCAGCCACTGTCTATAAGCCAACTACATTTGCCTTTGCTTGTGGTTACAAGGGAAGATGCACTGAAAACATGCTCCTCCTGAGCTTGTTGATCCTCAGCAGAATGTGCCTGATCTTGTTGCTGTACTGGTGCTTTGCCTTTGCTCCTACAAATTTTCTCAACATGAACATATTGCTTGCATTTCCAGCATTGAACATCTGGTCTTCTCCAACATTTTCTTTCTGAGTGTGTGGTTCTTTTGCAATGAGTGCATGGTGGGTAGCTCCTCTTGCTTGAATTCTTTCTGAATTTGTCCTTCTTGTCAAGCCAAGGCTTCTTGCCTTTTTTATTTGCACTAGAGCTCTCCTTGGCTCTTGCTTGAAAGGCTCCCTCAGAGTTTTCTTCCTGCCTATTAGCCCTTCTCTGCTCCAAAGCTTATAGGGAATTCACCAACTCAGACAAAGAGATGGTTGTCAAGTCCCTTGAGTCTTCAAGTGATGAGATTTTGGGCTCAAATGTCTCAGAAAGTGTGGTAATAACCTTTTCCACTACTCTGCTCTCACTGAAGTCTCCACCAAGCAGCCTTATACTGTTGACAGTGGCTATAATCCTGTCAGAATATTGTTTGATGCTCTCAGACTCCTTCATCTTCAGGTTTTCAAAGTCTCTCCTCAAGTTAATCACCTGTTGCTGCCTAGTTTTATCTGACCCCATGAACTCCTCCTTCAACCTTTCCCAAGCTTTCTTAGGTGAGTCACATGCCATAATGCATGTAAAAATAACATCAGATACTCCATTCTGCAAGCAGGCCATGGCTTTAGGCTTCTTGGCGAGTCTCTCGAAGATGTTTGTCTCATCTGAGCAATAGTGGGATTGGCTCTCAATGGAGGTGGCTCGGCATCATTCTCCACTACACTCCATAAATCGTGTGCCTGAAGGTAAGTCTTCATTTTGACCACCCAAATATGGTAGTTCTCACCCGTGAACACAGGAGGTGGAGGCGGTGTGAAACTCATCCTGCTGCAACAAGTTCAACAGCTTCGGTTTCTTACTTTTTTAAACTTGATTTCACAAACAAACAACAACCACCAAGAGAAGGCCCTCAAAGACTTAGGCTTTTGATACCATTTGTTGAAACAAAGTCAGCAGCAACACATAAATAGCAAATTTGCTTAAGAACAAAAATGAAACCGAGAGCAAAAATGAAAATAAACTTGAGCACAAAACATGGATGAAAACAACAGCAGCAAAAATCCATTGATTGATGATGAAAAAATAAATACAAAGTTTGCTAGTCAAATGACAATTACCTAATGATTTACCTACTCCCACTAATAATCAACTAATACAAGTTAAATTTCAAACTAAAGCAAGCTGATATATCAGCTATTAACAAATCAAAACTAATCCTACTAACTTTGATTACAAGTTACAAACTAACTAAGCAAGTTACATTTGAACAAAATGAACAAAATGGTCCTAAGCTAGTTGCTGCATTCGGTTTTGTTCCATTGCTGGTCTGCTTGCTGACTTGCTGGCCATATATTGCATTGCAGGCCAATGCTCAACAGTAGATAGAGAAAAAAAAGGTTTTAGTTGAAGAATATTCAAAATTTCTTAAACAGAAGAAATAAAAAAGTAATAGAAGAAAGATTAGATCGATGTTTGAAATTTAGAATAGAGTTCTCTCAAAAACGGAGAAGAAGAAGAGAGATCAGGTGTAACGCTCCCACGCCCGAGACCGTCGCCGGAGTCGAGCATGAGGTGTTACTAAGCTTAATTTAACATTTTTAGAACTTTGGATTATTTGTTTCTACATTCACAGCTTTTAAGCTACTTGCGTCACAGTCACAAGAAAAATCATATCTCGAGTTACGAAACTCAAAATCAAGATCCGTAAATTTTCCTTGAATCTAGACTCATATACCTATCTACTAATTTTTTTATAGAATTTTTGGTTGAGCCAATTAGTACAGTTTATTAGTTAAAGTTACCCCTGTTTCAGGACTTGACTGGCTTGACCTATGTTTACTACGAACCATATTTCTCTCTGTAAAAAATTTATATGACTATGAGGTTTGTTTCTACTAAAACTAGACTCAATAAGGATTCTGAGGATATAAAATACACCACCTAATTATATCTTTACAATTTATGGTGAATTTCTAAAGTTGGAACAGGGGATTCAGAAACTGCTACGACCCTGTTTCACTAAAATTCAAATATATTTTAACATATAATTCCTTTACCTGTATCATTTGTTTCATGTGAAACTAGACATAATAAGATTAAATTTGATACATAATCCATCACTAGATTCAATTTCTATGATTTTTAATAAATTTTCAAACTCGCGTCAGTGTTGCTGTAGTATTCTGTTTATGGCAAATTTCATCCCTTTTATGAGTTTTTATGCACTAAGTATCTTAATAATTTTCCTTAACCTCAAACATAATCTAAACTAACCATTTTCATAATTTATCATTGTCAAACATTTTCTCAACCATTCCATCACCATATCATAAGATCATTTATACAAAATAGGTATATTGCTATACATGCCATACTTAATTTTACAAACCATTTACCAAAAGTCTTCCGAATAGTGTGACTGAGCCTTCGACCTATCCCGACTCCTGAGTTGGCTTGTTCAAAACTACAATGAGTAAGAAGGAAGGAGTAAGCATAAATGCTTAGTAAGTTCATATGCAAATAATAAGTAACATAACAAACATTCATACCAATCAACATTAGCATGCATCACTAAAACACATATCACATTTCTAATCATTTTTCATCATCTTATTACCTTATCGTGATTGTATCAATACTCAACCCGAGGGTTAAATACATACCTGTCCAAAATATCCATTTCACATCACTTACCAATACGTCTCTTTACATCTCGAATATTCCTCCAATTGAGTAGAACTTTACCCGTTGAACACATCTAATATAATTCGGATACATGGATAACTTGCACATAAGTGCCATATATGCAAACAAGCAATTATGTAACCCGCCCATAAGCGAACTCCCTGACTCAACTCAACGAGCTCGGGCGTTCGCATCCATAAGTGAACTCGGACTCAACTCAACGAGCTCGGATGCCTAGTTACATCTCTTGAACTCGGACTCAACTCAACGAGTTCGAACATTCGCATCCATAAGTGAACTCGGACTCAACTCAACGAGTTCGGATGCTCAACCATCCTAGTGACATGTCACTTGTATCCTAATCTATTCCTAAGGTTCAAACGGGATTTTCCTCGAACACATATCCTTGCCGCCTTCCTTAGAAATGCCAAATCAATACTCGGTAACAATTATATTTAACAAGTAGCTCACATAATTTACATATTATTTGAAATTAACCACAAAGCATACATTTCATAATAAAATTCAGCATCACATATATTTAACATCACTAACTTAAAAATAACAATTATGCTACATTATTTACACATGAACTTACCTTGGTACCAAAATACAAAGATTTTGCAATTTAGTCCACAATCTTTTCTTTTCCTCGATTGAGGTCGATTCCACGTCTTTCTTGATCTAAAATAAAACATTTAGCTTATTTAATACTCACATTATCAAATTAATCCTTAACTCAAATTTTGGCAAAATTACAATTTTACCCCTAAACTTTTGCATATTTACATTTTTGCCCCTAGGCTCGGGATTAAACTTTATTCCTTATTCTTATGTTTTATGACATGCTGATCATTTTTCCCTTCTATGGTAACATCAAATTCACACTCTAACATGTACTTATGACTATTAGGTATTTTTACCGATTAAGCCCTTTTACTCGTTTTTGCTTAAAATCGAGTAGTACAAGTTGTCTAACATAATTTAAAACATCAGAATACACAAATTTCACCTATGGGTATTTTTCCAAATATAAACCCTAGGTTAAATTATTGCTAACATAAGCTTAATCGAGTTATCAGGATCTCAAAAACGTAAAAATCATTAAAAACGGGGCTTAGAATCACTTACTATGAAGCTTGAAAGTTGAAGAAACCCTAGCTATGGTGAGAGTGAAGTTTCAGCAGCAACTAAATGGGGAATATGACTATTTTGTGTTATTTTTCCCATTTTATTTCATTTAATATCAAAATGACCAAAATGCCCTTACTACTAAACTTTCCAAAAATTCCTTCCATGTCCTAATTTTTTCCATGAACTTAAAATTGGTCAAATTTCTATTTAAGACCTCCTAATTAATATTTCAAAGCAATTTCATACTAAAAACTTCTAGAATGCAAGTTTTGCAACTTATTCGATTTAGTCCCTAACTTCAAATTAAGTATTTTATGCATAAAATTTCTTCACGAAATTTTCACACAATCATGTAATCATATCATAAACCTCAAAATAATTATAAAATAATTATTTCTATCTCGGATTTGTGGTCACGAAACCACTATTCCGATTAGGCCCTAATTCGGGATATTACATCAGGTGCTGAAAACGCAGAAAGGCAAATGAATTACAGATAGAGAGGAAGTTATTGTTAATGCTTCTCTCAAACTCTAACATCTGTAATAAAAATAGAGTGATTCTTAGGGAGGCAAGGAACGCATGAGAAGTGGGGAAAAAATCTTAGGTTCAGCATTCGGGGAGACGAACGAGATGTTGTTAAACAGATTATGAAATTAGAAAAAAGGTAGATCTGAGCAACAAAGAAAAGTATAGAGGTCAATAGGCCACAGGTTAGGTTAGTACCGATTATAACCGTGATTTTTTTACTATGAATTAAAGTCTTTGGGGGGAAGAATGAGGATTTTGTAATGGAACATTAAGGGTATGTCTTCAGATTTGAAAAAAAGTTATCTCAAAAGAGTAATTTTCAAAGCTAGAGCAGATGTTTGCTTCATTCAGGAATCAAAATTAGAAGAGGTTATGGAGGGAATTCAACTGCTGTAGGGAATTCGGGAGGTGTAATTACAGTATGGGATTTAGGCAGGTTCCGAGTAGGCAGTTATATATGTTCTAAACATTTTGTAGTTGTGGAAGGAAAATGGTTTGAAGAAGGTTTGGATGCTACGTTGATTAATGTTTACGCACCAAATGGGACTTCAGATAAAAAATCATTATGGGAGGAAATTATAGAGTTGAAGTGTTTGTTTGCCTACTCATGGATCATGCGAGTAATTTTAACACAGTAAGAAAAATGAGTGAAATAAGTGATTGTGTGGGACTGTTGAATGGTTCAAAGGCATTTAACAGTTTCATTGATGATTTTAAAGTGGTGGATTTACCTCTGACGTGTAAGAAGTTCACTTGGTTCGGGCTGAATAACAAGATAGGTAGATTGGATTGATTTTTATTGGATGAACAATGGTTAATTCGCTTCAAAGACTTTACTCAGCAAGGCTTTTGTAGATCAGTTTCTGATCATATTTTGTTAGTGTTATATAATGATTCTGTGGATTAGGGACCGCGCCCATTCAATTTTTTTAATGCATGGATCACAAAAAGGAGTGCACGAATCTTATTAATAAAGTATGGGGAGGGATGGGTGAAGCTAAAATAAGGATGTCCAAAAAGTTAAAGAGGTTGAAATTGGCTATCAAAGAATGGAATGAAAAATCTAGTGGGAATAAAGATAAAAAAAAAATAGAATTGATTGAAAGAAAATTTTTGAAATAGGATGATATTGGCAGCCACATAAATTTGAATGAAAAGGAAATGGAAGAAAGTAGTCGATTGAATATAGAGTTGTGGGATGCAATTAGGTTCCGTGAATCAGTGTGGCATTAAAAATCAAGGTTGTTATGTTTAAAAGAAGGTGATTCCAACATTGTTTTCTTTCACAAAGCAGTGAAATTTAGAGCTAAAAAAATGATTCAAGGGCCCAGATTTGAGTCTTATTGGTGCAAAGAACCGGAGCTACTGAAGAAAAAATTGTTCAAGTACTTTAGCAACCATTTTAGTTGTCCAGTTAGAAAATAGGAAGTGAAGATGAATCTGGATTTCAAAAGATTAATGGAGGAAGAGGCTTTAAGGATTGAAATGCCTTTAACGATGGAGGAGATTAAAGACACGGTTTGGTGTTGCAATGAATCTAAAGCTTTAGGGCCTGATGGGTTTAATATGTTCTTCTTTAAGAAATGTTATCATATGATGAATGAGGATATATTCAACATGATGATGGGGTTATTTAAACTTGGAAAGCTTGAAAAAAGTATCAATTCATCATTCATAGCTCTTATTCCCAAAATTGATTTGTTTGGTGGGATCTTTGTATAAAATAGTGGCTAAGATGCTGTCTAGATGAATCCGAGAGGTGATTGATGGTGTAGTGAGCGATACTTAGTGTGCATTTATAAAAGGAAGACAGATTTTTGACAGAATTCTGGTGGCAAATGAAATTATTCACTCAATTAAGAAAAATTTGAGCTCTGGTGGTAGTTTAATTTTGAAGCTGGATTTTTCAAAAGCCTATGATTGTGTTAGATGAGGCTTTTACGTTAAATGGAGAGGGTATTATCTACAGCAAGAGCAACTATTCTTGTCAACTGATTGACAAAAAATGAGTTCAGAATAAGTAGGGGGCTCAGACAAGACATCCGCTTTCTCTATTTCTGTTTATTCTAGTAACAGAAGTGCTTTCACTTGATGCTTGATATGGCTGAAGATATTGGGTTAATTGCTGGCATTTAGAATATAATCCTGAATCAATCATTCTCTATTCTACAATTTGCAGATGACATCATTCTCTTTTTGAAAGCTGGGGAAAAGTGTGTTCAAAATATTAAATATATTTTAAGGTGTTTCGAATCTTTTTTGGGTCTTAGTTTTAATTTCCAGAAATCATGCTCGGTGTAATTTGGGCCGGAAGAGGAGTTTCTTTTGTGGATGGTAGAATTATGTCAATGTAAGATTGGGAATTTACTTTTTAATTACTTAGGTATTCCATTAGGTGCTGATACGAGAAAAATAGCTACTTGGGAGCCAATCGTGGAAAAATTTCGGAAGAAACTAGTTGGTTGAAAATGTCAGTTGCTCTCTTTTACTGGATGATTATTACTAACTAATTTTTTACTGTCAGCCCTCCTTATATATTTCATGTCATTATTTGAAGCCCCTATCACGGTGATAAATATAATCGATAAAATTAGAAAAAAATTTATGTGGTGAAGTTCAAATGAAAGAAGAAAAATGGAAAGAGTTGGATGGAATCAAGTGTGTTTACTAAAACAATTGGGAAGGATTGGTGCGGTAAATCTTAAAAATAGAATCGGGCTCTTATGGCAAAATGGGGATGGAAATACGCTACAAAAAGTAACGCTCTGTGGAGAAAAGTTATCCATTCGAAATACGGCTCGCCTCTGCAACATTGGAGACTTAAGACATCCAAACAAAAAGAGATGTCGGTTGTATGGCTCGATTTTATAGAAAATTCAAAATTACAGGAAGTGTTAAAATGGATTGGGACAGAATCTTTAAGTGAGCGATTGGGAATGGGAAATCGTTCCTCTTTTGAGAGGATATTTGGTGTGGTAATTACCCTCTGAAGGTGGAGTTTCTTAGATTATTCAGACTTGCTATTGTGAAGAATAATGGTCAAAGATGTAGCAAGGAATAATGGGTTTGAGGAGGTATTGTTGAAGCTGATCTCCATGCAGCTGGTATGAAGCAAGTGGAGCTGGAAGCTGGCCATGCAAGCTCGTGACAAGCATGCAGCAACTATGGTTTCTTGTTGCTATTGGATTTGAACTAATCTTTTGTTATTTTGTAATCTAGTTTGTCTCTTGAACTTAGTAGGTAATATTTTGATGTAATCCATTGATTGATTGACTGAAATTTCAGCAATACAACATGGGCAATTAATCTAGCTATTTTCAATGTAATAGAGTGGGGTTAGGTATGTGATTTGGTAGTCATTTTGACTTGTACACTTCATCTTCTTTTTGATATATGTAATTGCAATATGCCAAGGATGATAGTATGAAATATACATCATTTTTCATCAATACTCTTAAGAATTCTCCATTACTTCTTCTGTTTTCCTTTTTCTTTTCTTCTACTCGATTCCTTCTTGTTTGTTCTGCAAGTATCGTGACTTCCTACAAAAGCCAACGCCATACCAGCTGCTTGCTTGCTTGGTAACACCAACAATTGGTATCTAGAGCCTTTGTCTTAGAAGACCTGTGGTGTGTAAACCATAACTCAAATGGCTTCTTCAAGTTTTTCTCCTGCAGCTCCACCAGTCTTTAATAGAGAAGGTTTCCATATTTGGCTGGTCAAGATGAGAACATACCTTCAGGCGTTTGATTTGTGGGAAGTGGTGAACTTGGATGCTGAGCCAGCTCTACTGAGGGCTAATCCCACTGTGGCTCAGATGAGGCAACATGCAGATGAGAGAACCAAGAAGCACAAGGCCATGTCCTGTATTCAGAACTGTGTTTCTGATGTAATCTTCACCAGGATCATGACCTGTGAAACCCCGAAGCAAGCTTAGGACAAGCTTAAAGAGGAGTTCTAAGGCACTGAGAGGACTAGGCAGCAGCAGCTTCTAATTTTGAGAAAGGATTTTGAAAATTTGAAAATGAAAGAAGAGGAAACTGTCACGCAATACTCTGACAGGATAATGGCTGTTGTAAACAGTATAAGGCTCCTTGGTGAGCAGTTTGATGAAGTAAGGATAGTTGAGAAGGTTCTCTCTACTTTACCAGAGAGATATGAAGCAAAGATATCCTCCTTAGAGGACTCGAGGGACTTGGCAAGGATCTCCTTGACTGAGCTTATCAATGCTCTCTATGCTCAAGAGCAAAGAAGAGCCAGCAGGATCGATGAGCACCAGGAGGGTGCATTTCAGGCCAAAAACAAGCCTAGTTCGAGTAATGCTGCCTAAAAAGACGAGAAAAATTGGAGGGATAAGTCCAAAATAGATGCTCCAAGAAAATGGGATAGACCGTGCAGGCATTGCAAGAAGTCTGGTCATCCAGAGGCAAAATGCTGGTTCAAGCCAGATGCCATATGTCAACATTGCAAGAAAAGAGGCCATGTTGAAAGGGTTTGCAAAGAAAAAGACAAACCTGAGCAGAATCAACCACAACACAAGGCTGCTGAGGCTCGTGTAGCTGAACTTGGCAGTGATAGTGAAGAACAAGTGTTTGCAGTCTCATGTTTAGCTGCAAAAGGGAAGGTTAAAAAAGGGTGGCTACTTGACAGTGGCTGCACCAACCACATGTCACCAGATGCATCTATCTTCAAATCTCTAGATAGAAGCTGTAAGACTAGAGTCAAAATTGGAAATGGACACTGTATTCAGGCAGAGGGCAAAGGTAGTGTGATGATATGCACTCCATCAGGTAACAAACTCATCCCAAATGTATTGTTTGTACTTGAAATCGATAGAAATTTGTTAAGCATAGCTCAGTTGCTTGAGAAAGGATATACAGTGGTCTTTAAAGGAAATGAGTGCCAAATTAGTGACCAAAAAGGGTCCATACTCATGACAGTAGCCATGACTGACAAGAGTTTTGTTGTGGACTGGAATAAGGGCCTAGATAGTGCCTATGCTGCTTCCATAGAAGAATCCAAGCTTTGGCATCAAAGGCTTGGTCATGCCAACTTTAAATCAATGGCTCAAATGATCAGCAAGGATATGGCTGAAAATTTCATCGAATCAGTCCTAAATGAAGGTGTTTGTGAAGTTTGTCAGTTGGGTAAGCAAGCCAGGCTTCCATTTCCTACAAGCACAGCTTGGGGAGCCTCAGAGAAGCTTCAATTAGTGCACACAGATGTATGTGGTCCTATGAAGACTGAGTCACTCAATGGCAACAGGTACTTCATTCTCTTCATTGTTGATAGTACCAGATACTGCTGGATTTACTTCTTAAAGAACAAGTCTGAGGTAGTTCAAGCCTTCCTGAAGTTCAAAACAGTAGCTGAGACAGAGACTGGTTGTAAATTAAAGTCAATAAGATTAGACAATGGGACAGAATATATTTCAGCTTAGTTCCAAGCCATTTGTGAAAGAGCAGGCATCAAACATCAACTAACAAATGTGTATACACCTCAACAAAATGGGGTAAGTGAAAGAGAAAATAGAAGCCTTCTAGATATGGCCAGATGCATGATATTTGAGAAGAATTTGCCCAAAAACTTATGGGCTGAGGCAGTTAACACTGCTGTTTATGTTCAAAACAGACTTCCAACCAAAGCCTTAGAGCAAAGGACTCCATTTGAGGCCTGGTTTGGATTCAAGCCATCACTGGCTCACTTAAGAATCTTTGGCTATTTATGCTATTCACAAGTTCCAGCTGTTAAAAGAAGTAAGTTAGACAGAAGAGCACAAGTAGGCATCTTGGTAGGCTATAGCTCAGAGAAAAAGGGCTATAGAATCTTGGATCCTTCAACGAACAAGGTATTTACAAGTAGAGATGTTGTGTTCAATGAAAGAGCAAGCTGGAATTGGGACAAGGATGAACCTGAGGCTATCTCTGAAGAACTTGTGGCTGATCAGACTGAGTCAGAACAAAATGATCCAGATACAGGCTTTGATGATGTGCCAATCAGAGGTACTAGATCTTTGGCTGAAATCTATAAGAGGGCAGATGTAGCCTTAGTAGAGCCAACCTGTTTTGAAGAGGCTGAAATGCATGGAGGCTGGAAACAAGCAATGGCAGATGAAATTGCCATGATCGAGAAGAACCAGACTTGGGAGCTGGTTGAGAAGCCTGCTAACAGGAAGATTATTGGAGTAAAATGGGTCTACAAGGCAAAGCAGAATGCTGATGAAAGTTTGAACAAACTGAAGGCTAGGCTAGTGGTAAAAGGATTCAGTCAAAAATATGGACTGGATTACTTTGAAACATATGCTCCTATTGCCAGACTAGATACGATCAGGCTAATTGTTGGGTTTGCAGCTCAAATGAACTGGAATATACATCAGCTTGATGTAAAATTAGCTTTTTTAAATGGAATCCTTGAAGAGGAAATTTATGTCGAGCAACCAGAGGGATTTAAAGCACCTGGCAAGGAAGACCTAGTCTGTAGATTTAGAAAGGCCTTATATGGCCTAAAACAAGCCCCCAGAGCATGGTATGCTCAAATTGACTCTTATCTGCTCAGTTTGAGGTTCGAAAGAAGTGCTATGAGCCAACGTTGTATGTCAAGAAAAATAAAACTGAAACTCAGCTTGTGGTGTCATTGTATGTTGATGACTTATTGGTGACAGGAGGAGATGAAGTTGATTTGGCAGAATTTAAGAAAAAGATGAAGCAAATGTTCGAAATGACTGACCTGGGGCTGATGACATACTTCCTAGGAATGGAAGTAAGCCAGAAACAAGGAGGAATCTTCTTGAAACAAAAATCATTTGCCTTGAAGGTGTTGACAAAGTTTTCAATGCTGAATTGCAAGCCAACTCCTACACCTATTGCAGCTGGGTTAAAATTATCGAGCCAGGAGGGTCATGAAGAAGGTTGTGAAACTACCTATAGGAGCTTGATTGGTTGTCTCCTATACTTGACTGCAATAAGACCAGACATCATGTTTGCAGTAAGTTTACTTTCTAGATTCATGCACTGCTGTAATGTACAACATTTTCAAGCTGCAAAACGAGTACTGAGATACATTAAAGGTACTCTAAGTCATGGTCTATTGTTTAGTAAGGATGAAGAATTGAAATTGAAAGGGTACACAGACAGTGATTGGGCTGGTTCCAAAGACGATATGAAAAGTACATCGGGGTATGCCTTCACATTGGGGTCAGCAATGGTCTGTTGGAGTTCGAAAAAGTAGTCTCTAGTGGCTCAATCGACAGCTGAGGCTGAATATATAGCTGCTGCTGGTGCAGTAAATCAAGCCATTTGGCTAAGAAAAATCTTAGCTGATTTGAACCTATTTCAAGAAGAAGCAACAGAGATACTTTGTGACAACAAGTCTGCTGTTGCAATTGCAAAGAACCCTGTCTTCCATGGTAGGACTAAGCACTTTGACATAAAGCTGCATGTGATAAGGGAGATGGAGCAAGCTTGTGAAATAAAGCTGGTTCATTGCAATTCGGAGGATCAAATCGCTGACATTTTAACCAAGGGTCTTGGTGCATCGAGATTTAACAAGTTAAGAAAGCTCATGGGAGTTTGCAGCATAGAGCTCAAGGAGGAGTGTTGAAGTTGATCTCCATGCAGCTGGTATGAAGTAAGTGGAGCTGGAAGCTGGCCATGCAAGCTCGTGACAAGCATGCAGCAACTATGGTTTCTTGTTACTGTTGGATTTGAACTAATCTTTTGTTATTTTGTAATCTAGTTTGTCTCTTGAACTTAGTAGTAATATTTTGATGTAATCCATTGATTGATTGACTGAAATTTCAGCAATACAACATGGGCAATTAATCTAGCTATTTTCAATATAATAGAGTGGGGTTAAGTATGTGATTTGGTAGTTATTTTGACTTGTACACTTCATCTTCTTTTTGATATATGTAATGGCAATATGCCAAGGATGATAGTATAAAATATACATAATTTTTCATCAATACTCTCAACAATTCTCCATTACTTCTTCTGTTTTCCTTTCTCTTTTCTTTTACTCGATTCCTTCTTGTTTGTTCTGCAAGTATCGTGACTTGCTGCAAAAGCCAACGCCATACCAGCTACTTGCTTTCTTGGTAACACCAACTGGTATATTGGGGGGCCATTTTCTCAAGAAAGTTGCTCGGTAGAGAGGTAAGTATGTTGAACAATTTGAAGAATTTGATGAAGAGTTTTGAACTAGATCCTGAAGTAGAAGATCGTACCATTTGGATTCACGATAGTTCCGAAGAGTTTATAGTTAGGAAGTTGTCTCAATTGTTGTCTTATGATGGAATGGGAGCTATTGATTTCCCATTTGAAAGGATTTGAAATTTGAAGGTACCACCAAGAGTCCGAAACTTCCTAAGGATGTTGTTTATTAAGAGTCTCCCAACAAAAGATTTTTTAATTAGCCGGGGGATGAATCTGGATACGTTAAGCAATGGCTGCCCATGGTACGACAGGGAAATGGAAGGTGTAAATCACCTTTTCTTTGCTTGCAAATATGTGCATAGGCTTTGGTTAAGAATCTTCAATTAGCGGGGGTATCAAATGGAAACCAATCGAGAATTTTGTTCAAAATTCCACCACGTTTTGTAATGCGAATTGGACAGGAGTACAAAAAATATTATGGTGGATTGTGATTTCGACATCATGTTGGACCGTATGGTTAGCTCGGAACGATAAAGTGTTCGACAGGACATCGACGAATCTAGATACAATATTGTACCACTCTAAAATGAGAGCTTTGATATGGACTAGGGAGTGCATGAAGAATTTCAATTTTAGAAAGGTTATTGGTGGTATTGGCCAGCAAAATTTAGCTCTTCAAAAAGCATGACAAACATTACTATTTATCATTTAAAGTCACCTCCTCCCGGATGGATGAAATTCAATGTGGCTAGCGCTGTTTTGAAGGATGAAGCAGGTTGTGGTGGGGTTTTGATAGATGATAAATGAGTGGCTTGTGCATTTTTCTCGGGGCTGATCGAAGCTAGGGGAACAAAAATGGCAGAAATAACAACAATTAAAACAACTATGGATATGTATACTAGATCGAGTCTGAAGGCACATGTTCCATTAATAATTGAATTATGCTCGTTTGTTGCTTCAGAATGGCTGACAAATAGGAGTTATAGACCGTGGTTGTTACGGAAATTGTTTGTTGACATCGAATATGGTATTAAACAGTTGGCTCAATTTCAGATCGTAGTTATTCATCGACAAAGTAATGGTATGGAGGATACTTTGGCGAAAGCAAGTATATCGAGATCTTCTTTTTTTTAAAGCCTCGTGGTGAATTTGTTAAATGCATTCTTTTACTTGTTGTGCGGAGGTTTTTGTATCTGGTTGTCTGTTGTATTATTGTTGTATTCTTGCTATTCTTGAAACAGTTGGTAGTTCCAACGTCTTTCTTGAATTATTTTACTCGACTGAGCAAAAAAAAAACTTTATATTATAAATTTCTTTCTACTTTAGCAATTATTTTGGAATTAGAATACTTCTCAATTCATATTATTTGTTTATATTAAATTATAAAGTAAAACTTAAAAAATACTATAAACCTCTACAATTCATACATTTAGACATAGACTTCTAAAACTTGATAGCAAACATACATGTACAAAGTATTAATTGGTGGAAACCTTATGTCTTTTCACTTAGTTTTGCATGCAATAAATTTTATGATTTTTTTACATGATACTATAATATAACAAAATAAAATTAAAAATAATTGAAATGCGGATAAATTTGATGTGAAAATAGGGATAATAAAATTATATATTTTAAGTTATCAAGGTTGATTAGGTTTTAAATTAAGTGTATATATTATCTAGATTTAAGTTCTAACATGATCTTTTTATTATATTAATTATGAAATGAATCAGTATGTAAATGACATTAAATAATTAATAAAACATAAATCAAATCAAAATAGTTGGTGAAAATACTTTAGTTGAAGTTTATTTGATTTGAATAGAATGTTTTATGTTTGATGATCTACCAATTAGCTTGATCTTTAAAAGATTGAGTTCCCTGAATGTATGTTTACTTTTAACTTTTTAATATAAAAATAAAAGTTAAAATAAATAGTAAAGGAAAAACTAATCAGAAGAAGACTTTTCATTTTTAAATAAAGATGAGCTTTCCTACAAAATATTGGGCGGAAAATTCATTAGGAAAGGATATTGTATGAATGTACCACAAAACTAATTGCATTCCCTTTGATTAGAAAAGTATTAAAAAGATAAAAAAAAATCATAATCCAAACTCCAGCCTTCAAAGTCCAATACCAATATCGTTCAAAATTGCAAACTCAAATGGAACAAATAAAGTAGAATACATTACAATAGTATTCATTAACATTCCAATTGTCCTAATCATCACAACCAAAATAAAAAAGATAAGCTTCAACAAGTTGGCTAACAATATTCATGATCATAAGTAATCACTCCAATATTTAATGTCTAAAATAATATTTTAAACATTCTTTACCTTTACTATTTTAGACCCATTCCAAGCAATACAATTCTTGAAAGTGATCGATCATGACTTGCAAATGGCACTTACAATCATACAAATTCTTTAAAGCAACAAAAAGAGTAGCAAAGCGTTTCTCACCAAGACGACAACCAATCCAAAGTCCATTTGTGATTATACACAAAAACTATAAAAGAAGAATCATACTAAACTAAACTCTTAACATGAGATATTTACCAATATTCTTCAAAATTAAACTGATGCAAGGTGTTGCACATGGTGACCATAAGATGTTAGGATACTTCTCATTAAGTAATCTCCTAGCGGCTTTATAATTTGCAGCATTATATGGAATTAGTTAGACCATATTTCTAACACCCTAAAGATTTAATTCTTGCTCTGATAAAATTCATCATAGTTAAATACTTGCTTTAGTGGTTAACCGCCTTGAGTATGAAAGTTGGGTTGTGAGTTCAACTCTTTGGGAGAGTAATTTTCTAAGAATTTTTTTGTTGTATTGCTTAGTAGAATTTGAATTAAAGTTTAACTCTAAGAGTGGAGGGGATATCTGTTGCTCGATTATAAGGATAGGAGGTGGGTAGTTGTGTTTGTTTAAATTTTAAGTTTTAATTTATTTAAAAAAAAAAACAAAACTCCTTCCCTCAAACCTACGTTTCCACTTTCTTTCTTTAATTGTTTTTATATTTTTTTTCTTTTTCTCTCTTCTTGCGCCACTATCATTTTGAAAGTGGGTAATTCTTAACCTTTCTTTTTACTATCTTATTGACATTTGATTACTTGCAATTGGTGGTTGCTCGTTTCACTCCTTCACTTTTGTTATCTTAGGTAACGTTAATGGATCTTTAATCGTCTAGTTTTGGGGTTATGAAATGCTAGTGGTGTTGTTGTTTTGTAGTCATTAATTATTTAGTTCTATGTCGTTAATTATTTAGTTCTATGTTTAGGCTAAGGTCATGAGACGTTTGGTGCTCATTCAACATCATAGTTTTGTGTGGTTACGGTTTGATTAACAGAAAGACTATGAAATAATTTTGGTGTTGGAAGAGTTTAATTCTTGATTGCCCCGTGTCTCGTTACTGTTATAATCGTTTTATTTATTGTATTAAGGCCTCAGGGGTCTTATGGTTGCGTTCCTGTCAAAATCAAACTAGATGAGTAACAAGAAACCCGAAAATCAGTGAATGGTGAAAGCTAAAATTGGAGTCTGTCGACGCCACACGGTCTAGGCCATTTTGGGCTGTGTGGGCCTCATGTGCGTGTGTGGGCCACACAAACAAGACTATTTTGGGTAATGTCAGCCTACACAAGTAAGCCATTTTGGGTTGTTGGGCCACACGGGCGTGTGGGCCCAAATTTCAAATTTTTTTCCTAGGGTCGTAGAAGTCCTCTCGATTAACTGTAGGCCTTCCGTATTATCTAGAGGAAATGTTCTGTGTGAGGTGTTAACTAGCCATTATACTAGCAACACTACTGCGATTATTTTGAAAAATGTCGTAAGGACACTAAGTGGTGTGTAGGGATGGGTGGGTGTTTTATACCCCACATTGGGTGCTGGGATGGTCGGAGTTGGTGTGGAGAGGATGGGGTAGGATTATACTTATCTGCACCTGTACTACTCTTATACGATTTTGATTTCGTATAAGAAATATGGTTGTATCTATTCTGTTATGTGATTAAATTTGAATTTCTGTTTCTTTTGAGTTACACACTGAGTTATAAAAACTCACTCTTTCTTTGTCTGATAATTTCAGGTAACCCTCAAACTTAGGCTAGTCGGTGCGACAAGAGCTCGGTTATGTCCACAATTTCGTAAAATTTTATTTAAATAAATTTGGCTTATTTAAAATTTTCGATTTGAGAGTTTTGTAATTTTTGGACTCCCTAGACATTTAGGTCTGTTATTGGTTTAGATTTTGTTTTGGGTTTTTGCTTGACATTTGATAAAATGATTTTTTTCGAAAAAAAGCTATGTTTCTACGATCAACTGTTTTTAAGAAAACAAACTTAGATTTCCAAAATATAACGCTTTAAGAACTTCCGCTACAACTTATTTAATTTAATTTAGGAAATGAAATCAAATATCGGTTTTAACTATTAAGTATGACAAACGTATTTCAATTAAAACGGACTTTTAAATAGAAAAGGTTCATGACATTTTTCAAAAAGCAAAAGTCAGATTTATAATTATTTTACGTAATATTCCATATTCGGCCATAATGTCTAGGCCGAGTTTGGAGTGTTATATTTAGTGGTATCAGAGCCATGTTTATAAACTCAGGATATGAGAATTTTTGGGTTCAAAATTTTATTTGTAAAAACTATTTTCTGAAAGAAGCTTACTTTTAAATGAATTGAAAAGAAAGTTGTGGAAAATTGAGTCTCTGGCATCGATTCTGTAAGTACTTCTAACTTAAAAATACTTTACTTAGAAAACTCTAAAAGGATTAAAACTGCACTAAGTTAGTTAAAGATTGAAAATTTCTGAAATATCTAAAAATTTCTTCTAATAATAATTTAAAGCATAGCATACTCGTTAATAAATACTGAAACGGATACATAAAACTTTGTAATATAGATAAAACTGTGAATACTATGAGTACTCGTGGAACACGTAGCCGTGACACTCGTGGGCACAGCAGGTACCGTAGAGGGACTCGAGCTGAGTCGTCCTCGATGGGCAATATGTCTAACTTGGATACTAGTGAGACACCTACTACACCCACTACTGAGACCAGGTCTCAAAGTCACTCGACTAGGGACGACGCATTGTTCCAAACCATGCTTAGAGTGTTGGAAAAGGTCACTGGGCCTCATTCTAGTTCTAAAAGCTGTGGGTCGGTAATTGAACGTCTTCGGTCTAATGGTGCTGAGTTGTTTAAAGGCGTCACTAGAGACACCCCGAAGGGCGTCACTAGAGTCACCCCGACGGTGGCCGAATACTAGATGGAAGCCACCAAGAGGATCATGAATGATATGGACTGCAACCTTGAGCAGAAGTTGAAGGATGTTGTATCTTTGCTTCGTGATAAGGCATATCAGTGGTGGTTAACGATTGAGGAGGGTACTCATCCGAATCGGATTACTTAGGATTATTTTAAGACAGCCTTCCAGAGTAAATATGTTAGGGCAAGTTATGTGGATACTCGTATACGCGAGTTTATGAATCTCACTCAAAGGGATAGGATTGTGGCCTAGTATGAGGCTGAATTTCTAAGACAGAGCCGTTATACTCGTGGGATGGTAACGATTGAGTACGAGAAGTATATCCGCTTTGAGGGGGGTTTAAGAGATAATTTGAGAGTTCTGATAGCTCTACAAAGGAAGCAGAAATTTGTTGTCTTAGTGGACAAGGCGAAGATTGTTGAGGAGGTTAAGCACGTTGAATGTAATAATAGGGGCCGAGAGAGGGGTAAGAATAAGAGGGATTTGGATCCCTCTAATTCTGTTCAGAGGCCTAAGAAATGGCCAGATTTGATGGGCCTTCGAGAGTTGGGGTTCTAGTTGCTCATGTTGTGGCACAGTCGTGTAAAAGATTGTGGTAGACACCATCCGAATGAGTGTTGGAAGAGGTTAGGAGCATGTCTATGATGTGGGTCAATGGAGCACCGTATCAGGGATTGCCAATAGGGTTCAGGTCAGATGCAAGCTCTAGCTCTGGGTTTTGTTCAGCCTTAGTGGTCAGTTTAGTAGCCACCTAGGGGCCGTGGTCCTGCCAGGGGTGGAAATGTTATGGGTAGCAGGCAGAGAGCAGGGCAGAGGTGCTAATTAGACTGAGGTGAGGAAACCTATGTTGGTTTATGCTTCTCGACATCGAGAGGATAGAGACACCACAGTTGTGAATACCGATACGTTTTTTATTTATGATGCTCCTTATTTTGCATTGATAGACATAGGGTCAAAACATTCCTATGTAGTTAGCTCTATTTTCGTAAACTTGAGGATTCCTATTGGCAGTACTTCTATTGAGATTTTTGTACTTAGTCCGTTGGGTCAATCCGTTTGGGTTAATATATTGTATAGGAATGTACCGTTGGAGATACAAGGGGTTGTGTTTCTGGCTAACCTGATGGATCTATCGTTTGGAGAATTTAATTTGATTCTAGGTATGGACTAGCTTGTGGAGCATCGAGCTAGTTTGGATTGTGCTACTAATAGGGTAGTTCTAAGATCTGAGAATGATGTAGAGGTTTATGATCAGCGAGCGACATGATTACTTGTCCAATGTGATCTCCGCTCTTGTGGCCTAGAAATTGGTTTGAAAAGGATGTCGAAACCTCCTTAAAAATGAGTTTTAAAAAAAAACGAAAACGGGAGTTGCCACCAATCTTTTAAAGTGTGATTGGATCACTTTATAAAACGTTTTGGTCTACGAAATTATGAGAAAATAGGTTCGAAAGTCTGTTACGTACGAGGAAGGATTAGCACCCTCGTAACGCCAAAAATTGGTACCAAATTGAATAATTTTGTCTTAATGTCAGAAGTTTGAAAGAATTTAGAATTGAGATTCCCTTTAAAATTGTAATAACTCATGTTAAAAAAGAATCAAGATTCATTCGCTTTGAAAGAGTACAAATATCACATCCAGCATAATTGGACACGATATCTTTAAACTTTCGTAGCTGAAATCATCTTATGATTTGTAAAACTCATTTAAAAGGATATTTTAGATATTTAGACAAACGGGAAATCGCAACCCAGCATGTTAGGGCACTACTTTCCGAATTCCCAAATATCAAAACATTGCCTCACTTTTTAAAATTCCTTTTTGGATCAAATGAGATTTCTTTTGTTTTGAAAGTAATGATGTGTTTTACATATTACAAGAAATTAAATAAACCTGATTACAATATACATGCTTTATCATTTCATGCAAATATAGTATAGAAAATAATAAATAATGGCACAATTTACACAATATACGTTATCGTTTTATAAACATATTATTATGAACACAAATATACATGCATTATCGTTACATGCAAAATACAACATAGAATATAATGAATTTAATGGTATAAATTGCATAACACATATATAACAACATTTCCTGCAAATGTACCTTAAATCAACATAAATAATCAATTTTCATGCAAATATATATAAAAAAAACAATAATAAATATTATATGAAAATTTAACCTACTAAATAATATCAAAATAAAAGGAAAAAACCAAAAATAAATAAGCTAATTAAAACGTATAAAATATAAACCAAATAAAAAATAAGATATTTAGAAATATATTGAATAAATAAGAATGATAAAAGAGAACTCTTTTTTTTTAAAAATGATATATATACATATATAGGTTATGCTATAAGGTATAATAACTATATGAAATGTAAAAAATTAAAAAAATTAAAAATGTACATAATTTATAAATAATAAAATAATGTATACTTCATAATAAAATAAAGGTAATGTAAGGAAATATGATAAAATATATAGTGTATAACATAATTTATAAATAATATAAATCATATGATAAATAATATAAAAATATATAATAAAATGTATATAATACATAAATTTTAAAAATATTATAAGAAATAAATATAATATGTAAAATAATATGAAAACAAATAATAAAAATAGTATAATATATATAAATATAGTGAAATATATAAAATGTATATAAAATTTATAAGAAACATATATAATAATATAATATATATAAATAAAAATAATTTTATTATTATTATATATAATCAACATTTAAAAAATATATAATACATATATTTAAAAATATTTAATTAATAAATTATAAATAATATATATACCATAAAATAATAATATAATAATAAAATAAAATAAAATAAATGAATTTTCGTATTTAATAATAATATAACATATAATTTTAATATAAAATAATAATATACATTAAATAAATAATAAAATTTAAAATAAATAAACTTATAAGTGTAAGAGGACTAAAATTAAAAAGTAATTAAAAACTTTGGGCTAATTTAAAAAAATAAAAACCATTTAAGCCTATTTGGAAAATGTATTAAAATCGAGGGACTCATTTAGCAATTTTCCTTAATCCCAGAACGACACCGTTTCCCGAATACCGTTTTAAAATCACTATGAGGACCAAATTGAGACAAAATTAAAGTATTGGGGTTAAATAAAAAATAGATAAAATGAAATTATAAAGATTAAAAATACAGGACCAATTGAGAAATTAACCCATTTTACAAAAACACGCGGATCCTCCCCGGGCAATCGGGTCAACACGCGGATCCTAAGCCTTGACACGACGTCGTTTTGTGCTTATTGAATTAAACCAAAACAGTACCGTTTCGTTTAGGCTATATAGGCCAAATTTCCACTTCAAAATCATTTTGCAACCCGATTTAAAAAAAAAAAGAAAATCCTCTGAAGAGGACTTAGGGTCGGCCTCGGAGTTCTGTTGAACTTCCGACTAGGAGCCCACACGCGCTTACGCGCCATCGTCATCTCCGTTGCAAACGATGGCTGGGGGTTTAAAAACCTCGCTTTCCAACGCCGATTAAGGGTATGTCCTTTTCCTTTTTATTTTTTACGATATTAATACGTATTTAAAGAAAAAAATAATCACCTCGGTATTCTTTCGTTGACTGTTGATTTTTAATATCAAAATGCGTTCTGTTTTTTGTTGAATCTCTGTGTATATTCCAAAGAAAAAAACCCCTCCTTTACATACTTTTGATTAAGGCTTTTGTAGCCACTGAAAAAGAAAAAGAAAAATATTTTTACAATCTTTGATTTATTTCTTGCCATATTTGCATTGGTCTTTGCTGTTTCTTCTTTCCTTTTTGCAGGTTAACGATGCAATCTTCGGCTATGGGGCATGATCTATGCGCCGATTGCGGCGTGACATGGGGACTGGAACCACGGCACTGATGGTGGTCACTGGAACGGTGCTAAAAAAATGTGACGATTGGCGTGCCTGAAGCTTCTAGTCAACGCTTTGATGGACCTCGTGCAAGGTGATCGCCGGTCTAACCGTCATTGATGAGGACCAGCTGAGGTGACGTGAGGGGGCAGGGCTATTGATGGCCCTTACTTCGGGAGCTGGAACGGCTCTGACGTGGCGAAGCTTCTGGAACGGCTCTTGCGGCACTGAGGCTCCAAGGAAACTCTAGGGTTTCCTGCTGATATTTTAAATCATTGGGCCTTTTGGGCCTGAGTGACTTGGGTCTTGTATGTTTTGGGTCTGGGTGTAATGGGTACCGAATAGTAGTATAATTGGGTATAGGCTATCGGGTTATAACCGGGCATAGAGTTTAGGTATTTGGACTGCTGGTTTTAATTTTTGGGCTCTGTATATGGACTGTTAAAATAAATAAACATTTATTTATTAATTTTAAGTTTTTGGTTTTAAGGCCCGGGTAAATTTGGGTTATTACAGCTGCCCCTCTTTGCTCATTGCTATGTAATAGGAATCGAGCAATGACTATAAAAGGACCAAATTTGCCCGGTCTGGCTAAATCTCAAAATCTTAATCCTCATCTTCCTCAAAGGTATTCTGATATCTTCAGGAGTGTCAAATTGGCTATCTTCAACCTACTTCTTGAAAACTCAGGAACACCAATTTGTTATTTTCGATCTGCTCTCTGTCAATACAGAGACGCCAAATCTGCCATCTTCGATCTTCTCTTTGACAATACAGAGACACCAAATCTACTATCTTCGATCTGCTCTCTGACAATATAGAGACGCCAAATCTACTATCTTCGATCTGCTCTCTGACAATACAGAGACACCAAATCTGATATCTTCGATCTGCTCTCTGACAATATAGAGACGCCAAATTTGTCATCTTCGATCTGCTCTCTTACAATACAGAGACACCAAATCTGTCATCTTCGATCTGCTCTCTGACAATACAGAGACGCCAAATCTGCTATCTTCAATTTGCTCTTCTGACAATACAAGGATGTCAAATCTGCTTCTTGGATTTGCTCCTTGTCGAATACGAAGATGCCAAATCATTTTGGATCTGCTCCACGTCAAATGCGAAGATGCCAAATCTACTATCTCTGATCTACTCTCTGACCATACAGAGATACCAAATCTACTATCTTTGATATGCTCTCTGACCATACAGAGATACCAAATCTACTACCTTTGATCTGCTCTCTGACAATACAGAGACCCCAAATCTGTTATCTTTGATCTGCTCTCTGACAATACAGAGACGCCAAATCTGCTATCTTCGATCTGCTCTTTGACAATACAGAGACACCAAATCTGCTATCTTTGATCTGCTCTCTGACAATACGGAGATGCCAAATCTGCTATCTTTGATATGCTCTCTGACCATACAGATGCTAAATCTGCTATCTTCGATTTGCTCTCTGACAATACAGAGACGCCAAATCTACTATCTTCAATCTACTCTCTGACCATACAGAGACGCCAAATCTACTATTTTGATCTGCTCCCTGAAAATACAGAGACGCCAAATCATCTTAGATTGGCTTCAGCGTGAAAGCCAAATCTGCTATGTCTTCGATCTGCTCCTTGTAAACGCAAGGATACCAAATCATCTTGGATCTACTTCGATATGAAAACATCCGAAGATTAGATCTGCTATGTCTTCGATCTGCTCTCCGTCGAATATGGAGATGCCAAATCTGTTATCTTCGATCTGCTCTTTAACAATACAAAGACACCAAATCTACTGTCTTTGATCTGCTCTCTGACAATACAGAGATGCCAAATCTTGGATCTGCTTCAGCGTAAACACTTGAAAGTCAGATCTGCTATGCTTTAGCCTGTTAGCCTACTGCTTAGGAGGTGAAGGCGCATCAATCTTCATTGTCTCTTGGAGGACATAACTTGTATAATATGTATGAGTTCATGCCTAATGATTAGGATGCTATGATCGAAATGAGTCAAATGCTCCTAATTAAACCTGTTATAATGCAAAATGTTTATGAATATGACCCCTATTCCAGACGTCACCACTCATTCCTTCGTCGAAGTTTTCTCTCGAAGTATCATTCCTACTCAGCCTGTGGTTTTGTACCATTCTTCAAATGCTATGACCCACTAAAAATGTCTGAGATGATCCTCTCTTAGGATCGAATTATTTAATCTGTCCAATCATCATTTTGGACTAAAGAAAGAATTTCCTCGAGTTTTCTTAAACCTCACTTACGTGAATTCCTCGAACAATTGTTCTGTTTTAGTTTCTTGTATTATCTAAAAATTTTTAGAGTAATGAGCAAAACTTCATTTGTAAAAATTATTTAGTTCATCTATCATTATTTAATGCAACACACTTTAAGAATAATGGAAGATTAATTTAATCTTGAGAATAGTTAGATTTGAATAAATTTATCAAAAATACAAAGGAAATTAATCTGATAGCCTATCTTTGAGAAGAAAGAGAATCTAAAGATAGCAAATAGGACAAAAATTAGATGCCCTAGATATCACCGCTTGAGCGTCTATACCAGCTCCATGAAGACTTTCTTGAGTTCAACATGTGTTTAAAATATCCAAAGTACTTTGTTGATGCCCCGATATGCAACGCGTTTCGCTCTTTATTGAATCAGATATAGTCGGATTACTGTGTGCTCTTCAAAATTTGAGCTGCCCTTTCGGGTTTTCCACTCAAAATCCCTTTGGTCACAAGGTTCCCTTTGCGGGTTTTCAGCTTGGCCTCTCTATTTTTTTTCGAAGTCTCAAAGCGCCCTTTGCGGGTTTTCGCCCTAGATTCTCCTCTCCTTTAGACAAAGTACTTTTTTACTGAGTCTGAATTCACTGGATTTGGTAAACTCTTCCCATCCATTTCTGTTAAGATCAATGCACCCCCAGAGAAAGCCTTCTTCACAACATACGGCCCTTCCCAATTCAGCATCCATTTTCCTCTAAAGTCCTTTTGAATGGGAAGCATCTTCTTTAGTAAAGATCCCCCTCGTAGAATTCTCTTGGTCGCACTTTCTTGTCGTAAGCTCGCATCATTCACTTTTGATACATTTGACCATGATGAATGCCCTTAATCTCTTTTCCTCAATCAATTTCAACTTATCATATCGCGATTGTATCCATTCAGCTTCATCCAACTTTATCTCTGACAAGACTCGGAGAGATGGTATCTCTACTTCAATGGGTAACACTGCTTCCATCCCATAAACCAACAAGAAAGGAGTTCCCCCTGTAGAAGTTCTGATGGATATTTGATAAGCTAAGAGTGCAAATGGTAACTTCTCATGCCAGTCTCTGTAGGTTTCAGTCATTGTCCCCACTATCTTCTTGATGTTTTTGTTAGCAGCTTCCACTGCCCCATTCATCTTTGGGCGATATGGAGATGAATTATGATGCTTAACCTTGAACTGACTACAAACTTCTGCTATCATTTTGTTGTTCAAGTTCAATGCATTGTCTGATATGATCCTTTCAGGCATCCCATACTGACAAATGATCTCTTTCTTCAAGAATCGACTTACAGCTGACTTAGTAACATTTGCATAAGAAGCATCCTCTACCCACTTCGTAAAGTAATCAATGACCACAAAAATAAATCGATGCCCATTTGAAGCTTTTGGTGATATTGGCCCAATGAAATCCATGCCCCACATGGAAAAAGACCATGGAGAAGTCATAACATGTAGAGGTGAAGGTGGTACATAAATCTTGTCTCCGTAAATCTGACATTTATGGCATTTCTTGGCGTAGTTGATACAATCTCCTTCCATAGTAGACCAATAATATCCAAACCTCATGATTTATCTAGCCATTGTGAAACCATTAGCGTGCATCCCACAAACACCCTCGTGAACTTCTTCCAAGATTAAATTAGCTTCTACGGCGTCAACACATCTCAACAGTACTTGGTCCTTTCTTCTTTTGTACAAGATGTCTCCATCCAGAACGTAATCGCAGGCTAATCTCCTTAAAGTACGCTTATCATTTTCAGTTGCCTTTTCTGGGTATCTACGATCTCTCACATATCGCAATATATCCTGATACCAAGGGTTATCATCCTTTTCTTCTTCCTCAATGTTACAACAACAACCTGGAGTCTCAAAGATACTCATCTGAATGGGTCTCATCTCCTCCTCTTTATTTGCTCTAATCATTGAAGCCAAGGTTGCTAGAGTATCTGTCATCTGATTTTCGTCTCGTGGGATATAATTGAAAGTGATGTCATCGAATTCCTTAAGTAACCCCAAAATTACCTTTCGATAATTAATCAATTTAGAATCCCTTGTCTCCCATTCACCTCTAAGCTGATAAAATACCAACGCAGAGTCTCCATATTCTTCCAAGGTTCTTATTCCTCGTACTATAGCCGCTCGGAGTCCCATGATGCATGCTTCATACTCGGCCATATTGTTTGTGCAATCAAAATCCAACTTGCACGTGAAAGGATAACAATCGCCATTTGGGGATACTAAGACTGCCCCAATTCCATTTCCCACTGCATTGGATGCCCCATCAAAGCTCAACTTCCAATGATAATCTTCTGTAGTTGTTACACACATCAACTCCTCATTTGGGAAATCAAAATTCAACGGCTCATAGTCCTCTAGAGCTCTACTAGCCAAAAATTCCGCTATCGCACTTCCTTTTATAGCCTTCTGGCTCACATAGACTATGTCAAACTCTGAAAGCAAAATTTGCCACCTCGCCATTCTCCCATTCAACGCTGTTAACTCCATCATATACTTCAAAGGATCAAGTTTTGAAATAAGCCAAGTGGTATGATATAGCATGTACTATCTTAACCTTCGAGTCGTCCAGATTAAAGCACAACACAATTTCTCAATTGGAGAATATCTCATCTCATACTCTGTAAATTTCTTACTGAGGTAATATATCACCTTCTCCTTTCTTCCCGACTTGTCATGTTGACCAAGCACACATCCCATGGAATTACTAAACATCGACAAGTACAGAATTAGTAGTTTATCTGGACTAGGTGGAGATAGTACTGGAGCGTTTAACAGGTATTGCTTGACTTTGTCAAAGGCATTCTGGCATTCCTCATTCCAAGTACCTTGGTTGTGTTTTCTGATGAGGCAAAATATAGGGTCACATTTCTCAGTTAATTGTGAAATAAACCGAGTAATATAATTCAACCTTCCAAGAAAACCCCGAACTTTCTTCTGAGTACGTGGTGGAGGTAAATCTCTTATAGCTCTAACTTTGTCTGAGTCAACTTCTATTCCCTTTTCACTGACCACAAAGCCTAATAATTTCCTTGACCTAGCTCCAAAAGTACACTTGGACGGATTAAGTTTTAACTGAAACTTTCTTTATCTCAAGAAAAGTTTCCTTAAAACTTCAATATGTTCCTCCTCCGTTCGAGATTTGGCAATCATATCATCAACATACACCTCAATTTCCTTGTGCATCATATTATGAAATAAGGTCACCATAGCCCTCTGGTATGTTGCCCCTGCATTCTTTAGCCCAAAGGGCATTACCTTGTAACAGAAAGTCCCCCACAAAGTTATAAAGGTGGTTTTTTCCATGTCTTCAGGATGCATCTTTATCTGATTGTACCCCGAGAAACCATCCATAAGGGAGAATAATGAATATCCCGCTGTATTGTCTACCAAAGTGTCAATGTGTGGAAAAGGGAAATTATCTTTCGAGCTAGATTTGTTCAGATCTCTATAATCAACGCACATTCGTACCTTCCTATCTTTCTTAGGAACTGGTACAATGTTAGCTACCCATTTAGAGTACTTCACCTCTTGTAAAAATCTTGCATCGAATTGTTTCTTGACTTCATCCTTTATTTTCAACACGATATCTGGCCTCATTCTTCGCAACTTCTGTTGGACTGGCTTACAATCTTATCTTATTGGGAGACGATCCACTAAAATATCAGTATTTAACCTTGGCATATCTTGATAGGACCATGCAAAGATATCCTTGAACTCACGTAGCAACTATATCAGTCTTTACCTTGTGTCTTTGGCAATATGCGTGCCAATTTTCACCTCTTTCCCTTCCTCTAGGGCTACATTCTCTATTGCCTCTTTCTCATGTGGTATAATTTGTTTCTCTTCCTGTTTTACCATCCTCAAAAGATCCGGAGACACATTACCATCCTGGACATCTTCAAAATCCTGAGATTCCTCTAAACACATGTCTTGCTCGTGAGAGAAATCAGGATTTGTAATATCAGTACTCATGTCATTGATATCTAGAGATCTGAGAAGTATAAAGAATATATAAAGAATGAATGAATTTAAGAATGATTATTTATGTGCTATGAATAAAAGAATAAGAATTGCCAAAATTTAACGGAATATTGGTTGATAAAAATGAAACAATACCCGTTCGAATTAATAAAAGTTATGTTTTATTAAAAAATAATAAATGATCGTAAGCCTATTTTACAAATGTAATTCTATTACTCCTAGGCTCTAGAGTAACAAGAATGTTTCGAAAATTACTCTGAAAAATTCCTAAAGACTATAGGAAGTTCTTCCGCAGTTCAATTGTTCATAGAGCTTCCCGATTCGTAAGGGCGAATGCCCTCAAGGTTTCCTTGCTTCGATCCTTCATCTTGTATAGCATTAATCTGATGACTTCTTTCTATGAGTAACCCTCTCGATATGAAGGTTTGGGATATTGGAGGGAATGTCATCGACTTCCACTCCACTTCTCTTCTATTAAGGCGCGCCCTTCTTCCCTCTTGGTGCTTCTCAATTTCCTTCCTCCTTTGCTTATATCTGGTTTCAAGCCTAGACCAAAGCGATCTCTCTTCTCCTTCAATTCTAAGATTTGAGTCCCTCCTTGCAGGTATGTTCCTAATCCTTTTCTTGGTAAGGCTCCCTTTCCCGCCATCATTTGTAGAGCCATCCTCGTAGCTCTTGCTATATTTGGCACCGGTAGCTCATTCCTTTCTAAAATGAAGGCTGCATTTACAAATTCCAAAGAGTGAAAGGAACACTCAATAGACTCTTCGTTTGTCTCGACATAAGGGGCCTTGCTAGTGACTGCGGCTATAATGTCCTCCTCTGCATTGATGGTTACTAATCGTCCATCCGTCACTAATTTCAATTTCTGGTGTAACGACGAGGGTACTGCTCCTGCTGAGTGTATCCATGGCCTGCCTAATAAGAAATTGTAGGAAGGCTTGATATCCATCACCAAGAAGTCTACTTCGTATATATTCAGCCCAATTTCCAAGGGGATGTCGATCCTTCCCATCACTTTCCTTTCTGTACCGTCAAAGGCTCTTACCACATTTTGACATGTCTTCATGTGAGAATCGTCAATGGGTAATCTTTTCAGAGTAGAAAATGGTAGAACATTCAAAGCTGATCCATTATCGACAAGCACACTTGGGAGTGTGTACCCCTTGCATCGAGTGGTGATGTGCAAGGCCTTAGTTGACCCCTTGCCCCCCGGTGGGATTTCATCATTATTAAAATAGATGAAATTATCCGTACTTATGTTATTCACCAACCGATCTAGCTTATTAACGGATATGTCATGGGTGACATATGTTTCGTTGAGCATCTTCCTTAATGCATCCTGATGCACCTCAGAACTCAGAAGTAGAGCCAATACTGATATGCAAGCCAACTGCTTACGCAACTGCTCGACCATACTATACTCGCTATGCTTAAGGAACTTTAGAAATTCCTCAGCCTCCTCTTCCTTTACTGGCTCCTTGATAGGCACTTCACCCCCTTTCTCCTTCTCTGCACTAACATTCTTTGCTTTTGTGGGCTCTTCTCTGACGCCTACCATATCGTACCATTTCTCACTCCATGTGTGGGAATCCTCAACTTGTACATCTTTAGACGTACTGGCTATATTCTCTTTCTCTGGCATTGACACATGGTAGTTATAACTCCATGGTACCTTCTTGTTATTCTTATAGGGAAAGAAAATAGGTTTGTGAATGATAACTTTCGGTACCATTGGTGTTTCAACTTCATTACTTCTTGGTAAAGAAATAATAATCCTCGGCCGGTTTTGATTCTTCGGTGCACCTTCTAATGTGCATATATGTCTCTCATTTGCACCCACTTCATAAAATTCTAGCTCTTTGTTGTCCATAAAGCTTTGTATCAAGGCCTTAAACTTGTCGCATTCCTGAATCTTGTGCCCCTCTTCAGCATGGAACTCACAATAGTCCCTTGCTCCTTTATTCCTCTCTTTAGAAATTATCATATCCCTTTTCACCATTTCTTCCCAAATCATCTTCATTGGCATTCTCACCTCAGCCACGCCTTCCTTCATTCTCCTTTCACTGATTTTGCCAATGGCATTCACTCCTTGGTCGCTATGATTTGGCAATGGGTTTTTCATATTAAGGGTATTGTCAAACTTCACTACCCTCATCTTAATAAGCCTTTCTACGGCTTTTTTAAAATCAGTACAGTTTTCGATCGAGTGCCCCGGTAGTCCAGCATGATATTCACATCTGGCGTTTGCGTCATACCATTTAGGATATAGGGGCTGCAATGGTTTCAGGTGAAAAGGAGAAATAGCATGTGCATCGTATAAGCTTTGATAAAGCTCACGATACGTCACGGGGATAGGTGTGAATTACATTCTTTCAGAATTCTGCCTTGTACACTGCTCCTTCTTTTGAGAACTTTGTTGCTCAACCGCAGTTATTTTAGGTTGACCAACTGTGATTGCTCTCGTGTTGTAGGTGCTTGTGTTATTCACTTCACCATCCTTTCTTATTGGGGTCGATCTTTTAGTTACTTCCCCCTCGATTTTGCCACCTCTTATGGCATTCTCAATCATCTCTCCAGCCATGACTATATCCGCAAAACTTTTAGTAGTACTCCCAATCATGTGAGTGATAAATGGAGCTTTTAGAGTGTTGATGAACAACATGGTAGTCTCCTTCTCCAACAACGATGGTTGAACTTGCATTGCCACCTCTCTCCATCTCTGTGCATATTGCCTAAAATTCTCATTAGGCTTTTTCTCCATGTTTTGCAGTGTGATCCTATCCGGAATCATGTAAGTCACATGATTGTACTGCTACATGAAGGCTTGTGCTAGATCCCTCCATGAACTTATTCTGGCTCTGCTCAGTTGATTGTACCACTTGGCTGCTGCTCCAATTAAACTTTCTTGGAAACAGTGGATTAACAGTTGATCATTATTCACATACCCAGTCATTCTCCTACAAAACATCGTAATATGGTCTTCTGGGTAAGTAGTTCCATTGTACTTCTCAAATTCTGGCATCTTGAATTTGTAAGGAAGCACCAAGTCTGAGACCAAGTTTAGATCTTTGGCATCAACTCTATTATGCCCATCAGCATTCTCCAAAGCCTTGAATTTTTCCTCCAACCATTTGTAACGTTCTTCCAACTGTCTTGCAGCCTCTGTTCTTAAATCCTCTTTTTCAGCCATGTCTAAGTCAGGAATGACAGGATTGTCAGGACTGTCACCCAAATTGAATCCTGAATCAGTTGGGAAATTTATGGGGATCCTAGCATCAGCCGGCCCTTGTTGAGGCCTTATAGTGACAGATGGCCTCTTAGAAAGTGCCTCGGTTGGTGTTTGTACGTGAGGTGGAGTGAAACCAGGAGGATGACCCTCGTTATCCTCTTCAGTGATTGCCATGGGAGCCTTTCCCTTATCAGTGGCTCTCAGTAGTTGAGCCATCTCAGCCATCATGTTCCTTTGAGCCTCCAACATTTGCTCCCTCATGTCATTTTGCATTTTTGCCAATTGCTCCTGCAATTGGTCCTGTATGTCCTTCTGTAGCTGTTCAAATCTTTGGTCCATATTCTTTGACTTAGTGCGTGTACCGTAAGGATGTGTTACTTCCAGATTTTCTTTCTCTTACTCTCTATCTCCCTAGTAATTTTAACTAATTAGGGTCTTTCTATAAACTTGAATGCATATGATGTAATGAAATGCAAATGCATGAATGCAAAAAGATGTCGATTCTGATTCAGTTTCATTTTAGAAAACGTTATTTAAGAAACAAAAATCTTTTCATAAAACGGATTACAAATACACTTTCGCCCGCAGGCCTAGAGTCTTAACCCTATCTAATAACAATGCTAACTCTCGTCCTCTGTCTGACGATGACTCATACATTATACTCAACATTCTAGCTTGTATTGCCAAATCCTGCAAGTGTTCAGCAACCTCTCGAATCTGAACTAAGGCCTCTTCCATGACATGATCTCTATCTCTCACTTGATCACGAAGGTGGTGAAGTTCTCATTTCCACTGTTCTTCTCTTGCCTCGAGCTACTCAATTCGTAGCTCACAGTCCTGTAGTGCTACTTCTAACCCTCCAATATTGTGCTTCATTTCCTCGATCTTATCCAAGTTTGCCTTTAGCTTGATCGCAGAGTTACGACTTCGGTAATGATGGAGAGATCGTCCGAGCTCTGTCACCTTAACTTTTAACCCTTGATTTTATTTTTCTAGGGCCTGATTACGCGACTGCATCTCTTGGAACTTTTTCTCCCAATACTCGGCTTTGGCTTTTTCCTCTTGAATCTCTTGTTGCCACTACTCTGAAGATCTCCTAAATCTGACTCTTTTCAAGGTTACATGAGCCTTCTTGTAGTGCGTCTTTAAATTATCTCGATCTTCCTCAATCTTTATTTTTTCCTTTTTCACTTTCTCAACTTCCATCTTTTGAACATCGACGTCGAGACTTAAACATATTTTTTCCTCTTCTAGCTTCTCCATCCTCTTTTCAAGCTCCAAATTCTTTCTCTCGAACTCTTGCTTCATAACCTCCAACTCTGATGGAATTACTCGTAAGCTCTCCTCTAATGATCAAGCCACTCCCAAATTTAGCCTAGGGACATTATCGTTGATTCTCCTACTAAACCACCCTTTATATTCAAGGGTTGATGTCGAGCCTTCAGTCAAGATCTTTATACAGAAAGGATTCTTCCAAGCCTCAGAAATCTCTCGCATCCTCTTCTTGTAGTGATCTCCCTTATAAGAGAAATCATTTTGAGTTAAACCCTGTGTAACTGGTATGAACTGCCTCGCTCGATACTGCCTTAGAACAAGCAATGGTGTATATCCAACAACTCCCCAAATTCCTGGCAAAGGGACCCAATCAAAATTGCCACATCAGTAAAGGACTTTACTAGGAACCAACCAAGGAGTATTCCACATAACATCTTCCTCTCAAAGATTCTGAAGAATATCTATCCACCTTTCTTCTGAAATGTCATCTCTCCTAGGCATGCCCACTGCTTCCTTTAAGGGAGAATACCCCTCAAAGAATACTCGGCAAGGAACCTTATCAAGCTTCCAGAAGTGGCTATGAAACCAAACCAACAGCAACTGTGCGCATCTAATGAACCTTCCCTCACCAGCTCTTCGACATGCGCTCAAGGATCTTATCATCTCAGCTAAGATTGCGGGCACAGGTGTGTTCTATTTACCAATTCGATCGAATAAATCCGCAACCGCCTCATCTATATGTCCCAACGCCTTTGGGAAAATCACCATGCCGTAAATACTCAAAGCCAGGATGTCGACCCTTTTCTTTACGTCTGGATGCGTCGATATCAAATCCCTCAAGATGGCCCATGGAATGCACTTACTATCACCTTTTTGCTGCACACGAGCTATAGCCCACTGCTCACTCATCCCAGTAATCATTACCAACTTCTTCGTAAAAGTTGGAAGGCTAGTAGGCCTAACATAAGCCTTGTAACCCAGAATCCTCGGGCAACGCAGTAAAGTCGTATACTTCTCTAAAGTAGGTACAAGATCAACATCACCAAATGTAAAGCAACTATAAGGAGGGTTCCAGAACTGTACCATAGCTCGAAACAAGTGCCTATCTACCTTGACATCTAGCAAATAGGGAAGGTCTACGTAGTTCTGATAGAAGAGCTCCTTAGCCTCGTCATCCTATTGGGCCCAAATGTTTCTCAGCTCCTACAATTCATTCTGCGTCGAATTAACACTGGTGAAGTCCCATAACTCTGACGTATACCCCTCGGTGACACTATCTCCTTTCTCTAACTAGGTTTTCTCTGACCAAGTACAGATAGAAGCATTGTCCTCCACTTTATTAAGGTATTCGTTCCTCATTACAAAACTTTCTAATCTAGAAATCGAGCCGTGAATCGACACCTTTAAATGCGAAATGACATGCAATAACAGCAAAATAAAAGTAGGTCAGTATCATATAAAAAATGATAAGCAAATACTTACAAGGGTAACTTACTAAAGGCTATCTCTATTTCTCTAGGGTAAACACTTAAAGTTTATTTTATGAGTTTTAGTTCTAAAGCGAGGGTACCTGAACCAGCAGATTCCTTGGTCTTCACCCATTATAGGCTCATATAGACCAAGTTCAGTTTAGGGGAACACATTTCCCTATGGCCATACGGAGATGAAAATCTCACGAAGACATAGGAACAATATCTCGGAAGCAATCCACTAGCTCATACGAAGGTGAAAACCTCACGAAAGCGTAGCTTCTCACTCCCACTTAAGGGTGTGACCACAACAGTCATGCAAATGCAATGTACAGCAATAAGATAACAAACATATGCAGCAAACACATGTAAAACAGGATCAAAATTTTAAATTTTCCAAACTTCCAACACTAAGACATAAAATATTCAATTTCTTGGCTCGACTCTCTTATGTCCCCAGCGGAGTCGCCAAGCTGTCGAAACCTCCTTAAAAACGAGTTTTAAAAAAATGAAAACGGGAGTCGCCACCAATCTTTTAAAGTGTGATTGGATCACTCTATAAAACATTTTGGTCTACGAAATTATGAGAAAATATTTTCGACAGTCGGTTACGTACGAGGAAGGATTAGCACCCTCGTAACGCCCAAAATTGGTACCAAATTGAATAATTTTGTCTTAATGTCAGAAGTTTGAAAGAATTTAGAATTGAGATTCCCTTTAAAATTGTAATAACTCATGTTAAAAAAGAATCAAGATTCATTCGCTTTGAAAGAGTACAAATATCACATCCAGCATAATTGGACACGATATCTTTAAACTTTCGTAGCTGAAATCATCTTATGATTTGTAAACCTCGTTTAAAAGGATATTTTAGATACTTAGACAAACGGGAAATCGCAACCCAGCATGTTAGGGCACTACTTTCCGAATTCTCAAATATCAAAACATTGCCTCACTTTTTAAAATTCCTTTTTGGATCAAATGAGATTTCTTTTGTTTTGAAAGTAATGATGTGTTTTACATATTACAAGAAATTAAATAAACCTGATTACAATATACATGCTTTATCATTTCATGCAAATATAGTATAGAAAATAATAAATAATGGCACAATTTACACAATATACGTTATCGTTTTATAAACATATTATTATGAACACAAATATACATGCATTATCGTTACATGCAAAATACAACATAGAATATAATGAATTTAATGGTATAAATTGCATAACACATATATAACAACATTTCCTGCAAATGTACCTTAAATCAACATAAATAATCAATTTTCATGCAAATATATATATAAAAAAATAATAATAAATATTATATGAAAATTTAACCAACTAAATAATATCAAAATAAAAGGAAAAAACCAAAAATAAATAAGCTAATTAAAATGTATAAAATATAAACCAAATAAAAAGTAAGATATTTAGAAATATATTGAATAAATAAGAATGATAAAAGAGAACTCTTTTTTTTTTAAAATGATATATATACATATATAGGTTATGCTATAAGGTATAATAACTATATAAAATGTAAAAAAAAAAAATTAAAAATGTACATAATTTATAAATAATAAAATAATGTATACTTTATAATAAAAGAAAGGTAATGTAAGGAAATATGATAAAATATATAGTGTATAACATAATTTACAAATAATATAAATCATATGATTAATAATATAAAAATATATAATAAAATGTATATAATACATAAATTTTAAAAATATTATAAGAAATAAATATAATATGTAAAATAATATGAAAACAAATAATAAAAATAGTATAATATATATAAATATAGTGAAATATATAAAATGTATATAAAATTTATAAGAAACATATATAATAATATAATATACATAAATAAAAATAATTTTATTATTATATATAATCAACATTTAAAAAAATATATAATACATATATTTAAAAATATTTAATTAATAAAATATAAATAATATATATACCATAATATAATAATATAATAATATAATATAATAAAATAAATGAATTTTCGTATTTAATAATAATATAACTTATAATTTTAATATAAAATAATAATATACATTAAATAAATAATAAAATTTTAAATAAATAAACTTATAAGTGTAAGAGGACTAAAATTAAAAAGTAATTAAAAACTTTGGGCCAATTTAAAAAAATAAAAACCATTTAAGCCTATTTGGAAACCGTATTAAAATCGAGGGACTCATTGAGCAATTTGCCCTAATCTCAAAATGACACCGTTTCCCTAATACCGTTTTAAAATCACTATAAGGACCAAATTGAGACAAAATTAAAGTATTGGGGTTAAATAAAAAAATAGATAAAATGAAATTATAAAGATTAAAAATACAGGAGGACCAATTGAGAAATTAACCCATTTTACAAAAACACGCGGATCCTCCCCGGGTTATCGGGTCAACGCGCGGATCCTAAGCCTTGAAACGACGTCGTTTTGTGCTTATTGAATTAAACCAAAACGGCACCGTTTCGTTTAGGCTATATAAGCCAAATTTCCACTTCAAAATCATTTTGCAACCCGATTTTAAAAAAAAAAGAAAATCCTCTGAAGAGGACTTGGGGTCGGCCTCGGAGTTCTGTTGAACTTCCGACTAGGAGCCCACACGCGCTTACGCGCCATCGTCGTCTCCGCCGCAAACGGTGGCTGGGGGTTTAAAAACCTCGCTTTCCAACGCCGATTAAGGGTATGTCCTTTTCCTTTTTATTTTCTACGATATTAATACGTATTTAAAGAAAAAAATAATCACCTCGGTATTCTTTGGTTGACTGTTGATTTTTAATATCAAAATGCGTTCTGTTTTTTGTTGAATCTCTGTGTATATTCCAAAGAAAAAAACCCTCCTTTACATATTTTTTATTCGGGCTTTTATAGCCACTGAAAAAGAAAAAGAAAAATATTTTTACATTCTTTGATTTATTTCTTGCCATATTTACATTGGTCTTTGTTGTTTCTTCTTTCCTTTTTGCAGGTTAACTGCGCAATCTTCGGCGATGGGGCATGATCCATGCTCCGATTGCGGCGTGATATGGGGACTGGAACCACGGCACTGATGGTGGTCAATAGAACGGTGCTAAAAAAATGTGACGATTAGCGTGCCTGAAGCTTCTGGTTAACACTTTGATGGACCTCGTGCAAGGTGACCGTCGATCTGACCGTCATTGATGAGGACCAGCTGAGGTGATGTGAGGGTACAGGGCTATGGATAGCCCTTAGTTCGGGAGCTGGAACGGCTCTGACGTGGCGAAGCTTCTGGAATGGCTCTTGCGGCGCTGAGGTTCCAAGGAAACTCAAGGGTTTCCTGTTGATATTTTAAATTATTGGGCCTTTTGGGCCTGAGTGACTTGGGTCTTGTATGTTTTGGATCTGGGTGTAATGGGTACCAGGTAGCAGTATAATTGGGTATGGGCTATCGGGTTGTAACCGGGCATGGGGTTTAGGTATTTGTGCTGCTGTGTTTTAATTTTTGGGCTCTGTATATGGACTGTTAAAATAAATAAACATTTATTTATTTATTTTAAGTTTTTGGTTTTAAGGCCCAGGTAAATTTGGGTTATTACAAAGGATGTGAAGCATATTTGGCTTTTGTAAGTGATTCGGCTTCTGTAGATTCTTCTGTTGGGAATACCCAAACGGTTAGACAATTTTAGATGTTTTTCCTAGGCAGTTACCCGATTTACATCCGGATCCGAAAGTTGAGTTCGGTATTGAGCTTCTACTAGGTACAGCTCCAGTGTCCATCGCTCCTTACCATATAGCACAAAAAGAGCTTATGGAGTTAAAAGCTCAGCATCAGGAACTCTTTGATTGTGGGTTCATTCATCCTAGTATGTCTCCGTGGGGGACACCGATTTTATTTGTAAAGAGGAAGGATAATACTATGAGAATGTGTATTGACTACCATTAATTGAATAAGTTATATCGACTACCATTAATTGAATAAGTTAACGGTGAAGAATAAGTACCCATTTCCGAGGATCGACGACTTCTTTGATCAGTTTTGTGGAGCTTCAGTGTTTTCGAAGATAGATCTCCATTCGAGGTACCATCAACTGCTTTTAAGACTCGTTATGGGCACTACGAGTTCCTAGTCATGCCCTTTGGTTTGACAAATGTTCTGGTTGTATTCATGGACCTATGAATCAGGTTTTTCAGCCGTATTTGGATCATTTTTTCGTGGTCTTTATAGACGACATTCTGATATACTCTAAGACCGAAGATGATCATGACAGCATCTTAGAGTAGTCCTTCAAATACTTTGTGAGAAGTAGTTCTACGCTAAGTTGAGCAAATGTGAATTCTGGTTGAGGGAAGTAACCTTTCTAGGGCATGTGGTTTCTACAAAGGGTATCCGAGTTGATCCTAGGAAAATTAAGGCTGTGCTTGAGTTGAAACAGCCCAAGAATGTTTTTGAGATCCGCAGTTTCCTGGGTCTTGTGGGCTATTATCGAAAGTTTGCCGAGGGGTTCTCATTAATTGCAGCTCCTCTGACTAAGTTGTTGCATAAGAATACCACTTTTGTCTAGAATGATGAATAGCAATCGAGCTTTGAAAAGCTCAAATCTATTTTTACTCAGGCTCTTGTTCTAATATAGCCTGAATTTGGTAAGGAGTTCGTGGTTTACAGTGATGCGTTACACGTCAATTTGGGATGTGTTTTGATGCAATACTGTAACACTCCAAACCCGGCCTAGACATTATGGTTGAATTCGGAGATGTCACAAAGCATGGGTTTTGAAAACAAGTTGATTCCATTAACTAATTACTAATAAAACTCACATTCCTCCATGTTTATTACAGAAAACATTAATTTAACAGTTCATTTTCCAAACCACTTATTACAGCAGAAATTAACAAAACCAGAACATTTTAGAAATTCGTTTCGTATTTTTAGAAAACCTCTTTTTGGCGTAAAATCCATTTCCGTAAATCATTTTATCAAGCATGCAACATATCTGGTATATCAAACCAAATCAAGTTAAAAACCAAAACAGTCCAAGAGTCCCAAAAATTACAAACTCTCAGAATTATATCCCAAATTATTAAATAAACAATAAATTAATAAATCAAAACAATTTTAAGAAAGAGTGGCCACCGCCAAGTCCCTGCTGCACTGATCCGCCTAAGACTGCGGATTACCTGACAGTATAGACAACCAAATGTGAGTTTACGTAAACTCAGTGTGTAACCTAGCAGAAATAAGCATGCAATCATATAGAATTATAAACACAACCAGAAAAAGATACAGATACAGATTCAGGCTTAAGCCCATTTCAAATACAGATACAATAAACAAAACTAGACAATTAGAATCCTACCCCCATCCTCTATACACCAGCTCCGACCATCCCAACACACCATATGGGGTTAAAAATAGTCACCCATCCCTACACACGATGTTCTACCGTTACGACGCGTATCAGATATAGTCCAACCAAGCTGTCAGATAATAGGCGATTGTCGCCGTACAGAACACTTCCTCCATCAATACAAAACCTACCCCCATAATCATATACAAAACAGATACAAAATAATATACTAGACATGCTCAACATGTTATGTACAGATATCAGAGTAATCAGATATGCATGGCATAACCATACTCAAAATAGATTATCAATCTATCAGATTTATAGTTTTGGGGTTTGGTTAGCCCTATAACAACCCAACGGTAGGCCCACAGTCGATTAGGACGACCCGTGTGACCCTCGGAGAAATTTCAAAAATTTGGGCCCACATGTCTGTGTGGCTTGCCCGTATGAGCTTACATGCCCGTGTTGTAACATGACTGTGTGTCACACAGGGCTGAGACACATGCCCGTTTCTCTAACCGTGTGGACAAAAATAGGCCATTTGAATAGCCAATCTGCCACCCCACTTGGGTCAAACCTACAAGCTTTAAACCAAGCATTTTTCCAACACAATTTCAGCTAATTTCAATATCCAAAACATACATCATTCGTGTCAAAACCTTATCAAAATGACCATTTCCTTTGGCCAACTAAAAGTATATCATAATGGCACATTTGCATCACATAATATATATTGATATCAACCATAAGTTTTAACACAAACTAGCCATATCACATGGCATAATATATACAATTTCAAAACATATCCAAATAACACTAGCTTATACATGCCATATACCATATATACAACTTCAAAATGGTACCAAAATGGATGTTCGATAGTGTGAGTGAGTCGCTGATGATTCTCGGATCCGAGCTAGCTTTATAACACTGTAAAACAGAGAAGTCTTCACACAATAAGCTTAGAGCTTAGTAAGTTCGTAGTATAATACATTTAACTCAACATTTAAAAGCTATAAGACATATTAGCTAACACATAGTTCAATTCATGATACTACTCAACCTCATTCATTCCATTTCTCAATTCATACCATTTCCTTAGTTCACATATTATCAACCACATAGGTTCATCTATCACATACAACATATCGTTAACAATAAATATTCATCACATACTTGCACAAACTCGTGCTTATCTAATACATTACAACTTCAATGCTCAATGCACTAATTCGTTGGATTATTTTTCCACGCACAAGAACATTGCACACTTAGTGCCAGCAATCTAGTCGAAGCTATAAAATATCGCACACTTAGTGCTATCATTTTAAACTGAAGCTATCTCAATATTGCACACTTAGTGCCACATGTAGCCGAAGCTATTCCAATTCGCACACTTAGTGCCATTTATAGCCGAAGCTAAAACAAATCGCACACTTAATACCGAACTTAGTCAATTGCCATCATGCTCAAACCGTAATCAAATATCTATAAAATTTATGCATTATCAAAGCATTAAAACATAACTATAACATCATTTATATCGTACGAACTTACCTCGTACTCGGAATTGTCGACTCGGATTGTCTATTCTATAACCTTCGACTTCCCTCGGTCTAAGTCTGAATTCCTCTTTTCTTGATCTAAATGTATTCAAAATTAACTCATTTATTCATAAAATCATTCAATTCAATCCATATACACCTATTTAGGGCATTTTACAAATTGGCCCTCACATTTTCACATTTTAACACTTCAGTCCATATTTCATAAAATCACAAAATACACAGAAATCCTCAAAATAATGCCTTAGCTAAATCTTCCTATGGTCCCTAGCAACCCATTTCACATTTTAGTCCCTCAATTTCTCATTTTCACAATTTAATCCCTAATATGCATTTTTACTCAAAATCACTTTACAGAACATATATATCAAGCAATAAGCTTTCATAATTCATCATTTAACATCACAAAACTCACTAAAGCATCAATGGAATATTTCAAAATTATCATCAATTTCTCAAATTTAAGCATGGGCTATATAAAACACAAAGCAACGATCTCAAAAACATAAAAATCATACCTTAATCACCAACTTTTCAGCCGAACCCTATCTTGATCTTTTCTATTCTTTTTCTTTCAAATAATTGGCCAACAAAGATGATAATGCATGACCATTTTATGTTTTGTTTATTTTAATATACATTAATATGCATTTTACTAATTTAACCTTATTATATACATTATAATTTACCAACTACATGTCCAAACTTGTCCACTATTAACTTTAATGGTATAATTGACATGCAAGGACTTCATACTTAAAAAGCCATGTCAATTTGACACTTTAACCAACAGCAGACAACTTTTACATTTTACTCGATTAAGTCCTTTTTGTCAAATCGGCATACAAACAATTAAATTTTCACACAAATCATTCACACATACTAATTCACACATAGTAAACACGAAATTTAATATTAAAATATTTTTCTAACTCGAATTCGTGGTCCTGAAACCACTATTCCAACTAGGGCCTAAACTGGGCTGTTACACATGTAGCCCACACGCCCAGATTGGCCTTACCTATGTGGCCCACACGGCCTGGCCCAAGAATCCACACGCCCATGTGTCATGCTCGTGTAGGCCCACACGCCCAATTCGACCTAGCTCGTGTGGCCCATACGGTCATTCTTACACAGGGCCATGCCTACGTTAATCACACGGCCATGTTGTCGCACACAGCCTACCACACGGGTGACCACACGCACGTGTGGAGTCGATAGTATGGTTTTTTGGCTTTTTTCGATGTTCGTTTTTTTGCGTCTCGGGTATACAGCTAGTACCGATTTGTTGCAAAACCACTCCTAAGCCTCCCAAAACCTAAAAACAGAGTATTCCACACCTTTTTAGCAGCCAATTTACAAGTCTAACACGTTACCCACTAAAGAAAAAAATCGACTTACCGCCCACCAAAAACGACTCCAACCTTAACTAAGACGTTGACGTGAAAATCGATGCTTCACCACCTTCACCTAAGCAACAGAATTCATTGATCACTCACCAATAAAGGTTATCATAACATTGCCCAAAACTCAAAATCTAACATTAACAAAAGCCAAGTCTATACTTACCAACCCGATTGAAGAATCCAAATCGCAAAAGCAATAATTGATCTGGAAAAACGACAGCAACAGAAGAGGGAAACAAAAATTGAATGTGAAAACAATGTAGGAGGGAAGAAAAACATCAGAGAGAAGGAAATTGACGATAAGAAATTTGAGGATTTTTGGAAGAGAGAGAAAATAAAATAAAAAATAAATTAAAATAAAATAATTAAAAATAAAATGATAATCCAATTCCGTTAAATCACTCCCACAACCCCACTACCAAACCATCGACTCAAAATTTCAGTTCAAACGAAATACCAACAGACAACTAAGCAAAAATAATAATACCCACGCTCACACAGAGATTCGAACACAGGACCAACACACCAATTCCCTTACCACTTGAACTAGCAGGCTCATTCTGATATAGAGTTTCAAGTAATTAAATATAACCCCGCTGAATAAGGATAAGGCTTCATTCCAAAAATAACATAATTTAACAAAGGTGAGACTTGAACATAAGACCTCACACACACACCTAGAACACTTAACCACTGAAGCAGATATACAGTTGTGTCAAATATTTACAGAAACAAAAACAAATTATTCAGGGCATTACAACTCTACCTCTTAAAGAAATTTCGACCTCAAAATTTACTTGGTCAGAACAGATGAGGATACTGCTGATGCATCGAATCCTCAGGTTCCCACGTGGCCTCCTCAATGCCATGATTCTGCCACAAAACCTTTACTAATGGAATGGACTTCCTCCTTAGAACCTTGATGTCACGATCCAAATTTGAACTGGCTCCTCCTCAAAGGTCAAATCCGGCCTAACCTTGATCTCCTCAATAGAAACAACATGAGAAGGGTCAAACCAATACCGCATCAAAATCAAAACACGGAAGACATCGTGGATACAGTTTAACTCTGGAGGTAGCTCCAACCAGTCCCACAACCTTCAAAATTCGATACAGCCTAATGAACCTAGGGCTCAACTTGCCCCTACAACCGAATCTCAAAACTTTCTTCCACGAGAAAACCTTAAGAAAGATGAAGTCCCCCACAAAGCACTCAATATCACGCCTCTTCAGATCCGCATAAGACTTCTACCTATCAGAAGCAGCCTTCAGTCGATCCTAAATTAGCCTAACCTTGTCTTCAGTCTCAAAAACCAACTCAGGACCCAAAACCCGACGTTCACCCAACCCAGTCCAACACAGCGGAATACGACACTTACGAACATATAATGCCTTATAAGGTGCCATTTGAATGCTAGACTGGAAGCTGTTATTGTAGGCAGACTCTACTAACGGCAGATAATCCTCCCAACTACCTCGAAAATCAATCACACAACTCCAAAGCATGTCCTCCAGTATCTGAATCACCCTATCTGATTAGTTATCTGTTTGAGGATAGAACGTAGTACTGAAGTCCAACCTCAAACCCAAAGCCTCATGCAACTTTTTCCAGAACTAAGACATGAAGCGAGGATTCCTATCAGAAATAATCGACACAAGAACCCCATGCAGTCTAACTATCTCAGAGATATAGAGCTTCCCTAACTTCTGCAGAAAGTAGTCTGTCTTAACCGGAATGAAGAGAGCAGACTTGGTCAAATGATCCATGATGACCCAAACAGAATCCTTTTTAGCGGGTGTTAAAGGCAGCCCACTAACGAAGTCCACTGTCATACGTTTCCATTTTCATAAGGGAACCTTAACGGGTTGTAGCAAACCCGAAGGCAACTGATGCTCAGCCTTAACTTGCTGACACGTCAGACATTAAGCAATAAAATTAGTAACCTCATGCTTTAATCCCAGCCACTAGTACAGTTCACAGAGATCTCAATACATCTTATTACCACCGAGATGCATAGCATAAGGGCTACTATTCGCCTCCCTCAGAATCGACTATCTCAAATTAGAATCATTTGGTATGCAGATCCGTCCTTAAAAACATAGCACACCATCATTATTTAACCCAAAATCAGAAGTAGTACCACTCTCAACCTGATGGAATCGCACACCCATAGTCTCATCCACTAGCTATTTATCTCGGATCTAATCAATCCAAGTCGGCTTAACCTGCAACTCAGTGAACAAACTCCTATCATCAAACAGACTAAGGCAAGTGAACATTGCCCTTAGATCATTCATCGCTCTACAGCTTAAATCATCAGCCACCACATTGGTCTTTCTAGGATGATACTCTATGGTGTAGTCATAATCTTTAAGCAGCTCAATTCATCGCGCTGCCTAAGGTTCAACTCTTTCTGAGTAAGGAGATATTTGAGGTTCTTGTGATCGGTATAGATAATATACCTCTCACCATACAGATAATACCACCAGATTTTCAATGCAAAGACTCTCACAGCCAATTTAAAATCATGCGTCAGATAATTCCCTTCGTGCGTCTTAAGCTGACGGGACGTATAAGCCTAAAACCTTACCATCTTGCATCAGAATGCAACCCAACCCAAAGTGCGAAGCATCACTGTAAACCAAAAACTCCTTATCAGATTTAGACTGTATCAAAACAGAAACCTGAGTCAGAACAGACTGGAGCTTCTCAAAGCTCAATTGTTGTGCATCAGTCCAGACAAATGGCACACCCTTACGCAGAAGCTTAGTCAATGGAGCTATAATAAGAGAGAATCCCTTAACAAACCGACGATAATAACCAACTAAACCTAGAAAACTGTGAATCTCAAACACATTCTTAGGTTGTTTCCAATCCAGTACAACCTCAATTCTCCTCGGATCTACACAAATCCCCTCAGCAGACACCACATACCCCAAGAAGGTTACCTCTCGCAACCAGAACTCGCACTTACTCAACTTAGCGTAGAGCTACTTTTCTAGTAGAATCTAAAGTACAACTCTAAAATGCTCATCATGCTCATCTTCAGTCTTAGAGTAAACCAAAATATTGTCAATGAAGACCACGATGAACTGATCCAGATAAGGCTAAAACACTCGGTTCATCAGATCCATGAATGTGGCCAGAGCATTTGTCAGACCAAAAGGCATAACTAGGAACTTGTAATGTCCATATCAAGTCCTAAATGAAGCCTTATGAACATCAGCCTCCTTAACCCTCAACTGATGATACCTAAATAAAAAATCAATCTTAAAGAACACTGAAGCCCCTCGAAACTGATCAAACAGGTCATCGATCCTTGGAAGTGGATATTTATTCTTCACGGTCAACTTATTCACCTGTCGATAATCAATACACATCCTCATGGTCCCATCCTTTTTCTTACCAAACAAAATCGATGCCCCCCACAGAGACACACTAGGACGGATGAAACCAGGGTTCAGAAGTTCTTGAAGTTGAGCTTAAGATCTGTAAGCTCTTTTGGTGCTATACGGTAGGGAACGATAGACACTGGAGCTATACCTGAAAGAAGCTCAATCCCAAACTCAACCTCTCGATTCGGAGGTAGACCTGATAATTCCTCAGGGAAAACATCTAGAAAATCCCTTACAGTTCTGATATTCCCAACAGAAGAGCCCCCAGAATCAGAAACACTAACGTAAGCCAAGTACGCCTCACTCTCTTTTCGAACAGTTTTTCAGCCACAAAAGCAAAGATCATATTGGACAGATAATCTTGACGCTTTCCAATCACGACCACTTCTTTATCATCTCTATTCCTTAAAACAACCCTCTTAGTCGCGCAATCTAAACTAACTCAATGCTTGACCAGCCAATCCATGCCCAGAATTAAGTCGAACCCCCTAAATAGAAGCTCCATCAGATCCGTCAGAAAAATAATCCTTTGCACGTCTAACGGAACATCCCTATAGAGTTTACTAACCTGGATAGACTACCCCAACGGACTTAGTATAGTGATCTCACTAGAATGCTCTCAATAGTAACTCCTAAGTTTTCAAACACTGTGCTAACTACATAAGAGTGTGATAAGAAATTAAGAACGTACAGTTGATAACATCTAGAATATCTCTATCCTCTCGGTGTCGAGCAACGTAGAGAAGTGAAAACTGCCTCGTCTCTGTCTGACTAGCACCTCTTCTCGGTGCTCTCTGCCCACAGCCCAAACCATTACCACCCCTACCCGCTCTACAAATTTCTCTAGGTGGTCAGCTGAACTACCCTCTCGAGGCCGCACGTAACCCGCAGCTTTTTATGCGTCGATCCGTCCACTGTGATGACTTTCTTCTAATACAAAGGCTCTAAAGATCCACATATCAAACATGCCCCGATCCTCCTCTAACACTCGCCCAGATGGCACCTACTATAACCACCGTATGGCTACAATCCATCTGGAGCAAAGGGAGCCCCCACTCTAACTAGCCCATCAGATCTGGCTTTTTTCTTAGGCTTCAGAACAGAACTAGAAGGCTTCGAATCCCTATTATTCTTGCCTCTCTCACAGTCTCTGTTCTAGCACTCCACGCACTTAACATCCTCGACGATCTATGCTTTCTCAACTAGAATCGTAACTCACGCTCCCTTTGTAGAGTAATCAGTACCCTTAGATTATCCCTCAGTCTATCCTCAAACCGAAGCACCTCTCATACTTTGGCCTCATACTCAGATGCCACCATGCCTCGAGCATAATGGCTCAACCTTAAAAATTTGGCCTCATACTTTGCCACAAATCTATCCCCTTACGTGAGATTCATGAACTCACGCCTACGAGCATCCATATAGCTCGCTCCTACATACTTACTCTGAAATATGGTCTTAAAGAAATCCTAAGTCAAACGATCACGTTAAGTACCCTCTTCAACCGTTAACCACCACTGATACGCCTCGTCACAAAGTAAGGAGACTACACCCTTAAATTTTTACTTGAGAGTGCAGTTTAGGTCATTCATAATCCTCTCTGTGGCCTCTAACCAGTACTCGGCCACACTAGGGGCGACTTTAGTAACACCCATAAACAGTTCAGTACCATTTGACAGGAGTCGTTCAGTTACTGACCCATGGCCCCCAGATCTAAAATGGGGTCCAGCGACCCTCTCTAATATCCTCAACATGGCTTGGGACAGTACGTCATCCCCAGCCGAGCAACTCTAAGACCCAATCTCGATAGTAAGCGAAATCGACGTTTCACTCATATCCAAATGTGGCATACTGCCCAATGAAGAAGACTCAACTTCAGCCTTCCTATGGCCCCTTCCATAGCCACGAGTACCACGTCTGCAAGTTTCACAAGTGTTCATAGTGTAATTCGAATTTGATCTACATTACAAAGTTTTATGCATCAGTTCCACTTATTTATTAGCATGTGTTTTATGCATAAATTATCAGAAGTTTAGTATTGTTTTCAAAGGTTTCAGTCTCTATCTATTCAGTTTAGTTTCAGAAAGTACTAACTACAGTGTTTCAGAACTGTTTTAACTAAGTTTCAGAGGTACTTACAAGATCGGTGCTGAAAACTCGGTGTACAACATACTCTTCCAAATTATTCAAGAAATTTGAAAACCATTTCTTTTAAAACACAATTCGGAACCCAAAATCTACAGTTGAGTTTTGTAACTGGCTCTGATACCACTAAATATAACACCCCAAACCCGGCCTAGACATTATGGCCGAATCTATAGATGTCACAAAGAATGGGTTTTGAAAACAAGTTGATTCCATTAACTAATTACTAATAAAACTCACATTCATCCATGTTTATTACAGAAAACATTAATTTAACAGTTCATTTGCTAAAACACTTATTACAACAGAAATTAACAAAACCAGAACATTTTAGAAATCTATTTGTATTTTTAAAAAACCTTTTTTTGGCATAAAATCTGTTTCTGTAAATCATTTTATCAAGCATGCAACATATCGAGCATATTAAACCAAGTCAAGTTAAAAACCAAAACAGTCCAAGAGTCCCAAGAATTACAAACTCTCAGAATTATATCCCAAATTATTAAATAAACCATAAATTAATAAATCAAAATAGTTTTATGGAAGAGTGGTCACCGCCGAATCCCTGCTGTACCGATTCACCTAAGACTGTGGATTACCTGACAGTATAGACAAACAGATGTGAGTTTATGTAAACTTAGTTTGTAACCCAGCAGAATTAAGCATGCAATCATACAGAATAAAAAACACAGCTGGAAATAAATATAGATACAGATTCGGGCTTAAGCCCATTTCAGATACAGATACAATAAACAGAATCAGACAATCAGAATCCTATCCCCATCCTTTACACACCAACTCCGACCATCCCAACACACCATGTAAGGTTAAAAACACTCACCCATCCCTACACACCAGGTTATGCCGTTACGACACGTATCAGTTATAGTACAGCCAAGCTGTCAGATAATAGGCTATTATCGCCATACGAAACACTTCCTCCATCAATACAAAACCCACCCCACAATTATATACAAAATAGATGCAGAATAACATACTAGACATGCTCAATATTCTATGTACAGATATCAGAATAATCAGATATGCATGGTATAATCATACTCAGAACAGATTATCAGTCTACCAAATTTACAGTTTCGAGGTTTGGTTAGCCCTTACTGACCCTATGGTAAGCCCACAGTCGATTGGGACGACCCGTGTAACCCTCGAAGAAATTTTAAAAATTTAAGCCCATATGCCTGTGTGGCTTGCCCGTGTGGACCCACCCGGCCTGGTCCAAGAATCTACACACCCGTGTGTTATGCCCGTGTAGGCCCACACAGCTATGTAGCCCATACGCCTAACTTTGCCTAGCCCGTGTAGCCTACACAGCCATACTCGAGCCACCACACGGTCGTGTCTTGTGCACGGTCATGCCTACATCGATCACACGGTCGTGTTCTCGCACACAGTCTACCACACGGGTGACCACACGCCCGTGTGGCATCGACAGTATGGTTTTTCAGCTTTTATCGACGTTTATTTTTCTACGTTTTAGGTACACAGCTGGTACCGATTTGTTGCAAAACCACTCTTGAGGCTCTCAAAACCTAAAAACAGAGTATCCCACACCTTTTTAGCAGTCAATTTACAAGTCTAACACATCAACCACTAAAGTAAAAATCAACCTACTTCCCACCAAAAACGACCCCAACCTCAATTAAGTCATTGACGTGAATTCATCGGTTACTCACCAATAACGGTTATAATAACATTGCCCAAAACTCAAAATCTAACGTTAACAAAAGCCAAGTCTATACTTACCAACTCGATTGAAGAATCCAAATGGTAAAAGTAAAAATTGATCAGGAAAAACGACAGCAACAAAAGAGGGAAACACAAATTGAATGTGAAAACAGCGTATGAGGGAAAAAAAGAAAAACGTCAGAGAGAAGGAAATTGACGATAGGAAATTTAGGGATTTTTAGAAAAAAGAGAAAAGAAATAAAAAATTAAAATAAAATAATTAAAAATACAATGATAATCCAATTCCTTTAAATCTCTCCCACAACCCCACTACCAAACCATCTACTCAGAATTTCAGTTAAACGAAATACCAACAGACAACTGAGCAAAAATAATAATACCCACGCTCGCGCAGAGATTCGAACACAGGACCTCTAACACACCAATTCCTTACCACTCAAACTAGCTGGCTCATTCTGATATGGAGTTACAATCAATTAAATATGAAGCCACTAAACAAGGATAAGGCTTAATTTCAAAAATAACATAATTTAGCAAAAGTGAGACTTGAACCCAAGACCTCACACACACACCCAGAACACTTAACCACTGAAGTAGATACACAATTCTGTCAGATATTTACAAAAACAAAAACAAATTATTCAGGGTGTTACAAAGACAGTAAGGTAGTGGCTTATGCGTCCAGATAGCTTAAGTCACATAAGGGAAATTATTTAACGCGCGATCTCGAGTTAACTACTGTTATCTTTACGCCGGTCATAAGAGCCTTAAGTATCTCCTTACCCAAAAGGAGTTAAACCTCAGGCAATATGGATGGATTGGACTATTTGAAGATTACGGCTTCACGATTGAGTATCATCCTGGTAAGGCCGATGTGGTGGTTGATGCTCTTAGTCATAGAGCAATGTCTGATTTGAGGGGCATGTTTGCTTGTCTGAGTCTGTTTGATGATGGGAGTCTGTTAGCCGAGTTGCAAGTTAAGCCGACTTGGATTGATCATATTCGAGATAAACAGTTTGGAGATGATTCTCTGGTTCTACAATTCGGTCAGGTAGAGGATGGTAGTACATCTGATTTTGGGCTAAATAGTGGTGGGGTTCTATGTTTTTGAGGACATGTTTTTATACCTAATGATTCTGATTTGAGGCAGTCCATTTTGAGGGAAGCGTATAGTAGCCCTTATGCTATGCATCTTGTTGTCTGACATGCTAATAAGTTAAGGCTAAGCACCAGTTGCCTTAGGGTTTGCTTCAACCAGTTAAGATTCTTATGTGGAAATGACAACATATGACTATGGACTTCGTTAGTAGGTTGCCCCTAACACCTATTAAGAAGGATTTTGTGTGAGTAATCGTAGATTAGTTGTACAAGTCTACCCACTTCATTCCTATTCATACAGATTATTCTCTTCAGAAGTTAGCCAAATTATATGCTTCCGAGATCATGAGACTTCATAGGGTACTGGTCTCAATTATTTCTGATAGAGATCCTCGCTTCATTTCTCGATTTTGGAGGAAACCTTATGAGGCTCTAGGTTTGAGGTTAGACTGCAGTACTGTCTTCCATCTTTAGACAGATAGTCAATCTAAGAGGGTGATTTAGATACTGGGGGATATGTTTCAGAACTATGTAATCGATTTTTGAGGTAGTTGGAAGGATTTTTTATTGTTAGCCGAGTTCGCCTACAATAACAGTTTTCAGTCTAGTATTCAGATGGCACCTTACGAGGCTCTATATGGTCGTAACTGTTGTACTCCTTTATGTTGGACTGAGTTAGGTGAGCGACGGGTTTTAGATCCTAAGTTAGTTTCTGAGACTAAGGATAAAGTTAAACTGATTCGAGATCGTCTTAAGGCGGCTTCTGATAGACAGAAGTCCTATACAAATCTGTAAATGAGGGACATTCAGTATTCCATGGGTGACTGTGTATTCCTTAGTGTGTCTCTATGGAAGAAAGTTCTACGGTTTGGACGTAAAGGCAAGTTGAGCCCTAGGTTTATTAGGCTGTATTGGATTCTGAAACGTGTGGGATTATACGTGTATCAGTTAGAGCTACCTCCAGAATTAGACTGTATCCTTGATGTGTTTCACATCTTTATGTTAAGGCGGTATCAGTCGGACCCATTTAATATTGTTTCTATTTAGGAGATTGAGGTTAGACTAGATTTGACTTTTGAGGAGGAGTCGGTTCAGATTCTAGATCGGGATGTGAAAATCTTGAGTAGGAAATCTATTCTGTTAGTTAAGGTTCTATGGCGGAATCATGGTGCAGAGGAAGCCACTTGGGAACCTGAGGACTCGATTTGTCAGCAATATCCACACCTGTTTTAAGTAAGGTAAATTTTGACGTCGAAATTTCTTTTAGAGGGGTAGAGCTGTAACGCTTCCAAAGATTTAATTCTTTCTCTGATAAAATTCGTCATAGTTAAATACCTACTTTAGTTGTTAAGGGTCTTGGGTGTAAAGGGTGGATCGTGAGTTCGAGTCTTTAGGAGAGTCTTTTGCTAAGTAATTTTCGGTTGTGTTGCTCAGTAGAATTTGAGTTAAAGTTTAACTCTAAGAGTGGGGGGGATATCTATTGCTTGATTATAGAGATAGGAGGTGGGTAGTTGTGTTGGTTTAAATTTTAAGTTTTAATTTATTTCAAAAAAAAAAAAAACAAAAATCTTTCCCTCAAACCCACATTTTCACTTTTTTTCTTTTCTTATTTTTATTTTTTCTTTTTCTCTCTTCTTGCACCACTGTCGTTTTGGAAAAGGGTAATTTTTAATCTTTCTTTTTGCTATCCTATTGACATTTGATTACTTGCAATTGGTGGTTGCTTTTTTGGCTTCTTCACATTTGTTATCTTAGGTAACATTAATGATTTTTTAATCATTTAGTTTTGGGGTTATGAGGTAGTCCTTAATTATTTAGTTTTGCGTTTAGGTGAAGGTCATGAGACGTTTGGGGCTCTTTCAACATCGTAGTTTCGTGTGGTTGTGGTTTAATTAATGGTAAGACTATGGAAGAGTTTTGGTGTTAGAAGAGTTTAATTATTGATTGCCTTGTACCTTGTTACCATTATAATCATTTTATTTGTTGTATTTCGGTCTCAGGAGTCTTGTGGTTGCATTCCCGTCGGAATCGAACTAGGTGGGTAATGAGAAACTTAAAAATTAGTGAACGGTAAAAGTCAAAATTGGGGCCTGTCGACGCTATGCGGTCATGTGTGACACAAGGTTTAGGTCATTTTGGGCCCTGTTGGCCCATACAGGCAAGCCAATTTTGGTCATGTGGGCCTAATTTTAAAAATTTTTCCCTAGGGTCATACAAGTCGTCCCAATCGACTGTGGGCCTTCCGAGGGGTCGGTATGTGTTTATATAAGCCTTAAAGTATGAAATCTGCTAATTTGTTAGTATGAATTTTTTCGTAAATAACGCCTAAATGCATGTAATGTGATGTGATGTGATATGTATGATATGTTATTTATAGGCCTGTTCAATAGCTGTTATACGAGCATGCATTATATGTAAACTCTGGTATCTGTTATTTCTGTTATTTCTGGTGTTCTGTTCATATCTGGCTATGGGGTGGGTTATGTGTTATATGGAGGAAGTGTTTTGTGTGAGCCATTAACTCGCCATTATACTAGCAGCACTGCTCCGATTATTCTGAAAAGTGTCATAAGGACACTAAGTGGTGTGTATGGAAGGGTGAGTGTTTTATACCCCACATGGTGTGCTGAGATGGTCGTAGCTAGTGTGTAAAGGATGGGGGTAGGATTATATTTATCTGCACCTGTACTACTCTGATACGATTCTAATTCTATATAAGAAATATATGTTCTTTTATGTGATAAGATTTGAATTTCCTTTTATTTTGAGTTACACACTAATTTATAAAAACTCACACTTTGTTTGTCTAATAATTTTAAGTAACCCTCAGACTTAGGCGGGTCAGTGTGACAGGATCTCGGCTATGTCCACAATTCCGTAAACCTTTATTTAAATAAATTTGGCTTATTTAAAATTTCCGATTTGAGAGTTTTGTAATTTTTGGACTCCCTGGACATTTGGATTTGTTATTGATTTGGGTTTTGTTTTGGGTTTTTACTTGACATTTGATAAAACAATTTTTTTTTTTTGAAAAACGACTATGTTTCTGCGATCAACTGTTTTTAAGAAAACAAGCTCTGATTTTCAAAATATAACGCTTTAAGAACTTCCACTGCGACTTAATTGATTTAATTTAGGAAATGAAATCAACTATCAGTTTTAACTATTAAGTATGACAAACGTTTTTTTAATTAAAACGGACTTTTAAATAGCAAAGGTTCATCACATTTTTCAAAAAACGAAAGTTAGATTTATAATTATTTTACGTAATATTTCAGATTTGGCCATAACATCTAGGCCGGGTTTGGGGTGTTACAAAATTGCTTGAACCAAAAATTTTCATAATCTTCACAAACAAATTGCATTTCTTGCAAGGTTTTAAAAAATATTCTAAACATATATTTACTTTTTGAGGTAAACATAATAATTTTTTAAGAAATTTTAAAAAGGATTTTGAATAACCTAAATTCCCCATTCAAATTCCACCTAAAGAGATAGTTTTTCAAAATTCCATTCATTTAATACATGTGATCTCACAGTAAAAATAAAAAAAAAAGGCTAGTATTTGGTACATACGCAATGTACTTTTTTATTTCACAAGCATCCTTAAAAAATTGTTATGTGTCTCTTTTTTTAAAATATATATTTTTTGGGTATGCATTTGGTATACTGGTAATATATTTTTTTTCCACAAGCAGTATTGAAAAATTGAGAAGTCTTTTTTTATAAATATCTATTTTTTAATATTTTATTATACTTGACACTTGTCAACCCTCTAACCCTGCTTGTGAAGTCTAAAACCGACACTGATGGTATACCAAATATTTTCTATAACTTTAACATGTAATTTTTATTTAATTTCAATATTTTTATATTTTATAATTTTTATGAATGTAATGATATCCATCTTGCATATTTTCATATTATTTTTCTTTTATAATTATTTTTTAACTTACTAAATTTTATTAACTTTATATTTAAAAAAATTATTTTTCAAAACCAAACAATTAAAAATATTTAAGGATGTATTTTAAAATGATAGCATTTTTAAAGGCTTGATAAATTTAAAATTTCGAAATGTTTTATCCACCCTAAAAGATGAAAAGAGGAAGCATGTAATTGTAGTGGCCTAAGCGATGGCGGAGAAGACCAAGTCGAAGGGGGAAATGACTGATGAGATCAAAAAACCCATCGAGTCCCTTACCAAGTCTTTTCTTTTAGAATTTTTACCATTTAACTCAGTGGTAATTATCTGATACTGGTCATTCAATCCCCTTTGGTTTATATGCAATTTGCTTTTAAATTATTGTTGTCCTCTACTTGCACAAGGAATATATATATATATATAACACTAAATAAGCACAATAACAAATAAAATCAGTAAAAGAAGTGAAATACATCTTCATATAGTGGATCCCATTCTCGTAATTAAATCGTAATCTTTGAGAAAATTAGAAGATTGATAAAATAATTTATTTATATTCAAACTTAAATCAAGATAAAATATAAATACATATACAAAATAAAGATATTTAATTATAAAATATGAATAAGTAATTATACAATTCTTACATTTAGACATAGACATCTAAAACTTGATAGCAAACGTACATGTACAAAGTTCTAATAAGTGGAAAACTTAGGTCTTTACACTTGGTTTTGCTTGCAATACAAGTAGATTTTATGATTTTTCACTTTTAAATAGAGATGAATTTCCATCAAAATACTTTGTGGAAAATTTGTTAAGAGATAATAATTGTATGAATGGACCACAAAATTATTCGCATTCTCTTTTATTAGAAAATTATTAAAAAGTACAAAATTAATTGCATTCTTTAATATTTAAAGTCCAGTTATAAACTCATGATCAAATGGAATAAATAAAATACAACACATTGAATAGTCTTTGTTAACATTCCAATTGTCCTAATCATCACATGTGTACATTTTGACTAACAATCTTCATCATCACCAACTAATATTAAAAACATTTTGACTAAGCAATAAACTTCTTGGAAGTGATCATGGCTTGCAAATGACACTTATAATCATGCAAATTCTTCAAAGTAATAAAAGTAATAGCAAAACGTTTCTCACTAGGACGACAATCAACCCAAAGTCCATTTGTGATTTTACACAAAAACCGTAATAGAAGAAGGATGCTAAACTAAACTCTTAACATGAGATACATCCTTCAAAATTAAATTGATAGAAGGTGTTGCACATGGTGACCAAAAGATGTTGGGATACTTCTCATTAAAAAATTTCCTAATAACTTTATAATTTGCAGCATTATATGTAATTAGCTAGACCACATTGCTTAAACCAACAATTTTTACAATGTTCGCAAACAAATTGCAAAGTCTAAAATCATGTCTGATGCATTAATGGATTTGATAAAAGCATAATCTTTTAGGAAAATACACTAGAAAATTGGTTGATGACTTTTGTCTTGTATCTTTCTACCTACCTCCCATTATGTTATAAACAAATTGATATGTTTACTCGTAGATACCACACTTTCACTTTCACATTTAATTGCACATTCTTAAGTTTCAACGTATACACATCGAAAAGCGGTTAAATTATTATTACCGTTACTTAAAAAAAAAACTTGAAGTGACGCATAATATTTGTTTTAAGATTTTTTTTCCTTCCACTTCACTTGCTTTTTTTTTTTCAGAACTTTTAAAGTTAACAATTTGATTAAAATTAATATAAAAATATGTCCTAATTTTTCATTTAAAAATATTAATTATTTTTATTACCATTAACATTGAAATCCTTATTAAAGTACACTTTTTTAATTGATTACATGATGCTAATTTTCTGAATTTATTTTATTTTATTTTTTATTAAAAATATTGTTTTAATACCATTAATATTAATGACCTTATTAAAGTAATCATCTTTAATTAATTATTTTTATTATATTAAATACTCACTAATTTTTCCTATTAATTTTTTATATTTATATTGATTTTGATAAAAATAAATTATTATTTTTATAAAATTTAAAATTCATTTAATCTGTATGCTATTTACCATTAAAAAATATAACTTTAACAATGTATAGATCAAGTAATATATCCTAGTTAATAAAAAGTCTATCTTCTGACACGCCTTTGTCTGCCGTCTGGCACGTTTTGTTTTCTTTTGTCCTTCTGTACTTCTGTTTTCTTTTGTGATTGTGTCTCTTCCACACTGATTTTGGTATCTATTGAGTATTTTGATAGGTCTTTCTTGGTGGAAGATTAGGAATAGAGAAGGGTTTGGCTGATCTGAGGTTGGGGGATGAAGAAGAGGAGGCCCTTTCTATCCCAGTTGAGGTTGAAACGCACAGCACAACATACAGCTTTTGCTTGGTGGGATGCGTCTTAACTGCTAATGTTGTTAATTTCCCAGCCATGAGGAATACTATGGCAAACATCTGGCACCCCTTGGAGGGTGTGCAAATTTCAATTTTGGGTGAAAAACGGTTTCTATTCAAATTTTTTAATGAAGTTGATATCCATCGGGTTCTTACAGGAGCCCCTTGGACATTCAATAATCACCTTTTGATTTTCCATAGGATACAAGAGAATGAGAATCCTCTGTCTATTTCTTTGGTCTATTCTGATTGGTGGGTCCAGATTCATGATCTTCCACCAGGATTTTTTAAGGAGTCTGTGGCAGTACAATTTGGAAATTTCATTGGCAAATTTTTGGAATATGATACGAAGCAGCTGACCAATGGCTATAAAAATTTTCTCCGCATCCGTGTTCAGATCGATGTCCGAAAGCCGACGGAAGAAAATTATGATTTCTGCGTCCAAATTCACGTATGCAAAATTCAAATACAAAAAGTTGACTTTGTTTTGCTTCTTGTGTGGATGTCTTGGCCGTAGAGATAGTTTTTGTCTAATGCGATTACAATGTGGAACACAGGAAATGGAAATGGGTTGGGATCTGACATTGAGGGCCCAGCCACAGAGAGCCACCATGGTCAATAGCATCTAGTTGAGGGAGGAAGGGGATAATAATTTTTTTGGAAAGAATCGCGTTGAGCAACATTTGGGCCAAAATTCAAGGCATAATCATGAGAGTAGATCATGGTTTGATTGCAATCATATTTTAGGAATTAATCTGGAAGGATCCAATTTTGAAATTCATCCCAATCAGAGGCAAGAATCACGTCCCTTTGTTAGGGGGGATTTGCTGCCTTGCACAAATCAACAGATGAAGCCCACCTTGAATTGTGGGGAATTAATTAAAGGATCAAAGGATGTGGGACCTGCTAATGGGCTGGATATGAAAAAAATGTATTGTGAGCTCGAAAACGACCCTATAGCTAGTGAAGAAGGAAAGAAAAGACAAAGGTTTGACTCTCTGACTTCTAATGTTTCCACTATTCCGGATTCGTTTGAAGTTTCTGGTGGGCAACCTGCCCAGTTTAAAATATTATCGGCAACTGCCAGTGGGCATGCCGACCGAAAGAAATAAAAATTCTATGTTAGAATGTTCGTGGATTGGGGAGTCCACGAGCAGTTAGGAGACTTCAGCATATGCTGAAAATTTATCATCCCCATATCGTCTTCTTTATGGAGACAAAATTGAATGCTGCTAAAATGGAAATGGTTAGGAGACGATGCGATTTTTTTAATGGTATTGATGTACCTGCGGAAGGAACTCGAGGGGGTCTTAGTATTGGGTGGAATGGGTGCCAGCTAGTTCATTTAAATAGTTTCTCCAAAAATTACATTGATGTTGAAATTCAAGAAGAGGAAGAAATTTCTCGATGAAGATTTACGGGATTTTACGGGGCACCGGATGTAAGGGATAAAGCCGCAACATGGGAGTTGCTTCGTTGTTTAGGGAGAAACAATTCGCTACCATGGTTAGCTGGAGGCGATTTTAATGATATACTTTTCGCTAATGAAAAATAGAGTGGGGTTTTTCGAGAAAAAGCTAGAATGGAGGCCTTTAGAAAGACTTTGGAAGAGTTTCATTTGGAAGATATAGGATATTCTGGGGTGTGGATCACTTGGGAGAGGAGGCATCTTCCGAAAAATAACATCAGAGAGAGAATAGATAGAGGTGTTGCCACAGATGCATGGCTTCAACTTTTTTCGAATTATGCTTTGAGGCACCTCCCTCATTCTTTTTCAGACCATTGTCCATTGCTTTTTGAAACGGAGGTTGAGGGTTCATGTCAAAAACCTAAAGTGTTTCAGTTTGAGGCATGGTGGGTTATGAAAGAGTCTTGCGAAGTTGAAATAAGAAGGTTATGGAATGACAGTTCGGGCTCATTTGTCAGTCGGCTTTTATCTCTTTCTTTAGGATTACAGAGTTGGGGAAACAAGATTAAACAAAGAAGAGGTCATGATGTCAAAAGATTAAAAAAAAGACTGGAAGAGTTAAATGTTTCTGAGGTTACGGATGGTTCTTTGGCTGAGTTGATCGATGTCAAACTACACTTTAACATGGAGATGAATAAGGAAGAGAGATATTGGGAACAACGAGCTAGGGTAAACTGGTTGAAAAATAGAGATAGAAACACCTCTTTCTTTCACAAATTTACTTCTCAAAGAAGGCGTACAAATCGCATTCGTGGCTTGCAAAGGAGCGATGGTTCGATAGCCATAGACCATATAGAGATTGGGGAAATTGCTTGCGACTATTTTTTAGATTTATTTGCCTCTAGAGGAATAGGCAATTTAGATCATATTCTTTCGGGCGTCTCTTGCTGCATTAATGACGGTATGAATCAAAGTTCTACAGCTGTTTATACAAAGGAGAAAATTGAGGAGGCTTTGAAAGGGATGGAGCCTACAAAAGCTGCTGGTTCGGATAGATTTCCTGCTATTTTCTACCAGAAATACTAGTCTATTATTGATAATGATACTAGCGCATTCTGTTTGGATATTCTAAACAATGAAAAATCGATGGTAGATATCAATAGTACTCAATTGGTTTTAATTCCTAAAACTGCAAATCCTCTCATTTGAAGAATTTCCTCCCTATTAGTCTATGTACTGTAATTTATAAGATTATAGCAAAGACGGTGGCGAATCGATTACAGAAAGTGCTGGACGTTTGTATTGATGATTCTCAAAGTGCATTTGTGCCGGGTAGACTTATTACTGACAATGTGCTATTGGACAATGTGCTATTGGCTTATGAGGTTCTTCACTCTTTCAAGAATAAGAGATGTGGACGAAAAGGATTTATAGCTCTAAAGCTGGATATGAGCAAAACATATGATCGGGTGAAGTGGCCTTTTATTCAAGGTATGATGTTAAAACTGGGTTTTACTAATTCTTTTGTTGATCTCATCCTACGCTGTATTAGGTCGGTTCAATATTCCATTTTAATTAATGGTGAAGCTGGCTCTAGTTTTAATCCTTCGAGAGGGCTGAGGCAAGGGGATCCTTTAAGCCCGTATTTATTTTTGTTTTGTGGAGAGAGCCTTTCAGCATTGATGAGATTAGCTAGCCGGGAAAAAAGAATTCTAAGGGTAAAGGTCTATAGATCCTCCCCCCCATCACCCACCTTATGTTTGCAGATGATTGTATTCTTTTTGGAGAGGTTTCTGATAGGGGGATCATGCTGCTTAAAGATATTCTAAGAGAGTACGAATCGTGCACGGGGCAATGTGTAAACTTTGAAAAATCCACAACTTTTTTCAGTTCAAATGTTACTGATCAAGATAAGAATATGGCGTTCCAAGCTCTTAATTCGCTGTTCGACAGAGCTTGAAAGATATTTGGGACTTCCAAACATGGTGGGACGAAAAAGAAAAATGGCTTTCCAAGGTTTGAAGGATAGATTGAAGCAGAAGATAAATAATTGGAGTGTTATGCACCTCTCTCAAGGTGGCAGGGAAGTATTTATAAAAGCACTTACAAGCAATCCCAACTAATTCGATGTCTTGTTTTCTTTTGCCAAAAACATTTTATGTTGAAATGGAAAACTTAATTAGTGCGTTTTGGTGGCAAAAAAGCTTTGGTAAGAGAGGGATGCATTGGTGCTATTGGAATTTATTATGTTTGCTCAAAGAAGAGGGTGGCATGGGGTTTCGTAATTTGAATCTTTTTAATATTGCTTTACTTGCCAAACAGGTTGGAGATTATTACGTAACCCTAACTCTTTACTAGCGCGTACGTTGAAAGCTAAATACTTTAAAGATTCTGATTTCACGAATTCCAGGTTAGGAAATTTAACTTCTCTTACCTGGCAGAGCATTTGGACTGCTAAAGGACTTCTTCAAAAGGGTTTGGGATGGAGGATTGGGGACGGGAAGAGTGTCTCTATTTGGAGAGATGCGTGGGTACCTAGTAGTGTGGACTTCAGAGTTCAGAGGATGAATATAAACTCAGGGCTTTCTAATGTAGCAGATCTGATTGATGTTAATTCAAGAAAGTGGAAAGTGGAGTTGATTCGCAATACCTTTGAGGATATGGATGCGGAAAGGATTCTATGTATTCCACTGTCTATGCATCCGCATGATGATCTCTTAGTTTGGACTGGTGAACCGACTGGGGAGTATACTGTCCGGAGTGGACATAAATACACAGACTCAAATACAACCAGATTACAAAAATTTTTACAAGAGATTGTGGACCCTTGATCTTCCTCTAAAAATCAAAATTACAACCTGGAGGATTGCTAGTAACTATTTTCCTACTTTCGGTAACCTTCATTTTAGACGATTGATGGGATCAGCACTTGTAGAAGATGCCACGGTGGGGGGGAAACACGGGAGCATTTGTTCAGAGAGTGTCCTACAGCAAAGGAAACATGGGAGAGTTTAGGGGTTTTCTGGCCTAACACAGAAGCAAGTACAGATTTCAATGAGTGAATTAAAAACTTGTTGGAATCCTTTTCATTGGCTAAGTGTAGATTGATAGCCTGCACTTTGTGGGCTTTATGGACTTCAAGAAATAGATTCATTTATGAAAGAGTTTTTAACTCTGGTTCTCAAATTGCAGATTATGTGAGAAACTCCCTAAAAGAACTTGATGGTTTGGAGTCGGACTTACCAGCGCGGCAGATTCTTTCTTGCAGATGGGTTGCTCCGACTGGGCCGAGGGTAAAAATCAATTTCGACGCTGCTTTTAACAAACAGATGAATGAGTCGTGCTCTGGGATGGTGGTAAGAAATGAAAATGGAAATGTAATTTCCTGTAAAATAGTGCTTCATTCGAATGTACCTTCTGTTTTTGCTGCAAAAGCACTGGCTGGTTTCCAAGTGATCCAGCTCGGTTTATTCCTTCAGGTAAGGAAGGTTGAAATCGAAGGGGACTCTCGTTCGGTTATCTGCAAACTGAAAGAGCAAAAAGATGATAGATCTAAGATAGCAGCTATTATAAAAGATTCTAAGCAATTGAGTTATGGTTTTGTCTCTTGCAATTTTCGTTTTACTCATAGAGAATCAAATCAGGTTGCTCATTGTATTGCTATTGAGGGACTAAAGAGAAGATAGAACTCTTATCTGGTAAGCAGGGTCTTCTTTGGTGCAGAGGATGCGATGTGTGCTGATCGACAGGGTTTGGAGACTACGTGAAAATGAAGAGTTGCTCGTGTGTTGTCTCTTGAATTTGGAAAATGAAGGGTTAAAGGTTGATGCTGATTTTCTTTTCTTCGGTGATGTTGATTGATGCAGATTCTGAGTTATGGCATGAAATGATGAGGTAAATTTTGTTGCTTTTGATGTGGGGTCTTAATTTGGATAACAGTTGGATGGAAATATCTAGAGACTCCCCACCTTTGAGCTGGATCTTTTGCTGATGGGTTGCCTTAGTGTGTTTCTTTGTTTTGTTTTCAAGTTTTGTTTGTGGACCTGATTTCCTTGAACGGCCATTTTCTTTGTATTCAGTTTTGTTATGTTTTTTGGACTGCTTTTATTATAAGATCCAGATATTCTATTTCAAAAAAAAAAAGTAATATATCCTGGTTGTATAAATATAAGTTATTAGTTATTAATTTTATTAATCCACTATTAAGGTATTTCAATCCCTCTTGAATATTGTGTTTTGTGTAGTAAGGAACAAGAATGTTGAAACCATTTTTTTTTCTCCAAATACAAATATAGTAAACAAATTTAAGGGAAAATTCAGTGCATCTTTGAAGTTGCATGTAACGTGGATTAGATTAGGAAATTAATGTTGCATGTTAGTTTTAGAGAAAACATGCTATGGTGCATGCAATTAGTTGATTGAAATAGTTGGGGATAGATTTTCAAAAATTTCCTTAAATGATATGTAAGCAAATAGACTATTCATGGCATATTAAAAATATTTTATTATTAAAATTTAAGAAATTAACTATTGATTTTGTTGATGAAACTATTCATAAATTACGTAAATTGATTTATTGCCATTAAAATCATATATATGGTGAAAAAAAACAAATTACAACTTAAAAACAACTAAGAAGCTCTAAAAGCTTTGTCTTTTTGGATAACTGAGGCCACCAAATCTGGAGGTACTTCAAAAACCTAGAGAGGTGCCTGCCAAGAGAGACTGATCTTTGCCAATTGATCCGCAATTAAGTTACACTCCCTAGGAACATACTTAACATCCCATTGGCCTTCAGATCTCAAAAGACATTTAACTCTTCTAAGCAAGATTATGTCGGAATCTAATGTTTCTTCCATGGACAATACCCTTACGACTTTAAGATTATCTGTCTGAATCTGGACTTTCTTATAACCCTTGCTTAATAAAATGAGAATTCCATCAAGGATACTCCAAAGTTCGGCCTCCAAAGGCAAATATCTACCCAAATAATGGTTGTACCCCAAAATCCAACTACCAACCCAATCTCGAACCACACCTCTCACTGAAGCATTTCCAAACTCTCTAGTAACTACTCCATCAGAAAATAAATGAACCTAATTTTCTGCACATACTACAGGAAATTAAGCTTTTAGCGGCGCTTTTAGTGGCATTTGTACCAAAAACGTCGCAAAAGGTCTGGCATTAGCGGCATTTGTGAGAAAAACGCCGCAAAACTGTCTGGTATTAATTTTTTTTGAAGATTTTAAATATTTAATTAAAAATAAATTGTATTTTAATTATATTTTAAACAAAACGGAGCCGTTTGCTCCTTGTATTCTCACTCATGCATGCACTCTTTCATCCTCTTCTATTTATTATGTAACTAGTTTCTTTATATTAATTAAAATACAATTTATTTTTAATTTAATATTTAAAATCTTCAAAAAAACATTAATGACACGTAGAAAAAATTTGAAAGTAAAAAAATAGAAAATTATATGTTAAAAATGAAAATAAATGAAAATACTATTATTTAAAATAATTTTAAATTTTTTTTGGTATATGACTGATTGTTTTTTAATTTATATATTAAATAATTTCTTATATAATTGTAAAAGATAATATTAATTTTAATATATTTAAATTATCATTATAGTTTAAATTATTTAAGAGATTTATATATATTAAAATTATAAAAATGATAACCCATGCATCTCTTGAGAAACAAAATTAACTAGTAAATTCAAAAAGTTATTTAAATTTCCAAAAATATTGAAAGAATATATAATTACAGAAGAGAAAATTTAAAGCTTTTTTGTTTTTATTTTCATATTTTGGAATTGATATAAAAGATATAATAATTTAATATAAAAATTGCTCATATGTCATTAAAAAAGTCAAGCAATATTAGTGGCGTTTATGAGAAAAACACCACAAAAGGTAAGCAATAGCGACGTTTTTTTATAAAAAGTCATAAAAATTCATTTTATTTTAGGGTTTAGAGTCTATGGTTTAGAGTTTAGGGTTTATGGTTTTATATATGATTTTATAGTTTAGGGTTTTAGTGTTTAAAGTTTAGGGTTTAGGATTTATAGACTAAGGTTTTAGGTTTTGGGTTTTAGGTTTAGTGTTTAGGGTTTAGTGTTTAAGGTTTTGATAAAAAAACCCCACAAAAAATCAGTTTATTTTAAACAAAACGAGGTTGTTTTGCTACCTGTATTCTCACCCATCATCCAAGTGGCTATCATGTATTTTTTTCGACAACTCATGCACTCTTTCATCATCCTCTGTTTATTATTTAACTAGCAAATTGAAATATATAATTTAATTTCCTAAAATATTGAAAGAATATATAATTACAAAAGAGAATTTTTTTAAAAGCTTTTTTTTTCATTTTTTGTTTTTGTTTTTGATTTTTTACATAAAAAATTATATAAAAATTATAATTTTATCTAATTCTTTTAAATATTACTTAAAATTTTAAAAATTATTTATTTAAAATTTATATGAAAGATACAATAATTCAATATAAAAATTGTAAAAAAGTCGAGCGCCAGCGGCGTTTATGAAAAAAACGTTGCAAAAGGTAAGCAATAAAGGCGTTTTTGTTGCAAACGCCACAAAAAGTTGAGCAATTGTGTCATTTTTTGTCCAAATGCCATTAAAAGTCTAGCAATAGTGGCGTTTTTATTCCAAACGCCACAAATATGTTTTTTTGCAAAACGGCGTCACTTTGTAATTATATTTTTTTATCGCAAAATTTCAAATGAAATCTCTTCTTTTTCTTCCCTTTCTTTTTCCCAAACCATTTCTCCCCTACCCCGATTCCCTTTATTCCCTCCCCACAAATCTCTTCTTTTCTTCCCCTTCTTTTTCCCAAATTTGGTTCCTCTCTATCCCCCGAAATCCCACCTGAAATCTCTTCTTCATTTTTCCACATTTTATTTTTCCCAAACCATTTCTCCCCTACCCCGATTCCCTTTATTTTTTCCCCCAATTTCCCCAAATTGGCAGCCCTTTACTTTTCCGTTGGATCGTATTGTGATTAGTCTTGTTCTATGCAATTGTGTGGGGTTGGTGCTAGACTACCTTGTTCTGATATGTCAAGAAGAAGATAAATATTGATTAGTTTTAGCATTTTATGTGCACACTAAAAAAAAGGGAAAGAATGAGGCAGTCATATAACTACAATCACCAGTTTCATCAATCTCAAAGGAGTGCATTTGCCGCGTTTTTCCTTGTTCTCTTGCCAATTTTTTTCCCAAATCTCTTCGCCCCTCTGGGACGCGCCTCTCTTTGTTCTCCATAATTCTTCATTTTACTATTATTGTTTTCTTTTTTTCTTTTACCATGATTTGTTTAAGAATTAAATAATTAATTGAAAGAACTGTTTCTTTCCAGGAATGGAATGCTCCGAAACCAAGGCACTTGTCTTTATTTGAAGTCGCTTTACATTGGAAAACTATTAGTATCCTTTCTAGTTTGTTTTTAGTTCAATGAATTTGTTTATTTGTTGGTTAAAAGTTTTCAAATTTCAATACTATGTTTCTTAATGCTCTGTACTTTTAGCCGATTAAACAACAGTTCGATCTTTAGTCTCCCTTGCCAAATCAAGGATGGAAACCTTGCATCGACTCTGCCGATACCCCATGTAAGTGTTTGAAGTTTATATTATGAGATTCTTGGATTTGATCATTCATTGGACCTCAAAAATGAATGAGATGGAAATTAAAAAAAAAACTAATAATAAGCTTGTTTCCACTTCTTGAAGCACTGCCAGAGAGATCTCAGGGGTATATTCAGGTATTTATTAATGGAGGATTGAACCAACAAAGAATAGGGGTGAGTTCATGAATAGCTAATGCTAATACATGTCTTTTTTTGTTTAATTTATTAAGTGTTTAAATGTTGAAATTGAAGTGTTTAAATGTTGTAAATTGAAGTGTTTAAGTGCTGCAAATTGAAGTGTTTAGTTGCTGGAAATTGAGATGTTTTATCATTGTAATTGAGGTGTATAAATGTTGTTAATTGAGATGTTAAAGTGCTGCAAATTGAAGTGTTTAAATGATGTAAATTGAAGTGTTTAAGTGCTGCAAATTGAAGTGTTTAAATGATGTAAATTGAAGTGTTTAAGTGCTGCAAATTGAACTGTTTAGTTGCTGGAAATTGAGATGTTAAAGTGCTGCAAATTGATGTGTTTAAATGCTGTAAATTGAAGTGTTAAAGTGCTGCAAATTGAAGTGTTTAAATGTCGTAAATTTAAGTGTTTAAATGTTGTAAATTGAATTGTTTAAGTGCTGCAAATTGAAGTGTTTAGTTGCTGCAAATTGAAGTGTTTAGTTGCTGGAAATTGAGATGTTTTATCGCTGTAATTGAGGTGTATAAATGTTGTTAATTGAGATGTTAAAGTGCTGCAAATTGAAGTCTTTAAATGCTGTAAATTGAAGTGTTAATGTGCTGCAAATTGAAGTGTCTAAATGTTGTAAATTGAAGTGTTTAAATGTTGTAAATTGAAGTGTTTAAGTGTTGCAAATTGAAGTGTTTAAGTGTTGCAAATTGAAGTGTTTAGTTGCTGGAAATTGAGATGTTTTATCACTGTAATTGAAGTGTATAAATGTTGTTAATGAGATGTTAAAGTGCTACAAATTGAAATGTTTAAATGATGTAAATTGAAGTGTTTAAATGTTGTAAATTGAAGTGTTAAAGTGCTGCAAATTAAAGTGTTTAAATGCTGTAAATTGAAGTGTTTAAATGTTGTAAATTGAAGCGTTTAGTTGCTGGAAATTGAAATGTTTTATCGCTATAATTGAGGTGTATAAATGTTGTTAATTGAGATGTTAAAGAGCTGCAAATTGAAGTGTTTAAATGTTGTAAATTGAAGGTTTTAAATGCTATAAATTGAAGTGTTAGAGTGCTGCAAATTGAAGTGTTTAAATGTTGTAAATTGAAGTGTTTAAGTGCTACAAATTGAAGTGTTTAGTTGCTAGAAATTGAGATGTTTTATTGCTATAATTGAGGTGTATAAATATTGTTAATTGAGATGTTAAAGTGCTGTAAATTGAGGTGTTTAGTTGTTGGTTGAGGTTGCTACACACAAGTCCCTTCCTTTTTTTAGTTTATGTGCCATGTGATGATTGTGTTTTAAAATTTAACTTGTTTTAGTTCCTTACATTCTTACAGACACATTCAATGAGCAAGAAACATCGCAACAACTCATTGGGATTGAGCAGTCAGAATTCAAAATCAAGCGATACACGAGCTAGATTTGGAGCTTAGACTGTCACTGTAATCAATAAATTTTTTCTGCCACTTTAAATGCATGCTCATGGAACTACATTTTATGCTTTCCTAGAATTGTAAGTTCAAATAAGGTGTTGGTCTTGCAATTCATACATACAACTTGAGCAAGTTGATATGAACTAATTTGAAATTTTTTTTTTTAATTTCAAAGGAATCTTATGTAATCAAAGGCAATTTGACTTGCTGCATGAGATATAGTGAAAAACATTGATCTTCTTGTTTATGAATTTTCATTTTAATACGTCTTCAAATTAAATTATACATTTCTAAACTGGTGGAATCCCACTTTCGCTGCATTCTCTAACCAAAGAATGGAGTGATGTATGTACTGATAACAACATTTCTAAAGGATTTGCTTAAGTAGGTAAAGGAATGGGAATGGATTTGTGGTGTTTTTATAATATTTTATTATTTTTTTAATTTTCATAACCTTTAGTGGCGTTTTTAGGAAAAGCGCCGCTAAAAGTCATGTTTTTTAGCAGCATTTTTGGGAAAAGTGCAGCTAAAAGTCATGTTCTTTAGCGGCTTTTTGGGAAAAGCGCCGCTAAAGGTCATGTTATTTAGCGGCGTTTGTAGCGAAAGCACCGTTAAGGTCATGTTCTTTAGCGTCGTTTGTGGGGAAAGCACCGTTAAAGGTCATGTTCTTTAGCGGTGTTTGTGGGTAAAGCGTCGCTAAAGGTCATGTTCTATATCGGCGTTTGTGGGAAAAGTTCCCCTAAAGGTAATGTAAAAACGCCATAAAATTTAGCGGCGTTATCTATAACGGCGTTTTTTGCTGTGCTTATCAAAACGCCACAAACTGTTTTAGCGGCACTTCCCAAAAAAATGCCGCTAAAAACCTATTTTGTTGTAGTGACAGTGGTGATTAATTACTGGATTGGATGTAGTAGATTTGCCTCCAAATAAAAATGGTTCAAAATGTTGCGCCCAACTAATCGAGGCTTTAATAACCTCATAGGCCGTCTAGTTGATATTTTGGAAAATAAACAAATTCCTATTCTTCCAAATCCTCCAAGCGATTATCCTAAATAAGCACGACCAAGTAATTCCTTTATCCTGCACCTTATCATAACCATAAAGGTTAGTGGAAAACCAAATTTAGAAGGAGTCAGAAAAAAACCTAGATAGCTTCTTTGTGGGGGCAACGAGCATTCAAGCTTCCTTAGCCTTCAAACAATCACGTAGAACATGCAAAAGTTCCTCAGTGTCATGCCCACATAAAAGGGCACGCACTACTTTGTCCAATCCCTCTCCTAGCCGATCATAATTAGTAAGAAGCCTCTGTTTAACTGTAAGCCAAAGAAAAAGATGAACTCTCTGTGGACCCTGGTATTTCCAAACTAACTTCCAAGCATCATCATTAGGATTCCAGCAATTTTCTTTTAATACCCCATAAGCGCTTCGAATAGAAAAGAACCCTGAACTAGAATGAGCCCAAATGATCCTATCCGCTCCCCCAATTGGATGAGGTGGGGGAATACTTACAATTCGCTCAATAATGACATCAGACAGCCACACACTAATCAATTCCACATTCCAAGAACCATCAGGAGCACCTAATCTCTCAAAGGACTTTCCAAATCAAGTCTAGAATGAGCCGCAACATACAAAGAAAGGGGGCCAACGTTAGGAACCCAAGAATCTTTCCATGCTTGGATTGTGGAGCCGTCCACTACAAACCATATGAGATTTTCACAAAAAAGGGGCCACACCTTAGAAAAGGATCGCCAAAGGTGAGAACAGTTGCTTCTCTGAATGGAATTAGGAAGCTGGCTCTTCCAACCATATTTCGAACGAAGAACACAAACCCATAAGGCATCCTTTCTTGAGACGAGATTAAACTCAATTTTCATAAGAAAATAATTATTTTGATCTTGAAGATGCCGAAACCCAATGCCTCCATGACATCTAGGCTGACAAATGGACTTCCATCCTACCAAAGTAATTTTATGATGTCCAATAGAACCTCTCTAGATAAACTGTCTTACAATCTTTTCAATCTCATCACATACCCCTTTTGGAACTAACAAAGACTGCATAAAATAACTTAGAATAGCTAGAAGGACTGATTGAGCAAGAGTGGCACGTCTTGTAAAGGAAAACTTCCTAGCTTCCCAATTATGCAGTTTACATCTCACTTTTTCAACTACAAAATTTAGGGTACTTTTAGTAACTCGATCATGAAGGAGAGGCACCCCCAAATAAGTCCTTAAATTAAGAACCTTCCGAAATCCAAAGAGCTAACTAATCTGGTCACATGAACTGTTATCAACGCCTTTGGAGAAGTACATATTGCTCTTCCTTGCACCGATATTGTGTCCAGAAAAATCATAGAATCGTTTAAGGATTTCTTTTAACAAAAGGGCTTGGTTCATCTCCGCCTTACCAAAAATGGCAAGATCATCAGTAAAAAATAGATGAGATAAAGACGGTTCCGACCTTGATAACTGAATCGGATTTCACCTCCTAGCTATGATTTCAAAACGAATTAAGTGCCCTAACCATTCCATACAAAGAACAAACAGATAAGGCGATAAAGGGCATCCCTGTCTAATCCCTCTTACCAGTTTAAAGGACTGAGACGGAACTCCATTCTATAGAATTTGCATAGTAGATGAAGCAATAACACCCGTAATAATCTTTTTGAGAAATTCTATAGAATTTGCATAGTAGATTCCCTGAACCCACTCACAAACCGTCCCTCCAACTAAATCCCACTGACTTTGAAAGAAAAGTGCATAATACCCATCACTTCTAGGAGCTTTCAGTGAGCCATGTCAAAAAGGGCCTTCTTTATCTCATCATTCAAAATTGGCTTTTTGAGAAAATCAATATCTTGCTCTGTGAGCCGAGGGAAAATATTCAGGGGAGGTGGATTCATGGGATTAGGGATCTCACCATACAAATTCTCAAAAAACCTGGCTGCCTCATCACTGAGAATACTCTGATCTAAGCACCACTCCCCACTACTTAAACGTAAAGCCATAATTAGATTAAAGAGGATAAATTAGCTATTTGAGAGAGAATTTAAAGAGGATAAATTGGAAGGCATAAATATAGAAAAAAAAATATTGGGCAATAAACTTCTTGTTGGTTTCAAGTGTATGGAATGAAATAAATGTTTCTTTTCAATGTGGATGAGATTATATATCAACTGGGTTTAAAAAGGTGGAACCATGATTGCTTTTGAACTATATCAACTTTGGTAAAAGTATTAGGAAAGCCCCTATATTTAGGGTTGGATTGCATTTCAGCTTCTCTATTGAAAAATTGGACAAATTAACCTTATACATTTCAAAATGTGCAAGTTAGCCCATCCATTAAATTTTATCAATTAAATGATGGCGTGGCTCATTAATTTAAATGGTTAATTACTAATTTGATCCCTGAACTGTACTACAATATCATATTGATTTTTTTAAAATTTTCTTAACAATAATTCTAAAAAAAATTCAAAATAAATATAAAATATTAAAAATTATGTTAAAATATTTTTAAAATATTATAAATAAAAAATTTCTAACGCCTAGATAGTGGTGTTGCGAATCCCTTTTAATCCCTAAAATACAATAACTTTTCAAAACTTTGTTGATTAATAAGGAGAGGTGATATCAGTGGAAGAATCATTTATGGAAGGTACAACTATGATAAAATGACTATGAGGATTTTAACTAATTAGTTAAGTCATTAAGGAGGTTTTCATGCTCAATTGCAAAGTTTATCAATTCCCAATAAGAGTTTCAGAATGCTAAGATGTTTTGGCATTAGTTAACTATTTTTTTCTATGAAATGATTCTAACTAATCCATATCTTTAATGCAATTGGACAATGAATCAAGTAACTTGTGATCAAAGAAAGAATCTAGGAAATAATTCATATCTTTAGTGCCATTGGACAATGAATCAAGTGACTTGTGATCAAATAAAGAATCTGGAAAAGGTAGAGGAATGAATCCATGTTAAAGGTGAAGAGAATGAAAGAAAAGATGAAGCATATTCAGTGAACCTGCCTTGGGGATTTTAAAATGTCTAACATAACAATGAAGAAAATGGAGCATATTATCGAATGTGAACGCATATACATTAATAAAAAGTAGACTTTGAGCATCTATATTGGAGCAACAGACAAAAAATAATGGTAATAAAATGGTCAATGAAAATGAAGTAGAGCTTAGTATACCAATATTGGACTTTGATAAATCATGTGTTTCATTAATTAATGTAAACCAAAATTCTTTGAGGGTCCCAATTCAACCCTTGAAGTCATTATTAAACCTTGGAGAGTGAAAACGGATATAATAACCCCTAAATTACTGAAGTGCATAGTCTTGACCTAAAGAATAATAAAAAGGGATAAAAGTCCATAATTAAAATGAAGGCAAGTTGTATCCCCACATTACTATTAGATTATAAGTAGTATTAATGAATGTATATTTATGGTAGAAGCCCTTAAGTAATTGATCTATAAACAGTTGGTTATACAAGAAATTGTTGTCGTTTTTAGAGAAAACTATAAGACACAGAAATGCAAAGAATTATTACCGAGAGATTTGGAGTAGACTAGAAACCCGAAAATTTTTTAAGGATTAAATTGAATAAAGTGAGAAGTAAAGAGACTAAATAGCAATTATTCCATTTTTATTTTGATGTTAAATTTACCATTACTTAAAAAATCAATGGCTTTCATGATAACTTTCAAATGATTTTAATTATTTTTATTTAATATTTATTTAAAATAATAATATTTTATTAAAGTAATATAATAACATAAGTGAAAGAAAAGATGACATTTTCTCCATCTTTCTTTCTAAACTTTGAACATAAGGGAAGAAGAAGAAAAAACTTTTCTTTCATCATTTTCCTTTATAAGGTATGATTTTTCTTCAAATTCTTCATAGATTTTGAATCTTTGAAATTTGTTTTACTTATATCTACCATTAGGTTTTTGGTTTTATTAAGTATGGAAAAGTTTTCATTGATGAAGTTTAAGAAACCCTAAAAAAACAAGTTAGTTTTTGGATGAAAAATAATTAAGAGATAATTATTTAGTTGTTAGAAGTGTGAAAATGTAATAAAAAATGGATAGATGGTCGACTTGTTACATTCGAGCATGATGAAGGGGAAGTAGAAAATGTTTGATGATTTTGCTTTATATTGGTGCTAAATGATACCTTTAGAAGGAGAAAGAATATTTGGTAAAATCGAAATATAAAACGATTAAGTGAGGTGAAAGTTACGCGAATTTCGGATTATGGAACCCTTAGGTAGCCATAGTTGAACATGTATTGTAAGCTTATTGTTATTCTTAATTATGATATTAGAATGAATAATGATTGTGTTTATAATAAATTCTTTCAATTGTAGCTAAAAACGAGGTTGGCGCTTCAAAGGTAAAAGGAAAAGAAAAGGGCCAAACAAGTGAAAACTTCAGTTTGTGCTAATATACTTGAACTCTTTACGTAATGTCATTATGTAGTTTAGTTTTATTAGTTAAGCTAATTAGTATGGTGGAAATACTTATATATAAATATTTGATAATTTAAATAATTGGATTAGTAGTTATAATTTTTGTATATATACATAGTTATCAAATATGTTATTTGATTGAAATTATGAAATATGATAATATATTATGATTGTGAAAAATAAAATAAAATAAAGAACACACAAATTTTACGTGGAAACCCTTTCGGGAAAAAACCACGGGCAGAGGAGAAGAAAAATTCACTATGTCGAAAATTTTGAATCAATACAAGAGGAATAGACTATGTCTATTTATAGGCTTGTAAAGCCATATTCTAGTAGGATTGAAACACCTTATCCTAATAAATATAAAATAGATGGAGTTTAATAAGGTTTAAAAAACCTTATTCTAAAATAAAATAAAAGAAGTCTGGTTCTATATGTATTTTACTTTTATTTTATTTTCCATCGTATTTTATTTAAATAAGAATTCGGGTCACTTAATTCTAACAATCTCCACCTTGACACAAATTCTCAATGAACAAGTTCTTCATCGCGAACAAGTTCTCCACCTCTTCCATAAAACCCCTTAAGGGTTTAACTTCAACAATGAACACCAACCGAGTCTAAGCAATGCTCAAACTTGGTTATAGGAAGTGACTTAGTCATCATATCTGCAGGATTTTCATGAGTACTAATTTTTCTCACAACAATACCACCACGAGCAATAATATCATGAACAAAATGATACCGAACATCAATATGTTTTGTTCTCTCATGAAACATTTGATCTTTTGTAAGGAAGATGGCAATCTGACTTTCACAAAATATTGTACTGATTTGAAGGTCTTCATTGAGTTCACTAAATAGTCCCTTCAACCAAATAGCTTCTTTACAAGCCTCATGAATCGCCATGTACTCGGCTTGGTGGTAGACAAAGCGATCGTAGTTTGCAAAGTGGCTTTCCAACTAATTGCACAACCTCGATTGTAAAGACGTAACTCATGAGAGATCTTCTTCTATCAAGGTCTCCAAAGAAAATCAGCATCAACATACCCTATGACTCCATCTTTAGTTCTTCCAAACTGTAAGCAAACATCAGTAGTGCCTCGTAAGTATATTAAAATCCACTAAACTGCTTTCCAATGTTCTTTACCGGGATTTGTCATGTATCTGCTAACTGCACTGACTGCATATGATAAATCTGGAAGTGAGCAAACCATAGCATACATGAGAGATTCCACTGCACTAGAGTATGGAACATGTGACATGTACTCAATCTCATCATTTGATTCTGGAGACAAAGCCGATGAAAGTCTGAAATGGGCTGCTAAAGGAGTACTAACAGGCTTAGCACTCTGCATATTGAACCTACAAAGAACTTTCTCAATGTACCCCTTCTGACTTAGGTACAATTTACTTACTTTTCTATCTCTGAGAATCTCCATACCAAGTATCTTCTTTACTGGTCCTAAATCTTTCATCTCAAATTCTTCACTTAGTTGGGCTTTGACCTTTCTTATCTCTCCTTTATCTTTTGCTGCTATCAACATGTTATCAACATAAAGAAGTAGATACACAAAATAACCGTCACTGTTTTTCTTAAAATAAACACAACTGTCTAAACTACTTCTTTTGAAATCATGAGAAGTCATAAAGGAGTCAAACCTCTGGTACCACTATCTTGGTGACTGTTTCAAACCGTAAAGTGACTTTCTTAGCAAGCAAACATAGTCTTCTTTTTCTGAGACTATAAAACCCTCTGGTTGTTGCATGTAAATATCCTCCTCAAGTTCTCCATGCAGAAATGCAGTTTTTACATCTAACTGCTCAAGCTTCAAATCATGCATGGCTATAATACCAAGCAAAGCTCGAATCGAACTATGCTTAACAACTGGAGAGAACACATCTGTGAAGTCCACTCCTGGAATTTGACTATAACCCTTTGCAACAAGCCTTACTTTATATCTGGGTTCTTCAACTCTTGGAGTCCCTTCTTTCTTTTTAAAACCCATTTACAATGAACAGCCTTTTTACCTTTAGGAAGTTTCACAAGGTCCCATGTTCTGTTTTTGTGGAGTGATTCCATCTCTTCTTCCATAGCAAATATCCACTTTTCTGAGTCTTCACAGCTAACCGCCTCAGAATAATTAGATGGCTCTTGATTCACATCTATATCTTCAGCCACATTTAAAGCATAAGTAACTAAATCAGCTTCGGCATACTTCTTTGGAGGTTTAATTTCTTTTCTAGTTCTGCTTTTTGGCGATATAGTATTGTGGTGAAGAAGCAACTCTATTCTCAATTTTTGTTATGGCTTGAGGAGTTGACTCAGTATTAACTGATGCTCCACCGGTTTTGGTTTTCTTTATTGGAAGAGTCTTTAAGAGATAAGTTAGGTATCATAGCAGTTTCATCAAAAACAACATCTCTACTAATCACAACTTTTCTATTTTCAGACACCATAACTTATAGCCTTTTACACCAGACTTTATAACCAAGAAAAATGCATTTAATGGATCTCGGTTCCAATTTTCCATTATCAACATGAGCATACGCGGACACCCAAAAATCTTTAAATCGAATAATTAGCGGGATTACGGACCATACCTCTTGTGGAGTCTTTTTCTCAATGGCAGCGGATAGAGATCGGTTGATCAAAAACATGCGATGAGGTCGCTACGCCCAAAATGACTTGGTAAGTTGGCATTTGATAACATACATTGAACCTTCTCCATGATCGTTCTGTTCATTCATTCTCGCAACGCCGCTTTTTTCTTTGTGGAGTATGACGAATCGTCAAGTGTCTCATGATCCTTCTTACGACTTGCACAATCTATTAAACTCATCAGAATAGAACTCTAAGCCATTGTCTGTACGGAGGTATTTTATCTATTTTCCCGTCTGTTTTTCAATCATAATTTTCCAAGACTTAAATGCGGAAAACACATCGCTTTTCTGCTTCAGGAAGAATGCCCAAACTTTTCTGGAAAAATCATCAATAAAGGTTAGCATATAATTAGCTCCACCTCTCGAAGGCACTCTGGATGGCCCCACGATCGAATGAATATACTCCAACGTTCCCTTTGTGTTATGGATTCCTCTAGTGAATCGAACTCTCTTTTGCTTTTCAAAAACACAGTACTCACAGAAATTCAGTTTGCAAATTCATTGCCCATCAAGAAGTCCTCTTTTGCTCAATTCTGTCATGCCATTCTCACTCATATGCCCTAGGCGCATATGCCAAAGTTTAGTAATATCATCATCATCCGACAAGGAAGAGGAAGCGACAACATCACCATGCAGTAGAACCACGCAAAACATATAACTTGGTAATTTTTCTCGCCCTTTTCATCACAACAAGGGACCCTTTGGAAATCTTTAAAACCCCACTTTCGGTTGTGTATCCTGCACTTTTGAATCAAGAGTACTCAACGAAATTAAATTTCTTTTCAATTACGGAACATGCCGTACGTCACTAAGTGTTCTGACAACTCCATCAAACATCTTAACTTTAATTGTTCCAACACCTACGATCTTACACGAAGCATTATTTCCCATCAAAATAACACCTTCAGACACTGTTTCGTAAGTTGTAAACCAATCCCGATTTGGACTCATATGGAAAATGCAGCCTGAATCAAATATCCACTCCTCACTTACTTTAGAATCATTGACAGAAGCAACTAGAAGTTCACCATCGCTGTAGTCTTCTACAACATCGACTTCACGAAATTTTCTGTTTGTTTTCCCTTTGATTCACGACCTCCCTTTTAATCTTATTTTGTAGCTTATAGCACTCGTGTTTAATGTGCCCTTTCTTCTTACTGAAGTTACAAGTTTTACCTCTATTTGAAGACTTCGATCTACCCTTAGATTTACCACGAGGATTTCGTTCCTGTGTCCTACTACGATCATCATCAGCATTTCGATCTTGTCTCCCACGAACAATGAGACCCTCTCCCTGAGAGTCAGGTTTAACCACAAGATGTTTCATCTTATCATACGAGGTTAAAGAATCATAAACCTCATCAACTATGAGAGACTCGCGGCTATATAAAATCGTGTCTCTAAAGGTTGAATAAGACGGAGGCAACGAACAAAGTAGAATCAACCTTAGATCTTCCTTATCATACTGAACCTCCATGGCCTCCAAGTTTGAGAGAATTTCTTTAAACACTGTTAAGTGTTCGTGTATAGACGCACCTTCCTCCAAACAATGAGCATAAAGTCACTGCTTCATATGCAACTTGCTTGTTAGAGTTTTCGACATACATATTTGTTCTAGCCTCTTCCATAATGCAGCGGCAGTCTTCTCTTTCATCACATCCTGCAAAATTTCATTGGACAAATGCAGATGTAATTGTGTTAATGTCTTTTGATCCTTACGCTTCTTCTCTTCATCTGTTAATGTCGAAGGCATCTTATCTATCCCTAGCAGGGCATCCTCCAGATCCATCTGCGTAAAAACTGCTTGCATCTTAATCTGCCACAACGCAAATTTGGTGTTGCGATCCAACAGCGAAATTTCATATTTCAAAGACGCCATTACCGTGATCGAGATGAACAACCCGGAAGCTCTGATACCAATTTGTGAAAAATAAAATAAAATAAAATAAAATAAAGAACACACAAATTTTACGTGGAAACCCTTTCGGGAAAAAACCACGGGCAGAGGAGAAGAAAAATTTACTATGTCGAAAATTTTGAATCAATACAAGAGGAATAGACTATGTCTACTTATAGGCTTGTAAAGCCATATTCTAGTAGGATTGAAACACCTTATCCTAATAAATATAAAATAGATGGAGTTTAATAAGGTTTAAAAAACCTTATTCTAAAATAAAATAAAAGAAGTCTAGTTCTATATGTATTTTACTTTTATTTTATTTTTCATCATATTTTATTTAAATAAGAATTCGGGTCACTTAATTCTAACAATGATTTAATTACATAAATTTGGAAATTTCCCCATAAATCAATGATAGACTAGTTTAGATATAGTTGGCATGTCATAGTATTAAGATTTGTATATCATTGGTTTTTACTTCCCAATTCCTAGAGGGTCGTAGGGGAAACAATACTCAAATTCCTAAAGGGTCGAATACTATGATAGTCATCTTTGTTGGGCAACTTGGGGTGACATATACTTTAAGTAATCGTTTTTGGGCAACTTAGGTGACATATACTTTAACTCATCGTTTCTAGGAAACTCGAGGTGGCAGATCCGTGTATCCAACCTTATGTCTAAATTTGAAAAATTGGGGACTAAAATGAAAGAAATATGAAAAGTGATTTCAAAGTTATTTACAAATTTGAACCATTTAGAATTGGAAATTATATGGAGAAATGAGTTCAATATTGACAGCTTATATATAATAAAAAATGAGTTACTAGAATTGTATATTATTGGATATTATAATTATTATATCATTAATATTATTATATCATTAATATTATTATTTTATTACTATTATTGTTTTATTATCATAATTATTTTAATTTGTTAATTACTTAATTCTTTATGTAGTGATTTTAGATGTAATTAGCACCGCTGAACATGCAATGCTCAGCGTACAGTTGTTGTTTCCAAGCACAAGTAGTTAGGTCTTTAAACCTGTAAGATATAGCATGGGGAATTGTAAACCTACAAGCACTCCCATAGCTCAAGGTGAGAAGCTTGAGAAGGTTAACGAAACAAGCTACTGAAGCTTGGTGGAATGTCCACTTTACTTGATAGCATTCAGACCTGACATAATGTTTATTGTAAGTTTGTTGTCAAGGTACATGCATTGTTGCAATGTGAATCACTACAAAGCAGTAAAAAGGGTTCTACGATACATAAGAGGAACTTTAGATCATGGAGTGAAGTTTATGAGGTCTAAAGAAGTCAAGCTACTTGGGTATTCAGACAGTGATTTGGCTAGATCCATTGAAGATGAAGAGTACATCAGGTTATTTCTTTACTCTAGGATCAAGTGTGTTCTATTAAAGCTCGAAGAAACAAGAAATAGTGGCGTAGTCAACTGTAGAAGCTGAGTATGTTGCAACAGCAGCAGCTGTAAACCAAGCTATTTGGTTGAGGAAACTGCTGAATGATTTAAATTTGAAGTAAGAAGAAACAACAGAGATTAAGTGTGATAATCAATCTGCTGTTGTAATTGCAAAAAATTCGATGTTCTATGGAAGAACAAAACACTTGAAAATCAAGTATCACTTTCTGAGAGAAGTGGAACAAGCCAAGGAAGTAACCTTGATACACTACAGTTCACAAGATCGATTAGCTGACATTTTAACAAAACCTCTTAGGAAGATGAGGTTTGAAAAGTCACATTATGATATTGGAGTTCGAAGCATGAAGATCAATGAGGAGTGTTGAATGACCATCCATGCGAACTGGCGAACTGTGAGCTTACTAGAACTACAAGCTCACCAAATATACGAGCTCTATAAAACTGTGAGCTCACCAAGCTTGAGAGCTCACCTGCGAGCTCTTCACTCTACAAGTTGCCAACTTGCTCTGAAACAATAATAACTTTTTGATTAGACATTGTGGCAACTAATTAGATTGAAGCCAGCCAATAAGAAAGAAAGTTATATGAATGTAGTCACTAGATTAAGCTAAGTTGTAATTATTTTATTATTATTTTTAACTTATTTAAGCTTTCTTGTTCTTGTAAACATTGCAATCAATTTTTAATAATATAGTAGCTCACAGGTTGTTCTTTCTCCAATTTTTTATTCTTTTTGCTTCTGTTTCAATCTTTCCTTCATCAAATATCCAACAAAGGCTTCCACCTGGCCTTCAAGTGTTATGTCAGTGACTTCCAAGTGACCATGCATTAATTGTGGTTGATGTGGGCTTGAAGATTGGTTGCAAGTGATTAAAAAAATTCTGTTCAGATAACACTCTAGAGACATGCCGAAAGGATATGGAATGCTCAGATTTCCACACTTATACGAGCAACCTGGTCTAGTTGATTGAAAAGCTACATTTGCTCCAATTGATAGCAACCAGCTGAAAAGGATCAACTGTAAAATTCTAACTAGAGTTAGCACTGCCATCTACCTCGAATATGGAGGTTGTTGTTAGCTTCAAATGTGTTTGATTCGCAGACAATATCCCCACTCATCCCTCCCTACAAAAGCAAGGAACACACCATTTTTATCTATTTCAAAAGACTTGATTTAGTTGATATCTCAAGTTGTAGTGATTTAAGCCTTCTTTATAGTGGTTAACAAGGCGACCCTCAATAACATGATTCATTGGGGTCATCCACGTGGCACTCTTAATGTTTTTTTCTCTCCTAAACCCTTCCACGTGACATATTTACCCTATTTTAACTTTCGAATCCCATCTAAATAATATAAGTTGGACGTCACTTATTTTATTTATTTATTTATTTAGGGTTTTGCATTTATGATAAGTAGGTGTGATTTTGGATTATAAATGTTATGTTTATTTTGGATTTGGATTTAGAATTAATTCATTTTGAGGGTTTAAGTCAATTTTGAATTTATATCAATTCGAATAATGGTTGAATAAGTTTAAGTTTTTTCTTAAATCGAGTTGGATTGAATTTGAATTTTGTCTAATTGAATTTTTGGATTTAAACAACATTGTCAATTTTTTTTTTATGTGTTTTAAGCACTTTTAACCAATTTATAAGGTAAAATGGGTATAAAAAAAATTATATTTATCAATGTTGTATCTAGAGTTGTCCATGGGTTGGGCATTGAATAAAATTTAAACCTAAGCCTGGCCTAAAATTTTGTCCAAATCCAGTCCGAATAAAAATGTTAAAACTCAGGCCCAGCCTGCCCATATTAAATTTTTTATATTATTTTTATATAAAAAATTGAAAAAAATAATACATCAAAAATACTAAAAACATTAAATTATTTTTTTCCCAACAAATTGAAAATAAATTTTAAAAAAGTCTTTATACTTAAATAACACTAAGATAGGTGGAATTTAACTAGTAAATGTCTCTAAAATAGTAGTAAAATTAACAATAAAACAATTACAGCAAAATAGTAGCAATATGATAGTGAAATGGTAGCAAAACAACAACAAAATAGATGTGAAATGGCAGTAAACTAGTGGGAAAACAACATAATTTTTTTTTTGCAAATTTGAGTCAGGCTCGGGCAGAAAAACTTTACTCGATGCTCGGCCTATTTTCTAAACGGGTCTTTTTTTATTCAAGCCCATTTTTAGACCTATATTTTTGCCCAGACTCTCTCACTTTTCGGAAGGGATTTCAAACCGGATTGAGTCATGCACAAGTCTAGTTGCACCATAATGGCTCTACTATATGATAAATGTTTTTTTATATAATAATTTGGTTCAAATAGTGGATTATATGAGATTAAAGTTACGGAAATTAATTATGGTGCATCATGGTGAAAACGATAAAGTAAATTATACATCTAAATAGTTAGAAGTCTATGGTTTTACAATTAAATGAGTAACACTTACGTTATGACAATTGCATGAAGCAAATGTTATGATTTTATGTATTAAACATTCTCTTACTCCATTAAAAGAAACCTTGAAAAAATAAAATAAAATAGCTGGTGCATGGAGTATTTGAGCCTATTTTACTTGGTTAATCGATCTTGGAGTGCAATGATCATTGTAATCTTAAGAAGTATTCATGTATTTATAAATTTCATGGCATGTATTAATATGATTTGTGGTTTCAAACAAGCAGAGTGTTTATTATGTTTGTGGAATAAGAGAAGATATGCAATTAATAATATATATGTTATTAAAATTACTGTAAGTTCTTATTACTATTAAAAAGGAAAAATGGAAAATGAACATCAAAAGAGAAGCAGCTTCCCAGTTTGTCCTTAAAGCCGACAAAAAATGGATAAGTTAGATGAAAAGCCCACTCCTAAAGTCTCAAACCAATGGCCCAACTATAATTTTACATTATTTTTAAAAGAAGCAACTATATTCTAATATAATTCAATCTAGATGGGAATTCAGTCAGTTAAATAAATAAATTTTAAAATTTTCAGTAAAATTGAAATAGTTATATAAATTTTGAAAATTTAACATAAATATTTTATGTAAAAAATAAAAATATATAAAATTATCATAAATGTAAATATTATTTAGTTATCATTAAGATAAGTATTATTTATTGTAATACTAAAATTTGCTATCATTAGATTTTTAAAGAACTAACATTATCATTTAATTTAATTTAATTTAATTTAATTTTTTAGAATTTAATTTTTAATTATTTCATTAAATTTAAAAACTATCATAAAACATGTATTTGAAATAATTAGATATATAAATTTTCAATTTTTTATTTTTAAAATATATATATATATCCACAATTATTGTATAAAATTATTTTAAATAATTGTATTTTAATTTCTTCATTTTTTAACTTATCTTCATTTTTTTTATGTGCTTAACTAAAAAAATCTATATGCCATCAATTCTTTTAAATTCTTTAGTATTAAATTGAAAAATATATTTGAATTACTACACATAATGATTTTTTTGAATAATCTCATTATAGGAGTCGCCAAATAAAACTTAGCCGATCTTATTACTATAGAATCAGCTTGAACAATAAAAACTTGACTTGATTTTAGGTGTGGTCTGCTTTTGGCTATACATACATTTTCACAAATAAACTATCCAAGACTAATTATTGTGGACATTTCTTTACAATTATTATGATGATAATGACGTTGGGGAAAATATCAATTCAAATTGACTACATTCAAAAAGTTGTTACGACATGGATCAAAATTATAAATTCTCCCATTTTCAGCTATTAAATAATAGTTAAGTACTTGAAAAGCCTGTTTTAAATTGTCAAGCTCCAAATATTTCGTTATCAAGGTTTGATTATGAGTTACTAAAGGGTAAAATGATGAATAAAAAATCGCAATTTTGAGGGCTGTTCCTAAAGGACCTAATAAATTCTTAATTGGAAGTAGAGGATCATTTTTAATTGATTCTTTTATCCCCTACCTCCTTTATCACTGAGCAGTCATTTAGGGGCCTTAGCTGGTGATTTGAGTTGTTTCCCTCTCGACAATGAAGCTTATCCCCCATTGTCTCACTGGCCGACCTTGACCCCTATTATTTTGAGGTCATATCTAGTATTTGGAGTTTGCCTTGATTTGGTACCACTCTCACAACCCTCACCAAAATAATGCTTTAACCTTAGATGTCTAGCCAACTGCAGTGCCTCAATGCATTTCAAGGAGAACTAGCTAGCTCTGGGTTCTAGTGGCATTTCACCTCTAACCACAACTCATATGCTGATTCTTCAACATTAGTCGGTTTGGACCTCCACTTAGTTTCACCCAAGTTTCATCCTGGTCATGGATAGATCACCCAGGTTTGGGATATTTGGTATTTTTTACTCAATGCCTAAAACTACTAAAAGTCCTTTCCCAATCCATAAATAGGAGGATAGTGTGTTTTAGCGCATTTGAACCTATGTCCTCTTGTATTGACAACAATGCCTATACTAGTTGAACTAATACTCCAGTTCTGCATTGCTTTTCAAAAGCATTTCTGGCTCCAAAAGCACTTCTGGAAGAAAAGCATGCGAGAATAAAACTTCTTTTATTTGAAATTTTTAGCTTTTTTCGAAGTGCTTTTCAAAAGCACTTCTGAAAAGGAGAAATAAAATTTTTAGCTTTTCCTCTCCCAAAAGCACTTTTTGTGATTAATTACTTTTTCACCCCTCCAATAACATAGTACTTTCCGTTTTTTTTCTTGATACTTAATTACAAATATATTAAAATTATTAATTAAAAATAAAAAATATTTTTTAAAATACTAATTACAAATATTTAGTAGTTATATTTAAATATTGAAAATATAGTTTATATATTATAATTAAATTTTATAAATAATTAATATTTATTGCTTAAAATATTTAAAATTTATATTTTATATATTAAAATATTAACAAGAAGTTATAATAAATTTTTTATATCCTTACTAAAATATAATAATATTAACTAATTTAAATATTATTTAAATGCATATTTGTTACTTGATAATAACATGTCTAAAATGGACATTCTATTTCTCAAAAGTACTTTTTGAAAGCAATGCTAAACACTCAAATTTTAAACCAAACTTTTCAAAAGCACTTCTCAAAAACACTTCTCAAAAGCATTGCCAAACTGGCCCTAGTCAGCTACACAATCGAAAATTAAATATAAAGTAGATATGATATTTTATTCGATATTTATCAAATATAAGATTGGTTTGATTTTTGATCCTTTGAAACATTGGCATTCAGCTTTCACTACTGATTGTTTCTAATTCCATTCACTAATATTACCACATCAATCCTCCGTAGATGGGGAATTTGATTTTAGAACCAACTTGGTAAACCCCATTTTCTTTTACTGTATTGTATTATTCTTTAAAATGTCTTCATATTTGTGCTATATAAGTGTTATAATCAAATTATGATAAATTAAGTTAATCATTTTATAAAAATAATATTCATTATATTAGATTAATAAAATGATAATTAAAGCATAATAGATGTTCTGAGAGCTATACCAGATGGAACGATTTGAGTCATTGTGCGGCCGTGGAAGATGACTGTTGTGCAGGAATAATTGAGTTTTTCTTTATTGCCCACAAACAAATTTGATGCGGACACTTTGCGTTAATTATGACTGTGTTTGATAAATTATTAAAAAATAATAAAATAAATTTTTTAAAATATTTAATTTTTTTAATTGTGTTTGATAATTATATTAATTTTTATTTAATATAAAATTTTTAATAAAAAATGTTAAATATAATAAATAAATGACTACTGATCACTTAATGCTGAAAATATTAATTTTTTTTAAAATTTTTTTTGAAATAAATCATTTCTTCATTTTATTAAAAATTAAAATATTTAAATTATTATATTTATATTTTATCTAAAACTCTTCTAAATAAAATAAATAAAACCATATTAAAATGATGAAATAATGAGTTAAATTTACTATTATCTAACAAAATAATTATATGCAATATTTAACTTTTATTAATGTATCAAATTGTTTTATAATATAAATTTAGTACTTATAAAGTTTAGTACTTACATTTTTGCTTATCAAACATGACTTAAATTAATAATTTTTTAATTTTTTATATAATTAATTAACTAATACTTGAATAAATTAATATATTTTAATAAAATGTTTAATTAATTTTAAACTGAAATAAATGTTTAATTAACCAAATAATTTTCGGGTATTTTGTATGATCTTAGGCTAAACTTATTCACACATTTGTAAGTCAGATTTGTTGTAATTATGTATACAAATTTAGATTACAAAAATGCATTAATGCAACATTTGGATTAGTGATTCAATTCTTGAATGGGAAGATTAATAGGAAAAGTGGTTTTCATTCATATTGTGAGGTGGGCCCAGGGGTCATGCTCTCATGCATCTTCATTTTATTGTCGGTGCATGTTACCAGCTTTAACATCCATTTATATTTTTCAATGCGATGGGAAAAGCATACATAAAAATAATATTTATTTTTTATTCAAAAATATCCAAAGTAATATAAATATTATACTAATAAAATAAAAGATATGAATTAAATAATTTTTTAAAAAAATTATACATTATTTTAAGCAATATGATATGAATAATTTCGTTTGCAAAATTGTGATAAAACATATTAATTTGAAAATAAATTAAAAATTAATATTTTAATTGAAAAAGAAAGATGGAACTTTTTTTTTTCAAAGGCATATTAGAAAATTTTGATGGGTTTTAAATTTTATAATTTTCGTCGGTGAAAAATGGCAAAAGATATTTTGAAAAGAGAAGAATATTTTGAAACACAAGCATGTGCCACAAAGTCGGCTGCTGGCTGCATAAGTTGGACTATCAACTCCAATCATTTATTATTATTATTATTATTTTTACTTTTATGTTAAATAAATAAAATCAAATAAATTTAAATAATAATTAAATCCAATTTAAACCGGATATTGAATTTGTTGGATATTTTCCCTACCCTACCCTACCTGAATTCATCCATTAGTCAAATGGGAAGTATTTAATATGCTTAATAATTACAGCAAAGTATTTCCAGATCTGTATGGGGGTCACTGGATCCAACTGTTCCATTTGCCTTGAGTAAAGATAGAATCCAGACAACCAAAACCCAACAGTAAAGTAGTCTTCAATTTTGCATATAAACATATGTCATCTTCGGCTTCATCTTCATTTCCACTCCCTACCTCCGTCTTCTTTCAACAAAGACGGTAAAAACATGAGCCAAAACGCGTAAATTCCTCCAAACCCAGTTCCCTGCAACAATCCCATCAAAGAAAACAAAAAGGTTCTGTCTTTAACATACTACTCAAGTTCTTTTTTCTTTTGGGGGTTTTTTTGAAACATTGTTTTGTTATTCATGTTTTGATCAGTTATGGTAATGTGTTATTTATGAGTTTTACATGTAACTAAAGTTGTTCAAAATGGTGGTTTTAAGTTACTGTTTGTGCTTCTTTTTTGCTGAGCATGCTTTAAGTTGAACTTTCAATGGCCAAAGATTGAAAATATTACTTTTGAATGGACTATTTGGATCTGGGTTTCTTTCATAAAATCAAGATTTAATTCTGAGAATAACGTTTTAATCTTTATTGGTGTTCAAAAATAGATGCTGTTTTCTTCTGCACAAGGTCTAGGCTCAAATGTTCTCAAGCTATTGATTTTTCTTCAAGTTCAGCTACCATTAGCTTGTTTTTGGCATGTATTATTGTGCTTTTTGATTGCTAGCTATGAATTATCTATCAGTTTGATTCAATTGTCTGTAGATTTGACTGTCTAGATCTACTTGATTTCGCTCTCGCTTGTAGTGCTGCTATCTTTCAGTTTAATTTACTAGATTATAAGGACAACTTATGTATGGATTGAAAAGTTGATTTGTGGTAATGATTGACTAGTGGTTATTGTTCTTCCAGCTATATGTAACAGGAAAAAGCATTTAAAAGAAACATGGCCATGGCGAAGTATTCAAGAGTTGATGGGAGGAAGTCGTCGAGTTACTGTTCAACGGCTGTTATAGTTGTGTTTGTTGCTTTTTGTTTGGTTGGGATTTGGATGTTCATGTCCTCATCTGTTGTCCCACTTGAGAATTCGGATTTGTCATCTCAGGAGACTAGAAATGAGGCGAAGCAAACACTGCAAGAAGGCGTTTCTAAGCAATTTGATGATACCTCAGGTGATATATCGGAGGATGCAACAAGAGAAGGTGGCACTATGCCTGGTAAAGTATCCTTGAATACTGATGAGGAATCTCGAAAGTCAGTTGAGGAAAACCAGGAAGAAAATTATGGAAATGATAGTTCTGATGAGAAAACCGACTCAGGAAATGAACAAAAGACAGTGGATGGAGATGATGGGAGTGGAAATGGTAAAGATGGGGAGATGGATTCAAGTGAGGGAGAGTCAAATTTAGAGTCGGGACAAGCAGAGAATGAAGGTGGCGAAATGAATAACAATGTGCAGGCAGAATCAGAGGAGAACTCAGGTGAAATCAGATCTGAGTCAGCTGAGGGTGGTAAGAACAATGATGAAGAAGTAAGTGAAGATAAAATAAAACATGTTGACAAAGAGGATATTTCGACCGAGGAAAATAACGAAAAGAATCAAGATGAGAACTCAGAACCAAGTGCCGTTGAGAACAGTGCGGAAAGCGAGGAAAACAATCAAACTTCAAACGAGATTCTTCCCACTGCTGCTCAGTCAGAAATTTTGACCGAGTCTACAACTCAGAATGGAGCTTGGTCGACTCAAGCAGAAGAGTCACAAAATGAGAAGAAATCGCAACAAGCTTCAATATCCAATGAAGAAAATGATAACCAGTGGAAAGTTTGTAAGTCAACTGCTGGGCCAGACTACATTCCATGCCTAGACAATTGGCAAGTTATCCGAAAGCTTCCAAGCACAAAGCACTATGAACATCGAGAGAGGCACTGTCCCAGTGAACCGCCTACATGTCTTGTCCCACTACCTGAAGGATATAAGCGCTCAATAAAGTGGCCTAAAAGCAGGGATAAAGTAATCACCTTTCTATCTACTATGTCAATAAGTGTGTGTTTTGTGTATTTACTTTGGTTGAAATTTATTTTTTTGGTGGTTGGTGCAGATATGGTACTACAATGTCCCCCACACCAAGCTAGCAGAGGTTAAGGGGCATCAGAATTGGGTTAAAGTAACTGGTGAATACCTTACCTTTCCTGGTGGTGGAACTCAGTTTAAGAATGGGGCTCTTCATTATATTGATTTTCTTCAACAAGTAAGTACTGCATTGTCTATATACATATGTATATATATTTGCTTCAATAATGCAAAGTATTATTTTGTCAAACTGTGTAAAGCTGACCACATATTTGCTTCAACAATGCAGTCTGTTCCTAATATTGCATGGGGAAAAAGAAGCCGTGTGATACTGGATGTTGGGTGTGGGGTGGCTAGCTTCGGTGGCTATCTCTTTGAAAGAGATGTTCTTGCAATGTCATTTGCTCCGAAGGACGAGCATGAAGCCCAAGTGCAGTTTGCACTTGAACGGGGAATTCCTGCAATATTAAATGTGATGGGCACCAAAAGGCTACCTTTTCCTAGTTCTGTCTTTGATGTTGTGCACTGTGCACGTTGCAGGGTTCCCTGGCACGTTGAAGGTGCGATTTCATTTTTGTATTTTTCAGTGTTTAGTTATATACTGTTATATTCTTTTTCTGACATGGAGACACATCTGAGGCATATTTCAGGTGGCAAACTTCTGTTAGAGCTCAACCGTGTCCTCCGACCTGGTGGGTACTTCATTTGGTCTGCTACTCCAGTTTACCAGAAGCTCCCTGAAGATGTTGGCATTTGGCAAGGTAAAATATTTTATAATCTAGTAACGCATGTCCAAAGAGATAATGAGATATCAATTTATCTTTAAAATTCATTTTTGGATTTTGGGGGCTGTGGTTTTTTATGGCAGAGATGTCTCGGCTAACAAAATCGATGTGCTGGGATCTGGTGACTGTCAAAAAGGACAGATTGAATGCTGTTGGAGCTGCAATATATCAAAAGCCATCTTCCAACGACTGCTACAACAAAAGGTCTAAAAATGTACCTCCACTTTGTGAAGAATCTGATGATCCTAATGCAGCCTGGTAAGTGTACTCCCAATTTTCACTAGGTTAAAGGAGCTTTTTTCTTAACGAAAATTCACTCTGAATTTTCTTGATGAAAAATGTTTGCAGTAATCCCATTGGATAATATTTTTTCGGTTTGTGTCTTCAGGAATGTATCCCTTCAGGCATGCATGCATAAAGTACCTAAAGATTCAACAGAGCGGGGATCCCTTTGGCCTGTGCAATGGCCAGAACGGTTGGAACAACCTCCATACTGGTTGAATTCTCAGATCGGCGTTTATGGTAAGGCTGCTCAGGAGGATTTCACTGCAGACTACAATCACTGGAAAACTGTTGTCTCTGAGTCGTATTTGAAAGGGATGGGAATCGACTGGTCTTCTGTGAGAAATGTCATGGATATGAAAGCTGTTTATGGAGGGTATTTCCATTTAACTCCTCTCTAGTTATGACAGTATTCATTAGGTTTATAGGTTCTTACTTTTATTGTGCTTCTATGCTCGGTTTATAGTTTCGCTGCAGCCCTGAAAGACTTGAAAGTCTGGGTTATGAATGTAGTTCCAATCGACGCTGCCGATACACTTCCAGTAATCTACGAACGTGGATTGTTTGGAATACATCACGATTGGTGTGAATCATTTAATACATACCCGAGAACATATGATGTTCTTCATGCAGATCATCTCTTCTCCAGTATTCAGAACAGGTTTGCTATCTTCCATGCTAAATTTCTTGCAGATGTTATTTCTCAACCAGGATTACCTCCCTGATATGACATTTGATTGACAATCCGCAGGTGCAAGTTGGTTACGGTAATTGCAGAAGTTGATCGAATCCTGAGGCCAGAAGGGAAGCTGATTGTACGAGACAAAGCCGAAACGATAAGTGCGGTGGAGAGCATGGCTAAATCTCTACAATGGGAGATCCGAATGATTTATTCGAAAGACGGTGAAGGATTGCTTTGTGTTCGCAAGAAATTCTGGCGTCCCACCGTGGAAGAACCTATAAAGGCTGCCATTGTTTGAACACGATGCTAAACATTACTCGTGTTTTCCACAATTAGGCATAATATTTTACATATTCTTTTTCAATTCACAAGCATGTTATAGTCTGTAATCCATTTTGGCAAGTGTAAAATTATATAGTCGACTACGTTAGACTGAATCATAATTTTTGTATCAATTTTCCTTGATGGAATTAAAATAGCTAGTTTCATTACCATGAATCTTGATGAAAATCAATTTCATTCATCATTATTTTTTCTTAGCATGTTGCACCATAATTCTTTAGAAAAAGAGTCTCACATTGATTTGCAGTATTTTGTCGCACGATAATATATCAACCTGACCAAACTCACGTTTGATGATTTGATATATTGATGAACAAATAAGAATGGAGATCATTTTCTTTCTAAACTGGAAAAAGAATCTAACTATTTATAGTAATCAGATCATATTTAAAGTTTGGTTTATATACAAAATTAACTCTTATTTTAATAATTAATAAAAAATTTTAATTTGTTAACTAAAGTCTTCAGTGTTCACAAGACTGTAATGGCAGTGGCACTGAGGATTCTGATTAATCAGACTGGTCATGTCATTTCATATATGCTTTCCAATTTTGCAAAGACAATCTTAACTCTTTCTGAATTTTTCCCTTCGATTTCTTTGTGAAGGATCTCAACATGGGGTTTTGCTTTGGCATAGAAAATTATGACATCCTAATAAAAGCTTCACTAAAAATGTATTCTTCAACAATTTTCTATCATTTGCCACTACTTCCTTTATCTAACAGTAGTTTACAAGTCTTCTATTATTCAAATTATAACATCAAACACACAATTTTAAGTGATAAAAATATCGTAATAATCACATAAATTTACTCTTATTATTATCATTATATATAATTGGTAGAGAAAGGGGTTTTCCAAGTTTAAACTATGGACATGGTGTTTAACAACGACTTAAGAAATGAAATTTATTTACTTAGGGATGTAAGAGGGGCAGGTTCTGTGGGTCCTGTCCCACTTCGCATCCAATTGGGTGAGGATAGGTACAGGTTTTGCGAGTCGTGGGGCAGAAATGGGGACAAAAGTTAGACTTGCCGTGGGTGGTGGGGTAGGCGTGGGTATGACCTGGTACCCGCCTCATCCTCACCCGCTCCGCCTGCCCGACATAATATAATAAGCATATTTAGAAAAGAAACATTTATAAAAATTTAATTTAATAGTTATCTTAATAATATTTTATTAATTTAATAATATTTAATTTTTGCACTTGTGTTGCATTTGAAGACATTTATGATATATTTGAAACATTGTTTGCATTTGGATGTTATATAAGGACTTTATTTTTTGAATTTTTTACATTCGTGTTGAAGTTATATTTTATTTATCAATTAAAGGGTCGTGACGACTTATTTTTTTTAATGGTGACAGTTGGAATAATGTCAAATATGTGATGGGAGTTTGGAGGACATATATTTCATACTTTTTCATTAAAAAATTAGTTTATATTTATTTAACTGATACTTATAAATGTATTACATGAACTGGGTCGCGAGGCCAGTATAGCGAGAACTAGGCAGATCTGAAGACCCACGTGGGTAGTAGGGCAGAGATTGTTTTAGCCTTGTAGGTCGTGGGGTGGGGATGATTTTGAATTTTGTACTCGCAGCAGTTCACAGGGCGAGGATGAAATCGAAAATTCTTGACGACGATAGATGTGGATCAAGGGAGCACTCCACACTCACCCAGCCAAATTAAGATCCCTGTATTTACCATTACACCAGTGGCTAGTGGCTAGTGGCTAGTGGCTAGTTAACGCAAAACTCAACTATTAAGACACAATGAGAAATTTTTAGGGTCTTTACCAACTTATGCAATATGGTTCTGATAATTAAGTTATTTGCACGGAGATTGGGTTGTTTTGATTCTGCTGATTTTAGTTATGTAGCCCGGGCTGGTAAGCTGGTTCTCTTACTCATTCTGGCCTTCAAATCTTGATGACTTACGGCTTGGGCTTGAGATTCATAGCCTTGTATTAGCTTATCATAGTAGTCATAACGGTTTGGTTGGATCGAATTTTTTTAAATTTTTTGAATGGTCATCATAATTAAGCTTGGTTCTTTTAGTTTTTGATTTTTTTATATTAGTTTTTTTTATTTTTTAGACTTATTTTGATAAAATGAACTTTATTTTATAGTTTTTAAATATTATTTAATGAAATTTCAAGGTCTTTTTCATAATTATTTCTACAAAACAATAATTTTCAAGAATTATTTTCACTATTTTAATATAAAATATTTAGTTTTATATTAAAAAATTAAAAGTAATTATATATTAAATAAAAAACAAAATTTGATTTGGTTTCATATAACCGCAATTTTTAAATTTACATCCCATGAACTATCCAAATACTTCGGTTGCAGTCAATTTTCGGTTTGGTCGACTTTTTTGCTCAACCCTAGCTTGTGCTATCCCTATTTTATTAATAGAATGGTGTTGTTAGCCGAATTATTAAAAAATTACCCTTAAACTACTATATTTATTTAAACAAGTACTTAATGGTTAGTACTAGAGGTGTTCATGGGCCGGGTCGGGCCGGGTTCGGGTTGGGCTCAACTAAAAAATCATGCCCATTTATTGGGCTCGGGCCGGGCCGGGCCGGGCCTAAAAATGGGCCTAAAATTTTGCCCAAGCCCGACCCGGATAAAAATACTAAAACCCGGGCCCGGCCCGGCCCGCCCGTATTAATTTTTATATTATTTTTAAATATATATAATACATCAAAAATACTAAAAATATCAAAATAAATATTTCCCAACAAATTGAAAATAAATTTTGAAAAATATGTAAACTTAAATAACACTAAGATAAATGCAACTTAACAAGCAAATGCTTCTAAAATAATAATAAAATTAACAAATGCCTTTAAAATAATAAGAAAATTAACAATAAAATAAAATTTATACAATATCCAAACAATAACAACAAAATAATAGCAACATAATAGTAAAATGGTAGCAAAATATGGAGAAATCAACAAGAAAATAATATTCAAAAATAAAAAAAATATGCAGATTTTTTTGTCCTTTATTGAGTTCGGTAGGGCGGGCCTGCTCAAAGCTAAAAATACCTTACCCGAGGCCCGGCCCATTTTTTAAACGGGCCTTATTTTTTTTTGTCCAAGTCCATTTTTTGGGCCTATATTTTTGCCCAAACCCTCCCACATTTTGGGCGGGCCTTCGGGCCAAGCCGGGTAGCCTGGCCCATGCACACCTCTAGTTAGTACTTGATACACTAACAATGTATTTTTTTTTAAATTCCACAACTAGTCTTAAAAAATTAATATATATATTTTTTTGTAAATATATATATTTTTTAATATTTTAGTATACTCTTATAAGGCACTTGTCAACTCATTAACCCTTAATGGTAGATTTATTTTAAATTCCAGGCTATTATCTTAATTCATTATTAGTGCAATAAAAATTCTATACATATTTAACATCAATATAAAATTTAAAAGAGTAATCAAAATTTTTAAAACAGTGATTAAGAGTGTTATGTATGTGAGAACTTTTAAGAAAATTTAAAATATTATTTTTTTTTTTACTTTGAATAAATTATTCTTATCAAATTCACATTAGCATAAAATGCAAATTAGTTTAAAAATTCAAAATATTTTACTTTAATATTAAAATCAAGGACTGTCAAGGGTAAAAATTATAGGTTAAGGTTTATTTAACTACAAAAATAATATAAGGACTTATTTAAAGAAGGTATAATTGTTTAAGGGCTTTTCTAGTATATTAGAAAAAAGAAGCCTAAGTTTTTAGGTTTCTTATATTTAATCTAGTATCTCATGTCACATGCGTTGCACGTGGTTTTACATGTTTCTTTTTTAAAATTAATTAAAAAAGAAAATTACTAATTAAATGAAAATTAGTCTAATTTACAATAAAAGTCTATTAATTTTGAAAATAATTGAGAGAATAAAATAAATAAAACAACTTGTCATTCAAATATGAATAAAAATTTCACCTCTAAAAAATTATTACTTTAATATTTCATTGCCTTCGACATAATATTTCATAACACAATAATAAACAACATCCACAATAATGTAAATATTATTAAAATCAAATAATAGTAAAATTATTGAAAATCAAATAGTAATAGATAAGTATCTCAAATAATAATGAAAATCATACTTTCTTTTGGTAATGGGAATAAAATATATTAAATAATGCTAAAATATAAAACTTTTTTTTAGAAAATATGATTTTTTTTTTTCAATAATCCTTAGATGTTATTTTGAATGAAAATGCCCTACTAATACATATATTTATAGTGCTAAATATTAGTTTTAATTGGTATATTAATGTAACACTAATTAGATGATAATTAATTTAAATTAATAAGTATAAATTAATATGATCTAGAGTCTAATAACTATTAAATTAATAATAATTATTTTATATTAATAATTTGTTATCAATGTAATTTTATATTCAAGATTTATTAGAAATATTATAAATTTATAATTTTTATATTGTATTATATTATTGATTTTATAGATTTAAAAAATTGAGTGTAAACCCTAAACCCGGCATAGATGTTAAGGCCGAATCTGGGAATGTTACGATCCAATCTTATCATGTTAAAAACCTCGTATAATTTGTTACTAAAAGAGTCCACTTATTTAAAAACATATTATTATACTCATTAATGAAACCATTGATTGTTTGCCATTTCAAGTAAAACATTAATTTGCAGCGGAAGTTTCAAAGTCATTATATTTTTTTGAAAACCGAGTTTATTTTCTCGAAAACGTTTGGTGGCATAAAACGATTGTTTTTGTAATTGCTTTGTCGAACGTCGCAGAAAATTCAAATCAAATTCAAATCCAAAAATAAAATCCAAAGAGTCCCAAATTTACAAAACTCTCAAAAACTAAAAAATTAAGTAGACTTTTAAAGTAAATAAAATTTACGGGTAGAGCCTCCGTTGCATCGACCCGTCTAAGTCTGAGGGTTACTGAACAGAACAGATAGACAGGAAGTGAGTTTTAAGAAAACTCAGTGTGCAACTCTACGAAAACATAAGTTCAGATTTTATGGCATAACCGAGCAGATGCAAACATGAATCCTTTACAGAATCAGATCATTAATAGAATCATATAGATACAGATATGCATACTCCTACCCCCATCCTCTACACACCAACTCCGACCATCCCAACACACCACGTGGGGTATAAAACACCCACCCAGCCCTACACACCACATAATGTCCATACGACACTTATCAGAATATTCACAACCTTGCTGCCAGTGTAAGGACAATATAACGCCTCACAGAATACTTCCTCCACATATCACATATCCCACAATCAGATACAACAGAATATCAAATAAAACAGAATTACCAGATGTCAGATACCATAATTATCATATCTAATATGCTCATATAACATATAAAAGACATGGATATACATAGCAGATCACACATTTATCATTACATAACCTACATTTACTTATTGCTTATGCTAAAAACCATACAACAGTTTATCATACCTCATGCTTTAAGGCTTATCTAAGCCCACACTGATCTTACGGAAGGCCTACATTCGATCAGAACGACGTGTACGATCCTAGAGAAAAATTTAGAAATTTGGACCCACGTGCCTGTGTGGCCTACACGCCCAAATTAGCCCTGCCAGTGTGGCTTACACGACCTGGCCCACGACCCACACTCCTAATTAAATTGGCCTAGGTCGTGTGACCCACATGACCACACACAAACCCGTCACACGGTCGTGTGTCACACACAGCCGGGCACACGTCGGTGTGGCATTGGCAAGCCAGATTTTTGGCTTTCGATGATCGTCGTTTTCTTGCGTTTTCGTTACACACTTGGCTCGATTTTGATGTAAAAGGTCCTGTGAGATAACTAGAACCTAAAACATCGATTGAAAATATTGAGTTAATAATCGAAATGATTTATAGAACTAAAACCCTAATTCATATAAGTGCTCACTTTAGACGAATCAACGCTTCCCAACACCTAATTCATCGAATGATTAAACACCTCCTGTGATCCTCCTAAACGATTAGTTAAAACTAACAATTAAACCAACATTCGAGTAATTGAAATCAAATTCCCATAACAAAAAATCTCCGAAACGAAACGTAAAGAGTAAGAAGCTACTTACAAAACACCCCGACTGCAAAACGAACAATCTCAAGAATCTGAACAAAGAAACAAAATTAATGAACTGTCAATGCCGTCGTTTGACCAAACAGAAAAGGAGGAGGGAAAAAAAGGCAATATGAAATATGGGAAATGAAATGTGAAAATAAGAAGGGAAGCTTTTAGTAAGAGAAAGTAAAATTAAATTAAAATAAAATAAAAACCCCAACACAATATCCCATCAATCCCTCAAATTAAGCCATTATCTCAAATTCAAACCAACTCCAACTAACCACTAAACCCCAAAATTGACCCACTCACTCATCCACTCCCACAGAGTTTTAATTCCACCCAACTTCTACTACACAACCGACACACACTTACAGAAGCAAAAATAACATTCTTCACTCACATGGGGAATCGAACACAAGACCCTAGGGCAAGCTAACACCTTACCACTTGAACCAGGAGGCTCATTCTGCTACTGAAAATATAACATAAGCCCACCCATAAGGGATAAGGCTAGGATAAAAAATAGCAGAATTTTCAAAAGTAAGACTTGAACCCAAGACTTCAAATACACAATCAAAACACTTAGTCACTGAAGCAAATACATGTTTATAATGAAGTTCACAAAAACAAAATTAAATAAATTAGGGTGTTACATTGAGAAATATAGATAATATAAAATACAAATTCTTAATTGACTGGTTTTCTTTATCTTGATTTCTCAAATAGACACGAGTCATACTATTTGTTAAATTGGGATTTGGGTTGAATTCAGCCAATTTAATTAGTGCAGTTAGTATATATAAAAAATAATATTTAATTTAACTATAAAATGTATTTATTTTCTTTTAAGTTATAAATTTATACATTAGAGATTAGATTATTTATATATTTATATTATCTTTACATATACAAGGTTAATCTCCGGCATCTAATTTTTATTAATTATAAGAAATTGATTTTAACATTATATTTAAAATAAAATAATATTTATATAAATTATATTTATTTAATTAAAAAACTTACAGTTTTGTTATTTTTAAATTATTCAATAATAGTCAATGATTTTATAAATTTATAAATGAGTTTCACATTATATACTATCATATCAATTAATATTCAATTAATATTATTTTTTATTATCACATAATATACTAATAAATTATTATTCTCATGTCAATTTAGTAATATAATTAATAATAAACGGTATTCTAATCAGTTCAAAAGTTTTTTCTAACTCTTGCTTTTATATAGAGATAATATAACTTTTGGCCCTTGAACTTGAGAAGTATGTCCATATTGGCCCCTAAACTTTTTTGATCCATTCTGATCCCAGAACTTGAAAATCGTTATTATTGAAGCCTATTCTATTAATGACCGTGAAAAAAGGGAATAATGTAATTTTTGGCCCTTGAACTTGCCAAGTATGTTCACATTGGCTCCTGAACTTGGCAAGTATGTTCACGTTGGCTTCTAAACTTGATAACTAGGTTCACCTTGGTACTTGTATTTATTTGGTCCATTTTTAACTTGACAACTCGATCCATTTTGATCATTGAACTTGAAGATTCTAAAAATTTGATGATGTAACACTTTGAGATTGTGCCACATCATCACTTGGAAGATCAAAATTTTTTAGATGATGATATGATAGAGTGTCATATTTAGTATTTTAATAACCAAATCAATGGTTAAACAAGTTAGACCACCAATGCTCAATCCAATCAGTTAAATCGGTTTAACCATTAGACCAATAATAATTAAAAAAATCATAAAAATCTAAAAGTCCAAGTAAAATCACTTTTATATTTTTTTATTACTTCTTTTTAGGATTTTATGAATTTTTAATTATTTATTTAATTATTGTTGGTTTGACTGTCTAACTGGTTGAATCAAGATATGGTGATCTAACCTGTTCAACCATGGATTCGATTATTGAAACATTGAATATGACATTCTGAGATTGTGCCACATTATCATTTAAAAAAAAATATTTTTCAAACTTAGAGTGCCACCATCATCAAACTTTTGGATTTTTCAAGTTTAGGGATCAAAATGGACCAAGTTGACAAGTTCAAAATGAACCAAAAAAAAGTATAGGTATTGAAGTAAACTTATTTATCAAGTTCAGCGGCTACATGTTACATTATCCTCTTTTTTTCATGATCATTAACAAACTAGGTGAATAACGATTTTTTTCAAGTTCAGAGATTAAAGTAGCTAAAAAAAAGTTCAAAAATCAATGTGAACCTCCTTACCAAATTCAGGGGCCAAAAATTACATTATCTAAATAAAACATTTTCCATTTATTTATTTCTTTTTTAAAAAAATTCAAACATATAATCATACATCAGTTATGTCTCACTTATAAAAACTAATTCAAACATTTAGTAACTATTGTTCTTGTGTAAGAATAATATGTAAACTGAAAATAAAAAGATTATAAATCCTATGAACTTAAAACACATTTATATAATCTTTTAAAAGTAAGTAAATAAATAAAGTTGAATCCAAGTAGATAGTTGAGTAACGTTGAACGATGTAGCTTGCATGATCATGGACAACCCTTAGTCCTTAATGGGGCTTTTGACAAGCGAACTTCCGAGGAAGATATGGGCAAATCTTGTGTATTGGAAGGCGAGCAGGCATGCATTGCTACTGCTCAACCAAACAATATCATTTGGTACTGATCTCAAACTGACATGATAAATTATCAGATCATGCTTGCCTTTCATATGTCCAATATTCTAGCATTTCTCATACCCCTTTTTGTTTTTCTAAAACCTTTCACTAATGTACACATAGGTAATTCCAAATGTACAACCAAAATGACAGGCTTTTCTTCATCACAAGCAATAAATTACCCATTTTGCTCATGCAGCCAGTCTTTCTGTAAAATTGAGCTCATTATGATTAGATCAAAGATGGGGAAAAAACCTAATTTCTCTAACCATAATTGGTGAAACAAGATTGAGACAACAATGATGTTGGATCATTTTCAAAATAGCAAATCACATGGCTTGCATATGATGATGAGAAGGTCACAATACAATTTTTTATTAAGAGTTGTATTTGAATAATTATGTTTGCTCCAATAGCTATATTTAATTTGGATAGATGTGTTTATGCAAAAGACGCATTTATTTAGACAAGTTTTACGACATATTTTTATAGTTATATTTATATACTTAGATATGTTTGTGGAATGAGTTGAATTAGTTTCGTACTGGTAATTAAAAAGAATACAGCTTTCACAAGGGTCAAAAAATATATATTACCTTCAGTCATATTCTATAATTTACATTTTGAGAACTTGCAGGATATGCTATCATTTCTTCAAATATTCAAAGTTGCAAACAGGCTTATCAAAATCCAGTGCCTTTTCAACTAGATATGAACCCTAAAGCTAACTCAACATAAGAAGGAACAGAACAAGTATGCTGTATCTTTTCATTACAAGATATTGTCATGGCTTTAGTCGATCAGGTTAATGAATTTATTAAAATATATAATAAATATAATTGTTATTTTAAAATATATGCAAATAAGTATATTAGTTAAGTCCGTGTAAGAAAAACCTATTCAAGGCCCAGCTTGATAAAAAATAAATCTTGATTATTGCCTAAATTCATTTTTAAATCTTTTATTTTTATCCAAACTCTCTCGTATTTAAAACTGGTATTAATATTTTGGTGAATTCAAAGTATTTAACCTTGAATATATTTAGTTTACACAAAACATTATTTAATTTTAATACGCTTAGAATCAAAGGATGTTGAGTAAGTCCTTAAGGCTTTGGACTCAAAAGTACAAAATTATAAATTAATATAATGATAAAATTATTATTTTTATATCCTTTAAAAATTTATAATTCAATTTTAGCTCAAATAATTCATAACCGTACTCTTCTCGTAAATAAAAAATAAACTAACGTACCGAATCAATTAAAACTTTTTTTGGCCATTAAGTATTCCAAAACTGATATTATCAATTAAAAACACAATTAATCAGATATTCATATATTAAAAACGTTTTCTTATAAAAGTATATATTCATAACTTTTTTCCACTCCAAATAATTATGTGATGAGGAGGAATGAAACTTTAAATAAATTATCATTGAAGCCTCTAATTGAATTTTCATTATTTGCCTCCACCAATTTAATAATATATTTTTTCCTATCACCCGACATTCTTCCAACTTCACCAATAATCTAGTTTATAGCAACAATAAAGAGGTTTAAATTTTGATTCAAAGCAACTCACCCATGTCCCTTTTGTTAAGGACATTGTTGAAATATGCCAAGTTGCCCTTAGTTGGACCTTTGATTGTCCTTAAAGGACTACTTAGGTATAAGTTTTAAGTCTTTGGGTGCCTTAAAAACAACTGGTTTTGTCATAAAATATATCCACATCTCACTTAAGACCACAGACCACCAGTGCTCAAACCACAAAAAAATATTGTAAAATTGTCTCAATGTTGGTAAAGTAGCATACAAAAGAGTCTAAGATGCTTCTTTTGAACTCACTGTTCTCATCTTCTTAACCCTTTTTTCTCTAATGTTGATATTAGAAAAACAAAATTAATAAAAAAAAAGGCATTATCCTCATGTTTGAATGATTGAAATTCAAGAATAATAATGCTATAGTTTAGGTAGGGTTCTTCCCAACGCTATATTTATAGGCCGAGAGGACTTTATAGGCAAATTCTTTTACTATATCAAATACTTCATGGGATCAATTTATATAAAGAATATGCATTCATGCGTTCATATATTATGCACTAAATGTATATATGTGCATGCATGATAACATGAAGGCATCATGCATGGTATACCATGTGAAAATGTATGGTATTAAAATTAGCATAACAATATTTACTTTAGTGGTATTTTATTGTCAAAGTGGCATTACTGATTACAGCACTAGAGCAGCTCTGACAACAAAGATTTGTTACCAGACCAGGAAAGATCAAACATTAAAATAAATCAAAGACCCAGCTAATGTCTGGTCCCAGATCAATATATAAATCCCTTAAATTCCTCACTCAACATTCTCAGCTTCTACTTCCTATTAGACAATGTGAGCAACAAACATGAGCCGCTTAAAAGTTTTAGTAATATCAAATTCCCCCATTGTCTGCCACTGACATGTTTTTTCTCTTACAGACAAGTTGGCAGTCTCCATAGATTACTCAACATGTCTGCTGCAACACACCTTCTAAAACCATGTTTGAAAGTTAAGTGGAGCTCTCCAGGCATCTCCTGATCATCATCAGACATCAATAGCAACAATCAAACATGTTAGTTTCTTGGAGGCACAAGTGCTTGCTCTTCACTCTTCTTGCTTTCATTGTTCTCTCAGAATCATCAAGATTGCCTAAGGAATACTGGGAACAAATGCTTCCCAAGAAGTTCCCAACTCCATCCTCATCTCCCTCTAAAGGTACCAATTCCGTAACAACATCAACACCGAAAGCAGTTAAAACCGATATAAGCCTCCCTTCATCCGACGGTAAGGTCTAGTCGCCACTGAAGAACTCAAGTTTCAACTTGAGACTGCACCGATCCGAACTGAGCACACAGAGTTTTGGCAACTAATCTTCTGCAATTTAAATGTATCATAGTGCTCGTGGACCAGATCACATATTCAAGTAGATTTGTTCGACTTGGCCTTAAAGGTATATAGTCAGTTAACTGTGTAGATTGAAGAATGAGGGTGAATTCGCTGTATAACTAATAGATCCACTGATTTAGATTCATTAACTTAGCCTTCATATAATGCAGGATAAATAATTTTTTTACAGCTACAAGTAAATTTTCTGTTCTTACTGTAATACTTATCTGGAGCATTTCCATGATATAATTTACTCGTACTTAGCTAAGAACAGGGAAATTTTCCTTCTGTGTATGCTAAGTACGATGATTTCTACCACATCATTATCATGTACCAAGCTTCCAAATAAAGTTTCTTTTCATTTCGACGATACTTTAAATGTTTTCAGACGATGATTATCGTATGACATTCACAACATGACATCTAATGGTAAAGGGAAAAAAGAAGAAAGATATTAGATAAAAAGGACATTATTGTATGCTGTCAATGTGCACCTTCAAGTTCAAACGTGACTCGATTATTTATGCTATCGTACCCCAGTGAGCTGCTGGTTGCACCATCGCCATAAGTGTTGCTCAATTCACCAATCAAATACTCTGTTTCTTCTTCCTGTGAAGTACTATTGCCCCAAGGATGATTGATTGCTTGCAGTCCCGCTAATTCATGAGTTACTTCATGCTTGGCCTTTCCTCTCCCTTCATTCTCACATATCTCCTAGCTAAGGAAGCTACTTCTTTAAGATGCTTCACCTTTCCATCATTCAACGCCTACGAATTGATAATTTCGAGCAATCGATTTTCTTTCATCGAAGAAACAAAGTGATCAGACAAAACTTTGTTTTCTTCTGATCTTTCAAAAATCCCACCTTTTGTGCTGTAAGTAACTCGATAAGAACAACCCCAAAGCTATAAACATCTCTCTTTCAGTTGACCTGTATACATGTATTCAGGATCCAAATAACCGAAAGTTCCTTGTACAATTGTAGTTATCTGTGCCTCATTAGACAGGACCAATCCTGAAGCTTCGAAATCTTAAACTTTCTCAGTGTAATTGTCATCCAACGGTATGTTAGACAACTTGATATCTCGATGAATAATCGGAATAGAAGCAGCAGAATACAGATAAGAAAGGGCTTCCGCCGTCTCGATGGCGATCCTCATATGAGCTTCCTGTGGAAGAAACGAGTCATCTGTAGCATTTTGCAGGTGATCGAAAGGGTTCCATTAGTTAGATATTCATAAACCAACAAAGGAACTGGTGTCTCCAAACAACATCCTAAGAGTTTGACAACATTCCTGTGGTTGATTTGGTAAAGCACAATTATTTCATTAATGATGGGTTCAACTTGACTATGATCTCCAATCCTCGATTTCTTTATGGCAACCAATCGACCATCAGGCAATGTTCCTTTGTAAACTATCCCGACCTTCTTATCCTAAGATTCTACTTTCATGATAATTGTTTGTCGCCTTCTCCAATTCTTCAGCTGCAAATACTTTAACCTTTTCACCACACCCTTCACGTTGGGAATGATGGTGTTGAAATAAATTGTCAACGTTTTGTTGAAAATATTTTTGCCTTAATTTGACAATCTGCCTTTACCTTATCATAAAAAACAACCAGGAGGAAAGCAAAGAAGCCAATGCCAAAACCTATTGTTAAGGAATGGAAACGGTTATGACAGTTAGTAGTTAGTAGTTAGAGGTTAGTAGTTATGGTAGTTACAGTTAGTTAACTGTACAAGCCCAATTTGCGGGCCCAATAAGCATACAAATAGAGGCCCAAAACACTGTGGCCCAAACCCTAACAAAGAACAGCAAATTTCAAACCCTAGGTGCGCACCGTCCCTCGTCACATCGCCAGTGCAAGTGGCACCTGTCTCCATCGCCGTTCACCTACAACATTAAAAGAGAAGGGACAGTGTGCAGAAGGTTAAAATCTTTGTAAAAAATAGGCTATATAAGCCATGAAAGAATCGGTTTTAGGGGGCTGGATTTTTCTTTCTTTTTTCGAAACATAAGAGAGAAATAACATCAAAGAAGGCTTCAATACACTCAAAATCGCAGCAAGAACTAAAAGACCGGATCAAAGATCTATTTATATTTTTATCTTCTGTTTTCATTTTTTCGAATTTATTTGCATCTATCATCTCTACTCTAATCAAAACAATACATATATATATTAAATAAATATATAAAGAATAATAAAAAAGGAGAAAATTTTACCTTTTCCGGCCACCGTGCACCGTGGTCGGTGACGGCGGTGCACGGCGGTCCGGCGACCGGACAACGGCCGACCTTGTTGCCGGAAATCGCCCCTCCCCTCTCCTCTCTCCTTTTTTTTTTCTTCAGCTGCACAAATGATTTTTTTAAAAGGAATTTGGTCTTTTATAGCCCCCAAAACAACGTCGTTTTGGGGGCTGCCTTTTAACCCCAAAATGACGTCGTTTTGAGCATGACCCGATCCGGCCGACCCGACTTGCCTCAGGATCCGCGTGTTTCTGTATAATGGTCTAATTGCGCGCGCGGTCCTTCTGTTTTTTATACATTTTGCAATCAAGTTTTTATTTATTTTAAATTAGCCCTAAAATTTATCGCGTTTTGCGATTTGGTCCTCCCTTCAACGATGTAGTTTTAAGGACTCGGGGAAATTGCCCTTTTGGTCCTCTGTAGTCGCACACGTATTCAAATGAGTCCCCTTTTTTATATTTCCTTTCAAATTGGCCCCAAAACTTCGTTTTTGTTTCGGATTTGGTCCTTTTTTTAGATTTAATTTGATTTTTATATTATTTCTACCCTATTTTTACTTGTAACATTATTTATTATCATATTTACTATTATTATTATTACTATTACTATTATATTCATTAACATATTATTATTATTATTACTATATAGCACTATATTAATTACTTTACTTTAATATTTCTATTACATTCTATTTACTCTTTGTATTTCAATATTATTATTACTATTACTATTGTTATCATATATTAATGTGTGCTTTTATGTATATATGTATATATATATATTCATATATAGTATTGTTTCTTTATTACTTTAATTTAATATTTATCATATTTGCTTTTCGTTTTTCTATATTATTATTATTATTATTATCATTATAGAGTAGTATGTATTATATACGTATATACATATATTTATATATAGTTACTTTAATATTATTATTATTATCATCATCTTTGTAATTACCATTACCATTGTATTATAACTATTATATTTTCATTTCCTTATTGCTCATCTATTATGTTTCTTATCTATTTATGTTTCCATTATTATACTATATCTATTATTTATTAGCATTTTATTATTACTATTATTAGCATTACCAATATTTTTATCAATACTTATATGTATGTATTATGTTTTTTTAATACTATTTTAATATCATACATGTTGTGTATATTCTCAATACTATATTATGTATGTATTTTTTTAATAACTATATTATGTATATATTTCTATACTACGTATATATTTTATTTCTATTATTACGTATATATTTTAATACATCTATATATATTCATGTATCGTTTCATACTATTATTATTTATGTTATTGCTATTATTATCATTTTCATTATCATTGCCACTCTATTTTGTCATGTTTTATAATTGCTCATTTATTTATGTATTTGCTTTTTTCATTTTTCCTACGTATTTGTTTTTTAGCCTTGCTTTTATTTCATCTTTTTGTTCATACTATTGCATTTGATATTATAGCTTCTATCATCATGTTATTATACGTGTTAAATTTGCTTTTATATTTTACATCATATTTTTCGCTCGACGCCTCAAAATAATCCTTTCGTAAAAAGCAATATGCCGTATTCGGTAATTCGAGACAATCGTGCCCTAACTTACTGGGTTTTGATTTTTCTCATTTAACCTAAATCACGAAATATCCTTTTAGATCACAAGACGGGTTTTGAATAAAACGCTTATTCTCGGAGATACAAGGTGTGGTGCCCCAACTTACCAGGTATGACATTTTGTTACCTCGAAATAAGATTTTTCGCAAGTAAAGGTAATATTCGGTGTTTAGAAATTCGAGAAAACGTGCCCTAACTTACCGGGTTTCGATTTTCCTCGTTCACCCTAATTAACCGAATATCTTTTAAAAAAAAGGGGGTTAAAATACATAAATTTTAAATAAAAGCAAGCTCATTCTCGAAGTTCGAGATGCCGTGTCCCAACTTACTAGGCGTGACATTTTATTACTTCGAGATGAGAGGGTCTTTAGCATCCGTTTTAATTTATTCGATCATTTTTAAATCAACATTAATACAAAGAAGGATCGTATTTTAAATGCTTTCAAGCTTTCAAATCTTCGACACTAAGATACTAATTAATCAACTAGGTACCAATTTTTGGGCGTATCGAGGGTGCTAATCCTTCCTCGTGCGTAACCGACTCCCGAACTCATTTTCTGATTTTCGTAGACCAAAAAAAATTATCGTTTTAGCAAATCTTAACTTTTATTAAAATGATTAATTTAAGGTGATCCGATCACACCTCATCAAAAAGGATTGGTGGCGACTCTTCTATTCGTTTTCATTTTCAAAATCTAGGTCGATTCCCGTTTTCAAAAAAATGGTTACGACAGCTTGGCGACTCCACTGGGGAGTCGAATAAGAGAGTCAAGCCACAAGTTGATTAACTTTTGTCTTTTTATCGAAAATTGAAAATTTGGTTTTGAAATACGACCCTTTCATTGCGTTTTATCTGTTATTTACAATGTAATACCTGTTGTGTTGGTTCGAGTCTTTAAATAAATTTGCATATTGCATTGCATGACCATTGTGGTCACACTCTTCTAAGTGGGAGTGAGAAACTACTCCTTCGTGAGGTCTTCACCTCCGTACAGGATAGTGGATCGCTTTCGGGATACATCCGTACCTATGTCTTCGTGAGATTTTCATCTCCGTGCAGCCATAGGGAAATGTATTCCCCTGAACCGAACTCGGTCTATATGAGCCTATAATGGGTGAAGATCGATGAATCTGCTGGTTCAGGTACCTTTACTCTAGAACCGAACCCCATATAGTGAGCCTTAAGAACCCACCTTAGGTAGAGCCATTCTGAAACCCTAGTGGTCACCTGAGCAAGTGTTATATTTGTTATTTCTTGTTTGCTTTAAATTTCGTATGAAATACTGATTTGTTTTGTTTTATTTCGATTGTATTTGCATGAAATTTTCATCATAAAAGGTGTTGATTTACATTCGATTGCTAAGAAGATAGCTTATCATGGAAAACGGGTTTTTTGATAAAATAGAGGATAATGCTACTGTCCGGATATGGGCTGAGACAACACAGCAAGAGAAAGGTAATAGCCTAACCGAGGGGTACGTGTCAGAGTTGTGGGATTTTACTCGGGTTAGTGTAACTCAGAATAATCTCCAAGAGATGAAAGAAATCTGGGGTCAGCGGGATGACGACATCAAACGGCTATTCTATTGTCATTATGACGATTTACCTTATCTGCTCGATGTCAAGATAGGCGAACGCCTGTTTCGATCCCTTGTTTAATACTGGAATTCTACCTACAGTTGCTTCACTTTCGGGAAAGTAGACTTGGTACCCACGATAGAAGAATACACAGCCTTAATCCGATGCCCGAAGATTCAGGTTGATAGAATTTATTTCAAAGCTGCCAATGGCCCAACATTCTCAAAAAGGTTGATGAACATCACAGGGATGAGCGAGCAGTGGGTTACAGCCCGAATCAAACAGAAAGGAGGTTGTAGGTGCATTCCTTGGAGGAATTTGAGGGATTTAATATTAGCGCATCCTGATATAAAGAAGAGGGTAGATGTCTTCACCTTGAGCATTTATGGATTGGTTATCTTTCCCAAAGCTTTGAGGCATATAGATGAGGCGGTTTCTGATCTTTTTGATAGGCTTAGCAAAGGGACCACATCTGTACCCGCGATCTTGGCTGAAACTTTCAGATCATTGAATGCTTGTCGAAGAGCGGGTGAAGGGAGGTTTATTGGATGCGCACAGCTCTTGCTGTTGTGGTTCCACAGCCATTTTTAGAAAGTAAAAAAGGTCTCGTATCGTATCTTCTCCGAAAATTACTCTCCACTGAAAGAGTTAGTAGCTATGCCGAGAAGAGATGATATTACAGAAGAAAATTGGATGGCGATCCTTCAGAATTTACAGGAAGAGAATGTCAAATGGAGAGCCCCGTGGATGGTTCCTGATGAAATACTATACCGATGTGGAGACTTCGATTGGGTTCCCTTGTTAGGAATATGGGGAGTCGTCGGATATGCTCCTCTGCTGGTATTAAGACAGTACAGGTCCAGACAGTTTACACCACCGACATACTGGTTAGTTCAATGTGAATTCGTATTCACGGGGAATAACTACAAAAGGAGAGTTCGCGAAATTTCAAATGTCTGGAACCAGACTCGTAGAATGAAAAAGTTTGCTGCAAATCCCATGGCTACCCCTGAGTACGACCAGTGGTGGATTCAGAGGATTAACGATAACATCCCTACGTCAGATCAAGAAGACCCTAGATCAATAGAAGAACACTTGAGAGTAATCCCATCTGAACTAGAAATCATCAGACAAGATTTCGAGAGAAAGAGCCTGGAACTAGAAAAGAGGATCGGGCAATTGGAAGAAGAAAAAAATACAGCTGGGGTTAGATGTCGATGTCCAGAAGTTAGAAGCTGAAAGACTTAGGAAAGGAAAGAACAAAGCTGAGGAGGATTTGGACAGTTTGAAAACAGATTATAAGAAGCTGCGAAGGTCAATGAGAACCACTGGGTCAGGAAAAACGTCTGAGCAGTGGCGGCAGAAAGTTAAAGAAGAGAGAAACAAAGCTAGCCAATGGGAAGAAAGATTTCGAGATGCTCAAGCTCAAGAAGGTACTCTAAAAGAGAGTTTGGTAGAAAGCCAGAATGAGAAAGGATTAAAGATTCAGGTGTCAGAGTTAGACAGGTCCTTGTATCAGTATCGTACACGTAACTCTGTAGTCGAGTTGAAGGCTAGTCAAAGCAGAATTGAAGAGTTGAAAGAAAAGATAGAAGAACTTAAAACAGCGCTGCAAAATCGTGAACTTCAGCTTGAATTCCTTGAGACAAATAGCGAACGATTGAACGAGCAACTTCATCAATCCCAAGACCAGGTCAGGAACAGGGATTACATCGTGGTTGAAGCTTTGATTCAAGTATGAGAAGTGGCTGATCACTTACAAACGTTAGCAGTGCAAGCTGATGTGCTGAGTTTAAAGTACAAATCAGAATCAGATAGAGGACGAGAATTAGCATGGCTTCTTAGGCAGGTCAAGGCCTTAAGTATCAGGGCCAAGCCTTATATGTAATCTATTTTATGTAAAGAAACTTGCTTTCTAGAAAATTTATCTTAATGAAATTGAGTTAGAATCAACGCCTTTTGATTGCATTCATTTGCATTCATTGCATTCATTGCATTCATGCATCAGCATTGCATCATGTGCACTAAAACTCACAAAAAACCCTAAAAATCGTGGCAGTTACCCTGAAACATCGTTACGGTACAAGGGGAAAAACAAAAGAAATGGATCAAAGGTTAGAGAGATTGAAACAAATGCAAAAGGAAATGCAGGATCAACTACAAACACGTATGCAGGAACAGCTGGCCAAATTCCAGCAGGATATGAGGGACCAGATGCTGGAGTCCCAAAAGAGTATGATGGATCAATTAACACGACTATTGGCTGGTGGGTTAGAAAAAGAGAAGAACCCCATATCAACATGGAAGATGATAATGAAGATTCTGTCTACCCTTCAGGATTTGCCCCAACGAACGTTCAAACACAACCTGATGCGTACCCAAGAAGGCCATCGGTCATAATTAGGCCCCAACCATTTCAGGCCGGTGTTTCGGTACCGATGAACTGTCAGGTTGGCTTGGGCTCCACCAATCCGGGGGATAACCTGACCAACCCTGTTGTCCTCAATCTCGATGAAGTAACAGAAACAGAGAAGACAAAGGTAGAACTCTCGAAAGAACTTGAAGAAAGGTGTAGATGGTTGGAGGAAAAATTTAAAGAAATGGAATGCATCGACTATCGTGGTGGAATCGATGCTAAGGAATTAAGTTTAGTTTTGGACTTGGTACTCCCTCCCAAGTTCAAAACCCCAGAATTTGAAAAGTACAATGGGACTAGCTGTCCCGAAGCCCACATCACTATGTTCTGCAGGCGAATGGCAGGCCATGTCAATAACGATCAACTCTTGATTCACTGCTTTCAAGAAAGTCTGGTTGGGGCCTCTTCTAGATGGTACAACCAACTAAGTCGCACCCAGATCGGTTCATAGAAAGATCTCGCACAAGCTTTCACGAAGCAGTACGGTCATGTGGCGGACATAGCTCCTAATAGGATCACTTTACAGAATATGGAGAAGAAGTACAATGAAAGCTTCAGGCAATATGCCCAATGATGGAGAGAGATGGCCACGCAAGTCCAACCCCCTCTGTTGGAAAAACAAACCACTATGCTCTTTGTTAATACTCTGAAGGCACCTTTCATTAACCAGATGCTGGGTAGCGTGACCAAGAGTTTCTCAAACATAGTAATGTCTGGAAAAATGATAGAAAATGCGATAAGATGTGGGAAAATAGAGGCTGGGGAAAATGCCAAAAGGTCAGCACCGAGGAAGAAAGAGCACGAGGTAAATAATGTGAGCGCATATTCGAAATCGATTACTGTAAGCCAACCAAGATCGACAACCACTGGTCAGCAGGGCCCATCCAGACAAGAGCCCAACACAAAGCCAAATAGGGAGAAACTCCAATTTACGCCCATTCCAATAACGTACAAGGAGTTATACCAAAGTTTATTTGATGCACATGTCTTGTCTCCCTTTTATTTAAAACCAATGCAACCCCCATACCCCAAATAGTATGACGCGAATGCCTAATGCGAATATCATGCGGGGGCTACAGGACACTCGATAGAAAACTGCACCACTTTTAAGAAATTGGTTGAGAGACTCATCAACATAGGCATCGTGAAATTTGATGATATACCTAGTGCAGAGAATCCATTACCTAACCATGGGGACAAGGGAATAAATGCGATAATCGAGAGTTTAGGGAAAGAAATTAAGATGAACATCGCAGAAGTGAATACTCCACTGAAAGAAGTATGGAAGAAAATGGTGGAAATGGGGTTGATACCACAAAATTCAAGGGTCAAACCCCGAGAGGGGATGAATTATTGTGAGTTCCACAATCTAGAGGATCATGAGATTCAGAAATGTAGCGAATTCAGGGCTTTAGCACAAGGATTATTGGATAATAAGGAGATAGAATTCTTCGAGTATGTCGACAGCCCAGAAGGTACAGAAGTGTGCGCCTCAGAAGAAGGGTCGACGAAGGATGTTTACAAAGTCAACCACCCAGTGGTTATCATATCATGTCCAAGAATTAACGAAGCCAGGGAACAAGTTATGCCAAAAGTTGTGATCCAGAAGCCCGTTGCTTTCCCTTATAAAGATAGCAAAAGGGTACCATGAAATTATAGCTGCAACGTGACGGTCCCGGGGGAGGAGATCCCAATTAATACATCAAAGGAAGGTCAAGACGAGGGTTTTTATATGCACAGGGGAAGGCGTTATACCCCAAAAACAAAAGTCGAGCAGGTTAAAGGAAAATCATTGGCAATTGAGCAAATGAAGGAGAAGCCAATGGGACTGAACCAAGCGTTATTACGAGTCGATTACTCAAAAAAAGCAAAGGAATTCTTGAAATTTCTAAAGCACAATAATATAGTGTCGTAAACGATTTACTACAAATAGCCACTCGTATATCGAGTCACGGCCTTACTCTTAAGCTCCGAAGCCCATCGCAGTGCATTGATGAAGGTGCTGAATTAAACTTACGTTGATAATGATATTTCTGTAAACAAACTGGACTGCTTAGTCAACAATATAAGTGCCGACAACTTCATATTCTTCAATGACAATGAAGTACCGCCAGGAGGCCGAGGATCGACTAAAGCTTTGTACATCACGACTCGCTGTAAAGGGTGTACATTACCAGGGGTATTGATTGACAATGGTTCTGCGCTAAATGTCCTACCCCTTTCTACACTGAATAGGTTAGCGGTAGATAGTTCCCACATGAAAATATGCTAAAATATAGCGAGAGCATTTGATGGCACGGAAAGGAAGGTAATAGGGAGAATTGAAATACCCCTCCTAATCGGGCCGAGTACATATGAGGTAGATTTCCTGGTCATGGACATTAAGCCTTCATATAATTGCCTATTGGGGAGGCCATGGATACACTCAGCAGGGGCAGTTCCTTCATCGCTACACTGGAAGTTGAAATTAGTAACCGAAGGTTGGTTAGTAACGACCAATGCTGAAGAGGACATCATTGCAGCAATAACCAGTGACGCCTCATATCTAGAGGCGAATGATGAAGCAATCGAGTGCTCTTTTCGGTCTTTAGAGTTTGTGAATGAAACATTCATTACTGAAGGAAATATGATTCCAATGCCCAGGTTATCTGAGACTACAAGAATGGGACTACAGCTAATTGTCAGAAAAGGAGCCGTACCCGGAAGAAGACTCAGAAAATACCTCCAGGGAAGGATTAACGCACCAATGATAAAGGAAAAAAGGACCGTTTTGGGTTAGGTTTCAAGCCAGACACGAAGCAAAGGAGGAATGAACTGAAGAAGAAACAAGAGAGAAGGAGAGCACGATTGAGCGGGGAAGGAATCGAATGGGAACCAATAATTTTTCCCCATATATCGAAAACTTTTGTGTCGAGAGGAGTCATTCACCCCGAGCGGGAGATGTTGGGAAAGAAAGTCGTGGAAAGAATGATAAAAAATTTAGACATCAATGCCACATACGAAGAAGAGACTGGAGTAGAGAACTTATCGGGTATTCGCCCTTATGAGCCGGGAAGTGTTCTGAATAACTGGACTGCGGAAGAGATTCCTGTAGTCTTTAGAACTAATACAAAGTAATGTCCAAAACACATTTATTACTCTTGGCCAAGGAGTAATAAGTGTCCTTTTGTTAAATAGGCTTATGTTCAAAATCGTTATTTCAATGAAATGCATCCTTTTATTTTATTCCGTGCAAGTATTCTTTTATTCTTTCATTCATAATCATACCATATATATCATTGTTCTTAGATTCTTTTATTCTTTGTATCTTCCTTCGCGCCTATAACAGGTCTCCAGATATCAACGATGTGAGCGACATTGCTACTAACTCAGAGTCTCCTTTCGAGCAGGATATGTGTCTAGAGGGATCTCAGGACTTTGAAGATGACAAAGACTGTAACTTATCCCCTGATTTGTTAAGAATGGTAGAGCAAGAGGAGAAGCAGATTCTACCTCATAAAGAGTCAGTAAAAATCGTGAACTTAGGAGATGAACTAGAAAAAAAAGAAGTAAAGATCGGAGCTTGTATAACCGCAGAAACGAAGCAGGACCTTATTGAGTTACTCCAAGAGCTCAAGGATGTTTTTGCATGGTCGTATCAAGATATGCCTGGGTTAAGTAATGACATTGTGGTACACAGGCTCCCCATTAAAGAAGAACGTAAGCCAGTTCAACAGAAGTTTCGAAGGATGAGGCCGGACGTTTTGTTGAAAATAAAAGAGGAGGTTAAGAAACAATTTGATGCTGGTTTCTTACAAGTAGTTAAGTACTCGGAATAGGTAGTCAACATCGTCCTCGTCTCTAAAAAAGATGGAAAAGTACGGATGTGTGTAAACTACAGAGACTTGAACAAAGCCAGCCCAAAAGATAATTTTCCGCTGCCTCATATTGACACCTTAGTGGACAACACGGCAGGTTACTCACTCTTCTCCTTCATGGATGGTTTCTCAGGGTACAATCAGATCAAGATGCATCCTGAAGACATGAATAAAACCACATTTGTGACCATGTGGGGAACCTTTTGCTATAAGGTGATGCTGTTCGGATTAAAAAACATGGGAGCAACATATCAGAGAGCCATGGTAACCCTGTTCTATGATATGATGCATAAATAAATTGAAGTCTATGTCGACGATATAATCGCCAAATCTCGGACAGAAGAAGAGCATGTGCAAGTCTTGAGGAAATTATTTTTGGGGTTGAGAAAATTTCAGCTAAAACTCAATCCAGCAAAATGCACATTCGGGGCCAGGTCAGGAAAACTGTTAGGATTCATAGTCAGTGAAAAAGGGATTGAGATTGACCCAGATAAAGTCAAAGCCATACAAGAGTTACCTCCTCCGAGTACTCAAAAAGAAGTTTGGGGATTCTTAGGAAGACTAAATTACATCGCTCGGTTTATTTCACAACTAACGGAGAAATGTGACCCCATATTCCGTCTCCTCAAGAAACACAACCCTGGTGCTTGGGACGAGGAATGCCAGAAGACTTTCGACAAGGTTAAGCAATATTTATCTAATGCCCCAGTGTTGACACCACCTAGTCCAGATAAGCCATTGATACTGTATTTAACGATGTTTGAAAATTCTATGGGACGTGTGTTTAGCCAACACGATGAATCAGGAAGGAAAGAAAGAGCGATATATTACCTCAGTAAGAAGTTCACCAAGTGTGATAAGAGATACTCGCCAATTGAAAAGTTGTGTTGTGCCTTAATCTGGACAACCCGAAGACTGAGACAATACATGTTGTATCACACAACCTGGCTGATTTTCAAACTGGATCCTCTGAAGTACTTGATGGAGTCAACTACTTTAAATGGAAGAATGGCCCGATGGCAAATTCTACTCTCCGAATTTGATATCATCTACGTAAACCAGAAAGCTGTAAAAGGGAGTGCAATAGCGGACTTTCTAGTTAGTAGAGCTCTAGAAGACTATGAGCCTCTGAACTTTGATTTCCCAAATGAAGATCTGATGTACGTGGCAACCACTGAAGAAAACCCTCAGGAAGGTTATCCTTGGAAGCTAAACTTCGACGGAGCATCAAATGCTGTGGGTAATGGAATTGGGGCAGTCTTGGTATCCCCAGACGGAGATCATTATCCTTTCACCAGTAAATTGGATTTTAACTGCACGAACAATATGGCAGAGTACGAGGCATTCATCATGGGTATTCGTGCAGCCATAGAACGTAAAATCAAGGTATTAGAGGTATATAGAGATTCTGCCCTAGTGATTTATCAACTCAAAGGTGAATGGGAGACGAGATATCCCAAATTGATCAATTACAGAAATCTGGTCCTTAAACTAATTGAAGAATTTGATGATATCGTTTTTTACGCTACCTCCTCCCTGGAAAAAAATCGATGATGGTGACGCCTAGCAACTTTAGCTTCCATGATCAAGGTGAACAAACAAGAGGATATGAAACCGATCCAAATGAGTATTTACGAGGCTTCAGCTCATTGTTGCAACCTTTAAGAAGAAGCGGAAAATGATGACCATCTTTGGTACCACGATATTCTGCGGTACGTGAAGAATCGTGAGTACCCCGATCAAGCTACTGAGAACGACAAGAGAACGTTGAGAAGGCTGGCCAGTGACTATGTCTTGGATGGGGAGATCCTATACAAAAGAAGGAAGGATCAGGTACTATTAAGATGCGTAGACGCTATTGAGGCTAAGAAAATCTTAGAAGAAGTCCATGAGGGCGTCTGTGGGACACACGCTAATGGCTTTACAATGGCCAGGCAAATTATGAGGTTCGGTTATTATTGGTCCACCATGGAAGAAGACTGTATTAACTACGCCAAAAGATATCATAAGTGCCAAATCTATGGAGATAAGATTAATGTGCCTCCTTCACCTCTGCATGTCATGACTTCACCATGGCCTTTCTCGATGTGGGGCATGGATGTGATTGGGCCAATTTTGCCAAAAGCTTCAAATAGGCATCGATTCATCTTTGTGGTTATTGACTATTTCACCAAGTGGGTGGAAGCCGCTTCATATGCCAATGTTACAAAATCGGCAGTTAGCAAATTCCTAAAAAAGGAAATCATTTGTCAATATGGAATGTCAGAAAGAATCATATCTGACAACGTATTGAATTTGAACAACAGTACGATAGCGGATGTCTGCAGTCAGTTCAAAATCAGAGACCACAACTCGTCACCATACCGTCCGAAGATGAACGGTGCAGTTGAGGCAGCCAATAAAAACATTAAGAAGATTGTGGGAAAAATGATCGAGACTTATAAAGACTGGCATGAAAAGCTACCATTCACCCTCTATGCTTATCGGACGTCTCTCAGGACTTCCACTGGGGCAACTCCTTTCTCATTGGTCTATGGAATGGAAGTAGTTTTACCCATCGAGGTCGAGATTCCTTCCCTCAGAGTTTTTTCAGAGGTAAAACTAGAAGAAGCAGAATGGATCCAGTCCCGATACGATCAGCTGAATTTGATTGAAGAAAAGAGGCTAAGGGCTATCCGTCATAGCCAGATGTACCCAAAGCGAATGATGCGAGCTTACAACAAAAAAGGTTCGTCCTAGAGAATTCCACGAGGGATACCTAGTACTAAAAAAGATCCTGCCCATACAAAAGGATTTCAGAGGGAAATGGATGCCGAATTGGGAAGGACCTTATGTGGTAAAAAAGGCGTTTTCTGGAGGAGTATTGATATTGGCCGAAATGGATGGCAAGACTTTACCTAATCTAGTGAATTCAGACTCGGTTAAGAAATATTTTACCTAAAAAAAAAGAGGAGAGGCCAAGGTGAAAACTCGCAAAGGGCACCTTGAGACCAAAAGATTTTTGAATTGAAAATCCGTAAAAGGGCGATTCAAATTTTGATCAAAGGTGGGGCACACGTCTTACGATACCTAAATTAACAAGAAGGAGAGATGTTACATCTTGGGGCATCTACAAGGGTATTCTAGATTCCCTAAACACATATTGGGCAAAAAAAGGGGGTCCTCAAGAAGTTCGTACAGAGAAGCTCACGCTGCGATATCTGAGGCACCTGTTTTCCTTTTATTCATTTTGTATTCCAGCAATGTTTGTTGACTGTGAATAATCTATCCCCTTCAAATTTTGTTTCTGAAAAATTTCAATTTTATCATTGTTATGATCTTTTTTAAGCATTTTGTATTGAAATGATGATTAATGGACTAAAGCCATTTTCGAAAAAAAAGTTTACATATTACTTTGAAAGTTTCTAAATAATACAGGAACCTGAAGCAGGGCTATTATTTAGAACTAACCAAACTTAAAGATTAGAAACATTTGAGAAGAAAGAGCTTAAATTGGGACTACCTCTTCAGATTTTCTGTTCAAATATCTAAGCTGAACAAGAAGACAGGGTACTGTTTCAGTGAAAGAACCTTGATAAACAAAGAGCAATACATTAAAAAGGGATTCATGCTCACAATATGCTGCACTCATGCATTTATAGATCATTCATAGCACATCTAATTAGGAACATTTAATTCATTTCGATCATAGCATCCTAATTCTTTGGCATAAGCATAGATACATGGAACTGATTCTACAGGTCATATCCCTAGAATCAGTGAATTTACCAAGCCTCAACTCCCTAAGCAGTAGGGTAATAGGCTGAAGATCACAGATCTAGCCTCCCTGAAGTTGCAGTGGAGCAGATCAAAGATGGCTAATCTTGCCTTCCTGAAGTCGCAGTGAAACAGATTCAAGCGACTAAGCTTTAATCCCCCAAGCAGTAGGGTAACAAGCTGAATTTATAGACCTTAAACCCCTAAGCAGTAGGGTAACATGTTGAATTTATAGATCTTAACACCCTAAGTAGTAAGGAAACAGATCGAAGATGATGGGCCTTAACCCCCTAAGCAGTAGGGTAATAGGCCGAATTGCAGATCTTAAATCCCTAAGCGGTAGGGAAAACAGATCGAAGACGAAGGGTCTTAAACCCCTAAGCAGTAGGGTAACAGGCCGAATCGCAGATCTTATCTCCCTAAGCGGTAGTGGAGCAGATCGAAGATGAAGGGCCTTAAACCCCTAAGCAGTAGGGTAACAGGTTGAATTCACAGATCTTAACCCCCTAAGCAGTAGGGAAACAGATCAAAGGTGACAATTCTTAATCCCCTAAACAGTAGGGTAACAGGCTAGAAATTACAAATCTCTTCTCCTTGAAATGGCATTGGAGAAGATAGAAGCCACAACAGATCTCCTTAAAACTGCAGTGGAGTAGACTGAAGATAGCGAATCTTATCTCCCTGAAGTTGCAGAGGAACAGATTGAGGCTACAAATCACAAGTCTTGTTTCTCCAAAGTTGCAGTAGAGCGGAGCAAAGTGACAAGCCTTGTTAGTAGACTGGAATGAAGCTACCCCAAGAAGAGGAGCACCAAAGAAGTTTGACTCAGCGACCGAGCAAATTGGTCTTTCTTGAAAGTCTTTGCTCTATTCTCGTTACACGACAATGAGCAAAGAGGGGCAGCTGTACAAGCCCAATTTGCGGGCCCAATAAGCGAACAAATAGAGGCCCAAAACACTGTGGCCCAAACCCTAACAAAGAACAGCAAATTTTAAACCCTAGGTGCGCCGCACCTAGGGTCTTCTGACTCCACCGCCCCCCGTCACATCGCCAGTGCAAGTGGCATCTGTCTCCACCGCCGTTCACCTGCAGCATTAAAAGAGAAGGGACAGTGTGCAGAAGGTTATTATCATCATCTTTGTAATTACCATTACCATTGTATTATAACTATTATATTTTCATTTCCTTATTGCTCATCTATTATGTTTCTTATCTATTTATGTTTCCATTATTATACTATATCTATTATTTATTAGCATTTTATTATTACTATTATTAGCATTAGCAATATTTTTATCAATACTTATATGTATGTATTATGTTTTTTTAATACTATTTTAATATCATACATGTTATGTATATTCTCAATACTATATTATGTATGTATTTTTTTAATAACTATATTATGTATATATTTCTATTATTAGCATTAGCAATATTTTTATCAATACTTATATGTATGTATTATGTTTTTTTAATACTATTTTAATATCATACATGTTGTGTATATTCTCAATACTATATTATGTATGTATTTTTTTAATAACTATATTATGTATATATTTCTATACTACGTATATATTTTATTTCTATTATTACATATATATTTTAATACATCTATATATATTCATGTATCGTTTTATGCTATTATATTTCTATACTACGTATATATTTGCTTTTATATTTTACATCATATTTTTCGCTCGACGCCTCAAAATAATTCTTTCCTAAAAAGCAATATTCCGTATTCGGTAATTCGAGACAATCGTGCTCTAACTTACTGGGTTTCGATTTTTCTCATTTAACCTAAATCACGGAATATCCTTTTTGATCACGATACGGGTTTTGAATAAAACGCTTATTCTCGGAGATACAAGGTGTGGTGCCCTAACTTACCGGGTATGACATTTTGTTACCTCGAAATAAGATTTTTCGCAAGTAAAGGTAATATTCGGTGTTTAAAAATTCGAGAAAACGTGCCCTAACTTACCAGGTTTCGATTTTTCTCGTTCACCCTAATTAACCGAATATCCTTTAAAAAAAAGGGGTTAAAATACATAAATTTTAAATAAAGGCAAGCTCATTCTCGAAGTTCGAGATGCCGTGTCCCAACTTACTGGGCATGACATTTTATTACTTCGAGATGAGAGGGTCTTTAGCATCCGTTTTAATTTATTCGATCATTTTTAAATCATCATTAATACAAAGAGGGATCGTATTTTAAATGCTTTCAAGTTTTCAAATCTTCGACACTAAGATACTAATTAATCAACTAGGTACCAATTTTTGGGCGTATCGAGGGTGCTAATCCTTCCTCGTGCGTAACCGACTCTCAAACTCATTTTCTGATTTTTGTAGACCAAAAAAAATTATCGTTTTAGCAAATCTTAACTTTTATCAAAATGATTAATTTAAGGTGATCCAATCACACCTCATCAAAAAGGATTGGTGGCAACTCTTCTATTCGTTTTCATTTTCAAAATCTAGGTCGATTCCCGTTTTCAAAAAAATGGTTACGACATTAACTATTAATAGGCTGTGTTATAAATGCTATGTAATGTACTTTGAAAATCAATAATAATTCAATCAGTTTACTTCTCTTGATTTATTTTCTATAGTTCTCATTATGGTATCAGAGCCTTAAGTTTTTTTTGTTTTTTTTCTTTGTGCTTGAACCATGACGATAGAAGCGATTTCTGGCAATGATGATGACAATTGTCAATCAATCAACACAACTACACCTGTAGTTGGCTTCTCTCTTGATTCTGATTATGATTCCTTGAGAAAGATTCAACAATTTCTCAAACATAATACGGTGAAACTAGGTGAGTACAACTTTCTTTTATGGAAACAATAAGTTCTGTTAATTCTTGAGGGGTATGGCTTGCATGAGTTTGTTCTTGGAACTATCAATATTCCTCTACAGTCTATTGTTGACAGAGATGGCAATCTTGTTGCTAACCTTGACTTCTTGTTTCATAAGCAACAAGATAAGTTGTCAGCTTCTTGGTTATTGTCCACTATCTGTGATGATATCTTGGTGCATCTTACTGGTGCTCGATCGAGCTTTGATGTATGAAACACAGTTGTTCAGCGCTTTGCTACCAAGTCCACTATAACAGTTACTACTCTACGACATTCTTTGTATTCCTAGAAGAAAGGGTAGTTAACCATTAAAGAGTACTTGGCCAAGATCAAAGGTTTGTGTGATACCTTGATGGCTGTAGGCAATGCTATTTCTAAGCAGGAACAGATTATCATCATTCTTACTGGTCTGTTAGTAGAATATGAGTCAATTCGTGTTGTGGCTTCAACAATGAGTGTTCCTCTTGATCTTCTTGTTGAGATGCTTACTGATTGTGAGGCGTGACAACAAGACTGTGCTAGAATATAATGAGAACTATAGAAAATAAATCAAGAGAAGTAAACTAATTGAATTATTATTGATTTTCAGAATACATTACATATCATTTATAACTTAGTGTATTAATAGTTAACTAATTGTAACTGCTGTAACTACTAAGCTCTAACTACTAACTATTGACTACTAACTACCATAACCGTTTCCATTCCTTAGCATGCCTCCATCTACTCGATTTTTGCTGATTTGTCAAACTTTTGCAACCACTTTAAGACACGATCTGAATTTTGTAAACAAAGGGGCTGACAAGAGTTTTGTAAAGACATTTGCAACTTGCTCTTGTTCTGGAATATGGCCCACACTAAGCTTTCCAGCTGCAATATTTTATCGAACAAAAAACAAGTCTAACTCAACGTGCTTAAACTTTGAGTGAAACACTGGATTTGCAGATACAGTAACTGCGCCTAAGTTATCACACCATACTATGGCCTTTCTTGAAGTTGAAACATGAAGCCAAACCACCTCTGTAACTGTATGAGCTAGCCCTCTATATTCAGCTTCTGTTGTTGACCTAGAGACAATCTATTGCTTCTTTGATCCCCAAGCTACAGGATTACCCCCAAAGAATACACAAAACCTTATAGTAGACCTTCGATCATCAACATCAGTTCCCTAATTTGCATCCGAATAGCCAACCAAATCCAAATTACGCCCAAGAGGAGAGCAAAGAAGCCAATGCCAAAACCTATAAACCAAGCTACCACATATATGATTAGCACTTGGATTAAATATGTTAAAATTTAAATTAGTATTTATGGAGACTCATATGATGATGGATATACGAGCATGATAAATTATACGCGCTTCTACATTTCTATGAATTTAAGAATTTTTGTTTACATTGCATTATTTGGTCTACTTATCAAAATTGATAACATTTGGTATTATTCGAGATTATATACAAAAGATTATTTTTTGGCTCTCTCTTTACTTTTATGGTTCTTGTCTTTAGGAGGTCGTCCTCCACTAATAGATTTTTTCGAAAAACTCTATTTATTTCGATGTGGGTGGAAAATAAGCTTATATTTTTTGGTTTCAATACAATGCATACCACATATTTAACGGAATGACCAAATCGAAAAGAATGGGAAATTTGTGACGTATGAACCTTGATACTTAAAATTTAGGGCTTTGGTAAAAGTATTATAGAGATTTTTGTACTAAGAGTTGGATAGTTCTTTGCTCCATCTACTAAAAAATTGAGAAAATTAATCCTTATACATTAGATTAAAGAGCAGATTAATTATCTTGTAAAAAGTTTCATTCATTTATACTATAAAAACTAGTCTCTATATATCAAGATAAGGTACACATGATATGTCATGTTTAACTGTTTAGTTATTTTGTTAACCACCCTAATTTTTAACAATAAAAGTAAATGAAAATAACCAATTTTCTCTTTAATCTAATCTATACAAATTAATTTTTTATATTTTAATAAAAAAGTAAAATAAAATTTGACTCTAATTATAAAAAGCTTCCATAGTACCCTATCAAAATTTTCACATAAGCCTTTACCCTTCTGTTACACTTTTATGTGTATATTTATTTTTCTATATAAATATATTCAATGATAAAAGTATCTTTTAAAATAATATAATTTATTTTATAAAATTTTTATCATCACTCAATTAAATTAATCTGCATTTGACTTGTAATACCAAAATATTGTTAGGATATAAAGGTAAATACATATACAAACCTAGAGCAATATTGACAGGAGATCTCATATGAATAGGACGATTTGCAGCCAGTTCCATTTTTCCAATCGTCACCTTCAAACCCTCCGGACTTGAACAATTGTAACTGCCTGGAAAATTAGAACATGTGCTGTTGCAAGGCTGTAATGTTTCACACTCGTTTATCAACAAGATGGTAGCATCGGGGAAGAAGTTATATATTTACCTTGGCATCCATTAGTGAGGTAAGGGTTCCCATCATAACCATCACAGCACTTGCAGATATACCCCGAACTATTTTCCGATTGAACGCATTTACTATTCTCCTTGCATGCAAAGCTACTCATATCCTCCTTCGCTACACTGCAACCTAAATTCCCGATTGTCCAATCAAGAATAACAGGAAATTGTTTCTCTTTTAAATCATATCCACCAAGATCTGAATTCGAGAAGTTAATTATAGGCACCATCCTCTGCAACAAACGCGTAACTACAATGATTATCGAGCAAAATTTGACTATGATTATGTTGGAATTTCGATACTAATGAAGAAAGAATTACAGAGAAAAAACAAAAAAAATTTAGCAACAAAATTATCTGCTAAGATTTTTATTATTTTTCACTATCTATTTTAAACAATGTAACATAGGTTTTTATAACAAGAAACAAATCTTAAATATAAAAAGAAATAACAAAGATTTTTATACTAATAAATATCAAATATATTATGTTAATAAATACTAAATATTCTAAAAAATATATATATTTTATAAACATAACTTGTAAATAAACTCTTTAAATCTTGTTCATATTCTTGGTTCGCCAAAATAGTAAGCTCACTATTTTCTGTCACATAGTTATATATAAAACAGAATTCATCGTGCTGTCCTACATAATTGGAACTTAAGTCACATGGCTTTAAATATATGTTTGGATACATGTCAGGTAAGTATTTGATATGAATGTATTGAACACGTTTAGTATACATGTACTTTTGAGTTACAAATAGATTGCAACAGGAAAAGATTTTGGCCCAGGAGACATATATGATGACTTAATGTAAACTAGACCAGGTCCTCGGTCACAAATCAACGCATTGAGCTTTGAAGCATCATCTGGAATCTTTAGACTGGTTCAACATCTTCATATTTCTTATTTAATTTGCAACAAATATTTCAATGTATAATACAAGTTTTTTTATTTGATTAATGGATTTGAATCAACATTAGCAAACCTTACACATTGTCAGACTTATATCAATGTAAATCTGAATTAAAAATGATTTGCATATGATGAAATTTAAAATTATACGTAACCTTACAATTTTTAAGATATTAATCATGTAATTAAACCAAAATTAAATAACAATTGGATGTAGAAGTTGTTTATCATATGATGTAATTGTCATTGCCGGCAATCCTTTAAATAACAAATTGATAAATGCTATTGTATAAGTTGAAGTTTCAATAATAAGATAACAAGAAGTGAGGATTGATCATAAAAGCATAGACTTCTCATTTGATATTAGCAGCATTAAATTAAGGTAAATTTTATTCAGTGTCCTAATCGATGATGGAAGATACTACTGTTTGAAGTAATAATTAAAAGAAATTATATATGTGAAATGAAGGTAAACCCATTTGGTTAGTCCACTACTGGAATTATATATAGTTCTCAATCATGGAGACAAGCGCTTCTACCAATAGTTTACAACATGTGATGTGTCACCAATTATAAATTTATTATTTCTTTAAAATATTTATTTTAATAATTCGCTACAATTAATGAATTTTCAATTTAACTTTTAGAAATTATAGGTAGTTAGGGAAACTAATATATCTCTCAAGCTATAATCACCTATTTGACATTTTTATTTTTTTTAAGAATGTTCATTTTAATCTTCCATTTAATTCATTTCTCATTTAATTTTTAATATTGTATTATTAGTCCAATCACTCAAAATTAGATGAAAAAAATAAAAACGTTTGTTAACTTTTTTATTCATTTTGAATGATTTAACACAAAATGCAAATTGAAGAGTTAAAAAGAGACGAAACCTTAAATGAAAAGCTAAAATAATTTATTTTTATAAAATTAAAGACTCATATAAATTATTATACTAAACAGACTATATACAACATGAAATTAAGGAAACAATAAATTGGTTTAATAACACGGAAGTCCTTCCATGTTGTTCCACTTACAAAATACTTCCGCTTTTTCTGGTATAAACTTAAGTCCTCCATATTTATAATTCATTTTTTCATGACTCTATCACATAAATGTTTATATATTGAAACGTCTTTCTTTATTTACATTTTCTAAAAGTGTTTTCTTAAATTACATTTTATATATTATTTATCTAATTGATATGAAATTTATTAAACTATGGTACATTTTAGTATTTCTCTTACATATTTATTAACAAAATTATTAATTTAAACTTTAACATTTTAAGCATATCTATTTTACAGTAAAAGTTTTAGTTTACCATTTTTCATAAATAACATTATCATTTATCTTAATTTTTTTACTTATTTTACTTATTTTATAAGATACGTGCCATAAGAAAAATATTTAAATTCAGAACAAAATTGATTAATTTGATTTTTCTTTTTTTTACTTTTACAATCAATTTTCAATAATAATATTTTAAAAAGTAAAATACATTTACTTAAAGTTTGTTTGGACAACACAAAGTAATTGAATAAAAGTGTAATTATGATTGTAGTCATTACACTTTCTTATAATTATAAAGAATAGTAATTTCTTGGACGTATTTGGCTTGTAGGATGTAATTACTTTATAGTTCTCTAGATTATGTTTGGTAGCAAAAATTGTAATAACATAATTTTTTACCATAATTTTAGAAGTTTTTTTTTCAAAAAATTTATAATAAAAACTATAACACTTTTTTATAAGCATATTATTTTCATAATATATCGTATGAACATATAAATAAGTTATGTTTATACTTCTTAGCCATAACCATTTATAAATAAATATATTATAACATTTTTATAACCAAAACATCTTCCAACACCTCTTCTGGGTAGATTATTGACATGTTTTCCAATTGGAAGCTAACACTTATTTCTTTCAAATGACCGATATTAAGTGAGTCTTAAATAGATCACGACATTATGTTAATAGATGCACCCAAATTACACATAACTTTCTTAATGTCAATATTACTTATTTTATATGAAATTGAACACATACATTGATCCTTACATTTATGGGATATCTTTTGTCTGGATAAGAGCGGATACATTCTCCTCATACATACCCTTTTGAAATCGGTTGGTTTCTTTTTGCTAGAGCAAAAATTCCTTAAAATTTTTTGCAAAATGAGGTATTTGTTTTATAGTGTCCATTAGTGTAATCTTTACCTCGACTTTGCAGAAAATCTCAAGGACTTCTTCATCGTCTTTTTCTCTCTTATTTCTCACTAGCCTTCCAAGAAAAAGAGGTGGAATCACGACGGGTTTGGGAGGTGTTGGTTCTGCTTTTGCTTGTGGATTGTCATCTTGTTTTTCCTTTCACAAGTCTTGTCCATGATTTTTACTAGTATAGGGCTCCAGAATAATTTTACTTCTAAGAGTCATTGAACTCACGTTTTGGCTCGGTTTAGGTTCTGTTTGAATTGACAACTTCTCTTGGGAATCCAATTCACCCCTTAAGATGGCAAGTTGACTCATTGAGTTCTCCAGTTTCTCCCTACTTGCTCTTCTTTCCTGTTGGAATTTAAGAGTGTTAGCAATAAGGGCATTTACAGTGTCTTCTAAAGAGAAACTTGAGGATAATGGTTGTCGCCTTGGTGGACTAGGCTGATAATATGGATTGGACAGGGGTCTCATTCCATAGCCTAAATCGAGGAGATCTCTCCACATAAAATTGTATGCATCGAAGAATGAGTTGTATCTTCTTTGAGGTGGTCCAAGAAAGCTTCCAATAGTGTTAAATTGTTCTTGATAATCGTTTTGCAAAATAAGGCACACATCTACCACATGACTGGGTGTAACACATACACCACATACCATGATTGGCATAGTATTTCTTGCGTTAATACACTGAACAATATTAGCAATATTATTAAATTTACTTTCCATAGAAGATACATTTGTCTCTTGTACTCTTATTTGGTAATTAGATATAAACCCAAACGGTTGATAATTCATAGCCATAACATAACACATTCGATCATTCTTCAATTTTTTGTTCTTTTTTTATTTATTACTATTTATGAAGTACGAACAATTTTCTCTACTTCTAGAGTATGTTTGAGTGGCTTGCATGTCCAAATTTAGTCATAAAGAAAACACAAATTTAGTTAGTGCCAATCCCCGACAATAGATCTAAAATTTGATGGATGCTGAATCCACAAAAATATTTTTCTACACCTAAAATCGAAATTAAATTTGCAGTATAGAGAGTAGGCCAATAGTACAGAGATTTGATTAATCAATTTGACCAAGATTTGTACAAGTCTATGAAATTAAAGAAAATGGGGAATTAAGCTTGAATATAAAATAACAAAAGTTAATAAAAAAATAAAATAGAATAAGCAAACAAAATTAAATCTAAATAAACTAAATAGACAAAAACTTTAACTTCATGATTTTGACTCCGCCTACGAACTGTTACTAAAAAAAGAGAGAGAACTTAGCATTACTTTATTACGGGCACGAATGCGGCATCAAATGGGAGCAAGGGATTTTCATCCCGGAAATGGGGATAGGTGGATCTCCAAATTAATAACTTTAAAATACATAGAAAATATTTAAGTATATCTATATTGTAATAGATTAATTTAGCCCGGGGCAATAAAGGCCCAAACCGACCAGCCCAAATACAAAAATACAACTGAAGTAAATTAAGAGTCTGAGTCCAGTTACAAAAAGGGCCCGAATGTAAAATATACCAAACCCACTACATCAACCCAAACATCAAACCCAATTAAACTCAGCCAAAATTACAACTCAATAGACCCAAACTAAAAACCTTAACCCAAAAATGGCCCAAAACCTAAAGCCAACTCAGAAACGAAACCCTAGAGGCTCCTATGTGCGCCGCTCATCCTTGGGCGCATCACCCGCCCCTCGTCCCAAGGTCCATCTGCGACCTTACATTGAAGAGGAAAACTTCTTTGTCGTTGATCCCCTAGGCCTGCAAAACAGAAACAAAAAAAGAAAGCAAAGAAGCAGAAACAATAGAGGCAAAACATAAACAATAGAAAATGGCAAAATGTTATAGAGTGTTGTAAATGGCTATAAAAGCCAGAATCGACAATGTAATAACACACGGACATTCGGACACACGAATATCAATCGAAATAGAAGTAAAAAATTTCTAAAGGTGATCTTTCACATTTGCTATTTATTTTTCTTCATTTTATTTTAAGTTAAAAAAATAAAGAATAAAAAAGGGGGCTTACCTGAGTCGATCGGCTTCTTCCCCGACGAACATTGCCAACGCTTGAACACCTCAGACCTGTGAGGGTTCGGGCGAGGGTTCGAAAGGCGTGGGAAACCCCCCTTTCCCTTTATCTTTTTGTTTCTAAAATGGACTTAGGGTTCATAAGTTTAAAAAATATACAAAAGAGGGGTTGAGAAAACCGAGAGGGTCGTTTTCATGCGACTCTGACCACCAGCTACGGCGGAGCCGCGACGGAGGCTCGTCGGCTTCTTGGCCAGGATTTGGGTTAATCCAGAGAAAAAAGAGTGCCTTTTTCATTTTTTTTAGGGCTGGGGTGAAAATGAAAATTTCAAAAAATTTAGACCTTTATAAAAGCCTGAAACGGCGTAGTTTTAGGCCAAGCATTCAGGCGTGAAACGGTGTCGTTTCCCTAGGGTCCGCGCGTCAACCCGACCCGCCAAGGGGGGGATCCGCGTGTTTCACCACTTTGGGTTTATTGCGTGCTTGGTCCCTCCATTTTCAAGGCGCGCTACAATCTGGCCTTTACTCGCTTCTTTTATTTCTTTCACATTTTGCCGCATGTTTTGTGCTCGCTCCAGTTTGGTCCATCTTGAAACGCAGCACATGAGGGCTGGGGATATTTCCCAGTCAGTCCTTCATTGTCTCAGCACGTTTCATCTCAGTCCTTGAATTTTTTTTTGTTATTTATAATTTGTACCTTAAATTTCAATTTAATTTCAGCCTAATCCCAGTCTATTAATTTATTTATTTATTTGTTTATTCAGTTTTTTTTAGGAACTATTTTATTATTTATTTTAGGTTTGTTTTCTTATATTATTTATTTTAAAATCATTTCATTGTTATGTATTTTAAGTTCTTTACATTTTTTAACTATTGTTCATTTTTAAATTTTATATATATTGTCTATTTTAAACTATTATACGCATTATTATTTTGAAATTTTATATATACCTTTTATTTTAAATTATTTTTATATATAATATTTATTTTAAAATTTCTTATATGTCATTTAGTCATACCATTTTATATGTTAATCACTTTAAATTCTTTTTTTATTTATTATAAATTTCTTATTATTATTTATTTTAAAATTTCATATATATTACTTACATTAAATTGCTTACATATATACGTATTTTTATATATTATTTATTTTAAATTTATTTTTCACATATTATTCATGTTAAATTATTTCACGAGTATTTTAAAATGTTTTATAAATTATTCATTTTTAAGTTTGCTCTCTATAGTATTTTATTGTCTTACATATCAACGATTTTAAATTGTTTTATGCTATTTACTTAAAATTGTTTTTTTTTATAGTATCCATTTTAAATTTATTTTTTCACATATTATTCATTTTAAAATCGTCTTATTGTTTATTCTAAATTATTTTATCATTCACTTTATTTCTCTTTGACTATTAATGTTGATATCGAAATAACTTGTGTTGTATGATTATTGCCATTGTGTTTTATAATTCTTTATTCATATTTTCATGTCTTTGTGATCCATTATTATAATATTCATTCGTAAATTATTATGCCATGTTCGATATTGTCATTCATTCTCGTTTCGTTAAAGTCATTTCAAAGGTTATGTATTCATCCAACATTGACTGTTTTATTATACTCTAAACAAAATAGCACACGTCGTTAAGTGTCATGCTCGTTATTATTCAAAAACCTTAAAAAAAAAGGTAATATTTCGCGTTTTGGAATTCTGAAAAATTGTACCCTAACTTACGGGGTTTCAGTTTTCTTGTTAAACCTAAATAGCCAAATATCCTTTTTGATTTCAAAATACACGAAGTTTCGATAAAAATTAAAGGCAAACTTATTCCCGAAGATTCGAATGTCGCATCCTAACTTACGGGATGTGGCATTTCGTTATCACGGGACGAGTGGGCCTTTGATGCTCGTTTCAATGTAATTCAAATGTTTTAAAATTAACATTCATAAAAAGGGATCGTATTTTAAAAGTTCTTTTAAAATCTTTCCAACTTTCGACATTAAGACGATAATTAATCAATTAGGTACCAATTTTAGGCGTGATGAGGGTGCTAATCATTCTTTGCACGTAACCGACCCCGAACCCATTTTTCTCAAATATCATAGACCAAAAAAATTATTGTTTTAGTAAATCGGGATATTTTATTAAAACAAGCAAATTTCAAAGTGATCCGATCACACCTAAATAAAAAGGATTGGTGGCGACTCCTATTTTTTCGTTTTCAAAATCAAGTTGACACTTTGAAAAAAAAAAAAAAAGGTTTAGACATATATCAAATATATGAGAGTAATATAAGTTTTTAGTAGATGGGAGGGCGAGCGTTAAGGGATGCTGTGGAAGTGTTGAGGGTGTGAATCACAGCCTGGTGGAGTGTTCATTTCATTGCTTATTCCATTATGAGTTTGGGTGTTGACTATTGACCTGCTTCTATTCTCACGTGTCTAAATTACCGGGTAAAAAATAGTATATGAGCACGTGTATGATAATCCATAAACACTAGCATATAAAGAATCACTACTTGTTTTATATAAATTTATATTTTAAAAAGGGGCTGTTAGCAACATAATATCACAAATTGAATGATAATAACTTAAAATTTTACATAAAATTAATTTATCATTTATTTAATTTTGATTTTTTTTTTCCGAAAGAGATGGTTCAACATCTAATGATCCGCGGTGTTCTTACTCACGTTATATCCTATGATTTATTAAATAAAAATTGAAAAATTTTATTTTATTTAATGTAGAAGCATCACATAAAAAATTTACTTTCTTTAATACAAAAATCACAAGTTCAAACCAATTACCGCTGACCTCAACACCGAAAATTCTAAGGGAAAGACGTCAGTTATCGGCATTTTGCTGTGCAGAACGCGTCCCAAATCTGCTGTACTACATATCAAACAAGCCGGCCTATGAATCTTTTATTTAATGCCTGGTCACCGTGGAGCTAAATTAAAGCATCGATCCATCTCTGCGTATAATCTAGGAAATACGGCGATGGGTTTGATCAGATCAGTACTACTTATGTAGCTGATGATCTTCCTTAATGTTATATTGACGGTAAAAGCTTCAACACCACCGGTGGCAAAACCCGGCTGCCAAAGCCGCTGCGGGGATGTTATTATCCCATACCCGTTCGGTACCGGCGGTGATTGCAACATCACTGAGCAGTTTCTCATCACATGTAACACCTGTTACATACCCAACAAAGCGTTCTTAGGCAACGGTAACCTCGAAGTCATCAACATATCTACCGATGGTCAGTTGCGCATCTTTTCGAATGCAAGCTATGATTGTTACAACACATCATACAGTAACTGGTCATATTACCGGCTCCAGCTTTATAAATTTTCAATAAACAATAACAAGAATAAGTTCACTGCAATCGGGTGTGACACCTATGCTCGGGTGGAAGGTTACCTTGGACAATGTTATGCAACCGGTTGTTTGTCGTTATGTAACAACATTACCGATGTTTCAAACGGGTCCTGCTCTGGGATTGGCTGCTGTCAAACAAGTATTCCAAAGGGTGTGATGAGCTATAACATCACTATTGAAAGCTATGAGAACCATGTCGATGTATTGCCCCAAAACCCTTGCAGCTTTGCATTTGCTGCAGAGAATGATAACTATATCTTCTCTGCTTCAGATCTTCGTGGTTCCAATTTTAAAGACAAGCAGTTTCCAGTCACTGTTGATTGGACAATAGGGACTACGAGTTGCAAGGAAGCGAAAATGGATACCAAGAATTTTGTATGCCAAGAGAATAGTAATTGCGTCGATTCAGAAAATAACTCTGCATATTTCTGCAAGTGTTTTAAGGGTTACGAGGGGAACCCTTACCTCCCCAATGGATGTCAAGGTAACTATATATACCCCATAGCTGTATTTGTAGTTTCTATATAACATTAAAGATAGTGTTATTTATTACTTACATACTGTTAGAATGTGGCCCTCCATGCAGCTTATGCACCAGCCATCAGACCATGCAAAGCAGGCCAAGACCAGAAGCTGCCGAGCCAAGTGCTAAAGTCTGTTTCTTGTTGATCATTTTGCTACTTTAGTTAATGTAATGCATTCTAGTTCACTTGGAACTATGTTTGTTTTATGATTGATGTAATTAGGTGGTGATTGAGCTAAAAAATTCAGCTTTGTTTTGTTGTACAAGTTTATTTATCAAGTTTCAATGTGTCTTAGTGGTATTAGGTATGCATTAGGTGATGTATTTGACTTATTTTGCTCAGTCAATGACTGATATATGTAATGGCCACAAGCCAAAACTTTAACTTAATGAAAAATCATTGAATTTCATTAAAATATATATGCTCCATTTTCTTTGCTTCAGACTTTTGTTCTTGTTTTCTTAGCAATTCTGCTTTTGTTTTTTCCACAAGTCACGAGGCTTGCTGCACAAGCTTCTTGTTTTTGCTTGCTGCTTTGTTTCAAGTTCTAACAATTGGTATCAAGAGCTTTCATCTTAGAGGACCTATTGTAGTAAACTGAATGGCTTCATCAGACTTTTCTCCTGCAGCACCACCAGTCTTTAATGGTGAGGGGTTCCACATATGGGTTGTCAAGATGAGGACTTACCTGCAGGCTTTTGATCTGTGAGAAGTTGTCAACACTGATGTCGAGTCAGCTCCACTTCGAGCCAATCCCACAGTGGCTCCAATCAAACAGCATGCAGATGAGAGGACCAAAAGGCACAAGGCCATGTCATGCATTCAGAACTGTGTTTCTGATGTTATCTTCACCAGAATTATGGCTTGTGAGACTTTCAAGCAGGCCTGGGACAAGTTCAAGGAGGAGTTCTAAGGCACTGAAAGAACAAGGCAGCAGCAGTTACTAAATTTGAGAAGAGACTTTGAAAATCTCAAGATGAAGGAAGAAGAGACAGTGAAGCAATACTCAGACAGGATAATGGCTCTGGTTAATAGCATAAGATTGCTAGGAGAACAGTTTAGTGAGGCAAGAATTGTGGAGAAGGTGCTCTCAACACTGCCTGAAAGATATGAGGCAAAGATTTCATCCTTGGAATGTTCGAGAGACCTGGCAACCATCTCTTTAACTGAGCTCATTAATGCTCTTTATGCTCAGGGGCAAAGAAGAGCTAGTAGAATGGAGGAGCACCAGGAGGGAGCTTTTCAAGCCAAAGCCAAACAAGCCTCAAGCACCTCAACCTATAAAGGCAAAAAGAACTGGAAAAACAGGCCTAAGCCTGATGCTGCAAGAGGAGGAGATCGACTCTGTAGATTTTGTAAAAAACTTGGTCATCCAGAGGCCAAATGCTGGTTCAGGCCAGATGCTGTGTGTCAACACTGCAAGAAGAAGGGCCATGTTGAGAGGGTCTACAAAGAAAAAGGTAGACCTGGCCAAAACCAATCACAACACAAGGGTGAAGAAGCTCGAGTGGCTGAAGACAGTAGTGACCATGAAGAGCAGGTCTTTACTATATCATGTCTAGCTGGTCAATGCAAAAGCTCAAAAGGGTGGTTGCTGGACAGTGGCTGCACCAACCACATGTCACCAGATGTAACAATCTTCAAAACCTTGGATAAAAGCTGTAAAACCAGGGTAAAAATTGGAAATGGGCAGTTTATCAAGGCTGAAGGCAAAGGAGATGTGCTAATATGCACTTCCACAGGAGACAAAGTCATCACAAATGTCTTTCTTGGTACACAGAAATTGATGAAACCTTTTCAAAGATTGCTCAACTGTTTAAAAAGGGCTATTCTGTTTTGGTCAAAGGTCAAGAGTGCCAAATCAATGATCCAAATAGATCAAGCCTTATGACAGTCACCATGAGTGACAAATTCTTTGAAGTTAACTGGTCAGGTGACTCACACTCAGCCCATACTGCTTCAACAGAACATACCAAGCTTTGGCATCAAACACTTGGTCATGCCAACTTCAAATCCATGGCTCGGATAGTCAGTAACAAAATGGTTGAAAACTTCACCAAGACAGTTCAGAATGAAAGAGTTTGTGAGGTTTGTCAAATGGGAAAGCAAGAAAGGCTTCCATTTCCTGCAAACACAACCTGGACAGCCTCAAGTAAGTTGGAACTGGTGCACACTGATATTTGTGGCCCCATGAGGACTGAATCATTTAGTGGTAACAAGTACTTTATTCTCTTCATTGATGATCATATCAGATATTGCTGGGTTTATTTTTTGAAGCATAAGTCTGAGGTTGTTCAAGTGTTTATGAAGTTCAAAGCTGCAGTGGAAACAGAAATAGGCTGCAAGATAAAGACCATTAGGTTAGATAATGGACCGAGTACACTTGACTCGTTCAAGCCCTCTGCAATGATGCTGGCATTAAACATCAGCTACCAATGTCTACACACCTCAGTAAAATGGGGTGAGTGAAAGAAAAAATAGAAGCCTCATGAATAGGGCTAGGTGTCTCCTATTTCAGAAGAATCTGCCTAAGGCAATGTAGGCTGAAGCAGTTAACACTGCTGTCTACCTTCAAAATAGGCTCCCAACTAAGGCTTTAGACTAAAAAACTCCATTTGAAGGGTGGTTTGGATTCAAGCCATCACTGGCTCACTTGAGAGTCTTTGGCTGTTTGTGTTATGCACAAGTACCAGCTGTAAAAAGAAGCAAGCTAGATAAAAGAGCTCAACCAAGTATTCTAGTAGGCTACAGCTCAGTAAAAAAGGGCTATAGGATATTGGATCCTTCAACCAACAAAGTCCAAATAAGCAGGGATGTAATGTTTGATGAAAAGGCTTGTTGGAATTAGGAAAGAAATGAACCTGAGGCTATTACTGAAGAACTTGTAGGCGATCGATCGTGAGCTGAACAAAATGGTCCAGAAATGGACATTGATGATACACCTGTCAGGGGTACAAGGACTTTGGCTGAAATTTATGAGAGGGCACATGTTGCACAAGAAGAACCGACCTGCTTTGAAGATGCTGAAGCACATGAAGGCTAGAAACAAGCAATGTCTGATGAAATAGCCATGATAGAGAAGAACCAGATATGGGAACTAGTTCCTAGACCAGACAATAGGAAGGTTATTAGGGTAAAATGGGTCTTTCGAGCCAAGCAGAATGCAGATGGGAGCTTAAACAAGCTCAAAGCCAGGCCACTTGTGAAGGGCTTTAGCCAAAAGTATGGCCTGGACTACATAGAGACTTTTGCACCAGTAGCCAGTCTAGATACAGTCAGATTACTGGTTGCTTTGGCTGCACAAAGGCAATGGATCATTCATCAACTGGATGTAAAGTCTGCATTTCTCAATAGTTTCCTTGAAGAGGAGATTTATATTGACCAACCTCAAGGCTTTATTGTGTCAGGCAAAGAAGATATGGTGTACAGATTGAAAAAGGCTTTGTATAGCCTAAAACAAACACCAAGGGCCTGGTATAGCAGGATCGATAGTTACCTGGTCAGCTTGGGATTTGAAAGGAGTTCTAGTGAGCCAACTCTGTATGTTAAGAAGAAACAAGCTGAAACACAACTTATTGTGTCCCTCTATGTTGATGACCTTTTGGTGACAGGAGGAGACCAAAGTATATTGGTTGTTTTTGAGGCTAAAATGAAAGAGATGTTCGAAATGTCTGACCTGGGCAAATGACCTACTTTCTTGGAATGGAAGTGCAACAAACTCAAAATAGAATCTTCTTGGGACAGAAGACATTTGCTGCAGAGATTCTAAGCAAGTTCTTCATGGAGAATTGCAAGCCAACAAGCACACCTATGGCTGTTGGAATAAGGCTATCAAATCAAGGAGACTATGAACAAGTCAGTGAGTCTGATTATAGAAGTCTTGTTGGTTACCTTTTGTATTTAACTGCAACAAGACCAGACATTATGTTTGCAGTGAGTATGCTATCGAGATTCATGCATTGCTTGCAACAAGCGAAAGATCTTCAAGCGGGAAAAAGGGTCCTTAGGTACTTGAAAGGGACCTTGAGCCATGGTCGCATTTTAGCAAAAGTGAAAACTCAAAACTAATAGGCTACACGGATAGTGGCTGGAAATTTGGATAAAAAGGTGACTTGAAGAGTACCTCGGGTATGCCTTTACCCTTGGTTCACTATGTTTTGCTAGAGTTCCAAGAAGTAATCAATAGTTGCTCGATTAACGTGCAGGTCGAGTATGTAGGCTCTTTCTTTGGGAGCATAAATCAAGTCATTTGGCTTAGGAAAATCCTTGCTGATTAAAATCTATATCAGAAGAAAGCAACAGAGATTTATTGTGATAACATGTCTGCTGTTGCAATTGCAAAGAATCCTGTCTTCCATGGTAGAACCAAGCACTTCAACATTGAGTTGCATGTGGTAAGGGAGATGGAACAAGCTCGTGAAATAGAGCTGATTCATTACAATTTAGAAGATCAAATTGCTGACATTTTCACAAAGGCCCTTAACGAGTTAAGGTTCGTCAAGCTTAAAAAAGATCTTGGAGTTAGCAGCATGGAGTTCAAGGAGGAGTGTTAGAATGTGGCCCTCCATGCAGCTTATGCACCAGCCATCTGGCCATGCAAAGTAGGCCAAGACTAGAAGCTGTCGAGCCAAGTGCTGAAGTCTGTTTCTTGTTGATCATTTTGCTACTTTAGTTAATGGAATGCATTCTAGTTCACTTGGAACTATGTTTGTTTTATGATTGATGTAATTAGGTGGTGATTGAGCTGAAAAATTCAGGTTTGTTTTGTTGTACAAGTTTATTTATCAAGTTTCAATGTGTCTTAGTGGTATTAGGTATGCATTAGGTGATGTATTTGACTTATTTTGCTCACTAATCAATGATGATATATGTAATGACCACAAGCCAAAACTTTAACTTAATAAAAAATCATTGAATTTCATTAAAATATATATGCTCCATTTTCTTTGCTTCAGACTTTTGTTCTTGTTTTCTTAGCAATTCTGCTTTTGTTTTTTCCACAAGTCACGAGGCTTGCTGCACAAGCTTCTTGTTTTTGCTTGCTGCTTTGTTTCAAGTTCTAACAATTGGTATCAAGAGCTTTCATCTTAGAGAACCTGTTGTAGTAAACTGAATGGCTTCATCAGGCTTTTCTCCTGCAGCACCACCCGTCTTTAATGGTGAGGGGTTCCACATATGGGTTGTCAAGATGATGACTTACCTGCAGGCTTTTGATCTGTGAGAAGTTGTCAACACTGATGTCGAGCCAGCTCCACTTCGAGCCAATCCCAAAGTGGCTCAAATCAAACAGCATGCAGATGAGAGGACCAAAAGGCACAAGGCCATGTCATGCATTCAGAACTATGTTTCTGATGTTATCTTCACCAGAATCATGGCTTGTGAGACTTCCAAGCAGGCCTGGGACAAGCTCAAGGAGGAGTTCTAAGGCACTAAAAGAACAAGGCAGCAGCAGTTAATAATTTGAGAAGAGACTTTGAAAATCTCAAGATGAAGGAAGAAGAGACAGTGAAGCAATACTCAGACAGGATAATGGCTCTGGTTAATAGCATAAGATTGCTAGGAAACTTTTTAGTGAGGCAAGAATTGTGGAGAAGGTGCTCTCAACACTTTGCTGAAAAGATATGAGGCAAAGATTTCATCCTTGGAATATTCGAGAGACCTGGCAACCATCTCTTTAACTGAGCTCATTAATGCTCTTTATGCTCAGGAGCAAAGAAGAGCCAGTAGAATGGAGGAGCACTAAGAGGGAGCTTTTCAAGCCAAAGCCAAACAAGCCTCAAGCACCTCAGCCTATAAAGGCAAAAAGAACTGGAAAAACAGGCCTAAGCCTGATGCTGCAAGAGGAGGAGATCGACTCTGCAGACTTTGTAAAAAACCTGGTCATCCAGAGGCCAGATGCTGGTTCAGGCCAGATGCTGTATGTCAACACTGCAAGAAGAAGGGCCATGTTGAGAGGGAATACAAAAAAAAAGGCAGACCTGGCCAAAACCAATCACAACACAAGGGTGAAGAAGCTCGAGTGGCTGAAGACAGTAGTGACCATGAAGAGCAGGTCTTTACTATATCATGTCTAGCTGGTCAATGCAAAAGCTCAAAAGGGTGGTTGCTGGACAGTGGCTGCACCAACCACATGTCACCAGATGCAACAATCTTCAAAACCTTGGATAAAAGCTATAAAACCAGGGTGAAAATTGGAAATGGGCAGTTTATCAAGGCTGAAGGCAAAGGAGATGTGCTAATATGCACTTCCACAGGAGACAAAGTCATCACAAATGTGCTGCTGGTACCTGAAATTGACAGGAACCTTTTCAGCATTGCTCAACTGCTTAAAAAGGGCTACTCTGTTTTGTTCAAGGGTCAGGAGTGCCAAATTAATGATCTAAATGGATCAAGCCATATGACAGTCACCATGAGTGACAAATGCTTTGAAGTTAACTGGTCAGGTGACTCATACTCAGCCCATACTGCTTCAACAGAACATACCAAGCTTTGGCATCAAAGACTTGGTCGTGCCAACTTCAAATCCATGGCTCGGATAGTCAGTAACAAAATGGTTGAAAACTTCACCAAGACAGTTCAGAATGAAAGAGTTTGTAAGGTTTGTCAAATGGGAAAGCAAGCAAGGATTCCATTTCCTGCAAACACAACCTGGACAGCCTCAAGTAAATTGGAACTGGTGCACACTGATATTTATGGCCCCATGAGGACTGAATCATTTAGTGGTAACAAGTACTTTATTCTCTTCATTGATGATCATACCAGATATTGCTGGGTTTATTTTTTGAAGCATAAGTCTGAGGTTGTTCAAGTGTTTATGAAGTTCAAAGCTGCAGTGGAAATAGAAACAGGCTGCAAGATAAAGACCATTAGGTTAGATAATGGGACTGAGTACACTTCAGCTCAGTTCCAAGCCCTCTGCAATGATGCTAGCATTAAACATCAGCTTACCAATGTCTACACACCTCAGTAAAATGGGGTGAGTGAAAGAAAAAATAGAAGCCTCATGAATAGGGCTAGGTGTCTCCTATTTCAAAAGAATCTGCCTAAGATAATGTAGGCTGAAGCAGTTAACACTGCTGTCTACCTTCAAAACAAGCTCCCAACTAAGGCTTTAGACCAAAAAACTCCATTTGAAGGGTGGTTTAGATTCAAGCCATCACTGGCTCACTTGAGAGTCTTTGGCTGTTTGTGTTATGCACAAGTACCAGCTGTAAAAAGAAGCAAGCTAGATAAAAGAGCTCAAGCAGGTATTCTAGTAGGCTACAACTCTGTAAAAAAGGGCTATAAGTTATTGGATCCTTCAACCAACAAAGTCCAAATAAGCAGGGATATAGTATTTGATGAAAAGGCTTGTTGGAATTAGGAAAGAAATGAACCTGAGGCTATTACTGAAGAACTTGTAGCTGATCAGATTGAGCCAGAACAAAATGGTCCAGAAATGGACATTGATGATAAACCAGTCAGGGGTACAAGGACTTTGGCTGAAATTTATGAGAGAGCACATGTTGCACAAGAAGAACCAAGCTGCTTTGAAGATGCTGAAGCACATGAAGGCTAGAAACAGGCAATGTCTGATAAAATAGCCATGATAGAGAAGAACCAGACATGGGAACTGGTTCCTAGACCAGACAAGAGGAAGGTTATTGGGGTAAAATGGGTCTTTTGAGCCAAACAGAATATAGATGGGAGCTTAAACAAGCTCAAAGCCAGGCTACTTGTGTAGGGCTTTAGCCAAAAGTATGGCCTGGACTACATGGAGACTTTTGCACCAGTAGCCAGTCTAGATACAGTCAGATTACTGGTTGCTTTGGCTGCACAAAGGCAATGGATCATTCATCAACTGGATGTAAAGTCTGCATTTCTCAATAGTTTCCTTGAAGAGGAGATTTATATTGACCAACCTCAAGGCTTTATTGTGTCAGGCAAAGAAGATATGGTGTACAGATTAAAGAAGGCTTTGTATGGCCTAAAACAAACACCAAGGGCCTGGTATAGCAGGATCGATAGTTACCTGGTTAGCTTGGGATTTGAAAGGAGTTCTAGTGAGCCAACTCTGTATGTTAAGAAGAAACAAGCTGAAATACAACTTATTGTGTCCCTCTATGTTGATGACCTTTTGGTGACAGGAGGAGACCAAAGTATATTGGTTGTTTTTTAGGCCAAAATGAAAGAGATGTTCGAAATGTCTGACCTGGGCAAATGACCTACTTTCTTGGAATGGAAGTGCAACAAACTCAAAATAGAATCTTCTTGGGACAGAAGACATTTGCTGCAGAGATTCTAAGCAAGTTCTTCATGGAGAATTGCAAGCCAACAAGCACACCTATGGCTGTTGGAATAAGGCTATCAAGTCAAGGAGACTATGAACAAGTCAGTGAGTCTGATTATAGAAGTCTTGTTGGTTACCTTTTGTATTTAACTGCAACAAGACTAGACATTATGTTTGCAGTGAGTATGCTATCGAGATTCATGCATTGCTGCAACAAGCAGCATCTTCAAGCAGGAAAAAGGGTCCTTAGGTACTTGAAAGGGACCTTGAGCCATGGTCTGCATTTTAGCAAAAGTGAAAACCTGAAACTAATAGGCTACATGGATAGTGACTGGGCTGGATAAAAAGGTGACTTGAAGAGTACCTCAGGGTATGCCTTTACCCTTGGTTCAGCTATGTTTTGCTAGAGTTCCAAGAAGTAATCAATAGTTGCTCACAACAATGGGAAGGTTTGTATGTGGTCATTGCTGGCAGCGATAAATCAAGTCATTTGGCCTAGGAAAATCCTTGCTGATTTAAACCTATATCAGAAGGAAGCAACAGAGATTTATTGTGATAACATGTCTGCTGTTGCAATTGCAAAGAATCCTGTCTTCCATGGTAGAACCAAGCACTTCAACATTGAGTTGCATGTGGTAAGGGAGATGGAACAAGCTCGTGAAATAGAGCTGATTCATTACAATTTAGAAGATCAAATTACTGACATTTTCACAAAGGCCCTTAACGAGTTAAGGTTCGTTAAGCTTAAAAAAGATCTTGGAGTTAGCAGCATGGAGTTCAAGGAGGAGTGTTAGAATGTGGCCCTCCATGCACTTTATGCACAACCACCATCGACCATGCAAAGCGTGCCAAGACCGTGTTTGTCGAGCCAAGTCTTTGAAGTCTGTTTCTTGTTGATCATTTTGCTACTTTAGTTAATGGAATGCATTCTAGTTCACTTGAAACTATGTTTGTTTTATGATTGATGTAATTAGGTGGTGATTGAGCTGAAAAATTCAGCTTTGTTTTGTTGTACAAGTTTATTTATCAAGTTTCAATGTGTCTTAGTGGTATTAGGTATGCATTAGGTGATGTATTTGACTTATTTTGCTCAGTCAATGACTGATATATGTAATGACCACAAGCCAAAACTTTAACTTAATAAAAAATCATTGAATTTCATTAAAATATATATGCTCCATTTTCTTTGCTTCAGACTTTTGTTCTTATTTTCTTAGCAAGTCTGCTTTTGTTTTTTCCACAAGTCACGAGGCTTGCTGCACAAGCTTCTTGTTTTTGCTTGCTGCTTTGTTTCAAGTTCTAACAATTGGTATCAAGAGCTTTCATCTTAGAGAACCTGTTGTAGTAAACTGAATGGCTTCATCAGGCTTTTCTCCTGCAGCACCACCCGTCTTTAATGGTGAGGGGTTCCACATATGGGTTGTCAAGATGATAACTTACCTGCAGGCTTTTGATCTGTGAGAAGTTGTCAACACTGATGTCGAGCCAGCTCCACTTCGAGCCAATCCCAAAGTGGCTCAAATCAAACAGCATGCAGATGAGAGGACCAAAAGGCACAAGGCCATGTTATGCATTCAGAACTATGTTTCTGATGTTATCTTCACCAGAATCATGGCTTGTGAGACTTCCAAGCAGGCCTGGGACAAGCTCAAGGAGGAGTTCTAAGGCACTAAAAGAACAAGGCAGCAGCAGTTACTAAATTTGAGAAGAGACTTTGAAAATCTCAAGATGAAGGAAGAAGAGACAGTGAAGCAATACTCAGACAGGATAATGGCTCTGGTTAATAGCATAAGATTGCTAGGAGAACAGTTTAGTGAGGCAAGAATTGTGGAGAAGGTGCTCTCAACACTGCCTGAAAGATATGAGGCAAAGATTTCATCCTTGGAATATTCGAGAGACCTGGAAACCATCTCTTTAACTGAGCTCATTAATGCTCTTTATGCTTAGGAGCAAAGAAGAGCCAGTAGAATGGATGAGCACTAGGAGGGAGCTTTTCAAGCCAAAGCCAAACAAGCCTCAAGCACCTCAGCCTATAAAGGCAAAAAGAACTGGAAAAACAGGCCTAAGCCTGATGCTGCAAGAGGAGGAGATCGACTCTGCAGACTTTGTAAAAAACCTGGTCATCCAGAGGCCAGATGCTGGTTCAGGCCAGATGCTGTGTGTCAACACTGCAAGAAGAAGGGCCATGTTGAGAGGGAATACAAAGAAAAAGGCAGACCTGGCCAAAACCAATCACAACACAAGGGTGAAGAAGCTCGAGTGGCTGAAGACAGTAGTGACCATGAAGAGCAGGTCTTTACTATATCATGTCTAGCTGGTCAATGCAAAAGCTCAAAAGGGTGGTTGCTGGACAGTGGCTGCACCAACCACATGTCACCAGATGCAACAATCTTCAAAACCTTGGATAAAAGCTCAGTAAACCAGGTGAAAATTGGAAATGGGCAGTTTATCAAGGCTGAAGGCAAAGGAGATGTGCTAATAAGCACTTCCACAGGAGACAAAGTCATCACAAATGTGCTGCTGGTACCTGAAATTGACAGGAACCTTTTCAGCATTGCTCAACTGCTTAAAAAGGGCTACTCTGTTTTGTTCAAGGGTCAGGAGTGCCAAATTAATGATCCAAATGGATCAAGCCTTATGACAGTCACCATGAGTGACAAATGCTTTGAAGTTAACTGGTCAGGTGACTCATACTCAGCCCATACTGCTTCAACAGAACATACCAAGCTTTGGCATCAAAGACTTGGTCGTGCCAACTTCAAATCCATGGCTCGGATAGTCAGTAACAAAATGGTTGAAAACTTCACCAAGACAGTTCAGAATGAAAGAGTTTGTAAGGTTTGTCAAATGGGAAAGCAAGCAAGGCTTCCATTTTCTGCAAACACAACCTGGACAGCCTCAAGTAAATTGGAACTGGTGCACACTGATATTTATGGCCCCATGAGGACTGAATCATTTAGTGGTAACAAGTACTTTATTCTCTTCATTGATGATCATACCAGATATTGCTGGGTTTATTTTTTGAAGCATAAGTCTGAGGTTGTTCAAGTGTTTATGAAGTTCAAAGCTGCAGTGGAAACAGAAACAGGTTGCAAGATAAAGACCATTAGGTTAGATAATGGGACTGAGTACACTTCAGCTCAGTTCCAAGCCCTCTGCAATGATGCTAGCATTAAACATCAGCTTACCAATGTCTACACACCTCAGTAAAATGGGGTGAGTGAAAGAAAAAATAGAAGCCTCATGAATAGGGCTAGGTGTCTCCTATTTCAAAAGAATCTGCCTAAGACAATGTAGGCTGAAGCAGTTAACACTGCTGTCTACCTTCAAAACAAGCTCCCAACTAAGGCTTTAGACCAAAAAACTCCATTTGAAGGGTGGTTTGGATTCAAGCCATCACTGGCTCACTTGAGAGTCTTTAGCTGTTTGTGTTATACACAAGTACCAGCTGTAAAAAGAAGCAAGCTAGATAAAAGAGCTCAAGCAGGTATTCTAGTAGGCTACAGCTCAGTAAAAAAGGGCTATAGGTTATTGGATCCTTCAACCAACAAAGTCCAAATAAGCAGGGATGTAGTATTTGATGAAAAGGCTTGTTGGAATTAGGAAAGAAATGAACCTGAGGCTATTACTGAAGAACTTGTAGCTGATCAGACTGAGCCAGAACAAAATGGTCCAGAAATGGACATTGATGATAAACCAGTCAGGGGTACAAGGACTTTGGCTGAAATTTATGAGAGGGCACATGTTGCACAAGAAGAACCAAGCTGTTTTGAAGATGCTGAAGCACATGAAGGCTAGAAACAGGCAATGTCTGATGAAATAGCCATAATAGAGAAGAACCAGACATGGGAACTGGTTCCTAGACCAGACAAGAGGAAGGTTATTGGCGTAAAATGGGTCTTTTGAGCCAAGCAGAATACAGATGGGAGCTTAAACAAGCTCAAAGCCAGGCTACTTGTGAAGGGCTTTAGCCAAAAGTATGGCCTGGACTACATGGAGACTTTTACACCGTGAGCTTGATCTAGATACGATCATTCATCGGTTGTATTGGTGCACACAAAGGCAATGGATCATTCATCAACTGGATGTAAAGTCTGCATTTCTCAATAGTTTCCTTGAAGAGGAGATTTATATTGACCAACCTCAAGGCTTTATTGTGTCAGGCAAAGAAGATATGGTGTACAGATTGAAGAAGGCTTTGTATGGCCTAAAACAAGCACCAAGGGCCTGGTATAGCAGGATCGATAGTTACCTGGTTAGCTTGGGATTTGAAAGGAGTTCTAGTGAGCCAACTCTGTATGTTAAGAAGAAACAAGCTGAAACACAACTTATTGTGTCCCTCTATGTTGATGACCTTTTGGTGACAGGAGGAGACCAAAGTATATTGGCTGTTTTTGAGGCCAAAATGAAAGAGATGTTCGAAATGTCTGACCTGGGCAAATAACCTACTTTCTTGGAATGGAAGTGCAGCAAACTCAAAATAGAATCTTCTTGGGACAGAAGACATTTGCTGCAGAGATTCTAAGCAAGTTCTTCATGGAGAATTGCAAGCCAACAAGCACACCTATGGCTGTTGGAATAAGGCTATCAAGTCAAGGAGACTATGAACAAGTCAGTGAGTCTGATTATAGAAGTCTTGTTGGTTACCTTTTGTATTTAACTGCAACAAGACCAGACATTATGTTTGCAGTGAGTATGCTATCGAGATTCATGCATTGCTGCAACAAGCAGTATCTTCAAGCAGGAAAAAGGGTCCTTAGGTACTTGAAAGGGACCTTGAGCCATGGTCTGCATTTTAGCAAAAGTGAAAACCTGAAACTAATAGGCTACACGGATAGTGATTGGGCTGGATCAAAAGATGACTTGAAGAGTACCTCAGGGTATGCCTTTACCCTTGGTTCAGCTATGTTTTGCTGGAGTTCCAAGAAGCAATCAATAGTTGCTCAGTCAACAGCAGAAACTGAGTATGTGGCTACTGCTAGAGCAGTAAATCAAGCCATTTGGCTTAGGAAAATCCTTGCTGATTTAAACCTATATCAAAAGGAAGCAACAGAGATTTATTGTGATAACATGTCTGCAGTTGCAATTGCAAAGAATCCTGTCTTCCATGGTAGAACCAAGCACTTCAACATTAAGTTGCATGTGGTAAGGGAGATGGAACAAGCTCGTGAAATAGAGCTGATTCATTACAATTCAGAAGATCAAATTGCTGACATTTTCACAAAGGCCCTTAACGAGTCAAGGTTCATCAAGCTTAAAAAAGATCTTGGAGTTAGCAGCATGGAGTTCAAGGAGGAGTGTTAGAATGTGGCCCTCATGCAGCTTATGCACCAGCCATCAGACCATGCAAAGCAGGCCAAGACCAGAAGCTGCCGAGCCAAGTGCTGAAGTCTGTTTCTTGTTGATCATTTTGCTACTTTAGTTAATGGAATGCATTCTAGTTCACTTGGAACTATGTTTGTTTTATGATTGATGTAATTAGGTGGTGATTGAGCTGAAAAATTCAGCTTTGTTTTGTTGTACAAGTTTATTTATTAAGTTTCAATGTGTCTTAGTGGTATTAGGTATGCATTAGGTGATGTATTTGACTTATTTTGCTCAGTCAATGACTGATATATGTAATGGCCACAAGCCAAAACTTTAACTTAATGAAAAATCATTGAATTTCATTAAAATATATATGCTCCATTTTCTTTGCTTCAGACTTTTGTTCTTGTTTTCTTAGCAATTCTGCTTTTGTTTTTTCCACAAGTCACGAGGCTTCCTGCACAAGCTTCTTGTTTTTGCTTGCTGCTTTGTTTCAAGTTCTAACACATACAATCTGCAAATTTCAGATATAAATGAGTGTGAAACGATGAGTTCTTGCAATGGAATATGTATCAACTTACCGGGAACATTTAATTGTTCATGTCCGGTGGGCTATGAAGGTGATGGTTGGAAAAATGGAACAGGTTGCAGTTTACCCAATAGAGATAAGTCCAAGAGATCTCCCCTTGTTGATATTGCTCTAGGTTAGTAATTTTGATGCGTAGTTATAGAATTATTTATTTATATTTTACTATAATATCGATTATACTTTTATGAAATATTTTGTAAGCCAGTAGAACTAGATTTACGACCAGGACTCATGCTTAACTTCCAATGTTGTGTCATTTGGGTCGGCTCGGCACAAACAATTTCATCATTTATTAAGATACATTTTATATGATTTTTCACTTTGAGATTATATTAATATTACTATGACTAATATAACTATTATTATTATTTTCTTTAAAATAATAAAAACTATTATTTTATGCTTTGAATATAGGAAGTAGCATTGGATTTCTTGGTCTCCTTCTGGGGATAGTATCATTGTGTTGGATGCCAAGGCAGAGACAAATCTCTAAATTAAAAGATGCTTACTTTCTGCAAAATGGTGGCATTTTATTTCGAAACGACAAGGGTACCGTGAAGATGTTAAAGTATTTACAGCAGAGGAACTCGAGAAGGCAACAAACAACTACCATGAAAGCAGAATTTTAGGACAGGACGGGGGACAGTGTACAAGGGAATATTAGCTGATAATCGAATAGTTGCCATTAAAAAGTCAATAATTGGAGATCCTAGCCAACTTGAGCAATTCATTAATGAAATAATGGTGCTCTACCAAATCAACCACAAGAATGTTGTCAAACTCCTCGGATGCTGTTTGGAGACACAAGTTCCACTGTTAGTTTATGAATATATCACCAATGGAACCGTTTTTCATCATTTGCATAATGATGATGCTGCCTCCCATCTTCCGTGGGAGACTTGTTTGAGAATCGCCACTGAAACAGCATAAGCCCTTTCTTATTTACACTCTGCAGCTTCTATTCCAATCATTCACTGGGACATCAAGTTGGCTAACATACTGTTAGATGAAAATCACACTGCAAAAATTTCTGATTTTGGTGCTTTGAGATTGATCCCATCCAATCAAGCACAAATAACTACAATTGTGCAAGGAACTTTCGGTTACTTAGATCCTGAATACATGCTTACAAGCCTTCTTACTGAAAAGAGCGATGTCTATAGCTTTGGGGTTGTGCTTGTGGAGATGTTAACAGGACAAAAAGTAGTTTGTTTCAAAAGATCGGAAGAAAGTCGATTTTTGGTAATGTACGTTGTTTCTTTGATGAAAGAAAACCGCCTGCTCGACCCTCGGGTGCTTAATGATGAAAATGTTGAGCAGCTAAAGGAAGTAGCAACTTTAGCTTGCAGATGCGTGAGAGTGAGGGGAGAGGAAAGGCCAACGAACAGATTGATTGATGCACATTCTGTTACATATCTGACTCGACACACATATTGAGGAAAGGCCAACGAACAGATTGAGGAGCTTTTGAATGATGATATTCCTCGACACACATATCTGACTCGATCCTCTCCTCCACCAAGTCACTAAATTGCTGCACATTCTGTTACACTTGAAAACATTTACGAACAGATTGATTACTTTGAGCAACAACAGTCTGATCGGATTGACCTTTTTGATCGGTGATAGATAGAGTGAATGGATCACCTCGAGCAATTACATTTTGAGCACATTGGGCAGTAGTCGACTTAGATCGATAGCATTAAGGCATATTTGCAACAGATATGCCAAAATTTTCATATTTCTCCACCCAATGCCGCGCCTCGCGATTCTGACTCACCACTTTCTGCCGATCACTGATTTATGTTAGTTTTCTATTCTAGTTATTTTTATTTTTATTTTTATTTTCGGTTGTACTTTTATTTAGTGTTAGTTGTTTTATTTTATTTTTGAGACTTATATGTTTTGTTTTTCGTTTATTATGCATTATTATTTTTATTATTTTATAGGTTGTTTGCATTTCTAGTTGTTATCTCTTTTTCTTATTTATTTTTGTCTATTTTCTTATTAGTTTAATTAGAAACATGTATTTCATGTAAAATCTTCTATGATTCTGGTTTTCACTATTCTGAGGAATTCATCCAAATTCAGGGCAGTTTCAGTTCTCTTCCTCCCTTTTGATATTGTGCTTATATTTATATATGTTTGTACATTAAAGGCAATGTACATCTTAAGTGTAGGGAGGTTGTTTATTTGTTTATGCGATATAGGCCCTGATTTATTGTTTGTTTTAAGTAATTTTCTCACACCTATCATTAAAGTTAATTTTTTTTTTAATTTAGAGTTGTATTGATTCTGTTTTGGAATAATTTGTGGATTTTTGTGTATTGTTTGATTTATACTTTAAGACATGATAGTGTAAAGCATGATAAGTTATTTTTTAGAAATTATTATTTTAGGTTGTCTCCCTAAATTGAAATATTATCTTGAAATTTTAAATTTACAAGCCTGATATCAAAACCATAATTTTTGAGCCTTTGAGCCTATAGAACATATATTTATTTGTACTCATTTTATTTTTGGTTGCGAGTATATCAACCTGATTTTTTATTGTAAAACATACTTAGGTTATACATGTCGAGACCGCATTATTGATTTGATATATTGAGATGATAGGGGCACTTAGGATTTAACCCATTTAACCTTTAATCAACTTACCTATTGTATTAACTCTTAGTAAACCCCTTTGATCCTAACACATTTTTTTTTTCTATCACTCGTTAATGTTAACCCGTAACCCATATCTATGTTGTAAAATTATCTTCTTTATTGACTCTCTTTTTGTCGAGAATTGATTTGGTTGGCTGCCTGATTATGTTTCATCACTTGTATTGCTGAACTTTACTTTGCTCAAAGAAAAAAATAAAATAAAGAAAAAAGTTGATTGAACTTGAATAGTTAGTTTCATATTCTATTGAAAAGCTTGTTTTCATTCTTTATTTCTTGTTGCTGTAAGTTCTTTTACTTCAGCAATTGTTTCTTTTCTAGTTTGGTAACTTATCAACGCGATTCTTGATTATAACCAACCTTTCTGACCTTTGCCATACCCTTAACCTAAGCCCCATTACAACTTTGTAAAGACCTCTTGATTAGTGTGTCATCTCATTCTATAGTGGTAGAGATTTGATTTTCAAGCAAGCATATGGTAAAAACATTTCTCACTCAACTGTTGAGTGCATATTACTTGAACTTTAAACACTTTGAGTGCTTAGAGTGAATCTTTAGGAAGGATGTTATTTCTTGTTGATTTTGAATTTCAAGTAATTTTTGAGATAAGGGAGATGCCTAATGTTTTTAAGCTTAAAATTCTTTGCTTGAATTGCTTGTGATGTTTAGTGTTATTTTAGTGTGAATTTCCATTACATGATTATCTGTAAATTATCCTAAGACATTATCGGTGGAAACAATAAATTGAGAGAAGTTAATTTGATTGTGGGTTGAGAATTTTGCTTGAGGACAAGCAAATGCATAAGTGTGGGGATATTTGATAAGTGCTAAAAGTAACATATTTTAATCCCATTCTTAATGCAATATTTGGTAATTATTCGATGTTAATGGTGAATTTTATGCTCTTAATCTTTTAAATTCATATTTTTATACTTAGGAGAGCATTTGAGAGCGAGGTACAGGAGCCATACGAGCTGACCCCTTCCACATAGCCGTGTGATCCACAAGGGCTGCCACACGACCATGTGACAGGCTGTGTTAATTTTGCGAATTGGCACTCTAAACTGTGGGAAAACGTAATTTTTAAGTTTTTCATGCATTCTAAGACGTATATATGACAAAAATAAGAAGAAAGGAGAGCATCGTCATAGAATACTCAAGAAAACAACTGAAAAAACACCATTGGAACTGATTATGAAGTAGATTTTTGTAAAGATTAAAAATTCCCAGTTGATTTCTTAGGAGATTATCATGAGTTTCTTTAGTTCTTTCAGTTATACTATGTTTTAGATGATTTTATTTTCAAACATAAATTAATTTTCTAAATACCTAGGGAGATGAATCTTATGATAAATTCTGTCTTTTGATTTTTATTTTACGTAATAAATACTTAGATCTTTTTCTCAATTATGTGTACTTCATTCTTGGTTTGATATTCCTAGATTATTAATCCATGTTTGATGTGCTTAAGTCAAAGGAGGAATAAACCTTGTTTAAGAGTAGATCTAGCATAATTGAGTGGAGTTGCATACAATCCTAAAAACTGGATGACATAAATCTGTCGGATTAGAGTCAAATCTAATAGGGGAATCCATAAATCGAGTTAATGCGATAATAGAGGTTTTAATTAGAAAGATTTTATATTAATCAACCTAGAGTCAGTTGCCCTTACACTCGAAAGAGATATTAGCATAATTTAGAGGTTTCTACGGATTAAGATACTAAGTAAAGAATAGGCGAATTCTTTCCTGGGTAATGTTTTGCTTCTTGGTTGTTTACTCGATTATTTTCATGATTTGTTCTTTGTCGTGTTCTTAGTTAATTTAATTAGTTAATTTTAGTTTTTAATTGATCACTCAAATTTATTGGTTAAATAATAGAAAGAAAGTAATTACTAGTATTTTAGTCTTCGTGGGAATGATATCTTTGCTCACCGTAGCTATACTATTAATTGATTGATGCACTTGCCTTAGATTTTTAGTTGGCTCATGGATATCACTAATAACAAAAACTCAAAACCAAAATTAAACCCGAAAACTTAGTCTAAAGATCAAAAGTCCAGAAAACTTAGTTATAAATATATCAAGCCATCTTCAGTGAAAAACCAATCCAAGTTCCCAATTGTTGCCCAATTCTAATTCTGTCAATTACCTAAAATGGTGAAATGAAAAGGGGTGAGTTATAAGCTCAGTGTGTAACTAAATTCAAACAGAAACACAAATAAAATGATAAATAGATAAAAATATTGTAGAGAAATTCATCAAACTCGAATGCCAAAATTGTGGATGCATGATTATGTCAATACAATATTTTCAGAAAACAAAATGCAGATTTCAGAAAACTTTCTACCCAACTCTGTTACACACCAAATTAGAGCTCCGCAGAACTCTTCCATCCAAAAACACACCAACAGATTGTTAGAATTAAGTGACCCGAATCCTTATTTAAATAAAATACAGTGGTAAAATAAAATAAAAGAAGAATCCATATAGAATTACACTTCTTTTATTTTATTTTAGAACAAGGTTTTTTTAAACCTTATTAAATTCCATCTATTTGATATTGATTAGAATAAGTTGTTTCAGTCTTACTAGAATATGGCTTTACAAGCCTATAAATAGACATAGTCTATTCCTCTTGAATTAATTCGAATTCGACATAGTGAATTTTCTTCTCCTCTGCCCGTGGTTTTTTCCCGAAAGGGTTTCCACGTAAAAATCTGTATGTTCTTTATTTTTATTTTATTTTATTTTTTCACAAATTGGTATCAGAGCTTTCGGGTTGTTCATCTCGATCACGGTAATGACGTCTTTGAAATATGAAATTCTACTGTTGGATCGTAACACCAGATTTGCGTTGTGGCATATTAAGATGCAAGCAGTTCTAGCGTAGATGGATCTGGAGGATGCCTGCTAGGGATAGATAAGATGCCTTCAACTTTAACAGATGAAGAGAAGAAGCATAAGGATCGAAAGGCGTTAACACAATTACATCTGCATTTGTCTAACAAAATTTTATAGGATGTGATAAAAGAGAAGACCGCCACTGCATTATGGAAGAGGCTAGAACAAAAATGTATGTCGAAAACTCTAACAAGCAAGTGGCATATGAAGCAGCATATTTATGTTCATCGTTTGGAGGAAGGTGGAGACTAAGTCACTTCCTATAACCAAGTTTGAGCATTGCTTAGACTTGGTTAGTGTTCATTGTTAAAGTTAAACCCGACTCTGTTACACACCAAATTAGAGCTCCCCAGAACTCTTCCATCCAAAAACACACCAACAGATTGTTAGAATTAAGTGACCCGAATCCTTATTTAAATAAAATACAATGGTAAAATAAAATAAAAGAAGAATCCATATAGAATTACACTTTTTTTATTTTATTTTAGAATAAGGTTTTTTAAACCTTATTAAATTCTGTTTATTTGATATTGATTAGAATAAGGTGTTTCAGTCTTACTAGAATATGGCTTTACAAGCCTATAAATAGACATAGTCTATTCCTCTTGTATTAATTCGAATTCGACATAGTGAATTTTCTTCTCCTCTGCCCGTGGTTTTTTCCCGAAAAGGTTTCCACGTAAAAATCTGTGTGTTCTTTATTTTTATTTTATTTTATTTTTTCACACAGATAATTATGGACAAAGCTACTAGAGTTGCATTTAAAACTACCATATCAGATATATGTGGTCAAGCCACTATATTTTAACCAAGTTGTCAGAACAAATATATGTGGTCGAGCCACTATAGTTGCAGTTAAGCTGTCAAAACAGAAATGTGCTTAAACCACCAGACAGTACAAATCATAAACCTTCCAGAACTTCCTCCTTACAATATTATCCCAACCCCATGAAATGTGACATGGCATGTAAATACATAATCTAAATGAAAAGTATGTACGACATGCAGTTGTACAATAACAAAAATCAGAAGGCATGGAATTTCATGCTTTGCAGAAAAAATTTGTCACAATTTCAACAAAAGAAAATCAGTTTCGTCATAAGGTCAAATGCATGGTCATGTAGTAGATTCAGATATATACAAATTAACATAATCAAACATCATATGCTTACATACAAATATAGGAAAATAGAAATATGTCATTTGAATTTTCGGTCTACAGATCATGCATATATATTTCAAATAAAATTTTCACATTATTTATAGTATCATGTTTTCAAGTCCTATTAATACAATATGGACCCTACGGAGTGGCTAAATACATATAAAAAATAAATACGGCCCTAGGTGAAATTTCTAGAAAATAAGCCCACACGGCCCAATTGGCCTAGCCCATGTGGCCCATACAACCCAATTAACCCAGACCCTGTGACACACACGGTCTGCCACGCAGTTGTGTGACTCATATGGTCTGGCACATGGCCGTATGATGTCGATAGTTAGCTTTTTGGCGTTGTGCCGTTTGTTGTTTTCCGAGGTTTTTGTTTCACACCAGATCGATTATGATACGCGGCGTTATGGCACACTTCCAGATTCCTAGACAACATTTAAGAAAAGATTTATTTGCATGAATTACCAAACTCGAATCATTATTTCAAAAATAAACAACAACAACCGAACTTAATTATGGAAGTATCAACCCCTAAAAATAGTGAATAATCACTTACCTTTGAAAGAAACAACAACTAAACAAATTCTTAGTTCACTGGAGGATTGACTGTCTTATGATCTTCACCGAACTAAAATCGAATCATTTAATTACACAACAAAGATTACCCCGACAACCTTTCTTACCATTCTTTAATCAAGCATCAAAACAAGAACTCAAAATGAAACATAACCGCACTTACCAGGATATAACACACTAAATCTCAACACTTTAATTATATATACACGAACCGCACAGAAACTAAGAGATAAAATGTCAGAAAACCAGTGGCACATGACGGCAACAAAAAGAAAAGAACTAGAAATCAACAAGTTAAAGTTAAGGAACTAAAGAAACAAAAATGTAAAAGGGAAAAAGAAGGAAAAGAGGGTGAAAACAATAGAAAATAGATGAACGTAGAATTAGGGGGATTAGAGAGAGAAATGGAAAGAGTGTCAGAGAGGTTTAAGAGAATTTTGGGGAGAATATTTCTCAAAAAATAAAACAAAAAAAATTTAAAATAAAATCCTAAACTACTAGATTTTTTTCCTCTAACTTATCAATTTGACCAGGATTTGAATTTGACCCAACCACAAACCACATAGGCGGCCCACTAAAGCAGAGGCAAAAATAGTTCCCATCAATATGCATAGGGATTCAAACACAAGACCATAGGGTAAGTTGAAACCTACTACAGCAAAACAGTTTTTTAGCGGTGTTTGAATGAAAAACGCCGATAAAGAACGAGCATTAAATGCCACTAAAGATCGAGTATTAACAGCTTTTTTAAAAAAACGCCACTATATGTTCACCTTTAGCGGTACAGGGCACATTAGGGACTCTCCCTCGCCTTGGAGCCACCTTAGTCTTTTTGGGGATCAAGATCTTTGTGACTCTGCAGAACTTAACTTTTCTTAGAGGATCAGCACGACACATTATTCAGATTCAGAGGTTTAGGTTTCAGACTTTTGGATAGACATCTTTTGTTAGGAAAGCCTTCTATCGGGGGCTCAAAGTGGTAAGTTCAGCGGCGTTTTCGCAAAAAAAATTAACATACTTTAGTGGCTTTAGCGACGCTTTTTAAAAACGCAGCTAAAGATCGAGTATTAGCGGCGCTTTTTTAAAAAACGCCGCTAATGCTCGATCTTTAGCAGGTTTTTCAAAAAACGCCACAAAAGAATTTTGCAGAACGCCATCGTTTTGTATTGAGCTTTTAGTGGCTTTAGCGTCACTTCTTGAAAAACGCCACAAAAAATGAAAAAAATTAAAATACTATTATTTAAAATAATTTTAAAGATTTTTCGTATATGACTAATTGTTTTTTAATTTATATGTTAAATATTTTCTTATATAATTGTAAAAGAGATAGTATTAATTTTAAAATATTGAATTAATTATCATTATAGTTTAGGGTTTATGATATATGGTTAAGGGTTTAATGTTTATGAGTTACTATTTTAAGGTTTATGGAATATGGGTTTAGGGATTATAGTTTAAGGGTGGTTTAAGGGTTGGGGTTTAAGGTTTAGGGGTTAGGGGTTAAGGGTTAAGGGTTAGGGGTTATGGTTTAGGGTTTATGTTTTAGGATTTAGGATTTATGGTTTATGGTTTAGGGATTATGAGTTTAAATTATGATTATAGTTTAAATTATGTAAGAGATAATTTCCCCCTTTTCCCTAATCCGAATCCTTAAAATAATCACCCCTTTTTCCCCAATTCAAATAATTAGATGGAATAATTTATTAATTTAGGGTTTAAGGTTTATGATTTAAGGTTTAATGTCTATGGTTTGAGGATTTAGGGTTTATGATATAATATTTATTATTTTGTGATTAAATTTTTGAGTTTAGGGTTTATGATTTATTGTTTTATAGTTAGGGTCTTTGTACTGTTCATGGTTTTAGGGGGTAGGCTATTAGGGTTTAAGGGTTAGGATTTTTGATAAAATGACAAAAAAATTAATTTATTTTAGGATTTAGGTAAGCAATAAGATTCTTTTTTAATTATTTTTGTCCCTTGTAATATATATATTTAGGGTTTAAGGTGTAGGTTTAGGGTCTAAGATTTGGGGGTTGGGGTTTATTTTTTAGTGTTTAGGGGTAAATATTGTGAACTACTTAACTTGTGTATCTTAGATTTTTTATAATATAAATCTAAATAAGATATATATAAATTATTATATTTTAAAAATATATATCAAAATGTGTATGATTAAATCAAAATTAAAGCTTCAATTATACATTAAAACCACAATTAGAATTTCATGTCCAAAATAAAACATTAAACCGAAATTCATATATAATTCTGAGATATATCTCTATCAAAATTTAGGTGTATACATATAATTAAATGCCATTTATATAAAAATCCAAACAACTAATGCGGACCATACTTAAAAGAATAATGCTTGTATTGCTGTACCATTTTGTATTTTTTTAATTCACCAATTCCATTTTATTTCTGTTAAAGTTTCCTTTTGTATTTTATATGTTAATTTAAAAATTATACAAATCTTCAAAAAAAATTTAAAAATTAAAAATTTAAAACTTAAAAATTTAATATTTAATATTTTAGTCCATGTTTCAATTAAAAAATTCAATATTCAAAATTTTAAAAAAAATTCCAAAAAATAATAATCTTAGCACAAAAATTTTACTGGAAAATTATTCATAACTGAAGGGAAACTATTATAATTTGGTAAAATTTCATGGTTCATCAGAAAAATGCTGATCAAGAACCTGTTTTGCAGACATGCAAGTGAAAATGCAACTTTGGTTTTGGTATGATGGCCAGCGCTATTTATTGGAAACAAAATAGATATTCCTAAACCCTATTTTTTCCCCTCATTAATTACTTAATGTGCAGAATGTTAAGACATTTAAAGATGTCAAAGGCTGTGATGATGCAAAACAAGAGCTTGAAGAAGTAGTGGAGTATCTCAAAAACCCATCTTCACTCGCCTGTGTGAGGAGAACCAAATATACCAAAAACTGACCTGAAGTCCTGTTATCTAAGCATTAGCTCCTTGGTAGGGTGGGGAAGGGGATTTACTAATGATTCTAGGTTCAGTTCAACATACTTCCTTACAGAGGAAGGAGAACAAGTTTTGATGTTTTTGTCGATTGTTAAGTCTACAGTGAGTAATTCTGCATTTTATGTGAATAATGATTGTTGAAATTGGTATGCCATGGTTCATTTTGGAGTACAGGGGTTTTTTGTGATATTCTTCTAGTTTTATTATCTTATGCACAACCAAATTGCAGGGAATCCTTTTGACTGGAGCACCTGGAACGGGGAAAACCTTGCTAGCCAAGGTTAGTTGTTCCTTCTAATTCTCATTATGACTGCTTACATATGTCTAGGAGTTTTTACAAGTTACATGTTAACCATCATACAAGTTCTCTAGCTGTTAGTGGCTTCCTTTGAAGCATGTTGCATGTGCATATACCGATTGTGATGTGATACTGTTATCAAACCACTTAAATCATATATATAATATCATATACATAATCTCAACTTATTATTTTATTAAATATTTATTTTATTTCTATTTTAGAAATATTTCTGTTTATCTATATAAATATGGTATTAATATCATATACATAATATCATATACATAATCTCAACTTATTATTTTATTAATGGGCAATATGAGAAAGCTTTTTCACTGTATGCTGATGTAAGTATTTTAATGTATTTGTGCTCAGACTAATATATCTTCCCTTAGCTTGAAGGAACAAGATGAAGGTGTTTATAGGAAGTCCAAGAAAGGTGAGTGGGTTAATCCTAAGGATATATCAATGTGCATTTGTTGCTGCTTCCATTGCATTTGCTGATTTCTCTTCCTAGTATTTATGCTTTCTGTTTCTTATGTCAGCTAAGAAGCTTTCAATATTGACCTTGAAGGGTATCATTCCAAATTCCAATTTTGTGTTTTTGTTAAAAATGGAGATGAATGAGAATTTGCTACCTTTAATTTTACAGTTTGCTTGCATGAACTGATCTCTATGGAACTTCTCTTCTACTATACATAATGCAGTGATGATGTTTTACAATATAGTGACAGCCTTTAACACAACCCTTCATTTGTGTTAATGACATTTGAGACAGAAATATAATATAGGTTTGAATGAACTTGAGTGAATAGTTGACTAAAAGTATATAATCTCTTTATGAGTCTTCTGTTTTTCATGTCTGATCCTTCAAATATGCAACTCTGTTGGAACTTGTTCTTGTTCATTTTTGAAGTCTCACGAAGTGTAGGTTTCTGTCGTGAAAATGTTTAAAACAGCTGTTTTGACATGTAAAATAGCATTTAAGCTTATCTTGTATGGAATCTTATAGTTCTATATATTTCTGGGAAATGGGGGAAATGTTTAGGTTTGATGGGGTGGAAAGGATGCTTAAAGTAGAGAAGAAATGCACTGCAATAACTGTTATTTTGTGCACTACAATAATTACAAATTGCTTATGGAAAATAGGTTTTCATCCATTCTCTATTTGGACATTTTTTTGCTTCTTTGTTGATGTAACGTGTCTGTGAGATCAGCTCATGAAGCCAAATATATAAACGTTTTTATTCTCTGTTTAGTTTTCTGTTTAGTTCTCTTGTAAAATGAATATAAACGTTGAAAGAATTGTCAATTTCTTTTAATTTTTGGCTTGTGTGTGTTCCTTGAGCAGCAATTCAATCAAGGTCACAAATGGTAATGGAGCTTAGAGACAGTCTGGAGATAGCTCACACTGCGGAGGACTTCTCTAAGTTATATGCAGGCATTGCAATACTTTGGCTTCATCTAAGCTTGAACCAGCCCTCTGTTGTATATTGTTTCTTCTTCTTTTTTGATATTTTTCCTTTGATTAATGAGAGGTGATGATGATTTGGCATTCTTTTCTCACCAGGATGAATTTTGTTTTAGAAATAGTAATACTTTGTGAGTGTGTTTTTTTATGTATTAAATTACATATTGAATCAATGTTTATGTATTAAATTTAAATTCATTAAGTTTTTATATTTAGTTTTAAAGATAAAATTTTAATAGAAAATTTAATTTAATTAATAGTTTAAAGTTCAAATTTTAAAAATTAAACATAATATAATATTTAAAATATAAATAAATATTATTTAATTAAAATAATATTTTTAAAGGTAATGTTTTTTATCGGCGTTTGTAGAAAAGCGCCGTTAAAGGTCTATTTTATAGTGGCGTTTGTAACAAAAGTGTTGCTAAAGGTCATGGTTTTTAGCAGCGTTTGCGGGAAAAGCGTCGCTAAAGGTTATGGTCTTTAGCGGCGTTTTTTTTAAAAAAATGCCACAAAATTTTGCGGCGTTTGCTATAGCGGCGTTTTTTACGGTGCTTGTGAAAGCGCAGCTAATAGTTCTAGCGGCAAAAACAACGCCGCTAAAAGTCTGTTCTCCTGTAGTGACCTTAACACTAAACTAGTAAGCTCATTTTGTCATCAATTGAGCAAAACTAATATTTAACTCTAATATCCAAAGTAAGAGGTTGGAATAAATATAAAAATAAAAAATCAAGGGAATGGATTTGAACACAAGACCTTAGCCACATTACAAGAACACTTAACCACTAAACCAAATCAGTTCACTTGATGCAATTTCAGAACATTTAACTAAAAACAATGTGTGACCACTCTCACAGTTCACTAATCCAATTTCTACTAACCTGGTTTTTGGAATGTGATTGTAACTATTGAAAAGAGTTATATTTCATGCCTTTAGACCTAGCTAATTTCCTGCACTTAAGTACATTTTGTTGCATTTTATGATATTTTAGTTAGCATTTTTAATATTGCATTAGGACTTGGACTGTCTTGGAATTAGGTACTTTTAATCACTTGTGGTGGAGTTTTTTTGTGTGTTGGCATGGCAGGAATAGGTTATGGAATAAGGAAATAAATGAGTGAAGTTTAGCCAGGTCAAAGTGCAAACAGTTTGCCAGCACGGATGCTGTGACAATATTAGGAAGACCAAGTAAACATTTTTTGTGCAGCAGTCCTTGTTCAAATTCAAAATTTTACCAGATAAATCCCCTTAAAAGAGAAGGAGATTATCATGAGCAGTTAGCCGACCCTAGCTTGATTTATCTATAAAATTTGATGAAAGGGACCTCACAAATAGCGAACAAAAAAAAAAGAACAAAAAAAAGTGGGATAGATCCTTAGGCGTGAATAAGGGTTCGGTTGTGCAAAGAAAAGGAAGTCGAAGGCAGTCCTTCTTAGCCATCACAATACACTATGCTGCCGAAGTGTGGATTGGGCAAGCGAAAGTTGTTTCCCAAAGTTCTTTCATTAGTTCTATTAATGTTCCTTAGAAATATTGAATCGAAGTAGTTGAACACAATGTTAGAAAATATTTTGGTTTGGAATTTTATTTCCCAACCTATGAGTGAAATCTCATAGGGTTGGGATTACTTTCGATGGAACCTTAACTATTTTTATAGATGCAATATATATCTAATTTACTTTACTGTTTCATCTGATAGTTATTATTTCTTAATTAAAATGCAAATGATCTCTAGACAACTGTTCGCATACTTATAAACTGATTCTAATAAGTTTATCCATTCTATGAGAAACATGTAGAAAAACAGAAGATAGATGGGCATCAAAATTGATCTAAAGAAAGCATATGATCATGTGTGTTGGGAATTCATCGACGACTCGCTTCATGTTACAGGTATTCTCGATTTTCTCTGTAATGTTATTATGTCTACTATTTTGAGTTCCACTATGCAGGTATTATGAAACGGGGTTCCAACACAAAAATTTTAGCCTACTAGGGGTGTTCGTCAGGGATGTCTATGGTCTCCTTATTTGTTTATTCTGTGTATGGAATGGTTGGGCCAAAGTGTTCGTTTAGTCATAGACTCTGGTAATTGGTCCCTTATTCTTCTGGCTCGTACAGGTCCATATCTGTCTCATCTTTTTTTCACAGACGATTTCATTCTATTTGGTCATGTTGAAGAACATTAGGCTAGGGTTATCAAAGATATTCCTGATAAGTTCTATGAATATTTGGGACACCAGATTAATATGTGGAAAACAAATATCTTTTTTTCAAAAAGAGTAGATGGTAGCTTAGGGAGATGCATAAGCAGATACTTTGATTTTCAAGAAGTGCAAAATTTTGGACCCTATCTAGGAGTACCCCTCTTCCATGAAAAGGTCACTAATAACACTATGCGTTTTATTGTAGACAAGGTGTGCAGTAAACTGTCTAATTGAGATGTCAATCAACTCTCATTAGCTAGTAGGGTGACCTTGGCTCAGTCTATTTTGCTTTCGATTCCAAGCTCTTTTATGCAAACAGTAATGATTCCTAAAGGTCTGTGTAATAAGATTGAGTGCATGGTTAGGAAGTTCATATAGGGGTCCTATAATGGTGGTACCAAGATGGCCTAGGTAAGTTGGGACTTGGTGTGTCAACCTAAATCACACGGTGGTCTTGGTCTAAAATATTTTAATGATTATAACACTTCTTTCATAATGAATGTTGGATCCAATATTGTTTCAAACTCCAATGCCCTTTGGGTTCGGGTTCTCTGGTCAAAGTATGGGGTTCAAAGTTGATTGCCTGAAAACTTATCGAGAGGTTGTTGTTCTTTCTTATGAAGATTCCTTACTAACATATGGCTCTTCATTCGTGAAAATTTATTATGGTTTATCAGAGATGGCAATTGCATTAATTGTTGGCGCGACCCTTGGGTTCTGAATTGTGAACCCTTGTACAAACAGATTCCTTCCATAGTTAATCTTAGTATGGGTTTCCCTTTTAGCAATATGATTACATATGATGGATGGTGGAATTTGAAACATTTTAGACTTTAGGTTTCTGAAGAGATCATTAGTAAGATTGTAGGCGTCCCGTCACCTTACCCATCTTCTAGTCTTGATAGAATTATATAAATGGGTATTTCGACTGGCTCTTTCTCCCTTAAAAACGCATATGGTAAGCTTTGGGAAGGAGCATTGAATCTGAAAGAGCCTGTGTGGGAGCTTCTTTGTAAGTTTAAAGGTCCACAATGAGTTAGATTTTTCATTTGGCTCGCTCCCAAACAACGTTTGCTTACGAATGCAAAAAGGTAAGGTGAGAAGTTGGTAATGACAGTGCATATGGTTTTTGTTGGAATAAGTCTGAGAGGTGTTACATGTCCTCGGAGATTGCCCTACAGCTAGGAACATTTGGAACAAGCTCATTCCAGAATGAAAGCTTTCTAAATTCTACTTCGGATCCCTTCTTGAATGGATGACAGAAAACCTCTAAAATCATTAGACTCTTTATTTGGTTGGGGCTGATTGGTCGTGCCTTTTTGGGATTATTTCTGGCGTATTTGGAAGATTCTTAATATGTTTGCTTTCCAAGGTATCTCTTGGAGTATTGATGAAGTCTTCAAGGTTTCTCATAGCTAGGCAAGACAATACGCTTCAGTTACAAAGCTATCACCATACAAAACATAAAGACCTCTCGCTAGTCCTCATTTATCTGGCAATTGGGTGTGCTTGAACACAGATGATTCGGTTAGGAATGAAGAAGGTTTTGTTGTAGCTGAGGGATTAGTGTGCGATCATAATGGTGGGTGATCATTGGTTTTAGTAGATACTTGGGAAGTTGTAGAGTGATGGAGGCTGAGTTTTGAGGCATCTTGGCTGGGTTAATGCTTATTTTAGATAAGAGATTTGAAAGGGTTTTAATTGAAATAGACAGCCTTGAGGTAGTTAATGCGATTCAGGATGTATAATAAACCATAATTTATACATATTTTATCCCATGCTTAGCACATTTTATGAATGATTTCTCCTTAGATTTGGTGAATTTGATGCTCCCAATCCTTTAATTTCATGTTTTATACTTAGGTGAGCACAGAAGAGCAAAAAGAATAAGAAACGGGCCAAAAACGGAGAAAATGGGCCGACGTAGGAAAACAACACGGCCTGGACTTCCTCACACGGGTAGCACACACGCCCGTGCCATTCTAGCAGGCTCGAACACGGCCTAGAACAACCTCAACACAGGTGTGTTGATTTCTCAGCCTTGACCACAGCCTGAAGTAATCACACACGGGCGTGTCACACGGGCGTGTCCCTGTCGAGCCCAAGTTGAGTTCTATTCAGAAAAAGGGCAAGTTTGAGGACTTTTAGGCATTCTAAAGCCTATTTAAACACCCTAGATGAGGATTAGAAGGGAGACACAAAGTAGGGGGTAAGGAATTACTCGAAGAAAGCCGATTGATCCATATCAGAAGTTGGATTCATCATCAAGACTGAAGATTTCTCCTCAATTTCCCTTCAGAAGTTTTGGGTTTTCTATATGTTTTGTATTCATTATTCTTCTGAGATGTTTTCCTATTTAGTTATGAACTAAATCCCCTAAATACCAGAGGAGAATGAAACCTAATACAAATCTTGTTATTATTATCTGAATTGTATGATAAATATTTGACTTGTTCTTAATTATGTGTTCTTAATTCTTGCTTCGGTATTTTAGGATATTGATTCAAGTTAATGCGCTTATTCGGAGGATGAATAGTCCCTGTCTAAGAGTAACTTTGTCATAATTAAGTGGAGTTGATTGCGCACCTAGACATAGGGTGACAAGATTTTGCTGGATTAGGGTGAAGCCTAATAAGGGGATCCATAGATCGAGTTAATGCAACCCTAGGGTGTTAATTAGAAAGAGATTTCAATCATTCAATCTAGGGTTCGACGTTATTAGTCTTGAATAGGGATAATAACATAACTTATGGATTTTTACGGAATAAGTTGAATGAATAAATCGTCCGATTCAGAGTCAAATAACAAGTGAAGTCTAGGTAGATTTTTCCTTGGTTATTATCTTAAATCAATCGTTTTTCCAAAAGTAATTCCCCAAATCAATTTTCTGTGCATTCTTAGATTAGTTAATTAGTTAATTAAAATAACCCCCATTATTTTATGCTAGATAATAAAAAGAAAGTTAATACTAGTACTTTAAGTTCCTTTGGGTTCGATATCCGGTCTTGCTAAAACAATACTACTGTTCGATAGGTGCGCTTGCCTTCATCGTGATAATAGTTAGTTTAGGTACGATCATTTATAAATTTTAAAACTTATCGTGAGTGACAATCAATGGATCTTTCAGGAACTCTAACTCTGCTTTAGTCAGAAGAATTCATCAACTCCTGAAAATGGTAAAACATTGGAAGATTCAACATATCCCCAAAGAAGAAAATATAACCGTAGATAATCTTGTCAAGATGGTTTGCGACAGAAGAATAGGTTTAAGATTGTTTGAGGATTCCCCTTTAAGGATTTAGTTTAATTTATTTTGTGTGCTTTGTGTAAATGAATAATTTAAATTTTATAAAAATAATACTTTTTATCAAAATCAATGTAAATGTAAAAAAATTGAATAGGAAAAAATAGTGAGTATTTAATATAATAAAATAAAGTTAATTAAAAAAATTAGTAATCAATTAAAGAAGAGCATGTTAATGAGGATTTAAATGTTAATGGTTATAAAAATAATTAGTATTTTTAAATACAAAAACTAGGAACATATTTTTATATTAACTTTAAACAAATTGTTAAGTACAAAGGTTATATATATATATATATATATATATATATATATATATATATAAAGAGCAGGTGAAGTGAAAGTAAAAAAAAAAACCATGTGTGTGCACCGAGACATAAGAATAAGCAATTAAATGTGGAGGTGAAAGTGCGATATTTGCAAGCGAACACGTCAGGTTGTAATATAGATGTAACCTCCCTACCCCAGCCTAGACGTTAGACCCAAATTCGAAAGATTACATCAGCCACCGAAATAGCCTAGCAGGGTTATCGGAGTTTTGAAAATAGCCATTTTAAAATATTTGTTTAATTTAGTAGAAAATTCAATTACAAACCATTTTATTATTCCTAAAAATCTTAATTCTACTTTAGCAGCGGAAAAATGATTTGTTTGTTTTGAATAAAAATCGTGGGTTCAAGCATACTAATCAATAATCATAACATAACTTCCTAATAATTTAAATTAGATGTCATGCAAAATAAAACAAATCCAAATTCTAAATCTCATGCCATAGTTTGAAATAAAATAATACAATCTCTGAATAAAAATAATCTTAAAGTACTTTAATAAAATAGAACATTCCGAGCCGAGACCTTCCGGATGCCACGTTCGTGTTCTAACCTTGTGGGTTATTTGTAATGATGAAAATTTAATGGGGAGTGAGTTATGGCGCTCAGTGTGAGTTCATTCATAAGAATATCAGTGCAAATATTTGGTAAATCACATTAAATAATATCACATAAAATAATTATAATCAAACAATAGTTCAAAGTATTGTTTTTCGACGCAACCATCATTAATGTATCGAAGCTCACAATAGTAGTTTTTAAAGTAAGCAATTTTCAAATTTGCCCACAATATACATATATTTACACACGTATATACATATCATAATAGAATTTCCAAATTTGTATGTATATGATTTTTAAAGATATCATACAGTTTCGGTTTTTAACAGAATAGATCCTACCCCATTGCTACACACCACAATGGGAGTTCCCCTGAACTCCCTTTTCCAACACATCAGGATGTGGATAAACCACTACTGGTTCGCAATAATAACTGTCATTTGGTTATGGACGCACAGCAAGTCCTCGCAGATGGAATTTGCCTTTGGCTGTGGGTTCACAGCAAAAGGTCTTACATATGAAGCTTATTTTTGGTTGTAGATTTTACATCATAAACCTGTTTTTGGAATCTACCTTAGGCTGTGGATGCATAGTAATACTTGCATATGGAATCTGCCTTTGACTATGGATACACAACAAGGTAGATAAATGCAATTAAACTGTCAAACTTCCTCTGATCACATCGTCTCATCCCATGCAATGCAATGTGGCATATTTAATAAAAATAAAATATGATAGCAATTAATGTACTAACACATGGAAAATCAGTAGCGAAAGTCATGCTCTTCATGTATTCAAATTAATAGTAACATAAGGCATGTTGTACGTACGATCCTATTTATAGATACAATAGTTTATATATACTATTCATAATTTATGCAAATGTATATATATGTATAAATACCTCATTAATTCATTCAATCATGGATTTTAACATAATTCATATTATCAGGGACCTAATTGCATAATTTAAAACACTAAAAATAGTTTAGAAATTATTCAGTGACTAATCTGGTCAAAACTGTAATATCTAAGGTATAGAGGACACACGACCGTGTGGCCAAACTGTGTAGGAAGCCCTGCACTATGTGGATGGGGTACACAACCATGTGGCTAGGCCGTGTGACAAGCTATGGCCATGCAAGACATGCAAAATTAAGCTTCAGGGGTGACACGACCGTGTGGGAAAACGTGTGGAGGGTTCTAGGCCGTGTGAAAATCGAACATCCTAGGGTTTTGAGGGAACATGGCCGTTTATAGGGGCTATATGGTCTACAAGGGTGGTCCACATGCCCATGTAGCTGGTCGTGTGGCCATATCTTAGGCTCGATTTTTCCCCGATTCACTTGTAAAAAAACACACACCTAACTTCGGGACCTCGAACGTCATTCCTTTCGCTTAGATCTGGTTTGAGGTACATAAATCAAGTCCTTCAAATGACATTTACGCAAGACTTAATAACAATTTTCAAGATTTATCAAAATTATTGGGAATGTTGACAAGATTTGAAAAGGATTCATTAATTTAGATGAAAGATTAACATTGGATGTAATTACTACAAGAATTTAAGGTTATCTATCGGGATTGAATTAAACTTATCGATTCTTGGCAAGATTAGGGATGAAATTTACGTTGTTACGCTAAACCGACAGGAAGAAAGGTTGAACGAAGATTGATTCTGAATTCGGGATTAAAATTAAATTTCAACAATGGAAGAAAAAAATTTTGTAAAAAAGAAGATGAAAAAGAATAAAGGAAAGAAATAGGGAAAAATGAGAAGAAATTTCAGTTTAATTAGGAAAAGAACTATAGTCCAATTTTGCTTAGGAAAAAGGATTAAATAGTTAGAATTTTCAGATTTTAAAGGGGGCTGGATAACAATTTGCTCATTTTGCTGAAAATAAAAGTGAAAAGGGAAAATATGATGTGACTTAAACTTGGGGTCACATAGGATAAGGGAAGATATTTAACCATTGGGTTACTACCCACACTTACTATGTTTTTACACTAATTAATATATATTCTAATATGGTTTTGATCATAGGTTGCTGGAAAGAAAATTGGAAAGAGTGTGATTTGAACCTTGAATTTCTAGGGTAGTACACTAACTACATAACTATGAAGATTAATTCATTTCTTGATAATTTATTTCATCTAACCTTATATATTTTGGAGTATTACAATAAATTTATTTACCATGAAACACTTGAAAAATATTTCGAGGATTGTATTCATTAAAGAAAGAAAAACAGTTAGTATTGCCTAAAAATTAATACAATCAACAAAATTGATTTAGAATTTAATTTAATAAAAATAAGATTTAATATTTTTTAAATATTTATATATTTATAGTAATAAGAAGTTTAATGATGTAATACCATCAATAAAATTAATATATTTTAATTTTTTTAAAATTAATTACTATTTGAATATTTAATTTTAAAAATCATAAAGGTGGTTTGAACAGTAAAATTTAAAAATGATAAAAAAATTTATATGATTGATTATTTGTAGATTTAAAATTGTTAAATATCTTTTAAAAGCAAATTACATATAAACCGAAGAGGATTAACTTATGTCGCAATTGCAGGCCAGTATGGGATAGTTACATCTTTTTCTATAGATGGATGACTTATTTTATTCGCAACGATGAAGACAAGAAGAATAAGTCATGATTGGTATGCTAATACCCTAGATTCCTTTAATGCTATGTTGGACGGACAGGAGGAAATTATGCTCACTTTTTCATAATAATTATTGCAGTATGAATAGAAAGCAATTGTTTGTTTTGTTAATAAAAAGAGTGAAAGCATTTGTTATTGAGGAAGTTCCAAGCCATTTACCACTGAATTCCAATCCAAAAGATTTGGTAAGTGACTGGATGGATTTTTCTATCTCATCAGTAATTGCCCCCTTCGTTCTAGCCTCCTCCGCCATGGCTTTGGGCCATCACAATTACATGCTTCCTCTTCTTTTAGGGTGGATACAAAATTTTGAAAATTTGAAATTATCAAGCCTTTAAAAATGTTACTATTTTAAAATATATCAAGCCTTTAAAGATGTTACTATTTTAAAATACATCTTTTCAAAATGTTAATCTATTTAATTGTTTGGTTTTGATAAATAGTTTTTTAAGAAAAACTAAGTTAATAAAATTTAATAAGTTAAAACATTATTATAAAATAAAATTAATATTATTTAAAAATAATATAAAATATCCAAGATGGATATTATTAGATTAAAAAAATGTAAATATTTTTAATAATATAAAATAAAAAATTACGTTTTAAAGTTAAGAAAAAGATTTGGTATATTGCTAGTGGAGTTTTTAGACTCCACGAGTAAGGTTAGGGGTTGACAAGTGTCCTATAAGAATATAATAAAATATTTAAAAAAACAGATATTTAAAGAAAGAGACATGACAATTTTTTAAGATTGTTTGTGGAATAAAAAAGTATATTGTCAGTGTATCAAATACTTACCTTTAAAGTTAATGCATTTTTATTTGGAATAATATTTAGTACATTATCGATGAAGTTTTTAGACTCTACAAGTAGGGCTAGGACGTTGATAAATGTCCTATAAGGGTATAGTTATATAACACCCCTAACCTGTATCCGTCGTCTGAATAGGGTTAAAGAGTATTACCAAATAAACGTAACCTAAAAACATTCATTTCCAAACATTTCAATAAACATAGCATAATCCAATTATATACATGCATATCGTTCCTTAATTGAGCCATCGAGGCCTTAAAATCACTTTAGAAATGATTAGGGACTAAATCGAAACCATTTAAAACAGTAAGGAAAAAGTTGGAAAAAATTAAACTGCAGGGGTCACGCGGCCGTGTGGCTAGGCTGTGTGGCTCACACGGCTAAGACACATGCCCTTGTAACAATTGAAATAGGGACACATAACCATGTCCCAGCCCGTGTCCGTGCCTATGTAACTCTCTAACTTGGGTCACACAGCCAAGCCACACGCTCGTGTGCCAGGCCGTGTAATTGCCTGAGTTGCAACCTTTAAAATCTACAGGGGATACACGGTTGTATTGCATGGCCATGTGTCACACACGGCTGAAACACACGCCTGTGTCTTAGGCCGCGTGGGCAAGAAATTGGCCAAAATTAAGCCATTTCTGTCATCCATTCCTAACATGTACCTACAAGCCATTTACACATATGATCAAGGCACCAAATCATACCAAAGCATACATAATATGACCAACTCAATAGGCCAAGAATACATCCTACCAATATGCCATAAAGGCACCTCAATCACAACCAAGCAAATATACCTAAACTTATGAATAATTGACCATAATTCCAACATATACATTTAGTGCAATATCATCTCAAAGAATACCATAGTTGAGACCATTTAAAGCATAACAACTTAAATCAACTACAAGCCAAAACAAACCACAAGTGTTTACTTTCATACCATTCTAACTAAACCAAAAAGATACCTACTTACAATCTTAGTAATGTACCTAACAACTTAATTTAGTACTTTTCCTTAATGTACCATTACAACCTATATAGCCACATATAAATGCCACAACCATAAGGAGCACAAGAACTACTAACATCGATGGATAGTGTGAACCAAAGATTTTATCCATTCAAAAGTCAGCAATTACGATCTACAAAAAAATACACAAAAATGTATAAGCTTATAGAGCTTAGTAAGAACATGGTAAATCTTATAAATTAATAGTAATTGAATGCAACTTATATTTTACTTGATTTGAAGTTATCAGAGTGTAAATAAGGGCATGTATGTGCTATTCAGGGGCACTGAAGTGCAAACAGGGGCATGCATGTGCAATTTAGGAGTATCGAAGTACAAACAAGGGATAATTCAGTGTAAGCAATTAATTACATAACTATATTGTAAACATACAAGTAGAAATTCAATTACGTATAGAAATACTATGAACTTACATTGAAAACTAGAGCGTAAAAGTACAATCGAGCTAATTTGTGATTTTCGCCTTTCCTCAGTTTAGATCCGGTTGAGATTTATCTTGATCTAAATAAATAATTATATTCAATTAAGTGTTTCAATCAATCTCAAACATTCAATTCAATCCATAATTCACATTTATACATAATAATAATTTTAGCCCTAACATTTTAATCTTTTTACAATTTAGTCTTTAAACTCGTAAATTGAAAATCTAAGCATTTTCATCCCTAACTCATGCTAGTTGAATTTATTATGAAACCATATCAACTCGTGCAAAATCATCATTTCACAATTTAACCATGATATTTTACTATTTTTACCAAAAAGTTCCTAAATGACATTTTCATCAAAAATCACTTTACAAAACTTGTTTATTTAACAAGAATTCATAATATTTCATTAAAGTTCAAAAACTATATAAACATGTTCATGGAAAAACCCTAATCCTTTAAATGTTTTGCAAATTAGTGCCTGGGCTAGCTAGATTAAGCTACAACGATTACGAAAACATAAAAATCACTAAAAACGAAATCAAAACACATACCATACAAGCAAAAATGTCATGGACGAACCCTAGCTATTCTCCCTTGTTGAAAATTGGTTGAAGATGAAGATAGGAAGATGATATCTCATATCTTTCTTTTATTTTTATTATTTTAACCTTATTTACTTAATTACATTTTTAACCTTTAAAAATATTCTTAATTTCAATAAAACCAATCCATGGATGTCCACTAACTATATCAATGGTCTATTTACCATCTATATCCTTTCACTTTAAATTTTTATAGCTATTTGATACCTTTAACTACTAGAACTCTACTTTTGCACCTTTTACGATTTAGTCCTTTTCACTTAATTAAGCATGTAAATGTCAAAATTTCTTAACGAAAATTTTATATGACCCTACTAACATACCACAGACATTAAAATAATAATAAAATAAATATTTAATTTCCAGATTTGTGGTCCTGAAATTACTGTTTTATTGGTAGCTTAAATGTAGAAAAAGCATTGGCTAATTTGGGTGCTAGTATAAATGTAATGCCTTATAAATTGTTCAAACAACTTGTTCTCGGGAAACCAAAACCCACTAGGATGAGATTAAATTAGCTGACAGATCAATTAGGTATCCTAAGGGCATTATTGAAGATGTACTTGTCAAAGTAGATAAATTTATATTCCCTATTGATTTCATTATATTGGACATGGATGAGGATATTGAGGTATCCATTAGCTTAGGTCGACCCTTTTTAGCCACTGCTAAAATTGTTATTGATGTGGGTAATGGTGAACTTGTGCCGAGGGTAGGTGATGAAAATGTTACTCTTCAAGCATGTGATTTTGTGAGAGTTCCTAGTGAGCGAGATGATACTAGTTATTCTGTTAATGTTAGTAATGATGCGGCTCAACGTTCTTTGCAGGAAACCACTCATGAAAATGTGTTAGAACCATATCGTGTTCGAAGTGATAGAACTCGAGGGACAAGTGAAGAGAAAAAACTAAAACTCATGAAAATGGTGCAGCTTGATGAATTAGATGAATGACGACCAAAGACATATGAGAAACCAAGAACGTTCAAAGAAATAACTAAGCAATTCCATAACGTGCATGTAAAGAGGATGAGTCAATTCAAAGTTGGAGACGAAGTGCTACTAGACAATTTAGATCCACAAATGTTCCCTGCAGAGCTTAGGTCGAGAGAGTTGAACTCGTTTGTGGTACAAAACGTATTCCCATACAAAACTATTAAGGTAACGCATCCTGAATACAACACATTTAAGGTAAACGATCATCGACTCAAACTTTATTTTGGTGGAATCCTGATAACAAGATAGTAGAGCTTCGGATCCAAGATCTGCCTTAACTGTGAGCTTAAAAAGGGAAGTCGAGCTTAGACTCTAAATAAGCGTTTCTTAGGCGGCAACCCGAGTGTTTTTATTTTACTTTCATGTTATTTTGAAAAAAATAATAATTAAAATTAGTACATCTATTTTTATTATTTTAAAAAACAAAAAAAAATTACATTTATTTTTATTATGTTATAAAAAGTTCCACACAGTTTGGAAAGCACCTCACGGCCTGGAGACACGATCGTGTGAATATTGGAGCCAATTTTTTCCAATTTTACTTTAATCCACACGGCTTAAGAGAGTTACACGGTTTAGAGACACGGTCGTGTGACCTATACACCCTTTTGCACGGTTATAGAAGAAGCGAACAATGAACCCACATGGCCTGAATGCTCGCACACGACCTGGAGACACGGTCGTGTGGAACACATCTCCTAAACACACGAGTGTGTCCCAAGCCATATGACTACTGGAGCTATTTTTTAATTTTTTTGGTGACACACACGGCCTAATGACACGACAGTGTGAGGCACACATCCTTGCACACGGTCGTGGGAGAAATGAACACAAGCATTACACGGCTTGGAACAGACCACACGGTTTAGTGACATGATACACGGCCTAGACATACAGGCGTGCTGTACATAGGCCTAGACACACGAGCATGTCTTAGGCTGTGTAAACACTAAAACTTAATTTTTTTTAATGACACACGAACTGAGTGTGGGTACACGGCCACGTGGCTTAGCAAATGGCCTTGTACCATTTTAATGTTTGGGTTTCAAAAAATTTAACCTTTTTTTCCTTCTTCAAGCTTTTCACCAACCCCAAGCTTTTTACCCTAATCGCCACCGGGTACCTCTGTGGGCCACCACCCATATCCTATCGTCCCCTCCCTCTCCTTTCTTTTCTCATCATTCAAACCTTCACAGCCCCACGACACTTCCATTTTTCTCCTCATCAGCCGCCGTTCTCTAAAACCCTCACCTCGTCGTTGATCTTCACCTTGGCCTTAGCCTCTTACTGTCGTTCCCTTGTCATCATTCCTTTCACCGAATTCTTTTGGTCCCTAACTTTCATCCCAACAATCCACTCATCCCTACTCTTTCCTCCATCGACCACCTCCAACGTTGGCCCATATTTCTCTTCCCTCGTTACCGTTGACCATAGATACATCGTCAATCGTTTGTTTCTTTCGACCACCGTCCTCCATTGCCGCCATCTGACGCCCCCCACCATTTGGTTCCAACCGCCTTATCTTTTATTTTATTTATTATTATTATTTGGTTTATTATTATTAGATTTAGTTTATTATATTATTGTTACTAGTTTTAGTGATACTATTTATAATGTTTTGCATATTCTTATTCTACTTGTTTGGATTATTATAGTTTTAGATTTTTAACTTTTTAATAATATTCTAATAAAAGCAAATGTAATTAATTTTGTTGTCAATTCATACAATTATCCACTCCTAATGAATTTTCCTGCAAGCATTATGTGGGAAGCTTATCTCTCTTTAAAAATGAAAAATCTTCATTTAATTAGTTTTCTTTTACTATTTATTTTAACTTTCATTTTTTTTTAAACCAAAAGTAAGCATAACTACATGGAAATTCAAATTTTTGAAAGATCAAGCTAATCAGTTGACAATCAAACATAAAACATTCAAATTAAATAAACTTAAACTAAAATATTTTTATCAATTATTTTAATTTTAATTATGTTGTATTAATTATTTAATGTCATTTACATACTACATCTTGATTCATCTCATAATTAATATAATAAAAAATTTAAATCTCAAACCTAACTAATATATATATATATATATATATATATATATATATATATATATAACACTTAATTTAAAACCTAGTAAACCTTGATAGTTTGAAATATATAATTTTATTATCCCTAATTTCACATCATATTTATCCGTATTTCAATTATTTTTAATTTCACTATATAATATTATAGTATCATGTAAAAGAAAAAAAAATCATAAAATCTGCTTATGTTGTGCGCAAAATCAAGTGAAAAGTTCTAAGTTTTTCACCGATTAGAAATTTGTACATGTATGTTTGCTATCAAATTAAAAATACATGTTTAAATGCATAAAGTATATAGAGATTTATTTTAATTTTTAATTTTTAATTTTATAAATTAACATAAATAAATAATTAATACATTTTGAAATATGAATTGAAACCATACTAATTCCAAAATAGTTGTTAAAGTGGAAAGGAGACTTCACTAATGAGAAAACAATCGAAAAGTACAAGATGGAGAAATTCAAAACAAATTCTAACCATGAATCAACGCTCTTTAACTAAAACACAAAATTCTCTTAAAGCTCTCTAGATCTCTCTTTTGATTTTTTTCTCTAATATTGTGTGTTATGATCACCTCTATTAGAAATATAATGGCTCATTTATAGGCTAATTTTAGAGGATTAATTTGACTAAAACTTCTCTGGACTAATTAGAGTTTGAGTGGAAAAAAGAGTCATGCTTAGCTGTAAAGATGTGGCTGTGTTGCTTGAGGAATACGTAGCGTCATTGCGACGTTTGATAAATGCCAAAAGTAACATGTTTTAGCCTTATTCTTAATGCTTTTTTTGGATTATTATTTGATTTAAAATGGTGAATTTTATGCTCCTAATCCTTTAAATTCATGTTTCTATACTTAGGAGAGCATTTGGGAGCAAAAAGAGTGAAAAACAAGCAAAAATCAGAAAATCGGAGCAAGTTTCAGGAGCCACATGGGCTGGACACACGACCATGTGATCCACACGAGCTGCCATATAGCCATGTGCCAGACTATGTGGATTTCGCGAATCGTACTCTAAATATGTGGGAAAATTCAATTTTTAGATTTTTCGAGTATTCTAAGACTTATATATGACACAAATAAGAAGATAAGAGGGAGCCATTATAGAATATTCAAGAAAAAAACTTGGAAAAACACCATTGAAGCATATTCTAAAGCAGATTTCAATTAAGATTAAAGATCTCCTTTTGACTTCTTTGAAGTTTATTATGAGTTTCTTTGTTTCTTGTGGTGATACTGTCTTTGAGATGTTTTTATTTTCTATCATGAACTAATTTTCCAAACGCCTAGGGAGATGAACCCTAAGATGGATTCTGTTATTTGATTTCTATTTTTACGCAATAAATACTTGGATCTTGTTCTCATTTATGTGCGCTTAATTCTTGGTTTGATATTTCTAGAATATTTATTGATGTTTGATGTGCTTAAATCAGAGGAGGAATAGACCCTGTTTAAGAGTAGTTTTAGCGTAATTGAGTGGAGTTACATGTAATCCTAGAAATAGGACAAAATAAATCTACCATATTAGAGTCAAATCTAATAGGAGGATTCGTAGATCGAGTTAATGCGATTATAGGGCTTTAATTAGAAATAAATTTCAATTAATCAACCTAGAGTCAGTTGCTCTTAGTCGTGAAGAGAGATATTAGCATAATTTAGGGATTTCTACATATCAAGATACTAAGTGAAGAAATTGCATTATTTAGATTGATAATGACAAATGAAATCTTGGTGAATTCTTTCCTGGGTATTGTTTCGCTTCTTGGTTGTTAATCATTTATTTTCCTGAATTGTTCTTTAGTTAATTTAATTTAGTTAATTTTAGTTTTAATCAATCACTCAAATTTATCGATTAAATAATAGAAAGAAGGTAATTACTAGTGCTTTTAGTTTTCATTGGAATGATATCTTTACTCATTGTAGCTATACTATTAATTGATAGATACACTTGCTTTTATCAGATTTTTAGTTGGTTTACGACTGCATCAACATCACATGATTCCTCATCGAGATGTCGCCTTTGCTTAGGTTCTGGTTGAGTCAAGTGCCTGCAAAATGTCTGGAAATGCGAGGCACACTCCACAAATCTCCATCTTAAGTCGTATTTAACATGCCTTCTTTTTCAGACCCCGTTAAGGGTCTAACTTGACCTTTGCAGATACTAACTAAGTCTAAGCAGTGTTCAAAACTTGGAAACTGAAAGACACTTAGTCATCATATTAGCTAGATTACCCTTTGTGCTAATCTTATGGATTTGAACATCACCTTGAGCAACCACCTCTCGAACAAAGTGATACCTCATGTCTATATGCTTCATCCTTTCGTGATGCATCTGATCCTTAGAGTGATGTATAGCACTCTAACTATCGCAATATATGACAGTCGCTCCTTCATCATTAACTAGCTCCCCGAACAGACCTCAACCAAATAGCTTTCTTCACAACCTCTATAATTTTCATATATTCTACTTCCGTAGTTGATAACGCCACAATGGCTTGTAACATGGCTTTCCAGCTAATTGCACAATTTCCGAAAGCAAATAGATAACCTGTGAGATATCTACTTTGATCTAAATCTCCTGCATAATTGAAGTCCACATAGCCAACTAGACCCTTTGTATTTCTCCCAAACTCCAAGCAAACATTATATGTGCCTCGTAAATACCTGAGAATCCACCTAACTGCCTACTAGTGTAGCTTTTTGGGTCTAGCCATGTAACGCCCCCACGCCCGAGACCGTCGCCGGAGTCGAGTATGAGGTGTTACTAAGCTTAATTTAACATTTTTAAAACTTTGGATTATTTGTTTCTACATTCACAGTTTTTAAGCTACTTGCGTCACAGTCACAAGAAAAATCATATCTCGAGTTACAAAACTCAAAATTAAGATCCGTAAATTTTCCTTGAATCTAGACTCATATACCTATCTACTACTTTTTTTCTAGAATTTTTGGTTGAGCCAATTAGTACAGTTTATTAGTTAAAGTTACCCCTGTTTCAAGACTTGACTGGTTTGACCTCTGTTTACTACGAACCACATTTCTCTCTGTAAAAAATTCATATGACTATGAGGTTTGTTTCTACTAAAACTATACTCAATAAGGATTCTGAGGATATAAAATACACCACCTAATTATATCTTTACAATTTATGGTGAATTTCTAAAGTTGGAACAGGGGATTCAGAAACTGCTACGACCCTGTTTCACTAAAATTCAAATATATTTTAACATATAATTCCTTTACCTATATCATTTGTTTCATGTGAAACTAGACATAATAAGCTTAAATTTGATACATAATCCATCACTAGATTCAATTTCTATGATTTTTAATAAATTTTCAAACTCGCGTCAGTGTTGCTGTAGTATTCTGTTTATGGCAAATTTCATCCCTTTTATGAGTTTTTATGCACTAAGTATCTTAATAGTTTTCCTTAACATCAAACATAATCTAAACTAACCATTTTCATAATTTATCATTGTCAAACATTTTCTCAACCATTCCATCACCATATCATAAGATCATTTACACAAAATAGGTATATTGCTATACATGCCATACTTAAATTTACAAACCATTTACCAAAAGTCTTAGGATAGTGTGGTGAGCCTTCGACCTATCCCGACTCTGAGTTGGCTTGTTCAAAACTACAATGAGTAAGAAGGAAGGAGTAAGCATAAATGCTTAGTAAGTTCATATGCAAATAATAAGTAACATAACAAACATTCATACCAATCAACATTAGCATGCATCACTAAAACACATATCACATTTCTAATCATTTTTCATCATCTTATTACCTTGTCGTGATTGTATCAATACTCAACCCGAGGGTTAAACACATACCTGTCCAAAATATCCATTTCACATCACTTACCAATACGTCTCTTTACATCTCGAATATTCCTCCAATTGAGTAGAACTTTGCAGTTGAACACATCGGAATATAATTCGGATACATGGATAACTTGCACATAAGTGCCATATATGCAAACAAGCAATTATGTAACCCGCCCATAAGCGAACTCGGACTCAACTCAACGAGCTCGGGCGTTCGCATCCATAAGTGAACTCGGACTCAACTCAACGAGCTCGAATGCCTAGTTACATCTCTCGAACTCGGACTCAACTCAACGAGTTCGAACATTCGCATCCATAAGTGAACTCGGACTCAACTCAACGAGTTCGGATGCTCAACCATCCTAGTGACATGTCACTTGTATCCTAATCTATTCCTAAGGTTCAAACGGGATTTTCCTCGAACACATATCCTTGCCGTCTTCCGTAGAATGCCGAATTCAATACTCATTAACAATTATATTTAACAAGTAGCTCACATAATTTACATATTATTTGAAATTAACCACAAAGCATACATTTCATAATAAAATTCAGCATCACATATATTTAACATCACTAACTTAAAAATAACAATTATGCTACATTATTTACACATGAACTTACCTTGGTACCAAAATACAAAGATTTTGCAATTTAGTCCACAATCTTTTCTTTTCCTCGATTGAGGTCGATTCCACGTCTTTCTTGATCTAAAATAACACATTTAGCTTATTTAATACTCACATTATCAAATTAATCCTTAACTCAAATTTTGGCAAAATTACAATTTTACCCCTAAACTTTTGCATATTTACATTTTTGCCCCTAGGCTCAAGGATTAAACTTTATTCCTTATTCTTATGTTTTATGACATGCTGATCATTTTTCCTTCTCTATGGTAACATGAAATTCACACTCTAACATGTACTTATGACTATTAGGTATTTTTACTGGATTAAGCCCTTTTACTCGTTTTGCTTAAAATAGAGTAGTACAAGTTGTCTAACATAATTTAAAACCTCATATTCTATCATAAAACACCAAAATACACAAATTTCACCTATGGGTATTTTTCCAAATATGAATCCTAACTTAAATTATTGCTAGCATAAGCTTTATCGAGCTACCGGACTCAAAACGTAAAGAATATTAAAAACTGGGCTTGGAATCACTTACTATGGAGCTTGAAAGCTTGAAACAAACCCTAGCTATGGAGAACCCTTGAAATTTCGTCCTAATGAAGAAGATGGACAAAAATTGGCTTTTAATTTTGTTTTTAATTCATTTTAATAACTAAATGACCAAAATGCCCTTACTACTAAACTTTCAAAAATTCCTTCCATGTCCTAATTTTGTCCATGAACTTAAAATTGGTCAAATTGCTATTTAAGACCTCTTAATTAATATTTCAATGCAATTTCATACTAAAAACTTCTAGAATGCAAGTTTTGCAACTTATTCGATTTAGTCCCTACTTTCAAATTAAGTATTTTATGCATAGAATTTCTTCACGAAATTTTCACACAATTATGTAATCATATCATAAACCTCAAAATAATTATAAAATAATTATTTCTATCTCGGATTTGTGGTCACGAAACCACTATTCCGATTAGGCCCTAATTCGGGATATTACAACTCTCCCCTTTAAGGATTTTCGTCCTCGAAAATCTTACCAAAAAAGTGATGTGGGTATTGATTTCTCATAGTTTCTTGAATTCCCATGTAGCTTCTTCTATTCCATGCCTTTGCCACAACACCTTCACAAGTGCAACATTTTTATTCCTTAGTTGTTTGACCTCTCGAGCTAAAATCTTAATCGGTTCTTCTTCGTAGGTCATATCTGGTTTGTAGTTCAATTTCATCGGTGAAACTACATGTGAAGGATCTGAACGATACCGACGTAACATAGATACGTGGAACACATCATGAATCTTCTCTAATTCGGTGGTAATGCTAGCCGATATGCTACTGGGTCCAACTTTTTCAATTACTTCATACGGCCCAATAAAACGCGAGGACTTAATTTGCCCTTCCGTCCAAATCTAAGGACTTTTTCCACGGAGACACCTTTAAAAATACTTTATCACCAACTTGAAATTCAATGTCTTTTCGTTTTAGATCTGCATAAGATTTACGTCTATCTGAAGCGACTTTCAAACAATCTCGAATTACTTTCACTTTTTCTTGATTTCTTTTATTAGATCAACTCCATAAATCTGATTTTCCTTGAGTTCATCCAATACAAAGGCGTTAAACACTTACGACCATACAATGCTTCATAAGGTGCCATTTTCAAGCTCGTCGATAACTATTGTTGTAAGCAAATTCTACCAATGGCAAATATCTTTCCCAACTTCCTTGAAATTCCAATACACAACATCCGAGCATGTCTTCAAGAATCAATTATTCTCTCCGATTGTCCATCGGTTTGTGGATGAAAAGCGATCATCGAATTTAACTTTGTACCTAACGCGTCTTGCAATTTTTGCCAAAAGCGTGAGGTAAACCTTGAATCTCTATCTGAAATAATCGACAATGGTATTCCATGTAATCTAACAATTTCTCTAATATACGATTCAGCCAACTTGTTAAGAGAATAATCCGTGCGTCATAGGAATAAAATGAGTGACTTAGTTAATCTATCAACTATTACCCAGATGGCATCTTTCTTTCTTGGAGTCAATGGCAATCCCAAACAAAATCCATAGTAATCCGATCCCATTTCCATTCAGGAACCATAATAGGTCAAGTAATCCCGAAGGTACTTGGTGTTCGACTTTCACCGTTGACAAATTAAGCATTTGGACACAAACTCGATATATCTCTTTTCATTCCATTCCACCAATACATTTTCTTCAAGTCATTATACATTTTCGTACTACAGGTGAATCGAGAAATAACCACTATGTGCTTCTGTAGGATCTTTTGAATCAATTCCTCATTCTTTGGTACACAAATCCGATCTTTAAACATTAAGCACCCATCGTAACCAATTCACGAAATCGACTCAGATCAACTTCACACTATTTTCTCTTGGCTTGCAAATCTTGATCATCTTTTTGAGCTTGAAAATCTCTTGTAAAAACTTCGGTTTTACTCTTAGCTCTGCTAGAATCGAACCATCATCTGACACTTTCAACTGAGTGTTCATAACTCTCAAAGCAAACAACAACTTTCTGCTCAAAGCATCAGCAACTACATTCGCTTTTCGGATGATAATCAATAACGAGCTCGTAATCTTTCAATAATTCCAACCATCTTCATTGTCTTAAATTCAAGTCTTTTGTGACATCAAGTACTTAAGACTTTTATGGTCGGTATATACCCGGCACTTTTCACCATACAAATAATGTCGCCAAATTTTCAAAGCAAACACCACTGCAGCCAATTCCAAATCGTGAGTAGGATAATTCCTCTCATGAGGTTTTAATCGCTCAAAGCATATGCCACCACTTTTCCTTCTTGCATGAGCACACACCCCAAACCATTTAGAAGCATCACTATACACCACAAATTCTTTACCTGATTCGGGCCATTTACTAATCTTTTGGTGCCTCTGTTAATAACTTTTTCAATTCTTCAAAACTCATTGACATTCTTCCGTCCATTCAAATTTAACATCCTTTCTGAGTAATTTAGTTATAGGAGCAGCAATTATAGAAAATCCATTTACAAACCGCCGATAATACCCAGCTAGCCCCAAGAAACTTCTAACTTGATTTACATTTTTCTGGCTTCCAATCAACAATGGCTGAAATTTTACTAGGATCAACCCGTATACCATCACCAAAACAATATGACCCAAAAATCCAACTTCCCGTAGCTAAAATTCACTTTTACTAAACTTAGCATACAACTGCTTATCTCTCAAAGTTTGCAAAACTATCCTCAAATGCTCAAGCATGCTCTGTATCATCTTTTGAATAAATTAAAATATCATCTATAAACACCACAACAAATTTGCCCAAGTATGGTCGGAATATGCGATTCATTAAATCCATAAACACAAAGAGAGCATTTGTCAACCCGAATGGCATAACTAAAAATTCATAATGACCATACCTTGTTCTAAAAGCGCTTTAGGCACATCCGACTCTTTTACTCGAGTTGGTAATACCCAGGATCTCAAGTCAATCTTTGAAAACCATGTCGCTCCTTTTAGGTGATCAAACAAATCATCAATTCTTGGCAACGGATATTTGTTTTTGATTGTCACCTTGTTTAACGGTGATAATCAACACACAACCTCATAGAACCATCCTTCTTTTCACAAATAACACGGAGCACCCCAAGGTGAAAAACTCGGTCTCACAAAACCTTTATCAGTCCAACTCTTGCAATCTGCGACTTTAATTCCTTCAACTCTGCTGGTGCCATTCTATATGGAGCAATCGAAATCGGAGTCGTTCCGTATCAAATCAATACCAAATTCTACTTCCTTGACTGAGGCAAACCCGACAATTCTTCCGGAAATACATCCGCAAATTCACACACAACCTGCATTTGATTCAACTTTCTTTTCAATTTCTTTTGTATTAATTACATACGCCAAATAAGCTTCATAACCCTTTCTCGGATATCTTTGAGCCGACATTGAAGAAATCACACTAGGTAATGCCTCGATTTATCCGATTCAACCCATGAGTTTCACCGTTTTCACACTTTAATTCTATAACCTTTTCTTTGCAATTTACTATAGCATCATGCAATGTCAACCAATCCATACCCAAAATAACATCAAATTCATCAAACGGCAGCACAACATCAAGTCGGTAGGAAAGTAATGACCCCGAATCATTAAAGGGCATTTCTTGCTTACTTTATCAACTATCACACATTTGCCTAACGGGTTCGACACTCTAATCATAAATTACGTGTTCTCAACGGTATATTCAAACTAGACACCGGTTTCATGCACACATATGAATGAGTAGAACCGGGATCAATCAAAGCAATAACATTAACATTATAGAGAGAAAATATACCGGTAATCACATCAGGTGAGGAATCATCTTCACGCGCTTTAATAGCATAAGTTCTAGCCGGTGCCCTTCCTTCAGTCTAAGCGGGTGCATCTCTGGCTACATTCTACCGCTTGCTTCGCTCCCAGCTTTTCTTGGATATCTTCCTCTCGAATCCGCCCCACTTGTTTTTGTATTCTGAAATTTTTCTTTTTCAGCTCTCTCTGGGCAGTCTCTAATAAAATGATCCGGAGAACCACATCGAAAACATTCATTCGCTCTACACGGACCAAAATGATTTCTACCACACGGCACACTCAGGTGTTTAACAAATCTCGAGTTCCCTACACCGGTGCAAAGTAGTGCGGGATTTAGGACCCACATTTTGCTTCTTATAATTCCCATATGATTGCCCAAATGAAGCTTGGGAGCGAGGATTCATATTCCTTGACTTTCCAGGTTGCTGTGAAAATGAACTGCTCATCGGTCTTTTCCTCCAATTTCTAGTATCAGCCTCTACCTTTTTTTTTTCTTTAAGTAATTCTTCGCCCCTTACAAGCCCGATCAACCAATACTACCATTTCTTTTAATTCAAGAATTCCAACAAATACCTTGATGTCTTCGTTGAGCCCGTCTTCAAATCGTCGGCACATCTTGGCCTCTGTAGCAACATACTCTCGGCATACTTACTTAATCGAACGAACTCTCTTTCATATTACATGAACCAGTCATATTACCTTGCTTCAACTCAAGAAATTCTTTACGCTTCGATCAATAAATCTTTCACTAATATATTTCTTCCAAACTCTTCTTGAAAGAATTCCCAAGTTATTTTCTCTTTCGGTACCACCAAAATCAAAGTCTTCCACCAATTATAAGTTGAATCCCTCAACAAAGATATAGCGCATTTCAAACATTCTTCAGTGTACAAGATAATTCACAAATACCGGATAGAATTTTCAAGCTAGAACTCGCTTTCTCGGCATCATCATCGATATTTGCTTTAAATTCTTGACCCCTTGCTTGCGAATTCTATCAACTGAGTTACGTGAAATTTCATCAGATCCATACCTTGAGGCGTCGGGGTGCAGGTTGAGGAATTGGGGAGGTGGGGAGGTTGTACATTTGGGTTCGTGCGAACGAACTCGGTGTACCATGCACTCATCATTTGGAGAAAGGCTTCCCGACCCTTTCTCCTCCTCGCGACCAACAATGCGAGGTGGATTTTCAGTCGCGCTTGCTCCTTCAGCCGAGCTGGCGCATTACTCTCTACTTCATCTGCCACAGTGGATCGGGATCCATTTACTATAAAAAAATCATTTAAAAGGTCGAAGTCGTCACACTATTACAATTTATACATATGGCATGTATAGCAAAATCCGTACATACAACACGTAGTCCGAGAACCAACTAAACCTACTCGATACCACTAAATGTAACGCCCCACGCCGCGAGACCGTCGCCGAGTCGAGTATGAGGTGTTACTAAGCTTAATTTAACATTTTTAGAACTTTGGATTATTTGTTTCTACATTCACAGTTTTTAAGCTACTTGCGTCACAGTCACAAGAAAAATCATATCTCGAGTTAAAAACTCAAAAATTAAGATCCGTAAATTTTCCTTGAATCTAGACTCATATACATATCTACTAATTTTTTTCTAGAATTTTTGGTTGAGCCAATTAGTACAGTTTATTAGTTAAAGTTACCCCTGTTTCAAGACTTGACTGGTTTGACCTCTGTTTACTTCGAACCACATTTCTCTCTGTAAAAAATTCATATGACTATGAGGTTTGTTTCTACTAAAACTATACTCAATAAGGATTCTGAGGATATAAAATACACCACCTAATTATATCTTTACAATTTATGGTGAATTTCTAAAGTTGGAACAGGGGAATCAGAAACTGCTACGACCCTGTTTCACTAAAATTCAAATATTTTTTAACATATAATTCCTTTACCTGTATCATTTGTTTCATGTGAAACTAGACATAATAAGCTTAAATTTGATACATAATCCATCACTAGATTCAATTTCTATGATTTTTAATAAATTTTCAAACTCACGTTAGTGTTGCTGTAGTATTCTGTTTATGGCAAATTTCATCCCTTTTATGAGTTTTTATGCACTAAGTATCTTAATAATTTTCCTTAACATCAAACATAATCTAAACTAACCATTTTCATAATTTATCATTGTCAAACATTTTCTCAACCATTCCATCACCATATCATAAGATCATTTACACAAAATAGGTATATTGCTATACATGCCATACTTAAATTTACAAACCATTTACCAAAAGTCTTCCTGGATAGTGTGGTGAGCCTTCGACCTATCCCGACTCTGAGTTGGCTTGTTCAAAACTACAATGAGTAAGAAGGAAGGAGTAAGCATAAATGCTTAGTAAGTTCATATGCAAATAATAAGTAACATAACAAACATTCATACCAATCAACATTAGCATGCATCACTAAAACACATATCACATTTCTAATCATTTTTCATCATCTTATTACCTTATCGTGATTGTATCAATACTCAACCCGAGGGTTAAATACATACCTGTCCAAAATATCCATTTCACATCACTTACCAATACGTCTCTTTACATCTCGAATATTCCTCCAATTGAGTAGAACTTTGCCCGTTGAACACATCGAATATAATTGGATACATGGATAACTTGCACATAAGTGCCATATATGCAAACAAGCAATTATGTAACCCGCCCATAAGCGAACTCGGACTCAACTCAACGAGCTCGGGCGTTCGCATCCATAAGTGAACTCGGACTCAACTCAACGAGCTCGGATGCCTAGTTACATCTCTCGAACTCGGACTCAACTCAACGAGTTCGAACATTCGCATCCATAAGTGAACTCGGACTCAACTCAACGAGTTCGGATGCTCAACCATCCTAGTGACATGTCACTTGTATCCTAATCTATTCCTAAGGTTCAAACGGGATTTTCCTCGAACACATATCCTTGCCGCCTTCCGTAGAATGCCGAATTCAATACTCTAGTAACACAATTATATTTAACAAGTAGCTCACATAATTTACATATTATTTGAAATTAACCACAAAGCATACATTTCATAATAAAATTCAGCATCACATATATTTAACATCACTAACTTAAAAATAACAATTATGCTACATTATTTACACATGAACTTACCTTGGTACCAAAATACAAAGATTTTGCAATTTAGTCCACAATCTTTTCTTTTCCTCGATTGAGGTCGATTCCACGTCTTTCTTGATCTAAAATAACACATTTAGCTTATTTAATACTCACATTATCAAATTAATCCTTAACTCAAATTTTGGAAAAATTACAATTTTACCCCTAAACTTTTGCATATTTACATTTTTGCCCCTAGGCTCGGGATTAAACTTTATTCCTTATTCTTATGTTTTATGACATGCTGATCATTTTTCCCTTCTATGGTAACATGAAATTCACACTCTAACATGTACTTATGACTATTAGGTATTTTTACCAATTAAGCCCTTTTACTCGTTTTGCTTAAAATCGAGTAGTACAAGTTGTCTAACATAATTTAAAACCTCATATTCTATCATAAAACACCAAAATACACAAATTTCACCTATGGGTATTTTTCCAAATATGAACCCTAACTTAAATTATTGCTAGCATAAGCTTTATCGAGCTCTACCGGGACTCCGAAAACGTAAAGAACATTAAAAACGGGGCTTGGAATCACTTACTATGGAGCTTGAAAGCTTGAAACAAACCCTAGCTATGGAGAACCCTTGAAATTTCGTCCTAATGAAGAAGATGGACAAAAATTGGCTTTTAATTTTGTTTTTAATTCATTTTAATAACTAAATGACCAAAATGCCCTTACTACTAAACTTTCCAAAACTCCTTCCATGTCCTAATTTTGTCCATGAACTTAAAATTGGTCAAATTGCTATTTAAGACCTCTTAATTAATATTTCAATGCAATTTCATACTAAAAACTTCTAGAATGCAAGTTTTGCAACTTATTCGATTTAGTCCCTACTTTCAAATTAAGTATTTTATGCATAGAATTTCTTCACGAAATTTTCACACAATTATGTAATCATATCATAAACCTCAAAATAATTATAAAATAATTATTTCTATCTCGGATTTGTGGTCACGAAACCACTATTCCGATTAGGCCCTAATTCGGGATATTACAAGCCATGTATCTACTTACAACATCAATGACATGTGAAATATCAGGACGAGTGCAAACCATTGCTTACTTCGAACTACCAACTGCACTGAAGTAGGGAACCTTGGACATGTACTGAGGAGACTGCATCAAGTTGTATAATGATTTATGTAGAAGAAAAACATGATCTTCCTTGCCTTCAGTCCTAAAGCCTTCAAATTGATGTATATAAATATCCTCCTCCATCTTATCATGAAATAATGCAATTTTCTCATCCAACTACTCTAATTCAAAATTGTGTAATACAACAAGGGCTAATAACACCCAAAAGATGTATGCTTTACAAAAGGAGAGAAAACATCGTGAAAATCAACTCCCTCTACTTGACTGTAACCCATTGCGACCAACCTCTCCTTATACTTGGTGTCTCTTGGACCTGATCCTTTTTTTTTTGAACACCCAATTACAACTGACAATCTTTTTTCTAGTGGATGGTCCCACGAGCTACAAAATCTCATTCTTTTGTAGGGACTCCACCTCCTCTTCCATAGCCATAAGCCACTTATTGGAATCAGGAGCCTGAACTACCTTAAAGTAATTTGAAGGATACACTTAGAGCATATGCCATTAGATTTCCATGGCAGAACCTCTACAATGTTTTAATCTCCTATCTCTTCCTATCACGAGCTAACTGATAAATTTATAGTTAAGATGAAGGAGATACATCTGAATCAAATAGAGTCTCTAACTAATCTGAAGTGTTTTTAGTATTCTTCCGCTATTTCTAAGAATTTCCTCGCGTCGTCATGTCATCTCGAGTTTCCTCATTTTGACGTCACCCTTTTTTTGTCTCACATTCAGGAAAAGCTTGTCGCATTGTTGTGATGTCACGGGCCTCCTCGTTGTGACATACATGCTCCACATTACTTGAAATACTATGCTTTTCTATGTTGGCAAGAATAGACAACTCTTTTTAAGTTGAAGCATTGTTGCTTCATCAAAAGTTACATATCTACAAACCATAACTTTATTAGTTTCTAGGCACCATAACTTAAAGCCTTTTCACACCAGCTGCAAAACCAAGAAATATACCTTTGACTGCCTTAGGTTCGAGCTTTTTTTCGCTAACACGTGCATAAGCAAGACAACCAAATACTCTAAGGTTAGAGTAATTTAGAGGGTTACCTAACCATATCTTTTCGAGAACCTTTCCATCCAATGCTCAGTGTGGTGACTGGTTTACCAAATAGCTTGTCAAGTTTATGACTTCTGCCCAAAACTCATTTCCTAAACCTGCGTTAAAAAGCATGCACTAGGCTCTATCAAGTAAAGTTCTGGTCATTCTTTCTGCAACACCATTCTGTTGTAAGGTATCAACAATTGTGCAATGTCGACCAATTCTTTCCCGCTTGTAATAATCGTTGAACTCAGCTGCACAAAACTCAAGGCCATTATCTATCCTTAACTGCTTTACAGACTTCCCAATCTGTTTCTCCAATAAGGTCTTCCACTGTTTAAAAATCCCGAAAATGTTTTTCTTGTGCTTTAGAGAATAGGCCCAAACCTTCCTGAAGTGGTCAATAATAAAGGTTAGAAGATATTTACTACCTCCTTTGGAGATGACTTGAGCTAAACCTCATAAATCAGAGTAAATGTAGTCAAGTGTGTCATTCGTCCTATGCTCTGTAGAACTAAAATTGGCTCGTGTTTACTTCCCATAAACACAGTGTTAGTAAGAAATCTAAAATTCCAACTCTTACTTTCGGAAGAAATCCTATCTTATTCAAAATGGTCATACATTTCTCGCTCATATAACCAAGTCGCATATGCCACAACCAAGTTGACTCTGAATTCATAATAGATGAAATTCGCTGCGACATCATGATGTAGCAGTTGTTCTAACTTCACTTCCATAATTACTGTTGCACTAGTCACTTTTGAACCCTGCAGAATATATAGACTACCTGTTTTCTAACTTTTCATCAAAATGAGAGCTTCACAAGATACCTTAATGTCGTTTGACTCGATGATGATTCTACAACCATTCAAGTCTAAAATACCCAAGAAGATGAAATTCTTCTTCAATTCAGGCATATGCCTAACATCTGACAGTGTCATGATGGTCTCATTGTGCATCCTGATCAAAACGGTACCAATACTGGTTATCTTACAGGGTGAATTATTTCTCATAAGCACAACTCTACCTTTAATTGGACTGTATGTGGAAAATCAGTTCTTGTTGGGACACATATGGTAAGAGCACCTCAAATTCAAAACCCACTTGAACATAAGCTTAGAGCTTTAGGTTGTAGACAGCAATAACAGACCATCATCTTTGTCCCTAGCTACACTAGCATCAGTTACCTGAACTTTTGTTTTCCTTTCTCGTTGCTTTCAACAACCCTTCTGTTTTTATTTTGTAAACTATAACACTCTAGCTTAATATGACCCAACTTCTTATAGTGACCACAAGTCTTGTTTCGGTTCTTCGACTTCAATTTTGACCTAGACCTGCTCTAACTTGAATCCTTAGACTTTTGTCTGCCTCTTGCAACCAAAACTAAGGCTTGCCCATTTGATTTGCTATTCGAACCTAGATCATTGACAAGTTTGTCTTTGCTTAACAAGTTTCCTTTCATATCCTCAAGTGAGAGTTTATCTCTACTATAAATTAAGGTTTTCTTGAAAGTCTTATATGAAATGGGCAAAAGCACAATAATAGCATAGTCTGATATCCATCATCTATATTAGCCTCGACATTCTTCAAATCATTCATGAGAGTAACAAATTCACTGATGTGAGCCCTAATGGACACACTTTAGGCCATATGAAACGTGCATAGGCTATTTTAACACCAATCAATTAGCTAGAGACTTTGTTATATAAAGGGATTCTAACTTCCTCCATAAGGCAGATGTCGTTTTCTCCATAAACACCTTCTACAACACATTATTCGTAAGGCGCAACTGAATTGTAGACAAAGCCTTCTCATCAAGCAAATCCCATTTTGACTTATCCAGATCCGTGGGCTTTTGCCCTGTAATGACTTTCTTTAGGCCATTCTAAACCAGTATTGTAGTCATTTGAACTTGCCATAAACTAAAATTTGTGATCCCATCAAACTTCTCGATATTGAATCTCTTTGTTGCCATATCTAAATGGGTTGATTGTGAAATCCTAACCAAGCTTTGATACCAGTTTGTTGTAGATCAATTCGTATAAACAATGATAAAGAAGGAATAGAGATAATTGGGCACACAAATTTATGTGAAAAAATCCTCCAATCAAAAGGATAAAAAATTCATGGGCAAAGGAGATTTCACTAATGAGAAAACAATCGAAGAGTACAAGATGGAGAAATTAAAAAAAACTCTAACCCTAAATACAAAGCTCTTTGACTAAACCATAAATTTCCCTTAAAGCTCTTTAAAACTCTTGATTTTTTTCTCTAATTTTGTGTGTTATGATCACCTCTATTAGAAATATAATGGCTCTATTTATAGGCTAATTTTAGAGGATTAATCTGACTACAACTTCTCTAAAGTAATCAAAGTTCGAGTGAAAGAAAAAGTCCTGCTTGTTTGTAAAAACGCAACTGCGTTGCGTGAGGAATACGTCGCGTCGTTGCGACATCACATACTTCCTCGTTGAGATGTTGCCGTCACGTCATCCTAACATCTTATGCTTCCTCATCGAGATGTCGCCTCTACTTTGATTCTAGCTGCGTGAAGTGCCTGCAAAATGTTCAAAAATACGAGACACTCCATAGAACCAATGATCAAACTAATGATTAAAATAATTGGAATGTTAATGAAGTCTATTGTAATGCGTTCTACTTTATTTGTTTCAATTGAATTTGCTACTTTGGATGTATTGATATTGAACTTTGGATTATGATGTTTTTAAGTATTTAAACTTTGAATATTTGGATTATGGATTTAAGTTCTTTTAATGTTTGGATTATGGATTAGAATGTTTTAATGTTGTAATGTTTTAATAAAAAGAACATTGAATATTTGGTTTTGAATGAGAATTCAACTTTGAATGTTGTAATGTTGTAATGTATGAATGTATAATTGAACTTGTAATGTATAATTGTATCATTAATGTTTATGAGATTATTGTTACTTAAATGTCTTTATAATTTTTACCTTTTCTATTTTTATTTACCTTTTTTACTATTTTAGAGTTTTTTTTTAACTGGTTGGACTAGTCAAATTAAGAAACGGTGGTCCAATTGGTCTAATTGTTTATTCGATTCTAAAAATTTTAATTATTATTAGGGTAAACTACACTTGTAGTCACCCAACTATTAGTGAATTTCTTTTCTGGTTACACAGCTATGAAAAGTTAGAAAAAGGTCACCCAACTATTAGAATTTTTTTTGATCATCCAAGTATGAAAAGTTACAAATGGTCATACAACTATTCAATTTTGTCTTTTTTGGTCACCCAACTATCTTGGATTTTTGGGTGTTTCCATTTTTACATTAATCAACTGGTGACAAGAAACAAAGATAAAATTAAATAGTTGAGTGACCATTTTGCACGTTGGCATAGTTAAGTGACCAAAAAAAGAAATATACTAATAGTTGTGGGACTACTAATATAGTTTACTCTTATTTATTTTATATGTATTATAATAGTTAGACATAAAATAAAGAATAGTTAATAAAAACTATTCTAAAAAAAATACCTCTTTAAAATAAATAAAATATTTTTTTCTTTATTAAAAAAAAGTAATAAAAATAACTAAATATTATCATTTGTTAACCGATAAAATTATATTCCACCCAAACATGTCACATGAAAACATTTGTTTGTAGGCAGTTGCAAGTAATTTACCACCAAGTACAACGATGAACTTGCAAAAGAAAAGTCTTGGTAAGCGATAGGGTGGATTTTTGTCTTTTTGATCTGATCGATAATTGCCTGCCCCCTTCGTCATTGGCCTTTGGTGTTGGTCTCCATCTTGGCTTTGGGCCACCATAATTAGAAACTTCCTCTTTTGACTATCAAAATATTTTCAAAAAATGGGAAAGGGACGTCGTCGAGTTACTTAATTTCACGCTTAACAATATAATTACTTTGATCAATTGGTAAATAAATAATCTTAATTAATGTCCATAAATTCTGCTCGTTGAGTCTACCCAATCTGTTGCCTGCACCACTTAGTCTTGGTCTTGGGCCACCATACTTACCTGCTTGCATTGAACTCTTCAAAGGATGGGGAAAAAAGATTTGATAACATCCACGTGAAAATTCTGCACATCCATGGATTTTTATGTTAACGAATCAATCAGCTTTAAGTAAACGTCAACCCTTTTATTAATTGTTATATATTAACTTAAAAAATCTATAATATATTATAATCCTTGTGAGTATTGGACATTCATGATTGTAACTGGACTAATCGAAGTTAGCATTCATCTAATTCCAAGAACTTGCCCACAGACAACTTGCTTTATTCAACAGCGAAAGCGAAAAGGGAAGACAAGATTGATATTCCTCACTGCACTCCTCTTTTGGGTTACTTCCTTGTCCTTACCAGGATTACCACTGGCAACCAAGCTTCCCTATATCCAACCCTTATTATATATATGCTTGGAAATTTGTAAATTAAAGCATTGATATCCTTGGTTATTTATAATCCAAGAAAAATAGTGATGGGTTTGATCAGATCAGTAGTCTTAATTGTGCAGCTGGTGATCTTGCTTAATGCAATATCGGCGGTAAAAGCAACGGCAGCGGTAGCTTCTCAAGAAAACTCCAGCTGCCAAAGTCGCTGCGGCGAAGTTAGCATCCCATACCCATTTGGCACCGGCGGTGATTGCAACGTCAGTAAACATTTCTTCATCACATGTAACACCAGTTTCACACCCAGCAAAGCATTCTTAACTACCAGTTCCATTGAGATCCTCGACATATCTCTCGATGGTAAGTTGCGCATCCTTGCTGATGGAAGCTATGATTGTTACAACAATTCAGGGGCTACACGGAATTTTACGTACTGGCTCCGACTTGGTAAGTTTTTCATAAATAATACCAGGAACAAGTTCACCGCAATCGGGTGCGACACCTATGCTCGGGTGGAAGGTTTCTCCGGACAACGTTATGCAACTGGTTGTTTGTCGTTATGCAACAACATCAACGACGTTTCAAACGGGTCTTGCTCTGGGATTGGCTGCTGTCAAACAAGTATCCCAAAGGGTGTGAAGAGCTATAACATCACTATTGAAAGCTATAAGAAACATACCGATGTATTGCCCGAAAACCCTTGCAGCTATGCATTTGTTGCAGAGAACGATAACTATACCTTCTCTACTTCAGATCTTCGTGGTTTCGATTTTAAAGACAAGCAATTTCCGATTACTCTTGATTGGACAATCGGGCAGAAGAGTTGCAAGGAAGCTAAGATGGATACCAAGAGTTTCGCATGCAAAAAGAATAGTAAATGCATTGATTCGGAACATAAGTCTGGATATATCTGCAAGTGCTTTGAGGGTTACGAGGGGAACCCTTACCTTCCCAATGGATGTCACGGTAACTATATATATATATATATATCCAATGGCTGTATTTGTAGCTTCTATCATTGAAAATAGTTTTATTTATTACTTGCATATAATCTGCAACTTTCAGACATAAATGAGTGTGTAACTATGAGTCCTTGCTATGGAACGGCAACATGTATCAACTTAAATGGGACATATGATTGTTTATGTCCGCCTGACTATAAAGGCGATGGTAAGAAAAATGGAACAGGTTGCAGTTTACCCAACAAGGATCAATCCAAGAGATCTCTCCTTATTGATGTTGCTCTAGGTTAGTAATTTCAATGCATAATTATAGAATTATTTTTTATATCTAATTCTAATTTCGATTATATTTGTATGAAATATTTTGCAAACCGGTGAAACTAGTTTCTCAAGCACTCATGCTGAACTTTCCCAACCCATTGTAGAGTCAATTGGGTTGGCTTGACCATAAACAATTTCACTATTTTTTACTTTCAATATACAATTTACATGACTTTTCACTTCTAAATTATATTACCATGGTCAATATATTTGTTTTTTTCTTTTTTAAACAAGCTATTATTTTATGCTTTCAACATAGGGATTGGCATTGGGTTTCTTGGTATCCTCTTAGGGATAGTATTGTTGTGTTGGATGCTCAAGCAAAGACAGATTTCTAAGTTAAAAAGGGTTAACTTTCAGCAAAATGGTGGCATTTTGTTACGTGAACAACTTTCAAAACGACAAGGGTATCGTGAAGAGGTTAAAGTATTTACAGTTGAGGAACTCGAGAAGGCAACAAACAATTACCATGAAAGTAGAATTTTAGGACAAGGAGGGCAAGGGACAGTGTACAAGGGAATATTGGCGGATAATCGAATAGTTGCCATTAAAAAGTCAATAATTGGAGATCCTAGCCAAGTTGAACAATTCATTAATGAAATAATGGTGCTCTACCAAATCAACCACAGGAATGTTGTCAAACTACTAGGATGTTGTTTGGAGACACAGGTTCCACTGTTAGTCTATGAATATATCACTAATGGAACCCTTTTTCACCATTTGCATGATGATGATGCTGCCCTTAATCTTCCATGGGAAACTCGTTTGAGAATCGCCACTGAAACTGCTGAAGCTCTTTCTTATTTGCACTCTGCAGTTTCTATTCCAATCATTCATCGAGACATCAAGTTGGCTAACATATTGTTAGACAATAATTACAATGCAAACGTTTCTGATTTTGGGGCTTCGAGATTGATTCCATCCGACGAGGCACAGATAACTACAATTGTGCAAGGAACCTTCGGTTACTTGGATCCTGAATACATGCATACAAGCCTTCTTACTGAAAAGAGCGATGTCTATAGCTTCGGAGTTGTGCTTATGGAGTTATTAACAGGACAAAAAGTGGTTTGTTTCAAAAGACCAGAAGAAAAGCGAGTTTTGGCTATGTTCTTCGTTTCTTTGATGAAAGAAGACAACTTGCTTGACATTCTTGATCCTCGAGTGCTTACCGATAAAAATGTTGAGCAGCTTAAGGAAGTAGCATTTTTAGCTAGCAGATGTGTAAGAATGAAGGGAGAGGAAAGGCCAACAATGAAGGAAGTTGCCCATGAATTAGCAGGACTACAAGCAATGCCTAAACATCCTTGGAGTAAAAGTAAATTACAGGGAGAAGAGTCCGAATACTTGCTTGGTGACATGTGCAACACTTATACTGATGGTGCAACGAGCAGCTCGATGGGTTATGATAGCATTAATAACAAAATAACATTTGCACTTGAAGGTGCACGCTGATTATGTAATCAAGTTTTCATTTTTACAAAATACCCTCTATGATTTTAAGTAGTTTGCTTTCATTTTTCAACACTAGATGGAGCTTAATCTATATGAATAGTTAAGATTTTTTCTAATAATGATCGGTGCCTGCAAAAACTTTGACTTGACTTAATTTTTTTCTTTAAAGTCTTTGTAAAAGAAGTCCCACACATTGTTACAGATTTAGATTTTTCCCAAGCGATCCGTGCGGCCTTAGGCAGTTTCTTCGCTCCAAAAACGCCTAAGTCAGCCTAACTTGCAACAATTGAGGATTCAACAGAATTCCTCTAAAGCACCCACGAAGAACAGAGGAAGAATGAAATAAGAACGAGCTCGAAAGATGAACAAAAGCCACAGAAAAGCAAGAACACTTGAGAGAAAAGTTTGAGTGAATACTCTCAAAATTCTATTAATAATTGAATGAATTACAATGAGGGGCAAAAGTCTCTATTTATAGTTGAGCCTCCCCAAAATCAACGGTACGAATCAAAGTACATTAATGGCTCAACTTAAAAGCTATCTAGAAATCAAATCTCTAAGATTACAGAATCGTATCTTCTAAAGATTACATTTATTGTCTAGGATTACATATCTTTGAAGATCACTTTCCATATTTGCCAAGCTTCGTAAATGAGCTCTCAATCTCTCCAAGCAATGGGCCAGTCTGATTGGGCCAAATGACCTCCTTTGAATATGATGGATTGCATAGGTGCATCATGGTTGCGGGCTTCCATGCGTAACCCATGACATTCTCTCCCACTTGTTCTAGTGACGCCTTAATTGAGTCCTCTTCATGGAACTGGTCTATCTTTCCTTGGCACTGCCACAATGCCTCGGCTGATGGTACTTTCGTCTGATCACATGATCTGCCTCGATGCTTTCAACTTCACGATCGTAGAAGACCTTTACCTCCATTGGTGCTCATCCAAACTTGCCTCAATTTGGATCCTCTTGATCCCCATAGAATGCCCTAAGCATACTCACGTGAAACACTAGGTGAAATTTGAGCTTTGTTGGCAACTCAAACTTGTAGGCCACCTTGCATACTCTCTTCACAACTCAAAATAGCCCCTCATACCTTCAGATAAGCCCCTTGTGCAAACCTGTATGTCGCAAAATCAAGTGTGGTTTAGCAATGACTAAGTCACCCACCTGAAATTTCACATCTCTTTAATTCTGATCGACCCATTTCTTGTTACACTTACTTGCCTAGTGTAAACAAGCTCTAGCTAAATCATTCTTCTCTTGCCAATCATTCACAAATTGATAAGCTGCTGGATTTGGTCCTATATAACGGGTCACAATAGCGTTGGGTGTGAGTGGCTGTTGGCCCGTCACTATCTCGAATGGACTTTCATTTGTGGCCTCACTTCGTTGCAAGTTGTATGAAAATTGGGTCACATCCAACAACTTTGGCTAGTCTCTTTTTGTGGCACTCACATGGTGTCGAAGATATGTCTCTAACAACGCATTTGCTCATTTAGTTTGCCCATCAGTTTACGAATGCATGCTACTGGAAAAGTTCAAGTCTGAGCCCATTAACTTGAACAGCTCCGTCCAGAACCGGCCCATGAATCACCTATCTCGATCACTGATGATAGACAGTGGCACTCCCCAATATTTCACCACGTGTCTAAGGAACAAATAGGCTGTCTCCTCAGCAGGGCACTCTTTGGTAGTTGGAATAAATGTCGCATACTTCGAGAACCTATCCACCATAATAAGAATACTTGCAAACCCATCAGACTTAGGCAAAGCAACAATAAAATCCATGGATACACTCTCCCATGGTCTTTCCGAAATGGACAAGGTTGTAGCAAACCAACCAGAGTTTTTAACTCAACCTTGTCTTGTTAGCACACCAGAAAAGTTTTCACATAGGTCTCCACATCATCACCCATGTGAGGCCAATAGTAACAATCCTCCAAAAGGGCCAAGGTGCGGTGTATTCCTGGATGGCCCACCCATCTTGAGTCATGACACTTCTTCATGATTTCCTTGTGCAATTTTCCATAATGAGACACATAAAGACAGTGCCCATGAGTGTATAGCAACTCCTCATCAAGCCAAAATCTCCTCGTTTTCCCCTCATTGGCAAGCTCAATCAAGTTTTTGGCTATGAGATTATAGGACAATCCCTCTCGAATACGCTCCAATAAGGAACCATTGGGTTGGTTGATGGCCGCAAGCTTCATCTTTTAACTAAGTTTATCAGCCACAATGTTGGCACTCCTCGGCTTATACTCCATTGTAAAAATCAAACTCAGCTAGGAAAACCTGCCAAAGAGCCTGTTTTGGAGACAACATTTTCTGGGTTAGAAAATAACTGTTGGCAACATTATCGGTAAAAACCACGAACCTATAACCCAGTAAATAATGCTTCTATATACACAAGTAGTGCACCATATCGGTCATCTCATTTTCTTAGACCGTGTACCTCTCCTCTATCTCACTAAAATTTATACTCTTGAAAGTAATCGGATGCCCATCTTGCATCAATACTCCCCCAATGGCATAATCTGATGCATCCATGTGTACCTTATAAAACTTTGAATAATCTGGCAAAGCAAGTACGGGCTCTCTCGTCATCACTTTCTTTAACTGATTAAAGGCCCTCTCACATTGTGGATCCTAATCCCATACCTTACCCTTTTTCAACATGTCCGTCAAGGGTGCGATAATTTTGAAATAGCCTTGAATGAAACGTCAATAGTAATTCGCCAACCTAAGGAAAGATCTCAACTCTGTCACATTGGTTAGAGGCTCCCACTCAACAATGGCCCGAATCTTGCTCTCATCCATCCGGATCTTGCCACCTCCCATAATGTGGCCTAGAAATGACACCTTTCATTGGGCAAACGAGCATTTCTCCTCTTTGAAAAATAATTCATTTTCCCTCAAAGTTTGAAACACTTCCCTCAAATGTTCCATATGCTCCTCGAGTGACTTACTGTACACCACAATATCATTAAGGTAAACAACCATGAAATGATCAAGAAAAGGTTAAAGTACCTTATTTATTAGGGTGCAGAATATAGCTAGGGCATTCGTGAGTTCGAAGGGCATCACAAGGAATTCATACAAGCCATACCGCGTCACACAAGTTGTCTTTGGCTTGTCCCCCTCGGCTATCTGAACTTGATGGTATCCTGATCTCAAATCCAACTTGGTAAACCATCTTGCACCACTAAGCTGATCAAACAAATCCGCAATAAGGGGAATAGGGTACCTGTTCTTTACAATGATCTTGTTTAGAGCCCAATAATCGATGCACATCTTCAATGACCCATCATGTTTTTTTGAAACAAAACAGGCACACTATATGAATATTTAAATGGCCTAATGAATCCCACATCTAAAAGCTCCTTCAATTGTTTTTGTAGCTTTTCTAATTCCGACAGAGACATACGATATGGGGCCCTTACTAGTGGCACCATGTTGGACACTAACTCAGTCCTGTGGTCCACTTCCCTTTAGAGTGGCAAACTCTTGGACAACTGGGCAGGCATCATATCGCAAAAAGACTACAATACTTGGCCCACTTTCTTCTGTATCTCACCAACGGACTTAACGATTTCCTCGATCTTTAATGGGGTTCAATAAGATACTTCATCTCTACATATTCCTTTAGCAAATTGGATTGCCGATAATGTTTTCCCTCCATACTTCCTTTCCTTGTCATTCTCACTATGCATTGTTAGTTCGAATCTGAAATCACCATGTAATTACCAAAAGGAACAATAGACGCATTAACCCTGTCAAAGAAACTTAATCTAACTACAAAATCGTAGTCATCAAGTGGTATTACCTTAATGAATGCCTTATTGATCCAATTGCCAAGTTGGATATCCACTCCTTTGTAACCCCCTTGATTGGAACACTTTTTGAGTTCACCATTTTGATCCGACTGACTTGTTTTCGATCTTGAGGCCAAGTTTATGAATAACCTTTTCGGACATGAACAAATCAAATACACCTGTGTCGACAAGTGCATTCAATTTTTTGTAGGCCACTGTGATGTCTACAAACATCAGCTCATGGCCCTGTCTTGTCTTCGACACCCCTAGTATCAAACCAAGATTGTTATCTTCCTCATCTGGCTCCTCTTTTGCTTCCATAGTAGAGAGTACGACCTTCTTCGGACAGTCCTTGATCATATGTGACCATCACAATGGAAGTAACTTCTAGGCCTATTATTCTTTTTGTCCCAAGGTTTCTTATTGTTGCCATTCTTAGCAGGCTTTTCTTTCTTTCCTCTACCATTCCTAAGTCCTAATATCAGTCCCACCACGTCTCACATCAATGGACTTACGACGCAACCACAACAAAGCAACATTAGTAAGATACATAGCAACAGTAATTACCTCAGTGGCATCGTCCGTGATGCCTTTGGCACAGAAGTATTGCTTGATTTTCCACAAAAAATTATCCACATCTCTTGCGGACGTTGTTCCCTTGAACTCTTTGGGCTTGGGAACATCTACACTAAGCTTGGGTGCCATAGCAGCTAACCCTTCATTGCTTAAAGCTGCCTTGTAGATTGTGAGTTCACCTTTAAGCTCCGCAATATCCTCTTTCAAAGGCGTCATCATAGCCTCAATGGCATCATCCCTTTCTGTTCAGCTTTTTGACAGAGTCCAACGCATAATCTCTGAGCTGCTCCTTCATGGACTACAACTCATCAGTGACCCTATCATTGGCATCATCGATCTTCTCCTTGACATCCCCAATGAATTCCTCAAAAGTGATGACTCGATCTTCCAAAGCCGACAGTATGTCCCTCAAACTACTAGCTTTCTAGACTCTCCCACGGGTCTCCATTCCCTCAACATTCTCAGTAACTTCTTTCGACATCTTTCAACAGTGCCTTTGAACTCTAGTTTGGATACCAACTGTCACGGACTTAGATTTTTCCCACGTGATTAGTGTAGCCTTAGGTAGTTTCTTCACTCTAAAAATGTCTAAGTTAACCTAACTCACAACAACTGAGGATTCAACAATATTCCTTTAAGACACCCACGAAGAATAGCGGAAGAGAAAAATAAGAAAGAGCTCGAAAGATAAACAAAAGCCACAGAAAAGAAAGAACACTTGAGAGAAAAGTTTGAGTGAATACTCTCAAAACTCTATTAATAACTGAATGAATTACAATAAGAGGCAAAAGTCTCTATTTATAGTTGAGCCTCTCCAAAATCAACGGTACAAATCAAAGTAACACCAATGGCTCAGATTAAAAGCTATTTAGAAATCAAATCTCTAAGATTACAAAATCGTATCTTCTAAAGATTACATTTATTGTCTAGGATTACAAATCATTGAAGATCACTTTCCATATTTGCCAGGCTTCGTAGTTGAGCTTTCAATCTCTCCAAGCAATGGTCCAGTCATGGTTGTGGGCTCTCATGCGCAACCCATGACAACATGATCAAGTCAAATCTCTACATATGCAATAAAGTGTTCAAAAAACCAATTCTTCTTTTAGTGCATTTGTTACAAAATCTTTGGATCATGAACACTATCATTTTTGTTAGTTTGACTTGAGGTAAGTGTACTCATTTTCTTCATATATGTGAAGAATCATAATCTCGTCATTATGTCAGTATATACATGTTTAACATAGGTATTTTTGGGAAAATAATATCACAAAGAAAATGGAGGTTACAACCAAAGCTATGACAAACAAGTTAGGATAGGTTATAAGTTTATAGATCCATTCACAAAGATGAGAAGTCGTTAAAGGGAACCCTGTTAGTGAAGAAGAACAGACAAACATTTGCAACATTGTTATCGACCTTGCAATATAATTTATGACTTGCATATAATATGTAATTATAGAATAACAATAATAGGGTAAAACCTGAACAACTAACGTGATTTGAACCCGGGCCACACCTGGGACGATTAACACCTTTAACCATTATTTTTTATATCTAACTACGATATTGATTATACTTGATACTTTTTAAGCAAGTAGAACTAGATTCACAAGCAGCAGAGACGAATCCTTCTGGGGCTTAGGAGCCTTGGGCCTCCAAATTTCAAAAAATTTTGATTTTTTTCTTGAAGTTTTTAGAAAACTTTAATTAGATCCCTTAAAATTTTTGGAAAATTTCATTTCTCCATTGTAGTTTTTAGAAAATTTTAATTAGGCCCTGTGGAATTTTTAAAAATTATCATTGTACCTTTTAATTTTTTTGAAAATTTCAATAAAGCTTTCTTAAAATTTTTGAAAAATTTCAGTAATCTCAAAAAAAATTTAATTATAACCTAATATATTTTTTTAAAAAAAAACTTCTAATTAAACTCCTATAACTTTTGAAAATTTTACTAGGCACCCAAAATTTAGTCCCAAAATCTACCACCGACAAATACGACTGATGCTTAACTTTACCATCTCTATTTTGAGTCAAATGGATCCACTTCACACATAAACAATTTCGTCATTTATTACTTTCAATATATTTTTGCATGAATTTTCACTTTTAGATTATATTACTTTGACCAATTTAAGGTTTAATGGTATTTCTAACCCTTGAACTTTTCTGAAAAATTAATTAAGCCTTTATAAATATTTTACACCCTATTAAATTCAAACTAATAAAACTGGTCATATAAGTTTTTTAACTAACGTTGATCGTTTCAGTGCTCCATTAACAGTTCTGATATGGTGCTCCATGTCAACAACAATCGCTGACATAACAATGCCACGTCAACAAAAATAAATTAAAAATTATTTTTTAAAAAAATAAAAAGATTAAAAGTAATATTTAAACTTTTTTACTGGAGGTCCAGGTTCATTCATTTTAAAGTTTAATTATTAAAATTTTTAAAATAAATAAATGAAATTCAAAAAGTTAAAAAAATTAAAAATTAATAAAAATCATTTAAAAGTTAAGTTTAGAATGACTCTGGACATACAGTTGTCTAGATTCAAAGTAAATCTGGAAAATAATATTCCAAATTCATTGAAGGAAAATTTTCTAAATTTTTTAAAAATTAAAATATTAAAAATTAATTTTATTAAAAATTTATATGTGTATCAATGTTTTAATTCTATTGGTACGTTTTAAGATGTATAAAAATTAAAAAATATTTTATAAAATAAGTATAAATAAATTTTAATTTTATTAATTGTTCATGTAAAATTTTTCTTAAATGTACGAATATATCCAATTAAAAAAGTTTATCAATTATTTTTATTATAACAAAACTTTACTAATTTTTAAATATTATATGATTTAGAAAAATCTGTCATGAATGAAATTTAAAAAAAAAAAACAACTTTATATAATTTTTTTTTTAATCATTCGTGTAAATTTTTTTTTAACATTATTTTTAAAAAGTGTAAACTTTTGTAACTGGATATATCCATACATTTAAAAAAAAAATACATGTAGGATTAATAAAATTAAAATAATTTTTATTTATTTATTTTCTAAAAAATTTTATGTTTTATACATCCTAAAAGCTACCGATATAATTGAAACATTGATACACATATTAATTTTTTTAAAAAAATTAATTTTTAATAGTTTTTAAATATTATATAATTTAGAAAAATCATTTTGAATGAATTTGAACAACTATATGTCTAGATTCATTTTGGACTTAACTTTTAAATTGTTTTATTAATTTTTTTACTTTTTTAACTTTGTTTAATATTTTATAAATTTTAATAATTCTTTACAAATTTATAAAATATTTGAATTTTTTTAAAAATAAAATTTTGAAACAAATGAACCTAGATAATCACATGTCCAGGTACATTCTAGAAAAAAATTAAATATTTCTTTTAATATTTTTTATTTTTACTGTCACATTAGCAATTGTTGTTGATATGGAGGTGCATGTCAGCACTATAACGATCAACATTAGTCAAATGATCTATTTGGTCAATTTTGTTAATTCAGAGGTTTAATTGGATGCAAAAATTTGCGGGATTTAATTAATTCTTTTTCAAAAATTTCAAAGTAATTTTAAACCATTAAGCTCCAATTTAATTTTATTACTTTTTTAATCAAACAATAATTTTATGCTTTGAACATAGGAACTGACATTGGGTTTTTTGGACTCCTTTTGAGGATAGTATTATTGTGTTGGATGCTTAAGCAAAGCCAAATTTCCAAACAAAAAAGAAGCCTGTTTTGAGCAAAATGATGGCATTTTGTTGCGGGAACAACTTTTGAAACGATAAGGGTACCATGAAGATATTAAACTATTTACAGCTGAGGAACTCGAGAAGGCAACAAACGATTACCACGAAAGCAAAATTTTAGGACAAGTAGGGCAAGGGACAGTGTACTAGGGAATATTAGTTGATAATCAAATAGTTGTCATTAAAAAGTCAATAATTGGAGATTCTAACCAAGTTGAACCATTCATTAATTAAATAAGGGTGCTCTACCAAATCAACCATAAGAATATTGTCAAATTCCTCGAATATTGTTTGGAAACACAAGTTCCACTGTTAATATATGAATATATCACCAATAGAACTACTTGAAACTAACACTTATTTATAGCGTAAGTGTGAGTAATGAAAGTGTTAATAAATGTGAAATTTATAATAAACTACTTAAAATGAAAATTGCCACGTGTCAAAAAATTGTAATGTGAAAATGTTTATTTTTTTATTTAGTCAAAACCTTGTAATATAAAATATATATGATATGATATAAATAATATATTATAATATATAATAATAATAATTTATATTATATATTATATATAAATAATTTAAATTATAAGTCTTCTCTTATGATTTTTCAAATGAAGAAACTCTAAAACAAGCATTAAAATAGTAAAAAAAAAAAACACTTATTTATAATATAAGTGTGAGTTATGAAAGTGATTAGAACTAGATTTATACTATAACCTTGTAATATGTGCACTATACATGCAAATCACTTCTGTCCAATTTGTTTTTTCTCAGGTAATAAGAAACGGGTAGGAAAGAAAGAAAGGAAAGAAAGTTGAAAAAAAGAAAAAAAAGGTATGTATAATTTTTTTTATGTGTTTAAAATATTATAAATTTGTATGAATTTTTTATATATTAAGATATGTTTGTGTATTTTCATTTTTAATTATCTCATCAAGTTTTTTTACATCCAATATTTTACATAATTAGTTATATTAAATCAGTTTCGAACTCTAAATTCATTTTTAAAATTTATTTAGCTATTTAAAAATATTCAAATATTTTTAAAAAAAATCAATTTAAAGAAAAATTTTTATTACTTAATTATTTTATTTTTTACTTTAATTAATGTATTTAAATTTTAAAGTGTAGTTTAAAAAATTATTTTAAATGATGGATTTAATTAGTTTTTAAAAATTTTTATTTTAAAGAGTTTTTGTTCATATTTTTATTTTAAAATTTAATTTTAAAATTTTATGTTTTTTTAAAATATCAAAGGGTTTGGACCAAATTGAAAAAAAGATACTGTAAATGTTGAGTGCTAAAAAAGTTTATAAATTTTAAAATTTGATTGACCCATGAACTAATACAGACTGGTTGACCTAGGCTAAAAAACCATTTGAATTGATAGTTGAATCGATTTTTATAATTTTATAATTTTTAATTTTTTATAATTTATTTTTTTTTGAACCGATCAGCCAGTCATTCTAGGAATCAATTGGTCAAACAAATTTAAAATTTATTCAACTACCATTTCAATCAATTTTTTAACTCGGTTCGTTACTGGACCAATTTCTAGTTCGACTAGTCTAATATGATTTAGATAACATTAAATTTTAATTTTTTTATATTTTATTTTTTAAAAAAATTGAATTTTTATTTTTTTAAACTATAATTTTAAAACTTCCAACTTTTTTAATATTAAATTTGTTGGGAGGTTTTGGTTCCAATTTGAGTATTAGGAAACTCAAATTTTTTTATTGTTCAAAACATATCATTTGAGTATCGATTACACTGTAAATTTTAGTGGTGCGAATCTGATCTCATACATCAAATCTTAAAAAGTAAATTTGAAACATTCATTTTTTATCTTGAAACTTGAAATAACCTATTACCATTACAAATTAAATTTCTTTAGGCAATGAATCATGAAAAAGAAGTTTTAAAGAAGTGTGGGAACTAGAGTTGTCTATGGGTCATGTAACGCCCCAAAAATTTGAGTGTTGTTTGTTGAATCTTGTCAATAGTTAGGTCTCTATATCTGTGGTTAAGTGTTTTGCTTGTGTGTTAGAGGTTACGGGCTCAAACCTTACTTTCGAAACTTTTGTTATTTTGTTTACTTGACCTCTATCCTTGGTCTTTTGACTTAAGTTAAATTCTGTGTAATTCTATGTCAAGAATGAGCTTGTTGGTTCATTGATTAAAATTCTGTACACTTTTTGGTTTTGTGTTCGAGTCTCTGCATAAACGAGAAGGGAACATATTTATTTTTCTTTTGCTCTACAAGGGAAATTAGTTATTTTAAATTATTACAGTTCTTTCCTCTTCCTTCTTTAGTTCTTTTTCTTTCTTTCTATGTTCTTCTTTTCTTTTTCCTTTGTTTTTTTTTTGTTTTCCTTTCTTCGCTATAATTTTTCCTTTTACTCATCTCTGGGACTTGCTATGGGTTTAATCGAGAAGTTGTGTTTTTTCGTTGTTCAATTGCAAGATTTTTACTGCGAGAATCTCGAGAGGAGCATTCCTCTAATGTTCTAGTGCTGATTAAACGTTTTTCATTCGTTAGTTATGACGTTATATCTGTTGCTTCTACATCAAACCCATACTAGGTGTGTAACAAAAATATGATTTTTTGTAAATTTCAAACGCCGAAAAATATGGCTGTCGATGCTACACGGTAGTGTGTCAGGCCGTCTTACTCACTGTTTGTGAGTTAGGGTCACACAGGCCAGGAACACGGGTATGTAACTCATTGTTTGTGAATAAGGGTCACACGGGCCAGGGAGACGGGTGTGTGTCCAAGCCATGTAACTCACTATTTGTAAATTAATGTCTGTGTGAGAGATATTTTAAGATTGGAGTCATATAGGCGTGCGCTTAGCCATGTGTTAGACTGTGTAACTCACTATTTTGAGCTACACGGCCGTGTGACAAGCCGTGTGTGACATTAAGAGGGCCAAACGAGCGTGTGCACAGGTTAGACCCTTAGGCCGTGTGGACCACACGGGGCAGGCCCTCAAGCCGTGTGAACCCACACGAGCGTGTGCCAGGTCATGTGGACCACACGGGCCAAACACCCAGGCCGTGTGAATCCACACGAGCTTGTAGGCCAAAATACTTAAATTTCCCCTAGGGTTGTAAGCATCATTCAAATCGAACGTAGGCCTTCCGTAGGGTTCGTTTAATCTGCATTAGACTGTATAACTTGACATCCAATATTCTGAGGTTGAATAATTGATCATCTGTACGTATAATTAATGCGATAATTGTTAAATGATAATTATATGTATTATCTAATTATGAATTGTATTTGAATAACTATATGTACATCATTGATATATATGTAATCTGCATCTACATCTGCATTGGGTGGGAATTGTATAAAGAAAGAAGTGCCGACAGTTTAATAAATCGCGTACTGATTTCATAGCTAACCTATAATCACTCTAAAATGTGTCATACCGACACTAATCAGTGTGTAGGGCTAGATGGGTACTTGATGCCCTATATGGTGTGCTGGGATGGTCAAAGATAGTGTGTAGCGGTAAGGGTAGGAAACTGCATCTGATTCTGATCTATTCTGCATCTTGTCTGAATTGTTACGATAATACTGGTTATCATCTATTTTTTATTTTTTTTATCTGAATTTGGGAAATTGCTGTTATATTTATATTGTTGTCTTGCCTTTACATCTGTTACACACATTGAGTTATAAACTCATTCTATTTGTTAATTGAATTGTAGGTAACTCACAGGCTTAGGAGGTTCGATGTGTCAGGACCTCGGTCATCTCTCTTTTCTAGATATTTTAAACGTATGTTTTATTTTGGAGTACGGTTTGTAAGCTCATATTTTCGTGTTGGTTTAACTGGTTAAATGTTTTCTGTATTATGAATTTTAAAATGCTTAAAGTTTGGTTTTCCCTTAAACATTTTGATGTAGCCTCCAAGCTTGGTCTTAACATCTAAGCGGGGTATGAGGTGTTACAGGTCGGGCTGGGTTTGGGTTGGGCCAAGTAAATAATTAGGCCATTTTTTCTAGGCCCGGCCTAAAATTTTTCCCATACCCGACCCAGATAAAAATGTTAAAACCCAAGCCTGGCCCAAATAAAAATGTTAAAACCCAAGCTCGGCCCATCCATATTAAAATTTTTGCATAATTTTTATATAAAAATAAATTTTAAAAAATATAATACATCATATATACTAAAAACATTAAAATAAATGTTTCCCAACAAATGAATTTTTTTTAAAAAAAATACTTAAATAATACAAAGATGTGCTACTTAGCAAGCAAATATCTCTAAAATAATAACAAAATTAATAATAAAACAAGAGTTATACAATATCCAAACAATAATAACAAAAAAGTAACAATATAACAGCGAAATGCTAGCAACACAATGAAAAAACAGTGGCAAAATAGTAAAAAATAGCAATTTTTTTTTTTTTACAAATTTAGGCAAAATGAAGAAACATGTCTTTTTTTTTGCCTAAACTCATTTTTCAAACTTATATTTTTGTTTAAATCCTCTCATTTTTCGAGCGGGTTGGTGTAACACCCCTAACCCGTATCCGTCGCCAGACTAGGGTTAAGAGACATTACCGGACATAATAGCACATTTTACGATCATGCAAAACATAGATCATATTCATATATATATATATATATATATATATATAACATATTGCTAATTAAATAATAAACATAAATCATACTGCATAAATTATTCATATCTTAAAGTTCAACCGAATTCATATCAAACATACATCAAGTTCTCAAGTCAATAAACATGTCTTAATGTCTTATAATATACACTTTATAAATACATAACTCAACCTATATATTCATCACTATAATGGTATTCGATTACTCAAATAAAATAAATCAAACATTTTCCCATTTCATAAACAGAAATTACATAAAGATATCTTTTAATGCAATTTAAAACTTTAACTATCACTAAGTAAACCATTATGCATTTGCAATAATATTAAATATTTCATTTTAATACTCTTGCACATGCACTTATTAAAACAAATCAAACCAATATATATATATATATATATATATATATATATATATATATATATATATACTCAAACCAATCACATTAGCAATCCAATAATATAACCGAATGTACATTTGATGTCAATGTTCAATATGCATTTTACCAAAGCATTAACCACCAACTTAAACATACTTGTCGAAATACGTTCATACCCAAAACAACTATTTACCAAATACCAAGGTTATTATAAATCATAATAATTATTTTCCTTCATCCACCGTACCTATATAGCCAACCAATTAAACCTAAAACATGTACCTACTTTGCCATTCATCACATCATCTATTTGGCCAAAATATTAACTTATATTATAATATCCACACGGCATACTAGACATACATTTATATTTATAACACATAACAAGCACTATATCTAGATCAAATATTCCTTTTAACTCATCACAAATCTATGCACATATGTCATATCATGTTTTTTTTCATATACTATGAAACATGTCTAAACGTCACTTGTTTAACATCCAAAATCATTTACAATCCAAACCTAAATAATCAATTCAATTTCATACACATATAACTTAAACTTTTCATCTACTTAATCATACCAACCCTCATGACTATATCATCATGCATATACCAAGTACATCATATACATATAATATGCATGTTGCTTTCAAAATAAGCTTAAACCATAACCAAATTACACAACCATTAGCAAATATGCCAAACATCTCACACACACACATATATATATATATATATACCATGACCGAAATTTGCATAAACTTAAACATCATAACTAGCCACTTTCGCATGGCTTTACATTTACAATTTCAAAACTAACCAAAACAAATGCTAGCCTATACATGCCATAGGCTCAAAATTCAAACTTTTAAAATAATGAAATAGTGATCGATAGTGTGACGGATTTCCTTGACAATCCCCGAGCTCGTAACTAGCTTCCAAAATCTATAAAACAATGTATGAACACACACAAAATAAGCTTGAATAGCTTAGTAAGTCATAAGCAATTAAAACATTTCAATAACATACATAATTTAATTAAACTAAGCCAAATCAAACAAACCTTAATCACATATACATTTATCATACTTGCAAATTCATATATCATCACATTAACATTAACATATTATACTAAACTTGACTAAATACAAACACGCTCATAAGCATATATAAATCTCTCTTTTATCATGCATGATTCATGTATTCATCTTAAGTATATACTTACCTTACTTTCATAATCATATAACATAGCACGTACCTGAACCTTTTAGTTTAATTTCACATTCGATCTTAACTCAATATTGCCTGTTGAACCATTCGAAATTAATAAGGATACTCGGATAGTCGAAAAGCTCATACAATGCCAACGTCCCAGATGTGCTCTTACATGTAATCACATATCGATGCCACTGTCCCAGACAGGGTCTTACACGAACTCATATACGATGCCGATGTCCCAGACATGGTCTTACACGTAAATAAAAAATCGATGCCAACGTCCCAGACGTGGTCTTACACGAAATCATATATCAGAATCCTATGTCATGACATATGTATCCTAACTATTCCTAAGGTTCGTACGGGGCTTTCAGATGTTGTAAACCAATCGATTCCATCTCGTATATATTTTTCCCATGCTTATACTAATTCGGCATCAACACATATATATGTAATAATTTAATTCGGCACATATATTGCATAAACATTCAAATTTAATGACATTTATTTACTTATAAACTTACCTCAGACGAAGACGAACTAACTGAAATGACTATTCAACAACTTTAGATTTCCCCCGATCCAAATCGATTTCCTCTTTTCTTGATCTAATTCAATATAAATTCGACTTATTTAATCATTTATTCATTCAAATCCATCTAAAAACACATAAATGGGAAAATTACATTTTTACCCCTAATATTTCACATTTTTCACAATTTAGTCCCTATTTAACAAAACACAAAATATTCAAAATTTCACCGCACTCATGCTTGGCCAAATTTCACTGAGGTCCCTAGCAGCCTATTTCTTTCATTTATTTCACATTTTGACCCCTCAATTTACAAAATTCACAATTTAATCCCAAATAGGCATTTTTACTAAAAATCACTTAATTAAACATGAAAATCTATTAACACCTATTTATTTTTCATCATCAAACACAAAAATCATCAAGCTTTCAACAATTGAAAATCTCAAATTCATCATCATTCTAAAAATTAAAGCATGGACTAGCTAAAACATGAAGCAACGATCTCAAAAACGTAAAAATTATTAAAAACCAAGTGTAACACGTACCTAATTTGAAGAACACAAGGGCCAAACATTTAAAACTCTTTTTTTTTTCTCTTTTCTTTTGAAGTTTTGGTAACCAAGATGAACACATGCATGTTTTGTTATGTTTTATTTTTATTTAATATCATTTTAACACTTAATTTACTAAATTAACCTTTATAAATTAATTTGAAAACCAATGTCCATAACCATCCATGCATGTTTCCAAAGGTCAAATTACATCTTAAGGACTCCGCATTATTAAAGCAATAGCAATGTAGCACTTTAACAATTAGCTAGTCACTTTTACATTTTACGCTATTAAGTCCTTTTATTAAATTGAACACTCAAACGATAAAATTAAATCACGAAAATTTCACACATATAAATTAACATGCTGTAAACACAAAAACATTTTAAATTATTTTTCTGACTCGAATTTTGTGGTCCTGAAACCACTGTTCCGAGTAGGGCCTAAATCGGGCTGTTACAACTCTCCCCCCTTAGGGATTTTCATCCTCGAAAATCTTACCGGCGAATAGGTTTGGGTAACGTTCTCTCATAGCATCCTCGGGCTCCCATGTAGCTTCTTCAACCCTGTGTCGATGCCATGAGACTTTCACTAAAGAGATTTTCTTATTTCTTAATTCTTTAACCTCGCGATCTAAAATTTGGATCGGTTCTTCTTCGTATGTCAGAGCAGATCGAATCTGAATCTTAGACGGGAAAATCATATGCGATGGTTCAGATTGATATCATCGAAGCATCGATACGTGAAACATGTTATGGATCTTTTCAAACTCAAGTGGCAACAACAGTCTGTAAGCAGCCGGCCCGATACGCTCAATAATCTCATACGGCCCAATAAATCTCGGACTCAATTTGCCTTTACGACCGAATCGAAGTATTTTCTTCCATGGTGATAATTTCAAAAACACTTTGTCCCGATCTGAAACTCAATATCTTTTCGTTTCAAGTCTGCATACGATTTCTGACGATCTGACGCTGCTTTTAGACTATCGTGAATCACTTCCACTTTCTGTTCAGTCTATCAACCACTACCCAGATTGCATCTTTGCTACTCGGTGACGGAGGCAAACCCGAAACAAAATCTATTGTGATTCTGCCCCATTTCCACTCGGGAATCATAATCGGCTGTAGTAACCCAGACGGTGCCTGATGTTCAGCTTTGACTTGCTGACAGATTAAACATTTCAAAATAAATTCAGAGATGTCACACTTCATACCAGGCCACGAATAAGGCTGTTTTAGATCGTTATACATTTTTGTGCTTCCTGATGAACAGATAACCGACTACTATGAGCTTCATACAAAATCATCCGAATCAACTCTGAATTTCTCGGGACACAAATTCGGCCTCTAAATCTCAAACAATTATTAGCATCAATCTAAAATTTTGAATCGGCATTCAAATCACATTGAGCCCGTTTTGCTAACAATTCATTATCAACTTTCTGAGCTTCGCAAATTTGCTGTATAAATAGCGGTATCGTTTTCAACTCAACTACAATCGAGCCATCATCAAATAGAGCTAACTGAGTATTCATTGCACATAGTGCAAACAAATATTTCTGACTTAAAGCATCAGCCACAACATTAGCTTTCCCTGAATGGTAGTCAATCACTAGCTCGTAATCTTTCAACAGCTCTAGCCACCTTCGCTATCGTAAATTCAGGTCTTTTTGAGTCATTAAATATTTTAAGCTTTTGTGATCAGAATAGACGTGACATTTCTCACCGAACAGATAATGGCGCCAAATCTTCAATGCAAATACAATAGCTGCCAATTCCAGATCGTGCGTCGGATAATTCTTTTCATGCGGTAAGCTATGACTTTGCCTTCCTACGTTAAAATACACCCCAGACCATTCAACAATGCATCACTATAGATTACGAATTCTTTACCCGATTCTGGCTGAACTAACATTGGAGCTTCGATTAACAAAGTTTCAGTTGGTCAAAACTCTTCTGGCATTTGTCCGACCACTCGAATTTAACATCTTTCTAAAGTAATCTCATCAACGGAGTGGCAATCAATGAAAAGTCTTTTACAAATCGTCTTTAATAACCTGCAAGTCCTAGAAAACTTTGGACTTTAGATACATTCCTTAGAGGCTTCTAGTCTAATATTGCAGAAATCTTGCTCGGATCAACTTTAATTCCTGATGCTGACACAACATGTCCCAGAAAACCGACTTCTCGCAACCAAAACTCACATTTATTGAACTTCGCAAACAAATGCTTATCACGCAAAGTCTGTAGTACTATTTTCAAATGCTACTTGTAATTGGCCTAGAATCAGATTGCACTGCCCCTTGAGTGGAAGCGGGTGCATTACTTTCCACGTCATCTGCTACGGCTCGACCGGGATCAATTTACCATACGAAAACACATTTTAACTGTCAAGAATCATCACACTAACGCAGTATATCAATATGGCATATATAGCGAGACTCACACGCGCTACGTTATTCTTAGAATCGATTATACCGTAACTCTAATACCAATCAAATGTAACACCCCTAACCCGTATCTGTCGCCGAACTAGGGTTAAGAGGCATTATCGAACATAATAGCACATTTTATGATCATGCAAAACATAGATCATATTTATATATATATATATATAACATATTATTAATTAAATAATAAACATAAATCATACTGCATAAATTATTCATATCTTAAAGTTCAACCGAATTCATATCAACCATATATCAAGTTCTCAAGTCAATAAACATGTCTTAATATCTTATAATATACACTTTATAAATACATAACTCAACCTATATATTCATCACTATAATGGTATTCGAATACCCAAATAAAATAAATCAAACATTTTCCCATTTCATAAACAAAAAATACATAAAGATATCTTTTAATGCAATTTAAAAATTTAACTATCACTAATTAAACCATTATGCATTTGCTATAATATTAAATATTTCATTTTAATACTCTTGCACATACACTTATTGAAACTAATCAAACCAGTATATATATAGATACTCATACCAATCACATATGCGACATTAGCAATCCAATAATATAACCGAATGTACATTTGATGTCAATGTTCAATATGCATTTTACCAAAGCATTAACCACCAACTTAAACATACTTGCCGAAATACATTCATACCCAAAACACCTATTTACAAATACCAAGGTTATTATAAATCATAATAATTATTTTCCTTCATCCACCGTACTTATATAGCCAACCAATTAAACTTAAAACATGCACCTACTTTGCCATTCATCATATCATCTATTTGGCCAGTATATTAACTTATATTATAATATCCACACGGCATACTGGACATACATTTATATTTATAACACATAAAAAGCACTATATCTAGATCAAATATTCCTTTCAACTCATCACAAATCTATGTACATATGATCATATCAATTTGACTCATTTTCGAACAATCACATTAAGTCATATCATGTCATTTTCATATACTACGAAACATGTCTAAACATCACTCGTTCAACATCCAAAATCATTTACAATCCAAACCTAAATAATCAATTCAATTTCATACACATATAACTTACTCTTTTCATCTACTTAATCATACCAACCCTCATGACTATATCATCATGCATATACCAAATACATCATATACATATAATGTGCATGTTGCTTTCAAAATAAGCTTAAACCATAACCAAATTACACAACCATTAGCAAATATGCCAAACATCTCACACATATATATACTATGACCGAAATTTGCAGAAACTTAAACATCATAACTAGCCATTTTCGCATGGCTTTTTATTTGCGATTTCAAAACTAACCAAAATAAATGCTAGACTATACATGCCATAGGTTCAAAATTTTAACTTTTAAAATACTGAAATAGTGATCGATAGTGTGACGGATTTCCTTGACGATCCCCAAGCTCGTAACTAGCTTCCAAAATCTAAAAAACAATGAATGAACACACACACAAAAAGCTTGAATAGCTTAGTAAGTCATAAGCAATTAAAACATTTCAATAACATACATAATTCAATTACTAAGCCGAATCAAACAAACCTTAATCACATATACATTTATCATACTTGCAAATTCATATTTCATCATATTAACATTAACATATTATACTAAACTTGACCGAATACAAACATGCTCATAAGTATATATAAATCTCTCTTTTATCATGCATGATTTATGTATTCATCTTAAGTATATACTTACCTTACTTTCATAATCATATATCTTAGCACGTACCTGAACCTTTTAGCTCAATTTCACATTCGATCTTAACTCAATATTGCCCGTTGAACCATTCGGAATTAATAAGGATACTTGGATAGTCGAAAAGCTCGTACAATGCCAACGTCCTAGACGTGGTCTTACATGTAATCACATATCGATGCCACTGTCCCAGACAGGGTCTTACACGAACACATATACGATGCCGATATCCCAGGCATGGTCTTACACGAACTCATATATGATGCCGATGTCCCAGACATGATCTTACACGCAAATCAAAAATTGATGCCAACGTCCCAGACGTGGTCTTACACGAAATCACGTATCAGAATCCTATGTCATGACATATGTATCCTAACTATTCCTAAGGTTCGTACGGGGCTTTTGGATGTTGTAAATCAATCGATTCCATCTCGTATATATTTTTCCCATGCTTATACTAATTCGGCATTAACACATATATAGGTAATAATTTAATTCGACACATATATTACATAAGCATTCAAATTTAACAACATTTATTTACTTATGAACTTACCTCGGACGAAGACGAACGAACCAAAACGACTATTCGACAACTTTAGATTTCCCCCGATCCAAATCTGATTTCCTCTTTTCTTGATTTAATTCAATTTCTTGATTTAATTCAATATAAATTCAACTTATTTAATCATATATACACTCAAATCTATCCAAAAACACATAAATGGGAAAATTACATTTTTGCCCCTAATATTTCACATTTTTCACAATTTAGTCCCTATTTCACAAAACACAAAATATTCAAAATTTCACCACACTCATGGTTGGCCGAATTTCACTGAGGTCCTTAGCAGCCCATTTGTTTCATTTCTTTCACATTTTGACCCCTCAATTTACAAAAATGACAATTTAATCCCGAATAGGCATTTTTACTAAAAATCACTTAATTAAACATGAAAATCTATTAACACCTATTTATTTTTCATCATCAAACACAAAAATCATCAAGCTTTCAACAATGGAAAATCTCAAATTCATCATCATTCTAAAAATTAAAGCATGGACTAGCTAAAACATGAAGCAACGATCTCAAAAACATAAAAATTATTAAAAACCAAGCGTAACACATACCTAATTTGAAGAACACAAGGGTCGAACATTTAAAACTCTTTTCTTTCTCTTTTCTTTTGAATTTTCAACAACAAAGATGAAAACATTTTGTTATGTTTTATTTTTATTTAATTTCATTTTAACACATAATTTACTAAATTAACTTTATAAATTAATTTGAAACATTATAATCAATGTCCATAACCGTCCATGCATGTTTCCAAAGGTAAAATTACATCTTAAGGACTCCACATTATAAAAACAGTAGCAATGTAGCACTTTAACAATTAGCTAGTCACTTTTACATTTTATGCGATTAAGTCCTTTTATTAAATCGAACACTCAAACAATAAAATTAAATCACGAAAATTTCACACATATAAATTAACATGCTGTAAACACCAAAAAAATATTAAAGTATTTTTATAACTTGAATTTTGTGGTCCCGAAACTACTGTTTCGAATAGGGCCTAAACCAGGCTGTTACAGTCGGGCTCCATGGACAAATCTAGTGGGATCACTTTATTTTTCTATTGATTTTCTCATACTTGAAAATTGAATAAAAAATTAATTTTTTTTATATAAATATTGTTTTTATTATTTTCTTTTTATTTTAAAATATTTTTAAAAACTTTTAAAATAGTGCCAAATGCTAGTGATCTTTTGAGGAAGTATATAAATATTGTTTTTATTTTAAAATTTTTAAATTTGAAAATTATTTCTGAAATATATATTATTATTATTATTTTTAAAAAAAATTAAAAATTAAAATATTTTTAAAAATCTCTAGCGTTCTGCCACATGTTAGTGGTAAGGAGGTTAATCCCTTGGCAACCAATAAATTTAGCTTTTTAACTTTGTATTTTTTTTTATAGATGTAAACCATAAATTTGTACATAAATTATATTATTTTCTCATTTTGGTATCTAAATTTTTTTTATCACAAGGGCACCTAAAGTACAATTTTTCCCAAGTTGGTATTCTCATTAGTCAAACTGTTAGGTAATAGAGGATTAATCCACAAATTGATACCTAAACTGTGCATTTTTCCCATTTTGGTACTTAAATATTTTTTTTGTTACAAGTGATACTTAAAGTATTTTGTTCCTAGTTGATACCTCTATTAGTTTAATAGTTAGTTGAACCATTAAGTCTATTTAAAAAAACCAATTAAAAATGGGCATGTGGCAAAAAGACAAAAAATATTATTTTCTCTTATATATTTTCTTTTTCTTTTATTTTTTCATTCTTCAGAACTAGACCGGTGGTTAAACTATTCAAGCCAACAATTCTCGATTTGATCAGTTCGATTTGTTTGATCAAATAAATTATTAAAAATTCATAAAAATAAAAAATTTTAAAATAGAGAAAAACCAATTCAATTGGTTTTTTTAGCTTTGTTCAACCGTTTTGTATCAGTTCGTGGGTTAATCAATTCAACTCCTATGTTTGGACTAGTACCCATGCCAATTCTAGTTCTAGTTTTGAAAACAATGATTTTGATTGATGAAATAATTTTTTGATCCCGTTTGGTAGAGCAAGTAGACAGTGATGTTAAAAAATAGAATTAATTACCAACCTCTCAACCTTTGGAGAGCAAAATTTGAGCATTGCTAGTATTACCAGTTCGACCATTGGTTCAATTCCAAAAACATTGATATTAATGTAAATTATTAGTTTACTATATATTAAGTAAATTTTATTGTAATGAAATATTTTAATTATATTTTCATTAAAATTAAAATTCATTATTGTTGTTAGTATAAAAATTATAAAAACATTTATTATATAAAATCAAGTGTGTTAAATAATTTTATTATAAAATATAACATATTATAAGTTAATTATGTTGATTTTAAAAATAATTAAATAGATGAAGTTGATTTTTAAAAGTTAAAAAAACTAATAATTTTTTTTAAAAACTAGCAATTTGAAGGGGAAAAAAAGGAAAAGAAAGAAAAAGAGTTCACAAAAAATATATTTAGTGATTAATGTTAAAAATTCACTTTTCAAGGTAAAAGGATAAGGTCATTGACCGAGTAAATAACATATATTGTTGTGAAACAATTCGTGTATGTAACAAACAAGTACATAAAGTAGAATAAAAAAAAACCGAACACGTAAAATTTACGTAGAAAAACTACTCAAATGAGCATAAAAAACTACAAGTAAAAGAAAGTTTAACTATAATAAAGGAGAGTACAAAGGATGGAGATAATCAAAGGAAAACTCGAAGCCCTAAAAGTATAAACCCTTCAAATCAAAGAACATAATTCTTTCAATCTAAATAATTTTGTTATATGAAACCTTGAGTAAATAAGACTTATTTATAAGCTGAAATTCATAACATATATGACTAGAATATCTCTAGGTTAATCAAAGTTTAAGTGGGAAACCAAAAACAGAGTTTAACTGAGAGAAGAAAGCCAAGAAACTTGTGGTGCACGTTGCTATGTCGTTGACACGAAGGGTTGTTGCATTGTCGAGACAAAGACTCTTTTCTTGTCATGATGTCAGTGATTTGTCAAGACGAAGAACACTTTCTTGTTACGATGTCACACACTATTTGATCTAAAAATGTGAGCCATAACTCCACAAATTTCCACATTGACTCATATTTGATTTAACTCTCTTATCAAGCCCTATCACGGGCCTAATTGAATCTTCATCGAATACTCACCAAGTCCAAGTAATGCTCGAACTTTAAAACCGATATACTCTTTGTCAACATGTTGATCGGATTGTGTTCTGTGTTCTGTGTCAACTTTATGAATTTGAACATCCCCTTGAATGATCACCTCTCGAACAAAGTGATAACAAATGTTTATGTGCTTTATCCTCTCATGGTGCATCTGATCTTTGGTGAGACGTATGACACTTTGATTATAACAATATATTATAGTTGCCTCTTTTTCACTTACCAGTTCACTAAACAGGCCCCTTAACCAAATTTATTCTTTTACTGCTTCAGTAATTCCCATATATTTGTTGGAAAAAATTCAGTTTGGAAATGGTTTTCTTGCACAACGGAAAATTACAATTTTGAAAACTGACTCAATTTGTGATATTTATAACAATAAATCTTAAACAAATTCATACCTGGTTTTTGGTTTAGCAGATGTTCATTATTCTTAGCTTTCAACCAAACGATCTTATTCACTATTCTCATACCTCGAACTACTTCGGGTGTAGGCTCAAAACCATTGAATTGAAACATAGAACTAGAAAAAATCTCTCCTTTTTGGGGTGAAAACAAAAATTCTCTCTTCTTAATAGAAACCGGTAGAATTGTTATTCCGAAAAATATACGTAATAATTGAGAATAAATTCTCTATATTTTCTGGCAAAATAAAAATCTCTCAAATTTGTGTAAATAGCTCTACCGGTGCCATGTATTTATAGGAAAAGAAGGTAGAATCCTTGTTGAGTTGTAGTGATTCATTTCAAATAGAAAAAAGAACATCCTACTCAGAATAGGACTAGGGTGGACGACACACCCTAGTATTCCTACTAGATTTGCCACCCCTTTCATGTCCATTAGGGGTTTTTGGGCTTCTCTCACATCGGGTCCAATTACGAGTACCTTTTGGACCTTTTTGACCTAGTACTCTATAATGCGATCCAACCTAATTCAGTTTTTCTATTTTCCCAAATAAACTTTAATATTTATATATAAAACAATTTTCTCATCCCTATTTTACCTTGACAAAATTTTGACGATTTTACCTTTAGTAAAATTTTGATGATTTTACCTTTGGTAAGATTTTGATAATTTTTCCCCTGGTAAAATTTTGAGAAAATATGTTCATTATTTCACAATTCAACATGTTTACAATGACCGAATGATTTATTTTAATTTTCAGGCTTCAAAACAATCCAAAAACATAAACTCATTCTTCTGATCATTTTTTAAGTAATCCATATAGGATTGTAAATGAATCATTTCCATTTCAATTTTTGGAAACCTATATTAATTTCTAAATGATTTCATTTCTTCATTTAAAAGAAAACCATAATCATTCTTAAATGTTACCCATTTCCCATTTTCTATTTATTCCATTCATTTCTATTGAAACACACAATTCATTTCTGGTTTCAACAAGCTAGCGAAGGGATCGATTGGATATATGTAGTTGAGGCTCAAATTATTTATTAAGTTTTAAATTTTCACCTATTAATTATGAACTCATTTAGTTGTGAATTCATTCTACTATTGTATAATGACTGAGCTCTCCCCAACGGTATACCATTACGAAAACAACTACTTAGTGCTCATCCAATGACCTTGTTATAAGTGTGTTACCCTAATAGGATATCATTGATCTCTTTAGGATAATATTCATTCTCTCAATATGATCCTATTTTGTCTCATGGTAACCATTATATCTTTCTTCATGAAAAGTCAATCACTACTGAATAGTGATCAAGTCATCCATCACAAAGACGGACGATTTGTGACCACGTTTACTTTTAATCAACCATGTAATGCCAATGAGAGGATATCATTTACCCATGTTTTGGGCTATGAATTCCACTATTGTGAATGATGCTACATACTACAGAAGTCATACACCTAACGCAGCAACTTTTAGTTCCTTATCTATTTGAACTCAGGCTTTTACTTACATCAAAGTGTACGAGTCACATACACATAGTCCACCATCCACTCAGGATTTAGGTATGCCACAAGTGAATAAATCTATAAACAGATCCAAGATCTATTTAGCTTGAGTCTTGTCTAATGTATTATCAGTCTAGTTAGTCACATTTATGTCTCTATCTTCTAGGTTTCATTCGCTCTAATGCCCAAGACAAGACATCTCCCTAATTGGACTTGATAGATGACATATTAGTTTTTCAATCGGTTTGCTCATTTCTGATTAAACTAAAGACATATTTAGGTTTATCTACTAATACAAACTGTCTTTCCGTACTACGATTCGACCACGTAATACTGCTTAGTATTAGTTAAATATTAGACAACCAATTGGCAACATTTGCTTCCATTTTGCTTTGTGTGCAAAGACCATGTGAGAAAAATTATACAAGGTATATTAATGTAACCAATGAAATTTTTTTATTAACATATTGTTCGAAAAACTTACAAGTGTATATTGACGAAAATACTACACTTAGAGATCACCAGATCTAATAGTATTCCATTTTAGTAGTCGACAAGGCCACTGTAGCTTGAAGTGTAGCTTTCCAACTAATCACAGAATTCCCAAAAGCAAATATGTTAACCTGTGAGAGACCTTCTTCAATCTATGTCTCTTGCAAAATCTAAATCAACATATCTAACTAAGCCCTTTGGGCTTCTTCTGAACTCTAAGCACATGTTAGAAGTACCTCATAAATATTTGAATATCCACTTAACTGTATGCAAGTATAACTTACCCAATTCGGCCATGTATCTACTTGCAACACTAACAACATGTGAAATATCGAGACGAGTGCATTGAGTTTGAGTAAGTTACTTTTGACTTGTGCATCTCTTCTTCTTTGTTTTGAGGAGAATTTGTAATTTACAATTTAAAATGTACAACTAAGGGATTACTTACTAGTTTTGAGTCTTGCATATCAAATCACTCAAGGATCTTCTTGGTGCACCTCTGTTGGAATAAATATAATTTTTTGGAGTGCCTTCTTTTGAAATTTTCATCCCCAAAATTTTTATGCTGCATCTAAATCCTTCATCTCAAACTTAAAGTTAAACATGGTTTTAAGTCTTTCAATTTCAGATGGATCCTTAGTCGCAATCAACATATCATCAACATAAAGCATCAAATGTATGAATGAACCATCATTAAGACATCGTAAATATACACAACTGTCATAATTACTTCATAAAAAACCAATACTTAACATAAAAGAGTCAAACTTTTTGTACCACTACCGAAGACATTGCTTCAGACAGTAAAATAATATTCTAATAACGCAAACATGATCTTCCTTACCTTCAGTTCTGAAGCCTTCTGGTTGTTGGATGTATATGTTATCTTCAAGGTCACCATGAAGAAAAGTAGTCTTTACATCTAATTGCTCTAACTCAAGATTGTTTAATGAAACAAGAGCCAAAAGTGCCCGAATGGACTCATGTTTCACTACGAGAGAAAAACATCATGAAAATCAACTCCTTCCACTTGACTATAACCCTTTGCAATACTTTGTACCTAGTTTCGTTTAGACTAAAACCTTCTTTCTTCTTAAACACCCATTTGCAACCAATTATTTTCTTACCGGTGGGTGGTTTTACTAGCCGCTAATCCTCCTTCTTTTGAAGAGATTTAATCTATTCTTCCATAGCAATGGGCTATTTCCTAGAATCAGAGGCCTCAAATTCTTTGAAATAACATGAAGAATCAGTTGAATCAATGTTCTCTGCAACACTTGGAGCATATGCCACTAGGTTTCCTTTACAGTACTTTTGTGGTGTTCAAATTTCTCGTCTTTTCCTGTCACGAGCCAACTTATAATTAGTTAAATGAGATGGTAAGGGTACTTGCTAGTTAGATGAGGTCCCAACCTAATCCGAAACAACTTTAATTTTGTAAGAATTGGGATTTCGCTGCGTCGTCACGATGTCGTTTGCTTCTTCGTCAAGATGATGACCCTGTTCATCATGACATTACAATAAGGCTTTTCGTGTCATCATGACGTCACCCCTTGTTTTGACTTTTGACTCCACCTTGCTTGAGACACTCTGAATCATTGTGTCTTTAAAACTAAATGGCCCCTTTTTTTTATTGAGACATGGCAGATTCATCAAATGTGACATCTTTGCTAACAATAGTTTTTTATTTTGGTTTTTGGATACCACAGTTTGAAACCTTTCGTACCAACAGAGTACCTAGATAGTTGCATCTTACGACCCTTGGATCGAGCTTTCCCTAGCTAACTTTAGCATAAGTAGGATAACTAAAAATTCGAAGATTGGAGTAATTAGGAGGATTACCTACCATATCTCCTCTTGAATTTTACCATTCAATGATCGATGTGGAAATCGGTTTAATAAAATATCTTGCCAAATTTACAGCTTTAGCCCAAAACTCCTTCCCTATTCCTCTATTTGAAAACATGTATCAAGCCTTTTCTAACCAGTTTATGTTCTTTCTTTCTACAACTCCATTCTATTGCGGAGTACTTACAACAGTGTGATGTCTCCCTATCCCTTCTCGTTTACAGTATTCATTAAACTTAGATGAATAGAACTCAAGTCCATTGTCCATTCTCAACCCCTTCATGGACTTTTCGATCTATTTTTCTAAGAGTGTTTTCCATTACTTGAAGATTTCAAAGACTTTGTTTTTCTGTTTCAGAAAATAAGCTTAAACTTTTCTAGAATGGTCATCAATAAAAGTTAAAAGTATTTATTTTCTCCTTTTGAGATATTAGGAGTTGGACCTCATAAATTGGAATGAACATAGTCAAGAGTCCTTTTTGTTCTTTACACTGCTGGATCAAAATTTACTCGCATTTGTTTCCCATAAGTGCAGTGTTAGCAAAAACCTAACTTACCAATTCTAGTGTCTTCTAGAAGGCCTTATTTTCACAATATTGTCGTACTTTTCTTGTTTATATAACTAAGTCGTATGTGTTAGAGTTTAGTTGAATCAGAATCTATAGAGAAAGAATCATGTCGCGTCATCACGATGTCAGGTTCGTTCTCATCATGACGTGGCAATGGTTTTGGCTCCTCTTCAATAATTGTAGTTGCATCGATAACCGTTGACCCTTGCAACACTTATAGGTTACTCTTTTTCTGTCCTCTAATTACAACAAAAGCTCCACGAGAAACTTTTAATTCATTTGATTCAATGACTATCCTGCAATAATTAGAATCCAAAATTCCCAACGAGATGAGATTTTTCTTGAAGTCGGGTATAAACCTGACATCTGAAAGTGTTCGAATAATTTCTTCGTGCATCTTGATTTGTATTATTCCTATGTCAGTAATCTTTCACGGAGAATTATTCCACATCAACATAACTCTACCTTCAACTGAACTGTACGTGGAGAACTAGTCTCTATTGGGACACATGTGATAAGAGCACCCTGAATTTAGGATCCATTTAGAAGTAAGCTTAGAGCTTTCACTCATCGACACTAACAAGAAATCATCACCTCTATCTTCAACAACACTAGTATCAACAACTTTGTCTTTCTTCTTATCTCTCTCGTCATTTTCGGCATCCCTTTTACTCTTATTCTGTAGTTTGTAATATTCTGACTTAATGTGGCCTTTTTTCTTGTAGTAGCCACATTCTTTGTCACGATTTCTGGATTTAGATCTCGCCCTAGACCTATTTCGATATGGCTTTCTAGATTGTTGTATGCCTTTTGAACTAGAATTGAGGCTTGCTCGTTTGACTTTTTGTTTTGCCCTAACTCGTTGTCGAGTTTATCCTTACTTAGTAGATTCTTCTTCACATCCTCAAATGAGAGATTATCTCTCCCATAAATTAGAGTTTCCCTCAAAGTTTTTTAATAAAAGAATAAAAAACATAACAATAATATAGCATGATTCTTGCCGCTAATTTCTGCTTTAGGATTCTTTAGGTCATTTAAAAAGGTAACAGAGTAACTAATATGAGCTCTAATAGACTCAACCTTCGGCCATTCTGAACGTTCAAAGACGTTGTTTTAATATTAACATATTGGCCAAGGATTTCATCATGTACAAGGCTTTCAGTTTCTTCTATAATGTAAACATTTTTTTCTCATTCAAAACCTCCTGTAATACATTATTTGTTAAACATAATTGAATTATGGATAGAGATTTTTTATCTAACCTATCTCATTCTGACTATTCCATGTCTGTGGCCTTCTTCTTTGTAAGGATCCTCTCAAGATCATTCTGAATCAATATTGCTGACATATGAACTTTTCGTAGATTGAAATTTGAGACGCCATCAAACTTATCAATATCAAACCTTGATACTGTCATCTTTGAACAGGTTAAATGTGGAAATCGAACTAGTTCTAATACCAATTTGTTGGGAAATAACTCGTTTAGGTAACGAACAAGTAAATAAAGTAAAAAAAAAGATCAAACACGTAAATTGTATGTGAAAAAATTCTTAAATGGGGATAAAAAGCCACGAGCAAAAGGAGATTTAAATAATAAAGGAGCGTACAAAAAATGGAGAGAATAAAAGGAAAACCTGAAGCCCTAAAAGAATAAACCCTTCAAAACAAAGAATAAACTTCTCTCAATCTAAATATTTTTGTTATATGAAACTTTGAGTAACTAAGGCTTATCTATAGGCTAAAATTTGTAGCATATATGACTAGAATATCTCTAGGTTAATCAAAGTTTAAGTTAGAAACTAAAAATATAATTTAACTGAGAGAAGAAAGTCAAGAAACTTATGGTGCACGTCGCCACGTTGTGACGTGGTATTCACATCATTTAGATAAAGGGGTGTCGTGTCGTTGGGATGAAAGCTCTCTTCTTGTCGTGACATTAACTATTCGTCAAGATGAAGAACACTTCCTCATTACAACGTCATACACTGTTTGATCTGAAAATGTGAAGCATAACTCCACGAGTATTAAGTTGATATATTTAATGGCTTAGATATATTTTCGTCAATTCAACGAATGAGATTATTTTGAATTGCACTACTAAAGTTCATATTGTAATTGTCACCCTCACTTGAGTAAATAAAAATTGATCTATATTATTAGAGTAATAAATAATTATTTTAATATTATTTCTGTAAATTTTCCCTCTTGACTCTTTAAAGTAGCGGAGAAAGAGTTGCTAACATCCACGTGAAAATACTGCAGATTCGTGGATTTTTATGTTAACCAATCAATCAGCTTTTAAGTAACAGTAAACCCTTTAATTACTTGTACTATGTTTACTTCATAAAAAAAAGTTGTTATACTTACTTGGACTAATCAATCACTTGGTATCCTTTTTCAAGTTGTATTTATTGACGTTGCTTTGATTTTTTATTTTGACAAATTCATGTTCAACATTCTTGATTAATGTAGATATAGTATTTTAATAACTCTTCAAATTAAAATTAAAAAAATAAATATATTTATTCTGTTGCGCGGAAGCGTGTAAAAGAGTAAAATTATTGTACTAAAAAATCACACTAAGTTCAATTCCCAGGAAAGAGAGGTGGATCACGAGGATCACTTAAGTACCAGTCTTTCCTAGCCGAATATCCCTTTATCGTAATTTAATAGCACAATAAATCACTACAATCACACTCACAAAATATGCAAAAATAAATAATAAAGAACACTAGAATTTTAACGAGGTTAAGCAAATTTTGCCCACGTCCTCAGGCACTACAAAATATATTTCACTCCAAAAATACAAGTGAAATTTACAAATAGGGAGAGAGAACAAAGCTTTAAGTAGAGAATAACAAATTTGGGATGAAGAAAATGAGAAATGGTTAGGCCTATTTATAGTTGAGGTTCAAGGATCAACTTGCAAAAATCCCTATACAATTGGGACTAGAATTGCAATAATCCCATGCCAAATTTCAAACCAAATTTCGGTGCCATAAATACTCCTATTTTCGGTGCCAAAATTCTGACACCCATTATTTTTGACTTTTCAAACAATGGGTTGTTTTTGCAATAATCTCCACCTTGAAGATTTGATTAGAATAATCTTATCTTCACACAATTCTTTCTCGCCTTTGACACAATACTTGATAGTGCCTTCTTCAACCATTAAACTTGTAGGATATTGATCAAGTTCAAACAATGTTTGAACTTGGTTGTCGTTACCACCTTGGTCATCATATCTGCAGGATTATCTGCAGTCTTGATCTTCTGAAGACAAATTTTCCCCTCATCAATAATTTCCCGCACAAAATGGAATCGTACGTCGATATGCTTTGTACGTGCATGATAGACTTGATTTTTTGCTAAATGAATAGCACTTTGACTATCACAATACACTTTAATATGCTCCTAAACCAATCCTAAGGTTTTAACCATACCTTGTAACCAAATAGCTTCCTTTACAAATCTCATTACACCATGTATTCAAATTTCATGTGGTTGACAATGCAACTGTAGACTGTAGTGTAGACTTCCAACTTATTGGTCCTCCAGCAAGTGTAAACACATAACCGGTGGTTGATCTTCGCTTGTCCAAATCACCGGCATAGTCAGAATCAACGTACCCAATAACACCTTTACCAAGTGTATTATCCTGCTTGAACAGTAATCCAACATCCACGGTCTTTTGAATATACCGTAGAATCCATTTCACAGCTTGCCAATGTCCTTTTCCAGGATTATGCATATACCTACTCACTATACTAACTGCCTGTGAAATGTCGGGTCTTGTACATACCATTGCATACATCAAGCTACCCACTGCATTAGAATATGGAACTTGCAACATGTATTCTTTTTCCATATTCGTCGAAGGAGATAGTTATGCAGAAAGCTTGAAATGAGAAGCCAATGGGGTACTTACAGGTTTTGTATGCTCATTCATGCCAAACTGCTGTAGTACCTTCTTCAAATACTGCTTTTGAGACAAGCTAACTTTATCATGAGCTCTATCTCTCCATATTTCCATGCCGAGAATCTTTTTAGCTTTACCTAGATCTTTCATCTCAAACTCGAGATTGAGTTGAGTCTTCAATCTTTCAATCTCAACTTTGCTCTTAGATGCTATTAGCATATCATCAACATATAAGAGCAAGTATATGAAAGTTCCTTCTTGTAGCTTTTGAAAATACACACAATGATCAAATTTACTTCTTGTGTACCTTTGGCCTTTCATGAACTGATCAAATCGCTTGTACCACTGCCTCGGAGATTGCTTCAATCCATAAAGCGACTTTGTCAGTTTGCAAACCCAATTTTCTTTTCCAGCAACCTTGAATCCATCTGGCTGAGTCATATAGATTTCCTCTTCCAAATCACCGTGTAAAAACGCGGTCTTCACATCAAGCTGAACTAGTTCAAGATCATATTGCGCAACCAAGGCTAGTAAAATCTGAATAGACGAATGCTTCACAACTGGAGAAAACACTTCATTGTAGTCTATTCCTTCTTTCTGAGTGTAACCCTTTGCTACCAATCTAGCCTTGTATTGAATTTCATTTTTACCAGGAAATCCTTCCTTCTTTGCATATACCCATTTGCATCCAATTGCCTTCTTTCCCTTGGGCAGTGTCACCAACTCCCAGGTCCTATTTTTATGAAGAGACTGCATTTCTTCATTCATGGCTTGCTTCCACTTTACACCATCAGGGTTACTTATTGCTTTTGTGTAAATAGAAGGAACATCATCATTTGCAATTGGAAGTGCATAGGCCACTATATCATCAAAGCGAGCAAGCTTACGAATCTCTCTTCATGGCCTCCTATATGCAATTGAATCTTGTTGCTGTAGAGGTTCTTCGGTCGGAACTTCTTCATCATTTGTCCCTCCAATATTAACTGGATCATCATTAACCTTTTCAAGCTCCACCTGCTGCAAAGTACTACTGGTTTTGTCATCCTTTTGTGAATCCTTGTACTTTAACATGGTTGATTCATCAAAAGTCACATCTCTACTGAAAACAATCTTCCTTGTATCAGGACACCAGAGACGGTATCCTTTTACTCCATCAGTTATACCCAAGAATAATACTTTCTTTGCTCTTGGGTCTAACTTAGATTCTTTTACATGATAATATGCAGTGGAACCAAATACATGTAAAGAATCATAATCAGTAGTAGATTTACCAGTCCACATCTCCATAGGAGTTTTTCCATTTATTGCAGCTGATGGCAAATGGTTAATTAGATGGCACGCATATGTAACTGCCTCAGCCCAAAATTCCTTACCCAATCCAGCATTGGACAACATACACCGAACTTTCTCCAGTATAGTCCGATTCATGCATTCTGCCACCCCATTCTGCTGTGGTGTATCCCGAACAGTGAAGTGTCGTACAATGCCCTCATCTTGACATACTTGTAGAAATGGATCATTTTTGTACTCAGTACCATTATCTGATCGAAGTCATTTGACCTTTCGACTAGTCTGAGTCTCCACCATCTTCTTCCATTTTAGAAATGCATCCAAAACTTCAGTTTTTCTTTTCATTAGATACACCCATACTTTTCTTGAATAATCATCAACAGAAGTAACAAAATAGTGCATACCTCCCAAAGAAGCCATTTTGGTAGGTCCCCACACATCACTGTGAACATAGTCCAGAATTCCTTTCGTATTGTGAATTGCTGGACCAAATTTTACCCTCGTCTGCTTGCCCAGTACACAATGTTCACAGAATTCCAATTTGCAAGAATTTGCACCTTTCAACAAGCCTTGCTTCGTCAAAGTCTGCAAAGCTTTTTCACCAGCATGTCCCAATCGCATATGCTATAATCTGGTAGCCTCTGGATCTACATCTTTTGCAGAAACTATTGATGTTGATCCAATAACTGTACTTCCATTTAAAAAGTACAAGTTATTTCTTCTTGTGCCTTTCATCACCGTCAATTCCCGGGCTACTACCTTTAGTAATCCATCTCTCAAAGTGATTGTGAGCCCTTTAGATTCTAGGGCCCCTAATGAGAGGAGATTTTTCTTCAGGCTAGGTACGTGAGCTTAACATCCATCAAGACTTGGATTGAGCCGTCGTGATTCTTCAATTGGACTGTACCCACTCCCATTGTCTTACAAGCACTATCATTGCCCATAAGAACAACTCCACCTTCTAGCCCTTTAAGACTAGAAAACCAGTCCTTATTAGGATACATATGGTAAGTACATCCTGAATCCAAAATCCACTCATCCGTATGACATGCCGTTTCCATGCCAACCAAGCTAAAGCCTGACTCCTCATCATGCTCCGCTACACATGCATTAGAAATAGCCTTGCCCTTTTGTAGCTTAGGACAATTCTTTTTCCAATGCCCTTTCTCACGACAAAAGGCACATTCATCTTTGGCGGGTCTCCTTTGGACTTTCCTTCTACCAGATTTGCTTTGCTTTGTGCGAATGACCTCTTCATCATTAAGACTTCGCAGCTGTATCTCTCGTTATCTCTTTTATCTTTCTTTCGAGTCTCAGATCTATAGAACGCACTACAGACTGCATCAAGTGTGATCGTGTCCTTCCCATGAAGCAATGTGGTGGTAAGATGATCATATTCATCAGGAAGGGAATTCAACAACAATAATGCCTTGTCTTCATCTTCAAATTTCTCATCCAAATTTAGCAAGTCTGCTAAAATTTTATTGAATGAGTTCACATGGTCATTCATCGACATACTGGGAGCATACGTGAATCAAAAAAGTTTCTTTTTCATATAAAGCCTATTTTCAAGACTTTTCGTTAGAAACTTTTCTTCCAGTGTATCCCATAACTTCTTCGCTGATGTCTCCCTCATGATAGAGTACTTATGCTCTTTGGCCAAACATAGGCGGATTGTACCACACGCCTGACTATTGATCTTGGCCCATTCCATGTCATCCATCTTGTCAGGTTTTTCTTCAAGGGCTATATCCAGTTCTTGCTGACATAAGACATCCAAGATCTCACATTGCCACATACCAAAATTATTGGTACCATCAAATTTCTCTACTTCAAATTTTGCATTGGTCACAGTAGTCCTTATTGATGACGATGCCTCTGCCATTTTTCTTCTCAATCCCAACTACTGTATATGTGAACAGTGCCGTATACGTGAGTAGTGCCTTCTCAAGTACGAATCTAGCTCTGATACCAATTGTTGCACGGAAGCGTGTAAAAGAGTAAAATTATTGTACTAAAAAATCACACTAAGTTCAATTCCCAGGAAAGAGAGGTGGATCACGAGGATCACTTAACTACCAGGTCTTTCCTAGCCAGAATATCCCTTTATCGTAATTTAATAGCACAATAAATCACTACAATCACACTCACAAAATATGCAAAAATAAATAATAAAGAACACTAGAATTTTAACGAGGTTCAGCAAATTTTGCCTACGTCCTCGGGCACTACAAAATATATTTCACTCCAAAAATACAAGTGAAATTTACAAATAGGGAGAGAGAGAACAAAGCTTTAAGTAGAGAATAACAAATTTGGGATGAAGAAAATGAGAAATGATTAGGCCTATTTATAGTTGAGGTTCAAGGATCAACTTGCAAAAATCCCTATACAATTGGGACCAAAATTGTAATAATCCCATGCCAAATTTCAAACCAAATTTCAGTGCCATAAATACTCCTATTTTCGGTGCCAAAATTCTGACACCCATTATTTTTGACTTTTCAAACAATGGGTTGCTGCCAATATATTCGAAGACATATTTTTATTTAATATTTAATTTTAAATACAATTAAAAATTTTGATTAACTTGTGAGTTTATTAAATTTACTTTCCATATTTTCATTCAGTTACAACTAGATGAATTTATTAAAAAAATTTAATACCAATGTTTAGTTACACCATTTGAAAACTTCTTATATCCGTGGGGCTTTATTTAGGAGTACACTTTAAATTAATAAGTACAAGGATTATTAAATCTAACTCACTTACCGAGTTGCAACATATCTTCTATATTCATTCTAGATAACTCTCTTCGCTAAAATTTTCTCTTTAAAAGCTTAGTTGTAAGCTAAATAAGAACAATTTATAATGAATTTGCACTAAAATAAGTTTCTCATTTGAATAGAATAAGTGCTCTCTCAAATTCATGAAAAAATATGAATAAAACAATGATAATCCTTTACTTAAAAAGATGGTAGACAATTAATGATTTGTTAAACTACAATCAATGTGAATAACTATCTCCTCAAAATTAGCCTTTAACTAAGTCTTCAATATAGAGTAAAGTGGAAGAGATCTTATCGATATAAACTTCCTTAAAAAGTAGATCTCTTCAAATATGGAAACTTCAATCATATTGAAAGTCTTCATAATATTCTTGCTTAACTTGATTTTTCCTATGTATGAACTATATTTTGCCCGGGCCTTAAAATAAAAACAAAATAAAAATAAATGTTTATTTATTTTAAACAGTCCATATACAGAGCCTAAAATTAAATACCTAACACAGTAGCCCAATTACGGTTTACAACCCAATAAGCTCAAAGACCCGATTACATCTTAGCCCAACTGAATACTTAAAACTACCCAAAACCCGTTTACACCCAAGCCCAAATACCCAAGCTAGACCCAAACTAACAAGGCCCAATGCCTAAACAGAATCTGGAAACCTTAGGGTTTCCAGAAGCTTCGCGCCATAAGCACCCTAACAGTCACGCCGTTTCATCTCGCGTCGTTTCAGCTACCCTTCATCGGTGCCGTGATTCCAGGCCCCGTATCACGCCGTGATCGACGCCCGAATCAACGCTGGTGCCGTCGTCAGTGCCGTTCATTACTGGCCTCCTCGTTGGTATCTGCAAAAGAAGAATAAACCACAGCAGAAAAGGAAAATAAATAGGGAAAAGAAATCAAAGATTTCTTTCTAAATGTAACGATTCACAGAGGCTTTAAAAGCCTATTCACAAATCTGTACAAAGGACCTTTTTTTAAAAAAAAAGAAAAATACACAGATATTCAAAAAGAAAAAATAAAAGAGCACAGAAGAATATTACCGATTATTTTACTTTGTTAGAAAACAAAAGGTGATTCTTTTCTTTTCTTCGATATCAATGTTTCATACATGCAAAATACTGTAAAAAGTAAACAAAAGAGATTACCTTTTTGTGCTGTGAAAAAGGCGAAACGATTCCAGTTTCTGACCGCCGTACATGGCAGCATGGATGGAGGCGCGTGAGCGCGTGCAAACCCCTGGACGGAGGCTCAATAGCACTCCGAGAACCCACCCCAAGCCCTCCTTTAGAGGGTTTTCTCTTTTTTTTAAAAACAAATTGCAGAAATGTTTTCAAGGTTTAAAAATTGGCTTATATAGCCATATGTAAATGGTGTCGTTTTGCCTAAACAGTAACCTACAAAACGGCATCGCTTTGAGGCCAGGATCCGCGTGTTGACTCGAAAACCCGGGGAAGATCCGCGTGTTTTTGAAAAATGGATAAATTACCCAATCAATGCTCCCGTTTTATTAAATTTTATAATTTCATTTTATTTTCAAATTGGCCCTAACTTCTTATGTTTAATTCAATTTAATCCCAATGACCATTAGAATTTATTCTGGGGAACGACGTCGTTTTTTTAAGATTAGGGCTAATTGCCCAGAGAGTCCCTCTGGTTCAGCGAGTCTTTTAATTTGGCCCAAAATTTTAAATTTATTTATAATTAACCCAAAAATTGTAAAAATTAAATTAAAATTAAGTTTTGTTTTGTAAATTCAATATATTTTAAATATTATATATATATTCTTTATATTCTTTATAATATTATATACATTTTTTTATAAATTTTATTATATTTTATATTTTTATTATATGTTATTTATTCCATTTATATTTTATTATATATTTTTATATTATATACGTTAATTATTTTATTATATTTTTGTATGTAAATTTATTTAGTATATCATTCTTATTATTTTATATATCATTTATTATATAGTTTATATCATTATATATGTATTTTGGTTTACAAATTTATTATATTTTATAAATTTACCATATTTCTTTACATTACCTTTATTTTATTATAAATTAGGTATCACTTTATTACTCATTAAATGTATAAAATTTTAAATATTTTAAAAATTATTATTAAATAATAGTATGTATACATTATCCTTATAATATTTATTGTATTATTCATATTTCATTATATTGTATTTATATATTTTTATTACATTTAATATATTATTATATATTATTTTCTATATATATTATTCCTTTATTATTATTTATTTGTGTATAAAATTAAATTTATAAATATTTATAAGATAATACATATATTATTATTATATTTTAATGTTTAGTATTTTAAAATTTACTACAAATAACATATATTTTTAAGAGTATATTAAGTTATTATATCATGTAATGTGTTATATATATATTAATCATCTCTAAGAAAACTTACCTTCATCATTTATACTTAATTTTAATATTTTTTTAAATACTTCATTTTAAAAAAAAAAATTTGTATTCATTTTCTTATTTTCATTTTTGATTCGTATGTTCAAAATTTTATTTATTTATTTTATGTATCACATTATATTTATTTAATATTATTTTAAAATAGTAATAATATCTCATCACCTATTTGTTATTTTTATGTCTATTAAGAATTGATTATTTATATTGCTTCAAGTAGTATTTTCATAGAATATTGCTATGTAATAACTAGATTCATTGCTTTCTATGTTAGATTTTGTATGAAATATTATTATGTATGTATTCTGTAATCCATATTGGTATTCTCGTTGTTCTCTATAATTATAATTGCATGAAATGATAATGTATACTATAATTTACGTCGTCATTCATCATTTACTTTATTATATTTGTGTGAAGTATTAAAGTATGTAGTTTATATTGTTAGTATTGATGTCATAATATGTTAAATGCATCATCATTTTAAAGAACCTTTAAATTTGATTCAATCAAAATTTTTTTTAAAAAATGAGGCAATGTTTTGATATTTAGGAATTCGGGGAATAGTGCCCTAACATGCTAGGTTGCGATTTCTCGTTTGTCTAAATATCTAAAATATCCTTTTAAACGAGTTTTACAAATCACGAGATGATTTTAGTTATGAAAGTTTAAAGATATCGTGTCCAATCATGCTGGATGTGATGTTTAAACTCTTTTAAAACGAATGAATCTTGATTCTTTTCTCAAAACATTACAGTTTTAAAGAAATCTCATTTCTAAATTCTTTCAAACTTCTGAAACTAAGACAAAATTATTCAGTTTGGTACTAATTTTGGGCGTTACGAGGGTGCTAATCCTTCCTCGTACGTAACCGATTCCCGAACCTATTTTCTCATAATTTCGTAAGCCAAAATGTTTTATAAAGTGATCCAATCACACTTTAAAAGATTGGTGGCAACTCTCGTCTTCGTTTTATTTAAAAAACCCATTTTTAAGGAGGTTTCGACAGCTTGGCGACTTCACTGGGGATTTAAGAGAGTCGAGCCAAGAAATTGATTATTTTATGTCTTAATGTTAGAAGTTTGGAAATTTTAAAAATTTGATCCTGTTTTACATGTGTTTGCTGCATATGCTTGTAATCTTATTGCCGTACATTGCATTTGCATGACCGTTGTGGTCACACCTTTAAGTGGGAGTGAGAAGCTATGTTTTCATGAGGTTTTCACCTTCGTATGAGCTAGTGGATTGCTTTCGGGATACGGTACCTATGTCTTCGTGAGATTTTCATCTCCGTATGGCCATAGGGAAATGTATCCCCTTGAACTGAACTTGGTCTATATGAGCCTCTAATGGGTGAAGATCGATGAATCTGCTGGTTCAGGTACTCTTGCTTTAGAGCTAAAACTCATATAATGAACTTTAAGAGCTTACCCTAGGAAACATAGTGATAGCCTTTAGTAAGCTACCCTTGTAAGTACTTGTTTATCATTTTTATATATGATATTGACCTATTTTTATTTTGCTGTCATTGCATGTCATTTGGCATTTAAAGGTATCGATTCACGGTTCGATTTTTGAGTTAGAATGTTTTGTAATGAGGAACGAATATCTTAATAAAGTGGAGGGCAACGCCTTTGTCTGTACCTGGTCAGAGAAAACCCAGTTAGAGAAGGGAGATAGTGTCACCGAGGGGTATACGTCAGAGTTATGGGACTTCACCCGTATTAATTCGACGCAGAATGAGTTTCAGGAGTTGAGAGATATTTGGGCCCAATGGGATGATGAGGCTAAGCAGCTCTTCTATCAGAATTACAGAGATGTTCCCTATTTGCTAGACGTCAAAGTAGATAGGCACTTGTTTTGAGCTATGGTATAGTTTTGGAACCCTGCTTATAGTTGCTTTACATTTGGTAATGTTGATCTTGTACCTACTTTGGAGGAGTATACGACTTTACTGCGTTGCCCGAGGATTCAGGGTCACAAGGCTTATGTTAGGCCTGCTAGCCTTCCAACTTTTACGAAGAAGTTGGTAATGATTACTGGGATGAGTGAGCAGTGGGCTGTAGCTCGTGTGCAGTAAAAGGGTGATAGTAAGTGCATACCATGGGCTGTTTTGAGGGATTTGATATCGACGCATCCAGACGTGAAGAAAAGGGTCGACGTCCTGGCTTTAAGTATTTACAGCATGGTGATTTTCCCAAAGGCGTTGGGGCATATAGATGAGGTTGTTGTGGATTTATTTGATCGACTTGGTAAACAGAACACACCTGTACCCACAATCCTAGCTGAGACAATAAGATCCTTGAGCGCATGTCCAAGAGCTGGTGAAGGAAGGTTTATTGGATGTGCACAGTTGCTACTGGTTTGGTTTCATAGCCACTTGTGGAAGCTTGATAAGGTTCCTTGCCGGGTATTCTTTGAGAGTTATTCTCCTTTAAAGGAAGCAGTGGACATGCCTAGGAGAGATGACATTTCAGAAGAGAGGTGGATTGATATTCTTCAGAATCTTCGAGAGGAAGATGTTATGTGGAAGGCTCCTTGATTGGTTCCTCGTGAAGTCCTTTACCGATGTGGCAGTTTCGATTGGGTCCCTTTGCCAGGAATTTGGGGAGTTGTTGGATATACACAATTACTTGTTCTAAGGCAATATCGAGCGAGGCAGTTCATACCGGCTACATAGGGTTTAGCTCAGAGTGATTTCTCTTATAAAGGAGATCACTACAAGAAAAGGATACGAGAGATTTCTGAGGCTTGGAAGAAGCCTTTCTGCATGAATATCTTGACTGAAGGCTCAACGTTAACCCTTGAATATAAAGGTTGGTTTAGTAGGAGAGTTAATGATAATGTCCCTAGGCCAATTTTGGGAGTGGCTCGATCATTAGAGGAGAGCTTACGAGTGATTCCATCAGAGTTGGAGGTTATGAAACAGGAGTTCGAGAGGAAGAATTTGGAGCTTGAAAAGAGAATGGAGAAGCTCGAAGAGGAAAAATGTGTTTGAGTCTCGATGTCGATGTTCAAAAGATGGAAGTCGAGAAGGTGAAAAAGGAAAAGAGAAAGATTGAGGAAGATCGAGATGATTTAAAGACGCACTACAAGAAGGCTCAAGTAACCTTGAAAAGGGTAAGATTAGGGAGATCTTCAGAGTAGTGGCAACAAGAGATTCAGGAGGAAAAAGCTAAGGCCGAGTATTGGGAGAAAAAGTTTCAAGAGATGCAGTCGCGTAATCAGGCCCTAGAAAAGGAAAATCAAGGGTTAAAAGTTAAGGTGCCAGAGCTTGGACGATCTCTTCATCATCATCGAAGTCGTAATGCTGCGGCAGAGTTAAAAACAAGTCTAAACAAGATCGAGGAAATGAAGCACAATATTGGAGGGTTGGAAGCAGCACTACAGGACTGTAAGTTACGGATTGAGCAGCTCGAGGCAAGAGAAGAACAGTGGAAGGGAGAACTTTGCCATCTTCAGGATCAAGTGGGAGATAGAGATCATGTCATGGAACGGGCCTTAATTCAGATTCGAGAGGTTGCTGAACACTTGCAGAATTTGGCAATACAAGCTAGAACGCAGAGTATAATATACGAGTCATCGTCAGATAGAGAACGAGAGTTAGCATTGTTATTGGATAGGATTAAGTTAGCATTGTTATTGGATAGGATTAAGACTCTAGGCCTACGGGCGAAAGTGTATTTGTAATCTGTTTTATGAAAAGATTTTTGTTCCTTAAATAACATTTTCTAAAATGAAACTGAATCAGAATCGACATTTTTTTGCATTCATGCATTCGCATCTCATCACATCATATGCATTTAAGTTTATAGAAAGACCCTAATTAGTTAAAATTATTAGGGAGAAAGAGAGTAAGAGAAATAAAATCTGGAAGCAACACATCCTTACAGTACACGCGCTAAGTCGAAGAATATGGACCAAAGATTTGAACAGCTACAGAAAGACATGCAGGACCAATTGCAGGAGCAATTGGCAAAAATGCAAAATGACATGAGGAAGCAAATGTTGGAGGCTCAAAGCACTGATAAGGGAAAGGCTCCCATGACAATCAATGAAGAGGATAACGAGGGTCATCCTCTTGGTTTCACTCTACCCCACATGCCTACACAAATTGAGGCACTCCCTAAGAGGCCATCTGTCACTATAAGGCCTCAACAAGGGCCAACCGATGCTGGGATCCCCATAAATTTCCCAATGGACTCAGGATTCAATTTGGGTGATAGTCCTGCAAATCCTGTCATTCCTGACTTAGACATGGCTGAAAAAGAGGATTTAAGAACTGAGGCTGCAAGATAGTTGGAAGAATGCTGCAAATGGTTGGAGGAGAAATTTAAGGCTTTAGAGAATGCTGATGGGCATCATAGAGTTGATTCCAAAGGTTTAAGCTTGGTCCCAGACTTAGTGCTTCCTCACAAATTCAAGATGCCAGAATTTGAGAAGTACAATAGGACTACTTGCCCAGAAGCCCACATTACGATGTTCTGTAGGAGAATGACTGGGTATGTGAACAATGATCAACTGTTGATTCACTGTTTCCAAGAAAGTTTAATTGGAGTAGCAGCCGAATGGTACAAGCAACTGAGCCAGGCCAGAATAAGTTCATGGAGGGATCTTGCACAAGCCTTCATGCAGCAGTACAATCACGTGACTGACATGACTCCAGATAGGATCACGCTGCAAAACATGGAGAAAAAGCCTAATAAAAATTTTAGGCAATATGCACAGAGATGGAGAGAGGTGGCAATGCAAGTTCAACCACCATTGTTGGAGAAGGAGATTACCATGTTGTTCATCAACACTCTAAAGGCTCCATTCATCACTCACATGATTGGGAGTACTACTAAAAGTTTTACGGATATAGTCATGGCTGGAGAGATGATCGAGAATGCCATAAGAGGTGGTAAAATCGATGGGGAAACAACCAAAAGATCGGCCTCAAGGAGAAAGGATGGTGAAGTGAATAACACAAGCACCTACAACACGAGGGCAATCACAGTTGGTCAACCTAAAACAACTGCGGTTGAGCAACAAAGTTCTCAAAAGAAGGAGCCAGGTACAAGGCAGAATTCTGAAAGGATGCAATTCACACCTATCCCTGTGACCTATCGTGAGCTTTATCAAATCTTATGCGATGCACATGATATTTCTCCTTTTCATTTGAAACCATTGCAGCCCCTATATCCCAAATGGTATGATGCAAACGCCAGATGCGAATACCATGCTGGAATATCGGGGCATTTAATCGAAAATCGTACAGGTTTTAAGAAGGCCGTAGAAAGGCTTATTAAGATGGGGGTAGTGAAGTTCGACAATACCCCTAATACAAAAAACCCATTACCAAATCATAACGACCAAGGAGTGAATGCCGTTGGCGAAGCCAGTGAGAAGAGAATGAAGGAAGATGTTGCTGAGGTGAGGATGCCTATGAAGGTAATTTGGGAGGAGATGATGAAGAGAGGTATGTTAACCTCTAAAAATGAGAGAGGAGAAACAAGGAAATATGGTGAGTTCCATGAGAAGGAAGGACACGAAATTCAAGATTGCGAAGAATTTAGGGCCTTAGTGCAGGGCTTTACGGACAATAAAGAGTTACAAATTTTCAAAGATAGCTCTTGTGAAAAGCAAGTATGTGCGCTGGAGGATGAACAGAAAGAAACTAGCCGGCCAAGGATTATTATTTCCCTGCTGGGGAATAATGAAGGGGGCATAAACGGTGCCTAAAGTTATCATTCATAAACCTGTTTCCTTTCCTTATAAGGACAATAAGAGAGTACCTTGGAATTATAACTCCAGGTGTCAATGCTAAAGAAGGCCAGTATGTCTAAGGATGTACAAGTTGAGGGTTTCCATACACGGAGTGGGAAGCGGTATAATACGGTGGGCGTCAGAGAGGAGCCCACAAAAGAAAAGGGTGTTAGTACGGAGAAGGAGAAAGAGGCTGAAGTGCCTATCAAGGAGCCAATAAAGGAAGAAGAGGCTAAAGAATTTCTAAAGTTCCTTAAGCATAGTGAGTATAGTGTGGTCGAGCAGTTGCGTAGGCAGCCGGCTCGCATATCAATATTGGCTCTACTTCTAAGTTCTGATGTGCATCGGGAGGCATTGATGAAGGTGCTCAACGAAACATATGTCACCCATGACATATCCGTTAACAAACTGGACCGGTTGGTGAATAACATAAGTGCGGATAATTTCATCTATTTTAATGATGATGAAATCCCACCGGGGGGTAGGGGGTCAACTAAGGCATTACACATCACAACTAGATGCAAGGGGTACACACTCCCAAGCATGCTTGTCGATAATAGATCGGCGTTGAATGTTCTACTGTTATCTACATTGAATAGATTACCCATTGACGATTCTCACATGAAGACATGTCAAAATATGGTAAGAGCCTTCGATGGTACAGAAAGGAAGGTGATGGGAAGGATTGATATCCCTTTGGAAATTGGGCCGAATATATAAGAAGTGGATTTCTTAGTGATGGATATCAAGCCTTCCTACAATTGCTTATTAGCGAGGCCGTGGATACACTCAGCGGGAGCGGTGCCCTCATCGTTGCACCAGAAATTAAAGTTAGTGACGGATGGACGGTTAATAACCATCAATGCGGAGGAGGACATTCTAGCCGCAGTTAATAGCAAGGCCCCTTATGTTGAGACAAATGAAGAGTCTATTGAGTGTTCCTTTTGCTCTTTAGAATTTGTGAATGCAACTTTCATTTCAGAAGGGAGCGAGCTACCAGTGCCAAGGATAGCAAGAGCTACGAGGATGGCTCTACAAATGATGGCAGGAAAGGGAGCCTTACCAAGAAGAGGGTTAGGAAAATACCTGTAAGGAGGGACTCAAATCTGAGAATTGAAAGAGAAGAAAGATCGCTTTGGTCTAGGCTTTAGACCAGACTATAAGCAAAGGAGGAAGGAAATTGAGAAGCGCCAACAGGGAAGAAGGGTGCGCCTTAATAGAAGAGAAGTGGAGTGGGAGCTGATGACATTCCCTCCATTATCCCAAACCTTCATATCTAGAGGGTTACTCATTGAAGAGAGTCATCAGATCAATGCTATACAAGACGAAGGATTGAAGCAATGAAACTTTGAGAGCATTCGCCCTTACGAACCGGGAAGCTCTCTGAACAATTGGACTGTAAAGAAACTTCCTGTAGTCTTTAGGAATTCTTCAGAGTAATTCTCGAAACATTCTTGTTACTCTAGAGCCTAGGAGTAATAGGATTATATTTTGTGAAATGGGCTTATGATCATCTATTATTATAATAAGACATAACTTTTATCATTTTGAACGAGTATTGTTTCATTTTTATCAATCAATATTCCGTCAAATTTTGCAATTCTTATTCTTTCATTCATAGCACATAAATAATCATTCTTAAATTCATTCATTCTTTATATATTCTTTATATTTCACAAATCTCTAGATATCAATGACATGAGCACTGATATGTCAAATCCTGATTTCTCTCGTGAGTAAGACATGTTTTTAGAGGAATCTCAGGATTTTGAAGATGTTCAAGATTGCGATATGTCTTTGGATCTGTTGAGGATGGTAAAATAGGAAGAAAAGCAAATCATGCCCCATGAGAAAGAGGCAATAGAAAATGTAGCCCTAGAGGAGGGGAAAGAAGTGAAAATTGGCACGCATATTACTGAAGACACGAGGCAAGGACTGATTGAGTTGCTACGTGAGTTCAAAGATATCTTCGCATGGTCCTATCAAGATATGCCAAGGTTAAATACCGATATCGTGGTGCATCGTCTTCCAATAAGACATGATTGTAAGCTAGTTCAACAGAAGTTGCGAAGAACGAGACCAGATATCGTATTGAAGATAAAAGACGAAGTCAAGAAGTAGTTTGATGCAGGATTCTTACAAGAGGTGAAGTACTCTGAATGGGTAGCTAACATTGTACTAGTCCCTAAGAAGGATGGAAAAGTATGAATGTGCGTTGATTACAGAGATCTGAACAAAGCTAGCCCAAAAGATAATTTCCCTCTACCATACATAAACACTTTGGTAGATAATACAGCGGGATATTCATTGTTCTCCTTCATGGATGGTTTCTCAGGGTATAATAAGATAAAGATGCATCCTGAAGACATGGATAAAACTACCTTCATAACATTGTGGGGTACCTTCTGTTATAAAGTAATGCCCTTTGGGTTAAAGAATGCAAGGGCAACATATCAGAGGGCTATGGTGACCTTATTTCATGAGATAATGCACAAGGAAATTGAGGTGTATGTCGATGATATAATTGCCAAATCTTAAACGGAGGAGGAACATATTGAAGTCTTAAGGAAACTATTCTTGAGATTAAGGAAGTTTCAGTTAAAACTTAATCCGGCAAGGTGCACTTTCGAAGCTAGGTCGGGGAAATTATTGGGCTTTGTGGTCAGCGAAAAGGGAATAGAAGTTGACTCAGAAAAAGTTAGAGCCATACGAGATTTGCCTTCACCAAGTACTCAAAAAGAAGTTCAGGGTTTTCTTGGAAGATTGAATTACATTGCTATCCCCCCTAGTCCAGATAAACCACTAATTCTGTACTTGTCGGTGTTTAGTAATTCCATGGGATGTGTGCTTGGTCAACATAACGAGTCGAGAAGAAATGAGAAGGCGATATACTACCTCAATAAGAAATTTACAGAGTGTGAGATGAGATATTCGCCCATTGAGAAATTATGTTGTGCTTTAGTCTGGACGACTCAAAGGTTAAGACAGTACATGCTATATCATACCACTTAGCTTATTTCAAAACTTAATCCTTTGAAGTAGATGATGGAATCAAAAGTGTTAAATGGGAGAATGGTGAGATGGCAAATTCTGCTTTTAGAGTTTGACATAGTCTATGTGAACCAGAAAGCTATAAAAGGAACTGCGATAGTAAAATTTTTGGCTAGTAGAGCTCTAGAAGACTATGAGCCATTGAATTTTGATTTCCTAAATGAGGAGTTGATGTGTGTAGCAACTACAGAGGATCATCCTTGGAAGTTGAGCTTTGATGGGGCATCCAATACGGTAGGAAATGGAATTGGGGCAGTCTTGATATCCCCAAATGGCGATTGTTATCCTTTCACGTGCAAGTTGGATTTTGATTGCACAAACAATATGGCCGAATATGAAGCGTGCATCATGGGACTCCAGCGGCTATAGCACGAGGAATAAAAACCTTGGAAATATATGGAGACTCTGCGTTGGTAATTTACCAGCTTAGAGATGAATGGGAGACAAGGGATCCTAAATTGATCAATTATCGAAAGGTAATTTTGGGGTTACTTGAGGAGTTCGATAACATCACTTTCAATTATATCCCATGAGATGAAAATCAGGTGGCAGATGCTCTAGCAACCTTGGCTTCAATGATTAGAGCGAATAAAGAGGAGGAGATGAGACCCATTCAGATGAGTATCTTTGAGGCTCCAGTTTGTTGTTGTAACATTGAGGAAGAAGAAAAGGATAATAATCCTTGGTATCAGGATATATTGCGATATGTGAGAGATCGTAAATACCCAGAACAGGCAACTGAAAATGATAAGCGTACTTTAAGGAGATTAGCCTGCAATTACGTTTTGAATGGGGGACATCTTGTACAAAAGAAGAAAAGACCAAGTACTGTTGAGATGTGTTGACGCCGTAGAGGCTAAGTTAATCTTGGAAGAAGTTCATGAGGGTGTTTGTGGGACGCACGCTAATGGTTTTACAATGGCTAGACAAATCATGAGGTTTGGATACTATTGGTCTACTATGGAAGGGGATTGTATCAACTACGCCAAGAAATGCCATAAATGTCAGATTTACGGAGACAAGATACATGTACCACCTTCACTTCTACATGTTATGATTCCTCCATGGCCTTTCTCTATGTGGGGTATGGATGTCATTGGGCCAATATCACCAAAAGCTTCAAATGGGCATCTAATTATTTTTATGGTCATCGATTACTTCACGAAGTGGGTAGAGGCTGCTTCTTATGCAAATGTTACTAAGTCAGCTGTAAGCCGATTCTTGAAGAAAGAGATCATTTGTCGGTATGGGATGCCTGAAAGGATCATATCAGACAATGCATTGAACTTGAACAATAAAATGATAGCAGAAGTTTGTAGTCAGTTCAAGATTAAGCATCATAATTCCTCTCCATATCGCCCAAAGATGAATGGGGCATTGGAAGCTGCTAACAAAAACATCAAGAAGATAGTGGGGAAAATGACTGAAACCTACAGAGATTGGCATGAGAAGTTACCATTTGCACTCTTAGCTTATCGAATGTCCATCAGAACTTCTACTGGGGTAACCCCTTTCTCATTGGTATATGGAATGGAGGCAGTGTTACCCATTGAAGTTGAAATACCTTCTCTTCGAATTTTATCGGAGATAAAGTTGGACGAAGCAGAGTGGATTCAATCGCGGTATGACCAGTTGAACTTGATTGAGGAAAAGAGGCTGCGGGCCATTCGCCATGGTCAGATGTACCAGAAGCGAATGATGTGAGCTTATGACAAGAAAGTGTGACCAAGAGCATTCCACGAGGGAGATCTTGTGCTAAAAAAGATCCTTCCTATTCAGAAAGATTTTAGAGGAAAATGGATGCCGAATTGGGAAGGGCCGTATGTTGTAAAGAAGGCCTTCTCTGGGGGTGCATTGATCTTAAAGGAAATGGATGGGAAGAGTTTACCCAATCCAGTGAATTCAGACTTAGTCAAAAAGTACTTTGTCTAAAGGAGAGGAGAATCCAAGGTGAAAACCCTCAAAGGGCGCCTTGGGTTTTTGAAAAAAAAATATGGAGAGGCCAAGGTGAAAACCAGAAAAGGGCGCCTTGAGACTAAAGGGGTTTTGAGTTGAAAACCCAAAAGGGCAGTTCAAGTTTTGAAGGGGCATACAGTAATCTTGCTATACCTGATTCAACAAAGAGCAAAGCGCGTTGCATATTTGGGGCATCAACAAAGTACTATGAATCTTTAAACACATGTTGAACTCAAGAAAGACTTCATGGAGCTGGTGTATAGACGCTCAAGCGGTGATATCTAGAGTATCTAACTTTTATCCTGTTTGCTATCTTTAGATTCTATTTCTTCTTAAAGATAGGCTTTCAGATTAATTTCCTTTTTATTTTTGACAAGTTCTCAAGATTAAATTTATCTTCCATTATTTTTAAAGTGTGTTGCATTAAATAATGATAGATAAACTAAATGATTTTCACAAATGAAGTTTTTCTCATTACTCTGGAAGTTTCTAAATAATACAAGAAACTAAAACGGAACAATTGTTCAAGGAATTCACGTAAGTGAGGGTCGAAAGAAGCTTGAGGGAATCCTTTCTTTAGTCCAAAATGATGATTGGACAAAACAAATGATTCAATCCTAAGAAAGGATCATCTTACAAACATTTTTGATGGGTCATAGCATTTGAAGAATGGTACAAACCCATGGGCTGAGTAAAAATGATATTTCGAGAGAAATAAGGATGAGCTTTGACGAAGAAATGAGTAGTGACGTCTGGAATAAGGGTCATATTCATAAACATTTTGCATTATAACAGGTCTAATTAGGAGCATTTGACTCATTTCAATCATAGCATCCTAATCATTAGGTATGAACTCATACACATTATACAGGTCATGTCCTTCAAGGGACAATGAAGATTGATGCGCCTGAACCCCCTAAGCAGTAGGGTAATAGGCTAAAACATAGCAGATCTGACCTTCAAGTATTTACGCTGAAGTAGATCCAAGATGATTTGGCATCTCTGTATTGTCAGAGAACAAATCGAAGAAACGAATTTGGCATTTCTGTATTGTCAGAGAGCAGATCGAAGATAGTAGATTTGGCGTCTCTGTATTGTCAGAGAGCAGGTCGAAGATAACAGATTTGGCGTCTCTGTATTGTCAGAGAGCAGATCAAAGATAGCAGATTTGGCGTCTCTGTATTGTCAGAGAGCAGATCGAAGATAGCAGATTTGGCATCTCTGTATTGTCAGAGAGCAGATCAAAGATAGTAGATTTGGCGTCTCTGTATTGTCAAAGAGCAGATCGAAGATAGCAGATTTGGCATCTCTGTATTGTCAGAGAACATATCAAAGATAGTAGATTTGGCATCTCTGTATTGTCAGAGAGTAGATCGAAGATAGCAGATTTGGTGTCTTTGTATTGTCAGAGAGCAGATCGAAGATGACAGATTTGGCATCTCTGTATTTGACGGGGAGCAGATCGAAGACATAGCAGATCTAACCTTCAGATGTTTCATATCGAAGCAGAACCAAGAAGATGATTTGGGCATTTCTGTATTAAACGGGGAGCAGATCGAAGAACTCAAGACTCGGCGAGCTCGGGCAAAATTTGTTCTTTTATATCTTAGCTCTATTCCTGTTACACAGCAATGAGCAAAGAGGACAGCTGTATGAACTATATTTTGCCCGGGCCTTAAAATAAAAACAAAATAAAAATAAATGTTTATTTATTTTAAACAGTCCATATACAGAGCCCAAAATTAAATACCTAACCGAGTAGCCCAATTACGGTTTACAACCCAATAAGTTCAAAGACCCGATTACATCTTAGCCCAACCGAATACTTAAAACTACCCAAAACTCGTTTACACCCAAGCCCAAATACCCGAGCTAGACCCAAACTAACAAGGCCCAATGCCTAAACAGAATCTGGAAACCCTAGGGTTTCCAGAAGCTTCGCGCCGTAAGTACCCCAACAGTCACGCCGTTTCATCTCACTTCGTTTCAGCTACCCTTCATCGGTGCTGTGATTTTAGGCCCCGTATCATGCCATGATCGACGCCTGAATCAACGCTGGTGCCGTCGTCAGTGCCGTTCATTACTGGCCTCCTCGCTGGTATCTGCAAAAGAAAAATAAACCACAGCAGAAAAGGAAAACAAATAGGGAAAAGAAATCAAAGATTTCTTTCTAAATGTAACGATTCACAGAGGCTTTAAAAGCCTCTTCACAAATCTGTACAAAGGACCTTTTTAAAAAAAAAGAAAGTACATGATATTCAAAAGAAAAATAAAAGAGCACAGAAGAATATTACCGATTACTTTACTTTGTCAGAAAACAAAAGGTGATTCTTTTCTTTTCTTCGATATCAATGTTTCATACATGCAAAATACTGTAAAAAGTAAACAAAAGAGATTACCTTTTTGTGCTGTGAAAAAGGCGAAACGATTCCAGTTTCTGACCACCGTACATGGCGGCATGGACGGAGGTTCAATAGCACTCCGAGAACCCACCCCAAGCCCTCCTTCAGAGGGTTTTCTCTTTTTTTTTTTAAAAAAAAACAGATTGCAAAAATGATTTCAAGGTTTAAAAATTGGCTTATATAGCCATATGTAAACAATGTCGTTCTGCCTAAACGGTAACATACAAAACGGCATCGCTTTTAGGCCAGGATCCGTGTGTTGACCCGAAAACTCGGGGAAGATCCGCTTGTTTTTGATAAATGGATAAATTCCCAATCAATCCTCCCGTTTTATTAAATTTTATAATTTCATTTTATTTTATTTTCAAATTTACCCTAACTTCTTATGTTTAATTCAATTTAATCCCAATGACCATTAGAATTTATTCTAGGGAACGACGTCGTTTTTTTAGGATTAGGGCTAATTGCCCAGTGAGTCCCTCTGGTTTAGCGAGTCTTTTAATTTGGCCCAAAATTTTAAATTTATTTATAACTAACCCTAAAATTTTAAAAATTAAATTAAAATTAAGTTTTGTTTTGTAAATTCAATATATTTTAAATATTATATATATATTCTTTATATTCTTTATAATATTATATACATTTTTTTATAAATTTTATTATATGTTATATTTTTATTATATGTTATATATTATATATGTTAATTATTTTATTTTATTTTTGTATGTAAATTTATTTAATATATCATTCTTATTATTTTATATTTCATTTATTATATAGTTTATATCATTATATATGTATTTTGGTTTACAAATTTATTATATTTTATAAATTTTACCATATTTCTTTACATTACCTTTATTTTATTATAAATTAGGTATCACTTTATTACTCATTAAATGTATTAAATTTTAAGTATTTTAAAAATTATTATTAAATAATATTATGTATACATTATCCTTATAATATTTATTGTATTATTCATATTTCATTATATTTTATTTATATATTTTTATTACATTTAATATATTATTATATATTATTTTCTATATATATTATTCCTTTATTATTATTTATTTGTGTATAAAATTAAATTTATAAATATTTATAAGATAATACATATATTATTATTATATTTTTAATGTTTAGTATTTTAAAATTTACTACAAATAACATATATTTTTAAGAGTATATTAAGTTATTATATCATGTAATGTGTTATATATATATTAATCATCTCTAAGAAAACTTATCTTCATCATTCATACTTAATTTTAATTTTTTTTAAATACTTCATTTTTTTTTAAAAAAAATTGTATTCATTTTCTTATTTTCATTTTTGATTCATATGTTCAAAATTTTATTTATTTATTTTATGTATCACATTATATTTATTTAATATTATTTTAAAATAGTAATAATATCTCATCACCTATTTGTTATTTTTATGTCTATTAAGAATTGATTATTTATATTGCTTCAAGTAGTATTTTCATAGAATATTGTTATGTAATAACTAGATTCATTGCTTTCTATGTTAGATTTTGTATGAAATATTATTATGTATGTATTCTGTAATCCATATTAGTATTCTCGTTGTTCTCTATAATTATAATTGCATGAAATGATAATGTATACTATAATTTATGTCGTCATTCATCATTTACTTTATTAGATTTGTGTGACGTATTAAAGTATGTAGTTTATATTGTTAGTATTGATGTCATAATATGTTAAATGCATCATCATTTTAAAGAACCTTTAAATTTCATTCAATCAAAAAAATTTTTTAAAAATGAGGCAATGTTTTGATATTTAGGAATTCGGGGAATAGTGCCCTAACATGCTGGGTTGTGATTTCTCGTTTGTCTAAATATCTAAAATATCCTTTTAAACGAGTTTTACAAATCACGGGATGATTTTAGTTATGAAAGTTTAAAGATATCGTGTCCAATCATGCTGGATGTGATGTTTATACTCTTTTAAAACGAATGAATCTTGATTCTTTTCTCAAAACATTACAGTTTTAAAAAAATCTCATTTCTAAATTCTTTCAAACTTCTGACACTAAGACAAAATTATTCAGTTTGGTACCAATTTTGGGTGTTACGAGGGTGCTAATCCTTCCTCGTACGTTACCAATTCCCGAACCTATTTTCTCATAATTTCGAAGACCAAAATATTTTATAAAATGATCCAATCACACTTTAAAAGATTGGTGGCGACTCCCGTCTTCATTTTTTTAAAAACCCGTTTTTAAGGAGGTTTCGACATCCTACTTTATCATCAATAAAGTGTTGCTAAAAATCTTTAAGGACGTGTTAATAAAAGCCCCCACCAGTTTTGGCTAAAAGACATCAACCAAATATAACAAGTTACATTAACCGCACAAGAGAAAGCTAAGTTGTAACTCAAAATGCATTTGAACCGTGAACTCACTCATTCTTGTAATTCATTCTTTTAATTACATGTTCTAATTTTGTTACATGTGACCCTTGTACTCTCTCCTTTTACTGTATTATAGGTTTTAACTTTTTTTTCTATTTTCCAAGGAATTTATTAGAGTGAGTCTAGTGACTAATCCTCCATATTGATTACAAGTTCTAATTTTATTTGTGAACCTAGAAAGTTTGTGAAAAGTGGATAAAACACCCCAAAATATACAGGGTTAGAAGAAATAAATAAACAAGAAATTACTTAGTCTTGATGGTTAAGTAGTTAACATATTCCTTAGAAATCCTAGGTTTTATCCACTCTTCTCCCATTTTCCTTTCTTTTTATTTTTAGTAAATAAGGATGAAAATCATCCTAGAATAAATTTTAAATGAAGTAAAAACTCACCAAGAGTGGGCAGCAATCCAAATGGTTAAAGCATGTACTTTCCCCTATGTATTTCCAAGTTCAAGCCATACCAATCTCAAATATTTTGCCTTCTAAATTCAGAAGCATGGGTAAATTATCGTACAACCCCTCTAAAATTTGTTAACACTTACTATTTAGTCCCTTTTTTCCTAGCTACACTAAGAATGTATTTGTTTTTCCATTCCAACTATAATTTTTCCTTTTTTTTTCTCTATTTCTCTCTCTTTTTTTCCTTTTCATCGAATCTTTTGATAGTCCCGACAAATCTTGTAAACTGCTACTAATTCTTGTGTAAATGTCATTTGAAGGACCCGATATAGGTACCATGATCGAATTGGAAACGTGAAGAACGTTGCTCGAGATCCCGGAGATAGGTGTATGTTCTTTTACAAGCAAATCGGGGCAAAGCCATGCCTAGGATAGGGCCGCATAGTCTTTCACATGGGCATGTGGGTGTAAAATTGAAATTAGATAGGGTTTTTCTATATATTTTTATTACCCTTTTTACTTAATAAATGTGTTTATCTTGAGTAATTATTATTGAAATAAGTGAAATTTACTTAATTAGTAATTTTAGACATGAATTTAGAAAGTATGTGAAATTATGCTTAATTACATGATTTGCATGCATATTTTATATTAATTCATGCTAATTTATTAATGTATGTATTTTTCATTGTGTAGGAGGTCCATTGGAGACATGATTTAAATAAATTCAACATGGACATGTACAAGTTATCCATGTGGACGGCAATATCATGCAATTTCGGACATGAGGTTGACTGCTTGACCCAATAAAGAAGGTGATGAAAGGTGGACATGTTTGCTAAGTTTTTGGACTGAAGAATCGTCCAACAAGGGGAACTAAAAGCCCAAATTCGACACTTAAAGGTGGCTGCCCAAAATATGTTTTTGGATAATTAATTGAAGGTCCTTATAGTTAGAAAATAATTGAAATTTAGCCCAACAACTTATCTGTTGAAACCATCCACTCTATAGCTATTTTTAGCTTGAATTTGAAATTCAAATGGAGAAGACTTGGTCACCCCTTTTTCCTTGAAGCATGGCCGGCCACATGAGAGAGGGAAGGAAGGAAATTTAAACCTACTTTTAGTAAAGTCAAACCCTTACCTTTACCTATAAATACGTTGCCATCCCTCACTTCTCAATCATCCCTCATCCCTGATCCCTCAACATTCCTCTCTCACTCTCACTAGTTTTATCTCAATTCCTTTTCTCTTTTTTCCCTTACATAGTTGTCCATCTCTCCTCTGTTATTTAGCCTCAAAAGCTTTGTCAAAAGCACTCTTTAGCTAGCTACCCCTTAAACACTTAACAAAAGAAGCATCAAGCAGAACAGAGGAGCAATCTAAAAGGCTTTTGAACTAAATCAGTCATAATAAATCCGAAAGGTTACTAAACTAGATATAGTTTACTCTTTCCTCTTGTTATTTATTTTAATCATGTTTGTTTTGAGTTTATTGTTTTTGACATCAATAATGTTATTTTAAATCCTATTTGCTAGGATGATTATGTTAATTCAATAAGATCTATTTTATTCATGTTTAACATGTTTAACATGTTGAGGCCTCATTCAATGATGTTTTCAATTAATATCATGATGCATTTTATTCATACATGATTGGGTGCACTTAGATTAGCTGAGCGATCCTAACCAGATGACGGCTAGTAGACACATAATTGAAAAGTGCAATGCTTAATTTAGGTCATTAAAGCCGACTAAGTTGAGGTTCGTAATATCTTTAGTTAGCTCTATTTCCTTGCATAGTTTTTAGGTTTATGTAATTAAACTGTTGTAAACGTAAATGTCCTTGTGACCTTACATAAATGCTAAGAAACCTTTAGCTAATATGATCAGTAAAATGCATATTTAACTAACTAAAAGACTCTGAAAGCACTTAATTTGGTTTCCAAACTTATTAAAGGTCGAGTTGTCGTGGAAGTATTTTCGAACATTGTTAAGCATGATAAAGTAAATTGAATTGATTAATATAATTATCCTAGCCCATTTAATGTTGATTGTTTCTGTTGCTAAAGCCATTCATTCATACATTTAGGTAAATTACATCTAGATTAGAATTGCATAAGGATCAATCTTTGCATATAATTAATTTACTTAGTTTAATCATCACCATCCAAATTATTGAATTTTTACATTAAATTGTGAAGTTATAATTTTACAAATATTTGGTTAAGCTTATTGTAACGCCCCAAATTTTTATAGTTTCGGCTTTTGGTGATTATTGGGCATGAAAGTATTTGAACTCTTGTTTTGTGATATTTTGGCTTAAAAGGTTATTGGTTTAGGTGGTTATGTGCACTGGAGTATGGTTGGGAGGTCCCAAGTTCAAGCTTTAACTTAGGCTAAATTTTGGTTTTTATTTGAATAAAGCCTGACTTTAGGTCAGTGGGCTTTTAAGGAATTGTTGGTAAAAACTTAACAGAATGGGCCTGCTGGACTAGTGGTTAAGTGGAGTGTCAGTTTGCTCAAGGTCTTGAGTTCGAATCTCTGCAGTAGCTAAGGGATTATTTTTGTTGCAAGTTTCAGTTAAGTGTTGGGCTTTATTAAAATTCTGAGTAGAGGGTTTTAGAGAAAAATTAGGGCTTCGTGGGTAAAGTTCTTTTTCCTCTGTTCTGTCAAAAGTGTTTCTCTGCTGTCTTCTCTTTTTCCCAAACCCTTACTGCCAAAATTCCATTCTCTTTTTCCCCTTCTCCTTCGTTTTTCTTCTTTTCCGATAAGCTTAGGCGTATTGCTAGTAGTTCTATCAGTTCGGTAAGTATCGCTTTATTAAGTTGTGTAATTTTCTTTGAAGATCATTTAAGAGGGTTTTGTTTGTTGTTTAGAGGATATTCAAGGTTCTGTGGATTATTAATCGTGGTTCTAAACAATAAGGAATCACAGTATTCATTGAAGGTAAGTAGATTTCTCTTTCGGGATTTGGCAATTCTTAAGGAAGTCAATTTAAGTGGCTGATATTGGGCTCGATATTGTCGATTTTAGGCTTTGGAGTGCTCGTGGTTGGATTAGTAGAGAAAACGAACCATGTATGTACTCTGATCACGCAAAAAATGAGTTTTGACGAAAGCCGAAAAGTGGCCTATCGACGCCACATGGGCATGTGGTCTGCCCGTGTGGTAGCCTGTGTCACGAGACACGGGCGTGTCACTAACGAACGAAGCTGTTCCCTCGCCACACGAGCACGACGGACATGGGCATGTGAGGCTGGCTAGGCCGTGTGCAAGGCACGGGCTCGACTATTGGGGCAGTGTAGGCCACAAGGGCGTGTGGGTCACACGGGTGAACCACATGGGTGTGTGGCATTTTGGGCAAGGCCGTGTGATCCACACGGGCAAGGCTATTTTGGGCCGTGCGGGCCACACAGGCGTATGGGCCCACACGGGTAGGGCACACGGGCATGTGAGCCCAAATTGTTTGAAATACCCTGTAAGGTTGCACGGGTCGTCTAAGTCGACTGTGACCTGACCGTAAGGGTAGTAAGCATTACTTAAACCCCACACTCTATTGATTACTGAAATGCATGTGAAAGTATGACATTATAAGCATGTGTATTTGTATGATTCTATATATCTATTCTGACATGATGTTGATATGATCTGATAACTGCATATAAGCATGCCATACTATTTATGTTGCAGTGCATTAGGTTGGGATTGTTGTGAAGAGAAGGAAGTCTGAGAGGCGATTAGCCTGTTATCTGGCAGCCATGCTGCTTTTATTTATTATGTATTATTTTACGGTACTAGTTGGTGTGTAGGGTTGGATGGGTTGATTATATCCCCATAGTTGGTGTGTAGGGCTGGATGGGTCGATATTATCCCCACATGGTATGTGGGGTTAGACGAAGATGGTGTGCAAGATTAGTAGGCATGATATTTCTGATATCTGATCTGTTATGCATGCGATATCTGTATGGCTAAGGCCGAATATCTATATTTTGTTATCTATTTGTATACATGTTGTTTGTGGAGATGTACACACTGAGTTTGCGAAACTCACCCCTTTGTTTATTTTGTCTGTCAGGTAATCCTCAGCAGTAGATGGATCGGTGTGATGGAGGGCTCGATGGTGACCACTGGTAGACATTTACGAATTTTTTAGTAACAGTTGATTTTGTCTATTTTGTTTAAATATTTATTTTTGGGATTAAATGTATTTGAACTCGAACTATTCTTGGATTTATTTTGGGAATTTAAATTGTTAAGTTATTGACTTATGAATTAATGATGTTTTAGCTTCCGCGTTAATGAAATGTTTTCACATAATAATTGGAATAGAGATTTCACGACTTAAGTAAGATAATGAACTGAACGATTTTTAACTTACTAAGCTTTTCTAAAAGCACTCTCATGTGACACTGTCAGATTCGGCCATAACGTCTAGGCCGGGTTTGGGGTGTTACACTTATACAGTCCCTGTGAAGACGATAATTCATTTTACTTACTTATTACTTGAACGACTGTGTAAACTTGCACAAACCACGTTACAGTGGGCCACACAAGCGTGTGGGCCACATGTGTGGACCATAAGGCCCCTTAGACGTCTATGTCCCCTTAAAACCCTAGGTTAGTTCGTGAAGCGCCTGACCAAGACCTCTCCACACGACCTACCACACGGTCGTTTCTCCCCTCCACCTTGGTTTTGCAATTTCCACACAGCCTCAATTTGTTACACGGATTAGCCACACGATTGTGCACACCTTTCACACAATCCATGGAATTCCACATGGTCTGTTCACACCGCCGTGTGTCCTTTGTACCTCAAATTTTATAGCTTCAACCCAAAATTTCATGTTTTGTTTAGTTTAGTCCTTAGATGGTTTTTAAACTATTTTTAGTGCTTTAAAATATTCAATTGAGCCCTTGATGGTATGAATTATGTTAGAAACCATGATTTGATGGACGAATTTAGTATGATATCTATGTATATATGGATGAATTGTGAACATTATATATATGTCTATTGTTTTGGAATTTTTGATCGCATGTATGGTATGCCTTATGACACTGTCAAATCGAACACCTAGAAAACAAGATTTTTGCTAGTGAATTGATATGTCACAAGCACATTAATTACTACTGAATCAAACCGATAAGAGCATACTATTTGCTACAATATTGTTTTGTTAAAAGCATATTTAATTCTACTGTACTAATATAATGAACATGTCATATTGCATTGCATGGGGTGGAATGTTATGAAGGAAAGAAGTATTCACAATTTATCTGCATTTCTTTTGCTATGTATCCACAACCATAAGCAGATTCCACCTTTAATGTTTTTGTTGTGCACCCAAAACCATTTGACAGCTATCATATGCAAGTTTATTGTACATCCACGACCATTGGCAGATTTTACCTATATTATTTTGTTGTGGATCCACAGTTATATGCAGATTTTGCGTTCTATTTCTAACAGTTATAAATCATAATAAAAAAATCCCAAATTAAAAGCTAGAAAATTTGAGAGGCCTTATTACAAAATTAGAAACCCAAAAGTGAAATTTAAATTAAAAAAAGTCAAATGCAAGACACAGCAGTCGTGTGGCCACGTCCAAGTCCCTCGTAGCACCAAATCATCTAAGGTTAGGGATTACCTGCACAGTTAAAAAGAAAGGGTGAGTTTACGAAAACTCAGTTTGTTGCCCCTATCAGTCAAACAGAAAATAGTGCATGTAATAACAGTCTGGGCCTGAGCCCTATTCAGCATCAGTACAGTCTGGCCTTAGCCCTATACAGTAATAGTGTGGGCCTAAGCCCCATACAGCATCAGTACAGTGTAATGTAGTTATGCATCCCACCCAAATCCAGCCAGCACACCACCCGTACCAATCAACACACCATGTGAGGATATAAATCGACTCACCCAGCCAGCACACCGATATCGCAGCAAAGCTACCAGTAATAGTAATGTAGCATAGCTACCAGAAACAGTAAATGTGGTAGAGCCACCAGTATCAGTAATTGTCGCATAGCCATCAGTAATAGTGGATGTGACATAGCCACCAGTACAGTACTTCCTTCATCTCAAAATCCCAATCCCATGCAGTATGTCATTAATAAATCATACATGCATGCAAAGTCATACTCAGTACAATCATATATGTAAATCATAAGCACATCAGTCATACAGAACATAAGGGCATAATTGTTATTTTACCATATAGGGATATTACGGTCATTTTATCCTACAGTGGCATTACAGTTATTTTACCCTACAGGGTATTACAGTCATTTTACCCTACAGAGGCATTACGGTCATTTTACCCTACAGGGGCATTACGATCATTTTACCTACATTGAGGTTTTAGCTTAAATAACAACCACTCCAAAGATCTACAGTCGCTTCGAGCGACACAGACAACCTAAATGATCATAACGGTGCAAATGGGCATAAGGCTCATTACTCATGCCAAGTGGGCCCACACATTTGTGTCGTCCATTTAGCCCAAACTCAGTTACGACTATGTGCCCTACATAGCCCAGTCCAATATTTATCACTTACCATGGATTTAATCTGTGCGGGACCCATGAGCCCATTGGGCCCACACGGCCCATTTCGGCCCAACGTGGCCCAGAATGGCCTATGCCATGTACACGACATGACAAGCCCAACTACTTCTCACCTATAGTTAAATTTACACAACCAGGCTCACGGGCCCATTAAGGCCCATCGAGGCCCAAGTCCACGAGAGCGCTCGTAGCGGCCTCTACAGCCTATCGCCCATGCTTTGTGGTTTGGATCTCCCCACGTGTGTTCGCACGCTCGTGAAGCCTCGAATGCTGGCGTTTCGGTATTTTGGCTTTTCGGCTTTTGCCAAATCACAGTTTAACAGGGGCATGATTACACACCCCTTTTGGCTTTGACAGTAATTGAGTGGTGAACGATTACACACTTGGTTACGAAGACCGATACGAGTCTATGAGCACCACAGCCACGACAAGACGAAGATGGTTTATCTGCCTTAAACCGCTAATTAGGACGAACTTCTAGATCCTTGATAAACTCGACACGTGGAACCAAAAAGGTTGGTAATAGTATTCGGCCTACACTAACACCCTTGTCAGAGACGGCATACAAAGATGGTTTAGAGGAGAATGATAAAACGACAGAGAGAAAAGAAGGGAAAGGATAACCGAGCATCTAAAGCAGCAGTGTCTGTAAGCACTAGATTCGACTATAAAAAGAGAAGAACCTATTTACCTTAATCAACGCAGGGAGATTTAGCTACGAGTGAGAAAAACAAAAAGAAATCAGCCCTAAATATTCGAATGAAAAAGGAAGAGAAGGTAAAATCGGTTAAGAGGGATTGGTTAAGAACAGAAAGGGAGAAGAGAGGAGAATAGAAAGTTCGGCTAATACCTTTAACACTAGGGAAAAAGAGAGTGATGGAGAAATGAAAGTTTTTGTCCAATAGAAGTACCCTACTGCAGGATAAAATCAAAGTAGGTTAATCCAAAACGTACCCAAAAGGCCACTACTAAATTTTGGCTACCACACAAACAGTAGCGAGAGAGGAGCAAAAAGAGAAAGAAGTCACCGGTAAAGGGCAAGAAGTAACCTATTCGCTACCAAGTGCCTAAGACCAATTATGGCACATAGAGAATCCCATTTTCGGCAGACAACTCTCCACTCTCCTATTCTATGATCCACTCCCCAATTCTCTCCTCAAAACTCTCTTTTGACCAATTCAAACTCTATTGAAACTTTCCAAATTTGAAATCCATGATTCTCTCCGCCCAACTCTCCACCATATCCATAACCACCCTTTTCAAATTCCTTGACTTCCTTCTTTTGACTACTTCCACAACCACCTCAGAAGAGTTTGCATCCAATTCAAACACTGGCCGCCCCATTAACAAAATAAATACTCCTTGCTTGTTATGGGATTCGAACCCAAATTCTCCCAGTTACCAAGTCACACCACTTGCCACCAAACCACAAGGCTTTTTGTGACATAATACAGGCATTATTATTTATAAGGCCTACAAGCTAAAGCCAAAGTTCACTTAAGGGGAAAAACTAAATTTTTTTCAACAGCCTAGGCTTGAACCCAAGCTTCTCAGACACACCCAAACACACCCAAATCGCTAAGCCAGCATAACAAACATGTAATTAGTGTCACTTTATTGCTTAACTGAAATATTTATGAGTAGTCTCCTAACTGCTCCCGTGCTTAAGGCCCAATACTTCTAGGCCCAATTTCGAGGTGCTGCAATTCACCCCTCCTTAAAGAAATTCAGTCCTCTAAATTTCCAACTAGCAGGGTGGTTGCGTAACAACTACACCACTACCATCTCGCTGCGCACTCTGATCCCAATAACGCTAACACACTTTACCTTGAACTTGGAACCTCTTACACAACCCAAAACATCTAACCATTAGAGCTGATATATATCACCCGCATACAATCTCTATATCCAAATCATCACACTCAAACAAAACATACCTGACTTAAAAGTGATTTGGCAATCCTGAGCCCGATGTTCTTTAGACCTGCATCTGAGACATGCTCCTGACTTCCTCCAGCATTCGCCCGAATGATGCCTTCTGCAATGCTCACAAGTCAGAAAGTTTAGATGCATTTTAACATGCTTCAGAAAATTAGGCTCTAAACCCAGAGAACTACGATTTGTCTTCTTCTTACAGTCCTTACACCCAACCTGGAGTGTTTTACCAATCTCCTTAACTTCCTCCAGTACTTCCCTTGCTAATCGGGTTAGTGCCTCAGTACCAAGCTCCAAGTTATCGCTACCGAATTTGGTAGACATACCCTGACTTTCGTCTCAGTTACTGGTGCAGCCGATGCCTTCGTAGCCATATCGTTAGACATGTGGCCCGATGTCGAAGACCCAGCCCTAGCGCTCCCTCAGCCTCTACCGCAGCCTCGTGTACCCCTTCCGCGAGTACCTCTTGTTCTCATATCGTTATAGCGTATTCTCTGTTTTAAAAGTCTTATGAATTAGTTCATAATTCGAGTAATTATTAACGGATACTTTATGATCAAGCAGTAGTTAAAGTTTTGTTTTCGAAGAGCAGAATCTCACTATAGTTTTCAGTCTTCTACGGTCTCAGTTTTCCTACAGTCTTATTTAACTCAGACTCTAGGGTTTCTAGTATAGTACCACTACTTATAGTATAACATTTCAGTCTATAATAGTAAACGGTGTAAGAGAACTTACAGATTTGGCGCTGGAGACTCGGTGTGCCACACTGGTAAACCTTCCAAAAATATTTCACAAACAGTTTTCCAAAAATTCCTAATATTTTCAAAACCCATTCTACAGTCAAGTTTTGTAATTCGAGCTCTGATACTACTAAATGTAACACCCCAAACTCGGCCTAGATGTTATGGCTGAGCTTAGCGGTGTCACATTAGAGTACTTTTCAAAAAACTTGCTTTTGCTGATGAAAAACCCGTTGGGAAATTTTAAGCCTCTTTGTTGGAATTCAAATCATTCTAGCTATTCGATATTCATTTTAAGTTGCCATTACTTAAAACTCTGTTTGTTACGGAAGCATTACAAAAGTGTTGCAAAAAAGTAGTGTTTTGAATATAGTTAACGTTTTGGAAACCGCATTCTATTTCTAACAGATATAAATCATAATAAACAAAAATCCCAAATTAAAAGCTAGAAAATTTGAGAGGCCTTATTACAAAATTAGAAACCCAAAAGTGAAATTTAAATTAAATAAAGTCAAATGCAAGACACAACTGTCGTGTGGCCACTTCCAAGTCCCTCTTAGCACCAAATCATCTAAGGCTGAGGATTACCTGTACAGTTAAAAAGAAAGGGTGAGTTTACGAAAACTTAGAGTGTAGCCCCTTATCAGTCAAACAGAAAATAGTGCATGCAGTAACAGTCTAGGCCTGAGCCCTATTCAGTATCAGTATAGTCTGGGCCTTAGCCCTATACAATAACAATGTGGGCCTAAGCCCCATACAGTATCAGTACAGTGTAATGCAATTATGCGTCCTACCCAAATTTAGCCAACACACCACCCGTACCAACCAACACACCATGTGAGGATATAAATCGACCCACCTTGCCAGCACACTGATATTGCAACAAAGCTACCAGTAATAATAATGCAGCATAGCTTTCAGAAACAGTAAATGTGGCAAAGCCAACAGTATTAGTAATTGTGGCCTAGCCACCAGTAACAGTGGATGTGACGTAGTCACCAATACAGTACTTCCTCCATTTCAAAATCCCAACCCCTTGTAGTATGTCATGTCATAAATCATACATGTATGCAAAGTCCTACTCAGTACAATCATATATGTAAATCATAAGCACATCAATCATGCAGAACATAAGGGCATAATCGTTATTTTACCATATAGGGATATTACGATCATTTTACCCTATAGGGGCATTACGTTCATTTTACCCTACAGGGTATTATGGTCATTTTACCCTACAGAAGCATTACGGTCATTTTTTCCTACAGGGGTATTATGGGCATTTTACCTATTTTAGGGTTTCAGCTCAAATAGCGACCTCTCTAAAGGTCTACAATCGCCTCGAGTGACACAGACAACCTAAATGATCATAACGTGCAAATGGGCACAAGGCCCATTACTCATGCCAAGTGGGCCGACACGTTCATGTGGCCCATTTAGCCCAAACTCAGTTATGACTATGTGACCTATATAGCCTAGTCCAATATTTATTACTTACAATGGATTTAATCTGTGTGGGGACTACATGGCCCATTTCGACCCAACGTGGCCTAGAATGGCCTATGCCATGTACACGACATGACAAGCCCAACTACTTCTCACCTACAGTAAAATTTACACAAGCGGGACCATGGGCCCATTAAAGCCCATCGAGGCCCAAGTCCACGAGAGCGCTCGTGGCGGCCTCTATAGCCTATCACCCATGCTTTGTGGTTCGAATCTCCCCACGTGTGTTCGCACGCTCGTGAAGCCTTGAATGCTGGCATTTTGGCATTTTGACTTTTCGGCTTTTGCCGAATCATAGTTTAACAGGGGTGTGATTACACACCTCTTTTGGCTTTGACAGTAATTGAGTGGTGAACGATTACACACTTGACTGCGAAGATCGATACAAGTCTATGAGCTCCACAGCCACGACAAGACGAAGATGGTTTATCTGCCTTAAACCGCTAATTAGGACAAACTTTTAGGTCTTTGATAAACTCGACACGTGGAACCAAAAAGGTTGGTAATAGTATTCGGCCTACACTAATACCCCTGTCAAAGACGACATACAAAGATGGTTTAGAGGAGAGTACTACAACGATAGAGAGAAAAGAAGGGAAAGGATAACCGAGCATCCAAAGCAGCTGTGACTGTAAGTGATAAATTCGGCTATAAAAAGAGAAGAACCTATTTACCTTAATCAACGTAGGGAGATTCAGCTACGAGTGAGAAGAGCAAACAAAAATCGGCCCCAAATATTGGAATGGAAAAAGAAGAGAAGGTGAAATTGGTTAAAAGGGATTGGCTAAGAATAGAAAGAGAGAAGAGAGGGGAATAGAATGTTCGGCTAACACCTTTAACACTAGGCAAAAAGAGAGTGATGGAGAAATGAAAGTTTTTGCCCAACAGAAGTACCCTACCACAGGATAAAATCAAAGTAAGTTAATCCAAAACATTCCCGAAAGGCCACCACCAAATTTTGGCTACCACACAAACAGTAGCGAGAGAGGAGCAAAAAGAGAAAGAAGTCACTGGTAAAGGGAAATAAGTAACCTATTCGCCACCTAGTGCCTAAGACCGATTATGGCACAGAGAGAATCCCATTTTCGACAGACAACTCCTCACTCTCCTATTCCGCGATCCACTCCCTAATTCTCTCATCAAAACTCTCCTTTGACCAGTTCAAACTCTATTCAAACTCTCTAAATTTGAAATCCATGATTCTCTCCATCCAACTCTCCTCCATATCCATAACCACCCTTTTCAAATTCCTTGACTTCCTCCATTTGACCACTTCCACAACCACCTCAGTAGAGTTTGCATCCAATTCAAACACTTGCCGCCCCTTTAACAAAATAAATACTCTTTGCTTATTATGGGATTCGAACCCAAATTCTCCCAGTTACCAAGTCACACCACTTTCTACCAAACCACAAGGCTTTTTGTGACATAATACAGGCATTATAATTTATAAGGCCTACAAGCTAAAGCCAAGGTCCACTTAAGGGGAAAGTCTAAATTTTTTTCAACAGCTCAGGCTTGAACCCAAGCTTCTCAAACACTCCCAAACACACCCAAATCGCTAATAGTATAGCAAACATGTAATTAGTGTCACTTTCTTGCTTAACTGAAATATTTATGAGTGGTCTCCTAACCGCTCCCATGCTCAAGGTCCAATACTTCTAGGCCAATTTTGAGGTGTTACAATTCACCCCTACTTAAATAAATTTCATCCTCGAAATTTCAAACTAGCAGGGTAGTCGCGTAACAACTACACGACTACGCTCTCGCTGCGCACTCTGATCCCAATAACGCTAACACACTTTACCTTGAACTTGCAACCTCTTACACAACCCAAAACATCTAATCATTGCAGCTGATATATATCACCCGCATACAATCTCTATATCCAAATCATCATACTCAAACAAAACATACCTGACTTAAAAGTGATTTGGCAATCCTGAGCCCGATGTTCTTTAGACCCGCATCTGAGACATGCTCCTGACTTCCTCCAGCATTCGCCCGAATGATGCCTTCTGCAATGCTCACAAGTCAGAACGTTCAGATGCCTTTTAACATGCTTCAGAAAATGAGGCTCCAACCCCAGAGAACTACGATTTGTCTTCTTCTTACAGTCCACACACCCAACCTGGAGTGTTTCACCAATCTCCTTAACTTCCTCCAGCACTTCCCTTGCTAATCGGGTTAGTGCCTCAGTACCAAGCTCCGGGTTATCGCTACCGAATTTGGCGGACTTACCCTAACTTTCGTCTTAGTTGCTGGTGCAGCCGATGCCTCCGTAGCCATATCATTAGACATGTGGCCTGATGTCGAAGACCCAGCCTTAGCGCTCCCTCAGCCTCTACCGCGGCCTTGTGTACCCCTCCCGCGAGTACCTCTTGTTCTCATATCGTTATAGCGTATTATCTGTTTTAAGAGTCTCATGAATCAGTTCATAATTCCAATAATTATTAACGGATATTTTATGACAAGCAGTAGTTAAATTTTTATTTTCGAAGAGCAGAATCTCACTACAGTTTTCAGTCTTCTACGGTCTCAGTTTTCCTACAGTCTCATTTAACTCAGACTCTAGGGTTTCCAGTATAGTACCACTACTCATAGTATAACATTTCAGTCTATAATAGTAAACGGTGTAAGAGAACTTACAAGTTTGGCGCCGGAGACTCGGTGTGCCACACTGGTAAACCTTCTAAAAATATTTCAAGAACAGTTTTCCAAAAATTCCTAATATTCTCAAAACTCATTCCACAGTCGAGTTTTGTAATTCGGGCTCTGATACCACTAAATGTAACACTCCAAACCTGGCCTAAACGTTATGGCCGAGCTTGGCGGTGTCACATTGGAGTACTTTTCAAAAAACTTGCTCTTGCTGATGAAAAACTCGTTAGGAAATTTTAAGCCACATTGTTGGAATTCAAATCATTCTAGCTATTCGATATTCATTTTAAGTTGTCATTACTTAAAACTCTGTTTGTTGCGGAAGCATTACAAAAGTGTTGCAAAAAAGTAGTGTTTTGAATATAGTTAACATTTTGGAAACCGCATTCTGTTTCTAACAGATATAAATCATAATAAACAAAAATCCCAAATTAAAAGCTAGAAAATTTGAGAGGCCTTATTACAAAATTAGAAACCCAAAAGTGAAATTGAAATTAAATAAAGTCAAATGCAAGACACAACTGTCGTGTGGCCACTTCTAAGTCCTTCTTAGCACCAAATCATCTAAGGCTGAGGATTGCCTGTACAGTTAAAAAGAAAGGGTGAGTTTACAAAAACTCAGTGTGTAGCCCCCTATTAGTCAAACAAAAAATAGTGCATGTAGTAAATGAGCTTGAGCTCGAGCCCTATTCAAGATGTCGGGTATAGTCCGGGCCTTAGCCCTATACAAGATGGCATAATGTGGGCCTAAGCCCCATACAATGATCGATGACATGTAATGCAATTATGCATCCTACCCAAATCTAGCCAGCACACCACCCATACAAACCAACACACCATGTGAGGATATAAATCGACCCACCTTGCCAGCACACCGATATTGCAACAAAGCTACCATTAATAATAATGCAGCATAGCTTTCAGAAACAGTAAATGTGGCAAAGCCAACCGTATTAGTAATTGTGGCATAGCCACCAGTAATAGTGGATGTGACATAGTCACCAATATAGTACTTCCTCCATTTCAAAATCCCAACCCCTTGCAGTATGTCATGTCATAAATTATACATGTATGCAAAGTCTTACTCAGTACAATCATATATGTAAATCATAAGCACATCAATCATGCAGACATAAGCTCATAATCGTTATTTTACCATATAGGGATATTACGATCATTTTACCCTATAGGGGCATTATGTTCATTTTACCCTACAGGGTATTATGGTCATTTTACCCTACAGGGGCATTACGATCATTTTTCCCTACAGGGGTATTATGGACATTTTACCTATTTTAGGGTTTCAGCTCAAATAACGACCTCTCCGAAGGTCTACAGTCGCCTCGAGCGACACAGACAACCTAAATGATCAAAACTGTGCAAATGGGCACAAGGCACATTACTCATGCCAAGTGGGCCGACACGTTCGTGTGGCCCATTTAGCCCAAACTCAGTTATGACTATGTGACCTATATAGCCTAGTCCAATATTTATTACTTACCATGGATTTAATCTGTGTGGGGACTACATGGCCCATTTTGGCCCAACGTGGCCTAGAACGGCCTATGCCATGTACACGACATGACAAGCCTAACTACTTCTCACCTATAGTTAAATTTACACAAGCGGGACCACGGGCCCATTAAGGCCCATTGAGGCCCAAGTCCACGAGAGCACTCGTGGCGGCCTCTATAGCCTATCACCCATGCTTTGTTGTTCGGATCTCCCCACGTGTGTTCGCACGCTCGTGAAGTCTTGAATGCTGGCATTTTGGCATTTCGGCTTTTGCCGAATCATAGTTTAACAGGGGTGTGATTACACACCTCTTTTGGCTTTGACAATAATTGAGTGGTGAACGATTACACACCTGGCTGCGAAGACTGATACGAGTCTATGAGCACCACAGCCACGACAAGACGAAGATTGTTTATCTGCTTAAACCGCTAATTAGGACGAACTTCTAGATCTTTGATGAACTCGACACGTGGAACCAAAAAGGTTGGTAATAGTATTCGGCCTACACTAACACCCCTATCTGAGACGACATACAAAGATGGTTTAGAGGAGAGTACTAAAATGACAGAGAGAAAAGAAGGGAAAGGATAACCGAGCATCCAAAGCAGCAGTGACTGTGAGTACCAGATTCGTCTATAAAAAGAGAAGAACTTATTTACCTTAATCAACGCAGGGAGATTCAGCTACGAGTGAGAAGAGCAAACAAAAATCGGCCCCAAATATTCGAATGGAAAAAGAAGAGAAGGTGAAATCGGTTAAGAGGGATTGGTTAAGAATAGAAAGAGAGAAGAGAGGGGAATAGAAAGTTCGGCTAATACCTTTAACACTAGGGAAAAAGAGAGTGATGGAGAAATGAAAGTTTTTGTCCAACAGAAGTACCCTACCGCAGGATAAAATCAAAGTAAGTTAATCCAAAACATACCCGAAAGGCCACCACCAAATTTTGGCTACCACACAAACAGTAGTAAGAGAGGAGCAAAAAGAGAAAGAAGTCACCGATAAAGGGAAATAAGTAACCTATTCACCACCTAGTGCCTAAGACCGATTATGGCACATAGAGAATCCCATTTTCAGCAAACAACTCCTCACTCTCCTATTCCGCGATCCACTCCCTAATTCTCTCCTCAAAACTCTCTTTTGACCAATTCAAACTCTATTCAAACTCTCTAAATTTGAAATCCATGATTCTCTCCGTCCAACTCTCCTCCATATCCATAACCACCCTTTTCAAATTCCTTGACTTCCTCCCTTTAACCACTTCCACAACCACCTCAGTAGAGTTTGCATCCAATTCAAACACTTGCCGCCCCTTTAACAAAATAAATACTCTTTGCTTATTATGGGATTCGAACCCAACTTCTCCCAGTTACCAAGTCACACCACTTTCCACCAAACCACAAGGCTTTTTGTGACATAATACAGGCATTATAATTTATAAGGCCTACAAGCTAAAGCCAAGGTCCACTTAAGGGGAAAGTCTAAATTTTTTTCAACAGCCCAGGCTTGAACCCAAGCTTCTCAAACACTCCCAAACACACCTAAATCGCTAACCAGTATACCAAACATGTAATTAGTGTGACTTTCTTACTTAACTAAAATATTTATGAGTAGTCTCCTAACCGCTCCCATGCTCAAGGCCCAATACTTCTAGGCCAATATTGTGGTGTTACAATTCAGACCTCCTTAAATAAATTTCATCCTCGAAATTTCAACTAGCAGGGTAGTCGCATAACAACTACACCACTACGCTCTCGCTGCGCATTTTGATCCCAATAATGCTAACACACTTTACCTTGAACTTGTAACCTCTTACACAACCCAAAACATCTAATCATTGGAGCTGATATATATCACCCGCATACAATCTCTATATCCAAATCATCACACTCAAACAAAACATACCTGACTTAGAAGTGATTTGGCAATCCTGAGCCCGATGTTCTTTAGACCCGCATCTGAGACATGCTCCTGACTTCCTCCAGCATTCACCCGAATGATGCCTTTTGCAATGCTCACAAGTCAGAACGTTCAGATGCGTTTTAACATGCTTCAGAAAATGAGGCTCCAACCCCAGAGAACTACGATTTGTCTTCGTCTTATAGTCCACACACCCAGCCTGGAGTGTTTCACCAATCTCCTTAACTTCCTCCAGCACTTCCCTTGCTAATCGTGTTAGTGCCACAGTACCAAGCTCCGGGTTATCGCTACCGAATTTGGCAGACTTACCCTAACTTTCGTCTCAGTTACTGGCGTAGCCGATGCCTCCGTAGCTATATCGTTAGACATGTGGCTCGATGTCGAAGACCCAGCCCTAGCGCTCCCTCAACCTCTACCGCGGCCTCGTGTACCCCTCCCGCGAGTACCTCTTGTGCTCATATCGTTATAGTGTATTATCTATTTTAAGAGTCTTATGAGTTCATAATTCCAGTAATTATTAACGGATATTTTATGACAAGCAGTAGTTAAAGTTTTGTTTTCGAAGAGCAGAATCTCACTACAGTTTTCAGTCTTCTACGGTCTCAGTTTTCCTACAGTCTCATTTAACTCAGACTCTAGGGTTTCTAGTATAGTACCACTACTCATAGTATAACATTTCAGTCTATAATAGTAAACAGTGTAAGAGAACTTACAAGTTTGGCACCGGAGACTCGGTGTGCCACACTGGTAAACCTTCTAAAAATATTTCAAGAACAGTTTTCCAAAAATTCCTAATATTCTCAAAACCTATTCCACAGTCGAGTTTTGTAATTCGGGCTCTGATACCACTAAATATAACACCCCAAACCCGACCTAAACGTTATGGCCGAGCTTAGTGGTGTCACATTGGAGTACTTTTCAAAAAACTTGCTCTTGCTGATGAAAAACTCATTAGGAAATTTTAAGCCACATTGTTGGAATTCAAATCATTCTAGCTATTCGATATTCATTTTAAGTTGTCATTACTTAAAACTCTGTTTGTTGCGGAAGCATTACAAAAGTGTTGCAAAAAAGTAGTGTTTTGAATATAGTTAACGTTTTGGAAACCGCATTCTGTTTCTAACAGATATAAATCATAATAAACAAAAATCCCAAATTAAAAGCTAGAAAATTTGAGAGGCCTTATTACAAAATTAGAAACCCAAAAGTGAAATTGAAATTTAATAAAGTCAAATGCAAGACACAACTGTCGTGTGGCCACTTCCAAGTCCCTCTTAGCACCAAATCATCTAAGGCTGAGGATTGCCTGTACAGTTAAAAAGAAAGGGTGAGTTTACAAAAACTCAGTGTGTAGCCCCCTATTAGTCAAACAAAAACAAAGTGCATGTAATGTGATGCAGGCACGAGCCCTATTCAATGATCGGTATAGTTCGGGCCTTAGCCCTATACAGTAACAATGTGGGCCTAAGCCCCATACAGTATCAGTATAGTGTAATGTAATTATTCATCCCACCCAAATCCAGCCAGCACACCACTCGTGCCAACCAACACACCATGTGGGGATATAAATCGACCCAACCAGCCAGCACACCGATATTATAGCAAAGATGCCAGTAATAATTATGTAGCATAGCTTCCAGAAATAGTAAATGTGGCAAAGCCAACAGTATCAGTAATTGTGGCATGGCCACCAGTAACAGTGGATGTGACTTAGTCACCAGTACAGTACTTCTTCCATCTCAAAATCCCAACCCCATACATTATGTCATGTCATAAATTATACATGTATGCAAAGTCATACTCAGTACAATCATATATGTAAATCATAAGCATATCAACCATACGGAACATAAGGGCATAATCGTTATTTTACCATATAGGGATATTACGATCATTTTACCCTATAGGGGCATTACAGTCATTTTACCCTACAGGGTATTATGGTCAATTTCCCCTACAGGGGCATTGCGGTTATTGTACCCTACATTGGTCTTACGATCATTTTACCTATTTTAGGGTTTCAGCTCAAAAAAAGACTTTATTGAAGGTCTACAGTCGCCTCGAGTGACACGAACAACCTAAATAATCATAACGGTGTAAATGGGCCTAAGGCCCATTACTCAGCCCAAGTGGGCTCACATGCTCGTGTGGCCCATTTAACCCAAACTTAGTTTCGACTATGTGACTTACATAGCCCAGTCTAATATTTATCACTTACCATGCATTTAATCTGTGTGGGACCCACGAGCCAATTGGGCCTACATGACTCATTTTAGCCTAACGTGGCCCAGAACGGCCTATGCCATGTACACGACATGAGAAGCCAAATAACTTCTCACCTACAGTTAATTTTACACAAGTGAAACTACGGGCCCATTGGGCCCATTCGACCCATTGAGGCCCATCGAGGGCTAAGTCTACGAGAGCGCTCGTGGCGGCCTCAATAGCCTATCGCCCACGCTTTGTTGGTTCAAATCACCCTATGTGCGTTCGCACGCTTGTGAGGCCTCGAATGTCGGCATTTTGGCATTTCGACTTTTCAGCTTTTACCGAATCACATTTTAGCAGGGATGTGATTACACACCTCTTTTGGCTTTGACAGTAATTGAGTGGTGAACGATTACACACCAGGTTGCTAAGACTGATACGAGTCTACGAGCACCACAGCCATAACAAGACAAACATGGTTTATCTGCCTTAAATCACTAGTTAGGACGAACTTATAGATCCTTGATGAACTCGACATGTGGAACCAAAAAGGTTGGTAATAGTATTCGGCCTACAACACCCCTGTCAGAGACGTCAGACAAAGATGGTTTAAAGGAAAGTGCTAAAACGACAGAGAGAAAAGAAGGGAAAAGATAACCGAGCATCCAAAGCAGTAGTGACTGCAAGCACCAGATTCGGCTATAAACAGAGAAGAACCTATTTACCTTAATCAACGTAGGGAGATTCAACTACGAGTGAGAAGAGCAAACAGAAATTGGCCCCAAGTATTCGAATGGAAAAAAAAGAGAAGTAGAAATCGGTTAAGAGGGATTGGCTGAGAAAAGTAAGGGAGAAGAGAGGGGAATAGAAAGTTCGGCTAATACCTTTAACACTAGGGAAAAAGAAAGTGATGGAGAAATGAAAGTTTTTGTCCAACAGAAGTACCCTACCACAGGATAAAATCAAAGTAAGTTAATCCAAAACGTACCCGAAAGGCCACCACCAAATTTTGGCTACCACACAAACAGTAGCGAGAGAGGAGCAAAAAGAGAAAGAAGTCACTGGTAAAGGGCAAGAAGTAACCTATTCGCCACCTAGTGCCAAAGACCGATTATGGCACATAGAGAATCCCATTTTCGGTAGACAACTCTTCACTCTCCTATTCCGCCATCCACTCCCTAATTCTCTCCTCAAAACTCTCCTTTGACCAATTCAAACTCTATTCAAACTCTCTAAATTTGAAATCCATTATTCTCTCCATCCAACTCTCCTCCATATCCATAACCACCATTTTCAAATGCCTTGACTTCCTCCCTTTGACCACTTCCACAACCACCTCAGTAGAGTTTGCATCCAATTCAAACACTTGCCGCCCCTTTAACAAAATAAATACTCTTTACTTAGTATGGGATTCGAACCCAAATTCTCTTAGTTACCAAGTCACACCACTTTCCACCAAACCACAAGGCTTTTTGTGACGTAATACAGGCATTATTATTTATAAGGCCTACAAGCTAAAGCCAAGGTTCACTTAAGGGGAAAAACTAAAATTTTTGTAAAAGCCCAGACTTGAACCCAAGCTTCTCAAGCACTCCCAAACACACCTAAATCACTAAGCCAGTATAGCAAACATGTAATTAGTGTCACTTTCTTGCTTAACTAAAATATTTATGAGCATTCTTCTAACCACTCCCATGCTCATGGCCCAATACTTCTAGGCCCAATTTCGGGGCATTACAGGTTAATCCAAAATCTGGTGTGTTGGTCGTTGGAGTTCTAAGGAACTCCCATTGTGGTGTGTAGCAGTGGGGTAGGATCTTTTCTGTTAAAACTAATATTGGATGGCATCTATGAAAGCATATGCGTACAAACCTTGAATTTCTGGTAGGATATGTTTATTACTACATATATGAATGAGTAATCTGTGAAACAATATTTTGATATTGCTTAGTGAATTCTTAATGCTAATGATGGCTAAATTGAAAACTGATATTCTAAACTGCTACTTAATTACGATATGTTATGCATTATTATCTAATATGTCTTACCGACTGTTACATTGATTTTCTTGTGATTGAACTCACACTGAGCGTCATGACTCACTCCCCCTTAAATTTTCATCATTACAGATAATCCACCAGGCTAGAACGTAGGCGCGACATTTAGAGGTCACAACTTGGTTTTGTTAAAAATATTTTGTGATATATTATTTGATATGTTATTATTCAGATATTGTATTATTTTTTTTTCAAACTGTGACATGTGTAACACTCCAAACCCGACCTAGATGCTATGGCCAAATCTGGAGATGCTACGTAAAACAGTTGTAAATTCAGCTTCCACTTATTAAAAAACATAGTGAACCTTTGTTAATTAAAACCCGTTTTATTTCAAAACATTTAAACATAATTATTCAGTTATAAAGTTGTTCATTTACATTTTCCAAATACACTAGATGCTTTGCAGCGTCAATTCTTAAAACTTTATATTTTGGAAAACTAAGTTTGTTTTCTCGAAAACAGTTGATTTGCAAAAACAAAAAATATTCATTTTCGAGAAGTCATTTTATCGAGTGTCATGCCAAAAATTCAAAATAAAAGTCCAAATAAAAAGTTACCCCAAATATCTAGAGAGCCCAAAATTTACAAAGCTCTCAAACAAGAAGTTAAATAAGTCAAATTTAAGTAAATTGAGGTTAGCGAAATGTGGATATAACTGAGCTCCCGTTGCACCAACCCGCCTAAGTCTGAAGGTTACCAGAAAGTGTTAGAGAAATAGAAAGTGAGTTTTTATAACTCAGTGTGTAACGTAACAGAAAACAAAATTACAGATTTATTTCCAAATTTACTACATAGCAAAGTAGATACAGATGTATATCTCATACAAAATCAGAATCATATGCAAATTACAATCTTACCCTATCCACTACACACCATCTCCGACAATCCCTTTACACCATGTAGGGTCTTAAAGACCCATCCAGCCCTACACACCACTTAGTGTCGATTTGACACTTTTTAGAATATTCGTAGCAGTGTTGTCAATATAATGGGCGAGATATCGCCTCTTACAGAACACTTCCTCCACATAACATATATCCCACCCCAGAATTAGAGATAAGCAGAACATAAAACATGCAAAACAGTTTAGTCACAAATCATGTATATAACATTACTCTCGATTTATCCTATCATATGATAGCTCAGACACATTTTCAAATATCAAAATTTATACTAATCAGATGACCCAATATCATGTTTCATAGTGTATTTAATCACATACTAACCCCACAGAAGGCCTATAGTCAATTAGGATGACATGTACGTCCCTAGGGAAATGATATGAATTTTGGGCCCATATGCCACTGTGGCCTAGGCGGCCCATATTGCCTTGCCCGTGTGGCCCACATGGCCTACCACACGGCCTGGCACACGACTGTGTGGCGTTGATAGTGCCCAATTTCAGCTTTCGTCATTTGTTGTTTTTCGGGTTTCTCTTCACACACCTAGTTCAATTCTGATGTAAAAACACCTACGAGACTTACAAAACCTAAACACAACAATTAACACTTGCCAAATCAGTAATAATTCGTAAAATCCAACCACAAAATCAACCACAATCAACTTGCACACCCCTACCAAAAGAACATCCACACGCTTACCTTTAATGAACAACCACTACACGAGTCTTACATTGTTGGAGGCACACCAACTGCGCCTTGGACCTCTCCTAAACATAGGGAACTAATTAGAAAACACAACCAAAACAGAAGGAATACATGAATTTTAAGCCAAACTAACGAAATTCTAAAATCCCCAAACGCCCACAAAAATTTCCCATACTAAAACAAAATATAAGTCGATACAAACCTTATTGTTAAGGGTTGAAATCAACCACCCGAGGTACCCACAATTCGAAAGTAACAACTAACTTAAACAAGAAGAAAAAGGACCAACAAACAGGAATTGAAAGGAACAAAAATATTGATGAAAGAAAAAAGTAAAGAAAAGAGTAAGAAGGAAAAAGAAAAACGTGAAATAATAGGGGCAAACGTTGAGCAAATTTTGGTGTAACCACCTAATATTTAAAAAAACTAAACTAAACTAAAATAAAATAATAAAGAAACCTAAAATTAATATCAAAAGAAAAAGATAATTCTAAAATCCTTTATCAAATCCTACCCATCAATCTACTAACATATTTAATTTAAAAGAGTTCAAATCTCAATCCAACACACCCACTTGAGCAATTAACCCAAGCCCAACATAAAAAAAAATTTAATTTCCTCACGTAGGAACTCAAACCCAAGACCTTAAAGAGACCGCTCTAACACTTAACCACTAAAGTAAGTACTAAATTATGTGACAACATTTAAAAAATCACTCAGACAAACTTTGGGGCGTTACAACATGAGACTTAGGATTTGGGTTATTTTTATTTTTCATGACACTTAATTTAAATTTTCAGGACATCATGTTATGATTATTAATTAGTATGCATGAACCCCGATTTTTATTAAAAAAACCAAATAGATATTACTTTTCCCTTGCTAAATCATAATTAAAATTTTGAGAAATAATAAATCGGTATGTAACTAAGTTTTCTACAAAAATAAACAAATGTTTTAAATTGACTATTTTCAAAAAACTCTAATAGCTTACTCAATCACTTTGATGGCTAATGTAATCTTTTAAATTCGGGTCTAATGCCTAGACCAGATTGGGGAGGTTACATTTGGTGGCATTAGAGCCTAGGTTTTCTAAACTCAAACTATGAAAATTTGAATGAGATTGCATGCATGCATTAAAGGGAAATTTTTGGAAAAACCATAAGATTTTTGAAAAAAATGATTTTCTGTAGGAAATTAAATCTGAGACTCCAGTGTTGGTCCTATTTTTGTTACTATTACAACTTTAGATAAACTGTGAACTTTAGACTGTGGACATTTAGGGAGATAACTAATGCTTGAACTTTTGTTTGAAAACTGCAAATATACTTTAGATTTAAAATTTTCAAAAGATCACTATGACCACTCAAGGTAGACGTTGTAGTGTGCCAGGCCGAATACTCTTCGAAATGACCTCACACGCCCGTGTGCTAGGCCATGTGCTAGGCCGTGTGAAAACTGGAGGCTATACTGACTTGTGTCACACAACCAAGCCACACGCACGTGTGCTAAGCCGTGTGAGACTACTGACTTGTTTTCTTTAGAAGTTATAGGAGACACATGACCGTGTTACCTGGCCGTGTGTCACACACGACTGAGATACATGCCCGTGTCTCTGCCCGTGTGGACAAAAATAGGTCATTTTCCAGGCCATATTTCTCACCCAAATTGGTACCAACCTATACACAGTAATTTGCATATGACCATGACATAAATAAGCATTCAAAGCCAAGCAACATCAAGCTTATAACATATTATAACATCACATACAACCATGATACTCATAGGCACCTCAATTTTCCATTTATAACATGCCAATTATGTCTCCCAAAATCTACCTAAATGGTCAAACACATATATGCATCATTGTAATAGCTCGATTTTGGGCCCAGTTGGAACAGTAGTCTGGGGACCACAAATCCAACGTAGTAAAACATTTTTATCACATTTTGATGGTGTACAGTTTTATGGAATGATTTTTTGAAAATTTGTTCAAAAATTTTGACGTTTAAGCACTCAATTTAGCAAAAAGGACTAAATTGTAAAAAGAGCAAAAGTTGAGTTCTACATGCTAGAGATGTCTAATTGTTATGAAATTTTAAATTGAAGGTCCTTAGATGGTAAGTAGGCCATTTTACTTAAGTTGGGAAAAAATAGACATGAGGTAAGAGAATTTTTAGTGTTTTGAGAAAAGGGCATTTTGGTCATTTGGTAATTAAATGAATTAAAAACAAAAAATCAAGCCAAAATTTAGTCCATCTTCTTCATGCTTGGCTGACACTTTCCAGGGAGACATAGCTAGGGTTTTTTCACTTTTTGAGCTCGATTGTAAGTCGGTTCTTGCCCCAGTTTTAATGTTCTTTACAGTTTTAAAGTCGTTATCACCCGATCTATCTATTTCTACCATGAATTTGAGAGGTGATTGAGGTCTAGGGTTTGAACCATGTTCGATATTTGTGTATTTTGATGTCTAATGGTAGATTATGCAAGTTTAATATTGGATAAACAACTTTTACTAGGTGATTTTTTATGAAAGTGTCAAAAGGACCTATTTGTAAATAGATTTCAAAATGTGTATAAAAGTGTGATTAAATGGAAAATGTGAGCTATTATAAGCATGAAAGAGGTTTTGCTAGGCTTGGTCTTGATGAAATCGAATAGATTTCAATTTACGAGCCTAAGGACCAAAGTGTAAAAATGTCAAAGGTTAGGGGCAAAAATGTAATTTTATCATAATTAATTTTTGGACTGAATTGAATAATCTGGATAATAAATGAGTAAAATTTGCTATTATAGATCAAGAGAAATGAGGTTCGAACCTAGATCGGGGGAAAAATAAGGTGTTTGACGATTAGGTCTTATTTCTACTATTTTTGTACCGAGGTAAGTTCTTATGTAAATAATGCATTATTTTAATTATGTTTTAAATACTTTATTATTGTAGAAATTATGATTGACCATTGAGCATGTTCGACAAAGTTACGACAAGAGTGAAATCTCGGTTGAACCTTAGGAATAGATATGATACAAATGTCATGACATTAGGGTTACTAAAACTATGTGTAAGACCATATCTGGGATATGGTATCAATATGAGATTTCGTGAAAGACCATATCTGGGATATGGCATCGATGTGAGATTTCGTGTAAGACCATAGCTGGGCTATTGGCATTGATATGAGATCCCATGTAAGACCATATTTGGGATTTGGCATTGGTATGGTACCATGTGTACGGAACCCCCGAGTATCCTTTAATATTCTAAGTGGTTCAACGGGTAACTTAACGAGTATGTCAAAGATGAATTGTGTCTAAATCCATTTCGATATGGCTCAGGTATGTTGTAAAACTCATACGAAATGAGCTTGTTATGTGATGAACCATCGGTAAGATTTTTATTAAGTTATGATTATAAGATTTTATTGATATTTATGCTAATTATCATGATGTTAATTATATGTCAAATGTTTGTTTGTGATGCCTATTATTTGCATGGGAACTTACTAAGCTTTAAAGCTTACTCCCTTTTTCCTTTCCCTGGTCTTATAGAGTTACCAAGCCAGCTCGAGGATCGGAGATTGTCGGAGATCTAGACACACTATCAACTTATTATTTTGGGTGCCAAAGAATTTAACATTTTGAGTTATGGCATGTATAGGGACTTGGTTATTTGGTTATGAGTCATAACTGATTTGGCCTAATGTGTTGGCCTATATTGGTTGATAATTCAATTTGTAAATGGCCATTGAAATTGGCTAATATTGGTTTAAGTATATATGCATATGATGATGTTTTCATAGATGTGGGAATTTGCATGGTTTAATTTGGTTAGTATGTGATGTTTGTATGTGGTAAATGGTAGCATGTGAATGATGTGTGGATGTCTTGTTTTTGGCTAAATTGGTTGAATATAGTTGCTTGGATTGGTATTATGTTTTGTTGTGTAGGTGTATACATAGAAGGATGACAAAATGGCTCGGTAAATAGCCTTGTCTTTGTCCACACGGGTAGACACACAACCGTGTGTCTAGGCTGTGCGTGACACACGACTTGCCCTATGGGTGTGTGTTCCGACCGTGTGTCCCCTACACCTTAATTACTGCAAAACAGAATGCTCAAAATTGAGTGCATGGGCAGAGACACGGTCGTGTGTCTCAGTCGTGTGGATGACATGGCCTCAGGCACGGGCGTGTGAAGTCTTCACCTATTTTAAGAAAAATTATTAAATTTAAATAGACCACACTGCCTAAGCACACGGGTGTGTGCCTTGGCCGTGTGACTTTAATTTGTTCATGGGTGACAAACAAAGAGTTACACGGGTTAGGGACACGGGCATGTCCCAAGCCACATGGGCGTGCCTCAAGCCACATGGGCGTGTGACTCTTAAAACATGAAAAAAAATTCTAAGTGTTGTGAAATTTTCTAAAGTTCTCGGTTTAGTCTCGAACCGCTTCCAATGCATGTTTTGGGCCTCATAGGTTCGTTATAAGGACGATATGAATGTTCATGAAAAGTTTTAAAATTGGATGGAAATTTACATCTTGGTTTTGTATGATTGCATGTGTATAAGTTCGGTAATGCCTCGTACCCTGTTCCGGTGTCGAATACGAGTAAAGGGTGTTACAATCATTGTGCCTAAAACTTAACATGTATGTCAGTTATCAAACTCAACTATTTGGTACCCAAAATACCAATTCACAAACAATACATTCACATGACAACCATACACCACATATAATAAGGCCATTTATATATTTACATAACAAAATATATGTCCACAATACAAGCCAATTCTAATGGCTAAAACACACAAAACATATAGGCTACTATTAGCCAAATAACCTATACATTCCATTCAACCCAAATATTTAACCAAATGTACTAAATTAGTCGATAAATAGTGCGATGAGATCTCTGACAACTTTCAACTCGAACGAGCTTTTGAACCACTATAAAACACAAAAAAAAAAAAACACAGAGTAAGCATGTAATGCTTAGTAAGTCTGTAATTCAAGAATAAAGCTTACCACTTCAATTTATAAGCATAAGAAATTACATGCTTTGATTTATTCCACCTTTTCATAGACATAAGCACATTACCAATTGAGCACTTACCGTTTCAATGTATTTCATTAAGATTAAACATTATATAATTCAATCACCAACTTGGCACAAGCCTAAGCACCAACAGCAACACATGTTAGCATAATTGAATATAATTTATGTGAACTTAACATAAATAACTATTATACTTGAGCATGATTGTAACACCTCTAGCCCGTCCGTCTCCGAATTAGGGTTAAGAGGTATTACCGATCAAACATAACATTTATCAAACATTAAATTCAATATCGCATATCAATCATTCACATACACAAAGTCCCTTAAATAGGTTTACGAGACCTTAAAACATGCTTAAGAATGGTTCAAGATTAAACTGATCACATATAAAAATTTTTGAATACTTAAAATTTTTTTCATAAAATTATAGGTCACATGCCCGTGCCAACAGACCGTGTGCCTCACACAGCCACCAGACACGTCCGTGGTGCAGGCCGTGTGAAAATAGGGCATACATACTGACTTGTACCACACGGCCGGGGACACGTCCGTGTACAAGGTTGTGTGAAATTAAGGGGGGTCATTGACTTGGGTCACACGGCCGGCCACACGCCCATGTGCCAGCCCGTGTGCCACACACGTTCAATAGACATGCCCGTGTGTCTAGGCTGTGTCAAAACTGCAGGGTATAAAGACTTTAATTCGAAAGGTACCCTAGGGGACACACGGCAGTGTAACATGACCGTGTGTCGTGCACGGCTGAGACCCACGCCCGTGTCTCTACCCGTATGGAAAAAAATAGGCTATTTATAAAGCCAATTTGCCACCCTAACCACAAGCATACATAGTAACCAAATAGCTCCATTTCAGTACATCTTTAAGCAACCAAAAATCTACCAATTCATACACCTATTATGTCATCTATTCACAACCATTTCCACATAGTAACCAAATAGCTCCATTTCAGTACATCTTTAAGCAACCAAAATTCTACCAATTTATACACTTATTATGTCATCTATTCACAACCATTTCCACTACTCAATTCCACAACCAAAACATACCATTTCAATATGCCAAAAACATCAAACATACATAACTACTAAATGCATTTATCCATCAACTTATTACCTATTTCATACTTCAACATATACCATATGGTCATCTCAAATCAAACTACAATATGCTAGCTTCCAAACATAAGCACATCAATTAACAACTAATCAAAATAACCAACACATAATCACACCAAATAAGCCAACAAATAAGGCATTATATACATCATATAATTAACTTATCAAACACATAACTTAAGCCAACTTAAATAATCAAATTCACACCAACATCTACAAGCCAAATCACATGGCTAAAATCACAACTCAAAACATATCAAAATGACACTAGCCTATACATGCCATATACCATATATACAAAGCTTCCAAAAATACCAACGAGATGATCGATAGTATGATGACGTTTCCCGACAATCCAAGAGTCCGAGCTAGCTTCGATGATCTATAAAAAAAACATGGAAAGAACACACAAGTAAGCTTTAAAAGCTTAGTAATCCATATAAAAAAAGCTATCATATTAATCACAACATTTCCATCACTAGGCCAAATACAAGTAAACATATAAAGATACATAAACCTTACTCAGTGAATACATATTCATTTTCTCATGTAAACATATCAATTACATCACTTTTCAATACTCGTATAATTTTCTTACGTGCCTGAACTACTTAGCTCATTCACATATTCTTTCTTGACTTAACTTTGCCTGTTGAACCGTTTAGAATCATTAAAGATACTCAGAAATCACATAACCTCATACAATGCTATATCCCAGATATGGTCTTACATGTTAACACATATCGATGCCACTGTCCAAGACAGGGTCTTACACGTAATCGATTAACGATGCCAATGTCCTAGACATGGTCTTACATGTAATCACATCTCAATAACCTAATGTCATGACATCGTATCCTATACTGTTCCTAAGGCTCGTACGGGACTTTCGGATGTCGAAACTCTATCGATTCTTTCTCATAAGAGCTCATTCAACATTTACAACAATTCAATGGCAAGTAAACACATATAATTCAATTTAAAGACATCCATTTGCATATGAACTTACCTTATATTAGAGGTTAACGTATTAGGTTGACTATTCGATAACTTTCGATTTCCCCCGATCTAAATCTAATTTCTTTCTTTCAGGATCTATATAAATTCAAAATTAACTCTTTTATTCCTCAAATCATTCAATTGCATCCAAAACACACAATTTGGGGCATTTTACACATTAACCCTTATAATTTCACATTTCGTACAATTTAGTCCTTATTTAACAAAATCACAAATTTCACAATTTCTTTCTAATTTCATGCTAGCCGAATTTCATATAACTTCATATCAGCCCAGATTTTCATTTATTTCACACAATTAACCACTCATTTTACACTTTTCACAAATTATTCCTTTTTATGCAATTTCACTAACAATCACTTTACACAACATGATAATCTATCAACAAATACTCATTTTCCATCATCAAATATTCAAGAACTCAAGCATTCATCAATGGCAATTTAAAAAATCACCAAAAAATTTAGAAATTAAGGTACGAACTAGCTAGTACTCAAAGCAATGATCACAAAAACATAAAAATCATAGAAAATGGAACAAAAACGGACCGTCAATTGAGTATAAACATGGCCGAACTCTAAAACATCATCTTTGGCTTTTCTTCTTCTCTAATTTCGATAATGAGGTTGATGATAACACATAATTTGAATTTTGGTTTTATTTAATATATCTTAATAACTAAATTACCATTTTATCCATTAATTAAAACATTAATAATTCACATAATATAAGGCCATTAATGTCCATTAACGTTATCAATGGCATAATAACATCATAAGGACCTCATAAATAAAAAACCATAACAATTAAGCACTTTTAACTTATAGCATGCTATATTTGCATTTTGTGCGATTAAGTTATTTTTCTCAAATTGAGCTATTAAACGATAAAATTTACTCACGAAATTTTCACACATATATATTCGCATACTGTAAAAACCAAAAGTAATATTAAAATAATTTTATGACTTTGGATTTGTGATAAACCGTAATTTATACATATTTATAACCCATGCTTAATGCATTTTATGAATGATTTCTCTTTAGATTTGGTGAATTTGATGCTCCTAATGCCTTAATTTCATGTTTTATTCTCAGGTAAGCATAGGACAACGAAAGGAACGAGAAACGGGCCAAAAATGGAGAAAATGGGCCAAAGCACGAAATCAACACGGCCTGGACCTCTTCACACGGGCAGATCACACGGCCGTGTCAATTTGGTAGAATTGAAGCATGACTTACACGGGTATAACGCACGACCGTGTACCTCGAACACGGCCTGAAGTTATCGCACACGGGCGTGTCACAAGGGCGTGTCCCTGCCGAGCCCAAGTTGGGTCCAATTCAGAAAAGGCCACTTTTTAGGGTTTTAAGGCATTCCAAAGCCTATAAATACACCCTAAAAAGCGAAAAAAAGGGGGACTAAAAATAGGGAGTAAGGAATGACTCCAAGGCAGCTGATTGATCCATCTCAGAAGCCGGATTCACCATTAAGACTGAAGATCTCTCTTCAATTTCCTCTTCAGGAGTTTTGGGTTTTCTTTATGTTTTGTATTTATTATTATTCTGAGATGTTTTCTTGTTTAGTTATGAACTAAACCCCTAAATACCTAAAGGGGATGAAACCTATGACAAAACCTTGTTATTATTTCTGAATCGTATGATAAATAATTGACATGTTCTTAATTATGTGTTCTTAATTCTTGTTTTGGTATTTCAGGATATCACTTCAAGTTACTACTCTTAGTTGGAGGAGGAATAGACCCTGGCTAAGAGTATCTTTTTTGTAATTAAATGGAGTTGATTGCGCGCCTAGAGATAGGGTGACAAGATTTTTTCGGATTAGGGTGAAACCTAATAAGGGATCCATAGATCGAGTTAATGCAACCTTAGGGTGTTAATTAGAGATAACTCTCGGTTATTCAACCTAGGGATTAGACGTTTTTAGTCTCGAGAGGGATAATAATATACATTAGGGATTTCTAAGGAAAAAGTTAAATGAATAAATCATCCGGTTTGGAGCCAGAATAACAAGTAAAAGTCTAGGTGGATTTTTCCTTAGTTATTGTCTCAATCAATGGCTTTCCCCAAAAGTAATTTCCCAAATTCTATTTTCTGCAAGTTCTTAGTTTAATTAATTAGTTAGTTAAAACAAATCTCTTTTCTTCGACTAGATAATAAGAAGACAGTCATTACTAGTACTCCTAGTCCCTTGGGTTCAATAATCCGGTCTTGCTAAAGCTATACTACTGTTCGATAGGTACACTTGCCTACATCGTGATAATAGTTAGTTACAAGAATGATTCATTATAAATTTATAAAACTTATCACAGGAAAATCAAGATCAAGTTTTTGGCGTCGTTGCCCTGGACTAAGATATTAGGAATGCTCAATTTTTATTACTTTAGCCATTTATTTTCTTGCAATTTAACTTTAATTTTTATTTTACTAATTTTGTTTCTTTTTTTCCTAGCAGGTTCTTATAGTTTATGACTAGAAGAAACCCGTCGGGACCATTGCTCTTTGACGAGGAAATTGATCATACAGCTCGTAGAAACTGATGAGAAATCAGGCGCAGCTTAAGATACACAGAGGAAGTGCAAGAGGATGATATCTCAACTACAACCAAGGAGATGGCTGAAAATCAAGACAATCCGCTACCTCCAGCCATACCCGCTGAATTAGCAAATCAGAATCCTGCTCCTCGTACTATGTATGATTATGCTAAACCTAATTTTACAGGAACTGAGTCAAGTATAGTTAGGCCTGCTATTGCTGCAAATAATTTTGAATTGAAACCTAACACGATTCAGACGATATAGCAATTTGTTCAGTTTGATGGTTTGCAGGATGAGAACCCCAACCCTCACTTAGCAAATTTCCTAGAATTGTGCGACACTTTCAAAATTAATGGTGTTTCTGATGATGCCATTCGCCGTTGGTTATTCCCTTTTTCATTGAGGAACGAAGCTAAACAATGGTTGAACTCACTACCACGAGGGTCCATTACCACTTGGGAACAAATGACTGAAAAATTTTTATTGAAATATTTTTCACCGGCAAAAATAGCTAAATTGCGTAATGATATGTCTTCTTTTTTGCAGATCAACTTAGAAACACTTTACGATCCATGGGAGAGATTCAAGGACCTTTTGCGAAGGTGCTCACACCATGGATTACCTCTATGGCTGCAAGTTCAAACGTTCTACAACAGTGTGAACCCTTCAACAAGACAAATGATTGATGCAGCTGCTGGTGGGACCATCAATAACAAAACACCTGAAGAGACTTCTGAATTTATTGAAGAGATGTTACTGAATAACTATCAGTGGCAAGTCATGAGGACTAAGCCAACAAAAATAGCAGCATTTATAACGTCGATTCGGTCACTATATTGAAAAATCAGGTAGAACTTCTGAATAAAAAAATTGATGGTTTACTTGTTCTATGCAGGTACATCCAGTGATGAGGTGTGATTCAAGTGGAAGAGGTGTGCTTACAGAATACCCACCATTCAATCCTACAACCGAAGAGGAACAAGTCAACTATATGGGTAACAATAATTTTCGATCTCAAAATAACCCATATAGTAATACTTATAATGCAGGTTGGAAGAACCACCCAAATTTCTCTTGGGGTGGTCAAGGAAATCAAAAGCCACAGAATCCTCAGGGTTTTCAACAGCCACCTTATCAACAGGAAAAGAAACAAACCTTGAATAGAGCTATCCAAATTCATCTCGGTGTCAGAAACCTGTTTCTAGAATACCAAAACAGCACTCAAAATCAACAGGCATTGATCCAAGGGCTCGAAACTCAGATAGGCCAGCTATCCAAACTAATATTTGAACGACCACAAGGTAGCTTACCAAGTAATACTGAACCTAACCTAAGGGAATAGCTCAATGCAATTAGTACTCAAGATAAAGAAGGATTCAATGAGCCTGAGCCAGAACCGAGGTAAGAAATTATGGTGAGTAAAGGTAAAAGTGAGGTAAGTCATAACAAAACGGTGAATGCAAAATAAAAACCATGTGTCCCATACCCTAACGCGAAAAGGAAAGACCACTTAGACGAACAATTCGGTAAATTCCTTAAACTTTTTAAAAAATTACATATTAACTTACCGTTTATTGAAGCTCTTTTGTAGATGCCGAATGCAATGAAATTTCTAAGAGAGCTTTTAACAAACAAGCGAAAGTTGGACGAAGCATCGCATGTAGAGCTAAACGCAGTTTGCTCAGCTATTCTACAGAATAAGCTACCCAACAAATTGAACGATCTAGGGACTTTTACAATTCCTTTCTTAATTGGTAGTTTAGATGTGAATAATGCATTAGCTGATTTAGGGGCAAGTATAAATGTCATGCCTTACAAAATGTTTAAGCGACTAGGTCTTGGGAAACCTAAACAAACTAGGATGAGCATTCAACTGGCAGATAAAACTATAAGATTTCCTATAGGTATTATAGAAGATGTGTTAGTAAAAATAGATAAGTTCATATTTCTTATAGACTTCGTTGTTTTAGACATAGAGGAGGAGACCGACACCCCTTTGATTTTAGGTAGGTCTTAGCAACTGCTAAACAATTATTGATGTTGGCATAGGTGAACTTACACTTCGCGTGGGAGACGAAACGATCACCCTTCAAGCTCGTAATTCTAGCATCACACTGAACATGGAAGGTAATGTTCCACACCATCCTACGAAAACTGATAATATGACACAATACACTGTACAAAAATTAAGTTTGAAAAAAGTACACGAGCCATGTTCCAACAACAATAGAGGACCCATTCATGAAAAATGAAGGCTACAGATAGAGGAGCTAGACGAATGACGAGCACATAGATCGAGAACACCCAATAAACTGAAACTCCCCCAAAACAAGCTCGATACCCCTCCAAATCAACTTAAGGTTGGAGATCAAGTTTTACTAGATGCCACAGATCCTCACATTGTCACTCTCAACCAGAATGAAGAAACCCCTCTTATAGTACTTAATATTTTCCCATTCGATACAGTGGAGGTAAGTCATCCCAAATTTGACACTTTTAAGGTAAACAATTCCTGGCTAAAGCTTTATTTTGATAAGAATGATAGCAGGAATGAGGAGTACGAACTCCTTAAACCACCCTGACCATTAAACGGAGAGGTAAGTCAAGCTTAGACTATAAATAAACGCTTTTTGGGAGGCAACCCGAGCACTAATTGCACTAACTAATTGCACTAACTTCTTTAAATTTTAGTGTTTAACATTTGCCATGACTAACAGAGCTCTTGAAAACAGGTTTACCACAGGGACACGCCCAAGCACATGGGCGTGTGTAAGACCGTGTGGAAACAGGGCAAGATTTTCCCAAAACACAGGCAATGATAAATCACCATGGCCGTGCGACATGGCCGCGGCACGTCCGTGCCTAAGGACCGTGGTTGAAACTGAGAAACTAGCATGGGCGTGTGACACGCCTGTGTGCGAACCTGACAATTAAACACGGGCGTGGGAGAAGCGAACAAGGTAAAACACAGTCGTACGACAAGACAGTGTTAACCAACACGCCCGAGGCACACGAACGTGCGTCGAATTTTAGACGTGCCAAAAAGGGGAAAAACGCGAAACACACGGCTTGAAATTAGGACACACCGGAGTGTCCCCTGGCCGTGTGCCCCAAAATCTATAAATACCCTGCACTATTCATTGTCTTCCCCACTCAAAAACCCTAACCCTAGTGCTGCAAGTCCACGCGGCCTTCATGCCACCCTCATGCGCCGCCTCCAACTTCGTTTTTGACGCATTTTCTCCTCTTCCTAGCATTTATTTAGTTCTTCCTTACCTATTTTATTGACTTTTAGGCCTAGTTATCATGATAATATGCAAGTTTTTGATTTTATTTATATATTTTGCATCACTCAAATATCATAATCTAGAATACCCATCATTTGGTTTGAGCTATTGCATGCATTCTTAACTCCATTCATTTAGTTAGAAGTAAAACTTTCATGATAAAAAGTAGTTGAAATTTTTCATGCATTTTATATTCATGTGAGTTGTTAGGAAAGTTTCATTCTTTTGTCATTGACATGCCATTACTTTTCCCATCCTCATGTCCTCACATTGATAATGTCACGAAATTATGCTGTCAAAAGGAATTGGGTCGATTGTGCTTGGTTTATATTTTGGTTGAAACTGTTTGCTCAAAATTATGGCTTTTCAAATTCATATACCTATTGTTATTATTCTTCATTTGTATAGGTTCACAATGTCGTCCTCATGAGGCAAGAAAACTGCCATCCCTGCTTTGAAGAAAAGGAAGGGAGCATCATCTTCCGCGCTATCGCGGAAATTCGTCACCCATTCCTCTAGTTTCCCAATGGACCCCAAGAGGAACTATATCAAATACTACGGGCCCGACCTTTAGCAGCGGGCCGCTGCATATACTTGGCTGCTATTGAACAAGTCCAGTTGGCTGATGCAATCTGGGATTTTCTTATCACCGACCCTTGGGAGCAATTCTTTGGGATCATCGAGCCGACATACCTCGAGATCACAATGGAACTGTGCTCGACATTCCATCTTCAAACCGTCATAACTAACTATGATGATCCCGGCACAGTCTAGTTTCGCTTAGCTGGATTAGTCCGCCAACTAAGCGTTCTCTAGTTTGGTACTGCGTTGGGTCTTTATACTGAGGAGTTTAGAGAGGAGAATGACTTACACGCTCTTGACCGCCACATCCATCGTTCTCCCTCACGTTGTTGGGATGCCCTCATCCCACATTCGGTCACCTATGACCCCAGTCGCACAAAGGCATCGTCCCATCTCTCCGTCCCTAAGGTACCTTCATTCTCTCTTATCTCACACTTTGACAAGACGGAGGGAGAGCACCGGTGTCGTCACTACCCACGACGTCTATTATTTATGGTGTATGTCCAACAGGTACATCATCGACCTAGCCTACTTCATCGCCCTTGCCATACGCCACTAGACAGAGTGACATCAGAGAGGAGTCATCTCCATTGGCCCCTACGTGACTCGACTGGCACAACACTTTGGACTCCTCAACACCGCGGCCCAAACATCATCTTTGACCCTTATTGGCCAGATGTCTCCACAAGGCATCTCAAGTATGATGAGCATGAGGATGATCAAGAGGCGCTGAAGAACCTATCCTCCACAATATCGTCTCACTCAATCTACCGAGGAGGAGGTTTCCAAAGACATTACTGATGATGTCCCTACCCAACACGAGGACCCACCTCCCTACCCACCACCACCACCTTCTCGGCCAGTTCATGTGGCGGCTTCATACGCTGACAACTCTGAGCGCCTTAACAGATTCGAGCAATAGTGTTTCCAAAGATACGACAACATTGATGCCACTCTACAGCAGATTTGTCAGCACCTCCACATCTCATCGCCAGTCCCACCTCGCGAACCATCTAGCGATGACTATGTTTAGCAATTTTTGCTTTTTATTTATTATTTTATGTTTTTTACTTTTATTTTCATTTAAGAAAACATTTTATTTTTCTTTCATTTTATTTTTATTAGGATTTATAATATTTATCTAACAACCTTTACTCTCGGCTAATCTTTTACGAGTAAATCATTCTTCCTAATATCCCCTAAATAGTTCCTGCTTTTATCACAGTTCTTACAGAGCTCCAAAGCTCACAATCATTTAGGAACTTCAAACTCCAATGGAAAAGGTCCACCACGGTTACCATGCCATGCTCAATAAGGAGATATAATATTCTTTTGGCACAGCACCTGTGGTATCCAACCTCTACTACCACCAGAGTATCCTCCTCCACCTCCATAACTCCGAACTAGGACATTCATTCACCACTTAGAAAGTTTCAATTCTCTCCCCCTCTTATGATTTTATATTTTTCCATATATCTTTCCTTCTACATTGAGGGCAATGTACATCTTAAGTGTGGGGGGTAATTATTTCATTATCTGAAAATCCCTGAATATTGCTTTGTCCTCTTGTGAATCTTTCATATCATGTTTAAGATGAATTTTGATTGACTGATAATTTTGATTGATATATCTTGAATTAAAACATAGGCATCATGCATTGATTGTTAAACTTTAAGACACTAGAAAATCAAGCATGATAAGTTGATTTTTAAGAATTTAAAATTTTAGGTTGTTTCCCCAAATTGGTATTATCTTGAATTGAATCCCACAGATTTAAACATCAAAAAGCCATAATTTTTGTGAGATTTTTGAGCCTTTTGAGCATCTATTATTTTTTTCATGCTCACTTTTATTATTGCTTTGAGTGTGCCAATATTGAATTGTTATTCTAGAACTTGCCTGACTATGCATGTCAAGACCACACTATTTGATTTGATATTTCAAGATGATAGAGGCACTTAGGATTAACCCACTCATGCCATGAAAAGCCTACCTTCACGATTAACACTTAGTAACCCCTTTGAGCCTAACAAGCCATTCCTTGTACTACCCTCAATATTAACCCTTAACCCATTATTGTTCAAATCCCCTAAATTAATTTGATCCCTATTTTTGTCGAGAGATGATTTGAATAAATTGCCTAACTATGTCTTGTTCTTAATAGCAATCTATGATATTTGACTTGTTATTAAAAAAAATAAAAAATAAAAAAGTCTATGTATACATATCAATAGTTATCTCTTGCTTGTAAGTTTCATTCCATAGTAAAAGAAGAAAGCTTTGTTGTACGCAAGTGATGATTTAATATTTTTTTCTAGTTAAGTAATTTTTCAAGTCAAAACTCGATTCTAACCCTTTCTTTCAGCTTGTGACCACACCCCCTAACTAAGCCTCATTACAACCCTTTAAAGATCTTTGGATTGATGTATCATCCCGACTTATAGTGGTGGAGATTTGATTTTTATGCAAGCCTATGGTAATAACTTTTCATATTGACTGATGAGTGCTGATTTCATTGTCCTTAAACACTTCGAGTGATCTGAGTGAATCTTTAGTGAGGATGTTAAACTCTGTGAGGTTCTGAACCAATGATAACTACTTAGAGGAGGGGAGATACCTAAGTTTTTCATAATTAAAATACTCAATTTAGAATGTTTGAAGCTCTAATGTTCTTTTAGTTGAATTCTCAATGTATGATTACTTATGAGATGATTTGAGATAATATTGATTGGAATTATAAGTTGAGAAAAATGAAATTTTAACTGTGATCCGAGGATTTTGCTTGGGGACAAGCAAATGCTTAAGTGTGGGGGTATTTGATAAACCGTAATTTATACATATTTATAACCCATGCTTAACGTATTTTATGAATAATTTCTCCTTAGATTTGGTGAATTCGATGCTCCTAATGCCTTAATTTCATGTTTTATTCTCAGGTAAGCATGGGACAGTGAAAGGAACGAGAAACAGGCCAAAAACGAAGAAAATGGGCCAAAGCGTGAAATCAACACGGAGTAGACCTCTTCACACGGGCAGATCACACGGCTGTGTCAATTTGGTAGAATTGAAGCACGACTTACACGGGTATAACACACGCCTGTGTGTACCTCGAAACACGACTTTGAAGTTATCATACACTGCGCGTCCTCGCTGAGAGCCCAAGTTGAGTCCAATTCGGAAAAGGCCACTTTTTAGTGTTCTAAGGCATTCCAAAGCTTATAAATACACCCTAAAAGAGGAAGAAAAGGGGGACGGAGAATAGGGAGTAAGGAATTACTCCAAGGAAGCTGATTGATCGATCTCAAAAGCCGGATTCACCATCAAGACTGAAGATCTCTCCTCAATTTCCCCTTCAGGAGTTTTGGGTTTTCTTTATGTTTTGTATTTATTATTATTCTGAGATGTTTTCTTGTTTAGTTATGAACTAAACCCCTAAATACCTAAGGGGGATGAAACCTATGACAAAACCTTGTTATTATTTCTGAATCGTATGATAAATATTTGACTTGTTCTTAATTATGTGTTCTTAATTCTTGTTTTGGTATTTCAGGATATCACTTCAAGTTACTCTTAGTTGGAGGAGGAATAGACCCTGGCTAAGAGTAACTTTGTCGTAATTAAGCGGAGTTGATTGCGCACCTAGAGACAGGGTGACAAGATTTTGCCAGATTAGGGTGAAACCTAATAAGGGAATCCATAGATCAAGTTAATGCAACCTTAGGGTGTTAATTAGAGAGAACTCTCGGTTATTCAACCTAGGGATTAGACGTTGTTAGTCTCGAGAGGGATAATAATATACATTAGGGATTTCTATGGAACAAGTTAAATGAATAAATCATCCGGTTCGGAGCCAGAATAACAAGTAAAAGTCTAGGTGGATTTTTCTTTAGGTATTGTCTCAATCAATCGCTTTCCCAAAAAGTAATTTCCAAAATTCTATTTTCTGCAAGTTCTTAGTTTAATTAATTAGTTAGTTAAAAAAAATCTCTTTTCTTCAGCTAGATGATAAGAAGACAGTCATTACTAGTACTCCTAGTCCCTTGGGTTCGACAATCCGGTCTTGTTAAAGCTATACTACTATTCGATAGGTACACTTGCCTACGTCAGGATAATAGTTAGTTACAAGAGTAATTCATTATAAATTTATAAAACTTATCACCGGAAAATCACGATCAATTTGTGGTTCCAAAACCACTGTTCCGATTTAGCTAAAATCAGGCTGTTACAACTCTCCCCCCTTAGCGATTTTCGTCCCATAAAATCTTACCAGTGAATAGGTTTGGATATTGTTCTCTCATAGCATCCTCAGGTCCCACGTAGCTTCTTGAACCCCGTGTCAATGCCATAAGACTTTCACTAATGCAATTTTCTTATTTCTCAACTCTTTGATCTCACGAGCTAGAATTCGGATCGTTTTTTCTTCGTAAGTCATATAAACTGAATCTCAATCTTAGATAGAGAAATCACATGTGAGGGATCAGATTTGAATCTTCAAAGAATCGATACATGAAATACATTATGAGTCTTTTCTAGTTTAGGTGGCAACAACAATCTATATGCAACCGGCCTGATACGCTTGATAATTTCATATGGCCCAATAAATCTCGGACTTAACTTGCCTTTTCTGCCAAATCTAAGTATTTTCTTTCACGGAGACAGTTTCACAAACAATCGATCCCGATCTGAAACTCAATATCTTTTCAGAGACAGTTTCATAAACACTCGATCCCGATCTGAAACTCAACATCTTTTCATTTCAAGTTTGCGTAAGATTTCTAACAATTTGACGTTGCTTTCAGACTTTCACAAATCACTTTCACTTTCTGTTCAGTTTCTTTAATCAAATCGACCCTGTGAATCTTATTCTCGCTGAGCTCAGTCCAATACAAAGGTGTTCGGTATTTGTGACCGTACAATGCTTCGTAAAGGGCCATTTTTATACTCGATTGAAAACTATTATTATACGCAAATTTAATTAATGGCAGGTATCGTTCCCATGTACCTTCAAACACAAGAATGCAACATCTTAACATATCTTTGAGTATCTAAATAATCTGCTCGGACTGACCATCTGTTTGCGGATGAAAAGTAGTACTAAAGTGTAGCTTTGTATCCAGTGTATCTTGCAATTTCTTCCAAAAAGTGATGTAAATCTCGAACTTCTATCCAAAACAATAGAAATAGGTACTCCGTGCAATCTTACAATCTAAGACATGTACAACTCAACAAGTTTATCAAGTGAATAATCCGTGCATACCTGAATGAAATGAATCGATTTAGTCAGTTTATCAACAATCACCCATATCACATCTTTCTTACTCGGAGACAGTGGCAAACCTAATACAAAATCTATCGTGATTCTGTACCATTTCCACTCAGGAATCATAATCGACTGCAGTAATCCAGACAGTACCTGATGCTCAGCTTTAACTTGCTGACAAATTAAACATTTTGAAACAAATTCAGAGATATCATGCTTCATACCAGAACACCAGTAAAGCTGTTTCAGATAGTTATACATTTTCGTACTTCTCAGATAAACAGACAAACGACTACTATGTGCTCCACTCAAAATCATCCGAATCAACTCTGAATTCCTTGGAACACATATTTGGCCTCTGAATCTTAAACAATCATCAGTATCAACTCAAAATTCTGAATCAGAGTTCAAATCACATTGAGCCCATTTTACTAACAATTCATTATCAACTTTCTGAGCTTCGTAAATCTACTGTATAAATAATGGTCTCGCTTTCAACTTAGCTACAATCAAGCCGTCATCAGATAGAATCATTTAGGTATTCATTGCATGAGAGAAAATAAAGATTTTTGACTTAAAGCATTAGCAACAACATAGGCCTTTCCCGGATGGTATTCAATCACTAACTCATAATCTTTTAACAATTCTAACCACCTTTGCTGCCGTAGATTCAAATCTTTCTGATTCATTAAATATTTTAAGCTCTTGCGATCAGAATAAACATGACATTTCTCACCGAACAAATAGTGGCGCCAAATCTTCAACACAAACACAATAGCTGCTAATTCCAAATTCAGTGTTGGGTAATTCTTTTCATGTATCTTTAATTATCTCGAGGCATATGCTATGACTTTGCCTTCTTGCATCAAAACACGGCCCAGACCATTCAACGATGCATCATTATAAATTGCGAATTCTTTACCCGATTTTGGTTGAACTAACACTGGAGCTTCAGTCAATAAGGCTTTCAACTGATCAAAATTTTTCTGGCACCTTTCTAACCACTCGAACTTAACATATTTCTAAAGTAATCTCATCAACGAAGTTGTAATCATTGAGAAACCTTTTACGAATCATCTATAATAAGTGGTGAGTCCCAAAAAACTTCAAACTTTAGATACATTTCTCGGATGCTTCAATCTAATATTCTAAAAATCTTACTCAGATCTACTCGAATACCCGATGCTGACACAATAGGCCCCAGAAAACCAACTTCGTGCAACCAAAATTCACATTTACTAAACTTTGCAAACAACTGCTTATCACGTAAAGTCTGTAGCACTATTCTCAGATGCTCAGCATCCTCGGATTCAACATAAGAATAATCAAAATGTCATCTATAAGCACAACAACAAATCTATCCAAATACGGTCTGAAAATTCGATTCATTAGGTCTATAAAAATAACAAGTGCATTCGTTAATCCGAAAGGTATAACTAAAAACTCATAATGTCTGTACCTCGTTCGAAAAGCAGTTTTCGGCACATCAGAGTCTTTAACTCGCAACTGGTAGTAACTTGATCTCAAATCTATCATTGAAAACACTGTAGCCCCTTTTAATTGATCAAACAAATCATCGCGGTAGTGGATATTTGTTTTTGATCGTCACTTTATTGAGCTGTCGATAATCAATGCACATTCTCATAGTTCCGTCTTTATTTTTCACGAGCAAAACCAGTGCAACCCAAGGCGAGAAGCTTGGTCGTGCAAATCCTCTATCTGTCAACTCTTACAACTAAGATTTCAATTCTTTTAATTCTGTTGATGCCATTCTGTACGGGGCTATCAATATTGGAGTTGTTCCTGCCACTAACTCAATGCCAAATTCAACCTCTCAGATCGGTGGTAAACCCGATAATTCTTCAGGAAACACATCCGAATATTCGCACACAATTGGTACTAATTCAATATTCTTTTCAGTCACTTCAGTGTCGAGCACATAAGCAAAATAAGCTTCACACCCTTTCCTCACATATATCTGAGCTAACATTGAAGAAATCACTACAGCAAACCATTCAAATCATTAGACTCAATACGAATTATCTCATCATTCTAACATCTCAGATCAGTTGTCTTCCGTTTGCAGTTTAAAATAGCATCATGCAATGTCAACCAATCCATACCCATAATTATATCAAATTTGTCAAGTGGCAACAACATTAGATCGGCCGGAAAACAGAAATCTCAAATCATCAACAGACAGTTCTTGCATACTTTATCAACCAAGACACATTTGCCTAAGGGGTTCAATACTCTAATCACAAATTTAGTAGACTCTACAGGCAAAGTCTTACTGGATACTAAAGTTTCACATACATAAGAATGAATTGATCCTGGATCTATTAATGCAATTATAGTAGTATCATAGAGAGTGAAAGTACCAGTAATAACATCAGGAGATAAAGCTTCTTCGCGAGCACGAATAGCATAAGCTCTGGCAGGTGCACAAGCCTTAGATCTAACTACAGTGTATTTAGTTCCCCTCTAGCTACTACTCATATTAGCCGTGTTTCTGGGTGGTCTACCTCAAGCTGTCGTGTTACTCGGCCTAGTATTCTGCACCAACTCTTGCTCAACCAACTCAGGGCATTCACGAATGAAGTGCTCTAATGATCTACATTTGAAACAGAACCAATCATTCAATCTATAGTCGCCAGGATGTCATTTACCACAATGTTTGCCCTCAGGTCGGTTAGGCCTGATGTTACCAACACTAGCTACTAAAGTAGCTTTCGAACTCACAGGTGGTCTATCTCAATCATGTCTAGAATAACCCACAGTAGCCTTTGAACGGCTAAAGTCATATCAGAACTTCTTGGATGCTGAATGAAATGACTTACTCAATGATCTTTTTCGCGAATCTCTAGCTTCAAAATCAGCTTTTCTTTTCTCTTTCCCAAGCTCTTCAGCTTTACATGGTCGCTCGACGAGTATCACAAACTCTTTTATTTCCAGAATCCCGACTAACAGTTTGATGTCTTCATTCAAACAGTCTTCAAATCTCTTACACATAATTGTTTCGGTCGAGACACATTCTTGTGCATAATGACTTAATCTCACAAATTCTCGTTCGTATTTTGTAACAGACATACGACCCTGTTTCAACTTAAGAAACTCTTTGCATTTCTAATATATGAATCTCTGATTGATGTATTTCTTTCTAAACTTAATTTGAATTCAGAACCACTGATATCAACTTTTTCCACCAATGGTACGCTGTATCTCTCAGAAGTGAAACAGTATATTTAAGACATTCATCAGGAGTACATGACATTTCATCGAACACTTGTATTGTATTCTCGAGCCAGAACTCATCTCTCTCAGCATCATCCTCAATAGTAGCTCAAAACTTTTCAGCCCCATATTTTCTAATTTTATCAACCGGAGGCTTACTCAATTGTATCGGATTTACAACTTGTGGCATGACAGGGACTTGTGAAGGATTATGAGGGGGTGAAGGTTGTGGAGCAGCCAGATTAGTTGTAATATACTGACTGAAGCACTCATTCATCATCTGGAAGAAGGCTTGCTTAGCCTCTCCCTCGTGGCTACTCGTAATCGGTCTAAAATCAGCTAGCGCTGCCCCCTAGAGTAGGAGCGGGCACATTACTTTCCACATCATCAGCTATGGCTCGATCGGGATCCATTTACTAAATGATAAACACATTTTAATTGTCAGGAATCATCACACTATCACAGTCTATATATATGGCATGTATAGCTAGAATCTCACACGCTACGTTAGTCCTAGAATCGACTAAACCGTAGCTCTGATACTAATTAAATGTAACACCTCTAGCTCGTGTCTGTATCTGGATTAGGGTTAAAAGGTATTACCGATCAAACATAACATTTATCAAACATTAAATTCAATATCGCATATCAATCATTCATATACACAAAGTCCCTTAAATAGGTTTACGAGACCTTAAAACATGCTTAAGAATGGTTCAGGACTAAACCGATCACATATAAAAATTTCTGCATACTTAGAAAAATTTCATAAAATTATATCACACACTCCCGTGTGAACAGACCATGTGCCTTACACGGCCACCAGACACGTCCATGGCGCAGGCCATGCGAAAATAGGGCATACATACTGACTTGTACCACACGGCTGACCACATGCTGATGTGCCAGCCCGTGTGCCACACACAGTCAATAGACACGCCCGTGTGTCTAGGCCGTGTCAAAACTGTAGGGTATATTGACTTTAATTCGAAGGGTACCAAAGGGGACACACGGCCGTGTAACATGACCGTGTGTCGCACACGGCTCAGACACACGCCTGTGTCTCTGTACGTGTGGACAAAAACAGGCTATTTGCAAAGCCAATTTGCCACCTTAACCACAAGCATACATAGTAACCAAATAGCACCATTTCAATACATCTTTAAGCAACCAAAAATCTACCTATTCTTACACCTATTATGTCATCTATTCACAACCATTTCCACTACTCAATTCCACAACCAAAACATATCATTTCAATATGCCAAAAACATCAAACATATATAACTACTAAATGCATTTATCCATCAACTTATTACCCATTTCATACTTCAACATATACCATAAGGTCATCTCAAATCAAACCAACATTTACAAGCCAAATCACATGGCTAAAATCACAACTCAAAACATATCAAAATGAAACTAGCCTATACATGCCATAGACCATATATACAAAGCTTCCAAAAATACCAACGAGATGATCGATAGTGCGATGACATTTCCCAATGATCATAGAGTCCGAGCTGGCTTCAATGATCTATAAAAAAAATGGAAAGAACACACAAGTAAGCTTTAAAAGCTTAGTAAGCCATATACAAATAAAGTTATCTTGTGAATCACAACATTTCCATCATTAGGCCAAATAAAATTAAACATATAAAGATACAAAAAAAACATATAAATGTACACAAACCTTACTCATTGAATACATATTCATTTTCTCATGTAAACACATCAATTACATCACTTTTCAATACTCGTATAATTTTCTTACATACCTGAATCACTTAGCCCATTCACATATTCTTTCTTGACTTAACTTTGCCTGTTGAACCATTCAGAATCCTTAAGGATACTCGGAAATCACATAAGCTCATACAATGCCATATCCCAGATATGGTCTTACATGTTAACACATATCAATGCCACTATCCCAGACAGGGTCTTGCACGTAATCGATTAACAATACCAATGTCCCAAACATGGTTTTACATGTAATATCAATACAATGCCAATGTCCCAGACATGATCTTACATGTATTCACATCTCAATAACCAAATGTCAGGACATCTGTATCCTATACTGTCCCTAATGTTCGTACGAAATTTTTGGATGTCGAAACTCTATCGATTCTTGCTCGTAAGTGCTCATTCAACATTTATAACAATTCAATGGCAAGTAAACACATATAATTCAATTTAAAGACATCTATTTGCATATGAACTTACCTCATATTAGGGGTTGACGTATTGGGTCGACTATTCGACCACTTTCGATTTCCCCCGATCTAAATCTGATTTCTTTCTTTCAGGATCTATATAAATTCAAAATTAACTCTTTTATTCCTCAAATCATTCAATTTCATCCAAAACACACAATTTGGGGCATTTTACACATTAACCCCTACAATTTCACATTTTTTACAATTTAGTTCTTATTTCACAAAATCACAAATTACCTAATTTCTTTCTAATTTCATGCTAGCTGAATTTTATATAACTTTATATCAGCCCATATTTTATTTTATTTCACACAATTAACCACACATTTTACACTTTTCACAAATTAGTCATTTTTATGCAATTTCACTAAAAATCACTTTACAAAACATGATAATCTATCAACAAATACTTATTTTCCATCATCAAACATTCAAGAACTCAAGCATTCATCAATGGCAATTTACAAAATCACCAAAAAATTCAGAAATTAAGGTACGAGCTAGCTAGTACTCAAAGCAACGATCACAAAAACATAAAAATCATTGAGAATGGAACAAAAACGGACCTTCAATTGAGTATGAACATGGCCAAACCCTAAAGCATCATCTTTGGCTTTTCTTCTTCTCTAATTTTGGCAATAAGGTTGATGATAGCACATAATTTGAATTTTGGTTTTATTTAATATATCTTAATAACTAAATTACCATTTTATCCATTAATTAAAACATTAATAATTCAAATAATATAAGGCCATTAATGTCCATTAACCTTATCAATGGCATAATAACATCATAAGGACCTCATAAATAACAAACCATAACAATTAAGCACTTTTAACTTATAGCGTGCTACTTTTGCATTTTGTGCGATTAAGTCCTTTTTCTCAAATTGAGCTATTAAACGATAAACTTTACTCACGAAATTTTCACACATATATATTCGCATGCTGTAAACACAAAAAATAACATTAAAATAATTTTACACCTTCAGATTTTTGGTTCCGAAACCACTGTTTTGATTTAGCTAAAATCGGGCTATTACAATGATTCAATTGGATTTATGATCCTTCATAACATATCATGTTTTACATGTATCGCCATTTCAATAAATTTCATATAAACATGTCTTGGTTCATATTAAGAACTTACCATATCCGCAAGCTAATGATTAAACCCATAACTTAGCGATATCATCACATGGTAAGATATAGTTCATAAATATAGCATCTTTTAAATCATACCTTTCATATTAATGAATATGCATACTGTAATCATTGGTACATCATACCTTCCATATTTTTTGTAGTGAGGTCAATCAGAACCTTTACCGGAGCTCACACTAAGTGTGCTAAACGATGGTCGAAACCATCCCTTTTCTATAATAGACGAATACTGTGAAGACGATTGAAACCCTGGTGCACATTTCCTTTGTGCCATAGCCTAAATGGTCTTATATATGCGTTGCCATGGCATTGCCATGTTCTTACATTTGTAGTGCCATAACCCAGTTATGATTTTATCATCATAATGTCATAGCCCAGCTATGGTCTTACATATAAACATTGCAATGGTCCAAACATGGTCTTACGTCCATAGTGCCATAACCCAGTTATGGTCTTATCATCAGAATGCCATAGCCCAACTATGGTCTTACATATAAACACTGCCATGGTCCAACCATGGTTTTACGTTTGAATAATTGCCATAGCCTCGCTATGGTCTTACATGCGAATGTAACCTGTCTCCATTGATATCAGAAATTATCATTTTCGTAACTTTTTACAATTCCTGTTCTACAATAAATAAATTTAATATCAATAATTTTACATAATTTAAACTTTAATATTTAGAAACACTTAGAAATATAATTGAGTTCATATTAATGAACTTACAAAGCTAATTTGCAGTAATGGCTCCGAGTTTCTCAATCAATGATCGATGTAATATCAATTCATTATTTTCATTTTCAATTACACACATCAATATAATCTAATATTATGCAATTAGGTTCATATATTTCACTCACATATAAACTAAAATTAAACTGAACGAACTTACCTTAAACTCGTACGGAGAAAAACGATCAATTAATCTTGTACTTTTCATTTTCCCCGATCTAAATCCGTACGTTGCTTTTCTTTATCTATATAATCAAATTTAACTAATTTAATCCTCATTCTATTCAATTCAATCCAAAAATCATGTTTAGGCAAAATTTCCATTTTGCCTCTATACTTTTGATTTCTTTATAATTAGTCCCTAGGCTCATAAAATGAAATTCATGCAATTTCACTCCTACCCAAGCTTAGCCGAATTTTATACATGCTTATAGCAGTCCATACATTTCACAATTTCACACATTTACCACACAATTTTCATATTTCTCAATTTAACCCCTAATTGACAATTTTATCAAAAATCACTTAACAAAAATTGTTTAGCTCACAGCAAAGATTTATTTTCTTCCATTAAACTTCAAAACCCTAACTTATTCATCAATGGAAAATCTCAAACTATTAACTAGTTTTGTAAATTAGTCTCCGAGTTAGCTAGGTTAAGCTACAATGATTCTGAAAACATAAAAATCACTTAAAACAGGACTAAATTTCACTTGCACGCAAGGGATTTCTTGGCTGAAAATTTTCAAGCTTCCATCGCTCTTTCTTTGCTGGAAATTTTGGTTGAAAGAGAGAATGAAAGATGGTAGCCTTAAGTTTTGTTTATTTTATCTTTAATTACCTAATTTCCAAATTACCTTTACCTAACTTTAAAAATAACAAAATTTCCAAGCCATGCACATCCACTATCACCTTTAATGGTCTAATTACCATATAAGGACCTGCACTTTAAAGTTCTATAGCTATTTAACACCTTTAGCTAATAGAACACAACTTTCACACTTTACGCGATTTAGTCATTTTCATCAAATTGAGCATACAAATGGTAAAATTTCTTAACGAAATTTTTATACAATAATATTATCATGCTGTAGATCACAAAAATAATATTAAAATAATTTTTTCAACCTCAAATTTTTGGTCCAAAAACTACTGTTCTTATTTCACTGAAAACGGGTACATTCTAAAATACAGAGGTAATGTTTTTAAAACATGAATATTGATACCTATGCCTCAGACCACAAAAGTATAGCATAGAAAAGTATTTAGACAATTCGAAACTAGTTCCTAAACATCATGCATCAAATACTTTGATAAATAATCATACAAACAGCTAAATTTAACAGTTCAAAACATCAGAAGAGTGTGCAAGCAAGAAACATCATGCTAAGCATATTTGTAACTTAGAAACCTCTTAAACAAAAGCAATAACCAACAAAATGCTTAAAACTAACATGGTTATAAACAAGTCTACCACATTTCCTTATTCCCCAAAATGTAAATAAATAATGAACACCTACAAAATATTAACAAGCCTTCCTTATATCACTCCCACGGAAAGACCGCACCGCCCACATCGTGACATCACTAATTTGTATATGTTAAAAAGAGTGGGTGAACTTAAACAAGCTCAATGAATGATTAGAATAACCACTATGCAAACATGTCATCATGCATCCACAACACAACCATATATATATATATACAATTACAATATTCTTATGTCTAGGGTCATATAATACCTATTCATGCATTATCTATTAGTTCATTTACATAGCATTTACATACTCATTCAAGCATATATCACATAACACATATTCCATTAATCATGTATCACATTTCATGCAACCACATATAATGAAAAAATTGACATTTGAAGTATGAAATATAAAGTGGGCACTATCACCACACATTGAATACACGGATCTCCAATCACACCAAATGACTCATAGAGTAGTACATATCCCATAAGTGAAGCATATAGCTAGCACTCTTGTTATTTCCCCACACATGTCTTATTGAATAGAGTTTAGCTCACATTCCCTTATCCCTCAAACATGTCCCAAGGCCTCAACACTCAAAATCACTAAACATATAGGTGAGTACTCATAATCCTATAAAATGCCAACTATATTTACGGTTTCAAGATCACAAGGCCAAAATATCTAAAATCAAACACATATAACTTACCGATTATCTATGCACTATCATTGTATGTTTGCATTTTTAGCAAAACACTGTCACTAACATTTAACATATACATAACATGTACACATTTTCATTTTCACAACCACATATCACATGTTATAACATCGTATCTCAATTTAAATATTCACAAACACATAAGCACATAGTTTACAAGTTAACATAGGTATGAGAAAGCTTACACTCAGAATTTAGAGTATGGGTTTAGGCTACTACTAAATTCCCAAATACACAGGACTCATGTCTAGAGCAATGGTTCTAAACACTCACCAATTAAGCTTTCGCAGAAAAGCCGAAAGCTCAAACTAGCTTTTCCTTGCCTTTATCTCTACCCATTGAAGGTCCTATCAATTCCAATGCTTCAACAAAGTAAATCACACAACAACACAATCAAAATTCATCTAAAGACTCACATCAAACAGTCCAAAAACATAAGCCTAAGCTAGGTTCTCTTTTGATCGAAACGTTCGGCATAGAAAACTTAAAATTTAAATATATCGGTCTATACTTAATTTTTTTGCCTAAAATCAATTCTATTCATCCAATTATTTACCTACGACTGATTCTCAACCTTTAAACTACACAAAACTACCCAATTCATGGTATCAAAATTTTCAACATGTTCATGGCATTTTTAACGAAAATTCATTAAAACTCAAGAAATCTTTAATAAGACTTCAAGGTAAGTTTAGAAACCTCTTAATCATGTCAAAACTAATTGAAAAACATTTCAAAACCATGTTTTTACTCAAAATCTCAAAATTCACCATTAACGACTCTATTTTTGGCTTTTAATCAAAACATATGATTTAATGACTAATAATTTAGTTTTAAAGACTAATTAACATTAAAATCTAATGGATAGACGAATGGTTACCTTTGATGGAAGAAAAATGAAGATTTTTGAAAACCCAGAAAACTCACACGTGAAGAAGATGATGAAATATATGGAGTTTTAGGATGTTTTCTTGAAGATTTATGAAGGTTTAATACTTGGGGAATGATGGAAATCAAACGAGTGAAAATTTAACAAAGAAAATTGAAGATGGGAGACTGGGAGAGCAAAGGGCGATACTAACAAGCAAAAGAGAAGAAATAACGTGAAAACTGTAGGTGGCGGTGACTTTTAGGTTCAATTTTAAAAGTTGGTAAAACTGCAACATAAATGCTTACAATTTTGTCTCTGTTATAAATTGTTCCTTTTTCTAAAATTAAAGGTTTCTAAAACACTTTCTCAAAAATTAATTTGATTTTCTAAAAACCATAATCGAAAACATTACCGATATAGCATGTTGCAAAAATTAGAACACTCTAAGGCTAAAATTCTTAAAATACCCCTAAAACTCCTCGGCCTTATTTTAAGCCCTATTTTTGGGTGTTACATTATGTTTCTTGTAAAATGTCTAAAAAATTGAGTGTCGGGATAGAGGAAACCACTACTGATGTAACTATAATAAGCCCCTTAGGACAATTAGTTATTGTAAACAAAATCTATAAGAGATGTCTGTTGGAGGTTTAAGGGGTAGTGTTTCCACAGATCTTATGGAGTTACCTTTTGGAGAGTTTGATTTAATTCTTGGTATAGATTGGCTAGTAGAACACCAAGTTGAGCTAGATTATGCCTCTAAAAGGGTAACTTTAAAAACAACTGAGAGTAGTAAAATTGTTATGGTTAGGAAGCGATAAGATTATCTGTCTAATGTATTTTTTGCTATGATCGTCGAAAAGCTAGTTCAAAAAGGGTGTGAGACTTACTTAGCTTATGTTTTGGATGGGAATGCTACTAGCTCTGCCTTTGATAGCATTCGAACCGTTAGGGATTTTCCAGATGTATATCAACCTTGGATGTGTGTTGATGTAATATGGTAAATTAGTGGCCTATGCGTCAAGAGAGTTGAAGCAGCATAAGTGCAACTACCTGACTCATGACTTCGAGTTGACTACAATAGTTTTTGCACTAAAAATTTAGAGGCACTACTTGTATGGAATGTTACATTTACACTGATTAGAAGAGTTTCAAATACCTTATCACCCAAAAAGAATTGAGTATGAGGTAATGGAGGTGGTTAGAACTATTAAAAGATTATGATTGTGTAATTAAATACCACCTCGGGAAAGCCAATATTGTAGCAGCCACTCTAAGTAGAAAAGATATGACAGATTTAAGATCAATGTTTGCTAGATTAAAATTAATGGATGATGAAGGTTTGGTAGCCGAGCTGTAAGTAAAACTAGCCAATGAAATCAAAGCTAAACAACCTTTATATGTGTCCTTATTGCCATGGATCAAGAAGGTGAAAGATGAAAAAACTAGGGATTATGGATTCAATGAAGAGGGTATCTTGTGCTACTGAAGAAGATTTTGGGTGCCAAATGTAAAGATTTAAAATAAACCATACTTTGGGAAGCGCATGCTAGACCTTATGCCATGCATCTTTGAGGAAACAAGATGTATTGGGATGTAAAAGAACTGTACTAGAGGTCTAGGCTAAAATGTGATGTAACAGAGTTCGTAGCTAAGTGTTGATCTGGTCAGCAAGTTTAAGTTGAACATCAGTTCCTTTTTGGGTTGTTGCAACCTATCAAGATACCGTAGTGGAAGTTGAAGCGAATAATGATGGACTTTGTTAGTGGGTTACCTTTAAAACCCACTAAGAAAGATTCAATTTGGGTGATAGTAGATCGATTGACAAAGTTAACATATTTCTTACCTATCAAAAATGATTATTCATTACAAAAGATGGCTAAGTTATATATTTTAGAGATAGTGAGGTTGCATAAGGTGCTTATATCGATTATTTTAGATTGAGATCTCTATTTTACATTTTGATTTTGGAAGAAGCTGCAAGAGTTGTTAGGTACTCATTTGGATTTTAGCACCACCTTCCATTCGAGAAATCTGGGCAAGTGATACGAATATTCGAAGATATAATAAGATGCTGCATTATCGAATCCTAAGGCAGTTAGGAAACAAAATTGCCTTTAGTCAAATTTGACTACAACAACAACTTCCAATTGAGCGTCCAAAAGGCACCTTATGAGGCATTTTATTGTCGTAAATATGAAACACATTTGTATTGGACCAAATTAGGTGAAAGAAAAGTTGTAGGTGTAACACCCTTAACCCATATCCGTCGCCAAAATAGGCTTATGAAGCATTACCAAAAACTTTTAACATAAAAACATTCATTCTCAAACATTTCATAAATCATATCATAGTCCATACATAAACATTTCATAAATCATATCATAGTCCATACAAACATTTACATAATGTCCCTTTTTCGAGCCCTCGAGGACTTAGAAACACTTTAGAAATGATTCGGGAGTAAATCGAAAACATTTAGAACTTCATGGCAAAAGAGAGAAAATTTCATACTACAGGGGTCACACGGCCTTGTGACTAACACGGCTGCGACACATGCCCATGTCTCAGGCTGTGTGGGCATTCGAAGTAGGGACACACGACCGTGCCCTAACCCGTGTGTAACACCCCAAACCCGGCTAGACGTTATGGCTGAATCTGGCGATGTCACATGAAAAAGTATTTAAAATCGCATTTACCCTAAACCGTTCCAGTTCTTATCTTTTACTTAGCTCAGAAAACGTATATTGATTGGTTTGCTTGAAAACATTTCTTTATACATGGAAGCTTTAAAAAAACAAATAAAGTTATCGTGATACGTTGCAGTTTCAAAATCGATAACAGTTGTTCTAAATCCCGAATTTTACCAAGCAGTCTGAGTCCGGAAGTTACATAAATACCCCCAATCAAAGCAGTTAAAATAATAAAAGCATTAAACCATAAAACCAGAGTATATGAAGCAGTGGTCACCGTCGAGCTCTTCGTCACACCGATCCATCTACTGCTAGGGATTACCTGAACAGATAAGTAAATAAAGGGGTGAGTTTTTAGCAACTCAGTGTGTACATCCCCACAGTATAGCATGCATACAAGTGGATAACAGAATACAGTCATAATTTGGGCCTGGGCCCTTATAGAATCATTATCAGATACAGCCTTAGGGCTTCAGCCTATCTCAGATATAACATGCATAACAAGCCAGATTAACAGAATAAACCCACCAACCCTGCACACCAACTCTGTCCAACCCAACACACCATGTGGGGATAAAATTGACCCATCCATCACTACACACCATAAGGTACTGCATTGCAGCACATATCATAAGTATGCAACTTAGCTGCCAGATAATGGGCTTATGAAGTCCTTCAGATACTTCCTTCACTTTATCAAACCCGCCCCGATACAATGCATCATACAAGTATGGCATGCTATAATGTAGACAAACGGATCATACATTTACTTCAGAACATATCAGATAATCATGCTAGGTATAACATGCTAACACATACATCACTAAATTAAAAGTCTAGATAAGGCTTACCGACCCTACTACAGGTCACAGCTGACTTGGGCGACCTGTGCAACCTTACAGAACATTTCAGATTAAGGGGGTTCACATGCTTGTGTGCCCTGCCCGTGTGGCCCCACATGACCGTGTGGGTCATACGGCCCAAATTGGCCTTGCCCTTATGGATCACACAGCCTGGCCTAGATTCCCACACGCCCGTGTGGTTCACCCGTGTGGGCTCACAAGCCCATGTGGACCACACGACCCATTTACCTAAGCCCGTGCCTCGCACACGGCCTACAAGCCATTACACGCCCGTGTCTATCGTGCCCGTGTGGCATGCGCACGGCCTGGCTCATCGATTACACGGTCGTGTATCGCCACACGGCCTCTACACGGGCAGTCCACACGCCCGTGTAGCGTTGACAGTTTCAGTTTTGGCTTCCGCTGAAACCCGTTTTCTGTGCAATTGAAGTACACACTTGGTATCATTTCAAAGCTAATGCAACCATGAGCACTCTAGAACCTAATATCGAACATTACACCACTTCGTTAGTCAATTAAACCGAGTTACTAAAGATAGAAAAATCCTGAAAGTTACCAACGACCTCACCTTTAACGAACAATTGCATTTCCTCGCTAATTAGAACCTCGTTTTAGCAACCCACAGCACCTTGCCTGTCTTGTAAACAAAAGAACAGTCTCTTAACACCCCCACAACCAGCACACGGCACCAGAAACAAAATAAATCCCTTGCTCGCGGGGGAATTAGAACACAAGACCTTCAGCAAACCAACACTCAACTTAACCATCAACCCAGCAGACCCATTCTGACATATTTTCACAACTAAATCCTTTTAAGCCCATTACCCAAAAGCCATGCTTAATTCAGATGAAACCCAAAATTTAGCCTAAGCTTAGACTTGAACTTGGGACCTCCCCAACACACCTCAAAGCACTTAATCACATAAGCAGGCATATATTTACGTCAAAAATAGGGCAGAATACAACCAATATTCCAAAAGCCAGAATTACGAAATTTAGGGCGTTACACCGTGTCTGTGCCCATGTAACTCTCTAACTTAGTTCAAACGGCCAAGCCACACGCCCGTTTCCAAGCCGTGTAACTCTCGAAATGCAACCTATAAAAACTTACAGGGGATACACGGCCATGTCACGTGATTATGTGTCACACACGACTGAGACACACGCCCATGTCTTAAGCCATGTGGATGAGAAATAGGTAATTTTCAAGCCATTTCCTTCACCCTAACCATGCTCACACATTCAAACCATTTGTACCTATTTCAAGCATTCAAAAATGTACCCAAAACATGCATAATGGAGCTAAGTCAATATGGTATCTATCCATACAACCAATATGCCCAAAGGCACCTCAATCACAAGCACCAAACATGCTTATACATTGTATAATTTTAGCCATTATTCAACCATACATTTCTCATCTTTTCTTACCAAGCTTACCACTATGAATATATGCCAAAGTCATATACAAACATATCAAAATGGTCACTAAAACATACATCAACTTAACCATTCTAACATCAACCATGAAAGCACCAAAATTCCAAGATATCATCAATCATAAAATACCTATACATGTACATATGTAACCATTTATCAATTAACTTATTTCTATATCAAACATATCAAAATGACCTTACCATTGGGACCACTTCTCAAATGCATCAAAACCATTTAAATGTCACCATTCTAGCCATTTCTAAATGGTTCCAACAACCAACATATGTACATACCAAATTATGTCCAAATGGTCATAATTCAAACAAACATACTTGACTGAATTTCATATCAAAACATGCCCTAAATGATCACTTTGCAAACATGCCAACTCTTACCGCTTTGGCCATAAAGCCATGCATCAATTTGATCTTATACACACCAACCATCAAGGCATCAAAATGACATAAGTTTCACAAGTTCATAGTAACATTACAAGCCATTATCATCAACTAAACAATAGACATATTCCACCTGTACATGTCATTATAACCACGACTGAAGCATCAAAATCTACCAATAAAATTGATGGATAGTGTGATAGATCTTCAATTAGCTTCAAACTCGATCGAGCTTTCGATAATCTGTAAGGTAAAGGAAAATAACTACATAAGCAATGTATGCTTAGTAAGCTCATATAAAATTTAAGCCTAATATTACATTTCAATAATTAAATTATAGGTTAAAAATAAATCTATACCAATGACTCAAAATTTATCAAACTATAATCATCGACTCACAAATGAGTAAATTCATTAATGTCACATATTGATCGTGATTTTTCGTGATAAGTTTTATAAATTTATAATGAATCGTTCTTGAAACTAACACGATGTAGGTAAGTGTACCTATCGAACAGTAGTATAGCTTTAGCAAGACCGGATTGTCGAACCCAAAGGACTAGGAGTATTAGTAATGATTGTCTTTTTATTATCTAGCCGAATAAAAGAGGTTTGTTTTAACTAACTAATTAAACTCAGAACTTGCAGAAAATAGAATTGGGAAATTACTTTTGGGGGAAAACGATTGATTGAGACAATACTTAAGGAAAAATCCCCCTAGACTCGTACTTGTTATTCTGGCTCCAAACCGGACGATTTATTCATTTAACTTGTTCCGTAGAAATCCCCAAGTTATGTTATTATCCCTATTCAAGACTAATAACGTTTAATCCCTATGTTTAATAACTGTGACTTTTCTCTAATTAACACCCTAAGGTTGCATTAACTGGATCTATGAATTCCCTTATTAGGTTTCACCTTAATCCGGCAAAATCTTGTCACCCTATCTTTAGGTGCGCTATCAACTCCGCTTAATTATGACAAATTTACTCTTAGTCAGGGTCTATTCCTCTTCCAACTAAGAATAGTAACTCGAAGTGATATCCTGAAATACCAAAACAAGAATTAAGAACACATAATTAAGAACAAGTCAAATATTTATCATTCGATTCAGAAATAATAACAAGATTTCATCATAAGTTTCATCCCTCTTAGGTATTTAGGGGTTTAGTTTATAACTCCTTAAGGGGAAATTAATGAGAAATCTTCAGTCTTGATTGTGGATCCGGCTTCTGAGATGGATCAATCGGCTTCCTTGGAGTAATTCTTTACTCCCTATTCTCCGTCTCCCCTTCTCTTTCTCTTCTAGGGTGTATTTATAGGCTTTGGAATGCCTAAGAACCCTCAAGAGTGGCCTTTTCCTAATTGGACTTAACTTAGGCTCGGTAGGGACACGCCTGTGTGACACGCCCGTATGCGATAACTTTAGGCCGTGTTCAAGCCTGTTAAATTGGCACGGGTGTGTGTTCTACCCTTGTTGATCGTGCTTCAATTTTGCCAGATTGACACGACTGTGTGAGCTGTCCGTGTGAAGAGGTCTAGGCCGTGTTGGTTCCGAACCTTGGCCCATTTTCTCCGTTTCTGGCCCGTTTCTCATTTCTTGCGCTCTCCTATGCTTACCTAAGGATAAAACATGAAATTACGGCATTAGGAGCATCGAATTCACCAAATCTAAGGAGAAATTATTCATAAAATGCTTTAAGCATGAGGTATAAATATGTATAAATTACGGTTTATCAAATACCCCCACACTTAAGCGTTTGCTTGTCCTCAAGCAAAATCCTCAAATCATAATTAAAAATTCTTTTTTCTCAACTTATAATTCCTATCAATAATATCTCAAACCATCATAAGTAATCATACCTTGAGAATTCAACAACAAGAACATTAGAGCGTCAAACATTCCAAGTTGAGTATTTTAATCATGAAAAATTTAGGCATCTCCCTTGATCTAAGTAGTTATCATTGATTTAGAACCTCACAGAGTTTAATATCCTCACTAAAGATTTACTCAAGTCACTGAAGTGTTTAAGGATAATGAAATTCGCACTCATTAGTCAATATGAAAAATTATTACCATAGACTTGCATGAAAATCAAATCTCCACCACTATAAATCGAGATGATACATCAATCAAAAGGTCGTTAAAGGGTTGTAACGAGGCTTGGTTAGGGGGTGTGGTCACAAGCTGAAAGAAAAAGGTTAGAATCGAGATTGACTTGAAAAATTACTTAACTAGAAAAATATTTAATCATCACTTGCATATAACAAAGCTTCTTCTCTAACTAATAGAATTTGAATACTGAAGTTTACAAACAAAAGATCACTACTGATATGTATACACATTTTTTTTAAGAACAAGTCAAATAACATAGATTACTATTAAGAACAAGACATAGTTTCAAATCAGCTCTCGACAAAAAATAGGGATCAAATTAATTTAGGGGATTTGAACAATAATGGGTTAAGGGTTAATATTGAAGGTAAGACAAGGAATGGCTTGTTAGGCTCAAAGGGGTTTACTAAGTGTTAATCGTGGAGGTAGGCTTTTCATGGCATAAGTGGGTTAATCCTAAGTGCCTCTATCATCTTGATATATCAAATCAAATGGTGTGGCCTTGACATGCATAATCAGGCAAGTTCTAGAATAACAATTCAATATTGACAAACTCAAAGCAATAAAAGTGAGCATGAAAGAATTAATGATGCTCAAAAGGCTTAAAAATCTCACAAAAATTATGGCTTTTTGATGTTCAAATCTTGTGGGATTCAATTCAAGATAGTACCTAGACTTGAGGAAACAACCTAAAATTTTAAATTGTTAACAATCAACTTGTCATGCTTGATTCTCTAATGTCTTAAAGTTTAACAATCAATGCATAAATTCCTATGTTTTAATTTAAGATATGTCAATCAAAATTATCAGTCAATCAAAATTCATCTTAAACATGATATGAGAGATTTACAAGAGAACAAAACAGTATTCAGGGGTTTTTCAGATAATGAAATGATTACCCCCCCACACTTAAGATGTATATTGCCCTCAATGTACAAAGATAGATATATAAGAAAATATAAGATCATAAGATAGGGAGAGAATTGAAACTTCCTGAGTGTTGAATGTCCTAGTTTGGAGTTATGGAGGCGGAGGAGGATACTCCGGTGGTGGTAGAGGTTAGGTACCACAAATGCTGTGCCAAAAGAATATTATATCTCCTCATTGAGTAGGGCATGGCAGTCGTGGGGAACCTTTTCCATTGGAGTTTGAAGTTCCTAAACGAGTGTGAGCTTTGGAGCTCTTTATAACTGTGATAAAAGTAGGAACTTTTTAGGGGATATTAGGAAGAATAATTACTCGTAAAGGAATAGCCGAGATTAAAAATTGTTAGATAAAAATTATAAATCGTAATAAAAATAAGATGAAAGAAAAATAAAAAGTGGTCTTAAATGAAAATAAAAACAGACACATAAAATAATAAATAAAAGTTTCTAAACATATTCATCGCTGGACGGTTCACGAGGTGGGACTGGCGATGAGATGTGGAGGTGCTGACAAATCTGCTGTAGAGTAGCATCAATGTTGTCAAATCTTTGAAAACATCACTGCTTTCGAATCATTAAGGCATTCGAGAGATGTCGCGATATGAAGCTCTTTGCATGAACCGCCGAGAAGGTAGTGGTGGCTGGGAAGGTCCTCGTGTTGGGTAAAGACATCATCAGTAATGTCCTCAGGAACCTCCTCATCGGTAGATTGAGTGAGACGATATTGGGAAGGGTAGGTTCCTCGGCGCCTCTTGATCATCCTAATTCTAAGCATGCTCGAGATGCCTTGTGGAGACATCTGGCCAATAAGGGTCAAGGATGATTCTTAGGCTGCGGTGTTAAGGAGTCCGAAGTGTCGCACCAGTCGAGTCACGTAGGGACCAATGGAGATGACCCCCCTCCAATGTCACTTCGTCTGGTGGCGTATGGCAAGGGCGATAAAGTAGACGAGGTCGATGACGTGCTCGTTTGACATACACCATAAGTAATAGAAGTCGTGGGTAGTGACGACGTCGATGCTCTCTCTCCGCCCTGTTAGAGTGTGAGATAAAATAGAATGAAGGTACCTTAGGGATGGAGGGAGAGATGATGCCTTGGTACGACTAGGGTCCTACGTGGCCGAACGTAGGACGAGGGTGTCCCAGCAACGTGGGGGAGAATGATGGATGTGGCGGGCAAGAGCATGTAAGTTATTCTCCTTTCTGAACTCCTCAGTATAACGACCCAATGCAGTGCCAAACTCGGGAACGCTTAGTTGGCGGACTAATCCGCCTAAGCAAAATTGGACTGTGTCAGGATCACTGTAGTTTGTCATCACCGTTTGAAGATGAAATGTGGAACATGGTTCCATCATCAGCTCTAAGTATGTCAACTCGATGATCTCAAAGAGTAGCTCCCAAGGGTCGGTGGTGAGGAGGGCCCGGATAACATCAGCCAATTGTACTTGTTCAACAGCAGCCCAATTGATGCAACGGCCTGCTGTTAAAGGTCAGGCCCGTAGTATTTGAAAAAGTTCCTTTTAGGGCCAATTGAGAAATTGTAGGAACGGGTGGTGAATTTCCGCGATAGGACCCGAGGAAGATGATGCTCCTTTCCTGTTCTTGGAAGTGGGAACAGAGGCTTTCTTTCCTCATGAAGACGACATTGTGAACCTGTAATAAAAATCATTGAATTGTCTTGAAGAATAAACAAAGGAAAATGGAACTAAAGAGGCATAGATATTTTCAGCCACAAAAATTAAAATAATGTGTTCATTAACCTACTCTTGTGGCATTGTGGTATGAATCAAACAATGACAAAGAATGTAGTGCAATATATTAAATAGATGAGAGAATGGCAACACAAAATGCATGAAAATTTTAACTACTCTTATCATGAAAATTTTACTTCTAACTGAAAGAATGAAGTAGAGAATGCATGCAATGACTAAAAAAATGATGGATATTCTAGATTATGATATTTAAATGATGAAAATATAGAAATAAAATAAAAAAACTGCATATTATCATGATAAATAGCCCTAGAAATCAATAAAATAGAAAAGGAAGAAAATAAACAAACACTAGAAAGAGAAGAAAATGTGTCAAAAACGAAGTTGGAGGTGGCGTACGGGTATGGCAAGGAGGCCGTGTGGGCTTGCAGCGGCTAGGGTTAGGGTTTTTTGGGAAGTCAATGAATAGGACAACCTATTTATAGATTTTGGGGCACACGGCCAGGGGACATGCCCGTGTGCCCCAATTTCAGGCCGTGTGTTTCTCGTTTTTCCTATTTTGGTGCATCTGAAATTTGATGCATGCCCGTGTACCTCGGGCGTATTGGTGAACACGGCCGTGTCGCACGATCGTGTCTTGCTTAGTTCGCTTCTCCCACGCCCGTGTATGCACTTCCCACACTCATATTAATTTGACAGGTTCACCCACGGGTGTTAGGCACGGGCGTGCGAGTTTCTCAGTTTTGACCACAGTCCTAAGACACGGGCATGTCGCATACCTGTGTTATTTTGGCAGGTTTGCCTACGGCCATGTCGCATGGTCGTGGCATTTTATCATCACCCGTATTTTGGGAAAATCTTTGCCCTGTTTCCACACGGTCCTAAGCACGCCTGTGTGCTTGGCCATGTCCCTGTGGTGAACCTGTTTTCAAGAGCTCCATTAGTATGTCGGGTGTTAAACACTAAAATTTAAAGAAGTTAATACTGTTAGTGCTCACGTTGCCTCCCGAGAAGTACTTATTTATAGTCTAAGCTCGGCTTACCTCTCCGTTGAATGGTCATGGTGGTTTAAGGAGTTCGTACTCCTCATTCTTGCTATCAATCTTATCAAAATAAGGTTTTAGATGGGTGTTGTTTACCTTAAAAGTATCGAACTTGGGATGACTTACCTCTACTGTTTCGAATGGAAAAATACTAATTACTGTAAGAGGGGTTTCTTCATTTGGGTTGGTAGTGATAATGTGAGGGCCTGCGGCATCTAATAAGACTTTATCTCCAACCTTAAGTAAATTTGGGGAGGTATCGAGCTCATTCTGGCGTAGTTTTGGTTTATCGTGTGTTCTCAGTCTATGTGCTCGCCATTCGTCTAGCTCCTCTATCTGTAGCCTTCGTTCTTCATGAATGGGTCCTTTATTGTTGCTGGAACATGGCTCGTGAACTTCTTTCAAACTTAATTTCTGCAAAGTAGGTTGCGTCATATCATCAGTTTTAGTAGACTGGTGTGGACTATTACCTTCAATATTTGATGTGTTGCCAGAATTACGAGCTTGAAGGGTGATCGTCTCGTCTCCCACATGAAGTGTGAGCTCACATGTGCCAACATCAATAATTGTTTTAGCAGTTGCTAAAAAGGGCCTCCCTAAAATCAAAGGGGTGTTGTTATTCTCCTCTACGTCTAAAACGACGAAGTCCACGGGAAATATGAACTTATCTATTTTCACTAGTACATCTTCAATAATACCCCTAGGAAATCTTATAGTTTTATCTGCCAATTGAATGTTCATCCTAGTTTGTTTAGGTTTCCCAAAACCTAGTTGTTTAAACATTTTGTAAGGCATGACGTTAATACTTGCCCCTAAATCAGCTAATGCATGATTCATATCCAAACTACCAATTAAGCAAGGAATTGTAAAACTCCCTGGATCTTTCAATTTGTTGGGTAGCTTATTCTGTAGAATAGCTGAGTAAACTGCGTTTAGCTCCACATGCGACGCTTCGTCCAACTTGCTAAAAGCTCTTTAAAAAATTTCATTGCATTTGGCATATGCGACAGAGCTTCAATAAATGGTAAGTTAATATGTAATTTTTTCAAAAGTTTAAGGAATTTACCGAATTGTTCATCTGAGCGGTCTTTCCTTGTCACATTAGGATATGGCACACGAGGTTTGTATTCTACATTTACCGTTTTATTTTCGTTATGACTTACCTCATCCTTACATTTGCTCACCACATTTTGTTGCCTTGGTCCTAGCTCAGGTTTAACAAATCCTTCGTTATCTTGAACATTAATTGTGTTGAGCTGTTCCCTTGGGTTAGGTTTAGTATTGCTTGGCAAGCTACCTTGTGGTCGTTCAGATATTAGCTTGGAAAGCTGACCTATCTGGGTCTCGAGCCCCTAGGTCGATGCTTGTTGATTTTTAAGCGCTGTCTTGGTATTCTGGAAACGAGTTTCTAACACCGAGATGAATTTGAATAGCAACTCTTCAAGGTTCGGTTTCTTTTCCTGTTGATAAGGTGGCTGTTGAAAACCTTGAGGATTTTGTGGCCTTTGATTTCCTTGACCACCCTAAGAGAAATTTGGGTGGTTCTTCCAACCTGTATTATAAGTATTACTATATGGGTTATTTTGAGATCTAAAATTATTGTTACCCATATAGTTGACTTGTTCCTCTTCAGTTGCAGGATTGCACGGTTGATATTCTGTATGTACACCTCCTCCATTTGAATCAGACCTCATCACTGGATGTACCTGTGTAGAACCAAATAAACCATCAATTTTTTTATTCAGAAGTTCTACCTAATTTGACAATATAGTAACCGAGTCAACATTATAAACGCCTACTTTTTTCGTTGGCTTAGTCCTTATGACTTGCCATTGATAATTATTTAGTGACATCTCCTCAATAAATTCAGAAGCCTCTTCAGCTGTTTTGTTATTGATGGTTCCACCAGCGGCTGCGTCAATCATTTGTCTTGTCGAGGGATTCACACCATTGTTGAACGTTTGAACTTGCAGCCATAGAGGTAACTTATGGTGTGGGCACCTTCGCAAAAGGTCCTTGTATCTCTCCCATGCATCGTAAAGTGTTTCTAAGTCCATCTGTACAAAAATAAAGAGATATCATTACGCAACTTAGCCGTTTTAGCTGGCGGAAAATACTTTAATAAAATTTTTTCGGTCATTTATTCCCAAGTAGTGATGGACCTTCGTGGTAACGAGTTCAACCACTGTTTAGCTTTGTTCCTCAGTGAAAAAGGGAATAACCGAAGGCGAATGGCATCATCAGAAATGCCATTAATTTTGAAAGTGTCGCACAGTTCTAGAAAATTCGCCAAGTGAGTGTTGGGGTTATCATCTTGCAAACCATCAAACTGAACAAACTGCTGTATCATTTGAATCGTGTTTCAATTCAAAACTATTTGCAGCAATAGCAGGCCTAACTATACTTGACTCAGTTCTTGTAAAATTAGGTTTAGCATAATCATACATAGTACGAGGAGTAGGATTCTGATTTGCTAATTCAGCGGGTATGGCTGGAGGTATCTGATTGTCTTGATTTTCAGCCATCTCCTCGGTTGTAGTTGAGATATCATCCTCTTGCTCTTCCTATGTGTATCTTAAGCTGTGCCTAATTTCTCGTCGGTTTCTACGAGTTATACGACCAATTTCTTTATCAAAAGCAGTGGTCCTGATGGGTTTCTTCTAGTCATAAACTACAAGAACCTGCCAAGGGAAAGAAAAATAAAATTAATAAAATAAAAATAAAGTTAAATTGCAAGAAAATAAATGGCTAAAGTAATAAAAATTGAGCGTTCCTAATATCTTAGTCCCCGGTAACGGCGCCAAAAACTTGATCGTGATTTTCCGTGATAAGTTTTATAAATTTATAATGAATCGTTCTTGAAACTAACTATTATCACAACGTAGGCAAGTGTACCTATCGAACAATAGTATAGCTTTAGCAAGACCAGATTGCCGAACCCAAAGGACTAGGAGTACTAGTAATGACTGTCTTTTTATTATCTAGCCGAATAAAAGAGGTTTGTTTTAACTAACTAATTAAACTAAGAACTTGGAAAAAATAGAATTAGGAAATTACTTTTGGGGGAAAATGATTGATTGAGACAATACCTAAGGAAAAATCCACCTAGACTCGTACTTGTTATTTTGGCTCCGAACCGGACGATTTATTCATTTAACTTGTTCCATAGAAATCCCCAAGTTATGTTATTATCCCTATTCAAGACTAATAACGTCTAATCCCTAAGTTGAATAACCGAGACTTTTCTCTAATTAACACCCTACGATTGCATTAACTCGATCTATGGATTTCCTTATTAGGTTTTACCCTAATCCGAAAAAATCTTTTCACCCTATCTCTAGGCGCGCAATCAACTCCACTTAATTATGACAAAGTTACTCTTACTCAGAGTCTATTCCTCCTCCAACTATGAGTAGTAACTCGAAGTGATATCTTAAAATACCAAAACAAGAATTAAGAACACATAATTAAGAACAAGTTAAATATTTATCATACGATCCAGAAATAATAACAAGATTTTGTCATAAGTTTCATCCCCCTTAGGTATTTAGGGGTTTAGTTCATAACTAAACAAGAAAACATCTTAGAATAATAATAAATACAAAACATAAAGAAAACCCAAAACTACTTAAGGGGAAATTGAGGAGAGATATTCAGTCTTGATTGTAGATCCGGCTTCTGAGATGGATCAATCGGCTTCCTTGGAGTAATTCCTTACTCCCTATTCTCTGTCTCCCCTTCTCTTCCTCTTCTAGGGTGTATTTATAGGCTTTGGAATGCCTAAGAACCCTCAAAAGTGGCCTTTTTCCTAATTGGACTCAACTTAGGCTCGGCAGGGACACACCCGTGTGCGATAACTTTAAGCCGTGTTTGAGCCTATTAAATTGGCACGGGCGTGTGTTCTACCCGTGTTGATCGTGCTTCAATTCTACCAGATTGACACTGCCGTGTGAGCTGCCCGTGTGAGGAGCTCCAGGTCGTGTTGATTCCGTACCTTGGCCCATTTTCTCCGTTTTTGGCCCGTTTCTCGTTCCTTTCGCTCTCCTATGCTTACCTAAGGATAAAACATGAAATTATGGCATTAGGAGCATCGAATTCACCAAATCTAAGGAGAAATCATTCATAAAATGCGTTAAGCATAGGGTATAAATATGTATAATTTACGGTTTATCACATATATTTATAATTCATAGCAAGAAAGGATGTTATGAAATGTAATGTATAACCATCAATCTTTCTATAAGATTATACACCTTTCAATTTACTTACTTTTATTTTCGTTCCTAATGCTTATCATAAGCCTAAACAATATTATTAATTCTCAATTCAGTGAATTTATCCAAGGCATAGATAGATTCATTCAAAGCATAAGCTATTTACTCACATATGTATACATCATTTATTTCATTAAACCTTTTTATAAAATCATAATACATCCCAATTACGTACTTACCGTATCATTCCCTTTTCTTACCCATTTCATATGCACAGTACAAGCATAATCATAAACATCAATCATATCCACAAGCTTGACATAAGCCTAAGGACATCAACAACACATGTTAGTTCATTTAAATACGATTCATATGAATTTGACACGGATAACCATTATACTTGAGCATAATTCATAGGAAATTAAACAAGGATAACCATTATACTTAAACATGATTCATTTGGATTTGTCATCCATTTCAACATAACATATTTTCCCATCTAGCTCACCATTTCAAAGTTTTTCATACATACATGTCTTGGCTCATATAGATCACTTACCATATCTTTGTAAATTCATGGCCGTTGAACCAAATAGAATACCGTTGGATACGTGGGATAGCTCACACGAAGTGTGCTAAAAATATAACCGTAGTTCATCAATTCCTTTACATATATGCTCACATGAGCTGTAAATAAGTATACTCACACGAGCTGTGAAAATAGGCCTACTCACACGAGGTGTGGGTCGAAACATAGCTGCACGTTGCTGCTCACACGAGTTATGGAGTATCCGCAACACATGTCGGATCAACACTATACATAATATAGTTCATACGAACTTACATGGCTAAATTGTAAAAATGACAAAGTACATGAGCATTTTGGTAATTTTCTATTCTCGATTTTCCACCCGATATTGATCATGCAAAACTTTGAAGTTGGCCGAAACCTAGCTTAACATCCATGGAAGATTTCGGTTGTAAAATGAGGAAGAAGATGACAACCATTCATATTTTACTTATGTTTTTATTTTTATTTTAATTAATTTATCAAATTATCATTTTAACCTTGGTTAATAATTAAATAAAACACCAAATTCATGTCCATATTGGTCCACTAACTCCTTAAATGGTCTAATTACCATTTAATTGCCATTTCCTTTATTCAATTAACCATTCAATCACTCAAATCGAATAATGATCAAATTTTACATCTTTTACTATTTAGTCCTTTTTAATTAATTAACTATTGAAACGTTAAAATTTTTCAATGAAACTTTAATACCACCTTAATGATACTTCGTAAATAGTTTTATAAATATTTACGGCTCAGTTTATAGAAACGAGGCCCCAATACCTCAGTTTTTAAAACCACTTGACCTTAGGGTCATATCACTTGAACTTAATAAATCACTTATATAACATAAATTATCATATAAAAAACCTTTCTAAAACCATATTTGACTCTTAAATATTAAATAATAATATTTACGAATTTACTCGTCAAATTTGGTGGCACCAAAATCACTATTTCTGACACCACCAAAAAACAGGCCGTTACAGTAGGTCTTGAGTTAGTACAAAAGTCTGAGGGGAAAATCAAATTAATTCAGGAGAGACTAAAAGCAGCTTTAGATATGCAGAAGTCATATGTAGACTTGAAGATAAAAGACAATGAGTACATTGTTAGAGATCAGGTCTTCCTAAAAGTGTCCCCGTGGCAAAACATGCTAAGGTTCGGAAGAAAGGGAAAGTTAAGTCCTAGATTCATTGGGTCTTATAAAATTCTTAAGATCATCGGTCCAACTGCTTTTTAACTAGAATTACATCCAAAATTGGACCGAATTCATGACATCATCCTTGTCTCTATGTTAAGATGATATTGATCCAACCTTTCTCATATAATTCCAACTGAGGAGATTGAAGTGAGACCAGATTTGTCCTTTGAGAAGAAACTTGTGCAAATTTTGGATCGTGAGTTAAAGGTTTAAAGAAAGAAATAGGTCCCACTTATTAAGGTTCTGTGGTGGAATCATGGCATTAAAGAGGCTACATGGGAATCGAAGGATGCATTTCGCCAACAATATCCTCATTTATTTGAAACCAATAAATTTTGATGATGAAATTTCTTTAAGGAGGGGAGAACTTTAACACCACAAAATTTATAGGCTTAGAAGAAATAAATTAGGTAGAAATGACATAGTCTTGATGGTTAAGTAGTTAACATATTCCTTAAAGATCATAGGTTCTATCCACTCCTCTCCCATTTTCCATTCTTTTTATTTTCAATAAACAATTATGAAAATCACCCTAGAATAAACTTTAAATGAAGTCAAAACTTACCAAGAGTAAGTGTAAACTAAAAATTTTATAGGATTTTTCCTATGTAATTTATCCCCTTTTTACTTAAATTCATTATTAAAACTAAGAAATTGTTTAATAAATTAATGAAATATGTGACAATATGAAATTAGGACATAGAAATTATTAAAATGTGATTTTATACTTTATTATATAGTTTTCATGCAATAAATGACTTATTTTATATTAAGTTGAACATATTATATTTTTAAGACATAAAGTGGGCCATGCATGATTAAATTAAATAATGAAATATAAAATTATATTTAATAATTCATTTTAAAATATTTCATTAATAAGTTGGGTTTTAATTAATTAATTAAATTGGATAAATTTTATTCTTTGGTCCTCTAATTTAGTGATTTATTTTGGACAGGTCTGATAGCTTTGTTGGATTACAAAACCGTCCAAATTGGAGACCAAGTCAACCCAATTTTCGGCTACACTTGGCTGTCCACATAAACTGCTTTTTGGTTTAATTGCACAAGGTCCTTGTAATGTTGATGAAATTAGAGATTTGCCTGAAGCTTTGCACTTGACTGAGTCTCAGTCCTGAGTTGTTGTGGCACTTAAATTGAGCGAAAATCAAGCAAAAATAGCTCAATTTTCTCAATTCATGGCCGGCCACCCATTGAAGATGCTTAAAGAGATGAAACCTCATATTTTTAGCAAACTATCCTCCTCTCTTCACTTATAAATATGACCCCTTCATTCCCTCATTCATCATCCCTCATCATTCACCATTCTCTCTTCTCTCCAAATTCTCTTAGCCTTTTCCATTCCCCACACCTAGCATCATCTCTTCATAGAGATTTTAGCTATTAAGCCTCTTAAAGAGCCCTTGGTCGGCCACCTTGGCGAGCCATCAGCAAAGGAGCAAAGCGAAGGAAGCAAAGGAGCCTCGTCGGTTAGAGTCTTGGGTGACAGCCACTTTGATCTGGGTTTAATCTTTCCTTTCTTTAATTTAATCTGAAAATGTTTTCTATGTGTTCTTTGTTCTTGTTTACAACAATGTTAGCTTAATTTTATTTAAGCTAGAACTTCAACAATGTTTGATTGATGCTTATAATGTTTGTGCCTCAATCGATCATATTTTCAATTAAAATCAAGTCTGTATTTCATTCATATGTGATTGAAATGCACCTGAAATAGCTGAGTGATCCTAACCAGACGACGGCTAATGGACGCATAATTGAAATGTGCATGCTCAATTTAGATCCTAACCTAATTAAATTGCATGTTGCATAACAACTCTAAGCAAGCCTTGTTTTCTGCATAGTTTTTAGGTTTGTGTGATTAAACTGTTTCACACCTAACACGTCCCTGTTACCTCACATGAATGCTAAGAAACCCTTAGTAAATAAGGATCAGTAAAGTGCATATTTACTAAGTAAATGATTCCCTAAGGACCTAATGTGGTTTCCAAACTCATGAATGATCGAGTTGCCATAGAATATTTTTCCGAATGTTATTAAGCATGTTGATAATAAGTTGAGTTTAGTTAAAGTAATTGTCCTAGTTTATTTATGTTATAATTGTTGCAAATTGTGTTTAATTTTTCTAAAATCTATTTCATTCATATAGTTTGCATACATAGGATAATTTGCATTAGGGATCATTGCATTTAGTTTAATATATTTTAATCATCACTTCTCAACTATATTGTGTTTTTATTTACCAAATTGTTAATATAATTTTACAAATTAAGTGACTTAGCACAAATACAATCCCTGTGGAGACGATAACTCGATACTTAATTATTACTTGATAATGATTGTTTACACTTGCACAAACCTACGGGTTACAAGTTTTTGGCGCCGTTGCCAAGGATTGTTAACTATTGTCAAAATCATTTCTTTTTTTGAAATTATTTAGCTCCAATGTGGTTTATGTCTAACATTAATAACTTATTGTTTTTAATTTTTTTGATTTTCTTTTTAGGTGTTTATGAGCATAGATTAGATTATCGATTTACTCCCTGTAGACCCTGAAATTGAGTGAACTTTCAGACAAAGAAGACGTAAACAAACAGCTCAAAGACAAGTCGAGATGGACCTTTGGAAATCAAAACCAAGACCAAGGTAATGAAGCCGATCATGTACGAAATCCCATTCTCATTGTCAATGATAGGAATCGATGCATCAGACAATACGTTGTGCCACTTTTCATTGAGTTAAATCTAAGAATTAGAAGGTCAAATATTGAGGCTACCTAATTTGAATTGAAACCAGTGATGTTTCAAATGCTCCAAATCGTGGGCCAATTCAATGGTATGCCCAGAAAGATCCACATCACCACCTTCGATTGTTTATGGAGGTGAGTGATTCATTCAAGATAGCCTGTATAACTGAAGAAGCACTGAGGTTGAGGTTGTTTCCATACTCGTTGTAAGATCGAGCACGAGCATGGCTCAATTCATTGCCACCAAGTTCCATATCTACATAGCAAGAATTAGCAGAGAGATTTTTGGTTAAGTATTTCCCGCCTAGCAAAAACACTAAGTTGAGGTACGAGATCGCAACTTTCCAACAATTGGAGGATGAGTCTTTGTATGAGGCTTGGGAGCGATTTAAGGAGTTACTTCGTAAGTGTCTTCATAATGGGATTCCTTATTGTATCCAATTGGAGACATTCTATAATGGTTTCAATGTACATACAAGATTGATGGTAGATGCTTCTGCGAATAGTGCAATTTTGTCTAAGTCTTATAATGAGGCTTATGAGATCATTGAGAGAATCGCGAGTAATAACTATCAATGGCCAACAAATTGAATAGCTTCAGGAAGAAGTGTAGCTAGAGTTCATGAAGTTGATGCCCTCACTTCGTTATCAGCTTTGGTATCTTTTATTTCCTCTATGTTAAAACAGTTTACCGCTAATAGTGCTATTAATTTTGTAGCTCAGCCACCAAGCCCGTTTTAAGTAGTTTCCTGTATGTACTGTGGGGAAGGTCATTCTTTTGAGAATTGTCCATCAAATGCTGAGTCAGTGTACTATGTGAGGAACCAACATCAAAATAAGAGTGGACAAGGACCTTATTCCAACTTTCGCAATTTTTCATGGCGTAATCATCCTAACTTTTCTTGGAGTAACCAAGGAAATAGACCGAACAACAACTTCTTACAGCATAGACCCAACCAATCTCAAGGGTTTAATAAGCAAGCTCCAAGACCACCTCAAGCTGAGGCATCAAACAATTTCGAGAACTTGTTGAAAGTGTACATAGCAAAGAATAATGCTTTGATCCAAAGCCAAGCAGCAACACTGAAAAATTTGGAAAACCAAATGGGTCAGCTAGCTACGGAGCTTCGTCATAGGCCGCAAGGAACCTTACCGAGCGATACTGAGTATCTAAGAAATTTGGGTAAAGAATCTATCAAGGCAGTGGCATTGCGAAGTGGTAGAATTCTAGAACCCCGATTGATTGATGTCGAAGATAAGCCCGTTGAGAAGAATCAACCAGCTGTCAAAATTCCTACACCAAAGGAATCAGAATCTACAAAGACTAACAAGGTAAATCCTAACTTACTGAATTCAGATACTTTAACATCTTCTTTGGATACAGATTTACCTACACAGAAGAGTTATCTGATTCAACAGTTCCACAACCTCCATATCCGCAAAGATTTCAGCAACACAAGAAGAAACAGGAGGAGAAATTTAAGAAGTTTTTGGATGTTCTGAAGCAGTTACACATCAATATTTCGTTGGTGGAGGCTTTAGAATAGATGCCAAATTATGTGAAGTTCATGAAGGATATACTGTTCAAGAAGAAACAGCTGAGTGAGTATGAGACTGTTGCCTTGACGAAGGAGTGCAGTGCATTCCTACAGAACAAACTGCCATCGAAATTGAAAGACCCAGGAAGCTTCACTATACCCTGTAACATTGGTGAATCTTACTATGGTAAAGCTTTGTGTGACTTAGGAGCTATTATCAACTTGATGCCTATGTTTATTGTCAAGATGCTAGGGATAGGTGAAGTAAGACCTACAACTATGACGCTTTAGCTAGCGGATCGATCTTTAGCATATCCCAAAGGAAAGATCGAGGATGTTTTAGTAAGAGTCGATAAATTTATTTTTCCTACTAATTTCATTGTCTTAGATTTTGAAGCAGATAAGGAAGTGCCGATCATCCTTGGGAGACCTTTCTTAGCCATAAGAAGAACGTTAATTGATGTACAAAAAGGTGAACTCACCATGTGAGTTCAAGACGATCAGGTAACCATTAACATTCTTAAAGTGATGAAATTTCCTGATTCGGCAGAAGAGTGTTTAGTTATGAAAGAGATAGAAGCCTTGGTTTCTATGGAAAGCAATTTTGAAGAAGATCTATTGGAGAAACCTTTAGATCTTGACCCTTTGGAGGATAAAGAAAGTGAAGAAAACATGGCTTTGATGGAAGCCAATCCGAGAAATTTTATTCAATCCACACGGTTTGAACCGTTGGAGTTAGAAGTCAGAGAATTTGTGCAACCCAAGTTATCAATTGAAGAACCACCTAAGCTCTAACTAAAGGTACTTCCTTCATATTTGAAATATGTTTATTTAGGTGACTGTTCCACTTTGCCTATGATTATTTTAGCAGAACTGACGAAAGATCAAAAGGAGGAACTAATTGTTGTTTAAAAGAAATTTAAGAAAGTAATTGGTTGGACCATAGCTGATATTCGAGGTATAAGCCCTTCTTTTTGCATGCATAAAATTATTTTAGAAGAAGGTGAAAGAGCCAAATTGATTGGCAAAGGAGGCTTAATCCGATTATGAAAGAAGTTGTGAGAAAGGAAGTGATCAAATGGTTAGATGCAAGAATCATCTATCCTATTTCAGATAGTTCGTGGGTAAGTCCGGTGTAATGTGTGCTGAAGAAAGGTGGAATCATGATTGTTAAAAATGAGCGTAACGAGTTGATTCCAACGAGAACTATTACTAGTTGGAGAATCTGTATTGATTACAGAAAATTGAATAAAGCCACTCAGAAGGACCATTTTCCGTTGCCTTTTATGGATCAGATGTTAGATCGATTGGTAGGTAATGAATTCTATTGTGTTTTAGATGGCTATTACAGATATAACTAAATAGTTGAAAGAAGGTCAGGAGGTTTTGTTGTTTAATTCAAGGTTGAAGTTATTTCCTGGGAAGCTTAAATCCCGATGGAAAGGACCCTATACCATATACCGAGTTTATCCTTATAGAGCTATTGAATTATACGACAATTACAGAGGTACGTTTAAAGTTAATGGTCAACGTCTCAAACATTACTGGGATGGTGAAGTTGAGCGAGTTGAATCCTCGTTCAAATTAGCAGACCCTTGATTTTTCATGAAATCATTTTGTAAATAAATAAATAATTAGAACTTGTTTTCTTAACTTATTACATTTAATTAATTCTATCTAAAGGAGATTGGAACTTAAGCAGGACCGCTGTGACCCCTCCAATCTTTCTTGGGAATTAATTTAATGTAATTTGTTAAGAAGAAATTTTCTAATTAAGATTTAAATTTTTTTAAGTTTCATTTGTTTTGTCTAAATTTTAAATTTTTATGTTAATAAAGGGGGTCAAATTTGGCCCAAATACTAATCAGTTCTTTTAAGTAAGTTCATAGATACAGTCTAAGTTTGAGGCCCAAGACAGCAGAAATGAGGGAAAATCCATACCTTGCCGCAACTCCCATTGCTTACCGCCTAAGTAACCCTAATGTAGTTAAATTTTTGCTACATATTACCCTAATTTTTCCCTATATAAACCCCTCTCCATTCTACTAATTTTCATATCCCTTAAAGCAATTTGCTTAAACACTAAAAAAATCCCTAAATCTCCTTTTTGTGCCACAACCTCAAATCCTGAAAGAAACCCTAGTTCTCTTCCTTTTTTTTTTGAAATCACCTATTGCCACAGCGAGAAGATTGCCGAAGCACCAAATTTGCTACCGTACATCATCATTGTCGCTGTCACACACTATTGCTGCTATCGCAGGCAATCTTTACTGCTGCACCATCCTTGCCGTTGCACGATTTTTGCCATAGCAAGTCTTTACTACTTTGCCGATTTCTTGGTTTTTTCCAATTTTTAAGAAAAGATACAATGTCTCACAAAAGAACCAGTACTTCAAAGACTACTCTTGAAAACCCAATTTTAATCGATGAAGAAGTGAAAGAGAGATTTGATTCAATCTTCAAGCATCAACCAATGATGCTGGAAAGAGGTTTTGACTTGAAGAGTAATGATTTGAAGGTTGTTCCTATACCAATTAGAAATAAAATCAATGCTCTCAAGTGGGAACAATTTTGTAATGCTCGTTCACTTCCCGATGATGAACTAGTTCGAGAATTCTATGCTAGTTTGACTACGCAAGATGCTACTGAAGTCATTGTTCGAAAGAAAAAGGCACCTCTTACTTCTAAGCCCATCAATGATTTGTTTAACTTATCTAATGTTGAAGAAGATGAGTAATACCCTATGATAAACAATATCAATTGGGATTTTCTTCAACAAGTGCTTGATGTTGTGACAAATCCGGGATCCCAATGGATTATAAGAAAGTATGGGAGCCATTCTTGTCGAAGGGAATACTTAAAACCAGTAGAAAAGGTATGGTTTTATTTCATTTGCTACAGTTTTATGCCTATCTCACGTAGTTCCACCATCTAGATAGAACAAATGCTTTTGTTATATGCAATCTTGATAGAAAAGTCCATTAATATTGGGAAAGTTATTCTCAAGGAGATTCATGATTGTGCTAAAAAGAAGGCAGGAAGTGCTTATTTCCCATCATTAATCACTTCACTTTACTTAAGGGCCCCTGTTAAAACACAAGCAAATCTGAAGGGGCGATATGTTCAAGGATGCATTACAAATTATGATCTTGAAAGATTAGTAGAGAGGGTGCATGAGCTGAATCAAGGTGAGCAAGAACAACCAATTGAGCCAGATATCGAGGAGTCAACAGATGGAACTGAGATTGAAGCTAATTTAGTTACAGACCCTGAACAGGAAGAATCTGATAAGGAACTAAATTGTCCTAAACCAGTTGAAGGTTCTAAAAACCGTAAACCAAGGGTCGAGCCAAAAGAAGAACCAATCAAGCTAAGTGTTGAACTTGAACCTACAACTCCTATGCCGACTTCTGCAAGTGCTTCAAGGAAATCAGAGTTGTCAATTTTTATGGATATGTGCAAGTTCATGGACAAACAACAACAAAGTTAATAGAAATATGCAAAAATTAGAGATGACTTAATTCAAAATTCTTTTAAGAATATCTCTAATACTTTTTTTTCTGAGTTCCCAGATGCTATCTTTGAGACATAGATGGAAGGTATTGATGATGCAAGCGGAGATGGAGCTGAAAAAGATAAGAGGACTTCTTTATGTCTTTAGGAATTTATTTATTTCATAATTAGGATTTAATTTCTGTAGAATAAAATATAGCAAGCATGAATAAACTTAACACTTCTTTAGAAAGAAAAAGACTAAGTGATGTGGTAATAGGAATGAACATGTCTAGGATTAGGTTATTAAGAAAGACTTGGTATTTAAGTAGTCTTAATGACTCACCTCTCTTTCTTTACAACCCTACCTGGTGTTCAGTTTTCATTCATTACTTTGTTCTTGCAATGAGGACATTGCTTCTTTTTAAAGGGGGTAACGCAAATAAATTGCTCAAATTTTTAAAATTTTCAAGTATGTTTCAATCATTTCTTTCATAAGTATGTTTTAATAAATGAATGTTTAGAGATATTTTATCTTAATGAGATAGTTTGTATGCAAGTATGAATGATGATTTTATCTGAGTGAAAGTATGTTATCATGAAGAATGGAATGCTTGTATAATCTTAGCCTTAGTAATATTTGCCATGAAAACTTAGTTTCTCTTGAGATTAGACATGCATGAAGGTTTATATCTTTAGAATTGACTTAGTAACTTTCTTGAGGCGAAATCCTAGGTGACAAAAAAATCTAAAATGATATAGGCACTATTACTTTGGATCGTTTGAGCCTTTTCAAGCCAACCCTATGATATTAGACCCTAGAAATTGTAATTTTGAGCATAAAGGCCTATTTATTGCAATGAACCTACATTATAAGCCACATTACCATCTTTTAAAGTTATCCTAGTTTTATGCACCCATCTTAACTAAAGTTGTCTTGGTAATCAACATTTGAGGAAATTTTCAAAAAGATGTATGTGCTCGTGCTTAAAAAAAAAAGTAAAGAAAAGTTTGCTCAGCCTCTAAAAAGGAAAAATGTATGAGCTTGAGTTTCAAAATAAGTTTGGGGATGTTTTGATGGTTCACTTAAAGAAAAAGGTTGTATTTCGAGAAAACCAAGACAAAGTTAAATGTTAAGATTTTTAAAACCGAAATGTCCTATCTCTTAAAATCCCTACCTTTAACCGAGCCCCATTACAACCTTATAAAAGACCTATTAATTTGATGATTATGTCACCTACATTAGTGGAGAGGAAGTCCTAAGTTCAACATATGAATATCATAAATAAGCCTTATGATTGTTTGCTTGATTGATAAGAAATTATGTTGAATGAAGAATGTTATCTATGGTTGTGACATACATGCAAACTATGATTCATGTTGGCATATTTTGAAGCTTAGTATAATCTTAAAGAATGTTTGCATATGAATTACTTGTTAATAAAGAAGATCGATGAACATGAAGTTATTAATGCATGAGTATGGGACAAAGATTGATGCTGCTTACACAATTAACAATTTTGCCTTAGCAAGACCTTTTGCTGTGCATAACCATTACTCGAGATGAGCAATGATTTAAGTTTGGCGCTGTGTAAACTGAAAGATATATAGGATTTTTCCTATGTAATTTATCACATTTTTACTTAAATTCGTTGTTAAAACTAACTAATTGTTTAATAAATTAATGAAATATGTGAAAATATGAAATTAGGACATATAAATTATTAAAATGTGATTTTATGTTTTATTATATAGTTTTTATGCAATAAATGACTTATTTTATACTAATTTGAACATATTATATTTTTAAGACATAAAGTGAGACATGCATGATTAAATTAAATAATAAAATATAAAATTATATTTAATAATTCATTTTAAAATATTTCATTAATAAGGTGGGTTTTAATTAATTAATTAAATTGGATAAATTTTATTCTTTGCTCGTCTAATTTATTGATTTATTTTGGACAGGTCTGATAGCTTTGTTGGATTACAAAACCGTCCAAATTGGAGACCAAGTCAACCCAATCTTCAGCTACACTTGGCTGTCCACATAAACCACTTTTTGATTTAATTGCACAAGGTCCTTGCAATGTTGAAGAAATTAGAGATTTGCCTAAAGATTTGCACTTGACCGAGTCTCAGTCCTGAGTTGTTGTGGCACTTAAATTGAACAAAAGTCAAGTAAAAATCAGCTCAATTTCCTCAATTCATGGTCGGCCACCCATTGAAGATGCTTGAAGGGATAAAACCTCCTATTTTTAGCAAACTATCCTCCTCTCTTCACCTATAAATATAACCCCTTCATTCCCTCATTCATCATCCCTCGTCATTCATCATTTTAACTTTTCTCCAAATTCTCTTAGCCTTTTCCATTCCCCATGCCTAGCATCTTAAAGAGCCCTGGTCAGCCACCTTGGAGAGCCATTAGCAAAGAAGCAAAGCAAAGGAAGCAAAAAAGCCTCGTGGGCCAGAGTCTTTGGTGACAGCCACTTTGATCTGAGTTTAATCTTTCCTTTCTTTAATTTAATATGAAAATGTTTGCTATGTGTTCTTTGTTCTTGTTTACAACAATGTTAGCTTAATTTTGTTTATACTAGGATGATTGTTTTGATTAAATAATATTTATTTGATTCATGCTTATAATGTTTGTGCTTTAATCGATCATGTTTTCAATTAAAATCAAGTCTGTATTTCGTTTGTACATGATTGAAATGCACCTGAATTAGCTAAGCAATCCTAACCAGACAATGGCTAATGGACGCATAATTGAAATGTGCATGCTCAATTTAGATCCTAACCCGATTAAATTGCAGGTTGTATAATAACTCCAACCAAGCTCTATTATTTGCATAGTTTTTAGGTTTGTGTGATTAAACTGTTTCACACCTAACACGTCCCTGTTACCTCACACGAATGCTAAGAAACCCTTAGTAAATAAGGATCAGTAAAATGCGTATTTACTAAGTAAAGGATTCCCAAAAGACCTAATGTGGTTTCCAAACTCATGAAAGATCGAGGTGCCATGGAATGTTTTTCCGAATGTTATTAAGCATGTTGATAATAAGTTGAGTTTAATTAAAGTAATTGTCCTAGTTTATTTATGTTATAATTGTTGCAAATTGTGTTTAATTTTGCTAAAATCTATTTCATTCGTATAATTTGCATACTTAGGATAATTTGCATTAGGGATCATTGCATTTAGTTTAATATATTTTAATCATCAGTTCTCAACTATATTGTGTTTTTATTTATCAAATTGTTAGTATAATTTTACAAATTAAGTGACTTAGCACAAATACATTGCCTGTGGAGACGATAACTCGATAGTTACTTATTACTTGATAACGACTGTGTACACTACACAAACCTATGTGTTACAGTAGGTAGTAGCTCAAATGGTTAAAGCATTTACTTTCCCTCTCGTATTTCCAAGTTCAAGCCCCGGTAGTCTCAAACATTTTGCCTTCTACATTTGGCAGTATGGGTAAATTTCTATGCAGCCCCTCAAAAGTTTGTTAACCTTAACTATTTAGTCCTATTTTTCCAAGTTACACTAAGATTGTATTTCTTTTTCTATTCCAACTAGAATTTTTGCTTTCTTTTTCTCCATTTCTCTCCCATTTTCTTTTTCATCTTCTCTTTTGTAAATAATTTTCCATATTGTTGAAATATATTATTGTTTTTAAATAAAAAAATCATTCCTAATATTAACTCGTTTTCTTACTGGAATCAAAATCATCGTTAGAAACTCCTCAATCTCTGCCAAGAAACGATAAATACACCTCAAAACCCTAAGTTTGATCTTAAATCTTTATATATTTTATATCTAACGATAATCTTACGATCGATTAAACAATTTTTCTTGATTTTTTATTGAATCTTTCAATAGTCACAATGAATCTTGAAAACCATTATTAATTCTTACGTAAATGTCTTTTGAAGGACCCGATTTAGATACCCTAGATTGGATTGGAAACATGAGGAACGTCGTTTGAGATCCTGGAGATAGGTGTGTATTCTTTTACAAGAAAATTAGGGCAAATTCGTGCATAGGATAGGGTCACATGGTCTACCACATAGGCGTGTGTGCCATATGTGTGGACCACATAGTCCCTTACATGGCCATGTCCCCCTGAAATCCTAAGTTAGTTCATGAACCACACGGCCAAAACCTCTCCACATGGCCTTCCACACGGTCGTGTCTCCATTGCATTTTGGTTTTGCAATTTCCACACGGGCTCAACCTGTTACACGACCTAGCCACATGACTATGTATCCTTTTCACATGGCCTAGGGTATTCCACACGATTCAGTCACACGACTGTGTGTCCCTGTACCTCAGATTTTACAATTTAAACCCAAAATTTTATGTTTTGTTCAGTTTTTCAATCTATTTTTAGTGCTTTAAATTATTCAATTAAGCCCTTGGTGATATGAATTATGTTAGAAACCATGATTTGATGGACAGATTTAGTATGATAACTATGTATATATGCATGAATTGTGAACATTATATATGTGTAACACCATAAATTTTGGGGTTAAAAGTTTTAGGGTTTTGTGGCTAGGGTCATAGAGAAGGGTGTGCTATTGTGGTTAGTCGCGTGTTTAAGTGTCAGAATGGGCCTATTGGTCTGGTGGTTGAGTGGGTGTTAGTTTGTCTCAGGGTTCTGGGTTCGAGTCTTTGGGTGCGCATTTTGGAGAGCCTTTTTATTTTGTTTTTTTAGTTAGTAATAATAATTATTTATTATTTTTATAAAATTAATTTTATAATTTTTCTTTTTTTCTCCTGAATGTTTTCCTCCTCTCTTTTTTCTCTATGTTTCTTTTCCTTTGGGTTCTTCCTTATTTTTTCTTTTGAATGATTTGCTTGGGGATTTCGGAGAGTCGCTTCCTCGTTGTCAAGTTAGTTTTTTAACGTCTCCAATTACGAATTAGGTGTAGGATTTGAACCTTGACTATTTTTTATTTTGTGAATTATTGTTTCGACATTTCTTGAGTGTTCTTTAAATTGTCAGTTTTAGGCATTAGTTGGTGAAATAGTATGGGGATTACTGCATATCTTGATATACTCTTGTCATTGCGAAGGATGGAGGCTACTTTGATGGCTGAATCGGTGATTTTGGCTTGTTCCCGAAGTGATTTCGTGACCACATGAGTTGCCACACAGGCGTGTGCCAGTTCACATGGCCAGGTGCTTTTAGGAATTAAAGATTTCTAGCAGGTTTTCGTGCCATATGGTCGTGTGTTCGATTTGGGGATTTTGTCGATTTTCACACAACCGTGTGTGTTTGGGAATTAGGGTTTGAGTGATGTGGTGCCACACGGCCTGGCAGCACAGTCGTGTGGCTAATTTGGGAATTTAGGGATCCCACGCGGCCTTGTGTTTTGGACACACGATAGTGTTTGGTGGGTACACAAGCGTGTGAGACCCTTATATGGTCATGTCAGCCCTGTACTCTATTTTACTGCAAATGGACAGAGAGTTACACAACCACGCCTCTGGTCCACACGAGCATGTGCCTTAGTCATATAGCCGTGTGCCCCTTTTCACACGGGTGTGTGCCTCAACCATACAGCTGTGTGCCCCTCCTCAGACGAATGTTTGACCTCTCACGTGGCCTAGGTATTTCCACACGGCCAGAGCACACGGACGTGCAGTCCTAAGGCACCAAATTTTAGTTTGTGTGTGTTTTACGATCTGAAAATGTGTCTGTGTGTTTCAACCCTTGGCTAAGCCTTAGAAAGGGTAATTAAGACTTTGATTTGGGCTGCGACTTGTGTGATATCTGTAATTATTGTGTGAGATGTCTGACTCTGAACCCAGTTAGCTGGGTGTGTGTGAGCATATCTGTTTCTGTTTGACTGTTTGTGGATGTGCTCTTTGTTTTCTGTGTTAATGTATACATACATGCACTTCCATAAAGTTTTGGGTGGGATTGCAAAGTGAAGGGAGTCTGTATTTGATCTAATCTGGCAGTTTTACTGCAACATATTCATACGGCAATTTATCGCCTTCAGATCTTGCATGCGCGTCGGCGTTCTTGCGTACTATATTCGATCCGCAAAGATAACTACAACATGATCAGATAGCGATTACCGCATTGCACTATACAGCACATACACCAGCTTTACTGCGTATTAATATCTGAGTGGCTTGGTCCACATATATGGTGTGTAGGGTTGGATGGACCTACGAGGTCTTATATGGTATGTTTCGGTTGGTTGAGCTTAAACAGATTTTATGGGGTGTGATCGAGGGACGGAGAGGTGTGTCAGCTAGATGGGTGGGTTTTATTACCTGACCGTATTTCATACGCATCTATTTGTATGTTCTGGGTGCTTGGCTATTTGACTGTACTCTATCTATCTGTTTGTGAATTGGTGTGCTCAAGTGTTATGTTCTGTTGGGACGTTAGTTCCAAGTTTCTTTCTGACTCAGTGAATATCTATAAATCTGATGCGATAATGAATTGAATTCTGTGATTTGTTTTTAGTCTTGTTTCAGACTCACACTGAGTTCAAGTAGCTCACCTCCTCTTAGTGTTTCCTTTTCAGGTACATTTTCAAATATTGACGCTGGACTCAGTCTGCAGAGGTCTCGAACAGTCTTAGTGTAAAATAAACTATCAATTTGTGTTTTCAGTTTCTAGTTTGTTATTCGGTTTTGAACTATAAGGTTTTATAAAACTATGGTATAGTTTCCGTTTTAAGTTTTTACTACATATTAAACTTAACTGTAATTTTACTGACTAAATTTTTTTAATGATTAAATATTTCGATTCGATGTGACAACTTGCTTTGTAAAAATTTACCTACAGTCACTTTGGTGATCAATGTAACATCCGGGATTCAGTCTAAACTTTTAGGTTGGGTTTAGGGTGTTACAATATGTCTATTGTATAAAAAATTGTGACCGCACATGCCTTATGTCACTGTTAAGTTGAACACCCAGAAAGCGTGATTTTTGCTACTAAATTAATCTGTCACAAGCACAGTAATTGATACTAAATCGAACCGATAATAGCATATTGCTTGCTACTATATTGTTTTGTTAAAAGCATATTTAATGTTACTGTATTAAATTGATGAACATGACATATTGCATTGCATGGGGTGAGACTTATGAACGAAGGAAGTATTGACAGTTTATTTGCATTTATTTTGCTGTTTACCCATAACTATAGGCAGATTTCATCTGCAATGGTTTTACTGTGTACCCACAACCATAGGCAGATTCCACATGCGAAGTTTTTGCTATGTATCCACAACCTTTTGATAGTTATCATTTGCAAGTCTGTTGTGCATCCACGACTATTGTCAGTTTTTACCTGCACTATTTTGCTGTGTACCCACAGCCATATACAGATTCCATCTACAATATTTTGTTGTGTGTCCACAGCCATTGTTAGTTAATCTGCAAACTATTGGTGGTTAATCCACAATTTGGTGTGTTGGTGGTTGGAGTTTTGGGAAACTCCCATTGTGGTGTGTAACAATGGGGTAGGATCTTTTCTATTAAAACTGATATTGCATGGCATATATGATAGCATGTGAATACAAACTTGGATTTTTTGGTAGGATATATTTCTATCTACATATATGAATGAGTAATCTGTGAAATTAATATTATGATATTGTATAGTGAATTCTTGATGCTAATGATGGCTAAATTGAAAACTGATATTCCGAACTACTACTTAATTGCGATTATGTTATGCATCATTATTTAATATGCCTCATCGACTGTTGCACTGATTTTTTTGTGATTGAACTCACACATAGCGCTATAGCTCACCCCTTAAATTTTCATCCTTACAGATAATGCACCAGGTTAGGATGCAGGCACGACATCTAGAGGGTGTCGGCTCGGTTTTGTTAAAAATATTTTTAGATATATTATTTGCTATTTTATTATTCAGAGATTATATTATTATTATTTTTCGAACTATGACATGAGACTTAGGATTTGAGTTGTTTTTATTTTGCATGATACTTAATTTAAAATTTTAGGACAACATGTTATGATTATTAATTAGTATGCATGAAACCCGGTTTTTATTAAAAACAAATAGAAATTATTTTTTTGCTACTAAATCATAATTAAAATTTTGAGTAATAATAAATCGGTATATAACTAAGTTTTCTATTAAAATAAATAAATATTTTAAATTGATTGTTTTCAAAAAAATTCAATAACTTATTTGGTCACTTCGATGGCTAATATAATCTTTTAAATGTAGGTCTAACATTTAGGCAGGATTGGAAACGTTACCGTTGCAGTTTTAGACTTTATTACCGTAGTTTAGAACTTTCAAATTGAATTCTTAGATTTTGGAGATTACTAAATATACAATTTTAAATATTTCTATGAATTTGTTGAGTTTATTTATTCAAAATTTATTACATTAGTTTAGATTTGAATTCTTAGATTTTGGTTATTACTAGATATACCATTAAAGGTTTTAAAATTTTAATTTGAATTTGTTGAGTTTATTTATTTCAAAATTTATTACATTAGTTTAGATTCGAATTCTTAGATTTTTTAGATTACTGGATATACCATTAAAGGTTTTAAATTTTTATTTTGAATTCTTTGAGTTTATTTTTTTAAAATTTATTTTCAACATAAATCACGTGATTACACTAATAACCAAAAGTTGTATGGACTAAATCAATCACATGCCCTTTAAATTATAAACTTTTGGGAGTGGGAATTTCGTATTTTCAAGGATTATGATTGGAGTGTGAAGAATAACCCCAACATACAAATATGGATTTTACTTACTGTATTTGTAATTGTGCTAGTTTAGTAAATAATTATATATTTTACTTACTGTATCAGTAATGTCAAGCATGCTTGCTTATTTAAAACCCTTATTATATGCTCGTAAATTTGTAAATTAAAGAATTGATATATAAGAAAACTAGCGATGGGTTTACGATCAGTAGTGCTAATTATGCAGCTTTTGATCTTTCTCGATGCAACGTTGGTGGTAAAAGCAACGCCGGCGGTAGCTTATCAATCCAACTCCACCTGACTAATTTTTACTCGATGTAGAGCTTCATTAATTTCAGAGTTTATTTCTTTTACATTAAAAAATAAATTTTTAAAAAAATTATAAATTTGTAAAACTATTATTAAAATTTACAAAAAAAATCAAATAAAAATATTTTAAAAAATAAAAATTAATAAAAATATTTTAAAAGTTAATTCTAGAATGATTCTAGACATTGTGTCCAGATTCAACATGAATCTGCAGAATATTATGTCCAGTTTCATTCAAGACATTTTTTTTAAATTATATAAAGTTTAAAAATATTAAAAAATAAAACTATTTATATTTATTTTCTAATATATTTTTTTATACATCCTAAAAGGTACCGATAGAATTAAAATATTTTCCTTTTGAAAAAAAATAAAAAATTAAAATTAATTTTTATTAAAAATTAATTAATAAAATCGTCGTTCTCAAGTTTCAAAAAATACAGAAAAGGAATCTTTGTTGTTGAACTCAAGTGAAGACTAATAAATCCACTTGGCAAACAGCTGTAAGGACATGAACCTGTGAAATGAGGATTCACTTCGGTTATAAATCATTCAGTTTAACCAATGGAATGGAAGAAGGTGATATTGGACTTGCCTTTTAAATTATTAACTTGTAGAAATGGGGTTGGGGTCGTGGACTTGGTCTTATAGCAAGTCACTCATCGTACAGAGAGGGTTGCCTTGTTAATCAGTATAAAGAAGGCTTAGATGATCACCAAAAGTTGAGAAATCAACTAGACCAAGTCTATTAAATAGAGTAAGGAGGGAGTGTGGGAATATTGTGTGCCAGGTGCCAATCCTCATATGGCAACGCTGGCTCTGAGAATTTTACAATTGATTCTTTTCAGCTGTTTGCTTGCAGCAGGAGCTTCGGTGGCTTCTCAAGCCTTATCAGGTTGCAAACATGAGTGTGGAAGCCTGAGCATTCCATATCCTTTCGGCATGACTCCAGGGTGTTACTTGAACGAGGACTTTCTAATCACTTGCAACACGTCTGTCAGCCCCCCTTGACCACAATTGTTGGATGGTAACTTAGAAGTCACTAACATAACACTTGAAGGTCAGGTGGAAATCTTGAATTATGTAGCTGAGGATTGTTACAACCACAACGGAACAAATGCGGATTGGAATTTTCCTCAGCTTCGGGCGGCCATGTTTACCATCTCTAATGATAGAAACAAATTCATTGCTGTTGGTTGCGACACAAAGGCGCAAATTGGGGCTGAACGTGAGCATAACAACAGTACAAATTTTACCGGCTGCATGGCATATTGCGAGAAAACGGACGCTCTCCACCTTAATGGTTCTTGCTCAGGTGTAGGATGTTGCCAAGTCTCCATTCCTAGTGGACTTAAGAATCTTAACATGTCAGTATTAAGCTACTACAACCATACACGTGTATGGGACTTCAATCCTTGTAGCTACGCCTTTGTTGTAGACGAGAGCAAGTTCAGTTTCAGCGATAAAAGTTCTGGTGAGTTGGCGCATAAAGAATTTCTTCCCATGGCGCTTGATTGAGCGATTGGAAATGAACCTTGCAATGTATCTAAGCATAAACTTGATTATGCTTGTGAACAAAATAGTATGTGCTACAACCCTGAAAACAGGCCCGGTTATCTCTGCAAGTGCAAGGATGGCTATCATGGAAACCCATATCATCACGATGGTTGCCATGGAATCTATAATGTGCTATTGTTCATATTACCATTTCTTTTTCATTATTTTGCTCCTTTTTTCCACTTTAGGAGTGATATGTTTTCTTTTAATGATTTTCAGATATTTATGAGTGCAAAATTCGAGCCTACACAATTATATTTCTGAAAGGAATTGTTTTAATACGCCTGGAAGTTATAAATGTTTTTGCTCAAAAGGCTTTTATGGGGATGGCGAAAAAGATCGAAAGGGCTGCATGCGAAATCAAGCAAATGTCATAAAAATCTCTATTGGTAGGTGTTTCAATGTAGGCATTTTTTTAACGTATTGGACACATACTGCTTAGACCATTTCCAACATTTTAGCTTTTGTTTTATGGCATTTTTTAGCTTATGTGTGCTGGTTGTTATCGTGGGTTCTTCATAGAAAAGAAAAGAAAGCTACTCAATGGCTTACTGTTACAGCAAGAGCTGCATGAACAACGACTATCAACTGAAACTGTTAAGATTTTCATTGTAGAAGCTCTTAAGAATGCAACCAAAAACTATGATGAAATCCAAATTATTGGAAAGGGAGGGTTCGGCACTGTTTACGAAGGTATCCTGAAGAATGGCACTGAGGTAGCTATCAAGAAATCCAATGTTGTTGATCAAAACCAAAGTAAGCAGTTGATCAGTGAGGTTATTATTCTCACCCAAATAAACCATAGAAATACGGTCTAACTTTTAGGTTGTTGCTTGGAGACTTAGGTCCCCTTTTCAATTTATGAATTTGTTTCCAATGGCACCTTATCCGAACACATCCATTATGAAGACAAAGCGTCTTTGATTTCTTGGGGAATTCGGTTAAGGATAGCTGCAGAATCAGTGCAAGTGTTGTCATATTTTCACTTTGCAGCTTCTATACCAATCATTCATAGAGATGTGAAGCCTACAAATGTAACATCTCGAATTAGGGTCTAGTCAAAATAGTGGATTCGAGACCACAAATCCAAAATAAAAATAATTATTTTATTATTATGAGGTCTATGATATGATTGCATGCTTGTGTGAAGATTTCATGAAGAAACTTTATTGATAAGATGTCCAATTTGAAGTTAGGGACTAAATTGAATAAGTTACAAAATATGTGTTCTAGAAGCTTCAAGTATGGAATTGTATTGGATTATAAATTAGAAGGTCTTAAATAGAAATTTGACTAATATCTATAATTTTGGACAAAAATGGACATGAATAGGAAAAATTTGAAAGAAAGGCTTAAAGGGCATTTTAGTCATTTGGTTAACAAAAGAAGAAAATGGGAAAATCAAGTCAAAATTTGTGTCCATCTTCCTCCTTGTGTGCTGAAAATTTTATGCTCTCCATAGGTAGGGTTTTCAACATTTTAAGCTTGATTGTAAGTGCTCCCAAGCCCCGTTTTTTATGTTCTTTACATTTTTGAAATCCTTGAAGCATGATTTATCCATTTCTAGCCATATTTTGAAGTAGGGTTCATGTATGAAACTTGACCCATGTGTGACATGTTTGTATTTTGATGTTTAATGGAAGAATATGGAAGTTTGATGTGTGTTTAACATCTTTTACTAAGTGATTTTAGATAGAAATACATGAAAAGGACTTATTTGTAAAAGATGTAAAAATGGTAGTAGAAATGTGATTCAATGAGAAATGTGGCTGATATCGGGTAGAATATGAATCAGCTAGGCTTGGGTAACCAAGAAAATGCATGCATTTCATTTTACGAGCCTAAGGACTAAAGTGTAAATAAGAAGAAATTTAGGGTAAAAAGGTATTTTTTTCCAAAATATGATTAATGGGTTGTTTTGAATAATGTGATAATTAAATAAGTGAAATTTGCTATTATAGATCAAGAAAAACAGAGTCCAGGCCTAGACCGGGGAAAGAGCAAGATCTTGGACTAAATCGAATTAATTGTCCATATTTTGAACCGAGATAAGTTTGTGTGTAAAGAATTCAACATTATGTTATTATGTATTTAAATGCTTTAATATTGCATGAATTCTATGATTGTCTTTGTGGAATGATTAATGATGATTCGATGACGATTCGACGAAGAATCGGTACCATGATATCCTGGTTGAACCTTAGGAATAGTTGGGATACAAATGTCATAACGTTAGGGATATGCTTAATCCCATGTAAGACCATGTTTGGGACATGGCATTGGCATTAATATGAGAGATCATGTAAGACCATAGCTAGGCTATCGGCTTCGATATGCATGACCCCATGTAAGACCATGTCTGGGACATGGCATTGGCATTGATATGTGATCCCATGTAAGACCATATCTGGGATATGGCATTGGCATCCTACTATGTGAATGTGAATTCTCGAGTATCCTTCAGTATTCCAAGTGGTTTAATGAGTAATCCTAAGATTTAGTCTATGAGATGACAAGGTATGATCATGTTGAAAGGGTACAAGTATGTACACAAAGCTCATAAATATTGAGATTATAATAAATGATGAGACTCGGTAAGAAGTGGATGAATAAATTATTATATTGGGTTTTATTGTACACTATGTAAATGACATGTTTTAAAATGTATTTATGATGCTTGATGACATTGTGATAAATTATATTAAGTTATGCATATAATGATGCATGGTTAATGTTGTTAATCTTTACATGCAAACTTACTAAGCTTTATGCTTACTCCCTGTAACGCTCAGGTTTGTGCAAGTGTACATAGTCGTTATCAAGTAATAAGTAAGTATCGAGTTATCGTCTCCACAGGGATTGTATTCGTGCTAAGTCACTCAATTATAAAAATATTATTAACAACTTGGTAAATAGAAACACAATTTGATTTAGAAGTATTGATTAAAATTATGTAAAATTAATCTAGATGCAATGATCCCTAATGTGATTTATCCTAACATGTAACTATATGAATGAAATAGATTTTAAAAGAATTAAAACAATAAGCAACAATTATAACATAAATAAGCTAGGATAATTACTTTAATTAAACTCAAATTATTATCAACATGCTTATCAATATTCAGAAAAACATTTCATGGCAAATCAATCTTTCATGATTTTGGAAACCATATTAGGTCCTTTTGGAATCCTTTACTTAGAAAATATGCATTTTACTGATCCTTATTTACTAAGGGTTTCTTAGTATTCGTGCGAGGTAACAGGGACGTGTTAGGTTTGAAATAGTTTAATCACAACTATGCAGATAACAGAGCCTAGTTAGGATTGTTATGTAACCTGCAATTTAATCGGGTTAGGATATAAATTGAGCATGCACATTTCAATTATGTGTCCATTAGTCGTCTTCTGGTTAGGATCGGTTAGCTAATTTAGGTGCATTTCAATCACGTATGAACGAAATACAGACTTGATTTTAATTGAAAATATGATCGATTGAGGCACAAACATTATAAGCATGAATCAAATAATTTTTATTTAATCAAAGCAATTATCCTAACTTAAATAAAATTAAGCTATCCTTGTTGCAAACAAGAACAGTAAACACATAGCAAACATTCTTGAATTAAGTTAAAGAAAAGAAAGATTAAACCCAAATCAAAGTAGCTGTCACCCAAGACTATGACTGACGAGGGCTCCTTCGTTCCTTCGCTTTGCTCCTTTGCTGATGGCTCTCTGAGGTGGCCAACCAAGAGCTCTTTGAGAGGCTAATTTGCTAAAAATCCTTATGCAAAGATAATGATGGGCATGAGGGAGAAAGAAAGCTAAGAGAGTTAAGAGAGGAGAGAATGATGAATGAATGATGGATGATGGATAAGTGAGAAATGGGGTCTTATTTATAGGTGAGACAAGGGAGCTAGTTTGCTAAAAATAGGAGTGTCCATCATTTGAAACTTCATCCAAGAGTGGCCGACCATGATTTGTGGGAGTGTGGCTGATTTTTTATTGATTTAAGTGCCACAACATCATCAGGATCAGGACTCGATCAATTGTAAATCTCCGGGTAAATCTCTGATCTTTTCAACTCTTCAATGACCTTGTGAAATTAAACCAAAATTTGATTTATGAACATCCACACGCAGCCAAATTTTGGGTTCACTTGGTCCTTCATTTGGATGATTTTGTAATCAACATAAAGCTCTCAGACCTGGCCAACAATAGTAGATGATTTAGAGGACCAAAGAATATAATTTAACCACTTTAACTAATCAATTTACTTAATTAATTAAAACCCAATTTATTAATGAAATATATTAAAATAAATAATTAAATATAACTTTATATTTTATTATTTAATTTAATTATGCATGGCCATCTTTATGGCTTGAAAATATAATATGCTCAAATTAATATAAAAGAAACCATTTTCTACATGAAAACTATATAATAAAGCATAAAATCACATTTTAATAATTTCTATGTCTCAATTTTGTATTTTCATATATTTCATTAACTTATTAAACAATTACTTGGTTTTAACAACAAATTTAAGTAAAAAGGTGACGAATTATATAGGAAAAATCCTATATATTTTTTAGTTTACACACCCTCAAACTTAAATCATTGCTCATCTCGAGTAATGTTCATGCATAGCATAAGGTCTCGCTAAAGCAAATTTGCTAAAAGTGTAAGTAGCATCAATCCTTGCCCCATAATCATGTATTAATAAATTCAAGCTCATAGATCTTCTTTATTAACAAGTAAATCATACGCAAACATTTTGAAAATTTTATACTAAGTTTCAAGATATGCCAACATGAATCATAGTATGTATATATGTCACAGCCGTAGATAACATTCTTCATTCAACATAATTTCTCCTAAATCAAGCAAAACAATTATAGGGCTTATTTATGATCTTCATATGTTGAACTTAGTACTTCCTCTCCACTAATGTAGGTGACATAATCATCCAATCCATAGGTCTTTTATAAGGTTGTAATGGGGCTCGGTTAGGGGTAAGGTTTTAAGAGATGGGACATTTTGGTTTCAAAATCTTAACCTTTAACTTTGTCTTGGATTTATCGAAATTCCACCTTTTTCTTTAAGTGATCCTTTGGAATACCCCTAAACTTATTTTGAACTCATGCTCATACATTTTTCTTTGTGGAAACTGAGCAAACTTTTCTTCACTCTTTTTTTTTTTTTAAGCATGAGCATGTACATCCTTTAAAAATTTCCTTAAATGTCATTTGCCAAGACAACTTTAGTTAAGACGGGTGCACAAAATTAGGATAACTTCAAAAGATAGAGATATGGCTTGTAATGTAGGTTCATTGCAATAAACAGGCTTTTTAAGCTCAAAATTATAGTTTTAAGGGTCTAATATCATAAGGTGGGGTTGAAATGGCTCAAACAATCCAAAGAAAATGGTGCCTATATCATCTTATATTTTTATGTCTCCTAGGATTTCGCCTCAAGAAAGTTACTAAGTCAATTCTAAAGATATAAAACTTCATGCATGTCTAATCTCAAAAGAAACTAAGTTTTCACGGCAAACATTACCTAAGACTAAGATCATATAATCATTCCATTCTTCATGATAACATACAATCACTCAGATAAAATCATCATTCATGCTTGCATACAAGCTATCTTATTAACAAAGAATTTCTCTAACATTCATTTATTAAAACATACTCATGAAAGAAATGATTGAAACATACTTGAAAATTTTAAAGATTTTGAGGAATTATTTGCCTTACCCCCATTTAAAAAGAAACATTGTCCACATTGCAAGAACAAAGTAATAAATGAAAACTGAACACCAGGTAGGGTTAAAAAGAAAGAGAGGTGAGTCATTAAGACTGCTTAAATACCAAGTCTTTCCTCATAATCCAATCCTAGACATGTTCATTCCCATTACCACATCGCTTTAGTCTTTTTTCTTTTTAAATAAGCATTTATTAATGCTTGCTATGTTTTATTTTACAGAAACTAAATCCTAGTTACTAAAGAAACAAATTCCTAAAGACCTAAAATAAATAAATAAAAAGACAAGAATCCCCCATTTTATTTTTCTGACTCATTCCCCTTGTCTTCTTTAGCTCCTTCTCCGCTTGTATAATCCGTATCTTCCGTCCATGTCTCAAAGATAGCATCTGGGAACTTAGGAACAAAAGTGTTAGAGATACTCTTAAAAGTATTTCGAATCGAATCATCTCTAATTTTTGCATATTTCCAGTAAGTTTGTTGTTAATTGTGCATGAACTTGCACATATCCATCAAAATTGACAACTTCAATTTCCTTGAAGTACTTGCAGAAGTTGGCATGGGAGTTGTATATTCAGGTTCAACACTTAGCTTGACTGGTTCTTCTTTTGGCTCAACCTTTGGTTCAGGGATTTTAGATCCTTCAACTAGTTTAGGACTGTTTGGTTCCTTATCAGATTCTTCTTCTTCAGTATCTGTAATTGATTCAGTTACAGTTTCATTTGTTGACTCCTCAGTATCTGGCTCAGTTGGTTCTTCTTTCTCACCTTGATTCTACTCATGCACCTTTTCTACTAACCTTTCAAGATCATGACTTGTAATGCACCCTCGGACATATTGCCCCTTCAAATTCGCTTGTGTTTTAACACAGGCCCTTAAACAAAGTAAAGTGATTAATGATGGGAAATAAGAACTTCTTGTCTTCTTTTTAGCACAATCATAAATCTCCTTAAGAATAATTTTCCCAACATTAATGGACACTTCTGTCAAGATTGCAGATAACAAGAGCATTCGTTCCATCGAGATGGTGGAACTATGTGAGATAGGCATAAAACTGTAGCGAACAAAATAAAACCATACCTTTGCTACTGGTTTTAGGTATTCCCTTCGGCAAGAATGACTCCCATACTTTCTTATAATCCATTGGGATCTCGAATTTGTCACAACATCAAGTACTTGTTGAAGAAAATCCCAATTTATGTTGTTCATCATAGGATAGTACTCATCTTCTTCAACATCAGGTAAGTTAAACAAATCATTGATGGACTTAGAAGTAAGAGGTACCTTTTTTATTCTGAACGATGACCTCAGTAGCATCTTGTATGGTCAAACTTGCATACAACTCTCAGACTAGTTCATCATCGAGAAGTGAACGAGCATCACAAAGTCGTTCCCACTTGAAAGCATTGATTGTCTTTCTAATTGGCACAGGGACAACCATCAAATCATTACTCTTCAAATTAAAACCTTTTTCCGGCATCATGGGTTGTTGCTTGAAAATTGAATCAAATCTCTCTTTTACTTCTTTATCAATCACAATCAGGTTTTAAGGAGTAGTCTTCGACGATCTAGTTCTTTTGCGAGACATGGTACTTTCCCAAAAATTTGGCAAAGTTCTGCTTATAGGAGAAGAAGAGAAATCGAAAAGTGGGTAGGATTTTCTTCGGTGAACCTTGCGACGGTGAAGAGGTTACGACGGCAAAGGCAACGTGTGGAGCACTGGTTGTGTGCGGTGGCGATGGCGACTACGTATGGTAGCGACGTTGATGCTCTAGGGATTCTCTTGCAGCTGCACTAGGTGGTTTCAACAAAAGAAAAGAAATGGACTAGGGGTTTCTTTCGGGATTTGAGGCTAGAGGCGTAAGAAGGAAGTTTAGGGATTTGTAGGGTTAAGCAAATTGCTTTAAGGGATATAAAAATTAGTAGAATGAAGAAGGGTTTATATAGGGAAAACTAGGGCAACATGTAGTAAAAATTTAGCTACATTAAGGTTACTTGGGTGGCAAGCAATGGAAGTGGCGGTAATAAGTGTGGATTTTTCCCTCCTATCTGCTGTCTTGGGCCTCAAATTCAGACTATATTTACAAACTTATTCAACAAAGAGAAACTGATTAGTACTTGGGCTAAATTTGACCCCCTTTATTAATATAAACATTTTAAATTAAACAAAATAAATTAAACTAGAGAAAAAAACATTTTAAATCTTAAATTAGAAAATTTCTTCTTAACAAATTACATTAAATTAATTCCCAGGAAAGGTTGGAGGGGTCATAGCGGTCCCGTTTAAGTTCCAATCTCTTTAGACAGAATTAATTAAATGTACTAAATTAAGGAAATAAATTCTAATTATTTATTTATTTACAAAATGAGTTCATGAAAAATCAAGGGTTTGTTAATTTGAACGAGGATTCAACTCGCTCAACGTCACCATCCCAATAATGCTTGAGACATTGACCATTAACTTTAAACGTACCTTCGTAATTGTCGTATAATTCAATAGCTCTATAAAGATAAACTCGATAGATTGTATAAGGTCCTTTCCATTGGAATTTTAGCTTCCTAGGAAATAACTTCAGCCTTGAATTAAACAACAAAACCTTCTGGCCTTCTTTAAACTCATGAGGTCGTATATGACTATCATGCCATCTTTTCTATCTTTCTTTACACATTTTGGCATTCTCATAGGAAAACAACCTCAACTCTTCCAACTTATCCAGTTGTAACATCCTTCTCTCACTAGCTTGCTTAAAACTAAAATTCAACTTCTTCAAAGCCCAGTGAGCTCTATTCTCCAACTTTAATGGCAAATGACATGCCTTCCCAGAAACCAACCGATAAGGAGTCATTCCTAACGGTGTCTTAAATGTTGTTCGATAGGTCCATAATGCATCATCGGGCCTTTGAGACCAATCTTTTCTACTAGGGCGTACTACCTTTTCAAGGATACCTTTGATTTCACGGTTCGCTCTTTCAACTTGCCAATTAGATTGAGGGTTATAGGCAGTAACAATACTATGCTTCACAGCATATTTGTCAAGCAACCACTTAAGCCATTTGTTCACAAAGTGAGAACCTTCATCACTAATAATAGCTCTTGGTGTCCCAAATCGTGTAAACACATGCTTATGTAGGAATCGCATGACTACCTTAGCATCATTTGTAGGGTATGCTTCAGCTTCAACCCATTTGGACACATAATCCATAGCAACTAAGATGTATTTATTCCTAGACAAAGAAGGAAACGGTCCTAAGAAGTCAATGCCCCACACTTGGAGATGAATGTCAATGATATAAGATCTCAGCAATCTCACTTTCAACTACACACTTTCGGATTATATTATTTACACACTGTTTAAACAAGAACGGGTCCTCCCAGAAATAATACCGACTATCATAAAGGAATTTCTTTCTTTGTTGGTATATCATTTCTTAAGGAATTATTCCACATGCAAGATAACTGGCAAAATCAGCAAACCAATGTGTTTCATGAATTTGACTCACCTCAAATAAGTGCTCATATCGAAAATTCTCGTTGATAGGCACATGTGATTGAGTTAACTCACCTTGCTCCAACCTCGATAGATGATCAGCTACTTGATTTTCAACACCTTTTTTGTCTTGGATCTGAAGGTTAAATTCTTGGAGTAAAAGTATCCAACAAATTAGCCTCTGTTTCGCATCTTTCTTTGTGAACAAGTATTTAATGGCCGCATGGTCAGTAAATACTATAACTTTCGTACTTATAAGATATGAGTAGAATTTGTCAAAAGCAAAAACTATAGCAAATAGTTCCTTTTCAGTTACCGTATAATTGAGTTGGGCTCCCCTCAAGGTTCTACTTGCATAGTAAATGGGGTGGAACACTTTATTTTTTCTTTGACCCATCATAGCTCCAACAACATAATCATTTGCATCACACATCAACTCAAAAGGTGTGCTCCAATTGGGTGTAATGATTATTGGGGCTGAGAATAACCATTTTTTTAGCTCTTCAAAAGCTTCTAAACATGCTTTGTTAAAATCAAACACTGCATCTTTCTCTAACAACAAACACAACGATTTAGAAATTTTCAAAAAATCTTTGATAAACCTTCAGTAAAAACCAGCATGACCTAAGAAACTTCGGACTCCTTTCACATTCATTGGGGTCGTTAATCTTTCAAATACGTCCACCTTTGCTTTGTCTACTTGAACTCCTTTCTTTGAAATTTTATCCCTAAGACAATCCCTTCCTTAACCATAAAATGGAATTTCTCCCTGTTAAGGACAAGATTCGTCTATTCGCATCTCTTCAGTACCTTAGCCAAATTACTCAAACAAATATCATAAGTGTTACCAAAAATAGAAAAATCATCCATGAAAACCTCAACAAAATTTTCAACCATATCAGTGAATATTGCCATCATGTATCATTGAAAGGTTGCAAGTGCATTGCATAAACCAAAAGGCATTCGCCTAAAAGCAAACGTACCATACGAACAAGTAAAGGTTGGTTTATGTTGGTCTTCTGGAGCTACAACTATTTGGTTATATCTCGAATAATCATCTAAAAAATAATAGAATTCATTACCTGCCAGTCGATCTAACATCTGACCCATAAAATGCAACAAAAAATAGTCCTTCCGAGTGGCTTTATTTAGCTTTCTGTAGTCAACACAAATTCTCTAACCAATAACAGTTCTTATTGGGGTCAATTCGTTATGCTCATTCTCAACAATCGTAATTCCATATTTCTTCAGCACACACTGCACTGGACTTACCCACGAACTATTTGAAATAGGATAGATGATTCCTACATCTAGCCATTTGATCACTTCTTTTCTTACAACTTCCTTCATAATAGGATTGAGCCTCCTTTGCCCATCAATTCGATCTTTTTCACCTTTCTCTAGAATAATTTTGTGCATGCAAAATGAAGGGCTAATACCTCGAATATCAGCTATGGTTTAACCAATTGCTTTCTTAAATTTCTTTAGAACAGAAATTAGTTGCTCCTCTTGATCTTTTGTTAGTTTTGCTAAAATAATCATAGGCAAAGTGGAATAGTCACCTAAATAAACGTATTTCAAATGGGAAGAAAGTACTTTTAGTTTGAGTGTAGGTGGTTCTTCGATTGACAATTTGGGTTGCACAAATTCTCTGACTTCCAACTCCAATGGTTCAAACCATGTGGATTGAATAAAATTTCTTGGATTCCAGAACCGTGTTTTCTTCACTTTCTTCATCCTCCAAAGGGCCAAACCCTAAGGCTTTCAACAAAAGGATCTTCTTCAAAATTGCTTTTCATAGAAATTAAGGTTTCTATCTCTTCCATAATTGAACACTTTTTTGTCGGATCGGGAAATTTCTTCGCTTTAAGAATGTAAAAAGTTACCTGATCGTCTTGAACTCGCATAGTGAGTTTGTCTTTATGCACATCAATTAACGTTCTTCCCGTGGCTAGGAAAGGTCTTCCAAGGATAATTGGCACTTCCTTATCTGCTTCAAAATCTAGAATAATGAAATCAGCAGGAAAAATAAATTTATCAACTCTTACCAAAACATCCTCGATCTTTCCTTTAGGGTATACTAAAGATCGATCCGCTAGCTGGAGTGTCACAGTTGTAGGTCATACTTCTCCTGTCCCTAGCATCTTGAAAATAGACTTAGGCATCAAGTTGATACTTGCTCCTAAGTGACACAAAGCTTTCACCAATGTTACAGGGTATCGTAAAGCTTCCTGGATCCTTCAATTTCAGTGGCAGTTTGTTCTGCAGGAATGCGCTGCACTCCTTTGTCAAGGCAACAGTCTCAAACTCACTCGGTCGTTCCTTTTTGGACAGTATATCCTTCATAAACTTCACATATTCGGCATTTGTTCTAAAGCCTCCACCAATGGAATATTGATGTGTAATTACTTTAGAACATCCAAAAACTTATTGAATTACACTTTCTATTTTTGCTTGTGTTGCTGCAATCTTTGTGGATATGGAGGTTATGGAACTTTCGGTTAGACCGGACAACTCTTCTGGGTAGGTAAATCTGCATCCAAAGAAGATGTTAAAGTATCTAGATTCACTAAGTTAGGATTTACCTCATCAGTCTTTGCAGATTCTAACTCCTTTGTCAGAACGATAGTCTCATACTCACTCAATCATTTCTTATTGGATAGTACATCCTTCATAAACTTCACATAATTCAGCATTTGTTCTAAAGCCTCCACCAATGGAATATTGATGTGTAATTACTTTAGAACATCCAAAAACTTCTTGAATTACACTTTATGTTTTTGCTTGTGTTGCTGCAATCTTTGCGGATATGGAGGTGATGAAACTTTCGTTGAACCGGACAACTCTTCTGAGTAGGTAAATCTGCATCCAAAGAAGATGTTAAAGTATCTGAATTCACTAAGTTAGGATTTACCTTGTCAGTCTTTACAGATTCTAATTCCTTTGGTATAGGAATTTCAACAGCTGGTTGATTCTTCTCAATCGCCTTATCTTTGACCTCAATCAATCGGGGTTCTAGAATTTTAACACTTCGTAATGCCACTGCCTTGATATGTTCTTTACCCAAATTTCTTGGATTCTTAGTATCGCTCAACAAGGTTCCTTGTGGTCTATTACGAAGTTCTGTAGCTAACTGGCCCATTTGGTTTTCCAAATTTTTTAGTGTTACTGCTTGAATTTGGATCAAAGCGTCATTCTTTCCCATGTATGCTTTCAACAAGTTCTCCAAACTGTTTGATGCCTCAGCTTGAGGTGGTTTTGGATCTTGCTGATTAAACCCTTGAGATTGGTTGAGTCTATGCTGCATAAAGTTGTTGTTTGGTCATTTTCTTGGTTGTTCCAAGAAAATTTGGGGTGATTATGTCATAAAAAATTATAGAAGTTGGACTGGTGTCATTGTCCACTCCTATTCTGGTGTTGGCTCCCCACATAGTACACTGACTCAAGATGCAATGGGCAATTTTTGAAAGAATAACCTTCCCCACAATACACACAGGAAACTACTTCGAACGGACTTGGTGGCTAAGCTGCAAAATTATTAGCACTATTAGCTGTAAACTTTTTTAACATAGAGGAAATAGACGATACCTAAGCTGATAAAGAAGTGAGAGCATCAACTTCGTTAACTCCAGCTATACGTCTTCCCGAAGCTGTTTGATTTGTTGGCCATTGATAGTTGTTGCTCGCGATCCTCTCGATGATCTCATGAGCCTCATTATAATACTTAGACAACATTACACCATTCGTAGAAGCATCTACCATCAATCTTGTTTGTGCATTGAGTGTTGGAACACCAGTGCCTCCAAGGCGTAGCGAAAAATTTTAAAAAAAAAATCCGGCGATCCAAACCAAGGATCCATGTGTAAGGAAAGAATCGAGGTGATAAAAAGATTACAAAATTACCGAAACTTCAACTGAGTAGACAATGACGCCTAAGCAACAGAATGTTTGAACCATTATCGAACCAAGCCGCAACCTTTTTGATGTCCGCTCTCACGTAGTCCACCCGATTGACAATGAATGTGAGAAATCCCGAAAAACTATTTTCGAGAGTATTTTGCTAAACGGTTTGCTAGACCACATTGCATATTTTCAGGCTAGTTTTTATATATCCTTTTAGGGTTTTACCCTTGCTATATCTAACTCCTCTTAATTGGTATATATTTTATAACGAATTTTAATTCATTAAAGTTAATCCAACATAATAATTATCATTCAAATAAATATAATAATGTTTAACCGAAAAATTATAATTACATTAATTATAATAAAGATTTCGGTAAACTATATTTATTTAAGCTTATATACGAACTAAATTCATATATCAATAAAATTATGTTCTGATTATGTGTACAACATCCTTGTACATATAGTATGTTCAACAATTTGATTGCCCAATTAAATTAATTATATAATTAATTTAATTCATGTGACAACCAAGCAATATACCAACTATGTTTTACCTCGTTCATTTCAACTATAGGGTGTGACCCTATAGGTTCTTGTAACGTTGGCAGTAATATTAGAACGATTCTAATGTTACAAACAATGGGTGGCATCTAGCAATGCATTAATGCTACCTAAGTTACAAGAAGTCATGATTCGACATAACCTTTTGTGATTAACCTTTCATGCATTAATCCTTAAGTCCTATATCTTTGGAATGGACATAAGTCATGGAATAGTCACACTTGCATAGTCCATCCCATGTTTCTTGATACCTTGAGTAGACTATGATACACAAATAAGTATGACATCTCATATCAACTTATTTGAGCATGGCCATGCATTTCTAGCCTCACTCAATCAAGTGGCCTGAGATATTACTCCCATTATGTAGGAGGGACTTATCCTATATTGATCAATTATATCCCTCAACATAGATTATGGTATATCCAACATCGGTCTTTATAAAACAACCAGTTACGGTGTTTGTTTGACTGTATCAAAATATACAACTCACGATGTTGGGATAAAGATGATCTCAAGTATGAGGATCATATACATATTAATCAATATGAGTAATGTTGTGACAATTACATAATAATCCAAGAAACATACTCATAGCGGGTCAATCCAATATGTTGTTCTCTAACACACATATTCATGCATTGATTCTGACACTCCATATCAATGACAACTCTTTATCATCAATCAACTACATGTTAGTCTTAATGCATTATTATTGTCCTAGCCAACAATAATACTTGACTAAGGATCTTTTATGAATAATCATATTATTCTCAGGACATTATTATAAAACAGTTTATTTATGCACACAGAAAAGAAACTGAAATAATAATGGCAATGCCTTATATTAATAAACATGATAAACCAAATATGTTATTACAACCATCTCTTGATTGATCTTTGGGCTTACTCTTACAATCTCCCACTAGCACTAAGACCAATCACTTATATATCTAATACCAAGTGACTTAGTGTGACGATCATGCTTCTGCTGTGTCAGAGGCTTAGTCAGGGGATCAGCAATGTTATCATCTGTAGGTACTCTGCATATCTCTACATCCCTTCGATCGATAATCTCTCGAATAAGATGGTAGCGCCTAAGTATATGTTTGGATCGTTGGTGAGATCTGGGTTCTTTTGCTTGTGCAATGGCTCCATTGTTATCACATCGGAGTTCTATATCATCTGATATGCTAGGCACAACCCCTAGTTCAGTAATGAACTTCTTGATCCAAACCGCTTCTTTTGCTGCCTCACTAGCTGCAATATACTCAGCCTCTGTTGTAGAATCGGTTATTGTACTTTGCTTTGAACTCTTCCAGCTCACAGCACCACCATTAAGGCAAAACACAAAACCTGATTGCGATCGAGAATCATCCTTGTCGGTTTGGAAGCTAGCATCAGTGTAACCTTTTACACTTAACTCTTCCTCACCTCCGTATATTAGAAACGTATCCTTAGTTCTTCTTAAGTACTTAAGGATATTCTTGACTGTGGTCCAGTGACCTTCACCGGGATCTACTTGGTACCTGCTCGTCATACTTAAGGCATATGAGACATCTGGACGGGTACATAACATGGCATACATGATAGATCCAATAGCAAAAGCATATGGAATTTTACTCATGCGTTCTTTCTCTTGTGGAGTTGAAGGACACATTTCCTTCGAGAGTGAAATACCATGTCTAATAGGTAAGAATCCTCTCTTAGATTATTCCATATTGAACCTTTTCAATACTTTACCTATATATGTACCTTGACTTAGACCTAGTAGTTGTCTTGATCTATCTCTATAGATCTTGACTCCTAAGATGTAAGTGGCTTCGCCTAAGTCCTTCATAGAAAAACAACTTCCTAACCAAGTCCTAATAGACTGTAAGGTAGGTATGTCATTGCCCATGATAAGTACGTCATTGCCCATGATAAGTATGTCATCCACATACAGTACCAAGAATGTGATTGTGTTCTCACTAACTTTCTTGTAAACACATAGCTCATCTTCATTTTTGATAAAACCAAACTCTTTGATTGCATAGTTAAAATGAAGATTCCAACTTCGAGAAACTTACTTTAATCCATAAATGGATCTTTGTAACTTACATATCTTTCCAGCATCCTTTGGATCGACAAAACCTTCAGGTTGTGTCATATATATATCCTCTTCAAGTTTCCCGTTAAGGAAAGCTGTTTTGACATCCATTTGCCTAATTTCATAATCATGAAATGCAGCTATAACGAGCAAGATCCTGATGGATTTAAACATAACTATAGGAGAAAAGGTTTCATCATAATCAACACCATGAATTTGGCGAAAACCTTTAGCGACTAATCGCCCCTTGTATGTTTGTACATTACCATCCATGTCGGTTTTCTTTTTGAAAACCCACTTGCACCCTATAGGTTTAACCCCTTTGGGTGGGTCAACCAAAGTCCAAACTTGGTTTTCATACATGGAATCCATCTCAGATCTCATGGCCTCAAGCCATTTCTCAGAGTCTGGGCTCGCCACCGCTTCTTGATGAGTCCTAGGCTTATCTTGATCTATAAGAAGAATGTCACCATGCATTGTAATGAGAAATCCATATCTCTCAGGTGCATGGCGTTCTCTTAAAGATCTACGCGGTGGTTGTGTTTCTACAGCAGTTATTTGTTCCTCAATTTCTTATGGAATTTGCTGTTGTTCTATCCCTGGTTCAGTGGTATCTTGTGATTCTCGAATTTCTTCAAGTTCAATCTTTTTCCCACTTCCTTTTCTAGAAACAAATTCTCTCTCTAGGAAGACACTAGTCCGAGCAACAAACACTTTGTTCTCAGTGGGATTAAAGAAATAATATCCTTTGGTTTCTTTCGGATACCCCACAAAGATACACCTTTCAGATTTGGGTTCAAGCTTAGTAGACGTCTGACGTTTAACTTAAGCTTCGCAACCCCAAATTTTCATAAAAGACATACTGGGACGTTTCCAAGTCCACATCTCATATGGCGTCTTTTGAACCGATTTAGATGGAACACGATTTAGTGTGAAAATAGCTGTTTCAAGTACATGTCCCTGAAAGGAAGTCGGTAGATCAGCATGACTCATCATGGATGGAACCATGTCTAATAGAGTTCGATTTCTTCTTTCAGAAACTCTATTCCATTGAGGAGTACCAGGAGGAGTAAGTTCTGAGACAATCCCACATTCCTTCAAAAGATCATCAAACTCTAGGCTCAAATACTCTCCATCTCGATCAGATCGAAGTGTCTTAATAGTTTTGCCTAGTTGATTTTGTACTTCATTTTTGAATTCCTTAAACTTTTCAAGGGCCTCAGATTTATGGCGCATGAGATAAACATACCCATATCTCAAAATCATCAAAAAGTAATGAAGTAGTGAAATCCACTGCTTGTGTATTTATTGGTCCACATACATCTGACTGTATTAAGCCCAATAAATCACTAGCTCGTTCACTTTTACCAGTAAAAGGAGATCTAGTCATTTTTCCTAATAAGCAAAATTCACATACTTCAAATTGTTCAAAAACAAATGAATCCAAGAGACTATCTTTATGGAGTTTGGATATGCGTTTCTCACTTATGTGGCCCAAACGACAATGCGAAAGATAAGTTTGATTTGAGTCATTTATTTTAGATCTTTTAGTATTTATGTTGTAAATGAGATTCATTTGATCTAAAATATAGAGACCATTAATCAATTGTACCGAACCATAGAAAACATTATTGAGATAAAAGGAACAACAATTATTCTTAATTATTATCTCAAAACCAATTTTGTCTAAACAAGAAATTGAAATAATGTTTTTAGTCAAACTGGGCACAAAATAACAATCCTCTAAAATTAAACCAAGTCCACTAGGCAAAGATAAAGTATATGTTCCCACAACTAATGCAGCAACTCTTGCTCTATTTCCAACTCGCAGGTCCACATCTCCTCTAGCCAAAGTCCTACTCCTTTGTAGTCCCTATACAGAAGTACAAATATGATAACCACAACCAGTATCTAATACCCAAGAAGTAGTAGTTGATAAATTAATATCAATAACATAAATACATGAAGCATACATTCCGCTTGCTTCGGTCTTCTTGATTTCCTCAAGATAGACAGGGCAGTTCCACTTCCAATGTCCAGTCACACCACAATGAAAACAGTTTCCTTCCTTAGACACCCCACCTTTAGGTTTCAATGTAGCCTTTCCCTTTCCAAAATTGGGCTTACCTTTGCCTTTGGGCTTTGTCGGGACTTTAGCCTTTCCCTTGCCCTTATTGTTACGGACCATCAGTATGGGCTTGGGTCTAACCTTTTTCATGTTGCCTTCAGCAGTTCGTAACATACTGAGCAACTATGGCAGAGTCTTGTCAATTTCATTCATATTGAAATTGAGGACAAACTGGCTGTAACTATCCGGCAACGATTACAGAATAACATCAATGGCCAACTCTTGGCTCAATGGAAACCCAAGCTTAGATAGGCTTTCAATATAACCAATCATTTTAAGAACATGAGGTCCTACTGGGCTTCCTTTAGCCAACTTACATTGGAATAGGGCCTTAGAGATATCGAACCTCTCTTGCCTTGCTTGCCCTTGATATAGTTCTTTCAGGTGCTTGATCATATCGTAAGCAACCATATCCTCATGTTGCTTTTGAAGCTCAGGATTCATAGTGGCAAGCATAAGACATCCAACATCTACCATTTCATCGATATGCTTCTTGTAAGCATCTTTATCAGCCCTTAAGGCATTAGCCAGCGGTTCATCAGGAAGTGGTTTTTCAATGACATATAATTTCCGTTCTTGTTTGAGGACAATCCTCAAGTTACGGAACCAGTCAAGAAAATTCAAACCATTCAATTTGTCCTTCTCAAGGACCGATCGTAATGAAAGTGTATTAGTGTTTGCAGTCATAATATATCTACAACAATAAAATATGCGTGTGAATAAATTTACAAGTTTATATCAATCATTAAAAGGACTTTATTAAATGATGTTCCCACTATTTTATTTCAAAATTAATAACCCCCATATATTAATTTTAGAAAGACTTTCTTGAAAGTATTTCTAGTGGGTTAAGGATCCATATTTCACCTCCTCTTAAGTCAGCTTTGGCTTTACTCTCAAGATTATGGTTATTTAGGTAAGCAACACTTGCTAATTACATTATATGTAACTCTTACAATTTGGTGAACAACTCTTGTTCTAATCATCTTATGACTTATCCAAATTACTTGCCTTTAGGTTTCTAATCCTATTAGAGTAACCTAGTTAAGTCATTAACCAATTTTTAACCGGCGAATATCACTTGTTTATTCTTCGCGTTTAACCAAGATAAATATTAGTACTTCACTTTGGCAAAACCTACATAGTATTGATCGAGGCCTTAACGAGGGCATAAATTGGAAGGCCATGTTGACTTAATATTTTAATAGAGGGATTTTATTACAGTGTTACATCTCACCAATTATGGTCTACTTTAGTCCATTTAATCTTTTAATTGATCTCATCAATTAATGGGTTTTATTATTACCAAATTTGCATGCTTTAAACATCCATAGCATCTCATACATGAATAAGTAAAGCAATAAATAACTGCAATAGTTATAGCCCATAAACTATGGTGGTTCAACCCAAGCCAATAGGAGAACCAAAAGGGAACATAAAGGTGTAAGCCGTTTCACAAGATGTCGATCCAAACTGGTCGGCCCATCTTCCTTCTCGTCTAGTCCACAGCAACTTTTACAAATTACAAAATTTGAAAACTCGTTTTACATACGAGGGAGTAAGATGAGAAGAGAAATACAGAAGAATAGTAGTAAAGCACGACACGCAAGCTGTATTTATAAAATTACAACCTTTTATCAAATGGGTCATCGGGCTATAACTATGCATTTCAAACACCGTACATTTCAAAAAATAGCCCCGCGGTATGGACCAGGGGTGCAGGGCAGAGCCCCGCGGTACGAACCGCGAACCCCAGTTAAATCAAACCTTATGATTTGATAACTTTTATCAACAGAATAGTGTTTTTAGGATTTTAATCCTTGAGGTTTCATATCGGAACAACCCTTGTTCCACTGGCCAGTAATCTGTTACTGGAAATTGAAAATGCCAGCCCTGCTTCATCATAGATTTCTTAAAGTTAGCAGTAAAAACATAAAACCGAATAGGCCATAACATCATGATTAACATTTAATCACTTATCGAAAGGAACAATTATCAGATTTTATTTAAATGATTTAAACAGGAATAACATAATAAAATTGAAACATGCATCTCATACAATTGCATCATCCGAGTATTTAAGCCCGAGTCCGTATTACACAAGTGGCTCTAATACCACTGTTGGAACATTGGTGCCTCTAAGGCGCAGCGAAAAATTTTTAAAAAAAAATTCGACGATCCAAACCAAGGATCCATGTGTAAGGAACGAATCGGGGTGATAAAAAGATTTCAAAATTACCAAAACTTCAATCTGAGTAGACAGCGACGCCTAGGCAACAGGAATGCTGAACTATTATCGAACCAAGCCGCAACCTTTTCTGATGTCTCTACGTAGTCCACCCGATTGACAATGAATGGTAGAAATCCCAGAAAACTATTTTCAGAGAGTATTTTGCTAAACGGCTGCTAGACCACATTGCATATTTTCAGGCTAGTTTTTATATATCCTTTTTAGGGTTTTTACCCTTGCTATATCTAACTCCCTCTTAATTGGTATATATTTATAACGAATTTTAATTCATTAAAATTAATCCGAACATAATAATTATCATTCAAATAAATATAATAATGTTTAATCGAAAAATTATAATTACATTAATTATAATAAAGATTTCGGTAAACTATATTTATTTAAACTTATATACAAACTAAATTCATATATCAATAAAATTATGTTCTGATTATGTCTACAACATCCTTGTACATATAGTATGTTCAACAATTTGATTGCCCAATTAAATTAATTATATAATTAATTTAATTCATGTGACAACCAAGCAATATACCAACTATGTTTTACCTCGTTCATTTCAACCATAGGGTGTGACCCTATAGGTTCTTGTAACGTTGGCAATAATATTAGAACGATTCTAATGTTACAAACAATGAGTGGCATCTAGCAATGCATTAATGCTACCTAAGTTACAAGAAGTCATGATTCGACATAACCTTTTGTGATTAACCTTTCATGCATTAATCCTTAAGTCCTATATCTTTGGAATGGACACAAGTCATGGAATAGTCACACTTGCATAGTCCATCCCATGTTTCTTGATACCTTGAGTAGACTATGATACACAAATAAGTATGACATCTCATATCAACTTATTTGAGCATGGCCATGCATTTCTAGCCTCACTCAATCAAGTGGCCTGAGATATTACTCCCATTATGTAGGAGGGACTTATCCTATATTGATCAATTATATCCCTCAACATAGATTATGGTATATCCAACATCGGTCTTTATAACACAACCAGTTACGGTATTTGTTTGACTGTATCAAAATATACAACTCACGATGTTGGGATAAAGATGATCTCAAGTATGAGGATCATATACATATTAATCAATATGAGTAATGTTGTGACAATTACATAATAATCCAAGAAACATACTCATAGTGGGTCAATCCAATATGTTGTTCTCTAACACACATATTCATGCATTGATTCTGACACTCCATATCAATGACAACTCTTTATCATCAATCAACTACATGTTAGTCTTAATGCATTATTATTGTCCTAGCCAACAATAATACTTGACTAAGGATCTTTTAAGAATAATCATATTATTCTCAGGACATTATTATAAAACAGTTTATTTATGCACACAGAAAAGAAACTGAAATAATAATGGCAACGCCTTATATTAATAAACATGATAAACCAAGTATGTTATTACAACCATCTCGTGATTGATCTTTGGGCATACTCTTACATTGAGACCATTATAGAATGTCTCCAACTGGATACAATGAGGAATCCCATGATGAGGACACTTACAAAGTAACTCCTTGAATCACTCCCAATCATCATACAAAGACTCACCATCCAATTGTTGGAAAGTTGTGATCTCGTTCCTCAACTTAGCGTTCTTGCTAGGTGGGAAATACTTAACCAAAAATCTCTCTGCTAATTCTTTCCATGTAGATATGAAACTTGGTGGCAATGAATTGAGCCATGCTCGTGCTCGATCTCGCAACGAGTATGGAAACAACTTCAACTTCAGTGCGTCTTCAGTCACACTAGCTATCTTGAATGAATCACTCACCTCCATAAACAATCGAAGGTGGAGATGTGGATTTTGAAACATCACTAGTTTCAATTCAAATTGGCTTGCCCCAATATCTAGCCTTCTAATTCTTAGATTTAACTCACTGAAAAGTGGCACAGCATATTGTCTGATGCATCGATCCCTATCATCAGCAATGAGGATAGGATTTTATACATGATCGGCTTCATTACCTTGAACTTGATTCTGGCTTCCAAGGTCCATCTCAACTTGTCTTTGAGCTGTTTGTTCACGTCTTCCTTGTCTGAAAGTTCACTCAATTTCAGGGTCTATTGGGAGTAAATCAATAATCTGATCTATGCTCATAAAAATCTGAAAATAAAATCACAAGATTAAAAAGAATAAGTTAGTACTGTTAGAAATAACCAAATTGAAAATAAATAATTTCACAAAGAAAAATGACCATGGCAACAGTTGACAATCCCCGGCAACGGCGCCAAAAACTTGTAATGCTCAGGTTTGTACAAGAGAACACAGCCGTTATCAAGTAATAAGTATCAGCTTATGTCTCCATAGGGATTGTATTCGTGCTAAGTCACTCAATTATAAAATATTATTAACAACTTGGTAAATAGAAACAGAATTTGATTTGGAAGTATTTATTAAAATTATGTAAAATTAATCTAGATACAATTATCCCTAATGTGATTTATCCTAGCATGCAGCTATATAAATGAAATAGATTTTAGTAGAATTAACACAATATGCAACAATTATAACATAAATGAGCTAGGACAATTACTTTAATTAAACTCAAATTATTATCAACATGCTATCAATATTCGAAAAAACATTCCATGGCAACTCGATCTTTCATGAGTTTGGAAACCAAATTAGGTCCTTTCGGAATCCTTTACTTAGTAAATATGCATTTTATTAATCCTTATTTACTAAGGGTTTCTTAGTATTCGTGCAAGGTAACAGGGACGTGTTAGGTTTGAAACAGTTTAATCACACAAATCTAAAACTATGAAGATAACAGAGCCTGGTTAGGGTTGTTATGTAACCTGCAATTTAATTGGGTTAGGATCTAAATTGAGCATGAACATTTCAATTATGTGTCTATTACCCATCGTCTGGTTAGGATCGCTCACCTAATTAAGGTGCATTTCAATCACGTATGAACGAAATACAGACTTGATTTTAATTGAAAACATGATTAATTGAGGCACAAACATTATAAGCATGAATCAAATAATTATTATTTAATCAAAGAAATCATCCTAACTTAAATAAAATTAAGCTATCCTAGTTGCAAACAAGAACTATAAACACATAGCAAACATTCTTGAATTAAGTTAAAGAAAAGAAAGATTAAACCTGAATCAAAGTGGCAAACACCCAAGACTGTGACTGACGAGGGCTCCTTTGTTCCTTTGCTTTGCTCCTTTGCTGATGGCTCTCTGAGGTGGCCAACCAAGGGCTTTTTAAGAGGCTAATTATCTAAAAATCCTTATGCAAAGATGATGATGGGCGTGAGGGAGAAAGAAAGCTAAGAGAGTTGAGAGAGGAGAGAATGATGAATGAATGATGGATGATGGATAAGTGAGAAATGGGGTCTTATTTATAGGTGAGGCAAGGGAGCTAGTTTGCTAAAAATAGGAGTGTTCATCATTTGAAACTTCATCCAAGAGTGGCGGGCATGATTTGTGGGAGTGTGGCTGAATTTTTATTGATTTAAGTGCCACAACATCATCAGGATCAGGACTCGATCAATTGCGAATCTCCGAGTAAATCTCCGATCTCTTCAACTCTTCAATGACCTTGTGAAATTAAACCAAAATTTAATTTATGAACATCCACATGCAGCCAAATTTTGGGTTCACTTGGTCCTCCATTTGGATGATTTTGTAATCAATATAAAGCTCTCAGACCTGTCCAACAATAGTAGATAATTTAGAGGACCAAAGAATATAATTTAACCACTTTAATTAATCAATTTACTTAATTAATTAAAACCCAATTAATTAATGAAATATATTAAAATAAATAATTAAATATATCTTTATATTTTATTATTTAATTTAATTATGCATGGCCCACTTTATAGCTTGAAAATATAATATGCTCAAATTAATATAAAAGAAGCCATTTTCTGCATGAAAACTATATAATAAAACATAAAATCACATTTTAATAATTTCTATGTCCCAATTTCATTTTTTTATATATTTCATTAACTTATTAAATAATTATTTGGTTTTAACAACACATTTAAGTAAAAAGGTGACGAATTATATAGGAAAAATCCTATATATTTTTCAGTTTACACTCTCCTTTCTTTTCCATTTTTCTCATAGAATTGCAAGCTAGCTCGGGGATCGAAAGACATCGAAGCTCGATTCACACTATCAAACTAATCTTTTGTGGTATAGTGAACTTAAGCATTTTGAGTATGGCATGTATGGGGACTTGGTCTTTTTGTTATATGTCATATTGATTTAGCCAAATGTGTTGGCTTATGATGATATTTGATTCATTTTGTATAAGGCCATGTGCCGTGGCTGATAATGAATATTGGGGTTGTAAACCAATTCAATTGTGTATGTATGTGCCAATGCCATTATGATATGGCTCATGGTTATCGATGGTTGAATGATGATGGTAGTTTGGTGTGTGAATAAGTTAATATGATAATGAATGCAAGCAATCTAGGAGATATTGTTTATTCGTATACGTGAGTGTGCTGGTAAAATTGGTTTTTCCATGATATAGAGTCTTATTTAAGTACATGAAATTATGTCATGTGAGGTGCCATTGAAATCTTGTTTGTGTATGTGCAATTAAGGGTGGCAATTGGCTTGAAAAATAGCCTAGAATTTGTCCACACGGTTAGACACACGGGTATGTATCTAGGCCGTGTGTGACACACGGTCTACCCCATGGTCATATGGTCTGGCCGTGTGTCCCCTGCACCCTAATTAATGCAAAACAGAATGCCCATTAGCAAGCACACGGGTAGAGACATAGCCGTGTGTCTCATCCGTGTGGAGGACACGACCTTAGAACATGGGCGTGTGCCCAGGCCATGTGAATTCTGCACTTAATTTTGACAATTTAATTTTCCATACGGCCTAGGCACATGGGCGTGTGACTTGGCTGTGTGACTCTAATTGTATGATGATACCATAGTCAAAGAGTTACACAGGTTGAGGACAAGGGCGTGGCCCAAGCCACACGGGCGTGTGTGATCACACGGCTTACCCACATGGGCGTGTGACTCTCCAAAACAAAAACAATTTCTAAGTATCAAAAAGATTCTGAAAGTTCTCGTTTTAGTCCTAAACCACTTCTGATGTATGTTTTGAGCCTTGTAGGCCCTTATAAGGGTGAATATGATTGAAAAGTTTTAAATCTGAACAAAATTTTATGGCCCGATTTTGTATGCTTATTTACGTTTAAGTCCGGTAATGCCTTGTACCCTATTTTGACGTCAGATACGGGTAAGGGGTGTTACATTTAGTGGTATTAGAGCTACTATTTAGTCTGTTCTCGGAATACATAGCATGTGTTTGAGTCTAGCTATACATGCCATACGTATATTATGATAGTGTGACGACTCCTGATGATTTTAAATTGTGTTTTCGTATAGTAGATAGATCCCGATCGAGCTATGGCAGATGACGTAGAAAATAACACACTGACTCCCACTGAAGGGGTGGTGCGAACTGATAATCGACCTCCCACGGTTAGCCAATGAGGAGGAGAAGGGGCTCAGGAAGCCTTTCTCCACATGATGGATGCTTGGTACACAGAGTTCGTTCGAGCGAACCCAAATGCTCAACCCCCTCCACTCCCACCTATCCCCCAGCCTATCCCAGTGGCACCCCGTGGTATGGAATTTATGAGACTAAATAGACCTCCGGTTGATAAAATTTGAAAGCAAGGAATTGAAGAGTTCTGAGCTTGCATTGATGATGATTCGAAATGAGTAGAGTTTTGGCTCAAAAACACCATCCAGATTTTTGAGAAATTGTCATACACACCGGAAGAATGCATGAAATGCGTTGCATCACTACTTAGAGATTCGGCTTACCACTGGTGCAAGATACTTGTCTCTGTAATACCGAGAGAAAGGGTAACATGGGAATTTTTCCAAAAGGAGTTTTGAAAAAAGTATATCGGTTAGAGATTCATGGATCAGAAAAGAAAAGAGTTTCTTGAGTTGAAGTAAGGTAGAATGACCGTAACTGTATACGAGTGTGAGTTTGTGAGACTCGGCAAATACACTCGGGAATGTCTGTCGACCGAGGCCATTATGTGCGAGAGGTTTGAGGATAGATTAAACAAAGACATTTGGATGTTTGTTGGTATGCTTGAGCTGAAAGAGTTCGTTGTACTTGTTGAAAGAACTTGTAAGGCCGAGGAATTGGCCAAAGAGAAGAGAAAGGCCGAGTCTGAGGCTAGGGGCTCAAGGAAAAGGCCTATGAGCAAGTCGTTTCAATCTACATTGAAGAAGTCGAGGGATTTCTATTCTCACTCCCCTACTTTTGTTGGATTTTCAAACAGAAAAAGAGATAAACAACATTCGGGTACTAAGGCCCAGACCACATCGATTGCTAGTATTGGTAATGTTCGACCAAGTAGACCGGAATGCCCACAATTTGGTAAATGTCACCTCGGTGAGTGTCGAGGGAGTGACAGGACCTGTTTCAAGTGTGGTTCCCCAGACCAATTTATTAGAGAGTGTCCTGAGATGGCAGAAAAGGAGAGATATCGGAGTGCAAGATCGGGTAACATTGCTAGTCGAGGTAAACCGCAGAAAAACCCGAGTAATGGAGCGAGCAGTAAGAGTGCCCCTAAAGAGTTTGCTGTGAGCCCCGAGGGCAGAGCTCCTGCAAGGATGTAAGCCATTCGCGCTAGCGAAGAGGTTTCATCCTCAGATGTGATTACGGGTACATTTTCTATCTATGATACTACTGTTATTGCCTTGATTGACCTTGGTTCTACTCATTCATATGTGTGCATGAAATTGGTACCTAGCATGAATATGCGTGTTGAGTCTACAGAATTCATGATTAAAGTGTCAAATCCTTTAGGCAAGCACGTTTTAATTGATAAGGTATGCAAGGAATGTCCTTTGATGATTAGAGGACATTGCTTTTCGGCTAACCTTATGTTTTTGCCTTTTGATGAGTTTGACGTAATTCTTGGTATGCATTGGTTAACTGCTCATGATGTAGTAGTAAATTGTGAAAAAAATTCATTGAACTGAAATGTGAAAATGGTGATATTCTCCGGGTTGAATCAGATGAGTCAGATAGCTTGCCTATAGTGATTTCTTCTATGGCCTCTCAGAAGTGTATAAAGAAGGGTTACAAAGGTTATCTTACTTTTATGTTTCATACAAAAGAGTCAAAGTTAAAGATTGAGCCAGTATTGGTAGTATGTGAGTATCCGGACATGTTTCCGGAAGAATTGCCCGGATTGCCTCTAATCAGGGAAGTTGAATTTTGTATTGAGTTAGTCCCTGGTACTGCACCTATTTCAATTGCTCTGTGATATGGCTCATGGTTATCGATGGTTGAATGATGATGGTAGTTTGGTGTGTGAATAAGTTAATATGATAATGCATGCATGCAATCTAGGAGATATTGTTTATTCGTATACGTTAATGTGTTGGTAAAATTGGTTTTTCCATGATATGGAGTCTTATTTAAATACATAAAATTATGTCATGTGAGGTGCCATTGAAATCATGTTTGTGTATGTGCAATTAAAGGTGGCAATTGGCTTGGAAAATAGCCTAGAATTTGTCCACATGATTAGACACACGGGCATGTGTCTAGACCGTGTGTGACACACGGTTTGCCCCATGGGCATATGTGTGTCCCGTGCACCCTAATTAATGCAAAATAGAATGCCCAGTAGTAAACACACGGATAGAGACACGGCCGTGTGTCTCAGTCGTGTGGAGGACACGGCCTTAGAACATGGGTATGTGCCTAGGCTGTGTGAAATCTGCACTTAATTTTGAGAATTTAATTTGCCATACGGCCTACCCACACTAGCATGTGACTTGGCTATGTGACTCTAATTGTATGACGATATCATAGTCAGAGAGTTACACGGGCTAAGGACACGAGCATATCCCAAGCCACACGGGCGTGTGACTCTCCAAAACAAGAAAATTTTCTAAATGTTGAAAAGATTCTGAAATTTCTCGGTTTAGTCCTGAACTGCTTTCGATGTATGTTTTGGGCCTCGTAGGCCCGTATAAGGAACAATTTGCATGTGATTTAAAAGTTTTAAATTTGAACAAATTTTATGGCCCGATTTTGTATGCTTGTTTACATTTAAGTCCAGTAATGCCTCATACCCTGTTTTGACATCGAATAAGGGTAAAGGGTGTTACAACAAACATCCTCCCTGGACGACAATTATACTGCAAAAGTTTCAGTATTCGGAGCTTCACGGTTAGTTCCGATGGATCAAACTAAGTTATCAACAATTGTACAAGGAACTATTAGATATTTAGACCCTGAATACTTGTGTACAGCATAACTAATAGAGAAAAGCGATGTCTACAGCTTTGGTGTAGTCCTAGTTGAGCTGCTAATAGAAAAAACTGCGCATTCTTTTTAAGGACCTGAAGAAGAAAGAAACTTAGCAAACCATTTTGTTCTATGGTTGAAAAATGATCGATTGTTTGAGATACTAGATGATAAAGTGGTGAAAGAAGGAGCAGGATCAAATTAAAGAAGTAGCTAAACTAGCAGAGAAGTGTTTAAACGTAAAAGGTGAAGAAAGGCCTTCAATAAAGGAAGTTGCACTAGTGCTTGAAGATGTAAGAAAACTCAGGTGCGAACATCCATAGGCTGAAGTTACTATTAATTTGGAGGAAACAAAGTTTTTGCTTGGAGAAACTGTTAGAACTAAGAACAAAGATGAATGAAGGTTTGACAGAACCTTTAGCTTGAAGGCTCGTTCCTTGGTGAACAAACAAAACATAATTTGCTTGAATGATAAAATGAAAGCAAAAAAAAAGAAAGTTTTGTAATGAATTATGATAAATTTCATTAACAAATGAATGAAGGCACTAAGGCATTACATATACCAGTCCATATACTAGTCAAAATGAGACAAACATCACCTAATCATCACCTACTAACACTAATTACATTGAAACTTATGAAAACATTGCTTGCACACATAGCTATACTGATTTGTCAATCTACCAGCACCTAATTACATTAAAACAATACCGACTTAGTTCATTGTGAACTAAGTGACTAAACTAATGCTTGAAGTACCAAAACAAAACAGTAGCTTGATCTTTAGCTGCATCTTCATGGCTTGGGCTACATGGTCTGCTCCTTAGCCGCTTCATGTGCTACATGCAGGCCAACTTCAATACACTTCATTGGCTTACATGCTGCAAACTCCCATTTTGGCTCTTAAATCCTCAAACCTTGACATAATAAGGGGCTTTGTCAAGATATCAGCAGGTTGTTCTTCAGAACTGCAATGAATCAGTCTCACTTCATGAGCTTGCTCCATCTCCCTAACAAAATGAGACTTGATCTTGAAGTGCTTTGCTCTTTCATGGAACACTGGATTCTTTGCAATTGCAATAGCAGATTGGTTGTCACATTTAATCTCTGTTGCTTCCTTTTGGTGTAGATTCAAGTCAGCCATGATTTTTTTTAGCCAAATGGCTTGCTTAACAGTTCTAGCAGCTACTACATATTCAGCTTCAGCAGTTGACTGAGCAACAACATTTTGCTTATTCGAACTCCAACAAAAAAAAGTTGAACCAACGGTAAACAGATACCTTGAGCTGCTCTTCATGTCATCTATCTATCCAGCCCAATCACTATCAGTATATCCAAGTAACTTCATGCTATAAGCCTTGGTGAACTTCATTCCATAACTCCATGTACCTTTGATATACCTGAGAACTCTTTTGGCAGATTGATAATGCTTCACATTGCAGCAATACATGAATCTAGATAGCAGATTCATAAGAAACATAATGTCTGGTCTAGTGGCTGTCAAATAGAGCAAACATCTTACTAGACTTCTATAAGTTATGTCATCCACCTTCTCAAAATCACCTTGGCTCGATAGCTTCTCTCTAACAGCAATTGGTGTGCTTGTTGCTTTGCAGTTCAGCATGGAGTATTTATTCAAAATCTTTAAGGCAAATGTCTTTTGACTTAGGAAGATCCCTTTCTGAGTTTGAGAGACTTCTATGCCAAGGAAATAAGTCATATCTCCCAAATCAAACATCTCAAACATTTGTTCCATTTTGGCTTTGAAATCAGCCAACATTTCATGATTTCCTCCAGTCACCAGTAGATCATCTACATATAAAGACATAATGAGTTGTGTTTCAACACCTTCCTTCTTCACATACAAGGTTGGATCACTGATGCTCCTCTCAAATCCAAAACTGACTAGATAGCTGTCGATTCTACCATACCAGGCTCTAGATGCCTGTTTTAAGCAATATAAGGCCTTCTTCAGCTTGTAGACACTATTTTTCTTGCCAGCTACTTTGAAGCCTTCAGGCTGCTCAACATAGATTTCCTCTTTAAGAAAACCATTGAGGAAGGCTGACTTTACATTGAGTTTATGTATTTTCAATTGATTTTGTGCAGCTAAGGCAACTAGCAGCCTGATTACGTCAAGCTTGGCCACTAGTGCAAAGGTTTCAAAGTAGTCCATGCCATATTTCTAACTGAATCCTTTTACTACCAACCTTACTTTCAGCTTGTTCAAAGTTCTATTAGCATTGTGCTTGGCTCGAAACACCCATTTCACTCCAATGGCCTTCCTATTGACTAGTCTTGGAACTAGCTCACAGGTTTGATTCTTTTCAATCATGCTAATTTCCTCAAGTATCGCCTGTTTCCATCCTTGGTAAGCTTCTTCTTCTTTAAAGTAGCATGGTTCAATTGTAGCCTGTAACATCTTGAAATAGGGCCTAAATAAAATATTGGTTGTGAAACCACAAATTCGAGATAGAAAAGTTTATTTCGATTAATTTTTATGATTTACCGAGTGATTAGATGCATGTGTTAGAGTATTGATAAGAAATTTTATAGATTGCATGTTTAATTTGCCTATTAGGGCTTATTTGCAGAAGTTGTTGTAATAGCCCAATTTGGGGCCTAAACGGAACGATGGTTTTAGAACCACGAATTTGAAGTTGAAAAATTTATTTCGATTAATTTTTAAGGTTTATTTATCGATTAAAATATTGTGTAAAAATATCGTTAAGAAATTTTACTGATAAAGTGCATAATTGGACTTTTAGGACTAAATTGCAAAAGTTGCAAAATATGTGTTCTAATTCATAAGTACTTGATTGAAATGGGGTTTTAAAGAGGAGGTCCTTAAATTTTAATTAGACCATTATATTTGTTTGGACGAAAATGGGCATGAATAGGACAAAATTTTAAAGAAAGGCCTTAAGTGCATTTTAGTCATTTGGTAATTAAAAGAAATAAAAAGGGAAAATAAAGCCAAAATTGACTCATCTTTTTCATGGAGGCCGAAATTAGCATGGGGAATCCATGGATAGGGTTTTCAAGCTTTCCAAGCTCAATAGTAAGTCCATTTTAGTTCCGTTTTTCAAGTTATTTACGTTTTTAGAATCCCGGTAACTTGATTAAGCTTATTCTAGCAATAATTTAAGCTAGGGTTCATATTTGGAAAAATACCCATAGGTGAAATGTGTTTATTTTGATGTTTTATGATAGAATATGAAGGCTGAAATTATGTTAAACAACATTTGCTAAGCGGTTTTAAACAAAAATGAGTAGAACGGCTTAATCGGTAAAAGTTATTATTGTTCATAACTATGTGTTATAGTGAGAATTTGATGTTGCCATAGAAGGGAAAAATGATCATCATGTCATAAAACATAAGAATAAGGGATGAAGTTTAATTCCCGAGCCTAGGGGCAAAAGTGTAAATATGCAAAAGTTCAGGGGCAAAATTGTAATTTTGCCGAAGTTTGAGTTAAGGACTATTTTGAATAGCAAATTAATTAAATAAGTAAAATATGATGTTTTAGATCCCAGAAAACGAGATTTGAACCTAGAATGGGAGAAAAATCGAAAATCAGGAAAGTTGGTAAAATGGCCGTTTTAGTCTCGAGGTAAGTTCATATGTATAATAAGCATTAATTTACGCATGTTTCAATGTAAAATTTATATATTTACTATGATTGCCGAGGTGTTGAAAGTGAGTATAATTATGATGATTTAAATGTTCAATATTAATTCGACATGGAAATGAGAAGGTATGTAAGTTTGTACGTAAATAATTCATCGATTCTTTTTATTTTATTATATTTTGTTATCTATAGAATGTGGCAGCCGATAGAATGATTATTTATTGTAAATTGAAAATTCAAAAAAGACTATGAATAAATTTGTAACACATTGGAAAGTGAGGAATTTCCCGGTTGAACCTTCAAAATAGAAACGATACAAATGAGCTATTGTGAGGTCACGTGTGTAGTACTAAGTGCAGGCTACTATGCGTACCCGAAAACTGTGATCTTGTGTGTAGTACTAAGTGCAGGCTACTATGCGTACCAGATAGCCTCGGCTACAAGTGTGGAAATGGGAAAATGTGCAGGCAATTGTGTATCTGTTATTATTCCGATGAGTTCAACGGGAAATCGGTTAAGTGAAAATACATGTGAAAGTGATTATATGATGATCAAGTGAAAGTATATGTTTATTTTAATTTATGAGCAAGATGCTCGATATTTGAGTGAACCTCGGTAAAATGGAATGGATTAAGTGAAATTGTGTAAAAGTGAACTTTAGTAGTAAAATAGTGTTGGACAGCAGCAGTGCATGACTTTGAAAATTCACCAAAAATTGTGGAAATTTAATTAAATTTCAAATAAAATATATAATTAAATTTTATTGAGTATATTTTTACATAAAAGAAACAGGGGAAGCAAAACAATTCCATGTTATGTGATATTTGAATTCTTGTGAGACAGTGTCTGAATGAATTCGAGATCCCCTGTTCTGACTTGGAAAAATTGTTAAAAATTATATAAAAATAATTAGGGGATATAATTTATATGCTTGAAATACTTAATGAGTCTAGTTTCAAATGAAATAAACGAAAACATCCTTTGAATTCTGTATGAGAATAAAATTGATTCATAGTGAAGAGTGGTCAGAACAGTTGAGCAGTGAAACAGGGGTAACTTCAATGAATAAAATGTACTAATTGGCTAGATTAAAAATTCTGAAAATTTTATGGTAAGAATATACGTGAATATAGTTTCAAGGAAAATTAAATTTTTGTAATTTGAAGTTCTGTAGCTCCAGAAATAAATAATTTAGCTGCTAGTACTCTGCTAGATAGCTTATTTTGAACCTGTTTATGATTGTAATAGTGAAAGTATGTGTGTTTGTGATGGTAATTTTCCGGGAACATATTGTGAATTTGTTTAAAGTATGATAATGTATTATTTATTAATATTTACACACTTACTTACTAAGTTATAATGCTTATTCCCTTCCTTTCTTTTTTCCTATAGTGTCACAGATGTTAGCTCGAGTTGGAGGTCGCCAGAGGTTAAACTACACTATCAAACTATTGATCCATATATAAAGGTTTTAAAGTATTTTTAAGTCTTTGGCATGTATGGGAACTCGTTTAATTGTTATTAAGTTGCTAGGAGTTGGCCTAAAATACTGTCCTATGTTATTTGAAGGTCTCTATTGTATAAAGTCATTTAATGTAGATAGTCTTGAATATGTTTGAAAAGTTTAAAATTGATGAAATTTTTATGTCTAGGTTTTAAATGATTACAAGTATTCAAGTCCAATAATACCTCGTACCCTATTCCGGCATCGGATACGGGTAAGGGGTGTTACATAGTCACTTCAGCTCTTTCATATATCTCAGCCAATGGTCTAGTGCCCCTGACTTGTTCATCATCAACATCCAATCCAAGATCATTTTGATCAGCTTCAGTCTAATCTGTTACAAGTTCTTCACCAACAACCTCTGGTTTATTTTTATCCCAATTCCAGCTTGTTTTCTCATCAAATACAATATCCCTACTTACAAACACTATGTTGGTTAAAGGATCCAAGATCCTATAACCCTTCTTGACATTACTGTAGCCCACCAATATGGCAGGTTAAGCCTTCTTGGCTAACTTGTCTCTCTTTACTATTGGAACATGAGCATAGAATATGCATCCAAAGACTCTCAGGTGAGCAAGTAATGGTTTGAACCCAAAACAGGCCTCGAATGGAGTTTTCTAAACCAATGCCTTGGTTGGGAGTCTATTTTGGAGGTACAGAGTAGTGTTAATTGCTTCAGCCCACAAAGTCTTGGGCAAATTTTTCTCAAACAACAGGCATCTTGTCATATCCATCAAGTTTTTATTCTTTCTTTCACTAACACCATTCTGTTGAGGTCTGTAGGTGTTGGTGAGTTGATGCTTGATACCTGCTTCATCACAAAAGCCCCAAACTTTCTTTGAGATGTACTCAAATCCCATTATCGACTCCTCAATGTCTTGATTTGCAATCTATTTCTCTCTCTCACAGAGCCTTGAACTTCAAAAATATTGAGTCTACTTCAGACTTGTATTTTAAGAAGTAAATCCAACAATACCTTGAGTAATCATCAATGAACAGGATAAAGTACCTATTGTTATTCAAAGACAGTGCCTTCATGGGGCCACATACATTAGTGTGGATCAGATGCAACCTTTCAGAAGCTCTCCAACCTTTGTTTGAAGGGAATGGCAGTCTGGCTTGCTTTCTTTATTGGCAAACTTCACAAACTTCCTCTCTCTCAACTGATTTGGAGAAGTTTTCAACCAAATTTCTTTTGGTCAGGTGAATCAATGACTTGTAGCTGGTATGTCCAAGCCTTTTGTGCCATAGCTTAGACTCATTTAAGGCAGCTGTGTAGGCACTGTCTGAGTTCTTATTCCAGTCTGCCACAAAGCTTCTGTCAGCCATGGTCACTAACATAAGTTTGGATGCACTTGGATCACTGATCAGGCATTCTTTGCCTTTGAACACTACTGAATAGCCCTTTTCAAGTAGTTGAGCTATACTAAGCAGGTTTCTATCAATTTCAGGCACAAATAAGACATTTGAAACAAGTTTGGTACCTGTAGGAGTGTCAATCAACACATCTCCTTTGCCTTCAGCTTTGATGAAGTGTCCATTTCCAACTTTCACCCTTGTTTTGAAATTTCTATCGATTGTCTTGAAGATTGCAGCATCAAGGGTCATGTGATTTGTGCAACCACTGTCCATCAGCCATCTATTTGTGGCTTTTCTTTTAGCAGCTGAGTAAGAGACTACAACGACTTGCTCTTCTACTACTTGAGCTTCAGTTGTAGGCTACTGAGGTTGGTTTTGTCTTAGCTTGCCTTTGTTTCTGCAAACTTTTTCAACATAGCCCATCTTTTTGTAGACTTCGCACTGCACATCAGGCCTGAACCAACAATTTTCCTCTGAATGACCGAGCCTTTTACAATGTTTGCAAGGCTGATTCATTCTTCTTACACAATCTGATCTAGGTTTGTCTGTCCAGGTTTTCTTCCCTTTATAGCCAGAGGAGCTCGAAGCAGGTCTGCTCTTAGCTTGGAAGGCACTTCTTTGTGCTCCTCCTGTCTGTTGGCTCTCCTTTGTTCTTGAGCATAAAGAGCATTGATTGATTCAATCAATGAGATGCTGGTCTGATCTCTCGAGTCTTCAAGGGATAAGATCTTTGCCTCATATCTTTTAGGCAAGGTTGAGATCACCTTCTCTACAATTCTTGCTTCACTAAACTGGTCTCCAATCAGTCTGATGATGTTCACAATAGCCATGATTCTGTCTAAATATTGTTTCACAATTTTATCTTCCTTCATCTTTAGATTTTCAAGTCCCTTCTCAAATTCAGTAGCTGTTGCTGTCTTGATCTTTCAATCCCTTGGAACTTCTCCATCAGCCTATCCTAGGCTTGCTTAGTGACTCACAAGCCATGATTCTTGTGAAGATTACATCAAACACATAGTTTTGGATGCATGACATGGCCTTGTGTCTTTTGGTTCTTGCATCTGCATGCTGTCTTATCTGAGCCACTGATGGATTGGCTCTTAAAGGTGTTGGTTAAGCATCTAAGTTGACAACCTCCCATAAGTCAAATGCCTGCAGGTAGGTCTTCATTTTTACTACCCATATGTGGTAGCCTTCTCCATTGAAGACTGGTGGTGCAACTGGAAAGAATCCAGATGAAGACATGGTTTTAAGGGTTGAAATATAACAGGTCCACTAAGAATTGAGCTCTAGATACCAATTGTTAGAACTAAGAACAAAGTGAATAAAATTTTGACAGAACCTTGAGCTTGAAGGCTCGTTCCTTGGTGAACAAACAAAACAAAATTTTCTTGAATGATAAAATGAAAGCAAAGAAAAGAGAGTTTTGTAATGAATTTTGATAAATTTCATTAACGAATGAATGAAGGCACTAAGCCATTACATATTCCAGTCCATATGCTGGTCAAAATGAGGCAAACATCACCTAATCATCACCTACTACCACTAATTACATTGAAACTTATGAAAACATTGCTTGCACACATAGCTATACTGATTTGTCAATCTATTTGCACGTAATTACATCAAAACAATACCAACTTAGTTCATTTTGAACTAAGTGACTAAACTAATGCTTGAAGTAACAAAACAAAATAGCAGCTTGATCTTCAACTGCATCTTCATGCCTTGGGCTGCATGGTCTGCTCCTTAGCTGCTTCATGTGCTACATGCAGGCCAACTTCAACAAAAACATAAATATTTCTACTAATAACAGTAGCCAAGGTTTCACAACAATGGCGGTGTAGTTATTTTGCAAGAAATCAGATAATTATATATATGTATACATATATTTGTGATCTTTGTTTATTTTAAATATGTGTTGGGACATTTTAGGCGTTTATATTTTGTTGCTTATATGTAAGATTTAGTAGTAAATAAAATAGCCCTCGAGGTGTTTCGTCTTCAGTAGTAAAATTAGAGAGGTGTAACCACTCTTTAAAACCCTCCTGGAAGGACATATTGTGGAGGGCATTGATGAGGTTAAGGAGGTTGGGACGTTGGAGAATGAAGCAACTGATTTTGCGAGGGCTTTAAGGTACTTGGTGACCACCAAGGGCTGGCTGTCTAGTGCTGAGACTCACCAGAACCTCAACCTGAACCCAACTGATTTGCAAATCTAAGACACTACTACTTTGGTTATATTCAATAACTCCACGAGATGTGCTATTTCTTGGGGTGGTTATTGGATTTTCTCTTAGATTTTGGCTATTTCATGGCACTTGAAATTGATCATCTTCTAATTGCTAAAATCCTAGGTTCTAATATTTAAATGTGTTTGATATATTGGAACTAATCTTTTCTGAATAGTACTGTAACATAGCTTCGTTAAACAGATTGATTTTTGTTCATTTATATTCATTTATTAAGTTAAAAAAACTAACATGAACAAGATCTTAAAGTTTGTTAAAAGAACCAAACATACACAAAGTTTGGTCGATTCATTTATATTTAACAATAAACTCGTTTATGTTTATTTAGAGTTTGTTTAATAAATCATTTAAACTCGTTTATTGTTCTATATCTATACTATTTAATAAATAGTATTTATTATACATTTTACTGAGTTAGTGTTATTTATTAATCGAGTCTCAACTCACTTATGGAATTACCAAAAATATATATTTTATTTGCAAAGTAAGTTATATTATTATATGGAGTTATTTTTATATTTTTATATTTTTATAAAAAAATAAAAAATTATCCATAATAAATCAAGTACACCATTTTATATTTATCACTTAAACTAAAGCAACTTTTTGTACTTTAATAACTATATTTGTTATATACATTTTTATACATTTGTGCATATATACTTACCATTAATAAAAAATTTAACTAAGTTAATGTTAAGAGTAAATTAGGTACCAATTAGGTTAGTGAAATAATGGAAATATATTTTCGTATTTAAAATAATTTATATTATTTGGGATTATTTCAATTTTTTTATTTTAAAAAAACTCAATAAAAAAATTAGATGCGGTTAGATTTGAATCGTGCTATTAAAATCAATAAAACATTCACTTTTCTACTAAACCAAAAATTTATTTTAATATAATATTTGCATTTTAATTGTATTATGCATACTTTGTTACATCTATCAATTGTATATATCTATCTATACTATTAATAAAATTTTTGACTGAGTTAGTATTACGAGTTAATCCGTCACCAACTTGGTTAGCGAAAGTATGGAAATATCGTTTCATATTTAAAACAAGTTATATTATTTGAAGGTATTTTAATTTTTTTTAAATCCAATAAAAACTTTGATGAGAGTGGTTTTGGACCTATGCTATGAACATCAATAAAACATTCACTTTACCACTAAACCAAATATTTATTTTAATACAATATTTACATTTTAATTGTATTATGCATACTTGGTTACCTTTATCAATTGTATATATTTATACTATTAATAAAATCCCTAATTGAGTTGATGTCACGAGTCAACTAGACACTAATTTGGTTAGTAAAATTATGGAGATAGCCAGTATTTAAAATAAATTATAATATTTGACGGTATTTTAGTCTTTTTTGGTTTTTTTTTAAAAATCTAATAGAAAATTTGCATGTACACATCAATAAAACATTTACCTTACCACTAAACAAAAGATTTATTTTAATATATTATTTACATTTTAATTGTATTATGCAAATTTTGTTGTCGTTATCAATTATATATATTAATAATATTGTTCATTGAGTTGGTATCATAAAGCAACTCAACACTAATTCACGATTGATAACACCATGATAAACAATTGTAATGCATTTAATATTTTTAATGTGATGTATTTATGTGTTTAAATTTTATTTTGCACACAATTTAATTTGTTTTTACACACATCAATGTTCTAAATATGTGGTTTCCATACGCATAATCATGCGACAGATTTCTAGTATTAATAAACTAACTATGGTTTTTATGCTTTTTTATTGATAATATAATTATTAACATATATATTTGACAATTTTATATCTAAATAATATATATATATATATATATATATATATATATATATATATATATATATATATATAGGAGGGATCCACTTGCACAATGTAAAAACTAAAGTAGTTTTATACACTTCCATAACTATTTATATGATAACGATCCAACTATTGAATTTATCAATATAATTGTACTTGTCATACATGTAAAATTTTGAACTGATCCAATATCTCTATTATATCAATCTAAAGTACTCTATATATTAATATATTTAACGGCCGAAATTTTGTTACATAAAATAAAATAGTTAGCATTTTTAAATTTACATTAAATTTGACATGCATGATATATATGAAATATAACGGTTGGATCGTTAAAATATTAATCATATAAATAGTTATGGAAATATGTAAAACTATTTTAGTTTTTACACTATGTAAGCGGAACCCTTCCCTATAGATGTGTGTGTTTATTTATTGTTTGTTTGTTTGTTTCCTTATTATTCATAAAAATTGTTCATGAACATATTCGTTTAATGTTCACTAATATCTTTGTTTAACTTAAACGAATGAACATGAACACACATAATTCTAAATAACTGCACACAAATAAAAATTATGATATTCTTAATAAACACAAATCTAATAAAAACAAGCTTAAAAATAAACAAACGAACATGAACGGAAGTTCATTCATTCAAGTTGAGATCATTTATAGATCTATCCCTGAAGTTCAAAGGCCCAAATAATTTTTTCTGGGCGGGTTGGTTATTTAATATATTTGAGTTTTCAAGTCCATGGTTTACATTGAGAAATCTTTGAGATCACAACTGTCTTAATCAATAAAACATTGATTTCATGCTTCTGAACCCTAAATTGCATATCTATTGTTCAAAAAATTTGATCAAGCACCTTTCTCAAACCCATTCCAATCACTGCCCAAACCTTCTCACCCTCAATACCCAATCAGCCTTGTTTTGGTAAGAAACCCTTACACTTTCAACTGATGTGGTTCAATCATCTTGACTTCATAAATGTTGTTCTTAATAGATGAAATTCATTTAAACCAACCTCTTCATTCTTTCATTAGTCATATTACAGAATATCTAAAGCTTAAAAATAAGGATGTTTTTAGGAATGTCTTAGCTAAAAAAAAAGTCTTAATGCCAGAATCTTATGATGTAACAGTAAAGATTAATTTGTTGATTAATTATCATTTTATGAGCATATTTAAAATTGCTAAAGATCTTCTGACTATCACTCCCATCGTGAATAACCTAAATCAACCTTGCCTTTTATTTAAGTACTATTTTTCTTTTTTATCATCAATAACTTTTATTGAAATCTACAACCCATTTCGTCTTTCAAGTATTGATGGACTTCTTTTGATCTTCTTTCAAAGATGAGATATTCTACAAGAGAAGTTCTTTGATGTAATCTGCTTAATCGTCAACTTTGGAGTTATTCCCTAAGAGCTTAATGAAACGCTTCTTGTGCTCATCGTAAAATGCTTAAGACCTTTCACTATCGATCACTTTAGACCTATCAACCATTATAGAACCACTTACAAGTTCATTACAGAAATCCTGTTGAATTTAAATCAGTATCCAAAGATCAAAACATCAAAAACTTGTGTTGGAAAGATGAAAAACAGAAGCAAAAATGGATGTTGGATTAGAAAAAAGTGTTGACTTATCTCTTTACTTGAATAAGCAATATAACATTTATATAAGTAGTTCTAATACATTAGAAGAAAAGAAACTTAATTTGTGCTAGTATCCAAGCTATAAAATCAACTTAATGCTAACCTAAAAACCTACTAAATCAACTAAGTACTTGACTAATCCTTAGCAAAACAAAAAGTTACAATCAAACTAACAAAAGTCACATGTTACAAAAGTTTAATAGCCAAAATACACAATAGACATTTGCTTGCTACTGCATTGTTGACAACTTTCAACACTCCTTCTCGGCTACAAAGCAGCAAACTCCAATCTCTTTTCTCAAATACTCAAATCTTGTAGTAGCCAATGGCTTGGTCAGAATGTCTGTGAGCTGAACCTCCGAGCAACAATGAATCAAATCGACTTCCTTTGACAATTCTACCTCCCTTAAAAAATGACACTTGATCTTGAAGTGCTTGGTCTTGCCATGAAATACAGGATTCTTGGCAATAGTAATAGATGATTGGTTATCCACTTTGATCTCTGTTGCTTCCTCTTCATCAGTATTTAGATCACTCAAAAGCTTCCTAAGCCAAATGACTTGATTAACAGCAGTAGTAATTGCAATGTACTCTGCCTCTGTAGTGGATTGAGCTACTATTTGTTGCTTCTTAGAACTCTTGAGCCTAGAGTGAAAAAATAGCTTGATGTGATCTTCATGTCATAAACTGAGTCCGCCCAGTCACTATCTGAGTAGCCAACCAGTTTTAGCTCCTCAGCCTTTACAAACTTCACTCCATATCTTAAGGTCCCTTTGACATACCTTAAGACTTTTTTAGCAGCTTTGAAATAAGCAACATTGCAGCAATGCATGAACCTTGACAAGAGTGCTAGTAGGTTTGCTATTTACCATGCAAAACGTGCTTAAAATTTTTGAAGCAAAAGCTTGTTGACTTATGAAGATGTCGTGTTCATTCTGTTTTACTTCCATACCAAGAAAGTAGGTCATCAATCCTAGATCAATCATCTCAAAAACATCTTGTATCTGCTTCTTGAATTTTTCAATCAACTCACTCCTACAACTAGTAACCAATAGATAATCCACATACAAAGACACAATCAATAAAGTTCCTTTCTCAACCTTCTTCACATAGAGTGTAGGCTCACTAATGCTCTATTTGAACCCCAACCTTGACAAGTAAGCATCAATTATGTCATACCAAGCCCTTGGAGTCTGTTTTATGCCATACAAAGCCTTTTTGAGCTTGTAAACCTTGTGCTCTTCACCGAGAACTTTGAAACCATCTGGTTGTTCAACAAAGATCTCTTCCTTGAGAATTCCATTTAAGAAAGCTGACTTAACATCCAGCTGGTGCACTTTCCACAATTTTTGAGTAGTTAAAGCAAATAACAGCCTTATGGTGTCTAACCTTGCAACTAGTGCAAAGGTTTCAGAGAAATCAATACCATGTTATTGACTATACCCTTTCACAACTAGCCTTGCTTTGTGCTTGTTCAGTGACCCATCTACATTGTGTTTGGTCCTGAACACCTATTTCACACCAATAACTTTTCTATTTGCTGGCCTATCAACCAAATCCCATGTGTCATTCTTGTGAATCATTTTTATTTCTACATCCATTGCTTCTTTCCAACAGCCCTCTTTTGCAGCCTCATCAAAGTTGGAAGGCTCAACAATGGTCATATCACACCTTTCATAGATGTCCATAATAATACTTGTACCTCTGATAAGCACATCATCATATCCATCCTCAGTTTCAACTTCATTCTCAACATGCTATAGGTCAAGGTCTTGCTAAGACAAACTTGCATTTGTTCTATCCATTTCCAATAGCTGCCCTCATTGAATTTCATATCACTGCTCATAAAAATCCTTTTAGTGGATGGATCAAAGACCCTGTACCCCTTTCTTATATTGTTATAGCTAACAAATACTCCAAGCATGGACCTTTTTTCTAGCTTGGTTCTCTTTTCAGCTGGCACAAATGTGTAGCATATAAAGCCAAACACCTTCAAGTGTAAGACAGTTGACTTGTGTCCAAACCAAGCTTCAAATGGTATTTTGCCTTTGACTGCATTTTTTGGCAGCTTATTTAGCAAATACACAGAGGTATTTACTGCCTCAACCCAAAAAATATTAGGCATTTTGCCTTCAAACAACAGGCACCTAGCCATATCGAGAATAACCCTGTTCTTTCTCTCACAAACACCATTCTATTATGGTGTATAGATTGTGGTTAACTGATGCTGAATTCTGGCTTCATCACATATCTTCTGAAACTTTTGAGACATATATTTAGTCCTATTATTTGACCTCAATATCTTCAGCTTGCAACTTGTTTGATTCTTAGCCAATGCTTTAAACTTGTAGAAGAAATCAACCACATCTAACTTTTGTTTCATAGCACTCACTCAACAGAATCTAGTGCAATCATCAATAATAAATACAAAATACCTGCTGTCATTTAAGGAGGAGGTTTTCATAGGTCCACAAATATCAATATAGACTAGTTGGAGCCTCTCTTGAGCTTTCCATGCTTTGTTGATAGGAAAAAGTAGTCTGGTCTACTTGCTAAGCTGACAAACCTTACATACATTAGTTTTAGGCTCAATCTTGGACATTTCTTCAACTAGGCTCATCTCATGCAGTAAACTAAGTGACTTATAGTTCATATGCCCCAACCTCTTGTGCCACAAACATGATTCATCAGTCAGAGCAGTGTGTGCCTTTACTCCTAATTGATTTACATATAAAATAAAGGATCTATCATGCATAGCTACTGTCACTAGCTCTTGATCAAAAGAATCCTTTATCATACAAGTTTTTCCCTCAAAAATAAGGGAATAACCCTTCTCTAACAACTGACCAACACTAAGTAGATTCTGGTCAATAATAGGTACAAAAAGAACTTCTGAAATGGTTTTGTTACCTGATTGAGTGCAGATCACAGCCTTGCTTCTGCCTGTGGCCTCAATGAACTCACTATTCCCAATTCTAACTTTAGACACGAAACTAGTGTCTAACTCCCTAAACATGCCTTTATCTGATGCCATGCGATGAGTGTAGTCACTGCCAATCAACCAATTCTTTCTGACTTTGCTCGAACTTGCAAAACAATAAGTAGTAAAAACATGCTCCTCTTGAGCTTGAACATCCTCAGCAGCTTGAGCTTGATTCTGCTACTGTGGTTGTGTTTTTGTCTTGTTCTTGCAAACTTTTTCAATGTGGCCAAGTTGTTTGCAGCTTCTACATTGAATGTCTGGCCTGTACCAGCAACATTTTTCTAAGTGAGTGGACTTTTTGCAATGAGTGCATGGTGGAAACTTCCTTTTAGCACTATTCTTCTTTCCTTTTTCTTTCTTTTCTGACCAAGGCTTCTTACCCTTGTAGCTTGAAATTTTTTTGCCCTGTTTGCCCTTCTCTGCTTTTGTGCATAGAGAGCATTTATCAGCTCTGTCAAGGATATAGTTGATAGGTCCCTAGAGTCATCCAAGGAAGAAATCTTTGACTCATACTTCTCTAAAAGAGTTGTAATGACCTTTTCAACTATTCTTTTGTCATTGAAATCATCCCTAGGAAGCCTTATGTTGTTGACTATAGCCATAATCCTGTTAGAATACTGCTTGATGGTTTAAAACTCCTTCATCTTTAGATTCTCGAAGTCCTTCCTTAAGTTGATCAACTATTGCTGCCTGGTTTTGCCTAACCCTTGAAACTCTTCCTTGAGTCCGTCCCTGTGCCTACTTTGGAGTGTTACAAGCCATTATGCTTGTGAAGATCACATCCGAAACTCCATTTTGAAGGTATGACATAGCCTTATACTTTTTGGCACAGTCCTCATTGTGCTACCTAATTTGAGCTATGGTTGGATTAGCTCTCAAAGGTGGTGGCCTATGTCAACTTAAGCAACACTTCACAAATCATGATCCTGCAGATACGTTTTCATCTTCATAGCCCAAATGTTGTAGTTTTCACCAATAAAGACAGGTGGTGGTGGTGGTGAGAAACTCATTCTTTTGCAGTAACTAAACAAACCAACAAAAATAGATTTTGTTTTTCCAATTCCTACATTAAGATGAATAACACCATCAATAAATCTTTCCATTACAAAGATAATGAAACCCTAAAACCACACAATTAAAGAACTACCTAACATACTTACCTATCCAGAACAAAATGAAGAAACCAAATGGATAGCACCCATAACCACAAAAATGATGGACAAAAATAAAAAAAATCACAAAAAAGAAAGATCAAAATTTCAAGTCCCCTACTAGTAGTGGCGTAAAGAAAAATGAACAAAAAGAAAAGAAAATAAAAGAAAATAGCAAAAGATGAAACGTGAAATTGATTAGAGATAGGATATATTTTTGGAACTAATTTTAAAAATTTAAATTAACTTATCCCCCCCACTAACCTAATGTCATCCAACCACTCTTTCCAACTTAAAAGTTAGTTTTAAATTCAAACTCTACACCTAAAACAACAATAACAAAAAATGACTAACAAAACCACCCTCACCAAGACTCGAACTTGAGACCCATACCACACACCCAACGCTTACAGCCATCGAACTAAGCATTCAACTTATGATTGTATTTAACATTTCCAAACTTAAGATTGTTGGGGCATTACAAGAGAAGAAAGGCAAACAATAAAGGAAGTTGCCCATGAATTAGCGAGACTGCAAGCAATGCGTAAGCATCCATGGAGTAAAATTAATTTACGGAGTGGTGACATGTGCAGCACTTATGATGATGGTGCAACAAATAGCTCGATGGGGTATGATAGCATTAATAGCAAAATAACATTTGAACTTGAAGGTGCACGCTGATTATGTAATCATATTTTCATTTTTACAAAATACCCAATATGATTTTAAGTAGTTTACTTTCATTTTTCTATAAGCATAAATTACATTTTAAAATGTTAAAGTGCAGTGGAAAAGATCGAACATAAATACCTCTAGTCATTGCCTGAACCAAATGTCAAAATCCAGACATTGTAACACCACTGATCAAGCGTGCCAAACAACCAACGAGGATGTCATATTTAGCTATACAAAAACATGAAAATTTAGAAAACAAAAAAATCGCCAAAGTCTTCTAAGCACTCGACAATCTCACTAGATAGAATTGCTTCCCCATTAATAACCACCAATCACGTGCTCACTATCACACAAACAATATGAAAGTGGAGGGCAATAAAATAAGAAACATGGGAATAACCCCATGAACCAATAAATAAAGTTCAGCAGTTCTCACATTCTTCTACTTGGTTCGTATTGCCCATGAATACTTAAAGTCGAAACATAATGTACGAATCATGGTGATATTTTCCCTTAGAATTTGAGTAGTATCTTCCATGTATCACAATATATCATATCTCAACGCTTTAGCCAAATTTCTTAATGAATAAACCCAATGTTTATTTCAGGTCCAAACTTTAGTGGCATTCTCGAATCAATCAAATTAATGCGCGCACAAAATATGAGAAACATCAAACTTAATAGAGTTTCTTTATAATCATTATTATAATAAAAATTTACAATGTGGGAACAAGTCCCATAGTGACAACATCGTCCTTAAATTTTTGTGGTGGCAGCTAACATCTGCTCAGCGTTAATATGCTCAATAACCACTTTCTTTTCTTTAACATGTTCCCTTATGGCTAAATACTTAATGTCGATATGTTTACTTTGACTTCCACTTTTTTTGTTCTTAGCCCTAAAGATAGTAGTTGAATTGTCAAAATATATTATCAATAGCCTAGAAATTGAATCCACAAGTCTAAGTCTAGATATGAAACTCTTCAACCATACTCCATGTGAGGTAGCCTTAAAACATGAAATGAACTCAGCCTCCGTAGTGGAAGTACCAGTTAAAGTCTACTTGACGCTCCTTCAAGATATAGTTCTGCTAGCAAACATAAATATGTAACTAGATATTGATTTAAGTGAATCAACACATCCAAAAAAGTTTAAATCAGAGTAGCCAATCACCTTTAAATTATCTGATCATTTGTATGTAAGCATGTAGTCCTTTGTCCGTTTAAGATATCTCAAAACTTTCTTTGCAGCTCTCTAGTGGTTAATACTTGGATTACTTTGATATCTTCCCAACATTCCAATTATAAATTTAATGTCAGGTCTTGTGTAGACTTGAGCATACACCAGGCTTTCAATAATAAAAGCATATAGAATGTCTTTCATTTGCTCCTTCTCAAATTCGTTCTTCTAACACTGGTTCAAATTGAACTTATCACCCTTCACGATAGGAGCAACACTCGGTGAATAATCTTTCATCTGAAATCTTTGTTAATATAGGTTTCTTGAGATAGACCTAAGATACCACGATGTCTATCATGATGAATCTTAATGCCAATGACATAAGACACATCACCTATATCTTTCATATCAAAGTTCTTAGAAAGAAATTGTTTCACCTCATTTAGATACCCCTATCATTTGATACAAGTAAAGTGTCGTCCATATATAGAATAAGGAAACAAATTTTACTCCTGCTGACCTTCTGGTATATGCATTGATCCATGATATTTTCAACAAAACCAAACGAAGAGATAACCTCATGAAATTTTAAAAACCATTGTCGGAAGGCTTGTTTCAATCTATATATGGATTTCTTTAACATGCATACCAAGTGATCACCATCACTAAAGGTGAATCCTTTAGGTTGTTTCATGTATACCTCTCTCTAGGTCACCGTTGAAAAAGGCAATTTTCACATCCATTTCTTGTAACTTAAGGTCAAAACAAGCTACTAATGCTAACACAATGCGTAAAGAATATTTCTTAGATACATGATTGAAAGTCTCAGTATAATTGATTCCTTCTCGTTGAGTGAATTCCTTCGCAACGACTCTAGCTTTATGTTTTTCTATGTTGCCTATTGAATCTCTTTTTGTTTTGAAGACCTATTACATCTAATGGATTTTATGCCTTAAGGAAATGGCACAAGACCCCAAACATCATTCTTTTTTATAAAATTAATACCTTCTTTCATAGCATTGTACCATAATTCTGACTCTTTGCAACTCATGGCTTGTGAAAATGACTCAGGATCATTTCTAGCTCCAATATTATAGTCAAACTCTTGCAGATACACAATATAGTCACTAGAAATTTCTGATTTCCTTTCTCTACTAGATCTCCTTAATGTTGAACCAACATTTTCTTGTGGATCATGTTGTTCAACTGATTGTTCAATGATTTCCAGATTTTTTTAAATAGCTTGATCTATTAGAGTGTTTCTAGTAGCTTGTGGATTTTCATTGATTGGTTGTTCAACACCCAATTGAGCTTGAATGGTGTTTTGCATGATAACCAATCTTCAACATAAAGTGGAAGGTTGACATATGGGAGTCATGTCCTGAGATAGATCATTCCCACTAGTTGAGTCATTCTCAAGAAATTTTACATTTCTCAATTCTATAATTCTAGTGCTATGAGATGGACGATAGAATTTGTATCCTTTGAACCTTTTAGCATAACTAGCGAAATATCCACTAATGGTATTTGGGTCTAGTTTCTTTTCCTATGGGTTATAAACTCTTACTTCAGACGGGCATCCCCATACGCGTAAATGTCACAAACTAGGTTTCCAACCTTTGAACAACTCAAAAGGTGTTTTTGGGACAGCCTTAGGTGGAACTTGGTTTAATATATACACAACCATTTTGAGAGCTTCAACCCATAAGACTTAGGTAGCTTAGAGCTACTAAGCATACTTCGCACCATTTCCATTAAAATTTAGTTTCTTCTTTCTACAACACCATCGTGATCAGGTGAGCCTGACATGGTGTATTGGCCAACTATACCATTATATTGAAAAAACTTCGCAACTGGAACAAATGCTTGTCCATCCTCAGTGTATCTAACATAATACTCACCACCTCTATCGATTCTTACAATCTTGATTTACTTATCGCATTGTTTCTCTACTTCAGCCTTGAAAACTTTAAAGGCTTCTAATGCTTCGCTCTTATGATGAAGCATGTAGAGATACGTGTATCGTGAGTAATCGTCTATAAAAGTGATGAAGTATTCTGACATTGCACATCAAAATCTAGGCAATATATATCAGAATGGATAATTTCCAACATGGTTAAACTCCTCTTGGCACTTTTCTTTGACTTGTTAGTCTACTTGCACTTAATACAGTCTATACAAGTATTGAAATCAGTAAAATTTAAAGTATTGAGTACCCCATTATTAACTAATCTCTTAATCCTTTCAATGGAGACGTGTCCTAATCTCCAGTGCCATAAAATAGAGGAATCTCCATTTATAACACAACGTTTAGTACCATTTTGAATGTGGATAACATTATAATTGGAATTATTTTGAAAATTAAGAGAATAAAAACCATCAGATAAAAGACCATTTGCAACAAGTTCAGATTTATAAAATAAACTGAAATCGGTGTTTGAAAAACTAAAACAATATTCAAATGGTATAAGTCTTGAAATAGAAACTAGATTTCTAGAAAAACTGGGAATATGAAAAGTTTTTTCTAAATTTAAACAAAACCACTTCTAAGCACTAATTTGCATGTTTCAATTGCTTCCACATGCGACTCCATCTTATTTCCTGATATATGTATTGCTCAGCTCCCACTGGCTCCTTCAGGTTACTTAATCCCTATAAGGAATTTAAGATATGGATGTAGAACTAGAATCATTCCACCATGTGTGATAACTAACATCAACCATATTGGACTCAAAGCAAACAAGTGAGATTGATTTACCTTTATTTTCAAGCTAGCTTTTAAACTTGACATAGTCCTTCTCTAAGTGTCCATTCTTTTTACAAAAGAAACACTTGGGATTTTTCTTTATGTTAGCTTGGAGTTGTATTTTAGCCTTCCCTTTTTGTTTGGCTTGGACCATCTTCTTTCCTTGAGTAACCGTTAGTGCACTCTCTCCCATCCCCAGTATGAGTCTAACCTCTTCCTAATCACACATGGTCAAAAGCTCATCGATAGGTCACTTATCCTTATGTGTGTTATAGGAGATCTTAAAAGGCCCATATTGAGGTGGAAGAGTGTTCAATATAAATTGCACTGGGAAAGATTCAGACATTTCAACCTCAAGTGCTCTTAATCGAGTTACTAAATCTCTCATCTTGTTGATGTGATCACGTACACCTTTCACAGTAGTGAGCTTCATTGATGTGAACTTCATGATTAGGGTGTTGGCTAATGACTTTTGAGATGTTTTAAACTATTTTTCAACTATCATTAATAATTCTTGGACATTCTCATAATGCTCAATTGAGCCATGAACATCAACAGGAACCTTACTCTTTATGAACATGATACTTAAGCGGTTAGATTGCTCCCATTTTCCACACATAGCAAGATTAACCTAAGTGTTGGTTTCAATAATATGTGGCTCATATTTCCTTATGGCATAGTCAATATCCAAACACCCTAATTGGAGAAGAATACTCTCCTTCCAGAACTTAAAAGTTCTCACTAGTTAATTCAGGGATATCTGCTTTATTATCAAACATATTCACAGGTTGTAAAACTGCAAAATAAATGAACATACATGCTTAACAAAAATTTGAGTCAAACATAAATCATAATTAGTGGTGTAAATGAATAGAACATTCAATGAACTGTTCATGAACCGTTCGTATAACGTTAGTTTATGTTTGTCGAAACCATTTTTAAAATGGGGAGGGTATTTTGAAAACGGGAGTCGCCACTAACCTTTTAAAGTGTGATTGGGTCACTTTATAAAACGTTTTGGTCTACGAAATTACGAGAAAACAGGTTCAGGAGTCGGTTACGTACAAGGAAGGATTAGCACCCTTGTAACGCCCAAAATTGGTACCAAATTGAATAATTTTGTCTTAATGTCAGAAGTTTGAAAGAATTTTAGAAATGAGATTTCCTTTATAACCGTAATATTTTAAGTTAAAAAGTATCAAGATTCCTTCACTTCAAAAGAGTACAAACATCACATCCAGCATGATTGGACACGATATCCTTAAACTTTTGTAATTGAAATCATCTTGTGATTTATGAAACTCGTTTAAAAGGATATTTTTAGACATTCAGACAAACGGGAAATCGCAACCCAGCATGTTAGGGCACTATTTCCCGAGTTCCTGAATACCAATTTGAAATTCCTTTTGAATCAAATGAGATTTCTTTTGTTTTGAAAATAATGATGTATTTTACATTTTACAAGAAATTAATATTGAATGAAAATAGCTACATAATATATGCTTTATCATTTTATGCAAATATAATATAGAAAATAATAAATTATGGCATAAACTACACAATATACATTATCATTTTATGCATATGTGATCATTGATAACATAAATATACACTATATCATTTCATGCAAAAAATACAAAAATGGCAAAATATATCAATACAAATTAAACGTACATAATAATATTTCATGCAAATATATTCTTAAAATAACAACACAAAATGATCAATTTTCATGCGAATATATAACAATGAATAAATAACATAAAAATAACAAATAATTTATGAGATAAAATTAGCATATTAAATCAAGATCTAATAAATACAAAAAAAAATAGAAAAATAAAAACAATAAATAAGAAATGAAATATCTTAAGCAATCTATAAGTAATAATAAAAATTTAAAAAGGAATAAAATATAGTAGCTTGTTATATAAAAATAATAATGTGTTAAATTGGAACAAAATTTTGTAATAGATTTTAAATATAAGTATTAAATATAATAACAATATATATATGTTAGTTTATAATAATTTACAAATTTAATAATAAATAATGAAATAATATATAATAAAAGAAAAATAATATAGAGAATAATATATAATAATATATGATATGTAATAAAATATATATATGAATAAAATATAATGAAATATAAATGATGTCATAAAATATCATATAAGGATAACACATATACTACTATTTAATAATAATAATAAATTAAAAAATTCTACACAATTAATAAATAATACATATTTTATAATAGAATGAAAATACAATGAATAATATATATAAAGTAAAATATATAATATATACTAAATTTATAAATAAACTGTATAATAATATGGATAATTATAATGAATAATATATAAAAATAATATATACTATTTTATATAACTAGTATTTTAAAAAAAATAATATATAAAGTATTTAAAATAAATTAAATATATAAAAAGGATTAAAATTAAAAGCAATTGAAAACTTTGGGTTAATTAGAAAAATATAAAAAGAATTTGGGCCTATTTGGACGCGCATTAAAATCGAGGGACTCACTGGGCAATTTGCCCTAATCCCAAAACGGCACCGTTCCCCCGAATACAGTTTTAGATCACTGTGAGGACCAAATTGAAACAAAATTAAAATACTAGGGCTAAATTAAAAAACAAAATAAAATGAAATTGAAAATACAGAAAACACGGAAGGACCAATTGGGAAATCATCCCACTTTACGAAAATACGCAAATCCAAAGCCCTGAAACGACGCCATTTTGTGCTTATTAACGACACTGTTTCGTTAGGGCTATATAAGCCAAATTTTAAGCTTTAAAATCATTTTTGTAGTCCGTTTTTTTTTAAAAAAAAGAGGAAACCCTCTGCAAGAAGGTTGGGGATGGGTTCTCGGAGTGCTATCCAGCCTCCGTCCAGGGCTCTGCACGCGCTCACGTGCCCCCGTCAATGCCGCCACATACGGCAGTCGGAAATTGGAAAGTTTCCTTTTTCCGACGCGAAACAAAATGGTACGTTCCCCTTTTCCCTTTTTATTATTTGTAATATATATATTTAAAAAAATATTTACCTTTGTGTATCGACTGTGGTTTCCTTTTCTGTATATGTGTGTAAAACTAACTTTTTTATTGAAACTTTATATTCAAAAAAAAAGATCCCTTTACATTGTTTGATATCCGGCCTTTATAGGCTTTTTTACAATACAAATCTTTGGTATGTTTTTGTTTGCTCGATTTCTTGCCATATACTGTTGGTACTGTCCCTTTTTGTTTCCTTTTGCAAATGAGTGAAGAAATCTCGACGGAGGATGCGCCGATTACGGCGCGATATGGCGCTAGAGTCACGCGCACGATGGAGGGCCACCGAACGGGGCAGCGCGTAAGGGGGCGTGATCATTGGGATACTTGCAGCGCCTAGGGTTTCTGAAACCCTAGGCCTTTCTGTATTCTGTTAACAGTTTGGGCCTCTTAGGCTTCATTTGTTTTTGGGTTAAGGGTGTAACGGATACTGGGTAGTGGTATAACCGGGTGTGGGCTTATTGGGTTGTAAACGGGTTTAGGGTCTTTAGTATTTAGGTCAATAAACTGTAATTGGGTTTGTAAATGGATTATTTAAAATAAACAAATATTCATTTATTTTTTGTTTTTTGTTTTTGGTTTTAAGGCTCGGGCAAATTTAGGCTGCTATAGCTGCCCCTTTTTGCTCATTGCTGTGTAATAGGAATCGAGCAAAGACTTTAGACAAACCAAATTTGTCCGGTCTTATCAGATATTTGTCTTCAATCTGCTCTTTGCAAACTTAAGACTGTCATGCTGATATTTTAATCTGCTCTACTTCGAACACAAAGACGCCAAATTTGCTTCTTCGATTTACTTCTTGTAAACGCAAGAATGCCAAATCATCTTGGATCTGCTTCGACGCAAAAACATCCAAAGGTTAGATCTGCTATGTCTTCGATCTGCTCCCCGTCAAATATGGAGATGCCAAATCTGTCATCTTGGATCTGCTCTCTGACAATACAGAGATGCCAAATCAACTATCTTCGATCTGCTCTCTGACAATACAGAGACGCCAAATCTACTAGCTTTGATCTACTCTCTGACAATATAGAGACGCCAAATCATCTTAGATTCGCTTCAGTGTAAACACGTGAAAGCCAAATCTGCTATGTCTTCGATCTGCTCCTTGTAAACGCAGGGATGCCAAATCATCTTGGATCTACTTCGATGTGAAAACATCCGAAGGTTAGATCTGCTATGTCTTCGATCTACCCTCCATCGCATATAGAGATGCCAAATCTGTTATCTTCAATCTACTCTCTGACAATATAGAGACGCCAAATCTGCTATCTTCAATCTGCTCCCTGACAATACAAAGACGTCAAATCTGCTATATTCGATCTGCTCTCTGACGATATAGAGACGCCAAATCTACTATCTTTGATATGCTCTCTGACAATACAGAGATGCCAAATCTACTATCTTTGATCTGCTCCCTGACAATACAGAGATGCCAAATCATCTTAGATTCGCTTTAGCGCAAACACGTGAAAGCTAAATCTGCTATGTCTTTGATCTGCTCTCCGTCGAATATGGAGATGCCAAATATGTTTCTTCGATTTGTTCTCTGACAATACAGAGATGCCAAATCATCTTGAATCTACTTCAGCGTAAACGCCTGAAGGTCAGATTTGTTATGCTTTAGCCTGTTACCCTATTGCTTAAGGGGTTAAGGCGCATCAATCTTCATTATCCCTTGAAGGACATAACCTGTATAATGTGTATGAGTTCATGCCTAATGATTAGGATGCTATGATTAAAATGAGTCAAATGCTCCTAATTAAACCCGTTATAATGCAAAATGTTTATGAATATGACCCCTATTCCAGGCGTCACCACTCTTTCTTTCGTTGAAGTTTATTTCTAAGTATCATTCCTCCTCAGCCTGTGGATTTGTGCCATTCTTTAAATGCTATAACCCACCAAAAATGTCTGTAAGATGATCCTCTCCTAAGATCAAATTGTTTGATTTGTCCAATCATCATTTTGGACTAAAAGAAGAATTTCCTCGAGTTCTTTCAAACCTTACTTACGTGAATTCTTCGAACAATTATTCTATTTTAGTTTCTTGTATTATCTAAAAATTTCCAGAGTAATGAGCAGAACTTCATTTGTGAAAATTATTTAGTTCATCTATCATTATTTTAATGCAACATACTTTAAGAATGATGGAAGATGAATTTAATCTTGAGAATAATTGGATTTGAATGAGTTGTCAAAAATACAAAGGAAATTAATCTTATAGTCTATCTTTGAGAAGAAAGAGAATCTAAAGATAGCACACAGGACAAAAGTTAGATGCCCTAGATATCGCCGCTTGAGTGTCTATACACCAGCTCCATGAAGACTTTCTTGAGTTCAACATGTGTTTAAAAGATCCAAAGTACTTTGTTGATGCCTCGATATGCAATGCGCTTCACTCTTTGTTGAATCAGATATAGTAAGATTACCGTGTGCTCTTCAAAATTTGAGCTGCCCTTTCGGGTTTTCCACTCAAAACCCCTTTGGTCATAAGGTGCCCTTTGCGGGTTTTCACCTTGGCCTATCCATTTTTTTTTCAAAGTCTCAAAGCGCCCTTTACGGGTTTTCGCCCTGGATTCTCCTCTCCTTTAGACAAAGTATTTTTTGACTGAGTCTGAATTCACTGGATTGGGTAAACTCTTCCTATCCATTTCTGTTAAAATCAATGCACCTCTACAGAGGGCCTTCTTCACGACATACGGCCCTTCCCAATTTGGCATCCATTTTCCTCTAAAGTCCTTCTGAATGGGGAAAATCTTTTTCAGCACAAGATCCCCCTCATGGAATTCTCTTGGTTGCACTTTCTTGTCATAAGCTCGCATCATTCGCTTCTAATACATCTGACCATGGCGAATAGCTTTTAGCCTCTTTTCTTCGATCAAGTTCAACTGGTCATACCGCAATTGAATCCATTCTGCTTCATCCAGTTTTATCTTCGATAAAATTCGAAGAGAAGGTATTTCAACTTCAATGGGTAACACTGCCTCCATCCCATAGACGAACGAGAAAGGGGTTGCCTTAGTAGAAGTTCTGATGGATGTTCGATAAGCTAAGAGTGCAAACGGTAACTTCTCATGCCAATCTCTGTAAGTTTCAGTCATTTTCCCCACTATTTTCTTGATGTTTTTGTTAGTAGCTTCCACTGCCCCATTCATCTTTGGGCGATATGAAGATGAATTATGATGCTTAATCTTAAACTGACTACAAACTTCTGCTATCATTTTGTTGTTCAAGTTCAGTGCATTGTCTGATATGATCCTTTCAGGCATCCCATACCGACAAATAATCTCTTTCTTCAAGAATCAACTTACAGCTAACGTAATAACATTTGCATAAGAAGCAGCCTCTACCCACTTCGTGAAGTAATCAATGACCACAAAGATAAATCGATGCATATTTGAAGCTTTTGGTGATACTGGCGCAATGACATCTATACCTCACATGGAAAAAGGCTATGGAGAAGTCATAACATGTAGAGGTGAAGGTGGTACATGAATCTTGTCTCCATAAATCTGACATTTATGGCATTTCTTAGCGTAATTGATACAATCCCCTTCCATAGTAGACCAATAATATCCAAACCTCATGATTTGTCTAGCCATCGTGAAACCATTAGCGTGCGTCCCACAAACACCCTCGTAAACTTCTTCCAAAATTAACTTAGCTTCTACGGCATCAACACATCTCAACATTACTTGGTCCTTTCTTCTTTTGTACAAGATGTCCCCATCCAAAACATAATCGCATGCTAATCTCCTTAAAGTTCGCTTATCATTTTTAGTTACCTGTTCTGGGTATTTATGATCTCTCACATATCGCAATATATCCTGATACCAAGGATTGTCATCCTTTTCTTCTTCTTCAATGTTACAACAGTGAGCTGGAACTTTAAAGATACTCATCTGAATGGGTCTCATCTCCTCCTCTTTATTCACTTTAATCATTGAAGCCAAGGTTGCTAAAGCATCTGCCATTTGGTTTTCGTCTCGTGGGATATAATTGAAAGTGATGTCATCAAACTTCTCAAGTAACCCCAAAACTACCTTTTAATAATTGATCAATTTAGGATCCCTTGTCTCCCATTCTCTTCTAAGCTGGTAAATCACCAACGCGAAGTCTCCATATACTTCCATGGTTCTTATTCCTCGTTCTATAGCCGCTCAGAGTCCCATGATGCGTGCTTCATACTCGGCCACATTGTTTGTGCAATCAAAAACCAACTTGCATGTGAATGAATAATAATCACCATTTGGGGATACCAGGACTGCCCCAATTCCATTTCCCACCGCATTGGATGCCCCATTAAAACTCAACTTCCAAGGATAATCCTCTGTAGTTGCTACACACATCAACTCTTCATTTGGGAAATCAAAATTCAACGACTCATAGTCTTCTAGAGCTCTACTAGCCAGAAATTTCACTATCGCACCTCCTTTTACAGCCTTCTGGCTCACATAGACTATGTCAAACTCTAAAAGCGAAATCTGCCACCTCGCTATTCTCCTATTCAACGCTGTTGACTCCATCATATACTTCAAAGGATCAAGTTTTGAAATAAGCCAAGTAGTATGATATAGCATGTACTGTTTTAACCTTTGAGTTGTCCAAATTAAAGCACAACACAATTTCTCAATTGGCGAATACGTCATCTCACACTTTGTAAATTTCTTACTGAGGTAGTATATCGCCTTCTCCTTTCTTCCAGACACGTCATGTTGACCAAGCACACATCCCATGAAATTACTAAACACCGACAAGTACAGAATTAGTGGTTTATCTGGACTAGGTGGAGATAGTACTGGAGCATTTAACAAGTATTTCTTGACTTTATCAAAGGCATTCTGGCATTCCTCATCCAAGTACCTTGGTTGTGTTTTCTAAGGAGGCGAAATATAGGGTCATATTTCTCAGTTAATTGTGAAATAAACCGAGCAATATAATTCAACCTTCCAAGAAAACCCTGAACTTCTTTCTGAGTACGTGGTGAAGGCAAATCTCGTATGGCTCTAACTTTGTCTGAGTCAACTTCTATTCCTTTTTCACTAACCACAAAGCCTAGTAATTTCCCCGACCTAGCTCCGAAAGTGCACTTTCCCTGATTAAGTTTTAACTGAAACTTCCTTAATCTTAAGAATAGTTTCCTTAAAACTTCAATATGTTCCTCCTCCGTTCGAGATTTGGCAATCATATCATCAACATACACCTCAATTTCCTTGTGCATCATATCGTGAAATAAAGTCACCATAGCCCTTTGGTATGTTGCCCTACATTCTTTAGCCCAAAGGACATTACCTTGTAACAGAAAGTCCCCAACAAGGTTATGAATGTGGTTTTGTCCATGCATCTTTATCTGATTGTACCCCAAGAAACCATCCATAAAGGAGAATAATGAATATCCCGCTGTATTATCTACCAAAGTGTCGATATGCGGTAAAAGGAAATTATCTTTTGGACTAGCTTTGTTCAGATCTCTGTAATCAACGCACATTCATACTTTTCCATCCTTCTTAGGGACTGGTACAATGCTAGCTACCCATTCAAAGTACTTCACCTCTTGTAAGAATCCTGCATCAAACTGCTTCTTGACCTCATCTTTTATTTTCAATACAATATCTGGCCTCATTCTTCGCAACTTCTGTTGGACTGGCTTACAATCTTGTCTTATTGGAAGATGATGCACCACAATATCGGTATTTAATCTTGGCATATCTTGATAGGACCATGCGAAGATATCCTTGAACTCTCGTAGCAACTCGATCAGTCCTTGCCTTGTGTCCTCGTCAATATGCGTGCCAATTTTCACCTCTTTCCCTTCCTCTAGAGCTACATTTTCTATTGCCTCTTTCTCGTGTGGCATGATTTGTTTCTCCTCCTATTTTACCATCCTTAAAAGATCCAGAGACACATCACAATCCTGGACATCTCTAAAATCCTGAGATTCCTCTAAACACATATCTTGCTCACGAGAGAAATCAGGATTTGTAATATCAGTGCTCATGTCATTGATATCTAGGGATCTGTGAAGTATAAAGAATATACAAAGAATGAACGAATTTAAGAATGATTATTTATGTGCTATGAATGAAAGAATAAGAATTGCCAAAATTTAACGGAATATTGGTTGATAAAAATGAAACAATACTCGTCCAAATTAGTAAAAGTTATGTTTTATTAAAAAAATAATAGCTGATCCTAAGCCCATTTCACAAATGTAATCCTATTACTCCTAGGCCCTAGAGTAACAAGAATGTTTCGAAAATTACTCTGAAAAATTCCTAAAGACTATAGGAAGTTCCTCCGCAGTCTAATTGTTCAGAGAGCTTCCCAGTTCGTAAGGGCGAATGCCCTCAAAGTTTCCTTGCTCCTATCCTTCATCTTGTATAGCATTAATCTGATGACTTTCTTCTATAAGTAACATTCCCGATATGAAGGTTTGAGATATTGGAGGGAATGTCATCGGCTCCCACTCTATTTCTCTTCCATTAAGGCGTGCCCTTCTTCCTTCTTGGCGCTTCTCAACTTCCTTCTTCCTTTGCTTATAGTCTGGCTTGAAGCCCAAACCAAAGCGATCTCTCTTTTCTTTCAGTTCTGAGGTCTGAGTCTCTCCTTGCAGGTATTTTCCTAACCCTCTACTTGGTAAGGCTCCCTTTCCCGCCATCATTTGTAGAGCCATCCTCGTAGCTCTTGCTATCTTTGGCACTGGGTGCTCACTCCCTTCTGTAATGAAGGTGGAATTCACAAATTCTAAAGAGCAAAAGGAACACTCAATAGACTCTTCGTTCGTCTCGACATAAAGGGCCTTACTAGTGACTGCGGCTAGAATGTCCTCCTCCGCATTGATAGTTACTAACTGTCCATCAGTCACTAACTTCAATTTCTGGTGCAACGATGAGGGCACCGCTCCCGCTGAGTGTATCCATGGCCTCCCTATCAAGCAATTATAAGAGGGCTTGATATCCATCACCAAAAAGTCTATTTCGTATATACTCAGCCCAATTTCCAAGGGGATGTCAATCCTTCCCATCATCTTCCTTTCTGTACCGTCAAAAGCTCTTACCACATTTTGACATGTCTTCATGTGAGTACCATCAATGGGTAATCTATTCAATGTAGACAACGGTAGGACATTCAAGGCCGATCCATTATCGACAAGCACAATTGGGAGTGTATAACCCTTGCATCGAGTGGTGATGTCCAAGGCCTTAGTTGACCCCCTGCCCCCCGGTGGGATTTCATCATCATTAAAGTAGATGAAATTATCTGTACTTATGTTATTCACCAACCGGTCCAACTTGTTAACGGATATGTCATGGGTGACATGTTTCGTTGAGCACCTTCATCAATGCATCCCGATGCACCTCAGAACTCAGAAGTAGAGCCAGCACTGATATGCGAGCTGGTCGCTTCACGCAATCGCTCGACCACACGTCAGTACTCACTATGCTTAAGGAACTTTAGAAATTCCTTATCCTCCTCCTCCTTTACTGGCTCCTTGATAGGTACTTCGGCCTCTTTCTCCTTCTCCGTACTAACATTCTTTGTTTTTGTAGGCTCCTCTTGGACGCTCACCGTATCATACCGCTTCCTACTCCGTGTATGGGAACCCTCAACTTGTACATCCTTAGACGTACTGGCTATATCCTCCTTCTCCAGCATTGACACATGGCAGTTATAATTCCAGGGTACCCTCTTGTTATCCTTATAAGGAAAGGAAACATGTTTATGAATGATGACTTTTGGTACCGTCAGTATTTCTGTAACACCCCTTACCCGAGATTGTTGCCAAAATCGAGCACGAGGCATTACTAAACTTAATCTATCACTTAAATAATTTTAAGATCTTTATTTAAACTTTTCAGAATATGCTGTTATTCTGCGTTGTAGTCGCTTAAAAATTCATATCTTGAGTTTCGAAACTCAAAATTTAGATCCGTAAATTTTTCCTGAAACTAGACTCATATATATATCCACTAATTTTTTTCTAGAATTTTTGACTTAGCCAATTAGTACAGTTTATTAGTTAAAGTTACCCCTGTTTCAGAATTTGACTGCACTGACCTCTACTTACTACGAACCACTTTTCTCCCTATAAAAAATTAATATAACTATAGCGTTTGTTTCTATTAAAACTAGATTCAATAAGGATTCTAACCATATAAATTACACCACCTAATTACTTTTGTACAATTTATGGTGAATTTCCAAAGTTGAAACAGGGGATCTAGAAATTTCTCTGACCCTGTTTCACATGGCTAAATTGGTATTCAAAGCTCGCAATGTAAATAAAAGTTTCCTGCTTAGAGCGTCAGCAACTACATTTGCCTTACCTGGGTGATAATCAATCACTAACTCGTAATCTTTAAGCAATTCCAACCATCTTCTTTGCCTCAAATTCAATTCTTTTTGAGTCATCAAGTATTTCAAGCTTTTATGATCGGTAAATATTCGGCACCTTTCACCATACAAATGATGTCTCCAAATCTTGAACGCAAAAATAATGGCAGCTAGCTCTAAATCATGTGTCCGATAGTTCTTCTCATGTGGTTTTAGCTGTCTAGAGGCATAAGCAATTACCTTCCCTTCCTGCATAAGTACACAACCAAGTCCATTCATGGACGCATCACTGTAAATCACAAACTCCTTACACCGGTTCTGGTTGTACTAAAACAGAGCTATAGTCAATAATGTTTTTAACTTGTCAAAACTCATTGACACTTCTCACCCATTCAAACTTGATATCCTTTCGTAGTAATCTTGTTAGCGGGTAGCTATCATGGAAAATCCCTTTACAAATCGTCTATAATATCCAAAGAAGACCAAGAAAACTTCTAACTTCTGATACATTTTTAGGAGGCTTCCAATCCACAATAGCTGAAATCTTGCTTGGATCAACCTTAATACCTTCACCTGAGACAATATGTCCAAGAAAACCAACTTCTCATAACCAGAATTCACTTTTTTTGCTTTGAACTTGGCATACAACCGATTATCTCTCGAATCAGAAATCGTTTCTCAAATGCTTTGCATGCTCACCTCATCATGAGAATAAATCAAGATATCATCAATGAACACAACTACAAACTTATCCAAGTACGGTCTGAAAATTCGGTTCATTAAGTCCATAAAATGGCAGGAGCATTAGTCAAGCCAAATGGCATCACAAGGAACTCATAATGACCATATCTAGTCCGGAAAGCGCTTTCGGGACATCGACTCTTTAACTCGCAAATCGATAGTATCCGGATCTCAAATCTATCTTGGAGAATACAAAGAGCTCCTTCAATTGATCAAACAAATCATCAATTCTAGGCAATGGATACTTGTTCTTTATCAGTTACCTTGTTAAGTTGCCGATAATCTATGTACAACCGCATCGATCCGCTCTTTTTTTCACAAATAGCACTGGTGCACCCCATGGTGAACTCACTGGGTCTTACAAATCCTTTATCTGTTAATTCCTCAGAATCGAGCTTTCAATTCTTTCAATTCCAACGGAGCCATTCTATAAGGAGCAATAGAAATGGGCGTGGTACCGGAATCAACTCAATACCAAACTCAACTTCTCTAACAGAGGTAAGCTCAGTAGTTCTTCCTAAACACATCGGAAACTCACATACCACGTGCACTCGACTCAATTTTTAATTCTGGGTTTTAGTGTTCAACACAAAAGCAATATAAGCTTCATACCCTTTTCTCAAACATTTCGAGCGGACATAACATGAAATTATGGGAAATGAACTATCCGACTCTTCCGAATTAACTCAAGAATTTCACCATTTTCACACTTCAACTCAATGAATTTCTTTCTACAATTCACTATCACATCATGTGTAGTCAGCCAATCCATACCAAGAATCACATCAAACTCATCAAATGGCAATAGCATGAGATCGGCCGGAAAACAGAGAACCTCTAATCATCAAAGGACAATTTCTACATACTTTATCTACTAATACATGCTTGCCTAATGGGTTCGATACTTTGATCACAAATTCTGTGAGATTCTATAGGCATACTTATACTAGACATCAATTTCATACAAACATAAGAATGAGTCGAACTCGGATCAATCAGAGCCATGACATTAATATTATGTAGAGAAAATGTACCCATAATCACATCGGGGAGGATGCCTCTTCGCGTGCACGAATAGCATAAGTCCTTGCAGGGGCTCTAGCATCCGTCTCACAATCGAATCTCTAGAGGTACCTCATACCCGCTTCTACTCTCGGTTGCCTCGTGATGCGCCTCTAGTAGGAGCATTTCCAGGATCTAGCACTCAGATTACTTCTCGGCTAGCCACTGGACATTCTCGTACAAAATGATCCGAGCACCACATTTATAGCAAACATTTTCGCCGCCCGACAAGGACCATAATGAAGTCTACCACACTATGGACACCCTGATCTACCCTGTCTGACATTACCTACACTCGCAGTCGAGGTGGTTTGAGCCTTCGGATCTTTAAATCAGCTACCTCTATTCTCGACTAGCTTGCCTCGCCGAAAAGCTAGATCTCGTAGAAAACACTTTGGGCCTCTTGGATGTAGCCTCAAATGACCTATTCATCTGTCTCTTCTTTGTATCTTGTGTCTCTGTCTCAACTTTACCTTTTCTTTTTACAACTCCTCTGCCTTACAGCTCTCTCAACTAAAATAACGAGCTCTTTTATTTCTAGAACACCCACCGACAAATGGATATCATCATTTAACCCATCCTCAAACCTTTTACACATGATAGCCTCTGTGGACACACATTCTTGAGCATATTTATCGAGCCCGACAAATTCACGCTCATAATCGGCCACTGTCATATTGCCTTGTTTCAATTCCAGGAATTCTTTTCTCTTCTGGTCAATAAACCTCTGACTGATGTACTTTTTACGAAATTCCTCCTGAAAGAAATCCCAAGTGACCCTCTCCTTTGGTACAACTGATATAAGTGTCTTCCACCAAAGTAGTAGGTCGAGTCTCTAAGAAGTGATACTACACATTTCATACATTCCTCGGGTGTACAAGATAGTTCACAAAAAGACTCGATAGTATTTTCTAACCAAAATTCTGCTCTTTCTGCATCATCATCTTTTGTCGCTCGAAACTCTTCTGCCCCTTGTTTCCTGATTCTATCAACTGGTGGCTTTTCTCTTATCACTGTACCTGTGACTGGGGAAGCTTGAGCTACATGGGTAGCCTGATAATCATGAGGGGGTGGAGGTCTAATCGCGGATTCGCATTTAATGAACTCGGCAAACCAATCATTCAAAGCTTGGAAGAGAGCTTCTCGAGCCACTCCTCCCTGATCAACGGTTACTGGCCTATTCTCCGATGGCGCTGCCCCTTCCGCGGAGCAGGCGCATTACTTTCTACATCATCATCACCAGCTCGCTCGGGATCCATTACTATAAAACAAAATATTTAAAATCGTCAGGAGTCGTCACACTATCAAAATACAGGTATGGCATGTATAGCTAGAATTTTACTCACACTAACTGTTCCGAGAACCGACTAAACCTGCTCTGATACCAATAAATGTAACACCCCTTACCCGAGATTGTTGCCAAAATCGAGCACGAGGCATTACTAAACTTAATCTATCACTTAAATAATTTTAAGATCTTTATTTAAACTTTTCGGAATATGCTGTTATTCTGCGTTGTAGTTGCTTAAAAATTCATATCTTGAGTTTCGAAACTCAAAATTTAGATCCGTAAATTTTTCCTGAAACTAGACTCATATATATATCCACTAATTTTTTTCTAGAATTTTTGACTTATCCAATTAGTACAGTTTATTAGTTAAAGTTACCCCTATTTCAGAATTCGACTGCACTGACCTCTACTTACTACGAACCACTTTTCTCCCTATACAAAATTAATATAACTATAGCGTTTGTTTCTATTAAAACTAGATTCAATAAGGATTCTAACCATATAAATTACACCACCTAATTACTTTTGTACAATTTATGGTGAATTTCCAAAGTTGAAACAGGGGATCTAGAAATTTCTCTGACCCTGTTTCACTAAAACTCAGATATCTCATAAAATATAATTTCTTTACCTGTTTTTCTTATTCCATAAGAAAATAGACATAACAGGCTTTAATTTCATATATTATTCATCTTAAAAATATGTTTATACAATTTTTAGTGATTTTTCAAAGTCACGTCATTTCTGTTGTTTGAATCTGTTTTTAGGTTACTTTCACATTTTTCATAACTTTCATGTGATAATCACCATTCAATCATACATATTAATAAACATGCATATCATTGGCTATTTTTATTAGCTAATCTCTAGCAAGTATTTATACATCGTTCATTGTTCATATTATACTAAAAGTAACTAAGTTTCTATACATGCCATACACAAAAAACAAAAACGTCTAATTATACCGAGTTATTTCTTTGATAGTGTGATCGGCCTCCGACGCTTTCCTTCGATCCCCGAGTAGCTAGATAAGTACTATAAGAAGAAGAAAATAAAGAGATTAAGCACTAGGCTTAGTAAGCTTACAAGTAATTAAATCACAACATTCAACATAATGGATAATTATGCATAATATCATCTAACATCATAAATTTCTTTACTTCTCAATTTCTATCTTCTTCTTTATTTCCTTACCTTCTTTCTTATCCGACCTTTCTTTTTCATAAATATAATCTACTTTTCCTTTGCTGTTAATTCACTGTAATCTAACTCGTATCATCACCCGTTGAACCACTCGGAATACTAAGGATATTAGGTCGCTTTCGCCTATCAATATCTCGCCAATGCCATGTCTTCGACATGGACTTACATGAATTATTCCTGCCTCCAATGCCATATATATAATATGGGCTTACATGGCTCATTCCTGTCTCCAAAGCCATATATCGATATGGACTTACATGGCTCATTTCTATCCTGTCTCCGTCTCCACAACCCCAATATCCTAACATTCCTAAGGTTCAAACGGGCTTCCTAATACTTTTTCTCTCACACTACTTTTTTAATTTGACTTTAAATATTCTCATAAAATAAGTATATAAATGCTGAAATTGACAATAATAATGTAAAATAAAAGAATATTGCATTTATTTATCAGTAAACTTACCTCGATACAAAATGTGACTAAACTTTACAATTTAGTCCTTTACTTTTTCTTTTCCCGATCTACTCCCGAATTTCGCTCTTCTTGATTATGGAGCTTGAAAGCTTGAAACAAACCCTAGCTATGGAGAACCCTTGAATTTTCGTCCCTAATGAAGAAGATGGACAAAAATTGGCTTTTAATTTTGTTTTTAATTCATTTTAATAACTAAATGACCAAAATGCCCTTACTACTAAACTTTCCAAAAATTCCTTCCATGTCCTAATTTTGTCCATGAACTTAAAATTGGTCAAATTGCTATTTAAGACCTCCTAATTAATATTTCAATTCAATTTCATACTAAAAACTTCTAGAATGCAAATTTTGCAACTTATTCGATTTAGTCCCTACTTTCAATTTAAACACTTTAGGCATAGAATTTCATCACAAAATTTTCACACAATCATGTAATTATATCATGAACCTCAAAATAATAATAATATAAAATTTTCTACTCTCGGATTTGTGGTTTCGCAACCACTATTCCGTTAGGCCCTATTTCGGGATGTTACATTTCTCCCTCCTTTAGGGATTTTCGTCCCCGAAAATCTTACCTGTGAAAAGATTTGGGTACTGTTTTCGCATAGCCTCTTCGGGTTCCCATGTAGCCTCGTCTACCCCATGCCTATTCCATAGTACTTTCACAAGTACAATACTCTTGTTCCTTAATTGCTTTACCTCTCGAGCTAGAATCTTTACTGGTTCTTCACCGTAAGTCATGTCTGGCTGAATCTCAACCTCTGTCTGAGAAATTACATGTGACGGATCTGAACGATAACGACGTAGCATAGACACATGAAATACATTATGAATCTTCTCTAACTCAATCGGCAAGGCTAACCGATATGCTAATGGTCCGACTCTCTCAATCACTTCAAACGGTCCAATAAAACGTGGACTTAGTTTGCCTTTCTTGCCAAATCTGAGAACTTTCTTCCACGGGGATACTTTCAAAAAAACTTTGTCACCAACTTGATACTCAATCCCTTTTCTCTTCAAATCTGCATACGACTTTTGTCTGTCTGAGGCTGCTTTTAAGCAATCTCTGATGATTTTTACTTTCTCTTCTGTTTCCTTAACTAGATCAACCCCGTAAATCTGATTTTCCTTAAGCTCCGTCCAATACAAAGGTGTGCGACATTTACGTCCATACAAAGCTTCATAAGGTGCCATCTTCAAACTCGACTGATAACTATTATTGTAGGCAAACTCTACTAATGGTAAATATTTTTCCCAACTGCCTTGAAATTCCAATACACGACATCTAAGCATATCTTCAAGTACTGAATAACTCTCTCTCGATCGACCGCTCGGTTTGAGGATGGAAAGTCAGACTAAAACTCAACTTCGCACTCTAAAGCCTCTTATAACTTCTTCCAAACCGTGAAGTAAATCTTGGATCTCTGTCAAAAATGATCGATAATGGCACTCCATGTAGTCTAACTATCTCTCAAATATATAACTCACCAACTTGTCAAGTGAGTAATCCATACGGATTGGGATAAAATGAGCCGACTTAGTTAGCTTATCAATCACAACCCATATTGCATCTTTCTTTTTCAGTTATTAACGGCAACCTCACATCACAAAATCCATAGTAACTCGTCCCCATTTCCATTCCTAACTAGCACAAAGTTGCAATAATCCCGAGGGTACCTGATGTTCGGCCTTTACACGTTGACAAATCAAGCATCTAGAAACAAACTCAAAATGTCTCTTTTCATTCCTACCCACCAATACAATTTCTTCAAATCGTTATACATTTTTGTACTTTGCTGGATGAATAGATAAAGAACTACTATGTGCTTCTGTAAAATCTTTCGAATAAGCTCATCATTCTTTGGTACACAAATTCTGTCTCTAAACATCAAACGACCATCGAACCAATCCAAAATCGATTCTATGCCCTGACTCGCATTGAACTCTTTTAGCTTGTAACTCATTATCATCTTTTGAGCTTCACAAATCTCTTCAAGAAATACCGGTTTAGCTCTAAATTCAGCTAAAATAGAACCATCATTTGACATGGCTAAATTGGTATTCAAAGCTCATAATGTAAATAAAAGTTTCTCTTAGAGCGTCAACAACTACATTTGCCTTACTCCGGTGATAATCAATCACTAACTCGTAATCTTTAAGCAATTCCAACCATCTTCTTTGCCTCAAATTCAATTCTTTTGAGTCATCAAGTATTTCAAGCTTTTATGATCGGTAAATATTCGCACCTTTCACCATACAAATGATGTCTCCAAATCTTCAACGCAAAAATAACGCAAGCACTAGCTCTAAATCATGTGTCGGATAGTTCTTCTCATGTGGTTTTAGCTGCCTAGAGGCATAAGCAATTACCTTCCCTTCCCGCATAAGTACACAACCAAGTCCATTCATGGACGCATCACTGTAAATCACAAACTCCTTACTCGGTCTCGGTTGTACTAAAACAGAGCTTTAGTCAATAATGTTTTTAACTTGTCAAAACTCTGTTGACACTTCTCATTCCATTCAAACTTGATATCCTTTCGTAGTAATCTTGTTAGCGGGTAGCTATCATGGAAAATCCTTTACAAATCGTCTATAATATCCAAAGCAGAGACCAAGAAACTTCTAACTTCGATACATTTTTAGGAGGCTTCCAATCCACAATAGCTGAAATCTTGCTTGGATCAACCTTAATACCTTCACTGAGACAATATGTCCAAGAAAACCAACTTCTCGTAACTGAATTCACTTTTCTTTGAACTTGGAATACAACCGATTATCTCTCGAATCAGAAATCGTTTCTCAAATGCTTTGCATGCTCGGTCTCATCATGAGAATAAATCAAGATATCATCAATGAACACAACTACAAACTTATCCAAGTACGGTCTGAAAATTCGGTTCATTAAGTCCATAAAAATGGCAGGAGCATTAGTCAAGCCAAATGGCATCACAAGGAACTCATAATGACCATATCTAGTCCGGAAGCGCTCTTCGGGACATCCGACTCTTTAACTCGCAAATCGATAGTATCCGGATCTCAAATCTATCTTGGAGAATACAAGAGCTCCTTCAATTGATCAAACAAATCATCAATTCTAGGCAATGGATACTTGTTCTTTCATCATTACCTTGTTAAGTTGCCGATAATCTATGTACAACCGCATCGATCCGTCTTTTTTTCACAAATATAGCACTGGTGCACCCCATGGTGAACTACTGGGTCTTACAAATCCTTTATCTCATTAATTCCTGTGAATCGAGCTTTCAATTCTTTCAATTCCAACGGAGCCATTCTATAAGGAGCAATAGAAATGGGCGTGGTACCTGGAATCAACTCAATACCAAACTCAACTTCTCTAACAGGAGGTAAGCCTGGTAGTTCTTCCGGAAACACATCGAAACTCACATACCACAGTGCACGACTCAATTTTTAATTCGGGTTTTTAGTGTTCAACACAAAAAAGCAATATAAGCTTCATACCCTTTTTTCTCAAACATTTCTCGAAAGGCATATAACAAAATTATGGGAAATGAACTATCCGACTCTTCCGAATTAACTCAAAGAATTTCACCATTTTCACACTTCAACTCAATGAATTTCTTTCTACAATTCACTATCACATCATGTGTAGTCAGCCAATCCATACCAAGAATCACATCAAACTCATCAAATGGCAATAGCATGAGATCGGCTGGAAAACAGTAACCTCTAATCATCAAAGGACAATTTCTACATACTTTATCTACTAATACATGCTTGCCTAATGGGTTCGATACTTTGATCACAAATTCAGTAGATTCTATAGGCATACTTATACTAGACATCAATTTCATACAAACATAAGAATGAGTCGAACTGGATCAATCGAGCCATGACATTAATATTATGTAGAGAAAATGTACCCATAATCACATCGGGGAGGATGCCTCTTGGCGTGCACGAATAGCATAAGTCCTTGCAGGGGCTCTAGCATCTGGTCTCACAATCGAATCTCTAGAGGTACCTCATTACTCGCTTCTACTCTCGGTTGCCTCGGTGGTCCGCCTCTAGTAGGAGCATTTCCGGATCTAGCACTCAGTATTACTTCTCGGCTAGCCACTACGGACATTCTCGTACAAAATGATCTGGAGCACCACATTTATAGCAAACATTTTCGCTTTGCCCGACAAGGACCATAATGAAGTCTACCACACTGTGGACACCTCGATCTACTGCTGTCTCGACATTACCTACACTCGCAATCGAGGTGGTCCGAGCCTTCTGGATCTTTAAATCTGCTACCTCTATTCTCGACTAGCTTGCCTGCTGCCAAAAGCTAGATCTGGTAGAAAACTCTTTGGGCCTCTTGGATGTAGCCTCAAATGACCTACTCATCTGTCTCTTCTTTGTATCTTGTGTCTCTCTGTCTCAACTTTACCTTTTCTTTTTAACAACTCCTCTCGCCTTACAGGCTCTCTCAACTAAAATAACGAGCTCTTTTATTTCTAGAACACCCACTGATGAATGGATATCATCATTTAACCCATCCTCAAACCTTTTACACATGATAGCCTCTGTGGACACACATTCTTGAGCATATTTACGAGCCCGACAAATTCACGCTCATAATCGGCCATCACATATTGCCTTGTTTCAATTCCAGAATTCTTTTCTCTTACTCGGGTCAATAAACCTCTGATGATGTACTTTTTACTGAAATTCCTTCTGAAAGAAATCCCAAGTGACCCTCTCCTTTGGTACAATCGATATAAGTGTCTTCCACCAGTAGTAGGTCGAGTCTCTAAGAAGTGATACTACACATTTCATACATTCCTCGGGTGTACAAGATAGTTCACAAAAAGACTCGATAGTATTTTCTAACCAAAATTCTGCTCTTTCTGCATCATCATCTTTTGTCGCTCAAACTCTTCTCGCCCCTGTTTTTCTGATTCTATCAATCGGTGGCTTTTCTCTTATCACTGCACTGTGGATCGGGAAGCTTGAGCTGCATGGGTAGCCTAATAATCATGAGGGGTGGAGGTCTAATCTGCCGGATTAATTGCGAATGAACTCGGCAAACCAATCATTCAAAGCTTGGAAGAGAGCTTCTCGAGCCACTCCTCCCGATCAACGTTCTCGGCCTATTCTCGATGGCGCTTGCCCTTCCGCGGGAGCAGCGCATTACTTTCTACATCATCATCACCAGCTCGCTCGGGATCCATTACTATAAAACAAAATATTTAAAATCGTCAGGAGTCGTCACACTATCAAAATACAGGTATGGCATGTATAGCTAGAATTTTACTCACACTAACTGTTCCGAGAACCGACTAAACCTGCTCGATACCAATAAATGTAACACCCTTACCCGAGATTGTTGCCAAAATCGAGCACGAGGCATTACTAAACTTAATCTATCACTTAAATAATTTTAAGATCTTTATTTAAACTTTTCGGAATATGCTGTTATTCTGCGTTGTAGTCGCTTAAAAATTCATATCTTGAGTTTCAAAACTCAAAATTTAGATCCATAAATTTTTCCTGAAACTAGACTCATATATATATCCACTAATTTTTTTCTAGAATTTTTGACTTAGCCAATTAGTACAGTTTATTAGTTAAAGTTACCCCTATTTCAGAATTTGACTGCACTGACCTCTACTTACTACGAACCACTTTTCTCCCTATACAAAATTAATATAACTATAGCGTTTGTTTCTATTAAAACTAGATTCAATAAGGATTCTAACCATATAAATTACATCACCTAATTACTTTTGTACAATTTATGGTGAATTTCCAAAGTTGAAACAGGGGATCTAGAAATTTCTCTGACCCTGTTTCACTAAAACTCAGATATCTCATAAAATATAATTTCTTTACCTGTTTTTCTTATTCCATAAGAAAATAGACATAATAGGATTTAATTTCATATATTATTCATCTTAAAAATATGTTTATACAATTTTTAGTGATTTTTCAAAGTCACATCATTTCTGTTGTTTGAATCTGTTTTTAGGTTACTTTCACATTTTCATAACTTTCATGTGATAATCACCATTCAATCATACATATTAATAAACATGCATATCATTGGCTATTTTTATTAGCTAATCTCTAGCAAGTATTTATACATCGTTCATTGTTCATATTATACTAAAAGTAACTAAGTTTCTATACATGCCATACACAAAACAAAACGTCTAATTATACCGAGTTATTTCTTTGATAGTGTGATCGGCCTCCGACGTTTCCTTCGATCCCGAGTAGCTAGATAAGTACTATAAGAAGAAGAAAATAAAGAGATTAAGCACTAGGCTTAGTAAGCTTACAAGTAATTAAATCACAACATTCAACATAATGGATAATTATGCATAATATCATCTAACATCATAAATTTCTTTACTTCTCAATTTCTATCTTCTTCTTTATTTCCTTACCTTCTTTCTTATCTCGACCTTTCCTTTTCATAAATATAATCTACTTTTCCTTTGCTGTTAATTCACTGTAATCTAACTCAGATCCCGACCCGTTGAACCACTCGGAATACTAAGGATATTAGGTCGCTTCGTCTATCAATATCTCGCCAATGCCATGTCTTCGACATGGACTTACATGAATTATTCCTGTCTCCAATGCCATATATATAATATGGGCTTACATGGCTCATTCCTGTCTCCAAAGCCATATATACTGATATGGACTTACATGGCTCATTTCTATCTGTCTGTCCTCACAACCCCAATATCCTAACATTCCTAAGGTTCAAACGGGGCTTCCTAATACTTTTTCTCTGTCACTTCGCCTTTAATTTGACTTTAAATATTCTCATAAAATAAGTATATAAATGCTGGAAATTGACAATAATAATGTAAAATAAAAGAATATTGCATTTATTTCATCAGAAACTTACCTCGATACAAAATGTGACTAAACTTTACAATTTAGTCCTTTACTTTTTCTTTTCCCCGATCTACTCCCGAATTTCGCTCTTCTTGATTATGGAGCTTGAAAGCTTGAAACAAACCCTAGCTATGGAGAACCCTTGAATTTTCGTCCTAATGAAGAAGATGGACAAAAATTGGCTTTTAATTTTGTTTTTAATTCATTTTAATAACTAAATGACCAAAATGCCCTTACTACTAAACTTTCCAAAAATTCCTTCCATGTCCTAATTTTGTCCATGAACTTAAAATTGGTCAAATTGCTATTTAAGACCTCCTAATTAATATTTCAATTCAATTTCATACTAAAAACTTCTAGAATGCAAATTTTGCAACTTATTCGATTTAGTCCCTACTTTCAATTTAAACACTTTAGGCATAGAATTTCATCACAAAATTTTCACACAATCATGCAATTATATCATGAACCTCAAAATAATAATAATATAAAATTTTCTACCTCAGATTTGTGGTTTCGCAACCACTATTCCGTTTAGGCCCTATTTCAGGATGTTACAATTTCAACTTCATTACTTCCTGGTAAAGAAATAATAATCCTCGGCCGGTTTTGATTTTTCGGTGTACCTTCTAATATGCATATATGTCCCTTATTTGCGCCAGCTTCATAAAATTCTAGCTCTTTGTTGTCCATGAGGCTTTGTATCAAGGCCTTGAACTCGTTGCATTCTTGGATCTCGTGCCCCTCTTCAGCATCGAACTCATAGTAGTCCCTTGCTCCTTTATTCTTCTCTTTAGAGATTATCATCTCTCTTTTCACCATTTCATCCCAAATCACTTTCATCGGCGTCCTCACCTCAACAACATCTTCCTTCATTCTCCTCTCACTGGCTTCGCCAATGGCATTCACTCCTTGATCGTTATGATTTGGTAATGGGTTTTCAGTATTTGGGGTATTATCGAACTTTACTACCCCCGTCTTAATAAGCCTCTCTATGGCCTTCTTAAAATCGGTACAGTTTTTGATCGAATGCCCCGGTATTCTAGCATGGTATTCGCATCTGGCGTTTGCGTCATACCATTTGGGATATGGGGGCTGCAGTGGTTTCAAATGAAAAGGAGAAATAGCATGTGCATCGTATAAGCTTTGATAAAGCTCACAATATGTTACAGGGATAGGTGCGAATTGCATCTTTTCAGAATTTTGCCTTGCACCCGGCTCCTGCCTTTGAGAACTCTGTTGCTCAACTGTAGCTATTTTAGGTTGAGCAACTGTGATTTCCCTCGTGTTGAAGGTACTTGTGTTATTCACTTCACTATCCTTTCTCTTTGGGGTTGATCTTTTGGTCACTTCTCCCTCGATTTTGCCACCCCTTATGGCATTTTCGATCATCTCTCCTGCCAAGACTATATCCGCAAAGCTTTTAATGGTGCTCTCAATCATGTGAGTGATGAATGGAGCCTTTAGAGTGTTGATGAACAACATGGTAGTCTCCTTCTCCAACAACGGTGGTTGAACTTGCATTGCCACCTCTCTCTATCTCTGTGCATATTGCCTAAAATTTTCATTAGGCTTTTTCTCCATGTTTTGCAGCGTGGTCCTATCTGGAGTCATGTCAGTCACATGATTGTACTTCTGCATGAAGGCTTGTGCAAGATCTCTCCATGAACTTATTTTGGCTCGACTCAGTTGATTATACCACTTGGCTGCTGCCCCAACCAAACTATTTTGAAAACAATGGATCAATAATTGATCATTGTTTACATAACCAGTCATCCGTCTGCAGAACATGGTAATATGGGCTTCTGGGCAAGTCGTTCCATTGTACTTTTCGAATTTCGGCATTTTGAACTTATGGGGAAGCACCAAATCTGGGACTAAACTTAAGTCTTTAGCATCCATTCCCTAACGATTATCAGCGTTTTCTAGTGCCTTAAATTTTTCCTCTAACCATCTGCAACGTTCCTCTAATTGCCTTGATGATTCGAGTCTCCTTTCTTCCCTCTCAGTTGCATCTAGATCGGGGATAACTGGATTGGCAGGATTGTCCCCAGGATTGAATCCCAAACCAATTTGAAAGTTCATGGGTATTCCAGCATCGACTTGACCCTGCTGAGGCCTTATTGTAGCAGACGGCCCTCGGGGATATGCCTCAGGTTGGGTTTGTACGTGAGGTGGAGTGAAACTAGGAGGATGACCCTCATTACCCTCTTCAGTAATGGTCATAGGGGCCTTTCCTTTATCTGTGGCCCTCAGTAGTTGAGCCATCTCAACCATCATGTTCTTTTGAGCCTCCAACATTTGCTCCCTCATGTCGTTTTGCATTTTTTCCAATTGCTCTTGCAATTGGTCCTGCATGTCCTTCTGTAGCTGTTCAAATCTTTGGTCCATATTTTTTAACTTAGCGCATGTACCGTAAGGATGTGTTGCTTCCAGATTTTCTTTCTTTTACTCTCTTTCTCCCTAATAATTTTAACTAATTAGGGCCTTTCTGTAAACTTGAATGATATGATGTAATCAAATGCAAATGCATGAATGTAAAAAAAAGATGTCGATTCTGATTCAGTTTCATTTTAGAAAATGTTATTTAATGAACAAAAATCTTTTCATAAAACAGATTACAAATACACTTTCGCCCCGTAGGCCTAGAGTCTTAACCCTATCCAATAACAATACTAACTCTCGTCCTCTGTCTGACAATGACTCATACATTATACTCAGCGTTCTAGCTTGTATTGCCAAATCCTGCAGGTGTTCAGCAACCTCTCGAATCTGAACTAAGACCTCTTCCAAGACATGATCTCTATCTCTCACTTGATCCCGAAGATAGTGAAGTTCTCCCTTCCACTGTTCTTCTCTTGCCTCGAGCTGCTCAATCCGTAACTCACAGTCCTATAGTGTTGTTTCCAATCCTCCAATATTGTGTTTCATTTCCTCGATCTTGTTTAAACTTGCTTTTAACTCATCCGTTGAATTATGACTTCGATGATGATGAAGAGATCGTCCAAGCTCTGTCACCTTAACTTTTAATCCTTAATTTTCCCTTTCTAGGGTCTGATTACGCGATTGCATCTCTTGGAACCTTTTTTCCCAATACTCGGCTTTGGCTCTTTCCTCTTGAATCTCATGTTGCCACTGCTTTGAAGATCTCCCTAATCCGACCCTTTTCAACGTTACCTGGGCTTTCTTGTAATGCGTCTTTAAATCATCTCGATCTTTCTCTTTTCCTTTTTCACCTTCTCGACTTCTATCTTTTGAACATCGACATCGAGACTCAAACACATTTTTTCCTTTTCGAGCTTCTCCATCCTCTTTTCAAGCTCTGAATTCTTTCTCTCGAACTCTTGCTTCATAACCTCCAACTCTGATGGAATCACTCGTAAGCTTTCCTTTAATGATCGAGCCACTCCCAAAATTGGCCTAGGGACATTATCGTTGGCTCTCCTACTAAACCACCCTTTATACTCAAGGGTTGACGTCGAGCCTTCAGTCAAGATCTTCATACAGAAAGGCTTCTTCCAAGCCTCAGAAATCTCTCGCATCCTCTTCTTGTAGTAATCTCCTTTATAAGAGAAATCACTCTGAGCTAAACCCTGTGTAGCCGGTATGAACTGTCTCGCTCGATATTGCCTTAGAACAAACAATGGTGTATATCCAACAACTCCCCAAATTCCTGGAAAAAGGACCCAATCAAAACTGCCACATCGGTAAAGGACTTCACTAGGAACTAACCAAGGAGCCTTCCACATAACATCTTCCTCTCGAAGATTTTGAAGAATATCTATCCACCTCCCTTCTGAAATGTCATCTATCCTAGGCATGTCCACGGCTTCTTTTAAGGGAGAATAACCCTCAAATAATACTCGGAAAAGAACCTTATCAAGCTTCCAGAAGTGGCTATGAAACCAAACCAACAGCAACTGTGCACATCCAATGAACCTTGCTTCACCAGCTCTTCGACATGTGCTCAAGGATCTTATCGTCTCAGCTAAGATTGCAGGCATAGGTGTGTTCTGTTTACCAAGTCGATCGAATAAATCCGCAACCACCTTATCTATGTGCCCCAATACCTTTGGGAAAATCACCATGCCGTAAATACTCAAAGCCAGGACGTCGACCCTTTTCTTTACGTCTGGATGTGTCGATATCAAATCCCTCAAAACGGCCCATGGAATGCACTTACTATCACCCTTTCGCTACTCACGAGCTACAGCCCATTGCTCACTTATCCCAGTAATCATTACCAACTTCTTCGTAAAAGTTGGAAGGCTAGCAAGCCTAACATAAGCCTTGTGACCCTGAATCCTCGAGCAACGCAGTAAAGTCGTATACTCCTCCAAAGTAGGTACAAGATCAACATCACCAAATGTAAAGCAACTATAAGCAGGGTTCCAGAACTGTACCATAGCTCGCAACAAATGCCTATCTAATTTAACGTCTAGCAAATAGGGAAGGTCTCCATAATTCTGATAGAAAAGCTGCTTAGCCTCATCATCCCATTGGGCCCAAATGTCTCCTAACTCCTGAAACTCATTCTGTGTCGAATTAATACGAGTGAAATCCCATAACTCTGATGTATACCCCTCAGTGACACAATCTCCCTTCTCTAACTGGGTTTTCTCTGACCAGGTATAGACAGAAGCATTGTCCTCCGCTTTATCAAGGTATTCGTTCCTCATTACAAAACTTTCTAATCTAGAAATCGAGCCGTGAATCGACACCTTTAAATGTCAAATGCAATGATAGTAAAATAAAAATAGGTCAGTATCATATATAAAAAAATGATAAACAAGTACTTACAAGGGTAGCTTACTAAAGGATATCACTATCTTTCCTAGGATAAGCTCTTTCACTATATGATTTTTAGTTCCTCTAAAGTGAGGGTACCAACAGATGCCTCGGTCCTCACCCATTATAGGCTCATATAGACCAAGTTCAGTTCAGGGGGACACATTTCCCTATGGCCATACGGAGATGAAAATCTCACGAAGACATAGGTACAGTATCGCGGAAGCAATCCACTAGCTCATACGAAGGTGAAAACCTCACGAAAGCGTAGCTTCTCACTCCCACTTAAAGGTGCGACCACAACGGTCATGCAAATGCAATGTAAGGCAATAGGATAACAAATATATGCAGCAAACACATGTAAAAAGGATCAAATCTTAAATTTTCTAAACTTCCGACATTAAGATAGAAAATCAATTTCTTGGCTCGACTCTCTTAAGTCCCCAGTGGAGTCGCCAAGCTGTCGAAACCATTTTTAAAATGAGGAGGGTATTTTGAAAACGGAAGTCACCACCAACCTTTTAAAGTGTGATTGGGTCACTTTATAAAACGGTTTGGTCTACAAAATTACGAAAAAATAGGTTCGGGAGTCGGTTACGTACAAGGAAGGATTAGCACCCTTGTAACGCCCAAAATTGGTACCAAATTGAATAATTTTGTCTTAATGTCAGAAGTTTGAAAGAATTTTAGAAATGAGATTTCCTTTAAAACCGTAATATTTTAAGTTAAAAAGTATCAAGATTCTTTCACTTCAAAAGAGTACAAACATCACATCCAGCATGATTGGACACGATATCCTTAAACTTTTGTAATTGAAATCATCTTGTGATTTATGAAACTCGTTTAAAAGGATATTTTTAGACATTCAGACAAACGGGAAATCGCAACCCAGCATGTTAGGGCACTATTTCCCGAGTTCCTGAATACCAAAATATTGCCTCTTTTTGAAATTCCTTTTGAATCAAATGAGATTTCTTTTGTTTTGAAAATAATGATGTATTTTACATTTTACAAGAAATTAATATTGAATGAAAATAGCTACATAATATATGCTTTATCATTTTATGCAAATATAATATAGAAAATAATAAATTATGGCATAAACTACACAATATACATTATCATTTTATGCATATGTGATCATTGATAACATAAATATACACTATATCATTTCATGCAAAAATACAAAAATGGCAAAATATATCAATACAAATTAAACGTCTGAGAATAATATTTCAGCAAATATATTCTTAAAATAACAACACAAAATGATCAATTTTCATGCGAATATATAACAATGAATAAAAAACATAAAAATAACAAATAATTTATGAGATAAAATTAGCATATTAAATCAATATCTAATAAATGCAAAAAAAGGATAGAAATAAAAAAAATAAATAAGGAATGAAATATCTTAAGCAATCTATAAGTAATAATAAAAAATTTAAAAAAGGAATAAAATATAGTAGCTTGCTATATAAAAAAAAATAATGTGTTAAATTGGAACAAAATTTTGTAATAGATTTTAAATATAAGTATTAAATATAATAACAATATATACATGTTAGTTTATAATAATTTACAAATTTAATAATAAATAATGAAATAATATATAATAAAAGAAAAATAATATAGAGAATAATATATAATAATATATGATATGTAATAAAATATATATATGAATAAAATATAATGAAATATAAATGATGTGATAAAATATCATATAAGGATAATACATATACTACTATTTAATAATAATAAAAAATTAAAAATTCTACACAATTAATAAAAATAATACATATTTTATAATAGAATGAAAATACAAGGAATAATATATATAAAGTAAAATATATAATATATACTAAATTTATAAATAAACTTTATAATAATATGGATAATTATAATGAATAATATATAAAAATAATATATACTATTTTATATAACTAGTATTTTAAAAAAAACAAATAAAGAATATATAAAGTATTTAAAATAAATTAAATATATAAAAAAGGATTAAAATTAAAAGCAATTGAAAACTTTGGGTTAATTAGAAAAATATAAAAAGAATTTGGGCCTATTTGGAAAGTGCATTAAAATCGAGGGACTCACTGGGCAATTTGCCCTAATCCCAAAACAGCACCGTTCCCCCGAATACAGTTTTAAATCACTGTGAGGACCAAATTGAAACAAAATTAAAATACTAGGGCTAAATTAAAAAACAAAATAAAATGAAATTTAAAATATAGAAAACAGGAAAGGACCAATTGGGAAATTATCCCACTTTACGAAAACATGCGGATCCAAAGCCCTGAAACGATGCCGTTTTGTGCTTATTAGTTAAACCAAAATGACACTGTTTCGTTAGGGCTATATAAGCCAAATTTTAAGCTTTAAAATCATTTTTGTAGTCTGTTTTTTATTAAAAAAAAAAAAAAGAGGAAACCCTCTGCAAGAGGGTTGGGGATGGGTTCTCGGAGTGCTATCCAGCCTTCGTCCAGGGCTCTGCACGTGCTCACGTGCCCCCGTCAATGCCGCCACATACGGCGGTCGGAAACTGGAAAGTTTCCTTTTTCCGACGCGAAACAAAATGGTACGTTCCCCTTTTCCCTTTTTATTATTTGCAATATATATATTTAAAAAAATATTTACCTTTGTGTATCGACTGTGGTTCCCTTTTCTGTATATGTGTGTAAAACTAACTTTTTTATTGAAACTCTATATTCAAAAAAAAGATCCCTTTACATTGTTTGATATCCGGCCTTTATAGGCTTTTTTACAATACAAATCTTTGGTATGTTTTTGTTTGCTCGATTTCTTGCCATATACTGTTGGTACTGTCCCTTTTTGTTTCCTTTTGCAGATGAGCAAAGAAATCTCGACGGAGGATGCGCCGATTACGGCGCGATATGGCACTGGAGTCATGGCGCTGATGGAGGGCCACTGGAACGGCGCGAGTCGAAGGGGCATGACTGTTGGGATACTTGCGGCGCCTAGGGTTTCTGAAACCCTAGGCCTTTCCATATTCTGTTAACAGTTTAGGCCTCTTGGGCTTCATTTGTTTTTGGGTTAAGGGTGTAACGGGTACTAGGTAGTGGTATAACCGGGTGTGGGCTTATTGGGTTGTAAACGGGTTTAGGGTCTTTAGTATTTGGATCAATGAACTGTAATTGGGTTTGTAAATGGACTGTTTAAAATAAACAAATATTCATTTATTTTTTGTTTTTTGTTTTTGGTTTTTGGTTTTAAGGCCCGGGCAAATTTGGGCTGCTACAATGTTCATTTATTAAGCTAAATAAACGACTATGAACAAAATTCTTATGTTTGTTTAATAAACGAACGAACATGAACAAAGGTGTATTTAGTTCGTTTATGTTTACAAACAAGCTCGTTTATTGGCTCGTTTATAAGCTCGTTTATTGACTCGTTTATGAATCATTTATTTATTATTAATATTTTCTTATAAAAATTTCATTAGTATATATTAGTAAAATTATCTTAAAACTCGTTTATTGTTCCATTAGTATGTGTTAATAAAATTATCTTGGTTTGTATTTTTTTCATTTATAATATAATTATTAGTATTTAAATTTGACTATTTTATATCTAAATAATATGTGTGTATATATTTATTGTTTGTTTATTATTTATTAACATTGTTCGTGAACATGTTCAATTAAGTTAAATGAACATATTCGTGAACATTAAACAAACGAACATGAATAAAATTTGAAATTCTTAACGAACATAAACTGAACACGAACAAGCTTAAAAATAAACAAACGAACGTGAACAGAGGTTTATTCGTTCAAGCTCGGTTCATTTACAACCCTAATCATAATTTACCAATACAAATTATGTAAATAATGAATCTAGTGGCATAAAAATTGCCTATGGGCTAAATTTTTAATTCAATTAGATCCATTTTATGATAGAATTATTTACTATCATTTTGATAAAAATTATTAAATTCATTTTCATAACTCCCATGGATAACTATGAAAAATCATTTAATAATTTTATCTTAATAAATTTTGCAATAGAATTTAATACATATACTTTCCATATGTGAATTTTAACTTTAATAATTTTATTTAACTAAAGATGTTGTGGCTAGTCTTTAACTAAATAAAATTACGAAAATCACTTACCTAGATATTAATCCTTAAACTTTATTCGAGATTGTTGCTAAGTCATTATGCAACATCTAATATCTATAAACCTTATAAGATCCTGACTACAATAAATAATTTCATTTAATTAAAGTTATTGTGGCTAATTCTCTAATTAAATAAAATCTTTGGATCTCTAGACATATATTCTAAAGTTTTATTGCTAAATATCTTATGCAATAAGTCTAAAATTTTTATGTACCTAAAAATGTATATTACTAATAACTAGATAATACACATACAACAATCTTACTTCAGGCACAAAATATATTCAAAGAACAAATTTCTAAAAAGATTTTACTAAATTATTTATAGCATAATTAATTTTATAAATTTCACTTTAATAAAATCCCACAATTTTACACAAAAGTTTACAAAATTCTTACATTTAAAAATAATTAAAGAAACATGGAATCGCTATTTTGAGAAATTGACAAATTTTTAAAATTGAAAAAGACAGAGATTAACCTGGCTTAGATACCAAATGTAAGTATAAATTACAGTTTAAAACATTAAGTGTAGCGAAAAGATCGAATATAAATACCTCCAACTATTGCCTGAACTAAATGTCAAAATTCAGATGTTGTAATACCACTGATCGAGCGAGCCAAACAACCGATGAGGACGGTCATATTTAGCTATAAAAAACACAAAAAATAAAAAAATTTAAAAATCGCCAAAGTTTCTAAACACTCGAAAACCTCGTTAAATAATTATTGTTTCAGAATTTGTTTTTGGTGCTTAAAAGATTTTATACTTGAAAGTATTTATGGCGGTGGTTTCCGATCAAAAACCATCACATCCCCACTATCACACTGGAAGTGGAGGGCAACAAAGTGAGAAATTTGGAAATAACCCCACGAACCAATAACTCAGTTCCAACATTTTCAGCATTAGATGGAGCTTAATCTGTATGCATTGTTTAGATTTTTTTTTTTTTAAATAATGATCGATGCCTGCAACAACTTGGTCTTGATTTATTTTTTTACTTTAAAGTCTGCGTAAAAAAAGTCCCACACATGATCAAGTCAAGTCTCTACATATGCAACACAGTGTTAAGAACCTGTTGTTCTTTTAGTGCATTTGTTACAAAATCTTTAGATCATGAACACTGTCATTTGGTTTGTCGGAGTTGAGGTGAGTGTACTCATTTTCTTCATATATGTGAAGAATCATAATCTTGTCATTATGTCGGTATATACATGTTTAACATAGTAACTTTGGGAAAATGATATCACAAAGAAAATGGTGGTTACAACCATAGCTATGACAAACAAGTTATAAGTTTATATATCCTTTCACAAAGATGAGAAGCTGTTAAAGGGAACCATGTTAGTGAAGAAAAATAGACAAACATCTGCAACATTGTTACCGACCTTGCAATATAATTTGCTGTCTACCGCTGTCATAGTCCGACGGACTGCCGTCATTACCATGAGCATTCGCACCGGAGGGTTCACTGAGCAAATATTCGGTCTCCTTGGATTCATCTTTCACCCATGGATGCTTTGGATTTGATCTTATACCCTCCAATTCCATTGCAACTTCCTTCATTGAAGGCCTCTCTTCTCCTCTAACTCTTAAGCACCTGTTTGCCAACATAGCAACTTCCTTTATCTGTGTAGTGCTTCCCTCAACAAGCACTTGATGATCAATAATTCCGAATAATTGGCCCTTCTTCAACGCGGAAACGAAATGCATTGCTAGATTCCGTTCTTCTTCCGGCATTTGAAAACAAAGTGCCTTTCTCTTGGTCAGTAACTCCGCAAGGACAACTCCGAAGCTGTACACGTCGCTCTTTTCAGTCAACTGGCTTGATTGAAAGTACTCTGGATCCAAGTAACCAAGTGTCCCTTGTACCAATGTGGTTAACTGTGTTTGATCCAAAGGAACTAACCTCGAAGCTCCGAAATCCGACACTTTTGCAGTGTAATGTTCATCTAAGAGAATGTTGGTAGACTTAACATCTCTATGAATAATGGGAGGATAAGCAGCTGAGTGGAGATACGAGAGTGCTCCAGCAGTTTCAGCTGCAATTCTCAACCTATATTCCCAAGACAAATACCCTTTTCCCGAGCAATGCAGGCCCTGATGAAGGGTACCATTGGATATAAATTCGTAAACCAACAAAGGGACTTCGGTCTCTAAACAACATCCCAAGAGCTTCACAACATTTCTATGGTTAACCTGAGAAAGAACAATGACTTCATTAACGAACTGTTCAACTTGACTGTGATCTGCAATCGTGGATTTTTTAATGGCGACAACCCTGTTGTCTTGCAATATTCCTTTATAAACTGTCCCATGGCCTCCTTTTCCAAGAATTCTAGTTTCATGGAAGTTGTTTGTTGCCTTTTTCAGCTCTTTTGAAGTGAATATTTTAGCTGAAACAGACCCTTTAAGCTTTGAAAATTCTTGTTGTAAGATAATTCCACCATTTTGTAGGAAGAAATTTTCTCTTTGCCTGATAAGCTTTCTTTGCCAAAGTCCCCAATATATCCAGGAAATGCTCAATACGAACACTAAAAGGCTTATACTCACACCTAGTTTAACATGAAACAGGGTAACAAATTTAACTATTTTTATTGAATCTTTAGAACCCAGAAATATTTTTACAATAAAAGTATAATAGTATAAATTAATGTTTTTACCTAGACCAATGTTAACAAAAGGAAAGCCGTCAGGTGCATCCACAGGACTGCAACCAGTTCCATTTCTTTTGCCATCACCTTCATACCCACCTTTACAAATGCATTTGAAACTTCCTGGTAAATTTCTGCATATTGCATTTTTATCGCAGTGACTCCAAATCTTGCACTCATCGATATCTACAAAATGAAAAATCAATTAACAAGCAAAAGACCGAGTTGCAGACTTGCAGTATCTATTTAAATCCGAGCTTGATTGACAGCAGATGTTAAAACACATACCTAGGCAACCTTCTGGGAGGTATGGATTCCCATAGAAACCATCTGGACACTTGCAAAGATAGCCTGAACCAGTTTCAGGTTCGTGACACTCGCTCCGATGACATGCGTAATTTAACGGATTCTTAGCAGCTTCGACACACGTCTCGTTGCTTACAACCCAATCGAGGGACACTGGAAACTTGTAGTCCTCAGATATATACTGAACATAACCCGAAGAGAACTGAAATCGACTTTCTTCAACAATAAAAGCATAGCTGCAAGGATTAAAATCCGACACATTGACATGGCGGTTAAAGCTATAAGCTACCACATCAATGGTTTTCAACCCATCAGGAATCTGTATCTGGCAACATCCGAATCCCGAACAAGATCCATCAACCAAGTCTTCGAACCGATTACATAAGGACATACACCCGGCTCTATAACTTTTGTTTCCGACAAATCCATAAAGGTAAGCGTAAGTGTCGCATCCAATTGCAGTAAACTTGTTTCGGGTATTTGAGACATTGTAAATCGAAAAGGGAGACAAGGATATTATCTGCGGGACCCTCATCACAGGGATCCGTGGAGCACTATAACAATCTCGAGCAACTGTGGTTAAGATTTGCAACCGACCTTCCATGGTGATATCGGTGACAATGAAATCAGTGTATGCTAAGTAGGCTTTGAAGGAGTTGGCTGTTTCAGTGCAGTTGATATAAAAGTTCTTGTTTAGATAACAGCCTTCCATTGTGCCAAATGGGTATGGGATAGTTAAATCTCCACAATGAGTAGGACAGCCATTTTTGGCGAACACTTGAGCTCTTGTCACTGGTGTAAAAGTTACCGCCATTACCAAGAGTACGAGGATGTTTGGAGATAATCTGTTGAAGCTGATCTCCATGCAGCTGGTATGAAGCAAGTGTAGCTGGAAGCTGGCCATGCAAGCTCGTGACAAGCATGCAGCAACTATGGTTTCTTGTTGCTGTCTGCAAAAGCCAAAGCTACACCAGCTGTTTGCTTGCTCGATAACACCAACATAATCTCGTATGTGAATCCATTACTGTCTCTCTTTCCAAAACCTGACACCGAAAGTTAGATTAAAAGAGGAAAAATATATATTAATTCTTTGGAGAATACATATGAATGCCGGCTTTGTATCATCTGGGTTACCTGTTGAGGTTGTCTATTGGTTTTGAAACATGGGATTATGTCTGAGTCCAGAAAAAGGCCTAAAACAAACACAAATGAATAAACAAGCAGATGAAGCAAACACTAGTTGGTAAAAATGGAGGACTCATTTCACGAACCATGGTGATTTTCCTTTTGTTTTTGTTATAGTTTTCCACTTTTCTTTGGTTGCTTCACTTTGATTGTTTCTGGCTGCTGCCGGCTTTACAACCAAAGCTATTAATGCGTGTTAATTAATAAATTAACCAGAAATCCCACAATTGGTGGGCTACTAATCAAATTAAAATAGTTTTAGTAATTCAACTAATTTGAATCTAGTGATTATGTATTTTAAGGTTTGTTTTATAGTTAAATTCACTTTTAAACTTTATTTTATATATTTAAATAAATTCTAATTAAATAATTTTTTTATTTAGGACAATTGTAATTCAAATTCAAATTATTTTTAAGAAAAATATCACCAAAAAGTGAAATACACTCGTTTAGATATTTGATGTTTCGGTACATAAGTTTCATGCACCATTAATGTATAATAAAATGATACATCATCATTAAATTAAATAAAAAATATCAATAATTTTATTTAAACATAATTAAACATTAATCATAACTATTATAAATAAATATTAATAATTATGAGATTTAGAACTTTGGGAAAATATAAAAAAAAATTATGGAATTTGTGATTATTTTAATGAATTATATAAATTATATGGATAAAAGTTCAAGAAAAATTACCTATCCCAAAAGTGACCAAAGATCGTTGCAGATTAGTTGCTCTAAATGCAGACAAACAACGAATTAAGTAACTAAAACAGGTCCAAAACCAAAATAAGACTAGAAAAGATAACAAAAACACAGTTTATTTTCTGGTGTTCTGCTAAACAACCATTTATGTACTTGTATAAATAGAAAAAATAGGTGTTTCCTCTTGATTTACTTTAACTTCAGCCCATGGATGTCTGTTCCTCACTCTTAAACCCTCCAGCTCTATTGCAACTTCCTTCATTGTCGGTCTTTTTCTACTTTAGTTGGGTTTTTGTCTAAGGCTGTGTTTAGTAATACTTTTTAGAAGCATATTTGACATGAAAAGTACTTTTGAAACAAAAGGAATGCTAAATAAATTATTTTGACTGAAATTTTTAGCTTTTTAAAAGCACTTTTGAAGATTAAAAATTAAAATTTTTAGTTTTTCTTCTCTTAAAAACACTTTTAATGCTTAATTACTTTTTCATCTTTCCAACAACATAGTATTTTCCTTTTTTTTCCTGGTGTTTAATTACAAATGTATTAAAATTATTGATTAAAAATAAAAAAGAATTTTTTGAATAAAAAAATATTTTTTAGAATAATACAAATGTGTTAATATATAATTACAAATATTTAATTGTTATATTTAAATATTTAAAATATATTTTATATATTCTAATTAAATTTTATAAATAATTAAAATTTATTACTTAAAAATATTTAAAATTTATATTTCATATATCAAAATATTAACAACAAGTTATAATAAATTATTTTTTATATTCTTACTAAAATACAATAATAGTAACTAATTTGAACATGATTTAAATGCATATTTGTTACTTTATAATACAATGTCTAAAATAGACATTTTATTTCTCAAAAATAATTTTTGACAACAATACTAAATAACTCAAATATTAAACTAAACTTTTTAAAAGTACTTCTCAAAAATACTTTTTCACAATATTTTTTTAAAGTAATGTTAAACTAGCTCTAAGAAAGAATAGACAAATCAAATTTTAGCAATCAAAAGTGACTTGCTATATTTCTATTTTTTTAATTCATACTTTACATGCAAAATACAGCTTTAAATAGGAAAAACCAACTACAACTTGACAAGTTGGCAGATCAAAATACATTGAATCTACTCATTGATTGATTTTTGTCCAATCAACATCGCTTACATTAAACTATTGGATTAAAAACAAATAAAATAATCTAACAACTTTACAAAACAAGTTGACAACTTGTTAGCTTGTAACAAAAAGCTTCGGGGGTAGTTGGTGGTTAGATTATCTACCATTCTGTCTTACACTTAGATCATCCATCATCACATTGGCTTGTCCGCCACTCTTGGACTATCGACATATTTGGATTGTCCGTCACTCTTGGATTTTCCACCACACTGTTCACCAAAGTCTGTCTACTCGATAGTCCACCATTTGATAGTTTGCCATTCTCTTGGTGTTTAACTTGTTCGCCAGATGTGTGACTTGTTGCATGAATGACCATCTCACAACAACCTTTCACTCTTAAACACCTCTTTGCTAATTCATAAACCTCTTTAGTCTGCCCAATATCTCTTTCTTTCGCCACTTTATCATCTAGAATCTTAACAATCAATCATCTCTAAACGATTTAAGAAAATAGTTTACTAAATTTCTTTCTTGTTCAGGGACGTCAAAGGAAAGTGCTTTTTTGTTGGTTAATAGCTCGACAAGGACGACACTAAAGCTATAGACGTCACTTTTCTCATTTATTTGGCTTGTTTGCAAGTATTCAGGGTTTAAATATTTGTTGGAGTTTTTTAGCCAAGAAGAACATTAAACAAAAACAGATAACAAAGTAGCAAGAAGCATGAAACAATTTACTTGCTCACAAACATACAACAAGGAATGAAAAAAAGTTTTCATTGCAAACAACAAAGCATTACATTTTTTTTATAGTCAATCAACTTATCAAACATAACTGACCCCACTAACCAACCTTGTAACCTGTGAAACATTACTTGTACACTAAAACAAGCCAACTAAACAAATCTTTCTTTACCTAAACACATAAGGCTGTCATCGAGCTTGTTCAATTTCAACTAAGCAAAATTACATTGCAACTAAAATAAAAAACTTCTTAATGCAGCATGCACATGAGTTTATGACATGCATACAAGTATGCACTCAACAAAATCATGTTAGCAACATGGTTGGCCACTTTTCAACACTCCTCTTTGGCCTCCATACTGCAAACACCAATCGCTTTTCTCAAGAATTCAAACCAAGCATCAAATAGAGTCTTCCTTTCCTGCACAGCCTTGGTAAGCATTCAAACCAAGCTTCAAATGGAGTCTTTTCCTCCTTCACAATCTTGGTTGGCAATTTGATTCACAGCCTTAGCCCAAAAATTGTTTAGCAGCTTGCCTTCAAATAATGAGCATCTTGTTCATTACAAACCTGTTTCTTTTTGCACATACTTCGTTCTGCTGTGGAATGTAAATGTTGGTGAGCTACGAGGACTGGGCTAAACCAATTTATGTCTTGTTAACAAGCAGCCCTAAAAATGACAGGCTCTAGCGACTTACTGTCTTTCTTAACAAGCGTGAAAAAAAAATCAATGTCCCTCAAATATTACAAGCTCTTGATACCAATTGTTTGAGTTTTTAAGCCAAGAAGAACAAATAACATAAATAAAGGACAAAGCAACAAGAAACATGAAACAATTTACTTGCTCACAAACATATAATAAGGAGTGAAAAATAGATTTTAATTGCAATCAACAAAGCATTACATGTTTTTTTTTTATAGTCAATCAACTTAGCAAACACAACTAACCCCCACTAATCAACCTAGTAACTTGTGTGTTGAGTATGACTCCTATTTCAGTTAAATTTGAGAAATAATCTTCCAGTTAAACTCTGTTTATTTGTTTCAATCAAACTCTGATTAGCCTAGATTATTTTATTATTTGACCTATGAATTTAGCCTATAAATAGGCTCTTTTACAACCTTAGAAAATATACTCATAACACTTCTGGAGAATTTTGTGTTTATGTTTTGAGGGTTTTTTATTTTTGGGCTTTAAGGTTTAGTTTTTATCTCCATCTTTGTACTCTTCGTTCTTTTTCCATTATAGTAAAATTATCTTTGCCTATGGTTTTTTATTCTATTTGGAGGGGTTTTTCCAAGTTAAATTTGTGTGTTCAATTTCTAAATTTCTTCCTCTTTTTTTTACTTGTTCGTTGCTTAATTGGGTCAATCCCCAACATTGTGAAACATTGCTTGTACATTAAAACAAGCCAACTAAACAAGTTATTCATTCCCTAAACACATCGACCTATCATCAAGCTTGTTCATTTTCAATTAAGCAAAATCACATTGCAACTAAAACATAATACTTGTTAATGCAACATGCACATGAGCTGCAGCATGCATACAAACTATATGCACTCAACAAAATCATTTTAGCAACATGGTTGGTCATTTTTCAACAATATCTCAATGTTGTTTACACCAGTGTTGTTAGTTGAGTTTGATGTAGTGGCACTAATCAAGATGCTCCGAAACCCGAAAATTTTGCAATATAATTTTCGTCCTGAAAGATGTTTGTAAGCTTCATATCTCTATGAATTATTGGTGTCGAAGCTGTATAGTGTAAATATGATAGCACTTGTGCTGATTTCGTAGCTACCCTTAACCGAATTTCCCAAGAAATCGAAGAAGCTTTGTCTTCACAGTGGACGTGTTCGTACAATGTGCCATTGGAAACAAATTCATAAACCAACAAGAGGACCTCAGTCTCCAAGCAACAACCTAAAAGTTTGACCACATTTCTATTGTTTATTTGGGAGAGAATGATAACCTCATTGATAAACTGATTAATTTGGCTTTTATCAACAATTTCGAATTTCTTGATGTCTACCTTTGTGTCATTCTTCAGATACCTTTGTAAAATGTGCTGAAGCCTCCTTTCCCAATAATGTGGCTCTCATCATAGTTTTTAGTTGTGTTCTTAAGCTCTTTTACACTGAAAATCCTGACCATTTCGGTTGATACTTATTGTTCATTTAGCTCTTGTTGTAACAGTAAACCACCATTTCTCCGAAAGAATTTCTTTTTCATGTTAAGTAGATTTCTTTTCTTGCGTATGAAGAACAACCATGAAGAACCCATAATAGCAACCAATACACTTAAGCCAGTAGCTACAATTAAACAACAGCTAAAACATTACGCATGATCTTAACACTATATGCTGGATAACACAGTTTTGTTGTTAATATTTATGTATAAAAGCTAAAATTAGAAACGAACACCTACCAGTTGAGATTTGTATGACATTTACTACATTTGGTATGTAGCCAGTTCCATCTTTTCTGCCATCCCCATAAAAACCTGATAAGCTATAAAAGTTACATATTTTAATCCCATTCTTACTGCGTTTTTGGATGATTAATTGTACAAATTAGTGAATTTGATGCTCCTAATCCTTTAAATTCATGTTTCTATACTTAAAAGAGCATTTGGAAGCAAAATGAGCAAAAAAGGAGCCAAAATCAGGCAAACAGAGTTGTTTTCAGGATCTACATGGCCTGGGCATTTCCACACGGGCTGGTCACACGCCCGTGTGAGCCACATGCCCATGTGCCAGCCCGTGTCGATTTCTCACCCTGCTTCTCAAATATGCAAAAAAACCCAATTTTTAGGCTTTTTGAGCATTGTAAAGTCTATAAATACCAATTAGAAGAAGACCTAAGGGGACACTCAGAGAAGATTGAAGAAAACACTCAAAGAACACCATCAGAATCAACTCGAAAGTAGATCTCCCTCAAGATCGAATATCTCCGTTTAATTTCTTTCGAAGTTTTTTTGAGTTTCTTTATGTCTTGTGGTTATCCTAATTTTAATATGCTTCTATTCAAGACTATGAACTAAATTCCCTAGATACCTAGGGAGGATGAAACCTACGATGAATAATATTATTTGATTTATGATTTACATGATAAATAATTGATTCTTGTTCACAATTATGTATGCTTAATTCTTGTTTTAATATTTTCGCAATATTAATTTATGTTTAATGTGCTTATTTCAGTGGAGCAAAAGTATCTGTTTAAGAGTATATCTAGCAAAATTGAGTGGAGTTGCATGCAATCGTAGAAATAGGATGACATAAATCTACCGGATTAGAGTCAAATCTAATAGGGGAATCCATAGATCGAGTTAATGCGACAATAGGGGTTTTAATTAGAAAGAAATTTCAATTAATCAACCTAGAGTCAATTATTCTTACTCTCGAAAGAGATATTAATATAATTTAGGGATTTCTACGGATCAAGATACAAGTGAATAAATTGCTTAATTCAAATTCATAATAATAGGTGAATTCTAAGTGGATTTTTTCGTGGGTATTGTCTATCTCATTGGTTATCGTTGATTATTTTCCTATTTCATTCTCTGTTGCATTCTTTGTTATATTAATTTAGTAATTTTAGGTTAAAAACAATTGCTCCAATTTGTCAGTTAAATAATAGAAAAAGGGTAATTGCTAGTACTTTTATTCCTCGTGGATACGATATTCCCTACTCACTATAACTATACTATTGTTTAATAGGTGCGCTTGTCTTAGTCATATTTATAGTTAGTTTAGTGACCATCAAAACTTTCCAAATGAACAAGTATAATTTCCCAATGTATTAACGCAATTCCTTTCAGAAACACAATTGTGAAGGCTTGAATTTTTGCACTCATCAATATCTGAAAATCATTAAAAGAAACTGGTAATCCCAAAATAGCAAAACAGGAGCAGATAAAGCCATGACGAAAATGGTAATATGAGCATAAGATAGATATACCTTAGCAACCATTGAGAAGATACGGGTTTCCACGGTAGCCGTCCTTGCACTTGCAGATATGACCAGACCTGTTTTTAGGATCATAGCATATGCTATTTTGTTTACAAGTATATTCAGTTCCAATCGCCCAACCAAGCACCAAAGGAAGAGATTCTACGTTCACCAAATCATCAAAACTTTTATAGCTGAAACTGAACTCTCATCAGCAATAAAGGTGTAGCTACAAGGATTGAAGTCTGTTGAAGTTGGCATGCATGCAGCACATGCAGCACATGAAGCAGCCAAGAAGTAGAACAAACTGCAAAGCCATACTTATGCTGGCTAAAGTTCAAGTAGCTGTTCATTTAGTTACTTCAAGCACTAGTTTGGTTTTTTAGTTCAAAATGAACTGAGTTGGTATAGCTTTTGATGTAATTAGGTGCTGATAGATTGACAAATCAGCTTTACCATGTGTGCAAGTTATGTTTATCAATTTACTAGGCTACTTAGTGGTAGTAGGTAGTATTTGGTGATAGTTTTTAGCTATAAATGTATTGTTTTTCTTATTGAAAAATTGAGCTAAATGAGCTAAAGCCATAGCTCCCTTGTTGCACATTTGTGAGCAAGTAAAAATACTGCCTTGTTCAATCCTGTATTTCTTCCTCTGCTCTGCTCTTCCTTCAAAAATCCCCAACAATAGCTAAAAGCTTGAACTTTAAGCATTTTTCCTTTATATTTTACCCGGGTATAATACGTTGCTGCTGGTGCTCTATTTGAAATTCTTACTTTACCCGGTTAAAGTGTGTTGAAACTCCAACAATTGGTATCATGAGCCTTAGTCTTAAGGGCCATTGATGTTTGCTTCCGCTGCTTGTTAAAAAAAAAAAGTTGTCAAAGCATGTCATCAAGGACTGCTTGAAGAGAAGACAACATCAGCTCAACCTTAAAAGACTCCCAAACAAGCTTGAATAAGCTGAAGGAGGAGTTTTAAAGGAAAAAATGTGAGCTTTCCAATGTGCAAGCTGCAAGGTCAACAAAAATATGCAAGTTGCAAGCTCAAGAAGATGTCAAAGCTGCAAGCTTAGCGAGAAGTGATAGTTGCGAGCTGTTGAAGACATCTCACGAAGACAGTATGCAAAGATGCAAATCATCAAAGGTGCGAGCTCAACAACATGTGGAAGCAAGAAGAAGTAGGAATTTGTAATTAGCAAGGGAACAAGGCAAGATGTGTTTGAATGGTGATACCAACCAAGGTTTTGTGAAGGAGGAGAACACTCCATTTGATGAACAAATCTATGGCACAAAAGACCGAGATAGTCAAGTGTGTGAGTCGATTTGGTGAAAATAAAGCCATGGTTGAGAAAAGTTGAAAATGAAGCGCTTGTGCAAGTTCGACTTGAAACAAAGCATCTAAGGACCGCCAAGCTTTAGAAAAAAACTTGATGAATGAGTGATATTCGCAGCATGGAGTCCAAGGAGGGCCTACCATGCTGCTGTGATATTTATTTTGAAGTGCATGCAACTTTTAAACATCTCAGCGAGACATATGCTTCTTTATGTGACAAGGTTTTGGTGATTTGCAAGCTAAGCTAGGAGTATGCGACATGCAAGCCAAGGAGGAGTGTTGAAGTTGGCATGCATGCAGCACATGCACACATGAAGCGACAAGAAGCGGAACAAAGCGCAAAGCCATACTTATCTTTGGCTAAAGTTCAAGTAGCTTGTTCATTTAGTTACTTCAAGCACTAGTTTGGTTTTTAGTTCAAAATGAACTGAGTTGGTATAGCTTTTGATGTAATTAGGTGCGATAGATTGACAAATCAGCTTTACCATGTGTGCAAGTTATGTTTATCAATTTACTAGGCTACTTAGTGGTAGTAGGTAGTATTTGGTGATAGTTTTTAGCTATAAATGTATTGTTTTTCTTATTGAAAAACTGAGCTAAATGAGCTAAAGCCATAGCTCCCTTGCTGCACATGTGTGAGCAAGTAAAAATACTGCCTTGTTCTGTCCTGTATTTCTTCCTCTGCTATGCTCTTCCTTCAAAAATCCCCAACAATAGCTAAAAGCTTGAACTTCAAGCATTTTTCCTTCATATTTTACCCGGGTATAATACGTTGCTACTGGTGCTCTGTTTGAAATTCTTAATTTACCCGGTTAAAGTGTGTTGAAACTCCAACAAAGTCCCACACATTTGTATGATTGTTGAAGCTTGTTACTGATACGTTAAGATTCTTGAGTCCACTAGGAATGAAGATCTGGTAGTGTCCTATACCGGAGCAAGAACCATAAGGGGATGTCTCCTTTTTGTCGTAATATGACATGCAGCCCGTATAATACTGAGTATCAGTATCCTCTCGTTCAGCCATGATAGTGGAGCAAGTGTCGCAGCCAACAGCAGTGAACTTGTTTTTAGGCTTTGAGATAGTGAACATGGAAGCCCGCAGCCAAGAGTATTACCGTTCCACATTTCTGCGAAAGGCCTCGTAACAATCCTAGCTACATATGCAAGAATTCCACCGACCTTCAAGCGTTATGTCGGCGATAAACAAGTTACCATGTAGTTGTTGTGGTCTAAGGGCTGAAAGATCAGTTGCAATAGATTGAAAAATTCTTGCTCAAATAACGACATTGGTTCATGCCGAAAGGATATAATACTCACATTTCCACACTTCTCCAATCAACTTTGGTAAGGCTTGAGAATGAGAAGCCATCGATCTTGATCATGGTTTGCAAGAAACCTGAAGCCCAGACTAAACAAGACAAATCTGTAGAATTCCATCCTCCATAGCCATTGCCAAAGGTAACAATAGTGATTATTTGCACTTGATATATAGTCGAATGCTTGAAACTTTTAATGGTTTTTTCCATCTTCTTTTCACCTTAACGACGATCAAGATTCTAGAATATAATGATTAAACTTTCTAACAGACCAATTAAAGTTCATTGAATATGATCCAAAGTTGCCGCTTATGATACAAAGCAAATAGTTTTATGAACCAAAGCTACCCTTACTAACTAAATAGAAACAAACACATTTTGGAAAAGCCGAACAAGAAAAATACTACAAAACTAAAATACTGTTTGATACAATATAGTTATAATTTCGATACAATGAAATATATATATCTTTAAAATATAGTTAAAGTATTTGGGAGTTCTTTGTATTGTAGAGACCGGAACAAATTAATCCATGGGATATATTAAATAGATGAATTTAATTTTTATATTATTGAAAAAAATTAAATAAGTTTAAATTATAATTGAGTTAACATTTATCATAATAAAAAATGTACCTTAAAATTTTTAAAAATATTAAATCTTTTTAAATAGTAAATGATATTTTTTAACCGTAAATATTAGCTCAATTCTAATTTAATTTTGTTTGATTTTTTTTAATAGTACATGGACTAAATTGATGTGGTTTATATAACAGAGACCTCTTAAGTACATTCACCTTTAAAATATGATGACAATTATAATAAAAACTCTTAAAATGAAATTAATGAAAATCAAAATATTTTTAACGCTTAGATCAAATTTAGTTCTTTGAACCAACGGAGTTGTGATTTAATTCTCCTCATTAAAATCAAAGCACAACACTCAATCTTTCTTTCTTTTTTCTTTTTCACCATGCAATAGAAGTTTGAATGTAAACAGATATTTGAGTAATCTTTTTCTTTTTCAGATTTAATTTGTTTTAAACAAAAAAAAAAAAAAACTTGCAAGCATATTTACAACAATTAGGGTTATCAAAATAAAGTAATTTTTAGTGCTTTATATTTATTTATTTTCTTTAAAAAATACTGAGCAATTCACTCTAAAAAAATTTGGGATTTTAAATTTAAATAGATTCAAGCATATCACATAAAAAAAAATAGGTAAATTTTCATTTTCAAACATATCACTACAAGATTTTTTGAATTTCTTCACCCTACAACTTGTATATTGCTAGGTGAAAAAAAAAGGGAAAAAAATGGGGTATTGTGATGTTTATTTTAATGAGCTAAATTAAAACTTAAATTTAAGGTTTATATTTATTTATTTTGATTTAAAGGTTAAAAAATTGATTTTTTTTATTTTAAGAGTTCTTACTAATGTTGCCACTCTCTAAAATATGGTAAGATAATAATTTAAAATTTAATAAATTTTTTCAAATATATATTTTAAAAAATAAAAGAATGATTTTTAAGTAGGTAATATAATATATATATATATATATATATATATGCGCACAAGTTTAGAAAAACTTTTAAACTAACAAAAATACTATTTATTTTCTATCATATTACTAAATTGACATTTACAAATAATTATAATATTTAATTTAAAACTATTAATTAAAAAAGTTCACATAAAATAGAATTTGTAATAATTATACATGTAACAATAATTATAATTTAATAGAAGTTGTCACAAATATATATTCAAAAATAATTATAATTTACATTTACATTTATTACTTAAAAAATTTAGTTAAATTAATTATAATTGTGTTATAAATATCTTATTAAGTGGATATCCATCAAGATCAAGATAAGTCTTGATACACTTTAAATTCTAGTAGTCATTAGAAGTAGATCATTATTTCATTTATACTTCTTATGCCTATAAATAGAGACTTTGGAGAAGCTTTGTAAATATTCCGATTGATTAATAAAATATGTTATCTTTTTGCTTTCTCATTCTCTTTGTTTTTTTATTTTATAACACATCATTAAGACGATTCTCTTTTATTTTATAATATGATCACTCCAAATCTGCTGCTCAAGTTGTTGTCGATTGCCTTTTAGAGCTATCGCAATTTCAGTATTCGATTGAGGCCTGTGCACTATGGGTAATCATTATCTAAAGAAATTTATATAATCCTTACGTGGGTGGTGAAGATAATATTAAAGATCTTCAGATATATTTTATTATAATTTATTGTATCATATTTATTATAATTGGAGACTAATCATGACAACATTAATAGATAGATTTTTATTTGAAATCGACGTATGTTTGCGATGATGATTATGAAATAAAGAATCTATTGAGACATTTATAAGTTCGTCCTAGTAAATCTATTGCATTTCCCGAAGTGAACGCAAGTATGAAAGAAAATAAAAACCAATATTATTCCAATATGTAGTAGTACAAAATTAGTCAAAAGCTCCAAAAGAGCTAATATATTAATATCTTATTACGGTTAATTCATTGGTTTTAAAAGATATTTATAATAGATCTTATATTGAGATTGTGAATGAAGAAAATATTATACTGCATATGAATCACTGTTGCTATAAATATCTATTTTGAAAGGATGAAAAAAAAAGGGAGGATTGAGTTATTGATTACTCTTGTTATTAGATTGAATTAACTTTGACTATCTTTATGATCTACTTTTGTCATCATCCCAATTAAGGGATTAAAAGCAAAATATTTGACCGTGAAAGATCTACTTATGAGCAACAAAATACGGTAATTCTATCTAAAACTCGCTATGGTTGGATGCACCTGAAGTTGCAAGTTTTTTTTAAAAAGTGTGAGTATAACTCTATAGGATTCAGAATAAGTTCTCAATTAAAATTACGTGGAAAAATATTACTAGTGAGAACTTGCAAGAGAGAAAACTTATGTATGAAAAGTCATTGGTTATGTACCTGTTATACACCTGGAAATTAGTAATTTAGACTTCACATTGATTTAGACATTTCAAGTAGTAAATGTCACAATAGTACTTATATATGGATACAAAGTAAAAGGAATCACTGTAAAATTATCAATTTGTCACAATTTATATTGACATTATTAGTACAATTGAAATGCATGTTAAAGTAAACAAAAAGTTTACCGATACAAATGCATTGTAACACCCCAAACCCAGCCTAGATGTTATGGCCGAATCTGGCAATGACACATGGAATGAAATTTGTAGTCTATTTCATCGAGTGAAAACCCTTAAAATTTATTAGTCTTTAATTAACCCAGAAAAACGCATGTTCATTGTTATGGTTCAAAACGTGACTTTTTAGCGGAAGCTTGTTAACTTTTTGTTTGAGAAAACCATTTGCTCTTAGGAAAACCTTAATTTCATGAAAATGTCGTGTTTTTGTAGCGCTAAAACTGGAAAGCAAAGCATAATCCCAAATTTAAACAATCAGTCCAAAAAGTCCCAATTACAAAAATAAATACCCAAATTTATTAACGAGAAATTAATTAACTTAAAAAAAAGAATTAAAATAGTACGAAATAGTGGTGGTCACTGCCGAGTCCTCCGCTGCTCTGATCTGTCCAATGCTAGGCATTACCTGAGTAAATCAAACAGAAAAGGGTGAGCTTTCGCATACTCAGTGTGTAATCCCCACAGAAATATACACACAGCACAATATCCGAAATCAGTTATATATTTATACGTAGCTCGAGCCTAAACCATTTACAGAATTAGTGTGGACCTTAGCCCACTCAGACACAGAATCAGATACAAATTAGGGCCTTAACCCATCTCAAATATAACATGCAGAATAGAACAGAATAACAGATTCCTACACACTAGCCTCTACACACTAACTCCGTCCAACCCTACACACCATGTGGGGATAAAATCGACCCACCCATCCCTACACACCATACTGTACCAAAATGCGACACATAATCAGACAATTGCAGCTGAGCTGCCAGATAATAGGCTTAAGAATCTTTCAGAATACTTCCTCCAAATAACATCATCCCAACCCCGATGCAATGCAACATACAAAAATGACATGCTATTATGCAATATATCAGATCATGCTCGATACAGAAATCAAATAGTCAGAATACATGTTTAGGTGTCTAAGTAACGCTTATCGCCCCCACAGTAGGTCCACAGTTGACTTGGGCGACCCATGCAACCATACAAATCATTTTTAAAAAATGGGCTTACACACCCATGTGGCCTGCCCATGTGGGCCCACATGCCCGTGTGGCCCACACGACCCAAATTGGCATTAGCCGTATGGATCACATGGCCTGGCCCAAAAATCCCATACACCTGTGTGGCCCACACGGCCCAATCCTTACCGGCAATCACACGGTCATGTCTTATGCTCGTGTCTTGCGCGCACGGCCTGGCTCGTCGATCACACGCCCGTGTGGCATCGACAGTTTCATTTTTCGGCTTTCATCGATTCTCATTTTTTGTGTTTTCGGGTACACATCTATGTCAATATTGATACCTAAACACTCCTGAGCACTCTAGAACCTAAAATCGACAATCTAAAGCCCAATTTCAGTCACTTAAATCGTCTTTCAATCAAAAACATAATGATACTGACCGTTGATACTCTATCAAAACCTCACATTCGATCAAGACGAAGAACTTCGCACCCTTAAAATGGTAATGGATGATCTTCAGCCCCTCGACCACCACCTAAAAACCAACCGAAACCCCTCTTAATCAATATTCAGGGAAAGAAACAATTTAAGGCTAAACGAAGACTAAAACTTAACGAACGCGTGAACTACGCTGTGCAACCAATACGAGTTGGAAACGAAATTGAGAATAAGAAAGAAAGAGAAAAGCAAATTTCAGCAAAAAGGAGGGGAAAAATCAAGGGGAAAAAATCGACAGAGTTGGGGGAAAACAAAACATCAAAATATGAGTTTAACCCCCAATCCACTACCCCCACAATATCCTCTCAACAACTGCCCACTATTAGAGTTTCACCTCCCCTCAAACTCATCCATACGCATAGTACATCCAGAAGCAAAAAGATATTACACTCATCGATTCCATTGAGATTCAAACATAGGACCTCGATCACCCTATCACACATCTTAGCTACCAGACCAGTAGGCCCATTCTGATATGTTTTTACAACCAATAAATATAAGCCTATTGACTAGGGATAGCACTAAAGTCTTAAAAAAATACAAAATTTTCCCAAGCTAAGGCTTGAACTCAAGACTTCTCAAACACTCCCAGAACACAGCCACTGAAGCAGATACACTATTGTGTCATATTTAATCAAAACATAAATTAAAACTTGGGGTGTTACATGCATTTACTACTTGGTGTGACCAGTTAGACTATCCTGGATTATATATGATGCAAAAACTAATTGATAATTCATATGGACATTCAATAAAGAACCAGAACATTCTTTAATTTAAAGAATTCTCATTTGTTGCTTGTTCTCAATGAAAATTGCTTTGTAAAAACTCACTAGCTAAAGTTGAGTCTAAAATGAATATAAGCTCATTCATCCACCATATGGATGATTTTGTTATTATATGATTTTGGTAGATGCATCTACAAAATAATCACAAATGTGTTATCAACTTGCAACCTGTCATTTGCAAGATTACTTGTTTTAATAATAAATTTCAAATCATGCAATTAAGACAATTCATCTTGTTAATATTGATGAGTTTATATCTCAGTCTTTTTATTGATTGAGTTTGAAATTTTTTTTAAAAGTTTGTTATTTATACGCATAATGGTTTAGAGAAATTATTAATTGAACGTCTTTGATTAATATCTAAATAATTTCTTATGAGAAATAAACTTCCTATTTCAACATAAGGTTATGTTGATTTACGTGTTGTACGCATCAAGCTAATAAGTTATAATACTCCCCATTACAATTGGTTTTTGGTCAAGAGCTAAATATTTCTCATCTTTGAATTTTTGTATGTGCGTATATGTTTCAATTGCTCTACCATAACGCACAAAGATAAGTGAATCCTCAAAGAATGTTAGGAATATATATTAATTACAAGTCTCCTTGTATTATTAGATGTTTTGAAAGTATTGGAGATTCAACAATGACATGATTTGCGATTACTATTTTGATTCGATAGTTTTTCCAACATTAGGAGGAGAGAAATAATAACTTATAATGAGTTGGGGGGGAGTAATTTGAACCAGAAGTTCAACAATAATAACTCATTACAAGTTCCAAATATGAAACATTCTCATAAAAAAATAATAAATCTAGATGGTCATATAGTGAAAGAGAGTACTCCAGATGTAATGCCCCAAAACGCGGCCTTGAAGTTTAGACCGAATCTCGGAGGTTACATTGATCACCAAAGAGATCGGAAAAAAATTTAATTTAAACCAAGAAAACCTTTTTGTTCGTTATGTTTGAAACAATATTAAAGTGGTGTCAAACATTCGAAAATAAAAACCACAGTTTCTAAAGTTTAGTCCACAGTTTGTATAATCGTCTTACAAATTGACTTAAAGTTTATCGTATAAAACTTATAAGATTTTACTTAAACCATTAAAACCGTATCTTTTTGAGACCTCCGATATACCGAGTCCAGCCCCAAAACACGGAAAGTATCTGAAAGGAAAGACACTACAGAGATGAGCTACACGAGCTCAGCATGAGCCCGAAACATGAACAGACAGCAACAGATGGAATGACACAATAAATACTTTAGACAAGCATGTGCATAAAAAAATCATCTACGAAAGTCTCAATCGGTGTATCAAATATAATATCAAACCATAGAAATGATTTTCAGTCATACGCAATCATCAGATCAAATTACATGACATTAACTATATTGTCAAGAACCAGAAGTTTACACAAACAGACAGAATGTTCTAACAAACAGACGTATATTTAGATGCGAACAGATGCACAAGACAAAATCCCACCCCACCAACCAAACACCACTTCGTCCATTCAGCACACCACATAAGGGCTATGGTAGGCCCATCCACCATGCACACCACATAGAACCATAATAGGTTCATCCACCCAACACACTACAATGTGGAACTATGCCACTTGAGTAATTGTATACAGCTGAGCTGATATACGTATAGGATAGTGCGTTAAACTGCTATACAAAAGTATCGCAGTTAAAACTGCTAAATTTGTCTTCCTCCTCTTCATATCCAGATCCCAAAATTTTTATGTTATGCAACAATGCACATATTATGCAGACAATATATAGAAACGGACATTAACATTTCCAGTTGAACAGATTCAAATTTGATTACAATTGTATTCTAATGTTCAGTTACGACAAAAATAATAAACTCATACTTATTCATCACATAAATGAGCAATAAAATCAAAGCTTATAAACGCATGTATATACACGAACCAAACTAAATTGAGTCCCAAACACACTTACCGAGGCTTGAATGAGGGTCAAATTACACAGAAACATAAAACAGATAATTCATGACTCAAAAAAAAATTCTACAAAATAGGGCCATACGGCCGTGTGCCTCGACTGTGTGGATGTACCCAGGCCGTTTGGTGGTCTACATTCCCATGTGAAGGCTACACACACCCGTGTGGAGGGGGCACATGCCCATGCAAGTAGCCTGTGTAACTCACTGTCCAAAAATGCCAAAAGTAAATAGCAGAGTCAACATGGCCGTATGGAGATCTCACACGCCCGTGTGGGTCACATACCCGTGTGGCCAGGCCGTGTGGCACCAAAATTCGCCCAAAAACCCTAATTCTAAATTTCACACGGCCATTTGAGCCACCCATGTGGGGCATATCCCCGTGTGGCCACCGTGTGGTCACGAAACCACACCAAAATAGCTTGAAATTCGTGATTTTGAAGTTGAGACGATTCCCAACACTTTGTAACCCAGAATTATGCCAAAACATACAAAATCTCATGCAATTCAGTAAAAAAATGATACTTTAAATAATCAATTTCACAGACACACAAGATATTATCAAATTCCACCACAATTTGATATTGAAGTTAAATCGTTTCAGAACACACACCTTAGAACGCGATATCAAGCAGCACCTCTGATAACACGAAGCACAAGGACGATTAGTCTTGATAGAAAACACGTAACATGTATAAAAGTAAAGAAATAAGAAACAAATGAAATTGGAATTTGGTAAGAACAGAAAAAGAATGATGGGGAAGAAAAAATAAAAAGTAAAAACAAAAGAACGTAAACTTATTTTTCTCTTAAAACAAATAACTTCCTTTTTCAAAAAACATAAAAAAAGATAAATTTCAAAGCACTCACAGGGATTCAAACTCAGAACCCAAAGACACACTAACACACAACTAACCACCAGACCAGCAGATCCATTCTGACATTAAAATGCGAAGTTGAGCCCAAATGTTCAACCCACTCATTGACCTTAACCACAAACTTCAAAACTTATAACCCCAGATTCCGGGATGTTACACAAGAAGAGACCCAAGACATAACTAATAATTAAAACACCAAAAGAGATTCATGTACCTAAAAATGAATATTAAAATAGTGATATGTCAATTTGAAAAAATGTAGAACCGATAATAAAACTGGTCGACAATGGTTTTACATGCAATATTATTGTTGAAATTGTGAAATAAAAGGAGGATCTTGAATAAATCTATTGAGAAATATAGATATGGAATAAATTGGTCCAAATAGAAAGACACAACTCAAGTAAAATTAAATTTGTGGAGTTTTTGGACCAGTAGTCCAAATATCTAAAAGTATAAAGCTAGTGAGAGTACAAATGAAGTAGTTTTGCGAAAACAGAATAAAAATATGAACTTTTTCGCTAAGTCCTGGCATTGATTATGAAAAGATATAATATTCTTTTGTGATAAATGAAATAACCTTTAGATATATTATTTTGACAGTTCATAAAAGATCTAATTTGCGTCTAATGGTTGTTGTTATAACCTTTTATGAATTACTATATAGTAAAGTTTATACTAAAATACTTGAAGGATTTAGAATGCTAAAATCATATTGAAATTCTCGAAAAATTGTTCATATATATGAATTAAAATAATTTGAATATATGTGGTAAATTTGACTGAGTGAATAGTAGTTGAAGGAGGATTATGAAATGATCTGAAATATCTATTTATATTTTTATATAAGAGTCATGATTAAAGTTTGCTATGATTATTGTTGAAACTCCCAAGAGATCAAAATATATTCCCAAAATTTTCCCTCACTCATGACTTTCAAAAGAATGATGATATAAATGCTCATTTGAAAAGTTAGTATTCAAGATTGAATACGTAGAATATGAGATATTATGTAATGTTTTCATCATAGGGATTAAATACGTGTTGTACTCTTTTTTCCTTAAACAAGGTTTTGTCCCATTGGGTTTTCCTGGTAAGATTCTTAACGAGACAGCTTGTAATAGAAGATTGTATACTCTTTTTCATTCATTAGGTTTTTATCCCACAGAGTTTTTCCTAATAAAGTTTAACGAGTCACATTATCTACAAATGGACATCTAAGGGGGAGTGTTAATATCTTATTAAGTAGATGTCCATCAAGATCAAGATAAGTTTTGATGTACTTTAAATTCTAATAGTAATTAGAAGTAGGTCTCTACTTCATTTATACTTCTTATGCCTATAAATAGAGACTTTGGAAAAGCTTTGTAAATATTCTGATTGATCAATAAAATATGCTCTCTCTTTGCTCTCTCATTCTCTTTGTTCTTTACTCTCTGTCTTTTTATTTTATAACAAATTGAAATAAAAGTCCATGCAATTTTTTTTACAATCGAAATCATTTAAAAAAAGTTTCATATATAGAAATATATTAATTTTTACTTGATATTATTTTTTTCTATATTTTAATTAATTTGGTAAGTATTTATTTACACCAGTTAATTTTACACCCTTCATGTGTGATTAATATTTTAACGATCTAACTATCATATTTCATATTTCATTCATATATATCATAAATTTCAGGTTTGACAAAAATTAAAATTTGGGTTAAATATAAAAATTGGTACCTAAATTTTTTCACTTCTTCCAGATTGTTACTTATGGTTTTTTTTGTCCCAGATTAGTACCCGAACATTTTCCTGTCTATTATATTAGTACCGAAGCCTAACACCGTTATTTTTTTGTTGACATGGCAGCACTGACCATCCACGGTCCACCGCTTGTCATCCTCTTTGACTACAAACTAGACATTCTTTAATTTATTTTTCCTTTCATTTTTCTTTAAAAATTATTCCTTTATTTTTTTTCCTTTCATTTTTTTCACCATCGTCTTCTGCCTCACTTCTATCTCTTTTGTTTTAATCTCTCTCAATTAATTTTAATACTAATTAATATATAAGTTGTAACACCCCTAACCCGTATCTGTCACCAAAATAGGGTTATGAGGCATTACCGATCAATACACATCATTTTCATACATTTAAGCAATCACAATCAAAGTCCATAAAAATCATTCACAATGTCCCTTACATGGGTCTACGAGACCTCAAAACATGCTTAGAAGAGGTTTGGGAATAAACCGATAACATTTGCAAACTTTGAGAAACTTAGAAAATTTTTTTTAAGTTCAAGGTAACACGCCCGTGTAAACAGGCCATGTGCCTCACACGACCACAAGACACGCCCGTGATACAGGCCATGTGAAAACAAGGCATACATACTGACTTGCACCACACGGCCGAGGACATGCCCGTATGCCAAGCCATGTAAAATCTAAGGGGGTTACTGACTTGGGCCACACGGTTGACCACACGCCCATGTGCCAGCCCGTGTGCCACACACGACCAATAGGCACGCCCCTGTGTCTAGACCGTGTCAAAACTGTAGGGTATACTGACTTTAAATCGTAGGGTACCCCAGGGGACACATGGTCGTGTAACATGACCTTGTGTTGTACATGGCTGAGACACACGCCCGTGTCTCTGCCCGTGTGGACAAAAATAGGCTATTTGCAAAGCCAATTTGCCACCCAAATCGCAAGCACACATAGCAACCAATATAACACCATTTCAATACATCTTTGAACAACCAAAAACCTACTAATTCATACACATATTATGCCATTTATTCACAACCATTTCTACTACTCAATTCCACAACTAAAACATACCATTTCACTCTGCTAAAATCATCAAATTTATATAACTTCTAAATGTATTTCACCATTATTTTATCACCTATTACATACCTCAAAATTACCATTTCAACATCTCATAATCAAGCTATCACATAAGCATTATATACATTACGTAAATAACTTATCAAACACATAACTTAAGCCAACTTAAATGGCCAAATCCACACCAACATTTACAAACCAAATCTCATGGCTAAAATCAAGTCTCAAAACATACCACAATGACATTAGCCTATACATGCCATATACCATATATACAAAGCTTCAAAAATACCAATAAATTGATCAATAGTGTGATGACATTCCTCGACGATCTCCGAATCCAATCTAGCTTCGATAATCTAGAAAACATAGATAAAGAACACACAGTAAGCTTTATAGCTTAGTAAGTTCGTATCAAAAATAGTCATCAGTTCAATATATATATAAATCATCAATTAATAGACATTTAGTAGTTCTCATATCATCGTTCAATTCAAATCCATGACCATTTATCATGTATATACAATTCCCTCAAGCTTCATACACATAGTATCAGCTACCACATAGGTTTTGGTACGTACCTGTACTTTCCCGTATTTATTTATTTCCTCCTCACCTCTCAGCTCAATACATTAAATCATTCGAAAATTGTTCAATGCTCTAAGAACTCGGACACTTAGTGCAATAAAGATTAATCAAGTCCAAAACTATATCGCACACTTAGTGCCACATATAGCTGAAGCTATTCCAAATCGCACACTAATTGTTTTATATAGCCAAAGCTATCTCGAAACGCACACTAAGTATCAAACATAGTTGATTTGCCATCGTACTCAACCGTAGTATCAAATACTCAATTTATATGATATTAAATCATTTGAAACATAACTCTAACAATGTTTAACACGTACGAACTTACCTTGGACGTAAAAAGGACAAAACTACTCGATTAATCGAGTACTTTGCTCTTGCCTCGATCTAAGTCTGGGTTCCTCTTTTCTTGATCTATATGTATTCAAAATTAACTCATTTAATCACCAACTCATTCAATTTCATCCACAAACACATATTTGGGCTTTTTTGCACTTTAGCCCCTAGAGTTTCACATTTATTCAATTTAGTCCTTTAATCACAAAAACACAAATTACAAAAAATTTAACAAAGCCCATGCTTAGCCGAATTCTCAATTTACACTTTTCTTAATTTAATCCCTAATATGTATTTTTACTCAAAATCACTTTACAAAACATGTATATCAAGTGCCGATCTTTCATTATTCATCATCAAACATTCAAAAGCTTATGCATTCATCAATGGCAACTCACAAATTCATCAACAATTTTAGAAATTAGGGTACGGGCTAGCTAATACTCAAAGCAACGATCTCAAAAACATAAAAATAATCAAAAACCGAGCAAAGAACATACCTTAATCAAAGATTATGCTAGCCGAACATCAAAGCCCTAAAATGGCTTCTTTTTTTCCTCCAATTCGGTTAACAAAGATGAAAGATGATGATATTTTAACTTTGTTTTAATTAATAATAACTTAATATACTAATTACCATTTTAACCTTAATGAATAAACATTAATAACTTATAATGGATGTCCATAAATGTCCACCAACATATATAAGGGTATAATTAACACATAAGGACCTCACATTTAATAAGTCATAGAAAATAGACACCTTTATCATATAGAATGTAACTTTTACATTTTACGCGATTTAGTCCTTTTATCAATTTGAGCTATTAAACAATAAAATTAGCCCACGAAATTTTCACACATATACATTCACATGTTGTAAACACCAAAAATAATATTAAAATAATCTTACGACCTCAGATTTGTGGTCCCAAAACCACTGTTCTGATTTAGCTAAAACTGGGCTGTTACAACTCTCCCCCCTTAGGGATTTTCGTCCCCGAAAATCTTACCAGTGAATAGGTTTGAATATTACTTTTCCATAGCATCCTCGAGTTCCCACGTAGTTTTTTCTATCCCGTGTCGATGCCACATTACTTTCACTACTGGTATTTTCTTATTTCTCAACTCTTTGATCTCACGAGCTAGAATTTGGATCAGTTCTTCACTGTACGATGAATCTGATTGAATCTCAACTTCTGTCGGGGAAATAATATGTGAAGGATCGGATTGGTGTCGTCGAAGCATCGATACGTGAAATATATTATGAATCTTTTCTAACTCAGACGGCAATGCTAGCCGATAAGCCACTGATCTGACTCGCTTGATAATCTAAGAAGGTCCGGTGAATCTCGGGCTCAATTTTCCTTTTCGACCAAACCGTAATATCTTTTTCCATGGCGACACTTTCAGAAACACTCTATCCCCGATCTAAAATTCAATATCTTTCCGTTTCAAGTCTGCATAAGATTTCTGACGAACCAAAGCTGCTTTCAAACTATCACGAATCACTTTCACTTTTTCTTCAGTCTCTTTAATCAAATTGACCCCGTGAATCTTATTCTCGCTGAGCTCAATCCAATACAAAGGTGTTCGGCATTTGCGACCATACAATGCTTCGTATGGTACCTTTTTAATACTTGATTGAAAACTATTGTTACACGCAAATTCAATCAATGGCAAATACTTTTCCCATGTACCTTCAAATTCCAGAATGTAACATCTCAACATATCTTCGAGTATCTGAATAACTCACTTAGATTGACCATCCATATGTGGATGAAATGCGATACTAAAATGTAATTTTGTACCCAATGCATCTTATAGTTTCTATCAAAACCTCGACGTGAACCACGAATCTCTATCCGAAACAATAAAAACAGGTACTCCATGTAATCTCACAACCTCAGAGATGTACAACTTAGGAAGCTTATCAAGTGAATAATCTATTCGTACATGAATGAAATGAGCTGATTTTGTCAACTGATCAACAACAACCCAAATTGCGTCTTTCTTACTCGGAGATAGGGGCAAACCCGAAACAAAATCCATAGTTATTCTATCCCACTTCCACTAAGGAATCATAATCGGCCGCAATAAGCCAGACAGTATCTGATGCTCTGCTTTAACTTGCTGACAAATTAAGCATTTAGAAATGAATTCTGAAATATTACGTTTCATACCAGGCCACCAATAGAGTTGTTTCAAGTCGTTATACATTTTCGTACTCCCCGGATAAATAGATAAATGACTAGTATGTGCTTCATTCAAAATCATCTGAATTAACTCTGAATTCCTTGGAACACATATTCGGCCTCCGAATCTCAAACAATTATCAGAATCAACTTGAAACTTTAAATCAGGGTTCAAATTACATTGAGCTCGTTTTACTAACATTTCATTATCAACTTTCTGAGCTTCGCCAATTTGTTATAAAAACAACAGTCTTGCTTTCAATTCAACCACAATCGAACTATCATTAGATAGAGCCAACTTAGTATTCATTGCACGTAAAGCAGACAACGATTTCTGGCTTAATGCATCAGCAACAACATTAGCCTTTTCCGGATGATAATCAATCGCTAACTCGTAGTCTTTTAGTAATTCTAGCCATATTCACTGTCTCAAGCTCAAATCTTTCTGAGTCATCAAGTATTTCAAACTCTTGTGATCAGAATAAACATGGCATTTCTCACCAAATAGATAATGACGCCAAATCTTCAACGCAAAAAAAATAGCTGCCAATTCCAGATCGTGTGTCGGATAATTCTTTTCATACGCCTTTAACTGTCTCGAGGCATAAGCTATGACTTTGCCTTCCTGCATCAAAACACAACCCAGACCATTCAAAGATGCATCACTATAAATGACAAATTCTTTACCCGACTCTGGCTAAACTAGCACCGAAGCTTCAGTCAACAAAGCTTTCAACTAATCAAAACTTTTCTAGCACTTTTCTTTCCACTCAAACTTAACATCTTTCTGAAGTAGTCTCGTCACTAGGGTTGCAATCATAGAGAAACCCTTTACGAACTGTCTATAATAACCAATGAGTCCCAGAAAACTTCAAACTTCAGATACATTTCTCGGAGGCTTCCAATCCATTATTGCAGAAATCTTGCTCGGATCAAATCAGATACCTGATGCTAACACAATATTCCCCAGAAAACTAACTTCTCATAACCAGAACTCACATTTACTAAATTTTGCAAACAACTATTTATCACGTAGAGTCTGCAATACAATTCTCAAATGCTCGGCATGATCAGTTTCATCTTTCAAATAAATCAAAATATCATCTATGAACACAACAACAAATCGATCTAGGTACAATCTGAAAATAAGGTTCATTAGGTCTATAAAGATAGCAGGTGCATTCGTTAGTCTAAAAGGCATAACTAAGAATTCATAGTGTCCGTACCTCGTTCGGAAAGCAGTTTTTGGTACATCAGAGTCTTTAACTCTCAACTTATAATAACCCAATCTCAAATCTATCGTCTTTCTTTTAAAAATTCACAACAGCATTATGCAATGTTAGCCAATCCATACCCGGGATTATATCAAATTCGTCAAAGGGCAACAACATCAAATCAGCCGGAAAGCAATTATCTTGAATCATCAATGGACAGTTCTTGCACACTTTATCAACCAACACACATTTGCCTAATAAGTTCGATACTCTAATTAAAATTCAGTAGACTCTACAGGAAAAGTCTTATTGGGTACTAAATTCACATATATATACAAATGAGTTGATCCTGTATCTATCAATGTAATAACTTTAGTATCATAGAGAGTAAAAGTACCGATGATAACATCTAGAAATGACGCATATTCGCGAGCGCGAATAGCTTAGGCTCATGCAGGTGCTCTAGCATCAAATCTCGTAATAGTGTCTCGTGTCACACCTCTACCACCACTCATATTTCCCGTGTTTCTGGGTGGTCTACCTCTAACTGCATTGTTACTCTTCCTCTTGTTTTGAGTATTATCTTTTTTAGCTAACCCTGGGCAATCTTTAATAAAGTGATCTCGTGAACCACAACTGTAACAAGTTCTATTATTATATTTCACCAATCTCCAAAATGTTGTCTTCCACACTATTGGCACTCGGATTTAACATCTTTTATGTTACCAATAGTCGATACCGATGTGGCTTGAGCTGTAGAGTTGGTGTATTACTTTCCGTGATCTCTACTCTGATATCCCATCGAAGCTGCCAATCGGTTAAAATAGTCTCTAGATTTCTTCGATGAGGAATGATAAGATTTTTTCATCGACCTCTTCCTCGAATCTCTTGCCTCTGAATCAACCTTTCTATTTTCTTTGCTTAGATCCACGGCTTTACAAGCCCTTTCAACTAACACAGCAAATTCTTTGATTTCCAGAATCCCAACTAGAAGTTTTATATCTTCATTCAGTCCATCAACAAATCTTTTACACATGATCTCTTCAATGGAGACACATTCCCGAGCATACTTACTCAAATGTACAAATTCTCTTTCATATTCTGTCACAATCATTCGACCCTGATTCAACTCTAAAAACTCTTTATGTTTCTGATCGAGAAATCTTTGACTTGTGTAATTCTTTTGGAACTTGGATTGAAAGAACTCCTAGGTGACTCATTCTCTAGGAACCACAGATGTTATCGTTTTCCACCAATGATAGGCATTATCTCTCAGTAAAGTTACCACACATTTGATACACTTATCAGGAATACAAGATAATTCATTAAATACTTTATTCGTATTCTCGAGCCAAAACTCAGCTCTCTCAACATCATCATCAACGGTAGCCCAAAACTCTTTAGCCCCATATTTACAGATATTATCCACTGGCTGTTTACTCACTCAAATTGGATCTAACACTTGTGGCATAGTTGGGATTTGTTGAGAAACAGGTGGGGGTGAAGGTTGTTGAGTAGCCGGATTCATTCGTATGAATTCTGTGAACCACTCAGTCATCATTTAGAAGAAGGCTTGTTTAGCCTCTCTTCCTTGACTACTTGACATAGGCCTAGAATTGGCCGGCACTGCCCCTTGAGTGGGGGCGGGCGCATTACTTTCCACATCATCAGCTATTGCTCGTTCGGGACCCATTTGCTATATAAAAACATATTTTAGCTGTTAGGAATCATCACTCGATTACAGTTTATAAATATGCCATGTATAGCTAGACTCTCACACGCTACGTTAGTCCTAGAATAAACTAAACCGTATCTCTGATACCAAATAAAATATAACACCCCTAACTTGTATCCGTTACTGAAATAGGGTTACAAGGCATTATCGATCAATACACACCATTTTCATACATTTAAGCAATCATAATCAAAGTCCATAAAAATCATTCACAATGTCCCTTACATGGGTCTACGAGACCTCAAAACATGCTTAGAAGAGGTTCAAAAATAAACCGATAACATTTGTAAACTTTGAGAAACTTAGAAAATTTTCTTTAATTTCAGGGTCACACGCCTGTGTGAACAGGCCGCGTGTCTCACACGACCACCAGACACGCCCGTAGCGTAAGCCGTGTGAAAACAGGGCATATATACTGACTTGCACCATACTGTCGAAGACATGCCCATATGCCAGGCCGTGTGAAATTTAAGGGGGTTACTGACTTAGACAACACGGCCGACCACACCCCCATGTGCCAGTCCATGTGCCACACACGGCCAATAGACACGCCCGTGTGTCTAGACCATGTCAAAACTGTACGGTATACTGACTTTAAATCTTAGGGTACCCTAAGGGACACATGGCCGTGTAACATGACTGTGTACCGCACATGGCTGAGACACACACCCGTGTCTCTGCCCGTGTGGACAAAAATAGGCTATTTGAAAAGCCAATTTGCCACCCTAATCACAAGCACACATAACAACCAATGTAATGCCATTTTAATACATCTTTGAACATCCAAAAACATACCAATTCATGCACATATTATGCCATTTATTCACAACCATTTCTACTACTCAATTCTACAACTAAAGCATACCATTTCACTATGCTAAAATCATCAAATTTACATAACTTCTAAATGTATTTCATCATCATCTTATCACCTATTTCATACCTCAAAACTTACCATTTCAATATCCCATAATCAAGTTATCACATAAGCATTATATACATCACATAAATAACTTATCAAACACATAACTTAAGCCAACTTAAATGGCCAAATCTACACTAACATTTACAAGCCAAATCTCATGGCTAAAATCAAGTCTCAAAACATACCATAATGACATTAGCCTGTACATGCCATATACCATATATACAAAGCTTCAAAAATACCAACGAATTGATCGATAGTGTGATAACATTCCCCGACGATCCCCGAATCCAAGCTAGCTTCGATAATCTATAAAACATAGACAAATAACACACAGTAAGCTTCATAGCTTAGTAAGTACGTATCAAAAATAGTCATCAGTTCAATATATATATAAATCATCAATTAATAGACATTTAGTAGCTCTCATTTCATCATTCAATTCTAATCTATGACCATTTATCATGTATATACAATTCCCTCAAGCTTTATGCACATAGTATTAGCTACCACATAGGTTTCATACGTACCTATACTTCTCGGATTTATTTATTTCCTTCTCACCTATCAGCTCAATACATTAAAACATTCAGAAATTGTTCAATGCTCTAATGGTGCAATAAAGATTAATTGAATCCATAATGATATTGCACACTTAGTGCCACATATAGCCAAAGCTATTCCAAAATCGCACACTAAGTGTTTTATATAGCCAAAGCTATCTCGAAACGCACACTAAGTGCCAAACATAGTCGATTTGTCGTCGTACTCGACTGTATTCTCAAATACTCAATTTATATTATATTAAATCATTCAAAACATAATTGTACCAATGTTTAACATGTACGAACTTACCTCGGATGTAAAAACGACAAAACTAGTCGATTAATCGAGTACGTTACTCTTGCCTCGATCTAAGTCTGGGTTCCCCTTTTCTTGATCTATATGTATTCAAAACTAACCCATTTAATCACCAACTCATTCAATTTCATTCACAAACACATATTTGGGCATTTTTGCACTTTATCCCCTAGAGTTTCACATTTATTCAATTTAGTCCTTTAATCGTAAAAACACAAATTACACAAAATTTAACAAAGCCCATGTTTAGTCGAATTCTCTATAGGTCCCTAGCAGCCTATACTTTTCATTTGTTTCAATATTTAACCCCTCAATTTACACTTTCTCAATTTAATCCCTAATATGTATTTTTACTCAAAATCACTTTACAAAACATGTATATCCAGCACCAAACTTGTATTATTCATCATCAAACATTAAAAAAGCTCATGCATTCATCAATGGCAACTCACAGTTTCATCAAAAATTTCAAAAATTAGGGTACGGGCTAGCTAGTACTCAAAACAATGATCTCAAAAACATAAAAATCATCAAAAACTGAGCAAAGAATATACCTTAATCAAAGATTATGCTAGCCGAACATCAAAGCCCTAAAATGGCTTCTTTTTTTCCTCTAATTCGGTTAAAAAAGATGAAAGATGATGATATTTTAACTTTGTTTTAATTAATAATAACTTAATATACTAATTACCATTTTAACCTTAATGAATAAACATTAATAACTTATAATGGATGTCCATAAATGTCCACCAACATATATAAAGGTATAATTAACACATAAGGACCTCACATTTAATAAGCCATAGAAAATAGACACCTTTATCATATAGAATGCAACTTTTGCATTTTACGCGATTTAGTCCTTTTATCAATTTGAGCTATTAAACAATAAAATTAGCCACGAAATTTTCAAACATATACATTCACATCTTGTAAACATCAAAAATAATATTAAAATAATCTTACGACCTCAGATTTGTGGTCTTGAAACCACTATTCTGATTTAGCTAAAACCGGGCTATTACATAAGTAAAAATTGTGCAGCCTAGTCATTGGATAAAAAACAAAGACTAAACCTTAGATGTGATTCCTAAGGAACCCTGGCATGAAGCTTATGGGCATATTTATTCAATTTTTTCTCTTTCCTTTATAATTCAAAAAGGTATCATAAATATTTATCAATTGAAGATGCAAAATTGGGATAATTAACAAAAAAAGGGGGGAAATAGATAACTGATGAGATGATGATGAGGATTTTGAAAAGCCTCAACCAAGAAAGGATCGACGACTAACTCTTTATTATTAACAGCTTCAGATATAGCGGCTGTCGTTGTCGTAGAAGTTAAGTCTATGGGAATACTGTTGAGGGTTTTGTCTCTCAAAATAATAAAAAATTAAAAAAACCTCATCTCGTCTCTCCTCTATTTCTTCTTATTATTTTTTTAGCAAATTCTTCTTGTTGACAAGATTACTAATTGTCGAAACCATTTTTTTGAAAACGACAAGAATCGACTTTGGTTTGAAAATGAAAACGAATGTGGGAGTCGCCACTGACCGTTATTAGGTGTGATCGGATCACCTTTGTTCTAATAAAATATTTTAGTTTACTAAAACGATATTTTTGGTCTACGAAACTTGAGAAAATGGGTTCGGGAGTCGGTTAAGTGCGAGGAAGGATTAGCACCCTCGTCACGCCCAAAATTGGTACCAAATTGATTAATTATTGTCCTAGAATCGAAAGTTGAAAATCGAGAATGGATTTGAAATATGATCCCTTTTATTGACATCGATTTTAAAATTCTTGAATTAGCTCAAAACGGTTGTTGAAGATTTCTTTATCTCGAGATATCGGAGTATTACATCCCGTAAGTTAAGACACAATTCTATGAATTCCCGAGTGCAAGGTCATCTTTAATTTAAATTGGAATTCGGTGTATTTAAAACTCAAAAGGATATTTAATTATTTAAAATCAACGAGAGAACCGAAGCCCCGTAAGTTAGGGTACGTTTTCTCGAATTTCCAAGCATCAAACATTGCCTTGTTTAGAATTTAGAAAATACGAGTGAAATTCTAAAGGAATACTTGATGATTTTGAACAAACGAAAAATTGAAACCCAGCGCGATAGAGCACTATTTCCCAAAGTTTCAAATATCAAGCATTACCTTAGAAAAACGACACGAAATTTTAAAAGGGACATTTGATTATTTAAACAAACGAAAGATCGAAACTCAACACGTTAGGGCACGATCCCTCAAATTTTTTTAACATCAAATATCGCGTTTGTTTCATAAACTCAACTCAAAATATCTTAATTTGACTTGAAATAAAGTGGAATTATTAATTTTGGATCAATAAGTTGGAAACTACAATGCAACAATTGCGAACGAAAGTCAAATAAACATGGAAATATATATATGGATTGCGAACCCTATTGATGAATGAGAATAGTGTAAAAATAAATAAACAAATAAAACGTACGAAATAACATCAAGCACACATCCAAACATTAAGTACCAAAATAGTGAAAACTAAAAATATAACTAAAGAAACAAATCAAAATAAAACCTTAACAAGTATTCAAATCTAGATAAATAAAATTAAGATAGCAACACAAGAGACTAATGGACAATATGAAATAATATGAAAACAAAAAAACATATAGTATATAAATCAACATGGAACTAGGAACCAATGTGATACAAAACAATTAAAAACTATATGAGAAATTAAAAATGAATAACACATGCTAGAATTTGAAATAATATACATATATAATCGAAGCCAATAATACATGAATGATTATTAACTTAGATGTTATGAAAAAAAGGAGTTTGGATTAAATAACATACAAAATATTAAAAAAGGAAACATGTTTATTAAAAGTTGATAATATATATATTAAAGGGATGACAATATATGAAAGAATATTAAATAACAAAAGTACATATAAAATTTCTTTTAAAAAGGTAAACTATATACATAATAGATTCGAATGGAAGTGTATATGTATATATATAAATATATATATATATATATATATATATATATATATATATATATATATATATATATATATGAATTGGTTTAAAAGAGAAAGAAAAGAAAAACGTATATTATGAGATAACATGAAATCAATAACATATATTAAAACAATTTTATCATAAACCATGTATATATACGTATGCAAGATAATGAGTATATAAAGTATTTTAAAGCAAGTAATATGTAGAAAATTCAAAACAAATGACAATAAAAGGAATCTAAAACGATTAATGTATAAGATGGTATAAAATAATATATACGAAATTTTAAAATACGTGTTATATATAAAATAATAAAAGGTATGTAAAAACCTCAAAATAATAATATGTATAGTGGTGTAAAATAGACAATATATGAAAAAGAACTTTAAAATGAATAATATGTAAGAGAATTTTGACATAAGTAATATCTACGAAAAATTTTAGAATAAATAATATGTGAAATAGTTTGAGGTACATAATACATACAAAAAATTTAAAAATGCATATCATGCAAAAGCTTAAAATAAACATATATGTAAAAACGAAAAGAATAAGTAATATATAAAACAATTTAAAACAATATGTAACAAAACTGTTTAAAGTAACTAATATGTATATATACATGATAATTTAAAATACAAAGATGTACATAAAAATTTCAAAATGATACGTATAATACTTTAAAAGAAATATCATATATAAAATATTTAAAAATAATAATGATATAAAATATGTTGCTCAAAGATGATTATCATAATAATAATAATAATAGTAATAACAATAATAATGTAACTACATACAAAAAGAAAATATATAATGTGACAGAATCGATATAAAATTAATTAGTTTAATAATATGATAATAGCGATAGTAATAATATAATAATAAAGTGGAATATAAGAATAATAATAGATAAAAATAAAGGCATGAATAAACTAAATAATTAGTAAAAGGTTTAAAGATTGGAAGGATGATAAATAAAGGAATGCAAGAATGTAAATGAATAATACATATATATAATAACGATGTATAAAAATATCTAAAATAACTTTGACATATATAAAACTTTAAAAAAAGAATATACATAAAAGAGAAATAAAAGAATGAGTAAACTATATGAATAAGCATTTTAAAAATATACAAACGAAAATAGATAGAAAATAAACAATAAAAATAAATTAAAATAATGAATAATATAAAAGTGAATAATAATCTAAAATAAATAATGAGACAATTTTAAAAAAATGAAGTTAAAAGGAAAAGGACTCAACTGAGATAAAGATAAAATCAAGAAGATAATCCGTAAATAAATAAATAGTTGGAGCTTAACTTAGGAATGAAATGTAACGCGAGTAAACTCACGGGGACTAAGAACGAAATTACCCCAAACTAAAAAAACACAGTGCTTAAACATGGGCTAAATTAATATTGAAATAAATTATGAGGCACAAATTAAAATAAAAGGAAATTGGATTTGGAAGAGCAGCAAATGCGGGGGACTTGACGCACAAATTCCCCATTTCGAACAAAAGGGCGTGGATCTTTATAGCCAAAACGGTGCCCTTTTTTTTTGAACATCTTTATACTAAAGTTTGCCCTAAAAATCTATTAGGCAGACTCTCTCAAAAATCTTTGAGAATGTTTCACTAGCCCCTCTTCTTCTCAGTCAATCCGCAGGCTTCATCGGCGCCGAATGCACCTCCACCATCGACGTGATTTTAATCAGACCCCCAAGGATCTGATAACCCTTTGACTAGAGAAGCAAAAGATGAATGAATTGACACCGAATCCGATAAGAAAACCCTTTCCCCTCTTTTTATATTTGCATTAACGACAATAGAAGAAAATAAAAAGAAAGATTTAGATGAAAAAAACTATAAATCTGCTTTAGAAAATAAGGAGGATAGATCTATGAAAACGAAAAGGATTTCAATTCCCTCGTTTATACTTTTTGCAATCACAAAGTAAATTCCCCCCTTTGAAATCAAACGAAAGCAAGATAAAAATAAACGCCACCTTTTGCAAATTTTGTTTTTTTTTTCTTTGTATTCCAATCTGCCTCCGTTTTGATCTTTTCTTTTTCTTTCTCTAAATTTTAGAAAAAACCTTTCAAAAATACAATCGTTTCCTTTTTGAAAAAATCCCCTAATACATTTCGTTCCAGGCTTCTCATAGCCGAATACAAAAGTTTTTAATCTATATTCTGCTACTATTTGGCTTTTGTTTCTGTTTTCATTGCCTCTACTCTGTCTTGTTTCTGCTTTGTGGTCTTTTTTTTTCCTTCTTTTGCAGGTCTCTGTAGGTATAGGCGATGGGACGAGTCAGAAGGTGGCTAAGCCTCGAGTGTCAGACGTGCTGACCAGCCACGTGAGGAGCAGCACATACTGCTGCTAGGTTTTTTCTGTTTCTACTATTTTTCTTTTTTTTGGGGGGGTGATAGGCTTGTAAAATTTTGGGCTATAGTTTAGGCTTTAGGTTCTTGTTTTTTTTTTATTGGTTTTGCTGGGTCCGGGCTGGACAAATTTGGGCATTTGCAGCTGCCCCTCTTTGCTCATTGTCGTGTAACGAGAATAGAGCAAAGACTATAAAAAGGGCCAAATTTGCCGGGACCTGCCGAATCTTGACTTCTCTTGGCGCTTCTTTTCTTCAAGTAGCCCCACTGCAACTTCAGGGGAATAAGGTTTGCGTATTTTTATCCTGCTCTACTGCATCTTCAGAGAGATAAGTGTTGTGGCTTCGATCTTCCCCACGTCTTCGATTTGCTCTACTACTGCTTATAGAGACAAGATCCACAATCTTCAGCCTACTCCACTACAGCTTCAGGGAGATAGGGTGGTGGCTTAAATTTTCTTCACTGCAACTTCAGGAAGGCAAGATTCGCCATCTTCGATCTGCTCCACTGCAATTTCAGGGAAACAAGACTAGTGACTTCAACCTGCCCCACTGTAACTTCAGGGAAATCAGGTATGTTTTGATCTGTTCTACTGTAACTTTATAAAGATAAGATTTGTATTTTGGCTTCAATCTGTTCCACTGGAACTTCGGGAAATCAGGTGTGTTTTGATCTGCTCTACTGTAACTTCAGAGAGACAAGATCTATAATCTCCAACCTACTCCACTACAACTTTAGGGAGCTAGGATACTTAAATCTGCTTCACTGCAACTTCAAAAAGCCAGATCTTCAATCTTCAACCTACTCCACTACAACTTTAGGGAGCTAGGGTACTTAAATCTGCTTCACTGCAACTTCAGGAAGCTAGATCTTCAATCTTCAACCTGCTCCACTACAACTTTAGGGAGCTAGGATTTGCTTAAACTTGCTTCACTGCAACTTCAGAAAACCAGATCTTCAATCTTCAACCTACTCTACTACAACTTTATGGAGCTAGGGTACTTAAATCTGTTTCACTGCAACTTCAGAGAGCCAAGATTCACCGTCTTCGATCTGTTCCACTACAACTTCAGAGAAACAAGATCTGCAAATTTCAGCCTACTCCACTACAACCTTAGGGAGCTAGGATGATGGCTTAAATCTGCTTCATTGCAACTTCAGAAAGCCAAGATTCACTGTCTTCGATCTGTTCCACTGCAACTTCAGAGAAACAAGATCTGCAAATTTCATCCTACTCCACTACAACCTTAGGGAGCTAGGATGTAGCTTGAATCTGCTCCACTGCAACCTCAGAGAGCCAAGATTCACTAACTTCGATCTGTTCCACTGCAACTTCAGAGAAACAAGATCTGCAAATTTCAGCCTACTCCACTACAACTTTAGGGAGCTAGGATGATAGCTTGAATCTGCTCCACTGTAACTTCAGAGAGCCAAGATTCACTGAAACTTCAAGGAGATCTACTGTGGCTTTTAGCCGCTCCAATGCCATTTCAAGGAGAAAAGATCCATTGAAACTTCAAGGAGATTTGCTGTGGCTTTTAGCCGCTCCAATGCCATTTCAGGGAGAAAAGATCCACTGAAACTTCAAGGAGATCTATTGTGGCTTCTCGCCGCTCTAACGCCATTTCAGGGAAAAAAGATCCACTGAAACTTCAAGGAGATCTATTGTGGCTTTTCGCCGCTCCAACGCCATTTCAGGGAAAAAAGATCCACTGAAACTTCAAGGAGATATGCTGTGGCTTTTAGCTTCTCCAACGCCATTTCATGGACAAGAGATCCACTGAAACTTCAAGAAGATCTGCTGTGGCTTTTAGCCGCTCCAACGCCATTTCAGGGAGAAAATAGTTGTAATTTCATGTCTCATTTCCCTCTTCGCTTAGGGTGATGAGATCTCGTGAATTCAGCCTGTTACCCTACTGCGTAGGGGTTTAAGGCTTGTGAATTCACCGATTCTAGGGACATTACCTGTAGAATCAGTTCCATGTATCTATGCTGATGTCAAATGATTAGGATGCTATGATCAAAATGAATCAAATGCTCCTAACTAGATGTGTTATGAATGTGTCAAATAATTAGGATGCTATGATCGAAATGAATCAAATGCTCCTAATTAGATGTGCTATGAATGGTAAATGAATGAAAATGATCCCTTTAAAAAGGCTTAAGGTATCATCGCTCATTATTCATTAGGACATTATCACTAACGTATTACGCTGCCATCTTGTTCGTCTGGTGTTCTTGACAGAAAAGTCAAAGAAATAATGACATTTTGCTCAGCAAGCTTGCCCCGCTATAATTTTAGAGTCTATTCCATTATACCTTCTGGAGACATAAAGTTTGTACCTCCCACTACAACTTCAGATGAATAAGGTTCACTATCTATCTTGCTGCAACTCGGAGGTATAGGATCTCCAATCAATTTGATTTGTTACACCATTCTCTAGGTGTAATGACCAGCTGTATATGCTCGATATTTGCATGAATACAGAGTATCATTTTTTTTTTTTCAAGAATGATACCCTTTTTACACTTAGGTTGACATCGCTCGTCATTTGTCGAGGTTATATTACTGACGAAATATCTTGCCTCTTCATTCAACTGATATCTTTGACAGAAAATTCGAAGAAATAGTCGCAATTTAGAAACATCTTCAACCCTTAGGCTTGGTGAGTTCCAATGGTGAGTTCTAAATGATAGTCCTGTTTCATGTTCCTGTACTGTTTAGAAGCTTCTAGAGTAATATGCAGAACCCCTTTTACGAAGGTATTATTAGTCCATTGATCATTATTTCAATGCAAAATGCTTGAAAGGATTAAAACAATGGACAAGAAGGAAATTGATTAGGAGCGTAGCTCGAAATAAATTAATCAAAGATTGCAAATGCAATAAGAAAAAGATTATCTCAAATTAAATGAGTTAATCAAAGATAGTAATACAATAAGAAGGAAATTTATTAGGACATGTCTTGAAAAGAATAAGGTAATCAAAGATGACAAATTCAAAAATGGGCAAAATGGAAGTTAGATGCCCCAGATATCGCAACTTGAGCCTCTCTGTACCAACTTCTTGAGGATCTTTCTGAGCTCAATATGTGTTTAAGGGATCCGGAGTACTTCGTCGATGCCCCAAGACGTAGCATATTTCTTCATTGTTAATTCAGGCATAGTAAGATTGCTGTATGTCATACTTTGATCCAAATTTGAGCTGCCCTTTTCGGGTTTTCAACTCAAATCCCCTTTGGTCTCAAGGTGCCCTTTGCGAGTTTTCGCCTTGGCCTCTTCCTCTCTTTTTTTTTTTTTGAAAGTCTCAAAGCGCCCTTTGCGGGTTTTTGCCTTGGCCTCTCACTTTCTAGGTGAAATACTTCTTAACGAAATCTGAATTTACCAACTTGGATAAATCTTTGCCATTCATTTCGGTCAATATTAATGCTCCTCCAAAATAGGCCTTCTTTACTACGTAAGGTCCTTTGGCATCCACTTTCCTCTGAAGTCCTCTTGTATAGAAAGGATCTTCTTCAATATCAAGTTCTCCTAATGGAATTCTCTAGGATGAACCTCTTCATCGTAAGCTCACATCGTTCATTGGACCATGACATATGACTTTCAACCTCCTTTCTTCAAATTCAACTAATCGAATTAGGATTGGATCCGTTTTGCCTTATCTAATTTCAATTCTGACAAGACTCAAAGACAAGGAATCTCTTCTTCAAAACTGTTTTTATCCCATAGACTAATGAAATGTGTTGCCCCGGCGAAGGTCTTGGCCACTTTTCGATGAGCATAGAGGGTAAATTGTGACCTCTTATGCCAATTTTTACAAGTCTCGGTCATCTTCCCCATGATCTTTAATTTATTATTGGTTTTTCTTTTTTTTTTTTTTGCCTTTGCCTTTGCCTTTGCAATACAGCACCTAATCTTTGAGCAGACGCAAACTTTTGACATTGTGCAGTTGTGTTGAACATGATCTTTTCTAGCATTTTTGGCACCTTTTTTTTTGGAATTTGATGACTGTCGACTTAGTAACATTGGCATATGAAATGACTTTTACCCTTTCCATTGAGTAATCGACGACCTCGAAGATGAATCGGCATCAGTTAGAAACTTTTGACGAGATCAACCTCATAATATCCATGCCCCACTTATAGAAAATTTATGGAGAAATTGAGGAGGCATAAAAGTCTTGTCTTTGTGTTTGGCATTCGTAGTTTGACTGATACAATCTCCTTCCATGTTGGATCAGTAGCACCCGAAACTTATGATCAGTCTGGCTAACGTAAGACTATAAGCATGTGTCTTTCTCGTGCTTGTATGGTCCCTTTTTAGCATCCACAGACCTTAATAGCCCAAGAATCTCTTGATTCAATCATACGAAAACATTTTTGAATTATTAGGATGACCCCTTACTTTCATCTCAGTAGTAATACATGCTCCAATCTTCATATTTTTCTCCTAGGTTTACAACGTCCGCTGACTTTTGTAAGGTAGGATCTGTTTTCATCCTACTCTACCATCCTTAACAAATCAGGAGATAGGTTACAATCTCTATCATCTTCAAGGTCCTGAGATCCCTCTAGACACATATTTTGTTCAAAAAGAGACTCTGAATTAGTAACGGCGTTGCTCACGTCATTGATATCTGGAAACCTATTGTAGGTACGAGGTCAGATTCCAAAGAATAATGATTATATGGATGATTATTTGTATGGTATGATAATGAATGAAAAATATTTGAAGGAATGTCCAAAAATAAAAGAATCCAAGAATAATTGTTTGCATAGTATGAAATGGAAAGAATAAAAGAATATTTACTCAAGATAATAACAAAATGCATTTCATTGAAATGAAGATTTTGGATATAAGCCTATTTCACAAAAGGATTCTTGTTGCTCCTAGGCTTAAAACAACGAGTGTGTTTTGAATATTACTCTAGATTAGCTCTAACAATACAAGGATCTCTTTCACAGTCCCATTGTTTAAAACACCCCCAGTACGTAAGGGCAGAAGCTTGGAAAAGTTTATTCCCTGGTTCTTTCTTCTGATACGTCGTTAATGTTTGGATTCCCCAATACCAGGTCTTATGCTAGACTCCTGAGCTCGATGCACCCTTAGATCTCATGCCCCTACCCATCACAGAACTCATAATGCCCACCTCTTTAACAGAAAGGTTGGATAACAGATTTCCTGCTCCGGCGGGACCATCAAATTTCACAATACCCATTTTGATAAATCTTTCAATTAGCTTCTTAAAAGCGGTACAGTTCTCAATGGAATGCCCCGTGATTCCAGCATGATATTCACATTGGCTGCTTGCATCGTACTAGTTAGGGTATGAAGGCTGTATTGTTTCTATATAAAAAGGGGATACAATATGTGCGTCGAATAGAATACGGTACAACTCCCTATACGTGATTGAGATGAGCGTGAATTGGGGTTTTTCCGAGTTCGGTCTTCGATTGGGTTCTTGTCTTGAGGAGCTTTGATGGCTGGTAGTTATCGTCTTTGGCTGGCTTACTATAATGGGCTTCGAACGACCCCCGTTATACCCACTTGTGCTGTTTGCTTTCCTTTCCTTCTTCTTCGGGGCCTTTAAAGTCCACTCTCTTCTTTCCTTCGTTTCTGCCAGAACGACTGGTTTGGCTTGATTATCTTCCGGACTAGAACCTGAACCCATTGAGAAGCTTAACAGTGTCGATGTATTTGTTTGATATTGGTGTCCGATAATAACGGGCACCCCTTGCATGTCTGGTTGGGTCAGGACGCTTATTGGTTTAAAACCTGGGGAGTAGACGATCTCTTCATTATCATCCTCACTATTGACCACTGGACCACTTCTTTTTTCAAATTTTCTGGCCAATAATTGGGTTAACTGGCCCATCATATTTCTTTAGAGTTCTAGCATTTGTTCTCGCATATCTTGTTAATTTCTGATCAATTGCTCTTACATCTGTATTTGCCTTTGCTCTATTCTCTCCAACCTTTGGTCCATATCTTTTGTCGATTCTGAAATAATTTTACCTAATTAGGGCCCTTTAGTGAAAGTTTAATGCAAATGATGCAATGCAATGCAAATGTATAGAATGAATGCAAAAGAAAGAAAGATGTTGATTTTGAATTCAATTCCCTTAGAACAAATTTTCTAGAATACAAATTCTTTTACATAAAACGGATTACGTATATGGCCTTGCTTTCATATTCCAGGCAAAGACACCGATCCTTTTTCCTCATGAAAGTCTGATCTAGCGAGCTTCCAATAAATGCCTTACTAGCTCCTTTTGCTTGATTCAGGCCACAACTTACTATCCTCGTAATGTTGATTAGCTCCTTTAAGAAAGTCAGGACGCGACGGCTTTTGAATAATCTTTATCAGCTTGAATCCTTAGGTAAAGTCTTGTTTTCTTCCGCGAACTGCTAGTCTTATTCTGTCGTATTCACTTGGACCACATTCGAAATACCGTATTATAATTCACTTTATTAGGAAATTTGTTTTCTTATGACAAACTGTTCTATTTGGAAATCAAATGTCAACCAACACCTCCTTTCTATAATGATGTAATGCAATGCAGTCATAAACAAACAAACACAAAACACGTTAGTATAGAAATAAATAACAAATAAAGTACTTATTCAGGTGATCACTAGAGGTTCGGAGTGGCTCTTCCTAGGGTAAGCTCCTAGGTCTCTCTATATGTGGCTCAGTTCTAGAGTAAAGCTACCCGAACCAGTAGATTCCTCGATCCTCACCATTACAGGCTCATATGGATTGAGTTCGGTTCAGGGGGATACATTTCCTTACGACCATACAGAGATGAAAATCTCACGAAATCATAAGTACAGATGTACCCCGGAAGTAATCCACTAGCCCATGCGGAGGTGAAAACCTCACGAAAGTATAGTTTCTTACTCCCACTTAGAAGGTGTGACCACAGCGGTCATGCAATGCAATGTGCGAGGAGATATGCATAAGAAGAACCCGAGGCAATAAAGAAAATAGGAAAAAAAATGTAAACCGTAAGAAAAACGGACGAAAAGCAATGAAGGGATCATAAGTTTTAAAAAAATGAATTTTCAATTTTCGACAAAGGACAAAAATCAATCAATTTATGGCTTGACTCTCAAATTCCCCAGTGGAGTCGCCAAGCTGTCGAAACCATTTTTTTTTTTTGAAAATGACGAGAATCGACTTTGGTTTGAAAATGAAAACGAATGTGGGAGTCGCCACCGACCGTTATTAGGTGTGATCAGATCACCTTTGTTCTAATAAAATATTTTAGTTTACTAAAATGATATTTTTGGTCTACGAAACTTGAGAAAACAGGTTCGGGAGTCGGTTACGTGCGAGGAAGGATTAGCACCCTCATCACGCCCAAAATTGGTACCAAATTGATTAATTATTGTCCTAGAATCGAAAGTTGAAAATCGAGAATGGATTTAAAATATGATCCTTTTTATTGACGTCGATTTTAAAATTCTTGAATTAGCTCAAAACGGTTGTTGAAGATTTCCTTATCTCGAGATATCGAAGTATTACATCCCGTAAGTTAGGACACAATTCTATGAATTCCCGAGTTCAAGGTCATCCTTAATTTAAATTGGAATTCGGTGTATTTAAAACTCAAAAGGATATTTAATTATTTAGAATCAACGAGAGAACCGAAGCCCCATAAGTTAGGGTAAGTTTTCTCGAATTTCCAAGCATCAAACATTGCCTTGTTTAGAATTTAGAAAATACGAGTGAAATTCTAAAGGAATACTTGATGATTTTGAACAAACGAAAAATTGAAACCCAACGCGATAAAGCACTATTTCCCGAATTTTCAAATATCAAGCATTACCTTAGAAAACGACACGAAATTTTAAAAGGGACATTTGATTATTTAAACAAACGAAAGATCGAAACCCAACACGTTAGGGCACGATTCCTCAAATTTTTTAATATCAAATATCGCCTTTGTTTCATAAACTCGACTCAAAATATCTTAATTTGACTTGAAATAAAGTGGAATTATTAATTTTGGATCAATAAGTTAGAAACTACAATGCAACAATTGCGAACGAAAGTCAAATAAACATGGAAATATATATACGGATAGCGAACCCTATTGATGAATGAGAATAGTGTAAAAATAAACAAACAAATAAAATGTACGAAATAACATCAAGCACACATCCAAACATTAAGTACCAAAATAGTGAAAACTAAAAATATAACTAAAGAAACAAATCAAAATAAAACCTTAATAAGTATTCAAATCTAGATAAATAAAATTAAGATAGCAACACAAGAGACTAATGGACAATATGAAATAATATGAAAACAAAAAAACATATAGTATATAAATCAACATGGAACTAGGAACCAATGTGATACAAAACAATTAAAAACTATATGAGAAATTAAAAATGAATAACACATGCTAGAATTTGAAATAATATACATATATAATCGAAGCCAATAATACATGAATGATTATTAACTTAGATGTTATGAAAAAAAGGAGTTTGGATTAAATAACATACAAAATATTAAAAAAGGAAACATGTTTATTTAAAGTTGATAATATATATATTAAAGGGATGACAATATATGAAAGAATATTAAATAATAAAAGTACATATAAAATTTCTTTTAAAAGGTAAACTATATACATAATAGATTTGAATGGAAGTGTATATGCATATATATATATATATATATATATATATATATATATATATATATATATGAATTGGTTTAAAAGAGAAAGAAAAGAAAAACGTATATTATGAGATAACATGAAATCAGTAACATATATTAAAACAATTTTATCATAAACCATGTATATATACATATGCAAGATAATGAGTATATAAAGTATTTTAAAGTAAGTAATATGTAGAAAATTCAAAATAAATGACAATAAAAGGAATCTAAAACGATTAATGTATAAGATGGTATAAAATAATATATACGAAATTTTAAAATACGTGTTATATATAAAATAATAAAAGGTATGTAAAAACCTCAAAATAATAATATGTATAGTGGTGTAAAATAGACAATATATGAAAAAGAACTTTAAAATGAATAATATATAACAGAAATTTGACATAAGTAATATCTATGAAAAATTTTAGAATAAATAATATGTGAAATAGTTTGAGGTACATAATACATACAAAAAATTTAAAAATGCATATCATGCAAAAGCTTAAAATAAACATATATGTAAAAACGAAAAGAATAAGTAATATATAAAACAATTTAAAACAATATGTAACAAAACTGTTTAAAGTAACTAATATGTATATATACATGATAATTTAAAATACAAAGATGTGCATAAAAATTTCAAAATGATATGTATAATACTTTAAAAGAAATATCATATATAAAATATTTAAAAATAATAATGATATAAAATATGTTGCTCAAAGATGATTATCATAATAATAATAATAATAATAATAATAATAATAATAGTAATAACAATAATAATGTAAATACATACAAAAAGAAAATATATAATGTGACAGAATCGATATAAAATTAATTAGTTTAATAATATGATAATAGCGATAGTAATAATATAATAATAAAGTGGAATATAAGAATAATAATAGATAAAAATAAAGGCATGAATAAACTAAATAATTAGTAAAAGGTTTGAAGATTGGAAGGATGATAAATAAAGGAATGCAAGAATGTAAATGAATAATACATATATATAATAACGATGTATAAAAATATCTAAAATAACTTTAACATATATAAAACTTTAAAAAAAGAATATACATAAAAGAGAAATAAAAGAATGAGTAAATTATATAAATAAGCATTTTAAAAATATACAAACGAAAATAGATAGAAAATAAACAATAAAAATAAATTAAAATAATGAATAATATAAAAGTGAATAATAATCTAAAATAAATAATGAGACAATTTTACAAAAATGAAGTTAAAAGGAAAAGGACTCAACTGAGATAAAGATAAAATCAAGAAGATAATCCGTAAATAAATAAATAGTTGGAGCTTAACTTAGAATGAAATGTAACGCGAGTAAACTCACGGGGACTAAGAAACGAAAATTACCCCAAACTAAAAAAACACAGTGCTTAAACATGGGCTAAATTAATATTGAAATAAATTATGAGGCACAAATTAAAATAAAAGGAAATTGGATTTGAAAGAGCAGCAAATGCGGGGGGACTTGACGCGCAAATTCCCTATTTCGAACAAAAGGGCGTGGATCTTTATAGCCGAAACGGTGCCCTTTTTTTTTTGAACATCTTTATACTAAAGTTTGCCCTAAAAATCTATTAGGCAGACTCTCTCAAAAATCTTTGAGAATGTTTCACCAGCCCCTCTTCTTCTCAGTCAATCCGCAGGCTTCATCGGCGCCGAATGCACCTCCACCATCGATGTGATTTTAATCAGACCCCCAAGGATCTGATAACCCTTTGACTAGAGAAGCAAAAGATGAATGAATTGACACTGAATCCGGTAAGAAAACCCTTTCCCCTCTTTTTATATTTGCATTAACGACAATAGAAGAAAATAAAAAGAAAGATTTAGATGAAAACAACTATAAGTCTGTTTTAGAAAATAAGGAGGATAGATCTATAAAAACGAACAATTCCCTCGTTTATACTTTTTGCAATCACAAAGTAAATTCCCCCCTTTGAAATCAAACGAAAGCAAGATAAAAATAAACGCCACCTTCTGCTAAATTTGGGCATTAGGTTTGTAAAATTTTGGGCTATAGTTTGGGCTTTAGGTTCTTGTTTTTTTTTTTATTGGTTTTGCTGGGTCCGGGCTGGACAAATTTGGGCATTTACACTAATGAAACGTTATAGGGTAAGAACACATACGACTGTTCGCACGACTCTTCAGTCGAAACCATCGATTTAAGGAGGAGGTAAGGTAGATTTTTTTACGGTGGAAACCCCATAAAAAGAGACCTGCTAGGGATGGATGGACAGTGATGAAGCGAGCATGTGATGGAAATGATGAGAAACAAAAGATGAAGAAAAAAAGGAATATGTAATGTTTGGAAGTCATTTTTAAAGGAATATTGTTGGGGTTTTTTTTCTCTCAAAAAAATTTCTCCTCTCCTCTCCATTGTTTCTTCTTATTCTTCTTTTTAGTAGATTTTTCTTCTTGTTGATGAGATTATCAATAAAATGGTGCAAAGTAAGAACCTATACGACTGTTCGCATGACTCCTCAACCAAAACTAGCAGTTTAAGAAAGAGATATGGTAATTTTTTTATAGTGGAAACCCCATAAAAAACGAGACTTGTTGGGGATGGACAGGCGGTGATGAAGTGAGCGTGAGATGAAAATGATGAGAAACAAAATATGGAGAGAAAAATGGAACATGAAATGTTTGGAAGTCATTTTTAAAGAGAACAACACATGATGGCCAAAGAGGAAGACACGTGGTGGTGTGCGAATGGCCAATGCTGACACATTAGGAAAAAAGCAACAATGTTAGGTTCGAGTACCAATATAGTGGACGGAAAAAAAGTTCGGGTACCAATCTGAAAAAAAAAAGTATCAATTTGGGAGAAGTGAACAAATTCAGGTATTTTATATTACAAAACTTTAATTAATATTTGAGATAGTGAACATGGACGCCTTCAACGCAGAGCCTCTTTAGTCCACATTTTTGTCGGAAGCATTGAAACAATCTTTCGCTATATAATTCAAGATTTTGAGCTGATCGTCGTTGAAGACCACGATGCTACTTTGTATTAATTGTGGTCGAGGGGGTTGAAAGACTAGTTGCAATAGATTGAGAAATTCTTATTGAGGTAATAGTTTGGAGTCATGCATGAAAGGATATGGAATGCTGATAAGTACTAAAAGTAACATGTTTTGCTCTCATCCTTAATGCGATTTTGGGTGATTATTTGATGTTAATGATGAATTTTATGCTTCTAATCCTTTAAATTCATATTTTTACACTTAGGAGAGCATTTGGGAGCAAAAGGAGTGAAAACCAAAAAATCGGAGCAAGCTAGAAGAGCCACATGGGCTGGCCTCTTCTACATGGCCTAGACACACGAGCATGTGGTAGGTCATGTCGGTTTTGCGAATTTGCACCCTAAACTATGAGAAATCACATTTTTTAAGTTTTTCAAACATTCTAAGACGTATATATGATAACAATAAGAAGATAGGAGTGAGACATCATAGAATCTTCAAGAAAACAACTCGAAAACCACCATTGAAGCCGATTTTGAATCAGATTTCCGTCAAAATTAAAGATTCGCATTTGATTTCTTTGGAGATTATCATGAGTTTCTTTGTTTCTTGTGGTTATATTGTAACTAATTTTCTAAATACCTAGGAGAAATGAACCCTATGATGAATTATATCTTTTGATTTTTATTTTACGCAATAAATATTTAGACCTTGTTCTGAATTATGTATGCTTAATTCTTGATTTGATATTTTTAGATTATTGATCCATGTTTGATGTGCTTAAATCAGGGGAGGAATAGACCCTATTTAAAAGTAGATCTTGCATAATAGAGTGGAGTTGCATGCAATCTTAGAAATAGGGCGACATAAATCTATCGAATTAGAGTCAATCTAATAGGAGAATCCATAGATCGAGTTAATGCGATAATAGAGGTTTTAATTAAAAATAAATTTCAATTAATCAACCTAGAGTCAGTTTCTCTTATTCTCGATAAATATATTAGCATAATTTAGTAATTTCTATGGATCAAGATACTAAGTAAAAAAATTACGTAATTTAAATTGATAGTGACAGATGAAGTGTAGGTGAATCCTTTCCTAGGTATTGTTTGCTTCTTGATTGTTAACCGGTTATTCTCCTATTTTGTTCTTTGTCGTGTTCATTAGTTAATTAATTTAGATAATTTTAGTTTTTAATCAATCACTCGAATTTATCAGTAAAATAATAGAAAAACAGTAACTACTAGTACTTTTAATCTTCGTGGGAATAAGATATATTTACTCACCATATCTATACTATTAATTGATAGGTGCACTTGTCTTAATCAAAATTTTAATTTATTTCATGATCCATCAAATGGTAATATTTCCACGCATATCTGAGCAACTTGGCAAGGCCTGAGAAGCCACCGATACTGCGGCTGCAAGAAAGTAGGTCAAGCTAAACAGAATAGACTATAGAATTCCCCCCTCAGTAGCCATTGGTAAAGCTGACGAATGTTATATAATCGGATGGTTCATAACTTGAGGTTCTTTTATACCCTGGAAAGGGCAATCCGGATTTTTGTTTAAAACTTACTAGAAGCTGAGTTAAAATTCAATCACTATGATCCAAAGCTGCCGCTTATGATACAAAGCGGCCATTGATATACATCGGAAACAAACACATAGTTTTTGTAAATAAATAAATCAGTACAAAAACAAATAGCTGTTTGATAGAATAGAGTGATGATTCTTATTAGTGATCATGATATGAAATAAATAAATAAATAAATCAACCACGAATTATTAAGTATCAAATTTTATTATAAAATATAATACCTTAAATGTAATTATAATAAATATATATATATATATATATATAATGTAACACAAATATACACTAATTCTTTTAACGTTTACTGAACATTGAAGAGCTCAAGTTTTGAATTTGTTATCTAGGGCTCTTTCCTTCCTCCTCTTCAAAAGTTTTTGTAAGCCTCAAGTTCCGGTTTGGTCTCTTTTAACTTAAAATGTAATTAGGGAGGTAAAAATTTGATTTGATTTGAAAAAATTGAAAAAATTTCGACTTACGAATTAATCAAATTGAATTATTTAAGTTATTTGATTTTTTTTCAATTCAACTCGTGTAGCAATTTGGTTTTTCGAATTTGAGTCAAGTTTACAACTCGAATAACTAGAATAATAAATCGGTGTAAATACTCTCTTGATTCCTGTCAATTTTGAAAATGTGCAAATTGGTCCGTCTCAACAAAAATTACAAAAGAAATCAAAATAATTTTCAAAAATTCAAAATATTCATAAAAATTTTCAAAAAAAAATATTTTTCAAAAAATTTCTAAAATTTATTTAAAAAATTCTAAAGGAATATTTATAAAAAAAAAAGTTAAAATAATGTCAATTAAGTCTTAACTTGGTTGACATCGACATTATTGCCAGTGCAAGAAAATATGGTTTTGAGCCCACTCAAGTGTGCTTTATTTTCTTATTTAAGGATTTAAGAGGGGTTACAAGTAGTTATAGACATTGTATAAAAAAAGTTGAAAAATTTTATTAAAAAATTCCAAAATGATATTTTTGAAGACATAAACAAGTAGATTACCAATTCAAATTTATCATACTAAATTATCTTAGTTTTTCTCTTATTTTGCTTTTAAAGAGTTTTCACGGTTTTAAATTTATGCATTCTAACATGGAGTTAGTAATATTGTAACAATATTTTAATTTAACATGTTTAATTATTTAAAATTTAAATTGAAAATTTTCACTTGATTAAAAAAATAAATTAAATTAAGATGATAAAATAAGTTTTATCAACTCAATTAACTCAATTTTTTTCACTCTATGTGATCGAGCCTCCATCTCTAAATGTAACCACGAGATTTTTAGGTAGGGATAATGAATGAGAAGTGTATGGTGTCTCTATTTGAGCCATGAGGTTACATGCTGAAAAGAAGACAGCCTTTTTGGGTGTTTGGAGCTTCAAGGATTTTAGCATTTCATTTTTATTTCTTTAGTTACACCTATTATTCTTGATCGTTTCTTTTTCTTATTAACAATGTGCTTAGGTACTGTGTCAACACATTTGCAAGCTGCAGATGACTGAACTTGTCATTGGTATGATTTTAACTCTAGATTGCAAATCTATGTAATATATGGGTGTCATTTTTCTTTCTCTCTCACCCCACGTATGTATTATATGGGAAAATGAATGTAATATATGCACTGTTGAATAAATCTTCACATATAGCTAGAAGCGAAGCTAGGAAATTTCAAGAGGGGTTAAGATAATAAAAAATAATAAATTTAAAAATAAAAATTAATTAAAGAAAAATAATTTAATAAATAAGAATAAACTAGAAAGCAATCTTAAATTTTATTTGAATTGCACTCTTCGATCCTTGACCTCACTAAAATTATCAATTATTTCGTTTATATCAAAATTTTTTGCAATTTCTTTCTCAATGTACACAACCAAAGAACTTCTTAAAAAATCATCTTCCATCTTGCTACGAAGTCGAGTCTTCACAATCTTCATAGCAGAAAAAGCACGTTCTGAGGATGCTGTTGAAACTGGAAGAGTCAATATAAGACGAATCAATTTGTCAACGAGTGGGTACATGAATGACTTTCCACTCTCAACTAAGCTTCTACAAAATTCAAAAAGTGCTGATATTTTTCTCAAATCAGGATGCTTACATACATCAAGTTCATAATGCTTCAACTCATATTAGAGACATTCTTTCTCTTGTTGAGAAAAATCTTCTGGATAGAACTTGTTTACAAGAATGCAAATTTTATCAATATCAAATAACTTGAAAAACTCATTGGGATCTAAACCTGTAGTAAGAGTGAGAAGCTCGGCAACATTTTAGTTAAACCTGCTCTTCAATTCTTGCAACTGAGTATCTATTGTAGCAAAAAATATATCCACTCGATAATGATGCTCCATTGTAACATCTTCCTTCTTGTTGCGACTACAACCCACAATGTATCGAGCATTCATATCTGGAAAATCCAACTCCCAAGTTTCACAAAAAGATATCACATTTTTCAACAATTCATTCCATCCATCATCTCTCAACTTTTGAATTAAATCTTTCGTTGTCAAAACTAAACTCATGATATTTAATATATCTTGAGAACAACTTTGCAAAGCTTGACAAAGTTTATCAATAATCCCTAAAACTTCCTTCATCATATGCAAAATAAAAATAAACTCAAAAGAGCTCAATCTATTATATGTGTTATGAGCATCTCCTCCCTGAGAATAGTTAGAAGCGGTATTTTTTAAATTTTCAAGAACTATACTAGTAGTGTTGTACATCTTCAGTAAACATGTAACTGAATTTAAATGGGAACTCCATAGAGTCTCACCAGGATGTTGTAAAGTGCCAATCTGATTCAGTTCTATTCCAGTTGCTAACTCATTGATGGATATCAAACGAGTTATTTCAGCTGCTTGGGCTTTTTGTAATTCATCGTGTCATTTGGAAGAAGTCGAAGCAATATTAATAATATCAAACAAGTCTTTAAAGAATTGATGCCCTTCAACCACATCTCCAGCTGCTACAACCAATGCTAACTGAAGACGATGAGCAAAACAATGAACATAATACGCATATCGACAATCATTCAAAATCAAAGCTTGCAAGCCGTTAAATTCCCCACGCATATTGCTTGCTCCGTCATGGCCTTGACCTCGAATATTTTATATGTCAAAACTATGTTGCAAGAGAACAATAAAAATCATATTCTTCAAAGTCAATGATGCAGTATCTTTAACATGGACTATATCAAAAAATCGTTCTTTTACATGTCATTGTTTATCAACAAATCTCAAAATAATTACCATTTTATCTTGTTTTGACTCATTTCTCTCTTCATCCACAATAATGTTGAACTTTTTGTCACAAATTTCTTCACAAATTACATTACGAACTCTACTAGCATAAATTTGCAATATCTCTTTTTCTATTGTTGAAGAAGTATAACTAGCATTTTGTGGAGCACTTTTCAAAACATCTTCAACTTTCTTACAATACGATCCTAACAGTGATAACAATTCAAGAAAGTTCCCATGATTTTTTGATCCTGAGCTTTCATCATGACCTCTAAAAGCACACCTTTGAAATGACAACCATTGAACAACATCTATACTAGTTTTCAGACTTAGACGATTAGCGGCAATTGGTTGTGTTGTTTGTCTATCAAGTGATGCTTCAATATGTTGAGCTTGATTCATTAAATCTATATAAGCTCGTTGTGCATTGTTATAAAGTGAATTCGGATATTTTCCTATATGTGTCAAAAAAGCACAATTGTATCCATTGTGTACCTTTTTCTAATTACTAAAGCCATTATGAGTAAATACAGTTGATCCAAAATGACTACTTGGATTGCTATTAAAAAGAAAACAAGGCAAACAAAGTACTACATCTTTAGAAGGTATATTCTAACTAGGAAAATTGTTTAAACCATGATGGTTGAAAATAACGAGGACACTTTTTTGAATTGGAAGCAAGATATTCTGAAAGAATAGGTTGATATGGTCCAGCCTTAATATAAACTCTTCAAATTTGATCATGCATATTAACCGGATACTCATATGTTTGCTTACATAACCCAGGTTCACGTTCTAAGTTAGACAAATCAAGTGCCTCATCTTCAACTCTAGGAATTTTAAAAGGACGAGCATCAGAGTTTAAAGGAACAAACGATGAAGGTGGTACCTCAATTTGTGACGCTTCTAAAGGTTACTGTGTTGTCTCTGTACTTTTCTTTTTAAAAAATGAATCAATTGTTTTCGACTTCATAACTGCAATATCTTAAAAGATAAAAAAATTAATAACTATAAAATAAAATTAAACTATAAACTTTAAAACACAATAAAAATAATTGCAAAATTGCAAAAAGATGAAAAGAAAAACCTTAGAAGATGAACTTAATGCCGCGTTTGAAGGACAAACGTTGATGACAATAGTTGTTAATAGCAATAGGAAAAGAGACTTCTTTTTCACTAGTTAACAAATTAAATTTTAACCTAAAATTCACATTTAATGTTATATTAAAAAGTGAACAACTATCATATAAAAAAAGAAAGTTGAAAATATATCAATTTTGCATTTAATGTTATATTAACGTTGATTACAATAATATATTATATAAATATTTAAAGTTAAAAAGTTAAAATATATTTTATGGAAAAAAATAAAAAAATAAAGATTTTTTTTAATGTTTAAAGTTGGAAAGGGAGCCAAAAAACAATTTAAGGGGGACGAAAGTTTTCAAATATTAAGGGGCTAAATAATAAATATTCTTTTTTATAATTTTAGGTGGGCGGGGCCACTGCCAGCCCCTCCAAATTTGCCACTGCATATAGTAGCAATCGAAAAATTCAAATAAGTTCATGACATCACAAATTCCTTAACTGAGTTTTAAAAGAATCCATTAACATCAAGCTTTAGTATGGTAATGATTTAAGAGCATACCCTTGATGATTACTAAGTTTTACTAATAATTACTAACCATGCACTGTCAGAATCTACAATCTAGGAACGAAAACATCAAGGTGAACTGTTGTTATCTCCTTAATATCATATAATTTTGTGTGATGAAAGCTTTAAGTAGTAACAGAAGAAGATGAAAAAGAATAGAAAAGTATTTTAATATCTATTTCATAAAACTAAAAACCTATCTTTTACATAGAAGACTTCACTATTTATAGGAAATTAAGATGAATAATTGCAGCAACAACGGGTTAACTGAATTAGTTTTACTAACCACCTTTACTAACCACTTGATCATGACTTATAATCTTATTATCATCCTTGTTCTCTCCTTCTACTAAAATAGACAGACATGTAGAGGCTTCATTAGTAGAAGCAACACAAAGCTGTTACCACTAGTGAGTAAAAAAACTAGCCGACAGTGGCTTAGTTAGAATATCTAAAATTTGATGTGTAGTCGAAACATAGCGAACATCAACTTCGCCAAAAACCATCTTTTCGCGAAAAAAAAAAGTCTAACTCCACATGCTTTATACGAGCATGTTGCACCAAATTGCTAGAGTGTGCAACGGCACAAGTGTTATCACACCAAATGACTAGAGGTTGAGCAACCAGTTGAATTCCCATCTCAGTCAACAATTATTTCAGCCAAGCTATTTCACACACAGTATTGGCAACACTTCGAATGTAACACCCCAAATAATTTACTTTTGCTTCTGTAAAATCTGACACAACTATGTATCTGGTTTAGTGGTTAAGTGTTTTAGGTGTGTGTGTGTGTGAGGTCTTGGGTTCAAGTCTTACCCTTGATAAATTTTGTTATTTTTGGATCTAAGCCTTATTTTTGTTCTATGGGCTTCTTTTTAATTACCTGTAATTTCATATCAGAATGAGCTTGTTGGTTCAAGTGGTAAGGGAATTGGTCTGTTGAGAGACTTGTGTTCGTATCCCCGCACAAGCGTAGGAGTTATTTTTTCTTTTTGCTCGATTATCTGAAGAGTTTCAATGAAATTTGAATTCTAGGGAAGTTGAGTTTGAGATTTTAGTGGGGGGTTGAGATATTGTTGCTATCAGATATTATTTTTGTTTTTGGAATTTTTGATTCTCTCTCCCTCTCAAAGAAATCTTGTCATCAATTGTTCTTTCTTTTCTTGTTACCTTTCTTTTCCTGTCAAACTATTGTTGTTCTTTGCGTTGGGTCTGATGTCTTTTGCTCGCGCGGTGTTTGGTAAGTACTTCAAAAGCTTTGTGCAATTGTTGGTGTTTCGGTTATGTTAATGGCGTGTATCTTGCTACTTAGGAGTAGATCAAAGGACTGAGGACTTCTCATCGGTACTGTAGTTACGTGAAATCACCATGTTCATTTTAAGGTAAGGGATTCGGTTGTTTATTGGATTGAAGGGAGGCTTCGTTTCAATTTTAGTTTCGATTTAAGTAACTAATCAAGTGGTTTTTTTGGTCAATTTTAGGTGTTGAGTGGCTCGGGAGTGTTTTCGCACCAAAATCGTAATAGGTGTGTACCTAAAACGCAGAAAAACGAATGTCGGCAAAAGCCAAAAAACCATACTTTCGACGCCACACAAGCGTGTAGTCACCCGTATGGTAGGCCATGTACAAGAACACGGCTGTTTGATCGATGTAAGCATGATTGTAAGTAAGACACGGCTGTGTGGTGGCTTGAGTATGGTCATGTGGGCCACACGGGCATGTCACACGAGCGTGTCGATTTTGGGCTAGGCCGTGTGGCCACACGGGCAAAGGCCAATCTGGGCGTGTGGGCCCATAATTCTGAAATAGCCCCTAGGTTCGTGTGGTGATGGTCGTGAAACTAACTAAAAATTTTACTAAGGAAAGCACACCTATCGGACAGTAGTGTAGTTCTAGTGAGACCAGAAATATCGTATCCACGAGGACTAAAAGTACTAGTAATTACTATCTTTTTATTATCTAGCCTAAGAATTAAATGGTGTTTTTAAACTAAAACTAATTACCTAATTAACTAAGATTATAACAGAGAGAAAATTGGAAAATACTTTAGGAAAACCGATTGAGAAGACAATACCCAATAAAAAATCCACCTAGACTTTACTTATTACCTTTGAATTAGACGATTTATTCACTTGACTTATTCTGTAGAAATCCTTGATTTATGTTAATATCTCTGTCATGAATAAGAACAACTGACTCTAGGTTGATTAATTGAAATCTCTTTCTAATTAAAACCCCTATTGTCTCATTAACTCGATCTATAGATTCCCTTATTAGATTTGACTCTAATCCGACAGATTTATGTCGTCCTATCTCTAGGATTGCATGCAACTCCGCTTAATCATGAATGATCTACTTTTAAACAGGGACTTTTGCTCCACTGAATAAGCACATCAAACCTGAATTAATACCCTGGAATATTAAGACAAAAATTTAGAACTCACAATTAAGAATAAGAATAAGTATTTATCATATAACTCAAATAGTAATAAAATCCGTCTTAAGTTTCATCTCCCTTAGGTATTTAGGGAATTTAGTTCATAACAATGGAAAACATCTCAAAATAAAGAGAACAATAAAACATAAAGAAACCCAAAGAACTTCAAGGAAATTGGATGGAAATCTTCAGTCTTGATGTAGATCTTTGCTTATGAGATGATTCTGATGGCTATCCTTAGGTATATTCTACCTTCTACCCTCTGTGTGTCCCCTTTAATTTTCTTATAAGGTGTTTATATAGGCTTTAGAATGCTTTAAAACCCTTAAAAGTGGCATTTTCCGAGTAGAACTAGACTTGGGCTCGACAGGGACATAGCCGTGTGCCACGCCTGTGTGTAAGTGCTCAAACTGTGTACAATTCTGACTTGGATTAATGTCAACACGGCCATGACACACGGGCATGTGGTTTGCCCGTGTACCTCACACGAGCATGTGGATCACCCGTATGGAAGTGCCTAGGCCGTGTGCGACACTATTTTAAGACCAATTTGTCCGTTTTTGGCCCGTTTCTTGCTCTTTTTGCTATCCTAATCTCTCTTAAGTATAAAACATGAAATTAAAGTATTAGGAGCATCAAATTCACTAAAACCAAGGAAAAATGATTCATAAATATGCCAAGCATGAGGTAAAAATATGTATAAATTACGGTTTCTCAAATATCCCCAAACTTAAGCATTTGCTTGTCCTCAAGCAAAATCTACAAATCACAATTAAAATAAATTCTTCTCAACTTATAATTTTCATCAGTAATGTTTCAAAATAAACCACAAGCAATCATACATTGAGAGCTTAACCAAAAGAATATTAAAGCTTCAAACAATCCAAGTTGAGCATTTTAACCATAAAATCATAAGTATCTCCCTTTATCTAAGTAATTACCTTTAATTCCAAATTGACAAGGGTTGACATCCGCACTAAAGATTCACTTAATTCACTCAAAGTGTTTAAAGTTTAACAATTAAGCACCCAATAGTCAAACATGAAAAGTTATTACAATAAGCTTGCATGAAAATCAAATCTTCACCACTATAAATGAGATGATACACAAATCAAAAGGTCCTTAACAGGGTTATAATGGGGCTTGGGTTAAAGGTGTGGATAAAGGCTGCAAAAGAGGGTTAGCATCGAGATTAATTTAATAAATTACCAAACTTTAGAAGAATGAAGCTAATTGCTGAATTACAAGAAAGTACCAGAATTTGAACTATCCAAAGTAAATGATGTGAGCTTTTTTTCTCAATATAATAACTTTACTTAACCAAGCTCTATATAACAATAAATAATTGTAATTATATGGTTTTTTTTATGAACAAGTATGGAGAATACATCATAAGGAAAAATTCAGCAACTGCAATGAACAAAAATAGTTAGGTAACTAATTAAATCAAATTTTGATAAAAAGGAGTCAATGAAAAGGGAGAAATTCTTAATGAATCAAAAAGGGTTAAGTAGTGGGTTATTATTAAGGGAAAAATCACAAAATAAAAGTTAAGGCCCAAAGGGGTTTACTAGGGGTCAATTATGTGGGTAGGCTTTTTATTGGGGTAAATGGGTTAAAACCTAAGTGCCTTTATCATTTTCATATATCAAATCAAAGGTGTGGTCTTGACATGTATAATCGATGCAAGTTCTAGAATAACAAATCAATGTTGACTCACTCATAACTAATAAAATTAGTGAGCAAGAAAGATATGTTCTCTAAAAGGCTCAAAATCTCACAAAAACTATGGGTATTTGATGTCAAATCTATAAATTCGAAGCTTCAAGATAATACCTCAATTCAGGGAAATAACCTAGCAATTTTAGTTCTCAAAAATTTCAACTTATCATGCTTGATTCTTTAATGTCTTAAAGCTTAAACAATCAATGCACGGTTACCTATGATTTAATTCTGAACATATTAATAAAAATCATAAATCAATCAAAATTTACTCTAATAATGATATGAGAAAATTATTTGAAAACAAGATAAAAATTTAGGGATTTTCTGATAATCACATAAATAACCTCCCCACACTTAAGATGTACATTGTCCTCAATGTACAAAGATAAATAATAAGAAGATAAGTATAATATTAGAAGAGAGGGAGAGAAGTGAAACTGCCCTGAAATTTGGATGACATCCTTGGAGTAGCGAGAGCGAGAATTGTAGAGAAAGCCGAATAAAAGGTATGATCCTGAGGTACTAATAAGAAAATAAACACCACTGTGGAAGAGAGTTAAGGGATAATTCGATAATAACCATAAAGATAAGCAGAGTTTAAAATATAAAACATAAGTCTTTAAAAATAAAGAAAATTTAAATAAAAATAAAAATAAAAATAAAAATAATAGTAAAATAAAGGGACTCAAAAGTCTTCATCATCAGAGTCGTGAGCCGGTGGCGCTGGAGAAGAGATATAGAGGTGGTGGAAAATCTGCTGCAAAGTCTCATCGATGCTGTCGAACCTCGCATCAAGACTGTCGAACCTCTAAGCACAGTACTGACGAAAATCCGTAAGCTCCTCGAATGACACTCCTCGAAAGCTGGTAGCAAGAGGAGCGTGGCGGTGACTCGATGGTGGAGGCTGTGGTGGATCCTCGTGATAGAGAGGAACATCATCAGCAAAGTCCTCATCATCATCCTGGGCGTCAGAATGTAAGAAGCGGTACTGAGGGGGTTCCACTCCTCGTCGTCGCTCTACTATCCTCATATGTGTCATGCTTGAAATGCCCTGAGGGGACATTTGGCCAGCTAGGTTAAGTGTCAAGGACTACTCCGGTCTGTCGAGAAGACCGAAGTATCGAGCGATACGAGTCACGTAAGGGCCTAGATAGATAGGGCCTCTCTTATGTCGTTCAATCTTATGGCAGAATGATAGTGCGATGAAGTATGCCAAATCTATAATATGGCCATATGCCATGCTCCAAAGGAAGTATGCGTCGTGAGCGCTAACGACGCCGGTGCTCTTTCTTCAACCAGTCAAAGTGTGAGCTAAAAGGGCGTGGATGTACCGTAAGATTAGAGGGAGAGAAGTTGACTTCGAGTGACTCGCGTCATATGTAGTCTACCCACCTATGAGACCGGTCCAATAGCATGAAAGGGAATGATGAATGTGTCGATGAAACTGGAGGAAATTCTCGGCAAACATGAACTCTTCTGTATAAAGGCCCATAGCAGCGTCAAATTCTGGGATGCTCATGTGTCTCATCAAGCCACCGAGGCGGAAAGAAATAGCGTTGGGCTCGTTATGGGCCACCATGACCTGTTGGGTTGAAAAGGTAACACTAAACTCTAAGGTGAGCTCTGTGTAAGTGGGCTCGATGATATCGAAGAATCGGTCCTATGGAGCCGTAGTGATAATAGAACGCACGTCATCGGCGAGTCAGACCTGCTCCAAAGTGCCCAGTTAATGCATCGGCCCAAATTAAGGGGTCGAACGTGATGAAGCTGGTACAAGTCCTCATGGGGGCCTGCCCTAAATTGGAGATAGGTGTGGCGAGCCTCGGCAGATGTGCTCAGAGAAGAGGTCGAGCCAGGTCCCTTCTATTTTTTTGAAGCAGGAACGGCGGTCTTCTTACTTCATGTGTTTGTCATAGTGTTCCTGCAAAAGCAATCACAAAATTCAGTTAGACGAATCAACACAATAGGCAACTGAATAGTAAATAAGCATCCAAGTTCAACTCAATCAAGCAAATGAAATAAGTAGAATGTTAATGCCTATTAGAAAACTAAATAAATGATCACTAGTTATATATATTTAAATAAATAAGCATAATATGAATATCATCAAAAAACTATGACCCTAAAGCAAAAAATAAATGCAAAATAGTGCTAATGTCCAAGACTAAATGGAGCATAGACATGGAGTTATCAACACTGAACAGAATAAGGGTCAACTAAGCAATAATAAACAATAAAGCACTAAAATAGAATAAAATAATAAGAAATAAATAGTAAGATAATAAATAAATAAATAAAAATAATAATAAATAATACTAATAAGAATGAAATAAATAAGTAAAAATGGAGAAAAAGGGTAACCGATGATGGGTGGTGATTAGAATGTGCGGGCCTATTGACGGTCGATCTAGGGAGGGGGAAGGGGTCGTGCGTGTGCGTGTGAACGTGGGTATGGTGCTGCTGAGGTGAATCAAGGGAAAGGAATGCTGGTCTGGAGTGGAGGAAGGGGGCTGGTGCGGGTCGGCTAAGGAAGAGGTTGGGTTGAGCGGTGAGGGTGGTTTAGATTGGGGGGATGACGGGGGTGAGGGGATGGGTTTGTGGTGGTCGGGGTGTGCGGGAGTGGTGAGGGGGTAGGGGAAGGGGGGTTGCACGTGGGGTGAGGGAGCTGGATGGGGCTGTATTTGGTGGGCTTGATAACGGCGAACGGTGGTTGGAATAATGGTTTTAGGTATTGTGGCGGCTAGGTGTTGAAGAAGGAAGGAAAAAGACAAAGTAAAAAAAAAAGAAAAAAAAAGAGGGGTTAGGGTTTAAAACAAGGGCACGGTCGTGTCAAGGCCCCATGTTGGGCAACACGGTCGTGTCACACGCCCGTGTGGCTCGAGTTTAGCCCGTGTCACGAAATTTTATTACCCAATTGTCACACGGCCTGAGGACACGCCCGTGTGCGATGTTGTTTGCTTCTCCCATTCTCGTGTGGTATCCCACACGCTCGTGTGTCTGAACACACGGCTGTGTTCCTTGCCTGTGTGGCCTCCTGACTTATTTAAAGTTTAAGAATTTTGCTCCAGTTTTCACATGTCCTAAGACATGCCCATGTGTCCAGGCCATGTGCTACGCACGGTCGTGTCACACGGCCGTGTGGCTCGATGCTTGGGGATTTTATAATCCTGTTTCAACAAGACCAAGGACACACCCGTGTGTCCAGGCCGTGTGGGCCACTGTACCTGCAAAAATTAGAAATAGAAAAAAAACTAGTTAGTAGTGTTAGTGCTCGGGTTGCCTCTCGAGAAGCGCTTATTTAGAGTCTAAGCTCGGCTTCCCTCTCATTTGCATGATTACGGCGGTTCATGAGTCAAGACTCCTCTTTCTCACTATCAATTCTATTATCCACATAAAGTTTAAGTCGAGTAATATTTACCTTAAAAGTGCCGAATTGAGAATGATTTACCTCGACTGTACTGTATGGTAAAACATTAAGTATCGTGAAAGGAGTTGCTCCATTCGTATTAAGATTTGAAGTAGCAATGCGGGGGTCCTTTTCATCTAACAATACTTTACCCCCTACCTTAAATTGCTTTGTTTCATCCCTACGCTCATCGTGGTGTCGCTTTGATTTTTCGTGTGCTTTTTTTTCTCCTTGACATGTGTTCGCCATTCATCTAGTTCATCGATCTGAAGCCTTCGTTCTTCGTGAGTCTCTCTATTTTTGTGGCATGGATTAGAATGAGGCTCCATCACGTTCTTCCTAGGGAACTCCTGCAAAGAAGTTTGAATTGTAACGTTGTCTAAATTTAACAAAACTTAAACAATCATCTCGATTACTAGATATTTTAGCAGAATCACGAGCTTGGAGAGTAATCGTGTCATCGCCTACACGAAGATCAATTCATCTGTGCCAACATCAATGATAGTTCTAGCAGTTGCTAAAAATGGTCGTCCGAAAATTAAAGGCACGTTACTATCCTCTTCCATGTCTAGAACAAAAAAATCAATTGGAAATATAAATTTATCAATTTTAACAAGCACATCTTCAATAATACCCTTAAGAAATTTGATTGTTTTATCTGCCAATTGAATGCTCATCTTAGTTTGTTTGGGTTTCTCAAGACCTAGTTGTTTAAACATTTTATAGGGCATAACATTAATACTTTCCCTTAAATCAGCCAAAGCATTGTTACATTTAAACTACCAATTAAACAAGGTATCGTAAAACTCATTGGATCTTTCAACTTATTGGGTAGCTTATTCTGTAGAATGGCTGAGCAAACTGCATTCAACTCCACATGTGACACCTTATCCAACTTTCGCTTATTTGCTAAAAGCTCCTTTAAAAATTTAACTGCGTTTGGCATATACGAAAGAGCTTCAATAAATGGTAAGTTAATATGTAATTTCTTTAATAATTTAAGGAATTTACCAAATTGTTCATCAGTGTGGTCTTTCCTTGTCACACTAGGGTATGGCACACGAGGTTTATACTCTCTACTTACCAGTTTTCTCTCACTGTGGTCCACCTCATCCTTACCTTTACTTACCACAAATCCTTGCTTCGATTCTGGTTCAGGTTCAACTAACCCTTCTTTATCTCGAACAGTAATCGGCAAGCTGCCTTGTGGTCATTTAGAAATCATTTTTGCCAACTGGCCTATTTGATTTTCGAGCCCTTGAATTAATGCTTGCTGATTTTTTAAAGCTGTCTCAGTGTTTTGGAAACGTGTTTCGGATACCGCGATAAATTTTGTTAACATCTCTTCAAGGTTTGGTTTCTTTTCTTGCTGGTAAGGTGGTTATTGAAAGCCCGGAAGATATTGTGGTCTTTGATTTCCTTGACCACCCCAAGAGAAATTGGGATGGTTCCTCCACCCTGCATTATAAGTTTTACTATACGGGTTATTCTGAGGTCTAGTTATTACCTATATAGTAAGCTTGTTCCTCCTCGGTGCTAGGGTTGAAGGGTGGATAATCTAGGTTGTGCACTCCTCCATTTGAATCACACCTCATCACTGGATGTACCTGAGTGTAACCATACAAACCATCAATCTTTTTATTTAAAAGTTCTACCTGGTTAGACAACATAGTGACCGCGTCAAGGTTGAAAACATTGGCTATTTTTTTCGGCCTTGTTCTCATAACTTTCCATTGATAGTTATTCAGTGACATCTCTTCAATAAATTCGTAAGCCTCTTCAGGTGTTTTGTTGTTGAAGTTCCATCGACGGCTGCGTCGATAAGTTGCCTTGTTGAGGGGTTCACACCGTTGTAAAATGTCTAAACCTGTAGCCATAAAGGTAGCCCATGGTGAGGGCACCTTCTCAATAAGTCCTTGTATCTCTCCCATGCATCATAAAGAGTTTTCGAATCCATCTGCACAAAAGAAGAGATATCATTCCTCAATTTAGTAATTTTAGCCGGCGAAAAATATTTAAGTAAAAATTTTTTTGTCATTTGTTCCCAAGTAGTGATTGAACCTCGTGGTAACGAGTTCAACCACTGTTTAGCCTTATTCCTCAATGAAAAGGGAAATAACTGAAGGTGAATGGCATAATCAGAAACGCCATTGATCTTAAAGGTGTCACAGAGCCCCAGAAAATTCGCTAAATGAGTGTTTGGATCCTCATCCTGCAAACCATCAAACTGAACAAACTGTTGTATCATTGGAATCGTGTTAGGTTTCAGTTCAAAATTATTTACAGCAACAGCAGGCCTAGCTATACTTGATTCAGTTCCTGTTAAACTAGGTTTAGCATAATCGTACATAGTACGCGGGGCAGGATTCTGTTCTACTGGATTTGCAGCAATCGCAGGAGGTAGCGGATTATTCTGATTATCATCTATCTCCTCGTTTGTAGTATGGATATCGTCCTCTTGCCCTTCCTCAATGTATTGTAGGCTTCGCCTTATTTCTCTTCGATTTCTGTGAGCTGTACTTTCGATCTCACTATCAAAAAGTAAAGGTCCCGACGGGTTTCTTTTCGTCATAAACTATAAAAACCTGTCAGAAATAGAAAGAGAAAATGTTATTAAAAAAAAAAAAACAAAATTAAATAAAAATAAAAATAATGGCTAAAGTAATAAAAATTAAGCATTCCTAATATCTTAGTTCCCCGGCAACGGCGCCAAAAACTTGATGATCGTGAAACTAACTAAAATTCGACTAAGGAAAGCGCACCTATCGAACAGTAGTATAGTTCTGGTGAGACTGGAAATATCGTATCCACGACGACTAAAAGTACTAGTAATTACAATCTTTTTATTATCTAGCCTAAGAATTAAATGGTGTTTTTAAACTAAAACTGTAACACCCTTATTCCGTAACCGTTACTGGAATAGGTAAGGGGCATCACCAGACAGACAGAGCATACCAGAACAATACCGAATCACATATCATATAACATTAATACATAAGCATACACTAACAATTCATCCAATAAAATGGTTTACGAGACCAACAACCTACATTCAGGAGGGATCGGACTAAATCAAACCCATTCAGAATTTTCAGAGCTTAAACAAACTTTTCAAAACTGACCAAGTCACACGCCCGTATGACTAGGCCATGTGACTCACATGGAAAAAGACACACCCATGTGGTCCAACCGTGCCAAAAAGATATCTTATACTGATTTTTTAACACGACCAATAGGCACGGCCGTGTGCCACGACCGTGTAAAATTTAGCTAGCTGCTGACTTTTTCATACGGCCACAAGGCACGCCCATGTTCCCTGACTGTGTGGCACAATGCAGGCTTAGTTTAAGCCAATTTGCCACCCCTTATGGGTCCAATCCTACAAGAATTAATTCGCAACATTCATACCTATATTTCCAACCAATTCCATGCTTAAAGATGACCAAATCACATTAGAATATAACACATTTCAAAACATACATCAAAACTATACTCAAACTTATCATTTGCTAGCCAATTCATATGGCATAACTTATATACGTATCAAGCTTACAAACTTAGACATTCTAGCCTATACATGCCATACTTATAAATATGTAAATTTCTAAAGTACCAAAAAGAGTTCGACGGTGTGATGACAATCCTCGACTATCCTAAGCCTTCAGTAGCTACGACAACTGTAAAACAGACAGAAATCACATAGAGTAAGCTACAAAAGCTTAGTAAGCCAAATACAATAGATCTAATCATTAAAGCATATATAGTACAAAACAACAATAAGAATTCATAGCCATTTCTCAGAGTAGTTCATAAGCTTAACCATGCTCATTTGTTTGTATTCATATCTTATTCATTTCCATGATTTCAAACCTACTTCGCATTCACTATTTCGCAGAAACAGAGTCCTCCATATTAAGAAATTAAGTACGATACGTACCTGTATAGATTACACATTTCATACATTCATTTCCATATCTCCTACTTTGTCATCAGACAGTTCAGAAATGATACAGATACTCATAAACGGGTATAATGCCAACGTCTCGGACGTAGTCTTACATGTAATTCAGTATCGATGCCTCTGTCTCAGACAGGGTCTTATATGAAATCAGATACGATGCCGATGTCCCGGACATAGTCTTACATGTAAATTTCAAATCGATGCCTGTGTCCCAGACATGGTCTTACATGATAATTCAAATCAATGCCAACGTCCTTTTAAAGGCATACAGAACTTTTCAAATACTAGCATATTATCAGAGTTTACTCAAATTCTATTCATCAGGCTCTCAAGGCCGTCCAATACAGATTACAATTTATATACACAGAATTTATTCAATTAACATGTAATTGTAATTTGACTTACCTCGTACGAAATTCAGACGGAACGAACCGATTATTCAACTATGTTGGACTTCCCCCGATCTAAATCCGATTTTCTTTGTTCTTGATCTAATACAATTCAAATTCAACCATTCAATCATTCTTTTCATTCAAAATAATCCATGAACACATATTTAGGGCACTTTGCATTTTAGCCCTTATATTTTCATATTTTGATAATTTAATCCATTTTTCACAAAATCACAAATATGCAAAGTTCACCAAAACTATAGCTTGGCCAAATATACATGGCTTCTATACAAGCCCAAATAACACATATAATTCACAACTTAGTCCTTCAAAACCTCATTTTCACAAATTAGCCCAAATAGCTCTATTTCATCAAAATTCAAAGACAAAACTTATAAATTATCTACCAAGCCTTCATAATTCATCCAAAAGCATCACAAAACTCATAATATCAACAATGGCATTTCATGAAATCTTTAACAGAAACAGAAATTCAAACACGGGCTTTGAAGAACACGAAGCAACGATCACAGAAATGTAGAAATTATTAAAAACGGACCAAGGTACATACCTTAATCACCCAAAACAATGACCGAACCCTAGGTGGTCTTCTTCCTTCTCTTTTCCTTTGATATTTCAGCCAAGATGAACTAAATGCATGGCCATTTCATGTTTATTTTATTTTATTTTATTACACATTTTAGACCATTTTCCAATTTTGCCCTTTACTTAACAAATAAAAATTTCATCCACTAATGTCTATATTTGTCCACCATTAATACAAACGGTACAATTGAAATGCAATGACCTTTATTTTAAAAGCCAAGCCAAATAGGTGCTTTATCATCTAGCACTCAACTTTTACACTTTACGCGATTTAATCCTTTTTAATAATTAAGCACAGAGACAGACAAATTAAATCACAGAAATTTCATAGATGCAAATTCACATATCACAGACACAGAAAATAATATTAAAATATTTTTTAGACTCGGATTTGCAGTCCTGAAACCACTATTCTGACTAAGGTCGAAATCAGACTGTTACAATTCTCTCCCTTAGAGATTTTCGTCCCCGAAAATCTTACCGTTAAACAGATTCGGATATTGCTGTTTCATTGCAGCTTCAGACTCCCACGTAGCCTCTTCTACTCCGTGTCTATGCCACAGTACTTTGACTAACGGAATTCTCTTATTAATCAATTTATTAATCTCACGTGACAGAATACGAATCGACTTTTCTTCATAAGTCATATCCGAATGAATTTCAATGTCAGACGGAGAAATTACATGCGAAAGAGCAGATCTGTATCGTCGAAGCATCGATACGTGAAACACATTGTGAATCTTTTCTAACTCAGACGGTAACCTTAATCCATAAGCAACCGGCCTAACTCGCTCAATGATTTCATACGGTCCGATGAACCTCGGACTCAACTTGCCCTTTTTACCGAATCAGAATAGTTTCTTCCATGAAGATACCTTCAGAAACACTTTATCACCGATCTCATATTCGATATCCTTTCGTTTTAAATCTGCATAAGACTTCTGACGATCAGAAGCAGCTTTCAGACTATCTCGGATTATTTTCACTTTTTGTTTTGTTTCTTTTATCAGATCAACACCATAAATCTTATTCTCACTGAGCTCAGACCAGTATAATGGAGTTCTACATTTTCTATCGTATAATGTTTCGTACGGTGCCATTTTAATGCTCGATTGAAAGCTATTATTATAAGCAAATTCAATCAAAGGGAGATATTGTTGCCACGTACCTTCGAACTCAAGAATGCAACATCTCAACATATCCTCAAGTATCTGAATAATCCTCTCAGATTGACCATTTGTTTATGGATGGAAAGTAGTGCTGAAATGCAATTTAGTACCCAGAGCATCTTGCAATTTCTTCCAGAATAGTGATGTAAATCTCAGGTCTCTATCTAACACAATCAACAATGGTACACCGTGCAGTCCCACAATCAACTGCCGGAACAGAAGTGTGGATAAACCACTAGATAATGCAGATTACTAAACTGCCAAAAACTTCCTCCTTTTACTTCAACCTAAGTCCTATGCAATATGTCATGGCATGCTTATGCAGAATTAGAGTATTGAGTATATAAGTCATGCTATCTCTCAATAACAGGATTAGTAAATATGGGGAGTCTATGTTTTGTAAAATAGACTTATCAAACCTCAATGGACCATATCAGATTTGCCAAGAAGTTACATGCACGATTATAAATCAGAATCAGTAACAATTAGTCTAACATGTTTAGATATCGCATACTCTTCATCAACAGAGCAATGCAGAGGCGTACCAACAAACTTAACAGAATACAGATCGTACCTGATAATTCGCATACATAGAAAATAGCACATTACGTTCTAACAGATCCTACTCACTTAGGTTCAAACATAACAGATATACATACAGATTACAAGTTGTTCATCATCAATCTAACACGTTCAGATATCGCATATATCATCCATATATCAATCTTAAAGCATCAGATAGTCCTCTTAAGATAAAATTCAGATCATAAATACATTGTGGAGGTCAGTGCTCATGTTTGGCAATACTCACAGCCTCAAAAAATAAGATTTGAATCCTATTCATATGCCATATGGCCTAGACACACGCTCATGTCCTTGCCCGTGTGGCTCACACTAGTTAGGCACACATCCATGTCATCTGCTAGTGTGGTTCTAAATCATAAAGAGTGAGTTACAAGGCCTGGACACATGCCCATGTGCTTACCCGTGTGGCTCACGCGGCCTAGGCACACATCTATGTCCTTACCTATGCGGCTCACACGACCTGGGCACATGTCCATGTCTCTGTCCGTGTGGTTCTGAAGCGTAAACAGTGAGTTACACGGCCTGGACACACGCTTATGTCCTTGCCTGCGTGGCTTACACAGCCTGGGCACTCGCTCATGTCCCTGGCTGTGTGGCTGTGCGGCACTGACAGTCTTATTTTTTGACAACTGAAAATGTAGAAAAAGAGGTGTTTCGGAACCTGCCTGATACAGACTCAATGTAAGAGAAACAAGGATGAATTCTCGCCCCTAAACGATAAGAAATTGCCCAACAAAATGATTAATTCGTAGTCAAATAGCTAAAAACTAACATTCCAAAATCACAGTTATGTCGAAGAACTCTCAACACCAAAACTTTAAATCGAACTTACTGGCCAGCGAACTAATTAGAAGGAGAATTCAGACCCCATACATAATCGGTGTAACGTAACATGACAAAAAGAATGATCACTTGAAAATAAGAAACCAAAATGCAGAAACTGAAGAACGCAAACAAAATGATAGAAAATCTCGCAGAAAAAAGAAAGAACAAAAAGAAAATAATAGTACAGGAGGTTTCTGGAAGGTTTTAGATAACCAACCGAAACTAACTACCTTTTAACGAAATTTAAAAATAAAACATTCCCTATTTTTTCCGCCAAGATTCGAACACAAGACCAACGATTATAAAGAAGCTTAACCATTGAACCACTAGGCTTATTGCTGACATCAACTAACTTAATTTAACTTATAAGCCAAACGTTCAAAGGTAAGGGCTTAACCAAAATGAAAAAATTTCCAAAAACGGGATTTGAACCCAGAAGCTCACACACATACCCCGAACACTTAACCACTGAATTAGATCAATTTACTTGTCAAGAATTTCCAAAGTCTAAACTCAAATCGAGGGATGACCTCTTTTTGTTTCAAAATGCATTTCTTCTAGGCCAGTTCTTAGGATGTTACACAAAGAATTAGGAAAAGAAAAATAACCCAAAGGATGCAATCATTTTGGTCATTTCTAATGAGTTCATACACCTAATTGTATAGAATTAAAGCATGATGTATATGAATCATAGAATATTATAAAATATGCAAAAATTGAACATTTACATCAAATAAGGTCTAATTGAGCACATTCAAAAGGATTCAAAAATTTGCATACTAGACAATATTGGTCAAGATAGATTAATCATGTAACCATTAACTCCCCCTAACTAATTGCATATAGGAGCTATATAAATCATGCATATCTACTTTTGCATTGAATTCTAAGTCATAAAACATTTTGAAAACAACAAAGTACAAAAAATCATTTGAACCTAAAATTAAGGTAAGGTAGTAACACCTAATTCTCTCCTAAGTGTCCCAAATCTTTTTTGATCTAATGGCTTAGTAAAAATTCAGCTAATTGGTGCAAAGTGTCAATAAATTTTAGAATTACATCTCGTCTTTGGACATGATCTCTAATGAAATGATGTTTAATTTTAATGAGCTTAGTTCTAAAGTGTTGGATGAGATTTTTAGTGAGACAAATAGCACTAGTATTGTCACACTTGATAAGAATGGTAACTACATCAATTCTATGGTCCATAAGTTGTTGTTTCATCCATAAAACTTTAGCATAATAACTACCAGCAGAAATGTATTTCATTTCGGTGGTGGACAATGCAAAACTATTTTTTTTCTTTGAAACCCATAATATAAGCGTGTTGCCAAGGAATTGACAAGTACAGGAGGTTCTTTTCCTATCTAGTTTGTAACCTGCAAAATTCGCATCCGAGAAAGCATGCAAGCTAAAGTATAATCTCTAGGATACCAAAGATCTAAGTTAGGAGTGTCTTTAACGTATCTAAAGATTCTCTTAATGGTTTGTAAATGTATTTCCTTAAGACATGATTGATATCTAGAACACAACCAAACACTAAACAAAATATCGGGCCTACTTGCGGTAAGGTAAAGCAAAGAGCCAATCATAGACCTATATAATTTTGAATCTACATATTTACCTTCCTCATCTTTGTCAAGCTCTGTAGAAGGGCTTATGGCTGTAGCTTGTGGCTTGAGAGTGTCCATCCCAAATTTATTGAGCATTTCCTTTGTGTACTTAGCTTAATTGATGAAGACATCATTTTCCTTTGCTTGATTTGAAGTCCCAAAAAGAAATTTAGTTCTCCCATCATGCTCATCTCAAATTCACCTTACATTAACTTGGAAAGTTCTTAACAAAGAAGATCATTAATAGCTCTAAAAATAATATCATCAACACATATTTGAAGTACTAACAAATCCTTGTCCTTTCTTTTGATAAAAAGTGTTGTGTCAATCTTTCCTTTACAAAAACCTTTTTCAATAAGAAAATTTGATAATATTTCCTACCAAGCTTTAGGAGCTTGTTTTAAACCATATAAGGTTTTTGAAACTTTGAAAACATAATTTGGAAATTTTGAATATTCAAAACCGAGTGCTTGTTCAACATACATTTATTCATTTAGAAAATCATTTAGAAAATCACTTTTATCATCCATTTGATACAATTTAAAATCATTAAAGCATGCAAAAGCTAAAAACACCCCAATAGCTTCCATCCTAGCTATAGGAGCATAAGTTTCATCATAATCTATTCATTCCTCTTGAGTGTAACCTTGAGCAACAAGTCTAACCTCGGTCCTCACTATGTTACCACTCTCATCTAGTTTGTTTCTAAATGTAACACCCCAAACCCGGCCTAGACATTATGGCCAAATCTGGAGATATTACGTAAAACGGTCAAAAATTCAAATTTTGTGAATTTCAAAAAGAGTTGTAAAGTTTTATTACTTAAAAATCCTGATTTAATAGAAAACATATCTAACTTTACTTTTTAGTTGAAAATAATGTTTACTTACATTTTCTAAAACGGATACTTTGCAGCGGAAATTCTTATATCGTTATGTTTAGGAAAAATCGAGTTTATTTTCTAAAAATTAGTTGTTTTGCAAGAAACAAACATTTTTTATAGAACGTTTTAAATAGTATCATGCAAAAGTTGAAAATAAAATTCCAAAAACCAAAATAGTCCAAATATTACAAAATGCTTAAATCCCAAAATTTAAATAAATTCAAATAAAGCAAATTTATTGTAACCAAGCTCTCGTGGCAACGACCCGCCGAAGTCTGAGGATTACCTGAACTTACCAGTCAATAGAACATGAGTTTTCAAAACTCAGTGTGTAACAAATAACTTAAACAACTAATTTACATCGATGATTAGCGCGAAAGCAGAATCATATCGAGCAAAGATGCAGATGCGATTCACGGACATATAATTCTACCCCCATCTACTACACAACAACTCCGACCATCCCAACACACCATACGAGGTATGAAACACCCATCCAACCCTACACACTACTTAGTGTCAGTATGACACTTTACAAAATATTTGCAATTGGGCTGCCAGATAAATAGGCGAATTATCGCCTTTTATAGAAACACTTCCTCCACATAGCAAAACCTACCCCAGATTTAAATACAGAACGTAACAGAAATCAAACATATTTACAGTATATATGCATAACATAACAAATACAGAACATACACAACATTTTTTGGTTTACTAATAACCTATTATGCAATTTACTTATCATATAACGTTTCAGATCGATCCAAATAGCGTGTACAACCCTGGGGAAAAATTTAGAATTTTGGGCCCACACAGGCCAAATAGCCCAGATCGTATGTCATACATGGTCCAGCACACGGCTTGTCACACGACCGTGTGTCACACACAGCTTACCACACGACCTGGCACACGGTCGTGTGGCATCAACAATGCAATTTTTTTTTACTTTCGTCGTTCGCTATTTTTTGGGTTTCTTGTTACACAACTGGATAATTCTTGAAACGAAATCGACCACGAGACTTAAGAACCTAAATTTAGTAATTAAAAAATTAAATAATTCTTAATATTGATACACCAATTTCCAAAGAAAAACTCATTCCACCCAATAGGAAACACTAAATTTATCAAGCCTAAATTAAGTCTCCTAACGTTCAAACACTTAGCAAACAAATAAGATAGATTCCCCAAACTTCTAACTCACTGAGGGGACATCATGCGCTTCACCACTTTCGCCTAAATCAATGATTTCAGAGTGGTCAGACTTGTATCGCAAAGAGAAAATAACAAAACAACCACACCATGAATTCCAAAAGGAAATAAGTCACGAATCTTACCCCCACTACCCAGTTCTTTCAAAAACAGAGATATCACTAACCTTCATCCATAGAAACCGAAGTAATGATAATGCACAATGGAACATAGTTACTATCAATAAAAAGTGTTGAAGCCTAAATTGCAAAATAAAGATTTCAAGAAAAGAATTTTGAAAGGCAAATTGACTGATGATAGTGGAATTGGAAAAAGAGAAAGAAAATGAAGAAAAAACACGATAAACAATAGGAGGAAAAATAGCAAAATGTGCACAGCCAATTCTTGAAAAAGAAAGAAAACCCCCTAAAAAGAAAAATAAATAAAATAAAGATAATACTAATAAAATAAATTAAAAGGATTTGATAGACATCATAACACAAAAATATCAACTAGCCACATGATTTCTTGATAACCACCACTATCTAAAGTTTGAAATTAAGCCAAACACCAGTTCATGGATGGAACACCAATAAATTGCAAAAATTAATACCATTCCACTAGCGAAGGGTTTCAAACACACGACTGAAGAGCACATAACCACTAAACCAACGAGCTTATTATGCCATAAAATTACCAAAAATAATACTTAAGTCAAATAAACAGAATTAGGCTTAATATCAAAATTAACAGAATTTTCCATAAAGCAAGATTCGAACCCAGGTCCCCTAATACATAATCAAGACACTTAACCACTAAAGTAAATACTGATTATGACCAAATTAACAAAACATGAATTTTAAGATTTTCAGGACATTACACTAAAAACTCATTTAGCAGTACCTATGGTAGATTTATCACAAGGTTTTTCAACTAGGGTCCATACTTTACTTTTATTAAATTGATTTAACTCTTCTTGCATGGCTAATATCCAATATTCCTCATTTAATGCTTTTTTGATATTTTTAGGCACAATGCATTAGATAAATGAAACATAATTCCAAGTATTGCTAAGAGAAGATCTAGTAGTTACCCCTTTAGATAGATCTCCCAAAATCTTACCATCCTTCACATAATTGTACTCTCTTGGATGATGAACTTCCCTTTCCTCTAGGGTGAGCTTCTTTAGAGCATATTTTGTTTGTGCTTGGATTCTTTCATTTGATGATTGATCAATTTTCTCATCATTGTTTCATATTCCTACACCACCACCATCATCATCATCATAAGAATCCTTTCTAGGGAGGAAGTTAGAATCATCGAAAACAGTATGTATGGACTCTTCTACTACAAAAGTTCTTTTATTAAAAACTCGATAAGCTTTAGAATTTAAGGAATAACTAAGAAAAATCCATTCATCACTTTTTGCATCAATTTTGCCAAGATTGTCTTTTCCATTATTTAAAACAAAACACTTGCATCCAAAAGGATGAAAATAACTAATGTTAGGCTTTTTTGTTTTTGAAAAGTTCATATGGAGTTTTCTTCAAAATAGGCCTAATCATTACTCGATTAATAACATAACAAGTAGTGTTTGTGGCTTCCACCCAAAAATATTTTGCCAAATTATTTTCACAAAGCATGGTTCTAGTCATTTCTTCTCAAGTTCTATTTTTTCTTTCAACAATTCTATTTTTTTAAGGGGTTCTAGGTGTAGAAAAATTATGACTAACACCATTTGAGTTGCAAAAATTATCAAAACCAAGATTTTTAAATTCGGTTCTATGGTCACTTCAAACACTAGTGATAGAGTAACCTTTTCATTTTGATTAGTTCTTAAAAATGTGATAAATTTTTATAAAAAGCCCAAGTAAATCTAGAATTGTCATCAACAAGTACAAAAACATATTGTTTTCCACCCAAGCTAGTAGTCCTAATTGGTCAAAAAAGATTAATGTGAATTAATTGAAGAACTCTGCTAGAAGATACGTTGTAGACACTCAATTTTGCCCAGGCCCAGAAATAAGTCCAAAAACAAAAATAATAAACCCAAAAAAAAAACGAAGTCCAAGTTCAGTCCAGAATTACAAATATAATTTGGCCCGATCGGAATGGCCCATTACTTGAAAAGATTTAAGGTCCATCTACAAGCTTGACTCATATGGAAATATAATCTTCAATGATATGTAATCTTAGATGTGATATGCAATCTTAGATATGATACAATCTTAGATATGATTGCAATCTTAGATATGATATACAATCTTAGAAGATATGATCTTGTAATCTTGAAGATTTAATTTGTAGATATCCTTTAATCTTAACCGTTGATGTAATTGATCTGTACCGTTGGATTTGGGGAGGCTCAACTATAAATAGAGGCCTCTCCCTTCATTGTAAATCACCACTGGAGTTTTGGGAAACAATAAAAATTTTTGAGAGCTTTCACTCAAATTTCTCTCCCTCTTATGTTCTTATTTTCTACGGTCTGTGTTTATTCTATTCTTTGTTCATCTTCATTTTTCAACCCTTTTTATTTTGATTTAACCCATGTTTCCCTAATTTTTTTATATATATTTAAATTTTTAATAATTTTAGTATCATATCAAACTATTTCATTTTTTAATAATTTTTTTAATATTACTCTTAGTAAATTATTTTTTAAATTTTACTCAAATCATTATTTTAAAAAATATATTTCATTTAATTGTCATATTTTATCCAAAAGTTTTTCTAAAATGAGCAATGTTTTTCGTATTTAGGAATTCGGGAAATAGTGCCCTAACATGCTGGGTTGCGATTTCCTATTTGTCTAAATGCCTAAAGTATCCTTCTAAATAGATTTTGTAAATCACGAGATGATTTTAGTTACGAGAGTTTAAGAATATCGTGTCCTATCATGTTGGATGTGATGTTTGTATTCTTTCAGAGCTAAGGAATCTCGATTTTTCAACTTAAATAATTTCGGTTTTAAAAAAGGGATTTTATTTTTAAATCCTTTCAAATTTTTGACATTAAGACAGAAATCTATTCAATTTGGTACCAATTTTGGGCGTTGCGAGGATGCTAATCCTTCCTCGTACGTAACCGACTCCCGAACCTATTTTCTTAATTTTCGTAGACCAAAACGTTTTATAAGGTGATCCAATCACACCTAAAAAGGTTGGTGGTGACTTCCGTTTTCGTTTTTCAAAAGTCGATCCCCGTTTTTTAAACATCCCTTTAAAAAATGGTTTTGATAGCTTGGCGACTCCGCTGGGGACCAATAAGAGAGTCAAGCCGTAAAATTGATTGATTTCTGTCCTTTATCAAAATTTGAAAACTCGATTTGAAAACTATGATCTTTTTTTTCTTGTGTTTGCTGCATATGTTTGTTATTTTTCTCACACACATTGCATTTGCATAACCGTTGTGGTCGCACCTTAAGTGGGAGTGAGAAGCTAAGCTTTCGTGAGGTTTTCACCTTCGTATGAGCTAGTGGATTGCTTCCGGGATACTGTACCTATGTCTTCGTGAGATTTTCATCTCCGTATAGCCATAGGGAAATGTGTCCCCCTGAACTGAACTTGGTCTATATGAGCCTATAATGGGTGAAGACCGAGGAATCTGCTGGTTCAGGTACCCTTGCTTTAGAGCTAAAACTCATATAGTGAACCTTTAAGTGCTTACCCTAGGGAAATAATGATAACCTTTAGAAAACTACCCTTATAAATATTTGTTTATCATTTTCTTAGATATATGATACTGACCTATTTTTATTTTTACTCATTGCATATATCATTTGACATTTAAAGGTGTCGATTCACTACTCGATTTCTATATTAGAAAGTTTTCTAATGAGGAGCGAATACCTTAATAAAGTGGAGGACAACTCTTCCGTTTGTGCGTGGTCGAGAAAAACCCGATTAGAGAAAGGAGATAGTGTCACCGAGGATATACATCGAGTTGTGGGACTTTACTCGTACCGGTGCGACCACGAGAATATTTTCGGGAGATGAAGGACATTTGGGCCCAATGGATGACGAGGCTAGATAGCTTTTCTTTCAGACTTACGGATATCTTTCTTATTTGCTAGACATTATAGTGGATAGGCACTTGTTCTGAGCTATGGTACAGTTCTGGAACCCTACTTATAGTTGCTTTACATTTGGTGATGTTGATCTTGTACCTACTTTAGAGGAGTATATGACTTTACTGTGTTGCCCGAGTATTCAGGGTTACAGGGCTTACGTTAGGCCTGCTACCATTCCAACTTTTATGAAGAAGTTGGTAATGATTACTGGAATGAGTGAGAAGTGGGCTGTAGTACAGCAAAAGGGTGATAGTAAGTGTATTCCATGGACCGTGTTGAGGATTTTGATATTGACGCATCTAGACGTGAAGAAAAGGGTCGATGTCCTAACTTTGAGTATTTATAGCATGATAATTTTCCCAAAGGCATTGGGGCATATAGATGAGGCGGTTGCGGATTTATTCGATCGGCTTGGTAAACAGAACACACCTGTGCCTGCAATCTTAGCTGAGACGATAAGATCCTTAAGTACATGTCGGAGAGCCAGTGAAGTAGATTCATTGGATGCGCACTGTTGTTGTTAGTATGGTTCCATAGTCACTTTTGGAAGCTTGAGAAGGTTCCTTGCCGAGTGTTCTTTGAGGGTTATTCCCCCTTAAAGGAAGCAGCAACTACACCAAGGAGAGACGATATTACAGAAGAAAGGTGGATGGATATTCTTCATAATCTTCGAGAGGAGGAGGTTTTGTGGAAAGCACCTTGGATGACTCCTAATGAAGTCCTTTATCGCTGCGGCAATTTTGATTGGGTACCTCTTACTGGGATTTGGGGAGTTGTTGGCTATGCACCGTTACTCGTCCTAAAACAATATAAAGTGGGGCAGTTCAGATAGAGGTCGAGAGTTAGCTTTGTTATTAGATAGGGTTAAGACTTTGGGCCTACGAGCGAAAGCATATTTGTAATCCATTTTATGAAAAGACTTTTGTTCCTTAAATAACGTTTTCTAAAATAAAACTGAGTCGAGATCGACACCTTTTTACATTCATGCATTTACATTACATTACATCAAAGAAAAGAAGGTGTTGATTCAAAATTCGATTCTTAAATAGAATAGGTTGTCATAAGGAAACGAATTTCTTGATAAAGTGGATTATAGTACGGTCGTCTGAATATAGTCCAAGTAAACACGATGAGAGAAAGCTGGTAGTCCACGGAGGAATACATGATGTAATTGCCAGAGATTCAAGCCAATAAAGGCGTGATGAGAGAAAGCCGGAAGTCCATGAAGGAATACATGACTTGATTGCCAATGAAGATTATGCAAGAGCCGGCACTTTTTGATGAGTATCATGGAGGAGCAAGAGATCGAGGCTCAGATTAAGCAGCAAAGAGCTAGCAAAGGCATCATTTGGAGAATTTACAGGATTCGACCATGAAGAAAAGATCAGCGTTTACTTGGACTATGAAGGGCAAGACTGCATATCTAATCTATTTTCATGTAAAGAAATCTGTTTTCTAGAAAAATTATTCTAATGGAATTGAATTCAAGATCAACATCTCCTTTTCTTTTGCATTCATGCATTTGCATTGCATCACATCACATGCATTTAAATCCATAAAAAAAACCCTAATTAACGTTAAAAAGAGAAAGAAAGAGAGAAGAGGGTCATGGTTGAGCGAAAAGAAGACGCTCCCTTACATATCCCCGACTTTTGTGTCAGGAGGAATAGCTTACCCGGAGAAGGGGTGTTTGGAAATGAAAATTCCCATCAGTGTTATACATGAGGAAGGGACTGAACAAAGAAACCTTGAGGGCATTCGCCCTTACGAACCGGGAAGTTCTTAAAACAATTGGACTGCAGAAGAACTTCTTGTAATCTTTAGGAATTTTACGGAGTAATATTGAGAACACTCTTGTTGCTCTAAAGCCTAGGAGTAATGAGATTTCTTTTGAGAAGTGGGCTCATGTTCAGACATTTTTATTTTTAATAAAACATACTTTTATTATTTATCTGAGTAAATATTCTTTCATTCTGATTCTTTTCACCTTTGACATTCTTTATAAATTTTCATTTCATGTAAATAGTCATTCTTGAATTCATTTATTCTTTGTATATTCTTTTTTGTGCCTATCATAGATCCCTAGATGACACGGGCAACGATATTACAGATTCAGAGTTCCTTTTGAGTGCGATATGTGTTTATAGGAAGTACTTTGAAGGTGATAGAAATTGTGACTTGTTTCTGAAATTGTTGAAAATGGTTTTTACCCCATGAAGTGGTGGTAGGAAATATAGCCTTAGAGGAAGGATTGCGAAATTGGAATTAGCTGAGAAGACAAAATAAGACCCTCTTGAGACTATTATGGGAATTCAAAAATGTGGTCCAAAGACGCATGTAGGAGGATTTGCAATTGCCAGGATAAACATGAGGTTTTGGGGCACTGTTGGTCCACCATGGAAAGGGATCGCATCAGTTGTACAATGAATGCCAAATTTAAAGGAGTCAAGACTTATGGGGCATGTATGTTATGGGCCCGAGCTCATCAAAAGTTTCAAGCTGACAATGACTCATCTTTGTGGATGTCAACTACTCCATTAAGAGGGGGAGATAGCTTCATATGCCAATATTACAAAGTGAAAAGTCATCCATTTCAAAAAAAAAAAAAAAGGATTATATATAACTACTCAATACCAAAAGTTTGCAGTCTTTTCAAAGATAATGCGCCATACCACAGTACAACAAAGGTTGGCAAAAGAAAAGAAAAAGAAGAAAAAAACAAATTATAGAAGATGACCGAGACTGGTAAAAATTGGCATAAGAAACTACCGCCTACTCTCTATGCTTACGCTAGGGCAAACACATTCAATTCTAGCTGTTTCAAAGTTTCCAACCATCATCCTTGGAATGGTTGCATTATCTGGCTTTCCTGAGCAGTCTGATGTGCCGTCAACAGCTGCGATGGTGTGACGGCCCTAGATTGACCCTAGTCGGGAAGTGGTTTCGGGACCACGAAACCGAGTATTAAATAATTAAAAAAAAATTTATTTTTGGTGTTTACGATGTGAGTAGATGCGTGTATGAAAGTTTCATGCATTAATTTGATCATTTTTAAGTGAATTTATTAAAAAGGACTTATATGAAACATTGTTAAAATGTGATAGGTTAATCTTATAATGGTCTATTAGTACATGAATTGAAAGGAGTGGTTTTGCATGTCAATTTACCCATATTAAACATAGTGGCCGGCCAAGAAATGATGATACCCCATTAACTCAAATTTAAAATAATTTTATATTACCAAATGATTTAATAATTGTAAATAGATGAATTAAATAAAAGAGAAAAAAAATGGTGTTCATCTTCTTCTCTTTCCTTTCTCAAAGCCGAAACAAAGATGAAACATAGAGGAGAATTTACCTAGGGCAATTCGGCCTTCTTCCTTAGCTATTAGAAGGTAAGCTTTGAATTTGTTGATTTGGTTTCATGTTATGCTAAGTTAAATTATGGATGCACTCTTGGTAATGTCAAGAAAGTTGAGGTTTCTTATGGTGATTGGGAGCAAAATGCCGAATGATTAAGTGTTAGAATTAGGGGTTATTTTTATGTTGTATGAAACAATAGGGGAATTTCTAGAATGGAGTAAAGATTTTTGAAGAAGTAGCTTAGAGGCACCTTGTACATTCGGTCAAAAATTTGAGTTTATTTAGAATATGAAATTCTTCCTCCATGATTATTTACCTTGTATGTTAAATGGTTCTTGATAGGGCCGAATGAGTTATGAAAGTTATTATAATGTAGGAAGTTCAAGGTACAAATTTTGGTCTTAATGTCATGAGCAATTCGGTTGAAATATGGAGAATGGGAGTGTCATTTAGGTTAAGATCAAAGGAATGATCAATAAGTATGAAAAGGTTAAGTAGGTGAAATTTAAGGTATAAGAACCTATAGGAAATTACATAGGTAATGTTAAAATTTAGGTGGTATATTCGGCCATGTAGAATATATCCTTAATATATTATATTTAATTCCCTATAATCGGCTAAATGAGAGATAATGGTTTATAATGTTGAATTGAATTATGGACATATATATATTAGAATTAGATATAACAAAGACTATGTAAATTGAATGTATTATTACATTCGGCCTTGAGGCATTGGATGAATATTTGATGAAATCTCAAGGTCTTAAATAATGGTGATTGTAAGATGATGTAAACATCATTGAATTTTATGTATAAGTATTTAGCAAAGTGATTAAACTACCGCATTTAATTATACTAGATCAAGAGCCCAAAGGAGGGGAGTCAAGCAAAGGCAAAAACAAAGAAATTTGAATAGGCGATTGGAAATCATTTCGAACTATAAGGTAAGTCCATAAGCTTTTATGAGATTAATTATATACTTATATATATATGCATTTATACTTGTGGCTGTATATGCAAATTAAGTTAATTAAATTGTCTTATTATAAGGAATCGATACTAGCACTATGTGTGCGAAGTTGAAGGGCACTATGTGTGCTGAATTGAATGTTAATTCGTGATTGAGTTTTTGAGGCACTAAGTGTGCGGTATATCTTGGCACTATGTGTGCGAAACATCTTTGTGCACTATGTGTGCGGATGTGATTAATGGTCTAAGTAGTATATGGAAGACATATGGTGTTTGTACTATTATTTGAAATAAATTGAGGCATAAAATGAATATACATGTATTTATAAGAATTGACATTGTTTTATATATTGAGAGAAGCTTTAAAGTCATTTGGTTGTTTGATAGATGATTGATAGCCATTCTTGGCCTGCGGTTAGGTTAGCAAATTACGTGATTGTAACATAATTCGGCACGACCGAAATTGGTGAATTTTGTATATTTTTTTTTTTACATTCTCATATCAATGGTATGTGTATAATTGCTTATGACTTACTGGGTTGAATACTCATTATATTTTTTTTTTGTGTTTTGTTGTTCTCCATATAGATTTCCCTGACCCATTTTGCGTGTTTGGATCATCGTCAAAGTCATCACGCCCGCGTGCAACATTTTGGTACTTTTCTTAGTTACATAGGTGAATATTACAGCATGTATAGGCTTGAACATATGTTTTGAAGTGTATATTTTGGTTATGTACTAGAAGCCATGCGAAAATGGCTTGATACATATAAATATATATAATTAGACTCGGTTTTATATGTAATCTAATGTGATGTTTTTATATATATGTAAATTTTGCTTAATGAATATGTCTATGGTATGATAATACGAAATCATAGTAATAGTTTTGGAAGCATAATTAAGTATCTATGTAAGTGATAAAGTAATTGTGGTTCGGCCGTTTGTGTATAATTGATAATATTCATGCAAGAGTTGATAGGGGTTTGTCATGTAGAGAAAAATTTCTGTTTGATTCATTATTACAGTAAGTGGATGAATACCGAAATTGATGCTAATATATGCGTATACGTGATGTACCACTCTAATGATTTTAAATGAATTCTTCTTATAGCTCACTTGTGAATAAGGTTCTTATACTTTGGTCGATTTGAGAGTCAAACTTTTGCATGCTACATGGGTGTTACATTTTATTGGTATCAGAGCTACGGTTTAGTCGGTCCTAGGACTACCGTAGCGCGTACGAGTCTAGCTATACATGCCTTAATGTTAGTATATGATAGTGTGATGGCTTTTGACGATTGAAATTATTGTTTTGATTAGTAAATAGAACCCAATTTAGAGAGAGCCTTGGCGGATGATGTTGAAAGTGTAGCGGCTACTCCTGCGCAAGGAACACCGCCTGCTGAACCTCAATCATCTGCAAATAATCAAGATGATGGGGCAAAACAAGCCTTCTTTTCTATGATGAACGAATGGGTCGCACAATATGCCCGGACTAACCCGGCTGCTCAACCATTTCCAAACTTAAATAATCCGCCTCAGGTTCCTATAATACCAACGACTATTGATCCTTTGAGACCGAGTAAACCTCCTGTAGATTTAGTTAAAAAGCACGGGGCTGAGGAATTTCGAGCCACAGCTACTGACGATGCTGAAAGGGCCGAGTTTTGGCTTGATAACACCATTCGCGTTTTTGAAGAGCTTTCATGCACACCTGAAGAGTGCCTCAAGTGTGCTATATCCTTAATGCGGGACTCGGCCTACTATTGGTGGAGAACTCTGATTTCTATTGTTCCGAAGGAACGTGTTACTTGGGATTTCTTTCAGGCGGAGTTTCGAAAGAAGTATATTAGTCAATGATTCATTGACCAAAAGCGTAAAGAATTTTGGAGCTCAAACAAGGTCGTTTGTGATGATCTCGAATACTGAACGTGAGTTTGTAAGACTCAGTCGATATGCCCGGGAGTGTGTAACTGATGAAGTCGCTATGTGTAAAAGATTTGAAGAAGGATTGAATGAAGATTTAAAACTACTGGTGGGTATTTTAGAAATAAAGGAATTTGTAACACTAGTTGAACGGGCTTGCAAGGCTGAAGAGCTCGGGAAAGAGAAAAAGAAAGCTGAATCTGAAGCCAGAGACTTTTGTAAAAGAACGGCGGGTAAAACTACTTTCTCGACTCCAAAGAAATTCAGAGACGATGCTAATAAATCAAAGACGGCTACAGGAATTTCTATTAGGGAACGACCGTCAACGGATTCTCGAGTTACTTCGGTTGCTAGTGTTGGTAACAGCCAACAAGAAAAACCTGAATGCACACAATGTGGAAGACGACATGTAGGTGAATGTTGGGGTAAGTCTATTAACCGAGCCTGTTATAGATGCGGATCGCGAGATCATTTTATTCGAGATTGTACGGAACCTGATGAGAAGAATAAGGTATAAGGTACGAGATCGACCGGCGCAACAGCTAGAGGTAGACCACCGAGAAATACCAGAGGTAAGAGTGGTGGTCAGAGAGGGATCTCTGATACGGCTGATCGATCTGAGACTCGTGCTCCTGCCAGAGCTTATGCCATCCGTGCACAAGAGGAAGCATCTTCTCCTAATGTTATCACTGGTACTTTCACTCTCTTTGATACTAACATGATTGCATTGATTGACCCTGGTTCTACTCATTCATATGTGTGTGAGACTTTAGCATCCAGTAAGACTCTACCTGTTGAGTCTACTGAGTTTGTAATTCGAGTGTCGAATCCTTTGGGTCGATATGTACTTGTTGATAAAGTATGTAAGAAATGCCCCCTGATCATCCGAGAATCCTGTTTTCCGGCCGATCTGATACTTTTACCATTCGACGAATTTGATGTTATTCTCGGTATGGATTGGTTGACGGTACACGATACAGTTGTGAATTGTAAAAGAAAGACCATTGATTTAAGGTGTGCAAATAATGAGATAGTCCGAGTTGAATCCACTGTCTTGAATGGAGTACCAGCAATAATATCCTCGTTGATCGCTCAGAAATATATGAGAAAAGGGAGTGAAGCACATCTTGTGTACATACTTGATAGCAATGAGTCGGAAAGGAAACTTGAATTAGTACCAGTGGTTTGCGAGTATGCAGATGTTTTTCCTGAGGAGTTACTGGGATTACCACCCATTCGAGAGGTAGAATTCGGCATCAAACTAGTACCTGGTACCACTCCAATTTCTATAACTCTGTATCGTATGGCACCAACGGAATTGAAAGAATTGAAAACTCAGTTGCAAGAGTTGGTGGATAGAGGTTTTGCTCGACCGAGTTTTTCACCTTGGGGTACACCAGTTTTGTTTGTGAAAAAGAAGGATGGAACCTTGAGATTGTGTATCGACTACCGTCAGCTAAATAAAGTGACGGTAAAGAATAAATATCCGTTACCGCGTATTGATGATTTGTTCGATCAACTGAAAGGAGCCTCTGTATTTTCAAAGATTGATTTGAGATCAGGGTATTATCAGTTGCGAGTTCGAGACTCAGATATACCCAAAACTGCTTTCAGAACGAGATATGGTCACTATGAGTTCTTAGTGATGCCGTTTGGGCTCACTAATGCCCCTGCGGTATTTATGGATTTGATGAATCGGATCTTCAGACCATATTTGGATCGGTTTGTAGTTGTGTTTATCGATGACATTTTGGTCTATTCGAGGGATGAAACCGAACATGCGGAGCACCTGAGATTAGTGTTATAAATTTTACGGGATAAGCAGTTATATGCTAAGTTCAGTAAATGTGAATTCTGGTTGAGAGAAGTTAGCTTTTTGGGTCATGTGGTGTCTGCATCGGGTATCCGAGTTGATCCGAGTAAAATTTCAGCCATACTTAACTGGAAACCTCCGAGAAATGTTACTGAGGTTCGGAGCTTTTTGGGACTTGCCGGTTATTACAGACGTTTTGTAAAAGGTTTCTCGATGATAGCCTCACCTATGACAAGACTGCTTCAAAAAGATGTTAAGTTTGACTGGTCAGAAAAATGTCAGAAAAGTTTCGATCAACTGAAAACTTATTTGACTGAAGCTCCGGTATTGGTACAGTCCGAATCTGGTAAAGAGTTTGTCATTTTCAGTGATGCATCCTTACTTGGGTTGGGTTGTGTATTGATGCAAAAAGGTCAAGTTGTAGCCTACGCATCAAGGCAATTGAAGCCACATGAGAAAAATTATCCGACTCATGATCTCGAATTAGCTGCCATTGTATTTGCTCTTAAGATATGGCGACATTACTTGTTTGGTGAGAAGTGCCATGTATTTTCAGATCACAAAAGTCTCAAATATTTGATGACTCAGAGAGAATTGAATTTGCGACAAAGACGTTGGCTCGAGTTGTTGAAAGATTATGAGCTTGTCATTGATTATCACCCGGGAAAGGCTAATGTGGTTGCGGATGCTTTAAGTCGCAAATCACTGTTTGCTTTACGAGCAATGAATGTACACCTGTCCGTTCTATCCGATAGTGTGTTAGTAGCAGAATTAAAAGCTAAACCACTATGGATTCATCAAATTAGTAAAGCCCAAAAAGTCGATGATGAATTAGTTGCTAAACGAGCTGAATGTGCCACGGGTATGGAATCAGAATTTCAAATTGATGACGATGACTGTTTGAGGTTCAGAAGCCGATTGTGTGTTCCAAGAAATTCAGAACTTATTTCGATGATTTTAAACGAAGCCCATAATAGCCGAATGTTGATCCATCCTGGTAGCACGAAAATGTACAACGATCTAAAATGTCAGTTTTGGTGGTCTGGTATGAAACGAGACATTTTCGATTTTGTTTCGAAGTGTTTGGTATGTCAACAAGTGAAAGCGGAACATCAAGTGCCTTCAGGATGACTTCAGCCGATCATGATACCCGAATGGAAATGGGATCAAATAACGATGGATTTTGTCTCTGGGTTGCCGTTGTCGTCAAACAAGAAAGATACGATCTGGGTTATTGTTGATAGATTGACAAAATCGGCTCATTTTATTTCCGTACGCACGGATTATTCACTTGACAAACTAGCCGAGTTGTATATTTCTCAGATTGTGAAGTTACATGGAGTACCTATTTCTATTGTGTCAGATAGAGATCCAAGATTCACATCATGATTCTGGAAGAAGTTACAAGAAGCTTTAGGTACCAAGTTGCATTTTAGCACCGCTTTTCATCCCCAGACTGATGGTCAATCAGAACGGATTATTCAAATACTCGAGGATATGTTGAGATGTTGCATCCTTGAGTTTGGTGGTTCGTGGGAATGATATTTACCTTTGATTGAATTTGCTTACAACAATAGCTTTCAATCAAGCATTAAGATGGCACCTTACGAGGCTTTATATGGTCAAAAATGCCGTACTCCGTTGTTTTGGACCGAACTTAGCGAAAGTAAAATCTTCGGAGTTGATTTGATTAAAGACGCTGAGCAGAAAGTAAAGATAATCAGTGAAAGTTTGAAGGCAGCTTCAGTTCGACAGAAGTCGTACGCAGATTTGAAAAGAAAAGACATTGAATATCAGGTCGGAGACAAGGTATTTCTTAAAGTCTCACCTTGGAAGAAAGTACTCAGATTTGGCCGTAAAGGCAAATTGAGTCCGAGGTTTATCGGACCGTATGAGATATCCGAACGAATTGGACCAGTCGCATACAGATTAATTTTACCCCCTGAACTTGAAAAGATTCACAACGTTTTTCATGTTTCGATGCTTCGACGTTATAGATCCGATCCATCGCACATAGTTAATCCAGCAGAGGTTGAAATTAAATCCGATTTGAGTTATGAAGAAGAACCGATCCGTATCCTAGCTCGTGAAGTGAAAGAGTTACGAAACAAAAAGGTTCCGTTAGTGAAGGTACTATGGCTCAAACATGGGATTGAAGAAGCTACTTGGGAAACCGAGAACTCTATGAAAGAAAGATACCCAAACATTTTCACTGGTAAGATTTTCGGGGACGAAAAAATTTCTTAAGTGGGGGAGAGTTGTGACGGCCCTAGATTGACCCTAGTCGGGAAGTGGTTTCGGGACCACGAAATCGAGTATTAAATAATTAAAAAAATTTATTTTTAGTGTTTACGATGTGAGTAGATGCGTGTATGAAAGTTTCATGCATTAATTTGATCATTTTTAAGTGAATTTATTAAAAAGGACTTATATGAAACATTGTTAAAATGTGATAGGTTAATCTTATAATGGTCTATTAGTACATGCAATGAAAGGAGTGGTTTTGCATGTCAATTTACCCATATTAAACATAGTGGCCGGCCAAGAAATGATGATACCCCATTAACTCAAATTTAAAATAATTTTATATTACCAAATGATTTAATAATTGTAAATAGATGAATTAAATAAAAGAGAAAAAAAAATGGTGTTCATCTTCTTCTCTTTCCTTTCTCAAAGCCGAAACAAAGATGAAACATAGAGGAGAATTTACCTAGGGCAATTCGGCCTTCTTCCTTAGCTATTAGAAGGTAAGCTTTGAATTTCTTGATTTGGTTTCATGTTATGCTAAGTTAAATTATGGATGCACTCTTGGTAATGTCAAGAAATTTGAGGTTTCTTATGGTGATTGGGAGCAAAATGCCGAATGATTAAGTGTTAGAATTAGGGGTTATTTTTATGTTGTATGAAACTATAGGGGAATGTCTAGAATGGATGGATGCACTCTTGGTAATGTCAAGAAATTTGAGGTTTCTTATGGTGATTGGGAGCAAAATGCCGAATGATTAAGTGTTAGAATTAGGGGTTATTTTTATGTTGTATGAAACTATAGGGGAATGTCTAGAATGGAGTAAAGATTTTTGAAGAAGTAGTTTAGAGGCACCTTGTACATTCGGTCAAAAATTTGAGTTTATTTAGAATATGAAATTCTTCCTCCATGATTATTTACCTTGTATGTTAAATGGTTCTTGATAGGGCCGAATGAGTTATGAAAGTTATTATAATGTAGGAAGTTCAAGGTACAAATTTTGGTCTTAATGTCATGAGCAATTCGATTGAAATATGGAGAATGGGAGTGTCATTTAGGTTAAGATCAAAGGAATGATCAATAAGTATTAAAAGGTTAAGTAGGTAAAATTTAAGGTATAAGAACCTATAGGAAATTACATAGGTAATGTTAAAATTTAGGTGGTATATTCGGCCATGTAGAATATATCCTTAATATATTATATTTAATTCCCTATAATCGGCTAAATGAGAGATAATGGTTTATAATGTTGAATTGAATTATGAACATATATATATTAGAATTAGATATAACAAAGACTATGTAAATTGAATGTATTATTACATTCGGCCTTGAGCCATTGGATGAATATTTGATGAAATCTCAAGGTCTTGAATAATGGTGATTGTAGGATGATTTAAACATCATTGAATTTTATGTATAAGTATTTAGCAAAGTGATTAAACTACCGCATTTAATTATACTAGATCAAGAGCCCAAAGGAGGGGAGTCAAGCAAAGGCAAAAACAAAGAAATTTGAATAGGCGATTGGAAATCATTTCGAACTATAAGGTAAGTCCATAAGCTTTTATGAGATAGATTATATACTTATATATATATGCATTTATACTTGTGGCTGTATATGCAAATTAAGTTAATTAAATTGTCTTATTATAAGGAATCGATACTAGCACTATGTGTGCGAAGTTGAAGGGCATTATGTGTGCTGAATTGAATGTTAATTCGTGATTGAGTTTTTGAGGCACTAAGTGTGCGGTATATCTTGGCACTATGTGTGCGAAACATCTTTGTGCACTATGTGTGCGGATGTGATTAATGGTCTAAGTAGTATATAGAAGACATATGGTGTTTGTACTATTATTTGAAATATCAAATTGAGGCATAAAATGAATATGCATGTATTTATAAGAATTGACATTGTTTTATATATTGAGAGAAGCTTTAAAGTCATTTGGTTGTTTGATAGATGATTGATAGCCATTCTTGGCCTGCGGTTAGGTTAGCAAATTACGTGATTGTAACATAATTCGACACGACCGAAATTGGTGAATTTTGTATTTTTTTTTTTATATTCTCATATCAATGGTATGTGTATAATTGCTTATGACTTACTGGGTTGAATACTCATTATATTTTTTTTTGTGTTTTGTTGTTCTCCATATAGATTTCCCTGACCCATTTTGCGTGTTTGGATCATCGTCAAAGTCATCACGCCCGCGTGCAACATTTTGGTATCTTTTCTTAGTTACATAGGTGAACATTACGGCATGTATAGGCTTGAACATATGTTTTGAAGTGTATATTTTGGTTATGTACTAGAAGCCATGCGAAAATGGCTTGATACATATAGATATATATAATTAGACTCGGTTTTATATGTAATCTAATGTGATGTTTTTATATATATGTAAATTTTGCTTAATGAATATGTCTATGGTATGATAATACGAAATCATAGTAATAGTTTTGGAAGCATAATTAAGTATCTATGTAAGTGATAAAGTAATTGTGGTTCGGCCGTTTGTGTATAATTGATAATATTCATGCAAGAGTTGATAGAGGTTTGTCATGTAGAGAAAAATTTCTGTTTGATTCATTATTACAGTAAGTGGATGAATACCGAAATTGATGCTAATATATGCGTATACGTGATGTACCACTCTAGTGATTTTAAATGAATTCTTCTTATAGCTCACTTGTGAATAAGGTTCTTATACTTTGGTCGATTTGAGAGTCAAACTTTTGCATGCTACATGGGTGTTACAGATGGTTAGCTCCAGGTGGTGGCCATTGATTTTAGCTATCGGGCATCAGGCCGTACAAAGTCTCTGAAGCTTAAAATGATAGATTCTTTTTTCAAAAAAACCAGTTTCTGACAAAGTGGATGATGGTATCATGAAGGAAGTTCTCTTAGACTTCTATACAAGTTTAGGGAAGAGGAAACCTGATCAAATCATTATTTTCATGGATGGGGTTAGCGAGTCTCAATTCAATCAAGTTTTGATCAAGTTATTGAGGCTTGCAAGTTCCTTGACGAGAAGTGGAACCCTAAAGATTATGGTTATTGTTGTACGAAAAACCATCATACCAAGTTTTTTCAGCAGGGATCTCTTGACAATGTGCTACATGGTACTGCCATTGACAACAAAGTATGCCATCCAAAGAACAATGATTTTTACCTTGGTACCCATTCTGGAATGATTGGAATCACGAGGCAGACCCACTATCATGTTCTCTTAGACAAGGCTGGGTTTTCGGCTGATGACCTGCAAGAGTTTGTTCATTCTCTATCCTATATGTATCAAAGGAGCACCACAGCCATATTTGTTGTGGCTCCTATTTGCTACACTCATTGGCAGCTTCACAGTTGGGGGCAATTTATGAAGATTAAGGATGCTTCAGAAACATTATCGAGTCATGGTGGGATGTATGCTCCGGGAGTAATCTCTGTACCTTAGCTTTCCACGTTGAAGGATGAAGTCAGCAATTTCATTCTTATCTGCTGAGAATCATTGAACCATCTTTTTATCGGGTTTGACAAACAATAGCCAGGACTGCTGCTGGGGCAATCCCTTTCTCATGGGTTTATGAATCAAGATTTTTCCTCCAAGCTTTGATGGAGTCAAGAATTGAATACCTCTAGTAAACTTAACTTGAAAGTATTCATCCTAAGCAAATGTACCAAGAATGGATGACACAGACTTATGACAAAGAAGGTTCGTCCAAAAGAATTTCATAAAGGAAACCTTGTGCTGAAAGAGATCCTTCCCATGCAAAAGGATACCGAATTGGGAAGGGCCATATGTTACGAAGAGGGCTTTCTCTAGAGGTGCACTGATTTTGACAAGAAATTGATAGGAAGAATTTATCTGATCCAGTGAATTCGGACTCGGTCAAGGAGTACTTTGTCTGAAGGAGAAGGGAAGCCAAGGTGAAAACCCGCAAAGGGCACTTTGGGACTTCTATTTGAAAAAAAAAAAAGGAGAAAAAAGAAAAGAAAAAGAGAAAAAAATAAAAAGAAAAAAGAGAAAAAAGAAAAAATGGAGAGGCCATGGTGAAAACCCGCAAAGGGTGCCTTGAGACCAAAGGGGTTTTGAGTTGAAAACTCAAAAGGGCAGCTCAAATTTGGAAAGTCATGCAGTGACCTTGCTATACTGGATTCGACGAGAAGTGAAGTATGTTACATATCGAGGCATCAACGAATTACTTTGGATCTTTTAAACACATGTTGAACTCAAAGCAGTCTTCACGGAGTTTGCATACGGAAGCCCAAGTTGCGATATCTGCGGCATCTGATTTTTGTCTTGTTTACTATCTTTGGATTCTCCTTCTTCTCAAAGATAGATTCTTAGATTAACCTCCTTTGTTTTTTTTTTTTTTTTGATAAATCATTCAAATTATCCTCAAGATCAATTTATTCGTCCTCCATTATTCATAAAGTGTGTTGCATAGAAATAATGATTGATGAACTAAATATCTTTACAAATGAAGTTTTGCATATTACTCTAGAAATTTCTAGATAATACAAGAAACTGAAACAGGACAATTGTTTAAAGAATTTCCATATTTGAGGGTCGAATGTACTCGGGGAAATTTCTTCTTCAGTCCAAAAGGTGGTTGGACGTTTTAAGCAATATTGATCTTAAGAAAGGATCATTTCATAAACATCTCCAGCGGGTCACAACATTTGGAGAATGGTACTGTCGAAACCATCTTTCAAATCGAGTTTTGGGAAAATGGGAATCGACTTTAAAGAAACGAAAACAGGAGTCGCCACCAATCTTTTTAGGTGTGATTGGATCACCTTTAAAACATTTGTTTTAAAATCGTTGGTTTTGGTCTACGAAATCAAAAGAAAGGGTTCGGGAGTCGGTTACGTACGAGGAAGGATTAGCACCCTCGTAACGCCCAAAAATTGGTACCTAACTGATTATCAAATGTCTTTAATGTCGGAAATTCAAAAAGTTTTAAGATGTAATCTCTTTAAATTAGTATAGTTTGATTTTTTTGTAAATTAAAGTTCATTCGTATCAAAGTATTGACACTAAATTGGCTTTTTAGAAATCCCTATCTCGAAACAACAAAACGCTACATCCAATAAGTTAGGACATATTATTTTGCAATTCCAAGACAATAGCTCACGTTTTGCAAACATTTAATAACTTAAGAAGGGTACTTGATTATTCGAGCTTAACGAGAAAAGTTGGAACCCAATAAGTTAGGGCACTACTTTCTCGAAATTTCCAAACACCAAGCATTGTCTTTGTATTTTTTGAAAACTTTGGGGCCTTATTTTTTTTAAAAAGATGCGTGGGGAATTATATTGTACTATAAATCATACATAGTAACATATTATTATAGTAACTAAATGATACATGCATTTTAACAAAATGATAGCAATAATATGAAGATCGCATTAGATGCATAAAAATTATATATACAGGGCAAATATTAACAATATGCATACAAAAATATATATAGCATGTATTGAGAATGAATAAACAAGATATACAAATATACGAGGTAATAATTAAATAATGCATGATATATAAAAAATCAATGATTAAATAATATATGACGTGCAAATAAAAGTATAATATCAATGTACATGTCTACAAAATATAACATATAATAATATTTAACACATACATGTTACATGCAATATAAAAATCTACCAAAGAACTAATAAAAAAGAAAATGATTGATTGCTAACAAAATATGCATATAATTAAAAATAAGATATATCATAATAATTTTAAAATAGTATTTAATATACAAGAATATTTACAGAAGAATAATAATTATATGATAATATATTGGCTTGAAAGTATGTAAGAGAATTCATAATATAAATTTAAAATGAAATGATATATATAATAATTAATTAATTAATTAATAATGAAATGTGAATATAATATGAGTTAAAAATATGATTTAATAATAATAATTTACAAATTTTAAATAAAATATATATAATATAAACATAAATAATATAATTGGTAATATGTAATATACATATCATATATATATAAATAATAATAAGCAATATACAAGTAAAACATAATAAATATTATATAATAAAATATATGGGAAATAATATAATAAATATAACATATAATAATGAAAATTTATACGTAAAAATAATATGTACAAATATATATATATAATATATGTAAAAATATAATAATATATATATAAAAATAATAATTATGAGAGAATTAATATACAATAAACAATTATAATACATATAAAAATAACACTTATAAAATAATTTTATGGAAGTAAAATTAAAATAAAACAAATAATAAAACATATATAGAATAATAAAATAAATATAGGACTAAATTTAGAGTTTAGCAAAATTAATGGGCGAATTTTGAAAGGAATAAAACTGAAATAAGGTCCTATTTAAAACGTACACGAAATTAGAGGGACTCACTGGACAAATTGCCCTATTCCCAAAACGGTGACGTTTTCCAGAATATAATTTAATAGCCATAGGGACTAAATTAAAACTAAAATAAAAACAATGGGCCAAATTATAAAATAAAATAAAGTTTGATTGTAAATACAAAAATGGGCAAAAGGATCAATTGGGTAATTAACCCAATTCTAAAAATGCGCGGATCCTCCCCGGGTAATCGAGTCAACGCGTGGATCCTAAGGCCTTAAAACATCGTCATTTTAAGCTTATCAGACTAAGCTAAAACGGTGTCGTTTTGTTATGGCTATATAAGCCAAAACTAAGGCTTAAAAATCATTTCGGATATCGTTTGAAAAAATAAAATAAAATCCTCTGAAGAGGACTAGGGGCTGGCCATCGGAGTTCTGTGGAGTCTCCGTCCACTGGTTCCCACGCGCCTACGCGCCGCCACGCACGATGGTCGGAGGGCTAAAAACTCTCCCCTTTTCAAGCATAATACAGGTAACTTTCCTTCTTTTTTAAAACTCAACAATCTCTGCTTAGAATGATTTATACATGCATGCTAAAATAAGAACAAGGTACAATTAAATCACCTTTTAGAGACTATTTGTATTTCTCTGAATGAATGTAAGTATATTTCTGTTCTCTAAAAAAACATCCGTCCTTGACAACTATTTTGATTCGGGCTTTTATAGCCACCGTTATCATTACATTTCTGGAAAGAAATCTTTTTCTTTCCTTCTATATTTGTTTTGCTGCTGTGGTTCTTTCTTTCTTTGCAGGTACTTGAGCAAGGGATCCGGCAATGACCTTGCTGCGCACTGACCACGGAGGTCGAATCACGGCGCTGATGGAGGGTTACTGAAACGTCGTGAGAGACGAGTAGACGCGTCCATTAAAATTGCTTCTGGAAGCTTCAGTTTGCGGCGGGAGGAGAAAGGCAGAAACCCTAGGGTTTCCTGCCTTGGTGTAACAAGCTGGGCCAATTGGGCTTTTTGAATTTGGGCTAGCTAGTTTAATTGGGTCACGGGTGTTTGTGGGTCTGCTGGGTAGTTTAAGCTTGATTGGGTCTGTAACGGGTATTGGGTTTATTTAATTTTTGGGCCTACGGGTTAGTTTAATAAATAAACATTTATTTATTATTATTTAATTTTGGTTTTGGGTTTCAAGGCCCGGTCAAATTTGGGTTATTACAGCTACCCCTCTTTGCTTATTGCTGTGTAACAGGAATCAAGCAAAGAATCATAGAAAGACCCAATTTGACCCGCCTTATCAAATAATGGAATTCAATTTTATGACTGCTATGTTGATATCTTTGATCTGTTCCCCGCCAATCGTAGAGATGTCGAATCTGCTTCTTCGATTTGTGGGAATGCCAAATCAACTTGAGTCTGTTTTGAGAACATTTGAGAGTCATATCTGCCATGTCCTCGATTTGTCCCTTGTAAGCACAAGGATGCCAAACCATCTTTGATCTATTTGAGAACTTTCGAGAGTCATATCTGCCATGTTCTCGATTTGTCCCTTGTAAACACAAGAATACCAAATCATCTTCGATCTGCTTCAGCATAAACGTCTGAAGTCTGGATCTGCTATATCTGAGAACATCCGAGAGTCAAATCTACTATGTCCTCGATTTGTTTCTTGTAAACACAAGAATACCAAATCATCTTGGATCTGCTTCAGCATAAACGTCTGAAGTCTGGATCTGCTATATCTGAGAACATCCGAGAGTCAAATCTACTATGTCCTCGATTTGTTTCTTGTAAACACAAGAATACCAAATCATCTTGGATCTGCTTCAGCATAAACGTCTGAAGTCTAGATCTGCAATATCTGAGAACATCCGAGAGTCAAATCTACTATGTCCTCGATTTGTTTCTTGTAAACACAAGAATACCAAATCATCTTGGATCTGCTTCAGCATAAACGTTTGAAGTCTGGATCTGCTATATCTGAGAACATCCGAGAGTCAAATCTACTATGTCCTCGATTCGTTTCTTGTAAACACAAGATTACCAAATCATCTTGGATCTGCTTCAGCATAAACGTCTGAAGTCTAGATCTGCTATACTGTGGCCTATTACGCCGTCTTTGATAACCTGTAGAATGATTATGCCTAGTAATTAGGATGCTATGCTCAAAGTGAGTCGAATGTCCCTAATTAAACATGTTATGATGCAAAGTGCTATGAATATGACCCCTATCTTAGGCGTGACCATTCATTCCTTCATTTGTCTTTTCTTTTCTCAAAATTTCATTCTTACTCAGCTCGTAGGCCTTCCCCCAATGCTACAATCTACTGAGGATGTCTGTAAGAATTAAATCATTGGTTTTGTCCATTTCCTTTTGGACTGGAAGAAAGAAATTCCTCAAGTTCCTTCATCCCTTACTTACGTGAATTTCTCAAACAATTGTCCTATTTTAGTTTCTTGCATTATCTAAAAATTCCAAAGTAATGTGTAAAACTTCGTTTGTGAAAATATTTTAGTTCATCTATCATTATTTCAATGCAACATACTTTAAGAATATCGAAAAATGAATAAATATTTGAGAATAATTGGATTTGAATCGTTAACAATACAAAGGAAATAAGTCTGATAGCATATCTTTAAGAAGAAATAGAATCTAAAGATAGTAAACAGGATAAAAATTAGATGCTCTAAATATCGCCGCTTGAGCGCCTATACATTAATTCCATGAAGCCTTTCTTGAGTTCGACATGTGTTTAAAAGATCAAAAGTACTTTGTTGATGCCCCAATGTACATCATGTTTTACTTTCTGCCGAGTCAGATATAGCCAAATTTTTGTATGCCCTTCAAAATTTGAGCTGCCCTTTCGGGTTTTCAACTCAAAACCCCTTTGGTCACAAGGCGCCCTTTGCGAGTTTTCACCTTGGCCTCTCCATTTTTTTTTTTTTTTGAAAATTCAAGGTGCCCTTTGTGGGTTTTCACCTTGGATTCTTTTTTCTTTTAGACAAAGTACTTTTTGACTGAGTCTGAGTTCACTGGATTGGGTAGGCTCTTTCCATCCATTTCTGTCAAAATCAATGCACCGCCAGAAAAAGCCTTCTTCACGACGTATGGCCCCTCCCAATTTGGCATCCATTTTCCTCTAAAGTCTTTCTAGATGGGAAGGATTTTCTTTAGCACAAGGTCCCCCTCATGGAATTCCCTTGGACGAACCTTTTTATCATAAGCTCGCATCATACGCTTCTGGTACATCTGACCATGTCGGATAGCTTTCAACCTCTTTTCCTCAATCAAGTTTAGCTGGTCATATTGGGACTGAACCCATTCAGCTTCATCTAACCTTATCTTTGTTAAAATTCAAAGAGAAGGTATCTCTACTTCAATAGGTAACACTGCTTCCATCCTGTAAACTAACGAGAACGGAGTTACCCCAGTAGAAGTTCTGACAGATGTTCGATAGGCCAAGAGTGCAAACGGTAGTTTTTCATGCCAATCCCTATAAGTCTCAGTCATCTTTCCCACTATTTTCTTAATGTTCTTATTGGTAGCCTCCACTGCCCCATTCATCTTTGGACGATAGGGTGAAGAGTTGTGATACTTGATTTTGAACTGGTCGCAAACCTCTGCTATCGTTTTCTTGTTCAAATTCAATACATTGTCGGATATGATCCTCTCAGGCATTCCATACCGACAAATGATTTCCTTCTTCAAAAATTGACTTATAGCTGACTTAGTAACATTTCCGTAAGAAGCAGCCTCTACCCATTTTGTAAGGTAGTCAATCACCACGAAGATAAACCGATGTCCATTCGAAGCTTTCGGTGATATTGGTCCGATGACATCCATGCCCTACATGGAAAACGGCCATGAAGACGTCATGACATGTAAAGGTGAGGGTGGTACATGAATTTTGTCCCCATAAATCTGACACTTATGGTATTTTTTGGCATAGTTGATGCAGTCTCCTTCCATAGTAGCCCAGTAATAGCCAAACCTCATGATTTGTCTTGCCATCGTGAACCCATTTGCATGCGTACCACATACACCTTCATGAACCTCATCTAGAATTAGCTTGGCTTCCACAGTATTGATACATCTCAAAAGTACTTGGTCTTTCCTTCTCTTGTACAGAACATCCCCGTCCAAAACATAGTTACAAGCTAACCTTTTCAGGGTTCATTTGTCATTTTCGGTTGCCTGTTCTGGATATTTACAATCTCTTACATATCGCAATATATCCTGATACCAAGGATTGTCATCCTTTTCTTCCTCTTCAAGGTTACAACAGCTAGCTGGAGCTTCATAGACACTCATTTGAATTAGAGTCATCTCTTCCTCTTTATTCGCCTTAATCATTGAGGCCAAGGTTGCTAGAGCATCTGCCATCTGATTTTCGTCTCGTGGGAGATAATTAAAGGTGATATCATTAAACTCCTTAAGTAACCCCAAAACTACCTTTCGATAGTTGATCAATTTAGGGTTCCTTGTTTCCCATTCACCTCTAAGCTGATAAATTACCATCGCCGAATCTCCATATACAACTTGGATTCTTATACCTCGCTCTATGGCCGCTTGAAGTCCCATGATGCATGCTTCATACTCAGCCATATTGTTTGTGCAATCAAAGTTCAACTTGCACGTGAATGGGTAGTGATTACCATTAGGGGATACCAAGACTGCCCCAATTCCATTTCCCACTGCATTAGAAGCCCCATCAAAATTAAGCTTCCACTGAGAATCTTCAGTCATTGCTATAGACATTAACTCCTCATTTGGAAAATCAAAATTTAATGGCTCATAATCCTCTAGAGCTCTACTAGCCAAGAAATCAGTACCGCACTTCCTTTTATAGCCTTCTGACTTACGTAGACTATATCGAACTCTGAAAGTAAAATTTGCCATCTTACCATCCTTCCATTTAGAGTAGTTGATTCCATCATGTATTTCAATGGATCCAACTTGGAGATAAGCCAAGTGGTATGGTATAACATGTACTGTCTTAATCTTCGGGTAGTCCAGATTAGCGTGCAACACAACTTTTCAATTGGCGAATATCTCATTTCACAGTCAGTGAATTTTTTCCTGAGATAATAAATTGTCTTCTCTTTTTTTCCCAACTCGTCATGTTGACCAAGCACACATCCAATAGAATTGCTGAATACTGACAAGTATAGTATTAATGGTTTATCTGGACTAGGTGGAGATAACACTGGAGCATTCAACAAATACTGCTTGACTTTCTCAAAAGCATTCTGGCATTCTTCATCCCAAGTACCTTGATTGTGCTTTCTGAGGAGGCAAAAGATAGGATCACATTTCTCGGTCAATTGTGAAATGAACCGAGCGATGTAATTCAACTTTCCTAGGAATCCTCAAACTTCTTTTTGAGTACGTGGTGGAGGCAACTCTCGTATGGCTCTGACCTTGTCTGAGTCAACTTCAATTCCCTTTTCACTGACTACGAAGCCTAATAACTTCCCGATCCGCTCCCAAAGGTGCACTTTGGCCGGATTGAGCTTCAATCGAAATTTTCTCAACCTTAAGAACAATCTTCTCAAGACCTCAATGTGTTCTTTTTCTGTTCACGACTTGGTGATCATATCATCAACGTATACCTCAATATCCTTATGCATCATGTCGTGAAACAAGTTTACCATGGCTCGTTGATATGTTGCCCCTGCGTTCTTCAGCCCAAACGGCATTACTTTGTAACAAAAGGTGCCCCAAAATGTTATGAAAGTAGTTTTATCCATATCCTCTGGATGCATCTTTATCTGATTGTATCCTGAGAAGCCATCCATGAAAGAGAATAATGAATATCCCGCTGTGTTGTCTACTAAAGTGTCAATATGAGGTAGAGGAAAATTATCCTTTGGGCTTGCTTTGTTTAAATCTCTGTAATCAACGTACATTCGTACCTTCCCGTCCTTCTTAGAAACAGGTACAATGTTAGCTACCCATTCGGAATACTTCACTTCCTGCAAGAATCCTGCATCAAACTGCTTCTTGACTTCATCTTTTATTTTCAGAACAATATCCGGTCGCATTCTCCGCAACTTCTGTTGAACTGGTTTGCAATCTTGTCTTATAAGAAGACGATGTACTACAATGTTGGTACTCAATCCGGGCATATCCTGATAAGACCATGCAAAAATATCCTTGAATTCCCGAAGTAACTCAATCAAGCTATGCCTTGTATCTTTGGTGATCAGTGTTCCAATTTTCACCTCATTCCCTTCCTCTAGGGCTATATTCTCTATTGCCTCTTTCTCATGTGGCATGATTTGTTTCTCCTCCTGTTTTACCATTCTTAATAGATCGAGAGATACGTCACAATCTTGAACATCTTCAAAATTCTGAGGTTCCTCTAAACACATGTCTTGTTCATAAGAGAAATTAGGAGCGGTAGTATTAGCGCTCATATCATTGATATCTAGAGACCTGTGAGGGGCATGAAAGAATATACAAAGAATGAATAAATTTAATAATGATCATTTATGTGCTATGAATAAAAGAATAAGAGTTAGAATTTAAAGGAATATTGGTTGATAAAAATGAAGCAATACTCTTTTAAATTGATAAAAGTTATGTTTTATTTGAATAATAATAGATGAACATGAGCCTATTTTCACAAATGTAATCTTACTACTCCTAGGCCCTAGAGTAATAGACATGTTTCGAGAATTACTCTAAAAAATTTCTAAAGACTAGAGGAAGATCCTCCGCAGTCCAGTTGTTCAGAGAGCTCCCCAATTCGTAAGGGTAAATACCCTCAAGGTTTTCCTGTCCCAACCACTCACTATGTACAACATTGATTTGATGACTCTCTTCTACCAGCAACCCTCCTGACTTAAAGGTTTTGGATATAGGCGGGAATGTCATCGGTTCCCACTCTACTTCTCCTCCATTTAACCGCCCCTTCCTTCTTGCTTGACGCTTTTCCATCTCCTGTCTCTTATGTTTATGGTCTGGCTTGAAATCTAAACCAAAGCGATCCTTCTTCTCCATCAGTTTTGGTATTTGAATCCCTCCTTGCAACTGTTTTCCTAGTCCTTTTCCCGGTGATGCCCCCTTTCCCATCATCATTTGTAGGGCCATCCTTGTAGCTCCAGACATTTTGGGCACTGGCTCCTCACTTCCCTTTGAAACGAAGGTTGCGTTAATAATTTCTAGAGAGTGAAAAGAACATTCAGCAGACTCTTCATTGGCCTCGACATAAGGGGCTTTCCCAGTGACCGTTGCTATGATATCCTCCTCCGTATTGATAGTTATTAACCGTCCATCTGTTTCTAACTTCAATTTCTGGTGCAATGAAGAGGGCACCGCTCCTGCCGAGTGTATCCATGGTCTTCCCAACAAGCAATTATAGGAGGGCTTGATATCCATCACCAAGAAGTCGACTTCATACGTATTTGGCCCGATCTCTAGAGGGATGTCAATTCGTCCCATCACTTTCCTTTCAGTTCCATCAAAGGCTCTTACTACATTATGACACGTCTTCATATGCGAACTATCAATGGGTAATCTGTTCAATGTGGATAATGGAAGGACGTTCAAAGCGGACCCATTATTAACGAGTACACTTAGAAGTGTGTATCTTTTGCAATGAGTGGTGATGTGCAAAGCCTTAGTTGACCCTATGCCCCCAGGTGGAATTTCATCAGCATTGAAGTAGATGAAATTATCAGCACTGATGTTATTTATCAACCGGTCCAACTTATTGACAGATATATCGTGAGTGACATATATCTCGTTGAGTACCTTCAACAATGTTTCTCAATGCACTTCAGAGCTTAGCAGTAAGGTTAAAACCGATATGCATGCTGGCTGCTTACGCAATTGCTCAACCACACTGTACTCACTATGCTTAAGGAACTTTAGAAATTCCTTAGCCTCCTCCTCCCTCACTGGCTCGTTAACCGGTACTTCGCTCTTTTTCTCTTTTTCAATCTCTACACTCTTGGATTTTGTGGGCTCCACTCTGACGTTCCCCGTATCATAACGCTTCCCACTCCGCGTATGGGAACCTTCAATTTGTACATCTTTAGATGGGCTGGCTATATTTCCTTCCTCCGGCACTGTCACGCTACAGTCATAACTCCATGGCACTTTCTTGCTATACTTGTAAGGGAAAGGAGTAGGTGTATGGATAATGACCTTGGGCGCTGCTGGTGTCCCCATTTCATTATTCCCTGGCAGGGAGATAATGATCCTTGGTCTGCTGGTTCTTTGCTGTTCATTTTCCAGCACGCATACTTGTTTTTCACTAGAGCTACCTTCACAAATCTATAGCTCTTTATTATCTATAAAGCCTTGCACCAAGGCCTTGAATTCCTCGCAATCTTCATGGAACTCACCATAGTCCCTCGTTCCTTCTCTCGTATTTTTAGAGGTCAACATACCTCTCTTCATCATCTCCTCCCAGATTACCCTCATAGGCATTCTTATCTCCACAACATTTTCCTTTCCTTTTCTTCCACCAGCTTCAACAATGGTATTTACTCCTTGATTGTCATGGTTCGGCAAAGGGCTCTCAGTATTTGAGGTACTCTAAAATTTTAAAACCCTATTCTTGATCAATCTCTCTACGACTTTCTTGAATCCCGTACAGTTCTCAATTGAGTGCCCCGATATTCCGGCATGATACTCACATCTGGCATTCGCATCATACCATTTAGGATATGGAGGTTGTAATGGTTTCAAATGGAAAGGGGCTATAGCATGCGCATCATATAGGTTTTGATAGAGCTCCCTATATGTCACAGGTATAGGTGTAAATTGCATCCTCTCATGCCTGGTGTTGGACTCCTGCTTTTGAGACCCCTATTGCCTAACTATGGCTACTTTGGGCTGGCTAACCGTGACTGCTTTTGAATTAAAACCACTTGTATTGTTCACCTCATTGTCTTTTCTTCTTGGGGCTGATCTTTTGGCCACTTCCCCCTCAATTCTTCCCCCTCTTATGGCATTCTCTATCATCTCTCCTGCCATAACTATATCCGCAAAAATTTTAGTAGTGCTCCCAATCATATGAGTAATAAATAGGGCTTTCAAAGTATTAATGAACAACATAGTGGTCTCCTTCTCCAGCAATGGTGGCTGAACCTGCATTGCTACCTCTCTCCACCTCTGTGCATATTGCCTAAAATTCTCATTAGGCTTCTTCTCCATGTTTTGCAGGGTAATCCTATCAGGGGTCATGTCTGTCACATGATTGTATTGCTGCATGAAGGCTTGTGCAAGATCCCTCTATGAATTTATTCTAGCCCAGCTCAACTGATTGTACCATCTGGCTGCTGCACCTATCAAGCTATCTTGAAAACAATGGATCAACAGCTGATCATTGTTTACATACCCCGTCATCCTTCTACAGAACATTGTGATGTGGGCCTTTGGGTAGGTAGTGCCATTGTACTTTTCAAATTCTGGCATTTTGAATTTGTGAGGCAACACTAAGTTTGGGACCAGACTTAAATCCTTTGCATCAACCCCATGATTATCGCCAGTGCCTTATAAAGCTTTGAACTTTTCTTCTAACCATCTGCAGCGTTCATCCAATTGCCTTGCAGCTTCGGCTTTCAAATCCTCCTTTTCCATCAAATCTAGATTGGGAACAAGAGGATTAGTAGGATTGTCACCCATATTAAACCCTGAACCAGCCGGGAAATTCATATGGACACCAGTATCACTTGGCCCATGCTGAGGCCTCACAGTAGCAGATGGCCTTCTTGGAGGTGCCTCAGTTTGTAATGGTACATGAGGCGGAGTAAAACCTGGAGGAGGACCCTCATTTTCCTTTTCAGTGATGGCCATAGGAGCCTTTCCTTTATCAGTGGCCCTCAGCAACTGAGCCATTTCGGCCATCATATTCCTCTGAGCTTCCATCATTTGCTCCCTCATCTCATTCTGCATTTTAGCCAATTGCTCTTGCAACTGGTCCTGCATATCCTTTTGCAACTGCTCAAACCTTTGATCCATGTTTTTAGTTTTAGTGCGAGTGCCGTAGGGATATGTGATTTCCAGATTTTCTTTTCTACCTTTATAAAGAAACTTTAACTAATTAGGGTCCTTCTACAATCTTGAATGCATATGTTATGATGTAATACAAATGCATGAATGCAACAAAGGCATCAATCTCGATTCAATCTCATTTAGAAAACTTTATTTAGAAAAAGAATATCTTTACATATAAATGGATTACAAATATGATTTCACCCTAATGCCCAAAGTTTTAACTCTATCTAATAAAAGGGCTAACTCTCGTCCTATATCTGATGACGACCCACACATCAGACTCAATACATCAGCTCGTACTGCCAAGTCCTGCACATATTCAGCAACTTCTCGAATCTGGGTTATGGCTTCTCCCATGACATGATCCCTTTCTTTGACCTGCCCTCTAGACTGATGAAGCTCTCCCTTTAGATAATCTTCTTGCGTCTCGAGCTGCTCGATCCGAAGTTCACCTTTATGCAATGCTGCTTCCAAATCTTCAACTTTACTTTTTAATTCCTTTAATTTGACCTTAGAATCACGGCTACGATGCCAATGAAGGGATCTTCCAAGCTCAGTTACTTTGGATTTCAACCCTTCATTTTCTTCTTCTAACGCCAAATTTCGCGACTGTATCTCCTGGAACTTCTTCTCCCAGTATCAGCTCTAGCCTTTCTTTCATGGACCTCTTTCTGCAACTGATCTAAGGACCCTCCTACTCTTGCTTTCCTCAAGGATACCTGTGCCTTTTTGTAGTGTTCCTTCAAATCATCTCTATCCTCTTCTATTTTCCTTTTTTCTTTTCTTTCTTTTTCGACTTCTATTTTTTGGACATCAACGTCTAAACTCAAGTACATCTTTTCTTCTTCAAGCTTTACTATCCTTTTCTCAAGCTCCAAGTTTTTTTCTCAAATTCCTGCTTTATAATTTCTAACTCCGAGGGCATCACTTATAAATATTCCTCCATCGGTCGAGCTCCTTCCACGCTTGGCTTAGGAATATTATCATTGATCTTTCTACCTCTCCATTCAACATACTCTAGAGTCGTAGCAGGGTTAATAGCTACTCCTTTCAACCGACATGTCTTGTTCCAAGCACTAGAGATCTCACCGACCCTTTTCTTGTAATCAGCTCCTCTATATGCGAACTCACTTTAAGTCAGCCCATGAGTTGCTGGCACGAACTACCTTAAACCGAATTGCCTCAACACGAGTAAGGGGGCATAACCAATGGCACCCCAAATTCCCAATAGAGGGACCCAATCGAAACTGCCGCATCGGTAAAGAATCTCACCAGGAATCATCCACGGAGCTCTCCACTCAACATCTTTTGCCTGAAGATTCTGGAGTAGTGCTATCCAATTCTCCTCTGGAACATCAACTCTCCTAATTGAAGCGACTATGTCCTTCAACGGTGAATAATCTTCTAAGAAAACCCAACAAATGACCCTATCTATCAAGCAAAAATGGCTATAAAACCAAGCTAGAAGTAATTAGGCACAACCAACAAACCTGCCTGCACCAGCCTTCCTACATATGCCTAAGGACCTGAATGTCTCCGCCAAAATCGCAGGGATAGAAGTGACCCTCTTACTGAGTCGATGGAAAAGATATGTGGTTGCCTTATCCACATATCCCAAAGCCCTGGGGAACACTATTAATCCATACAAACTTAAGGCAAAAATATCTACCTTCTTTGTTTCATCGGGATGCGTCAAAATCAGACCCTTCAAAGCATCCCATGAAATGCACTTGCACTCACCCTTCTCTTTAATTCTGGCTGTAATCCACTGCTCGCTCATCCCTGTACTAGTCATCAATTTCTTCCAAAAGGTAGGGATGTTAGCAGCTCGAGAATAGATTCTATCAACCTGGAACCTGGGACAACGTAACAAGGCAGTGTACTCCTCTACGGTAGGCACCAAGTCTACCTCCCCAAAAGTGAAACAACTGTACGCTGGGTTCCAAAACTGAGCGAGGGCTCAGAATAAGTGCTCATCTACTTGAACATCGAGCAAGTAAGGTAAGTCTCCATAATTACCGTAGAATAACTATTTGGTCTCGTTGCCCCATTGATCCCAAATCTCCTTAAGCTCTTGGAGATTATTCTACGTGACACTGATGTGAGTATATCCCGACAGCTCTGACATATATCTCGCAGCTATTCTATCTCCCTTTTCTAATTGAGTTTGCTCAGACCATCTATGGATGTTGGCGTTGCCCTCCACTCTATCAAGAAGTCCGTTCTCCATAACAAAACTCTCTAACTTAGAAACTGACCGTGAAACGATACCTTTGTAAATGCAAAATGTTATGCAAACAAAAGAAAAAAAATAGTCAGTATCACATGATATTAATAAATCTCAACAATAATTTATAAGGGTAATATCTAAAGTTTATCTCTAACTAAGTTGGGCTCTTACGGTTGTTTCTATATGAGGTTGGTTCTAAAGTTTGAGGTACCTGAAACAGCAGATTCCTCGATCCTCACCCATTATAGGCTCATTTGAATTGAGTTTAGTTCAGGGGGACACATTTCCCCATGGCTACACTGAGATGAAAATCTCACGAAACCATAGGTACGGATGTATCCCGAAAGTGATCCACTATCTTGCACGGAGGCGAAAACCTCATGAAGGCGTAGCTTCTCACTCCCACTTAAGGGTGTGACCACAACGGTCACGCAAATGCAATGCGTATTAGAATATAGCAACACATGCAATAATACAAATATATGTAATGCAAAGAGGATTAAATTTTAAAATTTTTAATTTCCGACATTAAGACAAGAGATAATCAATTACACGGCTTGACTCTCTTATTAATCCCAAGTGGAGTCGCCAAGCTGTCGAGACCATCTTTCAAATCGAGTTTTGGGAAAATAGGAATCGACTTTAAAGAAACGAAAACAGGAGTCGCCACCAATCTTTTTAAGTGTGATTGGATCACCTTTAAAACATTTGTTTTAAAATCGTTGGTTTTGGTCTACGAAATCAAAAGAATGGGTTCGGGAGTCGGTTACGTACGAGGAAGGATTAGCACCCTCGTAACGCCCAAAAATTGGTACCTAACTGATTATCAAATGTCTTTAATGTCGGAAATTCAAAAAGCTTTAAGATGTAATCCTCTTTAAATTAGTATAGTTTGATTTTTTTTGTAAATTAAAGTTCATTCGTATCAAAGTATTAACACTAAATTAGCTTTTTAGAAATCCCTATCTCGAAACAACAAAACGCTACATCCAATAAGTTAGGACATATTATTTTGCAATTCCAAGACAGTAGCTCACGTTTTGCAAACATTTAAAAACTTAAGAAGGGTACTTGATTATTCGAGCTTAACGAGAAAAGTTGCAACCCAATAAGTTAGGGCACTACTTTCTCGAAATTTCCAAACACCAAGCATTGCCTTTGTATTTTTTGAAAACTTTGGGGCCTTATTTTTTAAAAAAAGATGCGTGGGGAATTATATTGTACTATAAATCATACATAGTAACATATTATTATAGTAAATAAATTATACATGCATTTTAACAAAATGATAGCAATAATATGAAGATCGCATTAGATGCATAAAAATTATATATACAGGGCAAATATTAACAATATGCATACAAAAATATATATAGCATGTATTGAGAATGAATAAACAAGATATACAAATATACAAGGTAATAATTAAATAATGCATGATATATAAAAAAGCAATGATTAAATAATATATGACATGCAATTAAAAGTATAATATCAATGTACATGTCTACAAAATATAACATATAATAATATTTAACACATACATGTTACATGCAATATAAAAATCTACCAAAGAACTAATAAAAAAGAAAATGATTGATTGCTAACAAAATATGCATATAATTAAAAATAAGATATTTCATAACAATTTTAAAATAGTATTTAATATACAAGAATATTTACAAAAGAATAATAATTATATGATAATATATTGGCTTGAAAGTATGTAAGAGAATTCATAATATAAATTTAAAATGAAATGATATATATAATAATTAATTAATTAATTAATAATGAAATGTGAATATAATATGAGTTAAAAATATGATTTAATAATAATAATTTGCAAATTTTAAATAAAATATATATAATATAAACATAAATAATATAATTGGTAATATGTAATATACATATCATATATATATAAAAAAAATAATAAGCAATATACAAGTAAAACATAATAAATATTATATAATAAAATATATGGGAAATAATATAATAAATATAACATATAATAATGAAAATTTATACGTAAAAATAATATGTACAAATATATATAATATATGTAAAAATATAATAATATATATATAAAAATAATAATTATGAGAGAATTAATATACAATAAACAATTATAATACATATAAAAATAACACTTATAAAATAATTTTATGGAAGTAAAATTAAAATAAAACAAATAATAAAACATATATAGAGTAATAAAATAAATATAGGACTAAATTTAGAGTTTAGCAAAATTAATGGGCAAATTTTCAAAGGAATAAAGCTGAAATAAGGTCCTATTTAAAACGTACACGAAATTAGAGGGACTCACTGGACAAATTGCCCTATTCCCAAAACGGTGACGTTTTCCAGAATATAATTTAATAGCCATAGGGACTAAATTAAAACTAAAATAAAAACAATGGGCCAAATTATAAAATAAAATAAAGTTTGATTGTAAATACAAAAATGGGCAGAAGGATCAATTGGGTAATTAACCCAATTCTAAAAATACGCGGATCCTCCCCGGGTAATAGGGTCAACGCGTGGATCCTAAGGCCTTAAAACGTCGTCGTTTTAAGCTTATCAGACTAAGCTAAAACGGTGTCATTTTGTTATGGCTATATAAGCCAAAACTAAGGCTTAAAAATAATTTTGGTTATTGTTTGAAAAAAATAAAATAAAATCCTCTGAAGAGGACTAGGGGCCGGCCATCAGAGTTCTGTGGAGTCTCCGTCCACTGGTTCCCACGCGCCTACGCGCCGCCACGCACGGTGGTCGGAGGGCTAAAAACTCTCCCCTTTTCAGGCGTAATATAGGTAACTTTCCTTCTTTTTTAAAACTCAACAATCTCTGCTTAGAATGATTTATACATGGATGCTAAAATAAGAACAAGGTACAATTAAATCACCTTTTAGGGACTGTTTGTATTTCTCTGAATGAATGTAAGTATATTTCTGTTCTCTAAAAAAACATCCGTCCTTTACAACTGTTTTGATTCCGGCTTTTATAGCGACTATTATCATTACATTTCTGGAAAGAAATCTTTTTCCTTCCTTCTATTTTTGTTTTGCTGCTGTGGTTCTTTCTTTCTTTGCAGGTACTTGAGCGAGGGATCCGGCAATGACCTTGCTGCGCACTGATCACGGAGGTCGAATCACGGCGCTGATAGAGGGTTACTGAAACGTTGTGAGAGACGAGCAGACGCGTCTGTTGAAATTGCTTCTGGAAGCTTCAGTTTGCGGCGCGAGGAGAAAGGCAGAAACCCTAGGGTTTCCTGCCTTGGTGTAACAAGCTGGACCAATTGGGCTTTTTGAATTTGGGCTAACTAGTTTAATTAGGTCACGGGTGTTTGTGGGTCTGCTGGGTAGTTTAAGCCTGATTGGGTCTGTAACGGGTATTGGGTTTATTTAATTTTTAGGCCTACGGGTTAGTTTAATAAATAAACATTTATTTATTATTATTTAATTTTGGTTTTGGGTTTCAAGGCCCGGTCAAATTTGGGTTATTACAGGTACAATAGGACTAAGTTGATTCAAAGCATACAAGCAGAGTATGATTGATACATCAAGAAGTATAAAGATAAAACTTCGATGAAGGAATGAGTGATGACATCTGAAATAGGGGTCATATTCATAACATTTTGCATTTTAACATGCCTAATTAGGAAAATTTGACTCACTTCGATCATAGCATCCTAATTATTAGGCATGAACTCATACGCATTCTACAGGTTATGTCTTTTATGGGACAATGTAGATCAAAGAAACAAGATTTAGCATCCCTGTGTTTACAGGGAACAGATCGAAGATAGCGGATCGACACTCCACGCTTACAAATGTAAGTAGATCGAAGATTTCAGCATGGCATCCCTGTGTTTATAGGGAACAAGTTGAAGATAGCAGATTTGGCATCCCTGTATTTATAGGGAACAGATCGAAGATAGTAGATCTGACACTCCTATGCTTACAGCGAAGCAGATCGAAGATTTCAGCATGGCATCCCTGTGTTTATAGGGAACAAGTTGAAGATAGCAGATTTGGCATCCTTGTGTTTACAGGGAACAGATCGAAGACATAGCAGATCTGACATTCCTGTGCTTACAGCGAAGCAGATCGAAGACACAGCAGATCTGACCTTCATTGAAGCAGATCCAAGATGATTTGGCATCTCTATATTAGACGGGGAGCAGATCGAAGACATAACAGACTGGACCTTCATTGAAGCAGATCCAAGATGATTTGGCATCTCTGTGTTCAACAGAGAGCAGATCGAAGACATAGCTGATTTGGCTTTCACGTGTTTACGTTGAAGCAAATCTAAGATGATTTGGCATCTCTGTGTTCGACAGAGAGCAGATCGAAGACATAGCTGATTTGGCTTTCACATGTTTACGTTGAAGCAAATCTAAGATGATTTGGCATCTCTATATTAGACGGGGAGCAGATCGAAGACACAGCAGATCTGACCTTCATTGAAGTAGATCCAAGATGATTTGGCATCTCTGTATTATACGGGGAGTAGATCGGAGACACAGTAGATCTGACCTTCAGTGAAGCAGATCCAAGATGATTTGGCATCTCTGTATTAGACGGGGGCAGATCGAAGACATAGCAGATCTGACCTTCATGTGTTTACATCGAAGCAGATCCAAGATGACAAATTTGGCATCTCTGTATTAGACAAGGAGCAGATCGAAGACACAGCAGATCTGACCTCCATTGAAGCAGATCCAAGATGATTTGGCATCTCTCAGATTAGACGGGAGCGGATCGAAGACACAAAGCAGATCGACCTTCAACATGGCAGCATCCAAGATGATTTGGCATCTCTCAGATTAGACGGGAGTAGATCGAAGACATAGCAGATCTGACCTTCATGTGTTTACATCGAAGCAGATCCAAGATGACAGATTTGGCATCTCTGTATTAGACGGGGAGCAGATCGAAGATAACAGATTTGACATCTCTGTATTAGACGGGGAGCAGATCAAAGATAGCATATATCGCCTTCCTGAGTTGCAGTGAAACAGATTGAAGCCGTCAAAAGAGGCCATTTAAAGAAGATCAAGGATCAAAAACTCAAGACTCGGTGAGCCCGGCAAAATTGGTCCTTTTATAGCCTTTGCTCTATTCCTGTTACACAGCAATGAGCAAAGAGGGGCAGCTGTAGACACTCAATTTTGCCCGGGCCCAGAAATAAGTCCAAAAACAAAAATAATAAACCCAAAAAAAAAAAAAAAGAAGTCAAGTTCATCGAATTGCAAATATAATTTGGCCCGATCGGAATGGCCCATTACTTGAAAAGATTTAAGGTCCATCTACAAGCTTGACTCATATGGAAATATAATCTTCAATGATATGCAATCTTAGATATGATACAATCTTAGATATGATTGCAATCTTAGATATGATATACAATCTTAGAAGATATGATCTTGTAATCTTGAAGATTTAATTTGTAGATATCCTTTAATCTTAACCGTTGATGTAATTGATCTATACCGTTGGATTTGGGGAGGCTCAACTATAAATAGAGGCCTCTCCCTTCATTGTAAATCACTACTGGAGTTTTGGGAAACAATAAAAATTTTTGAGAGCTTTCACTCAAATTTCTCTCCCTTTTATGTTCTTATTTTCTACGGTTTGTTTTTATTTTATTTTTTGTTCATATTCATTTTTCAACCCTTTTTATTTTGATTTAACCCATGTTTCCCTGATTTTTTTTATATATATTTAAATTTTTAATAATTTTAGTATCATATCAGACTATTTCATTTTTTAATAATTTTTTTGTATTACTCTTAGTAAATTATTTTTTAAATTTTACTCAAATCATTATTTTAAAAAATATATTTCATTTAATTGTCATATTTTATCCAAAAGTTTTTCTAAAATGAGGCAATGTTTTTCGTATTTAGGAATTCAGGAAATAGTGCCCTAACATGCTGGGTTGCGATTTCCCGTTTGTCTAAATGCCTAAAGTATCCTTCTAAATAGATTTTGTAAATCACGAGATGATTTCAGTTACGAGAGTTTAAGAATATCGTGTCCTATCATGTTGGATGTGATGTTTGTATTCTTTCGGAGCTAAGGAATCTCGATTTTTCAACTTAAATAATTTCGGTTTTAAAAAAAAGGATCTTATTTTTAAATCCTTTCAAATTTTTGACATTAAGACAGAAATCTATTCAATTTGGTACCAATTTTGGGCATTGCGAGGGTGCTAGTCCTTCCTCGTACGTAACCGACTCCCGAACCTATTTTCTTAATTTTCGTAGACCAAAACGTTTTATAAGGTGATCCAATCACACCTAAAAAGGTTGGTGGCGACTCCTGTTTTTGTTTTTCAAAAGTCGATCCCCGTTTTTTAAACATCCCTTTAAAAAATGGTTTCGACATACATCATTTATAGGTTTGAAAGAAACTCTCTTATGTTTGCCTTTAGTACATGCATCACAAACTTTATATAAGTTAAAATCATGTCTAAATTTCCTATGCCACAACAAAGAAGTATTTTCATTTTTAATCATGAGGCAAAGGTTTAAATCATGAAAGTTGTCTAAATGAACTATGTAAGTATTTCTTATTCTCTATCACCAACAAGAATAATCTTATTAGACACAATGTCAATGCCTTTACATGCATTAGACTCAAATATGACATTAAGACCTTTATCACATAATTGCCTAACACTTAAAAGATTATACTTAAGACTATTAACATATAAAAACATTTTCAACAAAAATTAAAGAGTTTTTACCAATAGAGCAAATTCTTTAATGAGTTATTTGGAGTTGTTACTAAATGTAACTTATCCTCCACTTTTTGGCTTTAGATTGTTAAAATGGCTCTTATCATCGGTCATGTGCCTTGGGCATCCACTATCAACCTACCATGAGTTTTTGCTTGAGTTGTTCACCTTGAAGCAATGCTCTTTTTCCTACAAACACAGAATTATTTTTTTATTTTTGGTACCAAAATTCTTTGGGTCCATAAGCATGAGTTTCCAAAATTTAGCCCCTTTAGGTATCCATTTAGAAAGGATATCCTTATCTTGAGTAGTTATGAATCCTTTAGGGACTCATATACTTCTAACTAATTTTTCTTTATAAGTTTTAAAAGGAAATCTATGTTTATAGTACTTAAAACTATTTTTAACAAAGTTTTGTTTTGAATTTTCTCCTCTTTCAAACACTTTTTCAAAAACTTTGTTAGAGTGAGATTTTTCACTTTTAAATAATTCAAGTTGCTTTTGATGTTCATCGTGAACTTTAGAAAGTAAATTGTGAAGTCACAATTCTTTTTCTCAATCATTTATAATAGCTTGCATATAATTTATTTTACTCCCAAGTTCATGCTTGACTTTGGAGAGTGAATTATTTTCATCTTTTAGTTTTGAAATAATTTTTCAACCATTAATTCAAACTCCAAGCCTAATTCATTATAAGCATCTTGCAACTTATCAAAAGAATAAGAAGTTGAAATAGATGAGTTAGAAGTTACCTTAGAATCTTCTATGGCCATAAGACAAAAGTAGGCTTCTTCTTGTTTATCATGAGTGATCTCAAGCTTGTCCCATATCTCCTTGGCATTAGAACAAGATGACACCCTATTGAACTCATCCGGACCAAGTGTACAAAACAGAATGCGCATGGCTTTAGCATTGAGCTGTACATTCCTTTTATCTTCTTCATTCCATTTTCTCATACTCTTTGACACTAATTGCTCTCCTCATTTTTGAGAAATGGGGGGACTATCTATGATGGTATCCCAAACCGCAAGAGCATTTGCTTGAGTGAAAAGCATCATTCTTATCTTCCAATAAGAGTAATTTGCTCCATTGAAGTATGGAGGCTTTGAGATGGACTAAGATTCTTCAAAGAAATTTGACCCGGAAGTGGACATCATTTTTGTAGAATGTATTGATGATCGTTTGAGCTTCTCTGAGAATCTTCTATTGCATGTTAAATCGTCTTTAAAGACTAGCTCTGACACCAATTGTTAGCTCGATTGATCACCAAAAATAGCCAAGAGGTGGGTGAATTGACCTTTTAAAAATATGTAAAAGCAAAGAGAATAAATAGAGACAATGAACATGGCAATATATAGTGGTTCGACCCCAATTACTTACTCCACTACCTTAGCTTTCCATAATTAAGGATTTTTTAAAATTCACTAATTTGACAACCTTCAAGGATAAGGTTTAACCTAACAACTTCCTTAAGTGTTTTACCCAAATCTTAAGATTACAACTTTTTTAAGGTTTTTACCCAAATCTTAATATTGCAATTCTCTGAAGGTTTCTACCCAAACCTTAAGATACTCAACCCTCTCAAAGAGAATAACAAATAAGCAAACTAAGAAATAATCCTCACAAGATTAGGATGTTTTTCAATTAAGCACAAATACAAAGAATAACACTTGAGCTGAATGAATACGATGAAAGCTCACAAGTGTTTACAAGAAAAAGATAAAGAATTGAAGCAAAAAGTGATTGGTAATTGATTTTTTATGTATCTTGAAACACTTGATCTATTATAGTCTCACTTGTTGTTGTAGGACCTTTAGGTATCGATATTCAGATACTTTGTAGCCTGAAGCAATATTGACTTTTTAAAACAGTTTTAACTTTGATTGAAAATGTTTAACTTGATTAAAAGTTTATTCAAAAAGTTTTCTAAGATTTCAAAATAGTAGGTCCAAAATTATTTCTCTTAGACTTCATTTGAAATCTAATTTTGCAAATTTTGTTCAACTTTAACTTTTATTCAAAAGCATTTTAATTTGTTATATCAAAATAAATTTCCAAATAAAGCTTGGTTTAACAAAGAGTGAGTGGAAATATTATCATCAAACAATCATATGTGAAGCTAAAATTTCTTCAATATAAAATCCTCAAAATCTTAATAAAAATATCATTTTCTTTAAAACACTTATAGCGAACTCTTTTAAACCCAAAATCAATAGATCATAACATAAGTTAACTAAATGAAAAAGTAACATCATTTTATATACATAAATTTCAATTATGTTGGAAGTTGATTATTATCTTAAATTTGTGTTAGATTTGACTTAAAATTTTTCATATTTAAGAAAAGTTTGAACATGTATTAGAGTCAGTAGTGTTAATTGAAAGTAAGAATTTTTTTTAAAGATAATATCATTAACTGTAATATCATTATAAAGAGAAAGATATCCCAGACATATTGGAAACTTGAATATTATAACCAAAGACACGGTATGCACACTTGACATAAAGTCAAGCCATACCAAATAAAGCAAAGTACACTTGTAATAGGCCTCCATCACCAGAGGGAGAGCAAAACAGGACTCAAGCCACTCCTCAGACGAATCTAGTATGTCGGGACAAGGGCCGCCAACAAACAAAGCGAACTCATCACTTTGAATTGTTGGACCCTTTTCCAGATCCTTATTCCGGTGGTGATAGGCACAACATAACGAACCTGAAAATAACATATATATAATTTCTAGAAAGCAAAAACAATCAAAACGAGCCATAATGAGTTCAAGAAACCGAAATACATAAAACTCAAAAAACAGGAGCCTCTAAGGCTTGAAAAATTGCAACTAATTACCATTGAGTTCAATAGCGAAATTTCAAAAGGAAAGACTTGGTAAAGTCATGGGCATATTGGTGCTGAGACTAAGTCTATCACACATTCCTTTACGATTAGTCTACCATCAAACAAAGCCATCCCTACTAATCTTACTAAATGAGTGGTGGTGGAAGTGTAAACTGAACCATGGATCTGTCGGATTAGTATTCACCCTCTTGGCTGTGGTCCTGGTCTTGGCCTTGGCTTTGGACCACCACAAGTAGATGTTACTTCCTCTCTCATTCTTGAAAATTCAATCCACATCCAAAGCATCGGAAATGACGTGATCAAAGGGTAAATGAATATCACTGTTTAAGTGTATTAGCGTTCTATTCACATTCAAAATATATATATTTCTTAACTTCATATTTAGCGTTATATTAGACTTTTAATAAAAAGAGATATACGACTTTTTGTTAATTTTTCCCGTGGAATTAAAACAACTTTATAATAAAGTGAATAAAATAATAATTATAAAATACATTGCCAATGAATATGTAAATTCCCATAAGTTGAAAAATTGTCTATTATTATATCAAATTTTACTTGAAATAATGATTAAAGTTTTTCTCGGTAATTAAATTATACGAGCTGAAACAATATTTTCAATTTTCCTTTTCTCAATATTCTAATAATAGAAAAACTCTAAATTCTTAAATTGGAGAAAAATATAGTAATAATCTCAAATAAACTTAAGGCGGCCTTTATATAAATATTGTTTATATAAATATCGTTGATTTTATCAACCATGACGGCCTTGTCCTTGAGCCACAAATTTAGCTGCTTGCTTTTGATTCTTCAAAGGGAATAAAACTCGTTGGTCCTCCCCTCGTTTATTCATTTATTTTAAAAAATTGTCAAATAGTTGCAATTTTTATATTTAGCAGTGATTAATTTCAATGGTAATATTACTCAAAATGAATAATTTTTACTCATTAAAAAGAGGGGAAAAAAAAAGGGTTAGAACATTGTATGAAACCATGTCATCGTATCAGCATATTTCATTTAATTATTACATTGTGTTATAAATAGTTGATTATTTCTAAAAATATTAAATTAAAGTTATATATGTTAAATAAGTAAAAAATCGTTGTCCTTAAGTTTCAGAAAATACAAAGAAGGAATCTTTGTCTTTAGTAGTTGACCTCAAGCGAAGACTAATAAATCAACTTGGCAAACAGCTGTAAGGACACGAACCTGCGGAATGAGGATTCCCTTGGGTTTTAAATCATTCAGTTTAACCAATGGAATGGAAATTGACTATAAAAATGTGATCTTGGACTTGGCTTTTAAATTATTAACTTGTAGAAAGGGGGTTGGGGTCGTGGACTTGGTTTTATAGCAAGTCAATCATCGTACAGAGATGGTTGCCTTGTTAATCAGTATATAGAAGTCTTAGATGATCACCAAAAGTTCAGAAATCAACTAAACCAAGTTTATTAAATAGAGTGACTGAGGGAGTGCGGGAATATTGTGTGCCAAGTGCCAATCCTCATATGGCAACGGTGGCTTTGGTTAGAATTTTACAATTGATACTTTCCAGTTGTTTGCTTGCAGCAGGAGCGTCGGTGGCTTCTCAAGTGCCAGGTTGCAGACATAAGTGTGGAAATCTGAGCATTCCATATCCTTTCGGCATGACTCGAGGCTGTTACTTGAGCGAGAACTTTCTAATCACTTGCAACACGTCTGTCAGCCCCCCTCGACCACAATTGATACATAGTCACATAGAAGTCACTAACTTAACACTTGAAGGTCAGGTGGAAATCTTGCATCTTATAGCTAAGGACTGTTACAACCACAACGGCACAATTGCAAACCGGAATTTCCCTCAGCTTTGGGCGGCCATGTTCACCATCTCAAATGATAGAAACAAGTTCACTGCTGTTGGTTGCGACACTATAGCGCAAATTTGGGCTGAACGTGAGGATAGAAATAGTATGTATTTTACCGGCTGCATGGCATATTGCGAGAAAAGGGACACTCTACACATTAGTGGTTCTTGCTCAGGTGTAGGATGCTGCCAGATCTCCATTCCAAGTGGACTTAAGAATCTTAACATGTCAGTAAGAAGCTACTACAACCATACATATGTATGGGACTTCAATCCTTGTAGCTACGCCTTTGTTGCAGACGAGAGCAAGTTCACTTACAGCAATAAAAGTTTCGAGGACTTAGCGAATATAGAATCTCTTCCTATGGTGCTTGATTGGGCGATTGGCAATGAAACTTGTAAGGTAGCTGAGCATAAACGTGATTATGCTTGTAAACAAAATAGCATCTGCTACAACCCTAAAAACAGGTCCGGTTATCTCTGCAAGTGCAAGGATGGCTACCATGGAAACCCATATCATCCCGATGGTTGCCAAGGTATCTATAATATGATCATACTACCATTTCTTTTTCATTGTTTTGCTCCTTTTTTGCCACTTTAGGAGTGATCTGTTTTCTTTTAATGATTTTCAGATATTGATGAGTGCAAAGATTCGAGCCTACACAATTGTATTTCTGAAAGGAATTGTTTTAATACGCCTGGAAGTTATAATTGTTTTTGCTCAAAAGGCTTTTATGGGGATGGCGAAAAAGATCGAAAGGGCTGCATGCGAAATCAAGCAAATGTCATAAAAATCTCTATTGGTAGGTGTTTCAATGTATGCGTTTTTTAACGTATTGGATCGATTCTAACTTTAGCTTTTATATAACACATACTGCTTAGATCATTTCCAACATTTTAGCTTCTGTTTTATGGCAGTTTTAAGCTTATGTGTGTTGGTTGTTATCGTGGGTTCTTCATGGTTGTTCTTCATAAACAAGAAAAGAAAGCTACTCAACATGAAAAAGAAGTTCTTTAAGCAAAATGGTGGCTTACTGTTACATCAAGAGCTACATGAACAACGAGTATCAACTGAAACAGTTAAGATTTTAATTGCAGAAGCGCTTAAGAATGCAACCAAAAACTATGATGAGAGCCAAATTATTGGAAGGGGAGGGTTCGGCACTGTTTACAAAGGTATCCTGAAGAATGGCACTGAGGTAGCTATCAAGAAATCCAAAGTTGTTGATCAAAACCAAATTAAACAGTTCATCAATGAGGTTATTATTCTCACCCAAATAAACCATAGAAATGTGGTCAAACTTTTAGGTTGTTGCTTGGAGACTGAGGTCCCCTTGTTGGTTTATGAATTTGTTTCCAATGGCACCTTATCCAAACACATTCACTGTGAAGACAAAGCTTCTTCGATTTCTTGGGGAATTCGGTTAAGGGTAGCTACGGAATCAGCACAAGTGTTGTCATATTTGCACTCTGCAGCATCTATACCAATCATTCATAGAGATGTGAAGCCTACAAACATCCTCCTGGACGACAATTATACTGCAAAGGTTTCAGACTTCGGAGCTTCACGATTAGTTCCGACGGATCAAACTCAGTTATCAACAATGGTGCAAGGAACTCTTGGATATTTAGACCCTGAATACTTGTGTGCAGTATGAATCGATGAAAAAAAGCGATGTCTCTGACTTTGGTGTAGTCCTAGTTGAGCTGCTAACGGGCAAAACTGTGCATTCTTTTGAAGGGCCTGAAGAAGAAAGAAACTTAGCGAACCATTTTGTTCTATGGTTGAAAAATGATCGATTGTTTGAGATTCTAGATGATAAAGTGGCGAAAGAAGGAGCGGTTGAGCAGATTAAAGAAGTAGCTAAACTAGCAAAGAAGTGTTTAAACGTAAAAGGAGAAGAGAGGCCTTCAATGAAGGAAGTTGCACAAGTGCTTGAGGATCTAAGAAGACTCAGGTACGAGCATCCATGGGCTGAAGTTGCTGTTAATTTGGAGGAAACAGAGTTTCTGCTTGGAGAAACATAGATGTTTCTACTAATAACAGCAGCCAAGGTTTCACAACAATGGCGGTGTAGTTGTTTAACAAGAAACCAGATAATTATAAATATATGTATACATATATTTGTGATCTTTGTTTATTTTAAATTAGTTTTGGGACATTTTAGGTGTTTATATTTTGTTGCTTATATGTAAGATTCAGTAGTAAATTAAAAAAGCCCTCGAGGTGTTTCATCTTCAGTAGTAAAATTAGAGAGGTGCAACCACTCTCTAAAACCCACCTGGAAGGACATATTGTGGAGGGCATTGATGAGGTTAAGGAGGTTGGTGACGTTGGAGTATGATGCAGCTAACTTGGCGAGGGCTTCAAGGTACTTGGTGGCTACCAAGGTAAGGCTATTGAGCATTGGCCTGCAATGCAACATGTGACCAGTAGCAGCTTATCAAGCAGACCAGCATTGATACTGAACCAAGTGCAGCAGCTAGTTTTATTCATCTTGCACATTTTGTTCCTATGTAACTTTCTTAGTTTCTTTGTTCTCTGTCCACAAAGTTAGTAGGATTAGATTTTTTATTTGAATTTGATGAAATAGCTGATATGTTAGCTTACTTTTGTGTGTAATTCAAGTTTGTATTAGTCATGCATTAGTGGGAGTAGTTATGTCATTAGGTAACTGTCCAATTGTTATGTAACTTACATATATTTTTAAATTATCAATGAAATTAAGAGATTTTTTTCAGTTATCTTCTTGTTCAAACTCTACTTTCTCTTTTTTTTACTTCAGTTCTTTTGTTTTTACTTTGTTTTGCTGCCAATGCCCCAACAAATGGTAATTAGAGCCTGTCATCTTTGAGGGCCTCTGTTGTTGGTTGCCTTATTGAGAAAACAAAAGCTTGAGAAGAAAGAAATTAAAGCTGTTAAGTTTGTTTCAGCAAAATGAGTTTCACACCACCTCCACCACCTGTGTTTGCTGGTGAGAACTACCACATTTGGGTGGTTAAGATGAAAACATACCTTCAAGCACATGACTTGTGGAATGTGGTCGAGAATGATGCTGAACCACTCCATTGAAGACTAATCCCTCCATTGCATAGATCAGGCAACACAGTGAAGAGTGTGCCAAGAAACACAAAGCAATAGCCTGTTTGTAGAATGGAGTATCTGATATGATCTTCACTCGGATAATGGCTTGTGACTCAACTAAGCAAGCGTGGGAGAAGATGAAGGAGGAGTTCAAGGGGTCAGATAAGACAGGGAAGCAACAATTGATCAATCTCAGGAGAGATTTTGGGAACCTGAAGATGAGAGAGTCAGAGACTATCAAGCAGTACTTAGATAGGATTATGGCCACTGTCAACAACATTAGGCTCCTTGGAGAAGACTTCAGTGATAGCAGAGTTGTTGAGAAGGTCATCACTACTCTCTCTGATATGTTTGAGTCTAAAATTTCATCACTTGAGGACTCGAGAAATTTTTCAGCTATTTCTTTGTCTGAGCTGATAAACTCCTTGTATGCACTCGAGCAAAGGAGGGCCAATAGGCAGGAAGAGCATTCTGAAGGAGCCTTCCAAGTAAAGGCCAAAAAAGGCTCAGGTTCAAGCCATAAAGGGAAGAAACCTTGGCTCGATAAAAGAGTAAAACCAATGAGGGATACAAGCAAGAAAAGGTTTCCACCATGCATTCACTACAAGAAGACTACACATTTGAAGAAATACTGTTAGTACAGGCCAGACATCCAGTGTAAAATCTGCAAATAGTTTGGCCATATTAAGAGGGTGTGCAAGAACAAAGGGAAAGCTCAAGCTCAGCAGCAAATACAAGCTCAAGCTGTTGAAGACGTTCAACCTCAAGAGGAACATGTTTTCACAGCCTCCTGTTTTGCATCCTCAAGCATAGTCAGATGTGATTGGCTAGTGGATAGTGGCTGCACACACCATATGGCAGCAGATGAAAAACTGTTCAAGGACTTTGATAGAAGTTTTGTCTCAAAAATCAAAATTGGCAATAGGAATCTGATTGAAGCCAAAGGCAGAGGCGATGTGGTGATCAACACTTGTTCAGGTAATAAAGTGATTTCTGATGTGCTTTTTATGCCTGACATAGATCAGAATCTACTTAATGTTGGACAACTAGTAGAAAAAGGGTATTCACTGGTTTTTAAGAATGACTCTTGCATTGTTGAAGACTCACATGGCCAGGAGTTGGTCATAGTAGCAATGACTGATAGGTGTTTTATGCTTGATGTGAATCAACTTGAGAAGAAGGCTTACACTAGCCTTACTGATAATGCTGGTCTTTGGCATAAGAGACTAGGCCATGTCAATTTTAGATCACTTGATCTGCTACACAAGCTGAATCTAGTTGATGACATGTAAAAAGTTGAGGCTAGAGACATTGTTTTTGAAGTTTGCCAGCTTGGTAAGCAAGCTAGATTACCTTTTTCCAATCAATAAGGCATGGAGGGCTTGAGACAAGCTTGAGTTGGTCCATTCTGATGTCTGTGGAACAATAAAGACTTTTTCCTTGAATGGCAGTAGTATTTTGTGCTGATAATAGATGACTTGACCAGGTTTTGTTGGGTTTATTTCTTAAAGCAGAAGTTTGAAGTGTTTGAAGCCTTTAGCAAATTCAAGGCACTAGCTGAGAATCAGTCAGGTTGCAAGATCAAAGCTTTGAGAACTGATAATGGCACTGAATACTTAGCTGAAAGGTTTCAAAAATTATATGAGCAAGTTGGGATTCATCATCAACTAACAACAGTCTATACTCCTCAGCAAAATGGAGTATGTGAGAGGAAGAATAGAACTATGCTTGATATGGCTAAATGTATACTATTTCAGAGCAAGCTGCTAAGAAAATTTTGGGCTAAGGTTGTCAATACCTCAGTGTACCTGCTCAACAAGCTGCCAACACATGCTATGAAAGAAAAGACTCCTTTTGAAACCTGGCATGGACTCAAGCCAACTGTTTCAAACCTGAAAGTGTTTGGCTGTGTCTGCTATGCCCTCATCCTAGTTGAGAAGAGAACCAAGCTTGAAGGAAGGGTTGTTCCAGGGATGTTTGTTGGCTATAGCAGCACTAAAAAGGGCTACAGGGTGTTTGATCCTTTAACAAAGAAGATTTTAGTGAATAGGGACATAAGGTTTGATGAAGAGAAGGTTTGGAGTTGGAACGATGCAAATGCAAGGTTAATTAAAGAAGATCAACTTGACACCAGCTTGGAACCAGTTGAAAATGAACCTAGCAATAAATATTTTGATGATGCTCCTTTGAGAGGCACCAGAACTATTGCTGACATCTACCAAAGATGTGATGTTGCAATAGTGGAACCTTCAAATTTTGAAGAAGCTGTCAAGGACAAACATTGGAAGAAGGCTATGGAAGCTGAATTAGAAATAATCCACAAGAATGACACTTAGGAATTGATGGATAGACCAGATCATAAGAAGGTCATTGGTGTCAAGTGGGTGTTTAGAGCCAAGTACAATGTTGATGGCTCACTCAACAAGCACAAGGCAAGTCTTGTGGTAAAAGGCTACAACCAGCAATATGGCATTGATTTCATAGAGACATTTGCTCCTGCAGCAAGGCTAGACATAATTAAGCTTTTGTTTGCCTTAGCTGTACAAAAACATTGGAAAGTTCACCAGGTAGAAGTCAAGTCAGCATTTCTTAATGGTTTTCTCAAGGAGGAGATTTTTATTGAGCAACCAGATGGGTTTAAGGTCCTAGGTGAAGAGAACAAGGTCTATAGACTGAAAAATGTACTGTATGGCCTGAATCAGGCACCAAGGGCCTGGTATGATAGGGTTGACATATACCTGCCTAGGCTCGAGTTTGAGAAAAGTGTTAGTGAAGCTACACTTTATGTGAAGAGTTCAGAAAGTGAGACCTTACTGATTGTATCACTCTATGTGGATGACTTACTTGTGACTGGAAGTAAAGATGAATTGATTAGTGAATTCAAAGTGCAAATGCAAGAAGTATTTGAAATGACAGATTTGGGAATCATGACATACCTCTTTAGCATAGAAGTAAACCAATTTGATCAAGGCATTTTCATTAGCCAACATGCCTTTGCTTTGAAGATTCTCAACAAATTTTGCATGACAAATTGTAAAATAGTCAGCACACTAGTGGCTCAAGGAGAGAAACTGACTAGTAGTGGGAATCAAGAGAAGGTTGATGAGAAGGAATATCGAAGCCTAGTAGGTTGCTTGCTATACTTGATAGCAATAAGGCCTGACATTATGTTTGGTGTTAGTCTCCTATCGAGATTTATGCACTCCTGTGATGTGGTTCATTTCAAAGCAGCTAAGAGAATCCTCAGATATGTTAAGGGGACCTTGAGCTATGGAGTGAAGTTCGAAAAAGGAAAGGAGCTTAAACTAACTAGATATTCTAATAGTGATTGGGCTGGCTCTATTGATGATATGAAAAGCACCTCTGGTTACTTCTTTACCCTTAGCTTAGGAGTTTTTTATTGGAGCTCAAAAAACCAACAAACTGTTGCTTAATCCACAGCTAAAGCAGAGTACATTGCAGCTACTGCAGCTATTAATCGAGCCAAATGGCTTAGGAAGCTTCTATGTGACTTGAATGAAGAACAGATTGAACCAACTAAAATCAGGGTTGATAATCAATCAGCAATCGCCATAACCAAAAATCTAGTTTTCCATGGCAAAACCAAACATTTTAATATCAAATTTCTCTTTGTTCGAGAGGCTGAGCAATCAAAAGAAGTTAGTCTTATTCATTGTAGCTTAGAAAACCAAGTGGCTGATAGTTTGACTAAGTCACTCAGTGCTACAAGGTTTGAAGTTTTAAGAAGAAAAATTGGTGTTTGTTGCATACAGTCCAAGAAGGAATGTTAAGCATTGGCCTGCAATGCAACATGTGACCAGCAGCAGCTTATCAAGTAGACCAAATTGATGCTAAACCAAGTGCAGCAGCTAGTTTCATTCATTTTGCGCATTTTGTTCCTATGTAACTTTCTTAGTTTCTTTGTTCTTTTTCCACAAAGTTAGTAGGATTAGATTTTTTATTTGAATTTGATGTAATAGCTAATATGTCAGTTTACTTTTGTGTGTAATTCAAGTTTGTATTAGTCATGCATTAGTGGGAGCAGTTATGTCATTAGGTAATTGTCCAATTGTTATGTAACATATATATATTTAAATTATCAATGAAATTAAGAGAGTTTTTTCAGTTATCTTCTTGTTCAAACTCTACTTTCTCATTTTTTTTGCTTCAGTTCTTTTGTTTTTGCTTTTGTTTTTACTTTGTTTTGCTGCCAATGCCCCAACAAAGGCTCTCCAGTACTAAGACTCACCTGCACCTAAACCCAACTGATTTGCAAATCTAAGACACTGCTACTTTGGTTATATTGAAAACAACTCCACGAGATGTGCTGGTGTGGTTATTTGATTTTCTTTTAGATTTGGGCTATTTCATGGCACTTGAAATTGGTCGTCTTCGAATTTTTAAAATCCTAGGGTTCGTTTGATATATTGGAACCAATCTTTTCTTTTGTTCAATTCATTTATGTTCATGAACAAGCTCATTTATATTTATTTAAAGATTGCTTAATAAATCATTTAAAACTCATTTATTGTTCTATATCTATACTACTTATTATGCATATTTCCGAGTTAGTGTCACCCATCAATCAGGTCTAAATTCAGTTATGCAATTACCAAAAAACCTTATTATTTTTATATATATTTTTATAAATCAATAAAAATTTATCTAGAATAAGATTTGAACCAAAGACACCATGTAGATAAAACTTTTTCACTTATCATTTAAACTAAAGCAACTTTTTATTTCTTATGAAACCTTAATAACTATACTTGTTATATACATTTTTATATATTTGTGTATATATACTTACTATTAATAAAATCTCTAACTGAGTCTGTGTCACAAGTCAATCATGTACCAATTAGATTAGCAGAATTACGAAAATATCATGCCGTATTTAAAAAAATTATATTATTTGGGGATATTTTAATCTTTTTTATTTAAAAAAACTCAATAAAAAAGTTGCATATGGTTAGACTTGAATTTATGCTATTAACATCAATAAAACATTCACTTTACCACTAAATCAAATATTTATTTTAATATAATATTTACATTTTAACTGTATTGTGCATGTAGACACTCAATTTTGCCCGGGCCCAGAAATAAGTCCAAAAACAAAAATAATAAACCCAAAAAAAACGAAGTCCAAGTTCAGTCCAGAATTACAAATATAATTTGGCCCGATTGGAATGACCCATTACTTGAAAAGATTTAAGGTCCATCTACAAGCTTGACTCATATGGAAATATAATCTTTAAGGATATGCAATCTTAGATATGATATGCAATCTTAGATATGATACAATCTTAGATATGATTGCAATCTTAGGTATGATATGCAATCTTAGAAGATATGATTTTGTAATCTTAGAGATTTAATTTGTAGATATCTTTTAATCTTAACCGTTGATGTAATTGATCTGTACCGTTAGATTTGGGGAGGCTCAACTATAAATAGAGGCCTCTCCCTTCATTGTAAATCACTTGAGTTTTGGGAAGCAATAAAAATTCTTGAGAGCATTCACTCAAATTTCTCTCCCTCTTGCGTTCTTACTCTCTGTGGTTTGTTCTTATTTTATTCTTCGTCTATCTTAGTTTTTCAACCTTTTTTTTATTTTAATTTCTTCATTTTTCAAATATGTATATTTATTCCTATCTTTTATACATTTGATTATGTATTTTATATATTATAATATTTAACCTTTTTATATAGTTTATTTTCAAATATATATTTTCTATGCATGTATATATATTATATTATCATTTCATGTATTTTGAACGATTGCATTATATTTTTATAATTTGTAAATGTTCTATTTATTCATTTTTTTAGTGTATGTCATTTATCTTATTTGTGCATAGTTTCATTTTTTTATATGCTATGTTTAATTATTTCTTTTATGTGCTATTTTATGATATATATTGTTGTATAATTTTTGCATGTATTATGTTTTTCTTTTAGTTTACTCATGTTTTTATTTGTTTATTATCTTATATTTACCCAAGTATGATTTTTTTTATTAAACGTATGTTCATGTTATTTAGTTTTGTCTTAATGATATTATTTATGTTTGTATGGAAATGTTAGAATATTTTGTACATCTATGCTTCATGATGCATTAATATGTCATCCTAAAACATCATTTAAAATAATATTCCAAGGCTTTGTAAAAAAAAAATAAAAGGCAATGCTTGATGTTTGGAAACTTCGAGAAAGGTAGTGCCCTAACTTACTGGGTTGCGACTTTTCTCATTAAATTCGAGTAGTCAAAGCACCCTTCTAAGTGATTTTGAGTTTTCAAAACTTAAATAATTATTTCGAGATTTCAAAACATAGTGTCCTAACTTACTAGATATGGCGTTTTGTTGTTTCGAGATAGAAATTTTCATTAACTTATTAAATAATTATTTGGTTTTAACAACACATTTAAGTAAAAAGGTAACGAATTATATAGGAAAAATCCTATATATTTTTCAGTTTACACTCTCTTTTCTTTTCCATTTTTCTCATAGAATTGCAAGCTAGCTCGGGGATCGAAAAACGTCGGAGCTCGATTCACACTATCAAACTAATCTTTTGTGGTATAGTGAACTTAAGCATTTTGAGTATGGCATGTATGGGGACTTGGTCTTTTTGTTATATGTCATATTGATTTAGCCAAATGTGTTGGCTTATGATGATATTTGATTCATTTTGTATAAGGCCATGTGATGTGGCTGATAATGAATATTGGGGTTGTGAACCAATTCAATTGTGTATGTATGTGCCAATGCCATTATGATATGGCTCATGGTTATCGATGGTTGAATGATGATGGTAGTTTGGTGTGTGAATAAGTTAATATGATAATGCATGCAAGCAATCTAGGAGATATTGTTTATTCGTATACGTGAGTGTGCTGGTAAAGTTGGTTTTTCCATGATGTGGAGTCTTATTTAAGTACATGAAATTATGTCATGTGAGGTGCCATTGAAATCTTGTTTGTGTATGTGCAATTAAGGGTGGCAATTGGCTTGAAAAATAGCCTAGAATTTGTCCATACGGTTAGACACACGGGTATGTGTCTAGGCCGTGTGTGACACACGGTCTACCCCATGGTCATATGGTCTGGCCGTGTGTCCCTTGCACCCTAATTAATGCAAAACAGAATGCCCAGTAGAAAACACACGGGTAGAGACATAGCCGTGTGTCTCAGCCGTGTGGAGGACACGACCTTAGAACATGGGCGTGTGCCCAGGCCGTGTGAATTCTACACTTAATTTTGAGAATTTAATTTTCCATATGGCCTAGGCACATGGGCGTGTGACTTGGCTGTGTGACTCTAATTGTATGATGATGCCATAGTCAGAGAGTTACACAGGTTGAGGACAAGGGCGTGGCCCAAGCCACACGGGCATGTGTGATCACACGGCTTACCCACATGGGCGTGTGACTCTCCAAAACAAAAACAATTTCTAAGTATCAAAAAATTTCTAAAAGTTATCTTTTTAGTCCTGAACCGCTTCTGATGTATGTTTTGAGCCTTGTAGGCCCTTATAAGGGTGAATTTGATTGAAAAGTTTTAAATCTGAACAAAATTTTATGGCCCCGATTTTGTATGCTTATTTACGTTTAAGTCCGATAATGCCTTGTACCCTATTTCGACGTCAGATACAGGTAAGGGGTGTTACATTTAGTGGTATTAGAGCTACTATTTAGTCTGTTCTTGGACTACATAGCATGTGTTTGAGTCTAGCTATACATGCCATACGTATATTATGATAGTGTGACGACTTCTGATGATTTTAAATTGTGTTTTCGTATAGTAGATAGATCCCGATCGAGCTATGGCAGATGACGTAGAAAATAACACACTGACTCCCGCTGAAGGGGTGGTGCGAACTGATAATCGACCTCCCACGGTTAGCCAATGAGGAGGAGAAGGGGCACAGGAAGCCTTTCTCCACATGATGGATGCTTGGTACACGGAGTTCGTTCGAGCGAACCCAAATGCTCAACCCCCTCCACTCCTACCTATCCCCCAGCCTATCCCAGTGGCACCCCGTGGTATGGAATCTATGAGACTAAATAGACCTCCGGTTGATAAAATTCGAAAGCAAGGAGTTGAAGAGTTCTGAGCTTGCATTGATGATGATTCGAAACGAGTAGAGTTTTGGCTCAAAAACACCATCCAGATTTTTGAGAAATTTTCATACACACGGGAAGAATGCATGAAATGCGTTGCATCACTACTTAGAGATTCGGCTTACCACTGGTGCAAGATACTTGTCTCAGTAGTACCGAGAGAAAGGGTAACATGGGAATTTTTCCAAAAGGAGTTTTGAAAAAAGTATATCAGTTAGAGATTCATGGATCAGAAAAGAAAAGAGTTTCTTGAGTTGAAGCAAGGTAGAATGACCGTAACTGTATACGAGTGTGAGTTTGTGAGACTCAGCAAATACGCTCGAAAATGTTTATCGACCAAGGCCATTATGTGCAAGAGGTTTGAGGACAGATTAAACAAAGACATTCGGATGTTTGTTGGTATGCTTGAGCTGAAAGAGTTTGTTGTACTTGTTGAAAGAACTTGTAAGGCCGAGGAATTGGCCAAAGAGAAGGTCGAGTCTGAGGCTAGGGGCTCAAGGAAAAGGCCTATGAGCAAGTCATTTCAATCTACATTAAAGAAGCCGAGGGATTTCTATTCTCAGTCCCCTGCTTTTGTTGGATTTTCAAACAGAAAAAGAGATAAACAACATTCGGGTACTAAGGCCCAGACCACATCGATTGCTAGTATTGGTAATGTTCGACCAAGTAGACCGGAATGCCCACAATATGGTAAATGTCACCTCAGTGAGTGTCGAGGGAGTGATAGGACCTGTTTCAAGTGTGATTCCCTAGACCAATTTATTAGAGAGTGTCCTGAGATGGTAGAACATGAGAGATATCAGAGTGCAAGATCGGGTAACATTGCTAGTCGAGGTAAATCGCAGAAAAACCCGAGTAATGGAGCGAGCAGTAAGAGTGCCCCTAAAGAGTTTGCTGTGAGCCCCGAGGGCAGAGCTCCTGCAAGGATGTACGCCATTCGCACTAGCGAAGAGGTTTCATCCTCGGATGTGATTACGAGTACATTTTCGATCTATGATACTACTGTTATTGCCTTGATTGACCCTGGTTCTACTCATTCATATGTGTGCATGAAATTGGTACCTAGCATGAATATGCGTGTTGAGTCTACAGAATTCATGATTACAGTGTCAAATCCTTTAGGCAAGCACGTTTTAATTGATAAGGTATGCAAAGAATGTCCCTTGATGATTAGAGGACATTATTTTTTGGCTAACCTTATGTTTTTGCCGTTTGATGAGTTTGACGTAATTCTTGGTATGCATTGGTTAACTGCTCATGATGTAGTAGTAAATTGTGAAAAAAATTCATTGAACTGAAATGTGAAAATGGTGATATTCTCCGGGTTGAATCAGATGAGTCGGATAGCTTGCCTATAGTGATTTCTTCTATGGCCTCTCAGAAGTGTGTAAAGAAGGGTTACGAAGGTTATCTTGCTTTTATGTTTAATACAAAAGAGTCAAAGTTAAAGATTGAGCCAGTATTGGTAGTATGTGAGTATCCGGACATGTTTCCGGAAGAATTGCCCGGATTGCCTCCAATTAGGGAAGTTGAATTTTGTATTGAGTTAGTCCCTGGTACTGCACCTATTTCAATTGCTCTGTGATATGGCTCATGGTTATCGATGGTTGAATGATGATGGTAGTTTGGTGTGTGAATAAGTTAAGATGATAATGCATGCATGCAATCTAGGAGATATTGTTTATTTGTATACATTAGTGTGTTGGTAAAATTGGTTTTTCCATGATATGGAGTCTTATTTAAATACATAAAATTATGTCATGTGAGGTGCCATTGAAATCATGTTTGTGTATGTGCAATTAAAGGTGGCAATTGGCTTGGAAAATAGCCTAGAATTTGTCCACACGATTAGACACACGGGCATGTGTCTAGACCGTGTGTGACACACGATTTGCCCCATGGGCATATGGTCCAGTCGTGTGTCCCGTGCACCCTAATTAATGCAAAACAGAATGCCCAGTAGTAAACACATGGGCAGAGACACGGCCGTGTGTCTCAGTCGTGTGGAGGACACGGCCTTAGAACATGGGTATGTGCCTAGGCCGTGTGAAATCTGCACTTAATTTTGAGAATTTAATTTGCCACACGGCCTACGCACACTAGCATGTGACTTGGCTATGTGACTCTAATTGTATGACGATATCATAGTCAAAGAGTTGCACGGGCAGAGGACACGAGCATATCCCAAGCCACACGGGCGTCTGACTCTCTAAAACAAGAAAATTTTCTAAATGTCAAAAAGATTCTAAAATTTCTCGGTTTAGTCCTGAACTGCTTTCGATGTATGTTTTGGGCCTCGTAGGCCCGTACAAGGAACAATTTGCATGTGATTTAAAGGTTTTAAATTTGAACGAAATTTTATGGCCCGATTTTTTATGCTTGTTTACGTTTAAGTCCAGCAATGCCTCGTACCCTGTTTTGACATCGAATAAGGGTAAAGGGTGTTACAACAAACATCCTCCCTGGACGACAATTATACTGCAAAAGTTTCAGTATTCGGAGCTTTACGGTTAGTTCCGATGGATCAAACTAAGTTATCAACAATTGCACAAGGAACTATTGGATATTTAGACCCTGAATACTTGTGTACAGCATAACTAATAGAGAAAAGCGATGTCTACAGCTTTGGTGTAGTCCTAGTTGAGCTGCTAATAGAAAAAACTGCGCATTCTTTTTAAGGACCTGAAGAGAAAGAAACTTAGCAAACCATTTTGTTCTATGGTTGAAAAATGATCGATTGTTTGAGATACTAGATGATAAAGTGGTGAAAGAAGGAGCGGGATCAAATTAAAGAAGTAGCTAAACTAGCAGAGAAGTGTTTAAACGTAAAAGGTGAAGAGAGGCCTTCAATAAAGGAAGTTGCACTAGTGCTTGAAGATGTAAGAAAACTCAGGTGCGAACATCCATAGGCTGAAGTTACTATTAATTTGGAGGAAACAAAGTTTCTGCTTGGAGAAACTGTTAGAACTAAGAGCAAAGATGAATGAAGGTTTGACAGAACCTTTAGCTTGAAGGCTCATTCATTGGTGAACAAACAAAACATAATTTGCTTGAACGATAAAATAAAAGCAAAGAAAAGAAAGTTTTGTAATGAATTATGATAAATTTCATTAACAAATGAATGAAGGCACTAAGGCATTACATATACCAGTCCATATACTAGTCAAAATGAGACAAACATCACCTAATCATCACCTACTACCACTAATTACATTGAAACTTATGAAAACATTGCTTGCACACATAGCTATACTGATTTGTCAATCTACCAGCACCTAATTACATTAAAACAATACCGACTTAGTTCATTTTGAACTAAGTGACTAAACTAATGCTTGAAGTACCAAAACAAAATAGTAGCTTGATCTTTAGCTTCATCTTCATGGCTTGGGCTACATGGTCTGCTCCTTAGCTGCTTCATGTGCTACATGCAGGCCAACTTCAACACACTTCATTGGCTTGCATGCTGCAAACTCCCATTTTGGCTCTTAAATCCTCAAACCTTGACATAATAAGGGGCTTTGTCAAGATATCAGTAGGTTGTTCTTCAGAACTGCAATGAATCAGTCTCACTTCATGAGCGTGCTCCATCTCCCTAAAAAAATGAAACTTGATCTTGAAGTGCTTTGCTCTTTCATGGAACACTGGATTCTTTGCAATTGTAATAGCAGATTGGTTGTCACATTTAATCTCTATTACTTCCTTTTGGTGTAGATTCAAGTCAGCCATGATTTTCTTTAGCCAAATGGCTTGGTTAACAGTTCTAGCAGCTGCTACATATTCAGCTTCAGCAGTTGACTGAGCAACAACATTTTGCTTATTCGAACTCCAACAAAAAAAAGTTGAACCAAGGGTAAACAGATACCTTGAGCTGCTCTTCATGTCATCTATTGATCCAGCCCAATCACTATCAGCATATCCAAGTAACTTCATGCTATAAGCCTTGGTGAACTTCATTCCATAACTCAGTGTACCTTTGATGTACCCGAACTCTCTTTTAATGATTGATAATGCTTCACATTGCAGCAATGCATGAATCTAGATAAGCGATTCATAAGAAACATAATGTCCGGTCTAGTGGCTGTCAAATAGAGCAAACATCTTACTAGACTTCTATAAGTTATGTCATCCACCTTCTCAAAATCACCTTGGCTCGATAGCTTCTCTCTAACAGCAATTGGTGTGCTTGTTGCTTTGTAGTTCAGCATGGAGTATTTATTCAGAATCTTTAAGGCAAATGTCTTTTGACTTAGGAAGTTCCCTTTCTGAGTTTGAGAGACTTCTATGCCAAGGAAATAAGTCATATCTCCCAAATCAAACATCTCAAACATTTGTTCCATTTTGGCTTTGAAATCAGCCAACATTTCATGATTTCCTCCAGTCACCAGTAGGTCATCTACATATAAAGACATAATGAGTTGTGTTTCAACACCTTCCTTCTTCACATACAAGGTTGGATCACTGATGCTCCTCTCAAATCCCAAACTGACTAGATAGCTGTCGATTCTACCATACCAGGCTCTAGATGGTTGTTTTAAACCATATAAGGCCTTCTTCAGCTTGTAGACACTATTTTTCTTGCCAGCTACTTTGAAGCCTTCAAGCTACTCAATATAGATTTCCTCTTTAAGAAAACCATTGAGGAAGCTGACTTTACATTGAGTTTATGTATTTTCCATTGATTTTGTGCAGCTAAGGCAACTAGCAGCCTGATTACGTCAAGCTTGGCCACTAGTGCAAAGGTTTCAAAGTAGTCCATGCCATATTTCTAACTGAATCCCTTTACTACCAACCTTACTTTCAGCTTGTTCAGAGTTCTATTAGCATTGTGCTTGGCTCGAAACACCCACTTCACTCCAATGGCCTTCCTATTGACTAGTCTTGGAACTAGCTCACAGGTTTGATTCTTTTCAATCATGCTAATTTCCTCAAGTATCGCCTGCTTCCATCCTTGGTCAGCTTCTTCTTCTTTAAAGCTGCATGGTTCAATTGTAGCCTGTAACATCTTAAAATAGGGCCTAAATAAAATATTGGTTGTGAAACCACAAATCCGAGATAGAAAAGTTTATTTCGATTAATTTTTATGATTTACCGAGTGATTAGATGCATGTGTTAGAGTGTTGATAAGAAATTTTATAGATTGCATGTTTAATTTGCCTATTAGGGCTTATTTGCAGAAGTTGTTGTAACAGCCCGATTTGGGGCCTAAACAGAACGATGGTTTAGAACCACGAATTCGAAGTCAAAAAATTTATTTTGATTAATTTTTAAGGTTTATTTATAGATTAAAATATTGTGTAAAAATATCGTTAAGAAACTTTACTGATAAAGTGCATAATTGGACTTTTAGGACTAACTTGCAAAAGTTACAAAATATGTGTTCTAATTCATAAGTACTTGATTGAAATTGGGTTTTAAAGAGGAGGTCCTTAAATTTCAAATAGACCATTATATTTGTTTGGACGAAAATGGGCATGAATAGGACAAAACTTTAAAGAAAGGCCTTAAGGGCATTTTAGTCATTTGGTAATTAAAAGAAATAAAAAGGGAAAATAAAGCCAAAATTGACTCATCTTTTTCATGGAGGCCGAAATTAGCATGGGGGAAGCCATGGATAGGGTTTTCAAGCTTTCGAAGCTCAATAGTAAGTTCGTTTTAGCTCCGTTTTTCAAGTTCTTTACGTTTTTGGAATCCCGGTAACTTGATTAAGCTTATTCTAGCAATAATTTAAGCTAGGGTTCATACTTGGAAAAATACCCATAGGTGAAATGTGTTTATTTTGATGTTTTATGGTAGAATATGAAGGCTGAAATTATGTTAAACAACTTTTGCTAAGCGGTTTTAAACAAAAATGAGTAGAACGGCTTAATAGGTAAAAGTTGTTATTGTTCATAACTATGTGTTAGAGTGAGAATTTGATGTTTCCATAGAAGGGAAAAATGATCAGCATGTCATAAAACATAAGAATATGGGATGAAGTTTAACTCCCGAGCCTGGGGGCAAAAGTGTAAATATGCAAAAGTTTAGGGGCAAATTTGTAATTTTGCCAAAGTTTGAGTTAAGGACTGTTTTGAATAGTACATTAATTAAATAAGTAAAATATGATGTGTTAGATCCCAAAAAATGAGATTTGAACCTAGAATGGGAGAAAAATTGAAAATCAAGAAAGTTGGTAAAATGGCCGTTTTAGTCTCGAGGTAAGTTCATATGTATAATAAGCATTAATTTATGCATGTTTCAATGTAAAATTTATATATTTACTATGATTACCGAGGTGTTGAAAGTGAGTATAATTATGATGATTTAAATGTTCAATATTAATTCGACATAGAAATGAGAAAGTATGTAAGTCTGTACGTAAATAATTCATCGATTCTTTTTATTTTATTATATTTTGTTATCATATAGAATGTGGCTGCCTATAGAATGATTATTTATTGTAAATTGCAAATTGAAAAAGGACTATGGATAAATTTGTAACATATTGGAAAGTGAGGAATTTTCCGGTTGAACCTTCGGAATAGAAACAATACAAATGAGCTATTGTGAGGTCACGTGTGTAGTACTAAGTGCAGGCTACTATGTGTAGTACTAAGTGCAGGCTACTATGCGTACCTGAAAACTGTGATCACGTGTGTAGTACTAAGTGCAGGCTACTATGCGTACCAGATAGCTTCGGCTACAAGTGTGGAAATGGGAAAATATGCAGGCAATTGTGTATCTGTTATTATTCCGATTAGTTCAACGGGAAATCGATTAAGTGAAAATACATGTGAAAGTGATTATGTGATGAACAAGTGAAAGTATATGTTTATTGGAGTTTATGAGCAATATGCTCGATATTTGAGTGAACCTCGGTAAAATGGAATGGATTAAGTGAAATTGTGTAAAAGTGAACTTTAGTAGTAAAACAGTGTTGGACAGCAGCAGTGCATGAATTTTAAAATTCACCAAAATTTGTGGAAACTGAATTAAATTTCAAATAAAATATGGAATTAAATTTTATTGAGTCTATTTTCACATAAAAGAAACAGAGGAAGCAAAACAATTCCATATTATGTGATATTTGAATTCTTGTGAGACAGTGTTTGAATGAATTCGAGATCCCCTGTTCTGACTTGGAAAAATTGTTAAAAATTATAGAAAGATAATTAGGGGATATAATTTATATGCTTGAAATCCTTAATGAGTCTAGTTTCAAATGAAATAAATGATAACATCCTTTGAATTCTGTACAAGAAGAAAATTTATTCGTAGTGAAGAGTGGTCAGAACAGTTGAGCAGTGAAACAGGGGTAACTTCAATGAATAAACTGTACTAATTGGCTGGACCAAAAATTCTGAAAATTTTATGGTAAGAATATACTGAATCTAGTTTCAAGGAAAATTAACTTTTTGTAATTTGAAGTTATGTAGCTCCAGAAATAAATAATTTAGCTGCTGGTACTCTGCTAGACAGCTTATTTTGAACCTGTTTATGATTGTAAAAGTGAAAGTATGTGTGTTTGTGATGGTAATATTCCGGGAACATATTCTGAATTTGTTTAAAGTATGATAATGTATTATTTATTAATATTTACACACTTACTTACTAAGTTATAATGCTTATTCCCTTCCTTTCCTTTTTCCTATAGTGTCGCAGATGTTAGCTCGAGTTGGAGGTCGCCAGAGGTTAAACCACACTATCAAACTATTGATCCATATATAAAGGTTTTAAAGTATTTTTAAGTCTTTGGCATGTATGGGAACTCGTTTAATTGTTATTAAGTTGTAGGAGTTGGCCTAAAATACTGTCCTATGTTATTTGAAGGTCTCTATTGTATAAAGTCATTTAATGTAGATAGTCTTGAATATGTTTGAAAAGTTTAAAATTGATGAAATTTTTATGTCTAGATTTTAAATGATTACAAGTATTCAAGTCTAGTAATACCTCGTACCCTGTTCCGGCGTCGGATACGGGTAAGGGGTGTTACATAGCCACTTCAGCTCTTTCATATATCTCAGCCAATGGTCTAGTGCCCCTGACTTGTTCATCATCAACATCCAATCCAAGATCATTTTGATCAGCTTCAGTCTAATCTGTTACAAGGTCTTCACCAACAACCTCTAGTTTATTTTTATCCCAATTCCAGCTTGTTTTCTCATCAAATACAATATCCCTACTTACAAACACTATGTTGGTTAAAGGATCCAAGATCCTATAACCCTTCTTGACATTACTGTAGCCCACCAATATGGCAGGTTGAGCCTTCTTGGCTAACTTGTCTCTCTTTACTATTGGAACATGGCATAGAATGTGCATCCAAAGACTCTCAGGTGAGCAAGTAATGGTTTGAACCCAAAACAGGCCTCGAATGGAGTTTTCTGAACCAATGCCTTGGTTGGGAGTCTATTTTGGAGGTACACAGCAGTGTTAATTGCTTCAGCCCACAAAGTCTTGGGCAAATTTTTCTCAAACAACAGGCATCTTGTCATATCCATCAAGCTTCTATTCTTTCTTTCACTAACACCATTCTGTTGAGGTCTGTAGGTGTTGGTGAGTTGATGCTTAATACCTACTTCATGACAAAAGCCCTAAAACTTTGCTGAGATGTACTCAGTCCCATTATCAAACCTCAATGTCTTCAGTTTGCAATCTATTTCTGTCTCTACTGTAGCCTTGAACTTCAAAAATATTGAGGCTACTTCAGACTTGTGTTTTAAGAAGTAAATCCAACAATACCTTGAGTAATCATCAATGAACAGGATAAAGTACCTATTGTTATTTAAAGACAGTGCCTTCATGGGGCCACATACATTAGTGTGGATTAGGTGCAACCTTTCAGAAGCTCTCCAACCTTTGTTTGAAGGGAATGGCAGTCTGGCTTGCTTTCTTTATTGGCAAACTTCACAAACTTCTTCTCTCTCAACTGATTTGGAGAAGTTTTCAACCAAATTTCTTTTGGTCAGCCGAATCAATGACTTGTAGTTGGCATGTCCAAGCCTTTTGTGCCACAACTTAGACTTATTTAAGGCAGTTGTGTAGGCACTGTCTGAGTTCTTATTCCAGTCTGCCACAAAACTTCTGTCAGCCATGGTCACTGACATAAGTTTGGATCCACTTGGATCACTGATCAGGCATTCTTTGCCTTTGAACACTACTGAATAGCCCTTTTCAAGTAGTTGAGCTATACTAAGCAGGTTTCTATCAATTTTAGGCACAAATAAGACATTTGAAACAAGATTGGTACCTGTAGGAGTGTCAATCAACACATCTCCTTCGCCTTCAGCTTTGATGAAGTGTCCATTTCCAACTTTCACCCTTGTTTTGAAATTTCTATCGATTGTCTTGAAGATTGCAGCATCAAGGGTCATGTGGTTTGTGCAACCACTGTCCATCAGCCATCTATTTGTGGCTTTTCTTTTAGCAGCTGAGTAAGAGACTACAACGACTTGCTCTTCTACTACTTGAGCTTCAGCTGTAGGCTACTGAGGTTGGTTTTATCTTAGCTTGCCTTTGTTTCTGCAAACTTTTTCAACATGGCCCATCTTTTTGTAGACTTTGCACTGCACATCAGGCCTGAACCAACAATTCTCCTCTGAATGACCGAGCCTTTTACAATGTTTGCAAGTTCATTCTTCTTACACCATCTGATCTAGGCTTGTCTGTCCAGGTTTTCTTCCCTTTGTAGCCAGAGGAGCTTGAAGCAGGTCTGCCCTTAGCTTGGAAGGCACTTCTTAGTGCTCCTCCTGTCTGTTGGCTCTCCTTTTTTTTTTAGCATAAAGAGCATTGATCAGTTTAATCAATGAGATGCTGGTCAGATCTCTCGAGTCTTCAAGGGATGAGATCTTTGCCTCATATCTTTCAGGCAAGGTTGAGATCACCTTCTCTACAATTCTTGCTTCACTAAACTGGTCTCCAATCAGTCTGATGATGTTCACAATAGCCATGATTCTGTCTAAATATTGTTTTACAGTTTTATCTTTCTTCATCTTTAGATTTTCAAGTCCCTTCTCAAATTCAGTAGCTGTTGCTATCTTGTTCTTTCAATCCCTTGGAAGTTCTCCTTCAGCCTATCCCAGGCTTGCTTTAGTGACTCACAAGCCATGATTCTTGTGAAGATTACATCAAACACATAGTTTTGGATGTATGACATGGCCTTGTGTCTTTTGGTTCTTGCATCTGCATGCTGTCTTATCTGAGCCACTGATGGATTGGCTCTTAAAGATGCTGGTTAAACATCTAAGTTGACAACCTCCCATAAGTCGAATGCCTGTAGGTAGGTCTTCATTTTTACTACCCATATGTGGTAGCCTTCTCCATTGAAGACTGGTGGTGTAGTTGGAAAGAATCCAGATGAAGACATGGTTTTAAGGGTTGAAACATGACAGGTCCACTAAGAATTGAGCTCTAGATACCAATTGTTAGAACTAAGAACAAAGTGAATGAAATTTTGACAGAACCTTGTGCTTGAAGGCTCGTTCCTTGGTGAACAAACAAAACAAAATTTTCTTGAATGATAAAATGAAAGCAAAGAAAAGAGAGTTTTGTAATGAATTTTGATAAATTTCATTAACGAATGAATGAAGGCACTAAGCCATTACATATACCAGTCCATATGCTGGTCAAAATGAGACAAACATCACCTAATCATCGCCTACTACCACTAATGACATTGAAACTTATGAAAACATTGCTTGCACACATAGCTATACTGATTTTTCAATCTATTTGCACGTAATTACATCAAAACAATACCAACTTAGTTCATTTTGAACTAAGTGACTAAACTAATGCTTGAAGTAACAAAACAAAATAGCAGCTTGATCTTCAACTGCATCTTCATGCCTCGGGCTGCATGGCCTGCTCCTTAGCTGCTTCATGTGCTACATGCAGGCCAACTTCAACAAAAACATAAATATTTCTACTAATAACAGTAGCCAAGATTTCACAACAATGGCGGTGTATTTATTTTGCAAGAAATCAGATAATTATATATATGTATACATATATTTGTGATCTTTTTTTATTTTAAATATGTTTTGGGACATTTTAGGCGTTTCTATTTTGTTGCTTATATGTAAGATTTAGTAGTAAATAAAATAGCCTTCGAGGTGTTTTGTCTTCAGTAGTAAAATAAGAGAGGTGTAACCACTCTTTAAAACCCTCCTGGAAGGACATATTGTGGAGGGCATTGATGAGGTTAAGGCGGTTGGGACGTTGGAGAATGAAGCAGCCGATTTTACGAGGGCTTTAAGGTACTTGGTGACTACCAAGGGCTGGCTGTCTAGTGCTGAGACTCACCAGAACCTCAACCTGAACCCAACTGATTTGCAAATCTAAGACACTACTACTTTGGTTATATTCAATAACTCCACGAGATGTGCTGTTTCTTGGTGTGGTTATTGGATTTTTCTCTTAGATTTTGGCTATTTCATGGCACTTGAAATTGATCGTCTTCTAATTGCTAAAATCCTAGGTTCTAATATTTAAATGTGTTTGATATATTGGAGCTAATCTTTTTTGAATAGTACTGTAACATAGTTTCGTTAAACGGATTGATTTTTGTTCATTTATATTCATTTATTAAGTTAAAAAAACTAACATGAACAAGATCTTAAAGTTTATTAAATGAACCAAACATACACAAAGTTTGGTCGATTCATTTATATTTAACAATAAACTCGTTTATGTTTATTTAAAGTTTGTTTAATAAATCATTTAAACTCGTTTATTGTTCTATATCTATACTATTTAATAAATAGTATTTATTATGCATTTTACTGAGTTAGTGTTATTTATTAATCGAGTCTCAACTCACTTATGGAATTACCAAAAATATATATTTTATTTGCAAAGTAAGTTATATTATTATATGGAGTTATTTTTATATTTTTATATTTTTATATTTTTATAAAAAAATAAAAAATTATCCATAATAAATCAAGTACACCATTTTATATTTATCATTTAAACTAAAGCAACTTTTTGTACTTTAATAACTATATTTGTTATATACATTTTTATACATTTGTGCATATATACTTACCATTAATAAAAAATTTAACTAAGTTAATGTTAAGAGTAAATTAGGTACCAATTAGGTTAGTGAAATTATGGAAATATATTTTCGTATTTAAAATAATTTATATTATTTGGGATTATTTCAATTTTTTTATTTTAAAAAAACTCAATAAAAAAATTAGATGCGGTTAGATTTGAATCGTGCTATTAACATCAACAAAACATTCACTTTTCCACTAAACCAAAAATTTATTTTAATATAATATTTGCATTTTAATTGTATTATGCATACTTTGTTACATCTATCAATTGTATATATCTATCTATACTATTAATAAAATTTTTGACTGAGTTAGTATTACGAGTTAATCTGTCACCAACTTGGTTAGCGAAAGTATGGAAATATCGTTTCATATTTAAAACAAGTTATATTATTTGAAAGTATTTTAATTTTTTTTAAATCCAATAAAAACTTTGATGAGGGTGGTTTTGGACCTATGCTATGAACATCAATAAAACATTCACTTTACCACTAAACCAAATATTTATTTTAATACAATATTTACATTTTAATCAGATATTACATACTTGGTTACCTTTATCAATTGTATATATTTATACTATTAATAAAATCCCTAATTGAGTTGATGTCACGAGTCAACTAGACACTAATTTGGTTAGTAAAATTATGGAGATAGCCAGTATTTAAAATAAATTATAATATTTGACAGTATTTTAGTCTTTTTTGTTTTTTTTAAAAAATCTAATAGAAAATTTGCATGTGATTAGATTTGAACTTGTATTATTAACATCAATAAAACATTTACCTTACCACTAAACAAAAGATTTATTTTAATATATTATTTACATTTTAATTGTATTATGCAAATTTTGTTGTCGTTATCAATTATATATATTAATAATATTGTTCATTGAGTTGGTATCATAAATCAACTCAACACTAATTCACGATTGATAACACCATGATAAACAATTGTAATGCATTTAATATTTTTAATGTGATGTATTTATGTGTTTAAATTTTATTTTGCACACAATTTAATTTATTTTTACACACATCAATGTTCAAAATATGTGGTTTCCATACGCATAATCATGCGACAGATTTCTAGTATTAATAAACTTACTATGGTTTTTATGCTTTTTTTATTGATAATATAATTATTAACATATATATTTGACAATTTTATATCTAAATAATATATATATATATATATATATATATATAGGGAGGGATCCACTTGCACAATGTAAAAACTAAAGTAGTTTTATACACTTCCATAACTATTTATATGATAACGATCCAACTATTGAATTTATCAATATAATTGTACTTGTCATACATGTAAAATTTTGAACTGATCCAATATCTCTATCATATCGATCTAAAGTACTCTATATATTAATATATTTAACGACCGAAATTTTGTTACATAAAATAAATAGTTAAAATTTTTAAATTTACATTAAATTTGACATGCATGATATATATGAAATATAACGGTTGGATCGTTAAAAAATTAATCATATAAATAGTTATGGAAATATGTAAAACTATTTTAGTTTTTACACTATGTAAGTGGAACCCTTCCCTATAGATGTGTGTGTTTATTTATTGTTTGTTTGTTTGTTTCTTTATTATTCATAAAAATTGTTCATGAACATATTCGTTTAATGTTCACGAATATCTTTGTTTAACTTAAACGAATGAACATGAACACACATAATTCTAAATAACTGCACACAAATAAAAATTATGATATTCTTAATAAACACAAACCTAATAAAAACAAGCTTAAAAATAAACAAACGAACATGAACGGAAGTTCATTCATTCAAGTTGAGATCATTTATAGATCTATCCCAGAAGTTCAAAGGCCTAAATAATTTTTTCTGGGGGTGTTGGTTATTTAATATATTTGACTTTTCAAGTCCATGGTTTACATTGAGAAATCTTTGAGATCACAACTGTCTTAATCAATAAAACATTGATTTCATGCTTCTGAACCCTAAATTGCATATCTATTGTTCAAAAAATTTGATCAAGCACCTTTCTCAAACCCATTCCAATCACTATCCAAACCTTCTCACCCTCAATACCCAATCAGCCTTGTTTTGGTAAGAAACCCTTACACTTTCAACTGATGTGGTTCAATCATCTTGACTTCATAAATGTTGTTCTTAATAGATGAAATTCATTTAAACCTACCTCTTCATTCTTTCATTAGTCATATTACAAAATATCTAAAGCTTAAAAATAAGGAAGTTTTTAGGAATGTCTTAGCTAAAAAAAAAGTCTTAATGCCAGAATCTTATGATGTAACAGTAAAGATTTATTTGTTGATTAATTATCATTTTATGAGCATATTTAAAATTGCTAAAGATCTTGTGACTATTGTCGAAACCATTTTTAAATCGAGTTTTGGAAAATGGGAATCGACTTTAAGAAAAACAAAAACGGGAGTCGCCACCAATCTTTTTAGGTGTGATTGGATCACCTTATAAAATGTTTTGTTTTAAAACATTAATTTTGGTCTCTGAAAAGTCGAGAAAATAGATTCGGAGTCGGTTACATACGAGGAGGAGGGTTTAGCACCCTCATGCGCCCAAAAATTGGTACCTAATTGATTATCGAGTGTCTTTAATGTCAGAAATTTAAAAGTTTTAAGATACAATCCTCTTTTTTAATGAGAGTGTTTTAATTTGAAAAATTAAGGCTCACTTATTTCAAACGAGTCATAACATCACATCCAGTAAGTTAGGATGCAACATTTTAAAACCTTCGAAACTAGGCTCGTCTTTGGAAAATTTCTATCTCGAAACAACAAAATGCCATATCCAGTAAGTTAGGACACTATGTTTTGAAATCTCGAAATAATTGTTTAAGTTTTGAAAACTCAAAATCACTTAGAAGGGTGCTTGACTATTCAAATTCAACGAGAAAAGTCGCAACCCAGTAAGTTAGGGCACTACCTTTCTCGAAGTTTCCAAACATCAAGCATTGCCTTTTATTTTATTTATTTTTTTTAAAAAAACCTTGGAATATTATTTTAAATGACGTTTTAGGATGACATATTAATGCATCATGAAGCATAGATGTACAAAATATTCTAACATTTCCATTCAGACATAAATAATATCATTAAGACAAAACTAAATAACATGAACATATGTTTAATGAAAAAAAAAATCATACTAGGGTAAATATAAGATAATAAACAAATAAAAACATGAGTATACTAAAAGAAAAGCATAATACATGCAAAAATTATACAACAATATATATCATAAAATAGCAAAATAAAGAAATAATTAAACATAGCATATAAAAAAAATGAAACTATGCACAAGTAAGATAAATGACATATATTTTTTAAAAAATGAATAAATAGAACATTTACAAATTATAAAAATATAATGCAATAGTTCAAAATACATGAAATGATAATATAATATATATGCATGCATAGAAAAAATATATTTGAAAATAAACTATATAAAAAGGTTAAATATTATAATATATAAAATACATAATCAAATGTATAAAAGATAGGAATAAATATACATATTTGAAAAATGAAGAAATTAAAATAAAAAAAAAGGTTGAAAAACTAAGATAGATGAAGAATAAAATAAGAACAAACCACATAAAGTAAGAACGCAAGAGGGAGAGAAATTTGAGTGAATGCTCTCAAGAATTCTTATTGCTTCCCAAAACTCAAGTGAAGTCAAGTTGTTTTACAATGAGGGGAGAGGCCTCTATTTATAGTTGAGCCTCCCCAAATCCAACGGTACAGATCAACTACATCAACGGTTAAGATTAAAGGATATCTACAAATTAAATCTCCAAGATTACAAGATCATATCTTCAAGATTGCATATCATATCTAAGATTGCAATCATATCTAAGATTGTATCATATCTAAGATTGCATATCACATCTAAGATTGCATATCATTGAAGATTATATTCCATATGAGTCAAGCTTGTAGATGGACCTTAAATCTTTTCAAGTAATGGGTCATTCCGATCGGGCCAAATTATATTTGTAATTCTGGACTGAACTTGAACTTCGTTTTTTTTTTGGGGTTTATTATTTTTGTTTTTGGACTTATTTCTGGGCCCGAGCAAAATTGAGTGTCTATAGCTACCCCTCTTTGCTCATTACTGTGTAACAGGAATAGAGCAAAGATTATAAAAGGACCAATTTTGCCTGAGCTAGCTGAGTCTTGAGTTCTTGATCCTTGATCTTCTTTAAATGGCCTCTTGACGGCTTCAATCTGCTTCACTGCAACTCAGGAAGGCGATATCTGCTATCTTTGATCTGTTCCCCGTCTAATACAGAGACGTCAAATCTGTTATCTTGGATCTGCTTCGATGTAGGTCAGATCTGTTATGTCTTCGATCTGCTCTCCGTCGAATATAGAGATGCCAAATATGTTTCTTCGATTTGTTTTCTGGCAATACAGAGATGCCAAATCATCTTGGATCTGCTTTAGCGTGAACACCTAAAGGCCAGATCTGCTATACTTTAACCTATTACCCTACTGCTTAGGGAGTTAAGGCGCATCTTCGATCTGCTCCACTACTGCTTAAGGAGATAAGATCTGTAATTTTAGCCTTACCCCCTCTTTGCTTGGGGATTAAGGCGGGTCTTGATCTGCTCCACTCTTTGCTTAGGAGATAAGATCTGCAAATTTAACTGTTACCCTACCGCTTGGGGATTAAGGCGAGTCTTCGATCTGCTCCACCACTGCTTAGGGAGATAAGATCTGCAAATTTAACCTGTTACCTTACCGCTTAGGGGATTAAGGCGAGAGTTTTCGATCTACTTCACTCTTTGCTTGGGAGATAAGATCTGCAAATTTAACTTTGTTACCCTCTTTGCTTGGGGATTAAGGTGAGTCTTCGATCTGCTCCACTCTTTGCTTAGGAGATAAGATCTGCAAATTTAACTTTGTTACCCTACTTTGCTTGGGGATTAAGGCGAGTCTTCGATCTGCTCTACTACTCGCTTAGGAGATAAGATCTGCAAATTTAACTCATTACCCTACTTTGCTTAGGAGATTAAGGCGAGTCTTGATCCGCTCCACTCTTTGCTAAGGAGATAAGTTACGCAAATTTAACTGTTACCCTACTTGCTTGGGGATTAAGGCGAGTCTTCGATCTGCTCCCTCTACCGCTTAGGGAGATAAGATCTGCAAATTTAACTTTGTTACCCTACTACTACTTGGGGATTAAGGCGAATCTTCGATCTGCTCCACTCGCTTAGGAGATAAGATCTGCAAATTTAACTTTGTTACCCTACCGCTTAGGGGATTAAAGCGAGTCTTGATCTACTCCACTATTTCTTAGGAGATAAGATCTGCAAATTTAACTGTTACCCTACTTTGCTTGGGGATTAAGGCGAGTCTTTGATCTGCTCCACTCTCGCTTAGGGAGATAAGATCTGCAAATTTAACTGTTACTCCTCTTTGCTTGGGGATTAAGGCAGTCTTCGATCTGCTCCACTACTACTTAAGGAGATAAGATCACCAAAATTTAACTTTTATTACCCTACTTTATACGGGATTAAGGCGCTGAATTTTGTAATTTTCAATCAATCTTGCTACATTGTCCACTGGGGAATCCACTCGTAGAATTGATTTCCTAGAATTTATTCTTATGCCAAATAATTAAGATGCCATGATTGAAATGAGTCAAATGCTCCTAATAACACATATTATGATACAAAATGTTTATGAAAATAACTCCTATTTCGGACGTCATCACTCATTCATCTATCGAGCTTTCCACCTCGTTCTTCTCGACATATCAATCATACTCTGCTCGTATGCCTCTAATCTTCTCCATCAATTTGGTCTACCGTATCATTCCCCAAATGTTACGACCCACTGAAGATGTTTATGAAATGATCCTTTCTTAAGATCAATATTGCTTAAAACGTCCAACCACCTTTTAGATTGAAGAAGAAAATCTCTCGAGTATCTCCAACCCATACATATGAGAATTCCTTAAACAATTGTCTTGTTTCAGTTTCTTGTATTATCTAAAAATTTCCAGAGTAATATGTAAAACTTCGTTTGTGAAGATATTTTAGTTCATCTATCATTATTTCAATGCGACATGCTTTATGAATAATGGGAGATAAATAAATTGATCTTGAGGATAATTAGATTTATCAAAAAAAACAAATGAGGTTAATCTAAGAATCTATCTTTGAGAAGAAAGAGAATCCAAAGATAGTAAACAGGACAAAAAATTAGATGCCCCAGATATCGCCGCTTGAGCATCTATACACCAGCTCGATGAAGATTTTCTTGAGTTCAACATGTGTTTAAAAGATCCAAAGTAATTCGTTGATGCCTCGATATGTAACATACTTCACTTCTCGTCGAATCCGGTATAGCAAGGTCACTGCATGACTTTCCAAATTTGAGCTGCCCTTTCGGGTTTTCAACTCAAAACCCCTTTGGTCTCAAGGCGCCCTTTGCGGGTTTTCACCTTGGCCTCTCCATTTTTCTTTTTTGTTTTTTCTCTTTTTCTTTTCTTTTTTTTTTTTTTTTTTTGAAATAGAAGTCCCAAAGTGCCCTTTGCGGGTTTTCACCTTGGCTTCCCTTCTCCTTCAAACAAAGTACTCCTTGACCGAGTCTGAATTCACTGGATCAGATAAATTCTTCCTATCCATTTCTTGTCAAAATCAGTGCACCTCTAGAGAAAGCCCTCTTCGTAACATATGGCCCTTCCCAATTCGGCATCCTTTTGCATGGGAAGGATCTCTTTCAGCACAAGGTTTCCTTTATGAAATTCTTTTGGATGAACCTCCTTTGTCATAAGTCTGTGTCATCCATTCTTGGTACATTTGCTTAGGATGAATACTTTCAAGTTAAGTTAACTAGAGGTATTCAATTCTTGACTCTATTAAAGCTGGGAGGAAAAATCTTGATTCATAAACCCATGAGAAAGGGATTGCCCCAGCAGCAGTCCTGGCTGTTGTTTGTCAAACCCTACAAAAAGATGATTCAATGATTCTCAGCAGACAAGAATGAAGTTCTTGACTTTATCCTTCAACTTTGAAAGTTTGAGAAGTGCAGAGAGATTACTCCCGGAGTATACATCCCACCATGACTCGATGATGTTTCTGAAGCATCCCTAATCTTCATAAATTGCCCTCAACTGTGAAGCTGCCAAATGAGCGTAGCAAATAGGAGCCACAACAAATATGGATGTGGTGCTCCTTTGTTACATATAGGATAGAGAATGAACAAACTCTTGCAGATCATCAACCGAAAACCCAGCCTGGTCTAAGAGAACATGATAGTGGGTCTACCTCGTGATTCCAATCATTCCAGCATGGGTACCAAGGTAAAAACCATTGTTCTTTGGATGGCATACTTTGTTGACAATGATAGTACCATATAGCATATTGTCAGGAGATCCCTGCTGAAAAAACTTGGTATGATGGTTTTTCGTACAACAATAACCATAATCTTTAGGGTTCCACTTCTCGTCAAGGAACTTGCAAGCCTCAATAACTTGATCAAAACTTGATTGAATTGAAACTCACTAACCCATCCCTGAAAATAATGATTTGATCAGGTTTCCTCTTCTCTGAACTTGTATAGAAGTCTAAGAGAGCTTCCTTCACGATCTGAGTCATCCACTTTGTCGAAACTGGTTTTGAAGAAAGAATCTATCATTTTAAGCTTCGGAGATCGTATGCGGCTGATGCCCCATAGCTGAAATCAATGGCCACCGCTTTGGAGCTAACCATCGCAGACTATTGACACATCATCGGACTACTCAGGAAAGCCAAACAATGCACCCATTCCAAGGATGATGGTTGGAACCTTTGAAATAACTGGAATTGAAGGTGTTTGTCCCAGCTTAAGCATAGATAGTAGGCGATAGTTTCTTATGCCAATTTTACCAGTCTCGATCATCTTCTGTAATTTGTTTTTTTCTTTTCTTTTGGAAACCTTTATTGTACTGTGGTATGGCGCATTATCTTTGAAAAGACTGCAAACTTTTGGCATTGTGCAGTTATATATAATCTTTTTTTTGAAATGGATGACTTTTGACTTTGTAATATTGGCATATGAATCTATCTCCCCCTCTTAATGGAGTAGTTGACGTCTACAAAGATGAGTCATTATCAGTTTGAAACTTTTGACGAGCTCGGGCCCATAACATACATGTCACATAAGTCTTGACTCCTTTATATTTGGCATTCATTGTACAACTGATGCTATCCCTTTCCATGGTGGACCAACAGTGCCCCAAAACCTCATGTTTATCCTGGCAATTACAAATCCTCCTGCATGCATCTTTGGACCACATTTTTCAATTCCCATAATAGTCTCAACAAGGTCTTGTTTTGTCTCCTCGGCTAATTCCAATTTCACAATCTTTTCTTCCTCTAAGGCTATATTTCCTACCACCACTTCATGGGGTAAAAACCATTTTCAACAAATTCAGAAACAAGTCACAATTTCTGTCACCTTTAAAGTACTGAGATTCCTCTAAACACATATCGCACTCAAAAGGAACTCTGAATCTATAGTATCATTGCCCGTGTCATTGATATCTAGGGGTCTATGATAGGCACACAAAAGAATATACAAGGAATAAATGAATTCAAGAATGACTACTGAAATGAAAATTTATAAAAAATGTCAAAGGTCAAAAGAATCAGAATGAAAGAATATTTACTCGGATAAATAATAAAAGTATGTTTTGTTGAAAATAAAAATGTCTGAACATGAGCCCACTTCTTAAAAGAAATCTCATTACTCCAAGGCTTTAGAGCAACAAGAGTGTTCTGAATATTACTCCGTAAAATTCCTAAAGATTATAGGAAGTTCTTCTGCAGTCTAATTGTTTAAAGAACTTCCCAGTTTGTAAGGGCGAATGCCCTCAAGGTTTCTTTGCTCAGTCCCTTCCTCATGTATGACATTGATGGAATGATTTTCATTTCCAAACACCCCCTTCTCCGGGTAAGCTATCCCTCCTGACACAAAAGCTGGGGATATGTAAGGGAACGTCGTTAATTCCCATTCAACTTCTTTTTCATTTAGCCGTGACCCTCTTATCTCTCTCTCTTTTCTTTCCTTTTTTAATAACTTTAACTAATTAAGGTCTTTTTATAATTTAAATGCATATGATGCAATGAAATGCTATGAGATGCAAATGCATGAATGCAAAAGGTATCGATCTCGATTCAATTTCATTTAGAAAACTTTATTTAGAAAATGAATATCTTTACATATGAATGGATTACAAATACGCCTTCGTCCTATGGCTTAAAGTTTTAACTCAACAAAGCTAACTCTTGACAATGATCTGACTGTAGCTTGTATTTTGTGCTCAATGTATCAGCGTGTACCTTCATGGACCGTAAATAATCTACTACCATCCCGAATTTGAGCTATGGCTTCACCCATGAGATAGTCCCTACATCTATAGACACCTCTTCCAATGTCTGTGAAGTTGTTCTGATTATCTTGAAAGAAAGATTGGCAAACAAGTGGGCATTCCTGCTTAACATGCTACCTTAAAATGATATCCAACACCTTTAGTGTTTCTTGAGAGCTTTCAGATTCCTATCCACGCAAAGCATTTTGAAATGCTTACATGGGTATCTTCTCAGCATAGTTAATCTCTACTTTAAAGGTCTTTTAAATGATATGGACTTCTTTAATCTCATTCTTTTGCGTCCATTTTGACAGATCATCAGGGCTTGCATTTCCATTATCTCTGATAAGTGCAACACAGTAAACTCATGCTTATTGTTTGGTCCTATAATAAATAAGCCTTTTACCATCATAGAAACAATTCCTCCCACCCAACTCACCTTTGTAGGTTCATGCATTCTGTCAATCACTTTCCTTCCAACACTCTTACCATCGACCATTTTTCTATGAAAGAGAAATGTTGTAATGGTGGAAATGTCCATCAATACTCTTCTTGTTCACCTTAAAATGATTGGTGAGTACATTACCTTTTGCCCTGCAGCATGCCTTGCCATTGAATGTCGAACAATCTTCTTCGTATCCAATTCTGCTTTGATTGGAAATAACATTAAGACGCACCAGTGGCGGAAGAGGCAGGAATTCCAAGACTGCCCATTTTTCTTCCTGCTCTTTCCATTTTAGCTCACTCCCTATCCCCATGACGTTCATCAACTTCCTCATAAAGGTTAGAATACGGTCAGCCTTTGAGTAAACTTGAATCATAGGACAACGCCACAAAACTGAATATTCCTCCACCACGGATACCATATCAGCTTTTCCAAACGTAAAGCAACTGTATACAAGATTCCAATACTGAGTGATGGCCCGAAACAAATTCTCGTCTATTCCCAAGTCTAGCAAGTACTGCGAGTCCCCTTAGTTATTGTAGAACAACTGCTTGGCTTTGATACCCCATTGATCCCATATTTCCTTTAACTCATGCTAATTATCCTGTGTGACGCTGATACGAATATAGTCTGACAGCTTTGACACATATCCCATGGTTAGACTATTTTCCTTTACTAACCGAGTTTGCTCTTGACTATATATGGACGTTAGCGTTGCCCTCCACTCTATCAAGAAGTCTGTTCTCCATAATAAAACTCTCTAACTTAGAAACTGACCGTGAATCGATACCTTTGTAAATGCAAAATGTCATGTAAACAAAAGAAAAGAAATAGTCAGTATCACATGATATCAATAAATCTCAACAATAATTTATAAGGGTAATATCTAAAGTTTAACTCTAACTAAGTTGGGCTCTTAAGGTTTTTTCTATATGAGGTTAGTTCTAAAGTTTTAGGTACCTGAACCAGTAGATTCCTCGATCCTCACCCATTATAGGCTCATTTGAATCGAGTTCGATTCGAGAAATACATTTCCCTATGGCTACACTGGAGATGAAAATCTCACGAAACCATAGGTACGGATGTATCCAGAAAGTGATCCACTATCTTGCACGGAGGCGAAAACCTCACGAAGGCGTAGCTTTTCACTCCCACTTAAGGGTGTGACCACAACGGTCATGCAAATGCAATGAGTATTAGAATATAGCAACACATGCAATAATACAAACACATATAATGCAAAGAGGATTAAATTTTAAAATTTTTAATTTCTGACATTAAGACAAGAGATAATCAATTACACGGCTTGACTCTCTTATTAGTCCCAGTGAGTCGCCAAGTCATCGAAACCATTTTTAAATCGAGTTTTGGAAAATGGGAATCGACTTTAAGAAAAATAAAAACGGGAGTCGCCACCAATCTTTTTAGGTGTGATTGGATCACCTTATAAAATGTTTTGTTTTAAAACATTAATTTTGGTCTACGAAAGTCGAGAAAATAGATTCGGGAGTCGGTTACGTACGAGGAAGGGTTAGCACCCTCGTAACGCCCAAAAATTGGTACCTAATTGATTATCGAGTGTCTTTAATTCAGAAATTTAAAAGTTTTAAGATACAATCCTATTTTTTAATAAGAGTGTTTTAATTTGAAAATTTAAGGCTCACTTATTTCAAACGAGTCATAACATCACATCCAGTAAGTTAGGACGCAACATTTTAAAACCTTCGAAACTAGGCTCGTCTTTGGAAAATTTCTATCTCGAAACAACAAAACGCCATATCCAGTAAGTTAGGACACTATGTTTTGAAATCTCGAAATAATTGTTTAAGTTTTGAAAACTCAAAATCACTTAGAAGGGTGCTTGACTATTCAAATTCAACGAGAAAAGTCGCAACCCAATAAGTTAGGGCACTACCTTTCTTGAAGTTTCCAAACATCAAGCATTGCCTTTTATTTTATTTTTTTTTTAAAAAAACCTTGGAATATTATTTTAAATGACGTTTTAGGATGACATATTAATGCATCATGAAGCATAGATGTACAAAATATTCTAACATTTCCATTCAAACATAAATAATATCATTAAGACAAAACTAAATAACATGAACATATGTTTAATGAAAAAAAAATCATACTAGGGTAAATATAAGATAATAAACAAATAAAAACATGAGTAAACTAAAAGAAAAGCATAATACATGCAAAAATTATACAACAATATATATCATAAAATAGCACAATAAAGAAATAATTAAACATAGCATATAAAAAAAATGAAACTATGCACAAGTAAGATAAATGACATATATTTTTTAAAAAACGAATAAATAGAACATTTACAAATTATAAAAATATAATGCAATAGTTCAAAATACATGAAATGATAATATAATATATATACATGCATAGAAAATATATATTTGAAAATAAACTATATAAAAAGGTTAAATATTATAATATATAAAATACATAATCAAATGTATAAAATATAGGAATAAATATACATATTTGAAAAATGAAGAAATTAAAATAAAAAAAAAAAGGTTGAAAAACTAAGATAGATGAAGAATAAAATAAGAACAAACCACATAAAGTAAGAACGCAAGAGGGAGAGAAATTTGAGTGAATGCTCTCAAGAATTCTTATTGCTTCCCAAAACTCAAGTGAAGTCAAGTTGTTTTACAATGAGGGGAGAGGCCTCTATTTATAGTTGAGCCTCCCCAAATCCAACAGTACAGATCAACTACATCAACGGTTAAGATTAAAGGATATCTACAAATTAAATCTCCAAGATTACAAGATCATATCTTCAAGATTGCATATCATATCTAAGATTGCAATCATATCTAAGATTGTATCATATCTAAGATTGCATATCACATCTAAGATTGCATATCATTGAAGATTATATTCCATATGAGTCAAGCTTGTAGATGGACCTTAAATCTTTTCAAGTAATGGGTCATTCCGATCGGAACAAATTATATTTGTAATTCTGGACTGAACTTGGACTTCGTTTTTTTGGGGGTTTATTATTTTTGTTTTTGGACTTATTTCTGGGCCCGGGCAAAATTGAGTGTCTACAACTATCACTTCCATCATGAATAACCTAAATCAACCTTGCCTTTTATTTAAGTACTATTTTTCTTTTTTATCATCAATAACTTTTATTGAAATCTACAACCCATTTTGTCTTTCAAGTATTGATGGACTTCTTTTGATCTTCTTTCAAAGATGAGATATTATACAAGAGAAGTTCTTTGATGTAATCTGCTTAATCGTCAACTTTGGAGTTATTCCCTAAGAGCTTAATGAAACGCTTCTTGTGCTCATCGCAAAATGCTTAAGACCTTTCACTATCGATCACTTTAGACCTATCAACCATTATAGAACCACTTACAAGTTCATTACAGAAATCCTATTGAGTTTAAATCAGTATCCAAAGATCAAAACATTAAAAACTTGTGTTGGAAAGATGAAAAACAAAAGCAAAAATGGATGTTGGATTAGAGAAAAGTGTTGACTTATCTCTTTACTTGAATAAGCAATATAACATTTATATAAGTAGTTCTAATACATTAGAAGAAAACAAACTTAATTTGTGCTAGTATCCAAGCTATAAAATCAACTTAATGCTAACCTAAAAACCTACTAAATCAACTAAGTACTTGACTAATCCTTAGCAAAACAAAAAGTTACAATCAAACTAACAAAAGTCACATGTTAAAAAAGTTTAATAGCCAAAATACACAATAGACATTTGCTTGCTACTGCATTGTTGACAACTTTCAACACTCCTCCTTGGCTACAAAGCAGCAGACTCCAATCTCTTTTCTCAAATACTCAAATCTTGTAGTAGCCAATGGCTTGGTCAGAATGTCTGTGAGCTGAACCTCCGAGCAACAATGAATCAAATCGACTTCCTTTGACAATTCTACCGCCCTTACAAAATGATACTTGATCTTGAAGTGCTTGGTCTTGCTATGAAATACAGGATTCTTGGCAATAGTAACAGATGATTGGTTATCCACTTTGATCTCTGTTGCTTCCTCTTCATCAGTATTTAGATCACTCAAAAGCTTCCTAAGCCAAATGACTTGATTAACAGCAGTAGTAATTGCAATGTACTCTACCTCTATAGTGGATTGAGCTACTATTTGTTGCTTCTTAGAACTCTTGAGCCTAGAGTGAAAAAATAGCTCGATGTGATCTTCATGTCATAAACTGAGTCCGCCCAGTCACTATCTGAATAGCCAACCAGTTTCAGCTCCTCAGCCTTTACAAACTTCACTCCATAGCTTAAGGTCCCTTTGACATACCTTAAGACTTTTTTAGTAGCTTTGAAATAAGCAACATTGCAGCAATGCATGAACCTTGACAGAAGTGCTAGCAGGTTTGCTATTTACCATGCAAAACGTGCTTAAAAATTTTGAAGCAAAAGCTTGTTGGCTTATGAAGATGCCGTGTTCATTCTGTTTTACTTCCATACCAAGAAAGTAGGTCATCAATCCTAGATCAATCATCTCAAAAACATCTTGTATCTGCTTGTTGAATTCTTCTGTCAACTCACTCCTACAACTAGTAACCAATAGATAATCCATATACAAAGACACAATCAATAAAGTTCCTTTCTTAACCTTTTTCACATAGAGTGTAGGCTCACTAATGCTCTATTTGAACCCCAACCTTGACAAGTAAGCATCAATTATGTCATACTAAGCCCTTGGAGTCTGTTTTAGGCCATACAAAGCCTTTTTGAGCTTGTATACCTTGTGCTCTTCACCGAGAACTTTGAAACCATCTGGTTGTTCAACAAAGATCTCTTCCTTGAGAATTCCATTTAAGAAAGCTGATTTAACATCCAGCTGGTGCACTTTCCACAATTTTTTAGCAGCTAAAGTAAATAACAGCCTTATGGTGTCTAACCTTGCAACTGGTGCAACGGTTTCAGAGAAATCAATACCATGTTATTGACTATACCCTTTCACAACTAGCCTTGCTTTGTGCTTGTTCAGTGACCCATCTACATTGTGTTTGGTCTTGAGCACCTATTTCCAACCAATAACTTTTCTATTTTCTGGCCTATCAACCAACTCCCATGTGTCATTCTTGTGAATAATTTTTATTTCTACATCCATTGATTCTTTCCAACAGCCCTCTTTTGCAGCCTCATCAAAGTTGGAAGGCTCAACAATTGTCATATCACACCTTTCATAGATGTCCATAATAATACTTGTACCTCTGACAAGCACATCATCATATCCATCCTCAGTTTCAGCTTCATTCTCAACATGCTACAGGTCAAGGTCTTGCTAAGACAAACTTGCATTTGTTCTATCCATTTTCAATAGCTGTCCTCATTGAATTTCATATCACTGCTTACAAAAATCCTTTTAGTGGATGGATCAAAGACCCTGTACCCCTTTCTTATATTGTTATAGCTAACAAAGACTCCAGGCATGGACCTTTTTTCTAGCTTGGTTCTCTTTTCAGCTGGCACAAGTGTGTAGCATATAAAGCCAAACACCTTCAAGTGTAAGACAGTTGACTTGTGTCCAAACCAAGCTTCAAATGGTATTTTGCCTTTGACTGCATTTTTTGGCAGCTTTTTTAGCAAATACACAGAGGTATTTACTACTTCAACCCAAAAAATATTAGGCATTTTGCCTTCAAACAACAGGCACCTAGCCATATCGAGAACAATCATGTTCTTTCTCTCACAAACACCATTCTATTGTGGTGTATAGATTGTGGTTAATTGATGCTGAATTCTGGCTTCATCACATATCTTCTGAAACTTTTGAGACATATATTTAGTCCCATTATTTGACCTCAATATCTTCAGCTTGCAACGTGTTTGATTCTTAGCCAATGCATTAAACTTGTAGAAGAAATCAACCACATCTGACTTTTGTTTCATAAAACTCACTCAACAGAATCTAGTGCAATCATCAATAATAAATACAAAATACCTGCTGTCATTTAAGGAGGAGGTCTTCATAGGTCCACAAATATCAATATAGACTAGTTGGAGCCTCTCTTGAGCTCTCCATGCTTTGTTGATAGGAAAAAGTAGTCTGGACTACTTGCCAAGCTGACAAACCTCACATACGTCAGTTTTAGGCTCAATCTTGGACATTTCTTCAACTAGGCTCATCTCATGCAGTAAACTAAGTGACTTATAGTTCATATACCCCAACCTCTTGTGCCACAAACATGATTCATCAGTCAAAGCAGTGTGTGCCTTTACTTCTAATTGATTTACATATAAAATAAAGAATCTATCATGTATAGCTACTGTCACTAGCTCTTGATCAAAAGAATCCTTGATCACACAAGTTTTTTCTTCAAAAATAAGGGAATAACCCTTCTCTAACAACTAACCAACACTAAGTAAATTCTGGTCAATAATAGGTACAAAAAGAACTTCTAAAATGGTTTTGTTCCCTGATTGAGTGTAGATCACAGCCTTGCTTCTGCCTGTGGCCTCGGTGAACTCACTACTCCCAATTCTAACTTTAGACATGAAACTAGTGTCTTACTCCCTAAACATGCCTTTATCTGATGCCATCGATGAGTGCAATCACTGTCAATCAACCAATTCTTTCTGACTTTGCTCGAACTTGCAAAACAATAAGTAGTAAAAACATACTCCTCTTGAGCTTGAACATCCTCAGCAGCTTAAGCTTGATTCTGTTACTGTGGTTGTGTTTTTGTCTCGTTCTTGCAAACTTTTTCAATGTGGCCAAGTTGTTTGCAGCTTCTACATTGAATGTCTGGCCTGTACCAGCAATATTTTTCTAAGTGAGTGGACTTTTTGTAATGAGTGCATGGTGGAAACTTCCTTTTATCACTATTCTTCTTTCCTTTTTCTTTCTTTTCTGACCAAGGCTTCTTGCCCTTGTAGCTTGAACTTTTTTTCCCTATTTGCCCTTCTCTGCTTTTGTACATAAAGAGCATTTATCAGCTCTGTCAAGGATATAGTTGATAGGTCCCTAGAGTCCTCCAAGGAAGAAATCTTTGACTCATACTTCTCTGAAAGAGTTGTAATGACCTTTTCAACTATTCTTTTGTCATTGAAATCAGCCCTAGGAAGCCTTATGTTGTTGACTATAGTCATAATCCTGTTAGAATACTACTTGATGGTTTAAAACTCCTTCATCTTTAGATTCTCGAAGTCCTTCCTTAAGTTGATCAACTATTGCTGCCTGGTTTTGCCTAACCCTTGAAACTCTTCCTTGAGTCTGTCCCAGGCCTACTTTGGAGTGTTACAAGCCATTATGCTTGTGAAGATCACATCTGAAACTCCATTTTGAAGGCATGACATAGCCTTATACTTTTTGGCACAGTCCTCATTGTGCTACCTAATTTGAGCTATGGTTGGATTAGCTCTCAAAGGTGGTAGCCTATGTCAACTTAAGCAACACTTCACAAATCATGATCCTGCAGATATGTTTTCATCTTCATAGCCCAAATGTTGTAGTTTTCACCAATAAAGACAGGTGGTGGTGGTAGTGAGAAACTCATTCTTTTGCAGTAACTAAACAAACCAACAAAAATAGTTTTTGTTTTTCCAATTCCTACATTAAGATAAATAACACCATCAATAAATCTTTCCATTACAAAGATAACGAAACCCTAAAACCACGCGATTAAAGAACTACCCAACATACTTACTTATCTAGAACGAAATGAAGAAACCAAATGGATAGCACCCATAACCACAAAAATGATGGACAAAAATAAAAGAAAATCACAAAAAAGAAAGGTCAAAATTTCAAGTCCCCTACTAGTAGTGGCGTAAAGAAAAATAAACAAAAAGAGAAGAAAATAAAAGAAAATAGCAAAAGATGAAACGTGAAATTGATTAGAGATAGGATATATTTTTGGAACTAATTTTAAAAATTTAAACTAACTTATCCCCCCCTCCCACTAACCTAATGTCATCCAACCACTTTTTCCAACTTAAAAGTTAGTTTTAAATTCAAACTCTACACCTAAAACAACAATAACAAAAAATGACTAACAAAACCACCCTCACCAAGACTCGAACTTGAGACCCATGCCACACACCCAACGCTTACAGCCATCGAACTAAGCACTCAACTTATGATTGTATTTAACATTTCCAAACTTAAGATTGTTGGGGCATTACAAGAGAAGAAAGGAAAACAACAAAGGAAGTTGCCCATGAATTAGCGAGACTGCAAGCAATGCGTAAGCATCTATGGAGTAAAATTAATTTACGGGGTGGTGACATGTGCAGCACTTATGATGATGGTGCAACAAATAGCTCGATGGGGTATGATAGCATTAATAACAAAATAACATTTGAACTTGAAGGTGCACGCTGATTATGTAATCATATTTTCATTTTTACAGAATACCCAATATGATTTTAAGTAGTTTACTTTCATTTTTCTATAAGCATAAATTACGTTTTAAAACGTTAAAGTGCAGTGGAAAAAATCAAACATAAATACCTCTAGCCATTGCCTGAACCAAATGTCAAAATCCAGACATTGTAACACCACTGATCAAGCGTGCCAAACAACCAACGAGGATGTCATATTTAGCTATATAAAAACATGAAAATTTAGAAAACAAAGAAATCGCCAAAGTCTTCTAAGCACTCGAAAATCTCACTAGATGGAATTGCTTCCCCATTAATAACCACCAATCACGTGCTCACTATCACACAAACAATATGAAAGTGGAGGGCAATAAAATGAGAAACATGGGAATAACCCCATGAACCAATAAATGAAGCTCAGCAGTTCTAACATTCTTCCACTTGGTTCGTATTGCCCATGAATACTTAAAATCGAAACATAACGTACGAATCATGGTGATATTTTCCCTTAGAATTTGAGTAGTATCTTCCATGTATCACAATATATCATATCTCAACGCTTTAGCCAAATTTCTTAATGAATAAACCCAATGTTTATTTCAGGTCCAAACTTTAGTGGCATTCTCGAATCAATCAAATTAATGCGCGCACAAAATATGAGAAACATCAAACTTAATAGAGTTTCTTTATAATCATTATTATAATAAAAATTTACAAGGTGGGAACAAGTCCCATAGTGACAACATCGTCCTTAAATTTTTGTGGTGGTAGCTAACATCTGCTCAGCGTTAATATGCTCAATAACCACTTTCTTTTCTTTAACATGTTTCCTTATGGCTATATACTTAATGTCGATATGTTTACTTCGACTTCCACTTTTTTTGTTCTTAGCCCTAAAGATAGTAGTTGAATTGTCAAAATATATTATCAATAGCCTAGAAATTGAATCCACAAGTCTAAGTCTAGATATAAAACTCTTCAACCATACTCCATGTGAGGTAGCCTTAAAACATGAAATGAACTCAGCCTCCGTAGTGGAAGTAGCAGTTAAAGTCTACTTGACGCTCCTTCAAGATATAGTTCTGCCAGCAAACATAAATATGTAACTAGATATTGATTTAAGTGAATCAACACATCCGAAAAAGTTTAAATCAGAGTAGCCAATCACCTTTAAATTATCTGATCATTTGTATGTAAGCATATAGTCCTTTGTCCCTTTAAGATATCTCAAAACTTTCTTTGCAGCTCTCTAGTGGTTAATACTTGGATTACTTTGATATCTTCCCAACATTCCAACTGCAAATTTAATGTCAGGTCTTGTGTAGACTTGAGCATACATCAGGCTTTCAATAATAGAAGCATATAGAATGTCTTTCATTTGCTCCTTCTCAAATTCGTTCTTCTAACACTGGTTCAAATTGAACTTATCACCCTTCATGATAGGAGCAACACTCGGTGAATAATCTTTCATCTGAAATCTTTGTTAATATAGGTTTCTTGAGATAGACCTAAGATACCACGATATCTATCATGATGAATCTTAATGCCAATAATATAAGACACATCACCTATATCTTTCATATCAAAATTCTTAGAAAGAAATTGTTTCACCTCATTTAGATACCCCTATCATTTGATACAAGTAAAGTGTCGTCCATATATAGAATAAGGAAACAAATTTTACTCCTGCTGACCTTCTGATATATGCATTAGTCCATGATATTTTCAATAAAACCAAACAAAGAGATAACCTCATGAAATTTTAAAAACCATTGTCGGAAGGCTTGTTTCAATCTATATATGGATTTCTTTAGCATGCATACCAAGTGATCACCATCACCAAAGGTGAATCCTTTAGGTTGTTTCATGTATACCTCTCTCTAGGTCACCATTGAAAAAGGCGATTTTCACATCCATTTCTTGCAACTTAAGGTCAAAATGAGCTACTAATGCTAACACAATGCGTAAAGAATATTTCTTAGATACATGATTGAAAGTCTCAGTATAATTGATTCCTTCTCGTTGAGTGAATTCCTTCGCAATGACTCTAGCTTTATGTTTTTCTATGTTGCCCATTGAATCTCTTTTTGTTTTGAAGACCCATTACATCTAATGGATTTTATGCCTTAAGGAAATGGCACAAGACCCCAAACATCATTATTTTTTATAGAATTAATATCTTCTTTCATAGCATTGTACCATAATTCTGACTCTTTGCAACTCATGGCTTGTGAAAATGACTCAGGATCATTTCTAGCTCCAATATTATAGTCAAACTCTTGCAAATACATAATATAGTCACTAGAAATTTCTGATTTCCTTTCTCTAGTAGATCTTCTTAATGTTGAACCAACATTTTCTTGTGGATCATGTTGTTCAACTGATTGTTCAATGATTTCCAGATTTTTTTAAATAGCTTGATCTATTAGAGTGTTTTCAGCAGCTTGTGGATTTTCATTGATTGGTTGTTCAACACCCAATTGAGCTTGAATGGTGTTTTGCATGATAACCAATCTTCAACATGAAGTGGAAGGTTGACATATGGGAATCATGTCCTGAGATAGATCATTCCCACTAGTTGAGTCATTCTCAAGAAATTTTGCATTTCTCGATTCTATAATTCTAGTGCTATGAGATGGACGATAGAATTTGTATCCTTTGAACCTTTTAGCATATCCAACGAAATATCCACTAATGGTATTTAGGTCTAGTTTCTTTTCCTGTGGGTTATAAACTCTTACTTCAGACGGGCATCCCCATACGTGTATATGTCACAAACTGGGTTTCCAACCTTTGAACAACTCAAAAGGTGTTTTTGGGACAGCCTTAGCTGGAACTTGGTTTAATATATACACAACCATTTTGAGAGCTTCAACCCATAAGACTTAGGTAGCTTAGAGCTACTAAGCATACTTCGCACCATTTCCATTAAAATTTAGTTTCTTCTTTCTACAACACCACTGTGATCAGGTGAGCCTGACATGGTGTATTGGCCAACTATACCATTATATTGAAAAAACTTCGCAATTGGACCAAATGCTTGTCCATCCTCACTGTATCTAACATAATACTCACCACCTCTATCGATTCTTACAATCTTGATTTGCTTATCGCATTGTTTCTCTACTTCAGCCTTGAAAACTTTAAAGGCTTCTAATGCTTCGCTCTTATGATGAAGCATGTAGAGATACATGTATCGTGAGTAATCGTCTATAAAAGTGATGAAGTATTCTAACATTGCACATCAAAATCTAGGCAATATATATCAGAATGGATAATTTCCAACATGGTTAAACTCCTCTTGGCACCTTTCTTTGACTTGTTAGTCTACTTGCACTTAATACAGTCTATACAAGTATTGAAATCAGTAAAATTTAAAGTATTGAGTAGCCCATTATTAACTAATCTCTTAATCCTTTCAATGGAGATGTGTCCTAATCTCCAGTGCCATAAAATAGAGGAATCTCCATTTATAACACAACGTTTAGTACCATTTTGAATGTGGATAACATTATAATTGGAATTATTTTGAAAATTAAGAGAATAAAAACCATCAGATAAAAGACCATTTGCAACAAGTTCAGATTTATAAAATAAACTGAAACCGGTGTTTGAAAAACTAAAACAATATTCAAATGGTATAAGTCTTGAAATAGAAACTAGATTTCTAGAAAAACTAGGAATATAAAAAGTTTTTTCTAAATTTAAACAAAACCATTTCTAAGCACTCATTTGCATGTTCCAATTGCTTTTACATACGGCTCCATCTTATTTCCTGATATATGTATCGCTCAGCTCCCACTGGCTCCTTCAGGTTTCTTAATCCCTATAAGGAATTTAAGATATGGATGTAGAACTAGAATCAATCCACCATGTGTGATAACTAACATCAACCATATTGGACTCAAAGCAAACAAGTGAGATTGATTTACCTTTATTTTCAAGCTAGCTTTTAAACTTGACATAGTCCTTCTCTAAGTGTCCATTCTTTTTATAAAAGAAACACTTGGAATTTTTCTTTATGTTAGCTTGGAGTTGTATTTTAGCCTTCCCTTTTTGTTTGGCTTGGACCATCTTCTTTCCTTGAGTAACCATTAGTGCACTCTCTCCCATCTCCAGTATGAGTCTAATCTCTTCCTAATCACACATGGTCAAAAGCTCATCGATAGGCCACTTATCCTTATGTGTGTTATAGGAGATCTTAAAAGGCCCATAGTGAGGTGGAAGAGTGTTCAATATAAATTGCACTGGGAAAGATTCAGACATTTCAACCTCAAGTGCTCTTAATCAAGTTACTAAATCTCTCATCTTGTTGATGTGATCACGTACACCTTTCACAGTAGTGAGCTTCATTGATGTGAACTTCATGATTAGGGTGTTGGCTAATGACTTTTGAGATGTTTTAAACTATTTTTCAACTATCATTAATAATTCTTGGACATTCTCATAATGCTCAATTGAGCCATGAACATCAACAGGAACCTTACTCTTTATGAACATGATACTTAAGCGGTTAGATTGCTCCCATTTTCCACAAATAGCAAGATTAACCTAAGTGTTGGTTTCAATAATATGTGGCTCATATTTCCTTATGGCATAGTCAATATCCAAACACCCCAATTGGAGAAGAATACTCTCCTTCCAGAACATAAAAGTTCTCACAAGTTAATTCAGGGATATTTGCTTTATTATCAAACATATTCACAGGTTGTAAAACTGCAAAATAAATGAACATACATGCTTAACAAAAATTTCAGTCAAACATAAATCATAATTAGTGGTGTAAATGAATAGAACATTCAATGAATTGTTCATGAACCGTTCGTATAACGTTAGTTTATGTTTGTCGAAACCATTTTTAAAATGGGGAGGGTATTTTGAAAATGGGAGTCGCCACTAACCTTTTAAAGTGTGATTGGGTCACTTTATAAAATTTTTTGGTCTACGAAATTATGAGAAAACAGGTTCGGGAGTCGGTTACGTACAAGGAAGGATTAGCACCCTTGTAACGCCCAAAATTGGCACCAAATTGAATAATTTTGTCTTAATGTCAGAAGTTTGAAAGAATTTTAGAAATGAGATTTTCTTTAAAACCGTAATATTTTAAGTTAAAAAGTATCAAGATTCCTTCACTTCAAAAGAGTACAAACATCACATCCAGCATGATTGGACACGATATCCTTAAACTTTTGTAATTGAAATCATCTTGTGATTTATGAAACTCGTTTAAAAGAATATTTTTAAACATTTAGACAAACGGGAAATCGCAACCCAGCATGTTAGGGCACTATTTCCCGAGTTCCTGAATACCAAAATATTGCCTCTTTTTGAAATTCCTTTTGAATCAAATGAGATTTCTTTTGTTTTGAAAATAATGATGTATTTTACATTTTACAAGAAATTAATATTGAATGAAAATAGCTACATAATATATGCTTTATCATTTTATGCAAATATAATATAGAAAATAATAAATTATGGCATAAACTACACAATATACATTATCATTTTATGTATATGTGATCATTGATAACATAAATATACACTATATCATTTCATGCAAAAAATACAAAAATGGCAAAATATATCAATACAAATTAAACGTACATAATAATATTTCATGCAAATATATTCTTAAAATAACAACACAAAATGATCAATTTTCATGCGAATATATAACAATGAATAAATAGCATAAAAATAACAAATAATTTATGAGATAAAATTAGCATATTAAATCAGTATCTAATAAATACAAAAAAAGGATAGAAATAAAAAAAACAATAAATAAGAAATGAAATATCTTAAGCAATCTATAAGTAATAATAAAAATTTTTAAAAAAGGAATAAAATATAGTAGCTTGTTATATAAAAATAATAATGTGTTAAATTGGAACAAAAATTTGTAATAGATTTTAAATATAAGTATTAAATATAATAACAATATATATATATATGTTAGTTTATAATAATTTACAAATTTAATAATAAATAATGAAATAATATATAATAAAAGAAAAATAATATAGAGAATAATATATAATAATATATGATATGTAATAAAATATATATATGAATAAAATATAATGAAATATAAATGATGCGATAAAATATCATATAAGGATAATACATATACTACTAGTTAATAATAATAAAAAATTAAAAAATTCTACACAATTAATAAAAATAATACATATTTTATAATAGAATGAAAATACAAGGAATAATATATATAAAGTAAAATATATAATATATACTAAATTTATAAATAAACTGTATAATAATATGGATAATTATAATGAATAATATATAAAAATAATATATACTATTTTATATAACTAGTATTTTTAAAAAAATAATATATAAAGTATTTAAAATAAATTAAATATATGAAAAGGATTAAAATTAAATGCAATTGAAAACTTTGGGTTAATTAGAAAAATATAAAAAGAATTTGGGCCTATTTGGAAAGCGCATTAAAACCGAGGGACTCACTGGGCAATTTGCCCTAATCCCAAAATGGCATCGTTCCCCCGAATAAAGTTTTAAATCACTGTGAGGACCAAATTGAAATAAAATTAAAATACTAGGGCTAAATTAAAAAACAAAATAAAATGAAATTTAAAATACAGAAAACACGGAAGGACCAATTGGGAAATTATTCCACTTTATGAAAACACGCGGATCCAAAGCCCTGAAACGACGCCGTTTTGTGCTTATTGAGTTAAACCAAAACGACACTGCTTCGTTAGGGCTATATAAGCCAAATTTTAAGCTTCAAAATCATTTTTGTAGTCTGGTTTTTTAAAAAAAAAGAGGAAACCCTCTGTAGGAGGGTTGGGGATGGGTTCTCGGAGTGCTATCTAGCCTCCGTCCAGGGGTCTGCACGCGCTCACGTGCCCCCGTCAATGCCGCCACATACGGCGGTTGGAACCTGGAAAGTTTCCTTTTTCCGACGTGAAACAAAATGGTACGTTCCCCTTTTCCCTTTTTATTATTTGCAATATATATATTTAAAAAAATATTTACCTTTGTGTATCGACTGTGGTTCCCTTTTCTGTATATGTGTGTAAAACTAACTTTTTTATTGAAACTCTATATTCAAAAAAAAGATCCCTTTACATTGTTTGATATCCGGCCTTTATAGGCTTTTTTACAATACAAATCTTTGGTATGTTTTTGTTTGCTCGATTTCTTGCCATATACTGTTGGTACTGTTCCTTTTTGTTTCCTTTTGCAGATGAGCGAAGAAATCTCGACGGAGGATGCGCCGATTACGGCACGATATGGCACTGGAGTCACGGCGCTGATGGAGGGCCACTGGAACGGCACGAGTCGAAGGGGCGTGACTGTTGGGATACTTGCGGCGCCTAGGGTTTCTGAAGCCCTAGGCCTTTCTGTATTCTGTTAACAGTTTGGGCCTCTTGGGCTTCATTTTGTTTTTGGGTTAAGGGTGTAATGGGTACTGGGTAGTGGTATAACTGGGTGTGGGCTTATTGGGCTGTAAACGGGTTTAGGGTCTTTAGTATTTGGGTCAATAAACTGTAATTGGGTTTGTAAATGGACTGTTTAAAATAAACAAATATTCATTTATTTTTTATTTTTTATTTTTGGTTTTAAGGCCCGGGCAAATTTAGGCTGCTATAGCTACCCCTTTTTGCTCATTGCTGTGTAATAGGAATCGAGTAATGACTTATATATAAACCAAATTTGCCCGGTCATACCAGATATTTGTCTTCAATCTACTCTTTGCAAACTTAAGACTGTCATGCTGATATTTCAATCTGCTCTCTTTCGAACACAAATACGCCAAATTTGCTTCTTCGATTTGCTTCTTGTAAACGCAAGAATGCCAAATCATCTTGGATCTGCTTCGATGCAAAAACATCCAAAGGTTAGATCTGCTATGTCTTCGATCTGCTCCCCGTCAAATACAGAGATGCCAAATCTGTCATCTTGGATCTACTCTCTGACAATACAGAGATGCCAAATCAACTATCTTCGATCTGCTCTCTGACAATACAGAGACGCCAAATCTACTATCTTCGATCTGCTCTCTGACAATACAGAGACGCCAAATCTACTATCTTTGATCTACTCTCTGACAATACAGAGACGCCAAATCATCTTAGATTCGCTTCAGTGTAAACACGTGGAAGCCAAATCTGCTATGTCTTCGATCTGCTCCTTGTAAACTCAAGGATGCCAAATCATCTTGGATCTACTTCGATGTGAAAACATCCGAATGTTAGATCTGCTATGTCTTCGATCTACCATCCATTGCATATGGAGATGCCAAATCTGTTAACTTCAATCTACTCTCTGACAATACAGAGACGCCAAATCTGCTATCTTCGATCTGCTCCCTGACAATACAGAGACACCAAATCTCCTATCTTTGATCTGCTCCCTGACAATACAGAGACGTCAAATCTGCTATCTTCGATCTGCTATCTGACAATATAGAGATGCCAAATCTACTATCTTTGATCTGCTCTCTGACAATATAAAGACGCTAAATCTACTATCTTTGATCTGCTCCCTGACAATACAGAGACGCCAAATCTACTATCTTTGATCTGCTCTCTGACAATACAGAGATGCCAAATCATCTTAGATTCGCTTCAGCGCAAACACGTGAAAGCCAAATCTACTATGTCTTCGATCTGCTCTCCATCGAATATGGAGATGCCAAATCTGTTTCTTCGATTTGTTCTCTGACAATACAAAGATGCCAAATCATCTTGAATCTGCTTCAGCGTAAACGCCTGAAGGTTAGATCTGCTATGCTTTAGCCTGTTACCCTATTGCTTAAGGGGTTAAGGCGCATCAATCTTCATTGTCCCTTGAAGGACATAACCTGTATAATGTGTATGAGTTCATGCCTAATGATTAGGATTCTATGATCAAAATGAATCAAATGCTCCTAATTAAACCCGTTATAATGCAAAATGTTTATGAATATGACCCCTATTCTAGGCGTCACCACTTGTTCTTTCGTTGAAGTTTATTTCTAAGTATCATTCCTCCTCAGCCTGTGGATTTGTGCCATTCTTTAAATGCTATAACCCACCAAAAATGTCTGTAAGATGATCCTCTCCTAAGATCAAATTGTTTGATTTGTCCAATCATCATTTTGGACTAAAAGAATAATTTCCTCGAGTTCTTTCAAACCTTACTTACGTGAATTCTTCGAACAATTATTCTATTTTAGTTTCTTGTATTATCTAGAAATTTCCAGAGTAATGAGCAGAACTTCATTTGTGAAAATTATTTAGTTCATCTATCATTATTTTAATGCAACATACTTTAAGAATAATAGAAGATGAATTTAATCTTGAGAATAATTAGATTTGAATGAGTTTGTCAAAAATACAAAAGAAATTAATCTGATAGCCTATCTTTGAGAAGAAAGAGAATCTAAAGATAGCACACAAGACAAAAGTTAGATGCCCTAGATATCGCCGCTTGAGCGTCTATACACCAGCTCCATGAAGACTTTCTTGAGTTCAACATGTGTTTAAAAGATCCAAAGTACTTTGTTGATGCCTCGATATGCAACGCGCTTAACTCTTTGTTCAATCAGATATAGTAAGATTACCGTGCGCTCTTCAAAATTTGAGCTGCCCTTTCGGGTTTTCCACTGAAAACCCCTTTGGTCACAAGGTGCCCTTTGCGGGTTTTCACCTTGGCCTATCCTTGTTTTTTTCGAAGTCTCAAAGCGCCCTTTACGGGTTTTCGCCCTGGATTCTCCTCTCCTTTAGACAAAGTATTTTTTGACTGAGTCTGAATTCACTAGATTGGGTAAACTCTTCCCATCCATTTCTGTTAAAATCAATGCACCCCCAGAGAAGGCCTTCTTCACGACATACAGCCCTTCCCAATTTGGCATCCATTTTCCTCTAAAGTCCTTCTGAATGGGGAGAATCTTTTTAAGTGCAAGATCCCCCTCATTGAATTCTCTTGGTCACACTTTCTTGTCAAAAGCTCGCATCATTCGCTTCTGATACATCTGACCATGGCGAATAGCTTTTAGCCTCTTTTCTTCGATTAAGTTCAACTGGTCATACCACGATTGAATCCATTCTGCTTCATCCAGTTTTATCTCCGATAAAATTTGAAGAGAAGGTATTTCAACTTCAATGGGTAACACTGCCTCCATCCCATAGACCAACGAGAAAGAGGTTGCCCTAGTAGAAGTTCTAATGGATGTTCGATAAGCTAAGAGTGCAAACAGTAACTTCTCATGCCAATCTCTGTAAGTTTCAGTTATTTTCCCCACTATTTTCTTGATTTTTTGTTAGTAGCTTCCACTGCCCCGTTCATCTTTGGGCGATATGGAGATGAATTATGATGCTTAATCTTGAACTGACTACAAACTTCTGCTATCGTTTTGTTGTTCAAGTTCAGTGCATTGTCTGATATGATCCTTTCAGGCATCCCATACTGACAAATGATCTATTTCTTCAAGAATCGACTTACAGCTGACTTAGTAACATTTGCATAAGAAGCAGCCTCTACCCACTTCGTGAAGTAATCAATGACCACAAAGATAAATCGATGCCCATTTGAAGCTTTTGGTGATACTGGCCCAATGACATCTAAACCTCACATGGAAAAAGGCCATGGAGAAGTCATAACATGTAGAGGTGAAGGTGGTACATGAATCTTGTCTCCATAAATCTGACATTTATGGCATTTCTTGGCGTAATTGATAAAATCCCCTTCCATAGTAGACCAATAATATCCAAACCTCATGATTTGTCTAGCCATTGTGAAACCATTAGCGTGCGTCCCACAAACACCCTCGTGAACTTCTTCCAAAATTAACTTAGCTTCCACGGCATCGACACATCTCAACATTACTTGGTCCTTTCTTCTTTTGCACAAGATGTCCCCATCCAAAACATAATCACATGCTAATCTCCTTAAAGTTCACTTATCATTTTTAGTTGCCTATTCTGGATATTTACGATCTCTCACATATCGCAATATATCCTGATACCAAGGATTATCATCCTTTTCTTCTTCCTTAATGTTACAACAGTGAGCTGGAACCTCAAAGATACTCATCTGAATGGGTCTCATTTCCTCCTCTTTATTCGCTTTAATCATTGAAGCCAAGGTTGCTAAAGCATCTGCCATTTGGTTTTTGTCTCGTGGGATATAATTGAAAGTGATGCCATCGAACTTCTCAAGTAACCCCAAAACTACCTTTCAATAATTGATCAATTTAGGATCCCTTGTCTCCCATTCTCCTCTAAGCTGGTAAATCACCAACGCGGAGTCTCCATATACTTCCATGGTTCTTATTCCTTGTTCTATAGCCGCTCGGAGTCTCATGATACATGCTTCATACTCGGCCATATTGTTTGTGCAATCAAAAACCAACTTGCATGTGAATGGATAATAATCACCATTTGGGGATACCAGGACTGCCCCAATTCCATTTCCCACTGCATTGGATACCCCATCAAAACTCAAATTCCAAGGATAATCCTCTGTAGTTACTACACACATCAACTCCTCATTTGGGAAATTAAAATTCAACGGCTCATAGTCTTCTAGAGCTCTACTAGCCAGAAATTCCACTATCACACCTCCTTTTATAGCCTTCTAGCTCACATAGACTATGTCAAACTCTGAAAGCGAAATCTACCACCTAGCCATTCTTCCATTCAACGCTGTTGACTCCATCATATACTTCAAAGGATCAAGTTTTGAAATAAGCCAAGTAGTATGATATAGCATGTACTGTCTTAACCTTCGAGTCATCCAAATTAAAGCACAACACAATTTCTCAATTGGCGAATACCTCATCTCACACTCTGTAAATTTCTTACTGAGGTAGTATATCGCTTTCTCCTTTCTTCCAGACTCGTCATGTTGACCAAGCACACATCCCATGAAATTACTAAACACCGACAAGTACATAATTAGTGGTTTATTTGGACTAGGTGGAGATAGTACTGGAGCATTTAACAAGTATTTCTTGACTTTATCAAAGGCATTCTGGCATTCCTCATCCCAAGTACCTTGGTTGTGTTTTCTAAGGAGGCGAAATATAGGGTCACATTTCTCAGTTAATTGTGAAATAAACCAAGCAATATAATTCAACCTTCCAAGAAAACCCCGAACTTCTTTCTGAGTACATGGTGAAGGTAAATCCCGTATGGCTCTACCTTTGTCTGAGTCAACTTCTATTCCTTTTTCACTGACCACAAAGCCTAGTAATTTCCCCGACCTAGCTTCCAAAGTGTACTTTGCCGGATTAAGTTTTAACTGAAACTTCCTTAATCTTAAGAATAGTTTCCTTAAAACTTCAATATGTTCCTCCTCCGTTCGAGCTTTGGCAATCATATCATCAACATACACCTCAATTTCCTTGTGCATCATATCGTAAAATAAAGTCACCATAGCCCTTTGGTATGTTGCCCTTGCATTCTTTAGCCCAAAGGGCATTACCTTGTAACAGAAAGTCCCTAACAAGGTTATGAAGGTGGTTTTGTCCATGTCTTTAGGATGCATCTTTATCTGATTGTACCCCAAGAAACCATCCATAAAGGAGAGTAATGAATATCCCGTTGTATTATCTACCAAAGTGTCGATATGCGGTAAAGGGAAATTATCTTTTGGACTAGCTTTGTTCAGATCTCTGTAATCAACGCACATTCGTACTTTTCCAACCTTCTTAGGGACTGGTACAATGTTAGCTACCCATTCAAAGTATTTCACCTCTTGTAAGAATCCTGCATCAAACTGCTTCTTGACCTCATCTTTTATTTTCAATACAATATCTGGCCTCATTCTTCACAACTTCTGTTGGACTGGCTTACAATCTTGTCTTATTGGAAGACGATGCACCACAATATCGGTATTTAATCCTGGCATATCTTGATAGGACCATGCGAAGATATCCTTGAACTCTCGTAGCAACTCGATCAGTCCTTGCCTTATGTCCTCGTCAATATGCGTGCCAATTTTCACCTCTTTCTCTTCCTCTAGAGCTACATTTTCTATTGCCTCTTTCTTATGTGGCATGATTTGTTTCTCCTCCTGTTTTACCATCCTCAAAAGATCCAGGGACACATCACAATCCTGGACATCTCCAAAATCCTGAGATTCCTCTAAACACATGTCTTGCTCACAAGAGAAATTAGGATTTGTAATATCAGTGCTTATGTCATTGATATCTAGGGATCTGTGAAGTATAAAGAATATACAAAGAAAGAATGAATTTAAGAATGATTATTTATGTGCTATGAATGCAAGAATAAGAATTGCCAAAATTTAACGGAATATTGGTTGATAAAAATGAAACAATACTCGTTCAAATTAATAAAAGTTATGTTTTATTAAAAAAATAATAGCTGATCCTAAGCCCATTTCACAAATGTAATCCTATACTCCTAGGCCCTAGAGTAACAAGAATGTTTCAAGAATTACTCTGAAAAATTCCTAAAGACTACAGGAAGTTCCTCCGCAGTCCAATTGTTCAGAGAGCTTCCCAGTTCGTAAGGGCGAATGCCCTTAAAGTTTCCTTGCTCCGATCCTTCGTCTTGTATAGCATTAATCTAATGACTTTCTTCTATAAGTAACCCTCCCGATATGAAGGTTTGAGATATTGGAGGGAATATCATCGGCTCCCACTCCATTTCTCTTCCATTAAGGCGCGCCCTTCTTCCCTCTTTGCGCTTCTCAACTTCCTTCTTCCTTTGCTTATAGTCTGGCTTGAAGCCCAAACCAAAGTGATCTCTCTTCTATTTCAGTTCTGGGGTCTGAGTCTCTCATTGCAGGTATTTTCTTAACCCTCTTCTTGGCAAGGCTCCCTTTCTCGCCATCATTTGTAGAGCCATCCTCGTAGCTCTTACTATCTTTGGCACCGGTAGCTCACTCCCTTTTGAAATGAAGGTTGAATTCACAAATTCTAAAGAGCGAAAGGAACACTCAATAGACTCTTCGTTCGTCTCGACATAAGGGGCTTTACTAGTGACTGCGACTATAATGTCCTCATTCGCATTGATAGTTACTAACCGTCCATCCGTCACTAACTTCAATTTCTGGTGCAACGATGAGGGTACCGCTCCCGCTGAGTGTATCCATGGCCTCCCTAACAAGCAATTATAAGAGGGCTTGATATCTATCACCAAAAAGTCTATTTCGTATATACTCAGCCCAATTTCCAAGGGGATGTCAATCCTTCCCATCACCTTCCTTTCTGTACCGTCAAAAGCTCTTACCACATTTTGACATGTCTTCATGTGAGTACCATCAATGGGTAATCTATTTAATGTAGACAACGGTAGGACATTCAAGGCCGATCCATTATCGACAAGCACGATTGGGAGTGTGTAACCCTTGCATCGAGTGCTGATGTCCAAGGCCCTAGTTGACCCCCTGCCCCCCGGTGGGATTTCATCATCATTAAAGTAGATGAAATTATCTACACTTATGTTATTCACTAACCGGTCCAGCTTGTTAACGGATATGTCATGGGTGATATGTTTCGTTGAGTACCTTCATCAATGCATCCCGATGCACCTCAGAACTCAGAAGTAGAGCCAGCACTGATATGCGAGCTGGCTGCCTATGCAACTGCTCGACCACGCTATACTCACTATGCTTAAGGAACTTTAGAAATTCCTTAGCCTCCTCCTCCTTTACTGGCTCCTTGATAGGCACTTCGGCCTCTTTCTCCTTCTCCGTACTAACATTCTTTATTTTTGTAGGCTCCTTTCAGACGCTCACCATATCATACCGCTTCCCACTCCGTGTATGGAAACCTTCAACTTGTACATCCTTAGACGTACTGGCTATATCCTCCTTCTTCGGCATTGACACATGGCAGTTATAATTCCAGGGTACCCTCTTGTTATCCTTATAAGGAAAGGAAACGGGTTTATGAATGATGACTTTTGGTACCTTCGGTATTTCAACTTCATTACTTCCTGGTAAAGAAATAATAATCCTCGGCTAGTTTTGATTTTTCGGTGCACCTTCTAATGTGCATATATGTCCCTCATTTGCACCAGCTTCATAAAATTCTAACTCTTTGTTGTCCATGAGGCTTTGTATCAAGGCCTTGAACTCGTTGCATTCTTAGATCTCGTGCCCCTCTTCAGCATCGAACTCATAGTAGTCCCTTGCTCCTTTATTCCTCTCTTTAGAGATTATCATCTCTCTTTTCACCATTTCATCCCAAATCACTTTCATCGGCATCCTCACCTCAACAACATCTTCCTTTATTCTCCTCTCACTGGCTTCGCCAATGGCATTCACTCCTTGGTCGCTATGATTTGGTAATGGGTTTTCAGTATTTGGGGTATTGTCGAACTTTACTACCCCCATCTTAATAAGCCTCTCTACGGCCTTCTTAAAACTGATACAATTTTCGATCGAATGCCCCGGTATTCTAGCATGGTATTCGCATCTGGCGTTTGCGTCATACCATTTGGGATATGGGGGCTGTAGTGGTTTCAAGTGAAAAGGAGAAATAGAATGTGCATTGTATAAGCTTTGATAAAGCTCACGATATGTTACGGGGATAGGTGCGAATTGTATCTTTTCAGAATTCTGCCTTGCACCCGACTCCTGCCTTTGAGAACTCTGTTGCTCAACCGCAGCTATTTTAGGTTGACCAACTGTGATTTCCCTCATGTTGAAGGTACTTGTGTTATTCACTTCACTATCCTTTCTCTTTGGGGTCGATCTTTTGGTCGCTTCCCCCTTGATTTTGCCACCCCTTATGGCATTCTCGATCATCTCTCCCGCCATGACTATATCCGCAAAGCTTTTAGTGGTGCTCCCAATCATGTGAGTGATGAATGGAGCCTTTAGAGTGTTGATGAACAACATGGTAGTCTCCTTCTCCAACAACGGTGGTTGAACTTGTATTGCTACCTCTCTCCATCTCTGTGCATATTGCCTAAAATTTTTATTAGGCTTTTTCTCCATGTTTTGCAGCGTGGTCCTATCCAGAGTCATGTCAGTCACATGATTGTAATGCTGCATGAAGGCTTGTGCAAGATCTCTCCATGAACTTATTTTGGCCCGACTCAGTTGATTATACCACTTGGCTGCTGCCCCAACCAAACTATCCTGAAAACAGTGGATCAATAATTGATCATTGTTTACATAACCAGTCATCCGTCTGCAGAACATGGTAATATGGGCTTCTGGGCAAGTAGTTCCATTGTACTTTTCAAATTCTGGCATTTTGAACTTATGGGGAAGCACCAAATCTGGGACTAAACTTAAGCCTTTAGCATCCATTCCCTGACGATTATTAGCGTTTTCTAGTGCCCTAAATTTTTCTTCTAACCATCTGCAACGTTCCTTTAATTGCCTTGATGATTCGAGTCTCCTTTCTTCCCTCTCAGCTACATCTAGATTGGGGATAACTGGATTGGTAGGATTGTCCCCAGGATTGAATCCCGAACCAATTTGAAAGTTCATGGGTATTCCAGCATCGACTTGACCCTGCTGAGGCCTTATTGTGACAGACGGCCCTCGGGGATATGCCTCAAGTTGGGTTTGTACATGAGGTGGAGTAAAACTAGGAGGATGACCCTCATTACCCTCTTCAGTAATGGTCATAGGGGCCTTTCCTTTATCTGTGGCCCTCAATAGTTGAGCCATCTCAGCCATCATGTTCCTTTGAGCCTCCAACATTTGCTCCCTCAAGGGTTGACGTCGAGCCTTCAGTCAAGATCTTCATACAGAAAGGCTTCCTTCAAGCCTCAGAAATCTCTCGCATCCTCTTCTTGTAGTGATCTTCTTTATAAGAGAAATCACTCTAGGCTAAACCCTATGTAGCCGGTATGAACTGCCTCGCTCGATATTGCCTTAGAACAAGCAATGGTGTATATCCAACAACTCCCCAAATTCCTGGCAAAGGGACCCAATCAAAACTGCCACATCGGTAAAGGACTTCACTAGGAACTAACCAAGGAGCCTTCCACATAACATCTTCCTCTCGAAGATTTTGAAGAATATCTATCCACCTCCCTTCTGAAATGTCATCTATCCTAGGCATGTCCACGGCTTCTTTTAAGGGAGAATAACCCTCAAAGAATACTCGGCAAGAAACCTTATCAAGCTTCTAGAAGTGGCTATGAAACCAAACCAACAGCAACTGTGCACATCCAATGAACCTTCCTTCACCAGCTCTTCGACATGTGCTCAAGGATCTTATCGTCTCAGCTAAGATTGCGGGCACAGGTGTGTTCTGTTTACCAAGTTGATCGAATAAACCAAGTTGATCGAATAAATCCGCAACCACCTCATCTATGTGCCCCAATGCCTTTGGGAAAATCACCATGCCGTAAATACTCAAAGCCAGTACGTCAACCCTTTTCTTTACGTCTGGATGCGTCGATATCAAATCCCTCAAAACGGCCCATGAAATGCACTTACTATCACCCTTTTACTGCTCACGAGCTACAGCCCATTGCTCACTCATCCCAGTAATCATTACCAACTTCTTCGTAAAAGTTAGAAGGCTAGCAAGCCTAACATAAGCCTTGTGACCCTGAATCCTCGGGCAACGCTGTAAAGTCGTATACTCCTCCAAAGTAGGTACAAGATAAACATCACCAAATGTAAAGCAACTATAAGCAGGGTTCCAGAACTGTACCATAGCTCGCAACAAATGCCTATCTATTTTAACGTCTAGCAAATAGGGAAGGTCTCCATAATTCTGATAGAAAAACTGCTTAGCCTCGTCATCCCATTAGGCCCAAATGTCTCTCAACTCCTGAAACTCATTCTGTGTCGAATTAATACGAGTGAAATCCCATAACTCTGATGTATACCCCTCGGTGACACTATTTCCCTTCTCTAACTGGGTTTTCTCTGACCAGGTACAGACAGAAGCATTGTCCTCCACTTTATCAAGGTATTCGTTCCTCATTACAAAACTTTCTAATCTAGAAATCGAGCCGTGAATCGACACCTTTAAATGTCAAATGCAATGACAGCAAAATAAAAATAGGTCAGTATCATATATAAAAAAAATGATAAACAAGTACTTACAAAGGTAGCTTACTAAAGGATATCACTATCTTTCCTAGGATAAGCTCTTTAAAGTTCACTATGATTTTTAGTTCCTCTAAAGCGAGGGTACCTGAACCAGCAGATTCCTCTGTCCTCACCCATTATAGGCTCATATAGACCAAGTTCAGTTCAGGGGGACACATTTCCCTAGGCCATGCGGAGATGAAAACCTCATGAAGACATAGGTACAGTATCCCGGAAGCAATCCACTAGCTCATACGAAGGTGAAAACCTCACGAAAGCGTAGCTTCTCACTCCCACTTAAAGGTGCGACCACAATGGTCATGCAAATGCAATGTAAGGCAATAAGATAACAAATATATGCAGCAAACACATGTAAAAAGAATCAAATCTTAAATTTTCTAAACTTCCGACATTAAGACAGAAAATCAATTTCTTGGCCCGACTCTCTTAAGTCCCCAGTGGAGTCGCCAAGCTGTCGAAACCATTTTTAAAATAGGGAGGGTATTTTGAAAACGGAAGTCGCCACCAACCTTTTAAAGTGTGATTGGGTCACTTTATAAAACGGTTTGGTCTACAAAATTACGAGAAAACAGGTTCGGGAGTCGGTTATGTACAAGGAAGGATTAGCACCCTTGTAACGCCCAAAATTGGTACCAAATTGAATAATTTTGTCTTAATGTCAGAATTTTGAAAGAATTTTAGAAATGAGATTTCCTTTAAAACCGTAATATTTTAAGTTAAAAAGTATCAAGATTCCTTCACTTCAAAAGAGTACAAACATCACATCCAGCATGATTGGACACGATATCCTTAAACTTTTGTAATTGAAATCATCTTGTGATTTATGAAACTCGTTTAAAATGATATTTTTAGACATTCATACAAACGGGAAATCGCAACCCAGCATGTTAAGGCACTATTTCCCGAGTTCCTGAATACCAAAATATTGCCTCTTTTTGAAATTCCTTTTGAATCAAATGAGATTTCTTTTGTTTTGAAAATAATGATGTATTTTACATTTTACAAGAAATTAATATTGAATGAAAATAGCTTCATAATATATGCTTTATCATTTTATGCAAATATAATATAGAAAATAATAAATTATGGCATAAATATACATTATCATTTTATGCATATGTGATCATTGATAACATAAATATACACTATATCATTTCATGCAAAAAATACAAAAATGGCAAAATATATCAATACAAATTAAACGTACATAATAATATTTCATGCAAATATATTCTTAAAATAACAACACAAAATGATCAATTTTCATGCGAATATATAACAATGAATAAATAACATAAAAATAACAAATAATTTATGAGATAAAATTAGCATATTAAATCAGTATCTAATAAATACAAAAAAAGGATAGAAATAAAAAAAAAACAATAAATAAGAAATGAAATATCTTAAGCAATCTATAAGTAATAATAAAAAATTTAAAAAAGGAATAAAATATAGTAGCTTGTTATATAAAAATAATAATGTGTTAAATTGGAACAAAATTTTGTAATAAATTTTAAATATAAGTATTAAATATAATAACAATATATATATATATATGTTAGTTTATAATAATTTACAAATTTAATAATAAATAATGAAATAATATATAATAAAAGAAAAATAATATAGAGAATAATATATAATAATATATGATATGTAATAAAATATATATATGAATAAAATATAATGCAATATAAATGATGTGATAAAATATCATATAAGGATAATACATATACTACTATTTAATAATAATAAAAATTAAAAATTCTACACAATTAATAAAAATAATACATATTTTATAATAGAATGAAAATACAAGGAATAATATATATAAAGTAAAATATATAATATATACTAAATTTATAAATAAACTGTATAATAATATGGATAATTATAATGAATAATATATAAAAATAATATATACTATTTTATATAACTAGTATTTTAAAAAAAATAATATATAAAGTATTTAAAATAAATTAAATATATAAAAAGGATTAAAATTAAAAGCAATTGAAAACTTTGGGTTAATTAGAAAAATATAAAAAGAATTTGGGCCTATTTGGAAAGCGTATTAAAATCGAGGGACTCACTGGGCAATTTGCCCTAATCCCAAAATGGCACCGTTCCCCCGAATAAAGTTTTAAATCACTTTGAGGACCAAATTGAAACAAAATTAAAATACTAGGGCTAAATTAAAAAACAAAATAAAATGAAATTTAAAATACAGAAAACACGGAAGGACCAATTGGGAAATTATCCCACTTTATGAAAACACGCGGATCCAAAGCCCTGAAACGACTCCGTTTTGTGCTTATTGAGTAAACCAAAACGACACTGTTTCGTTAGGGATATATAAGCCAAATTTTAAGCTTTAAAATCATTTTTGTAGTCCGTTTTTTTTAAAAAAAAAGAGGAAACCCTCTGCAGGAGGGTTGGGGATGGGTTCTCGGAGTGCTATCCAGCCTCCGTCCAGGGGTCTGCACGCGCTCACGTGCCCCCGTCAATGCCGCCACATACGGCGGTCGGAACGTTCCCCTTTTCCCTTTTTATTATTTGCAATAAATATATTTAAAAAAAATATTTACCTTTGTGTATCGACTGTGGTTCCCTTTTCTGTATATGTGTGTAAAACTAACTTTTTTATTGAAACTCTATATTCAAAAAAAAGATCCCTTTACATTGTTTGATATCCGGCCTTTATAGGCTTTTTTACAATACATATCTTTGGTATGTTTTTGTTTGCTCGATTTCTTGCCATATACTGTTGGTACTGTCCCTTTTTGTTTCCTTTTGCAGATGAGTGAAGAAATCTCGACGGAGGATGTGCCGATTATGGCGCGATATGGCGCTGGAGTTATTTACTATCATTTTGATAAAAATTATTAAATTCATTTTCATAACTCCCATGGATAACTATGAAAAATCATTTAATAATTTTATCTTAATAAATTTTGCAATAGAATTTAATACATATGCTTTCCATATGTGAATTTTAACTTTAATAATTTTATTTAACTAAAGATGCTGTGGCTAGTCTTTAACTAAATAAAATTACAAAAATCACTTACCTAGATATTAATCCTTAAACTTTATTCGAGATTGTTGCTAAGTCATTATGCAACATCTAATATCTGTAAACCTTATAAGATCCTGACTACAATAAATAATTTCATTTAATTAAAGTTGTGGCTAATTCTCTAATTAATTAAAATCTTTGGATCTCTAGACATATATTCTAAAGTTTTATTGCTAAATATCTTATGCAATAAGTCTAAAATTTTTATGTACCTAAAAATGTATATTACTAATAACTAGATAATACACATACAACAATTTTACTTCAGGCACAAAATATATTCAAAGAACAAATTTCTAAAAAGATTTTACTAAATTATTTATAGCATAATTAATTTTATAAATTTCACTTTAATAAAATCCCACAATTTTACACAAAAGTTTACAATAAAATTCTTACATTTAAAAATAATTAAAGAAATATGGAATCGCTATTTTGAGAAATTGACAAATTTTTAAAACTGGAAAAGACAGAGATTAACCTGGCTTAGATACCAAATGTAAGTATAAATTACGGTTTAAAACATTAAGTGTAGCGGAAAAGATCGAATATAAATACCTCAAACTATTGTCTGAACTAAATGTCAAAATTCAGATGTTGTAATACCACTGACCGAGCGAGCCAAACAACCGATGAGGACGGTCATATTTAGCTATAAAAAACACAAAAAATCAAAAAATTCAAAAATCGCCAAAGTTTCTAAACACTCGAAAATCTCGTTAAATAGAATTGTTTCAGAATTTGTTTTTGGTGCTTAAAAGATTTTATACTTGAAAGTATTTATGGCGGTGGTTTCCGATCAAAAACCATCACATCCCCACTATCACACTGGAAGTGGAGGGCAACAAAGTGAGAAATATGGAAATAACCCCACGAACCAATAACTCAGTTCCAACATTTTCAGCATTAGATGGAGCTTAATCTGTATGCATTGTTTAGATTTTTTTTTTTTTTTTTTAAATAATGATCGATGCCTGCAACAACTTGGTCTTGATTTATTTTTTTTCTTTAAAGTCTGCGTAAAAAAAGTCCCACACATGATCAAGTCAAGTCTCTACATATGCAACACAGTGTTAAGAACCTGTTGTTCTTTTAGTGCATTTGTTACAAAATCTTTAGATCATGAACACTGTCATTTTGTTTGTCGGAGTTGAGGTGAGTGTACTCATTTTCTTCATATATGTGAAGAATCATAATCTTGTCATTATGTCGGTATATACATGTTTAACATAGTAACTTTGGGAAAATGATATCACAAAGAAAATGGTGGTTACAACCATAGCTATGACAAACAAGTTATAAGTTTATATATCCTTTCACAAAGATGAGAAGCTGTTAAAGGGAACCATGTTAGTGAAGAAGAATAGACAAACATCTGCAACATTGTTACCGACCTTGCAATATAATTTGCTGTCTACCGCTGTCATAGTCCGACGGACTGCCGTCATTACCATGAGCATTCGCACCGGAGGGTTCACTGAGCAAATTCTCGGTCTCCTTCGATTCATCTTTCACCCATGGATGCTTTGGATTTGATCTTAGACCCTCCAATTCCATTGCAACTTCCTTCATTGAAGGCCTCTCTTCTCCTCTAACTCTTAAGCACCTGTTTGCCAACATAGCAACTTCCTTTATCTGTGTAGTGCTTCCCTCAACAAGCACTTGATGATCAATAATTCCGAATAATTGGCCCTTCTTCAACGCGGAAACGAAATGCATTGCTAGATTCCGTTCTTCTTCCGGCATTTGAAAACAAAGTGCCTTTCTCTTGGTCAGTAACTCCGCAAGGACAACTCCGAAGCTGTACACGTCGCTCTTTTCAGTCAACTGGCTTGATTGAAAGTACTCTGGATCCAAGTAACCAAGTGTCCCTTGTACCAATGTGGTTAACTGTGTTTGATCCAAAGGAACTAACCTCGAAGCTCCGAAATCCGACACTTTTGCAGTGTAATGTTCATCTAAGAGAATGTTGGTAGACTTAACATCTCTATGAATAATGGGAGGATAAGCAGCTGAGTGGAGATACGACAGTGCTCCAGCAGTTTCAGCTGCAATTCTCAACCTATATTCCCAAGACAAATACCCTTTTCCCGAGCAATGTAGGCGCTGATGAAGGGTACCATTGGATATAAATTCGTAAACCAACAAAGGGACTTCGGTCTCTAAACAACATCCCAAGAGCTTCACAACATCTCTATGGTTAACCTGAGAAAGAACAATGACTTCATTAACGAACTGTTCAACTTGACTGTGATCTGCAATCATGGATTTTTTAATGGCGACAACCCTGTTGTCTTGCAATATTCCTTTATAAACTGTCCCATGGCCTCCTTTTCCAAGAATTCTAGTTTCATGGAAGTTGTTTGTTGCCTTTTTCAGCTCTTTTGAAGTGAATATTTTAGCTGAAACAGACCCTTTAAGCTTTGAAAATTCTTGTTGTAAGATAATTCCACCATTTTGTAGGAAGAAATTTTCTCTTTGCCTGATAAGCTTTCTTTGCCAAAGTCCCCAATATATCCAGGAAATGCTCAATACGAACACTAAAAGGCTTATACTCACACCTAGTTTAACATGAAACAGGGTAACAAATTTAACTATTTTTATTGAATCTTTAGAACCCAGAAATATTTTTACAATAAAAGTATAATAGTATAAATTAATGTTTTTACCTAGACCAATGTTAACAAAAGGAAAGCCGTCAGGTGCATCCACAGGACTGCAACCAGTTCCATTTCTTTTGCCATCACCTTCATACCCACCTTTACAAATGCATTTGAAACTTCCTGGTAAATTTCTGCATATTGCATTTTTATCGCAGATGACTCCAAATCTTGCACTCATCGATATCTACAAAATGAAAAATCAATTAACAAGCAAAAGACCGAGTTGCGAGACTTGCGGTATCTATTTAAATCCGATCTTGATTGACAGCAGATGTTAAAACACATACCTAGGCAACCTTACGGGAGGTATGGATTCCCATAGAAACCATCCGGACACTTGCAAAGATAGCTCAACGAGTTTGAGTTCGTGACACTCGCTCCGATGACATGCGTAATTTAACGGATTCTTAGCGGCTTCGACACACGTCTCGTTGCTTACAACCCAATCAAGGGACACTGGAAACTTGTAGTCCTCAGATATATACTGAACATAACCCGAAGAGAACTAAAATCGACTTTCTTCAACAATAAAAGCATAGCTGCAAGGATTAAAATCCGACACATTGACATGGCGGTTAAAGCTATAAGCTACCACATCAATGGTTTTCAACCCATCGTGAATCAGATCCGCAACATCCGAATCCCGAACAAGATCCATCAACCAAGTCTTCGAACCGATTACATAAGGACATTGTTAGAATGTGGCCCTCCATGCAGCTCATGCACCAAACCATCAGACCATGCAGAGCAGGCCAAGTCCAGAAGCTGCCGAGCCAAGTGCTGGAGTCAGTTTTTGTTGCTCATTTTGTTATTTTAGTCAATGTAACTCTTTTGGTTCATATTGAACTATATTAGGTAAAAGATTGATGTAGGAATGAGCTGTTAATCAGCTTTTCTTTTATGTACAAGTTTTGTCTTGTAAGTTCCAATGTATTAGTGGTAGTTGGTGTAGATTAGTTGACCATATGTTGATTTTGACAAGCAAAAGGCTTGTTTTATGTATTGGTTATATGCCATTGTTTCAAAAAAATGAAAAATTATTAGATTTTCTTCTTCAAGCTCCATCCTTCTTTGCCTTCTAAATTCTGTTCGACATTCCTGGCAATAGAAAAAGCTTGAGCTCCAAGCATTTTTCTTTCACATTTTACCCGGGTATAATACGTTGCTGCTGGTGCTCTCTTTGCAACCCTTACTTTACCCGGTTAAAGTACACTCAAACCCCAACAATTGGTATCAGAGTTTTTATCTTAGAGGACCTGTTGTTGTAAACTAAATGGCTTCATCAGGCTTTTCTCCTGCAGCACCACCAGTTTTTAATGGTGATGGGTTCCACATATGGGTTGTCAAGATGAGGACTTACCTGCAGGCCTTCGATCTGTGGGAAGTTATCAACACAGATGCTGAGCCAGCTCCACTCAGAGCCAACCCAACAGTGGCTCAAATGAGGCAGCATGCTGATGAAAAGACAAAGAGGCACAAAGCCATGTCATGCATTCAGAACTGTGTTTCTGATGTTATCTTCACCAGAATCATGGCTTGTGAGACTCCCAAGCAGGCCTGGGACAAGCTCAAGGAGGAGTTTCAAGGCACTGAAAGAACAAGACAGCAGCAGCTACTAAACTTGAGAAGAGACTTTGAGAATCTCAAGATGAAGGAAGAAGAGACAGTGAAGCAGTACTCAGACAGGATAATGGCTGTGGTCAACAGCATAAGATTGCTAGGAGAACAGTTCAGTGAGGCAAGGATTGTGGAGAAGGTGCTCTCAACATTGCCTGAAAGATATGAGGCAAAGATCTCATCCTTGGAGGATTCGAGAGACCTGGCAACCATCTCCCTAACTGAGCTTATTAATGCTCTTTATGCTCAGGAACAAAGGAGAGCCAGTAGAATGGAGGAGCACCAGGAGGGAGCTTTTCAAGCTAAGGCCAAAGCAACCTCAAGCACCTCTGCCTATAAGGGCAAGAAGAGCTGGAAAAACAGGCCTAAGCTTTGATCTTTGCAAGAGGAGAAGATCGACTCTGCAGATTTTGTAAAAGACCTGGTTATCAAGAGGCCAGATGCTAGTTCAGGCCAGATGCTGTGTGTCAACACTACAAGAAGAAGGGCCATGTTGAAAGAGTCTGCAAAGAAAAAGGCAGACCTGGCAAAAACCAACCTCAACACAAGAATGAAGAAGCTCGGGTGGCTGAAGACAGTAGTGACCATGAAGAACAAGTCTTTGCTGTTTCATGCTCAGCTGGCCAGAAGAAAAGTACAAAAAATTTGGTTCTTTGGACAGTGGCTGCACCAACCACATGTCACCAGATGAAACAATTTTCAAAACCTTGGATAGAAGCTGCAAAACCAGGGTGAAAATTGGTAATGGTCAGCTCATCAAAGCTGAAGGCAAGGGAGATGTGCAAATATGCACTGCCACAGGTGGCAAAATTATCAAAGATGTGCTGCTGGTACCTGAAATTGACAGGAACCTACTTAGCATTTCTCAACTGCTAGAAAAAGGGTACTCTGTTGTGTTTAAAGGTCAGGAGTGCCAAATCACTGATCCAAATGGATCGCGCCTCATGACAGTCACCATGAGTGACAAATGCTTTGAAGTCAACTGGTCAAGTAACTCACACTCAACTCATGTTGCTTCAACTGATGACACCAAGCTTTGGCATCAAAGGCTTGGGCATACCAACTTCAAATCGATGGCTCAAATGGTCAGCAAAGAAATGGTTGAAAACTTCACCAAGATAGTTCAGAGTGAAGATGTATGTGAAGTCTGTCAAATGGGAAAGCAAGCCAGGCTTCCATTTCCTACCAACACAACCTGGAGAGCATCAAGCAAGCTGGAATTGGTACACACTGATGTTTGTGGCCCCATGAGGACAGAATCACTAAGTGGCAACAGGTACTTTATTCTCTTTATTGATGACTATACCAGATATTGCTGGATTTATTTTTTGAAGCATAAGTCTGAGGTTGCTCAAGTGTTTATAAAGTTCAAAGTCTGCAGTGGAAACAGAAACAGTGCAAGATAAAGACATTAGGTCCGATAATGGAATCGAATACACTTCACTCGCCCAATCTTTGTGCAAATATGCTGGCATTAAACACCAGCTAACCAATATCTACACACCCCAGCAAAATGGGGTTAGTGAAAGGAAGAACAGGAGCTTGATGGATATGGCGAGATGCTTGTTGTTTGAAAAAAATCTACCCAAGACAATGTGGGTCAAGTCATAACACTACTGCCTACATTCGTAATAGGCTTCCAACCAAAGCACTCGCTCACAAGACACCTTTTGAAGCCTGGTTCGGGTTCAAGCCATCATTGGCTCATATGAAAGTCTTTGGTTGTCTATGTTACAGCCAAGTACCAGCTGTAAAGAGGGACAAGTTGTCCAAAAGAGCTGTTCCTGGTATTTTAACCGGGTATAGTATGGTCAAAAAGGGTTATAGGATCCTGGATCCTTTAACCAACAAAATTCAAGTGAGCAGAGATGTAGTGTTTGATGAGAAGGCTTGTTGGAACTGGGAAAGAAATGAACCTAAAGCCATTCCTAAAGAACTTGTGACAGATCAGTTTGAAGCTGATCAAAATGATCCAAAGATGGATGTTGATGATGAACCAGTCAGGGGTACAAGGACTTTGGCTAATGTTTATGAAAGGGCTCATGTTGCATAAGAAGAACCATGCTGCTTTGAAGAAGCTGAAGCACATCAAGGCTGGAAGCAAGCTATGGATGATGAAATTGCCATGATTGAGAAGAACAAGACATGGGAATTGGTTCCTAGACCAATCAATAGAAAGGTTATTGGAGTAAAATGGGTCTATCGAGCCAAGCAGAATGCAGATGGGAGCCTAAACAAGCTTAAAGCTAGGCTAGTTGTGAAGGGCTTTAGCCAAAAGTATGGACTGGACTACATGGAGACATTTGCACCAAGGCAGAGCCGTGCTAGACACCATCGATTGCTTGATTGCCTTAGCAAATCGAAAACAGATGGAAAATCCACTAGCTCGATGTGAAGTCCGCATTTCTCAATGGCTTCCTTGAAGAGGAGATCTACATTGATCACCTCAAGGCTTTGTTGTGTCCGGCAAAGAACAAATGGTGTACAAGCTCAAGAAGGCATTATATGGCACAAAACAGCTCCTAGAGCCCAGTATACTAGAATTGACAGCTATTTGCTAAGCTTGGGATTTGAGAGAAGCATCAGTGAGCCAACTCTGTATGTCAAGAAGAAACAAGCTGAAACACAGCTTATTGTGTCTCTCTATGTTGATGATCTTTTGGTGACAGGAGGAGACCAAGTATCTTGGGTGATTTTAAAGCCAAAATGAAAGACACGTTTGAAATGTCTGACCTGGGACAGATGATCTACTTTCTTGGAATGGAGGTGCAACAAACTCATAATGGAATCTTCTTGGGGCAGAAGACATTTGCTGCAAAAATTCTAAGAAAATTCTCTATGGAAAACTGCAAACCAACAAACACACCTATGGTACATTGGAGCAAAACTATCAAGTCAAGAAGGCTATGAAACAGATCGGTGAAGTTGATTATAGAAGTCTTGTTGGTTGCTTGTTGTATTTAATGACAACTGACCAGACATCATGTATTACGTTAGTGTGTCATCAAGATTTATGTATTGCTGCAACAAACTACACCTTCAAGCAGCAAAGAGAGTGCTTAGGTACATCAAAGGCACCCTGAGCTATGGATTGAAATTCAGCAGAAATGAAGACCTGAAGCTGATAGGCTACACTGACAGTGATTGGGCCGGTTCAAAGGATGACATGAAAAGCACTTGGTTATGCCTTTACCCTTGGTTCAATGGCGTTTTGCTTTGAGTTCCAAGAAGCAATCAATTGTTGCTCGATCCAACAATGCAGGTCGAGTATGTGGCTCTTCTTTGAGCAATAAATCAAGCCATCTGGCCTATATCAAAAGGAAGCAACAGAGATCTTTTGTGATAACAAGTCTGCTGTTGCAATTGCAAAGAATCCTATCTTCCATGGTAGAACCAAACATTTCAGCATTAAGTTGCATGTGGTAAGGGAGATGGAACAAGCTCGAGAGATAAAGCTGATTCATTGCAATTCAGAAGACCAAGTTGCTGATATTTTCACAAAGGCCCTATGTACTTCAAGGTTCATCAAGTTAAGGAAAGAACTTGGAGTTAGCAGCATGGAAGCCAAGGAGGAGTGTTAGAATGTGGCCCTCCATACAGCTCATGCACCAAACCATCAGACCATGCAGAGCAGGCCAAGTCCAGGTCTGCAGAGCCAAGTCTTTGAGTCGCTTTTTGTTGCTCATTTTGTTATTTTAGTCAATGTAACTCTTTTGGTTCATATTGAACTATATTAGGTAAAAGATTGATGTAGGAATGAGCTGTTAATCAACTTTTCTTTTATGTACAAGTTTTGTCTTGTAAGTTCCAATGTATTAGTGGTAGTTGGTGTAGATTAGTTGACCATATGTTGATTTTGACAAGCAAAAGGCTTGTTTTATGTATTGGCTATATGCCATTGTTTCAAAAAAATGAAAAATTATTAGATTTTCTTCTTCAAGCTCCATCCTTCTTTGCCTTCTAAATTCTGTTCGACATTCCTGGCAATAGAAAAAGCTTGAGCTCCAAGCATTTTTCTTTCACATTTTACCCGGGTATAATACGTTGCTGCTGGTGCTCTCTTTGCAACCCTTACTTTACCCGGTTAAAGTACACTCAAACCCCAACAGACATACACCCGGCTCTATAACTTTTGTTTCCGACAAATCCATAAAGGTAAGCGTAAGTGTCGCATCCAATTGCAGTAAACTTGTTTCGGGTATTTGAGACATTGTAAATCGAAAAGGAGACAAGGATATTATCTGCGGGACCCTCATCACGAGGATCCGTGGAGCACTATAACAATCTCGAGCAATCGTGGTTTAAGATTTGCAACCGACCTTCCATGGTGATATCGGTGACAATGAAATCGATGTATGCTAAGTAGGCTTTGAAGGAGTTGGTCGTTTCGGTCAAGATTGATATAAAAGTTCTTGTTTAGATAACAAACTTCCATTGTGCCAAATGGGTATGGGATAGTTAAATCTCCACAATGAGTAGGACAAACCATTTTTGGCGAACACTTGAGCTCTTGTCACTTTGGTGTAAAAGTTACCGCCATTACCAAGAGTACGAGGATGTTTGGAGATAATCTGCTGAAGCCGATCTCCATGCAAATGGTATGAAGCAAGTGTAGCTGGAAGCTCGCCATGCAAGCTCGTGACAAGCATGCAAAGAACTATGGTTTCTTGTTGCTTGTCTGCAAAAGCCAAAGCTACACCAAATTGTTTGCTTGCTCGATAACACCAACATAATCTCGTATGTGAATCCATTCATCGTCTCTCTTTCCAAAACTCGACACCAAAGTTAGATTAAAAGAGGAAAAATATATATTAATTCTTTGGAGAATACATATGAATGCCGGCTTTGTATCATCAAGGTTACTGTTGAGGTTGTCTATTGGTTTTGAAACATGGGATTATGTCTGAGTCCAGAAAAAGGCCTAAAACAAACACAAATGAATAAACAAGCAGATGAAGCAAACACTAGTTGGTAAAAATGGAGGACTCATTTCACGAACCATGGTGATTTTCCTTTTGTTTTTGTTATAGTTTTCCACTTTTCTTTGGTTGCTTCACTTTGATTGTTTCTGGCTGCTGCCGGCTTTACAACCAAAGCTATTAATGCGTGTTAATTAATAAATTAACCAGAAATCCCACAATTGGTGGGCTACTAATCAAATTAAAATAGTTTTAGTAATTCAACTAATTTGAATCTAGTGATTATGTATTTTAAGGTTTGTTTTATAGTTAAATTCACTTTTAAACTTTATTTTATATATTTAAATAAATTCTAATTAAATAATTTTTTATTTAGGACAATTGTAATTCAAATTCAAATTATTTTTAAGAAAAATATCACCAAAAAGTGAAATACACTCGTTTAGATATTTGATGTTTCGGTACATAAGTTTCATGCACCATTAATGTATAATAAAATGATACATCATCATTAAATTAAATAAAAAATATCAATAATTTTATTTAAACATAATTAAACATTAATCATAACTATTATAAATAAATATTAATAATTATGAGATTTAGAACTTTGGGAAAATATAAAAAAATTATGGAATTTGTGATTATTTTAATGAATTATATAAATTATATGGATAAAAGTTCAAGAAAAATTACCTATCCCAAAAGTGACCAAAGATCGGTGCAGATTAGTTGCTCTAAATGCAGACAAACAACGAATTAAGTAACTAAAACAGGTCCAAAACCAAAATAAGACTAGAAAAGATAACAAAAACACAGTTTATTGTCTGGTGTTCTGCTAAACAACCATTTATGTACTTGTATAAATAGAAAAAATAGGTGTTTCCTCTTGATTTACTTTAACTTCAGCCCATGGATGTCTGTTCCTCACTCTTAAGCCCTCCAGCTCTATTGCAACTTCCTTCATTGTCGGTCTTTTTCTACTTTAGTTGGGTTTTTGTCTAAGGCTGTGTTTAGTAATACTTTTTAGAAGCATATTTGACATGAAAAGTACTTTTGAAACAAAAGGAATGCTAAATAAATTATTTTGACTGAAATTTTTAGCTTTTTAAAAGCACTTTTGAAGATCAAAAATTAAAATTTTTAGTTTTTCTTCTCTTAAAAACACTTTTAATGCTTAATTACTTTTTCATCTTTCCAACAACATAGTATTTTCCTTTTTTTTCCTGGTGTTTAATTACAAATGTATTAAAATTATTAATTAAAAATAAAAAAGAATTTTTGAATAAAAAATATTTTTTAGAATAATACAAATGTGTTAATATATAATTACAAATATTTAATTGTTACATTTAAATATTTAAAATATATTTTATATATTCTAATTAAATTTTATAAATAATTAAAATTTATTACTTAAAAATATTTAAAATTTATATTTCATATATCAAAATATTAACAACAAGTTATAATAAATTATTTTTATATTCTTACTAAAATACAATATAATAGTAACTAATTTGAACATGATTTAAATGCATATTTGTTACTTTATAATACAATGTCTAAAATAGACATTTTATTTCTCAAAAATAATTTTTGACAACAATACTAAATACTCAAATATTAAACTAAACTTTTTAAAAGTACTTCTCAAAAATACTTTTTCACAATATTTTTTTAAAGTAATGTTAAACTAGCTCTAAGAAAGAATAGACAAATCAAATTTTAGCAATCAAAAGTGACTTGCTATATTTCTATTTTTTGAATTCATACTTTACATGCAAAATACAGCTTTAAATAGGAAAAACCAACTACAACTTGACAAGTTGGCAGATCAAAATACATGGAATCTACTCATTGATTGATTTTTGTCCAATCAACATCGCTTACATTAAACTATTGGATTAAAAACAAATAAAATAATCTAACAACTTTACAAAACAAGTTGACAACTTGTTAGCTTGTAACAAAAGCTTCGGGGTAGTTGGTGGTTAGATTATCTACCATTCTGTCTTACACTTAGACTGTCCGTCACATTGGCTTGTCCGCCACTCTTGGACTATCTGACATATTTGGATTGTCCGTCACTCTTGGATTTTCCACCACACTGTTCACCAAAGTCTGTCTACTCGATAGTCCACCATTTGATAGTTTGCCATTCTCCTGGTGTTTAACTTGTTCGCCAGATGTGTGACTTGTTGCATGAATGACCATCTCACAACAACCTTTCACTCTTAAACACCTCTTTGCTAATTCATAAACCTCTTTAGTCTGCCCAAAATCTCTTTCTTTCGCCACTTTATCATCTAGAATCTTAACAATCAATCATCTCTAAATGATTTAAGAAAATAGTTTACTAAATTTCTTTCTTCTTCAGGGACGTCAAAGGAAAGTGCTTTTTTGTTGGTTAATAGCTCGACAAGGACGACACTAAAGCTATAGACGTCACTTTTCTCATTTATTTGGCTTGTTTGCAAGTATTCGGGGTTTAAATATTTGTTGGAGTTTTTTAGCCAAGAAGAACATTAAACAAAAACAGATAACAAAGTAGCAAGAAGCATGAAACAATTTACTTGCTCACAAACATACAACAAGGAATGAAAAACAGATTTTCATTGCAAACAACAAAGCATTACATTTTTTTTATAGTCAATCAACTTATCAAACATAACTGACCCCACTAACCAACCTTGTAACCTGTGAAACATTACTTGTACACTAAAACAAGCCAACTAAACAAATCTTTCTTTACCTAAACACATAAGGCTGTCATCGAGCTTGTTCAATTTCAACTAAGCAAAATTACATTGCAACTAAAATAAAAAACTTCTTAATGCAGCATGCACATGAGCTGTAGCATGCATACAAGTATGCACTCAACAAAATCATGTTAGCAACATGGTTGGCCACTTTTCAACACTCCTCTTTGGCCTCCATACTGCAAACACCAATCGTTTTTCTCAAGAATTCAAACCAAGCATCAAATAGAGTCTTCCTTTCCTGTACAGCCTTGGTAAGCATTCAAACCAAGCTTCAAATGGAGTCTTTTCCTCCTTCACAATCTTGGTTGGCAATTTGATTCACAGCCTTAGCCCAAAAATTGTTTAGCAGCTTGCCTTCAAATAATGAGCATCTTGTTCATTACAAACCTGTTTCTTTTTGCACATACTTCGTTCTGCTGTGGAATGTAAATGTTGGTGAGCTACTGAGGACGGGCTAAACCAATTTATGTCTTGTTAACAAGCAGCCCTAAAAAATGACAAGCTCTAGCAACTTCTGTCTTTCTTAACAAGCAGCAGAAACAAAATCAATGTCCCTCAAATATTACAAGCTCTTGATACCAATTGTTTGAGTTTTTAAGCCAAGAAGAACAAAGAACATAAATAAAGGACAAAGCAACAAGAAACATGAAACAATTTACTTGCTCACAAACATACAATAAGGAGTGAAAAATAGATTTTAATTGCAATCAACAAAGCATTACATTTTTTTTATAGTCAATCAACTTAGCAAACACAACTAACCCCCACTAATCAACCTACTAACTTGTGTGTTGAGTATGACTCTTATTTCAGTTAAATTTGAGAAATAATCTTCTAGTTAAACTCTGTTTATTTGTTTCAATCAAACTCTGATTAGCCTAGATTATATAAATAGGCTCTTTTACAACCTTAGAAAATATACTCATAACACTTCTGGAGAATTTTGTGTTTATGTTTTGAGGGTTTTTTATTTTTGGGCTTTAAGGTTTAGTTTTTATCTCCATCTTTGTACTCTTCGTTCTTTTTCTATTATAGTAAAATTATCTTTGCCTATGGTTTTTTATTCTATTTGGAGGGGTTTTTCCAAGTTAAATTTGTGTGTTCAATTTCTAAATTTCTTCCTCTTTTTTTTACTTGTTCGTTGCTTAATTGGGTCAATCCCCAACATTGTGAAACGTTGCTTGTACATTAAAACAAGCCAACTAAACAAGTTATTCATTCCCTAAACACATCGACCTATCATCAAGCTTGTTCATTTTCAATTAAGCAAAATCACATTGCAACTAAAACATAATACTTGTTAATGCAACATGCACATGAGCTGCAGCATGCATACAAACTATATGCACTCAACAAAATCATTTTAGCAACATGGTTGGTCATTTTTCAACAATATCTCAATGTTCTTTACACCAGTGTTGTTAGTTGAGTTTGATGTAGTGGCACTAATCAAGATGCTCCGAAACCCGAAAATTTTGCAATATAATTTTCGTCCTGAAAGATGTTTGCAGGCTTCATATCTCTATGAATTATTGGTGTCGAAGCTGTATAGTGTAAATATGATAGCACTTGTGCTGATTTCGTAGCTACCCTTAACCGAATTTCCCAAGAAATTGAAGAAGCTTTGTTTTCATAGTGGATGTGTTCGTACAATGTGCCATTGGAAACAAATTCATAAACCAACAAGAGGACCTCAGTCTCCAAGCAACAACCTAAAAGTTTGACCACATTTCTATTGTTTATTTGGGAGAGAATGATAACCTCATTGATGAACTGATTAATTTGGCTTTTATCAACAATTTCGGATTTCTTGATGTCTACCTTTGTGTCATTCTTCAGATACCTTTGTAAAATGTGCCGAAGCCTTCTTTCCCAATAATGTGGCTCTCATCATAGTTTTTAGTTGTGTTCTTAAGCTCCTTTACGCTGAAAATCCTGACCATTTCGGTTGATACTTATTGTTCATTTAGCTCTTGTTGTAACAGTAAACCACCATTTCTCCAAAAGAATTTCTTTTTCATGTTAAGTAGCTTTCTTTTCTTGCGTATGAAGAACAACCATGAAGAACCCATAATAGCAACCAATACACTTAATCCAGTAGCTACAATTAAACAACAGCTAAAACATTACACATGATCTTAACACTATATGCTGGATAACACAGTTTTGTTGTCAATATTTATGTATAAAAGCTAAAATTAGAAACGAACACCTACCAGTTGAGATTTGTATGACATTTACTACATTTGGTATGTAGCCAGTTCTATCTTTTCTGCCATCCCCATGAAAACCTGATAAGCTATAAAAGTTACATATTTTAATCCCATTCTTACTGCGTTTTTGGATGATTAATTGTACAAATTAGTGAATTTGATGCTCCTAATCCTTTAAATTCATGTTTCTATACTTAAGAGAGTATTTGGAAGCAAAAGGAGCAAAAAACGAGCCAAAATCAGGCAAATAGAGTTGTTTTCAGGATCCACATGGCTTGGGCATTTCCACACGGGCTGGTCACACGCCCGTGTGAGCCACATGCCCATGTGCCAGCCCGTGTCGATTTCTCACCCTGCTTCTCAAATACGCGAAAAACTCAATTTTTAGGCTTTCTGAGCATTGTAAAGTCTATAAATACCAATTAGAAGAAGACCTAAGGGGACACTCAGAGAAGATTGAAGAAAACACTCAAAGAACACCATCAGAATCAACTCGAAAGCAGATCTCCCTCAAGATCGAATATATCCGTTTAATTTCTTTCGAATTTTTTTGAGTTTCTTTATGTCTTGTGGTTATCCTAATTTTAATATGCTTCTATTCAAGACTATGAACTAAATTCCCTAGATACCTAGGGAGGATGAAACCTACGATGAATAATATTATTTGATTTATTATTTACATGATAAATATTTGATTCTTGTTCACAATTATGTATGCTTAATTCTTGTTTTAATATTTTCGCAATATTAATTTATGTTTAATGTGCTTATTTCAGTGGAGCAAAAGTCTCTGTTTAAGAGTATATCTAGCAAAATTGAGTGGAGTTGCATGCAATCGTAGAAATAGGATGACATAAATCTACCGGATTAGAGTCAAATCTAATAGGGGAATCTATAGATCGAGTTAATGCGACAATAGGGGTTTTAATTAGAAAGAAATTTCAATTAATCAACCTAGAGTCAATTATTCTTACTCTCTAAAGAGATATTAATATAATTTAGGGATTTCTACGGATCAAGATACAAGTGAATAAATCGTTTAATTCAAATTCATAATAATAGGTAAATTCTAGGTGGATTTTTTCGTGGGTATTGTCTATCTCATTGGTTATCTTCGATTATTTTCCTATTTCATTCTCTGTTGCATTCTTTGTTAGATTAATTTAGTAATTTTAGGTTAAAAACAATTGCTCCAATTTGTCAGCTAAATAATAGAAAAATGGTAATTGCTAGTACTTTTATTCCTCGTGGATACGATATTCCCTACTCACTATAACTACACTATTGTTTAATAGGTGCGCTTGTCTTAGTCATATTTATAATTAGTTTAGTGACCATCAAAACCTTTCCAAATGAACAAGTATAATTTCCCAACGTATTAACGCAATTCCTTTCAGAAACACAATTGTGGAGGCTTGAATTTTTGCACTCATCAATATCTGAAAATCATTAAAAGAAACTGGTAATCCAAAATAGCAAAACAGGAGCAGATAAAATGGTAATATGAGCATAAGATAGATATACCTTAGCAACCATTGAGAAGATACGGGTTTCCACGGTAGCCGTCCTTGCACTTGCAGATATGACCAGACCTGTTTTTAGGATCATAGCATATGCTATTTTGTTTACAAGTATATTCAGTTCCAATCGCCCAATCAAGCACCAAAGGAAGAGATTCTACGTTCACCAACTCATCAAAACTTTTATAGCTGAAACTGAACTCTCATCAGCAACAAAGGTGTAGCTACAAGGATTGAAGTCCCACACATTTGTATGATTGTTGAAGCTTGTTACTGATACGTTAAGATTCTTGAGTCCACTAGGAATGAAGATCTGGTAGCGTCCTATACCGGAGCAAGAACCATAAGGGGATTCTCCTTTTTGTCGTAATATGACATGCAGCCCGTATAATACTGAGTATCAGTATCCTCACGTTCAGCCATGATAGTGGCGCAAGTGTCGCAGCCAACAGCAGTGAACTTGTTGAGATAGTGAACATGGAAGCCCGCAGCCAAGAGTATTACCGTTCCACATTTCTGCGAAAGGCCTCGTAACAATCCCTAGCTACATATGCAAGAATTCCAGCTGACCTTCAAGCGTTATGTCGGCGATAAACAAGTTACCATGTAGTTGTTGTGGTCTAAGGGCCTGAAAGACTGGTTGCAATAGATTGAAAAATTCTTGCTCAAGTAACAGCATTGGTTCATGCCGAAAGGATATAATGCTCACATTTCCACACTTCTCCAATCAACCTGGTAAGGCTTGAGAATGAGAAGCCACTGATGCTGATGCGGCTGCAAGAAACCAGGCCCAGCTAAACAAGACAACTGTAGAATTCCATCCTCCATAGCCATTGCCAAAGGTAACAATAGTGATTATTTGCACTTGATATACAGTCGAATGCTTGAAACTTTTAATGGTTTTTTCCATCTTCAGTTTCACCTTAACAGAACGATCAAGATTCTAGAATATAATGATTAAACTTTCTAAAAGCCAATTAAAGTTCATTGAATATGATCCAAAGTTGCCGCTTATGATACAAAGCAGCCGTTTTATGAACCAAAGCTACCCTTACTAACTAAATCAGAAACAAACACATTTTGGAAAAGCCGAACAAGAAAATTACTACAAAACTAAAATACTGTTTGATACAATATAGTTATAATTTCGATACAATGAAATATATATATCTCTAAAATATAGTTAAAGTATTTGGGAGTTCTTTGTATTGTAGAGACCGGAACAAATTAATCCATGGGATATATTAAATAGATGAATTTAATTTTTATATTATTGAAAAAAATTAAATAAGTTTAAATTATAATTGAGTTAACATTTATCATAATAAAAAATGTACCTTAAAATTTTTAAAAATATTAAATCTTTTTAAATAGTAAATGATATTTTTTAACCGTAAATATTAGCTCAATTCTAATTTAATTTTGTTTGATTTTTTTTAATAGTACATGGACTAAATTGATGTGGTTTATATAACAGAGAGACCTCTTAAGTACATTCACCTTTAAAATATGATGACAATTATAATAAAAACTCTTAAAATGAAATTAATGAAAATCAAAATATTTTTAACGCTTAGATCAAATTTAGTTCTTCGAACCAACGGAGTTGTGATTTAATTCTCCTCATTAAAATCAAAGCACAACACACTCAATCTTTCTTTCTTTTTTCTTTTTCACCATGCAATAGAAGTTTGAATGTAAACAGATATTTGAGTAATCTTTTTCTTTTTCAGATTTAATTTGTTTTAAACAAAAAAAAAAAAAAAACTTGCAAGCATATTTACAACAATTAGGGTTATCAAAATAAAGTAATTTTTAGTGCTTTATATTTATTTATTTTCTTTAAAAAATACTGAGCAATTCACTCTAAAAAAATTTGGGATTTTAAATTTAAATAGATTCAAGCATATCACATAAAAAAAAAAAGGTAAATTTTGATTTTCAAACATATCACTACAAGATTTTTTGAATTTCTTCACCCTACAACTTGTATATTGCTAGGTGAAAAAAAAAGGAAAAAAAATGGGGTATTGTAATGTTTATTTTAATGAGCTAAATTAAATCTTAAATTTAAGGTTTATATTTATTTATTTTGATTTAAAGGTTAAAAAATTGATTTTTTTTTTATTTTAAGAGTTCTTACTAATGTTGCCACTCTCTAAAATATGGTAAGATAATAATTTAAAATTTAATAAATTTTTTCAAATATATATTTTAAAAAATAAAAGAATGATTTTTAAGTAGGTAATATAATATATATATATATATATATATATATATATATATATATATATATGCACAAGTTTAGAAAAACTTTTAAACTAACAAAAATACTATTTATTTTCTATCATATTACTAAATTGACATTTACAAATAATTATAATATTTAATTTAAAACTATTAATTAAAAAAGTTCACATAAAATAGAATTTGTAATAATTATACATGTAACAATAATTATAATTTAATAGAAGTTGTCACAAATATATATTCAAAAATAATTATAATTATAATTTACATTTATTACTTAAAAAATTTAGTTAAATTAATTATAATTGTGTTATAAATATCTTATTAAGTGGATATCCATCAAGATCAAGATAAGTTTTGATACACTTTAAATTCTAGTAGTCATTAGAAGTAGATCATTATTTCATTTATACTTCTTATGCCTATAAATAGAGACTTTGGAGAAGCTTTGTAAATATTCCAATTGATTAATAAAATATGTTATCTTTTTGCTTTCTCATTCTCTTTGTTCTTTACTCTTTATTTTTTTATTTTATAACACATTATCAACCCGATTCTCTTTTATTTTATAATATGATCACTCCAAATTTGCTGCTCAAGTTGTTGTCGATTGCCTTTTAGAGCTATTGCAATTTCAGTATTCGATTGAGGCCTGTGCACTATGGGTAATCATTATCTAAAGAAATTTATATAATCCTTACGTGGGTGGTGAAGATAATATTAAAGATCTTCAGATATATTTTATTATAATTTATTGTATCATATTTATTATAATTGGAGATTAATCATGACAACATTAATAGATAGATTTTTATTTGAAATCGACGTATGTTTGCGATGATGATTATGAAATAAAGAATCTATTGAGACATTTATAAGTTCGTCCTAGTAAATCTATTGCATTTCCCGAAGTGAACGCAAGTATGGAAGAAAATAAAAACCAATATTATTCCACTATGTAGTAGTACAAAATTAGTCAAAAGCTCCAAAAGAGCTAATATATTAATATCTTATTATGGTTAATTCATTGGTTTTAAAAGATATTTATAATAGATCTTATATTGAGATTGTGAATGAAGAAAATATTATACTGCATATGAATCACTGTTGCTATAAATATCTAATTTGAAAGGATGAAAAAAAAAAGGGAGGATTGAGTTATTGATTACTCTTGTTATTAGATTGAATTAACTTTGACTATCTTTATGATCTACTTTTGTCATCATCCCAATTAAGGGATTAAAAGCAAAATATTTGACCGTGAAAGATCTACTTATGAGCAACAAAATATGGTAATTCTATCTAAAACTCGCTATGGTTGGATGCACCTGAAGTTGCAAGTTTTTTTTTAAAAGTGTGAGTATAACTCTATAGGATTCAGAATAAGTTCTCAATTAAAATTACGTGGAAAAATATCACTAGTGAGAACTTGCAAGAGAGAAAACTTATGTATGAAAAGTCATTGGTTATGTACCTGTTATACACCTGGAAATTAGTAATTTAGACTTCACATTGATTTAGACATTCCAAGTAGTAAATGTCACAATAGTACTTATATATGGATACAAAGTAAAAGGAATCACTGTAAAATTATCAATTTGTCACAATTTATATTGACATTATTAGTACAATTGAAATGCATGTTAAAGTAAACAAAAAGTTTACCGATACAAATGCATTGTAACACCCCAAACCCAGCCTAGACGTTATAGCCGAATCTGGCAATGACACATGGAATGAAATTTGTAGTCTATTTCATCAAGTGAAAACCCTTCCAGTTTATTAGTCTTTAATTAACCCAGAAAAATGCATGTTCATTGTTATGGTTCAAAACGTGACTTTTTAGCGGAAGCTTGTTAACTTTTTGTTTGAGAAAACCATTTGTTCTTAGGAAAACCTTAATTTCATGAAAATGTCATGTTTTTGTAGCGGTAAAACTGGAAAGCAAAGCATAATCCCAAATTTAAACAATCAGTCCCAAAAGTCCCAATTACAAAAATAAATACCCAAATTTATTAACGAGAAATTAATTAACTTAAAAAAAAAAGAATTAAAACAAGATGCAAATAAGTCACAGGTCCTCCATTTGCTCTGATCTGTCCAACGCTAGGCATTACCTGAGCAAATCAAACAGAAAAGGGTGAGCTTTCGCATACTCAGTGTGTAATCCCCACAAAAATATACACACAGCACAATATCTGAAATCAATTATATATTTATACGTAGCTCGAGCCTGAACCTTTTACAGAATTAGTGTGGACCTTAGCCCACTCAGACACAGAATCAGATACAAATTAGGGCCTTAACCCATCTCAAATATAACATGCAGAATAGAACAGAATAACAGATTCCTACACACTAGCCTCTACACACCAACTCCGTCCAACCCTACACACCATGTCGGGATAAAATCGACCCACCCATCCCTACACACCATACTGTACCGAAATGCGACACATAATCAGACAATTGCAGCTGAGCTGCCAGATAATAGTCTTAAGAACCTTTCAGAATACTTCCTCCAAATAACATCATCCCAACCCTGATGCAATGCAACATACAAAAATGACATGCTATTATGCAATATATCAGATCATGCTCGATACAGAAATCAAATAGTCAGAATACATGTTTAGGTGTCTAAGTAACGCTTATCACCCCCACAGTAGGTCCACAGTCGACTTGGGCAACCCGTGCAACCATACAAATCATTTTAAAAAAATGGGCTTACACGCCCATGTGGGCCCAGATGCCCGTGTGGCCCACACGACCCAAATTGGCATTGGCCGTGTGGATCACACGGCCTGGCCCAAAAATCCCACACACCCGTGTGGCCCACACGGCCCAATCCTTACCGGCCATCACACGGTCATGTCATATGCTCGTGTCTTGCGCGCACGGCCTGGCTCGTCGATCACACGCCCGTGTGGCATCGACAGTTTCATTTTTTAGCTTTCATCGATTCTCATTTTTTGTGTTTTCGGGTACACATCTATGTCAATATTGATACTTAAACACTCTCGAGCACTCCAGAACCTAAAATCGACAATCTAAAGCCTAATTTCAGTCACTTAAATCGTCTTTCAATCAAAAACATAATGATACTGACCGTTGATACTCTATCAAAACCTCACCTTCGATCAAGACGAAGAACTTCGCACCCTTAAAATGGTAATGGATGATCTTCAGCCCCTCGACCACCACCTAAAAACCAACCGAAACCCCTCTTAATCAATATTCAGGGAAAGAAACAATTTAAGGCTAAACGAAGACTAAAACTTACCGAACGCGTGAACTTCACTGTGCAACCAATACGAGTTGGAAACGAAATTGAGAATAAGAAAGAAAGAGAAAAGCAAATTTCAGCAAAAGGAGGGGAAAATCAAGGGAAAAAATCGATGAGTTGGGGGAAAACAAAACATCAAAATATGAGTTTAACCCCCCAATCCACTACCCCCACAATATCCTCTCAACAACTGCCCACTATTAGATTTTCACCTCCCCTCAAACTCATCCACACGCATAGTACATCCAGAAGCAAAAAGATATTACACTCATCGATTCCATTAAGATTCGAACAAAGGACCTCCATCACCCTATCACACATCTTAGCTACCAGACCAGCAGGCCCATTCTGATATGTTTTTACAACCAATAAATATAAGCCTATTGACTAGGGATAGCGCTAAAGTCTTAAAAAAATACAAAATTTGCCCAAGCTAAGGCTTGAACTTAAGACTTCTCAAAGACTTCCAGAACACAGCCACTGAAGCAGATACACTATTGTGTCATATTTAATCAAAACATAAATTAAAACTTGGGGTGTTATATGCATTTACTACTTGGTGTGACCAGTTAGACTATCCTGGATTATATATGATGCAAAAACTAATTGATAATTCATATGGACATTCAATAAAGAACCAGAACATTCTTTAATTTAAATAATTCTCATTTGTTGCTTGTTCTCAATGAAAATTGCTTTGTAAAAACTCACTAGCTAAAGTTGAGTCTGAAATTAATATAAGCTCATTCATCCACCATATGGATGATTTTGTTATTATATGATTTTGGTAGATGCATCTACAAAATAATCACAAATTTGTTATCAACTTGCAACCTGTCATTTGCAAGATTACTTGTTTTAATAATAAATTTCAAATCTTGCAATTAAGACAATTCATCTTGTTAATATTGATGAGTTTATATCTTAGTCTTTTATTGATTGAGTTTGAAATTTTTTTTAAAAGTTTGTTATTTATACGCATAATGGTTTAGAGAAATTATTAATTGAACGTCTCTGATTAATATCTAAATAATTTCTTATGAGAAATAAACTTCCTATTTCAACATAAGGTTATGTTGATTTACGTGTTGTACGCATCAAGCCAATAAGTTATAATACTCCCCATTACAATTGGTTTTTGGTCAAGAGCTAAATATTTCTCATCTTTGAATTTTTCTATGTGCGTATATGTTTCAATTGCTCTACCATAACGCACAAAGATAAGTGAATCCTCAAAGAATGTTAGGAATATATATTAATTACAAGTCTCCTTGTATTATTAGATGTTTTGAAAGTATTGGAGATTCAACAATAACATGATTTGCTATTACTATTTTGATTCGATAGTTTTCCCAACATTAGGAGGAGAGAAATAATAACTTATAATGAGTTGGGGGGGAGTAATTTGAACCAGAAGTTCAACAATAATAACTCATTACAAGTTCCAAATATGAAACATTCTCATAAAAAAATAATAAATCTAGATGGTCATATAGTGAAAGAGAGTACTCCAGATGTAATGCCCCAAAACGTGGCCTTGAAGTTTAGACCGAATCTCGGAGGTTACATTGATCACCAAAGAGGTCGGAAAAAAATTTAATTTAAACCAAGAAAACCTTTTTGTTCGTTATGTTTGAAACAATATTAAAGCGGTGTCAAACATTCGAAAATAAAAACCACAGTTTCTAAAGTTTAGTCCACAGTTTGTATAATCGTCTTACAAACCGACTTAAAGTTTATCGTATAAAACTTATAAGATTTTACTTAAACCATTAAAACCGTATCTTTTTGAGACCTCCGATATACCGAGTCCAGCCCCAAAACACGGAAAGTACCTGAAAGGAAAGACACTACAGAGATGAGATACACGAGCTCAGCATGAGCCCGAAACATGAACAGACGGCAACAGATGGAATGACACAATAAATACTTTAGACAAGCATGTGCATAAAAAAATCATCTACAAAAGTCTCAATCGGTGTATCAAATATAATATCAAACCATAGAAATGATTTTCAGTCATACGCAATCATCAGATCAAATTACATGACATTAACTATATTGTCAAGAATCAGAAGTTCACACAAATGTATGTAAAATGTTCTAACAAACAGACGTATATTTAGATGCGAACAGATGCACAAGACAAAATCCCACCCCACCAACCAAACACCACTTCGTCCATTCAGCACACCACATAAGGGCTATGGTAGGCCCATCCACCATGCACACCACATAGAACCATAATAGGTTCATCCACCCAACACACCACAACGTGGAACTATGCCACTTGAGTAATTGTATACAGCTGAGCTGATATACGTATAGGATAGTGCGGTAAACTGATATACAAAAGTATCATAGTTAAAATTGCTAAATTTGTCTTCCTTCTCTTCATAGCCAGATCCCAAAATTTTTATGTTATGCAACAATGCACATATTATGCAGACAATATATAGAAACGGACATTAACATTTCCAGTTGAACAGATTCAAATTTGATTACAATTGTATTCTAATGTTCAGTTATGACAAAAATAATAAACTCATACTTATTCATCATCAAAGCTCATAAACGCATGTATATACACGAACTAAACTAAATTGAGTCCCAAACACACTTACCGAGGCTTGAATGAGGGTCAAATTACATAGAAACATAAAACAGATAATTCATGACTCAAAAAAAAAATTCTACAAAATAGGGCCACACGGCCGTGTGCCTCGACCGTGTGGATGTGCCCAGGCCGTTTAGGGGTCTACATTCCCATGTGAAGGCTACACACACTCGTGTGGGGGGGGGGCACATGCCCGTGTAAGTAGCCTGTGTAACTCACTGTCCAAAAATGCCAAAAGTAAATAGCAGAGTCAACACGGCCGTATGGAGATCTCACACGCCCGTGTGGGTCACATACCCGTGTGGCCAGGCAGTGTGGCACCAAAATTCGCCCAAAAACCCTAATTCTAAATTTCACACGGCCATTTGAGCCACCCATGTGGGCATATCCCCGTGTGGCCACCATGTGGTCACGAAACCACACCAAAATAGCTTGAAATTCGTGATTTTGAAGTTGAGACGATTCCCAACACTTTGTAACCCAGAATTATGCCAAAACATACAAAATCCCATGCAATTCAGTAAAAAAAATGATACTTTAAATAATCAATTTCACAGACACACAAGATATTATCAAATTCCACCACAATTTGATAATGAAGTTAAATCGTTTTAGAACACACACCTTAGAACGCGATATCAAGCAGCACCTCTGATAACACGAAGCACAAGGACGATTAGTCTTGACAGAAAACACGTAACATGTATAAAAGTAAAGAAATAAGAAACAAATGAAATTGGAATTTGGTAAGAACAGAAAAAGAATGATGGGGAAGAAAAAATAAAAAGTAAAAACAAAAGAACGTAAACTTATTTTTCTCTTTAAACAAATAACTTCCTTTTTCAAAAAACATAAAAAAAGATAAATTTCAAAACACTCACAGGGATTCAAACTCGGAACCCAAAGACACACTAACACACAACTAACCACCAGACCAGCAGATCCATTCTGACATTAAAATGCGAAGTTGAGCCCAAATGTTCAACCCACTCATTGACCTTAACCACAAACCTCAAAACTTATAACCCCAAATTCCGGGATGTTACACAAGAAGAGACCCAAGACATAACTAATAATTAAAACACCAGAAGAGATTCATGTACCTAAAAATGAATATTAAAATAGTGATATGTCAATTTGAAAAAATGTAGAACCGATAATAAAACTTGTCGACGATGGTTTTACATGCAATATTGTTGTTGAAATTGTGAAATAAAAGGAGGATCTTGAATAAATCTATTGAGAAATATAGATATGGAATAAATTGGTCCAAATAGAAAGACACAACTCAAGTAAAATTAAATTTGTGGAGCTTTTGGACCAGTAGTCCAAATATCTAAAAGTATAAAGCTAGTGAGAGTACAAATGAAGTAGTTTGGCAAAAACAGAATAAAGATATAATATTCTTTTGTGATAAATGAAATAACCTTTAGATATATTATTTTGACAGTTCATAAAAGATCTAATTTGCGTCTAATTGTTGTTGTTATAACCTTTTATGAATTACTATATAGTAAAGTTTATACTAAAATACTTGAAGGATTTAGAATGCTAAAATCATATTGAAATTCTCAAAAAATTGTTCATATATATGAATTAAAATAATTTGAATATATGTGGTAAATTTGACTGAGTAAATAGTAGTTGAAGGAGGATTATGAAATGATCCGAAATATCTATTTATATTTTTATATAAGAGTCATGATTAAAGTTTGCTATGATTATTGTTGAAACTCCTGAAGAGATCAAAATATATTCCCCAAAATTTTCCCTCAATCATGACTTTCAAAAGAATGATGATATAAATGCTCATTTGAAAAGTTAGTATTCAAGATTGAATACGTAGAATATGAGATATTATGTAATGTTTTCATCATAGGGATTAAATACGTGTTGTACTCTTTTTTCCTTAAACAAGGTTTTGTCCCATTGGGTTTTCCTGGTAAGGTTTTTAACGAGACAGCTTGTAATAGAAGATTGTATACTCTTTTTCATTCATTAGGTTTTTATCCCATAGAGTTTTTCCTAATAAAGTTTAACGAGTCACACTATCTACAAATGGACATCTAAGGGGGAGTGTTAATATCTTATTAAGTATATGTCCATCAAGATCAAGATAAGTTTTGATGTACTTTAAATTCTAATAGTAATTAGAAGTAGGTCTCTACTTCATTTATACTTCTTATGCCTATAAATAGAGACTTTGAAAAAGCTTTGTAAATATTCCGATTGATCAATAAAATATGCTCTCTCTTTGCTCTCTCATTCTCTTTGTTCTTTACTCTCTGTCTTTTTATTTTATAACAAATTGAAATAAAAGTCCATGCAATTTTTTTTACAATCGAAATCATTTAAAAAAAGTTTCATATATAGAAATATATTAATTTTTACTTGATATTATTTTTTTCTATATTTTAATTAATTTGGGTAAGTATTTATTTACACCAGTTAATTTTACACCCTTCATGTGTGATTAATATTTTAACGATCTAACTATCATATTTCATATTTCATTCATATATATCATAAATTTCAGGTTTGACAAAAATTAAAATTTGGGTTAAATATAAAAATTGGTACCTAAATTTTTTCACTTCTCCCAGATTGTTACTTATGGTTTTTTTTGTCCCAGATTAGTACCCGAACATTTTCCTGTCTATTATATTGGTACCCAAGCCTAACACCGTTATTTTTTTGTTGACGTGGCGGCACTGACCATCCACGGTCCACCACTTGTCATCCTCTTTGACTACAAACTAGACATTCTTTAATTTATTTTTCCTTTCATTTTTCTTTAAAAATTATTCCTTTATTTTTTTCCTTTCATTTTTTTTCACCATCGTGTTCTGCCTCACTTCTATCTCTTTTGTTTTAATCTCTCTCAATTAATTTTAATAATAATTAATATATAAGTTGTAACACCCCTAACCCGTATCTGTCACCAAAATAGGGTTATGAGGCATTACCGATCAATACACATCATTTTCATACATTTAAGCAATCACAATCAAAGTCCATAAAAATCATTCACAATGTCCCTTACATGGGTCTACGAGACCTCAAAACATGCTTAGAAGAGGTTCGGGAATAAACCGATAACATTTGCAAACTTTGAGAAACTTAGAAAATTTTCTTTAAGTTCAAGGTCACACGCCCGTGTGAACAAGCCATGTGCCTCACACGACCACAACACACACCCGTGACACAGGCCATGTGAAAACAAGGCATACACATTGACTTGCACCACACGGCCGAGGACATGCTCGTATGCCAAGCCGTGTGAAATCTAAGGGGGTTACTGACTTTGGCCACACGGCCGACCACACGCCCATGTGCCAGCCCGTGTGCCACACACGACCAATAGGCACCCCCGTGTGTCTAGACCGTGTCAAAACTGTAGGGTATACTGACTTTAAATCGTAGGGTACCCCAGGGGACACATGGTCGTGTAACATGACCTTGTGTTGTATATGGCTGAGACACACGCCCGTGTCTCTGCCCGTGTGGACAAAAATAGGCTATTTGCAAAGCCAATTTGTCACCCTAATCGCAAGCACACATAGCAACCAATATAACACCATTTCAATACATCTTTGAACAACCAAAAACTTACTAATTCATACACATATTATGCCATTTATTCACAACCATTTCTACTACTCAATTCCACAACTAAAACATACCATTTCACTATGCTAAAATCATCAAATTTATATAACTTCTAAATGTATTTCATCATCATTTTATCACCTATTACATACCTCAAAACTTACCATTTCAATATCCCATAATCAAGCTATCACATAAGCATTATATACATTACGTAAATAACTTATCGAACACATAACTTAAGCCAACTTAAATGGCCAAATCCACACCAACATTTACAAACCAAATCTCATGGCTAAAATCAAGTCTCAAAACATACCACAATGACATTAGCCTATACATGCCATATACCATATATACAAAGCTTCAAAAATACCAACGAATTGATCAATAGTGTGATGACATTCCCCGACGATCCCCGAATCCAATCTAGCTTCGATAATCTATAAAACATAGACAAATAACACACAGTAAGCTTCATAGCTTAGTAAGTTCGTATAAAAAATAGTCATCAGTTTAATATATATATAAATCATCAATTAATAGACATTTAGTAGTTCTCATATCATCGTTCAATTCTAATCCATGACCATTTATCATGTATATACAATTCCCTCAAGCTTCATACACATAGTATCAGCTACCACATAGGTTTCGTACATACCTGTACTTTCCCGTATTTATTTATTTCCTCCTCACCTCTCAGCTCAATACATTAAATCGTTCGAAAATTGCTCAATGCTCTAAGAACTCGGATACTTAGTGCAATAAAGATTAACCGAGTCCAAAACTATATAGCACACTTAGTGCCACATATAGCTGAAGCTATTCCAAATCGCACACTAATTGTTTTATATAGCCAAAGCTATCTCGAAATGCACACTAAGTATCAAACATAGTCGATTTGTCATCGTACTCAACCGTAGTATCAAATACTCAATTTATATGATATTAAATCATTTGAAAATAACTGTAACAATGTTTAACACGTACGAACTTACCTTGGACGTAAAAACGACAAAACTAGTAGATTAATCGAGTACTTTGCTCTTACCTCGATCTAAGTCTGGGTTCCCCTTTTCTTGATCTATATGTATTCAAAATTAACTCATTTAATCACCAACTCATTCAATTTCATCCACAAACATATATTTGGGCTTTTTTGTAGTTTAGCCCCTAGAGTTTCACATTTATTCAATTTAGTCCTTTAATCACAAAAACACAAATTACACAAAATTTAACAAAGCCCATGCTTAGCCAAATTCTCAATTTACACTTTTCTCAATTTAATCCCTAATATGTATTTTTACTCAAAATCACTTTACAAAACATGTATATCAAGCGCCGATCTTTCATTATTCATCATCAAACATTCAAAATCTTATGCATTCATCAATGGCAACTCACAAATTCATCAACAATTTTAGAAATTAGGGTACAGACTAGCTAATACTCAAAGAAACGATCTCAAAAACATAAAAATAATCAAAAACCGAGTAAAGAACATACCTTAATCAAAGATTATGCTAGCCGAACATCAAAGCCCTAAAATGGCTTCTTTTTTTCCTCCAATTCGGTTAACAAAGATGAAAGATGATGATATTTTAACTTTGTTTTAATTAATAATAACTTAATATACTAATTACCATTTTAACCTTAATGAATAAACATTAATAACTTATAATGGATGTCCATAAATGTCCACCAATATATATAAGGGTATAGTTAACACATAAGGACCTTACATTTAATAAGCCATAGAAAATAGACACCTTTATCATATAGAATGCAACTTTTGCATTTTACGCGATTTAGTCCTTTTATCAATTTGAGCTATTAAACAATAAAATTAGCCCACGAAATTTTCACACATATACATTCACATGTTGTAAACACTAAAAATAATATTAAAATAATCTTACGACCTCAGATTTGTGGTCCCAAAACCACTGTTCTGATTTAGCTAAAACTGAGCTGTTACAACTCTCCCCCCTTAGAGATTTTCGTCCCCGAAAATCTTACCAGTGAATAGGTTTGAATATTACTTTCCCATAGCATCCTCGAGTTCCCACGTAGTTTCTTCTATCCCGTGCCGATGCCACATTACTTTCACTAATGGTATTTTCTTATTTCTCAACTCTTTGATCTCACGAGCTAGAATTCGGATCGGTTCTTCACTGTACGATGAATCTGATTGAATCTCAACTTCTGTCGGGGAAATAATATGTGAAGGATCGGATTGGTGTCGTCGAAGCATCGATACGTGAAATACATTATGAATCTTTTCTAACTCAGACGACAATGCTAGCCGATAAGCCACTGATCCAACTCGCTTGACAATCTAAGAAGGTCCGTTGAATCTCCGGCTCAATTTTCCTTTTCGACCAAACCGTAATATCTTTTTCTATAACAACACTTTTAGAAACACTCTATCCCCGATCTAAAATTCAATATCTTTCCGTTTCAAGTCTGCGTAAGATTTCTGACGATCCAAAGCTGCTTTCAAACTATCACAAATCACTTTCACTTTTTCTTCAATCTCTTTAATCAAATCGACCCCGTGAATCTTATTCTCGCTGAGCTCAGTCTAATACAAAGGTGTTCGGCATTTGCGACCGTACAATGCTTCGTATGGTACCATTTTAATACTTGATTGAAAACTATTGTTATACGTAAATTCAATCAATGGCAAATACTTTTCCCATGTACCTTCAAATTCCAGAATGTAACATCTCAACATATCTTCGAGTATCTGAATAACTCACTTAGATTGACCATCCATTTGTGGATGAAATGAGATACTAAAATGTAATTTTGTACCCAATGCATCTTATAGTTTCTATCAAAACCTCGACGTGAACCACGGATCTCTATCCGAAACAATAAAAATAGGTACTCCATGTAATCTCACAACCTCAGAGATGTACAACTTAGGAAACTTATCAAGTGAATAATCTGTTCATATAGGAATGAAATGAGCTGATTTTGTCAACTGATCAACAACAACCCAAATTGCGTCTTTCTTACTTGGAGATAGGGGCAAACCCGAAACAAAATCCATAGTTATTCTATCCCACTTCCACTAAAGAATCATAATCGGCCGCAATAAGCCAGACAGTATCTGATGCTCCGCTTTAACTTGCTGACAAATTAAGCATTTAGAAATGAATTCTGAAATATTACGTTTCGTACCAGGCCACCAATAGAGTTGTTTCAAGTTGTTATACATTTTCGTACTCCCCGGATAAACAGATAAATGACTAGTATGTGCTTCATTCAAAATCATCTGAATTAACTCTGAATTCCTTGGAACACATATTCGACCTCCGAATCTTAAACAATTATCAAAATCAACTTGAAACTCTAAATCAGGGTTCAAATTACATTGAGCTCGTTTTACTAACATTTCATTATCAACTTTCTGAGCTTCGCAAATTTGTTATAAAAACAACAGTCTTGCTTTCAATTCAACCACAATCAAACTATCATTAGATAGAGCCAACTTAGTATTCATTGCACGTAAAGCAGACAACGATTTCTGGCTTAATGCATCAGCAACAACATTAGCCTTTCCCGGATGATAATCAATCGCTAACTCGTAGTCTTTTAGTAATTCCAGCCATATTCACTTTCTCAAGCTCAAATCTTTCTGAGTCATCAAGTATTTCGAACTCTTGTAATCACTCGAATTTATCAGTAAAATAATAGAAAAACAGTAACTACTAGTACTTTTAATCTTCGTGGGAATAAGATATATTTACTCACCATATCTATACTATTAATTGATAGGTGCACTTGTCTTAATCAAAATTTTAGTTTATTTCATGATGCATCAAATGGTAATATTTCCACGCATATCTGAGCAACTTGGCAAGGCCTGAGAAGCCACCGATACTGCGGCTGCAAGAAAGTAGGTCAAGCTAAACAGAATAGACTATAGAATTCCCCCCTCAGTAGCCATTGGTAAAGCTGACGAATGTTATATAATCGGATGGTTCATAACTTGAGGTTCTTTTATACCCTGGAAAGGGCAATCCGGATTTTTGTTTAAAACTTACTAGAAGCTGAGTTAAAATTCAATCACTATGATCCAAAGCTGCCGCTTATGATACAAAGCGGCCATTGATATACATCGGAAACAAACACATAGTTTTTGTAAATAAATAAATCAGTACAAAAACAAATAGCTGTTTGATAGAATAGAGTGATGATTCTTATCAGTGATCATGATATGAAATAAATAAATAAATAAATCAACCACGAATTATTAAGTATCAAATTTTATTATAAAATATAATACCTTAAATGTAATTATAATAAATATATATATATATATATATATATATATATAATGTAACACAAATATACACTAATTCTTTTAACGTTTACTGAACATTGAAGAGCTCAAGTTTTGACTTTGTTATCTAGGGCTCTTTCCTTCCTCCTCTTCAAAAGTTTTTGTAAGCCTCAAGTTCCGGTTTTGTCTCTTTTAACTTAAAATGTAATTAGGGAGGTAAAAATTTGATTTGATTTGAAAAAATTGAAAAAATTTCGACTTACGAATTAATCAAATTGAATTATTTAAGTTATTTGATTTTTTTTCAATTCAACTCGTGTAGCAATTTGGTTTTTCGAATTTGAGTCAAGTTTACAATTCGAATAACTAGAATAATAAATCGGTGTAAATACTCTCTTGATTCCTGTCAATTTTGAAAATGTGCAAATTGGTCCGTCTCAACAAAAATTACAAAAGAAATCAAAATAATTTTCAAAAATTCAAAATATTCATAAAAATTTTCAAAAAAAATATTTTTCAAAAAATTTCTAAAATTTATTTAAAAAATTCTAAAGGAATATTTATAAAAAAAAAGTTAAAATAATGTCAATTAAGTCTTAACTTGGTTGACATCGACATTATTGCCAGTGCAAGAAAATATGGTTTTGAGCCCACTCAAGTGTGCTTTATTTTCTTATTTAAGGATTTAAGAGGGGTTACAAGTAGTTATAGACATTGTATAAAAAAAGTTGAAAAATTTTATTAAAAAATTCCAAAATGATATTTTTGAAGACATAAACAAGTAGATTACCAATTCAAATTTATCATACTAAATTATCTTAGTTTTTCTCTTATTTTGCTTTTAAAGAGTTTTCACGGTTTTAAATTTATGCATTCTAACATGGAGTTAGTAATATTGTAACAATATTTTAATTTAACATGTTTAATTATTTAAAATTTAAATTGAAAATTTTCACTTGATTAAAAAAATAAATTAAATTAAGATGATAAAATAAGTTTTATCAACTCAATTAACTCAATTTTTTTCACTCTATGTGATCGAGCCTCCATCTCTAAATGTAACCACGAGATTTTTAGGTAGGGATAATGAATGAGAAGTGTATGGTGTCTCTATTTGAGCCATGAGGTTACATGCTGAAAAGAAGACAGCCTTTTTGGGTGTTTGGAGCTTCAAGGATTTTAGCATTTCATTTTTATTTCTTTAGTTACACCTATTATTCTTGATCGTTTCTTTTTCTTATTAACAATGTGCTTAGGTACTGTCAACACATTTGCAAGCTGCAGATGACTGAACTTGTCATTGGTATGATTTTAACTCTAGATTGCAAATCTATGTAATATATGGGTGTCATTTTTCTTTCTCTCTCACCCCACGTATGTATTATATGGGAAAATGAATGTAATATATGCACTGTTGAATAAATCTTCACATATAGCTAGGGGCGAAGCTAGGAAATTTCAAGAGGGGTTAAGATAATAAAAAATAATAAATTTAAAAATAAAAATTAATTAAAGAAAAATAATTTAATAAATAAGAATAAACTAGAAAGAAATCTTAAATTTTATTTGAATTGCACTCTTCGATCCTTGACCTCACTAAAATTATCAATTATTTCGTTTATATCAAAATTTTTTGCAATTTCTTTCTCAATGTACACAACCAAAGAACTTCTTAAAAAATCATCTTCCATCTTGCTACGAAGTCGAGTCTTCACAATCTTCATAGCAGAAAAAGCACGTTCTGAGGATGCTGTTGAAACTGGAAGAGTCAATATAAGACGAATCAATTTGTCAACGAGTGGGTACATGAATGACTTTCCACTCTCAACTAAGCTTCTACAAAATTCAAAAAGTGCTGATATTTTTCTCAAATCAGGATGCTTACATACATCAAGTTCATAATGCTTCAACTCATATTAGAGACATTCTTTCTCTTGTTGAGAAAATCTTCTGATAGAACTTGTTTACAAGAATGCAAATTTTATCAATATCAAATAACTTGAAAAACTCCTTGGGATCTAAAGTCAGAGTAGTAAGAGTGAGAAGCTCGGCAACATTTTAGTTAAACCTGCTCTTCAATTCTTGCAACTGAGTATCTATTGTAGCAAAAAATATATCCACTCGATAATGATGCTCCATTGTAACATCTTCCCTCTTGTTGCGACTACAACCCACAATGTATCGAGCATTCATATCTGGAAAATCCAACTCCCAAGTTTCACAAAAAGATATCACATTTTTCAACAATTCATTCCATCCATCATCTCTCAACTTTTGAATTAAATCTTTCGTTGTCAAAACTAAACTCATGATATTTAATATATCTTGAGAACAACTTTGCAAATCTTGACAAAGTTTATCAATAATCCCTAAAACTTCCTTCATCATATGCAAAATAAAAATAAACTCAAAAGAGCTCAATCTATTATATGTGTTATGAGCATCTCCTCCCTGAGAATAGTTAGAAGCGGTATTTTTTAAATTTTCAAGAACTATACTAGTAGTGTTGTACATCTTCAGTAAACATGTAACTGAATTTAAATGGGAACTCCATAATATCTCACCAGGATGTTGTAAAGTGCCAATCTGATCCAGTTCTATTCCAGTTGCTAACTCATTGATGGATATCAAACGAGTTATTTCAGCTGCTTGGGCTTTTTGTAATTCATCGTGTCATTTGGAAGAAGTCGAAGCAATATTAATAATATCAAACAAGTCTTTAAGGAATTGATGCCCTTCAACCACATCTCCAGCTGCTACAACCAATGCTAACTGAAGACGATGAGCAAAACAATGAACATAATAAGCATATCGACAATCATTCAAAATCAAAGCTTGCAAGCCGTTAAATTCCCCACGCATATTGCTTGCTCCATCATAGCCTTGACCTCGAATATTTTATATGTAAAAACTATGTTGCAAGAGAACAATAAAAATCATATTCTTCAAAGTCAATGATGCAGCATCTTTAACATGGACTATATCAAAAAATCGTTCTTTTACATGTCATTGTTTATCAGCAAATCTCAAAATAATTACCATTTTATCTTGTTTTGACTCATTTCTCTCGTCATCCACAATAATGTTGAACTTTTTGTCACAAATTTCTTCAGAAATTACATTACGAACTTTACTGGCATAAATTTGCAATATCTCTTTTTCTATTGATGAAGAAGTATAACTAGCATTTTGTGGAGCACTTTTCAAAACATCTTCAACTTTCTTACAATACGATCCTAACAGTGATAACAATTCAAGAAAGTTCCCATGATTTTTTGATCCTGAGCTTTCATCATGACCTCTAAAAGCACACCTTTGAAATGACAACCATTGAACAACATCTATACTAGTTTTCAGACTTAGACGATTAGTGGCAATTGGTTGTGTTGTTTGTCTATCAAGTGATGCTTCAATATGTTGAGCTTGATTCATTAAATCTACATAAACTCGTTGTGCATTGTTATAAAGTGAATTCGGATCTTTTCCCATATGTGTCAAAAAAGCACAATTGTATCCATTGTGTACCTTTTTCTAATTACTAAAGCCATTATGAGTAAATGCAGTTGATCCAAAATGACTACTTGGATTGCTATTAAAAAGAAAACAAGGCAAACAAAGTACTACATCTTTATTAGGTATATTCTAACTAGGAAAATTGTTTAAACCATGATGGTTGAAAATAACGAGGACACTTTTTTGAATTGGAAGCAAGATACTCTGAAAGAATAGGTTGATATGGTCTAGCCTTAATATAAACTCTTCAAATTTGATCATGCATATTAACCGGATACTCATATGTTTGCTTACATAACCTAGGTTCACGTTCTAAGTCAGACAAATTAAGTGCCTCATCTTCAACTCTAGGAATTTTAAAAGGACGAGCATCAGAGTTTAAAGGAACAAACGATGAAGGTGGTACCTCAATTTGTGACGCTTCTAAAGGTTACTGTGTTGTCTCTGTACTTTTCTTTTTAAAAAATGAATCAATTGTTTTCGACTTCATAACTGCAATATCTTAAAAGATAAAAAAATTAATAACTATAAAATAAAATTAAACTATAAACTTTAAAACACAATAAAAACAATTGCAAAATTGCAAAAAGATGAAAAGATGAAAAGATGAAAAGAAAAACCTTAGAAGATGAACTTAATGCCGCGTTTGAAGGACAAACGTTGATGACAATAGTTGTTAATAGTAATAGGAAAAGAGACTTCTTTTTCACTAGTTAACAAATTGAATTTTAACTTAAAATTCACATTTAATGTTATATTAAAAAGTGAACAACTATCATCTAAAAAAAGAAAGTTGGAAATATATCAATTTTGCATTTAATGTTATATTAACATTGATTACAATAATATATTATATAAATATTTAAAGTTAAAAAGTTAAAATATATTATATGGAAAAAAATAAAAAAATAAAGATTTTTTTAATGTTTAAAGTTGGAAAGGGAGCCAAAAAACAATTTAAGGGGGACCAAAGATTTCAAATATTAAGGGGCTAAATAATAAATATTATTTTTTATAATTTTAGGGGAGGGCCACATTGCCAAAATTTCCTCCAAATTTGCCACTGCATATAGTAGCAATCGAAAAATTCAAATAAGTTCATGACATCAGAAATTCCTTAACTGAGTTTTAAAAGAATCCATTAACATCAAGCTTTAGTATGGTAATGATTTAAGAGCATACCCTCGATGATTACTAAGTTCTACTAATAATTACTAACCATGCACTGTCAGAATCTACAATCTAGGAACGAAAACATCAAGGTGAACTGTTGTTATCTCTTTAATATCATATAATTTTGTGTGATGAAAGCTTTAAGTAGTAACAGAAGAAGATGAAAAAGAAGAGAAAAGTATTTTAATATCTATTTCATAAAACTAAAAACCTATCTTTTACATAGAAGACTTCATTATTTATAGGAAATTAAGATGAATAATTGCAGCAACAACGGGTTAACTGAATTAGTTTTACTAACCACCTTTACTAACCACTTGATCATGACTTACAATCTTATTATCATCCTTGTTCTCTCCTTCTACTAAAATAGACAGACATGTAGAGACTTCATTAGTAGAAGCAACACAAAGCTGTTGCCACTAGTGAGTAAAAAAACTAGCCGACAGTGGCTTAGTTAGAATATCTAAAATTTGATGTGTAGTCGAAACATAGCGAACATCAACTTCGCCAAAAACCATCTTTTCGCAAAAAAAAAAAGTCTAACTCCACATGCTTTATACGACCATGTTGCACCAGATTGCTAGAGTGTGCAACGGCACAAGTGTTACCACACCAAATGACCAGAGGTTGAGCAACCAGTTGAATTCCCATCTTAGTCAACAATTATTTCAGCCAAGCTATTTCACACACAGTATTGGCAACACTTCGAATGTAACACCCCAAATAATTTATTTCTGCTTCTGTAAAATCTGACACAACTATTTATCTGGTTCAGTGGTTAAGTGTTCTAGGTGTGTGTGTGTGAGGTCTTGGGTTCAAGTTTTACCCTTGATAAATTTTGTTATTTTTGGATCTAAGCCTTATCTCTGTTCTATGGGCTTCTTTTTAATTACCTGTAATTTCATATCAGAATGAGCCTGTTGGTTCAAGTGGTAAGGGAATTGGTATGTTGAGAGACTTGTGTTCGTATCCCCGCACAAGCGTAGGAGTTATTTTTTCTTTTTGCTCGATTTTCTGGAAGAGTTTCAATGAAATTTGAATTCTAAGGAAGTTGAGTTTGAGATGTTAGTGGGGGGTTGAGATATTGTTGCTATCAGATATTATTTTTGTTTTTGGAACTTTTGATTCTCTCTCCCTCTCAAAGAAATCTTGTCATCAATTGTTCTTTCTTTTCTTGTTACCTTTCTTTTCCTATCAAACTATTGTTGTTCTTTGCGTTGGGTCTGATGTCTTTTGCTCGCGCGGTGTTTGGTAAGTACTTCGAAAGCTTTGTGCAATTGTTGGTGTTTCGGTTATGTTAATGGCGTGTATCTTGCTACTTAAGAGTAGATCAAAGGACTGAGGACTTCTCATCGGTACTGTAGTTACGCGAAATCACCATGTTCATTTTAAGGTAAGGGATTCGGTTGTTTATTGGATTGAAGGGAGGCTTGGTTTCAATTTTAGTTTCGATTTAAGTAACTAATCCAGTGGTTTTTTTGGTCAATTTTAGGTGTTGAGTGGCTCGGGAGTGTTTTCGCACCAAAATCATGACACGTGTGTACCTAAAACGCAGAAAAACGAATGTCGGCAAAAGCCAAAAAACCATACTTTCGACGCCACACAAGCGTGTAGTCACCCGTATGGTAGGCCATGTACAAGAACACGGCTGTTTGATCAATGTAAGCATGATCGTAAGTAAAACACGGCTGTGTGGTGGCTTGAGTGTGCTCATGTGGGCCACACGGGCATGTCACACGAACGTGTCGATTTTGGGCTAGGCCGTGTGGGCCACACGAGCAAAGGCCAATCTGGGCGTGTGGGCCCATAATTTTGAAATATCCCCTAGGTTCACGTGGTGATGGTCGTGAAACTAACTAAAAATTTGACTAAGGCAAGCGCACCTATCGGACAGTAGTATAGTTCTAGTGAGACCGGAAATATCGTATCCACGAGGACTAAAAGTACTAGTAATTACTATCTTTTTATTATCTAGCCTAAGAATTAAATGGTGTTTTTAAACTAAAACTAATTACCTGATTAACTAAGATTATGACAGAGAGAAAATTGGAAAATACTTTAGGAAAACCGATTGAGAAGACAATACCTAATAAAAAATCACCTAGACTTTACTTATTACCTTTGAATTAGACGATTTATTCACTTGACTTATTCCGTAGAAATCCCTAATTTATGTTAATATCTCTCTCGTGACTAAGAACAACTGACTCTAGGTTGATTAATTGAAATCTCTTTCTAATTAAAACCCCTATTGTCGCATTAACTCGATCTATAGATTCCCTTATTAGATTTGACTCTAATCCGACAGATTTATGTCGTCCTATCTCTAGGATTTCATGCAACTCCACTTAATCATGAATGATCTACTCTTAAACAGGGATTTTTACTCTACTGAATAAGCACATCAAACCTGAATTAATACCCAGAAATATTAAGACAAAAATTTAGAACTCACAATTAAGAATAAGAATAAGTATTTACCATATAACTCAAATAGTAATAAGATCTGTCTTAAGTTTCATCTCCCTTAGGTATTTAGGGAATTTAGTTCATAACAATGGAAAACATCTCAAAATAAAGAGAACAATAAAACATAAAGAAACCCAAAGAACTTCAAGGAAATTGGATGGAAATCTTCAGTCTTGATGTAGATCTTTGCTTCTAAGATGATTCTGATGGCTATCCTTAGGTATATTCTACCTTCTACCTTCTATGTGTCCCCTTTAATCCTCTTCTAAGGTGTTTATATAGGCTTTAGAATGCTTCAAAACCCTCAAAAGTGGCATTTTCCAAGTAGAACTAGACTTGGGCTCGACAGGGACATAGCCATGTGCCATGCCTGTGTGTAAGTGCTCAAACCGTGTGCAATTCTGACTTGGATTAATGTCGACACGGCCATGACACACGGGCGTGTGGTTTGCCCGTGTGCCTCACACGAGCGTGTGGATCACCTGTATGGAAGTGCCTAGGCCGTGTGCGACACTATTTTAAGACCAATTTGTCCATTTTTGGCCCGTTTCTCTCTCTTTTTGCTATCCTAAGCTCTCCTAAGTATAAAACATGAAATTAAAGGATTAGGATCATCAAATTCACTAAAACCAAGGATAAATTATTCATAAATATGCCAAGCATGGGATAAAAATATGTATAAATTATGGTTTATCAAATATCCCCACACTTAAGCATTTGCTTGTCCTCAAGCAAAATCCACAACTCACAATTAAAATAAATTCTTCTCAACTTATAATTCTCATCAGTAATGTTTCAAAATAAACCACAAGCAATCATACATTGAGAGCTTAACCAAAAGAATTTTAAAGCTTCAAACAATCCAAGTTGAGCATTTTAACCATAAAATCATAAGTATCTCCTTTTATCTAAGTAATTACCTTTAATTCCAAATTGACAAAGGTTGACATCTGCACCAAAGATTCACTTAATTCACTCAAAGTGTTTAAGGTTTAACAATTAAGCACCCAATAGTCAAACATGAAAAGTTATTACAATAAGCTTGCATGAAAATCAAATCTTCACCACTATAAATGAGATGATACACAAATCAAAAGGTCTTTAACAGGGTTATAATGGGGCTTGGGTTAAAGGTGTGGATAAAGGCTGCAAAAGAGGGTTGGCATTGATATTAATTTAATAAATTACCAAAATTTAAAAGAATAAAGCTAATTGCTGAATTACAAGAAAGTGCCAGAATTCGAACAATCCAAAGTAAATGATGTGAGCTTTTTTTCTCAATATAATAACTTTACTTAACCAAGCTCTATATAACAATAAATAATTGTAATTATATGTTTTTTTTATGAACAAGTATGGAGAATACATCATAAGGAAAAATTCAGCAACTGCAATGAACAAAAATAGTTAGGTAACTAATTAAATCAAATCCCGATAAAAAGGAGTCAATGAAAAGGGAGAAATTCTTAATGAATCAAAAAGGGTTAAGTAGTGGGTTATTATTAAGGGAAAAATCACGAAGTAAAAGTTAAGGACCAAAGGGGTTCACTAGGGATCAATTATGTGGGTAGGCTTTTTATTGGGGTAAATGGGTTAAAACCTAAGTGCCTTTATCATTTTCATATATCAAATCAAAGGTGTGGTCTTGATATAATCGATGCAAGTTCTAGAATAACAAATCAATGTTGACTCACTCATAACCAATAAAATTAGTGAGCAAGAAAGATATGTGCTCTAAAAAGCTCAAAATCTCACGAAAACTATGGGTATTTGATGTCAATCATATAAATTCGAAGCTTTAAGATAATACCTCAATTCAGGGAAATAACCTAGCAATTTTAGTTCTCAAAAATTTCAACTTATCATGCTTGATTCTTTAATGTCTTAAAGCTTAAACAATCAATGCACGATTACCTATGATTTAATTTTGAACATATTAATAAAAATCATAAATCAATCAAAATTTACTCTAATAATGATATGAGAAAATTATTTGAAAACAAGATAAAAATTTAGGGATTTTCTGATAATCACATAAATAACCTCCCCACACTTAAGATGTACATTGTCCTCAATGTACAAAGATAAATAATAAGAAGATAAGTATAATATTAGAAGAGAGGGAGAGAAGTGAAACTGCCCTGAAATTTGGATGACATCATTGGAGTAGCGAGAGCGAGAATTGTAGAGATAGCCGAATAAAAGGTATGATCCTGAGGTACTAATAAGAAAATAAACACCACTGTGGAAGAGAATTAAGGGATAATTCGATAATAACCATAAAGATAAGCAGAGTTTAAAATATAAAACATAAGTCTTTAAAAATAAAAAAAATTTAAATAAAAATAAAAATAAAAATAATAGTAAAATAAAGGGACTCAAAAGTCCTCATCATCCGAGTCGTGAGTCGGTGGCGCTGGAGAAGAGATATGGAGGTGGTGGAAAATCTGCTGTAAAGTCTCATCGATACTGTCGAACCTCTAAGCACAGTACTGACGGAAATCCGTAAGCTCCTCAAATGACACTCCTCGAAAGCTGGTAGCAGGAGGAGCGTGGCAGTGACTCGATGGTCGAGGCTGTGGTGGATCCTCGTGATAGGCAGGAACATCATCTGTAAAGTCCTCATCATCATCCTGGGAGTCAGAATCTAACAAGCAGTACTGAGAGGGTTCCACTCCTCGTCGTCGCTCTACTATCCTCATATGTGTCATGCTTAAAATGCCCTGAGGGGACATTTGGCCAGCTAGGTTGAGTGTCGAGGACTGCTCCGGTCTGTCGAGAAGATCGAAGTATCGAGCGATACGAGTCACGTAAGGGCCTAGACGGATAGGGCCCCTCTTATGTCATTCAATCTTATGGCAGAATGATAGTGCAATGAAGTATGCCAAATCTATAATATGGCCATATGCCATGCTCCAAAGGAAGTATGCGTCGTGAGTGCTAACGACGCCGGTGCTCTTTCTTGAACCAGTCAAAGTGTGAGCTAAAAGGGTATAGATGTACCGTAAGATTGGAAGGAGAGAAGTCAACTTCGAGCGACTCGCGTCATATGTAGTCTAGCCACCTATGAGACCGGTCCAATAGCATGAAAGGGAATGATGAATGTGTCGATGAAACTGGAGGAAATTCTCGGCAAACATGAACTCCTCTGTATAAAGGCCCATAGCAGCGCCGAATTCTGGGACGCTCATGTGTCTCATCAAGCCACTGAGGTGGAAAGAAATAGTGTTGGGCTCGTTATGGGCGCCATGACCTGTTGGGCTGAAAAGGTAACACTAAACTCCAAGGTGAGCTCTGTGTAAGTGGGCTCGATGATATCGAAGAATCGGTCCCATAGAGCCGTAGCGATAATAGAACGCAAGTCATCGGCGAGTCAGACCTGCTCCAAAGTGCCCAGTTAATGCATCGGCCCAAATTGAGGGGTCGAACGTGATGAAGGTAGTACAAGTCCTCATGGGCGCCTGCCCTAAATCAGAGATAGATGTGGCGAGCCTCGGCAGATGTGCTCAGAGAAGAGGTCGAGCCAGGTCCCTTCTATTTTTTTGAAGCAGGAACGGCAGTCTTCTTACTTCGTGTGTTTGTCATAGTGTTCCTGCAAAAGCAATCACAAAATTCAATTGGATGAATCAACACAATAGGCAACTGAATAGGAAATAAGCATCCAAGTTCAGCTCAATCAAGCAAATGAAATAAGTAGAATGTTAATGCCTATTAGAAAACTAAATAAATGATCACTAGTTATATATATTTAAAAAAATGAGTAAGCATAATATGAATAACATTAAAAAACTGACCCTAAAGCAAAAAATAAATGCAAAATAGTGCTAATGTCCAAGACTAAATGGAGCATAGACATGGAGTTATCAACACTGAACAGAATAAGGGTCAACTAAGCAATAATAAACAATAAAGCACTAAAATAGAATAAAATAATAAGAAAGAAATAGTAAGATAATAAATAAATAAATAAGAATAATAATAAATAATACTAATAAGAATGAAATAAATAAGTAAAAATGGAGAAAAAGGGTAACCGATGATAGGTGGTGATTAGAATGTGCGGGCCTATTGACGGTCGATCTAGGGAAGGGGAAGGGGTCGTGCGTGTACGTGTGAACGTGGGTATGGTGCTGCTGAGGTGAATCAAGGGAAGGGAGTGCTGGTCTAGAGCGAAGGAGGGGGCCTGGTGCGGGTCGGCTGAGGAAGAGGTTGGGTTGAGCGACTGGGGGTGGTTTACATTGGAGGGAGAAGGGGGGTGAGGGGGGATGGGTTTGTGGTGGTCGGGGTGTGGGAGCGGTGAGGGGTGGGGAAGGGGGGTTGCGCGTGAGGTGAGGGAGCTGGATGGGGCTGCATTTGGTAGGCTTGATAACGGCGAACAGTGGCTGGAATAATGGTTTTAGGTCTTGTGGTGGCTAGGTGTTGAAGAAGGAAGGAAAGACAAAGTCAAAAAAAAGAAAAAAAAGAAAAGAGGGGTTAGGGTTTAAAACAACGGCACGGTCATGTCAAGGCCCCGTGTTGGGCCACACGGTCGTTTCACACGCCCGTGTGGCTCGAGTTTAGCCCGTGTTTGTCATGAAATTTTATTTCCCAATTGTCACACGGCCTGAGGACACGCCCGTGTGCGATGTTGTTTGCTTCTCCCATTCCCGTGTGGTATCCCACACGCCCGTGTGTCTGAACACACGGCCGTGCTCCTTGCCCGTGTGGCCTTCTGACTTATTTAAAGTTTAAGAATTTTGCTCCAGTTTTCACACGTCCTAAGACACGCCTACGTGTCCAGGCCGTGTGCTACACACGGTCGTGTCACACGGCCGTGTGGCTCGATGCTTGGGGATTTTATAACCCTGTTTCAACAAGACCAAGGACACACCCGTGTGTCCAGGCCGTGTGGGCCACTGTACCTATAAAAATTAAAAATAGCAAAAAAAACTAGTTAGTAGTGTTAGTGCTTGGGTTGCCTCCCGAGAAGCGCTTATTTAGAGTCTAAGCTCGGCTTCCCTCTCATTTGCATGATTACAGCGGTTCATGGAGTCGAGACTCCTCTTTCTCACTATCAATTCTATTATCCACATAAAGTTTAAGTCGAGTAATATTTACCTTAAAAGTGCCGAATTGAGAATGATTTACCTCGACTGTACCGTATGGTAAAACACTAAGTATCGTGAAAGGATTCGCTCCATTCGTATTAAGATTTGAAGTAGCAATGCAGGGGTCCTTTTCATCTAACAATACTTTACCCCCTACCTTAAATTGCTTTGTTTCATCCCTACGCTCATCGTGGTGTCGCTTTGATTTTTCGTGTGCTTTTTTTCTCCTTGACATGTGTTCGCCATTCATCTAGTTCATCGATCTGAAGCCTTCGTTCTTCGTGAGTCGCTCTATTTTTGTGGCACGGATTAGAATGAGGCTCCATCACGTTCTTCCTAGGGGACTCCTACAAAGAAGTTTGAATTGTAACGTTGTCTAAATTAACAGAACTTAAACAATCATCTCGATTACTAGATATTTTAGCAGAATCATGAGCTTGGAGAGTAATCATGTCATCGCCTACACGAAGATCAATTCATCTGTGCCAACATCAATGATAGTTCTAGCAGTTGCTAAAAATGGTTGTCCTAAAATTAAAGGCACGTTACTATCCTCTTCCATGTCTAGAACAAAAAAATCAATTGGAAATATAAATTTATCAATTTTAACAAGCACATCTTCAATAATACCCTTAAGAAATTTGATTGCTTTATCTGCCAATTGAATGCTCATCCTAGTCTGTTTGGGTTTCTCAAGACCTAGTTGTTTAAACATTTTATAGGGCATAACATTAATACTTGCCCCTAAATCAGCCAAAGCATTGTTAACGTTTAAACTACCAATTAAACAAGGTATCGTAAAACTCATTGGATCTTTCAACTTATTGGGTAGCTTATTCTGTAGAATGGCTGAGCAAATTGCATTCAACTCCACATGTGACGCCTCATCCAACTTTCGCTTATTTGCTAAAAGCTCCTTTAAAAATTTAACTACGTTTGGCATATGCGAAAGAGCTTCAATAAATGGTAAGTTAATATGTAATTTCTTTAATAATTTAAGGAATTTACCAAATTGTTCATCAGTGTGGTCTTTCCTTGTCGCACTAGGGTATGGCACACGAGGTTTATATTCTCTACTTACCAGTTTTCTCTCACTGTGGTCCACCTCATCCTTACCTTTACTTACCACAAATCCTTGCCTCGATTCTGGTTCAGGTTCAACTAACCCTTCTGTTTCTCGAACAGTAATCACATTAAGCTGCTCCTTTGAGTTAGTTTCAGTATTGCTCGGCAAGCTGCCTTGTGGTCATTTAGAAATCATCTTTTCCAATTGGCCTATTTGATTCTCGAGCCCTTGAATTAATGCTTGCTGATTTTTTAGAGCTGTCTCAGTGTTTTGGAAACGTGTTTCGGATACCGCGATAAATTTTGTTAGCATCTCTTCAAGTTTTGGTTTCTTTTCTTGCTGTTAAGGTGGTTATTGAAAGCCCGGAGGATGTTGTGGTCTTTGATTTCCTTGACCACCCCAAGAGAAATTGGGATGGTTCCTCCACCCTGCATTATAAGTTTTACTATACGGGTTATTCTGAGGTCTAGAATTATTACCTATATAGTGAGCTTGTTCCTCCTCGGTGCTAGGGTTGAAAGGTGGATAATCTAGGTTGTGCACTCCTCCATTTGAATCACACCTCATCACTGGATGTACCTAAGTGTAACCATACAAACCATCAATCTTTTTATTTAAAAGTTCTACCTGGTTAGACAACATAGTGACCACGTCGAGGTTGAAAACACTGGCTATTTTTTTCGGCCTTGTTCTCATAACTTGCCATTGATAGTTATTCAGTGACATCTCTTCAATAAATTCGTAAGCCTCTTCAGGTGTTTTGTTGTTTAAAGTTCCATCGACGGCTACGTCGATAAGTTGCCTTGTTGAGGGGTTCACACCGTTGTAAAAAGTCTAAACCTTCTCAATAAGTCCTTGTATCTCTCCCATGCATCATAAAGAGTTTCCGAATCCATCTACACAAAAGAAGAGATATCATTCCTCAATTTAGTCGTTTTAGCCGGCGAAAAATATTTAAGTAAAAATTTTTCTGTCATTTGTTCCCAAGTAGTGATTGACCCTCGTGGTAACGAGTTCAACCACTGTTTAGCCTTATTCCTCAATGAAAAGGGAAATAACCGAAGGTGAATGGCATAATCAGAAATGCCATTGATCTTAAAGGTGTCACAGAGTCCCAGAAAATTCGCTAAATGAGTGTTTGGATCCTCATCCTGCAAACCATCAAACTGAACAAACTATTGTATCATTGGAATCGTGTTAGGTTTCAGTTCAAAATTATTTACAGCAACAGCAGGCCTAACTATACTTGATTCAGTTCCTGTTAAACTAGGTTTAGCATAATCATACATAGTACGCGGGGCAGGATTCTGTTCTACTAGATTTGCAGCAACCGCAGGAGGTAGCGGATTATTCTGATTATCATCCATCTCCTCGTTTGTAGTATGGATATCGTCCTCTTGCCCTTTCTCAATGTATTGTAGGCTTCGCCATATTTCTCTTTGGTTTCTGTGAGCAGTGCTTTCGATCTCACTATCAAAAAGTAAAGGTCCCGACGGGTTTCTTTTCATCATAAACTATAAAAACCTGCCATAAATAGAAAGAGAAAAATTTAGTAAATAAAAAGGAAAACAAAATTAAATAAAAATAAAAATAATGGCTAAAGTAATAAAAATCAAGCATTCCTAATATCTTAGTTCCCCGGCAACGGCGCCAAAAACTTGATGATCGTGAAACTAACTAAAAATTCGACTAAGGCAAGCGCACCTATCGAACAGTAGTATAGTTCTGGTGAGACTGGAAATATCGTATCCACGAGGACTAAAAGTACCAGTAATTACAATCTTTTTATTATCTAGCCTAAGAATTAAATGGTGTTTTTAAACTAAAATCAGAACACCCTTTATCCCGTAAATCAAGCATCTTTGGAATAGGTAAGGGACATCACCAGACAGACAGAGCATACCAGAACAATACTGAATCACATATATCATATAACATTAATACATAAGCATACACTAACAATTCATCCAATAAAATGGTTTACGAGACCAACAACATACATTCAGGAGGGATCGGACTAAATCGAACCCATTCGAAATTTTCAGAGCTTAAACAAACTTTTCAAAACAGACCAAGTCACACGCCCGTGTGACTAAGCCATGTGACTCACATGGAAAAAGACACACCCATGTGGTCCAACCGTGCCAAAAAGAGATCCTATACTGACTTTTTAACACGGCCAATAGGCACAGCCGTGTGCCATGACCGTGTAAAATTTAGCTAGCTACTGACTTTTTCATATGGCCACAAGGCACGCCCGTGTTCCCTGACTGTGTGGCACAATGCAGGCTTAGTTTAAGCCAATTTGCACCCCTTATGGGTCCAATCCTACAAGAATTAATTCGCAACATTCATACCTACATTTCCAACCAATTCCATGCTTAAAGATGACCAAATCACATTAGAATATAACACATTTCAAAACATACATCAAAACTATACTCAAACTTATCATTTGCTAGCTAATTCATATGGCATAACTTATATACGTATCAAGCTTACAAACTTAGACATTCTAGCCTATACATGCCATACTTATAAATATGTACATTTCTAAAGTACCAAAAAGAGTTCGACGGTGTGATGACAATCCTTGACTATCACATAGAGTAAGCTACAAAGAGCTTAGTAAGCCAAATACAATGGATCTAATCATTAAAGCATATATAGTACAAAACAACAATAAGAATTCATAGCCATTTCTCAGAGTAGTTCATAAGCTTAACCATGCTCATTTGTTTGTATTCACATCTTATTCATTTCCATGATTTCGAACCTACTTCGCATTCACTATTTCGCAGAAACAGAGTCCTCCATATTAAGAAATTAAGTACTATAGAAACGTACCTGTATAGATTATACATTTCATACATTCATTTCCATATCTCCTACTTTGTCATCAGACAGTTCAGAAATGATACAGATACTCATAAACGGGTATAATGCGAACGTCCCGGACGTGGTCTTACATGTAATTCAATATCGATGCCTCTGTCCCAGACAGGGTCTTATATAAAATCAGATACGATGCCGATGTCCCGGACATAGTCTTACATGTAAATTTTAAGTCGATGCCTGTGTCCCAGACATGGTCTTACATGATAATTCAAATCAATGCCAACGTTCTTTTAAAGGCATACAGAACTTTTCAAATACTAGCATATTATCAGAGTTTACTCAAATTCTATTCATCAGGCTCTCAAGGCCGTCCAATACAGATTACAATTTATATACACAGAATTTATTCAATTAACATGTAATTGTAATTTGACTTACCTCGTATGAAATTCGAACGGAACGAACCGACTATTCAACTATTTTGGACTTCCCCCGATCTAAATTCGATGTTCTTTGTTCTTGATCTAATACAATTCAAATTCAACCATTCAATTATTCTTTTGATTCAAAATAATCCATGAACACATATTTAGGGCACTTTGCATTTTAGTCCTTATATTTTCATATTTTGATAATTTAATCCATTTTTCACAAAATCACAAATATGCAAAGTTCGCCAAAACTATAGCTTGGCCAAATATACATGGCTTCTATACAAGCCCAAATAACACATATAATTCACAATTTAGTCCTTCAAAACCTCATTTTCACAAAACTTATATATTATCTACCAAGCCTTCATAATTCATCCAAAAGCATCACAAAACTCATAATATCAACAATGGCATTTCATGAAATCTTTAACAGAAATAGAAATTTGAACACGAGCTTTGAAGAACACGAAGCAACGATCACAGAAATGTAGAAATGATTAAAAACGGACCAAGGTACATACCTTAATCACCCAAAACAATGACCGAACCCTAGGTGGTCTTCTTCCTTCTCTTTTCCTTTGATATTTCAGCCAAGATGAACTAAATGCATGGCCATTTCATGTTTATTTTATTTTATTTTATTACACATTTTAGACCATTTTCCAATTTTGCCCTTTACTTAACAAATAAAAATTTCATCCACTGATTTCTATATTTGTCCACCATTAATACAAATGGTACAATTGAAATGCAATGACCTTTATTTTAAAAGCCAAGCCAAATAGGTGCTTTATCATCTAGCATTCAACTTTTACACTTTACGCGATTTAATCCTTTTTAATAATTAAGCACAGAGACAGACAAATTAAATCACAGAAATTTCACAGATGCAAATTCACATATCACAGACACAGAAAATAATATTAAAATATTTTTTAGACTCGAATTTGCTGTCCTGAAACCACTATTTCGACTAGGGTCGAAATCAGACTGTTACAATTCTCCCCCTTAGGGATTTTCATCCCCGAAAATCTTACGTGTCTATGCCACAGTACTTTGACTAACGGAATTCTCTTATTACGCAATTTATTAATCTCACGTGACAGAATACGAATCGACTTTTCTTCATAAGTCATATCAGAATGAATTTCAATATTAGACGGAGAAATTACATGCGAAAGAGCAGATCTGTATCGTCGAAGCATCGATACGTGAAATACATTGTGAATCTTTTCTAACTCAGACGGTAACCTTAATCCATAAGCAACCGGCCTAACTCGCTCAATGATTTCATACGGTCCGATGAACCTCGGACTCAACTTGCCCTTTTTACCTAATCAGAACAGTTTCTTCCATGAAGGTACCTTCAGAAACACTTTATCACCGATCTCATATTCGATATCCTTTCGTTTTAAATCTGCATAAGACTTCTGACGATCAGAAGCAGCTTTCAAACTATCTCGGATTATTTTCACTTTTTGTTTTGTTTCTTTTATCAGATCAACACCATAAATCATATTCTCACTGAGCTCAGACCAGTATAATGGAGTTCTACATTTTCTACCGTATAATGCTTCGTACGGTGCCATTTTAATGCTCGATTGAAAGCTATTATTATAAGCAAATTCAATCAAAGGGAGATATTGTTGCCACGTACCTTCGAACTCAAGAATGTAATATCTCAACATATCCTCAAGTATCTGAATAATCCGCTCAGATTGACCATCTGTTTGTGGATGGAAAGCAGTGCTGAAGTGCAATTTAGTACCCAGAGCATCTTGCAATTTCTTCCAGAATCGTGATGTAAATCTCGGGTCTCTATCTGACACAATCAACAATGGTACACCGTACAGTCCCACAATCAACTGCCAAAACAGAAGTGTGGATAAACCACTAGATAATGCAGATTATTAAACTGCCAAAAACTTCCTCCTTTTACTTTAACCTAAGTCCCATGCAATATGTCATGGCATGCTTATGCAGAATTAGAGTATTGAGTATATAAGTCATGCTATCTCTCAATAACAGAATTAGTAAATATAGGGAGTCTATGTTTTGTAAAATAGACTTATCAAACCTCAATGGACCATATCAGATTTGCCAAGAAGTTACATGCACGATTATAAATCAGAATCAGTAACAATCAGTCTAACATGTTCAGATATCGCATACTCTTCATCAACAGAGCAACGCAGAGGCGTACCAACAAACTTAACAGAATACGGATCGTACCTGATAATTCACATACATAGACAATAACACATTACGTTCTAACAGATCCTACTCACTTAGGTTCAAACATAACAGATATACATACAGATTACAAGTTGTTCATCATTAATCTAACACGTTCAGATATCGTATATATCATCCATATATCAGTCTTAAAGCATCAGATAGTCCTCTTAAGATAAAATTCAGATCATAAATACATTGTGGAGGTCAGTGCTCGTGTTTGGCAATACTCACGGCCTCAAAAAATAAGATTTGAATCCTATTCATATACCATACGGCCTAGACACACTCCCATGTCCTTGCCCGTGTGGCTCACACGACTTAGGCACACACCCATGTCATCTGCCAGTGTGGTTCTAAATCATAAAGAGTAAGTTACACGACCTGGACACATGCCCATGTGCTTACCCGTGTGGCTCACACGGCCTAGGCACACATCTATGTCCTTACCTATGCGACTCACACGACCTGGGCACATACCCATGTCTCTGGCCGTGTGGCTCTAAAGTGTAAACAGTGAGTTACACGGCCTGGACACACGCTCATGTCCTTGCTCGCGTGGCTTACACAGCCTGGGCACACGCCCATGTCCCTGGCTGTGTGGCTGTGTGGCACTGAGAGTCTCATTTTTTTGACAACTGAAAATGTAGAAAAAGAGGGTCTTCGAAACCCGCCTGATACAGACTCAATGTAAGAGAAACAAGGATGAATTCTCACCCCTAAACGATAAGAAATTGCCCAACAAAATGATTAATTCGCAGTCAAATAGCTAAAAACTAACATTCCAAAATCACAGTTATGTCGAAGAACTCTCAACATCAAAACTTTAAATCAAACTTATCGGCTAGCGAACTAACTAGACGGAGAAGTCAGACCCCATACATAATCGGTGTAACGTAACATGACAAAAAGAACGATCACTTGAAAATAAGAAACCAAAATGCAGAAACTGAAGAACGCAAACAAAATGATAGAAAATCTCGCAGAAAAAAGAAAGAACAAAAAGAAAATAATAGTACAGGAGGTTTCTGGAAGGTTTTAGATAACCAACCGAAACTAACTACCTTTTAACGAAATTCAAAAATAAAACATTCCCTATTTTTTCTGCCAAGATTCGAACACAAGACCAATGATTATACAGAAGCTTAACCATTGAACCACTAGGCTCATTGCTGACATCAACTAACTTAATTTAACTTATAAGCTAAACGTTCAAAGGTAAGGGTTTAACCAAAATAAAAAAATTTCCAAAAATGGGATTTGAACCCAGAAGCTCACACACATACCCCGAACACTTAACCACTAAACTAGATCAATTTACTTGTCAAGAATTTCCAAAGTCTAAACTCAAATCAAGGGATGACCTCTTTTTGTTTCAAAACGCATTTCTTCTAGGCCAGTTTTTAGGATGTTACACAAAGAATTAGGAAAAGAAAAATAACTCAAAGGATGCAATCATTTTGGTCATTTCTAATGAGTTCATACACCTAATTGTATAGAATTAAAGCATGATGTATATGAATCATAGAATATTATAAAATATGCAAAAATTGAACATTTACATCAAATAAGGTCTAATTGAGCACATTCAAAAGGATTCAAAAATTTGCATACTAGACAATATTGGTCAAGATAGATTAATCATGTAACCATTAACTCCCCCTAACTAATTGCATATAAGAGCTATATAAATCATGCATATATACTTTTGCATTGAATTCTAAGTCATAAAACATTTTGAAAACAACAAAGTACAAAAAATCATTTGAACACAAAATTAAGGTAAGGTAGTAACACCTAATTCTCTCCTAAGTGTCCCAAATCTTTTTTTATCTAATGGCTTAGTGAAAATTCAGCTAATTGGTGCAAAGTGTCAATAAATTTTAGAATTACATCTCGTCTTTGGACATGATCTCTAATGAAATGATGTTTCATTTTAATGAGCTTAGTTCTAAAGTGTTGGATGAGATTTTTAGTGAGACAAATAGCACTAGTATTGTCACACTTGATAAGAATGGTAACTATATCAATTCTATGGTCTATAAGTTGTTGTTTCATCCATAAAACTTTAGCATAATAACTACCAGCAGAAATGTATTTCGCTTCGGTGGTGGACAATGCAACACTATTTTTTTTCTTTGAAACCCATAATATAAGCGTGTTGCCAAGGAATTGACAAGCACAGGAGGTGCTTTTCCTATCTAGTTTGTAACCTCCAAAATTCGCATCCGAGAAAGCATGCAAGCTAAAGTATAAGTCTCTAGGATACCAAATATCTAAGTTAAGAGTGTCTTTAAGGTATCTAAAGATTCTCTTAAGGGTTTGTAAATGTATTTCCTTAAGACATGATTGATATCTAGAACACAACCAAACACTAAACAAAATATCGGGCCTACTTGCGGTAAGGTAAAGCAAAGAGCCAATCATAGACCTATATAATTTTGAATCTACATATTTACCTTCCTCATCTTTGTCAAGCTCTGTAGAAGGGCTTATGGCTGTAGCTTGTGGTTTGAGAGTGTCCATCCCAAATTTATTGAGCATTTCCTTTGTGTACTTAGCTTAATTGATGAAGACATCATTTTCCTTTGCTTGATTTGAAGTCCTAAAAAGAAATTTAGTTCTCCCATCATGCTCATCTCAAATTCACCTTACATTAACTTGGAAAGTTCTTAACAAAGAAGATCATTAATAGCTCTAAAAATAATATCATCAACACATATTTGAAGTACTAACAAATCCTTGTCCTTTCTTTTGATAAAAAGTGTTGTGTCAATCTTTCCTTTACAAAAACCTTTTTCAATAAGAAAATTTGATAATATTTCCTACCAAGCTTTAGGAGCTTGTTTTAAACCATATAAGGTTTTTGAAAGTTTGAAAACATACTTTGGAAATTTTGAATATTCAAAACCGAGAGCTTGTTCAACATACATTTATTCATTTAGAAAATCATTTAGAAAATCACTTTTATCATCCATTTGATACAATTTAAAATCATTAAAGCATGCAAAAGATAAAAACATCCCAATAGCTTCCATCCTAGCTATAGGAGCATAAGTTTCATCATAATCTATTCATTCCTCTTGAGTGTAACCTTGAGCAACAAGTCTAACCTCGGTCCTCACTATGTTACCACTCTCATCTAGTTTGTTTCTAAATGTAACACCCCAAACCCGGCCTAGACATTATGGCCAAATCTGGAGATATTACGTAAAACGGTCAAAAATTCAATTTTTGTGAATTTCAAAAAGAGTTGTAAAGTTTTATTACTTAAAAATCCTGATTTAATAGAAAACATATCTAACAATAGGGGTCATATTCATAACATTTTGCATTATAACATGCCTAATTAGGAAAATTTGACTCACTTCGATCATAGCATCCTAATTATTAGGCATGAACTCATACGCATTCTACAGGTTATGTCTTTTATGGGACAATGCAGATCAAAGAAACAAGATTTGTAATCCTTGTATTTATAGGGAACAGATCGAAGATAGCAGATCTGACACTCTTGTGCTTACAGCGAAGTAGATCAAAGATTTCAGCACGGCATCCCTGTGTTTATAGGGAACAAGTAGAAGATTTGGCATCCCTATGTTTATAGGGAACAGATCGAAGATAGCAGATCTGACACTCCTGTGCTTATAGCGAAGCATATCGAAGATTTCAGCATGGCATCCCTGTGTTTATAGGGAACAAGTTAAAGATAGCAGATTTGGCATCCCTATGTTTACAGGGAATAGATCAAAGACATAGCAGATCTGACATTCCTGTGCTTACAGCGAAGCAGATCAAAGACACAGTAGATCTGACCTTCATTGAAGCAGATCCAAGATGATTTGGCATCTCTGTATTAGACGGGGAGCAGATCGAAGACATAACAGATTGGACCTTCATTGAAGCAGATCCAAGATGATTTGGCATCTCTGTGTTCAACAGAAAGCAGATCGAAGACATAGCTGATTTGGCTTTCACGTGTTTACGTTGAAGCAAATATAAGATGATTTGGCATCTCTTTGTTCGACAGAGAGCAGATCGAAGACATAGCTGATTTGGCTTTCACATGTTTACGTTGAAGCAAATCTAAGATGATTTGGCATCTCTGTATTAGACGGGGAGCAGATTGAAGACACAGCAGATCTGACCTTCATTGAAGTAGATCCAAGATGATTTGGCATCTCTGTATTAGACGGGGAGCAGATCGAAGACACAAAGAGATCGACCTTCAGATGAAGCGCATCCAAGATGATTTGGCATCTCAGTATTAGACGGGGAGTAGATCGAAGACATAGCAGATCTGACCTTCATGTGTTTACATCGAAGCAGATCCAAGATGACAGATTTGGCATCTCTGTATTAGACGGGGAGCAGATCGAAGACACAGTAGATCTGACCTCCATTGAAACAGATCCAAGATGATTTGGCATCTCTGTATTAGACGGGGAGCAGATCGAAGACACAGCAGATCTGACCTTCAGTGAAGCAGATCCAAGATGATTTGGCATCTCTGTATTAGACGGGGAGCAGATCGAAGACATAGCAGATCTGACCTTCATGTGTTTACATCGAAGCAGATCCAAGATGACAGATTTGGCATCTCTGTATTAGATGGGGAGCAGATCGAATATAACAGATTTGGCGTCTCTGTATTAGATGGGGAGCAGATCAAAGATAGCAGATATCGCCTTCCTAAGTTGCAGTGAAACAGATTTAAGCCGTCAAGAGGCCATTTAAAGAAGATCAAGGATTAAGAACTCAAGACTCGGCGAGCCCGGGCAAAATTGGTCTTTTTATAGTCTTTGCTCTATTCCTGTTACACAGAAATGAGTAAAGAGGGGCAGCTGTAGACACTCAATTTTGCCCGGGCCCAGAAATAAGTCCAAAAACAAAAATAATAAACCCAAAAAAAAAGTCCAAGTTCAGTCCAGAATTACAAATATAATTTGGCCCGATCGGAATGGCCCATTACTTGAAAAGATTTAAGGTCCATCTACAAGCTTGACTCATATGGAAATATAATCTTCAATGATATGCAATCTTAGATGTGATATGCAATCTTAGATATGATACAATCTTAGATATGATTGCAATCTTAGATATGATATACAATCTTAGAAGACATGATCTTGTAATCTTGAAGATTTAATTTGTAGATATCCTTTAATCTTAACTGTTGATGTAATTGATCTATACCGTTGGATTTGGGGAGGCTCAACTATAAATAGAGGCCTCTCCCTTCATTGTAAATCACTACTGGAGTTTTGGGAAACAATAAAAATTTTTGAGAGCTTTCACTCAAATTTCTCTCCCTCTTATGTTCTTATTTTCTACGGTTTGTTTTTATTTTATTCTTTGTTCATCTTCATTTTTCAACCCTTTTTATTTTGATTTAACCCATGTTTCCCTAATTTTTTTTATATATATTTAAATTTTTAATAATTTTAGTATCATATCAAACTATTTCATTTTTTAATAATTTTTTTAGTATTACTATTAGTAAATTATTTTTTAAATTTTACTCAAATCATTATTTTAAAAAATATATTTCATTTAATTGTCATATTTTATCCAAAAGTTTTTCTAAAATGAGGCAATGTTTTTCGTATTTAGGAATTCGGGAAATAGTGCCCTAACATGCTTCAGTTGCGATTTCCGTTTGTCTAAATGCCTAAAGTATCCTTCTAAATAGATTTTGTAAATCACGAGATGATTTCAGTTACGAGAGTTTAAGAATATTGTGTCCTATCATGTTGGATGTGATGTTTGTATTCTTTCGGAGCTAAGGAATCTCGATTTTTCAACTTAAATAATTTCAGTTTTAAAAAAGGGATCTTATTTTTAAATCCTTTCAAATTTTTGACATTAAGACAGAAATCTATTCAATTTGGTACCAATTTTGGGCGTTGCGAGGGTGCTAATCCTTCCTCGTACGTAACCGACTCCCGAACCTGTTTTCTTAATTTTCGTAGACCAAAACGTTTTATAAGGTGATCCAATCACACCTAAAAAGGTTGGTGGCGACTCCCATTTTCGTTTTTCAAAAGTCGACCCCCGTTTTTTAAACATCCCTTTAAAAAATGGTTTCGACATACATCATTTATAGGTTTGAAAGAAACTCTCTTATGTTTGCCTTTAGTACATGCATCACAAACTTTATATAAGTTAAAATCATGTCTAAATTTCCTATGCCACAACAAAGAAGTATTTTCATTTTTAATCATGAGGCAAAGGTTTAAATCATGAAAGTTGTCTAAATGCACTATGTAAGTATTTCTTATTCTCTATGACCAACAAGAATAATCTTATTAGACACAATGTCAATGCCTTTACATGCATTAGACTCAAATATGACATTAAGACCTTTATCACATAATTGCCTAACACTTAAAAGATTATACTTAATACTATTAACATATAAAAACATTTTCAAAAAAAACTAAAGAGTTTTTACCAATAGAGCAAATTCTTTAATGAGTCATTTGGAGTTGTCACTAAATGTAACTTATCCTCCACTTTTTGGCTTTAGATTGTTAAAATGGCTCTTATCATCGGTCATGTGCCTTGGGCATCCACTATCAACGTACCATGTGTAACGCCCCTTACCCGTATCCGTCGCCAGAACAGGGTACAAGGTATTAACAAATTATAATACATACTATTAAATAAAACCGAGACAAAAATATGGCGTGCTATTTGATCATGAATCATTACAACATATGCCATTAACAATACAAGCCAATTTCAAAGACTTCGTACAAAAAGATTTGTTTGATACTATAATTAATATTTTAGACCTAAGCAATTATGACACGTACAAAATAACTAAGTCTACTATACATGCCATAATTCAAAATGTTGAGTTCAAATACCAAAAGTATTGATAGTGCAGGCGGATCTTCCACGATCTCTAACTCTGTGCTAAGTTTGGATGACACTATAAGACAAAAGAGGGAAAAGAAAGTAAGCTTATAGCTTAGTAAGTAAGTATATAAATAACAAATAAGGAATCTAATATGTTTACAACATAACTCAATTATATCATATTCTTAAATTTTACTATTCACTCCAATTTGATCAAGCTGTCCCTCCTGCTTCATGATCACTAAATAAATCATAACTTGAGTTACAAAACTCGAAATTCAAATCCGTAAAATTTCCCTGAATCTAGACTCATAAAAATTCTTACTAATTTTTTTCTAGAATTTTTGGTCTAGCCATTTAGTAGGGTTTATTAGTTAAAGTTTCCCCTGTTACACAGCTCGACTGATCTGACCTTTGTTCACTACGAATTTAATTTCTCTCAGTATACAATTCAAATAACCATTAAATCTGTTTCATTTAAAACTAGACTCAATAAGGAATTTATACATATAAACTATGTTTCTTAATTTGTTTTGTACAATTTTTAATGATTTTTAAAAATTGGAACAGGGGATCACATAGTCATTCTGCGCAAGTCACCCACAATTATAAATATCTCAAAATATAGAACTCCTTTACTTGCTTCGTTTCTTTTATATGAAAATAGGCTCATTAAGCTTTAATTTCACATCTCATTCAGCCTCTAATTAAATTATTACTATTTTTGGTGATTTTTCAAAATCACGTTACTGCTACTGTCCCACAACAGTTTTAGTGCTAATTCACTTTTTCACACTTTCTTTGTATTAATCTCATTTTAACTTATATATATATCACAAATCATTTTCACCACATATCATACATCACAAGTATAGGTCCATAATTACAATGTCACCATAAAGCCATCCCGTTGAACAATTCGGATCAATTCCCGATACTTGATGGTTTCAGCACACAGCTCCACCATCATATTTCATATAATTCGGCTCTCTTGTACACATGGTGAACACTTAGTACCACCCATGTGACCTAGCCAATTTATTACGTAGCTCTCTTGTCCACATGGTGTCCTACACTTGGGATCACACATGCGACCTAGCTACATTTATCTCTCCCGTAGCTCTCTTGTCTACATGGGATACATCCCGTATCACACATGTGACCTAGCTACCACATAGTATCTCGTAGCTTTCTTGTACACATGATGTGCACTCAGCACCATACATGTGACCTAGATACGCTCCATGTATTTTATTCGATCTTTCCGAATGTTCAACCGGGATTTCTCTCTCTATTACTTATTTCCATTCTTCCAATAGTCTATTTATGCTTCAACATTAGCTAATATATATAATGTAGGCTGAAATATAAAAATGTAAATGAAATTAATGTATTATTTACATACAAACTTACCTCGGTGCAAAATATGGGAATTTTACAATTTAGTCCAAAACTTTTTCCTTCCCCCGTTCGAGGTCGATTCCACGCCTTTCTTGATTATGAAGCTTGAAAGTTGAAGAAACCCTAGCTATGGAGGAGAGAAAATTTCGGCAGCAACTAATGAAGATGATGGCCAATTTTGTGTTATTTTTCCCATTTTATTTCATTTAATATACAAATGACCAAAATGCCCTTACTACTAAACTTTCCAAAAATTCCCTCCATGTCCCACTTTTGTCCATAACTTAGGAATTGGTCAAGTTGCTATTTAAGACCTCCTAATTAATATCCCAAAGCAATTTCATACTAAAAACTTCTAAAACACGAGTTTTACAATTTATTCGGTTTAGTCCCTAATCTCAACTTAAGCGCTCAATGCATAGAATTTCATCACGAAATTTTCACGAAATTTTCATGAAATCATATCATAAACCTCAAAATAATCATAAAATAATTATTTCTATCTTGGATTTGTGGCCACGAAACCACCATTCCGATTAGGCCCTAATTCGGATTGTCAAATTCTCCCCCCCTTTAGGGATTTTCGTCCCCGAAAATCTTACCGGTAAAGAGGTTCGGGTACTGTTTCCTCATAGTTTCCTCAGGTTCCCACGTAGCCTCTTCTATCCCATGTCTGTGCCACAATACTTTCACTAATCCTATACTTTTATTTCTTAACTGTTTAATTTCCCAAGCCAAAATCTTTATTGGTTCCTCCTCATAGGTCATATCCGGTCGAATCTCAATTTCTGTTGGAGAAATCACATGTGAAGGATCTGAAAGATAACGTCGCAACATTGATACATGAAACACGTTATGAATTCTTTCTAACTCTGCCGGTAAGGCCAATCGATATGCCACTGGTCCGATTCTCTCAGTAATCTCGTACGGCCCAATAAAACGCGGACTCAATTTGCCTTTTCGGCTAAATCTCAGAATCTTCTTCCATGGTGACACCTTCAAGAACACTTTATCACCCACCTGAAATTCAATCTCTTTTCTTTTTAAATCTGCATATGAATTTTGTCAATCTGAAGCAGCTTTTAAGCAATCACGAATTACGTTTACTTTCTCCTCAGTTTCTTTAACTAGATCAACTCCGTGAATCTGTTTCTCACTAAGTTCGGTCCAATATAAAGGAGTCCGACATTTGCGACCATACAAGGCTTCGTACGGTGCCATTTGTATACTTGACTGAAAACTGTTATTGTAGGCAAATTCAACCAAAGATAGATATTTCTCCCAACTACCTCCAAATTCTAAAACACAGCATCTAAGCATATCCTCGAGTACCTGGATTACTCTTTCCGACTGACCATCTGTTTGTGGATGAAACGCAGTACTAAAGTTCAATTTTGTGCCCAAAGCTTCTTGTAACTTTTTCCAAAATCTCGAGATAAACCTCGGATCTCTATTTGATATTATAGACATAGGTACCCCGTGCAACCTCACAATTTCAGCAATATATAGTTCAGCTAATTTATCAAGTGAGTAATCGAGTGCGTCTTTGGTATAAAATGGGCTGACTTTGTTAACCTATCAACCACTACCCGATAAAGATATCCTTCTTTTTAGGAGTCAAAGGCAAACCGGTTACAAAATCCATAGTAATTTTATCCCATTTCCACTCAGGCACCATTACCGGTTGGAGTAATCCTGAAGGCACTTGATGTTCAGCTTTTACTTGTTGACAAATCAAACACTTGGTTACAAATTCAGAAATGTCCTTTTCATACACGGCCACCAATATAACTTCTTTAAATCATTATACATTTTTGTGCTACGGGGTGAACAGACAAAAACAACATTGTGAAACACATGTAATATTTTACGAATCAATTCATCATTTTTCTGTACACAAATCCTATCTCGAAACATCAAATGAGTCATCCGGTCCAACTCAAAAATTTGAGTAGTAACTTGATTCATGACTGAGTTCTCTTGGTTGGCAACTCACTATCATTCTTTTGAGCATCATAGATTAGCTGGAGAAACAACGGTTTAACCCTCATCTCTGCCAAAATTGACCCATCATGAGACAATGCTAACCTCGTATTCATGGCCCTCAAAGTAAAAAGAGATTTCCTGCTCAAGGCGTCAGCAACTATATTCGCTTTTCCTGGATGATAATCAATCACTAGCTTATAATCCTTCAATAATTCAAGCCATCTCCGTTGTCGCAGATTCAAATCCTTTTGATTCATCAAATACTTCAAACTTTTGTGATTAGTAAAAATTCGGCATTTTTCACCATACAAATAATGTCGCCAAATTTTCAAGGCAAAGACAATAGCGGCCAACTCTAAATCATGTGTAGGATAGTTCTTCTCATGTGTTTTTAACTGTCTCGAGGCATAAGCTACCACTTTACCCTCTTGCATCAACACACACCCAAGGCTTGTCAATGATGCATCACTATAAATTACGAACTCCTTCCACGGCTCAAATTTGTACTAAAATTGGTGCTTGATCAATCGTGCTTTCACTTTTCAAAACTCTGCTTTGGCATTTATCAGTCCATTCAAACTTAACATTCTTTTGCAACAACTTAGTCATAGGAGAGGCAATCGTCGAAAATCACTCGACAAAACGTCTCTAATACCCGGCCAAGCCTAAAAAACTTCTAACCTCAGATACATTCTTTGACGGTTTCCAATCAACGATCGCGGAAATCTTACTCAGATCTACCCGAATACCATCACCTGAGACTATATGTCCCAAAAATCTGACTTCACGAAGCCAAAACTCACTTTTACTAAACTTAGCAAGCAGTTTCTTTTCTCTTAAAATCAATCTACAGCTCTCAAGTGTTCGGCGTGTTCGACTCATCCCGAGAATAAATTAGAATGTCATCTATAAACACCACTACAAACTTATCTAAATATGGCCGAAAGATTCAGTTCATCAGGTCCATAAATATAGCTGGAGCATTTGTTAAGTGAAAGGCATCACAAGGAACTCATAATGTCCATACCGTGTCCTAAAAGCGCCAAGCACATCCGGCTCCTTAACTCTCAACCGGTAGTAACCGGACCTCAAATCGATCTTTGAAAACACTGTGGCCCTCTTAACGATCGAATAAATCATCAATCCTCGACACGGTACTTGTTCTTTATAGTCACCTTATTGAGTCAAGGCGGTAATCAATGCAAAGCCTCATTGAACCATCTTTCTTTTTCTACGAACAATACAGGAGCACCCTAAGGAGAGAAACTTCGGTCTCACAAACCCCTTGTCTGTTAACTCTTGCAATCGAGCCTTCAATTCTTTTAATTCACGGAGCCATTCTATATGGAGCGATCGAGATCGGTGCGCGATGCACAGTAACAAATCAATGGCAAACTCTATCTCTCTGTTGGAGGCAATCCAGCAATTCCTCCGGAAATACATCCGGAAATTCACAGGACTATCGATGCGATTCAAACTTCAATTGACGCAACTCAAATTCATTACATAAGCCAAATAGGCTTCACACCCTTTTCTCATGTATTTACGTAGTAGACATATGCGAAATCACCATAGGCAACTTATTTGATTCATCTGTTTCAACCCACGAAATTTCTCTACTTTCACATTTCAACTCCGTGTTTTTGTTTACAATCTACCTTGGCATCATACAATGTCAACGACCCATTCCCAAAATAACGTCAAACTCATCAAATGGTAACAAAGATCATCGATGAGCGGGAAAACGATGACCTTGAATCATTAATGGGCAATTCTTGCAAACCTTGTCAACTAGCACATATTGGCCTAAGGGGTTCGACACTTTAATCGTAAACTCGATAAACTCAATAGGCAACTTTTTATTAGATACTAAATTCATGCAAATATAGGAATGAGTGGACCCGGATCAATCAATACAATAACAATAGCATCATAGAGAGAAAATGTACGATAATCACATCGGAGATGATGCATCCTCTCGGGCACGTATGGCATAAGCTCTAGCGAGCGCTCTAACTTCGATCTCGCCACCGAATCTTTCATTACGCTTTCTTTGCTAGCTCCACTTCCAGGTATTTCTCGGTGGTCTACCCACGCTGCGGTGGTATTCTGTCTAGCACTCACGAAATTTTTCTTCTTTAACTTTCTCCTGACGATCTCGATAAAATGCTCGCGAGAACCGCACCTGAAACAAGCTCGCTCGTTTCCCCAACACTCACCATAATGTTGCCTGCCACATTGCTGACACTCGGGCTTTCTAGATCGCACATTACCTACACTTGCCACCGAAGTAGCTTAAGCTTTAGACCCCGAATATGTTCTACCACGATCTCTGTGTGAATCCCCAGTTGAAACTGTCATTCGAGGGTTTGTCTCTTTAGACCTCTTTGATTGAGATTGAAATGACTTGCTTATCGGCCTCTTTCTGGCATCTCGAGCCTCAATAGCAGCTTTTCTTCTTTCTTTATTCAATTCTTCGGCTTTCAAAGCTCGATCAACCAATACTACAAATTCTTTCAACTCTAAAATTCCCACAAACAATTTAATATCCTCATTTAGCCCACCCTCAAACCTTTTGCACATAATGGCCTCGGTGGACACACATTCCTGGCAATACTTGCTGAGTCTTACAAATTCACGTTCATACTCTGCCACAGACATCTTACCCTGTTTCAATTCAAGGAACTCCTTCCGTTTTTGATCAAAAAATCGCTGACTTATGTATTTCTTTCTGAATTCTTCCTGGAAAAAATCCCAAGTAACTCTTTCTTTTAGCCATCACTACAAAATCTTCCACCAGTGGTAGGCCGAATCTCTCAAAAGTGATACAGCACACTTTAAGCACTCCTCGGGTGTACATGAAAGCTCATCAAACACACGGGTAGAATTTTCAAGCCAAAACTCCGCTTTCTCGGGATCATCATCGATCTTTGCTCTAAACTCTTCAGCCCCTTGTTTTCGAATCTTATCAACTGGAGGCTTGTTCATTCTTACCAAATCTATGCCTTGAGCAGCTACAGGAATCGTCTGAGGTATGGGAGGGGGTGGAGGAGGTTGAGCATTTGGGTTTGCTCGAATAAACTCAGTATACCAATTGTTCATCATTTGGAGAAAGGCATCCCGAGCCTCATCTCCCTGTCTCAATGTCTCAGGTCTACTTTCCACAGGCGCGGTCCCTTGTGCAGGAGCCGGCGCATTACTAGCAGCATCATCAGCCGCAGTTCCGTCAGGATCCATTACTATATCAAAACAAAACACAGTTTAGAATAATCAGGAGTCACCACACTATCACAATATTTTTATGGCATGTATAGCTAGACTTTTACACACTCTTTATTAGTCCGAGAACCGACTAAACCGTAGCTCTAATACCACTAAATATAACACCCCTTACCCGTATCCGTCGCCAGAACAGGGTACGAGGTATTAACAAATTATAATACATACTATTAAATAAAACCGAGACAAAAATATGGCGTGCTATTTGATCATGAATCATTACAACATATGCCATTAACAATACAAGCCAATTTCAAAGACTTCGTACAAAAAGATTTGTTTGATACTATAATTAATATTTTAGACCTAAGCAATTATGACACGTACAAAAAAACTAAGTCTACTATACATGCCATAATTCAAAATGTTGAGTTCAAATACCAAAAGTATTGATAGTGCAGGCGGATCTTCCACGATCTCTAACTCCTGTGCTAGCTGGATGACACTATAAGACAAAAGAGGGAAAAGAAAGTAAGCTTATAGCTTAGTAAGTAAGTATATAAATAACAAATAAGGAATCTAATATGTTTACAACATAACTCAATTATATCATATTCTTAAATTTTACTATTCACTCCAATTTGATCAAGCTGTCCCTCCTGCGTCATGATCACTAAATAAATCATAACTCAAGTTACGAAACTCGAAATTCAAATCCGTAAAATTTCCCTGAATCTAGACTCATAAAAATTCTTACTAATTTTTTTCTAGAATTTTTAGTCCAACCATTTAGTACGGTTTATTAGTTAAAGTTTCCCCTGTTACACAGCTCGACTGATCTGACCTCTGTTCACTACGAATTTAATTTCTCTCAGTATACAATTCAAATAACCATGAAACCTGTTTCATTTAAAACTAGACTCAATAAGGAATTTATACATATAAACTATGTTTCTTAATTTGTTTTTTACAATTTTTAATGATTTTTCAAAGTTGGAATAGGGGATCACATAGTCATTCTGAGCAAGTCACGCACAATTATAAATATCTCAAAATATAGAATTCCTTTACTTACTTCGTTTCTTTTATATGAAAATAGGCTCATTAAGATTTAATTTCACATCTCATTCAGCCTCTAATTAAATTATTACTATTTTTGGTGATTTTTCAAAATCACATTACTGCTACTGTCCCACAACAGTTTTAGTGCTAATTCACTTTTTCACACTTTCTTTGTATTAATCTCATTTTAACTTATATATATATCACAAATCATTTTCACCACATATCATACATCACAAGTATAGGTCCATAATTACAATGTCACCATAAAGCCATCCCGTTGAACAATTCGGATCAATTCCCGATACTTGATGGTTTCAAACTTCAGCACTCCACCATCATATTTCATATAATTCGGCTCTCTTGTACACATGGTGAACACTTAGTACCACCCATGTGACCTAGCCAATTTATTACGTAGCTCTCTTGTCCACATGGTGTCCTACACTTGGGATCACACATGCGACCTAGCTACATTTATCTCTCCCGTAGCTCTCTTGTCTACAAGGGATACATCCCGTATCACACATGTGACCTAGCTACCACATAGTATCTCGTAGCTTTCTTGTACACATGATGTGCACTCAGCACCATACATGTTACCTAGCTACGCTCCATGTATTTTATTCGATCTTTCCGAATGTTCAACCGGGATTTCTCTCTCTATTACTTATTTCCGTTCTTCCAATAGTCTATTTATGCTTCAATATTAGCTAATATATATAATGTAGGCTGAAATATAAAAATGTAAATGAAATTAATGTATTATTTACATACAAACTTACCTCGGTGCAAAATATGGGAATTTTACAATTTAGTCCAAAACTTTTCCCTTCCCCCGTTCGAGGTCGATTCCACGCCTTTCTTGATTATGAAGCTTGAAAGTTGAAGAAACCCTAGCTATGGAGGAGAGCAAATTTCGGCAGCAACTAATGAAGATGATGGCCAATTTTGTGTTATTTTTCCCATTTTATTTCATTTAATATACAAATGACCAAAATGCCCTTACTACTAAACTTTTCAAAAATTCCCTCCATGTCCCACTTTTGTCCATAACTTAGGAATTGGTCAAGTTGCTATTTAAGACCTCCTAATTAATATCCCAAAGCAATTTCATACTAAAAACTTCTAAAACACGAGTTTTGCAATTTATTCGGTTTAGTCCCTAATCTCAACTTAAGCGCTCAATGCATAGAATTTCATCACGAAATTTTCACGAAATCATGAAATCATATCATAAACCTCAAAATAATCATAAAATAATTATTTCTATCTCGAATTTGTGGTCACGAAACCACCATTCCGATTAGGCCCTAATTCGGGTTGTCACACCATGAGTTTTTGCTTGAGTTGTTCACCTTGAAGCAATGCTCTTTTTCCTACAAACACAGAATTATTTTTTTTGTTTTTGGTACCAAATTTCTTTTGGGTCCATAAGCATGAGTTTCCAAAATTTAGCCCCTTTAGGTATCCATTTAGAAAGGATATCCTTATCTTGAGTAGTTATGAATCCTTTAGGGACTCATATACTTCTAACTAATTTTTCTTTATAAGTTTTAAAAGGAAATCTATGTTTATAGTACTTACTATTTTTAACAAAGTTTTGTTTTGAATTTTCTCCTCTTTCAAACACTTTTTCAAAAACTTTGTTAGAGTGAGCTTTTTCACTTTTAAATAATTCAAGTTGCTTTTGATGTTCATCGTGAACTTTAGAAAGTAAATTGTGAAGTCACAATTCTTTTTCTCAATCATTTATAATAGCTTGCATATAATTTATTTTACTCCCAAGTTCATGCTTGACTTGAAGAGTGAATTATTTTCATCTTTTAGTTTTGAAATAATTTTTCAACTATTAATTCAAACTCCAAGCCTAATTCATTATAAGCATCTTGCAACTTATCAATAGAATAAGAAGTTGAAATAGATGAGTTAGAAGTTACCTTAGAATCTTCTATGGCCATAAGACAAAAGTAGGCTTCTTCTTGTTTATCATGAGTGATCTCAAGCTTGTCCCATATCTCCTTGGCATTAGAACAAGATGACACCCTGTTGAACTCATCCGGACCAAGTGTACAAAATAGAATGCGCATGGCTTTAGCATTGAGCTGTACATTCCTTTTATCTTCTTCATTCCATTTTCTCTTACTCTTTGACACTAATTGCTCTCCTCATTTTTGAGAAACGGGGGGACCATCTATGATGGTATCCCAAACCGCAAGAGCATTTGCTTGAGTGAAGAGCATCATTCTTATCTTCCAATAGGAGTAATTTGCTCCATTGAAGTATGGAGGCTTTGAGATGGACTAAGATTCTTCAAAGAAATTTGACCTGGAAGAGGACATCATTTTTGTAGAATGTATTGATGATCGTTTGAGCTTCTCTGAGAATCTTCTATTGCATGTTAAATCGTCTTTAAATACTAGCTCTGACACCAATTGTTAGCTCGATTGATCACCAAAAATAGCCAAGAGGTGGGTGAATTGACCTTTTCAAAATATGCAGAAGCAAAGAGAATAAATAGAGACAATGAACATGGCAATATATAGTGGTTCGACCCCAATTGCTTACTCCACTACCTTAGCTTTCCATAATTAAGGATTTTTTAAAATTCACTAATTTGACAACCTTTAAGGATAAGGTTTAACCTAACAACTTCCTTAAGTGTTTTACCCAAACCTTAAGATTACAACTTTTTTAAGGTTTTTACCCAAATCTTAATATTGCAACTCTCTTAAGGTTTCTACCCAAACCTTAAGATACTCAACCCTCTCAAAGAGAATGACAAATAAGCAATCTAAGAAATAATCCTCACAAGATTAGGATGTTTGTCAATTAAGCACAAATACAAAGAATAACACTTGAGCTAAATGAATACAATGAAAGCTCACAAGTGTTTACAAGAAAAAGATAAAGAATTGAAGCAAAACGTGATTGGTAATGGATTTTTTATGTATCTTGAAACACTTGATCTATTATAGTCTCACTTGTTATTGTAGGACATTTAGAAATTGGTATTTATACCCGCAAATTGATTTCCAATAGTTGTGGTTGTTGAGGAATTGAATAGAGTCATTGGGGATGAAAATATCAGTTCATTTAATTCACTTGCAACCACAAGTATTGATACTTGCTAACCAAGTATCAATATCTTTAGCATTTAATGCAAAATTCAGTGATCGTTGGAGCTAGAAATATTGATACCAATAAGCTTTTATCGATACCACATGAAAAGTATCGATATTGGATCGATAATTGGCTAAAATGTTTAAGAATCAGAATGTCAATTTGGTATCGATTTTTGGAGAGGTATCGATATTCAGATACTTTTTAGCCTGAAGCAATATTGACTTGTTTTAAAACAGTTTTAACTTTGATTGAAAATGTTTAACTTGATTAAAAGTTTATTCAAAAAGTTTTCTAAGATTTCAAAATAGTAGGTCCAAAATTATTTCTCTTAGACTTCATTTGAAATCTAATTTTGCAAATTTTGTTCAACTTTAAATTTTATTCAAAAGCATTTTAATTTGTTATATCAAAATAAATTTCCAAATAAAGCTTGGTTTAACAAAGAGTGAGTGGAAATATTATCATCAAACAATCATATGTGAAGCTAAAATTTCTTCAATATAAAATCCTCAAAATCTTAATAAAAATATCATTTTCTTTAAAACACTTATAGCGAACTCTTTTAAACCCAAAATCAATAGATCATAACATGAGTTAACTAAATGAAAAAGTAACATCATTTTATATACATAAATTTCAATTATGTTGGAAGTTGATTATTATCTTAAATTTGTGTTAGATTTGACTTAAAATTTTTCATATTTAAGAAAAGTTTGAACATGTATTAGAGTCAGTAGTGTTAATTGAAAGTAAGAATTTTTTTTAAAGATAATATCATTAATTGTAATATCATTATAAAGAGAAAGATATCCCAGACATTTTTTTTAAAGATAATATCATTAATTGTAATATCATTATAAAGAGAAAGATATCCCAGACATATTGGAAACTTGAATATTATAACCAAAGACACGGTATGCACACTTGACATAAAGTCAAACCATACCAAATAAAGCAAAGTACATTTGTAATAGGCCTCCATCACCAGAGGGAGAGCAAAACAGGACTCAAACCACTCCTCAGACGAATCTAATATGTCGGGACAAAGGCCGCCAACAAACAAAGCGAACTCATCACTTTGAATTGTTGGACCCTTTTCCAGATCCTTATTCCGGTGGTGATAGGCACAACATAATGAACCTGAAAATAACATATATATAATTTCTAGAAAGCAAAAACAATCAAAGCGAGCCATAATGAGTTCAAGAAACCGAAATACATAAAACTCAAAAAACACGAGCCTCTAAGGCTTGAAAAATTGCAACTAATTACCATTGAGTTCAATAGCGAAATTTCAAAAGGAAAGACTTGGTAAAGTCATGGGGATATTGGTGCTGAGACTAAGTCTATCACACATTCCTTTACGATTAGTCTACCATCAAACAAAGCCATCCCTACTAATCTTACTAAATGAGTGGTGATGGAAGTGTAAACTGAACCATGGATCTGTCGGATTAGTAGTCACCCTCTTGGCTGTGGTCCTGGTCTTGGCCTTGGCTTTGGGCCACCACAAGTAGATGTTACTTCCTCTCTCATTCTTGAAAATTCAATCCACATCTAAAGCATCGGAAATAACGTGATCAAAGGGTGAATGAATATCACTGTTCAAGTGTATTAGCGTTCTGTTCACATTCAAAAAATATATATTTTTTAACTTCATATTTAGCGTTACATTAGACTTTTAATAAAAAGAGATATATGACTTTTTGTTAATTTTTCCTGTGGAATTAAAACAACTTTATAATAAAGTGAATAAAATAATAATTATAAAATACATTGCCAATGAAGATGTAAATTCCCATAAGTTGAAAAATTGTCTATTATTTTATCAAATTTTACTTGAAATAATGATTAAAGTTTTTCTCGGTAATTAAATTATACGAGCTGAAACAATATTTTCAATTTTCCTTTTCTCAATATTCTAATAATAGAAAAACTCTAAATTTTTAAATTGGAGAAAAATATAGTAATAATCTCAAATGAGGATTCCCTTGGGTTTTAAATCATTCAGTTTAACCAATGGAATAGAAATTGACTATAAAAATGTGATCTTGGACTTGGCTTTTAAATTATTAACTTGTAGAAAGGGGGTTGGGGTCGTGGACTTGGTTTTATAGCAAGTCAATCATCGTACAGAGATGGTTGCCTTGTTAATCAGTATATAGAAGTCTTAGATGATCACCAAAAGTTCAGAAATCAACTAAACCAAGTTTATTAAATAGAGTGACTGAGGGAGTGCGGGAATATTGTGTGCCAAGTGCCAATCCTCATATGGCAACGGTGGCTTTGGTTAGAATTTTACAATTGATACTTTTCAGTTGTTTACTTGCAGCAGGAGCGTCGGTGGCTTCTCAAGTGCCAAGTTGCAGACATAAGTGTGGAAATCTGAGCATTCCATATCCTTTCGGCATGACTCGAGGCTGTTACTTGAGTGATAACTTTCTAATCACTTGCAACACGTCTGTCAGCCCCCCTCGACCACAATTGATACATAGTCACATAGAAGTCACTAACTTAACACTTGAAGGTCAGGTGGAAATCTTGCATCTTATAGCTAAGGATTGTTACAACCACAATGGCACAATTGCAAACTGGAATTTCCCTCAGCTTTGGGCGGCCATGTTCACCATTTCAAATGATAGAAACAAGTTCACTGCTGTTGGTTGCGACACTATAGCTCAAATTTGGGCTGAACGTGAGGATAGAAATAGTACGTATTTTACCGGCTGCATGGCATATTGCAAGAAAAGGGACATTCTACACATTAATGGTTCTTGCTCAGGTGTAGGATGCTGCCAGATCTCCATTCCAAGTGGACTTAAGAATCTTAACATGTCAGTAAGAAGCTACTACAACCATACATATGTATGGGACTTCAATCCTTGTAGCTACGCCTTTGTTGCAGATGAGAGTAAGTTCACTTACAGCAATAAAAGTTTCGAGGACTTAGCGAATATAGAATCTCTTCCTATGGTGCTTGAATGGGCGATTAGCAATGAAACTTGTAAGGTAGCTGAGCATAAACGTGATTATGCTTGTAAACAAAATAGCATCTGCTACAACCCTGAAAACAGGTCCGGTTATCTCTGCAAGTGCAAGGATGGCTACCATGGAAACCCATATCATCCCGATGGTTGCCAAGGTATCTATAATATGATCATACTACCATTTCTTTTTCATTGTTCTGCTCCTTTTTTGCCACTTTAGGAGTGATCTGTTTTCTTTTAATGATTTTCAGATATTGATGAATGCAAAGATTCGAGCCTACACAATTATATTTCTGAAAGGAATTATTTTTGTAACGCCCCCACGCCCGAAACCGTTATCGGAGTCAAGCTTGAGGTGTTACTAAACTTATCTTACCTTTTAAACAACTCTAAACCACTTATTTTAATTTTCGGAATAAACTGTTTTTCTGCGTCAGAGTTGCTTAAAAATTCATTTCTCGAGTTTCAAAACTCGAAATTAAGATCCGTAAATTTTTCCTGAAACTAGACTCATATATCTATCTACTAATTTTTTTCTAAAATTTTTGACTTAGCCAATTAGTACAGTTTATTAGTTAAAGTTACCCCTGTTTCAGAAGTTGACTGTACTGACCTCTACTTACTACGAACCACTTTTCTCCCTAAAAAAAATTAATACAACTATACCGTTTGTTTCTATTAAAACTAGATTCAATAAGGATTCTAACCATATAAATTACACCACCTAATTATTTTTATACAATTTATGGTGAATTTCCAAAGTTGAAACAGGGGATCTAGAAATTGCTCTGACCCTGTTTCACTAAAACTCAGATATCTCATAAAATATAATACCTTTACCTGTTTTGCTTATTCCATAAGAAAATAGACATAATAAGATTTAATTTCATATATTATTCATCTTAAAAATATGTTTACACAATTTTTAGTGATTTTTCAAAGTCACGTCATTTCTGTTATTTGAATCTGTTTTTAGGTTACTTTCACATTTTTCATAATTTTCATGTGATAACCACCATTCAATCATACATATTAATAAACATGCATATCATCGGCCATTTTTATTAGCTAGTCTCTAGCAAGCATTTACACATCATTCATTGTTCATATTATACTAAAGATAGCTAAGTTTCTATACATGCCATACACAAAACAAAACGTCTAATTATACCGAGTTATTTCTTGGATAGTGTGATCGGCCTCCGACGTTTCCTTCGATCCCAGTGGCTTGATAAAAACTATAAGAAAAAGAAAATAAAGAGAGTAAGCACTAGGCTTAGTAAGCTTACAAGCAAATAAATTACAACATTCAACATAATGAATAATTATACATAATGTCACCTAGCCTCATAAACTTTCTTTACTTCTCATTTTCTACCTTCTTCTTTACTCACATACCTTCTTTCTTACCCGACCTTTCACTATTCATAAATATAATCTACCTTCCCTTTGCTGATAATTCACTGTAATTTAACGTGTACATTGACCCATTGAACCACTCGGAATACTAAGAATCACTGGGTCGTTCTCGTCTATCAATATCTCGCCAATGCCATGTCTTCGACATGGACTTACATGAATTATTCCCCGTCTCCAATGCCATAGATATATAATATGGGCTTACATGGCTCATTCCTGTCTCCAAAGCCATATAACTGATATGGACTTACATGGCTCATTTCTCTGTCTCTGTCTCTGTCCCACAACCCCAATATCCTAATATTCCTAAGGTTCAAACGGGGCTTCCTAATGCTTTTTCTCTGTCACTTAGCTTTTAATTCGACTTTAAATATCCTCATAAAATAAGTATATAAATTCTGAAATTAACAATAATAATGTAAAATAAAAGAACATTGCATTTATTTCATGTAAACTTACCTCGATACAAAATGTGACTAAACTTTACAATTTAATCCTTTACTTTTTCTTTTCCCCGATCTACTCCCGAATTTCGCTCTTCTTGATCTATAATAGAAAATTTAACTTATTTAATAGCAAAATTTATCAAAACAGTCCTTTACTCAGACTTTGGAAAAATTACATTTTTGCCCCTAAACTTTTGCATATTTACACTTTTGCCCCAAAGCTCGTAAATTAAACTTCAGCCTATTTTCTTATGTTTCATGACATGCTGGTCATTTTTCCCTTCTATGGCAGCATCAAATTCATACTCTAACAAGCACTTATGACTATTAGGTATTTTTACCAATTAAGTCCTTTTACTCGTTTTTGCTTAAAACCGAGTAGTACAAATTGTCTAACATAATTTAAAACCTCATATTCTATCATAAAACACCAAAATACACAAATTTCACCTATGGGTATTTTTCCAAATATGAACCCTAACTTAAATTATTGCTAGCATAAGCTTTTATCGAGCTCTGGGACTCAAAACGTAAAGAACATTAAAACGGGGCTTGGAATCACTTACTATTGAGCTTGGAAAGCTTGAAAACCCTAGCCATGGCTTCCCCATGCTAATTTCGGCCTCCATGAAGAAGATGAGCAAAATTGGCTTTTAATTGTGTATTTTAATTCATTTTACCCTTAAATGACCAAAATGCCCTTACTACTAAACTTTCAAAAATTCCTTCCATGTCCTAATTTTGTCCATCAACTTAAAATTGGTCAAATTTATATTTAAGACCTCCTAATTAATATTCTAATTCAATTTTATGCAAAATACTTCTAGAACACAAGTTTTGCAATTTATTCAATTTAGTCCCTAATTTCAAATTAAGTACTTTATGCATAGAATTTCTTCACGAACTTTTCACACAATCATGCAAACATATCATAGACCTCAAAATAATAATAAAATAAATTTTTCTACCTCAGATTTGTGGTTTCGCAACCACTATTCCGTTTAGACCCTATTTCGGGATGTTACATTTCTCCCCCTTTAGGGATTTTTTCGTCCCAAAAATCTTACACATGAAGAGATTTGGGTACTGTTTTCACATAGCCTCTTGAGTTCCCATGTAGCCTCGTCTACCCCATGTAGTCGACTATCTCTGAAATATACAACTCGGCCAACTTGTCAAGTGAAAAATCCATACTGAATCGGGATAAAATGAGCCGACTTCGTTAACTTATCAATCACAACCCATCTTTGCATCTTTCTTTCTCGGTTAAAAGCGGCAATCCTGTCACAAAATCTATAATAACTTGATTCCATTTCCACTCGAGGGACTAGCACAGTGTGCAATAAACTGAAGGTACACGATGTTCGGCCTTTACTGTTGTGGATCAAACATCTAGAAACAAACTCAAATGTCCTTTTTATTCCTACCCACCAACATTTTCTTCAAATCATTATACATCTTTGTACTACCCGGATGAATAGACAAAAAAACTACTATGTGCTTCCTGTAAGATCTTTCGAATAAGCTCATCATTCTTGGTACACATACCAGGTGATAATCAATCACTAGCTCATAATATTTAATCAACTCTAGCCATCTTCTTTGCTTCAATTTCAAACTTTTGTGATCGGTGAATATGTGGCACTTCTCACCGCATAAATGATGTCTCCAAATCTTCAACGCAAAAATAATGGCAGCTAACTCTAAATCATGTGTCGGATAGTTCTTCTCATGTGGCTTTAGTCATGTCTAGAAGCATAAGCAATTACCTTCCCTTCCCTTCTGCATAAGTACACAACCAAGTCCATTCATGGGCGCATCATCAGTAAATCACAAACTCCTTACAGTTCGGTTGTACTAAAGCAGGAGCTTTAGTCAACGATGCTTTTAAATTGTCAAAACTCGTTGACACTTCTCATCCATTCAAACTTGATATCCTTTCGCAGAAATCTTGTCAACGGGGTAGCTATCATGGAAAATCCCTCTACAATATCCAGCAAGACCAAGAAAACTTCTAACTTCGATACATTTCTAGGAGGCTTCCAATCAACAATGGTCTGAAATCTTGCTCGGATCAACCTTAATACCTTCACCTAGTCCAAAAAAAAGTCTTGGGACATCGACTCTTTAACTCATGGCCCGATAGTATCCGGATCTCAAATCTATCTTGGAGAACACAGTAGCTCCCTTGTTTCAATTCCAGAATTCCTTTCTCTTACGGTCAATAAACCCACAGTGATGTACTTTTTACGAAATTCCTCCCGAAAGAAATCCCAAGTGATCCTCTCCTTTGGTACAAGCTGATACAAGTGTCTTCCACTAGTAGTAGGTTTGAGTCTCTAAGAAGTGATATTACACATTTCATACATTCATTGGGTGTACAAGATAATTCATCAAAGACTCGATAGTATTTTCTAACCAAAATTTTGCTCTTTCTGCATCATCATGTTTTGTTGCTCGGAACTCTTACGCCCCTTGTTCCCGATTCTATCAATGGTGGCTTTTCTCTTATCATTGTACTGTGGTGGGGGAAGCTTGAGCTACATGGGTAACTTTGAGTCATGAGGGGGTGGAGGTCTAACTACTGGATTAAATGCGAACGAACTCGGCAAACCAATTATTCAAAGCTTGGAAGAGAGCTTCTCAGTCACTCCTCCTGATTAATCACTTCGCCTATTCTCGGATGGCGCTACCCCTTCCACGGAGCAGGCGCATTACTTTCTACATCATCATCACCATTTCGCTAGGGATCCATTACAATAAAACAAAATATTTAAAAATCGTCGAGTCGTCACACTATCAAAATACAGGTATGGCATGTATAGCTAGACATTTACTCACACTAACTGTTTTGAGAACCGACTAAACCTGCTCTGATACCAATAAATGTAACGCCCCCACGCCCGAAACCGTCATCGGAGTCAAGCTTGAGGTGTTACTAAACTTATCTTACCTTTTAAACAACTCTAAACCACTTATTTTAATTTTCGGAATAAACTATTTTTCTGCGTCATAGCTGCTTAAAAATTCATTTATCGAGTTTCAAAACTCGAAATTAAGATCCGTAAATTTTTCCTAAAACTAGACTCATATATCTATCTACTAATTTTTTTCTAAAATTTTTGACTTAGCCAATTAGTACAGTTTATTAGTTAAAGTTACCCCTATTTCAGAAGTTGACTGTACTGACCTCTACTTACTACGAACCACTTTTCTCCCTAAAAAAAATTAATACAACTATACCGTTTATTTCTATTAAAACTATATTCAATAAGGATTCTAACCATATAAATTACACCACCTAATTATTTTTATACAATTTATGGTGAATTTCCAAAGTTGAAACAGGGGATCTAGAAATTGCTCTGACCCTGTTTCACTAAAACTCAGATATCTCATAAAATATAATACCTTTACCTGTTTTGCTTATTCCATAAGAAAATAGACATAATAAGATTTAATTTCATATATTATTCATCTTAAAAATATGTTTACACAATTTTTAGTGATTTTTCAAAGTCACGTCATTTCTGTTATTTGAATCTGTTTTTAGGTTACTTTCACATTTTCATAATTTTCATGTGATAACCACCATTCAATCATACATATTAATAAACATGCATATCATCGGCCATTTTTATTAGCTAGTCTCTAGCAAGCATTTACACATCATTCATTGTTCATATTATACTAAAGATAGCTAAGTTTCTATACATGCCATACACAAAAACAAAACGTCTAATTATACCGAGTTATTTCTTGGATAGTGTGATCGGCCTCCGACGTTTCCTTCGATCCCAGAGTGGCTTGATAAAACTATAAGAAAAGAAAATAAAGAGAGTAAGCACTAGGCTTAGTAAACTTACAAGCAAATAAATTACAACATTCAACATAATGAATAATTATACGTAATGTCACCTAGCCTCATAAACTTTCTTTACTTCTCATTTTCTACCTTCTTCTTTACTCACATACCTTCTTTCTTACACCGACCTTTCACTATTCATAAATATAATCTACCTTCCCTTTTGCTGATAATTCACTGTAATTTAACGTGTACATTGACCCATTGAACCACTCGGAATACTAAGAATACTCGGGTCGTTCACAATATCAATATCTCGCCAATGCCATGTCTTCGACATGGACTTACATGAATTATTCCTGTCTCCAATGCCATATATATATAATATGGGCTTACATGGCTCATTCCTGTCTCCAAAGCCATATAACCGATATGGACTTACATGGCTCATTTCTCGTCATGTCTGTCCCGTCTCACAACCCCAATATCCTAATATTCCTAAGGTTCAAACGGGGCTTCCTAATGCTTTTTCTCTCACACTACGCCTTTAATTCGACTTTAAATATCCTCATAAAATAAGTATATAAATTCTGAAATTAACAATAATAATGTAAAATAAAAGAACATTGCATTTATTTATCAGAAACTTACCTCGATACAAAATGTGACTAAACTTTACAATTTAATCCTTTACTTTTCTTTTCCCGATCTACTCCCGAATTTCGCTCTTCTTGATCTATAATAGCAAATTTAACTTATTTAATAGCAAAATTTATCAAAACAGTCCTTTACTCAGACTTTGGAAAAATTACATTTTTGCCCCTAAACTTTTGCATATTTACACTTTTGCCCCAAAGCTCGTAAATTAAACTTCAGCCTATTTTCTTATGTTTCATGACATGCTGGTCATTTTTCCCTTCTATGGCAGCATCAAATTCATACTCTAACAAGCACTTATGACTATTAGGTATTTTTACCAATTAAGTTCTTTTACTCGTTTTTGCTTAAAACCGAGTAGTACAAATTGTCTAACATAATTTAAAACCTCATATTCTATCATAAAACACCAAAATACACAAATTTCACCTATGGGTATTTTTCCAAATATGAACCCTAACTTAAATTATTGCTAGCATAAGCTTTATCGAGCTACCGGGACTCCGAAAACGTAAAGAACATTAAAAACGGGGCTTGGAATCACTTACTATTGAGCTTGGAAAGCTTGAAAACCCTAGCCATGGCTTCCCCCATGCTAATTTCGGCCTCCATGAAGAAGATGAGCAAAATTGGCTTTTAATTGTGTATTTTAATTCATTTTACCCCTAAATGACCAAAATGCCCTTACTACTAAACTTTCAAAAATTCCTTCCATGTCCTAATTTTGTCCATCAACTTAAAATTGGTCAAATTGCTATTTAAGACCTCCTAATTAATATTCTAATTCAATTTTATGCAAAATACTTCTAGAACACAAGTTTTGCAATTTATTCAATTTAGTCCCTAATTTCAAATTAAGTACTTTATGCATAGAATTTCTTCACGAACTTTTCACACAATCATGCAAACATATCATAGACCTCAAAATAATAATAAAATAAATTTTTCTACCTCAGATTTGTGGTTTCGCAACCACTATTCCGTTTAGACCCTATTTCGGGATGTTACAATTTTAATACGCCTGGAAGTTATAATTGTTTTTGCTCAAAAGGCTTTTATGGGGATGGTGAAAAAGATCGAAAGGGCTGCATGCGAAATCAAGCAAATGTCATAAAAATCTCTATTGGTAGGTGTTTCAATGTATGCGTTTTTTAACGTATTGGATCGATTCTAACTTTAGCTTTTATATAACACATACTGCTTAGATCATTTCCAACATTTTAGCTTCTGTTTTATGGCAGTTTTTAACTTATGTGTGCTGGTTGTTATCGTGGGTTCTTATGGTTGTTCTTCATGAACAAGAAAAGAAAGCTACTCAACATGAAAAAGAAGTTCTTTAAGCAAAATGGTGGCTTACTGTTACATCAAGAGCTACATGAAAAACGAGTATCAACTGAAACAGTTAAGATTTTCACTGCAGAAGCGCTTAAGAATGCAACCAAAAACTATGATGAGAGCCAAATTATTGGAAGGGGGGTTCGGCACTGTTTACAAAGGTATCCTGAAGAATGGCACTGAGGTAGCTATCAAGAAATCCAAAGTTGTTGATCAAAACCAAATTAAAAAGTTCATCAATGAGGTTATCATTCTCACCCAAATAAACCATAGAAATGTGGTCAAACTTTTAGGTTGTTGCTTGGAGACTGAGGTCCCCTTGTTGGTTTATGAATTTGTTTCCAACGGCACCTTATCCAAACACATTTACTGTGAAGACAAAGCTTCTTCAATTTCTTGGGGAATTCAGTTAAGGGTAGCTACGGAATCAGCACAAGTGTTGTCATATTTGCACTCTGCAGCATCTATACCAATCATTCATAGAGATGTGAAGCCTATAAACATCCTCCTAGACGACAATTATACTGCAAAGGTTTCGGACTTCGGAGCTTCACGATTAGTTCTGATGGATCAAACTCAGTTATCAACAATGGTACAAGGAGTTCTTGGATATTTAGACCTTGAATACTTGTGTACAGGCAACTGACAGAAAAAAGTGATGTCTACAGCTTTGGTGTAGTCCTAGTTGAGCTGCTAACGGGCAAAACTGTGCATTCTTTTGAAGGGCCTGAAGAAGAAAGAAACTTAGCGAACCATTTTGTTCTATGGTTGAAAAATGATCGATTGTTTGAGATTCTAGATGATAAAGTGGCGAAAGAAGGAGCGGTTGAGCAGATTAAAGAAGTAGCTAAACTAGCAAAGAAGTGTTTAAACGTAAAAGGAGAAGAGAGGCCTTCAATGAAGAAAGTTGCACAAGTGCTTGAGGATCTAAGAAGACTCAGGTACGAGCATCCATGGGCTAAAGTTGCTGTTAATTTGGAGGAAACAGAGTTTCTGCTTGGAGAAACATAGATGTTTCTACTAATAACAGCAGCCAAGGTTTCACAACAATAGCGGTGTAGTTGTTTAGCAAGAAACCAGATAATTATAAATATATGTATACATATATTTGTGATCTTTGTTTACTTTAAATTAGTTTTGGGACATTTTAGGTGTTTATATTTTGTTGCTTATATGTAAGATTCAGTAGTAAATAAAAAAGCCCTCGAGGTGTTTCATCTTCAGTAGTAAAATTAGAGAGGTGCAACCACTCTCTAAAACCTACCTGGAAGGACATATTGTGGAGGGCATTGATGAGGTTAAGGAGGTTGGTGACATTGGAGAATGATGCAGCTAACTTGGCGAGGGCTTCAAGGTACTTGGTGGCTACCAAGGTAAGGCTGTTGAGCATTGGCCTGCAATGCAACATGTGACCAGTAGCAGCTTATCAAGCAGACCAGCATTGATGCTGAACCAAGTGCAGTAGGTAGTTTCATTCATTTTGCACATTTTGTTCCTATGTAACTTTCTTAGTTTCTTTGTTCTTTGTCCACAAAGTTAGTAGGATTAGATTTTTTATTTGAACTTGATGAAATAGCTGATATGTCAGCTTACTTTTGTGTGTAATTCAAGTTTGTATTAGTCATGCATTAGTGGGAGTAGTTATATCATTAGGTAACTGTCCAATTGTTATGTAACTTACATATATTTTTAAATTATCAATGAAATTAAGAGATTTTTTTCATTTATCTTATTGTTCAAACTCTATTTTCTCGTTTTTTTTTGCCTCAGTTCTTTTGTTTTTACTTTTGTTTTTACTTTGTTTTACTGCCAATGCCCCAACAAATGGTAATTAGAACCTATCATCTTTGAGGGCCTCTATTGTTGGTTGCCTTATTGAGAAAACAAAAGCTTGAGAAGAAAGAAATTGAACCTGTTGAGTCTGTTTCAGCAAAATGAGTTTCACACCACGTCCACCACCTGTGTTTGCTGGTGAGAAGTACCACATTTGGGTGGTTAAGATGAAAACATACCTTCAAGCACATGACTTGTGGAATGTGGTCGAGAATGATGCTGAACCACCTCCATTGAAGACTAATCCCACCATTGCATAGATCAGGCAACACAGTGAAGAGTGTGCCAAGAAACACAAAGCAATAGCCTGTTTGCAGAATAGAGTATCTGATGTGATCTTCACTCGAATAATGGCTTGTGACTCACCTAAGCAAGCGTGGGAGAAGATGAAGGAGGAGTTCATAGGGTCAGATAAGACAAGGAAGCAACAATTGATCAATCTCAGGAGAGATTTTGATAACCTGAAGATGAGAGAGTCAGAGACTATCAAGCAGTACTTAGACAGGATTATGGCCACTGTCAACAACATTAGGCTCATTGGAGAAGACTTCAGTGATAGCAGAGTTGTTGAGAAGGTCATCAATACTCTCCCTGATAAGTTTGAGTCTAAAATTTCATCACTTGAGGACTCGAGAAATTTGTCAGCTATTTCTTTGTCTGAGCTGATAAACTCCTTGTATGCACTCGAGCAAAGGAGGGCCAATAGGTAGAAAGAGCATTCTGAAGGAGCCTTCCAAGTAAAGGCCAAAAAAGGCTCAAGTTCAAGCCATAAAGGGAAGAAACCTTGGCTCGATAAAAGAGAAAAACCAATGAGGGATACAAGCAAGAAAAGGTTTCCACCATGCATTCACTACAAGAAGACTACACAGTTGAAGAAATACTGTTAGTACAGGCCAGACATCCAGTGTAAAATCTGCAAATAGTTTGGCCATATTGAGAGGTTGTGCAAGAACAAAGGGAAAGCTCAAGCTCAGCAGCAAATACAAGCTCAAGCTGTTGAAGACCTTCAACCTCAAGAGGAACATGTTTTCACAGCCTCCTGTTTTGCATCCTCAAGCATAGTCAGATGTGATTGGCTAGTGGATAGTGGTTGCACACACCATATGGCAGCAGATGAAAAACTGTTCAAGGACCTTGATAGAAGTTTTGTCTCAAAAATCAAAATTGGCAATAGAAATCTGATTGAAGCCAAAGGCAGAGGCGATATGGTGATCAACACTTGTTCAGGTAATAAAGTGATTTCTGATGTGCTTTTTGTACCTGACATAGATCAGAATCTACTTAATGTTAGACAACTAGTAGAAAAGGGGTATTCACTGGTTTTTAAGAATGACTCTTGCATTGTTGAAGACTCACATGGCCAAGAGTTGGTCACAGTAGCAATGACTGATAGGTGTTTTATGCTTGATGTGAATCAACTTGAGAAGAAGGCTTACACTAGCCTTGCTGATAATACTGGTCTTTGGCATAAGAGACTAGGCCATGTCAATTTTAGATCACTTGATCTACTACACAAGCTGAATCTAGTTGATGACATGTAAAAAGTTGAGGCCAGAGACATTGTTTTTGAAGTTTGCCAGCTTGGTAAGCAAGCTAGATTGCCTTTTTCCAATCAATAAGGCATGGAGGGCTTGAGACAAGCTTGAGTTGGTCCATTCTGATGTCTGTGGACCAATAAAGACTTTTTCCTTGAATGGCAGCAGTATTTTGTGCTGATAATAGATGCCTTGACCAGGTTTTGTTGGGTTTATTTCTTGAAGCAGAAGTTTGAAGTGTTTGAAGCCTTTAGCAAATTCAAGGCACTAGTTGAGAATCAGTCAGGTTGCAAGATAAAAGCTTTGAGAATTGATAATGGCACTGAATACTTATCTGAAAAGTTTCAGAAATTATGTGAGCAAGTTGGGATTCATCATCAGCTAACAACAGTCTATACTCCTCAGCAAAATGGAGTATGTGAGAGGAAGAATAGAACTATGCTTGATATCGCTAGATGTATACTATTTCAGAGCAAACTGCTAACAAAATTTTGGGCTAAGGTTGTCAATACCTCAGTGTACCTACTCAACAAGCTGCCAACACATGCTATGGAAGCTGAATTAGAAATAATCCATAAGAATGACACTTAGGAATTGATGGATAGACCAGATCATAAGAAGGTTATTGGTGTCAAGTGGGTGTTTAGAGCCAAGTACAATGTTGATGGCTCACTCAACAAGCACAAGGCAAGTCTTGTGGTAAAAGGCTACAACCAGCAATATGGCATTGATTTCATATAGACATTTGCTCCTGTAGCAAGGCTAGACATAATTAAGCTTTTGTTTGCCTTAGCTGTACAAAAACATTGGAAAGTTTACCAGTTAGAAGTCAAGTCAGCATTTCTTAATGGTTTTCTCAAGGAGGAGATTTTTATTGAGCAACCAGATAGGTTTAAGGTCCTAGGTGAAGAGAACAAGGTCTATAGGCTGAAAAATGCACTGTATGGCCTGAATCAGGCACCAAGGGCCTGGTATGATAGGGTTGACACATACCTACCTAGGCTCGGGTTTGATAAAAGTGTTAGTGAAGCTACACTTTATGTGAAAAGGTCACAAAGTGAGACCTTACTGATTGTATCACTCTATGTGGATGACTTACTTGTGACTGGAAGCAAAGATGAATTGATTAGTGAATTTAAAGTGCAAATGCAAGAAGTATTTGAAATGACAGATTTGGGAATCATGACATACTTCCTTAGTATAGAAGTAAACCAATTTGATCAAGGCATTTTCATTAGCCAACATACCTTTGCTTTGAAGATTCTCAACAAATTTTGTATGACAAATTGTAAAATAGTCAGCACACCAGTGGCTCAAGGAGAGAAACTGACTAGTAGTGGGAATCAAGAAAAGGTTGATGAGAACGAATATCGAAGCCTAGTAGGTTGCTTGCTATACTTGATAGCAATAAGGCCTGACATTATGTTTGGTGTTAGTCTCCTATCGAGATTTATGCACTACTATGATGTGGTTCATTTCAAAGCAGCTAAGAGAATCCTCAGATATGTTAAGGGGACCTTGAGCTATGGAGTGAAGTTCGAAAAAGGAAAGGAGCTTAAACTAACTAATATTCTGATTGTGATTGGGCTGGCTCTATTGATGATATGAAAAGCACCTCTGGTTACTTCTTTACCCTCGGCTCAGGAGTTTTCTATTGGAGCTCAAAAAACCAACAAACAGTTGCTCAATCCACAGCTAAAGCAGAGTACATTGCAGCTACTGTAGCTATTAATCAAGCCAAATGGCTTAGGAAGCTTCTATGTGACTTGAATGAAGAACAGATTGAACCAACTAAAATCAGGGTTGATAATCAATCAGCAAGACTTGAATGAAGAACAGATTGAACCAACTAAAATCAGGGTTGATAATCAATCAGCAATTGCCATAACCAAAAATCTAGTTTTCCATGGCAAAACCAAACATTTTAATATCAAATTTCTCTTTGTTCGAGGGGCTGAGCAATCAAAAGAAGTTAGTCTTATTCATTGTAGCTTAGAAAACCAAGTGGCTGATAGTTTGACTAAGTCACTCAGTGCTACAAGGTTTGAAGTTTTAAGAAGAAAAATTGGTGTTTGTTGCATACAGTCTAAGAAGGAGTGTTGAGCATTGGCCTGCATTGCAACATGTGACCAGCAGCAGCTTATCAAGTAGACCAAATTGATGCTGAACCAAGTGCAGCAGCTAGTTTAAGTCATTTTGCGCATTTTGTTCCTATGTAACTTTCTTAGTTTCTTTGTTCTTTTTCCATAAAGTTAGTAGGATTAGATTTTTTATTTGAATTTGATGTAATAGCTAATATGTCAGTTTACTTTTGTGTGTAATTCAAGTTTGTATTAGTCATGCATTAGTGGGAGCATTATGTCATTAGGTAACTGTTCAATTGTTATGTAACATATATATATATATATATATATATATATATATATATATATATATATTTAAATTATCAATGAAATTAAGAGAGTTTTTTCATTATCTTCTTGTTCAAACTCTACTTTCTCATTTTTTTGCTTGATTCTTTTGTTTTTGCTTTTGTTTTTACTTTGTTTTGTTGCCAATGCCCCAACAAAGGCTCTCCAAAGACTAAGACTCACCTCACACCTAAACCCAACCGATTTCCAAATCTAAGACATCATTATTTTTTGGTTATATTGAAAACAACTCCACAAGATGTGCTAGTGTGGTTATTTGATTTTCTTTTAGATTTGGGCTATTTCATGGCACTTGAAATTGGTCGTCTTCGAATTGCTAAAATCCTAGGGTTCGTTTGATATATTGGAACCAATCTTTTCTTTTGTTCAATTCATTTATGTTCATGAACAAGCTCATTTATATTTATTTAAAGATTGCTTAATAAATCATTTAAAACTCATTTATTGTTCTATATCTATACTACTTATTATGCATATTTCCGAGTTAATGTCACCCATCAATCAGGTCTAAATTCAGTTATGCAATTACCAAAAAACCTTATTATATGCAAAGTAAGTTATATGTGATTTTTTATATATATATATTTTTATAAATCAAAAAAAATTTATCCAGAATAAGATTTGAACCAAAGACACCATGTAGATAAAACTTTTTCACTTATCATTTAAACTAAAGCAACTTTTTATTTCTTATGAAACCTTAATAACTATACTTGTTATATACATTTTTATATATTTGTGTATATATACTTACTATTAATAAAATCTCTGACTGAGTTTGTGTCACAAGTCAATCATGTACCAATTAGATTAGGGGAATTACGAAAATATCATTCCGTATTTAAAAAAATTATATTATTTGAGGATATTTTAATCTTTTTTATTTAAAAAAACTCAATAAAAAAGTTGCATATGGTTAGACTTGAATCTATGCTATTAACATCAATAAAACATTCACTTTACCACTAAATCAAATATTTATTTTAATATAATATTTACATTTTAACTGTATCATGCATGTAGACAGTCAATTTTGCCCGGGCCCAGAAATAAGTCCAAAAACAAAAATAATAAACCCAAAAAAAATGAAGTCCAAGTTCAGTCCAGAATTACAAATATAATTTGGCCCGATCGGAATGGCCCATTACTTGAAAAGATTTAAGGTCCATCTACAAGCTTGACTCATATGGAAATATAATCTTTAAGGATATGCAATCTTAGATATGATATGCAATCTTAGATATGATACAATCTTAGATATATATGCAATCTTAGATATGATATGCAATCTTAGAAGATATGATTTTGTAATCTTAGAGATTTAATTTGTAGATATCCTTTAATCTTAACCTTTGATGTAATTGATCTGTACCGTTGGATTTGGGAAGGCTCAACTATAAATAGAGGCCTCTCCCTTCATTGTAAATCACTTGAGTTTTGGGAAGCAATAAAAATTCTTGAGAGCATTCGCTCAAATTTCTCTCCCTCTTGCGTTCTTACTCTCTATGGTTTGTTCTTATTTTATTCTTCGTCTATCTTAGTTTTTCGACCTTTTTTTTATTTTAATTTCTTCATTTTTCAAATATGTATATTTATTCCTATCTTTTATACATTTGATTATGTATTTTATATATTATAATATTTAACCTTTTTATATAGTTTATTTTCAAATATATATTTTCTATGCATGTATATATATTATATTATCATTTCATGTATTTTGAACTATTGCATTATATTTTTATAATTTGTAAATGTTCTATTTATTCATTTTTAGTGTATGTCATTTATCTTATTTGTGCATAGTTTCATTTTTTTATATGCTATGTTTAATTATTTCTTTTATGTGCTATTTTATGATATATATTGTTGTATAATTTTTGCATGTATTATGTTTTTCTTTTAGCTTACTCATGTTTTTATTTGTTTATTATCTTATATTTACCCAAGTATGATTTTTTTTATTAAACGTATGTTCATGTTATTTAGTTTTGTCTTAATGATATTATTTATGTTTGTATGGAAATGTTAGAATATTTTGTACATCTATGCTTCATGATGCATTAATATGTCATCCTAAAACGTCATTTAAAATAATATTCCAAGGTTTTTTTAAAAAAAATAAAAGGCAATGCTTGATGTTTGGAAACTTCGAGAAAGGTAGTGCCCTAACTTACTGGGTTGCGACTTTTCTCGTTAAATTCGAGTAGTCAAAGCACCCTTCTAAGTGATTTTGAGTTTTCAAAACTTAAATAATTATTTCGAGATTTCAAAACATAGTGTCCTAACTTACTGGATATGGCGTTTTGTTGTTTCGAGATAGAAATTTTCGAAAGACGAGCTTAGTTTCAAAGGTTTTAAAATGTTACGTCCTAACTTACTAGATGTGATGTTTTGACTCTTTTGAAATACGTGAGCCTTAATTTTCAAAATTGAGACATTCTAATTAAAAGAGGTTTGCATCTTAAAATTTTCAAATTTCCGATATTAAAGACACTTGATAATCAATTAGGTACCAATTTACAAGCGTTACGAGGGTGCTAACCCTTCCTCGTGCATGTAACCGACTCGAATCCGTTTTCTCAACTTTCGTAGACCAAAATTAATGTTTTAAAACAAAACATTTTATAAGGTGATCCAATCACACCTAAAAAGATTGGTGGCGACTCCCGTTTTCGTTTTTCTTAAAGTCGATTCCCATTTTCGAAAACTCGATTTAAAAATTGTCTCAACAGCTTGGCGACTCCGCTGGGGAATAATAGGAGAGTCAAGCCGTGTAATTGATTATCGCTTGTCTTAATGTCAGAAATTAAAAATTTTAAAATTTAATCCTCTTTGCATTACATGTGTTTGTATTATTGCATGTGTTACTATATTCTAATACGTATTGCATTTGCATGACCGTTGTGGTCACACCCTTAAGTGGGAATGAGAAGCTACGCCTTCGTGAGGTTTTCGCCTCCGTGCAGGATAGTGGATCACTTTCGGGATACATCCATACCTATGGTTTCGTGAGATTTTCATCTCCGTGTAGCCATAGGGAAATGTGTCCCACTGAACTGAACTCGATTCGAATGAGCCTATAATGGGTGAGGATCGAGGAATCTGCTGGTTCAGGTACCTCAACTTTAGAACTAAACCACATATAGAAGGACCGTAATAGCTCAACCTAGATAGAATTATATCGTAATTATTACCCTTGCAGGTTATCTTTGAGTTTATTGTTATCATGTGATACTAACTATCTCGTTTCTTTTGTTGCATATCATTTTGCATTTAAAAGGCATCGATTCACTGTCAGTTTCTAAGTTAGAAAGTTTTATTATGGAGAACGGACTTCTTGATAGAGTGGAAGACAACGCTAACGTCCATATATGGTCAGAGCAAACTCATTTAGTAAAGGAAAATAGTCTAGCCATGGGATATGTGTCAGAGCTGTCAGACTACATTCGTATCACACAGGATAATCAGCATGAGTTAAAGGAAATATGGGATCAATGGGGTAGCGAAGCCAAGCAGTTGTTCTACAAAAACCATGGGGACTTGTAGTACTTGCTTGACTTGGGAATAGACGAGAATTTGTTTCGGGCCATCACTCAGTATTGGAATTTTGTATACAGTTGCTTTACATTTGGAAAAACCGATATGGTACCCGTGGTGGAGGAATATTCGATTTTGTGGCGTTGTCCTACGATTCAAGTTGATAAAGTTTACTCAAGGGCTGACTGTATTCCAACTTTTGTGAGGAAGTTGATGAACGTCAGGGAGTGAGCTAAAATGGAAAGAGCAGGAGGGAAAAGGGGCAGTTTTGGAATTCCTGCCTCTTCCACCACTAGTGCGTCTTAATGTTGTTTCCAATCAAAGCAGAATTGGATACGAGGAAGATTGTTCAACACCCTATGGCAAGGCGTGCTATAGGAACTAAAGGGCAGAAGGTAATGTACTCACCAATCATTTCAAGGTGAACAAGAAGAGTACTGATGGACATTTCCACCATTACAACATTTCTCTTTCATATGAAGATGGTCGATGGTCAGAGTGTTAGAAGAAAAGTGGTTGACAGAATGCATAGACCTACAAAGGTGAGTTGGATGGAAAGGATTGTGCTTATGATGGTAAAAGGCTTATTTATTATAGGACCAAACAACAAGCATGAGTTCACTATGTTGCACTTATCAAAGACAATGGAAATGCAAGCCACGATGGTCCATCAAAAATGGGCGCAAAAGAATGAGATTAAAGAAGACCATATCATTTAAAGACCTTTAAAGTAGAGATTAACTATGCTGAGGAGATACCCATGTAAGCATTTCAAAATGCTTTGCGTGGACAGGAATATGAAAGCTCTCAAGAAACACTAAAGGTGCTGGATATCATTTTAAGGTAGCATGTTAAGCAGGAATGCCTACTTGTTTGCCAATCTTTCTTTCAAGAAAATCAGAACAACTTCACAGACGTTGGAAGAGGTGTCCATAGATGTAGGGATTATCTCATAGGTGAAACCATAGCTCAAATTCGGGATGGTAGGAGATCAGTTACGGACCATGAAGGTACAAGGTGATACATTGAGCATGAAATACAAGCTACAGTCAGATCATTGTCAAGAGTTAGCTTTGTTGAGTTAAAACTTTGGGCCATAGGACGAAGGCGTATTTGTAATCCATTTATGTGTAAAGATATTCTTTTTCTAAATAAAGTTTTCTAAATGAGATTGAATCGAGATCGATACCTTTTGTATTCATGCATTTGCATCTTATAGCATTTCATTGCATCATTTGCATTTAAAATTTTAAAAAGACCCTAATTAGTTAAAGTTATTAAAAAGAGAAAGAAAAAGAGAGAGAGAGAGAGAAGAGGGTCACGGTTAAGTGAAAAAGAAGTTGAATGGGAATTAACGATGTTCCCTTACATATCCCTGACTTTTGTGTCAGGAGGGATAGCTGACCCAGAGAAGAGGGTGTTTGGAAATGAAAATCATCCCATCAATGTCATACATGAGGAAGAGACTAAACAAAGAAACCTTGAGGGCATTCGCCCTTACGAACTGGGAAGTTCTTTAAACAATTGGACTGCAGAAGAACTTCCTGTAATCTTTAGGAATTTTACAGAGTAATATTCAGAACTCTCTTGTTACTCTAATACTCGGAGAAGGGGGTGTTTGGAAATGAAAATCATCCCATCAATGTCATACATGAGGAAGAGACTGAACAAAGAAACCTTGAGGGCATTCGCCCTTACGAACCGGGAAGTTCTTTAAACAATTGGACTGCAGAAGAACTTCCTGTAATCTTTAGGAATTTTACGGAGTAATATTCAGAACACTCTTGTTGCTCTAAAGCCTAGGAGTAATGAGATTTCTTTTGAGAAGTGGGCTCATGTTCAGACATTTTTATTTTCAATAAAACATACTTTTATTATTTATCCGAGTAAATATTCTTTCATTCTAATTCTTTTGACCTTTGACATTCTTTATAAATTTTCATTTCATGTAAATAGTCATTTTTGAATTCATTTATTCCTTGTATATTCTTTTGTATGCCTATCATAGATCCCTAGATATCAATGACACGGGCAACGATACTATAGATTCAGAGTTCCTTTTGAGTGTGATATGTGTTTAGAGGAATCTCGATGATTTGAAGGTGTGAAAATCGTGACTTGTTTCTCTTGATTTGTTGAAAATGGTTTTACCCCATGAAGTGATGGTAGGAAATATAGCCCTAGAGGAAGGAAAGATTGCGAAATTGGAATTAGCTGAGGAGACAAAACAAGACCTTGTTGAGACTATTATAGGAATTCAAAAATACGGTCCAAAGACGCATGCAGGAGGATTTGTAATTGCGAGGACAAACATGAGGTTTTGGGGCACTATTGGTCCACCATGGAAAGGGATCGTATCAGTTGTACAATGAATGCCAAATTTAAAGGAGTCAAGACTTATGGGGCATGTATGTTATGGGGCCTGAGCTCGTCAAAAGTTTCAAGCTGACAATGACTCATCTTTGTGGACATCAACTACTCCATTAAGAGGGGGAGATAGCTTCATATGTCAATATTACAAAGTCAAAAGTCATCCATTTCAAAAAAAAAAAAAAAGATTATATATAACTGCACAATGCCAAAAGTTTACAATCTTTTCAAAGATAATGCGCCATACCACAGTACAACAAAGGTTGCCAAAAGAAAAGAAAAAGAAAAAAAATACAAAAGATGACCGAGACTGGTAAAAATTGGCATAAGAAACTACCGCCTACTCTCTATGCTTACGCTGGGGCAAACATCTTCAATTCCGGTTGTTTCAAAGGTTCCAACCATCATCCTTGGAATGGGTGCATTGTTTGGCTTTCCTGAGCAGTCTAATGTGCCGTCAATAGCTGCGATGGTTAGCTCCAAGTGGTGGCCATTGATTTCCAGCTACGAGGCATCAGGCCGTACACAGTCTCTGAAGCTTAAAATGATAGATTCTTTCTTCAAAACCAGTTTCTGACAAAGTGGATGACAGTATCATGAAGGAAGCTCTCTTAGACTTCTATACAAGTTCAGGGAAGAGGAAACCTGATCAAATCATTATTTTTAGGGATGGGGTTAGCGAGTCTTAATTCAATCAAGTTTTGATCAAGTTATTGAGGCTTGCAAGTTCCTTGACGAGAAGTGGAACCCTAAAGATTGTGGTTATTGTTGTACGAAAAGCCATCATACCAAGTTTTTTCAACAGGGATCTCCTGACAATGTGCTACATGGTACTGTCATTGACAATAAAATATGCCATCCAAAGAACAATGATTTTTACCTTAGTACCAATGCTGGAATGATTGGAATCACAGGGCAGACCCACTATCATGTTCTCTTAGACCAGGCTGGGTTTTTGGCTAATGATCTGCAAGAGTTTGTTCATTCTCTATCCTATATGTATCAAAGCAGCACCACAGCCATATTTGTTGTGGCTCCTATTTGCTACGCTCATTTGGCAGCTTCACAGTTGGGGGCAATTTATGAAGATTAGGGATGCTTCAAAAACATCATCGAGTCATGGTGGGATGTATGCTTCGGGAGTAATCTCTGTACCTCAGCTTTACAGGTTGAAGGATAAAGTCAGCAACTTCATTCTTGTCTGCTGAGAATCATTGAACCATCTTTTTGTAGGGTTTGCAAACAACAGCCAGGAACTCTGCTTGGGGCAATCCCTTTCTCATGGGTTTATGAATCAAGATTTTTCCTCCAAGCTTTGATGGAGTCAAGAATTGAATACCTCTAGTAAACTTAACTTGAAAGTATTCATCCTAAGCAAATGTACCAAGAATGGATGACAAAGACTTATGACAAATGAGGTTCGTCCAAAAGAATTTCATAAAGGAAACATTGTGCTGAAAGAGATCCTTCCCATGCAAAGGATGCCGAATTGGGAAGGGCCATATGTTACGAAGAGGGTTTTCTCTAGAGTTGCATTGATTTTGACAAGAAATGGATAGGAAGAATTTGTCTGATCCAGTGAATTCGGACTCGGTCAATGAGTACTTTGTCTGAAGGAGAAGGGAAGCCAAGGTGAAAACCCGCAAAGGGCACTTTGGGACTTCTATTTCAAAAAAAAAAGAAAAGAAAAAAGGAAAAAAGAAAAAGAAAAAGAAAAAAATAGAGAGGCCAAGGTGAAAACCTGCAAAGGGCGCCTTGAAACCAAAGGGGTTTTGAGTTGAAAACTGAAAGGGCAGCTCAAATTTGGAAAGTCATGCAGTGACCTTTCTATACAAGATTCGACGAGAAGTGAAGTATGTTACATATCGAGGCATCAACGAATTACTTTGGATCTTTTAAACACATGTTGAACTCAAGAAAGTTTTCATGGAACTGGTGTATAGACGCTCAAACAGCGATATCTGGAGCATCTGATTTCTGTCCTATTTACTATCTTTGGATTCTTTTTCTTCGCAAAGATATGTTCTCAGGTTAATCTTTTTGCATTCCTTCCAATAATTTGTCCAAGTCTAATTATCCTCAGAATCAATTTATTTGTCTCTCATTATTCATAAAGCATGTTGCATTGAAATAATGATAGATGAACTAAAATATCTTTACAAATGAAGTTTTGCATATTACTCTGGAAATTTCTAGATAATACAAGAAACTGAAACAAGACAATTGTTTAAGGAATTCTCATATGTATGGGTTGGAAATACTCGAGAGATTTTCTTCTTCAGTCCAAAAGGTGGTTGGACGTTTTAAGCAATATTGATCTTAAGAAAGGATCATTTCATAAACATCCTCAGTAGATCATAGCGTTTGAGGAAGGGTACAGGCCTACAGGCTGAGAAAGAGTAATACTTTGAGAAAAGAAAAGACAAATGAAGGAATGAGTGATAACGTCTAGGATAGGGGTCATGTTCACAACATTTTGCATCATAGCGTGTTTAATTAGGAACATTAGACTCACTTCGATCATGGCATCCTAATTATCAGGCATAATCATTCTACAGGTTATCAAAGAGAACGCACCTTAATCCCCTAAGTAGTAGGGTAATAGGCCGCAGCATAACAGATTTCGCCTTCAGATGTTTATACTGAAGAAAGATCCAAGATGGTTTGGCATCCTTCTGCTTACAAGGAACAAATCGAAGACATAGCTGATTTGGCTTTCACGTGTTTACGTTGAAGCAAGTCTAAGATGAGTTGGCATCTCTGTATTGTCAAAGAACAAGTCAAAGTTTGGCATCTCCATATTCGACAGAGGGCAGACACATAGCAGATCTAACCTTCAGATGTTTATATTGAAGCAGATCCAAGATGATTTGGCATTCTTGTGTTTACAAGGAACAAATCAAGGACATAGCAGATTTGACTCTTAGATGTTCTCAAACAAATCCAAGATGATTTGGTATCCTTGTGTTTACAAGGAACAAATCGAAACCATAGCTGATTTGGCTTTTACGTGTTTACGTTGAAGCAAGTCTAAGATGATTTGGCATCTCTGTATTGTCAGAGAATAAGTCGGAGTTTGGCGTCTCCATATTCGACGGAGGGCAGACACATAGCAGATCTAACCTTCAGATGTTTATACTGAAGCAGATCCAAGATGATTTGGCATTCTTGTGTTTACAAGGAACAAATCGAGGACATAGCAGATTTGACTCTCAGATGTTCTCAAACAGATCCAAGATGATTTGGTATCCTTATGCTTACAAGGAACAAATTGAAGACATAGCTAATTTGGCTTTCACGTGTTTACGTTGAAGCAAGTCTAAGATGATTTGGCATCTCTGTATTGTCAGAGAATAAGTCGGAGTTTGGCGTCTCCATATTCAACGGAGGGTAGACACATAGCAGATCTAACCTTCAGATGTTTATACTGAAGCAGATCCAAGATGATTTGGCATTCTTGTGTTTACAAGGAACAAATCGAGGACATAGCAGATTTGACTCTCAGATGTTCTCAAACAGATCCAAGCTGATTTGGTATCCTTGTGTTTACAAGGAACAAATCGAAACCATAGCTGATTTGGCTTTTACGTGTTTATGTTGAAGCAAGTCTAAGATGATTTGGCTTCTCTGTATTGTCAGAGAACAAATCAAAGTTTGGCGTCTCCATATTCGATGGAGGGCAGACACATAGCAAATCTAACCTTCAGATGTTTATACTGAAGCAGATCCAAGATGATTTGGCATTCTTGTGTTTACAAGGAACAAATCGAAGACATAGCAGATTTGACTTTCGGATGTTCTCACACCAAAGCAGATCTAAGATAACAGATCTGGCATCTCCATTTCGACGGAGAGCAGATACATAGCAGATCTAACCTTCAGATGTTTATACTGAAGCAGATCCAAGATGATTTGGCATTCTTGTGTTTACAAGGAACAAATCGAAGACATAGCAGGTCTGACCTTCAGATGTTTATACTGAAGCAGATCTAAGATGATTTGACATCCTTATGTTTACAAGGAGCACATTGAAGACATAGCAGATTTGGCTTTCACGTGTTTACCCTGAAGAAAATCTAAGATGATTTGGCACCTCTGTATTGTCAGGGAACAAATCGAAGAAGCATATTTGGTGTCTCTGTGTTCGACGGAGAGCAGATCAAAGATAGCAGATATCGCCTTCCTAAGTTGCAGTGAAGCAGATTGAAGCCGTCAAGAGGCCATTTAAAAAAGATCAAGGATCAAGAACTCAAGACTCGACGAGCCCGGGCAAAATTGGTCCTTTTATAGACTTTGCTCTATTCCTGTTACACAGCAATGAGCAAAGAGGGGCAGCTGTAGACACTCAATTTTGCCCGGGCCCAAAAATAAGTCCAAAAACAAAAATAATAAACCCAAAAAAAACGAAGTCCAAGTTCAGTCCAGAATTACAAATATAATTTGGCCCGATCGGAATAGCCCATTACTTGAAAAGATTTAAGGTCCATCTACAAGCTTGACTCATATGGAAATATAATCTTTAAGGATATGCAATCTTAGATATGATATGCAATCTTAGATATGATACAATCTTAAATATGATTGCAATCTTAGATATGATATGCAATCTTAGAAGATATGATTTTGTAATCCTAGAGATTTAATTTGTAGATATCCTTTAATCTTAACCGTTGATGTAATTGATCTGTACCGTTGGATTTGGGGAGGCTCAACTATAAATAGAGGCCTCTCCCTTCATTGTAAATCACTTGAGTTTTGGGAAGCAATAAAAATTCTTGAGAGCATTCACTCAAATTTCTCTCCCTCTTGCGTTCTTACTCTCTGTGGTTTGTTCTTATTTTATTCTTCGTCTATCTTAGTTTTTCGACCTTTTTTTTATTTTAATTTCTTCATTTTTCAAATATGTATATTTATTCCTATCTTTTATACATTTGATTATTTATTTTATATATTATAATATTTAACCTTTTTATATAGTTTATTTTTAAATATATATTTTCTATGCATGTATATATATTATATTATCATTTCATGTATTTTGAACTATTGCATTATATTTTTATAATTTGTAAATGTTCTATTTATTCATTTTTTTAGTGTATGTCATTTATCTTATTTGTGCATAGTTTTATTTTTTTATATGCTATGTTTAATTATTTCTTTTATGTGCTATTTTATGATATATATTGTTGTATAATTTTTGCATGTATTATGTTTTTCTTTTAGTTTACTCATGTTTTTATTTGTTTATTATCTTATATTTACCCAAGTATGATTTTTTTTTATTAAACGTATGTTCATGTTATTTAATTTTGTCTTAATGATATTATTTATGTTTGTATGGAAATGTTAGAATATTTTGTACATCTATGCTTCATGATGCATTAATATGTCATCCTAAAACGTCATTTAAAATAATATTCCAAGGTTTTTTAAAATAAAAATAAAAGGCAATGCTTGATGTTTGGAAACTTCGAGAAAGGTAGTGCCCTAACTTACTGGGTTGCGACTTTTCTTGTTGAATTCAAGTAGTCAAAGCACCCTTCTAAGTGATTTTGAGTTTTCAAAACTTAAATAATTATTTCGAGATTTCAAAACATAGTGTCCTAACTTACTGGATATGGCGTTTTGTTGTTTCGAGATAGAAATTTTCGAAAGACGAGCTTAGTTTCAAAGGTTTTAAAATGTTGCGTCCTAACTTACTAGATGTGATGTTTTGACTCTTTTGAAATAAGTGAGTCTTAATTTTCAAGATTGAGACATTCTAATTAAAAGAGGTTTGCATATTAAAATTTTCAAATTTCCAACATTAAAGACACTTGATAATCAATTAGGTACCAATTTTTGCGCGTTACGAGGGTGCTAACCCTTCCTCGTACGTAACCGACTCCCGAATCTGTTTTCGCAACTTTCATAGACCAAAATTAATGTTTTAAAACAAAACATTTTATAAGGTGATCCAATCACACCTAAAAAGATTGGTGGCGACTCCCGTTTTCGTTTTTCTTAAAGTCGATTCCCATTTTCGAAAACTCGATTTAAAAATGGTCTCGACAGTGCATCTAAATCAAATTTGGCATGCATAATCTACATAAATAGATCATGAAATATAATGGTTCGATCATTAAAATATTAATCATATAGTTATGGAAATGTGTAAAACTACCTTCTGTAAATAGATCCCTTCCCTATACATATATATTGTTTGCTTGTTTGTTTATTATTGATGAACATTATGGAAGCACAAATCACGGTTTAAACAAAATGTAAGCAGCGGAAAGATTGAACAAAAATACCTCAAGCCATTATCCGAACCAAATGCCAAAATCTAGACGTTGTAACACCATTTTTCGAGCGCGTCAATCAACTGATGAAGACATCATATTTAGTTTTATGAAAACACAAAATTTGAAAAATACAAAATTGCTAAAGCCTTCTAAGCACTTGAAAACCCTCACTAAATGGAATTGTTTTCAAAAAATGTTTTTGGTGTTTAGGGACCTTATACTTAGGGGTATTTATAGTGGTGGTTCCGTATCAAAAACCACAAATCACATGCCTCACTATCACATAAAAACCCACTATCACACATGCAAGATGTGGAAGTTGGGCAACAAAAGTAGAAATCGGCAGCAAACGTGGGTTATACCCACAAACCAAAATTGGCTCCAACATTTTCCCACTTGGTTCTTATTACCCTTGAAAACTTAAAGTTGAAATATAATGCATGAATCATGGCGATATTTTCTCTTAGAATTTGAGTAGTATCTTCCATATATCACTATACATCATGCCTCAACACTTTAGCCCAAATTTCTTAATGAATAAACCCAATGTTTATTCCAAGTCCAAAATTTACTGACATTTCTCGAAATAATCAAATTAATATGCACAGAAAATATGAGAAACATCAAACTTAATAGAGTTTCATTATAATCATTCTTATAACAAAAATTTACAAGGTGGGAACAAGTCCCATAGTGATAACATGATTCTTAAATTTGTGTGATGGCATGCCTTTAGTTAAGTATCAGCTAACATCTGTTAAGTGTTAATGTGCTCAATGACCACTTTTTTCTGTAATATGTTCCCTTATGGCCTAATACTTAATGTCGATATGTTTACTTCGACTTTGACTTTTTTTTTTGTTTTTAGCCATAAAGATAGCAGCTGAATTGTCACAATATATAATCAATGGCCTAGAAATCGAACCCACAAGTCTAAGCCCAAATATGAAACTCTTGAACCATACTCCATGTGAGGTAGCCTCAAAATATGAAACAAACTCAGCCTCCATATTGGAAGTAGCAGTTAAGGATTATTTGACCAAATTGCCTGATCATTTGTATGTAAACATGTAATCCTTTGTCTTATTAAGATATCTCAAAACTTTATTTACAGCTCTCCAATGGTCAGTACCTGGATTACTCGATATCTTCCCAACATTCCAACTGCAAATGCAATGTCAAGTCTTGTGCAGACTTGAGCATACATTAGGCTTCCAACAACAGAAGCATATGGAATGTTTTTCATTTGCTCATTTTCAAATTCGTTCTTCGGGCATTGGTTCAAATTGAACTTATCACCCTTCACAATAGGAGCAACACTCAGTAAACAATCTTTCATCCGAATTTTTTTTAAAACTTTGTTGATGTAGGTTTCTTGAGATAGACCTAAGATACCGCGATGTTTATCACGATGAATCTTAATGCCAATAACATAAGAAGCATCACTCATATTTTTCATATCAAAATTTTTAGAAAGAAATAAATTTAGGAAAAAACCGGAGTTTTAAATTTTTTTCCAAAAAAAGATCTTGGTAGTGATATCTAAAATAATAAACATTTAATCAAAATTGTACCTTTTCAATTCATTTAGGATGAACGCTTCGACTGAGTAGTCTTCTCTACTATCCTCAAGCTCACGTCTGCCGAGTGTAGGCTTGCTTCAAATCAAAAAAAAATCCACAAAAATTATTAGTGAGGTAATTTCGCAATTTCTCTAAACTTTTGGGTCAAGTTATAAATCAAAAAAATATCTCTAGAAATTTGCTGAAATAATCTCCTCATAGAATTTTCTCTCTACAACTTTTTCTCGAATTCAAGTGTGTGAAAAATAATGACCCAAGGCTCTCTTTATATAGGGAGAGTTTAGAGAGTTCAATTATGATTAAACTTAATCACTTTTAGATTAATTAATCTAATATTTAATATTAAATCTTATTAAAATAATAGAATGTTTATCTCCAAGATAAACATTAAATTATATTTAATATTATGACAATCAATTTAATATTAAATTAATAAATTACTATTAAGATAAGTATTAAATTTAATTTAAATTAAACTATTAAAATAATATTATTTTTGAAATTAATATAGAATCAAACTCTCTAGTAGAATTCTAGTAGGAATGTAACTCTTCCATTGCTCAACCACCGACGACAAACCATAGCCGAGCACCGGGATGCCGCCGTCACAGCCACCGGGACTACCATGTTCGGTGATGCAGATGTGACACCCTTACGGCATCCCGAGTCGATTCGGCTGTTATCGGTTCGGTCTGGGTCATTGACGACCCGACCGGTCCGGTCTAGCCACTGATTGGACTGTTGGTTCAGTTTCACATATCGAGTCTGATTCAACCAATTTTTGGGTCTTGGTCTCGATTTTGGACTCCCCGTCTCAATTTACGATCTCAGGTCTTATTTTCAAGTTCAATTGTCTATTGGGCCAATTGTTTGACTTGAAAATTTATTTCTAAAAATATCATTTAATTAATTTGATTAATTTAATTTTACTTGATCAAAATTAATTTTTCCAAAAATCACTTAGATTTTCAAAATTAATTTGTCAAGAAAATTCTTTAATCAAAAACTCTGGTTGAACAATTCGCACGACCACCTAATTTAATTCCACATCAAATAAATCAACTCAATTAAATTATTCCCAAAGTCGTAGAATTTTCTTCTGATTCAAGTACAGTCCGATCGAGCTTTTGTTGAGCTAGCGAAGGGACTAATCTGGCATATAGAATTAGGCTCTAGTGATTGCAATTATGTTTAAAAGCATCGTTTCGATAATTCGCAATTACTTAATCATGGAGTCAGTTCACAAGAAGTACCATGATTGAAAACTCATTATTGTATACTCTTTACGAAAGTAGTTCATCCAACTGCTTTGTCCAATGACCTCGTCATGTGTGTGTTACCCTTATGTGATATCCTTGATTCTTTCAAGTTAAATATGTTCACTCAACACAATCCTATTTAATCTCATTGTCAGCATTATGTCTTCTTAATTATTAATATGATCACTGGCAACAAATGACTGTGATAAATTGTTCGTTCGAAAACAAGCAACCCGTGGCCACGTTCCATATTTATCAATCCACACAATGCCAATGAGAGGATATCATTAAATCTTTAATTGAGTTATGAATTTCACCCTTTCTAGTTAAACCATGTCATACACAAGTCATGTACCCAACATACCGGCTATCGGCTCGATTATCTTTAGAGCATAAGCCTTTACTTCTATCAAGCACATGAGTTACATACGCATGATTAGTGACTAACTCAGGATTTAGATAATTCACACCATGAATGTCACAAGTGAATTAATTCACAAACGGATTCAAAATTAATTCATCTTGGGTCCAGTCCAATGTATCATTCTGCTAATGAATACATTTATGTCTTTACCCGTGAAGTCAACTGCTCCGATAGCCAAGACTAGTCATCTCTTCAATTGGAATTGTAGACGACATAATAATCCTTCTCAGTATTTGAATCAAATGCTCACTTTGATTCTTTTATAGGATTGCATAATTGTTAAGATTATCTATTGAAGTAAGTTGTCTTTCTCGTAATGTATATGTTTTTACAATGCCACTTATCATCAATTTGAACTTAGACAATTAATGAGCTAATATTTGTTTGTCACAATTTCACAATGCATGCAAAATATGAAAGACAAAAATACAAAAGACATAACATGAAATGTAAAATTTATTTATTCATCATTCTAATTCATAGAAAACAATTACATATTTACTACAATATGGGCACATTTCCCAACAGTAGGTATGTTAGTGCTTCGCAAGAGAAAACAAGAACAAAAAGAAAAACTCACACACTTAGCAGATGGAATAAACTGTTATCGATCTCACATGTATTTTCATTCCAAAAATTACAATATAGATGATGAGTTCTTACAAGTAATCAACTAATCCAAGTACTATCTTGGAAAAGTAAAAACAAAACTTGTACACAAACTAATTAGGAGAAATTAATACCTAATAAAATCATTTCAATACTAACTCTGCTTGCTTTAACAGGTTACCTTCACTAGCAGACTAAGCAAAAACATATTAAAATTTTCACTTGCTAACCCTGCTCCCACTTCATTTCTTGGCACGTCAAAACCCTTAACACCTTGCACTAGACAGCTCACAAGGTGGTTTGCACATTAATAAATCTTGGTTGGGCTCGCATCTTTGCTAAGCTCGCATATTTGATGAGCTCGTAACTTTGGTTAAGCTCGCAACTTTCGATAAACTTGCAATTATGTTTGAGCTCGTAACTTTGAATGAGCTCGCAGTTTTCGATGAGTTCGCATATCTGGATGAGCTCGCAAGTTTGGATAAGCTCACAACTTTGCGACCTGAGTTCGCCATTGCTTGAATGGCCACTTCGCAACAAGGTAAGAGTAACGGGGTTTAAACTCATGTCAAACAAATATTCACAAGAGCTTTAATCATTTGATGAAGCTAGAAATTTTGTTTAAAAGAGACCGAGATAAGATTATAAAATTGGGGGGTCAAAACTAAAAATTTTGTATTAAAATGCTTGAATTAAATTATTAATTTTTCAAAAGGGCTAAAATTACATTTTTTATTTAATTAAAGGTTAAAAAAGTTTAAATTAAATCTTTTAATTTTGGGAAGGAAAGTATTGAGCCAAGGGAAGTCAAGGTCTACTCTCTACCCCTTTTGGTTATGCCCTTGATCACCGCTCCATATAAATTAATATACAAATACAATTAAAATAAATAAATAAATAAACAAAATCTCGTTTGTTAAAAGTAGGATTACTTAAATTAGTTTATATATATTAGGATATGTTAATCCTAAAGAACTTAGGATCATAATAATAATGATAAAACTGTTTAGAAGACTTCGAAAGATGGTTTTTTTTTTTTGGATAAAATACATTGCATGGATATAGCAATTAAGCCTAATTATATATTATTTGTTTTCAAACTAATTTTCTGTTTTTGGGTAGCAGCAGCGCCTCTTCCGTCGACACTGAGCCGTCGTTACTACCCTGCTGCTTGTTGGATGTAGATCCTTGAGAGCAACAATGGAGGCATCTGCCACAGCAAGAAGAAACACATTGGACCATTTTATCCAACATCATTTTTTTCACTAATTTTCTTTCTCCTGGAAACACAGTTGCCCTCCCTTTCTTTGCTTCTCTCAATGATCCATCTTCAACTTTCTGATTAAGCCCCATCTCTGGAATTCCGGTAGTCTTTGTAAGAGTTGAGATATGCCCTTAAGGTGTTCGATCAAAGTACCAGTTCATATATATAGGTCCAAACAGAGGCATAAATGCTGCAGATTTGCCCAAGAATCCTTGACTGAAACAGCCACAGGGAACTGCTTTTGGAATATCTTCCATTTTTATTAAAACAAAAAGAATCGAGGTTTGGTAAATTAGCAACTTCAAATGTGCGAAACCACGTGAAATACCGAGATATATGAGATCAGCAGATTAACATACGTAGACTTGAACTTGATCTCAGGGATTCACTAACATCATTGTCGTTTCGTCATTTTAGCTTATCATATAACTCCAACCAAGCTACGTACGAGTGTTGCATGCTTTTATATGTGTATAATTTTAAATATTAATTAATGCCCATATTTCAATTTTAATTTTCTATTTCGTTGATTTTTAGTGCTTTTTTTTACTACATGTTCAACTGTTGTACTTGTCAATGATCATCAGCTCTTGCTGGAAGACGATTGAGTTCCCTTCTTTTCTTCTGTTCTCAAATCCATCAACTTATGGTACAATACAAATATTAAAAAATTTTGAAACATTTTGATTTCGTCTTGAATTCGATTAACAGTTCTGCGTAGAAATCTCTAGCTAAAAAAAATTCTTTGTTTCCTTTTAATTTCGAAATTGAGTAACTTGATTTTTCTCAAAAAATCAGAGTAATTTAATCACTGTTAATTTCAAAAGTGTACAACTAAGGATAATTAATCACAAGGGTGATGTTTTTCATCAATTGTATATGATTTTGATTGGTAAAATAACAAATTTAGCTCACAAAGTTTAAACATTATGTCAATTTAGTCTTAATTTAACAAATTTATCCTGCAATATTTTTATAAATGTGTAAATGTTGAGATAGAATTTGTTGATTGTTTTTAGAATTAAGGCCAAAATAACAAAACATGTAAACATTAAAGGCTAAATTTATTATCATACTTAACAAAATTGTGTACAACCGATGGATGGTATTAAGGCCGTGATTAATTATCATTAATTAATTATTTTTGAAATTAAGGGACTAATTTATTCAATTTTAAAATTAAGAGAAAGGGAAGAAATTGCATACGAAATCTCAATAATGACTAGACTGTGGCGGATGCCATTAATTTAATGAAAATATTGTATTTTTATTAATTATGAAACTACACAGAAATTAATATAAGAAAGACTTATAGCGATCAACATATTCTAGTTGATTTTCCATGTCAACAAATTTTGAGAAAACTGAAACCTTAATTTACTAAACATAAATAAATGTTGGTTCTGATAAGGTAAATTAATGAACAAGAACTAGCATAGCCTTAGAACCTATTGTATTTTGCTTTTGGACCCAAAAGAAGAAAGAATAAATTAATATTCTAAAAATTGAGCAAGTGGAGAACAGAGGGCACATGAATCTTTGAATGTCTTGTATCTCACGTCTTTTGCCAAAACATCTGCTCTAGAACTATGGATTACCTCCATATCCCTTCACTCTGTTATTATGTGCTCCTTTTCTTCATTAAACACAACACAGCTTGACTTTGTAGCCAATTATTCTTTCCATTTTTTCCCAAATAAAGTAGAATTTTTTATAAAAAAGATGAAACATGCAAAGCATCATTCAACTTATAGTGGTCTAGTCTAAAAAACAACCAAACATAAGCACCATTGTCTAGAAGCATAATCGAGCACCTGCAACCACCTTGAAGGCCCAATGGAAGTTGAATGGGCCTAATGACATCCAATTATATATTTCAGTTCCACATCATTTTAAAGCACCAAAATCTTTAAGAAACTTGATTTCTTCTGCTGCAGAACTTGGTCTCAACTACTACTACATTTAACATATTTATGAGTATATTAAATCTAACAGTTTAGCCAAAGCTAAGGTCCATAGGTCGAGGGAATTGTTGAATGTCCTTTTTCAAATCTTGTTTTTATGTCCTTGTATTTCGCCCAAACTATTATTTTAGTTTTTCATTTAATTTTTTGTCTATTTTAGTTTTTAAATTTACATTTTTTTTGTCAAATCACTTTAAAATGAATGAAAAAGTTAAACGTTTTTTAATTTTACTAACATTGCATACACGTAAATGACACATCGACATTTAATTAATTTTGTTACGTAAAAATAATACATGTTGTTACGTTCTCATGTCATCCAATCCTTAATAGCAATGCTTGATCGACCAAAATTTTCAATATCATTAAGTTTGGTACTTAAATTGATCGTTATGATAGTTGAATGGCGAAATTAAACCTTGTGAAGAAATAGTATTTTTTTTTTTTTGTTATCAATAATCATATACTAATTTTCTAATCAATGGTTTATTACTAGTATTATTATCATGCATTATAATTTTAAAATTATTAATCTTATAATTACGAAATTTACAATCAATTTTACTATTAAAGTTTCTATTAATTGCTTAGGCAAATTTTAGCTTTTTAATAATTTAACATATAAGAATTTTCTTATTTTCCCTTTTTTTAATTGTTAATTATTATTTTTCTCATTATTAATGTACTTTAATTTAAAATTTAATAAGAAAAATAATTTTTAATAACGAAAAAGGAAAAATAACTTAAGTTGAATTTAATAATAAGATTTTTGTTTTGAATAACAAAAGGTAAGAAATAATTTTTTAAACAAAATTTTAAAATAAATACAAAATTAAAGAAGACTTTATTGAAAGGATAATTACGAATCCTAAATATAGACCATAAAATAAATATGAAGAATACCAAAAAATAATTTCAAAAATAATTCAATATTTTAGAAGGGTACAAAAGTTTACTCCAATCAACGAAATTACATGTTGCACCAGAAGTATATATTAATAGTAAAAATATTGTTTTAATAAAGAAGAAGAAAAAGAAATAACTTTTTAGAATAATTCAAAATTAATAAATATTTTAGAAGGGTAAAAATATTTTTAAATAAATATTTTACAAGTGTATTTGAAAAAATATAATATATGAAATATAATTAAATTTTTAAATGACTTTAATTAGACAATCCTTTCTCCATATATATATATATATATTTGGATTTTATTTAAACTATTAAAAATATTCATCGAAATATCCTTTTAAAATATTTAATTACAATACAATTTAAAATTTTTAATTATTAGACTGCTTTATATTATTAGGCTCCTTTTCATAGTGAACTATTTTCTCGTATTTATAATTCTGTTTACAATTATATTAATAAATATTTAAAATATATTTCACATGGTATTAATTTATGTTAAAATTAATAAAAAAAATTGGTATATTACAAATTGGGAGAGGGTGTCATTGTAAAAAAAAAGTTGATAAAAATTTAAATATATACTTTTTATTGAATCAATGCAATTTAATATTAATATGTGGTTTTTATTAATTTATTTAAATTTAAATGAAGTAAATATTTAAAATAAACTTTATTACTTTAATTAAAATAATTAAGATAACTTACAATTAACCCATTAAATTTAAACGGTTAGATTTATTTTTTACAATAAATATTAAAATATTTTTAACATAGATTAAAATTTCTATTTATTTTGAAATGATTTGATAAATTACGTAAATTTAAAGGCTAAAAAAGACGAAAAATTAAATGATTTGTTTTATATAATTAGAACACCAATGTTTTTTTTTTTTTTTTTTTTTTTTGAAAGCTTCATACAAAGCTAGTTTCCTACCATTAGAAACCAGAAAGGAACTGATTATTTGCATCAATCAGTTTCAATCTCCAAGTGGAAAGAAGTTTAAGTGAAAATGAAATGAGAAATAAGGCATTTTCAGTTTCATGTGGGTTGACGAAAGGTGGAATAATAAAATATTTTGATTTTATTTTATGAGAAAAAAATTAAGAAATTGACAAACTAAAAGCTAATTTATAAATGTGTTTCACGTTCTAGAATAAAAGGGTCAACCATGAGATATATTATATCACCATGTTCACATTGAGAAGCACATATGTGGTTGCCATGTGCTGTGTACCCTACGTAACGTAATTACAATCTTATTATCCTTTTACCATTTTATATTTCATTCTAATTTCGACCTTCAATTTATTCTACTAATTAAATTAGGAAAACTCTCTTCTGGTAATATATATATATATATATATATAAAGTTATAAGGTCTCAAATAAATCGATAATTCCTTTTATTTATTAAGGTAGAAAGTAGAAAGAATGGAACCGTAATTAAAATTTTTGTTATATATTAATTCAGTACGAATTCGAACAATGTTACACTCATTTCCATCTTTAATATTCTATCAAAAAAGAAAATTTCACAAAACAAACCGCACTTTTACACATTCATAAACTAGTCCGCACTCATTTGATCCCATAATTTTAAGTATTTCATTGTTCTTTCATTTAAAAGAAAAATAAATTTTAAAAAATTAATTAGGGTGAATATATTTTTAAGTACCTATATTTTGGTTTTAATGTTTATTTTGATATCTTTTTTTTTTTTTAATTTGGTACTTATGTTTAGCTAATTTTTCCGTATTATCTAATGAATATTTGACACGTGATGAATGTAATATTCAACATGTTACGATAATGAAATCACATTCATATATCAATACATATATTAAAATTAAAAAATATTTTTATAATGTTTCATAAAAAAATATTTTTGTATAACTTTCACAATGTTTTATAATTAAAAAAAAAGGATATTTTTTTATAAAAAGTAAAAGGGATAATATAATTTTTGGCTCGAAACTTGACAACTATCTATTTTAGTCCTTGAACTTGGATTCTGATGTGACCAATTTTACTGGATCGGACGGATCGAGAACTGATCGATATAATGATTCGAACAAAGGGGTTGAACCAATTGACTTGGAAACTGCTTGGCATTGATAAAATAAAAAATTAAGAAAAATATCTACTGTTGAATAGGTTTAACCTGTTTAATAAAATTTATAAAAATTTTATTTTTTTAATTTTTTTATGAATTTTTAATTATTTAATTATTTGTTGTTGGCCCAATGGTCGAACCAATCGAATTGGTTGAATAGGAAACTAGTGGCTTGACTTGTTCAACCATCGAACAGGTTCACTTTGGTACCTATACTTTTCATAAATTTTCAAGTGATGATGTGGTACAATCTCATAGCGTTAACTAATCAAACTTTTATATTTTTCATGTTTAGGGACCAAAATGAACTTAATTGTCAAGTTCAAGGGCCAAAGTAAACCATAAAAAGTATAGGTACCAAAGTGAACCTAGTTGTCAAGTTCAAGTATCAAAAATCATATTAACCCAAAATAAAAATATAAAAACAAATTTTTTATTAAGAATTTAAATCAAAATCATGAAAATATTCATTATATGTAATGGCCTAAATTCAAGGTTATTAGAACAGTAATTTCGTAACTACAAATCCGATTTAAAGAGAAATTTATTTTAATATTTTTGCATGAATGTTGATATGATAGGAAAATTGTATGAAAATATCAATAGAAAAATTTTACCGATTTAGTGGTTAGTTAGAAAAAGAAATTATTGAAGAAATTAGGTAAAAACAAGGTATTGAGATCTCGATCTCATAAAAATGAGTCAAAAATATTTTTATAAATATTTATGAAATGATAGCGATGTGGTATTAAAATTTCGTTAGGAAATTTTAATGTTTGGGTAGTCAATTAAATGAAAAGGACTATATTGAAAAAGGTGTAAAAGTTGCTAGAATGATTAAATAGCTTAAGTATCTAATGAGAAAGGATTTAAAAGGCATTTAGACCGAAAATTTATTTGGGCTGGACGGCAAGGGCATGAAATCATCAATTTTAAGGGCAAAATTGGAATATTGCATAATTAACTAAATAAAGATAAGACTAAATAGGAAATATCTAGATTTCTCTTCATTTTTCTTCATTCTCATCAGCCAAAACGCCATAGGAGGGGTTCTTTAAGCTGGTATTCCGGAATTTTTGCACCAAGTGAGTTAATCCTTGCCTATTTCTTGTAATTTTTGTGTTTCTAAGACTTTTACAACTAGGTCCTATTATTAAATTCATTAGATTTTAATTTCATGGATGAAATTGAAAGTCATCATGGTTGAGTACTGTAAATTTATGATGAAATAGCATGAAATTGAAGCTTTAATTTGTTTATGAGATGATTTTATTAGGTAATTTCAATAGAAATTGATTTCTGGAACCTAATTGTGAAAAGGTTTGGAATTAAAGTCCAGTGCTGAAATTTTGATTCCCAAAGGTTATAAAGTAGTTTAAAGTGATAGAATAAAATGTTAATTGAGAAAAATCAGCTCAATTGAGAGGCTAATTGAGTAGGGACGAAATTATTATTTATTAAAAGCTTAGGGAAAAAATGGTAATAAACAGCTTGCACTAAAACAGTTTTGGACAGCAGCAGTAGGCTAACTTTGAACAATAACCATAAATTGTGGAAATCGAATTAGAGGATGAAAAAAAATATGGAATTAAATCTTATTGAGCCTAGTTTCTCATAGAAGAAACGGTGTAAGCAATGGATTTGTAAAGCATGAGATATAAACAATTTTGTGAGATAAGGTCAGAATGAATTCAGGTTCCCCTGTTCTGACTTTGAAAAATCATAAAAAGTTGAAGAAAAATAATTAGGGGCTTAAATTTATATTTTTAGAATCCTGAATGAGTCCATTTTTAATAGAAACAAATGAGAACATCATTCGAATCCTGTATGAAGAGATAATTAATTTTTAGTGAAGAAGGGTCAGAATTGTCAAACAGCAGAACAGGGGTGACTTTAAAGAATAAACTATGCTTATTGGCTAAACCAAAAATTCTAAAAATTTTATGGTAAGAAGATAAGTGAGTCTAGTTTCAGAAAAACTAGCAGATCCTAATTTGATGTTCTGTAGCTCAAGATAAAAATAATTTAGTGACTATAACTCAAGTAGAAAGCTTTGAATGAACTATAAATAATAGTGGAATTATAGAGAATGTTGCATATGAACATGAAATGTATTAAATTGATAATTAAATTTATTTATTTAGATCCAGAAAATTCAAATGTGAAGCTAGACCGAGGAAAGGAAAAAGTTCGGGATTAGTAGATTTTTGTATACGAGCAAGTATCGAGGTAAGTTCCTGTAACTTGAATTATATTCTTAAATGCTTGAAATGTATGTTATTAATGTGAATATGATTTGAATGTTCATTGTATGAAAATTGATGAAACGTTGATATATTTGATAAAAAGGGGAAGAAATCCTTGTTGAATGGAAGGAAAATTCGATGGATCTCTGAAAAGGAATTGACAGTAAAAAGGATCTAGCCCGGACGGGTGATCCTATCCTGATATAGTCCTCCCAAAGAATATGTGCAAAATGGATTTAGCCCGGACGGTTAAACCGAATTAGGATCTGAATTTAGCCTGGATTGGTGATTCAGATCCAAGCTCATTAGAATAATTGTCGTTGCAGGGGATTTAGCCTAGACTGGTAATCCCGACAATACTCTATGAGTTTATATTATAGGGGATTTAGCCTGAACTAGTAATCCCGCTATAAGAATGAGGTTCACGGGAGTGTGCTCTCTGAAATGGAAATGTGTACAGATGAATATGAATTGACGGACCTAGAATTGTACACTAAAAGTGTACCTCTGAAAATTCATCGAAATTCTGAGAAATTCAACGGGATAAATATGAAAAAATAACAAGGGAATGAAAACCATGGTATTGATGAGCTCATCAATCATGATATATATTATTGATACATGGAAATTATTGTACTAACTTGAGGTAATAATACATTGAATGGATATATGAATGTTTATTGCATTGTATTGAAAATATTAGGTAAATATAATTCTTGTTACATGAGCTTACTAAGCACAAAGTGCTTACCCTGTTTCTTTTTCCCCTGTTTTATAGTGTTAAGAGCTCGGAGGTCAGATTCAGTCGGAGACACATCACACTATCAGCCTCAAGATTTCGGTATATAAAGAAACTTTTTTTTAGAAATCAATGGCATGTATAAGCTAATAAAGTAAATGTTAATGTGAATTGAATGTACGGTCAGCCATTGGTATGGCTAACAAATCTTGGTTTTGGTATGTGATGAGACTATCTTATAAATATGCGTGAATCTATCTTGAAAATATGTTGAGTTGGATTGGTTGATGTGGATTGGTCTCGGTTTAAAATTGCAGTGAAGGTTAGATATCTATAAAGGGGTTATATTGAGTTTAAAAAAAAATTTAATTCGTAAACTCCGGTAATGCCTCGTACCCTATTCCAGCAACGAATACGGGTAGGGGGTGTTACATTATATCACCTAAAAAATTATAATTTTTATAAAAGTAAAAAAGTATTTTATATAAAAACTATAAGTTTTTTAATTTCCAAATAATTAATCCTATAAGTATACAATTTTTTCACTTTGGTCCTTAAAATTTTTTTTGCCCACTTTAATCCCTAACATTATTAGGCATTCCCAGTTTAGTCCCTAACATTATCAAAGTTTCCGAGTTCAATCCTTTCGATGTTAAGAAAATCTCTAGGATATCTAGTCAATCATATGATGCCACATGTCATACAATGACATCATTGTGATGTCCTCATCTGTAAAAACCTTAAAATATTTAAAAAAATGCATAAAATTAAAGGTATTGAAACTATTGAAAATAGAAAAAAAATATAATTATATAATTAAAATATAATATAAAAGTTTACTCTTTTTTTAATTTCATAGATCACATTTATTAGAGCTTGAACATTATATCATTGTCTCATGGAATGATATCACCTACGGTAATTATTTTATAATTCAATCAATTAGAATTTATAATTGATAGATATTTTATTTGAATAAGTTTCTTTTTTAAATTATTTAAATAATAAAAAAATAATATGATTTCAATTAAATAATTTCAATAATAAATAACATTATTTTTTATTAGTTTAAATAATTAAAAAAAACTTATTCAATTTATCATTTAAAAATATCTACCAACTATAAATTCCAATTAATTGAATTGATTTATGATTATCGTAGGATATATCCTTCCAAAAGGCAACTGTTTCATTTTCAACCTCTAATAAATGTGATTTATAAAATTTTAAAAATACTAAAATCTTTAGTAAATTTTTTTATATTATTTTTTTGTATTTTTTATTATTTGAATTTATTTTTAAATCATTTAGAATTTTTTTTTAATTTTTAAGATTTTTTAAAGTTTCTTGGATGATAATGACATGATGAAACCATTATATGACACATATGATTAATTGAATATCTTAACGGTTAATTTTTAACTTCTAATGAATTAAATTCATAAATAGGGACTAAAGTGAAAAAATTAAAACCAAAATGGACAAAACTTTGCATTAAAAAATATAAATTTTGAAGGGAAACATAAGCGCACAAAAAAAGTATATTTACCCTGTTTCGTTAAATTAAATTAAATATTTTAAGTTATTGAAGTTGAGCCAGTAATCTGTCTCCACAGCTGACTCTTTTCTTTTTCTTTTTTCTGCTAATTTACTCCATGAAGCTCACTACTAAATTTGATAGGTGAACCGAAAATATCTTTTATCAAAAAAAAAAGAAAAAAAGTCTAATAATGGAGAAAGAACCAAAGAAAACACAAGAAAAAAGAAAGGTGATCTTCCATGTTTCTGAATCAATTAAAGTGAATGTGAGGCACCGTGTTCATCCCAGAAATCGAAGAAACAAGAAAAATAATCACAGCAGCAACCATGCATCATTAATGCTGTTGATACTTCAATTCAATACATAAAAACACAGGCCATTACATAGAAAGCTAGGACATACAGAGGACTCCAACAACCATTACAGGACATAACCAAAGACCCTTCAATGAAAAACCAAAAAGTTCAACATTCTGATCCCTTTTATGAGATTATGAATGAAATAGAGAAAGATAAAGGCACCTGACTATAGACTCCATCATCATCCTTTTAACTAGCTTTCTCTTCTTTGGAAACAAACTCCCATCCTTGTGCTTAAACTTCATTTCAGATGTGAACATTAACCCCATTTTCGGCTCCACTGGATTTGGATATACTTCCACATCCATATCTTCTTCTCCCTCTAAATCTTGCCACCTTATTTCTTCTTTCGGAAAGACGTAGGCCTTTGGCAAAATGGGTTGTCTATTCGTAGGAAAAATCAAAGGTCCTGGCAATAAATGTAGTAGAAAACAAGAGCTAGCATAGCCAATAGCCAATCGCCATCATTCAAACAAGCTTGGTTGCTACTGTTGTCCAAGGTGTTTATAGATAGCCACATGGCAGATTCTTATCAGATTGTTTACCAATTAGCATCACAGTTCACTTCACCTACAGCTGGTGAACTCGCTGCCTTGGATGTAACTTTTTCCGATTAGTTGAGGGATGTAAATTTTTTCCAGGTTGCCCAATTTCAATAATTTTGGATTTTTTAAATTGTAAATATTTTAATTTTAAATGTAATAATTTGTTTTATTTTGAATATAAATTATATATATTTAATAGATATTATGATAATTGGTATTGAATTGATTTAATTTTCAAACGATCCAATACAATCCTGATTTGATTTATTTTGATATTAAATAAAAATAATATATTATTTAAAACTTAAGCCCAAAATATAATTTTACCCACCTAAATCCATAAATATTAAATAAATAAATTTATAAAATTAATATCTTATATCTTACCATTAAATTTAAATTTTAAAAATTTGAATGATTCTTAATTTTATATATTTATTATACATATATAACTATGGTATTAAAAATATTTTTAATTATAATTAATATTTTTAAATTTTGATTTCACTATATTATTTAACACAAAATATTATTATTGATTATATTTTCTATTAATATTTTTTAATATAAATATGTGAATATTTTATAAAATATTATTTATATTTAAATAATATGTTATAATTATATTAATTATTACCGCTGAACTATAAATTCAGGTTTAGGTGGGATTTATCTCTGACTTGCTTTTGTTATCTTTAATTGATTTGTTAGTCTTTGTGTATTATTTTTATATTATATTGTAATGACTCCTTTCTTTGCTAATGATTTTCTTGAAGCTCTAGGTTGATTTGACAATATTAACTTGTTACATGTTGTTTCCAAATTAGTCTTAGGTTATATTTTAGAATTCCAGTTGCATTGGAATTATTATTTTAAACAATTTTATATTGAATCTTTATTTAGAAAAATTCTAAGAAAAAAATAATATATTCTGAGCTGGGAGGACTCGATTGAAAAGCCTACTCATACTAAAAGATAAATGGGTGTCCCATTACCGTGGCCACCAAATTGAAAAGGATTAGTCATGATTTATGATCATTTTCAATGGTAACAATTTGCCTTTCCATTAGATTTTGTGGGCTTACTAATTCTTGATTAAGGATGTTTGGTCTTTTCTAGTGCATATCGTGCACTTTTATAATCATTGAAATACTTGTAGATGATGTGGGTATCTAATTGTTTCCACTTTTGTGGTACAATTGTGATTCAATACCAAGCTATTTCGAGGAAAGGTAAATGTCCAACTAATAAATCACAATTTGGTTTCAATTATTTTTATTTTTATATCATTATTAATTCAATTAAAATTGAATTTGGAACAATATTTCCAAATAAAAAAAATGTCACTAAAATTCATTAATATCATGATAAATTTATCCGTACAAGAATTAAACTTTGTGATAAGTTTTGTATATGTCTTGTTGTTTATGTTTTTTTTTCTAACAAGTCATTGTTAATAATTTCTAAGTCCAGTGGCAAGAGTATTGTGTTGTAGGTATGAGGGTTTGGGTTCAATCCCAAGCAACCTCTTTTCCCTCCTTCAATTATAAAAAGAATCACAATTTGTGGTTAACCTAACCTTATGTTTGAAATATTTACTTTCGAATTCTGAATGGACTAGATACTATTTTCTAAAAAGATAATTGTATAAATTAAATTGGTCTCGGAAACTAACAATTTTTAAGGATGAATTGTAAAATCTTTATTATGTTCATATTATGCCAACCAAAATCTTAATATTGCACAAACAAATATTTTAGGATCATTAGAATATTATGATTTTCACAAGTTTAAGAATTATTTGGTGCGAAATTGAAGTTAGCAATTGGATTTTGACAAAGAAGATGATATGTGCTGAAAATAACATGTTTTAACTTCATTCTTAATGTGCTTTTGGGTGATTATTCGTTATTAATTGTGAATTTTATACTCCTAATCCTTTAAATTCATGTTTTAATTCTTAATAGAGTACTTGGGAGCAAAACTAGCGAACATCAGAAAATAGAGCAAGCTATAAGAGCCACACGAGCTGACCCATTCCATATGGTCTGGCCACACGACTGTGTGACCTACACAACCATGTGGTAGGCCATGTCGATTGCATGGGTTTGCACTCTGAACAGCGAAAGATCACAATTTTTAAGTTTTTTGGGCATTCTAAGACATATATATGACAAAAATAAATAGATATGAGAGTCGTCATAGAATATTCAAGAAAACAACTCAAAAAACACCATTGAAGTCGATTCTGAAGTAGATTTCTGTCAAGATTAAAGATTCCCAGTTGATTTCTTAGGATATTATGACTTTCTTTATTTCTTTCCGTAATATTGTATCTTGGATATTTTTATTTTCAAGCATAAACTAATTTTTTAAATACCTAGGGAAGATGAATCCTATGATAGCTTCTATCGTTTGATTTTTATTTTATGCAATAAATACTTAGTTTATTGTTCTCAATTATATGTGCTTAATTCTTGGTTTAATTTTTCTAGACTATTGATCCATGTTTGATGTGCTTAAATGGGAGGTTGAATAGGTACTGTTTAACAATAAATCTTGCGTAATTGAGTGGAGTTGCATGCAATCCTAGAAATAGGATGACATAAATCTACCGGATTAGAGTCAAATCTAATAGGGGAATCTATAGCACAAGTTAATGCGATAATAGGGGTTTTAATTAGAAAGAAATTTCAATTAATCAACATAGAGTCAGTTGCTCTTATGCTCGAAAGAGATATTTGCATAATTTAGGGATTTCTACGGATTAAGATACTAAGTAAAGAAATTGCATAATTTAGATTGATAGTGAGAGATGAAATCTAGGTAAATTCTTTCCTAGGTATTGCTTTGCTTCTTGGTTATTAATCGATTATTTTCTTGTTTTTTTCTTTGTCGTATTTGTTAGTAATTAATATAGTTAATTTTAGTTTTATATCAATCACTCAAATTATTTGGTTAAATAATAGAAAAACAGTAATTATTAGTACTTTTGGTCTTCGTGGGAATGATATCTTTGCTCACCGTAGCTATACTATTAATTGATAGGTGCAATTGCCGTAGTCAAATTTTTAGTTTGTTCACGAGGCATCAAAAGAACACCACAATTAATTAATTTTTCTCTCTTGATGTTTTCATTTATTTACACAAACGCTAAGTGATGGAGGCTATAATTTGTACGTGTGTTTTTGTGTGTGTAACCCTAATAGGTAAAGGGTGGATCAATTTATAATGATCAACTTTTAATCTGGTACGTCCATCAAGTAACCGAATGAACGGATATAAGTTACCTTCTATTAAAGAAAAACTCTTATTCCTTTTAAATTGGGTCCACAAGATTAGGCTAAAATCTTACATTCCCCTACTTGGCCTAATGCGATAAAACATAAACTTTAATAGAATAAACGTTGAGCGTGCATAACAAAAATAACACTCATCATTATTACTATATTATAGTGAATTTTAAATGTGAGCTATAACGGTTGTATATAGTTTAACTCACATACATTACAACCCAATATAATAGGTTTTTAATTATACGACTCAATATATTACACTCTACATATACTACAACATTACAACTCAATATAATAGGTTTTTAACTACAAAAATTTTATTGTTTTAAATTATTTTATGTGCACACAATCATAATAAACAATAAATATGTCTATTTTATTTCATAAACACAGTAATTGAGCTCGAGTGTAAAAATATCATAACATGTCATTCATCAATGCAACTAAAACTTATTATATGTATATGTTCTTTAAATGTATTTGGTTGTAAGCCCTTAGTTAACGAATTTGCAATCACAATATCACTTCTAATATGCTCTATAGACATTTTTTGTTTATGAACTTCCTCCTTAAGGGGAAAATATTTTAATTCTATATGTTATGTTTCTTTGGAATATTTTTCGTTCTTGGAGAAAAATATCGTTGTGAAATTATCACAGTAAATTTTCAGCAACTTACTAATGGTGTTACTACCCCAAGTTCTAAAATAAAATTCCGCAACCATAATGTATGAATAGTAGCATTAAAACACGTTACAAAATCTGGTTCCATTGTAGATGATGCAATGGAAAACTATTTAGCACTTTTCCGTCAAGTAAAAATAAATAGTCAAAAATAGATTTTCTACTATCAACTCATCCCACAAAATCTAAATCAGAATATCCAATCACTTCCAACTGATTAGATCTCCTATACATGAGCTTATAACCTTTGTTCCTTGTAGGTACTATAAAGCTTCCTTTGCAAACGATAAATTTAAGGACTACTTTGATATTTGCCAAACATCCTATGTGACAGCCCTAACTTGACCCTAATCGGGAAGTGGTTTCGAGACCATAAAACTGAGTCATAAAAATAATTAAATGCTATATTCTGTGCTTATTATATGTGAAGGTGTGTGTGTGAAAATTTCATGCTTTGATATTGCTAATTGTGAGTGAAATTTAAAAAAAAAGGACTTATTTGAAAATTTGTGAAAATATGATAGGTTATTTTAGTAGTGGCCAATTAATTAATGATGTAAATTTGTGGGTTTACATGTCAAATTCCCCACTTTAGTAGTAGTGGCCGGCCATGTTAATGATGATAAGCAATATGTATTATGTAATAATATTATTATATGGTAATGGCTTGATTTATGGAATAAAAAAGAAAAGAAAAGAAAAGAGATATTAGAAAAACAAAGGATAAACAAAAGGCTTGTATCATCTTCTTCCTTAGTAGCCGAATATTAGAGAAAGAAAAGGGGAAATAGCATTTGGTCACTTTGAGCATGAAATAAGGTATGTAATTCATGGTAGTTTTTGAAACTGTTGAATGTATTAAGCTAGTTACTAAGTCCCTTAGTTAGCGCATGTCCAAATTTTGAATTTGTTGGTAACATGAGTAATCGGTTAAGGAAGATGTTCAAGGAAATGGTTGTTGTTCATGTTATTTGGATGAATAATGGTAGATAGGTGAAGTAGAGTCTAACAAATGAGCATATATGTGCATTAGTTGCTAAATGGGAAAAATCAGCTAACATGTTGTGTACTAAGGCCGAATATGAACTTGGATATTATTGAGTAATGTATGTGCTTTGAATTGATGGAATGGAGTGGATGCTTTAAATGTGTTATGAACAATTATACGTTAAATTAAGGTTTGCTAAATTAGCTATTATGGTGAAATGCAAATGTTAATATTTAGTTGCTAGTGTTTACATGTGTGTTAGCCGAATTTGAACTTGAATAATGATTTGAGCACAATGTGTTGTATTGAGATTGCTTAAGTGAATTTATAGATATATATATATATATATATATATGATGAAATCGATTGTTGATATACATGCTTAAATAAAATGTATACAAAGAATGTGTGAAAGAGTGAATTGGTAATAATCATTGGGACAAAGATAGAGAAGGTGATTTTGGAAAATCACCATAAATTGTAGGAGTTGAGTTAGAAGCTGAATAAATTATGTCATTAAAGCTTGAATAGTCTAGTTTCTTACAAAAGAAAAGCAAAAGAATTTTCGATCTTGAGATATTTGAAGTAATGTGGGGCTGAGTCAAAATGACTACTAGATCCCCTGTTCTGTTTTTATAAAATCATTATAAAATGTATAAAAATGGTCATTTGATAAAGTTTATATTCTTAGACATCTTAATGAGTCTAGTTTCAAATGTAATAAACGAGAACATATTTTGAATTCTGTACAATGAGAAATTTATTTCATAGTAAAGAATGGTCAGATTAGTCAAACAGTAAAACAAGGTAAACTTTAGGAAAAATCTGGTATTGATTGGATAAACTAAAAATTATGAAAATTTTATGGATAATAGATAAATGAGTCTTCTTTCAGGGAAAATTTACGAAAATTGATTTGGAGTTTCGTAGCTCTAGTTATAAATACTTTAGTAACTGTTGTTCAGGAAGTCAGCTTATAGTGAAATTGTAATTATATTGTAAACATTGATAAAAATTTGCTAATGAATTACTTATTGATTTTTATTAAAGCTTACTATAATCTGTATGTGTGAAAGTCAAATATATATGTATTATATTCTGAAAGTAATACTTGAATAGTTGATTAATGACTAGTTTAAAATTTGTTGAACTAAAGCTCAAGAGCATAGGGGGCAATTTCAGATAAGGGAAAAGAGAAAGTAACCGAGTAGCCATTTCGCAACCGTTCAAGTATATCCGAGGTAAGTCTTTGAGTATTGGAACTTAGTTTATGATTTGATAAAATCATGATATATAAGCATAACAAATAAACTGTGACATAATGGTTCTACTTGAATTATGTAGTGAGATAAATAGTTTGTACTTATGACTTGTAGCTGAATGGTTATAGAAATCATGTTGGATAGCAAATCGAAATCGTGCTCTTTGTATGTGGCTATTGAGCCGAACGTGCTTGTGTTCTAGTAATGTAAATGAAATACCGATGTGTTATGATATATATATATAGGTGCATGATAATTTGGGATTATAACCGGGCTAAGACCCGCAGGCCTTGTGTGAGTGCTATATCCGGGCTAAGTCCCGAAGGCATTCGTGCTGGTTGTTATATCCGGGCTAAGTCCCAAAGGCATTCGTGCTGGTTGTTATATCCGGGCTAAGTCCCGAAGGCATTTGGGTTTGGAAATGGGCGATCCTGCTGTAATAATTCCAATTAATGCGCTCAAAATCCTAAGATGATAAGGTATGTTTCGTATATACATTGGAAAAGTTGATTCGGTTTAAAATGTATTCATTCAATTGAATAGTGAGCTCCCGGCCATTACTTAGGGTTGTATGAAATATTTAGCTTATTCAGGGTACATAAATTTTGATTTAAGTGAAATTTAGTTAGGTTTGACTCTGAACGTGTGAGTATATTGATTAAAGTGTAAAGTAACATGATTATGGGATTTTGCGTATATATATTTATTTAGTCTTATGAATGTTATGCTTTAGTTGTAAATGATTTCATTACTTAAAACTTACTAAGCATCGAAATGCCTACTCTGTCGCTTAAATTCTATGTTTTATAGATCTCGTTCGTTAGCTATCGATCTCGGGGATTTCAAAGCCGAAGTCATCCACACTATCTAAGCCCATTTGGTACTCTTGTAGTTGAACTTTGATAATGGCATGTATAGGATTGACTTTTGATGTTAATTAAGTATCTTTTTGGTGATGTATATATGTATAGCCATGCGAAAATGGCTTGTTAAGTTACTATATGAGTTCCACATAGTTAGTGTGTATGTGTGGTTGATATTCGATTAATGTTTTAAATGTTTTGATGCGAATTAAACTTATGAATGAATCGAGGTACTTATTAACTTGAGATGACTCCTTTGTCTATTGTATAAATGGAATTCGATTTTATAGGTATGCCAACGGAATTATCTGAATAAAATTAAATGAAAGTTCGTGCTTGTTTGGTAATACTCCCTAACCCCCGGCGACGGGTACGGGATAGGGGTGTTACATCCTAACCGCAAAGCTAGTATCGAGTTTTGTGCAGGTTTAAACATAGATTAAACTGCCCAGAACAGAAGTGTAAGGAATTGATTTCATTCCATATCATTTTTTGGAGACTACATGAAACTAATTTTGTTCCCTTTTTGTGTATGAACAATTCTTGTAGAACAATTACACATATTGAATCTCTCTAAAAGTATTTCAATATAGGTTTTTGAGACAATCCTTGTGATCTATTATGAAACATCACAATTCCTATAATATAGGATGCCTCTCCCATATCTTTCATTTCAAATTTATTCGAGAGAAAAACTTTCATCTCACGCAATATGCTAAAGCCATTTGCCATAAGCAAAATATCGTCGACATATAAAACTAAGAAAATAAACCTACTCCCACACTGATATTTTAATATATACACTAATCAACGATGTTTTCTCGAAAATCCAAAGACTTTATGATATCATTAAACTTAATGTACCATTGTCGTTTAGATTGTTTAAGTCTATATATTGACTTCTTAAGTTTACACACCATATGACATTTTATTTCTATTGAAAATTCTTCAGGTTGATCCATATAAACTTCTTCCTCAAAATATCCATTTAGAAAGGTTGTGTTCACAATCCATTTGGTGTACCTGTAAATAATGATGAGCCACAAATGTCATAATAATTCTTAATGAGTCTTTCTTATAGAATGGTGAAAAAGTTTATAATCAATATCATTCTTCTGAATGTAAACTTTGGCAAACAGTCTAGCTTTATACCATTCGATATTTCCATTTGAGTCACATTTAGTTTTAGAAACTCATCTGAACCAATTCGTTTTGACCTTTTTGGAAATTCAACAATATCCCAAACTTTGTTTTGTTTCATAGATTTCATCTCATCTTTCATGACATTTAGCCATTTGCCAAACTCATCACTATTTATGGCTTGCAAAAGTGAAAATGGATCTTTAGTGATTCTAATATAAAAATCATACTCTTGCGCACAGGCCATATAATTATTGGGAAAGACCAATTTCTCTCTCCTTTTAAGATCTTCTTAATGTCATAATTTGCGGTTCGTTTTGATTAGACCTTTTTGTGTTAGTTTCTTTTTATAACAGTCCAATTTTGACCCTAGTCAGAATAGTGGTTTCGGGACCACAAATCCAAGTCTAAAAAATATTTAATATTATTTTCTGTGACTGTGAAATGTGAATTTACATCCGTGAAATTTCTGTGATTTAATTCATCTGTTTCTGTGCTTAATTATGAAAAAGGATTAAATCGCGTAAAGTATAAAAGCTGAGTGCTAGATGTTAAAGCACCTATTTGGCTTGCCTTTTAAAATAAGGGTCCTTGCATGTCAAATATACCATTGATATAGTAAGTGGACAGTGTTGGACATGTGTTAGGTGAATGGATAGTTTTATAACAAAGGGCAAAATGGGAAAAATGATTATTAAAGCTATAATAATAAAATGAAAACATGAAAGTGGCTATACTTTCACTTTATTCAGCTGAAAATTTAGAGAAGAAGAAGCCATTGAAGCTTCAAAGTATTCGGCCATTGCATGAGTGGATAGGTTAGTCCATTTTGTTCGGTTTTTGATAAATTCTACGTTTCTGTGATTGTTGCTTCGTGTTCTTCAAAACCCATGTCTGAATTTTTTTTTTTTTGTTGAAGATCATGAAATGTGCCATTGATGATTATATGATCTTTGTGATGTTTTATATGGATTATGAAAGATATGTGTGAGAATATTAAGCTTTGTCTTTGAAGTTTGATGAAATAGAGCTAATTGAGCTAAATTGTGAAATGAGGTTTTGAAGGACTAAATTGAGAATTAAATATGTTATTTGGGCTTGTATGGAAGCCATGTATATTCGGCCAAGCTATAGTCTTATTGGTGATTTTGTGAAAAATGGACTAAATTGTTAAAGTGTGAAAATGTAAGGGCTAAAATGTAAAGTGCCCTAAATATGTGTTCATGAATTATTTTGAATGAAAAGAATGATTGAATGGTTGAATTTGAATTGTATTAGATCAAGAACAAAGAAAATCAGATTTAGATCGGGGGAAGTCCAAAATAGTTGAATAGTCGATTCGTTTCGTTCGAAATTCGTACGAGGTAAGTCAAACTACACTTACGTGTTAAGTTGATAGAATTTTGTGTATATAAACTGTTATCTGCATTGGACGGCCTTGAGAGCCTGAGGAATAAATTCTGAAAATATACTGGTGTATGAGAAGTTCTGTATGTATCTGAAGGAATGTCGAAATTGATTTGAGATATCGTGTAAGACCGTGTCTGGGACACAGGCTTCGATTTGAGATTTCGTGTAAGACCCTGTCTGGGACAGAGGCTTCGATACCAAATTACATGTAAGACCACGTCTAGGACGTTGGCATTGTACTTGTCTGTGAATATCTATTCCGTTTCTGGATTGTCCAATGATCAAGTATGATATATGAAATGTATAAATCATACAGGTACGTTTGTATCGTACTAGATTTCTTAATAGAAAAGACTATGTTTCTGTGAAGTAAGGAAATATTCTATGAGATAGTTGTGAATTTTGGCCATTTACTGTTACTTTTATGCTATATTAGTTGGGTAAATGTATTTGACTTACTAAGCTCTTTGTAGCTTACTCTATGTGAATTCTATCTGTTTTACAGTTATCGTAGCTACGGAAGGCTCGGGATAGTCGAGGATTGTCACTACACTATCAAGCTCATTTTGGTACTTTTGGAAATGTACATATTTATAAGTATGGCATGTATAGGCTAGAAGGTTTAAGAATGTAAGCTTGATATGTATATATGTTATGCCATGTCAATTGGCTAGAAAATGATATGTTTGTGCATTGTTTTGGTGTATGTTTGTAATTTGTTATGTTATAATGTGAAATGGTCATCTTTAAGTATGAAACTGATTGAGAATGATAATATGAATGTTGTATATTATTGTTTGTAGGATTGGACCTAAAAAGGGGTGGCAAATTGGCTTAAACCAAGCCTGCATTATGCCACACGGTCAGGGGAAACGGGCGTGCCTTGTGGCCGTGTGAAAAAGTCAGTAGCTAGCTAAATTTTACACGGTCATGGCACACGGCCGTGCCTATTGGCCGTGTTAAAAAGTCAGTATAGGACCTCTTTTTGGTACGGTTGGATCACATGGGCGTTTACACCCGTGTGTGTCACACGGCCTAGTCACACGGGCGTATGACTTTGTCAGTTTTGAAAAGTTTGATTAAGTTCTGAAAATTTTAAATGGGTTCGGTTTAGTCTCGACCTTCCCTAAATGTATGTTTTAGGTCTCGTAGACCATCTTAATGGATGAATTGTTGATGAATGCATATGTATTAATGTTATATGATATCAGTGAATCTGTGTTGTTCTGAAATGCTCTGTTCGTCTGGTGATGCCCCTTACCTACTCCGGCGACGGTTATGGGATAGGGGTGTTACACTATTAGGGGTGTTTCATCATTTAAATGTTTTTCATTATTTAGGCATTCATTAATTATTGGAACAACATTTGTGGTAGTTGTGGATAAAGGAACATGTATAGGTTCAAAAAATTATACTCCAATTTCTTTTATGTTCGCAACATGTTTTGAAGAACTCCCACTAACTTCACCATTATTAAAGAATCTAACACTATCAGTTTCTACAATTCTTAGACTACGATTTGGTACATAAAAGCTATTTCCTTTTTATTTTTCTGGTTAACCATAAATTATCCAGTTATCATACGAGAATATAATTTTCTTTCATGTGGATTATATATTCTTACTCCCACATAGCAAACCCAAACATATAGGTATCTTAGGCTAGGTTCCTTCCAGCCTACAACTCAAAAGGAGTTTTTGGAACTTCCTTACTAGGACCTTATTTCATTGGTATAGAACGATTTTGATTCCATGCATCCATAATGAAATAGGTAATGAGTTACAAATTATATTTCTATTCTTATCCAATAAAGTCTGATTATGCCTTTTTGCATATCATTTGTTGAGGTGTGTCTGGTATATTGTGCATATGCCACAACTTTTGAGGAATTTTGCAAATGGACTTAGATATTGTCCTGATTCAATAAATTTTCCATAAAATTGACCACATCTATCAAATCTTACTATTTTCACTTTTCTATCAAATTGATTTTCAACCTCATTAATGTATACATCAAGAGTATTTACTGGTTGAGATATTTCATCAAGCAAATAGATATAACATTACCATGAAAAATAATCAATAAAGGTGATAAAATACTTTTCTTCATTAAATTAAACTTAATGTTAAACCCAAAAACATCAAGTTCTGAAATAGATAAAAAGTTCCTAAAAACTAAAGGTACATAGAGTCTGAAATAGGTATAAATTATAACCAGTATCCAAGACCAAATAATAAGTGTAACACCCCTGACCCTTATCTGTTGCCAGAATAGGGTTACGGAGCATTACCGAACTTTTCAGATTAAATATAGACATTTTATATAATTTAACATACATATCAGAAACCAATCATAATCAATCATATTGTCCCTTATATAAGCCCTCGAAGCCCATAATACACATTAGAAATAAGTCAGGACTAAACCGAGTACTCAGAAAATTTTTCAAAAAAATCTAAAATTTTCAAAGTTGCAGGGGCCACACGCCTGTGTGGCCAGGTCGTATGGCTCACATGGTCAAGATACATGCCTGTGCCTCAACCGTGTGGACATTCAAAATAGGGTACATGGCCGTTTCCCAGCCCATTTTCAAACTTAGGTGATTGTGCTATGCCGTGTGAGCATACTAACTTATATAAATAATGTACAGAGGTCACACGGCCAAGCCACACGCTGTATGTTAGGCCATGTGAAAATACCTAAGCATTCTATTTTGTAAATTTTAAAAATGCAGGGGACACACAGCTAAACCACACGCCCATGTGCCAAGCCGTGTGTCACACACGGCTGAGACACACACTCATGTCTCTGCCCATGTAGACAAAAATAGGCCATTTAAAGACCACATTTCTCACCCATTTTTTATTTCAACCTAAACATTTCAAGTTTCACACTTATAGGCCATAACAAGCCCTTCAATACATCCAACTCAAGCTCTAAACATGTCATATTATCTCATTCACTAACATGCCTATAAACTATCCATCACTTAATCACACCAAACATATATCAAGCATGATAAGACTACACATACATATATAAGTTAATTGCAAATATAAACAAAATGTAATTCATAATATTTACACAAACGAACTTTAATCAAATCCACACCAACCCTATACATGTCATATAAACTGTATTTAACGTACAAAAACTACCGAAATAAGCTAGATAGTGTGACTTGATGTGTTGGTCCAATCTTTTGACCTCTCGAAAATCTACAAAGACATTAAACAACACTAGTAAGCTTAATAAAGCTTAGTAAGTTTGATGGGTTAAACATAATTCTTACTGAACCTACTATAACAAATCTACTAAATAAATTCATTCAATGTAAACTCCCTGCCAACCACAACTTTAATCAATGAATACACTTATTTCAGATCAATATCAATAATAAACAAAATGTCCTTCAATTTCAATTACATAGTCACTTACCAAATCTTCCCAAATCAGAGAACGATTTACGGATAAGAGTACATCGTTTCCAGAAGCCTGAAGGCTGAATAGAAGTTCATGAGAGCTAAACAAAAACCCATAAGCGTTGAACGGAAGCTTGTAAAAGTTGAACGGAAACCCATAAGGGTTAAATAGAAACTCAATAGAGCCGAACGAAAACTCATATGAGTTAAACAGAATCTCATAAGAGCTAAACGAAAAGTAAACGTGAAATTTCTCAACAAATGCTAAACCTCGGTTTACTTGGGTAATTTGCTGTCATTATCCTCCAATGTCGTCAATTCGCCGAATGTCGAATGTACTCAAATCCCGCGTTCCTTTTAATCCGAATATTCAATTCAAATCTATAACTTTAAAAATATTTCATTTTCAACAATAGAATAAGTACAGAATACCATTCATCAATTCAATATAAATATTAAATTTTAACCGTATGAACTTACCTGGATTGAATTGTAATATTTACAGAAGTTCAGGGACTATTCCGCTAATTTTTCTTTTTCACGAGTATCTACGGAATCTTGATCTAAAATATAAAAATTTTCATTTATTAGCATATATTTCACTTCCAATTCATTTCACAATTAATACCCTTCAATTTTTCAAATTTACACAATTACCTTAAACTTTACAACTTTTGCAATTTAGTCCTTAACTAATTAATCTTATCAAGTTAACTAATTTTTCTCAATTAATAATTTATCTAAATATTCTAGGCTATCATCCAGCCCTTGATAAAATAGAAATTTAATACCAAACCCTAATATTTTAACCTTTCACAATTTGGTCCTAAATTCAATATTTAACCAAATCACTTTATAAAATCATCATACAACATAATTAAAGCTCTAAATCCATTTTATTCATCTAAAACATCTTATATTCATCAATGGTAACTTTCAAAATTTCTAATAAAATCAAAAACTAAGATAGGATTTAGTTGTACCTAATTGTAACAATCTCAAAAATATAGAAATTACAAGAAACGGGTGAGAATTAGACTTACATGCAGCAAAATATGCAAAACAGCCTAAAAACTCCCCCCATGTCGGTTTACTGAGGTTGAAGAAGGGAAAATGTCTAGAATTCTCTTTTAATTTCAATTTGTAAGTTTAATTTCATGCAAAATATAATTTTGCCATCCATTTGCTTTATTTTATTATTTTTCATTAATCATGTCGTCTCACCATATCAATTTGGCATGTTTGTCCTTTAAGTCCTCCTTTATTTAATAATTAAGCCATTTAATCACTATTTCTTATAATTAACAAGTTTTGCACCTTTTTTAATTTAGTCTTTTTTAATTAATTAACTATCGAAACATTAAAATTTTATAACAAAACTTTAATACTACCTTAATGACACTCATTTCCTAAAACCACTTGACCCAATAAATAATTATAAATCATAAATTTCCTATTCAAAAATCTTTCTAAAACCACATTTGACTTGTAAATACTAAATAATAAAATTTACGAGCTTACTCGTCAGACTTGGTGGTCTCAAATCATTGTTTCTAACACCACTGAAAAATTAGGCTATTACAATAAGTCCCTATGTCTTCAATTGGGGCCTTCATATTGTTTCTCATGTATAGGAAATATTTAATTGGGTTTGTAGTTTGGATCAAAAAGAATCCTTGCATCATGTTGGATACATGAGTAGTAGCACCAGTATAAAACCACCAAGTATTATTAGGAACTTCAATTAAACATAAAGAAGCATAAAAATTATCTTTCTTTTCAAACCAAGCTTTACATTCTTGGTAATCTTTCTAATAATAACCTACTTTCTTACAAAAGTGACACTTATCTATGGTTTGTTCCTTTTTCTTGCCATTAAAGACATTGGTAGGCGTGTTTTCATCTCTTAAACTTGTTGATTTTTACCTTAAGTCATTTTCCAACTTCTTAACCCACAAGGTTGTTAAGTTACTTTATTAACTCTTTAATCTTACTTCCTCTTAAACAAGCTTACTAGCCAATTCATTAACATCTCACTTATCTTTAATGGTGTTATAGTTTTGAAATGATCCATAATTTGAAGATAGTGAGTTCAATATAAACTACACTAAAAAAGAGTCATCAACCGTCATCCCTAGGGTCTTTAGCCTGACTGAAATATTAGTCATATTGATGATATGTTCTTGCATTCTCCTCAAACCATTATACTTCATGGTTGTGAGTTTTGTCATTTAAGTACCAATAAGTGACTTATCTAGAAAATGAAAATGTTCTTCCGTAAACATAATATGTTCTTTCACACTTTCAATTTATGGAATTATGGTCTTGATGTTGTTGACAATAGACATTCACAAAAACATAAAAGCTCAGTTTATTTGATTGTTCTATTGTTTATGGTACAACATCTCTTCCTCATTGCTTAAGTCAGTAATAGAATAGGTTTATCTTTAATAATGTCACACTTAAATGGAACTTGACTTGTTCACTACATTAAGGGAAGTTTAACCCATTAAATAAAATAACAAGTAAAGCTTGCAAATGAAGAGATACATAAAAGCAAACCAATACATAAATGCTTACAATATTTAATTCAAATGTGCAATAATCCATGTATATCCTAGTTCTCTTTTGGGTAGATATTACAATATACTATCATAAATAAATGTTAACAACCTTAATTGACAAATAGATAACTTTCATTAAATTTACAAGTTGTCATTCCACATTTAAATATATATATCTAATAAAATATTAATTACAAGTTGGGTCACACGGCTGTGCCTCTTAACCGTTGTGCACTATAAGGTTGTGTGTAATAAAAAATTAAAAAAAATTAATCTCAATATCCACACAGCTTAGAACACGGACGTATGTCCAAGTTGTGTGTGATGATTCTTCGCTTCTCCTACGCCTATGTGTAAGGCCGTGTGCCACACACGGTCTATCACGCACCCGTATGCCAGGCTATATGTCTCACACGACCATGTCTCTAGGCTGTGTAACTCTCTGTGCCGGTCTGGGTTGAAATAAAATTGAAAAAATTAGCTCCAGTATTCATACGACTTGGGACACTCCTGTGTGTCCAAGTCGTGCGCCCAAGCTGTGTGGATCACCCAGACCGTATGGACCCTTTTTTTTTGAATTTTTTTTTCAATTTTTCTTATTTTTTCAAATGTTTTTTTTGGATTTTTTTATTTTTTTTCATTTTTTAAATAACATGAAGTTAAAATGAATAAATAAGTAAAATATAAACACTCGAGTTGCCTCCCGAGAAGCTCTTATTTAGAGTCTAAGCTTGATTTCCCTTTTCAAGCTAATGGTTAAGGCGGATCTTGGAGTCAAAGCTCCTCTCTCTCGTTACCAGTATTACCACCAAAATAAAGCTTGAGACGGAGACTGTTTACCTTGAATGTGTCGTAATCAAGGTGAGTTACCTCAATGGTTCTGTATAGAAATACGATTTGTACCAAAAATGGGTTCGACCCTCTTGACTTAAGATCCAAAGGAAACATTCGTGGATTTTACTTGTCTACCAACACTTTATCCCTGACTTTGAATTGATTCATCCTCTTTGCATTCACACTATACCGTTCCTTAGTTATTTCTTTGACGGTTCTTGGATTCTCATCAACCTTTGTTTTTCATTCATCTAATTGATCGAGCTGCACCATTCGTTCTCCACACATTTATTGATTTTTATCACCTTGAGATAGATACTATTCAAACATGTATTCATTAGTAAATTCCTAAAAAGAATTTCAAGCCACATGATTACTAACATTAGTAGAATAAAGAGTATTATCTCACTCACTAGGAACTCTAACAAAATCACGTGCTTGAAGGGTAACATTTTCATCAGCTACACTCAGTACAAGCTCAGCATTACCCACATCAATAACAGTTTTAGCAGTGGCTAAAAATGGTCGACCTAAGATCAAGGGTACCTCAATATCCTCATCCATGTCAAATATAAAAATATCAATAGGGAATATAAATTTTATCAACTTTCTCAAGTACATCCTCAATAATACCCCTAGGCCCTAATTGATCTATCAGCTAATTGAATATTCATCCTAGTAGGTTTTGGCTCCCCAAGACCAAGTTGTTTGAACATTTTATAATGCATAACATTTATACAAGCCCTTCAATCAGCCAAAGCTTTTTCAATATTTAAGCTACCAATAAGATAAAGAATAGTAAAAATCCTTGGATCTTTAAGCTTGTTAGGTAGTTTTTTTGGAGAATGGCTGAGCAATCCTTATTGAGTTCCATAGTTGACAAGTCGTCTACTTCATTTTATTTGTTAAACTCTTTTAAAAATTTTGCATATTTGGGAATCTGTGAAAGAGTTTCAACAAAAGGTAAGTTCATATAAATGGATATGAATTATGAAACTTGAATGATCCGACGAGTCGACTCTGTTTTTTTTAAAACCCTACCTCGTGACATCTTCGGATTCGGCCAAAACGTCTAAGCCGGGTTTAGGGTGTTACATCCACTTCTAAACAGGTCCTATTCCTCTTCTGATTTAAGCACATCAAACATAGATTAATAGTCTAAAAATATTAAACCAAGAATTAAGCACACATAATTTAGAACAAGATTTAAGTATTTATTGCGTAAAAATAGAAATCAAATAATATAATTCGTCCTAGGGTTCATCTCCCTAGGTATTTAGAAAATTAGTTCACACTAATGAATAAACACATCCCAAAGATAGTATAACCACAATAAACAAAGAAACTCATAATAAACTTTAAAGAAATCAAAAGGAGATCTTCAATCTTGATAGAAATCTGCTTCAAAATCGGCTTCAATGGTGTTTTTCGAGTTGTTTGCTTCAATACTTTCTAACGGCTAACTCCCTTCTTCTTATTTTTTTCTTTTATAGGTCTTAAAATGCCCAAAAAACCTAAAAATGCGTTTTCCCACAACTTTGGAGTGAGGTTCACGATTTCTACATGGTTTGACACGTGTAACAACCCGTTTTTCAGTGGTATCAAAAATAGTATTTTCGAGGCCACAAATCCGACGAGTGAATCCATAAATATTATTATTTCATATTTATTCAAATATAATATTATAATAAATTTTGATTTGATATTTTATGTTATTTGAATGAATAATTAGGTTCAAGTGGTATATCTCTAAAGTCAAGTGGTTTTAGAAAAGGAGATATCGGGGTCTCGTTTCTTTAAACCGAGCCCATGAATATTTTTATTAAATATTTACAGAGTGATTATATAGGTGTATTAAAATTTGATTAAGAAATTTTAACGTTTAAATAGTTAATTAATTAAAAAGGACCAAATTTAAAAAGGTGCAAAAGTATATTTCTATTAGATAATAGGGTCAACTAGTTATGGAATATTAAACTAATGGACTTAAATGGTAAATGTACCAAATGAATTTATAGTAAACGATTTTGGGTGATTAAATGCATGAAATTTGTTTAAATTTAAAAGGGTAAAATTGTAAATTCATAATTAAATGGAAATTCAAATAAACAAAAGCCCAAAAATTACTTTTATCTTCTCCCTTTCTCAAAAAACAAACCAAAAACACCATTAGAGAGGTTGGAAGCTTTCGGCCAAATTTGAATTCCGCACATGGTATGGTATTTTGTCCCGATTTTAGTATTTTTTATGTTTTTATTATTGTTTTAGCTTAATTTAGCTAGCTCGAGGGTTAATTTATAAAATTGTTAAAAGTCTAGAGACTTGCCATGAATGGGTTTGAGGTTTTTTTTTATTTTAAATGATAGATTATTAATGTTGGTAGTTAAGTATAAGTATTTGGTTAAGTGATTTTTGATGATTTTAATGTTTAGGGATTAAATTTTTGAAATAGTAAAATTGAAGGTAAATTGTCTGAAATGAGGAAAAATATGGGTTGTTATAAGACTAAGGAAAAATCAAAAAATAGCATGAATTTTAATTAAAAGTGGTTAAATTGCAAGTTTTGGGTTTAAGGGCTAAATTGCATAAAAGTTAAAATGTTAGAGGTAATTTCATAAATTCACCTTAAAATGGATTATAGCTTGAATTAGTTATTTTAAGCTATTTGAATTGTTTAATTGAATTAAATTATTATTTAGATCAAGATATGCAACAACCGGACTTGAATCATGGAAAAGTTAAAGTCTCGAATTAGTTCTCGATTCAATTTTTATATATTAATACAATGAACGGTTGATAAATGGATGAATGAATAAGTAGCCTTAAACTAATTGTATGGAAATGTTATATATGGAGTTGTATTGTCGATTTGAATAGACTGAAGTTGATTAAAATGGATAATGTAATGAGTTAAATTACGAGATGATGGAAGTAGGATTATATGATTACGCATCATGAGGTATAGGGTATATATAATAATTGTCGGTTTCACCGGCTAGTGCTGGGCACATACATATATATAATATTTGTCGGTTTCACCAACTAGTATTGGGCACATATATATAATAATTGTCGGTTTTACCGACCAGTGCTGGGCACAAATATATATAATATTTGTCAGTTTCACCGACCAGTGCTGGGGACACGTATATATAATATTTGTTAGTTTCACCAACTAGCACTAGGTGAAAAACTTCATTATGGAATTATCTGTTAGGTACTGGATGCCAATAACGGATTATATTGGAGTAGTGTATCGATCTTTTTTGATATGCTTGGTATTGAAATGGATAACAACGGAATGGTTATTATATCAATGTTCTATGGTCAGGTATGTGAATAAGAACTTATGAGTATTAAATTCATGGATTGAAGTTTATTATGTGAGCAAAACGTTGAATTGGGTTTTAAATACATATATGGGTAATGTTTTATGTCATTATAAGTCATTTGCTTCATTTGGTTTAACGGGTGATTAAAGCTTAAATCGATTATGTATGTATATGGAACAATTTAAGTGTTTAGAAGATGAAAGGGAAAAATGTTGATATATGCATTTGAAATGAAAAGAGTGTCAATTGAATATATGAAGAATGAAATATATATTGAAAGCTTGTTGTGATTTGTTTCATGACTTGGTTGGACTACATGTACATTGTTACATTTTCTAATTTTGTGAAGTGTTATGGATAGGAAAGAAAAGTATTCATATGATCTAATAAGCAATTTTTGAATGGTTTAATCGTTTTATGTTCGGTAAGTTTAAGTTCCCTCTATACGAGTGTACTATGCACTACTTGCTTACGTAGTTACTTTTCTCTGATTTGTATATCATTGAAAAGCTCGATCGGTTGGAATATTGTTGGAGCTTTATCACACTATCTATCGATCATTTTGGTAGTTTTTGGTTAATTTGGCTTATGGTTATAAATGGCATTTATAGGGCTTAATGTAATCTTGGTTTCTTGGTTGTTTTAATTTGTGATAGGTTTAATTGTGGTTGGATGCCTAGTTGATGTTGTGCGCAAATGGTGATGTAAATAAGTAATGTTGCACTTGTGCATGACCTTCTTAAGTAGGTAAATCATAATTGAATGGTATGCTTATGAAATGGTTTGGCATGTTTGACTTATGTAGAATTAATGATCTTGAGATGTTGAATGGGATTATGTTTCGTTTGCGATTGTGGTACCTTTTGTTGGTACATTGGTTAGTCTTATAGGTTGATGGAATTGGTATGTTTTAAGAGTGTTTAAAATGTGTTTTGGTCATATGAATGGTTATGGAAATGGTATGTCTTGGTATGTAAGAATTGTGTTTGAAATAGCTTGTTTTGGGGGCAATTTTTGAAGAACATGGCCTGGGACATGGGCTCTCACATGACCGTGTGCCACACACGGTCGTGTGTCATTATTGTTTTAGGAACAGGCTTCACACGGTCTAAGACACGGCTTGTGACATGGTTGTGTGTCTCAAGTTAGTATGTAACACTGTCTAGCACATGGCCTACGACATGGCCATGTGACCCAGCATCGAATGCACACATGGTTTGGCACATGACCTGTGACATGGTCGTGTGGCCCTATTTCTAATACCTATACGAGAGGACACACAAGCTGGGACACAGCCGTGTGTTTAGACTTCGAATGTCCACACGATCTAGGTTATGTCACACGACCGTGTGACTATTGTTTTTAAAATTTTCAAGTTTTCCAAAATTTTTTGTTTTATTTCAAATTGATCCCAGAATGTTCTCAAACTGTATTTAGGGTCCCGTAAGCTCGATTTAAGGCCCATAGGTGTATTATTGCTTCAATTAAATTGAGTTATTCAATGATAGTTCTTGAATTGTATAATTGCTTCTATTTTGATGTTTAATGTTCTGTTTTGTATAGTAATGCTCCGTAGCCCTAATCCAGCGGCAGAGACAAGCTAGGGATGTTACAACATGGTCGTGTGGCATCCTGTGTGGCTCACATGGCTGTGTGCCCAGCCCATGTGGCTCTTGAAACTTGCTCCGATTTTTCGATTTTCACTCATTTTGCCCCCAAAGGCTCTCCTAAATATAGAAACATGAATTTAAATGATTAAGAGCATAAAATTTACCATTTAAATCGAATAATCATCCAAAAACGCATTAATAATGAGGCTAAAACATGTTACTTTTAGCACTTATCATCTACACTCCTTGTAGCTTCTTCCTTGTCTTTTTCTTCATTTCATATCAATATCATAAATATGAAATATTAATATTCTTAATCCACAACACTGTCATGCTTAAATAATTATATTAAACATGATGCTGCTACCAAATCATGAAAATCTTACCTCAAAACCTTAGTTTCTCACATTATCTAGATTTTCTCTCTCTTCAAACATGAACACTCCACTTCTATCTTGAAAGTTAAGCTTGCTAGTTTGTGGGTAATTTGATTTAGCTAAGGTTTCTATGGAAATTTAATGATTTCAAGCTTGGGGATGATGATAAAGGACTAGATTGTAAAAGAAATAAAAATTTCTTTCTGCCCCAAATGCTCGTAACGTGTAAGAGAAGAAGATGATGATGGAGAATCTTCTTTATCTTTCTTTTAAAACATCATCATCATTATAATAATAAAATAAAATATTATAACTTATTCATAAAACTTTATCCATTGTCATTATCCACTAGATCTCGATAAAATTGCTCTTCATGTCCTTACATATTTCACCATTAATTCAATTTAATCTTTTTTACTTTTAATTTCTCACTTTCATCCCAATACTTTGTAAAACCTTACAATTTAGTTTATAGATCGGTCTTTTAAATTTTCTTCAGTCTCCTACTGCCTTCTCCACTAACACTTATAAATCTCATTTTACTTATTCTGAAAAATTCGACTCGTAATTGCTCAAAATAATTTTGTTACGACAAGAGGTTTTTGTGGATGTTACATCGGAATTGAAGTTGGCCATTGGCACAAGTTTAAGAATTATTTGATGCATAATTGAAGTTGGCCTTTGAGTTTTTATGAAGAAGAACAACACAATAAATTGATTTCTCTCTCCTGAGCTTTTTCTCTAATTACACAAATCATAAGTGATGGAGGCTATAATTTTTATATGTGTTTTTGTGAATAACCTTATTAAATAAAGGGAAGATCAATTTGTAATAATAAACTTTTAATCTGATACATCTATCAAATAACTAAATGAACGAATATGATTTAATTTCGTAAAACTCTTATTCCTGCCATTTCAAGGTTAGTTTTGTTTGGTAGATGGTGGATTTCGAGCTGAGCATGTTGCATTCCACTCAAGATAATTACAGAAATAAACATATATAATTTTACGTAAGACTTAATGATGTATTGCATTATTGAATGCGTTGGGGACAAACAAAACTATCTTGAAAATTTCAAAATATAATATCACTATATTGAGTCAAAGTGGAGGCATGCGAAAAACCTACTCTGCCCACCTCTCTCAATATGCGTCAATAATGGAGATTTTAACAATGGACGTCCGAGAGCCAATGAAATGAACCTCAACGTTTATTTCTCTCCTAGAAGTTTCCCTTGCAATTCAACACTTATGATCAATTATATTAATTTGATTTTTGTTATATAATTATAATAAAAAAATCTCGACCTAAAATTTGACTCAAGGTCTGACCCTATATAATAAAATTCTGCAGATATCTAAAGGGGAACGATATGCTTCTTCTATACTCCTCCTCCATATCTGTCGATATAATGTATCAACAAGTTTATGTTAATCTATATATTTATGCACTTTCATTAGATCATTGTGCCTTTTTCTTTTTAAAATAAAAATTAATTTATTTTTAGCTAAATATATTTATTTAATATAAATTCTAAATATTAAAAGCAAAAAAGATAAAATTGAGTTTTGACTAAATTGTGAAAGGGCCATTCCAGTAAGCTTGGCTGCTGGCCAATAATTAATTACTTGATGGTGAGAGAATAAAATTTTAGAAAATAATAGGTAAGATTTGAAGGAGAGGTGATTAAGATTAGATAGTTGAAGTGATAGGGGTGAGAATGTTTTAATTATTCAAAAATCTTCTACCTGTAGCTTTGCGCAGAGCCGAGTAGTGCTGTTGAATCATGTCATTCAGCAACTGCTCTTCCTTTAAAAAGGAATATAAGGTATTCATCGGAATTAATAAAAGACTGAGCAGCAATGCTTAAAAGTGATATGAAATTTGCAGGGAACAAAAAAATGAAAACGAATGCTTATGGTTAAAAACCCAAAGCAGAGCTCATCATAAAAGCCCAAAACCAACAAAAAATCTCACTCACAACAGAGTATGGATGGTGGTGGTACAAGTTGATGATGGTTTTAGGGAATTGATGAGGGAATGGAGCATCATCATCTTCACACATCTCTTCTTCTTTGGAAATAAGCCTCCACACTTTGGCTTCCAATTCATGATTTGTTGGGCAGGATTCACTCCCTCTGGGAAAACCTTCATCTCTCAATTTTACTAACAAATCAATTGAAGTGAATGATATATAAGTAAGCCCGGGTTGTATTGAGGTACAGCTGACTTCATCCTCAATTTCTCTCATACGTCACACCCGGCCCCACCTGTCTTCCTCCGCATTGCCAGATGTTGACCAATTTCATCCTTTCATTTCTTTTCTTCTTATTTTTAAGTATTTTTTACTCACATTTGATTTTTAAATATATCATCCAGTCTTAATTTATTGGCATATAACAATTGTATTTTTTAGTTCCTTTTTTTATTTTTAAAATAGAATATAGTATCAATAATTAATTAAACTTGATAAATTTAAATATTTAAATTATTTAAATTACACGTTGTGCTCTAAAATTGATAAAATTTTAACAATTAAAAGTAATACCATATTATTAAACATTTGATTCTTTTAGGTAATATTAACATTATTTCAAAGATATAAACTATTTATAAATTTAAAATAATTTTATTATTAACTAAAGATTGTTATTTAAGTATAAAATTAAAACCAAATTTTAAATATTAATAATTAAAATCAATTCTTAATTGGTCATCATTATACAATATTTTCTTAAATTAATGATTATATATAAACTATTTATTTTATCATAGGCCTTATATTCGCTGAATAAACTTGCTTCTATTTTTTTTTTTTTGTCAACTTGAAATAGTAATTTTAAAAATAAATAAACAAGAAAAAGAATATGTTCAATATTCAAGGATGCAAAATGAACTTGAAACAATAAAAAACAGATTTATAGCTTTCTGCGAATGCGTAAATTTCTCTTTAAATCCATCCATGTTTTTTTTTAAACTATTTAAAAGTGCTCAACATTCCTAAATCATAATTTAAGTCCTCATTATTTCCAACTTTGTAAAAATTAGGAAACCCTTTATTAGAAATACAAAATTAGACCCTATCATTTTTTAAAAGCACGTCAATTTCCTATAAATTCAATTTGATTGTCCATATGCATGTCCAGACACGATATTTAACAGACAATGAAACATAAACGAAAAACACGATCTTTAATAGACAATGAAACATAAACGAAAAACAAAGGAGTACAAAGAACTTTTGCACGTAGTCGTTTGTTAAAGCAGTTCGGAAACAATCCTACTATGCGGAGCCTCACTTATTTAATAATTTTTATTCAACAGTCTTTCAAATCGCCTATTTGTTTTAACCCAATTTATCCTTTCACAAAGAAGTAATTGTAGACCCAACATCGATTTTAACCCCAATTGTTATAAATCACTCGCCCAAAAAACCTCACTTACATCAAATATAAACTCTCCAATAAAATCCTAACACAAGAGTGCAAACAATCAAGTAAAAGATATACAAAGAACCAACCAAAAACACTCCAAAAAGACTCTTCAAATGTGCGACACAATAGCCTATTTATAAGCTAAAATTGACATCTTCTCTAAGTAGTCTTGATAAAGTAAAACTCTCAATTATAATATGAATATCTTCTTGAATTATCCCCAATAGTTACCCTAAAATAAAGTGGAATTAATCTCCTTTAAATCAACCTATAAATCTATCGCAAATGATAAGCACAAGCATTATCCACAAAGTTAAGTTGATCTCAACTTTTTTAAAACTCTAAATTCAATCATGACTAATGATGCACAATAAACCTCATCCATAAATCACATCCTAAAGGTTCATTTGCTTATGGAAACATCACATGAAAAAACTCAAGTCAAATAAGCCAATAAAACACCCAAGTTGCCCCAACATCTTAATTGATCAAACATCGTGTCTTTAGTGCTTGGAAAGCCTTAGTCCTAACAATTTTTATTTGTTTTAAAAAATCAAATAAATTATTTAAGTAATTATAAATTTTATTTTGTTGAAAATAATTATCAAAGAAAAATAAACTTATTATTGTTATATTTTGAAGTCTGATTTTATAAATAAATATGATCACATAAAATATATTTTTATTTCTTTATTAAAATATTAGCATAAAATTTTATATATATTAAAAGTTTTTAAAAAAATTTAAATAATAGATAAACTCATGCATCACACACGGGAAAAAAAACTAGTTATATTATATAAATAAATTAGTTTCTTATCTTGTGTAATGCATGAGTTTGATTGTATATATTATTAAATATATTTATTAAAAATTTGTTGCAAAATTAAAATAAAAGTTTTGTATGGTGAAAAATAAAATAAATGTGTTTGCAAACCCTATGCAAGTTACTATTTATAATGTGAATAATGTAAAATTATAAAAAGTTCCTTAAATTACTATATTATTTTTATTCGATTTTCTCTTACTTTAGTTTTTTTATTTTTAAATTAACAAATATTAAAAGAGAATGGTATTAAAAGGGTCATCTTTTTTTTATAATTATTGTTATATAATATTCAAATATTTTGAGATATAAAACATATATTTTTCCATTTTTACTCTAAAACAATATAAAAAAAATTCAAACATTTAAACTTGTCATATAATGTTTGAAATTAGAATGATGTAAACTTGTTACCTTTAACTCACCCCTCTTTCTTTCTGTTGCAGCGAAATTTGTGTGTGGGGTGTCGAAACCATTTTTAAATCGAGTTTTGAAAAATGGGAATCGAGGTTTTAAAAGGGTTAGCACCTCGTAACGCCCAAAAAATGGCACCTAATTGATTATCAAGTGTCTTTAATGTCGGAAATTTGAAAGTTTTAAGATGCAAACCTCTTTTAATTAGAATGTCTCAATTTTGAAAATTAAGGCTCACTTATTTCAAAGGAGTCAAAACATCACATAAGTTAGGACGCAACATTTTAAAACCTTCGAAACTAAGCTCGTCTTTCGAAAATTTCTATCTCGAAACAACAAAATGCCATATCCAATAAGTTAGGACACTATATTTTGAAATCTCGAAATAATTGTTTAAGTTTTGAAAACTCAAAATCACTTAGAAGGGTGCTTGACTATTCGAATTCAACGAGAAAAGTCGCAACCCAGTAAGTTAGGGCACTACCTTTCTCGCAGCCCAGATATCGCCGCTTGAGCGTCTATACACCAGCTTCATGAAGACTTTCTTGAGTTCAACATATGTTTAAAAGATCCAAAGTAATTCGTTGATGCCTCGATATGTAACATACTTCACTTCTCGTCAAATCCGGTATAGCAAGGTCACTGCATGACTTTCCAAATTTGAGCTGCCCTTTCGGGTTTTCAACTCAAAACCCCTTTGGTCTCAAGGCGCCCTTTGCAGGTTTTCACCTTGGCCTCTCCATTTTTCTTTTTATTTTTTTCTCTTTTTCTTTTATTTTTTTCCTTTTTTTTTTTTTTGAAATAGAAGTCCCAAAGTGCCATTTGTGGGTTTTCACCTTGGCTTCCCTCCTCCTTCAGACAAAGTACTCCTTGACCGAGTCCGAATTCACTGGATCAGATAAATTCTTCCTATTCATTTCTTGTCAAAATCAGTGCACCTCTAGAGAAAGCCCTCTTCGCAACATATGGCCCTTCCCAGTTCGGCATCCTTTTGCATGGGAAGGATATCTTTCAGCACAAGGTTTCCTTTATGAAATTCTTTTGGACGAACCTTCTTTGTCATAAGTCTATGTCATCCATTCTTGGTACATTTTCTTAGGATGAATACTTTCAAGTTAAGTTTACTAGAGGTATTCAATTCTTGACTCCATCAAAGCTTGGAGGAAAAATCTTGATTCAGAAACCCATGAGAAAGGGATTGCCCAAAGCAGCTAGCCCCTGGCTGTTGTTTGTCAAACCCTACAAAAAGATGGTTCAATGATTCTCAGCAGACAAGAATGAAGTTGCTGACTTTATCCTTCAACCTGGAAAGCTGAGGTACAGAGATTACTCCCGGAGCATACATCCCATCATGACTCGATAATGTTTCTGAAGCATCCCTAATCTTCATAAATTGCCCCCAACTGTGAAGCTGCCAAATGAGTGTAGCAAATAGGAGCCACAACAAATATGGCTGTGGTACTCCTTTGATACATATAGGATAGAGAATGAAAAAACTCTTGCAGATCATCAGCCGAAAACCCAGCCTGGTTTAAGAGAACATGATAGTGGGTCTGCCTCGTGATTCCAATCATTCCAGCATGGGTACCAAGGTAAAAATCATTGTTCTTTGGATGACATACTTTGTTGTCAATGAAGCATCAAGTAGAAGAAACAGAATCATAATATCATATGTATTCTCTCATCAATTCTTATAAGACGAAATGAAATAGAATACCCGATGAAATAGAGCAATATAAATTATAAACCAGTCAGATTACCAATGCTTTCATCCAACACCAAATTAGAAGACATTCCCATATAACAAAAATTTCTTTAGGAGATCCATAGGCCATAGAAATATTTCTGAGAACGGGTAAACACATAGAACATCTCAAAAGAGATCACAAAATCTATCCAATCATAATCTGTCACACTCGGATAGTTCACATTTCAAATATCATTTCCCCAACTAGTTCTGCAGTTACAAATTTCATATTAAACCATTCACTAAAGAAGGCCAATTAATAATAAATTTCGATTTACACTTTTCTCAACCTTGCACTGAGTAATTCGATTTACCAAAGAGAATTCCTTCTCTAATTGGGACAAGACATAACTCCAATAATCCTTACGTCAATCCGATACTTTATCTGCATCTCGACTTTACTTATCACTCATTTTCAATCTCTGATCATACTTATAATTATTCGATCGATGAACTCTTTGGGTTCTCAACCAGAGACTTATTCAATATAGATCTCATGAAATTCCATTCTAAGTACCACTTGGTGGGGGGGAGGGTTGTAGGACCTCTCACTCGACTTTCTTATACATACACATATGACACAATTTCCATCATCATAGCAACAACATCATCAAAATCATGTCATTCATTCAGCAATGCAACATTCATGTTGGCTTACACAAATTTTTCTATTGTCCCATTTAGACAATATACTTATGCATACATTCTATGTTTTCTAGATAGCTTTACTTATCGATTCATTTAATTAAATTAAGTCATGCTCATGACATCATATAAGGCCAAAAAACATAGATATTTGCACCACAATTACAACTTTCATTTCGTGCATCATCATGTACATATCATTACAATCATATAATTCAGTCCAACAATTTAACATAGATAAGTTCATTTCATTATAATCATTTATCTCATAAAAATTATATATCATTAACATTTATCAACATTCGACGTCCAAATCAAGACAAGGACATTTTCATTCGTATCATGATATTATGACCTTTATTCATACCTCTACTACTTTCTATTTATTCCGTTCATCTTATCAAGTAAGCCACATACACTACATCATATGAACATTAAGCAAATATGGATATTTTCGTACAACAATAACCATAATCTTTAGGGCTCCACTTCTCGTTAGCAAGCCTCAATAACTTGATCAAAACTTGACTGAATTGAGACTCGCTAACTTCATCCCTGAAAATAATGATTTGATCAGGTTTCCTCTTCCCTGAACTTGTATAGAAGTCTAAGAGGGCTTCCTTCATGATACCGTCATCCACTTTATCAGAAACTGGTTTTGAAGAAAGAATCTATCATTTTAAGCTTCAGAGACTGTGTACGGCCTGATGCCCCATAGCTAAAAATCAATGGCCACTGCCTGGAGCTAACTATCGCAGCTATTGACGGTACATCAGACTACTCAGGAAAGCCAAACAATGCACCCATTCCAAGGATGATGGTTGGAACCTTTGAAACAACTGGAATTGAAGGTGTTTGCCCCAGCGTAAGCATAGAGAGTAGGCGGTAGTTTCTTATGCCAATTTTTACCAGTCTCGGTCATCTTCTGTAATTTGTTTTTTCTTTTTTTTTTCTTTTCTTTTAGCAACCTTTGTTGTACTGTGGTATGGCGCATTATTTTTGAAAAGACTGCAAACTTTTGGCATTGTGCAGTTATATATAATCTTTTTTTTTTTGAATGGATGACTTTTGACTTTATAATATTGGCATATGAAGCTATCTCCCCCTCTTAATGGAGTAGTTGACGTCCAAAAAGATGAGCCATTGTCAGCTTGAAACTTTTGACGAGCTCAGGCCCATAACATACATGCCATATAAGTCTTGACTCCTTTAAATTTGGCATTCATTGTACAACTAATGCGATCCCTTTCCATGGTGGACCAACAGTGCCCCAAAACCTCATGTTTATCTTGGCAATTACAAATCCTCCTGCATGCGTCTTTGGACCACATTTTTGAATTCCCATAATAGTCTCAACAAGGTCTTGTTTTGTATTCTCAGCTAATTCCAATTTCGCAATATTTCCTTCCTCTAAGGCTACATCTCCTACCACCACTTCATGGGGTAAAAACCATTTTCAACAAATTCAGAAACAAGTCACAATTTCTGTCACCTTCAAAGTACTGAGATTCCTCTAAACACATATCGCACTCAAAAGGAACTCTGAATCTGTAGTATCGTTGCCCGTGTCATTGATATCTAGGGGTCTATGATAGGTACACAAAAGAATATACAAGGAATAAATGAATTCAAGAATGAAATGAAAATTTATAAAGAATGTCAAAGGTCAAAATAATCAGAATGAAAGAATATTTACTCGGATAAATAATAAAAGTATGTTTTATTGAAAATAAAAATCTCTGAACATGAGCCCACTTCTCAAAAGAAATCTCATTACTCCTAGGCTTTAGAGGAAAAAGAGTGTTCTGAATATTACTCCGTAAAATTCCTAAAGATTACAAGAAGTTCTTCTGCAGTCCAATTATTTAAAGAACTTCTCGGTTCGTAAGGGCGAATGCCCTCAAGGTTTCTTTGTTCAGTCCCTTCCTCATGTATGACATTGATGGGATGATTTTCATTTCCAAACACCCCTTCTCCTGTAAGCTATCCCTCTCGACACAAAAAGTCGGGGATATGTAAGGGAACGTCGTTAATTCCCATTCAACTTCTTTTTCACTTAGCCGTGACCCTCTTCTCTCTCTCTCTTTTTCTTTCTCTATTTAATAACTTTAATTAATTAGGGTCTTTTTATAATTTTGAATGCAAATGATGCAATGAAATGCTATAAGATGCAAATGAATGCAAAAGGTATCGATCTCGATTCAATCTCATTTAGAAAACTTTATTTAGAAAAAGAATATCTTTACATATAAATGGATTACAAATACGCTTTCGCCATAATGCCTAAAGTTTTAACAACAAAACAAACTCTTGGCCACGATCAGATTGTAGCACATATTGGTGCTCAATATGTCAGCCTGTGCCGCCAATGTCTGTAAATAATCAGCTTCCTCCTGAGTTTGAGCTACGACCTCACCTGTAGGGTAATCTGTGCAGCTAAGGGCACCTCCTCCAATACCTGTGAAGTTGTTCTGATTATTTTGAGATAGATTAGCGAACAGGTAGGTATCCCGTTCTGCAGTGTGCTACCTTAAAATAATATCCTATATCCTCAATGTTTCTTGAGAGCTTTTAGATTTCTACCCACGCAGAGCATCCTGCCTCGTTACATTCGTAGCATAGCTAATCTCTAAAGGTCTTTGTATGATACGGTCTTCTTTAATCACTTTCTTTTACGCTTACTTGAGCTATCCAGGCCATCGGGGCTTGCATTTCCATTGTTTCTGATAAGTACAATAGTAAACTCAAGCTTGTTGTTTGGTAGCGGTCCTATAGTAAACGAGCTTTTTACCATCATAGGCAAAATTCTTTCCATCCAACTAATTTTTGTAGGTCTCATGCACTTTATCAATCACTTTCCTTCCAAGACCCTTACCATCCACATGGCAACCGTCTTCATATGAAAGAGAAATGATATAATGGTAGAAGTGTCCATCAATACCCCCACACTCACTTTGAATTGCTCATCTATCCTCCTGTCAAGCAAATACTGCAAGTCCCGTTAGTTATTGTAAAACAACTGCTTCGCTTCATTACTCCATTGATCCCATATTTCCTTTAACTCCTGGAGATTATTTTGCACAACGCTGATGCGAGTGTAACCCCATAATTTTGATGTGTATCCTTCAGCGTTTCCTTTGACCATTTATGGACGTTAACGTTGCCCTCCATTCTATCAAGAAGTCCGTTCTCCATAATAAAACTTTCTAACTTAGAAATTGACTGTGAATCGATACCTTTTAAATGCAAAATGACATGCACAAAAGAAAGAAAACTGTCAGTATCATATGATATTAATAAACACAAAGATAACCTAAGTATAATTCTATCTATATTGAGCTCTTACGGTTTTTCTATATGTGGTTTGTTTCTAAAGTTTGAGGTACCCGAACCAGCAAATTCCTCGACCCTCACCCATTATAGGCTCATTTGAATCGAGTTCAGTTCAAGGGAATACATGTCCCTATGGCTACACGGAGATAAAAATCTCACGAAACCATAGGTATGAATGTATCCCGAAAGTGATCCACTATCCTGCACGGAGGCGAAAACCTCACGAAGGCGTAGCTTCTCACTCCCACTTAAGGGTGTGCCACAACGGTCATGCAAATGCAATGCGTATCAGAATATAGCAACACATGCAATAATACAAACACATGTAATGCAAAGAGGATTAAATTTTAAAATTTTTAATTTCTGACATTAAGACAATAGATAATCAATTACATGGCTTAACTCTCTTATTAGTCCCCAGTGGAGTCGCCAAGCTGTCGAAACCATTTTTAAATCGAGTTTTGGAAAATGGGAATCGACTTTAAGAAAAACGAAAACGGGAGTCGCCACCAATCTTTTTAGGTGTGATTGGATCACCTTATAAAATGTTTTGTTTTAAAACATTAATTTTGTCTACGAAAGTCGAGAAAATGGATTCGGAGTCGATTCGTCATTTATGAGGAAGGGTTAGCACCCTCATAACCAAAAAATTGGTACCTAATTGATTATCAAGTGTCTTTAATGTCGGAAATTTGAAAGTTTTAAGATGCAAACCTCTTTTAATTAGAATGTCTCAATTTTGAAAATTAAGGCTCACTTATTTCAAAGGAGTCAAAACATCACATAAGTTAGGACGCAACATTTTAAAACCTTCGAAACTAAGCTTGTCTTTCGAAAATTTCTATCTCGAAATAACAAAACGCCATATCCAGTAAGTTAGGACACTATGTTTTGAAATCTCGAAATAATTGTTTAAGTTTTGAAAACTCAAAATCACTTAGAAGGGTGCTTGACTATTCGAATTCAATGAGAAAAGTCGCAACCCAGTAAGTTAGGCACTACCTTTCTCGAAGTTTCCAAACATCAAGCATTGCCTTTTATTTTTTTTTAAAAAAAAAACCTTGGAATATTATTTTAAATGACGTTTTAGGATGACATATTAATGCATCATGAAGCATAGATGTACAAAATATTCTAACATTTCCATACAAACATAAATAATATTATTAAGACAAAACTAAATAACATGAACATACGTTTAATGAAAAAAATCATACTAGGGTAAATATAAGATAATAAACAAAAAAAAAACATGAGTAAACTAAAAGAAAAACATAATACATGCAAAAATTATACAACAATATATATCATAAAATAGCACATAAAAGAAATAATTAAACATAGCATATAAAAAAATGAAACTATGCACAAATAAGATAAATGACATACACTAAAAAAATGAATAAATAGAACATTTACAAAAAGGTTAAATATTATAATATATAAAATACATAATCAAAGGTATAAAATATAGTAATAAATATACATATTTGAAAAATGAAGAAATTAAAATAAAAAAGGGTTGAAAAACTAAGATAGACGAAGAATAAAATAAGAACAAACCACAGAGTGTAAGAACGCAAGAGGGAGAGAAATTTGAGTGAATGCTCTCAAGAATTCTTATTGCTTCCCAAAACTCAAGTGATTTTACAATGAAGGGAGAGGCCTCTATTTATAGTTGAGCCTCCCCAAATCCAACGGTATAGATCAATTACATCAACGGTTAAGATTAAAGGATATCTACAAATTAAATCTTCAAGATTACAAGATCATATCTTCAAGATTGCATATCATATCTAAGATTGCAATCATATCTAAGATTGTATCATATCTAAGATTGCATATCACATCTAAGATTGCATATCATTGAAGATTATATTCCATATGAGTCAAGCTTGTAGATGGACCTTAAATCTTTTCAAGTAATGGGTCATTCCGATCGGGCTAAATTATATTTGTAATTCTGAACTGAACTTGGACTTCGTTTTTTTTTGGGGTTTATTATTTTTATTTTTGGACTTATTTCTGGGCCCGGGCAAAATTGAGTGTCTACATGGGGTATTAAACATATAGTTACAAAGTGCACTGGTTGAATCAAATTACACCAAAATGGTTTAAAAACATGTCTACTCTACACACCTCTTTCGGATTTGATTTTTTTTCCTTCATTTATCATATTCCTTTCATTTTATATATAATAATTTCTTCAGCAATGCATGAGGCATTAAACATCATTTTGTATTAAGTAATAATATGAATACTTCATGAGGTATTGTTCACCGAATCTAACAACTTATAATATATATTATGATATCTTTAACTCAGTTAATATTATTATTATTGCAATAATTATGAGGGAATGGGTTTGAACAAACTTAAGCATATATTTTCCTTCAATTTATATAAAAAAATATTTTTAAAGATATATAAAATATTTTAAAATAATTGTCATTCCAAACTATAAATGAAGAGTAAATTATTTTAAATGTTTTAGAACATATCATATATATTAAATTTTGACATATATTTTTCAAATTTTATTTATATTTCTTTTCATCTAAATATAAATTAAATATAAATGTGAAACACAAATATTTAAATAAATAAATGAATTGATTAAATTAAAATTATAACACAATTCTTTCAAGTTTTAATGATAGGAGTGTCTCAAAATCATTGTCTTCTAGATTTTTTGTGAAATAAACTACTTTTTCTAAAGAAAAGAACAACCTTCCATTAACAAAAATTAAAAGATTGTCCAATACATGGCAACTCTTTGAGCATCAGCTATCAACAAAAGGAAAACATAGTCCGGAGGAGAATTATAGATACAAAAAAGTGCATGCAAATAAAAAGCATTCGACGGAGTTTGAGGTTAAAAATTGCTCGCCAACCATGCAAGTGCATCAGCACATTTGTTTTCTTTTCTAAAGACATGATTAAGATTCCTAGAAAACACAGTATCCAACAGCATTTTGCATTCATCCATCAGGATAAAGATTAAAAGTATTATCATTCGACATGAGATGAATAATTGTAGTTGCATCTACTTCTATTTCAAGATGCCTAGAGTTTAAGTCACAAGCAAGAACAAGGTCGTCTCTGAAAGCACACAACTCAGCCTATAGGAGCCTTGGATCCACCTTCTATCATGGTCTCGGATTAAAGCTTGGACACTTGTATTCCAAGAATTACCTATTGAGGAACCATCCATATTTAACTTAAACCATCATCTAACAAGGGCATTCCACGAGACTGACAAAAGGTTGGCAATGATCTTCATTTTATGGAAGCAGCTAAGGCAAAAAAACTCTCTAGCTCCTATTACTCTTCCAATTGCTTCATCTTGTTGACAGGTTACCAAATACAATGTCATCGCGTTGAATCTAGTTTTCAGTCTAATGATTCCTTTGTTCCAATAGGAAGCACGTCCTGGTGCCCAGATTCGGGGGCTACTCATCACGTGTGCCGAAATGCTTCAGATTTACACGGCTCCACTCCGTATACAGGTAATTCTTCTCTTTTAATGGGTAATGGGGTCTCTACTAAAATTTCGTCCATTGAAAGTACAACTATTCCTACGGAGAAGAAATTACTGCATCTATCGAATGTGTTATGTGTGCCAAGTATTCGGAAAAATTTATTATCTGTCTCTAAGTTTGCTACGGATAACAATATGTTCTTTGAATTTCACCCATCGTATTGTGTGATTAAGGACATTCAGAAATAGGAAATCTTAATGCGGGGCCAAGTTCGTGATGGGCTATACCAGTTCTCAGCGGGTTCGAGTGATTTGCCCCCATCTGTTCATAGTACAGTTGTTCAAGGTTCTTCTTCAACTGATGATGTTTTTACTCTGTGGCATAAAAGACTAAGACATCCTGCTTCTAATATTGTAAAGGCTGTTCTAGACAAATGTCAGATTACTATAAATAAAAGCCATCTTGATAATGTTTGTGTGGCATGTCAACAAGGAAAATCTCATAAATTACCGTTTTCTCGTTCTAATACTGAGTATGTTTATCTTTTTGAATTGGTTGTTTCTGATTTGTGGGGCCCAGCTACTGTTCCGTGTGAAGGGAATTTGTATTATGTTTCTTTCATTGACATGACTAGTCGGTTTACATGGGTTTATCTCATAAGTTGTAAATCTCAAGCAGTAGAGTGTTTTGGTCAGTTTCAAAAGATGGTCCTCATTCAATTCGGGAAGTGCATTAAGAAGTTTCAAAGTGATTAGGGCAGTGAGTTTCGTGCCTTTTCATCTATTCTTGCTAGTCAGGGGATTCTTCATCGTGTTTCGTGTCCTTACACTTCTGAGCAAAACGATGTCGCTGAACGTAAACACAGACATATTGTGGAAATTGGTCTTACTCTTCTGGCTCAGGCTCATTTACCAATGCAGTACTGGGGTTATGCATTTTGTAGTGCAGTACATCTTATTAATCGCTTACCCACTCATGTGTTGAAAGGACGCTCCCTGTACCAGAGTTTGTTTGGTCGCGAACCGACTTATGATCATCTTAGAGTGTTTGATTGCTATTGTTTTCCATACTTGCGTCTGTTTGTTAAACACAAGCTTGAGTTTCGCTCCCAACCATCTACGTTTCTGGGGTATAGTGCGCATCATAAGGGTTATTTTTGTTTAACGCCAGATGGAAAGATAATTATCTCCAGACATGTTGTATTTGACGAACGTCGGTTTTTGTTTCCGCCCGCGTCTTCTACCGATGTTCAAACGTCTCTGAGTACTACTTCACGTGTTCCTGTTGTGCGGTCTTTTGTCACTAGGGATACTCGTGTGTGTCCTCCGCCTGAAACTGGGGTTTCGCTTAACAGTCCTAATGGTGAATTTGATCCGCATGATTCTTCTGCTATGAGAAGTGATTCTCAACAGTCTACTGGGGATTTGTTTGCTAAGTCAAAGACTGTTGATCGAGAGACGGATGTTCCTCCTACCGCTAGTTCTCCTGAGCATGTTCCTGTTTCTACTGTTCCTACTATTCCTATCACAAATACTCATTCTATGGTGACTCGGTCTAAGGCTAGTGTTTTTAAACCCAAGGTTTTGTGTGTAAACAACGTTGAGGTTGAACCCAGTTCTGTTGAGGAAGCTCTTGTTCATCCAGACTGGCGTGTCGCTGTTCAAGCTGAATTTGATGCGTTAATAGCTAATTCCACATGGGAGCTTTGTTCTCTTCCTCCTGGTAGGAAAGCGATTGGTTGCAAGTGGTTGTTTAAGATAAAGAAGAATCCTGACAGGACGATTAGTCGTCGGAAGGCACGCGGTGGCTGGCAAGAGTCACATTCACGCAGTGCTGGTGTGATTTTTAAAGAGTTGTTGACCGGTTGTCAAACCTGCTACCATTCGAGTCATCCTATCTATTACTGTGACCCAGGGTTGGCGCCTCCGGCAAGTTGATGTCAATAATGCCTTTTTGAATGGTGATCTGACTGATGATGTGTACATGTAGCAACCTCCAGGGTTTGAACAACATGGTTCCAATGGTGAAAAATTGGTGTGTCATCTGACTAAAGCTTTATATGGCCTAACAACTCAGTTAACTACACATTAATCACATGCATTATTTAGATACTATAACAGCAAGTAGTTGGAACTATTCGGTAAGGTAGTCCACCATTGCTTTAAGGACTGGCCGGCACAGAATAAATGTTCAATACTTTCTTAACTACTTGATAAAAAGGGGAACTACCCCATACCATTAAGTGCTTGACCATTTAAGAGCTGATGAGTTGGGAGGACTTTCAAGCTACATTTCCGTAGCAAAATTTTTATTTTCAATGGCAATTTGGCTTTCCAATTTTCCTCCCAAAGGCTTTTGTTCGTACAGAGGGCAAGGTAATGCATTCCAGTACTAAGCTTGTAGGTACTCATAAGGAAGAAAGAACCCGTGTTGAAGAGACCCCAAAAAAAAAGATCATTTGAATTGTTTCGATTGATAAAGATGTGCTAAGGAAGGTCTTCTTGACTTCAAGTGGAAGACCGATAAAGATGTTGTTTTGGCCTTCAACTTCCCATTTCCTACAGACTTGTTGGTCAAGGAGCTTTCCTCCTCCTTAAGGGTTCCCTCAACAACGTGTCATAAAAAACCCATCTCAAACTAGTTATCATCCCATAACCTCACAGTTATACCATTATGTACCACCCTATGTAATCCCTTATCCCAAACCCTAATCCTTTCTAAGTATGCTTCAAGTAGCAAAAATGTTTCTCCTATGATAAGAAGCATTTGACTTATGTGTATACTTTGCTAGAAGGGTTTTTGCTCATAACTTGTCTCACTTCTGGATGAGGCGTCACCCATGCTTCATAAAATGGGCTTGGTTTCTAGGTTTAGCCATTATGAGCCCTAACCCACCCCTAGATTTAGGTTGTGTCATTTTCTCCCAACTCAAAAGGTGGATTTTCTTAGCTTTTTGCTACCTCCTGTAAGAAGTTCCTATTAATATACGAAGTAAAATTATGAAATATTACGGAAGCACTATGAAAATAGCTTATATTTTTGTGAGTACCAAATGAATAATGTTATGATATATATTGAGTTATATTGTGATCTTGATTTGATGATATGATGTAATGAATGAATAGCATGTTTATATATTTTACATGTTATGTAATGAATTCAAATTATAATAGCACTACTGAACATCTAATGCTTAATATGCAAACATATTTGTTCTGTACATAAATATCAATTGAAGATAGATTTTGATCGTTTAGCTCGAAGGAAATTAAAGGTTATAGCTTAGTTCTATTATTGTTTGATTTGTTCATTTTGAACATTAGAAATGTGTACCTAAAGTTAAATGTAGTTGTTGGAGTAAATCTTGCTGATTTTGGATAAGTGAAATAGAGGATTTATAATCTAAGTCAAGTTGTACATATGTTGATCAAATTGAGTATGTTATATTATGTTCTTGACATGGTTGAGATATATGAATTATGAGTTGCTTGCTTGCCAAGTAAACTAAAATGGTGATTTAAAGTATGGTAGATTGTGAACATGATTATGTTTCATGTGTTTACATGTGTATTTGTATGATTAAATGGTGTTTAAAACTTGATCATTGTATGTCATAACCCATGGAAATGATTTAGTATTATTTAGGGCCAAAATAGGTGACTTATAGGATTATGATTCAGGTAAACTTATTTTGGTACAAGTGGCTTGAAGTATCAGTACAGGTATATCAATAAGTAAAAGTGTTCAATACATATGACTTGTATCAATACAAGTCTTAGGATGTAACGATACATCTAGATTAGTACAGGGTTTCTCCCCTATTTTGAGTTGTTTTGACCCCCGGAGACATGTACTGGGTCCTGATCACCTTTGAACACTTAAGAACTATTTAAAATGTTTCTAAATTTTTCTTAAATGATTTTAAAATATTTTAAACCAATGTGAATGTTTGTATATGAATGGATAAATGATTGGATTTTCATGTCGAATTCAAAGTACAAGTTAATCTGAATTACTCAGACAACGAATGTAGCATCTCGTATTTGGACTTAACGACCGGGTTAGGTGTGAGATGTCACAAGCATCCCCCTTCTTTCAGAGCTAGTAGCATTTTTCATTCTTGAGTAATTTCCCTATACTCCTACAAATCTTAGAATGGATTTCAATTTCAAAGTATTCAAGTGGTAGCTCCAACAACCTTACCAAAACCCCGATGGAAATAAAGGATGCTTCCAATATTGTGTAATTTGGTTTCCATTTCCTTGTAATAAGATAATTGCTAGTGATAAACCATGGATCTCCGATGTATCATAGTCTTCAATGTATAATTGATTTATCTTAAATAAGAATTGATATCTTATTGTTCTTCTAAAGACCTTCACTATAAGGGTCTCCCCCCCTTACCATTGTCTTTTATGACTTGTTCTTGACAAACATCTTCTGAGCCGTCTTCTATATCATCTACTCCCTCATGTCCATCTAGGATCAACTGTTTATAGCTTTTAAACTCCTGCCCCACTAGTTTATCTTTGTATGATACAATCTTTCTTCCATGTGATTCCTATCAAATCTTAGAATGCTTCACCTTCTTCGTGCTTTGAAGTAAATCTTCTTTCTCTTAAATAAAAAGTATATAGTGCTTATAGGTATTGTCGAAACCATTTTTTTGAAAAGGGTCGACTTTTATTTAAAAACAAAAACGAAAATGGGAGTCACCACCAATCCTTTTTGATGAGGTGTGGTTGGGTCACATTGTAAAAGTGGTTGTTTTTAATAAACGGTTTTATTTATTTAAACAACGATTTTGGTCCACGAAATTCAAAAAGACGGGTTCGGGAGTCGGTTACGTACGAGGAAGGATTAGTACCCTTGTAACGCCTAAAATTGGTACCTAATTATTAATTAGTATCTTAGTGTCGAAAATTTGAGAACTTTGAAGAAAAAAATACGATCCATCGTTAAATTATTGCTTAATTGAAAATTTTCTGAGAAAAAGGGCGTATTTCACGTTAATCGAGGAAAAGAATTATGTCCCACAAGTTAGGATACAATATTTTAAATCCCCGAAACGAGAATAAACACCGAAAATTATTTATTTTTTTGAAAGATATTTGATTATCTCGGTTTTAGAAAGAAATTATATTCCGTAAGTTAGAATACGATCTTTTCTTAATACACAAGAATATTTAAATTCGTGCTTCAAAAACGTTCGTTTATTTGGATTCATCAAGAAAATCGAAACCCCGTAAGTTATGGAACGACTTTTCGAATTTCCAATTGTGTGAAAACGAATATAACATTTGAAATGCCCTGTTTTATTATTTATTATTCGAGACATGATAGAAACGAATAAATATTTAAAAACGGCTCATGGCATGATTGTAATAATAATACAGTGATGATACATACAAATAAAATGATAATATAACTAAACAATGGCATTAATCAATTAAATCTAATATTAATTAAGTAAAAATGAAATAAAATGGTGATAAGGAAATGCATATATATAAAGTTAGATTTAAGTATTTTGAAAACAAAAGAATGAAAAATAAATAAATTAGTATAAACAAATATAAAATTTGGGTAAAAAAATGAACATAAAATATTAATAAAAATAATAATAATAAATATAATAAATATAAATAATATAAAATTTGAAAGTATATAAAAAGATACAAATAAATAGATAATAAAATGATAATAATAATGGTAAAAGTAAAAATAAAACTAATCTGTAAAAAATAATCATAAATAAATAAACAAACAAACAAATAAATATTAAATATTAACTAAATCGGTTTAATAGTATAATAATAATAATAATAATAATAATAATAATAATAATAATAGTAATAGTAGTAGTAATAGTAATAATAATAATAATGACAATAAATAATAATAGTAAAAGTAATAATAATAGTAGTCGTAGTAGTAATAATAATAATAATGTTAAAATTAATTGATTTAATAAAATAGCCGAAATAACAAAAAAAAGGGATTGAATTGAACTTAAAACAAAAGTTTGGGGCAAATCTAAAAATAAATAAAAGAGAAAAGGATCGAATCGAGTGCGCGAATAACAAGGAGGGACTAAAGGGGAAAATATCCCCGCCCTCTAAAACACAGCACTTTACACGGGGCTAAAATGAAATCAAAGAAAAATTCTAGGGAAAAATTAGAAATAAAAGAAATTTAATTGCAAAACTATAAAAAAGCGGAAGGGCTAAAAGTGCAATTAGCCTTTCCATTAAAAACATGCGGATTTTAGGCTTGGAGCGGGTCGGGTCGCGGGTTAAGGCTCAAAACGACGCCATTTTGGCGCCTGAAGCTTAGGCCCAAAACGATGTCGTATTGGACCTAATATAAATGTAAAAAAACAGAAAAAAAAAAATCATTCTAACAGCTTCCAAAAAAAAAAACGTTCCTTCTCTTCTTTTCCTCTTCAGGAATGACCCAGAACTGGCCATGGAGGCCACCATGGCGATGGTGGTCGGAGAGGAAAAAAGAACCACTTTTTAGCCCTTTTGGACCCGAATCTGAAGGCTAGGCCTTAGATTTTTAAAAAGAAACGTCTTCGCCTTCTCCTAGCCATTTTCGATGCCGGAGAAAGCCTCCGACAACGGGGTAAACGAAGCAACTCAGGTGAGATACTTTTTATTCTTTGTTTATTAACAAAAATAAAATAAAAAAATAAAATACGTAAAAAAATCACCTTTTTTAAATTTTTGAACTCTATTTCTTTTTTTCATTGATCTTTTTTTTTTTATTTTATCTTTCCTCCAAAAAATACATAATGGATCTGGCTTTTATAGCCATTTCATTACAATATTTTATATTTCTTACTTTTGTTTGCTACTGCTTGCGTGCTCTTCTTTCTTTGCAGGAGCAATTGGTGGAGCAGGAGGTGGCAGAGCTGACGTACGGCGCGTGGGGGCAGCGGCATAAGAGAGGGATTAGGGTTTTACTTTTACTAAAAATAGGTTTAGGTTGTGGGTCATTTGGGCCTTTAGATTTTTTTTAAATTTTGGGCTTGTAATTTTGTTGTAAATGGACTTTGGGACTTGGTTTTTTTTTGTAAATTTGGACTGTTATTTAATTTTTGTTTTGGTTTTGTTTTATTGGGCCAAGGCAAATTTGGGCTTCTACAGGTATAAAACACCCTTAAAAAAATCAATTGAAATTTGGCACTAAATTCGCTCTCAATTAAGCTCTTGTCATTAACAAAAAAAATCAATTAAGTTCCTCCATTAACGATTTCCGTCTTTGATCATGTTGACTGTTAAAATCTATTAACAAACCAATTAGATGGTGACACGTGATAGCTTCTGATTTAATCTTATATTGTTCTCATAAAAATTATAAAAAGTATGTTAAAAATCAAAAAATATTATTAAAAATTATAAAATATGATTTAATCTTACATTATAATATTTTTAATCAATAGATTTTCTTATATAAATAAATAATGTAGTAATTATTAGTGTGAAAGCAAAACTATTTACTAACTTATGGTACAAGGTAATTTGAAAAAATTTTAAAGGAATAAAACTAAAAATCAAGATGTTAATATTTAATCAACGTTCAAATATTTTTGATAAAATTTGAGATTTAATTCATAAATTTAAAAAGTTAAATATTAAGTCCTACATTTTATTTAAAAATTTTACTCCAATCATTAAAATTGTAAGTATTTTTTGTCAAAATTTGTTAATTTGGAGTTTTAATCAGGCTATCATTGTATTACATGGCATATAATTGATCAATTTCAAAAGTTGCTACCGTTAGTTAGTCAGTGACCAAAAAAGACAAAAATTGAATAATTAGGTGACCGTTTTATATTTTTTTATAGTTGGGTGACCAAAAAAGAAATTTACTAATAGTTGGGTTACTAGTTCACCCTTTCTTTTAAGGCTTAAATGAAAAAAAAATCTCCCAAAGGTTTTTTTTTTTTTTTTTCATTTTAAGTATCTAAACTTTCATTAACATTATTTTAATTTGAAAAACCTCCATACAAAATCAGAACCTGCCATTAATCTAGGATAAATACTCAAATTAGGGTTCAACCTAGAGGTGTGCATGGGGCGGGTCGGGCCCAAACAAAATTTTAGGCCTGTTTTTTAGGTCGGGCCGGATATGGGCCTAAAAATTTGTCCAAGCCCGGCCTGAAATAAATTTTTTTGGCCCGAAATATGGGCCTAAAAACTTTTTTGGCCCGAGTCCGGCCCGGCCTAACCCATATTAAATTTTTTTAACTTATTTCATTAAATAAAAAATTTTAAAATATAATAAATCATCAAATACATTTAAAACAAATATTAAAACAAGAAACAAATAAAAAATGATATTAAAACAATTCTTAAAACAACACACAAATTGAAAATATAATAAAAAGTGATTATATTAAAATTAAAAATAAAATGTAAATATGATTAAAAATAAAAAAATATATATTTAGTATATAATTCAGGCCGGGCCGGGCCGGGCCAAAAAAGTTTTACCCTAGCGGGCCTCATTTTTTTGCCCAAACTCATATTTCGGGCTTATATTTTTACCCGAACCCTCCTATTTTCAGGCGGACCTTCGGGCCGGGCCGGGTAGCCCTGCACATGCACACCTCTAATTCAACCTTTCAGATGTTGCTCACATAAGGGTCAATTTTTTTTAAAATGGTCAAATAAGGGTCTAACATTTATAGTAGTGCTCAAATAAGAGTTTTTCACGTACTTCAGCCCAATTTGTAGAAAAAGTTAGATAAATGTTGATTGTTTAGAATGAAACACATAACACCTAAATCAGATATTGCTTGAAAGAAAAAGAGAGCAATCAAAATATAATTTGAACTATTTGAGCATTTTATAAAAGGTTCTTTTTTTCTTTATTTAAGGTTAAGCCCTTATTTGACCATTTCGAAAGTTTTGGTTTTCATTTCAATACTTTTATAAAGATCAAGTCGTTATATGACCATTGTGAAAGATTTAATCCTTTATGTGAATAACCCTTAAAAAATTAAGCTAAATAATTAGCCATTAATCTACCCAAATCAAAAAAAGTTATCCATCCCCAAATCTTTGATTGATTTGATTCATAACACGAACCTATAGAAAAAAAGAGGAAAAGGAAAAAACCATTTCAATAAAAAAGCTCATTGATTTTCATGTTGTAATACTAGAATAGAAAACCAACAATTGGAACCATTTTCTTTGATGGGAGTACTAGTGAGCCATGGAAATTGATGGGTTCTTTTATTGAAATTGTTTTTATGTATACATAAAATTTTAATTTTATTTCAATTGTATATATTTAAAAGAATAAATACATACATTCATTTTCATATCAATATAAAATGGCACTAATTCAATAATGTTGTTAGTGATTTGTGAAAATTAAATCAAATTAAAATTTTACGTATAAAACCGCACAAAATTAAAGTTCATATATAACATTACACATTAACATTAAAGTGGAGGAAAATAAATTGGTGGAAATGTTTGGATATATTTAACCCTATGTTTCTCCTTCTACTATTTTATATTGCTAAGTTGTCAAATATTTAAACTTTGAAGTAAAAAAAAAAAAAAATCATATTTTTTGTTATTTTTATATTATCTCTTTATTTTTTAAAAAAAATTGAAAATCTTATTTTTATTTTCTGTTTTTTAAATTACTAGGAGTATTTAATTTTAAAAAAAAATTCTATATTTTTTAATTATTAGATGTCAGTATTTTAAGGTATCATTAAATTATATTTTTTAAAACTTTTAACAATCTTATTTATTTTTTATTTTGTTATATTAGTGGGAATCCATAATTTAGATTACTAGGAGTCCTTAATTTGTTTTGTAATTTGATCAATTAAGCTTGTTTTAAATTTTGATATATTATTGGTTAACACTTTAATTATGAAACTTATGCAGAATATTTGTGTTTTTCTATAATTTTTAATTTTATTTTATTTTATTTTATATTATTTATGTAAAGGTTAAAATTGGAAAACATATCATTTCCTTTCATTTTCACAATTTAACTAAACAACATATGCTACAATTCCTTTCCTTTACTTTCATTTATAAATTTTAACTATCCAAATAAAAAATAAATATATCATTTCCTTTCTTTAACCTTCCTCTACTTTCTTTTCCTTTCCTTTAATAATATTTATCCAAAACATAAGTAAGGACTTCAGTCCTCAAATTATAAATTATATTTTAATAATTTACAATTAAATTGTAAAATAATAAATTGATATTGATGAGGGTGATTCGAAGTGTCATCTGTCAAGTAGCCGATCAAGCCCCCAACACCTAAAGGTGTTGTCCCCATATCGAAGTTTTATCCCCAACCTCTGCAAAGAGATATGTATAGTTCGCGGTAGGGATGCCTCAATTGATTGAGATATTACCTATAAGCCTCAAGAGATGTGTTAGTATTTGACTTGTGAATAATAATAAAAATATCTAAGCATGGGATGACTCAAACCACCGACCAAATTTTATATGACCTTAACCTACAACTATAATACCACTTGAACTATAATAATAAAATTTTATTTTAATCATTTTAAAAGTTTATAATTTATGTCTAACCCTTCCAAAAACATATTTATACTTTAGTAAATTAACAATTTAATCATAATTGTAAGTTGTTGTCAGTACCTTTGTAACAGCCTAATTTCAGTGGTGTCGGAACAGTGATTCGAGATCACTAAATCCGACAAATGAGTAGGAAATATTATTAATTTAGTGAGTATAAGTTAAATGTGAAGTTAGGAAAAATTTTGAAATAGTGAATAGTGTACAAAATATATATATATATATTAAAATAATTAGAATAAAAAATGAGGTATCGAGACCTCGAGAATTTTAAATCGAGCCATAAATATTTTTATAAATATTTTTATAAATATTTATGGAGTGTAATAAGTTAGTATTAAAGTTTCGTCAAGAAATGTTAAAGTACTGATAGCTAATTGAACAAAAAGGACTAAATTGTATCAAATGTAAAATTGTGGGAAATGACTAAATAGCTTAAATGATAAAAGAAAGAGGGTTTAAAAGGAAATATACCCAAGTTCTATTTGGGCTGGATGGCAAGGGCATGAAATCAGCAAGAAAATAAGGAGAATTAAGGGCAAAATTGGAAAATTGCAAAATTTACTTAATAAAGCTAGGACTAAAGTGGAATTATCTAGATTTCTCTTTATTTTTCTGCATTCTCATCAGTAAAAACACCATGGAAGAGTTCCCTTAAGCTGGCTTTTCATATTTTTACTGCAAGTAAGTTCAATCCTTGATTATTTCTTGAATTTTTTGTGTTTTTGTGACTTTTACAACTTCTACCTGTTGAATTCATTAGTTTTTGATTCTATGAAAGAAATTGAAAGTTTCTATGAATATGTACTGGAAGTATATGATGATTTGGCATGGAATTAGAGCTTTAAATTGTTTATATGCTGATTTCATTGAAAGAATTGAATAGAAAGTGAATGTTTGCGACCTAAATTGTAAAAGAGTTTGAAGTTAGAGTTTTATGTGAAAATTCTGAATTTCAATAATTATGAAATAACTTATAATGTCTAGGAAAAGTATTAATTGAGAAAATTAGCTTAATTGAGGGGTTAATTGAGTAAGGACTGAATTGTATGAATTGTGAAATTTGGAGCAAAATGAAAATCAACATTTTGCACTAAAACAGTTTTGGACAGCAGCAATAGTCTAACTTTGAAAAATCACCAAAAATTTTAGAAATCGAATTAGAGGATTAATAAAATATGAAATTAAAGCTTATTGAGTCTAGTTTCTTATAAAAGAAACGGTGTAAGCAATGAAATTGTAAATCATGAGATATAATAAGTTTTGTGAGACAATGTCAGAATGATTTTGGGTTCCCCTATTCTGACTTTGGAAAATCATCAAAAATTGGAGAAAAATAATTAAGGGATTAAATTTATATGTTTAAAATATTTAATGAGTCTATTTTCAATATAAATAAGCGGAAACATCATCTGAATCTCGTACAATGAGATAATTAATTCTTAGTGGAGAAGGGTTGGAACTGTCAGACAGCAGAACAGGGGTAAGTTTAAAGAATAAACTGTACTTATTGGCTAAACCAAAAATTCTGAAAATTTTATGGTAATAAGATATACAAGTCTAGTTTCAGGGAAAATTAGCGGATCTTCATTTCAAGTTCTGTAGCTTAAGATATAAATAATTTAGTGACTATGATGCAAATGGACAGTTTTGAATATACATATAAGTAAATAGTAAAATTATTGATAATGTTACTTGTTGCATGTTATACAAATTAAGGATGTGGAATGGAGAGGAGGAGGAGGAAAATATGTATGAATATTCACCTAGCATGGCTAATTTGCATGTTTTAGGCTCATGGACTAAATTGAATAAAAATAAAATTTTATGGGCAATTTTGTAAAAATTTTAGAAATGACCAATTTGCATGAAATGGATTATTTTATTATTTAAAATTAAAAAATTGAATGAAATTATTAATTTAGCTCAAGATCAGGGAAAAACATGTTTTAAGGATCAAATTGAAAAGTGTTGAAATTATGGAAATTTCTGATATTTTATAGAATTCATGGGTTGTTATCAATTTGTTTGAGAATAACAGCTGGAAATAAGGATTAAATTGCAAGAATTTTATTTTATTTTAACCTAAGGATGAAATCGTTATTAATTAAAAGTTTAGGGATAAAATGGTAATTTTGTTTAGAGCATTAATTGAATGTATTACAACATGAAATAAATGAAAACGATGATCAAATTTCTTTACAAAGATCCGGATAACTTGAATACGAGACTTGAACGTGGAAAAGAAAAAATATCGGATTAATAAAATTATAAACATGTACAAGCAACGAGGTAAGTTAGTGTAACTTGAATTGTATTTTTAAATACATGAAACATCGATATAATGAATTACCTGATTTATGTTTATGAAGAAATGGCAAGAGAATGATATTTATCATGACATGTAAATAGGTGATTGTTTTTGATACGTTGATACAAGGAAATTAATTAAATTGAGACGAGTAATAAATTCAAGTAAAACATATCGAGAAAAATAAGTACATTAAGGGACAATATGTTTGATTTTAATTGGTTCCAAATATGAACATTAGATGAAATGAAATATCTGACAAATAAATCGGTAACTCCGGTAATGCTTCGTAACTTTATTCCTGTGACGGATTCGGGTTAGGGGCGTTACAACCTTTTTTCTGGTAAGTTAATTATTAAAAATTCTAGCAAGTCTGTCGATTAAGTCTTAGTTCGATTGGCATGGATATTATTGTCAATGTAGGAGAACATGAGTTTAGAGTGTACTGAAGTGCATTATCCTCCTATTTATGGGTTGGGAGCTATGGATAGTTCTAGACATTGTGTTAAAAAAGAACAGGTATGATCAGAACCTATAATACAATTTTTGTTCTGGCTTAATCAATAAATCGGTACTTAAATTATACCATTTTTTCTATCTTGGTATTTAAACTTATTTTTGTCATAAATGGTACCTATTTTTTTTTCTCAAATGGTAGCTCTATTAATCCAACTTTTAAGTCTACTTTTAAAAAGGCTTAACCCACACATTAGTATTTAAACTATACATTTTTTTCCCAAGTTGGTATGTAAACATTTGTTTTGTTATAAGTGGTACTTAAACTTCTTTTTTTCTTAAGTTCAACCGCTAGTCAAACCATTAAGTCTATTTTTATTTTTATTTTTATAAAAAGATAATCAATTAAAACTTGTTATATGGCAAAAAAATCATTATTTCCTCTCTTATATATATCATACCCCTTATCCAGCGGGGCACATGACATCACAAGAGGATACATGAGAGACGTCCACAAATGGACCTCCGTCTCACCCAACTAATCACCACCCAGACGCCTTATCCTCCAACCACTCGCTTTTAACAAGAATGCACTTACCTCCAAAAGGGGACCACTAGGCGTAACAACCTTGTACTATCTCAACAAGAAGAATGTTAGAGTTGTGTCACACCCGACGACAACCTACGTACAGCGACCTTACCACTTGGTCGACCACACAATCACCATGTCCTGAATTTTTTGGTGACCTAGCATTACGGGACAAAAGACCTTACTCCTTATAAATAACCTGTAGAACGATGAAGAAAGCATCTCTCTTTTGGGACCATCTCAGTAACCTTAAGCCTTTACCTGCACTTAGTCTCCCTTACTCCCTTACTTCTTTCCTTCTTCAGCTATTTGCCTATTTAGGTGAACCGACCTCATTTGCACCACCTCCTCCTCCTTGTCTCCTCCCTTGTTGTGCACTTTTATCAACAATATATACATTTTTTTTTCTTTCCTCTTCCTCCCATTTTGGACTTCATGGTTTTGATCAAGGTTTTCAAAACTAAACTAATGGTTGAATCGATTAGGCACCATCTTTTAGCTCGATTCAATCAGTATGTATTAGTTGCTAGTCAATTGGTTCAACCCCTATCTTCGGGTAGGTATCCTTGCCTATTCTCGGTCCAATCAATCTAATCGGTTGATCTAGTCCAGTTTTGAAAACACTGATTTTGATTAATGAAAGAACTTTTTGATCTGGTCAAGTCAAGTAAGCATGTGATGAAGTTCGAAACAAAATAAATTGCTACCATCTCGATCTCGGGAGGGCAAATTTTAAACATTGTTGGCATTGTCATTATAACGGAAGAAGAATGAAAAAAATATAATATATATGTAGTGAGAGAGAGAGAGAGAAATAATGTCAATGAAAATAAAATAATTAAAAATCATTTTTTAAAGTTCATATGATGTGAGGGTCTATTATTATTGAAATATTTTAACAGAAATAATATTTTGATGTCAAATGGGCATGAAAGTACAGTTTAGGTAGCATGTGACAAAAAGAGCTTAAGTATCAACTTGAAAAAAGTTATAATTTAGGTATTAATTTGTGAGTTAAGCCTTTTTTGTAAATAGAAATTGTTTAACTAATGGCTTAATTAATGAAGGTACCAACTTGAGGAAAAATAGTTTAAATATTATTTATGACAAAAGAAAATTAAGTATAAAAATAAATAAAAAATAAGTTAATTAATAATTTATGAGTTAAATAAAAAAGTGTAATACAATTACAAATACTAAGTGTAAATAACTACAAGAATCAAACTATTATAAGGTTTAACAAAAAGTAGAAATAAAAAAAATCATATTGGGATTCGTTAAAGAAAAAACAGCCAATAGCAAAAGCCGCACATTCTTTCCCGTAGAGCGAAAAAGGAAAATGAGAAGGCATCGGCGTCACCGGGCGGGCATCAGAGTCGGAGACGGAGAGCGAGAGCGACGCCGAGACGATGAGATGCATATCGTGCAAGGAAATGTACGCAGCACGTGACGCCGGGACGTGCAAGGAGTGTTACGAGGAAGCTAGCGAGACCGAGCGAGAGATTGAAGATCTCAAAGCCAAAGTCGCCTTTTTACGTTTTTGGTCTCCGCTCGATCACGCCCACCGTGGTGCCTCCACCTCCCCTGGTCCCCTCTTCCCCGACGTCGTTTTGGTCGCTTCCGATGATGGCTTGCCCCCTGTTCCTGTACCCGCCCATAAAGCCGTTTTGGTACTACTCCTACTACCACTCCCACCAATTTGCTTCATCTGCTCTAATTTCAATTTCAAATGAAAAAATTGAAATTTTAATGTGACCCAACTTGAAGTTTTTGAAAATTACATTTGGATGATGGCTATTTTCTTTTACAGTAGCTAAAAAACTGGAGCTAAGTCAGGAAATGTGTCTTTTAGGAGCATTAATTGTTTGGTTCTTGTTTTATGTATGAATATTTGGATGTGAAGCCGGGTGATCCATTCACCAGTATTCAAAGCAATGCTTGAAAATGAGATGGAAGAAAGCAGAAGTGGAACAAGCAAGATCAGTGACGTATCATACGATGCTCTGCGAGCCTTTGTGAACTATTTGTACATTGCAGAAGCATGGCTTGATGAGCAAATGGCTTGTGATCTTCTTGTTTTGGCTGAAAAATACCAGGTGAAGCATCTCAAAGGCTTCTACAAAAAGTTCCTGGTATCAAAATTGAACTGGGATAATTCACTCATGACCTATGCCTTTGCTCACTAGCATGGCGCCAAGCTCTTGCTCGATGCAGCTTTGTGTTTGATTATGGACAACATGGATAAGCTTACAAAAAAGGAAGAGTATATGGAACTTGTTGAAAAGGATCCTAGACTCGTTATGGAATATATGAAGCTTATCTCTCTAAACGGGTTAATACTGCTGTTCTTAAGTATACTTCAATAAAATCATAGTTAATTGTGATAAAGGATTTTGCTTTGTTTATCATTTGGATAGTGTGAGTTTGTAATCTTTGTTTACGGATGAACTTTTAGGATGATATGAAAGAAAAAAAAAGTTGACGGTCATTTATTGGTGAAATCTTGGGTTACAAGTTGTCAATGGATGGATCTTTTTGTCTCCTTTTATCCCACAAAAACGATTGGTAAAATTGTTGTCTCCTTCCTAACACATTCTCTAAAAGTTCCTGGCATGATGAAATCACATATTCCTTCAACTGAAACATGGAACAGTTTCCTAAAGAGAACCAGTAAGACATTGACAACTTCAACATGTACTAAAATGGCAAACTTTGTAATGTACAATTACACTTGGGATACAACAGAGAAAAATGAAATCCTTTAGTTTATGTTCGTCCAAATGTAGTAATACCAATCAGTAATGTTTACTGCATACATAGAACAATAGAATATACTTATATTATTTGGAACGAGTTGCAGCTCTTACTTTTTAGTTCAGGGAGTTGCAGCTTCTTTCTATATGTGATTTTGACGTACTTCCCAAAGTTGTGAAGCAACATGGTTTTACGGATATTCATCAAACAAGCACATCACATACGTTTCTCAGAGATCAAAATTTTCCAGCTCGCGTGTGGACCTTCACCTGTTTCGTGCAGCACAGCCACCCATCCCATTGCAGTTGCTATTTCTTGAAGTTCACCCATAACAGAGATTGAATCTCGTATATATACACGTCCACCAGGTCTCAGCATGCGATCCATCTCTAGCATGATGGTTGACATATTACACCTATATCAACCAGAGAAGGTAAATGACAAACCGTAACTTAAGAATGTGCATTATTATCATAAACTAGGACACAACAGGAAAAGAGGATGAATATACCTCTTTTTCTCAATAGAGAAAAGACCTGCTGCATGTAATAGGTCATATGTTCTAGGATAAGTATCGAATGGTTCACACCTGGAAAAAGAAATTAAGAATCATAAGTATAAAGCAAGAGGAATATGAAATCATATGTAGAAATTCTACAGATGAGCTTAAAAGCATTCATAAACTCAGTAATGAATGAGCTACAAAAGAAACCCAAGGAAGACCATGGAAGGCCCTCTTACGTAGTTAAAGTACTATTACTTGTATAAACATGGTGGAATTTAAAGGTTTCGCCGATTGGTGTTACTAAGTGCTATTTTGACAGCTGCTTGACTTAGTTCAAGACTCATCCTGGTTCATTCTAATTAACTGGATGTGCTAACTACTATATGGCTTAGCTAAACATAAATTAAGCCTCAAGCCAAAGCTCAAAGAAGCTGAGTTTTTGGAAATCTATGTATTGAACTTTAAATACGGGACAGGAAAGGTTTTCCCTTGCCCAAATCAAACATGATGGCTTCCAGAAAATACATCTGAGTAGAAATTTTGATGATGACATCAAAATGATTTCCTTCTCACATTTAGATATCTTTTACCATTGTATCCTTTTCTCATTTAGATGTATTTTACCATTGTTGCCTCCAGGTCAAGCACAGAAGGTACATAATTTATGCTGCAAATTGTGGTCTCAAAAGCATTACACTTGGTGGGATTCATGGTCCAAATAGTAGCTTCATGTATTTTATATACCAGGCTAAATAGAATCTGAATAGATGCTACAATACCACCAAGCACATGATGTTGGAAGAATATGAAAACCAGAGCAAAGTGAAGGTTGTCTATACCAGTCATGCATAACTCCTATAAGCCCACGATCATAAATAACAGGCAAGGTGTTGAACCCACTAACAGGAACAACATTCATAACCCAGCAATCAATCTGAAGATCATGTAATGCTGCTGCAAACCTGTCAAGAGTCAAAATAAACAAAAATTTCAAAATAATGCAATACGTTCTTTTTCATTCTTATCAAATAAAAAGAACTCTAAAATCAGAAAAGTGTATGTAGTAGCATGTTATATAAAACGTTACCCGCCAAGTCCAGCTCTCATGTCCATCACATTCCGTAGTTTCAAATCTTTCCAGCGAAAAGCACGTATGTAACTGTCTATTATCTCATTCCAGTATTTTGATTCAGCTCTAAAGATTTCCTTTCTGGATATATAGGCATTCATTTCTATGCTTTGAAGCCTGTCAGGTGGATCATGAAGACGTGCAGGCCATGTGCTAACATTAGAGCCGTAACCATTCACTGGCAATAGAGTGATGCAGGCCCTCAAATCAACATACCTGCAAACATGTTACACTGCAACTTGTTATGAGTTGTTCAACTATGGCTGGCTGGTTAAACCTCCTTGAGCTTTTCTGCCATATGTCATATCAAAGTTCTTTTAATAAGCAGAGGAAGGTAGCAAGAAAGCACCCAGCTTACTCCTAAAATTGGTCTAAGCATTCTCAACTTTCAACTGATCTCTCAATTCTTCTGTTAAGCTATTCTTTCTAGTACTTTATCTATTAGGTTTAATTTTTTATATGAAAATGGAAGAGAATGGTCTAAGCACTTGGTGAATTCTTGCTGATTTGTAAATAATGTAAATGGATACAGAAGTTAAATATTTTCTATTTTCTGCAGCACTAACTACAGGAACCAACATCTGACAACGATTCTTTAAAAACATTAAGATAGTGATTTGGCATACTACGTAAAAGAAAACATGCTCAGCGATTTTCAACTCATAGGTGGTTTCAAAAGTCTAACCCCTCAAGCTATTGATGCTTCTTTACACTATGGCCATGATCTGAAGAGCGATTTAAACAAAATATTGCAAGATAAGGAGTCTGAAAGAATGGCCCAGTACCAATCTAATGAATTCATTCATCTAAGATTTTTTATCATCATTTAAATGTGGACCTTTATGTATTGAAATGGGACATACCAAACATTGTCTGAATTATCATTGGAGTTACAAAGGGGAGGTAGCACTCCAGTATCACGATTAAGATAGCAGCTATTGTTCAAAGGCTTCCGCCATATGGCAATATATCCTTCCTTCTTTACTAGTTCCCAGCATATGCGAGCAGTAAGATCCTCCATTTCTGTAGATAAATCAGCTTGCAAATAAGTCTGAGCTACTTCAATGTATCGATCTTATTTTCATTTTACACAATAAAAAATGATAAAGGTGGAATGGAAAGTCATAGTTGATCAAGGTATACATGCAACTGATGTTTTGGTTCATTCTTTATTATACATGCAACTGATGTTTTGGTTTTTTCTTATTCAATTAAGCAAAGTATTCAAAGCATCTAAAACACTATATTGCAATATCAAGCACCATAAAGAAAAAGTGTCTTGGTGTGTGTGTGGAGAGAGAAAGGGGGGGGCAGTAAAAAACATGACATGAGGGGCCTACCTTTCCATTGCTCTTGTAGAATCTCTTCATGTTTATATACAGGCTGTGCAGCCCATACAAAATAGCCTCCAGCTCTAAGCATCCTGTTGACCTCAAGAAGCAAAATTTCATCTTCACCATAAGAAAAAATAGAAAGAAGCATCAAGATCAAAGAGGTAGGATGTACATTATAGCATATACAATCCCACAAACTCAACCTACTAAGCCTGCAAACACATACAGACACAGGATACACACCTGCATACATACAATCCTAACAACTAAAAGATTTAATGCTCAAATAACCATGAAAGAATGCCGTTGGAAAATTTTAAATTTCATTATTGGATTGCAATAGTCAATTATAGACAACTGAATCTTGATCAATTGCAAACAGTTTTCGAATAATTCAAGATATAGCGGCTGTTTAGGATATGTCCAAATAAAAAAGAACTTACCATCACGGGTCCAATTAATTCTACATCTTGAACAATGTATCAAGTCAAAAGCCTGACTTGGATACAACAAGCGATGAGTAGCAAATACCGCAACCATGGCAGGTACCCCACGCTCTAGTGCAAATTGAATTTGGTTTTCATGAACGTCTTTTGGTGCTATTGATAAAGTGGTGACATTGCGTTGAAGAAGAAAGGCACCAAAACTGGCAACTCCACAACCAATATCTAATGCAACACGAACATGGTGGCCAAAAGAAATTTCAGGAACCATCTGCATGCAGAAAGCTGATTATCAAACCCATGTCAAAAACAAGTACTAGAAACAAGCAGAGATTGGAAAAGCAGACAACCTGTGAAATCTGATTCAAATATTGGTCAGCACCATGAATAAATTGTGTTCCACCTCCTGGGAAAATGAACTTATCTTTCTTTATTGATATCCAATTTTGCCCACCTTTATCTTCAACTAGACGAGTATGTGGCATATTGCTGAACCAAACCTGCAATTATAACTCACAATTAGACAAAAGAACCTTCAATGAAATTTTGACAAGGTAAAATAGTTACTTTGACATATAGAACCAAAAGAAAGTTGTAATATCAAAGTTGTAATATCAAATTTGTTTCCATTGTAGCAGCAACAATAATAACTGGATAATGCATGGGAGAATTTATAGAGAATGACATAGCTTTAACCCAATAAATTCCCAGAAGAAGGATATTAAAATATCATAACATCTATGCTCAGGGTAAATAGGTCAAAGTCAAGAAATTTCCTCCACAGACAAAAAAATTTAACTCAGTTGAAAGAAATTAACTTGCACAATAACTAAGAAGTCAAAGACCACAAATCTGATGAATCCAACCACTAGCAAAGTATCAATAATTAAACCAACTCAGAGGCTAGAGATGGCTGCTTGCAGGTCTAAGCTAAACTTATCTCATTGTGTTGTAGCTATCATCTTTCATTAAAATAGTGGTCACTAGTTTCATTATTCCTATGTCATAAAGTTTGGAAATCAAAAGCTATTATCCATTCAATACTCTCCATTCTCAAAGTTCTGCAATGCACCAAAAATCAATTCACCTGCATTTCCATTATGGTGGTTTTTTTTTTTGTGGATTACAACTAAAACTGAGCTTAGACAATTTCAGCAGCAATACAGATGCATCCGGGAGATGCTAACACTGATCAAGGGCCAGTACTTAAAAACATAACATTCTAATAGTTTTCTACCAAGACTACTACTGCTTTACGGTACTAAGCACCACTAAACTTAAGAAAAAAGACTGACCATGAAGAGTCTCTTCATTCACTTGATACCTTAGGCAATCACCCAAGCTCACTAAACACCTTTTGTCTACCCAGTTCAACTCCAGCCATCTGCACAGGCATTTGACATCTAATTTCTTAGCCAACCACCCATCAACAGGAAAACAACCTCCTTGACACCCCAAAGTACAATTACTTGAAACAAGACTCCCATCTACACCTTATTAAAATCATCAAGGTCTCCTACTAGAAAGCTTAATTACAAGTCAATTTATTATTTTTCTTAAATAGCAAATAAAATAAAATAAAAATTCAGGTAAAAACTTACCTCATCACGACTCTGAGGCCAAGGTATAGATCTCTGGTACCCTTCCGGCCTTGGAATCACACAATCCAACATCTCATCTTTTCCAGGACAATGTCTCTCGTATTTCTCCCCTTTTTCACTTTTACGAAACAGCTTAATTGCTTTCTTATTATCCACACACGGTACATAATCAACTTTACTCTTATCACATACCTTATACTTCTCAACCACAACCCAAACGTCACCGTCGCTCTTACTCTTTCTTTCCTCCTCTTCTTGTTCTCGTCCTTCCTCGTCGCCATCACTGAACTCCGTAAAACCAGTCGTAGAGTTCGAACCTGACTCTCCGACAAAGAATTCGTCCGACATTGCTCCATTTTCGTCGATTATCCCCGTTCTTCGCACTGCCGGTGGAGGAGGAGATGGTGGCGGAGAAGGGGGAGGAGGTGGTGGTGGAGAAACCGGAGGCGACGCTTGCGGAGTTAGTAAGTAGTAATTGATCGGGAAGGAAGAAGAAGAGGAGGAGGATAAGTGAGTAGCAAGGAAAACGAGGGAAAAAGAGAGGACAACAATGGCTACAAGCTTAACAAACTTGAGGGTTTTAATGGCCTCAATCGTCGTCGAAGATGCCGTGACGGTTGCTGTAGTACTAGTTATTGGAGCAGTCGGTTTCATTTTGTTTAAAACTATTTTTATTCGTAAATTTTCTCAGGAAGGATGGAAGAAATAAATTTCCACAGAGAAGCAGAGAGCTTTTCCTTTTCTAATTTTGAACTAACAGAGAGCTTTGATTTGCAGAAGAAAGTAAAAGATCGGCGGAAGAGAGAGAGGATAAGTGGAGAAGGAGAGCGTGTAGTACACGCTTCAAAGATGGAAATATTTAATAAAATAAAATAAATAAATCCAATAGAAATTAATGCCAGTAGAAAATGCGCTGAGATTTAGAAGAAGAAGAAGAAGAAGAGGAAATACCGAAATAGAAGATACGGTCACGTGGCTTCCGTTTTTCTTTGCCGACGCTTCTTAGGTAAACGTAATGAAATTAATATATGTCGTATTCATCCTTCCTATTATGAAAAAGGTTATTTATAGTAATATTTTTATTTTTTATTATATTTTAATATATTAAATCGTTTCAATTTGAGATACTAAATTTATTAAATCTTTTAAAATTCAAACTAAAATGATAAATTTTATAAATATTAAGGACTAAATTTGTTGAATATCTTATGTTTAAGATCAAATTGATAAAACATTTAAATATTAGAGGACTAAATTTGTTATTAAACCAATAAAAAAACTCACACCAACTCTAATTAGAGAGTGACCAAAATGTTTGATTTTAAAAAGTTTAGTGACTAAATCAAAAAAATTAATAGTTTAGTTCTCAGGGGACAATACATTCTGTTGTTGAGGGTTCGAATCGACCTCCTCAAGGATGACACTTCAAAAATTTCACCCGAAGAATCGATCCCCTTCTACATAGTCGAATTAGAGCATTACAATACTTTATTATATAATAAAATCTTTGATAACAAGCGAATTTGAACTTAAATATGGATATGTTTAATTAAGTTGAAGTACAAAAATTAAATAAATCAACTTAAATAAAAATCAAGCTCCAACTTAAATATTAATGTTGGAATTAAGGCTAAACTTATCACTATTCAAACTCGATTAAGCTTCCCTCACAGTTAAACCACAAAATTATTAGGGTTGAGTTACAATATTAAAGGGCCCAAGCCATGATTGGAATGAAAAGGCTGGCTTTGATTATTTTGGTAACCTGAAGCAGCTCATGCTCCACGGGCTTTCAAGTTGCTAATAATTTTATCCGCTTTCAGAGTGCTCTACTTTTAATTGGGCTCCAATCTTCGAACAATCAATTTTCACAATCTTAAAAATAAAAATAAAAAAAGTCAAAAAAAATTTGTGGTGTTGTTTCTAATAAAAGAAACTGAAAAAGTGAAAAAAAATAAATTGGTAACACATGATAGCTTTTTCCCTACATTTAATATTTTAATGTCTTTTCCTCCATTTTAATCCTTAAAACAACAGCATTTTAAAAAAAAATTCTGTGTAAAAAAACAGATTGAAAATAAAATCAAAAGATTTACATAGGAATATCCTAGGTTAAAATACCCCTTAATCTATCCTCTTTTAAAATTTCCTCAATCTCTAAAGGAGGAATGACAAATAAACATAACTATTCCTCACTTGCAAAAGCCATTTAATCAATGATGCAGCATCAATTAATTTTTTTTTTTTTTTTTTTTCAGCATTTTTTTCCTATCAATTTTTTTTAATTTATTGGTCCCGCCAACGTGTGAGGTGCTGCTCAAAATTATCGTAACAAACATATTATTTTTATAAGTAATTTATTTTCCATCTTATTTTTATAATTAATTAATTTTTTAATATTATTTTCGTAAAAAAGTTATAAAGTAGCCTCGGTTTATAAATATTAAAAAATAATTTAAAATCCATTAAACATTATCCTTTCATTATAAATACATGAATTGTCTTTTCATTTTTTAATGTCAACCGTCAGTCTTCAATCTTAGCACCTTCCAGGATCCATCCCTAATTTATGTTTCAACAATGGGTTAATTACATTTTTGGTCCTTTCTTTTTTCCAATTTAATTGTTGATTCAAGCATTATAAGTCTTCAACTCTAGCGTATACATTTTTTTTAGATCCTCAACAGAAGAGTTGACATAAAAAATAAAAAATAAAACATATATAATAACTTAAAGGCTGAAGACGAAATTATAATTTTTAATAGTTAACTCCCTTTTTTTAAAAAATAGAATCTAAATTTAGGATACAAAACTCTAAAATGTCCCCACTGCGCCGCCCCTTGGTCTTGTGGGATTTCGCGGAACGTACCAAAAGGTACATTACCGTACCTGTCTATATTTAATTTCAAGTCCTTTTCAAAGTATTTCAATATTTGTTATTTTTAAATATTTTTAATTTATATTTCACTTTATGGTCGGCGAAAGTATTTTCTGAAAAAAAAAACTAATCTTTCAATTATAATAAAAAATAAGTGCCAATTTTTAAAACTTGTTTGTAATAATATTTTGAATATATGTAGTGAAATTTCATTACCAACAACCATGGAATTATGTCCGCAAGAAAAACTAATAATAATTAATTAAAATTGTGACTCTACTTTTATTTTATTTGGACGGTCCACATCACCAATGAATTTTATCCTCCAATTTTCTTGGTCAACAATTTACATTTTTTTTCCCCTTTGGAGAGTAATGAAAATCAAAGATTGAAGCAAGTGGCCCCCCAAATTCACTAAAGTCCATACACAATTTTCATTGCAAATGGAAGGAAATTGATAAAATTGACTCAACATAGTAGACGTTAGTTATCAAATTTATGCTATGTTTGTCTTCTCGAAAATAATTCTTGAAAAATGATTTACTTTTTTGAAAAAATTAATATTTTTTTGTGTTTGGATGAATCTGTGTAAAATATTTTCTGTTGTTTGGTAGATTTCTTTAAAATATTTCATAAAAGTTATTTTCAATTAAACAAACATATATTTGAGATTTTCTTATTTTTTTCATTATTTAATTGAATTTTTTTTTATTTATAATTTTATATTTTACATTGTTTTTGCATATGTTAAAAATATTATGTTAAATTCAGATTCATTACAATCTCATTTTTTAATTACATGACTACTAAGTGAGTATTTTTTATTTAAAAATGTGATATCAACAAAATTGATAAAAAAATTAACGATATCAACAATTGGACTTGATTTTCAAATTTAAAAAGTAAAGAGACTAAGGGTCTGTTTGTTTCCTTGTATTTGATTTTCCGGAAAATGTTTTCCTCATTTTACGCTGTTTGGAAGCCTGAAAATAATTTACATTTGGAAAATATTTTCCAAGACATGGGTAAAATTAATATTGTTTTATGGAAAATATCTTACAGATTATTTTTCCGTAAGACATTTTCCATCTCTTCGTCCAGGTAAAATCTTCTCCCTTCCTTCCGTTCTTCATTCCTTTCTCTCTTTCTCTCTTTTTGCAAATCTCATTCCTCTTTTTCTCTCTTTCTCAGGCAAGGCAAATTTGTAAAGGCAAATCTCTCTTTCTAAGGTACGATTTTTTTTTTTCTGGGTTTGGGTAAAATTTCGTGAAATACTTCTCTGTGAGCAGTAGAGAAAGGTTTTTTTTTTTAGTCATTACAGTATCAGCCTCTCCATCATTGTAAATGTCTTCAACTTCTTCATGGATTCCTCTTAATAATTTTTGAAAATAAAAGTACAAAGACTAAATTACAAATCTGTGAAGTGTAAATAAATTTATGACATATTTTAACCTTTATACTACAAAATATTTATTATTAATACATTTATAATTGTAATAAATATTTATTATTAAAATATTAATATTGAAAATTTTCAATAATATGTGAATAATATTATTTAAAATTATTATTTTTAAAATTTATTATTAAAATAAATTGAAATATTAAATAATTTATTAAAATAATAATTTATATTTATTATATTAATAATTTATTATATGACTAAATATAAATAATTAAATATGTATGTTTAATAATATTGAAAAATATAATATTTTAAATATTTTAAAAAATAAAAACAATTTTGTTATCAATATAATATTATTAAGTTTAATTTAAGTTAATTTTTATAAAAAATAAAATTATCTATAGATAAGCTCTTTTCCGGAAAGTGATTTACGCTTTTCAAAATGGTAAGTCATTTTACAGGAAAAATGACTTATTTTACCTTGACCTGTAACTCATTTTCCGTTGACCAAACTATTTTCTGTGAAACAAACACAAGAAAATGTAAAAAACATTTTCCATAAAACCTTTTACATGTAAACAAACGGACCCTTAGTTAGTTAGTATATATATATATATATATATTTGAATTAGGATCACAAATCAATTAAATATAAATTCTATTGGATATCAATGAAAATATCTTTATTTTATAAAGTATATTGTATTATTTTGAAGATATCTTTTATTTTATATATTTTATATAGAAAATAAGAAAATATTAGAAATCCTATTACACATATAGAACATGAATATGTGTTTAAAATTAGCAGATAGTAAATAATAAAACATATGGTTTGAAATTAATTAATAATAATTACACATGAAATATATATACGATATTAAAATTAAAAAAATAGATTCAATTGTTTATCATTGTATTGTTATGAATCTTGAGTCGGTCTCGAGTTAACTTGTGACACCAACTCAATCAAATACATTATTAATAGTATAGATACAATTGATGAAAGTAATAAAGTGTACATAATTAAAATTAAATTGAATAAAAATATTAAATTAAAACTTTTACTAATGCAATTGGTTCGGGTTTAAAACACACTATATGCATATTTTTATTGATTTTTAAATGAATACTCTCGAATAATATAACTTAAATTATATTCGGAAGGGCATTTTCATAATCTAACAACTAAGTTTGTGACTCGGTTGCGGGTGACATCAACTTAGTAAAACACTTAAATAATAACAATAGATACACATAATAAGATTTTAACATAAACCTCTATAGTTTTCAATATTTCTACTTTCTCATTCAACCAAAATATCATTTATTGTTTAAATTATTTTTTATAAATATATTTTTTATATAATTATGTTTTTCATCCACATCATAATTGTGTCACAGTCTAGTTTATATTAGTCCTCTGTTTACTTCTAGGATAAGAGTCTTCAACACTTTTTATTTATTCACTTTTAGAAATTCAAATATAATCATAAAATTAATTTAAATCTTATTAATTCTAAACATACTCTACACGTGAGGAGTTTTCAACCAGAATAAATTTAGACCAATTCTAGCATCATAAAATAAAATTCAAAACTAAACATTTAAAATCCCAAAAACTAAGCATTAACGGCACAAATCAATATTTCATAGTGTTATATCCTTATTCCAATTTAGATGTAGTTGTACTCTCTATTAGGCCACTCATTGAGTGACATAATTGGATAAAAATCATCACTCTCCTGTAACTATACAAATATATCAACATTGTAGATAGACTCCTCTCTTTTCTAAAATCCTAACAAGCTAATCTCTCGCCTACTTTTTTTTACGATCGACCTTAAAATAGATCAATTGATCTTTCTCAACACCAACTCTCACCTCTTTCTCTATCTCCATTAATACTATGTATCAACAATTAACAATATTATTATTTATTGTCAAGCTATATTTTTTTTAATAAAAAAATTGTTGTCAATAAAATATTAGATTCATAAAAGGACAATTACAATAAAATTGGCCATTAATGATGAAGGGACAAAGGCGGTGAAAAGTTTAATACAATAGCCACTCGTTTCCGCCAAGTACTTTACCGTACTTTTAGCGTGTGGGGCTCTTTCAATGCTCTTTACCATGCCCCTTTCAATTTCTATTTGTTAGCACAAAATTGACCATATAATTTATTTTTATTTAAATTTAATCATTAATATTTTAAAAAGAGTTAAATTGTATTTTTTAACGAAAATTGTTGATCAAAATATATTTTTTAAACGATATTAGTGTGGCAAACCACACGATAAGCCATTTATACTCTATGCTGATATGTCATTATTTGTCTTATATGCTAATTAAAAAATTATAATTATAAAAAAAATAATTAAAAAAATATGAAGTACAAGTGGATTGTCACACAAATTATCATATTTAAAAATTTAACATTTTAGTTAATATTTCTATTAAAAAACAGCAATATGACTCTTTCTGAAAGGTTGACGGATAAATTTAACTCTTTTTAAAAAAATTAAGAGCCAAATTTAACTGAAAAAAATAAGGATGAATTTGACAAAAACTGTAAATGTTAAAAACTAATTTTATTATTATTCCTATTCCTATTGAAAAAGTTCCAAATAAATAAATATATACCAATTGTTATTTTATACATTATTAAAAAATTTAACCCAAGAAAATATAAATGTCTTTAAATAATATAAAAAAATAAAAATTAATCAAAATGAACACGTCCTTTTTAGTTTTATTTATAAAGTTTTTTCTTTCGCTTCGAATATATATATATATATTTTTGTGTTCAACTAACATAAAGCTTAAAATATGCTCAAATTCTCTGTATTTTTCATATATTTACTTTGTAATATATTTTTAATTTGAGAATTTAGTCTATATATATTGAATTTAAAGATGTATGTTTTTTTTTAAATGTATGTTATTTACATGGTTATCAAATGATTAGGAGCGGTAGTTCTCTAAAATTAGAATTTTAAAATTTGACCCTTTAAAATTTATGAAATTTTAAATTAGTATATGGTAAAATTATACTTTAGCCTCTAAAAATGATAATTTTTTTATTTAATCTTTTAAAAATTTTAAAAATATAAGCTATTAAAATGGTGAAATTATATTTTAATTCTCATAAAATTATACAACTTAATTCCAGCTCCATAAAAAAAATTTCTGACTCCACCCTTGCAAATATGAGTATATATATATATATGTATATATTATTTTAAAATACCACACACTAATAAATTTAATAAAATAATTTTAATGGTGAACCTAAATCTTGAAATTTTAAAAAAAGTTCTTGAAAAAAAAAGACTAAACTTCAAATAAGACCATATTTTAACCTAACATAAAAAAAAAAAAAAAAGTCGAGTTACAAACTCGCTCAAAACAAAAGAAAAAAGAAAGAAGAAAGAGGGGTAACAGAAAGCTGTAGCACATTCATACATGATGATTGCATGAAGCATAAAGCATATGGATATTAATTAAAATATTTTAAATATACAATATTATTATTTGTATAGTCATTAATATTTGTAGCAATGAAAATCCCTAATAGCATAGAAGCAAGAAACAAGCGTAGCTCAAAAATGGTAATGAAATCAAACTTTTTTATTTATTCAGACATGGGGATGTTTGAGAATAACTCAAGAACTGGAATGTAACATCATGTTTTTGAATTCTTGAAAATCAACCATGCCGTCTAAATTGGTGTCGTAATACCAAATCATGCTCCTGCAGTCTTTTCCACTCTTTTCATCCCACAAACCCAGTCTTCCCAGCACGTATTCAAGCTCCTCACATGAAATAAACCCATCCCCATTCAAGTCAAACACTTTGAAAGCCTTCGCAAGGTCACTGTCTTCTTCTTCACCGCCGCCGTGAATGACTAATTCCTCCTCCTCCTCGTCACCACCCTGTGCCGGTGGGTTCGAGATGGATTCATAAAAGAATAAGAATTCATCCAAGTTCAAACATGGTTTTCCCACTAAGGGCTCCAATTCTTCAAGGCTGAATTGGGCAAACCCGATTCTCTGGAGCAACCAATTCAGCTCCTCCAGACTAACGAAGCCATCTCCATTCTTGTCGAGCTTCTCGAATACGCGTTGCAAGTCGGTCTTACTAAGGGGAGACATTTTACTACCAAAGAGGATATGATCACCATTAACATCAAACGTTGAAGCTTTACAAATTAGGGCTTCTTGCAGATACGATGATGATGATGAAGACAACATAATGATGAAGGGGGCTGGGGAGGTTGCTTTGTATTTGTATACGAAAATGGCTAACGAAGAAAGTCGATTAATTATGCCTTTTTCTTTTCATTACGAATTCTTTTATGGGGGAAGACGATGGACATGCAAGGAAACTTAGAAGAAGTTTCCCCATATAGATTAATATCAAATTGAATTTTCTTTTTCTTTTCTCAGTTGAGCTAAGATACGACTAAATTTCCTTTTCTATTCTATTTCTTTAATCATATCATCATCATCATTTTCCTTTTAGACTTAACTAATATCATTACATAATTTATATCATAATAACTTTAAATATTAAGCATAATTTACATAAATTCAAATCTAGGCATTTCAATAACTCAATTAATATGAGTGTGGTATGAGTAGTTAAAAAGACAAATAAGATCAATATCGATAATAAAATTAACATTTAAAAGAATATCTTTAACTTTACCAACGCAGTCAAAATATCATTTATAGTAATTTTTTCTAATTAAAGACAAATAAACGGAGTTAGATGATAATACTAAATGAGATGACTATGGCACATGTAAAATGATAATATAAAGTCAAATAATGACTAATAATCTGCTTACACAAAATATTCTATAAATATTCCCCAATAAGAAAACCATCATAGTGATTTTGTAGATGAAATTGGAACACGTGTCCTACTGCAACCAATGCCAAATAATAGTGGACCCATTTTCTTTTTTATAATTTTTGCTTTATGCTTGATTGGTTATAAATAATTATAATAGGTGAAAAATAGAGAGCCACGTGGATACAGAAGAATCCCAAGTTACTTGAGAAGGTTACATACTATATTCATTATATCGTTTTGGATCTTGGTTTATATATTCTTTTTATCGGTTCACCTTTTTTTTTTTTTTTTTTTTTTTAATTTAAGATTGTTGTTCTACCGATTATTAAATTTACGAGATATAATAACATAATTTAAAGAATTTTTTATCATATTTAATTCACGGTTGTTGTTTTATCGACCATCAATTTTGTTTGAGTGTAATAACGTAATCTTAGGATTTCAAGTATTTAAATATATTTGTTATTATCTTTATCCTAATTTTTATAATATTGTTTTATGTTATTTATATTCTAAATGTAACCATCTATGCCAATAAATTTACTTCATTAGGTAACCCATCTGGTTTAGTTGGCTTAGCCTGTTTCGACTCAAGCTTAGCTAGAAATTTTTTAATCTCAAGCCAACTTGATCCGGTCTTAATCCGAGTTTAAATTAAATAATTTTAAGATATTTTTATTTAAACTTAATCATAAATATTAATATAAAATAATTTTTTAAATAATAAATTATATAATTTTAATGGTCCAAATCCAAACTCGAAAATCTTTTTATGCCAGAATTTTTTTTTTTATAATCAAAGTGTAATCCAATCCATTAACATTTTAACTGTAATGATCATATATTAATTTCGAAATCGAATAAATTATTCTATAAAAAAAGTCAGCAATTAAAAACAATAATTAATGGTAATAATATTTTCTGTCCGAAAATCTAACATGACAAATTTGAAAAAATAATATTAAAAATAAAATATACACTTGTTGAATTATTATTGAATCGTCTAATCTAAAATTAACACATATATTTTCACCTAAAAAACAAAATAAAAAAAAATCTCCCAACCCAACCGGGTTACCACCTACAATAACTGAAAAAAATATCTTCTAAGAAACCAAACATGTCCGTAGCATTATCATCATCTTCTCATCAAACTTTCTTAGCCAACGCTTTCACATTTAATCGAAAACCCAAAACAAAGCTTCCCAATTCCCCTACCAGGTTCTACTCAGACGTCCACGAAGATTCCTCCTGCTAATAACAGTCCATTTCCATGGCCACTCTGTTCTTTGATTCTCAGAATCTTGCTGTTAATTTGAGGTTTAGAGCTAGATTTTTAATATAGGTATAATTTTGGGTTTAATCACTCTACTGTGTTGAACTTTAGAATTTAATCCTCCATTTTGTTAAGTTTTTTAGATTTTGTGTTTAATTTTGGTTTTGATTTTTTTTAGATTTTGTAAGTTCTTTTTCTAGGTTAATTCAATGGGTTCAGGTTTGGGTGGGTAACCGGTTAGGTTGAATTAGAGGTGATCATGGGCTGGGCCGGGCCGGGCCGGGTTCAAACAAAATTTTAGGCCCGTCTACTAGGCCCGGGCCCGGCCCGGCCCGAAATATGGGCCTAAAATTTTACCCAAGCCCGGCCCGAAATAAAATTACTAAGCCGAGCCTGCCCGCCCGGCCCATATTAAAAATTTTTTCTTATTTCATTAAATAAAAAATTTAAAATATAATAAATCAAATATATTTAAAAACATAAAAATAAATATTAAAACAAATAAAAATAATACTAAAACAATTCTTAAAACAATACACAAATTAACAATATAATAAAAATAATTACATTAAAAATTAAAATAATTAAAAATAAAATAAAAATAAATATTAATATATAATTAGGCCGGCCCGCCAAAAACTCTTACCCGAGCCCGCCCATTTTCTAAACGGGCCTCATTTTTTTAAAGCCCATTTTTCGGGCCTATATTTTTACCCAAACCCTCCCATTTTTCAGCGGGCCTTGGTAGGCAGGCGCCTGAACCATGATCGACTCTAGGTTGAATAGCGCCTTTTTTTTTTTTTTTTTAGCTTATTTAAGACCCAAATCTATAAGAAATAATTCCGTGATCATTCCACCAAGGATTTTGTGGGACCTTCCAAATAGTTTAACAACTTGTAATCCATAAGTATTTTAAAATATTATATATTTATATAAGTTTTGATAATAGTTATTTTCTGGAATATAGATTTTTTTAATATTATAGTTGTTATAAATTTTAATGCCTTTATGTAATAATTACAATAGCACAAATTTAAAAAAAAAAACCTTTTAAATGAAAGAAAAATGATACTTAAATAACATTTTACTTTTATTATTAATTTTTTTAAATATTTAAAACATCTTTTATTAATTTTTACATTAATACATACACATTTGAATAATATTTTTTTTATTAAATTTGAAATTACATTATTTATCCATGTTAAATTCATGGCTTTAAAGTGTACTTGCCAGGTTGACTGTAGGTTTCCTCTATTCTGAAACCTCGAATCCTCAAATTCCCAGGGAATGCTGTATCTTTGTAGTCGATTCTCTCAATTAGCCAGCCCTTGTTCTTTATTGATCCTCTAACTTTTACCTATTTCTAAAACCACACTGTTATTACCATATTGTTCAACTGAACTAAATTGTCCATCCAACACACAAAAAGTTTACTTACACATTTACAAGCAAAGAAGGATTACATACTTATATGAAAAATTAGAAAATCTAAGCTAATAATGAAACGACAGGGAAGGAAGTGATGAAGTCAGAGTTATCAAGCAAGAAGAATGTAAGAATATTGAAGTCATGAACAACATCCAAAACATGGAATTGAATAACAAATCTAATAAACATTGTGGCAAAAGAGTGCAAGGGACTGGATGCATTTACCGTCAATGGAATACCTCTGCACCGTCAGTTGAATTGATGATAAGAGCTCCATCCAAGATATCACGCCCCTTAAGGGCCATGGTAGACCTTTGAGAAATAGAGCAACTTCCACTAACTTTACTTTTGATTATCCCACATTTAGGCTTCACGTGGCCACACTTCCACCTCTTGGCCGTTGAAAGCCAGTTGCAAAGGAACCTCCACTTGGACACCCGCCTAGCAAATGGACAAAATTTATTGTTTAACAATAAGATGAGAGACAGAATTAAAGTAAAAAACATCCTAAAGAACGAGAAAATATATAGTTGAGTTTTAGCAAAAGAACAACATGCTCACCTTTTTAAGGATGAGATATATGGCCATTTCTCCAGAAGTTACACTGTGATATGGGTTCCCTTTTGGTACCTTAGCAGCATCCTCAAAGTTGTTTTTCAGTAGTGTATAAGCAAGCCATGTATCCATTACCTACGTAGTCGCATTACATCAGGTTAATGATGAGTAAATTTTTACATTAGTATCAAATTCATTCACAGAACCACAAGAGAAGTAGGATCCTATCTGACGTAAGACAGCCTGTTAACATTAAAAAGACTCGAGTGAAATTATAAGAAATGATTCAAACCAGCCATTACCGTAAATCTAATTCTTGCTGATGGAGGCAATGTTTTAAAATAGTCTTGCATCATACACTCTAGTCGAGTTAAGGACTTAAATGATGTTTTACTAGCATCTTTATACCGGCAGTAACATAGGGCAAAACAGATGGCATATTCACTCTGTTGGAATTTGGACAATGATAGATGAAGGTTAACAGAAGCTTGAGCAATAATGCTATAAGTTTGCTGGATAAAATAAACAGAATTGGACTTGGAGAGCTAAAATGAAAGCAAAGAAAAGAGAGAGTTTTTGTTGAATGAATTTGCAGATAATTTTATTAACTTGAATGAAGGCACAAGGCCAATACATATATCAAAAATACAGCTGGACATCAAAAACAAATTTCACCTAAACAACTACTTACTACCACTAATTAACATTGGAACTTATGAAAAACATTGCTTGCACACATAGATGTACTGATTTATCAATCCATCAGTACCTAATTACATCAAAACAATATCAACTTAGTTCAAATCTGACTAAGTTACAAAACATTACTTATAGTATCAAAATGAAACCGAAATTGAACAGTTGTATCAACCTCAGCAGCTCAATGCACTTCATCCAGAAATATAACAACAAGCATACGTGTTGCATCATGCTTACATATTGTATGTACTTCATCTGGAGATATTACAACTGCTTGATCTTCCAGCTTGATCTTCAACACTTTATCCGCATGACTTGTTGTAACGCCCCCTTACTCGAGACCGTCGCCAGAATCGAGCACGAGGCGTTACTAAACTTACCTTACAACTTAATCAAGTTCAAACAATTTATTTTATTTCCCGCAATAAACTGTCTGTCTGCATTAAAGTTGCTAAAAAAAATCATATCTCGAGTTACGAAATTCAAAATCAAAATCCGTAAATTTTCCCTGAAACTAGACTCATATATCTTACTAATTTTTTTATAGAATTTTTGGTCGGGCCAATTAGTACAGTTTATTAGTTAAATTCTCCCTTATTTCAGGGTTCGGCTAATCTGACCTCTGTGCACTACAAATAAAATTTCTTCCTATACAGAAATCCAATGATTATGACGTTTATTTCTCTTAAAAATAGACTCAATAAGGAATCTATACATATATAGTATGACTTCTGATTGTTTTCGTACAATTTATGGTGAATTTCTAAATTCAAAACAGAGGATTCAAAAATCACTCTGACCCTGTTTCACTAAAACTAAAGTATCTCATGAAATACAACTCATTTACCAGTTTTCATTCCTCCATATGAAAATAGACTCAATAAGCTTTAATTCTATCTCTCATTCACTATCTAAGTCCATTTCTACTATTTTTAGTGATTTTTCAAATCCACGTTATTGCTACTAATCAATACTGTTTTAAAGCTAAATTCACCCTTTTTCATGATTTCCATGGAATAACTAGCATTTAGGCATACATAAAACCAAACATGTCTTTGATTAGCCAATCCAATAGCTAACCATCATCAAGCATTTTCATACCATCCATAAGCCATATCATAATATTATACACTCAAAATGATTGCTATGCTATACATGCCATACTCAAAATGAAGCGTCTAGCTATACCAAAATAATTCTTGACGATAGTGTGTTCGGATCTCCGACGTGCTTTATGATCTCTGAGATAGCTTGTCAAAACTATAAAAGAGAAGGACAACAAAAGGGGTAAGCATTAAGCTTAGTAAGTTTGCAAGCAGATAAATAACAACTTTCATAAGAATTATTTTACTTATCTTTTTCCTTATCAAACATACATGAGCATTATATACTTACCTTTGTTCTTCTATCATTAGCTTATCTTACCTTTTGATGTATAACTCGTCTTACCTTACCTTACCTTGATGTTCTCTTTAAATTTCTCCCATTGGACCACTTGGAATACTAAGGATACACGGGTGCCTTACCATTGCCATGACTTGTCATGGTCTTACGTGGTATCCTTGCCTTATGAACTCACCAATGCCATGCCTTGGCATGGTCTTACATGGGACCTTTGCCTTATAGTAACTTATTAATGCCATGTATTGACATGGTATCCTTACCTTAGAACCTTACCAATGGCCATGCCTTGGCACGGGCTTACATGGTATCCTTAAACCCTAATGTCATTTCATTCGTATCCTACACATTCCTAAGGTTCAAGCGGGACTATCTGAAATTACTTCTCCTTCAATTCATGTTGGAGTCTTCTTTGAATAATTTCATGAAAGAAATATACACATGCTGGAAAATTAACAACAGTAACATAAAATAATAGAAAATTGTATTTATTTACCGCAAACTTACCTCAAAACAAAATACAATCAACTATATCGATTTAGTCCTCTATCTTTTTCTTTCCTCGGTCTACTTTCGTATTTCGTTCTTCTTGATCTATAATAATAAATTTATCTTATTTAATACTCACATTTATCAAAACAGTCCTTGACTCAAACTTTGGCAAAATTACACTTTTGCCCCAAAACTTTTACATATTTACACTTTTTCCCCAAGGCTCGGAAATTAAACTTCATCCTATTTTCTTATGTATTATGACATGCTGATCATTTTTCCCTTCTATGGAAACATCAAATTTTCACTCTAACATGTACTTATGAACATTAGGTATTTTTACTGATTATGTCGTTTTACTCGTTTTCGCTTAAAATCGCTTAGCAAAAGTTGTTTAACATAAATTCAAGCTTCATATTCTATCATAAAACATCAAAATAAACACATTTCACATATGGGTATTTTTTCAAATACAAACCCTAAGTTAAATTATTGCTAGAATAAGCTTAAGCAAGTTACCGGGACTCCAAAAACGTAAAGAACATTAAAAACGAGCCTTGGAATCACTTACTATGGAGCTTGGAAGCCTGAAACAAACCCTAGCTATGGAGAACCCCTTGATATTCGTCCTAAGGAAGAAGATGAGCATATTTTGCCCTCTTTTTCCCTTTTTTAATCTTTTAATTATCATATGACTAAAATACCCTTCATTAAATTTTTTTTGTTATTTCTACCTATGTATATCTTTTTTTGTCCATGAAAATATAATGATTTAATTATCATTTAAGGACCTCTACTTCAATTATGCACTTCAATTTAATCCTTTAACATTTAGAACTCATATTTATTAACTTTTGCAATTAGGCCCTAATATGCAAATCGGACATGCAATCACTGAAATTTTTTATCGGTACTCTAACACATGTATCTAATCACTCGGTAAATCATAAAATTTAATCGAACTAAACTTTTCTATTTCAGATTCATGGTTTCGCAACCACTGTTCCGTTTAGGCCCTATTTCGGGATGTTACACTTGTGTTGCATGGTCTGCTCCTTAGCTGCTTCATATGCTGCATGTGCTGCATGCAGGCCAACTTCAACACTCTTCATTGGATTGCATACTACAAACTCCCATTTTTCTTCTTGTGAATCATGCTCATCTGATCGAGCATGGCCTACTTCCATCTTTGTTGAGCTTCAGCTTCTTCAAAGCAGCTTGGTTCAATTGCAGCCACTTGAGCTCTTTCATAAATCTCAGCCAATGGTTTAGTGCCCCTGACTGGTTCATCATCAATGTCCATTTCAGGACCATTTTGATCAGTAACAATCTGGTTTGTTACACGATCTTCAGCAGCAGCCTCTGGTTCATTCTTATCCCACTTCCAAGCTGATTTTTCATCGAATACAACATCTCTGCTCACAAGAACTTTGTTGGATGAAGGATACAAGATTCTGTAGCCCTTTTTCACACTACTATAGCTCACCAAGATGTCAGGTTGAGCCTTCTTGGCTAGCTTGTTTCTTTTTACTGCTGGAACATGAGCATAGCAAGTGCATCCAAAGACTCTTAAGTGATCCAGTGATGGTTTGAACCCAAACCAGGCCTCAAATGAAGTTTTTTGAGCCAAAGCCTTGGTTGGGAGCCTGTAACACCCTTAACCCCGTCCCGTTACCAAAACAGGATTGCTGAGTATTACCAGTCATTACAGTACATTTGCACATAAATGAGTATGAATGCAATATGTCGATCTAAATATAATTGTTAGTGGGTCCACAGTACTTTACAAGTGTAATTAAAAAATAATCCGGGTTTCGATCCTAAGCTTAGTAATTTTTTTGTGAAATTTCAAATTCACTTCCTTTGAACAGTACCACACACCCGTGTGGCTAATTTAACATGCTCATGTGGCATGGGACACGCCCGTGTCCTAAACCCGTGTACAACATTGACTTTTAAACACGGCCATGACACACGTCCATGTGGCCTACCCTGTACTAAACTAACTTTAAGACACGGCCTGTAACACCCCCTACCCGTATCCATCGCCGGAATAGAGTACGAGGCATTACCAAGGAGTACGAAACACTTACAGAATTTAAATATATTTTCATAACATTTTGTCTCGATTTCATACTGTTTCATATTTAAGCTTTACTCACCAAAGTATTTGAAATATCATCATTATGCAAATAGCACACATGAGGTACAAAATTCCATAATTATAAATGAACACATTTGTCAAACATATTCCATATTCATATATCAATGTCTCATGTCTCTATATACCAATAACCGTCATTTTTCTTATTTTTCATATAAGTATGTGTAACCATTCATAAGCATGCAATTCACTGTTTCTTCATGTCAATCACCATTTCAAATGACAAATTCATGTGAATGAGCTCAACCTCATTAGCTGTTTAAATTCTATCACTTTGATTCACATACTCAAAATTTACTAACATAACCTGTCAAACACAATCTCTGAATGATGAAATCACATAATTGAGCTAAATTTCAATGTTCACTAAAATCTGTCATTAAATTCAAATAATAATTACCAAAACTTTGTCAAATTGGAGAACGTCTTACGAAATTGAGTACGTTGTTACTCAGTGCTACGATTCATAACTCAGTATGGTCTTCCTCATTGAAATGTCATACCTACATTTCTTAACTCGGTATGGGAAATGCCATACCTATATTTCTTAACTCAGTATGGATAATACCATACCTACATTTCACAACTCGGTATGGATGATACCATACCTACGTTTCACAACTCAGTATGGCTAATACCATACCTATGTTTCACAACTTGGTATGGATGATACCATACCTACGTTTCACAACTCAGTATGGTTACATACCTGTATTTCATAACTCAGTATGGACGATGCCATACCTACGTATCATAGCTCAGTATGTACGACGCCATACCTACGTTTCACAACTCGGTATGGATGATACCATATCTACGTTTTACAACTCAGTATGGTTAATACTATACCTACGTTTCATAACTAAGTATGGACGATGCCATACCTACGTATCATAGCTCAATATGGACGACGCCATACCTACGTTTCACAACTCGGTATGAAAATACCATACCTACATTTCGCACTTTGCCATGGACCAACCATTGTCTTTTCCATCAATTCATCTTGTCACTGAAAGTGTTCAATTTGATCATTTATTCAATTTTCATGCTTTTACATTATTCACGATTTTATCATCAATTCATATGAAATAACACATCATGAAATTCATAAAATTAACAAATGGTCACTAAAATTTAGTTATACAAACTCACAAGTACGATTTTTGTATTATAACGATAATCATAATTTCATAATAAATATTCCAAATAATACATTATATCATTTCTAATTCAACATTTATCGATTATAATCGGGCATGTGATCAATTTATACCCAAGTCATTCATATATATATATATTTATTTACTTTTCCTCCTCCTCCTTCTATCCACATCCTTAGTATAAATAACACACTTGTAAGTAACATTATCCATAATTTTCACTGTTTACTTATGTGAATATTCAAGCTATCCATTTATGTCATAGTCACTAAATTATTTTTTTATTAAGCTACAGAACTCCAAATTAAGATACATAAATTTTTCCAGAAACTAGACTCACATGTATTCTTACCATAAAAATTTCATAATTTTTGGTTGGGCCAATTAATATAGTTTATTCATTAAGTCTCCCCTGTTCTGCTGTTAGACAGTTCCGACCCTTCTTCACTAAAAATTCATTATCTTCTCGTACAGGATTCGAATGATATCCTCGTTTGTTTCTCTTGAAAATAGACTTATTTAGAATTCTAAAAATATAAATTTAAGCCCCTAATTATTTTTATCCATTTTTTTATGATTTTCCAAATTCAAAATAAGGGAACCCAAAATCATTCTGACCTTGTCCCACAAAAGTTATTGTATCTCATGATTTACAATTTCATTGCTTACATAATTTCTTTTATAAGAAACTAGACTTAAAAAGATTTAATTTTATTTTTTATTCATCCTCTAATTCAATTTATAAAATTTTTGGTGATTTTTCAAAGTTAGACTACTACTGCTGCCCAAAACAGTTTTAGTGCAAAATATTGATTTCCATTTTGCCCCAAATTTCATAGTTCATACAATTCAATCCTTGCTCAATTGACTCCTCAATTGAGTTAAATTTTCTCATTTAATACTTTATTCTATCATTTTAAACTACTTCATAACCCTTGAAAACCAGAACTTTAACACTAGACCTTAATTCCAAACTCTTTCACAATTAGGTCCTAAAACCAATTTTCATCAATTTTACTTGATAAAATCACCATATATCAAAATTAAAGCTTCAATTCTATGTTTATTCATCGTATGCTTCCAGTACTCATCCATAAAAACTTCAAAAATTAGCCATGGAATCAAAAACTAATGAAATAATAAGTTGGACCCAATTGTAAAAGTCCAAAAACATAAAATTTGAAGGAGAAAACAAGAATTAAACTTACATGAAGCTAGAGTATGAAAACCAGCTTGAACCCTCCTCCATGGCTATTTTTCAGCTGATGAATATGAAGAGAAATGAAGAGAATTCTAGATATTCTAATTTAGTCCCATTTTTATTTAGCTAATTTTGGCAATTTTCCAATTTTGCCCTTATTCACCCATTTCCTGATTTTTCTCAGCTATTGCCGCTCAAAATATCTCCTTTGGGCTTATTTTTACTTTAGGTCCTTCCTCATTTGACAATTGAGCTATTTAATTCTTTTAGCAACTTTTACACCTTTTTTAATTTAGTCCTTTTTATTTAATTAACCACCAAACGTCAAAATTTTCTGACTAAATTTTAATACTACCTCACCAACACTCCATAAATATTTTTAAAAATATTTATGGCTCAGTTTATGAAGTCAAGGTCTTGATACCTTATTCTTGACCCAATTTACCTAATTAATTTTTTTAAATCACCAAATTCACTAATTCAAAAATGCTTTTATATTCGCATTTGACTCATAGGTATTAATTTATTAAATTTTCAACTCACCTGTCGGATTTAGTGATCTCAAATCTCTATTCCAGATACCACTGAAAATTAGGCTGTTACACGGCTGTGGCAACCAAGGCACACGCCCATGTGACAAACCATATGGACTCGAAATGAACCTTGTATTTTATAAAATTTCCAATTCTACAACCAAACGCATTTTATATACTATCCAATACTTAATTTCAAACATTTATCCTGTATCATTATCAATTATCAATTTTCTTATTTTAGTATTACAATCAAAATCCAATATAACACATTTAAGACATCCTAGGTACATGCCATTACTGATAATTAACAAGCTTTACCTTTTGAGTTCGGGATCGGCTTATGATGCTGATTTGACGATTGCCTTTAACCTAACCTGCGCACGGAAACAACCGTACGCTGAGTATAAAACTCAGTAGTATTTCTATAAACTAAATACTTAATGGTATAAAAAATATAGCATTTGCTTAAAATCATGCAACATTCACAGTAATTTTATAAGTCAATAAAACAATAATATTTGTCATTCATATGTGTATTCGAGCTTTAGCTTTTAACTTCATAGTATTTATAATTCAACCACTTAACTTAACTTCATAACATATAGATTTTACCATTTAATTCGGTCTACATTCGTTATCCATTGATACATAATAATAATCAACTTAATATTTATCAACCAATTTATCGGTTTCATACGAGAACATTCATCATTCATCAACAATTAATTATACTGTTATAATCATTTGTTCAGTAGCATTCAGTTACTCCATAACGATCGCTTATACAATAATGATCATTTATTCAATAATACCAATTATTCCGTAGCAAACAGTCTTTAATACTTTTAGTTACCCGTATTAACATAACTCTGAACTGGACGGATACACGGATCCAAATCCAACCCACACACCAGGGATATAATACAGTGTTTCATCGGCTGAAGCCAGAATACACCGTGAATTAACGTAACATTAATAAAGAATAAAGAGTGGTACACAGAGTACCTCATCGGAACATATCCAAACAAAGAATAGTAATAAGATGAGTGCGGAGTACCTCTTCTAACGAATTCGAGGCGATCCACGATGAGTCGACACATATAGTGTCTCATCGACGCACAGTCGGAATATTCTTGAACACTTCCAATCCTATGGCATGCCAACTATATCCGATACAATTAATAGGGATTTTAGTAAACTTTCAAATTTTCAGTTTCATTTCAATACACTTTTCCATATCAATCCACATGCAATTCAATTTCCATACAATATACATTTTTTTTTTCAAATTTCCATTCAATATTCACATACTATTCACATATTCAATTCAATATCAGTAATCACTAATAATTCATGAATTTTTATTCAATTCAATACAATAATAATAATATTAATAATAATACTTACCATTCATATTAAATAATAAATTCAACAAATAATTATTAAATTTGGTTTATAGAAATACAAACCGTAATTCTCGAGTTTACTCGATATCCTCAGCCACTTTTCTCTTTCCCCTTCTTCGATGACATTTCCGGCGCTACGTTACCTACGGAAAAATTAACATAACATCTAAAATCATTAACATCATATTCTTTAATTTTTTTCATGTAACCTTTTCATAAATTCCATTTTAGTCCTATCACCATAACCTTTCTTTTTCTTCAAAATTAACCTAGTTTTCATCTTTATACTTACTTTAAAGTAATTTCCAGCTTTTCATATTCAACATAAAACTTCAATTTTGAATTCTCTTCAATTTAATCCTTACTCTGTCAAAACTTAATTTTCTCTTTATATTTTAATCATTTCCCCACTTCTAACTTAAATTCCTATCAATAAAACTCATAATTCATCATTTTATTCAACATGAATATTATCTAGAAATCTAATAACCTTCAAAGTATCAACTTAATTTCAATAAAATTTTATTCCAAAGCTTCTAAAACATCAAAATTAAGTAAAAAGGGCTTGATTGACTTACCTATCAAAGCTTAAAGCTTCAAAAACCCCAATTTTCCTTTTATTTTTCTTTCCTTTCTTCTTTTCCCCTGTTTCGTCCCATTCTCTGTTTCTTTTTCTTTGTTTCCTTTCTTTTTCTTTCTTTTTATTTTGTTTTACTTTTTATATATATATATATAATAAATATAATAACAATAATAATAATTACTTTATTAAATATCTACTTCATCCTCACCATACACTTGTCATTTTACATTTATTTATCATATAAATATATTATAATATAATTATTTAATTAATAAATATCTTTTACTAAAAAATAAATATCCATTTACTATCAAATACATACATTACAAATGTATGTATTTTTATTAATACATTTGTACCAAATCATTACCATACACTTGCCTTTATTTAATCTATTCATCATATAAGATTAATTTAATAATAATAAATACATTACTTATTTACTTAAATAATAAATAAATACATACATGTATTACAAATAAATGTATAATACTTATTACACATGTATTTTATTTTTGCCATAAATGTATAATACTTATTACACATGTATTTTATTTTTGCCATACTCTTGGCACTCCTTTGGCTTATTTGCTTATTTAGTCCTTTCAATTTCTTTATCCCATAATTAAACTTTCACACTTCATTCAATTTAATCATTTTATCTAATTATCCTTTATTTAAGCTAATTTACTTCATTAAGCTTTAATTAACCACTCACTTAACTTCGTAAATATTTATACTAAATATTTACAAATCCATTTTTCAGAAACGGAGACCCGAAAATACACTTTTCCGGCATCGGTAAAATTCGGGTCATTACAGAGCCTATTTTGGAGGTATGCCGCAGTGTTAACTGCCTTAGCCCACAAGGTTTTGGGCAAATTCTTCTCAAACAACAGGCATCTGGCCATATCCATTAGGCTTCTGTTCTTTCTTTCACTTACACCATTCTGTTTAGGGGTGTTCATTCGGTTAACCGACTGGTTAACCTACCGAAATATCATTAACCGAACTAACCGACCCTTCAAAATTTTTAACCGTTAACCGAACCGAATTTTTTCTAAAAATTAACCGACTTAAATTTTGTCGGTTAATTCGGTGGTTAACCGAATTAACCGAAAATTATATTTTTTTTAATTTTTGGTTAAAATAAATATAAAATTAACCGAATTAATCGAATTAACCAAATTACCCGAATTAACCGAATTAACCGAATTAACCGAATTATTTGCATAAAATCATATGTTTTTTATTTTTATTTTTAGTTTTAGATTTTTATTTCTATTTATTAAATTATTTGTAATTTTTATGATTGGGTTGGGTAATTGAGTTGGGTTGGGTACTTAGATTAATATATATTAGATTGAGTATTTGGGTTTATATTGGATTGGGTTTGAGTGAATAGTGGGCTATTTATATATTATAATTTTATTTATTAATTTTTCCGGTTAACCGACCGGTTTCGAACCAAATTAACCGTTAACCGAAAACTCAAAAAATTATTAACCCGACCCTCGACCGAATTAATTTGGTTAACCGACCGATTAACCGAATTCGGTCAGTTAACGGAATTTTTTCGATTTTACTCGAAATTTGCACACCCCTAATTCTGTTGAGGTGTATAAGTGTTGGTGAGCTTGTGCTTGATGCCTGCTTCATCACAAAAAGGATTGAAACTGAGCTGAGGTGTACTCAGTTCTATTATCAGACCTTAATATCTTCAGCTTGCAACCTGTTTCTGTTTCTACTGTAGCCTTGAACTTCCAGAACACTGAGGCTACCTCATACTTATGCTGGATGAAGTAGATCTAACAATACCTTGAGTAATCATCAATGAATAAGATGAGATACTTACTGCCATTTAGAGATTAAGTCTTCATGGGACCACACATACTAGTGTACACTAGTTACAGTCTTTCAGAAGCTCTCCAGGCTTTGTTTGTAGGGAATGGTAGTCTAGCTTATTTTCCTAGCTGACACACTTCACAAACTTCTTCTTTTTCAACTGAATTGGTGAAGTTTTCAAGCAAACCCCTTTTGGTTAGCTGAGTCAGTGATTTGCAGTTGGCATGGCCTAACCTTTTGTACCACAACTTAGATTCATCTTAAATAGCTGTGTAGGCACTATATGAGCCTTTGTTCCAATCCACAACAAAGCTTTTGTCAGCCATGGTTACTGACATGAGCTTGGATCCACTTGGATAACTGATTAAGCACTCTTTGCCTTTGAACATCACAAAATAGCCCTTTTCTAGCAACTAAGCTATACTGAGCAGATTTCTATCAATTTCAGGTACCAATAGGACATTTGAAATAAGTTTAGTACCTGTAAGAGTGTCTATCAGCACATCTCCTTTGCCTTTTGCTTTGATGAAGTGTCCATTTCCAACCTTCACTTTTGCTTTGATGTTTCTGTCAATTGACTTGAAGATGGCAGCATCATGAGTCATGTGGTTTGTGCAACCACTATCTATCAGCCATCCCTTTGTGGCTTTTTCTTTTACAGCTAAGCAAGAAACTGCAAAGATTTGCTCTTCTTGGTCACTGCCATCTACTGCTATTTGAGCTTTAACTCTTGGTTACTGAGTTTGATTTGGCCTCTGCTTACTTTTGTTTCTACAGACTTTCTCAGTATGGCCCATCTTTTTGTAGAATTTGCAATGCACATTAGGCCTAAACCAACATACTTCACCTGGATGACTTATCCTTCTACAGTGTGGGCAGGGTGGATATCTTCTTGCATCATCTGCTCTAGGCTTATTTGACCAGGTCTTCTTTCCTTCGTAGGCAGAGGAACTCGAGGTTGGTCTGCTTCTGGCTTGGAAGGCACCTTCTTCATGCTCCTCTAGTCTTCTGGCTCTCCTTTGCTCTTGAGCGTAAAGAGCATTGATCAACTCTGTCAATGAGATGCTGGTCAGGTCCTTCGAGTCTTCAAGAGATGAGATCTTTGCCTCATACCTTTCAGGTAAGGTTGAGATCGCCTTCTCCACAATTCTTTCTTGACTAAACTATTCTCCAAGTAGCCTTATGCTGTTTACTACAGCCATGATTCTGTCTGAGTACTGCTTTAATGTTTCTTCCTCCTTCATCTTCAAGTTTTCAAAATCCCTTCTCAAATTCAGTAGTTGTTGCTGCCTTGTTCTTTCAGTCCCTTGGAGCTCCTCTTTCAACTTATCCCAAGCCTGCTTTGGTGACTCACAAGCTATGATACAAGACATAGCTTTATGCCTTTTGGTTCTTTCATCTGCATGTTGTCTGATTTGAGCCACTGTTGGATTGGCTCTTAGAGGTGCTGGTTCAACATCTGAGTTGACAACCTCCCACAAATCGAATGCCTGTAGGTAGGTCTTCATTTTCACTACCCAAATGTGGTAGCCCTCTCCATTGATGACTGGTGGTGCAGCTGGTGAAAAACTTAAGGAATACATGGTTTTAAGGAATGAAAAATTATAGGTCTACTAAGAAATGGACTCTAGATACCAATTGTTGGGATTTGGACAATGATAGATAAAGGTTAACAGAAGCTTGAGCAACAATGCTGTAAGTTTGTTGGAGAAAATAAACAGAATCAGACTTGGAGAGCAAAAATGAAAGCAAAGAAAAGAGAGAGCTTTTATTGAATGAATTTGCTGATAATTTCATTAACTTGAATGAAGGCACAAGGCCAATACATATAGTAGAAATACTGTTGGACATCAAGAATAAATTTCACCTAAACAACTACCTACTACCACTAACTAACATTGGAACTTATGAAAAACATTGCTTACACACATAGATATACTGATTTATCAATCCATCAGTACCTAATTACATCAAAACAATATCAACTTAGTTCAAACCTGACTAAGTTACAAAACATTACTTATAGTATCAAAATAAAACCGAAATTGAACAGTTGCATCAACTTTAGCAGCTCAATGCACTTCATCCGGAAATATTACAGCAAGCATGCATGATGTGTTATGCTTACATGCTGTATGTACTTCATCGGGAGATATTACAACAGTTTGATCTTCTAGTTTGATCTTCAACACTTCATCCGCATTACTTGTACTGCATGGTCTGCTCCTTGGCTGCTTCATGTACTGCATATGCCTGCTCCTTGGCTGCTTCATGTGCTGCATATGCCGCATACAAGCCAACTTCAACACACTCGCTTTCTATTTACAAAGAACAAAATATATGAAAACATAAATGATAAGCTTTTGGTGAACAATTTACTTGGGGTTAATGAATTCCTTAATAGCACCTCCTGTTTTGGTGAGCTCCTTAATGTATGGACCAAGCTGCAAAATTAACTGGTAAACAGAAAACAAAATGAGACGGATGGAGAGCGCAATTAGACAACGAATAAAACATTTTCTACATATGTATAAGAGGTTCCACTGCAAAAACCAAATCAAATTTAATGAATATCACAATGATAATGAAGATTTCAGCTGGTGTAAAATGCGGTGATTCTTTGTACTTCCAACCATATCAATTACAAAAGTAAAGAATCCTTATTATCACACTAAACATCTTCCTGGAAGTGAAACATCTAAAAAATGATTTTGAGCTGGAAAAATTACCTGGTTTATATTTCCTGAAAAAGGAGAATAATCGGTCTCACAATTAACATCTCCATTTGGATGTCCGGTGGTCTAAGTAGAGGATCAAGTTGATTCTATTCCACGTTGATCACTAACAATCTCTCTGAAGTTAATTTCATGGTGCATTACTAATAATGAAGCATAAATAGTAGGTCTTTGATGCCCAAAATACCTGTCGAAACTTTTTTTGGCGATCGACTTTTATTTTAAAAAATCAAAAATGGAGTCACCACCAATCTTTTTTAATTAGGTGTGATCGGACTACCTCAAGATTGTCATTTTAATAAAATATTATATTTATTAAAATTATTTTCAGTCTACAAAAACCTAGGAAATGGGTTCGGAAATTAGTTACGTATGAGGAAGGATTAGCAGCCTCATAACACCCAAAATTGGTACCTAATTGATTACTTGATGTCTTAGCGTTGAAAGTTAAAATTTTGAATTAAAATATGATCCTTCTTTGCATGATGTTCTTTTTAAATCACTTAACTAAATTAAAACTTAGGTAAAAGGCCTTCTTATCTCGAGGTAACAAAAACAAAAAGGTCATGTCCCATAAGTTAATGCATGACATCTCGAATCCTCGAAAATAAGATTGCTTATTATTTAATTATTATTTAAATCTCATGTTTTTTTAGTTTTAAAAAAGATGTTCGGTTATGTAAGTTCAAAGAGAAAGTCGAATCCCGTAAGTTAGGGCACAACTTCTCAAATCTCTAAATAAAGAGCGTTGCCTCGGTTTTAAAAATTTTCCTTTTTTATGCATCGAATAAAAATGAATGTAACAATTAAAGTGATATGCATTTAACTTATTTGGGCATAATATGAAAATGGACAAATATATTTAAACATGATACATGATATAGTGATAGCAAAATAACATAAAATAGTCATGTGGTAAAACATATATATTAAAATGATAAATAATAAATAAATGAATAAATACCATAATAATAAATAAAATGTTAATTCATAATACTAATAATAATCATATTATTATCATAATACCAAAATAAATAAATAAAAATATGTAATAACCACCTAAAAATGTATTAAAAAATAAAAAAAGGAATATAAACAACATAAATTTTAAGCGCTAAAAATAAAAAAAAAAAGTATTTAAAGGTGTGAAATTAAATAAATGAATGATTAAACTAAATTTATATATTAGGATAAATTTAGATGAAATTTAAAGTATGGATTATATAAAATAAATAAATAATGCAAAATAAAAGACTAAAATAGAACACGCGAAAATGAGCAAAAACCAAATGGGAAATTATTCCCAACCCTAGTATCTGTGCTGTTTCCAAGAGTGACCAATGGCCAGAGGACCAAAATAAAAAAAATCCAAAATTAAGTTGTATAATTTTTAAAAAGGAAAAAGACCCGAAGTAGGACTATATTGAAAATCACTTAAAAGGCGGAAGGACTAGGGTAGCAATTAGACCTTTCCCACGAAAACACGCAGATCCCAAGAGGTCCGGGTCGAGTCAGCGGGTGAAGCTTTGAAACGGTGTCGTTTTGGGACTCCTGAAACCTGGCCAAAACAACGCGGTTTGGTGATGCCTATGAATGTTAAATTTTTTTTTAAAAAAATTCATTTCTATTCAGTTAAAAAAAAAAAAACTTAGACTTTCTCTCTCTTTTTTTTTGAAGCCATCTTCCTGTCCAGCCATAGGGTCGTTGGTGCTCCGCCATGGCCACCAATCATCGGTGACGACGGCCGTTTCTTCCGGTGGCCAGAGTTGCAAAAAAATACCCTTTTTAGCCCTTTTGACCTCGATTTGAAGGCGATGCCTTCTAAAAAGAAACTAAAAACTTTCGATCCTTCTCTTTTTTGAATGCAGACCTTTCACACCCAGTTTTGTCGAAGCCCAGGCCAAACTCTAATGGGTTTTGGGGTTTTCGGTGTCAGAGAAGATCTCCAACGATGGAGAGAAGCGAAGCGGCACAGGTAAAAAAAAAAAAAAAAAAAGTTTAATTTTTTTATTTATTATACTTTTCAAAATAAAATAAATAAAATAAAAAAAGAATCACTTTCGTTTTTTTCTATTAACTTTTTTTTCTTTGTATTCGATTTTCTCCGTAAAAAAATACATGCCATTGTTATGGTTTATAGCCAAATATATTATAGAATATTTTGTTCTTTTTCTTGCTTTTTTCTGCCATTTCTACTTTCTATTCTCTGCCTTCTTCTTTGCAGGTATTCATGGCAAGGTCAACGACGCTGGGGAGCTGCGCCTTGCCATTTCAGTGAAAGGGCAGACGAGGCGTCAAACCTTAGGCGACGAGCTCGTTGATGAGGCGGAGGCTGCGGCGCAGATAACTTTAGGGAACTAGGGTTTCTGTCATTTTTTATTTTAGGCCTTTTAGGGTTTGAATATTTGGGCTAGATATTTTTTGTCAATGGACTGTTGTTAATGGGCTCTACTACTTTTATTTATTTGTTTTTGTCTGTTTGTCTTGGCCGGACAGAATTGGGCCATTACAATAGCTATCAAAGAACTGTTATATTATATAGACATGTATAATACATCATATACAAGAAAATGAAAGGAGATTGGAGGGGGAGAGGAAAAGAGGCAATTTGCATTATCCTATATGTTGTAAAAGAACTTTAACACGTACAAGCTCAAAGAAAAAGTTGGCACTAGAAAAATAAAAAATTACTGAAATGTAAACCTTTGTTTAGTTAAATAACATCATCCCTAGAGAAATAGGTTATAAACATATAAGGAATTCTAGCTTCCAATAGTTATAGAAGTTTCAGTCTTGTATATAAATACCATCACTATGAGTGAGTTTAGTAATTCCTCTATTAGCTTCCTTTGCTTTCCGTGGAACAACAAGAGAATTGGCATGGTACTCCTTAGGTGCACTGACCCCCAGGGAAGCTGGAATTGCCTACATTGAAATAGTAAATTTTATTTCTACCAGTTTTGCACTGCTGACATAAGAAAATTATAAATAAAATAATTCAAATCGAGATTCTAACCTTGAACAACAGTCCATTTGTGTCTTGGAAAAAGATAACCCATCACAATCTGGAATCATGCCTAGCAAAAAGAGAAGATAAATGTTCAACATGGTTGAATATAAAAAGAATTATCCATTAAACCAATTTCCAGAGACTGACAGTTAACTTTTTTATGCAATGTCACTGACTTAGGCTTAGTTTGGATGGGCGGTGTGTTTACCTCCGGTGAGGTCAAAAATAGTGGTGGCGGTGAGATTAATTACTGTAGTGGTGAGATTAGATACTGTAGCAGTGAAATTAGAAACAATGGTAGAGTGTGTGTTTGGATTCAAACGCAGCTGTAGTGGTGAGGTGAGAATAAAAAATGACTATTAAGGACATCATATTATAATTGATATATAATAGAAATTTTTTAAATTATTTTACTTTTTTAAAATTATTAAAATATGTTAATTTATAAATTCGTTTAATAAAATATTAAAATGTATTTTCCAATCTTTTATTATAAATATTTTAATTAATTATATAATCAATTTAAATTATTTTTTAGATAAAATGATAATTATTTTTAATTTTTTATAGTTAAATATTCTTTTATAGCAATGATAAATATTATTTTCACAAATAGAAACATTATTTTTCATGTGTTATTAAAATGCATACTTCATCCGAGTAAAGTATGCATTATTAAAATTAAATTAAAATATTAAATAAGAAATAAAATTATAAAACAATATGTTATTTGGAAAATAACTATTATTGTAATGAGATACACATTTTATTAGGTATAAGTATTTAAATTTTTGTTTTTGTAATGTGATACAAATAAGGTTGGGAAAGAAATTAGTTTAACTTTCAAGGATAAAATGGTAAAATAATAAATAAAAGTAAGGGTGTTTTTGTCTGTTAAAAATACCTACTATCCTACTACCTTCAATTGCTGCTGAAACCTCCAGCTTCTTTTCATCATAGCAGTGTGGTTGAAATCAACTTTCACTGCATTGTGTTGCTGAACCAAACAACATATCAGTGAGGTTGCTACCCCAACTGCACCTCACTGATGTTAAAAGCCAAACCAAACGAGCCCTTAGTATAAATAAATTTTGAGACGATTAAGGTCGACAAGCATTAGAATATAAGTGTATGGTAGCCAGTTAAGAGAGCCACATAGATGTTATAGCTTAATGTGGGTTTGAGACCATCATTGTTTTAAGGTGAGTCTGGATGGGCAGTGCGTTTCCCTACGGTTAGTGTAAAAACAGCGGTGACGGTGAGATTAGATACTGTAGCAATACTGTAGCGTGAGACAAAAAGTAAGCTAAACGCACCGCACCGCCGCCCCAAACCCACCCTTAGTCTTACTACCATAAAGAGATGCAAGGGCAAGGGCAGACACAATCACATAAGTATCATCATATAAGGAGTTTCTGTGCCATTAAGAAATAAGTTTTTGACAACAGGCAAATCTAAATGTAAAGAAAACTTGCAAAGGCATGAGAAGAGTATTTGAGAGACATATCATACATTCAGAAGGCCGCTAGAATAAAGAAGTGAGTGTACATCACCATGGCCATGAGGTTTTGTCTAAAAAGACCAGAAAAGAGTCAAGAGAAGAACCTAATGGCTTTAGCAATCAAAATATAAACATGTTTTTTATACAAATTTATGGGGGCTACCTGAATTTTGTATTTGTTAGGAGGGTCCAAGGTAAGCCTAGCATCACTATCATCTAAGCAGGCAACTTTTTTCTGCAAGCAAATACAAGGAGGCAAAGCACCTAACAACTGCTTTCACCAACCACACATCAATGACAGATAACATACCTGCTTAAGAAGTTTAACTTGTGAAGCTTTCATCCCAAAATAAGAATTTGATTCTAAAAGGTCCACCGTACGGGCACGTGTGTCATCTGATGTCATGATAACAAAAGGAATCTCCTTTTGACATGTACCTTAATGTAAGACACACACTCAGGAGTTAGAGAGCAAATAAGTCGTAAAATGCAACAATCAATAAAATATTTTCTGAAGGCTTCAAGGTTAAGTATTTTTCTTTTTACTTATTGAGGCAAATATATTGACCTAGGCACTTCAAACATAAGAAAATGATTGTAAGAATATCAACTGCTTATGCTGGTGAGATGAAAGAGGTTGGTTAGATAAATAAGTTCATTTGCTATAGTTGATTACAGAGAAAACAGTACAGCCTGACTTGGAACTCTTTTCTACTAGTTCACTCTATCAATTTTCCTGATGAAATGATGGCCATTTTACAGGTAAAGTGGTAAATTCTTGTCTTATTCGAAAGTGGCTTTTTTGATATTGACTATAACTTAAAATTAAGTTCGTCAAAGAGTTATTTTTTCCACAGTTCCTGCACTAAGCAATTGTTGATGCATTTCAACAAGTGAAATAGACTACTATGAAATTCTCAATTATCTCCCATTGGCTGCTGCAATCAACAATACTGAATGAAAATAACACTTAATCTTTCATGATTAAGTCAAGGACAAATAGCTCAAAAGGCTATTTAATGCGGAAGGCCTCCTAACAAATGAGATACCGCACAAACCTTGTGTGAGCCAACTACTAGCTTCCTGATGAACCAGAATAGACTCAGTATACAAAAAGTTCAAAAGGCTATTTAATGTGGAACGCCTCCTGACAACTGAGATACCATGCATACCTTGTGTGAGCCGACTGCTAGCTTCCTGAAGAACCAGAATGGACTCAATGTAGAGTTGTAAGAAACACGTTCCAGTCGTGGTCTCTGCAGGAAGTGCCACCTACAAGATGTCAAAAGTAGCTAGTCAAATATGTTGTTTGTAGAGCAAAAGTAGTCAAGGGTGTAGGAACAGGCTTAATCAATACGATGCAAAAAATGTGATTAATCCTCTTCAAAAAGGGGCAAAGAAAAACAAAATATTAACAGTTGGTCTATAGGTTTTATACCTTCCATTGTATCCTAGACGTTCACCAAGCCCACCCGCAAGAAGAACAAATGCTGCGTTTTTGGCTTCTTTGACACCAACAACCTCAAATTTGATGAAATTATCATCACCAAGAGAGAGAACTTCTCCAGTTGGGACCTACAAAAAGAATTACTATGTTTAAAACAGTTGAATAAAAGAGAGTGAAGATAAGAACATATACGAGTAAAGAAAACTTGAAATATGTCAAATTAAACTAATAATAAAATGAATCATGTTAACTAAGACAACTGAATCTTGATTACATTACAACAAATTTCATAAAAATTTAGAAAATTTCGAGTGAGAGTAATTTCATTACCGAAGGTGGGACGCCGTCATTAGTTCTTCTCAGCTTTCGAGTCGGCCAAGAGCTCCCCAGCGGTTTTAATATATGATTCCAAGCCTGAATTTAGCTTAGCTACCTATATTAAAGAGAAAAAAAAAAATCAGTACACTCTTAAGATGTGCAATACTCAAAATCATTTAATTTAAAACCCATTTATTTTAAGTTCTAAATATAAATTTTATTATATTTTTAGGCTTGAAAATAAAATTTTCATTCTTGATCAAACACTTGTACAAGCTTGAAAGTGAGAGGATTTTGATAAAAATATAAAGGTAAACTATACTCATGCTCACTTTTGTTTACCTCATTTTACATTTTAGTTACTTTTGAAATGTTACGTTTTAGTCATTTACGTTATCGTGTTGTAATATTTTAGTCACTGAGTCTTTAATTGCTATTAACGGTGTAGCGATAAGTTGACGTGGCACGTTAAATCATCATTTCAAATAAAAATTTTAGGTTAAATTATACAATTAGTCCCCATATTTTTTCGTTTTGAACAACTTATTTTTTTCTTTTTTATTTTTTAAACTTTCTTTTTTTTTTTCATTCTCTTTTGCTTTTCTCTCTGTTTTCCTACTTTCTCTATTTCTTTTTAGCATATCAAGAAGTCGAATTGGCAGTGAAGAAAAAAACAAAAAGTCGAAAGCCATAATTGCCTATAACCAAAACTCATAAACTCATACCATTTGTTAACTATCAAAACCTTCAACGCCATCCATCATCTTCGCCACTACCATGACCTTTTTTTGAAAACATCTCAAAAAATCCCCAACTTTTGGGCTACCCAAGATTGAATTTCCGTCACTGTTCATTAGATTGGCTTAATTTTCTAATATGTGCTCCTCCATCACCAGCCATTGTCTAATCTTTTACTCTCTGTGATTTTTTTTAGACTTATTAATTGTTATTTACTTGGATTCGTGATTGATTTGAAGGTGAGTTTATTTGATAAGGTGATGATATTTTTAGGTTTGTCATGAATGAGGTCATAGTAATGGTGAAGGTGTTAGTGGATGAAACAAAGATGATGCGTGGTAGTCGAGAGTTTTGATAGTTAGCAGATGATATGAGTTTATGGGTTTTGATGACTTTCAATTTCCTGCTTTTTTTTTACTATCAATTTGACTTTTTGATACGTTGAAAGAAATGGAGAAGGTAGAAAAACAGAAGAAGTAGGAGAGAATGCAAAATAAAGAATAAAAAAGAAAAGTTAAAAGAACATTAAAAAAATTAAATTGCTCAAAATGAGAAAATATGGGGACTAATTATATAATTTAATCTAAAATTTTTGTTTGAAATAATAATTTAACGTGCCACATCAGCTTACCGTTACATCGTTAACAGCAATTAACGGCTCAGTAACTACAATGTTACAACTTGATAACTTAACGGACTAAAACATAACATTTCAAATATAAGTGACTAAAATGTAACCTGAGTTAAATAAAAGGGACCATTTGTGCAGTTTACCCTTTTATTTAACCTGAGTTTAATTATTCGCTGGGAAAGAAACATACAGGGCAAGCAGCTCTGGAGAAAGCGAGCATATGTTTACTAAATTATAGGCCAACTGATTCTGAGACTTTCAAGAATCTTGTATATGTATAAAAATACCTCAACTTTCTTGTAATGCAGGTATGAATGGCAGAATTTGACCCTTTTTTTTCTCTTACAATGCAGGTAGAGTGCGATTGGTTCTTAGAGGGCTGAGATAAAAAGCAAAAGGTTCCTTCTTTTCTTTTCTTAAAATTTGTCTTGTTATAATGGGGAAAGTGAAGAATGCTAAATGTTATAATGGAGGTTCTGAAATGTTGGAGGATTTAAGGTTTGATAATCTGTTAGCGGAAGCAAGAAGCGAAAGTTTTAGAGTTAGAAATATAAAGGAAATCAACAAACAATTTAGTGAAATTGACATGGGAGATATTGATTCAGATTATGGAATGTTTTGGAGTTTTCTTATTGATTATATTTCTGTACTTGCTCATAAATCAGATGTACAACCTTCTAAGAAGATCAAGCGTGATGGTCAAATAGATGAAAGCTTGGAAAAGCTTCTAGGTTCTCTGGATAAGTTCGAAAAGTATCCGGAATTTATCTTTGGAACTTACCACACAAATAGGCATAGGAAGTATAATGAAAGTAGTGAGCAAGCTTCTAAGGAGATAACTTGTGATAGTGTGGTAGATGAAAGCTTGAAAGAGTTTTTAGGTTCTTTGGATAAGATCCCGGAATTCATCCATGGAACTTACAATACAAATGTGAATCGGAAGTATGACAGAAGTTGTTCTGATTTGAATATCCTCACATTGGATGATACTCGTGAAGGGAGTTATGCACCATTTGTACCATCAACATCATTGGTATGCATATTTTCTTTGCAACTCTTTGAATTACATTTGTTCCTTCCTCCAAAGGAAAAAAAACTAAAACAGAGAGTTTTTATATGTTCTAACTCCATCCGGAGGTTCATGAAATGTTTTGTTTTATTACATTTCCACCCTTCATATGGTGCTTATTCTTTTACTGTTTTTTTCTTGTTGAATGTGCATATTGCCTATGGAAAGGCTGTAGAAGAGTGTAAGGATGCCATTAGGACTCCTAGCCAGCCTCAGTTTAGGGAGAAGGTTATGGCTCTTCTTAGAACTCCTTATGACCAAAAGGAGTTTGATAATCTTTGGCGAGAAGTAACTTACCGTAAACCAATGCATGGTGCTGGAACTATACGCCACAGACTAATCAAGAACTATTCAACCAAATCTAAAGAAAAATCACTCCTTGATTTGCACCAAGGCAAGACTGGTTTCTCCAACTTCTGTTGGTGTTTACTTGTTTGTTCTTTTTTTAAATATGCATGTTATGTCTAAAGTATGCACATAGTAATTGAGATCATTGCCCCTTGCAACTGTTTATTCCATTTGAAATATAATTCAGTGTTTACTATTACACGATTGCTATCCAATATTCTTCAAAGTGCAGCTCTCATCAAAGACAAATTTCATTTGAAAGTACTTTGAGTAGCTGTGTCTACCTTTTCTTTGGCCCATCAGGTTTTGCATGATTGTTTTGGTTCCATGGTTTTGGTTGAGCAGAACTTGTCGAACTTGTTAACAGTTGCGGTCCGTAGTTTCAGTATTTTCTCAGATATTTTAAATGAAATTTACTAAACAATGTTAGCTTTAATGTTTATTTCGTTACTCTTGCAGAACTAAAGATGAAAATTGATGAATATAGGTCAGACCGCCGCAAAATTTTATGTCTCTTACGTGGATTTTTCTTTTGGTTGGAGGTGAGTGTTTTATATTATTGGTGAATTGTCTAGTGTTCCTTTGTTTCATCCTGCCACGGTCCTCGTTAACTCCTAAAATGTTCTCCTAGCAAATTTAGAACAGGGAAAAGAGCAGGTTTATGCAATGGAACTATTGCAAAATTTAAGGAAAGCGTACCTCCCAGAAAGACCCTTTTAACAGTTTGTGCATATAAAACTAATTAATCTAAACATATACTGCCTTTATGTGCATTCCATGAATTTTTCTGGTTTTTAAGCCATATTTATGAAACTGGAACTCTATGTTAATAAATTCCATGATTTCTTGGTGCAAATGGCAGAAACTACTGTGGGTTTTTTTTTTTTTGAGCAAATCTTCCAGATAACTAACTGTGTATATTTGATCAGAAATTGCCTAGTTATGAAGATGCATTTCCACCATGGTTGGACACCTTGCATTTGAATGCCTTGGGATGAGATGACTGGAGGTTAGATTTTATCTGAACCAACATTGATAAGGCAAATGTTAACACTGTTTCAACTGTAGCATCGCGTATGAAATGATTTAAATCCTGGAATTTTTTGATATAAAATTAACTTTATTTATATAATATAATCATAGAAATGTGGAAACTAATGATTTATGTCTTTCATTTACATTGGTACATACCAGCATTTTTATAAGCTTTGATTGATTGGTAGGAAATATATAATGGAGTAATGATGCAAAAAATGCTTAATCGTAATATATTGTTTTTTGTACTTATAATGGATAAATCATAAAAGTTGGTGCCTAGTTTTGAATGGAATTGAATTGTGGTGAGGAGCGACGTCAAGGGAGAACCATGTCTTGGTGTTCTTTAAGGAATCATCGTTACATTAATTTTGGAAATGGATGGGAATGGAGAACATCATGGGTTTTTTCATTATTTAAGCTTGTGGAAAGAAAAATTAGATATGAAAAACTCAACTAATATTATAAAACCAACCAAGTAAACACAAAAAGGTGTAGGTGAAGAATTAAAACTCAAAGTAAGTGGAACCTGTGTTGGCCTGATGGTTAGAGTGTTCACCACCTTAGGTGTAGTTTGAGTTTGAGTCGCGCTAGTCGCATTACTGTTAGGGTTTTGTCCTCTTATAATTCACCAAAAAAAAAGAAGAACTCGAGTCAGTTCTACTACTTTAATACGCTTACAGAATGTTAAAGATTAACAAAGAATAAATAATAAATAATAAAGATTTTTAAAGAAAGCGGGATTAAATATTGAAAATAGTGATAAATTTGAATTATTAAAAAAATTGGGCAATCGATGCTATTCATCAAATTTTTTTTAGATTTTTTAATTTTTTTAAGATTTAAGATAAAATTTTTTTATATATATCTTAATCTCTAAAATTTTATACCCTAAACTTTTAAACTTACATGTATTTTAATTTTTTTTAAAAAAATTTGTAAAAAAAAAAATTAATATACTATTTGATACTTATATATATCTTTAATGTTTAATTTAGTACTTGAGTTTGGATTCAATATTCAATTTGGTATTTAAGTTGTTTTAGATTAATACTTGAGTTTTTTTTTTTGTTCCATACAAGTACCTAAATGGTTAAATTTGATTTCAATGTTCAATTTGGCACCTAAGAGTTTCCTTTGTCTCAATTAAGTACTTATGTTTTTTTTTTTTATAACACACCTGTCAAATATTTATTAAGTCACATGATGTTTCTTAATTTCGATGTCAATTTAAACATCAAAACCAGACTTAAATATCAAATTAAAAAAATTAAATATTAAAACCAAATATAAATATTAAAGAATATATTAACAAAGAAAAAAAAACCTCATCTAGTAAGTAGCAAGAAACTTAAAAGACCGTCACATTACCATTTTCCAAAAATTCTTAGTTGGTAAGAGAAAAAAATTTGTAGCAGTGGTAAAAACAAGTTTAATATGATAAATGTTAGAAAAGATTTTAGATGGTGTTTAGATTTTGTTTAGTATTTGAATTTTACATTTTCTTTAATTTGGTATTACTTTTTTTTTTTTCAATTTGGTTCTTAAAATTTTTAAATATTATACAAATTACTCTAAAATATTAATGGTGTTATTTTTTTAGGGAAAAAATAACTAACGTATGACTGGTAAGTGGTAAATAACATGAAATTTAATGACATAAGTTATTACACACTTATTTGAAGCTTTCTATGTTTACTAAACAATATGCTAAAAAATTATACTTTTCATTAGAATTGAGATAATTTTGATTGTTAATGGAATAAATGATTTAAGGGGGTTCCATGCTTAAAGCATGACTTAATCTTCATAAAGCCCTCGATTCTATAAAAATATCATCAATATTAGAGAAAAATTATGTTAAAAAATATGCATAACAAATGGATATTGAAGAAAAAAACATGAGTTTTATAAAAACCCAAAATAGAAAAAAATTCATAATGTTAAATTTAAAAAATAAAACAAAATAGTAAATAAAACTAAAAGTAACTTAACATTTAAAATACAAAAAGAAATTGTATGTTATCTGCCACATGTTGATTATTGTTGCTACTTCATTAAAACACTATTAGTATATTAGAGTAATTTATATAACGTTTGACAAATTTAGGTATCAAATAGGAAAGAAAAAAAAATCTTAAGTACCAAATTAGAAAAAAAAAAGTGTCTTCAACTACTAAATTGACTCTAAAAATGTCGCATTACTAAATTGGAAAAAAAAGATCAAGTTTAGATACCAAATGTTATATTAAACATTTTTAGTATAGATGAATTTATCATTTTCATTTGATTTAATTCTTTAAAAGTTTTATGGGTGTTTTGATAATGATTTTGATTGAGTTGATAATCGGTTAACTTGTGACATCAAAGTAATTAGGCTTTTATATTAGTTATAAGAGTGTGTTTAGATACCACAAAGTAATTGGATGAAAGTGTAATTACTAAGATAGTAATTACACCCTTTTGTAATTACAAGGAATTCTAAGTTACTAGACGTGTTTGATTGATAGAATAATTATATTATAATTGTCGGAACATTTTCAAATATTTATAGTGTTTCAATAATTATAAATGAAATGATGTAATTAATCAAAAGTTAAATAATTTGATCATTGGCCAAGAGTCATATCACTTGATTTTTGACAAAAAATTATAACTATTCAAATAATATTATTTAATAGTTATAATATTAAATGAATAATTATGTATTTTTTAAAGACATTATTATTTATAAAAGACACCTATTGAAAGATGTAACTATGAAGAGCCATGAAAATTCCTATAAATAAAAATGAGACTTGTAATGACCCGTTAGTTAGGGGTGTCGAAAGGTGAGATTCGAGACTCCATTCCCATAAATCAAACTCGTAAATATTTTTATAAAAATTTACGAGGTTAGTTTAGAGATGAATTATTTTTGGATCAACAAATTTTGTGAAATTAGGAGTTATTAAGGTACAATGACTAAATCCCATATTAGTTAAAAGTTGAATTATAGATTGAAATAAATTAAAGGGACCAAAGTAGTAATTATACCTTCGTTTCTTTTAAAGTAGACGGTCATGGGTTAAAAACAATTAATATCATGATATATATATATATATATATATATATATATATATTATGATTTAAATTAATTTTAATGTATGTATATTATAATAATAATAAATAAAATGATGACAAAATAAAAGAAATAAGAATGAAAGTGGAATGTGAGAGACTTTATTCATGCAAAATCAAAAGAGAAAGAAGAAGAAAGAAATTGAGAAGGAAACGCACGGCAATTAGGGGTTTTAACCTTCCAACTTCAATTGGTTAGTGCAATTTAGTCTTTTTTTTTATAATTTTTATATTTTTTGGAATCTCGGTACTTTAAACTACTCGACCCATATTGTAATTTTTAGTATTGTTCAATATTTTAAATGTTGACATTGTTGAATAGTTTAAGTATTAGGGATTAAATAGATAGATTTTAGTATTGTTGAATTGACTATATGTGATACTGTGTATATATGTGAAATTAAGACATTGGTTGTATTGAAAAGTGAAATGAAACTCTATTAACTATTTGGGCTGAGTCGAATACAGATGGCATGCCATAGGATAGGAATAGTTGAAGGATTACTTCGACCTTGAGTCGATGAGGCACTGGGTGCCAATTTGCTTCGGTTTAATCGATAAGACACTCAGTGTCAATTTATATAGCGCTGGTTGTAGTTATTACTTCAGATTTATCTGATGAGGCACTGGGTGCCAAACTGGTGTGTTGGTTGGATAGGGGAAAAATTAAATAATAATTTATATGATTGATATTGAAATGACAAAGATGAGAATTGACTATGAGATGAGAAATAAAAAATGAAATGAGATGTGAAACTTGAAATGAATTCAAGTATTGATCAAAGAGATGAATCATGCCATTGAGTTGTAATATGCAAATGCTATATGAAATGCCATTAATATGTGCTTGAACATGAGGAAATTTTAGTAGATGTGAATAAGAAATAAGCAAAATAATATTATTGATTTGAAACACATGTACATAGCTTCACTTGTTGCATTTTGCATTTTAATTACTTATATCAAGTTTATATTATTCAGATTATAGAAATACCACTAAGTTATACTTAGTGTGATATTTTGTTTTCCTTGCGTAGGCTAGGTATTGTTCGACTTATTGCCGACTTAACATCAAATAACAAATCCCGAGCTCAAGTGTGGGGATATCTTATTTTGTAATGGCATGTACCTAGGGAGTCTTTGTTGATATGTTTATGATGATGAGATTTTGGTTTCTTAGCTAAATGATGGATAATTGTATATATATATGGTTATAGTTGAGCCTAGTGCTTGGTATGGGTATAGCTTCAAATTTGGTAACTTTAGGAGTTTAAAGTTAGTTCAATTATAGTAAATGTGATATGAATGAAATTCTTGAATGGTTCATGTGTTATTGATGTGTTTGAAGATATAAAATGTGGTACCAACGAGGGTACATTGGTTAGACATATTGGATGATTGTTTTGGCATATTTTGATGTTTAATTGTGTTTTGGATGGGTTAAGTGGTTGGTAATTGAGTTGCTTAGTGCTCAAGCAAGTAGAAAATGGTAAACTTGAGTTTTAAGGTTCTTTTAGGTGTACACGGCCGTGTGTCACACACCGACAACGCACACAAACATGTGACCCAAGTCAATGAGTTAATGGGTAAAGACACGGCTGTGTGTTTCAAGTCAATAAATTACACGGGCAAGGACACAGGTTGGGATATGATCGTGTATCCTAACTTCAAGAGTCATACAGCTTGGGGCGTTCCACAAGGCCATGTGTCCCCTGTTTTTAGGAATTTTTAAAAATGACCCTAAGCTTTTAAAACTATTTCAAATTAGTCCCTGCCTGTTTTTAAACTATTTTTAGGGCCCCATAGACTCGAAATAGGGGCTGTGAGAGTAAGTTTTACTCTGAATTGGAATGGATTAGTAAATCCAAATTAAATGCATTCTACTAACATCATCGAAGATAAAGAAAATAAATAGTCGGAGTATAGACCAATATTCTAATACTAATAATTGGAATAGTGCTGTATGGAACCAACTTCTAACATTCAAAAAGGGATAGATAGTGATAAGAGTGTAGACAATGGAAGACCAAGTTTAGCATTGCATAGCATGATTCGTCATTTGATTTTATAAGATTCTAGCATGAAAGTATTAGATTGTTGTGACCACCCCTGTATATTATAATGTTAATGGTTAGTTTACATGCTAATTATGATTGATTATTTGTTTTAATTTGTTTGTAATGCCCGTGACCCTAATCTGACAACAGAAAGAGCTTAGGGGTGTTACAAGATTTCATTTGAAAATCACACCAACAAGTTCTAATATGATTTCTATCATTCCTCTATTCTTTTAATATTATTAGATAATTCTATAAAGAATTATTGTAGAATATCTTTATAGAAATTTAGCTTCTTGTTATAAATTACTCAATTCTTAGTGGACTGTTCTCGTTAGTGCAAAACGCAAATAGTCATTAGCTTCATTGTATCCTCGAGGTTATTTGCTCGAAACTCTTTTGCACACTAAAAATAGGTGGGGGCGAATATATCCTTAAAATAGATACACCCCTTGGAGCCTTGTCCTATTTCTTCTTTTTTTGTTTGAGTTCCGTTCATGTGTTCGAGATTTTCCTCACCGGAGATTTGTACTAAGAGTAATTTCCTAATATAAATTATAATTCCACAAGTATATAATTTTAAATTCTAAAAAAATTAATCATTATAAATTTATCAATAATATTTGAGAAAAGGTTATCTAAACAAATAGCAAAACCTTAAATCAGAAAGTATTCAACAATACAATTACTAATAATATTAACAAGAAAAATAAATATCCTATAAATTTTTATCTAATTATTCTAGCATTTTATATTTGTTATACTCTTTGTAATCTTTTATTAGTCATTGACTAAATATAAATAATTAATAATAAATATTATAATTTAGTTAGTATAAATAATTTACAGAATATACTATGTAATTTAGTAGTCAAAATGAAATTATCTCTCATCAATAAATTTTTTAAATTATATAAACGAGATCAATAAAACAATATATAATTATATTTTAAAAATAAAATATATATCGTAAAAGGGAGAGTTTCACCTACATGGTGTAAAAATTTACACCATTACATATATTGTTGTATGATTAATATTTTAATTATCTAACTGTTGAATATATCGAAATAACTATGTTTGTCATGCATGTAAATTTTCAAACTAATCCAATATCTCTATCATATCGATCTAAAATATTGTATATATTAATATTTATTGAATGATTGAATTTTTTTACATAAGTCAAATAGTTAGAAATTTTAAATTTATGTTAAATTTGACATGCATGATCTAAATGTAATATGAAATATAACTATTGGATCGTTACAATATTAATCATACAAAAATATATGGAAGGATAAGTGAATCCCTCCCTACCCTAAATTAAAAATACTATTTCTTTTGTATAAAAATAATTTCAAAACTTAAATCATTTATAGGCATTTTTGGAAAGCCACGAGGTAATTGGATTTGAGTGCAATTGTTTGTAATTACTTGTAACGCCCCAAATTTTATAAATTTGTTTCCGCAATTATTTGACACACAAGTGTGTATCTACTTCAGTGGTTAAGTGTTCTGGGTGTGTGTGTGAGGTCTCAAGTTCAAGCTTTAGTTTGGGAAAGATTTTGGTTTCTTTTTTATTAAAGCCTTGTCTTTGATTTTTAGGCTTATTTAATTGTAAAAACATATCAAAATGGGCCTGCTGGTCTGGTAGTTAAGTGGAGTATGGAGATATTGGACGTCCCGTGTTTGATTCGTGGTCTGGGTATTATTTTTTATGCTCAATCACTCAGGAGAGTTTGTGTTGGATCAGAAATCTGAGTAGTGGGGAGAATTAAGGGAAAAGTCACTGAGGGGTTAACAGTTTCAGTTTTTCTGCTTTCTTTTTGGCAAAATCGACTACCCCTTTTCTTTTTCCCTCTCTTCTTTTGTTCTTGTTGCCATTTCCCCTTCCTTTTACTCCTTGTGCTGCCGAAATTCCTCTGTCTCATTTCTTGTTTGACTTACATTCTCCTTGCTTGCAATCGTTCTGCTTATTCACTGTTGAGGGCGTGAGTGGTAACTTTTCGCTTCCCTAATTGGTACATTACTCTAATTAATTGTTTTAATGGAGCTTTGGTTGCTGTTTAGGAGTCGCTCGTGAGGCTGTTGTTACCATTTCGTCGATTTGATTCAGTGTAGTGTTCGTTCTGTAGCGGTAAGCCAACTTATCGATTTAGCGGTTAATCATTTTAGACTCGTTTTTGGGTTTCTAAAAGGATAATATATATTGATTTTAGGTCTCTAGAGGCTCGGGAGTGTTTGCAGCAAATCAAAACTAGGTGTGTACTCCGATTGCGCAGAAAACGAGAATCGACGAAAGCCGAAAACGATTCTTTCGATGCCACACTGGCGTGTGCTCGCCCGTGTGGTAGGCCGTGTGGCAGTACACGAGAGTGTGGTCAACGAACCAGGCCATGCGCACGTGACACGGGCGCGACAAACACGACCGTGACAAACACGGCCGTGACAAACACGGCCGTGTGATGGCTGGTAGGCCGTGTGCGAGACACGGACTCGACCAATTGGGCCGTGTGGGCCCACACGGATGAACTACACAGGCGTGTGGGAATTTAGGCCAGGCCGTGTGATCCACACAGCCAAGGCCAATTTGGGCCGTATGGGCCATATGGGCGTGTGAGCCCATTTTTCTAAAACGTACTGTAAGGTTGCACGGGTCCCCCGGACGACTGTGACCTGTCGTAGGTTTGGTAAGCATTACTTAAAACCCCTATTCTGTGATATGATATTGTAGTGTGTGAGATAACATGATATACTTGGTATGAATATATATGTTCTGTATGAGTATATGTTTGTTAATCTGCATTATAGTATGCCATTCTTGTATGATGCATTACATCGGGATGGGTTTGATGAAGTGAAGGAAGTACTGAAGGGCTTCATAAGCTCGTTATCTGGCAGCTAAGCTGCATAATCATGATATGTGCCACATCACGGTACTCTATGGTGTGTAGGGCTGGATGGGTTGATTTTATCCCAATACTTGGTGTGTAGGGGTGTGTGGGTTGATTTTATCCCCATATGGTGTATTGGGTTGGAAGGAGTTGGTTTGCAGGGTTGGTGGGCATGTTTCTGTTATTCTGATCTTGTATGCATACTATATCTAATATGGGCAGAACCCCTAAGACTGTATCTGATTCTGTTTCCGAGCGGGCCAAGGGCCCCACCGATTTTGTAAGGGCTCAGGCCCAAATTATGGTTGTATTCTGTTATCTGATTGTATGCATGTTGAACTGTGGGGATGTACACACTGAGCTTGCGAAAGCTCACCCCTTTATTTGTTTATCTGTTTAGGTAATCCCCAGTAGTAGGCGGATCGGTGCAGTGGAGGACTTGACGGTGACCACGACCACCTACGTTTTGGTTTTAAAACTTTCTGTTTTTGCTTATCATTATTTTTGGGAATTTTGATATAATTTTAGACTTGGACTTCTGGTTTTTAATTTGGGTTTTTGAGCTGTGAATATGGATTATAAACTGCAACGTCAAATTATGGTTTTCCTTAAATAAACTAAGAGTTTTTCGTAAATAGAAACAGTTTCTTAAAATAATAATAATAATAATAAACGGGTTTCAAAAGCTTCTGCGATAAAGAAACATTTTCAAAACAATTCGACTATTACACGTTTTCCGACTAAGAAAAAGATAACAATTGGAACGGTTTTATGATTCGATACGGTTTGTTTAAGAACACTTTCATGTGGCATCGTTAGATTCGGCCATAACATCCAGGCCGGGTTTGGGGTGTTACACTATTCGTATAATTACTTTATTTCTCACCCTCGCACTTAATTTAATGGGATCTCCTAATTATAATGGTTGCCCAAACATGTTAGAGATATGTAATTACAAGCAATTTACACTCAAATCTAATTATTAAGTGGTTTTCCAAACAGGTCCTAAATAGAATGCTTGATTGAATTTGGTACCATGAGTAAATTGACACCAACTCAATAATTAGGGTTTTAAATGAACTAAGATCAAACGAACAAAACTTTAGTTTTGTTTATGTCCGTTTGTTTATTTTTTAAGTTGTTCATATTCAGTTCGTGTTTGTTTAAATTTTCAACATCGCCAAAATTTGATAGGGGTCGAAACCACCAAATATAAATTCCTACAACAAAATAACAATAATAGCAGTATAGAGCAGTAGGGTTGAATCCACAGGGACTGGCTATCTAATTTCGCCTTTTTCCGTGACCAGAATCATTGTCGCGATCAAAGTCGTGCCCACAACATGTGCGTAGCGATACTGAAAACATAAAAATAGGGGGTTTAAATTAATAAAGTTAATAAAATAAGGAAATACGAAATGTGATAAAATAAAATAAAAATAGATTCGAAATTTCAAAAATAAATTTAAGAAAATAAAATAAATGAGTAAATAAAATATTTTTAAGCTTGGTCTTAGCCTCGGTGTGCTCCAATCTTGAATCGATCCTTGAAACAAATTTTCCCTTCCAAGCAATAAACTGATTATAGCAATTGAAGATCCCTCAAACCGCCAACTCTTCCTCTCGTAGTCGATCCCGATATCACCTAGAAATCGACCCTTGTCGAATTTCCAACCACATGGCACGTACCTTTAATTTAAGACTTCGACAGCCTTGCGATCTGAAAAGCCCAACTCGAATTAACGACCTCAACGTGTAGGTCGTTTAAATCCAAACACTTTCTCCCTTGACGGAATCCAACTAGCTTTTTTCAATTTAGCCTATTTTTGTAAGAGTTCGAATTCAGCACACAAACTTCATTCCTGATAAGAGAAATCCAAATTTAATAGCATCTTATTCGATAATTAGCCAAGAATAAATATATTAAAAATACGAATTTATCTTGCTATCAAATTTCCCCTACTTAGTCGATTCTTGTCCTCAAGCATGATATCCTCTAAAAATAATTTGCCAATCCCTTCCAAAATCAAAATCTCATTTCCTAGTCAAGCATACTGCAAACAATGAGGTGTATCAAAAATAAACAATTGCTAAACTCAATCAATAAGCATTTTATAAAATCTCGAACAGTATGTCAAATTCAACTATTTTACTAAATTTAGGCTTAATCAAACATGCGAAACGATCATACCTAATATATACTTTTATTTATATTTTATATTTTATTATTATTTTTTCAAATGTAGTCAAGTCTTTTGACGCGAAGTGAGATGACAACCCAAGCACCTCATCCCGATTACTCAATTTTATATGTCCCTAATCGATTTATTTCTCCTTTCTCAAGGCAACTCTGTTAGCGGAGTGTTACAAGCTTCGGCTCTTCACCAAACCTTTTGACACGAAATGAGATGACAACTTAAGCACCCTAGTTATTCAACTTGGTTACATTTCCAAATCTTCACTCTTAACCAAGCTATTAACAAATTTATTTAAAACGAGTACTTTCATTAGGCAAAAAAAAAAAAACCAGCAATTTTCATAAAATATTGACTAAGGCATAACATTTTCAATTCTACAAAATATTCAATGATCAAGCAAGCAATAGTTATTCATGATTCACCCACTTATTTAAGTAAACTAAACATACGAATTAAAGGTTAATCTCTGAAACGAATTAAATTTTTTTTTTAGCAAAACATATGCAAAGAAGAAAGTATGGCATGATCCCCCTACTTAGCCCACATTGCCCTCAATGTGTAAAAAGAATAATAAAAGTTGAAGCAAAGTGTACTCCCCATGTATATTCAATGGCTCGAAGGATGGTGGGAGGGACCGCTTTGTAGTATGTTAAGGATGCTTGAGATGTTGGCTTCTATTGTTTCGAAGCGAGCTTCAATGCTAGGAAGTCATTTATCTACAGTAGAAGGTGGTTGCTCCTCTTGTTCTCTAGTAGCTGGATCATGTCTTCGTCGAAAGACTTTATTGCTTCGAGCGGTTCGTGGACCTGAAATATAACGCGAGAAAATTAATTAAACAATATTTTATTTAATTCTCAAATTAAACTAGAATTAAAAATTAAATTAATTAAATAAAAATAAAAAAATAAATGTAGGTTGTCTCCCAAAAAACACTTTTGTTTAACGTTGTTAGCTCGACGACCTGAGTGTTATTCATTTGGTTCTTCGAGAATTAATTCTTCTACTATGTGCACTTGAAAGTTCTCGTAGAAAGATCTCAACCTTTTCTCATTGTCCTTGAAGTATTTCCTAGATTCCTCAATTATTGGTGGATTTAAGTGTTTTTTAATCTTTTTCGTTCGTGTTTGCCTTTTCTTCTATTAGAATACTTAAATTTATCGACTACGGTTTGAGTTCTAGTTCTGGAGCCTGTAAAATAGAATGCAAGAGTTTAGTTTTAGAATACGACAGTTCAAAATATTTACCTTGACTTCTAGGAACTTGTGGAGTCTCTAATAGAATAACAGTTTCACAAATCTGTTATCTGAACGTCATTATCTCCTCCAATTTCGTATTGAGGTCTAAACTCTTGCAAAGTACAATTTGTAGCCCATCCTCTTCATTATACTCTAAATGTAATTTCGTTAGTGGTTCAATAATATCAATACTAGAAATATTCGACATTGTGTTGGGTTGGCCTATTGCCTCATAAACATTAAATTTTACCACTTCATCGTCGAATTCCATAGTGAGGGTTTCACTTCGAACATCAATCTTTGTACGTGTGGTACTTAGGAATGGTCTCCCTAGTAGAATATCAGAAGCATTTTTTGGGTAGTCGTCATCCATATCGATGATGTAAAAGTCTGCAGGAAAAATTAGTTCATTTACCTTAACGAGGACATCTTCCAATACCCCTTCTGGATATACGCATGACCTGTCTGCTAATTGAATAATCACCCCTATTTTTTTCAAAGAACTCGTGTTTAGCAATTGAAAAATAGATAAAGGCATTACATTAATAGACACTCCCAAACCACACATTGCCTTATTTATGTCAATGTTACCTATTTTACAGGATATAGAAAATATATTTTGGTCCTTACAGTTTGACGGGATTTTGCTTTGTAGCACTGCAGGAACATTTTCTCCCACATTCACCCATTTGTTTCCTTAGAGCTTCTTTTTTCCGATGCATAGTTCTTTCAAAAAATTTGCATAGTGTGGAACCTATTTAATTGCATCAAGCAATGGAATACTAATTTCTACCTTCTAGAATGTCTCAATGATATCTTTTTCCTTTCGTTCCTTTTTATCTTGGGCGAGCTTTCCAAGGTATTAGGGAGGTATTATGAGGCGTCGGCTCAGTGGGAGTTGCTAGTTCAACTTCCTATTCAATGTCGTGGTCACGACTCGTGCCAAGCACTAGTTCTAACTATGTTTCATCTTTTACGATCACTGCATTTGGATTTTGACATAGGTTCGGCTCAGTTTGAGATGAAAATTTTCCTTAGTTCTCCAAACGACTAACCGTAAGTGCTAACTTACTTATTTATTGATCAATTTCTTGAAAGTGCACCTTAGACTTTTGTTGGATCTTTTCATTGCTAATGGCCGACCTCTCTACTATAGCTTCAAGAGATGACTTTGGAGGTTGATACTGTTGAGGTGAAGGTGGTCTTGGTTGATATGGTTGATTATATCGAGGATTCAATCCATAGCTCAAGTTTGGGTAATCCCTCTACCTGCATTGTGCGTGTTTGAATATGGACCGTAATGCCTTTGAGGCGGCCCTGGGAAGTTCCCAATGGCATCTACTTGTGCAGTTGTATCCTTAAGTAAAATCAGGCACGAGTCGGTAGGATGATCAGGCTTAGCACAAATCTCGCACAACCAAGCTGGGTTCGTCTGTCCTACAAGTATATTTTTAACCACATTAGTAAGTTCATCAATCTTATTTACTATGGAAGGAGTACTTAACTCATGAACCCTTCTCATAGGTTCCATAGGTAGTTGATACTATTGAGACTTTGCAACCATAGTCGAAATTAATTCTTTAGCTCTTTGGGGAGTCATGTTCACAAGAGCCCCTCCACTAGCAGCATCAATCATCTTTATTTCCATTGGGAGTAATCCGTCGTAGAAATACTGTAAGAGCGATTATTTAGGAAGGCCATGTTGTGGGCAACTTGTGCACAACTTCTTGTATTGCTCCCAATATTCATAGAGTGATTCTACTTCTTTTTGTTGTATTTCGACTATACTCTTCCTCAATTCGACTGCTTGAGCTGTTGTGAAAAACCTATCAAGAAATAATCAAAACATATCAGTCCAAGTATTAACAGATCCCAGAGGTAAATAGAACAATAGTTCTCTAGCAGAGTTAGCTAATGAAAAAGGAAAAGCTCGTAGTTTTATTTAATCCTCAGTTACTCCTTCTGGTTTCATGTTTAGGCAAACCATGTGGAAATCTTTCAGATGAGTATGGGGGTTCTCATTTTTCAAATCGCAGAAAATAAGCAATAAATGTATTAATCCTGACTTTAACTCGAACGGTGTTTCGCCCGTTGGATAAGTTATGCATAGCAGTTGTTATTCATTTGGTGCATTCGCAATTTGGCGTATAGTTTAATCCGTCATTTCGTCTGAATCTTCGGATGAGTAAATATCTTTGATGTAAGATCCTTCTTCAAAGTCGGGTTGTAGTTGTTTACCGCACCGAATAGCTTCTCTTTGAAGTATTCGAGCCAACTTTTCTATTTTCGGTTCAAATGCTAAAGTCCCCGATTCCGACCTGGTTATAAAGAAAACAAACAAAAATTAGAAATTTTCACAAATCCCGACAACAGTGCTAAAATTTTATGGGCGTCAAAACCACCAAATATAAATTCCTACGACAAAATAACAGTAATAGCAGTATAAAGCAGTAGGGTCGAATCCACAGGGATTGGCTATCTATTTTTACTTTTTTCCGTAACCAAAATCGCTGTCGCGGTCATAGTCGTGCCCATGACTTGTGTGTAGCAAAGCTGAAAAATAAAAATAAAGTGGGGGGTTTAAATTGATAAATATAATAAAATAAGGAAATACGAAGTGTAGTAAAATAAAATAAAAGCATATTCAATATTGCAAAAAAAAAAAATTAAATTTAAGTAAATAAAGTAAATTGGTAAATAGAATATTTTTAAGCTTAGCCTTAGCCTCGATGTACTCCAATCTTGAATTGATCCTTAAAACATATTTTCCGTTCCAAGCGATAAGTTGATTGTAGCGATAAGCTGGTTATAGCAATTAAGGATCCTTCAAACCGCCAACTCTTCCTCTCGTAGTCGATCCTAGTATCATCTGTAAATCGACCCTTGTCGAATTTCCAACCACGTGGCACGTACACGTAATTTAAGACTTTAATAACCTTGCGATCTGAAAAGCCCAACTCGAATTAACGACCTCAACCGTATGGGTCGTTTAAATCCGATAACTATCTCCCTTAATGAAATCCAACTAGCTTTTTCCAATTGAATATGCCAATTTGTTTACGGGATTTAGAATATAGCATCGCCGACTCAACTTCCCAACTGTACGCCAAACGATTCCAACTCAATGCGAGCTTTTCGAATTGAAGTCGAATCAAATTTAAGGGACGAATTTTTACTATCTCATATACCAGAGAGATAGCAAATATTGAATTGCAAAGTATTTAGTATGGGTTCATATCTCACGATTACTTTGTCAAAACGATTACCAGGATAAGGCTAAAAAGGGTTTAGTTAATCATGGAAAGAATTATAATTAAATATAAATGATTCAAATGGAGTTGTAGAAAGTGGAAAGGGAAAGGGCCTTTGAAGGTAATTAAACCAAAAAGCTGAAAGTAAAAAATAAAAAAGAATGAAACAACATAATAGAAAGAGTGACGCAGGAAGGGAAATAAAATAAGGAATTTTATTGATTCTAAAGGCAAGTATGTGTTTAATTAGTTGTAGCCATTAGATATTTATACATACTTCTATTGCTAAAGTTTAGTTAGATATTTTCTAAATATTATCACTAAATAATCCTAAATATTATCACTAAATAATTTAAAATTTAAAAATCAAATTTAAACTAATTACAGAGTTGTAACAATATAAAAAATCATTCAATCTTTATCCGGCCACTTTAAAAAAATCTTCAACCCTTCAATCTTTATCTAGTTATCTTTATAATTCAATCTTTCAATCAAGCCCTCCTCTTTGCTTTTTGTTCCAATTTAGCCCATTTTTGTAAGAGTTTGAATTCAACACACCAACTTCATTCTTGATAAGAAAAATTCAAATTTAATAACATTTTATCCGATAATTAGTCAAGAATAATATATTAAAAATATGAATTTTTTTTGTTATCGTTGACTTATTTATTATTTAATATTTTCAAGTTCAATTTATTTAAATTAACATTCACAAAATGTTCATCTATATGTTGGTCAACAATAAATAAACATATTTACAAAGAATAAACTAAACAAACCAAAAAAAAATTCAATAAACAAACCAACAAAATTACTAACATTAGTTGAGGGAAGCATTTGTAATACCATAAAAAATCTAGTAAAGTGAAGCATGTAGAGTGTAATGATTGCAAATATATAATTTTTCTGATTTTAGATATGAAAATTGAAAGAAAGATATTATTAAACTATTTTTTATAAAAAAATATCATATTTAAATAAACGAAAAAATAAATAAATAAGTTTATTCTTGAAGATAAACTAATTTGTTTAAATTTATTTACTTAATAAATGAACATGAATCTTTTGTTGGTATTTATTTGTTTAGCTTAAGAAATAAACATTATACAAATAGTTTGCTAGTAGTTCATTAAATGCTCTATTAATTTACAACCCTATCAATAATTAGATATACCAAAAATACTTCTCTTTAAAAAATAAATATCCATTTTCTAAAAAGAACTTCCACCCTTAAAAAATCTCTTCTTAAAAAAAAGTTAATAATATATATTCATATTTTTGAAATATTTATTTAAGATTTTCTTTTTCACCTATAATGGGTGTTGTTTATTTGGTTAATATTTTAAAATTTATTTAACAATGATTATAGGTAGAGTGATAAAAACATAATAAATTTTATCAAATATATGTTCAATCCCTAAATATGTTATTTTTAATTATTTTATTTAAAGATTACATAAAAGTATGAAAAGATAAAAAATAATATTGATTATCATGAAAGGGTATATTATTCTTTTTTTCCAACTGAATTGGTACCTTATTAGCTTGTGACACCAACTTGATTGTGTATTTTATAATAAGTATAGATACATTTGTAATAGTTGAAAATTTAAATTTCACATGTATTTTTCTTAAAAGAGTTTTTTAGTACAATTATAGATACAAATCATGAATAATACATATTCGATCGATTAAACTTGAAATTAACTTCATCCAAAATTAGAACACGGACACAATCTATGAGGAGTGCTCACTGGGAGTGTCACTGTAACAAAAACAAAGAACACAAATAAGTTGTTTACGCAGTTTGATTTCCTTACATCATAAGTCCTTATCTAGATTGATAATCTACTATCTTCAACCTCATACAAAGAGTGATTTAGGTCCTATCACATCCGTATAAAAAACTCACTATTATATTTAAAATTTATATCTCTCTCTAGTAAATTTCCTTGTAGAAAATATGGTTCGTAAGCTAAGTAACACATTTGTTTACTTACAAAATGCACTCACAATAATAAATTCCTAACAAACATATTAAGTACTCAACGCTCCACCCTTTAACTCACACAAGCGTTCAATATATATATATATATAAGAGTTTAAGGCTTGCAATGATAAAGATTAATAACAATCAAGATCCCACTAAAATAGCTTAATAAAAATGTTTTACAAATGTCCTCATAAAGTTCAGAATAAGTTAAAGATCTTTGAGATAAATTTTTAAATCAACAAATTCAATCTCCATGAGACAAGAGATTCAATTTGCTTTATCTTAATCGATTAAATCTTCAAAGATTTGTTACTCCACAAGACCGATCTTTAAATATGGGTTAACACACGTTCATAATATCATCTAAGTCATGGCCCCAATTATTTTGGTACAAAGAATTTTCAATTCTAAATAAGGTAAGTTGTGTGACTTATACAGTACCAAGAGTAGTGAACATTGCTTATATAATTCCCTCAATAATTACCTCTTTCAAGTTAAACAAGACTTTCATATTTAGACCACAAATTCAACTTTACAAGGTAACTTTTAATTTATCATGATTTGCCACAAAACTCATTAAACCGGCCAAAATCATAAGGTAAGTAGATCACATTAAGATGCTTGAAAAATAATTGCACTTAATCCAATATTTTCTCTAATTATAATCACAAGATCCTTTACACAATTTTTTTTTTAAAAATGCAAGTAAATAATCAAAATATTTTTATCAAATATCTTAATAAATAAAAAGTAGCTAAGAGCAGTCAATAGTGTCGGAGACTAGGGGTGAAAATTTTGAATTTTGAGTTAATCGAATCGAGTTAATAATTTTTTCGAGTCAACTCAAATTAGTAATTTAAGTTTCGAGTTTGAGTCGAGTTGAACTTTAATTCGAATAACAGATTGGTATAAATCTTTGTCAATTTTGAAAATAAACAAATTGGTTTCTCCAAAAAAAATACAAAATAATTCAAAATAATTTTTAAAATTTAAAATATTAATAAAAATTCTAAAATTTATAATTTTAAAATTTATTTTTTTAAAGAATATATAAAGAAAGTTAAAATTTTAAAATTTTTCTAAAATAATAATTTTGGGACTTAATTAAGGATCAAGTTTATCATACTAAAGAATTTTTTTTTTCAAATTTATGTACTTTAACATGAAATGAAATTAGTTATACTATAACAATATTTTACGTTGAGATGCTTATTTTTTTTAATTTAATTTTAATAATTTCATATTCGAGTTGAATATCCAACTAAATTAATATAATAAAATAAAAGTTATTAATTGGATTAAAATTTTCTCTCAATTCAATCCAACTCCCAGGTACGCTACTACTATAGCTCGCCTTAATCAATTCACACCGAACGAAATTTGCGTAAGCCATGATACACAAATCGACGCCAACAGCAAATCCAAGTATTCTTCCCTTACTTAAATGGGCCAACCAAAATTGTTTCAAGCCTTTTCTAATTAGAAAATAAAGACAAAGTGACATTCAATTCCCTGTTTAAATTCAATGTTTTTGTGTCTCTCTTCCGCCGAGTTTTAAGTTGTTGGTTACTTCAACTCAACAAAAGCGATCAACAGTAAACTAAGAACCACTCCAGACTTTCCGGTATGCTCTGCTCTACTGCTTTACTCTTTTCTGTTTGTTTCCTGAGAAAGCTTAACAAAACAGAATCAAGCCACTGTGCGATTTCTGTTTTTGCATTTTTTTTCTTTTTCTTTGTGGTTCTTTTAACTAAAAGTAGCCTCTACTAACTCGTAACAGTTTTATGAAGGGAGAAAGATGGTTTCTTTTTTATGTTTGGAAATAAAAATCTTCATTCTTTGGTTGTTATAGTATAATGCACGGCCTTTTTATTTTTGTAATTGCATGCACAATGTGATCGACTGGTAGAGAACTAAGAGCAAAAATGAGAGGTTTTTTTTATTCTTTATGTATTTGTTTTATTATTATAGGGAAACTGAAGAATGTTACATGTTATGATGAAGTTGCAGAGATGTTGAAGGATTCAAGGCTTATAGTCTATTGAAGAAAAAACACCGGCATTTTTTTTAAACTCGTAAGGATTTTGAAAAGGAAATTATGGATCAGTATAACGAAATTGACATGGAAGATTCTGAGTATGGACATTTTTTTAACAATCTTGAGCAGTTTGGTTTTCATCCTGATGGCAATGATGATGGTGATGATGATGATGATGTTGCTGCTGCTGCTGCTGCTGCTGATGGTGGGGGTGGTGGTGGTGGTGGTGACGATGACAACGATGACGATGATGAGGAAGAAGAGCTGAAGAAGAATCCTGAATATAATTGTTTTTTGGAGAATTTAAAACTGGATGAGAATGGGGAATCATACACGGTCCAAATTCCAATTAGTTCTGATGTCTCACTTGTACTTAAGTATGAGGGAAAGGAAGAAGAGTCCTTTAAGAATGTGGATAGGCAGACAAATTCCAAGAGTAATTTGAAAAGAGAAAAGGCTAAGGTTTCTGACATTTTGGGTGGTTTTTCAAGGAAAGCAAGGCCTGATACTGTGAAGAGACCTTTGAAGATCAGAGATGAAAGGAGTAAGAAAAAATTAAGAAATTCTCCTGGCCAGGAAAGACAAAGTGGAGATAATGAAAACAAACTAGAAGAGGAAGTTGAGGCTGATCCAGTTGCTTGTAAATCAAGTGGAGAACCATCGAAGAGGATGAATTATGCTATTAAAGATGAACACTGCAGTCAGTTTCTGGTTTCACTTGATAAGTCTGGCACCAAAACTGAACCGAGTTATGAAAAGGGTCATCAAAGTACACATCAGAAAAATGATGGCAGTTGTCCTGATGTAGAAGTATTTACATTGGATAATATGCCTTTATGCAAAGGAGATTATACACCATTTGTGCCATCAAAATGCTATCAATCATTGGTATATATATATCTTTGCTTTGTAACTCTCTAACCTCATCTGGATGTTCAAGAAAGGGATTTCTAGTATATTTTGTTCCTTCAGTTTTGTATGTTGTTGATTCATTTACCTTCTTTTTTTCCTGGTTCCATGGTTGCTTGTTGCTGGAAAAAAAAAAAGGCTGGTGAAGAGTGTGGGGATGGCATCAGAAGTTCTAGTCCGTCTCAGTTCAGGGAGCAGCTTATGGATCTTCTTAAAACTCCCTATAACCGAGAGGAGTTTCAAAATCTTTGGCGAGATGTAACTCAAAGAAAACCAGTGCAGGGTGTTAAAGACTTGCGCCATGGAAGAATGAAATCATATTCAACCAAAACCGTTGGAAAATCGTACCTTGATTGGTACAAAGGTACATTTGGTTTCTCCGAGTTTATTGCACTTTCAGATTTAGCATTGATTCCATAGTTTTTGGTTAAGCAGAACTTATTGAGCTTGATAATTGTTTCCTTCTTTAGTTTCAGTATTTATTCAGCCATTATACAAGTTAAGTGAAATTCTCAAACAATGTTAGCTTTAATAACCATTTTGTTCCTCTTGCAGATCTAAGAACGACAGTTGATGAATTCAGGCCTGATACACGTAAAGTTTTATGTCTCTTACGTGGATTTTTCTTTTGGTTGAAGGTGAGTATTTTATCATTGGTACATCATCTCATGCTAATATATTTGAAACAGGGAAAAGCATCGGCTTTTGTGTTACCGATCAACCCATTTTAAAGATATAACCATTCAGTGAAAGGGACAAACTGGCTTAGTAAATAACTTGAATGAGGTTAGCAAGTAGATTCAAATGTAATGATGCTGAAATAATAGAAGATATAATGCTTATATAAAGCAAAAAGCTGTTTTTATAGTTTGTATAAGAATAATGAAACTCTAATGGCTTAAACAAAGAGAGGCATTTTTGTGCATTTCAATAGCTTGTAGTTTCCTAAGCAGCTTATTATGTATGAAGTTAAGCTTTTACGAGTATTTTGTCAGAATACGGCTCATGAAGGTGCATTTAAACCATGGACGGACCGGTCGTATTTGAAAGCTTTGACTGACCAGAGAAATATCTGAACTGAATCAATATTATAAAGCAAAGGATGGAAGCAGCTGTAGCATTGGGCAGGCATGCATACTGTTGAGGATTTTGACAATTAATGAATGGTATGGCATTCAGGCTTATTAAAGTAAGTTTTTGTGTTTGGTGCAACTTTGTAAATCATGGAGCTTTTGAAACTGACGCTTATTACATGTGGCTAGTCTGTCTGTGCTACCAAACTGACCATTGTTGTTGCATACTAGTTTCCTTTAATGTCTGAATTAATTGAATTTTCAATATTATTATTATCATATATGATGTAGTACACAGTTGCCTAGTTTTGATAGCTGACTTTGTCAAAGAGGGAGTTGAAAATTTGGACCTAACCGCAGAGATGTGTAGAGAGATTTGACATTTGCTACAGTGTGGTGCGATCCTGTGATCTAAAATCATCCCAGCCATTGCACTAATGAAAATAATATAAGTCATTCAAATGTCAACTCAAGACTCAACTGGTTACCACATCTTAAACTTTCCTTTTTTACGTTGGAAAATGAGTTTTTGAATCATTAAATATATATTAAATGCTAAGTATGTCGGAATCTAAATGAAGTCAGAGTCTTATTTACCTCCTTTTAAACTTTTAAAAATTAAGTTAATATATTTCATTATTTTAAAAATCTAACATAATTAGTTGTGTCGTGAATTTAAGTGCGCTAAAACGTGTTATTCTTTTATTTAAGGGTTGAGAAAATATCATAGGCATTTTTAGGTATTATATAAAAAAACATATATAATAACAATCTATAATGCGATTAATGTTTTAAAAAAAATTAACATAATTAACTTTTAATATTTTATATTTTAAAATAAAATTATTTAAACACTTGATTTTATATAATAAATTAATTCTTTTATAATTTTTATGCTAACAAGTAACAATAACATGTTAATTTTAATAAAATTATTTCATTACAATAATAATTTACTTAGTTATAATAAATTAATAATTTATATCGAAGTTAATTTCTTTAACAATTATTATGAATTATTAAAAATCATAAAAAAACAAAATAACTATTTAAAAAATATAAAATCCAGTTCAATTGATTTGTATCAATTCACGATCAATCAATTTTTATCTTGTTTTGAATTGGTGTACCAGTTGATTGTCAATCCAATTGATTTGACTGGTTGACAATCAGTTGGTAATCGACTGAGATGTAAACATTTACGTTATATAGATATATATTTACATAAAATATAAAATAAACTTGGACTTGAGATCAAACTCAAAATAACTTGAACAAAAAAAATCCAAACCTGAAATAACTCGACTTGAATTCACCTAAACTTGACTATTTGCCACTTCTACTAATAATCATACAATCATTAATTATTCGAACTTAAACTAATGAATTATAATTAATCGTACATTCAATGATCTAATTGAATCGTTTCTATACCAATTTTATAACACTATGTGCATTTACATTTATCTAATTAGGTACGTAATCAAATAAAATATAGTCATTGATCTAATGGAATTGGTGTATAAACGTAATTAAATAAATTTTACTATTAATCATACAATCATTAATTATATAAATATAATCAAATGAATTATATAAGAACCACACATTCAATGATGTAATTGAATCGTTTTATGTACTAGTATATCCACATTATATGCATGCATATTTTCCTGAAACTAATTGAATGAATTATGCAATTGATTGTACAATTATTAATTCAATTGAATTAATCTATTTATGAATGTAATTTGTCTGAATTCTATCAACTCTCAAAATGTAAACAAATTTGAGTACAATGCAAAATTGCAAATACGGATGGGTTTTTCTCTGCCCTGATTTCCACTCATAAATATTTGACTTCGCCTTGTGCTGAATTTTATTTAGTATGTTTTCAATCACAATTTTTTTGAAAAAAGAGTTGATTTAATTTGAAATTTTACAAAATATTTTATATCATTTTTTTATAGATTAAATAAAAAATATTTATAAAATTAAATATATTTAGAATTTATACATTCGAAATAACTTCCAGCAGTACAATAACACTCTCCCCTAATCCAAATTGGGATCAAAGGCAAGATTTAAATTGTTACTAGGAATGGGTTTTTGGTTGCATTACATTTAAAACGATTATAAATTTAATATCAATTGAAACAGTAGAGGAGGAAAATGCGAAGCTTGATGAAATGATCCACCCATCATTCAAGCAATGCCATATAGAAACAGATTGTCCAATGCTGCTGATGGATAGTGAATGCAAAACTAAGCTGGCAAACACCATATCCTTTCTTGATAAGCCAAAACATAATAAGATGAAGACAAAATGCCACCTCCAAGAAGGCAAACACCATTAATCACAAAGAACCTGAGATTAATTACCTTCACAAGTTGGTAATCGAATAGAGTTACACATTTCCACTGGAACTTAAACCCAGGAAACAAAGAATTGAGGGAAAATACATCAAATGTATGAAATGAAAGAAAATCCAGTTCTCAGAAAATTTTTCTATAAATCAATAATGTTGATTTGGATGGGCACTGATTCCAGATAAAAGATCTTTGGGACCTTTCCAGTTCTACTGGTTTATATCATCCGAGTAATATGAATTCCGGGGCCCATTGTTTATATTTCCTACATCTATGCAGCATATCTCGCCTGTATGGTTGTTTCCCAAGCTTTCAGATTTATCCCATGGCGGTCCTTTTCGTTTCTGTTGTCTGAAGTACTTCCTACCCAAATCATATGAGGATTCTCTCGTTCTTTTCAATGTCTGTTGGATGTCAGTACCTGGAATGTCTGAATCTGGGTGGTTTCCACCAGCTGTGCTTGCAACGCTCTCATCAGGACAACTAGTGGAAGGTCGACGGCTCTCCTGTTGCCCTTCTTTTGAGTCAGTATTAATTCCGGTGGAGAGAGCAGCAGAAACTGGTTGAGTGTCTTTCTTATCGGGGGGACATGGAGGTAAAGGCGGAAACGGGTGGAAAGGAATGCCAGGGGCTATTGCCCAACTTTCTAGACTTCCACCTTCTGGTAATCCGGTCTGCTGCAAAATGGGCAGTGGGATTCCGTATGAAACAGGCAAACGTGAAATGAATCTCTTCTGTGGATGAGCAATAACCACATCAGGGCACTTCAACTGACCAACTTTAGGTGGAGGGAAACCTGTAGCAGTTGATGAAGCAGTAGACGACACCAAAGATGCATTAAGAGGAGATGAGAACCCTGGTGGAGCATCCTGCTGAAAGCTTTGGTTTCCATTCTCAATGTTAATAGTTTCACATTTGGAAAAACTGTCTTGGCATTTGTTATCCCCACTGTTCATCTTCTCCATCTGATCTGGTGTTGCTTGACCTAAAGCAGATAACGAGCTACATTCGAGTTTCTTTGGTGACTGAGAATCAATTTTCTCTGTATCCGCTGGCTGATCCCAGCGGCTTTTCCGCTTGCGAATTCTGGTACTGTTGGTTTGGGAAACACAAACTGATGATGAGGAACCACCCTCTCGGGTGGAAGTATCTGCTGAAGTTGATCCAACCATAGATTGCATGATGCAATTAATTGCTTCAGTAGATCTAATGGCCTGGTCACGCCAATGATTGTGAGATGCTGAAACCCTGTTACAGTCCAAACCCCTAAAAAACTCCATCCTGCCCTCATCCTTGTCCCTGTAGCCAAGCTTTCTAACAGGTTTTCGAATCCACTTATCTCGAAAATTTCGGGCTATTTGATGGACCTGTAAGACAGGTATGAACAATTAGATCTGATATACATCAAGGAAAGAAGACTAGTCCATAGATTACAGAAGCTATACTATTAAACAATAAAATAGAATGTTTGTCGGTCAATACCTGTTTGTCATCATGCTCTGTGAATGACAGAATCGACTCCCTAAAGCTGTGCATGAGAAAGCATGGCTTTCATGTAAAGATACAGAAAAGACAGAAAAGCATGTTCAATCAAAACAAAACTCAGTTATATTCTCTAACCTCTCCCTTCCAGCACAGTGAGGACCTCCATTAATATGCTCCTGTGTAAGAATTCCCCGGCCTGCCAAATACTCTAAAACCTGCAGAAGTAAGTTGCAAACTGTAGTCTTGTCATATTTTCCACAGAATTTTGTTATTTAATTTCAAGTTCGCATGACACTTTATCATCATAGCTTGAAACTTCTGGGTTACCAGCTTAAGAATGACAACTCAGTGGACCTAACTGCAAGCTTTTTGTATTGTCCAAAAAAGTGAGATATTCAGATAAACCATCCTTACACGCACACAAATGCACATATATACTAAATCAATCTTATGCGAAATTTTCTGCCACAGTAGTGGCAGACTAGGCAAAAGGCATTCATATTGCTCTTTTTTTTTTTTTTTCAAATTTTCCTCCTACATAAAGGAACCTTACCCTTGGGATGCACCATTTACTGTGTCCTAAAAGAGCTGCTTAAGTAAATATCCTTATACTTCAAATGAAGGTGAAGATTATCCAAAAAAGACAATTATGCAAAAGAGGTGGAAAACTAAAAAGATGATCTGTCTGCACTATCACCGACTTAACCAGGCACAGCAGCAGATCATCATTTAATTTAGAATTACAGGTGAATCGTATGCTGCCAAACTGTTTTTTCTTTCAAAGCAAACTACTTAAGCATTGAGGCCATTTCATTCAGCAGTAAAATGCAAATACTACTGTTGAAAATAACCATTAAAGGAAAGCACTTAACCCATGATAATGAATGCTTTCCTCGATATTTTTTTCCCTGAAAATAGGAAAGGGGAGTACATCCTTTTTACTACCATTCAATTCAAATATTATGATGCACCTTAAATTCCAAGAAGCAATACTAGAAATGGCATGCATGGCATATTCACAAATATCATTATATAATCACCACAAAATAATAGTGCAACAACACAGTTTCCACACTGCACCTTTAGAAGCTTCCGAAGAATAGGTATCTTTTTAAAGTCCTTTCTGTATTTCTTCATTATGTTGTGTAGCATCTGCAAACCTGAAAACCAAAGCAACAGCCATTATTTGCAGGCCAACAGAGACACAACTGCAGTGAAGTACCCATAATTGGATGCTGTGCGGCAAAAGTTAGGAAAGAATACCATTCTTGTTAATTATATCAGTCAGCACATGTCCGGATTTTGTTTTTAAAAGTGCATCAAGAATCATTGAAAGCTCTCGATTGCTGCACAAGGAGAAAGCTAGAATCAGGCTGGAAACTTACATAGTGTGCACAAAGTATGATGTTATTAAGGTATCTAAAATAAGAGAAACTAAATTGACCTTTGAATTGCTTCACCACTGCCACTATCACCGGAAGTAGCTGTGAGAAGCAGAAGCTTCAAATAGCCTTTAGAAGCATCCTGTCACAAATCAAAATGTCCAACGAAATTATCAGGTATAAAATTCAGAAATAAAGAAGCATGATGCAATACAAGAAAATCCACATAATTTCCTCATTAAAATAAGTATCATCTTAGTATGACTAGAAGAGATGCCAAAGCAGAGGGCAAGCTAGAAAAAATGATGAAAAAAAAAAAAGAAAAAAAAATGCTAATTTAAAAACTTAACCACTAACCTTTCGTTTTGTTATTCCCCCCTCAGAATCCAGCAACTCATTAAGTTTCTCCTCCACTGCAAGCATTCAATTTTATGTATCAGTAAAATGAAAATTTACAAACATCTCATTCTAAAGATAAGAGGTTTCTTAACCTGCTTCAAAACGGCAAGTACTAGAATTTTCCGAGAGTTTTCTGGGCTTGACAGTTGATACTTGAAACTTGTTGGATGTTGTCTGAACCTTATTTCCACTCAGAGAATTACTACTAATCTTCCCCTTCTTAATAGAACTGGATGAACGAGAAGTCTTCATCAGGGGGCGTGATTTTGCAGAAACCTGTTTGTCTTCTGCAGCATCAGACTTTGACTTCTTATTAGCATCAATAACATCGGAAGATAATCTATTATCTGACATATCTTGAGAAGCATCTAATTTCTGAATGGAACATGAGGTTTTGTTCATAGCCTTCTGTTCCTCAGTACCATCTGGCTGAACAGATTCACTGGCAATTGTCACAGGCAAAGCTTCTTCTGGCTGAATGGTTAATTGGAGATTTCCCTTCAAATCTTCAGTTTCAACTGTGTTCAATTCCGATGTGGCAGAAGCAGAACGGTTCACGGAGTCCTCAGCTTCTGGCATATTCTCAGGCTTCAGTACACCATCAGTTATTACACTCTCCACAGATTGCATTGCTGCACCATCAGAGGAACTTGATCTAGATATAACATCTTTAAAGCCAGTCCAGGTTTCACCATCTTCAAGCATCGTCGGTTCAGGAGATTCTTCATCTGAATCATCATGAACAATGACTTCAGCACTAAGTGGATCACCACCTATATAACCCCGACAATGAGGTGAACCACAGTGACATTTTTTTGCAGCAGCTCCAAATACCCTCACATAGTTGTAGTCAAATGTAACCTCTTCACCCTAACAAATATACCAAGCTCGTCACACATATATACTAAGATGACTTCTCATGCAACAGAAAGACAAGACACAGACATATACACACGCACACGTGTATATAAGTGTATGTATCTGTGAAATGGCATAACAATTTCTTCAAGTTCAGTCCATGTACCCTATACCCTCCAAAAATTCTCTGCCTAAACATCAGATTCTGCTTGCTCCAGTTTAGCCTTAAGCTATTATCTTGACTATTGAGGTTTTCCCCTCTGTTTTTGGTTTATTTAAATCTTCAGCAGAAAGGACAGCAACTGCATTAAAATTTCTGACATTGGGAATTCATGAATCATGCGTGGCTACTATGAAGTTTACTGATCAACTTAATGTTTCTCAACTCGCTAATTTAAGTATTTTGTCTTGTTATGAGGAAGTGCCTCTAGAATAGGCATTTTATCATTAATCTTTGTATTCTGCCAGCCACTCAACATCGTAGCAGGAATTAGTCATTAGCCTCAATAAAAGGCTAACCAGCTAATATATGGCAGAAATCTACAAACAGGGCTTGTCGGGAACTTAGGAGTCACGCTGAACAAACTAAATTTTTGGGGTTTATGTTTGGAAAAAGAAAAAAGTTCAAACTTTTAAGACTTGAGCAAGCAACTTGGAATAGGAGCTCAAAATCTCAACTATCTCAACTTAAAGGAATTCGGTAGATCAGTTACGTGAAAATCAAGTTGTATGTATGAGCCAAACCAGAAAAAGAAAAATAAATGCAAGATCCCATATTTTGCTTGGCATCAATAACATACTCTGCAAACTTACCTTTTTTATATCTCTCAATGCAAACAGTCCAATACAAATTTCACCATTCACCATCCACTGCTCATGAGAAAGATAAAGACAAAGGAAACAAGGTTAGCCATATTTATATTCCGGAAACATAAACAAGGAAAACATCAAAATATGACTGACCAAACGATACACAGAGACAAGCCCCAAAGACAGAGAAAGGTACAGAGGTCACCAAGGGAGAAAGGCAAAACAAGAAGCTATTTTTATTACACCCTTATAATCTACGTCTGACTTAACATATTGATATATTATTAATATAAAAAAATAGTTTAAAGCCATGGTCAGTTCACGAACAAAGCTTAAAAAGGCAAAGATGACTGTCATACTAGTAGATTTGGCAAATCAAATTCCAAAAGAAAAGTTCGTAACAGAAATCCCCAAAATAAATTTATCAATCTAGCTTTTAATAAGTTCCATATAGTGGAGATATCCTCGCATTATAAAAGGAGGTGGAAATCACCTTTTCAGTACGACAATTGGGATCACAGCTATGGTTAATGAAGCGCCCCAGATTTCCTTTTACATATGCATCTATTACCTGGAAGAAGGGAAAACTATCCTTGAGACCAAACCATCGAAGTAATAAATTGACCAAAAAAATATACAACATAGTGGATTTTATTGATAAACAAAATAAACTGAGAAAACTAAGGAAAATATCATTCAGGACAAATGGATAATTACAATTATGAGCAAACATGGGGCTGCAACGGCATATAAAGCATGAATTTTAAAAGGCAAAGCTAAAGCTGCAAGGAAGCATCCTCTGTTTATCGAGAGTACTTTAAGTGATAAAAGGGTTTATCATGAAGAATAAATAAAAGCTACTTTTCAAATCAGTTCACAAAACTATGTTTCTAGCTATGTACACATACATGTACTAAGCGTTTAATAATCAAATTAACAATACCAAATACAGGCAGGAGATGGTTAAACTTTCTTCACTTGCTACTGTCTTCTTACTATCAGTGTTGTATGCTAGTTGATGGTCATATTATGTTTGTAAAATATGAATGGAAAAGCATATCATCCAAACCTCACTGCCATTCAATGTCATGAAATAGAAATGCCTCTGACCCCTAGAAGCATACTCCGTTTGCCGAGCCTCATAAGCTTGCATATCAAGCACCTGATGAACCAAATAATTCAAATGCCACCCATAATTATACATATATATAGTGACTACAAAAGTAGAGTCAGCATAATATACATCCCCACTCTACTCCAAGTACCTGGACAATCAGAATTATTTCATGCATGAATTATGGATCAGACAACAACAGGCCTTCAACAATTATGACTTTCTTTCTTGTACAACAAAAAATGTAGCTTTTGAATACATAAAAAATAAGAGAAAGTTTCAGTTGAGTACGACAGGAATTGGTTAACTTGCTATCGGATTTGGAAACTGGCTTGCACAAAAACCAACAGTCAACATGATATCATATGACACAATAATTGAGAGGTCATAATAATAACTAGATACACCGAACTTTGTCCTTCCTCTAGGATGTGAATCCTTAATTCCCATTGAAGAAAGTTGAAAAGAAACAGACTTTACTGCACTTTACTGCTTCAGACGGTGCATAGATTATATAAACTAGATAATGAAGCTTACCCATGACACGGCAGAACAATGCCTTAAGCATGCTTACTCAGCAAATCTATTTGACAATACATTAGGTGCTTTTACCTAAAAGTCTAGTAAGGGGTGGAAGCCTCAATCACAGTGTTCATTATGGATGTGGTTTACTTAAAGGTAACATCTACTTAAACAATTACAAAAATGAAATATAAAAAAGCCATAACTTGAATTTGACTATAAGTTCAACAAGTCTGTCAAGATCAACAGGCATAAAAGTACTATAAAACAAAATAATGGGTTTACCTCTCCAACGTATTCAATAAGGAAATGCCCAGCAGATATATTCTCTAGCATCCTCAGCCCAAAACCTTTCTTACCAAATCTGTCCCACTTCATCATCGCATATTTGCGATTCTGGAACTGCAAAATAGAGGTTTGGAAGAAAATAATACTCTTAAAAAGAGGTCTTCTTAGAAGTTAGAAACAAAGACAACCAAATATACACTGCAAAAAGATTGTATATTGTCATCTACTAAAAACAGTGAAGAACCTGTTGATTTGAACAGAGGTCCCCGCAAGGACAAGTGCCTTGAACACATTCAATATTCAACATCCGATTTAGGCATTCATCCCCACAACCAAGCTTACCGTCTGGAGGTCGTTTGCACTGGCAAACCATTATCTGCGTAAAATTTAACTGAAACGTTAATTACAGAAAAAGAAACACAAGAGCAAACAATATAACCACAAAAGTATCAATCTGACAATGAAAGAATGGATCAGAGAGAAAGTTGTTTTTTTCTCCAATTCAGTTAAAGTTTATATTATATGCCAATATTTGTGATGCACTGAAAGAAAATTAAAGCAAGGAAAGAGAGGAGTTAGAGAGCTTAACTTATAAAGTTATTTATCCAAGACATGGGATCAAATTCTACCACCAAGGCCTTACTTGTGGAGATTAAGTAATTCAAAAAATCTAACCTTAGTAGTGTAGCCTAGACCTAGAGCCCTAGACATTAAACAAGAATAAGTGAAGAAGGTGATGAAGTAGTTAAAACATAGGAAATACTTCCCGCCACAACCCCCTTCTCTCCCATTAAAGTAAGAAGCAATAGAGGATCCCATCCATTAGTTCTTATGCTGACATAGTGAGCTCATGTGATACTTTAATGTAGTTTCAAAGAATAAAAACTACATTTATTATCACATATGTCAGCATAAAATCTATAGGAAGGAAAAGGTGGAAATAAATAAGAATCAAAAGACCTAAAAAGATTAATAAGCTTCCCCTCCAAGATAAAGTCATACTGCCTTTGATAACCAAGCAAGATGTATTTTTTTATATTATCTCCCTGTTTGTAGCATTTACTTTGAACCATGACTAACAGATCCTCTAACTGATGTTGGTTAATAATCTTTAGAAGCACCATCCATATGTTAGAACTTAAGACTGAAATGTTGCATCTTACAGTAATACCTATATTTTCACGTTGAGTTATTAGAGGAAGCCCCTCCAATCATTATTAGCATCACAACAAAATGGAATGAATATACTGACAAGATGAAAAATCCAACTGCAGACTCAGTAGTATGTAAACATATAACAGAATCAAATTAGGCTCAGAGTTGGACCTCATCAATGGTTTGAGTTTTCCGGCCACGGTGCAAAAATTGGTTACTATCAATACGCCAAAAATGTGAAGGTGGCGACACTGCAATAAATTGGAAAGTGAGTATGAAAGGATGATCAAAAAGGAAAATAATCATTATACTAAAACAGCATCTATCTACAATTCATTCATGCAATTTGGCTATCAATAGAAAACATTATACCTGTCATACGTTTAGTTTCAAATCCCTTTTCCAATTCCTTATAATTGAAACCATCACAACCATCTTCCTCAGCATCAGATATGCCCAACTCAGCATTAATATCTGCATTGGACTTCTCTTGTGGGATTGAACAATCAGCAAATGCTTTATCCACGTTGTCCCCGCAGACCCTTCCAAGTAAATGACAAAATAGAAATATTCTAAGACATCAGACTGCTTTACTCGGTACAACAAGACAAAAGTCACCAATGTCTTAAGTCAAAAACTTGAGGAAAGTAAAGAGATTACGTTTTGTATGTATCTAAGCTTATGAAAAGATACAAAATGAGAACACACTTGGAATGGAGAACATATTATGCAACACAAGCTCAATCAGAAGATAAAACATTCAATCAGATAGTAAGATGCCATGGTCTATGGAGGCTGTGATCATTAGAAGAACAATTAAGTTTCCACAAGTTGATAACGTATCACCTCAGGCTCAAGAGAAACACAACAAACAATTAGCAATAGAGGTCAGTAAGTCTTGCACACCTCTCCTGAAGGCTACGGAATCCTGAAATCATAAAGAAGACTTCCATGGATAAAAAGTGGACTTAACAGAGATAGGATAAACAGCATCCTTCTCATACAGATTCCACAATTAAAATCTTAAAAGGAAGTGAAAAATCCAGTGAGACGGCAATTTCTTCCCAATAAAATGGCTCAAAGTAAAATCTGAATTGAATAGAGACCAGATCTCAAAACCATGCACAGTAACTGTTCATATATTTCCTTTTACTTCAAAAATAATAATAATGCATCAGCCATATATGCTAAAACCATCCTGATTTAGCTCAATTAAAATGTGACTTTTCTGTCTTTTGTCTTACATATAAGCAGTAACATGCAACAATTAGAATCTTCTGTGAAAGAAATTAAGGTGGTCAGGCAATTTCCATAAATTCACTACTGTGGAAGCAACACAGCCCCCAAAATCTATTCAGAAACTGGATGGAAGCGACATTCAAGTCCAAATTGCATAGATATCATCATACCAGAATCAGGCTGAGAAAAGCATAAATTAACTGACTATTCAAGCAATCCTTCCTAAATCAAATTTGTGATGTGTTTGGACAAGTGGTTGACTGTTCTCAAACATTTAAGAGCTAACAAAACAAACATGGAACCACCAGCATTTGATAAAAATTTTCACATAAATTGCATTCTAAGATAATAAAGAGGTGTGTGAAATGATAGATACCAATGGTATGCCTCATCAATTGACTTTACAAGTGAAACTGGTATTCGCCGCCATTTATGACAATCATCGCAACGCACCCAAGCATTATCAGGCTGTGTATGCTGCTCCATGACACCATCTGGTACCAAGTCAACATTAACCATGTTTGCAGATTCAATACTGTTTCCAGTATTTAAGTGCTCATTATCATCTGAAATCTGATTTCCTGCAGCACCAACTATTGCAAAAATAGTTAAAACAGTCTCCAACTTCTATTCCGAATCAATTTATCCCAATGGAAAGGAAGAAGAATGACAACTGATATGTGAAAATTATTAGAGATTAATTATAACAATAGGATGAGAAGAACAGAGGAGGAGGGAAGAAATAGTTACACAAATCCTTAAAGTTCCAGTACCTGTTACTGGGCTCTTTCCTCCTCTGGCTACAATCTCCTCATCAGAGCATTTCTCCTTTACTTTGCTCTTACTTACTGACTTCGACTCATCTCCCCTCCGCTTAGAACCATTTCCTTTCCTGCTCTTGACAGAATCAGAGACTCTGGACTTTCCCTTGCTCGCTCCCCGAGATCTTGAACTTTTCGAAAGTTGATTACGCTTGCTATTAGAGGAAGAGAAATGCTTAGTGTTCTTTGTATCTGGAACATCAGGACTGCAACAATCTTTAATATCCATACTATTTTCCATTTCTGTTGCCTCTTTGGGGACTCCAATCCAATTCTCTCTTGAAGAATTTGCAGCAGAGGATGAAGTAAGAGCCTCACTGGAGACAAGTCCATTACCTGTTGTTTTTTCTCTGCTTCGGCGACTCTTAGATGATTTAGCTTTCCTAGTGCTGGCTGCACCAGGAGATCTATGATTATCCTTCTTTCCCCTCTTGCTACCCTTGCTAGTCTTAGCACCTCTAGGAGAAGCTAAAGCCCCAGAAATATTCAAAACAGTATCAAGCGACTCTTCTTGGTGTATTAACCCAATTTGTGCATCAGGAATTGTATTGATTACTTCTGAATCTGGTGAAGTTCCAGGGTCCATACACTTGTTCTCTATTGCTTCTTGAGATGCTTCAGCAACTGCATCAGACTGACTTATAAGGGAACTATCTGTAGCATCTTCAGACATCCTCTCAAGATTTTCAGAACACCTGACAGGCTTATTTGCTAGTTTTACTTCCGTAAGAAAAACATCAGAGCATGTTTTCACCATTTCTTGATCCTCCTTGGACTGAAACTGCATTTTACTACCCACTTCTACTTTATCTTCAACAATATTTGCTACTGTTGGATATTGTAAATTGGTTTCCTTCCCATAATTACTAAAAGAAGTACCAATGAGAACTGATGGATCAACCACTTCCGCAACCAAAGTATTCACATTACTTGGAGCAACTTCCTTGCCCACTTTAATCTTCAGACGCAGGCAACTGGTTAAAGTGTTACTTAGCCCACTTGATTCTTTTCTGTTTTGACCAGCTCGGTTTTTGCTTCGTTTCCCACTTCCTCGGCCACCACTAGCTTTAGAAGGTTTTCGATTCTGCACTCCATTACATGAAGGATCAGGACATGGCTCAATCAATTTGGCAATGTTACTGAGCAATCCCCAAATGGAAGAACGAGCTGGTTTTGATGAACAGCTTCTCTTCCTTCTTGTAGCTTTCAAAAGGAATTCAATACTTTCGTGTGGGCGACGCAGCTCTGTGCTACTGCAGTTCCTAGCACCCCTTTTGGCGGGAGTCTTTCGGCTTGATTTACTTTTCTGTCTGCCCTTTCGAGAAGAGGAAGATATGGTTGGACAATTTTTAGGTTCTAAAACACAATCAGCCTTGACGATATCCTTCCCTTCATTTTCTCTTTGTCCAGAACAGTCAATTGAACTGCTAGAACTAATTGCAGCACACGCATCCTTTGCCAAAAGATCTTGTGAATCCAACCTACCAGACAAACCATTGTCAACAACATCAACAGGCTGACATGACAAAGAAGTTGATTTATCACAAAGACAATTTGCACCTTGCTCAAAAGAATCCCTGTTCGAGTTGCAGGCCTTTCCTTTGGCATTTAATATTATTTCACTGGAAGTCTCAGCCTTTGTATATGCAAGAAAATCAGTCCTCCCCTCAGAAACCTCTGCAACACCATCTCCTGATGAATCACTAATATCATTACCAACAGTTTGTGCATTCTTCCATGTGTCAGATAATCTCCTTGAAGCTAGCAATTCAATGCATAAATCATCATTACTTTTAGTTTCCACAGGTTTAGTAAAACTTTCCAATGAGAGACCACTGCTACTGGGATCATCTTTCTGGTTATGCCCGTCACAACTACCCACTGAATCACCCGTTTGTTGTAAGTTGGAAATTGTCTCAACACAACATGAAGTAGATATCTTGCCGCACGTATCAGAGTCTATCATGGGTGAAGCACCACTTTCCCCATCTAGAGAAGGACCCACGATAGGGTTACTATCCTTCAGGTCATTTTGTCGGGGACAATCACTCCTGCAATCACCAATGCCTATTGATGTTGAAGCCAAGTGACTACCCTGAATAAATGACATTTGGTTGCAAATATTAGCCTCAACCTCAGTTAATACCTCTCGTTTTTCTTCCATAGCTACTTCCGAAGAGGAACAATAGGTACTCGTACCATCCTTACTCTTGTGTTCACCAGTTGCATCTATTAACTCAAAGGGCCCTTTAAAGTTCTCTGAAAGCAATATTTGGTTCAGAACATCAGTCCCTTTCCTCTCTACTGCATCATTTTTCTCTTCAAACTTCTTTTCCCCATATGCCACCATCCTTTGAAGAATGGAACCATTGACCCTCTCATCGTCATCCTGCTTATCCAGTTTAACAGAACTTCTAGGTGAAGTAGAAATTGTGTTCAGTTCTATTGGCATTTCCCCATCCTGTGAAACATTATTTTCTGAGTCGAGATGACCATCTATACCCATATTCTCAGTCAAACAAATCCTACCTTGGTTATTGCCCATACATTCTTTTAACATCAAACCAACCACATTTTCATTGTCACCCTTCTTCTGATCTTCACAGTTAGTAGAAATCTCCATGCCACTGCTCAAAGATGCAGTGTTTTTGTCCTGAGACAAGCCTAGTGATCCTTTAGCAGCATTTGTACCATCCTCTCCAGAAGGTCCACTTTTTTCCAAGCACACATCAGTTACTGAATCATGAATGTCAACATCATCCTGATTTTCATTCAAACCAACCCCATGATCACTGATCCTATCACCCTTCAGTTCATTCAAACCAGAATCTACATTTTCACACTGAATTTCATTTGAATAACCTGTATTATCAACATAACCCATCAATTCCTCTGGCCCAGAACAATCTGGATTTTCACCTTGATTATCATTTAAACAAACCATAGCATCACCGCATATATTACCCATCAATTCCTTCGAGCCAGCACCATCTACATTCTCACCCTGATTTCCAATGGAGCAAACTGTACTATCATGATATGTATCACTCCTCAAGTCAAGTGGAAAAGAACCATCCACTTTTTCACCTTGATTTTCAATTGAGTAAACTATACAATCCCTGCACCTATCAGCCGTCAATTCGTTTGAATCAGAATCATTCATACTTTCACCCTGATCTTTCAAACAAACCACAGTATCATCATTCGCATTGCCCATCAATTCCTTCAAACCAGAATCACCCATAAGTTCACCCTGATTATTTTCCAAACAAACCACACTATCACCGCACATATCACCCACCAATGCTTTTGAACAAGAAGCATCAGCAATTTCACCCCCATTTTTCTTCAAACAAACTGAGTTTTCACAACATTCACCACCCATCAAGCCCTTCGTACCAGAACCAACAATTTGGGCCTCACCCTTTATTCCAACTTTGCAATCAATATCCCCAGACCTTTTGCAAGCACTTTTTTCATCTTCACCCGGTTCACTAGCACAATCCCCATTAGAATCAATCACAACGCAATCCCGTTGCTCAGAGACAAGTTTCCCCATTGACTCAGAGCACAAATGTTGCTCGGCAGCAGCAGCAGCAACTTCACGCGAAGGTTCGTTAACAAAAGTCATATTCCCACACGAACCCATCTCAGTTGTTTCCAAACAAATTATCAACAATGCTGCAAACTCATTACTCCAAACCTACATACGAAGTGAAAAAAAAGGAAAAAAAAAAGTTTGACCCAATAATTAAAATCAAGCACATCCCCCTTCACCAATACAATGCAACCTCAAATTCACCGCCAACGAATCCCTAGCTCCCTTTTAATCATATCGTTCCCAATAAAACCTTAATAAAAAAAATTAACAAATAAAAACATTACCTTATCAAAGCTCTCTCTGAGAAGAACCTCGGAGAAACCCTAGAATCCCTTTCTCTGCACAATCGAAAAACCCTTCATCTCAGAATCTAAACACTAATGCATATATCCCAAAAAAAAAATAATAAAAGGATAATGCATTGAAATAATTAACCACGAAGAAAAAATTAAATTCAACAAAAAAAGTAAAAAGAGAAATAATACTTTGTTAGAGAGAAGAGGAACGAGGCCGTTGAAGAAGGAAGAAAAAGGTCGTTTTTATATCTTTTTATTTTTATTTAAAAAAAAGAATAATTTTTTTATAAACCTGTTTGGGAGAAAGGAATATGAGAGAGAAAATCTGAGAAGAAAAAAAAAGGGAAAAAAAAGAAAGAAGGAAAGGAAGATGAGATATTAAAATATCAATTTTGACCTTTCTTTCTTTAATTTGTAAGCCGAGTTTGATTAGGACACCGATACTTTATGCTCTTCCATTTGACACGTGTATTTCTCATGGGTGTTGTTGCCATTTCCTATTAGAATTTTCTTTTTTTGTTTTTTTTCTGATTATATATCTGTTTTTGTTGGAAAATGTGTTCAGGCGATTTTTTTTTTTCTTTTTGGGTGTGAATAAGAATATTAATAAAGGTTTGGTGATCAAAGTACAAATTTTGATATTTTATTTACTACTTGTAGTATTTTATTTTTATATTAAAAAATACTCAAATTTATTTCACAGTAAAAGAATTCGGGTTTCTTCCCCCTTTACACTACCTTAAGCAAAGGAACAAGTAATGGTTAGGGCAAGTATAATTGATGGGTAGAAAATTGATTTGTAAATTTTAGTTCATTTCACATTTAATTTAGCTTGTTTTAAAGTGAAAATATTAAATTTTACAGTGTTTTAAATAATTTTAGGATATTAGGGGTTAGTGATGCATTTTAGTGTTTTAAGCGAATTTTAAATGTTTTTATACTTAATTGTGAATAAACTAGAGTAGACGTAAATTTAAAGTAGTAAGAATCCCACTCGACAATATCTCTTTTGGTGTTGAGTTTGCGTTCTGGTATATTTTGTATTTGACTTAAAAGAGTTATAAAAGTGAATTTCATCCCTTGAATTAGTAGATAATTATGCTAGATTATATACGTTTGAATATGTGAATTAGTTGGTTAGGCAATAATACATTGATAGTTATGATTTGATGATGTTTTTGTTGTGTTTATATGTGTTAAAATGATGATCTTGCATTGAGGTAAAGTTTAGGTACATTTAATGTATATTTTGTAAGGTTTAAACTCTTGAAAATGTGCATTTTGGTCATTTTGCCAGTGAGTCTCGAGACAACATGAATATGTCTTGAGACCATAAAAACAAAATTTACCTTATTGTCTAGTAATATGTTTAATGTCTTGAGACTTTATCTAAATAGTCTCGAGACAAAGTGGTATTTGTCTTTGTCTCGAGACAAGAAAACATCGAAGCCAAATAAGTTTTGTCCTATTACAGGTCTTAAGACAATAGCCCTTTGTCTCGAGACATTCAAATATCGAAGCTAAAATAAGAAAACAGGGGAGGTTGGTCTCAAGACCTAGCCTCGAGACATAAAGGACATACCTCAAGACACAATTTATAATGTCTTGAGACAAATTAAATTCGAAAGTAAAATACCTAAAAAAATGAAGCATATCTCGAGACAAGAAGTCATCTATCTACAGACATAACATAGAAATTTGATAGTTGAGTTTGGAATCAGGTCCTAACTTTAAATTTGACCCTACATAACCCCATAATATGATAAATTGAATCTTAAACATTGTAAATATATATGTGTGAGTATGATTGATGATTAAATTGATTTTAATGATAAGTATGATTTAAATTTTATGATTATGTAATGAGATAGCCTGAGTTGCTTCGACAACGTAATGTGACATTGTAACAGCCCGTTTTTAGTCAAATCAGAACAGTGGTTTCAGGACCACAAATTCGAAGTCGAAATAATTATTTTATTAATATTTTAATGTTTACAACATGATAGTATAGTTGTGTGAAATTTTTGTTAAGAAATTTTATCGTTTGAATGCTTAATTTGATAAAAAGCACTAAATCGCATAAAATATAAAACTTATGTTCTATTAGCTAAAGGTGTCTAATAGTTATGGAATATTAAAGTGGAGGTCCTTATGTGGTAATTAGATCATTTTAAAGGTTAGTGGACATTTATATACATGGTTTATGTGATTTATTAATGTTTTATTAAAGGTTATAATGGTAATTGATTAATAAAGGTTTAATAAGTTTAATGAACCAAATATTTTAGTCCATCTTCTTCCTTCTAGCCGAAATTAAGAAAATAAAAACATCCATGGATGCTATTTAGGGGTCGACAACTTCATGGTTAAATTGGTAAGTGATTTTGACTCGGTTTTTAGTGATTTCTATGTTTTTGATATCGTTGGAGCTTAACCTAGCTAGTCTAGGGACTATTTTGTAAAATTGTTAAAGGTTTAGGGTTTTTCCATTGATGAATGTTGATGTATTTTGATGTTTAATGGTAGAAAATTCATGCTTGTTGTTAGATAAACAACATTTGTTAAGTGATTTTTAGTAAAATGTCCAATTGGGGATTAATTTGTGAAATATTGAAATTTGGTGGTTAAATTGTGAAATAAATGAAAAATATGGACTTCTAGGGACCTAATTGAAATTTGGTTAAATTGCATAAATTTGATATTTTATGAAATAAGGACTAAATTGTAAAAATGTTAAAATGTTAGGGGCAAATATGTAAAAGTGCCTTAATGTGTGTTTTGGACTAAATTGAATAGAGAGATTATTAAATAAGTTAATTTTGTTTACAATTAGATCAAGAAAGGCGAAATATGAATTTAGATCGGGGAAAGAACAAAGTTTCAGATTAATTAACTCGTTTCGCTGTTTTTGCATTTGAGGTAAGTTCGTATGAAATAAGCTTTGTTTTAATTGTATTTTAAATGCTTTAATATTGCATAAATTGTGAATACGACATTGCGGACTTATTCACGAAGATTCAGCATTGGAAATCCCGGTTGAACCTTAGGAATAGATTAAGATATGAATGACATGTCATTAGGGGTTTATTATTGTTTTGGTTGCTGGTCCGTACATCCTACCGGTGGCTGAGTTACTAACATGTGTTGCGAATTTCTGTCAGCTTGTGTCAGCAGCACCGTGTAGTTATGTCATGACCGTTAGCTTGTGTGAGCAGACCCGTTGATAGCTCGAGAGTGATCATTATTTGAGATATGATATTGAGATAGCTTCGGCTATGTATTAGCACTTCGGTGCAAGATTTATTGAGATAGCTTCGGCTATATATATATTGACACTTAGGGTGCGAGATTCCCGAGTATTCTGTATTATTCCAAATGGTTCAACGGGTATATCAAAGATATGAAATGGTGAGAATAGATACATATCAATACAGGTATGTACGGAAACTGAGTATGCATCGAATATATGAAAGAACTGAGTTCACGGTTAAATAGATGATGGAATACATGGTAACATTGTGGTTAAATGTTTTGTAGTATGTTATATTTATACTTTGAATGGTAAATAAATGGTGAGTTTTACTTAGTATTTTTATACGAGCTTACTAAGCTTTATAGCTTACATCGTTTATTTTTCTGTGCTTTATAGTGAATCAAAGCTAGCTCAGATTCGGGAATCGTCAGAGACTTCACCACACTATCCTACTATCTCTTTGGTACTTTTGAACTTAAGTATTTTGAGTATATGGCATGTATAGGAGTTTGATCATTTTGGTATATATGTGTTAACTATGAATTTAGCCATTTGAGTTAGCTTATAAATTTTTAATATTTGGTTTTGTATATAGCCATGAGAGTTGGCTTATTCTAGTTGATTTGGTTGTGTAAATGGTTTTTGTTAGGTGTTTGATTATGGATATGTTATGCTTATTGATATTTGGTAACTATAGCTATTAAATGATTGAGAAGTGAATTTGGTATGCTAGTGAATCTAGGAAAATAATGCATATTTGGAATTAGTTATTTTGATGTATTGTAAAAGTGAGTTTGGTATGAAATTGGTTGGTATGTTGTGGTAATTGGGTAATTTGTAATGGTTGGTATTGAAATGGCATGAATTCAGTTTGTTTGGAGTTGATTTATATGCCTAGTTATGCCATGTTTTGTGCCATTTAAGTTGATGTAGGTATATGCAAGTTGGGTGGCAAATTGGCTTGGTAAATAGACTATTTTTGTCCACACGGGCGTGTGTCTCAGCCGTGTGTGACACACGGTTAGGTTGCACGGTCGTGTGTCCCCTGGTGTTGAAATTGAAATCAAGTCAGTATGCTCCACACGGCCCAGCACACAGGCGTGTGTCTTGGCCATGTGGCATAAGTCAATATACCCTACAGGTTTGACACGGCCTAGTATATGGGCATGTATGACCATTTTTTTAGGGTACACGGGCGTGTGTGTTGGCTGTGTGACCCAAGTCAGAGAGTTACACGAGGTCAAACACGGGCTGGGACACTACCACGTGATCCCATTTCGAACGTCAACACGATCTGCGACAAGGGCATAACTTTGGCCATGTGTCCCTTGTATATTGGAAAATTTTTTAAGATTTCTAAAAGTTTCATAAGTTAACGGTTTAGTCTCGAACCACCCCGAATGCATATCTTGGGCCTCGTAGGCTTGTAATAGGGACAATATGATTGATGTTGAATGATGATTACATGATATTAGAATATTTATGTGAAATGTACGTTTATTTGTGTTATAAATTTAGTAATGCTTCGTAGCCCTATTCCGACATTGAATACGAGTGAGGGGTGTTACATTAATGTGTATTAGAGCTAGGTTTAGTCGATTCTTGGACTAACGTAGCATAGATAGAGTCTAGCTATACATGCCATTATAACTTGTGATAGTGTGATATCTCCTGACAGTTTTAAGTCATGTTTTCATATAGTAAATGGATCCCAATCGAGCTGTAGCTGATGATGTTGAAAGTAATGCGCCAGCCTTCGTTCACGGAGTAGTGCAATCTGAGTCGAGACCTGTATTGGGTAGCTAGGGAGGAGAGGCTGAAGAAGCCTTCTTCCAGATGATGAATGAGTGGTTTACGGAGTTTGTTCGAACAAATCTAGCTGCTCAACAACCTCCACCCCCACCTAATCCCCAACCGGCTTCCATAGCTCCTCAAGGTGTGGAACTTCTAAGACTGAATAAGCCGCCAATTGATAAGATTCGAAAACATGGAGCTAAAGAGTTTAGAGCTAATATTGACGATGATCCTGAGAAAGCCAAGTTTTGGTTTGAAAATTTGATTCGGGTATTTGATGAACTTTCTTGCACACCGGTTGAGTGTTTAAAATGTGTTGTTTCACTTCTGAGGGACACCGTGTATCAGCGATGGAATACTCTAGTGTCAGTAGTGCCGAAAGAAAGAGTTACCTGGGAATTCTTCCAAGCTGAGTTCAAAAAGAAATATATTAGTCAACGGTTCATTGATTAAAAGAAAAAAGAGTTTCTTAAACTGAAACAGGGCCATATGTCTGTGACCGAATACAAGCGAGAGTTTGTTAGGCTTAGTAAGTATGCACAGGAATATGTTTCAACCGAAGCAATTATGTGTAAAAGGTTTGAAGATGGATTGAACGAAGACTTCAGACTGTTGGTCGGGATTCTAGAATTAAAAGAATTTGTTGTTTTAGTTGACCGAGCTTGCAAAGCTGAAGAACTTGGAAAAAAAAGAGAAAGGTAGATTTCGAGGTTAGAGATTCAAGAAAAAGATCGATGAATAAACCATATCAATCTTTGTCAAAGAAATCAAGAGATTCGTTGTAATAGCCTGATCTACGGCCTAGTCGAAATAGTAGTCTCAGAACCACAAATCCGAGATCGAGAAATAATTTTAAATATTATTTTGAGGTCATAGCATGTTTGTATGAGTGTATGAAAATTTTGGTGCATTAATTTTAAAGTTTGTGAGCCCAATTGCGAAAAATGACTAAATCATATAAAGTGCAAAAGTCTTAAATTGATAGCTAAGGGTGTTAAATTGCCATGAGACTTAAATTGAGGGTCTTTTAAGGGCAATTAGACCCTTAGAAACATTATAGCCTACCATAGAGACATAGAGGAGACAAATTAGTCAAAATTAGGTGAGTTGGTGACTAATTTTGACTAGAAAAAAATAAAATAAAGAAGAAAAGATACCATCTTTTCTCTAGCTTCTTTTCTACCAATTTTCTCAACTATTTTAAGGGTTTTAGAAGCTCAAAATTTCAGCTACTTAGTTGACTCACAAGTAAGTGATTTTTATGTTCTTTGTTGATGGTTTTTACATTTTTGAGACCCTTGAAACATAAGCTTTCAAATGAGGGGTCTATTTTGCAAGATGGTGGAAAGTCTAGGGTTTTACCATGAGAGCATCTAGGGTGTTTTCTGAAATTTTGTGGAAGAATATGAGTCTTGGGTATGTTATAAACAACTTTTGTGAAAGGTGTTAGCATGAAAACACCTAAAAAGGGCCATTTTGCATAAGTTGTAAAATAGTTGATAAATGTATGAAATAATGAGAATTTGGGCTGCTTCTAGTTATAAAAAGCATTTGGGTAGGGCTAATTTGTAAGAAAACGTGATGAAAATTAATTTTCAGACCTAGGGGTAAAATGGTCATTTTGCAAAAGTCTAGGGGCTAAATGGTTATTTTGCCCAATTATGCATTCTCGAGTGTTTAGATTATTATGCTGATGGAATGAATGAATTTTGTTAATATAGATCAAGAGAAACGTGATTCGGGTCTTGATTGGGGTAAGAACAAAGTTTAAGAAGATTGAACTCATTTTCATCATTTTGTATCGAGGTAAGTACATATGTAAATAATGTGTTATTAAAGCCTATTTTGAAATATATTGAATGATATACATGTGTAATTGCTTTATGGTATTCATGTGACCAAATTTCAATTGTTGCCATGATAGAGTAAATGTTGTGTTATGAGAGTAAAGTACATTGTGAGCAAGTGTAATGCTACCCGATTAGATAAGAAACCCCGTTAAACCCTAGATTTAGTATCAGATACAAAAAGGGGATGCCATGAGAATTAAATGGTCTGAACTCATGAGATATGTCTGATTTCATGAGATGAATGAAATATGTAATGTGAGTCCGGGTACTGACTTTGTGTACAGACCCGTAAGTAGCTCAATGAGCTTTGGTTACATGATAACACTTTGGGGTCCGGGCATTGACTTAATAAAAAGGCCCGTGAGTAGCTCAAAATGAGAGCATTTCATAGTGTATGGTAGCTTTAGCTACTAAACTTATAAGGCACTTGGGTGCAAATTCCCCGCGTATCCGTAAGTATCCCGAGCGTTCAATCGGTAACTCAAAGGCTTAGTTGATGAGATTCCGATGAGGTATGTATACTGAACTAAGGGTTTGAGCTAAGCATGTGATGGAATGTGACAAGTATATGTGAACGAAGTGAAGAGTAAGATAGAGAATTTTAAGTGATTTACATCTTTTATTTTAAGTATGATATGTTATCATTTGGTATATGATTTAATTACACTTTATTTGCATATATGTACTTATTAAGATCCCAAGCTTACCCTCCTTCCTTTCATTTTTTATAGTGCCATCAAAGTAGATTGTGGATCATCAGTCACGTCGAGGAAGCTAGTCACACTGATATTTGAAGTCTCTTGGTATAGTTGGAATCTTTTATTTTGATTATGGCGTGTATAGGACTTAGGCTTTTTGAGTCTTGTGTTATTGTTAATTGGCCAAGTATGTTGGCTTAATCTAATATTTGACTTGTTTTGTATAAGGCCATGAGAAATGGCTAACATTGAAAGTTCTTATATGAATGCAAAATAGTGTTTCATGAATGTGTTCAAATGAGATATTGTCTATTGAGGCTTATTTGATTGTTTGATATAGACTTGTATGGGTTTTGGATGATATTATGTAGGTTGTATGAGTAAGGGTGGCAAAGAGGCGTAGTAAACAGCCTTATTTTGTCCACACGGGTAGACACACAGGCGTGTGTCTAGGCCGTGTGTGACACACGGCTTGCCCCATGGGCGTGTGGTCTGGCCGTGTGTCCCCTGCAAGTAAAATTTTCAAGTCAGAATGCATGGTAGTAAACACACGGGCAGAGACACGGCCATGTGTCTCAGCCGTGTGGTGGACACTACCTAGCACACGAGCGTGTGCCTTGGCCGTGTGACATTTTGGGTATGCTGACGTCAGAAACAGAATACCCAGGTTCTTGCACACTGGATATGGACACAAGAGTGTGCCGCGGTCGTATACCCCTAGTTGTCGATGATATCACAAATAGAGAACTCCATAGGCCATAGACTCGGGCGTGTCGAGGTCATGTGAGGAACACGGCTAGGGACATGGGCGTGTGTCCAGGTTGTGTGAAGTTTGCACTTGATTTATGAAAAATTGTGAAAATAAATTGGCCATACGGGCGAGGGACTTGGGCGTGTCCCAAGCCACACGGGCGTGTGAGGTCACACGGCCTACCCACACGGGTGTGTGCCCTATTTTAAAGGTAACAATTTGTATAGTTAGGTTAAGGGCTCGGGATGGTCTTGGATGACTCCCAATGGATGATTAGGGGCTAGTAGGCCCATAATAAAGAGTTTAAATAGATTTAAATAAGTTTTAAATTGGTCCGAGTCTTGGTGACTCGGGAGTGGTTGCAAGCACGAGTTCAAGTTTGGTAACACCACGTATTCCGTATCGGCATAGGATACGGGTGTGGGGTGTTACATTCGTATAGGATGAGGGGTGTTACAGACATCATGCATCCGGATCCAATGATCGAGTCGGGTGTGGGGTGTTACATTTAGTGATATCAAAGCTAGAGTTTAGTCGATTCATGGACTAGACTAGACCCTGTAATTGAGTCTAGAGGTACATGCCATGATTGGTGCCAATTCCAAGCTAAGTTTGGATGCTAATTTTATTTTTAAATTGTTTATATAGATTGAGATGTTAATATAAGTATCATGTTTATTAATACCTAGTGGGTGAGATAGAATTTATAATTGTCCCTTGAGGATGAGAAGTGATTGATGAAAATCACGTAAACACTGTTCCCTGGTGTTTTATAAAGATATGATGTTAAAGATATGTAAAGGTAATGGATACTCAAGAAAGGATAATGGTATCGAGCTCTTGATGACTTGGCACTGAAAAATGCATGATTAGACTATTTTTCATATGAATAAGTATTATAATTATGAATAAATGGGTGTACAATGTTAAGTGGGTTATGTTATATGCTTGTTGAACGTGTACATACTTAATAAGTGTTAGTTTGAAAGTTGAAAGTGTGGTGTATATTTTGCAAACCGAGATTATAAATAGTAACAAATGAACAGTGACATGAGTTAATGGTTTTAATTGTTAAAATTGGATAAAATTAAAAATATAATAAGCTTAGGTGATTCTAATGATATTGTTATGTTGAGATATTATGCTACATTATTGATAGTTGATAAGAAGGTGTGAATTATGTCTAATAAAATTACGAATTTAAAAGTTAAATAATTAAGTAAGAGTATAAAGATCTAGATATAAAGTTTAAAATAAATTATATTAGATAACTTGAAATAAACTTCATTGAGTTGTGTTAAATTGTTGAATAAGACTATCATGAATTTCAGTATAATGAATATACCTTTGAATAGATTGTTAGATCTAATGCCTTAAGTATATTCGTTTGTATACTTTTATTTTTTCGAACAAATTAGTTTAATAAAATTATCCATAAATTACATTAATACCCTTTATATATTATTCTCAATGGTTTTTGTACGCAAAGCAAAATGAAATCAAATATTAGCTCATTGGTTATCAATGTTTAACTAATACTAAGTGGTATTATGTGATCGAATCATAATACGGAAAGATAACTTGTATTAGTAGATGAATATAAATATATCCTTAGTTTAATTGGAAATGAGCGAACTAATTGAAAGACTAATATGTCATTCATTAAGTCCAATTAGGGAGATACTTGGTCTTGAGCATCGGAGCAGATGATTCTCAAAAGATAGAGACATAGATGTGACTGATTGAACTTATAGTACATTGGACAGGACCCAAGTAGAATAGACCCTAAATTCGTTTATAGATTTATTCACTTTTAATGTTCATAGTATGACATACCTTAGTCTTGAGTGGATAATGGACTATGTATGTGTGACTCATATACTTTTATGTAAGTACAAGTCTGAGTTCAAAAAGATAAAGAACTGAAAGTCGGTGCCTTAGGTATACGACTTCTGCAATATGTATCACTATTCATAATAGTGGAATTGTAACATCCCAAACGTCTTAAGTTCTGGTTTGTTAAATTCTTTCATGATTAAGTGCTTGTTACAGTGGTTAAGTGATGTGGGAGTGTGTTTGAGGTCTTGGGTTTGAGACTTGATGTGTGCGAGAGGGTATTATCTTTTTGTTAAGGAATTGTTGTGGCCTATCAAGATGTAGTTGGATTAGAGTGAAATTGGGTAAGCAAATTGTTAGTTGGGGATTTGAGGGGGGTTGGTTTTATCTTTTTATTTTATTTTATTTTATTATTTTTTCCAACATCTCTCTTTTCCCACGTTTCCATTTTTTCTCTCACGTCAGTTCTTTCTTCTTCATCGTCTTCTCCCTTTTCTTTTGATTGTTCTTCGTTCTTTGCTATCTCTTTTAATTGGTGGTGTTTCTTGTCTCGGTTTGATTCCAATTGTGCTATTGCATGGTGTTGGGGATCTTCTTCATTTCTTTTGCAACTCAATTTATCTGGGTAGTGTTAGTAAGTGTTGTAAGTAAAGATTTTTTGTGGATTTGGTAGGAATCTTTGTTAATGTTTTAGTACTCTGTTTGAAGCTTAAATTGACTCCGTGTATCATTGTTGCTAGGTGATATTCAAGGAGTCCGAGATTCTTTTGTTGTGAATTATAGATTAGGGGCTGCCGTGGATGTGGGTAAGTTCTTGAACGGTTATGAGTGTAATCTTGTAGTCGGAATTGTGTATGGTTGCGTTGTAGTCAAGTGGTTAATTGATAGAAATTGAGGAATTGAGATTGATTCTATGCATTTTATTATCGATTTTTAGGTACTGTTTACTCCGTGGGTGCTATTGTGACGAAATCGAATCAGGTGTGTAACGAGAAACTCGAAAAATAGCGAACGACGGAAGCCAAAATTGGGGCCTATCGATACCACACGGTCGTGTAACAAGCCGTGTACGAGGCCATGTGTGACAGACGGTCTAGGCCATTTTGGGCCATGTGGGCCACACGGGCAAAGGTATTTTGGGCGTGTGGGCCCAAATTTCTAAATTTTTCTCTAGGGTCGTACATGTCGTCTCGATCAGTTTTGGGCCTTCTATGGGGTCAGTTTGTGTTATATAAGCCTTAAAACATGAAATTTGTTATTTTGTTAGTATGAAATCAAAGTAAATAATGCCTAAATGCATATAATGTGGTGGGATATGTTTAATCTGTTTTGTATGAGCATGTTCAATATATATTATATGAGTATGCATGATATATATATATATATATTGGTGTCTGTTAATCTGAAATATTTGGTATTCTATTTGTATTTGGCTATGGTGCGAGTTATGTTTTATGTGGAGGAAGTGCTCTATGTGATGCATTAACTCGCTATTATACTGGCAGCACTGCTGCGATTTTTTCTGAAAAGTGTCGTAAGGACACTAAGTGGTGTGTAAGGATGTGTGATCATTTTGTACCCCACATGGTGCGTTGGGATAGTCAGAGATGGTGTGTAGCGGATAAGGATAGGATTGTAATTTGTATGTGACTCTGATTCTACATGAGACATTTATCAGTAACTGTTCTGTTGTGTATTCAGTCTATGATTCTGTTTCTGTTAGTTACACACTGAGTTATAAAACTCACTCTCTGTTTATCTGTCACATTCAGGTAACCCGCAGACTTAGGTAGGTCGGTGCGATAGGAGTTTGGTTACGTCTATTCTTCCGTAAATTACTTTTACTTAAATTAAACTTAGTTAGAATTCTGGGCTAAGAGTTTTGTAAATTTTGGACTCTCTGGACTTTTGGGTTTTATTTTGGATTTGGATTTTAATTTGGGATTTCTAGCATGATGTTTGATAAAATGATTTGACGAAGACAACTGTTTTATGCAATCAATCACTTTCAAGAAAACAAACTTGTTTTTCCAAAATATAATGTCTTAAGAACTTTTGCTGCAAACTATTTGATTTATTTTAAAAAATATAAACAATTGACGATTTTTAATAATAAGTATAACAATACGATTTTAAATAAAGTGGACTTTTTTAGTAACAAAGATATACGATGGCTTTATAGAGAAAAAGTTGAATTTATAACTTTTCTTCATAACATTTCCAGATTCGGCCATAACGTCTAGCCCGAGTTTGGGGTGTTTCATTTAATGGTATCAGAGCCTGGTTACAAAACTCGGGCTGTGAAAATTTTGGGTTCAAAATTATATTTGTAAAAACTATTTTCTGAGTAAAGTTTATTTTTAAATTTCAAAAGTAAGTTTGTTGAACACCGAATCTCTAGTGCCGATCCTGTAAGTACTTCTAACTTAGAAATATTTTCGTTAGAATACTCTAAAACGATTAAAACTGCATTGAGTTAGTTAGAGACTAAAAATTCTTGAAATTTCTGAAACTACTTCTGATAAATATTTAGAGCATAAAATACTTGCTAATAAATACTGAAACTAGTATATAAAACTTCGTAATGTAGATAATCTGAGAATACGATAAGTACTCGTGCGCGCGGTGGGCATCGTTGAGGGACTTAAGCTGAGTCGTCCTCAATGGGCAGTATGCCTAATCTGGATACGAGTGAGACACCGGCTACACTTACTGCTGAGATCGGGTCTCAAAGTCACTCGGCTGGGGATGACACATTGTCCCAAGCCATGCTTAAAGTATTAGAGAGGGTCGTTGGGCCTCTTTCTAATTTTCGGAGCTGTGGGTCAGTAACTAAACGGCTCTGATCTAATAGTGTTGAGCTATTTAAGGGTGTCACTAGGGCCGCCCCGACTGTGGTCGAATACTGGTTGGAGGCCACTGAGAGGATAATGAATGATATCGAATGCACCAATGAGCAGAAATTGAAGGGTATAGTATCTCTACTTCGCGATGAGGCATATCTGTGGTGGTTAATGGTTGAGGAGGCTACTCAACTAGATCAGATTACTTGGGAATATTTTAAGACTGCCTTCTTGAGTAAATATATGGGGGCGAGTTATGTGAATACTCATAGACGCGAGTTTATGAATCCCACTCAAGGGGATAGGACTGTTTCCGAGTATGAGGCTGAATTTTTTAGATTGAGCCATTATGCTCGTGGGATGGTGGCGACTGATTATGAGAAATGTGCTCATTTTGAAGATGGTTTAAGGGATAATCTGAGAGTCCTAATAGCTCCGTAGAGGGAGCAAGAATTTGCTATCTTGGTGGACAATGTGAAGATCGCTAAAGAGGTTAAGCACGTTGAGCGTAGGAATAGGGACTGAGAAAGAGGTAAGAATAAGAGGATTCAAAGCCCTCTAGTTCTGTTTAGAAGCCTAAGAAATGGGCCAAATCTAATGGGCCTTCGAAAGTTGGGGTTCCAGTTGTTCCTACTATGGCTCAACCGTGTAAAAACTGTGGTAGATGCCATTTAAGCGAGTATTGAAGGAGGTTGGGAGCGTATCTATAGTGTGAGTCGATGGAGTATCGTATTAGAGATTGCCCAAAGCATTTTGATCATATACAAGCTCTAGCTCTGGGATTTGTTCTGCCTCAGCGGGCAGTTCAGCAGTCGCCTAGGGGCCATGGTCTGGCCAGGGGTGGTGATGGTATGGGTAAGGGGCAGAGAGCATTGGGTAAAGCTGCTAATGAAACTGAGGCAAGGTAGCCTGCGTTGGTTTATGCTGCTACACGTTGTGAGGATAGAGATGTTACTGATGTGCTTACCGGTATGTTCTTTATTTATGATACCCTTTATTTTGCATTGATAGACATAGGGTCAACACATTCATATGTAACTAGTTTTATTTCTGTAAACTTAGGGGTTTCGATTGAGAGCACTTCCAGTGAGATTACTGTACTCAACCCATTGGGCCAATCTATTCGGGTTAATAGACTGCATAAGAATAAACTATTGGAGGTACAAGGGGTTGTATTTCCGGCTAATCTGATGGAACTACTGTTTGGAGAATTTGATCTGATTCTGGGTATAGACTAGCTTGTGGAGCATCGATTCAGTTTGGGTTGTAGTACTAAGAGAGTGGTTTTGATATCTGAGAATGATTGGAGGTGGTTGTAATCAGCAAGCTAGGTGATTACTTATCCAATGTGATTTTCGCTCTTGTGGCTGAGAAACTAGTTCGGAAAGGGTGTGAAGCGTACTTGGCTTTTGTGAGTAATTTAACTTCTATGGGTTTATCTATTGGAAATATTCGAACGGTTAAGAAATTTCTGGATGTTTTTCTCGAAGATTTATAGGGTTTACCTCCAGATTAAGAAGTCAAGTTCAGTATTGAGCTTTTACCAGGTACAGCTTCGGTGTCTATCGCTCCTTATCGTATAGCACCGAAAGAGCTTATGAAGTTAAAGGCCCAGCTTCAGGAACTCCTTGATCGTAGATTCATTTGTCCTAGTGTGTCTCCGTAGGGGAAACCAGTTTTGTTTGTAAAGAAAAAGGATGGTACTATGAGGATGTGTATCGATTACTGTCAGTTAAATAAGTTAACAGTGAAGAATAAGTACCTACTTCCAAGGATCGATGACTTGTTTGATCAGTTTCGTGGGGCTTCAATATTTTCAAAGATAGATCTTTGTTATAGGTACCATCAACTTAAGGTTAAGGATGTTGATGTTCATAAGAATGCTTTTAGAACTCATTATGGACATTACAAGTTCCTAATCATGCCCTTTGGTTTGACGAATGCTCTAGCTGCATTCATAAATCTGAAGAACTAGGTTTTCCAGCCGTTTTTGGATCATTTCATCCTGGTCTTTATCGATGAAATTCTGATATACTCTAAGAACGAAGATGATTATTATGAACATCTTAAAGTAGTCTTTCAAATATTTTGAGAGAAACAACTCTATGCTAAGTTGAGCAAGTGTGAATTCTGGTTAAGGAAAGTAACTTTTTTGAGGCATGTGTTTTCTGCGAAGGGGATATGAGTTGATCCTAGAAAGATTGAGGTTGTGATTGATTGGAAATAGCCTAAGAATGTTTCTGAGGTTCGTAGTTTTCTTGGCATTGCGGACTATTATCAAAGATTTGTCGAGGGGTTTTCGTTAATTACAGCTCCTCTAACTAAGTTGTTAGATAAGAACACCCCTTTTGTCTGGACTTATGAACAACAATCGAACTTTTACTTTAATATTCTATAGCTATTTGACACTTTTAGCCAATAGAACACAAGTTTTACGCGTTACGCGATTTAGTCCTTTTTACCGAATTAACCACTCAAACGGTAAAATTTCTTTACGAAATTTTTACACAAACATGCTATCATACTGTAAACTTTAATAAAATAATAAAATAAAAATTTTGACTTCAGATTAGGGTCCCAAAACTACTGTTTTGATTAACCCTAACAACGGGCTATTACAATTCTCCCCCTTTAGGGATTTTCGTCCTTGAAAATCTTACTAGGTAACAGATTAGAGTATTGCTTTTTCATAAACTTTTCAGATTTTTACGTAGTCTCTTCAATCCCTTGTCGATACAAAAAGAAAAATTTTAGTAACGTTATTCTTTTTTTTTAGCTATTTGATCTCTCAAGCTAAAATCCTGATCTGCTCTTTACTATACTATTTATATAAGAGTGTATCTTAATATCGGTAGGAGAATTTATATGCAAAAGATCTGATCTGCACCGTCGCAACATAGATATATGAAACACTGGCTTAATTCTCTCATTAATCTCATATGGCCCTATGAATCGCGAACCCAACTTCTCTTTACAGCTAAATTGAGTAATGCTATATCCACGGCAATACTTTCTTAAAGACTTAGTCCTTTAACTGCAACTCAATATTTTTACATTTCAAGTTCGCATCATTTTTCTGTCGATTTGAAACCGCTTCCTCACGGTTATGAATTACTTTCACTAACTCTTTAATCTCTCTGATCAGAACAACCTAGTGGATCCTTTCTCTCACAAAGCTCTATCCAGTACAACGGATTTTAGTAATTGCAGCTAGACAATACTTCATTCAATGCCATCAATATACTAATCTGATAACCATTATTATACAGAAACTCAACCAACAGTAAATATCTTCCTCAGCTGCTTTCAAATTTTAAAACATAGTAACAAAACATATTTCCGAGAATCTGAATCACTTTCTCAGATTAACCATTAGTTTAAGGATGAAATGTAGTATTAGAACTCAACTTCATGCCCAAAACTTTCTATAGTTTTCTATCGAATCACAATATAAACCTCGGGTTCCCAAAATAATGAAGACAGACACGCTGCAGAATCTAAAAATCTCTGAAATGTACAACTCAACAAGTCTATCAAAAGAGAAATCTGTACGTATAGAAATAAATATGCAGACTTTTTAAACATTCAACAGTAACCTAGATAACATCTTTCTTTTTCGATGATAAGAAAAATCCCAATACAAAATCCATCGTAATATTATCCCATATTTCACTCAGATATCATCTCAGACTATAATAGTCCCGAAGGTACATAATAATCAGTTTAACTTGCTAATACCTTGAACTTTTAAGCGTAGAGTCAGAAATATCTCGTTTCATACCTGTCTATCGATAAACTGTTTCAGATCATTAAACATCTTGTTTTTTTTCTAGAAGAATTGGCAAGCTTCGTGTATCAATTATTGTAAAATCTCTAGATTTCTCGGTACTCAAACTTTGTTTCAGAACAACAAGTAATCATTGATTCTAATATGAAACTCTAAATCAGAAGACGTCTTTCATTGTACTCTTTTAACTTGCAATCTGCTACCTTATTTCCAAGTCCCACAGCTTGCTGAATAAACATCGATTTAACTTTTTCACTTAGCTAATATTGAATCACCTTCCGATAAAGTAACTGCATACTCAATACCCGTAAAGAAAACAAAGATTTTCTGCTCCCAATATCTGTGACTACAATCACTTTCCCTAGATGATAATCAATCGCTAATCCAAAATCCTTCCACAGTTAATAACTTTATTAACAAGTATCAAACCATTCAAAATTCACAACTGCAACAACTTTCTCCATCAGAATAACTTTAATTTACAATATCATTTCTGAATTAGATCTGATCCGGTAGTTGTAATTCTGTATCATGTCTTCTAGAATATGAATTATTCATTCCGACTACCCGTTTGTTCACCTGTGAACGTACAAGATTTATTTTTCGAACCTATGGATAAACTCGAGTACACAAAATCAATTACCTTTCAAATGAATAACTCAATCAGATTAAACAAATGAGTCGATCTCTACTGTAAATAATGCAGTTTGAAACAAAAGTAAAAATCAAATATAGTTCCCATAATGCCCAATGCAGAATCACAACCTTTATAAATCCAAGATTAGTATAGCAACGTTACTATGATCAAACCAGAAATTATAATCGAAGTAAATATAATTATATCCATTCAATAAATATTTTTCACAGATAACCATAAAGAATCATAAGCAAGCCAAGATACTGTAATCTCAAATATACTACTATAATGATCTTTTTAAGAAAGCACCCATATCAGATGATAGATATCTCAATGATGTCTCAGAGGAAATCCAGAAGTAAAGCATCACTCATATGCACTGGAATCAACGGTAACAGAAACAATATAATCTTAATGTATACTGAGCAGAGCAACAACCAGCAGGAACAGAATACCAGCATCACACAGATTCTATCATCGATCTTTTCTTTCAATAAAATAAAATAGAATACAAGAGAAAGATATAATAATGCCGATTGTAACCCGAATAGCCCAACAATGCTTTCATATATCAATATATTTAGATAACGTTCTCATATAATAAGAATTTCATCTGAAAATATACAGCTTCACATACCTCTGAGGATAGATGAACACGTAAAATACCCAGAAGAAATTATCGCAATTTACTTCAACTATAATTGTTGCACTTAGCTATCAATACAATTCAAACATTATTTCACTGTCTAATCCTGTCATCACTATTCCCACATTATCTCATCCATTATTAAAAATCAATTCAAAAGAAATTCCGGTAATATATTCTTTAATTAACATACCTGAATAATTCAGTTAACTGAAGTAAATTTCTTCTTTAATAGCAACATTGCGTAATCCGAATAATCTTCTAAGCAATCTATCATCTCTTCCAGAACAGTCTTTACTTGCTAACCCCATTATCATATTTGACCATATTATAAATCATTCAATTCTTGAACTCTTTGATTTCACACTTGGAAACGTATTCAATCTTAATCTAATAAATTTCATTATAACTCTATACTGGTAAGGGGGTGAAGGTCGTAAAGCCTCATAATTTGACTTTTACATATACTCATATATGACATAATGTTTATCAATAACATAATGCTTTAAACTATCATTCATACCTCTATGAGTTTCAACTCATCATAAACACATTTTACTCAAATATTTGAGTATCACATTCAATATTATCTGAATTAGCTCGGTTGGAAATCATGTCTGTCTAATTAAAACAATTCCCGTTAGAGTCAAGAGATATCACGCTATCACAGGTTAAATATGGCATGTATAACTAGACTCACATATGCTACGTTAGTCTTAGAATTGACTAAACTGTAGCTCTGATACCAATAAATGTAACACCCCTAACCCGTAACCGTCGCCGGAATAGGTTAAGAGGCATTACCAGACTTGTAACTCAATTCAGAACAATCATTTATCAAATATCATCTCATTTCAATAAATATCAGTCATCACATTCAAAATGAACTTAAATCGAGCATACAAAGCTTAAGTCATGCATTCGGGACTAAATCGGTAACATATTAAAGTTTCGAGAACTTAGAAAATTTTCAACATTTCAAGTATCACACGCCCGTGTGAACAGGCCTTGTGTCACACACGGCTAGTAGACAGGCCCGTGTCTTAGACCGTGTGAAAACATGCCATACATACTGACTTATGTCACACGGCTAATAACACGCCCATGTGCCAAGCCGTGTGAGAATTAGAGAGGTTATTGACTTGGGTCACATAGCTGACCACACGCTCGTGTGTCTAACCCGTGTGCCCTTCAAAATGGCCACACACGCTTGTGTGCAAGGCCATGTGCCATTTTGGGGGGTATACTGACTTATGTCACACGGTCAGTCACATGCCCGTGTGTGAGCCCGTGTGAAACACACAACCAGTGGACACATCCGTGTGTCTAGGCCGTGCCAAAACTGTAGGGTATATTGACTTAATTTGTAAGGCTAGCCTAGGGGACACATGGCCGTGTACATGACCGTGTGTCATACACGGCTGAGACACACGCCCGTGTCTCTACCCGTGTGGATAAAAATAGGCTATTTGTAAAGCCATTTTGCCACTCTATTATCACAAGCATTCACAAGCATAAATGACCACATTTCATAACCCGATTGGCAATCATTCTATAGCATTTCACACACATAATATACCAATATTTAACCAAGTTAAGCCAAATCACATGGTTTAAACACATCAATGCTTATAAGCTTTAATAGCTAAAATAACTCATATATCTCATATCATCAACTAGCCTATACATGCCATATTACCAATTTCAAAGAGTTCAAAATACCAAATCAACTCCTGGATAGTGTGATGAAATCTTCGATGACTTCCAACCCGAACGAGCTTTTAAATCACTGTAAAATACAAAAAATAAGCAGAGTAAACTAATAAGCTTAGTAAGCTCGTATGACTAGTATGTACTATATGCAATTTAACAATTAATTCAGAATTTGAGAAATATGAGGACATATAAATCAGCTCTATCAAAATCAACACGTAATACAATAACAACCCGGTAATTTCTATGTGTATTCATCGGTTTTCACTTACATATCATATGAAATTATTAAACATCACTTACTTGTCGAGTATGTCATATATACCTGAACTGCATCATATCATCATTTCAATTCTCGTACCGTTATCTCATTCATTGAAACATGGAAATAACATCGAATATTCTGTATTTTGCACACTAATGGCATATATGTGGTTAAACCTCCTATATCTCAATCCTCATACATAACATTTGTTCGTACGTCATTATAACCTATATAAAATCATCAATACCATGTAATTCACATAACATTATGACAATTCATTTCTATTCGTATAAACTGTAATTCATTCATATAACTAGTAGTTCTTTCGTATAAACTGTAGTTCATCAGTAATAATAGTAGTTCATCAGTAATAACAGTAATTTATCCGTATAAACACATATTTTATTCATATGATCAATAACAATAATTATGCCTGCTGAACTTATTAGAACATCAAGGGATACTCGGGTGATACACTATAAGTGCATTAATCGAAAATCCGTCAATTAATTATCATTTCCGCTCTTTCGAGCTATAATCAGTAAGCTCCTGCTGAGCTGATGGACAATAAGCTCTGACGAGCTGAAACAGTAAGCTCTATTAAGCTAAAACAGTAAGCTGTGATGAGTTGAAACAGTAAGCTCTATTGAGCTGAAACAGTAAGCTGTGATGAGCTGAAATATATCGGTAAACTCATACGAGCCGTGGTGAGTCCGCAACAAATGCAGGAGCTCGACCAAAACGGTAACCCTAATGACATGTCACTCATATCCTACGATTTTCTAAATTTCGAACGGGGCTTGGTATTGTCCAACTTCATCATTTAAGTATTCCATGATCCATAATTTAATTTCTCAAATCATATTTATTCAATTCAACTAAATACATACTTTAAATACTCAATTTGGATACTCAATGCATATTATCAAACCGAACCCATGTAACATATATAACATTTATAACGTTTCACTTACATTTATGTAAACAAGTAATATAATCATATAAACGATAATTCGAACTTCAAGTGGGTTATTCATTCAACTTATACACATTCATTTAAAACAATTACAAATATTTAATAGTTAGAATCTAGCTATATGAAATTTATCGTCTAATCGTCCACTCTTCATTTTCCCCGATCTAGTTCCGGTATTTATTTATCTTGATCTATATATAATATCAAATTCAACATATTAACTTTCCTTTCTATTCAATTTGACACTTTATACACATTTTGGCAAATTACGCCTTTGTCCCTAAAGTTTCACATTTTTACAATTTAGTCCTTATCACATAAAATTGCAAATTCATGCAATTAAGGACAAACCCATGCTAGCCGAAATTTACCCATACTACTAGCAGCCCATATTTTCATTTATTTCCCACTTTTAACCACAACATTTCACATTTTCTCAATTTAATCCCTAATTGACATTTTTGTCAAAAATCACTTTATAAAACTTGTTAATCTAGCTTCAAACATTAATAATCTATCATAAAACATCTAAATAACCAAGCGTTTAACAATGGCATCTTTCCAAATCTATAACCATTTCGAAAACAGAGATACATGTTAGCTAGATTAAGCTACAACGAGCTCAAAAACGTAAAAAATATTAAAAATCGAGACGAAATAGACTTACATGCACACAAATTTGTTTGGCTGAATGTAGCTTCATCCATGGCTGTCTTATTCATGCATTTTCGATGGAGAAATGGATGGAAGATGATGATATTTGACTTTGTTTTATTTATTATAACCTTATTTCCAAATTTACCTAATTAACCTTCCAATTTAAAACAATTTACAACAATGCCAAACCAAATCTTCCACTAACTAATTAGTGGGTTAATATCCACATAAGAACTTTTACTTTAATATTCTATAGCTATTTGACACTTTTAGCTAATAGAACACAAGTTTTACGTGTTACACGATTTAGTCCTTTTTACCGAATTAACCACTCAAACGGTAAAATTTCTTTATAAAATTTTTACACAAACATTCTATCATACTGTAAACTTTAATAAAATAATAAAATAAAAATTTTGACTTCAGATTGGGGTCCTAAAACTACTGTTCTGATTAACCCTAAAAACGAGTTGTTACAAGAGGTGTATTATTTATACCAATCACAAGAGCCTTAAGTATATCCTTACCCAGAAAGAGTTAAACCTTAGGCAGTGTAGATGGATTCAACTACTTAAGGATTACGACTACACTATTGAGTATCATCCTGGCAATGCCAATGTGGTGATCGATGCTTTTAGCCATAGAGCAATGTCTGATTTGAGGGCGATGTTTGCTCGCCTAAGTCTATTTGATGATGAGGGTCTGTTAACCAAGTTACAAGTTAAGCTGACTTGGATTGATCAGATTCAAGATAAGTAGTTGGGGGATGATTCTCTGGTTTTGCGATTCCGTCATGTAGAGGAAGGAGGTACGTTTAATTTTGGGCTAAATAGTGATGGGGTTATGTGTTTCCAATGACAGGTTTGTGTATCGAATGATTCTATTTGAGATAGTCTATTCTAGGGAAAGCACATAGTAGCGCTTATACTATACATCCTAGTGGAAACAAGATGTATCGGGATCTTGATGAACTATACTAGTAGCTTGGTTTGAAACGGGAGGTGATAGATTTTCTTTTTCATTGCCTGATATGCCAACAAGTTAAGGCTGAACACCAGTTGCCTTCGGGTTTGCTTCAACCCATTGAGATTCCCATGTGGAAATGAGAGCGTGTGACTATGGACTTTGTTAGTGGGTTACCTCTAACACCTACTAAGAAGGATTTTGTGTGGGTTATCGTAGATCGGTTGACCAGTTTACTCACTTTATTCTTGTTCGGACAGATTATTCTCTTCAGAAGTTGGCCAAGTTGTATATTTCAGAGATCATGAGACTTCATGGGGTACTGGTCTTAATTATTTCTAATAGAGATCCTCAGTTCACTTCTTGGTTTTGGAGAAAACTTCATAAGGCTCTGGGTTCGAGGTTGGGTTTCAGTACTGAGTTTCATCCTCAAACAGATGGTCAATCTGTGTTCTATCCTCAGATAGATACTGGAGGATATACTTCAGAGTTGTGTGATCGATTTCTGAGGTAGTTGAGAGGATTTTCTGCCATTAGCTTAGTTCACCTACAATAACAGTTTCTAGTCTAGTATGCAGATGGCACCTTATGAAGCTCTATATGGTTGTAAGTGTTGTACTCCATTGTGCTGGATGGAGTTGGGTGAGCTACAGGTTTTGGATCCTGAGTTAGTTTCTAAGACTAAACACAAAGTTAGACTGATTCAGGATCGTCTTAAGGTGGCTTCTAACAGACAGAAGTCTTATGTGGATCTGAAAAGGAAGGACATTGAGTATTTCATGGGTGATTATGTGTTCCTTAAGGTGTCTTTATAGAAGAAAGTCATACGGTTTGGACGTAAGGACAAGTTAAGCCTTAAATTCATTGGGCCGTATCGGATTCTAAAATGTGTGGTAACGATTTCTTATCAGTTAGAGCTACCTTCGGAGTTAGACGATATTCATGATGTATTTCACGTTCTATGTTGAGGCGGTATCGGTCGGACCCATCTCATATTGTTTCTATTGAGGAGATTGAAGTTAGACTAGATTTGACTTTTGAGGAGCTGGTATAGGTCCTAGATCGAGATGTTAAGGTCTTGAGGAGGAAATTTTTTTTAGTTAAGATTCTATGGTGGAATCATGCCACTGAGGAAGCTACGTAGGAACTTGAGGACTTAATTCATCAATAGTATCTGCATTTGTTTGAATCAAGTAAATTTTGAGGTCGAAATTTCTTTAAGGGTAGAGTTGTAACATTCCAAAAGTCTTAAGTTCTGGTTTGTTAATTTCTTTCATGATTAAGTGCTTGTTACAGTGGTTAAGTGATGTGGGAGTGTGTTTGAGGTCTTAGGTTCAAGACTTGATGTGTACGGGAGGGTATTATATTTTTGTTAAGGAATTGTTGTGGCCTGTCAAAAGGTAGTTGGATTAGAGTGAAATTAGGTAAGAAAATCTGTTAGTTGGGGATTTGAGGGGGTTGGTTTTTCTTTTTATTTTATTTTATTATTTTTCCAAAAAACTTTATTTTCCCACGTTTCAATTTTTTTCTCTCACGTCAGTTCTTTTTTCTTCAACGTCTTCTCCCTTTTCTTTTGATTTTTCTTCGTTCTTTGCTATCTTCTTCAATTGGTGGTCTTTCTTGCCTCGGTTTGATTCCAATTGTGCTCTTGTATGGTGTTGGGATCTTCTTCATTTCTTTTGCAACTCAATTTATCCGGATAGTGTTAGTAAGTGTTGTAAGTAAAGATTTTTTGTGGATTCGATAGGAGCCTTTGTTAATGTTTTAGTACTCTGTTTGAAGCGTAAGCTGACTCTGTGTATCATTATTGCTAGGTGACATTCAAGGAGTCCGAGATTCTGTTATTGCGATTTAGAGATTAGGGGTTATCGTGGACGTGGTTAAGTTTTTGAACGGTTATGAGTGCAATCTTTTAGATGGAATTGTGTATGGTTATATTATAATCGAGTGGTTACTCGATAGAAATTGAGGAATTGAGATTGATTCTGGGTGTTTTATTGTCGATTGTTAAGTACTGTTTGCTCCGTGGGTGCCGTTGTGACGAAATCGAATTAGGCGTGTAACGAGAAACTTGAAAAATAACAAACGATGAAAACCGAAATTGGGGCCTATCAACGCCAGACAGCCATGTGTGATACACGGTGTAGGCCATTTTGGGCCATGTGACCCACACGGGCAAGGTTATTTTGGACCGTGTAGGCTATATGGGCAAGGCTATTTTGGTCCGTGTAGGCCGTATTAGCAAAGGTTTGATCTGTTTTGTTGAGCATGTTCAATATATATTATATGATCATGCATGATATATATATTCTGGTGTCTGTTAATCTGATATATCTGGTATTCTGTTTGTACCTGGCTATGGGGCGGGTTATGTTTTATATGGAGGAAGTGCTCTGTGTGAGGCGTTAACTCGCCATTATACTGGCAACACTGCTGCGATTTTTTCTGAAAAGTGTCGTAAGGACACTAAGTGGTGTGTAAGGATGTGTGATCATTTTATACCCCACATGGTTTGTTGGGATTGTCGGAGATGGTGTGTAGCGGATGGGGGTAAGATTTTAATTTGTATGTGACTCTGATTCTGCATGAGACATTTGTCAGTAACTGTTCTGTTGTGTATTCAGTTTGTGATTATGTTTCTGTTAATTACACACTGAGTTATAAAACTCACTCTCTGTTTGTCTGTCACATTCGGGTAACCCTCAGACTTAGGCGAGTCGGTGCGATAGGATCTCAGTTACTTCTATTCTTCTGTAAACTACTTTTACTTAAATCAAACTTAGTTAGAATTCTGGGCTAAGAGTTTTGTAAATTTTGGACTTTTGGGTTTTATTTTGGATTTGGATTTTAATTTGGGATTTCTAACATGATGTTTGATAAAACGATTTCACGAAAACAACTGTTTTATACAATCAACCGTTTTCAAGAGAGCAAATTTGGTTTTCCAAAATATAACGTCTTAAAAACATCCACTATAAATTATTCAATTTATTTTGAAAATTGTAAACAATTGACGGTTTTAATTAATAAGTATAACAATATGATTTTAAATAAAGTCGACTCTTTTAGTAACAAAGATATATGATGACTTCATAGAGAAAAAGTTGGATTTATAACTTTTCTTCATAACATTTCCAGATTCAGCCATAATATCTAGGCCAGGTTTGGGGTGTTACAGGAATTCATAGCTAAAGAAATAGGTAAATGATATTCTCTCATTGGCATTACATGATAGATGAAAAGTAAATGTGGTCACAGATTGCTTGTCTTTATAATAAATGACTTAATTACTATTTGATAGTGATTGACTTTTTATGAAGGACGATGTAATTGTTACCATGAGATAAAATAGGATCACATTGGGACAACGAATTTATCCCAAAGAGATTAAGGATATCCTATGAGGGTAACACACTTATGACAAAGTCATTGGACGAGTAGTGATTGAGTAACTTTCGTAATGGTATGTAATTGGGGAGAGATCAATCACGATACTATAATAGAATGACTTCGTGACTAAATGAGTTTATAATTAATAGGTGAAAAGCTAAAACTTAATTATAAATCATTTGAGCACTAATTATATATGTCAAATCGGTCCCTCCACTAACTTGTTGAAATCAAAAATGAATTGCATATAGAATCAAATGAACAAAAATTGATAGAAATGATAAAATTAAAGAATGAATTACATTCAGAAATGAATGTGATTTCTCATTAAGTATGGAAATGACTTGAGAATTAATTTAAATTTTTTGAATTATTTTTTATCAAATGGAATTAAATTAATTAGTCATTGCGAATCCGTTGAATATGGAAATTAAATATATTTTCTTATGGATTTTGTCATGACTTTAAAGAAATAAGAATTAGGTTGAGAAAATTATTTAATCATAAAATTATTTAATTTAATAAATAATATTTATTTTGGGAGATAGAAAAACATGTACTGGGTTGGATTAAATTATAAAGTGTTTGGTTAAAAGTCCAAGAAACACATATAATTAAACCTAATACAAGAGAGGCCAAAAACCCCTCATGATACATATGGGGGGGGTGACAATCCTAGTATATTTATTTAGGGTGTGCCACCCCTCACTCCTAGTTGAACTAGGAAACTAGTTTTTCTATCAGATAAGTATTATTTGCATTCTATTAAGTTAACGAAGATTCATGTAACACCCCTTACTCGGTCTAGTCGTCGGATCGAGCTACGAGATGTAACTACTGTAATTAGAACTAAAAATATTAAAATAATTATGCAATAACCATTCATATCTCAATTGTGATCATATGATATCATTCAAATAGAAATCGAGACTAAATCAAGCTTGAGAAAGCTCTATTGATGACCCAACAATTAATTAGGACCAAATTGTAAAGTTTGAAAATTTTGGACTCCACGTCATGACGAGCCATTCCCATGCCGTGACATTGCTAGATAGTGAGTCACGTCATGACATTGAACCACTTGACATCAGGGTGTCAAAGGCTATTGGCCGACGTTGTGACGAGAAGAATTCCACGTTTTGACGAGGACTGTTTTTGGTAAAATAATACCATTTGGTACCTATTTCGTGCCAAGCCAAACCATATGCTCAAATGATGCATATTTGGCCATTCAAACCTACACAAAACCAACTTAAATGCATACCAACATATCAATTTAACCAACCACAAGACCAATCAAGCTATCCCATATGAAATGGACATTTTGCTAAGCTTATCAATCTATGCATTCATCAACTACTCAAGTATAGCTTACCATTCATCTTTCACATTCCAATATTAACCAAATCATAATCAAATATATGATTTATGCTTCATCCATTTCCTAACAACACGGTAAAGTGTACATAGTAATACACAACACATTTACCCTCAAAGTTAAGCACCATATAAGGTCCAAAACTAGCACCATTCAAGTTAACATCCAAACATAATAAGATATATACACAAGTATCACATATTTAGGCATTCTCATATAGGTATGTAACTTCTAGCCATTTGAAAATTCAAGCCATATTCATGATTCAAAACTCCATGTCATAGGTAGACATATGTACATAATATTTCCTATATACATGCCACATAACTGAGTCCAAAATAAATAAAAGACTACCAAATTGAAGATTGGATAGTGTGAGCTTTGAGTTGATCCGATCTTCAAGTTCCCAAAAGACAACTAGAAGACATGAAAACATAATAGGGTAAACATTATATATGCTTAGTAAGCTCATGGGTCTTAAAACAGTAAACTTATCTCATTTTGTAACTAAACTTATCAAAATAACAAGTTTAACTAAGTTTCCCGTCACAACATATCACAACCATAAGGTGAGTATTTCATATACAACCATATAATCTATCAATTTGCTCGTGCAATTCAATTCAGTATCATTTCATTAGAACTATCAAATGAATACATCATTTGATCAATCAAAACATAGGAACACAAATAACTGTATAAACTTCCAACCACCATATTGAATCAGACAATTCATTTCCTTTTAAAACCATTAGCCCAATGAATAATAATAATAGATACAGATATGCATATGACTACACCACACTAGTAGGCACCGAAGTGCTTTAACAGTAGGTACCAAAGTGCTGAGCAATAGGCTTCGTAGTGCAAATTAGTAGGCACCATAGTGCAAATCCTGTAAAGTACGCAACTAACCTTATTGGCATGCTAATTGCATCCTATCCTATATTTATCCGGGCTGAATATGTATATCAGATCAACTATTTACAATTCAATATTTTCTCACCCTTTTTGTACCATTTTGAATACATTTATAAACATAATTACACAATATGAACCTACTAGGTACAAACAACAACAATAGAAGTGTCAAGGACTAATATGCAATTTTCTCTTTTTCTCGATTATCTATCTGTTGATTCAATTTTTAATTTATATGGTAATTCATTTCAAAATATCTATCTCAATTACCTTATAACATCTTATTTAAGGCATATGACAACTTAATTTCATTTTACACAATTTTCCTAAAGTTTTCCATTTTATTCAATTTAGTCCCTAAAACCAAAACTATCATATCATTTAAATTTAAGCCTCATTTTACAATCCAATTTGAAACACATTCTTCTACAGCCCTCTAATTTCAAAAATTATAGAAATTTCATGTCAAATTTGAAATATTTTCATTTTAGTCCCTAAACTCAAAACTAACAAATTTCACTTTACAGATTAGCCCTTAATCATTTCCAAGCTTACAATCAAGCCATTTAACATAAAAAAATCATTAATGGAATTTTTTTAATTTTTTTATGATTTGATACCCAGGTTAGCTAGATTAAACTATAACGATATCAAAAATATAAAATTTACGAAAAACAAGCTTGGATTGAATTTACATGCATGGCCCGAATAGCTTGAATGCTTGAAAGCTTTTCTTTCTCTTAAAAATGGTGAAAAATCTGTGGAAGGATAATGGGAAAGGATAATGACCTTAATTTTTTTATGTTTTATCATAATTTATTATTAATTTAATATTATGGATTAAATATAAAATTAGTACCCGAATTTATCCACTTCTCTCAGATTGATACTTATGGGTTTTTTTTATCCCAGATTGGTACCCGAACTTTTTTTCCATCCATTATATTGGTACTTGAGCCTAACGCCATTAGTTTTTTCTGATGTGGCAGCGTTGGCCAATCGCGTACCGCCACCTGGTGTCCTATTATACCTCTTTTTCTTTTCTTTTTCATTTTCCCTTCTTTTCTTCCCTTTTTCTTTTTTTTTTCTTCTTTTTTATTTTTCTTTTCCTTAACTCTATCTTTTTCATCTTTCTACTTCACTCTTCTTCATCTTTCTTGGTTTTTTTTTGCAAAAACTCCTCGTTTTTAATTTTCTCTACTTCTGTCTCGAGAACTTTTTTATTTTATTTTTCCTAACAAAAATGTCGTTAGGGAAAAAAGTTTAGGGAATCCAGCTGCCATCCTTTCTTTTCTCACGAACAAATGAGAAAAGCTTCAAGACAAACTTCACAATATCAAGAAACAGGTAATAGTTTTCCTACTTCCCCATGGAAAATTTTGCTCTTTCTTTTTCGTCTTTTATGTGTATATATATTGGTAAAGAAGCTACAAATTCGATGAATTTTGCAATAAAAATTAAATTTCTCAATCTAATTCATATTTTTGTTTAGGTTTTTGACTTGGAAAGTAGTTATTTACAAGATTTGAGCCATTTTAGGCATGTTTTGAAAGGATTCGAAGGGTTTCTTTCTTCATCCAAGAACTCAACAAAGTAATTATATTTTTTTATTAACCCATATTTGATCAATTGTTGGTAATTTTATATATGAATTTATTTTTAATAATTTAAAATCCAAGAAAAAAAACCCAAGAATCTGGCGTCGATTCTTTGTCGTGGTTGGCCCTAAAACTAAGAGATGAAGAAGAGTGAAGAAGAAAGATGAAGAAGATAGAAGTAGGGAAAAGAAAAAGAAAAAGATGTACCGAAGTTGAACTGCGACAAAGTTCCTATTGAAAGGAAATGAACGATAGTGAATGTTAAACGATAGTGAATAACATTGAATGGTGATGGAGATGATATTTTACAGTTTTAAGAAACACTACGACAGTGAATGGTGAACGACAGCGAACGATGATGATATTTTACGGTTTTAGAAAATTAGTGTCGGTTGTGGAGATGTTTTGGGTGAATTGGTAGGGAAAATGAATAAGAAAAAGAAGAAGAAGAAAAAAAGAACAAAGGGAAGAAAATAGGGGAAAATGAAAAGGAAAGAAAAAGAGGTATAAGAGGACACCACATAGCGGCATGTGATTGATTAGCGCTACCACATCAGCGAAAAGCTAACAGCATTAGGCTCAGGTACTAATATAGTGGATGAAAAAAAAAGTTTGGGTACCATTCTAGGACAAAAAAAACATAAGTACTAATCTGGGAGAACTGGAAAAGTTCAGGTACTAAATTTATATTTAACCCTAATATTATAAAAACATATTTTTTCCTTTAAAAAAGGCACCAAACGTATTCATATTTTCCTAATTACCATTTTAACCCTTTTAATAATACTATTTATTCCATTTAATTACTAAAATTCAATAACGATTACCTTTTACAGTTTTTACAATTTAGTCCTTATACCTTAATTAGCCATTAATTCGACAAATTTACCTATCCAAAATTCAATTTTCCAATATAACAGCTCCGTAAATATTCTTATTAAACATTTATGAGCTCGATTTATGGAAACGAGGTCCCGATGTCTTATTTTCCAAAACCACTAACTTTAAGGCCTAACCACTTATACTTTAAATAACTACCCAATCACTAAATTTCTTGATCAACGTTTAATATAAAAAAATAATAGGCTAGTAAATAAATAATATATATTGACTCGATCATTGGAAAACGAGTTTCTGAAACCATAATTTTTAACACCATTAAAAACGAGTTGTTAAAATTCTCCTATCTTTTCTTATAAATAGATTACATTGGTAGCGCTAAATATACACAACTTTGATATATTGTTATTTTGCCTAAAAATAGTGAGAATTTTTTTTAAGTATAAATTCTATTTTTTGGGAATAACAGTTTTATCAATTTCTATTGAGAGAGATTTACTTTCCTACTAAAGTAAGAAATTATTTTTGGTTCTGTGTTTGATTCATGATTGTTTGAGCCCGCACTCGAAGCGATTTGTGGTACAAGAATAGAGGATAAGGTGGTTTGATTGTAAGCCAAGAATATCTAGGATCCATCTCGCACAAAGAATAGGTACTTTTTGGGAAAAATTTATTACTATAAATATCACAAATCGACTCGATTTTCAAACATTTTAATTTTTCACTATGACATAAAACTGTTTTTAAAATCAAATTTTCCCAACATAAAGAACATGTAGATATATGATTCTAGCATTAAAACTTATCTGTCTCTGAGACTTAGGTAAGTATTAGTAGCAATTCTCGTATGATATTGATTAGAAGTTGACGCTAAAGGTTAATAGTATGATTAATTGAAGTACCATATACTTCCATATGTATATAAATGAATATAAGCATATGAACTATTCCCTGTGTTTTGGAAATTTAGAATGAATAAAAGAACAGTAATGTTTAAAGTATGCTCTCGTGATAATATTGAATTCGTATAGAAATAGTATTGATTTGTTTGTGCATACGGACTCCGAGTTCAACTTAAGTTTAAAATTCTAAGCTTTGAAAAAAATGGGGTGGAATTTATAAATGGATTATTAGTTTTATGTATGTGTATATATATATGCATCTCAAATATGATTTGAAAGCTGATCTCGAACTTGTAAAGTATGACAGGGCCTTGTGATTTAATGATTGGTGAACTTTTAAGGGTTATGACTGGACTGGAAATTTGATTTCTTAATATGTTTATAAGATGATAAATGTAAATGGCATGTCATCGTAAGGTTGAGAAAATGTAGAACTGCGAGTGGTTAAAAGAAGATGAACTTAGGTTACCAACGATAATCGAGATTTCACTGGCGCTATCAAATCAATCAAATTTCTAAAGAAGTTTTTGAAGACATCACTCCAATTTGAACTGAATAAAAATATAAGAGTTATTCTAAAGTATCCATTAAACATCATACCTTCGAAAATTTAACATTGATTTCAAAAAAAATTGTTGAGACAATAGTAAAAAAAAGTGTAAGTGCCCAAATTGGTGATTGTGACAAGTTTTGAATATAGTTCTAATCATAAAGTAACGTATGAAAATATGAGTAAAAATTGAAATTGTCTGGAAGTAGAGATTGTGAAAACAAAAATAGTAAGAACTAAAAGTATACCAAAGAAAATTTTGAGGATTCTACAACTCACTTGAATTGATAGATGGATTACTCTCTTGACATTAAGCAAATAGAGTACATATATGTATATTCATATATTAAAGTGAATCTGACATGGATAAGTATGACTGAAACATGAGCTTTTGATAATGTCTAGAGGTGATAAGAACATGAAAATTTGGTATGATTCATGGTTGGATGTGGGATAGAATGTAAGAATTCAATATAACTATGGATTCTTACGGTTGTAGTTAAAGAAAGTTTTGAAGGAATTTTCAAATGTTAATGGATTAGTTATGAGATTGATGAGTATGAACTGACGTGCATTTAGATTTGACACTTGAAACTGAATATGAGTTGTGTAGTAAATGACCAAGTGAATGAGTAAAAGAATGATAATTATGAAGTAATAACCAAAATGGATTATAAAGGTGCTTAACCAAACCATAAAGAAATGAAACAAAAATAGTATAGTAACTCTTATAGTATTCAGATAAAGAGTAAGAATATGAGTACCCAGATTCAAAAAAGATTTAGAAAGTATTCAGGTGTGTTACTAAAATTAAGTGAAGTTCAGCATGTCAAATATGAACATAAATTAAGAAGCAAATGAATAAGTGGGAACAAGAATAGGAACTGATTATATTATGAGGCAATGATTCAAAAACATTGAATAATTAAATTATATGTGAATGCATCAATAATTGGGAACTTTCAAAAATTGTGTTTTAGGTAGCGTGATAAGTATGCCAATCTTGAAAGTTAGTAGTAGGTCTAAATCTATAAAACTCATGAGAATGCACCATCAACTATAGGAAATTTCATAGTGTTGAATTCAATGTATGATCAACGATATGAGATTCAATATTAAAAGGGATGTAACTTTGGATATCAGCTATCATATAAGTAGATTAAAGTTTGTTCTGAAAATTTTGATGATTTGATAGTTAATTAAAACTTAATTGGGTGGTTTTAGAATGTAAATTTAGCCATTTTTAATAATGGTGGACGATATTGGGATGTTCTTTTTAAAAGAATTTTTTTTAATAAAAATAAAATTATATGTTAAATAATGTAATAAACAAAAGCCACCACTATCATCATCTTTTTGGCTTTCTTCACCAAAAATGCAAGGAAGAAGAACAAGAAAACCATCGTTTAAGCTTCAATCTTTCGGCCCTAGCATGGTAAGCCAAATCGAGTCCATTTTTCGTAAGTTTCATATTTTTAAGATTGTTGTAGCTTAATCTAGTTAACCTGTACCTTTGTTTTCAAAACTTTTAAAATTTTAAAATATTTTCATTGATGAATTCTTGAAGTTTTGATGTTAAATGGTTGTATTTAAAGCTTGGATTTGAGATATGACTATTTTATGAAGTGACTTTTGTTAATTTTGTGTATAGGGACTAAAATGTGAATATGTTAAAATTGACATGAAATTTATGTAATTATTGACAATAGAGGGCTATTGAAGGATGAATTTGAAATGTTCAAAAATCAGAGCTCAAATATGAAAGTTATGTTTGTTTCAATATTAGGGACTAAATTGAACAAAATAAAAATATTTAGGGCAATTTGAAAAATGAAAAATGAATTAATTTATGATTACGATAGGCTGTTTTGAGATGTTTGTAATTGATTAATTTAATTAAATCATGTTATAGATTGATATTTAAAACAAGTGGAAGATAAACGTGGAAAAAGAAAAATTTGCCTAAAGGTCCTTGGTGCTGCATTCGTTGCCGATTTTGATTAGGTAAGTTTTGTATGAGGCTTAATTTTTTAAATGATTGTTTATTATTGTATTATTTAATTATTTAATAGTTAATTGTTGTAATACAATAATTGTTGGCATCGAAGGAACTATAGTGCAAAGTACGACATATGTGGCTAATATGAATAGTTATATGATATGGAATGGTTATGAAATGTTAATTAGTTTAAGTTATATGTATATGGCTATTTGATACATTAATGGAAATGAGTAAGTGTATGATTACTTGATATATGTACAAAAATGTTCAAAAGAATGGAAAGATTAAATACGTGATAAAGGGCCCATGTGAACTCAGTGAATAACTAGGATACAAATGATATGTCATTAGGGTCTTTTATAGTAGGTACTATGTACCGGTAGGGGATACCTTACCGATGGTTAAGACCCTTCATATATTGCGGATTCTTCATAGCTCGTGTGAGCAGTATCGTGTAACTGTTAATCTCCCAACTTATTGGATACCTTATCGATGGCTAAGATTCTGCATGTGTAGTAGATTCTTCATAGCTCGTGTGAGCAGCATCATGTAATGGTTAATGTCTTATTCACGGCTCATGTGAACACTATTTTCTGGTGGATCCGAGGTATATTCGTTATAGTTCTCCGGGCGATGATAATAAAAATGATATGAAATTGTTTACTAAATCTAAAATGGATATATGAGAATGGATGATTTAAATTTTGTACTTACTGAACGTTTTTTTTATAGATTAAATGGTACCATTGGAAATGTTATTTGATTCATGTGTGATAATCTCACCTGTTGCTATTAAACTATGATAATAGGAAACTGTATAGTAGCTTGTCCATTTAATTAAATACGAACGGAGGTGAGTTATATTGTTTTTAGTTGTGATTGATAAATAAGCAAAAATGAATTGAGATATAATTGGTCAAATGTGTTTTGGATCATATTAAAGATAAATGGTTATATTATAATTCTGTATGATCTAACATATTAACCTCTAGAAGTGTTAAGTGATGTACTTGTGAATGTAACAGGATAACAGGATGCCAAATGATATTTGCACTTGTTACATTATGTTTTTCATAATTTAATTGTAAACTTATCGAGGTAGGTTAAATGAATTTCATACAAGCTTACTAAGCATTTGTAATGCTTATCTTGTTTGCTTTCCTGTCTTTGAATAGGTTATTTTGCGAAACGTGTCGTTCGGATCAACTTGGAGCTCACACTATTAACCTCTGATACGGTAATCTTTATTTACTCTATATTCAATTATGTGACATTTATATAGGGTTGCATTTGTGTTTAAGTTATTCTAGATGTTTATGATCTTGGTCTAATGACGTTAATGATGTTGGATGATTTGGTATTATTATGAGAAATAAAGTGGCAAGTGAATAAACTAGTTCAAATATGATTTACTTAAGCTAATGGATATGCACATGTAAATAGGTGTTACGATTTATATGTATATATGAAAATTATGTTTTGAAATGGTACATGTTTACTCAAATGGTATTTTGGTTATGTTGGTAGGCTTGTGAATATGAATGTCTATGTATATATGTAATGTTTTGGTCTTGTTTTATAAGTTACATTTTAATGAATTAAAGAATGGATAGGTATGGCATATGTGTGCAATGGGTATTGTATATTTGAGCTTGTATGTAATACTCAGGATGAAGTAGAGTTTGAATTGGTAAGATATGTCTATTTGGTATTTATACTTGAAAATGCTTTGTTGGTACATGAAATGATTGTTATATGGAAGTGTTTAGGTGATAGAATTTATGGATGAAAGGTATTGAATGTTAGCTTGCAAAAGTTTGATTTGAGGCACCAATTGTGGCATATTGGGTAGGCACTTAAGATATATGAAATAAGTGTTGTTTTGAGTATGTTTTGATGATTATTTGAACAAGTTTGAATGCTGGTGTGATATAGCTTGTAACCTAAGTGAACTAGGTTTAGGTGACTTTTTGAAAAAGGGTCCTTTAGGTGCACACGGGCTAAGCCTAACACACGGTTGTGTACTATACAAGGGTACATGGCACGATGGTGTGTTCTGTGTGATTTAGGTTTCAATTGGCATACATGGCCATAGTCTGTTACACGGTATAGAGACGCGACCATATGACTTCACCTACACGGTTTTTGCCCTTGCACGCGGTTGAACACCACGACCATGTTCCATAGCTTCGCATAGCCTCAGCCAGTCACACAGTCTATCCATACAATCGTGTGACCCCTACTGTTTTGTATTTTTGCCTTATTTTTCTGAAATATTTCAAATGAGTCCTTTCTTTGTTTTAAACTGTTTTAGAGCTTCCGTGTATTGGTTTTAACCTCGATAATATATGAATATCATGTTTTTGATTATAAATTTGATGATCACTGATAAACCGTAATTTATACATATTTTTATCCCATGCTTAACAAATTTATGAATGATTTCTCCTTAGATTTGGTGAATTTGATGCTCCTAATCCTTTAATTTTATGTTCTATACTTAGGTGAGAACAGGAGAGCGAAAAGAACAAGAAACGGGCCAAAAATGGAGAAAATGGGCCGACGTGGGAAAACAACACGGCCTGGACTTCCTCACATGGGCAGAACACACACCCGTACCATTCTAATAGGCTCGAACACGGCCTAAAAGAACCTCAGTACGGGCGTGTTGATCTCTCAGCCTTGAGCACGGCTTGAAGTAATCGCACACAGGCGTGTCACATGGGCGTGTCCCTGCCGAGCCCTAGTTAAGTTTTATTCAGAAAAGGGTGAGTTTGAGGGCTTTTAGGCATTCTAAAGCCTATTTAAACACCCTAGAGGAGGACTACAAGGGAGACAGAGAGTAGGGAGTAAGGAATTACTCAAAGAAAGCCGATTGATCCATCTCAGAAGCCGGATTCATCATCAAGACTAAAGATCTCTCTTCAATTTCCTTTCAGGAGTTTTGGGTTTTCTTTATTTTTTGTATTCATTATTCTTCTGAGATGTTTTCCTATTTAGTTATGAACTAAACCCCCTAAATACCTAAGGGGAATGAAACCTAAGACGAATCTTGTTATTATTTTCTGAGTTGTATGATAAATATTTAACTTGTTCTTAATTATGTGCTATTAATTCTTGTTTTGGTATTCCAGGACATTGATTCAAGTTAATGCTCTTATTTGGAGGATGAATAGTCCCTGTCTAAGAGTAACTTTGTCATAATTAAGCGGAGTTGATTGCGCGCCTAGATATAGGGTGACAAGATTTTGCTGGATTAGGGTGAAACTAATAAGGGGATCTATAGATTGAGTTAATGCAACCTTAGGGTGTTAATTAGAAAGAGATTTCAATTATTCAACCCAGGATTAGACGTTATTAGTCTTGAATAGGGATAATAACATAACTCAGGGATTTCTACAGAACAGGTTAAATGAATAAATCGTCTGATTTGGAGTCAAAATAACAAGTGAAATCTAGGTGGATTTTTCATTGGGTATTGTCTTAAATCAATCGTTTTTTTCCAAAAGAAATTCCCCACTTCTATTTTTTGTGATTTCTTAGTTTAGTTAATTAGTTAATTAAAACAAACCCTTTTATTTTTAGGCTAGATAATAAAAATACAGTTAATACTAATACTTTTAGTTCCTTTGGGTTCGATAATCTGGTCTTGCTAAAGCTATACTACTGTTCGATAGGTACACTTGCCTACGTCGTGATAATAGTTAGTTTCAAGAATGATTAATTATAAATTTATAAAACCTATCACAAAAAATCACGATCAAGTTTTTGGCGCCGTTGCCGGGGAACTAAGATATTAGGAACACTTGATTTTTATTACTTTAGCCATTTAGTTTTACTGCAATTTAAATTTTTGTTTAGTTTACGTTACTAAATTTTCTTTTTCTAGCAGGTTCTTATAGTTTATGACTAGAAGAAACCCGTCGGGACCATTACTTTTTGACGAAGAAATCGATCACACAGCTCGCAGAAACCGACGAGAAATAAGACGAAGCCTAAGATACATAAAAGGAGAGCAAAAGGATGATATTCCAAATACAATCGAGGAGATGACCGAAAATTAGGAAAATCCGGTACCTCCTGCGGTTACTGCTGATCTAGTAAATTAGAATCCTACTCCTCGTACTATGTATGATTATGCCAAACCTAATTTAACAGGAACCGAGTCAAGTATAGTTAGGCCTGCTATTGCTGCAAATAATTTTGAATTGAAACCTAACACGATTCAAATGATACATCAATTTGTTCAGTTTGATGGTTTGCAGGATGAGGATCCCAACACTCACTTGGCAAATTTTCTGGAGTTTTGCGACACATTTAAAATTAATGGCATTTCTGATGATGCCATTCGTCTTCAGTTATTCCCTTTTTCATTGAGAAACAAAGCTAAACAGTGGTTGAACTTGTTACCACAAGGGTCAATCACTACTTGGGAACAAATGATCGAAAAGTTTCTATTAAAGTATTTTTCGCCGGCCAAAACGGTGAAATTACGTAATGATATTTCTTCCTTTGTGCAAATGGATTTAGAGACACTCTACGATGCATGAGAGAGATACAAGGACCTTTTAAGAAGATGCCCTGTAACATCCCGAAATAGGGCCTAAACGGAACAGTGGTTGTGAAACCACAAATTTGAGGTAGAAAAATTTATTTTATTATTATTTTGAGGTCTATGATATGTTTGCATGATTGTGTGAAAAGTTCGTGAAGAAATTCTATGCATAAAGTACTTAATTTGAAATTAGGGACTAAATTGAATAAATTGCAAAACTTGTGTTCTAGAAGTATTTTGCATAAAATTGAATTAGAATATTAATTAGGAGGTCTTAAATAGCAATTTGACCAATTTTAAGTTCATGGACAAAATTAGGACATGGAAGGAATTTTTGAAAGTTTAGTAGTAAGGGCATTTTGGTCATTTAGGGGTAAAATGAATTAAAATACACAATTAAAAGCCAATTTTGCTCATCTTCTTCATGGAGGCCGAAATTAGCATGGGGAAGCCATGGCTAGGGTTTTCAAGCTTTCCAAGCTCAATAAGCAAGGAAAATCAAATTCGGGCTAAAATGGAGAAAATACCAAGTTGTGGACGAAATGGTAAAAGTAGCTATTTTTGCATACGAGGTAAGTTTGATAAATAAATGCAATGTTCTTTTATTTTACATTATTATTGTTAATTTCAGAATTTATATACTTATTTTATGAGGATATTTAAAGTCGAATTAAAGCTAAGTGAGAGAAAAAGCATTAGGAAGCCCTGTTTGAACCTTAGGAATATTAGGATATTGGGGTTGACAGGACGGAGACAGGACAGAAATGAGCCATGTAAGTCCATATCAGTTATATGGCTTTGGAGACAGGAATGAGCCATGTAAGCCCATATTATATATATATGGCATTGGAGACAGGAATAATTCATGTAAGTCCATGTCGAAGACATGGCATTGGCAGGATATTGATAGACAGAACGACCCCATATTCTTCTTAGTATTACGAGTGGTTCAATGGGTCAATGTACACGTTAAATTACAGTGAATTATCAGCAAAAGGGAAGGTAGATTATATTTATGAATAGTGAAAGGTCAGGTAAGAAAGAAGGTATGTGAGTAAAGAAGAAGGTAGAAAATGAGAAGTAAAGAAAGTTTATGAGGCTAGGTGACATTATGTATAATTATTCATTATGTTGAATGTTGTAATTTATTTGCTTGTAAGCTTACTAAGCCTAGTGCTTACTCTCTTTATTTTCTTTTTCTTATAGTTTTTATCAAGCCACTCGGGGATCGAAGGAAACGTCGGAGGCCGATCACACTATCCAAGAAATAACTCGGTATAATTAGACGTTTTGTTTTGTGTATGGCATGTATAGAAACTTAGCTATCTTTAGTATAATATGAACAATGAATGATGTGTAAATGCTTGCTAGAGACTAGCTAATAAAAATGGCCGATGATATGCATGTTTATTAATATGTATGATTGAATGGTGGTTATCACATGAAAATTATGAAAAATGTGAAAGTAACCTAAAAACAGATTCAAATAACAGAAATGACGTGACTTTGAAAAATCACTAAAAATTGTGTAAACATATTTTTAAGATGAATAATATATGAAATTAAATCTTATTATGTCTATTTTCTTATGGAATAAGCAAAACAGGTAAAGGTATTATATTTTATGAGATATCTGAGTTTTAGTGAAACAGGGTCAGAGCAATTTCTAGATCCCCTGTTTCAAATTTGGAAATTCACCATAAATTGTATAAAAATAATTAGGTGGTGTAATTTATATAGTTAGAATACTTATTGAATCTAGTTTTAATAGAAACAAACGTTATATTTGTATTAATTTTTTTATAGGGAGAAAAGTGGTTCGTAGTAAGTAGAGGTCAGTACAGTCAACTTCTGAAACAGGGGTAACTTTAACTAATAAAATGTACTAATTGGCTAAGTCAAAAATTCTAGAAAAAAATTAGTAGATAGATATATGAGTCTAGTTTCAGGAAAAATTTACGGATCTTAATTTCGAGTTTTGAAACTCAAGAAATGAATTTTTAAGCAGCTATGACGCAGAAAAACAGTTTATTCCGAAAATTAAAATAAGTGGTTTAGAGTTGTTTAAAAGGCAAGATAAGTTTAGTAACACCTCAAGCTTGACTCCGGTGACGGTTTCGGGCGTGGGGGCGTTACATGCCCTTACCATGGGTTACCACTCTGGCTACAGGTTCAAACATTGCACAATGGCCTGATGGTTGACGCATGGTTCAAACATCCCTCGACTAGACAAATGGTTGATGCAGCCGCTGGTGGGACTATCAATAATAAGACACCTGAAGATGCTTATGAATTTATAGAGGAGATGTCACTGAATAATTATCAGTGGCAAGTCATGAAGAGAAAGCCAACGAAAGCAACTGACGTTTTTAACGTCGATTCAGTCACCATGCTTTCAAATCAGGTAGAACTTTTGAATAGAGAAATTGATGGTTTTCTTGGTTCTTCACAGGTTTATTCAGTGATGCAATGTGAAGCAAGTGGAGGTGGATCGAGCAATACAGAATATTCACCCTATAGCCACAGCATAGAGAACGAGCAATTAAACTACAAGGGTAATAATCCTCGAGCCCCAAATAACACTTATAGCAATACTTATAATGCAAGTTGGAGGAATCACCCAAACTTCTCATGGTGAGGCCAAGGAAATCAGAGACCACCACTACCCTCAAGCTTCCAAAAACCACCTTACCAACAAGAGAAAAAATCGAACCTTGAAGAAATGCTATCGAAGTTTATCACAGTGTCAGAAACTCGCTTTCAGAATACCAAAACGGCACTTAAAAATAAACAAGCGTCGATCTAAGGGCTCGAAACTCAGATAGGCCAGCTATCCAAATTAATTTTCGAATGACCACAAGGTAGCTTGCCAAGTAATATTGAACCTAACCTAAGAGAACAACTCAATGCAATCAACGTTAGAAATGAGGAAGGGTTAGTTACATCTGAACCAGAACTAAAGCAAGAAACTGTGGTAAGCAAGGGTAAAGGTGAGGTAAGTCAGACTGAACAGAAACGGATAAGTGTAGAATATAAACCTCGTGTGCCATACCCTAATGCGACAAGGAAAGATCGCTCAGATGAACAATTTGGTAAATTCCTTAAACTTTTAAAGAAATTACATATCAACTTACCGTTTATTGAAGCTCTCTCGTAGATGTCGAACGCAATGAAGTTTTTAAAGGAGCTCCTAGCAAATAAGCGAAAGTTGGACGAGGTGTCACATGTGAAGTTAAACGCAGTTTGCTCAGCTATTCTACAGAATAAGTTACCCAACAAATTAAAAGATCTAGGGAGTTTTACAATTCCTTGCCTAATTGGTAGCTTAGATGTTAATAATACATTGGCTGATTTAGGGGCTAGCATCAACGTCATGCCTTACAAAATGTTTAAGCAACCAGGTCTTGGGAAACTGAAATAAACTAGGATGAGCATTCAATTAGCAGATAAAACTATCAGATTTCCTAGGGGTATTATTGAAGATGTACTTGTTAAAATTGATAAATTTATATTCCCAGTTGATTTCATTGTTCTAGACATAGAGGAGGATAGTAACACTCCTTTAATTTTAGGAAGGCCCTTTTTAGCAACTGCTAGAACAATTATTGGTGTTGGCACAGGTGAACTCACACTTCGTATGGGAGATGAAACAATCACTCTTCAAGCTCGCAATTCGAGTAACACATTAAAAATTGAAGGTGGTTGTATAAATCATTCTACCAAAACTGACCATGTACTGCAACCTACTTTGCAGGAAATGAGTTCGAGTTCGAAGGATATACATGAGCCATGTTCAAGCAACAACAAGGGACATATCCATGAAGAACGAAGGCTACAAATCAAGGAGCTAGATGAATGGCGGACACATAAATCGAGAACACATGATAAATCAAAACTACGCCAAAACGAGCTTAATACCAAATCAACTTAAGGTTAGAGATAAAGTTTTACTAAATACCGAAGATCTTCACATTGCCACTGCCAGACCGAATGAAGAAATTCCTCTTACGGTACTTGGCATTTTCCCATTCGGTACAGTCGAGGTAAATCATTCCAATTCGGCTCATTTAAGGTAAATATTACTCGTCTAAAACCTTATTTTGATGAGATTGATAGCAGGAATGAGGAGTGTAAACCCCTCAAACCACCATGATCATTCAATGGAGAGGTAAGTCGAGCTTAGACTATAAATAAGTGCTTCTCGGGAGGCAACCCGAGCACTAACGGTATTAACTTCTTTAAATTTTAGTATTCAACACTTAACCTACTAACTGAGCTCTTGAATACAGGTTTTCCACAACCACACGGCCAAACACACGGGCGTGCTTTAGACCGTGCGAAAACAGGGCAAAGATTTTTCCCAAACACGGGCTGCGATAAATGGCCACGGCCGTGCGACATAGCCGTGGACGATCTTGCCAAAACAAAACGGGAGTGCGACATGCCCGTGTCTTAGAACCGTGGTTGAACCTGAGAAAATAGCACGGGCGTGCGACACATCCGTGCCTAGCACCTGTGGTCGAACCTGTCAAATTAACACGGGCGTGGGCCCTTATACATAGGCGTGGGAGAAGCGAACAAAGCTAGACACGGCCGTGCGACACGGCCGTATGCATCAACACGCCCAAGGAATACGGGCATAGGCTGTATGTTAGAGGTGCCGAAATTCAAAAAAACGCGAAACACACGGGCTAAAATTAGGGCACACGGGCGTGTCCCCTGGCCGTGTACTCCAAAATCTATAAAAACCCCTCACTATTCATCATCTTCCTCACCTAAAATCCCTAACCCTAGCCGCTGCAACTCTACACGGCCTCCCTGCCATGCCTGTGCACCGCTTCCAACTCCATCTTTGACACCCAAACTCCCCTTTTTAGCGTTTGTTTACTCTTTTCTCTTTAATTTTACTTATTTCTAATGCTATTTATCATAATAATCTTCATTTATCTCACACTATTTCCATTTTGCTATCATTCAAATTTCAGTTTTAGATTAGTTATCATTTATTCCATGTGAAAAATTTTTATTATTTCATGATTTATCAAGCCCCATTTACCTATTCTAAGTCAATATTCATAGTTCTCACTTTCTTATTATTCTTTGCCATTATAATTCATGCATTGTGATACATCCATGCTGTTTACATTTCCATAGAGTTCTTTGCCATTTTGCTATTCATACTAATGCCACGACCTTATGCCATAAAATTTATTGTTTTGGTTAGGTTTATTAGTGTTAGTAGTTGTGGTTGAAATTATTTATGACTTTTTTCTTTTTGAATTTGTTTACATTTTACCTAGTCCATTCATCAAGACGGAATAATGGTTTTGCTTGCAGGTATACTGTGTCATCTTCAAGTGTAAAGAAAGCCACTGTCCCCGCTTCGAAGAAAAGGAAAGGAGCGTCATCTTCCTCGAGTCGTACCGCTGAAATTTGCCACCCCTTCCTGCAGTTTCCCATTGGACTTCAATAAGAACTCTATCAAATATTTCGAGCCCGACCTTTAGTTGCAGGCCGCTGCATCGACTGGGCCACAATGGAACAAGTCCACTGGCTTTGTACTTCGGGCTCTTCAACATAGTGGCACAAGAATTCTCCTTTACCCTCATTGGCCGGATGTCTCCACAAGGTATCTTGAGCATGCTAAGTATGAGGATGATTGAAAAACGCCGTGAAACCTACCCTCCTCAATATCGTCTCGCCTAATCAACCGAGGAGGAGGCTCCCGAGGACATTACTGATGATGTCCCTCCACAACACGAGGACCCACCGTCTCAGCCACTATCCACCTATCGGCCAGTTTATGCGGCGGCTTCATATTCTGATATCTTTGAGCACCTTACTCGATTTGAGCAGTAGTGTTTTCAGCGATTTGATAACATTGATGCTACTCTACAGCAGATTTGTCAGCACCTCCACATTTCATCGCCACCACCACCTCGCGAACCATCCGGCGATGATGATATTTAAATATTTTATTTTATTTTATCTTTATTTTTATTTTTCAATTTTCTTATTATTTCCACTTTTAACTTTTCATTTTATTTCCTTTTTACTTCTATTTTATTTTTAGGATTTATAAACAAAATTTATTCTCAGCTATTTCATTATGAGTAATTATTCTTCTCTATATTCCTAAAAAGTTCTTGATTTTATCACAGTTATAAAGAGCTACAAAGCTCACAATTACTTAGGAACTTCAAACTCCACTGGAAAAAGTTCTCCACGACTGCCATGCCCTACTCGACCACGAGATATAATATTTTTTGGCCCAGCACTTGTGGAACCCAACCTCTACCACTACTGGAGTATCCTCCTCCACTCTACATAACTCCAAACTAGGGAGTTCATTCATTTAACATTCAGGAAGTTTCACTTCTCTCCCTATCTTATGATCTTATATATATAATTGCCACTAACTCTATCTTTGTACATTGAGGGCAATGTACATCTTAAGTGAGGGAGGGGGTAAATTATATCACTATCAGAAAATCCCTGAATTTTGTCTTGTTCTCTTGTGAATCTTTCATATCATTTTTAGGATGAATTTTGATTAATTTATGATTTTTATTGATATATCTTGAATTAAAACATAGGCATTCATGCATTGATTATTTAAACTTTAAGACATCAGAGAATTAAGCATGATAAGTTGATTTTTGAGAATTTAAAATTGTAGGCTGTTTTCCCAAAGTTTAAGTATTATCTTGAATTGAAATCCACAAGTTTAAACATCAAAAATTCATAATTTTTGTGAGATTTTGAGCCTTTAAAGAGCATCTATTATTTCTTTCATGCTCACTTTTATTTGTGCTTTGAGTGCGCCAATATCGAATTGTTATTCTAGAACTTGCTTGATTATGCATGTCAAGACCATACCATTTGATTTGATATGTCAAGATGATAGAGGCACTTAGGATTAACCCATTCATGCCATGAAAAACCTACCTTCACAATTAACCCTTAGTAAACCCCTTTGAGCCTAACAAGCCATTCCTTGATTTATCCCCAATAGTAACCCTTAACTCATTATTGTTGAAATTCCCTCAATTAATTTGATCCCCATTTTTGTCAAGATTTGATTTGAATAAATTACTTGGCTATGTCTTGTTCTTAACAGTTAGTCTATGTTATTTAACTTGTTTTTAAAAAATATATATACATATTAGCAGTGATCTTTTGTTTTTGAGCTAAAGTATTTAAATTCCATATTCTGAGAAGAAGCTCTGTTGTACGTTAGTGATGATTAAATATTTTTCTAGTTAAGTAATTTTTCAATTCAATCTCGATTCTAACCTTTTCCTTTAGCTTGTGACCACACCCCCTAACCAAGCCTCGTTACAACCCTCTAAAGACCTTTTGATTGATGTATCATCTCAATTTATAAGTGGTGGAGATTTGATTTTCATGCAAGCCTATGGTAATAACTTTTCATATTGACTGTTGAGTGCTACATTCATTATCCTTAAACACTTCGAGTGATTTGAGTGAATCTTTAGTTAGGATGTTAAACTCTATAGGATTTTGAATCAAAGGTGATTATTTAAATAAGGGGAAATGCGTATATTTTTCATGATTAAATGCTCAACTTGGAATGTTTGAAACTTTAATGTTCTTCTAGTTGAATTCTCAATGTATGATTACTTATGGATTAGTTTGAGATTTTATTGATAGGAGTTATAAGTTGAGAAAAATGAATTCTTAATTGTGAATTGAGGATTTTGCTTGAGGATAAGCAAACGCTTAAATGTGGGGGTATTTGATAAACCGTAATTTATACATATTTTTATCCCATGCTTAACACATTTATGAATGATTTCTCTTTAGAGCGAAAAGAACAAGAAACTGGTCAAAAATGGAGAAAATGGGCCGACGTGGGAAAACAACACTGCCTGGACTTCCTCACACAGGCAGAACACACGCCCGTGCCATTCTAACATGCTTGAACACGGCCTAAAAGAACCTCAGCACGGGTGTGTTGATCTCTCAGCCTTGACCACGGCCTGAAGTAATCGCACACGGGTGTGTCCCTGCCGAACCCTAGTTAAGTTCTATTCGGAAAAGGGTGAGTTTGAGGGCTTTTAGGCATTCTAAAGCCTATTTAAACACCCTAGAGGAGGACTAAAAGGGAGACGGAGAGTAGGAAGTAAGGAATTACTCGAAGAAAGCCGATTGATCCATCTCAGAAGCCAGATTCATCATCAAGACTGAAGATCTCTCCTCAATTTCCTTTCAGGAGTTTTGAGTTTTCTTTATATTTTGCATTCATTATTCTTCTGAGATGTTTTCCTATTTAATTATGAATTAAACCCCCCTAAATACCTAAGGGGAATGAAACCTAAGATGAATCTTGTTATTATTTTCTGAATTGTATGATAAATATTTAACTTGTTCTTAATTATGTGCTCTTAATTCTTGTTTTGGTATTTCAGGATATTGATTCAAGTTAATGCTCTTATTTGGAGGATGAATAGTCCCTGTCTAAGAGTAACTTTGTCATAATTAAGCGGAGTTGATTGCATGCCTAGAGATAGGGTGACAAGATTTTGTCGGATTAGGGTGAAACCTAATAAGGGGATCCATAGATCGAGTTAATGCAACCTTAGGGTGTTAATTAGAAAGAGATTTCAATTATTCAACCTAGGGTTAAACGTTATTAGTCTTGAATAGGGATAATAACATAACTCAGGGATTTCTACAGAACAGGTTAAATGAATAAATCGTCCGATTCGGAGTCAAAATAACAAGTGAAGTCTAGGTGGATTTTTCCTTGGGTATTATCTTAAATCAATCCTTTTTTTTCCAAAAGTAATTCCCCACTTCTATTTTCTATGATTTCTTAGTTTAGTTAATTAGTTAATTAAAACAAACCCTTTTATTTTTAAGCTAGATAATAAAAAGACAGTTAATAGTAGTACTTTTAGTTCCTTTGGGTTCAACAATCCGGTCTTGCTAAAGCTATACTACTGGTCGATAGGTACACTTGCCTACGTCGTGATAATAGTTAGTTTCAAAAACGATTAATTATAAATTTATAAAACTTATCACAGAAAATCACGATCAATCACTGTTTGTTTCGAGAAATTTTACATTGATATAGCATGATTCTGTTATGTTATGTGTGGTAGCATCCCGTAACCCTAATCTGGTGATAGAGATAGGTAAAGGGAATTACATTAATGATATCCTATGAGGGTAACACACTTATGACAAGGTCATTGGACAAGCACAGATCATGTTGCTTTCATAATGGTACCTTGTTGGGGAGAACTGAATCACGATACTATAGTGGAATGACTTTGTGACTAAGTGAGTTTATAATTAATAGGCGAAAAGTTGGAACTTAATTATAAATCATTTGAGCTTCAATTTCAAATGTCCAATCGGGCATTTCGATAGCTTGTTGAAACAAAAAATGAACTGCAAGATGAATCAATTGAATAGAAATTGATAGAAATGATAAAGTTAAAGAAATGAGTTACTTTGGGAAATGAATGTGGTTTTCTCACTAAGTATGGAAATGACTTGAGCATTAATTTATGGTTTTTCAAATTATTAATTAATTGAAGTTCAAAAATTGATTTAAATTAATTGGTCATTGTGAATCCAATTGAATGTAGAAAATTTAAATATATTTTATTATAGATTTTTTTACAATAAAGTCGTCATGATTTTAACAAAATTAGAATTGGGTTGAGAAAATTATTTAATTAGAAATTATTTCATTTAAATTAATTGAGAAAATAATATTTAATTTGAGAAATAGAAAAAAGGCATGTACCAAGTTGGAATAAATTTTAAAGTGTTAGGTTAAAGTCTCGGAAGTGCATATAATTGGACCCAATACAGGAGAGGTCCAACTCCCCTGATATGGAATGCATGAGACGACAAACCCAAGTATTCCAATCAAGGGTTGTCGACCCTCTCCCTAAATAATAGTGAGTTAGAGATTTTTTCTATCAAAATAATATTCTTTGTATTCTACCACTTCAACTAGGATTCTACCAACTCTCCCTATAAATAGATGGCACTGATAGGCTTAAAATCACACCAACTGAAAGAGAAAAACATAAGTTTCTCTAAAGTTTTTAACATTGCTATTTTGGCTGAAAGTAGTAGTGAAAATTTATTTTCAGAATAAATTCTATTTTTGGAGAATTGCAATTCTACTGGTTTCTATTTAAGAGAGATTTACTTTCTCACTGAAAGTGAAAAAAAAAATTCTAGTTTTGTATTTAATTTGATTTGTTCTATCCCACACTTGAAACAGTTCGTCGTACAAAAATAACAGAGAAGATCGTTAGGTTGAAATCCAAGAATGACAATGATCCGCCTACCGGAAAACACAGGTACGAATTCAGTCTAGGGTTATTGCTATAAATATCACAAATCGGGTCGATTTTCAAAATTTAAAGTTTCTGCTGTGCAAGAAAACCATTTTTGAACCAGTTTTTCTCCAACATCTATTTGAGAAGAGAATTTTTGTTTTCACACTAAAAGTTAATAAAACTATTTCTAGTTATGTGTTTTGATTCGAATAATTCGAGCCCACAGTCGAAACAGTTCGTGGTACGAGAAAAGCGGAGAAGATCGTTTGGTTGAAAATTGGGAACGACAAGGATTCGCTTATTCAAAAACACAAGCGCAAATTTGGTTTAAGGTTTATTGCTATAAATATCACAAATCGAGTTAGTTTTCAAAATTTTTCTTTTTCGCTATACGAGAATGTAACAACCTATTTTCAGTGATGTCGAAAACAGTGGTTTCGGGACCATAATTCCGACAAGTAAATTTTTTTATTTTATTATTTATTATAGGTCTATGAGATTATATTAAGGTTGTATTAGTTAAAAAGGTCCAATGGATATGAAATTTTAAACTAAAGGACTTGAATGGTAAATAGACCATTTAAGGTGTTAGTGGATGTGTATGGGCAAGGTTTTAATGAAATTCTGATAATTTTTAAAGGTTAAAATTGTAATTGATTAATTAAAAGAAAATTTAAATAAAGAAAAGATGAAAAAAGTATCATGTTTCTCATTCTTTCATTCTAACAACCTAAAACACCTTTAAAGGAGCCTGGAGCATTTGACTAGCCTTGTTCTTGTGCATGATATGTATAATTGCCCCGTTTTTTATGATTTTTATGTTTCTGGGATCGTTTTAGCTTAATCTAGTTAGCCTCGAGGGTTAATTCACAAAATTGTTAAAGATTGAGGGGCTTGCCATAGATTTTTTTGAATGTGTTTTGATGTTAAATGATAGATTATTAAACTTTGTTGTAAAACAAACATGTTTTGTTAAATGATTTTTGATGAAATTTGAAATTAGGAATTAAATTGTTAAAGGTGCAAATCTATAGGTTTTATTGTGAAATGTTGGTAAATACGGGTTGTTTCAAGGTCCCTTACATCATGGGTCAAGTTAAATTTAGGTTAAAATGGTTAGATTCTAAGTTATGAGCTTAGGGACTAAATTGTGAAAAGTTAAAATATTAGGGGCAAATTGGTAATATTACATAAGTATGAATTATGGTTAAATTAAATACTAGAAGTACATGATTGATTGAAATTATCTATTTAGATCAAGATAACCCACGTTCGGACTTAGTTTGAGGAAAAGCTAAAGCTTCAGACTAGTTAGACTATATTATTATGCCCTAACTATCAAGGTAAGTTTGTGTGAAAAATATTCATTTTAATGTTGTCTAAATTGAATGTTTACTATGTTATTTTAATGCAAATTCAACAACATATGAATGTATTCATACTATGTTGAATTGACAGATATCTAGTCCCGGCTGAACATTAAGAATTCTTAAGATACAAATGATATGTCATTAGGGATTTCATGTTTCAGGTGTTGGTCTGAAATGTCCTATCGATGGCTGAGGTCTTGCATTTGTTGTGGATTCTCCACAGCTCGTGTAAGCAGCATCGTGTAGCTTACATTCCGACCCACAACTCATGTGAGCAAGCCCATTTCACAGCTAGTGTGAGCAATGATGTAAAGGAAAGGTTACGGTTATATGTAAAGGCACGTTATGTGTGAGCTTTTCTGAGTATCTGATGTAATTATAGATATTTTAACGAGTAAGAAAAGGAAATGAAATAGTAAGTATGTAAAATGATTGAATCATGACTTATGAAAAAGACTTATGAGCTAAATGATGCATCTACTTATGCAATTTACATATCTTATGGTTGATTTCATTTGTATCATGGACAAGTATACTAACTTGTGAGTTGTTATGTTGTATAGGCTTTTACTAAGCTTATTACATTGGTGATAATTTATGTTTAACCTTTGAATTGTTAAAATGAGATAGTAAGTTTAGTTTAAGTTTATACAAGCTTACTAAGCACTTGTTGCTTACGTAGTTTCTTTCCTTTTTTTTAGATTATCGGAAGCTCGATCGATTGGAAGCTCGTCAGAGACCTATCACACTATCCAACAATTAATTCGGTAGTTTTTGAATATCTTGGCCAAGGTTAATAATGTCATATATAGGATGTTATGTAATGGTGATTTGGTATGTTTGCTTTGAAGATTATGTTTGGTTGATAGACTTGTAATGCTTATTAAGCTATGTCATTTTGGTACTTTAAAGTGCTTGTGAACAAGGTTCTTTTGGTAAGTTGATGATGGCTTACAAATGGTCAATTTTTGACATGCTATGGCACATATTTGAACTAGGTCTTTATGCATGAATTGAGGAAATGTTAACATGTTTAGGTAAATGGTGTTTTGATGCTATTGTGGTGCCTTTGAATGGCATAATTGTGTGTATTTGAATGATGCTCAGGTCTTTTGAAAGTGTGCACAAATGAATTGGTTTGTTAAGCATGAATTGGTTGTAAAATGGCTTGATTTTAGGTACATTTTTGGGTTCACACGGGCTGTCACACGACTATGTGACACACATGGCCTGGTGACACGACCGTGTGTCATTTGTAAGTTTCTTGATGTTTCAAGTCAGTGAGTTACACGGTTTGGCACACGGGCGTGTGTGGCAACTCAGAGAGTTATATGGTCTGGCACACGGGCGTGTGACATGCGCGTGTGACCCTACTCAATGAGTTACACAGGTGAGGACACAGGCTGGAACACGGCCATGTGTCCCTTGTTCAAGTTATTTTTAGGGCCTCGAAGGCTCGTTTTAGGGACAAAATGCATGTGAATGAATGACTTATGATATGCTTAAGATATTTAATACTAGTTGATCAGTAATACTTTGTAACCCTAATTCGGTGACAAATACGGGTTAGGGGTGTTATAGAGAAAACCACTTTTGAATAGAATTTTTTCCAACATTCCTCCATGGTAATTTCACCCTCTTGCAACTAAAGCTGCAACTTGCAATGTAATACTCTTCTTAGCATTGCCTTTGTTCTTTTGTGTCTTATCAAGGTTCATCTCAAAGGTTTACAATGAACTAATGAATCACTATCTGACTCCGAATTTTTGAACCATAAGAAGAAATTATGAGAGGAAGTGAAAGAAGGATTGGAACTCGGAAAGAAGTTAGGTTTACGTGTAATGGGTATGAAGAAGAGGTGATAAAAGAACTAGTGCGGATTGAAGAAAATATATTTAATTTGGATGTTTGAATAGGTGCTTTAATCTAGGTTCAATTGAACTTCAACATTTCTTTAATGGTCCTATGATTTAAAATGTAGTTATTTCATTATTGGTTTTTGGTTGGTGTTTGGATAAGATCTTCTTTTGTTGGTGTGTCGGTTAAGTGGTGTCAATAGGAATTGTTGTCTCTTATTTGTTGGGCTTTGACCGGAGATTCTTGTATGTTGATATGGGAGTTTTTTGTATTATTTTCTTTGTGTGGGTTCTATTATTATGAGTTGTGTTTTGTATGCCTGTGGCCATGTTCAATAGTGTTTTATGGGTGTTGCTTTTCTTGTCATTTTTGTATGATTGACCTTTTGGTTAAGATCCCTTTTAGGGTTAATAAAATGGTTTTTGACTAAGTAAAAAAATAAAGTTGAGTACTAAGCTTTTTCATCATGGAGTTGATAAAAGCCTTCATTCTTGTCTTTCAGTAAGCTCAATTCATGTCATCCAACATAAGAGGGTCTTGATATTGATGTTCACTCCATCTCAACAGCAAATCAACAATAGGATCTCCACTCAACACGTCAAGTGCTTTACTTTGATACTAATTGAGAATTCATTGATTTTGCCATTCAAATCTTCATTCAATTGCAACTAAACTAACTTATAAATAATTATAAAATAGGAGATGAACACTAAAGTTTGGTTACGCAAGTCATAAACTTCCTACATTTGTGGGGCTTTGTCTAGATATTAATCCACTATAAACCAATAGGTACAAAACATAATTTAAGTCCAACTCGCTCATCTAGCTATTTGTAACCTTTCTCTTATACTCAATCTAGTTTACTCTTTCCACTAAGATTTTTTTCCTTGAAAGCTTAGTTGTAATTACTTACAATAGTTTTGCACTAGCATAGATTCCGCACACGAACAAGATAAATTCTCTCTTAATCTCATAAATAAAACTAAAATAAATCTTTTGTTAAATAGTAGTGTATGGCTTGCACAAATACAATTAATACAAGTCTCTAGTTTCTCAAAAATAGCCTTTAATTAAGTCTTTAATATCGAATGAAGTGATACTAATTTTCTCGATATGAGGTTCCTTGTAGACCAAATCTCTTCAAATATGAAAACTTCAATCACATTGAACTCTTTATAATGTCTTTGTTTGACTTGATTGTCCAAAATTTGTCTTCAATGAGTACTACTAAAAATCCTTAAGAATGTGCTAATAATAACTTCAACGCTTTAACTAAAGTTAACAAATATAATATGATGAATTCACTGATAATATACATAAAATGTTAATATTTACTATATTCGTTGCGTATAATTTCAATTAAATATTTTATTATGATATGTCATCATTTGATTTATTGACAATATAAAAATTAAACATTATCAATGTATCAAACGAAAATTTATATATAAATGTATATAAATCAAATATAGATAAATTAAAAATAAGTTTATTATATGATACATTAGTTGTGAAGTTTTTTTAACTTTACAAGCAAAGTTAAAAAGTCGTCTTGTACACAATATTTTTGTTATTTTTTAATTATCAATTAAGGATATATTATGACTTTTTAACCTGCTCGAAGTTAAAAAGAATTTCACCACTAGTGTATCAAATTATTATCTTTAAAACTCAATAAGCAATACCAATATTAATAACACACAAATATGGTAAAAGTCATAGAGACACATATAAGTTGCTTAAAGTAGATACAATAATTGTTCATAATATCAAATTCATAGTTGATATCTATATTACTAAGATTGTCACAAACACTGGAATACTCGTAGAACTTAAAAGTTATTATCATTCAGAAACTAAGCACCCCCTCCCTTTTTGAGCTTATAGCTCATATAGGCAGCTTTAGCTATTGGGTAACTGCAGCCCTTAACTCCCACACAATGTTCATCACATCCTCTCTTGTAAGTTTGGTTGCATTGGCTGCACTCGGAATGCGAAAGGCATCTGCGAGTTGAAGTCGGCACGAGCAGCTCGATGGTATCCGTGGTGATCCATATGCTCTCTCACATTTTCATAAGTCAGTTGCTGTTGATTCTGCAAAATTTCAAAGCATGCATGTTAATAGGGAAAATATCCAAATATTCATATACGTATAAACCATTCTAATGACTGAAGCTCGATGTTAGCAGCTTAAGGTCTAAGATTCAAGCCCGAAAATGAAATTTATCCAAATTTGTAATGTGCCAAAAATAAAATGTATAAACCATTCATGAACATCAAACAGCAACGAGAATAGCGTCATTACGTATGTATCGCGTTGGCAAAATGAGACTAGGAATGTCTAAATGGAAAGGAGGAAGAATTTGATGGCATATAGCCCTTTACTAATCATCTAGCAAGATATTTATGCCCTGTTTGGGAACTATGATTTTGGCTAAAATTTTAGCGTTTTAATAAATTTTGCATTTTGAAAATTTTAGATTTTAAAATAGATTTTGAAATCTAAATTTAACTCTTATAAAATTGAATTTGGATTTGTCCAAATCCAACTTTTTATTTGCTATCCAAACAAATAAATTAAATTTTCAAATCCAAATTCAAATTTTTTCGACCAAAATTATAGTTTCGAATCAGGCCATATATTCCACTCACGGATTTAGTAAGATAATATTCAAATCTTATATTTATGTGAGTGGAATATATGTGAGTGAAAATAATGAATTCATAAATCATAAATTTTAAAGTTAAAATTTTGAAATTCAAATTGCAGTTCTCAAAGGTTACCTTAGATAATTTTATGGTAAAAGTATCATGTAAACCTATGTACTAAAAAAATGAATAAATTGGTCCTTATACATTAAATCAAAGAGTATATCGATCCTTTTTGTTCAAATTTTCATCCATTTCTATTGTTAAAAACTGGTGTAGCTGATGGAATAACTAAACAATTACACTTGGTATGCCACATGTACCTCATTTCGATGTACATGGACCAACTTTAAATAATAAAAGTGGATGAAATTTTTAACAAAAAGATCAGTTTGTTCTTTGATCTAACATACAAAGATTAATTTACTCATTTTTAATAAAAGGTGCAAAATTGCAATCCAAAACTTTTATCATCATTTTCATGTATTATACATGCATATATCTTCCACAAGGACGTTCTTTATGTATATTATTAGCTTCGTAACGATACATATATCATATATGAGATTAATATTCTTCCCTCCTCCATTCAGATATATACATATCTACTCATACATTGGTCAACAAGGAGAGATTAAACTGTGTTTCTGAAACTTGGTAAGAAAAGAAAATATGAGGGGAAAAAAAACAATACCACAATGAAATTGAGTTGCTTATTGTCCTCCTCCAAGAATTTCGTCTGAAAAGAACACCCAAAAGTGTACACAGTTTAGGCAAATCATTAGCAAATAAAGTTCAATTAACAAATATTAGCCAATTGAAGAAGTGGGAATTCTATCGTCAATTTAAACCCAATTATATTCACAGATATGCATACATTTTTCTTTGCCATATCAAGAACATCCATCTGCACACAAAGAAATAACAACAGGAACCAAAATCATCAGATTCATAAGAAGCTTTAACTTAAATGTGTATATATATATATGTGTGTGTGTGTGTGTGTTTAAGTATGTATTTGTGTGGGTGTGCGTATATATACTGGCCTGCTTGGCTCGGACACAGGTAAGGCCATTCTCGAGGGCATCCTCTAAAGCCATCAGCTCCTTGTAAGGCAAAGATGTGATATCCTCACCTTTCAAATGCCTAATTTAAGGGCAGGACAAATATACATAGTTAAAAGTAATTCATGTATTCTTATTATGTTGATACGATTTTTACATGTCATAACTGTGTTTAAGGTTTTTATATACTTATACCTGAGCTCAATCTGCATGCTATCATTCTCTTTCTTGATTCTATCTATTTCATTGCTGAGATTCTGCAGTCAGTTTTTTTGTTTATGACAGAAGAAAAGAAAGAAACTGTTAGTTTATCTTTCACAAGAAAACTACAGCAATATGTATGTTATATAAATGAACTATGAGCGTACGTATTGGCATGCTGGTTAAAGTTATGCTTTTGACGAGGAAACCCTAAAGCTACCATTGTGAACTAGGTAGATCTTACTGGATTTCTGTTCAGGGAAAAAAATTACATTTAATTGTTTTATATATATATATATATATATATACTTTCAAAACTGACTCCCATATATATAGATCTTCAATTTTTGCAAGGAAAAGGAAGGTGGAGAATAACATCATTTTTACCAGATCTGTTCATAGACGATGTTACATATCAGATTTTAGAATTTAGATAGTTTTGAACTTCTAGTTTTCTTTTTCAACAAACATGATGAATTAATAACATCCCATTTGTAGATCTATTCAAAGATTTCATAGTTCATGTTTGTTTTGCTATATTTTTACCCCAAAAAAGGTCATTTTCCTTGTACTTGCAAGAAAATATCAAAAAGTGAAAGGGAAAATAGAAGAATAAAAAACCTACCTCATGTTTAGCATCCCATAACTTTTTCCCAGAAGTTTTCTGATATTGGTCCAAAATATCAATCAACCTTCACCACCAAAAAGATGAACTTTTTTTTTTTATTTTCACCCTCAAAGGAAATCAAAAGAAAAACCCCATGAAAAAAAGTTGAAAAAAAAAAAAGTAACAAGGTTTCGTACTTAGTAGAAGGGCTGCAATATTCATGCATCTTCCCAGAACTAGCAAAGATGATAAGAGAAACTTTAGCATCACAAAGAACAGTAATCTCTTTAGCTTTCTTCATGATGCCATTCCTTCTCTTTGAGTAAGTGACCTGCCTGTTACTTGAGTTCTCAATCCTCTTGATCTCAATCTTGCCTCTCCCCATTTTTGATTTCTCTCTTTCTACTTCTTTGCTTTGGTGTTTTTTGGTTGTAAAATGGTGAGGAATGGAGCACAAAATGAGGTTTAAAGACAAGAGCCAAGAGAGGAAAACTAACAGTTTCAAACATTCTATTTCAGGTTTGGAGATTAGCATACTTTCTAAATGTCACAGTACGGACATGTTTGTTTAGGGTATTGGTATTACATACACAGAGTCATGGGTCGGTTCGAATCCGTCGTGTTCAAATAATCAAAACTTTATTTGTCTGAAATTCGGTCTAGTTTATCAAACTCCGGAAAATATATTAATTAAATTAAATTTACGGTACACCCACGATGTTCAAACAAAACTTAAAAAATGTGTATAAAACATATATTAAATTATTATTTTAAAAAAATAAAAAATACAATTGACATATTTAATGAAAGGCTAAAAAATTTGTTTTTTCATTAAGAGACCTAAAAGGAATTGTCCCACTTAGCAAAGAGGGCCAAGGCCGATACCTTCGCTCCTTTAATTATACCTCATTGAGTAAAAAAAAAATATAATAAATATAATTATTAAAAATTCGCTTTGGTTACAAGAGTAAAGTTAATTTTTTTATCATGTATATTGTTTCAAGTTGAAATCTTTTTATAATCAAATTTTTATTGACTTATTATGTAAAAAGATAAAAATACATTTGTAAAAAGATAACTTAATTTGTACATGAGAAAACATTTTAATAATTTCATAACTGAATTGGTGTTTAATTGATTCATGACACCAGCCCAATAAAACATTTTAAAAAATAATAAATATAATTAAAATCCAATTTAAATTTGAACCGATTTTAAGTGGTCATTGATTTGATTTTTTTCTTGTTCAAACCTATTTTTTATTTAAATTTAAATATTTATTTTAATTATTAAATATAATTCGAATTGCTGAATTGAAGCAATAAATTAGTGGTGATAAAAAAAGTTTATATACTTTTTTAATTAATTTTTACTAATTTATATCTATAGATTTTGATAATTGGAACATATAAAATAGTTATTTTTAGATAGTAAATTTTAAAAAGAATTAAATTACTTATAGATTAAATAAAACTAAAATTTAGTTCTTGTGAATGGAAAATCCAATCAAATTGGATAAAATTAAATAATAAGGGACTAAAATCAAAGAAATTTTTATGAACCCTAAATGTAAAAATCTAGTAGGCGAAGAGAAGGGGGAGCTTTCTAGGGTTAGGTATTTCCTTTTACTGGGAATTTGGACAAGACTTGGGAAACTGATGAGAGGCGGCTAGCTTTGATGTGTTTGATGCGTTAAAAGAGATGAATTTTAGGTGTATGCTATGATGCCACGTGTCATTACATGAAGCCTTTGAAATCTAATAAAATATTAGATAATAGTCTTGTCTAGGGTTAAGTGATGGAACTAAACATTTCACTCTTGTATTATTAAAACCATATCTTAACCATCAAATCTAAATAATAAAAAAAGTGTTTTATCTCTTTTATTCCTAAATTTTAAATGAATTATGTAAAATATAATGGCAAAATGTAACATTCAATCCTTAGAATTTAGTAATTTCTTTTTGTTGGGTCCCTTTTGATCCACTTGAGTCCTCGTAACTTGGAATTTTTTTTCAATTTGATCCTTGAACTTGGATTCAGTTAAGATATGATGATGTGATATTCTGAGATTATATTATGTCATTACCTGAAAATTTTAAAAAATGTAAAATTTAAAAAACAAAATAATGTATTAAGAAATTATCATGAAATCATAATTAAAAAAAAATTAAGTGATGATATGGCATAATCTCATAGCGACCCATTATCATACATTAATAAAATTCAAATTTAAAGATTAATTTGCGAAAAACTATCAACTTTTAAAATTAATATGGAAAAATATTCAAGAACCCAAAAAAAAAAAAGTTGTGAACTAAATGGAGATGAGTAAAGGTCAAAAAGAAAAGAAAAGATGGTAAAAATAGAAAGCATATGATTTTCCAAGAGTCAAAATAAAAATCTCTCGTTGTCATAGTATTATTTGTCTTAAAATTAGATTTGTCCAAGTGGAAATTTTTTTTTTTTTGGTTTTCTCTAAATTTGTTTTGATTATTTTAATCTTACATTAATTTTGGAATTTTGATACTTTTTTAATGTAGTCTTTATATTTGAATTAAATTAAAATGTGATGACATGATACTTTGAGATTATGTCATGTTATCACTTAAAATTTAAAAATTTATATAAAATCTAAAAAATATTAAGATTTATAAAGAAATTAAAAAACAACAATTTTTTAAATAACGTGCCATAATTTTAAAATAACACGCTATCAATCCAAATTTAAAAATTAAATTAAGAAAAAGTTACCAAAATTTGGGACAAACGTAGAACAAAAAAATTTAAGAACCAACAAGAGAAAATTATCAAATTTAAATGTATTTCAAATATTAAACGGAGATTAGTAAATAATAAGTGTAAACAAAAAAAAAGAAAGAAAGAAAGAAAGCAAAAATAGAAAGCATAAGATTTCCAAGAGTCAAGATCAAAATTACAAATAGTATTATGATACACGCAAGTAAAAGAATTAAAAGAAAAAAGCAAAAAAAAAAAATTAAATGATTTTTATTTTTGAAAAGTGATATTTATTAATAGGGTAAATTTCGCTAACAACCACTTAATTTTGATGCAGCTGACAAAATAATCACTCTAATTTCAATTCAGTCACTCAACTTTTGAAAAATAACAAAACAATCACTAACGTTATTGAAAAGTGACAAATAAGGCACTTATTAATATTTTTCGTCACTGGCTTAATAGGACCAGTGACATGGCCAGTTAACTTGCCACGTTGGAGGAGCAGCCGAAGGGTAAAATTTTATACGAGTTTAGGGGAAAAATCAAAATAGATGAATTGGTTTAGGGTAAAAAAACACAAATTGATTGGGATTAAGAAGAGGAAAAGAAAATCGACTGGGAAATTGATCAACAGGGTTAAGGCTTGGAAATTAATTTTAGGGGTCAAGGTTGGACGATTGAAGGATTGGAACATCCAGGGTAAGGGTTAGAGTGAACGATTTAAGGTTAATGGATTGGTATTTTTTGTTTCGAGAGAAAAGAAGACAATAAAAGATATCGGTGGTTAGGGTTGAGGGCCACAATGGTTAATAAAAGAGAAGTAGCCAATGTTGTTGCACCCACTGTAACAGTAAGTTTCGAAATTTGGTTTTTGATTGTTTAGATAGAGGGGGATTTGGGTTTAGGGTTTTCTGAATTTCAAATTTGAAAAATGTTGCATTCACGTAGGGTTTATGCCAGACTTTAATTTCATTGGTTATTAAAGTGCATGGTAGATTTGGATTAAAGTGTTGAGCCTGTTTATTGCTTGTATTAAATTGTATACCAGATTTTGATTTCGTTGGTTATTAAAGTGAATGAAAGATTTGGATTTTTTTTTCAAAGTTATGGTCTACCATGTGCATACAAATAGCCTCAGGGTTTAGTGACAAATAATTTTTTATTGAATTATTTGAAACTGTTTATGTCATTGAATTATTCAAACATGATTCAAAATATTTTTGAATTTTGATTGAAATATGATTTTATTGTTTGTATCAAATTGAATTGTAGGTTTGGATTTTTGTAAACTTCTTATAACAACTCGTTTTTCAATGGTGATGGAATAGTGGTTTTGGGACCAAAAATTTCTGTCATGTCGACTCGTAAATATTATTTATAGAAGATTTATAGAGTCATTAAAGTCGTATTAAAATTTTGTTAAGATATTTTAACGTTTAGATAACTAATTAAAGAAAAAGGACTAAATTGAAAAAAGGTGTAAAAGTTAATTTCTATTAGATAAAAGGATCAAATGGATATGGAATCTTAATCTAATGGACTTAGATGGAAATTATACCATATAATATGTTAGTGGATATCCATGGACAAGGTTTAGTTGAAATTTTAATTTTTAACAAGGGTAAAATGGTAAATTAGTAATTAAAACATAAAATTAGTATGCCAAAATCACCATCTTCTCCATGCGAGAGAAGGAAAATTGAAACACCATTGAATAGTACTGGGAAAGCTTCGGTCAAGGTATATTTACATGCATGGTATGTTTTTTAACCCCGTTTTTAATGAATTTTATGTTTTTGAGATTGTTGCAACTAGGTCTAGCTAGCTCGTACCTTCGTTTTTGAATTCTTGAAAACTTTTGGAAGTTACCATTGATGAATCTTGGTTGTTTGCTATGATAATTATGTGTTTGAAGTTTTTATTGTGACTTTTGGTTGCTTTGGGAAGTGATTTTGGTTGGATTTTGATTTAAGGATTAAATTGTTAAAATGTCAAAATTTAAAGGCTTAATGGTGAATAAAAGGTGTTTTGTGGATTTTTTAGAAGCCTTGAATATTTGGTTGTAAATTTTGATGTGTGAAAATGGTTAATTTGATTATATTCAGGTTAAAGGACTAGATTACAAAAGTTGTAAAAGTTTAGGGAAAATATGTAATTAATGAAAAGTTGAGTGTCATATGCATTGAATTGAAATGTGAAATATGCATGAGATTAATATATTTTATTTATTTATTATATAGATTAATACTTGAATCAAAAGGACAATTACTAAGGAAAAGGGAAAATAGTGGATTAGTCCCTACGTGTCGACCATGAATTAAATCGTAGGTAAGTACATAGTATTTCAATATGTAAATGAAATTCTACTTGTAAAATTATATTATTGTTCTTTTGTTTATATTATTATAGATAATTATTGTTTGAATGCACATACGTGCCCCTGTTAGTACTTTGGTACTCCTGAAGGCATATTCATGCTCCTAATTTTATTCTGGTATCTTTGAGTATCATTACATAATCTCATCATTTGTATTCTTGAAATTTTAGTAATCAAATTATATGTGAATCGTGTCTAATTGTATTTAGATTAAACGTTATACTATGTCCTTACTAAGTTAGGTAAGCTTACGGGATTTTGTGCATTGTTTTGTAGTTAATCGTTGCTGACTCTTTGGAAGGATCAATCAACCGGCTCACACTATCCATCTAAGTTGGTAGCTTTTGTATCTTTTTGGTAGTGAATGTATATATAGATAAATATGTGGTTTTGAAATGTTGATAGATATAGTTTATGAATGAGATGTGTTTTTGCTTAGGGTATGTTTTGTATTGATGAAACAAGTATAAATATATAATGCTGGAAATACAAAAATATACACACTTTTCATGCCCTTTTTAACTCAAATTCATGCAAATTCGTAGTAATTCTTGTCAAAAAATATATAATAATTATAAAATAATTAAATCGTACTTAAATTATTAACATGTTGAATTTTAATTAATTTTATAATAAATTTTAATTAATTTTGATCATTTTCGACATATTTGCATAAATGGCGAAAATTGGCTAGGCAGACACTGTTAGAAGCGCAAAACCGAGAAGCGATTTTTGAAGCATCAAGGCAAATTAATTTTTTAGCCGAAGACGTTCCAAATTATGAATATTAATTCATAATATAATTAATTTTAATTTTAATCCAATTTATTTTGGGTTAAATAATTATTATTAATTAATTATGAAAAGAGACCCAGTTGAGCTGAATTGAGAAAACCGATCCAATGGAACCGTCCCACATGCTGACCCAATCAGCTTGTTTGACTGCTTATTTGGCTTGCAAAACAGCCCTTGAAGACTCCTTGAATTTGCATTCAAACCCCTCTATTTATCATGCCTTCCTAGATTTGCCCTACCTTAAAATAGCAAGTTTGAAACCTTTAAACTTGTCACATGTGTGGCCGACCATAGGGGGACTCTATGGCTGTTGATTTTTGCTATTTTTAGCAGCCTACTCAACCTATAAATACCCTCATTGGCTGCTCATTTCAAACACATCTCAAAACCATTCATTCTTCACTTCTCTCTTCATTGTTCTTCATTTTCTTCCCCATTTCCTTGCCGGTTTCAAGTCTTGAAAAAGAGTCATTTAGCCACCATTTGGAGCAGCATTCAAGTGTTCTTGGAAGCCTTGGTTCAACAAGAACAAGCGGAGAAAGAGGAGCGAAGCAACCTAGTCAAGCCTCGGAGAAATACTGGATTTGATTCTTGTTCCTTATCCTTTTAATTTTATTGTTGTTGTTATCAACATGCCCATAAATATTTGTGATGTTGATATGTTTAATTTAATTAATATTGCTTAAATTTAATTCATGTTAGGTTGATTGGATTTCATCTACTTGAGTTATTAAAATGATGTTTGTTTTATTATAGGCTTCGGTACAGATGTTTGATTAAGTAAAACCATGACTAAGTTATTCTTGCATTACAATTGTAAGGTAACTAATGAATTAATTATTTAAACAGATTGAAATCGCAATTAATTGACGCGATACTTAATCAGTGCATGTTTAATCATCTAAGGTAGCTAAGGGTTAAATTAGCAACAGTATCTAACGAAACATTAGCCTTGCATAACTTGCAAGATTATTGTGATTAAACTGTTTCAAGGTAGAAATACATTGTTACCTCGTGTAATCTTTTATGTGCTTATGAGATTGAATTAATTGTTTGAATTGGTATAGAGATATGTACAAGAGATTATTTTAATTTCATAAGTATGTATGTGCATTAACACATTTGCTTATTAAAATTTGTTTAATCGGTTGAATTGACATAGAGATATAGTCAAGAGATAAATGAATTTTGGTAGGTAAGTATGTTTATAAGTCAGCAAATTACCGAGTTGCCGTGAATTTATTCGTAACAACATAAATACGAGTTTAATAATTCTAAGTTAAGAAATGTAAATAATCTAGCACAATTATGTCATCTTGATTAAAATCATCTTTTGAAATCGTGCATTGGAACTTTTATTTTATTTTTATTTATTTTACTTAGTTAAAATCTTAGTTTTTAATCACCTCCTCAAGTCAAAATACTTTTCTTCACCAAAGTGTTTTTAATTGCATTCATAAATAATTTTGTGGGCACGATAACTTGATATTTACTTGTCACTTTATTACTTGTTGTGATTGTGTACACTTGCACATTTCTGTCGTTCCAAATTCCTAGATAAACACCTTGAGGTTTAGTTGTTGAATAAAGTGGTTTTAATCATGGGGCCTTCAAATGGCATATTCGTTGGATGAATTAGATTGATTGATTTGGTCTATTTAGGTGTGTTGGAGTAATGCCTAGGTCAATTGAATGTGTGCATAATTGGGGTGTTGGAATAGGTATGGTTTGGTCTTAATATGTCATGATTTTTGGGTTAAATTTGGTGCACACAGCCTGGGACACGGGTTATCACACGGCCGTGTGACACACACGTCTTGGCGACACGGTCATGTGTCATTTGTGAATTTTTAGTGTTTTAAGTCAGTGAGTTACACGGCCTGCCACATGGCCGTGTGTGGCAAGTGAGAGAGTTACACGGTCTGGCACACGGTTTGCAACATGACCGTGTGATCCTACTCAGTGAGTTACATGAGTGAGGACACGGGCTGGGACACGACCGTGTGTCCCTTATTCGATTGTTACATGGCTTGGGCTGTCGCACGGCCTAGCCACACGGCCGTGTGACCCCTATTTTCACATTTTTACAACTTTTTCTTAAAATATTAGATTTGTTTCAAATTAGTCCCGAATTATTTATAAACTATTTCTAGGGCTTCGAAGGCCCGATTTAAGGCCCAAATTGCATATTTTTTTATAGGTTCTTAATGAGTTTTAGTTAATTAACATTGAATAACAAATTTTGATATAAATTGTTTGGACTTGCTTGGTAATACTCCGAAACCTTAATCCAGCGACGGAGACGGGCTTGGGGTGTTACACTTCTGGTCTGCCATGTGCATATTGATAACCTTAGGGTTTAATGACAAATAATTTTTATTGAATTATTTGAAACTTTTTATGTCATTGAATTATGATTTATAAGTATTTTAAATATTGATTGAAATATGATTATTGTTTGTATCAAACTGAATTGTAGGTTCAGATTTTTGTAAACTTATTGTCTGCCATTTGCATACTAATTGCCTTAGGAAAGAGATTGTTTGGTTACTATCTGCCATGTGCATGATATTTTTTTGGATTAAAGTGCATGATTATTGTTTGGTTATTGTACATGAAAAAAATGGAATTTTTTTTTATTAAATTTTTTTATTGGTTATTATCTACCATTACCTAAGTTTAGGCTTAAAGTGTTTGATTATTGTCTGCAATGTGTATGACATAAATGGATGTGCTTGTATTAAATTGTTTTTGTATTGATTATTGTTTGCCGTTGCTTATGTTGTATTAAATTGTTTCGTTATTGTCTGCCTTTATTGATGTTAAATTTTTTTGGTAGGTTTAATTGAGGATGAATTTAATGAGAGTGAAGAAAAAATGTCTAATTTTGATGTGCCTGATAGTGATGTGTCTAATAAGATTAGGGTTAATCTAAATGGCTTAAACATGGATGATTTAGAAGTAGGAGAACTATGTGATAGTGATAATTCTTAGAGGTTAAATAGTGCACATGAATCTGACTTAGATAGCCAAAATTAGCTTGAGTTCAACCTAGACAATGACATGAGTAATCCTAAACTTCAGGTTAAATGTTATTTAGGTCTAAAGATAGTCTAAAAGAAGCTGCCAAGCAGTATGGTAGGCTGAATAGTTATTTTATTAAGTTATCAAAAAATGAACTAAAAAGGTTAAAGACAGTTTGCAGTTTAAAATGTTCTTGGTACATATAGGCCTCTAGACTACACCCTAATGACCCTACTGACCAGATTTGGCAAATTAAGAGTTCAAACTCTAAGCATACTTGTTCTAAATTCTATAAAAATAAGAATATAACCTCAGCTTGGATAAGTCAACATTATAAATACAAGTTCATTGTCGATCCTGATTATTCTTTAACTTCATTGCAATAAGATTTCAAAAGAGTTTTTCTTTGCCTTGTCTCACTAACAAAATGTAGGAGGGCTAAACTTAGGGCATTGGAATTACTTGAAGGAGCTCATAAGGCTCAACATGAGAAGATTTATGAATATTTGTTGGAGGTTAGACCCAAAATTTTGGAACAACAACAATCTGCTATCTGGATAACATGTTGTTTCAAATGATGTATGTTTGTCTGTAGGCATGCAAAGATGGGTATAGGGCTGGTTGTAGGAGGATAATAGGTTTAGATGGATGTTTCTTAAAGGACTAATTTGGTGGCTACCTACTGGCAGCTGTTGGGATAGATGTAAATAATGGCATATATCCTATTGCATATGCTATTGTTAAAAGTGAAAACCAAGCATCATGGCTCTTGTTCTTGGAGTTGCTCACATTGGACTAGGAAATTGTGATTTCATATCAGATATATTTCATGTCTGACAAACAGAGGGTAAAACTCCATTTGTCCGCTTTGTTTTATGTTGTTTCTATTTAGGTTTTCTATTTGCAGGGACTTGTAGAAGCAATACCTATATCGTTTCCTAGTGCAAAAACAAGACATTGTGTTAAACACCTATATGCCAATTTCATGAAAGCTAGTTTCTAGAAAAAGGAATTGAAAGATTTACTTTAGAAAGCTGCCAAAGTAAGCACTCCAAGGGATTTTGAGGATGTCATGGCTGAACCGAAGAATACCAATCAACATGCTTAAGATTGGTTGAAGGAAAAGAACATTACTCACTGCTCAAGTTCCCACTTCTCAATTAGGAGCTAGTCTAACATGTTGGTGAATAATCTTTACAAATGCTTTAACTAGGTAAACCCATATTATTTATGTTACTTATAAATCATTAAGGACATACAGTTCATTAAATGATTTGTCTCACTAATCATTTATGTTACTTACTGGTAGGTGATATTGGAAGCAAGATGGAAGCTCATTATGACCATGATGAAAACAATTAGGACCAAGATTATGTTGTTGATTTTCAAGAAGAAAGAATAAGCTGAAAAAATTAAAGGAATCTTGTGCCCAAAGATCAAGAAAAAGTTAGATGTCAATATGAAAGATTCACTGAGGTAAATAGATCATTTTTAATATATTTATGTCTTTATTCGACCATCACATACTAGTGGGGCTGATAACATGTTGTTTTTATTATATGTATGTATTTATTCTGCCATTTTTAATATGTTTATACCTTGTGTATGATATGATATGTTTTAGTGACTATTTTTTAGGTGTGTTCCATCACATGCAGGTAGGGAAAGATATCAGGTTGAATGTGGTCCAGACAATCAGCATGTGGTGAACCTAGTTGAGAATTCTTGCTTCTACAAGAATTGAGATCTCATTGGAATCCCTTGCATGTATGCAGTGGCTGTCATTCATAAAACAGATGAATACCCTGAAACTTTTGTAAAAACATGCTACATAAAGCAAACCCAAATTGCCATTTACTGCCAGTAAAGGGTCTTAAGCAATGGGAGTCTGTGCCAGACATGCTGCAAATATTGCCTCCTACACTAAAGGCCACCTGACAAACCTACTAATTTGAGAAGAAAAGAATCTAATGAACCACAAACAACAGAAAGGCTAACTAAGAGAGAGGTGGAAATGAGGTGCAGTAAATGTAAGAAATTAGGCCACAATTAGAAGAGTTGCAGAGGGAAAGTTGGCCAAAACATTCCAGTAAGTTACTTGTCTTTACTTCATTAGATTACTTATAAATGCAATTTGTTTGATGGATTTCACTTGTTCGTGTAGGTCAAAAGACACAAAGTTGGTGCTTATAACCAAGTGGTTACCCCAACTCAGCAAAAGGCTACCCCAACTCAGCAGGAAGTTGCCCTAACTCACCAATAAGATATTCCCCAAAAGAAAAGCTTCCATTCAAAAAGAAACCAACCATTGTTAGATGGATGCCTTCTACTCAAGAGTCATCTGCGGCAGACCCATCGATAACATTGTGAACCGATGTTTATTTTGTTAACTTTTGAGTTTGTGTAAATTTGTCTATTACTGCTACTGATTTCTTAACTTAGGTAGATTTTTTTTTTTTGTAAATTTTCCTATAATCGCTACTGTTATCTAAACTTAGGCATATAGTTACTGAATTTTTTTTGTAAATCTGCTTACAATTCAAATGTGTTCAAATGTATTGAATTGTAGGCAAATTTGGCAATAATTTGCCCTTCTTTTTGTAAACAATTTGACCTTAATTTATGAATGAAGTTTAATGTTGACCAATGTTTTTATGCTTTTTTTATCTGTTTTATCTCTTCTACCATTCTGAGCATTAATCTATACAATGTAAGAAAATAAGAAAAAGAATAATCAAACACTCTTCAAGTCTTAAAAGAATATTAAACATTCAGAAAATGAAATACAAATGTATGAGATTGACATTAGTCTTTCAACTTTCAAGTCTGTAAGCAAACTGATACCTTTTATAGACCGTGCCATTTAGGTCTGTAAGCTTCCACTCATCATGAAAGAATACTCTCCCAACAGCCACATAAGTTGGTTTTCAGTGCTAACAACAACAACAATAACAACACCAGCTATCACATAAGTTGGTTTTTCATTTAAAAAAAAAACAACAATATTATAAATAACAACATCAAACCCCACGTCTGTAATGGAAAATGGTTAAAAGGACTATTTTGTTATTTTTCGAAAGTTGAGTGACTGAATTGAAATCAAAGTGATTGTTTTGTCAACTACGTCAAAGTTAAGTGACTGTTGGTGTAATTTACCCTTATTAATAAGATAATAAAAATTAAAAAGTTTTTAGTAAAATTTTAATTATGTTGGTAAAGTTGAGACGTTAACTCTTTAAGTGCTCAAGATCAAGTTCCTAAAAAAGTAATTTTTTATTTTATTTTCTAAAAAAATTAAATTACATTTATAGCTATACTAATATATTATATTTGTTATAAATTTGGCTTACTTGTATTTTTCCAATTGAGCTGATGTTCAATTAATTTGTGACATTAATTTATTCAGGCACTTTATTTATAATTAAATTATGGCACACCATGATGATGTAGGTGAAAACAATTATTTAAAAATTTATTAAAAAACATATTGAAATTAAATATATTTTGGTGGATAGGGTAAAGTTAATAGAATAAAAATTATGATGTTTTGGGTTAGAATCCCGTTATATGTATATATTTTCTAGATTTTATATAAAGAGACAAAAATACTTTCAAAATATATTTACTTCTATGTAAAAAAAAGTAGGGGGTCTAAGTAAATTCATAATTGAGCTGGGGCCCGATGGTGATACTGACTCAGTGAAAATACTAAATAATAGTACTGATATAGATGATGATGATAATAATATATAAGATTATTTCACGATGTATATGAAAAAAAATGTAAATATATGTTTATTAAAAATTTATCAACAAATGTTGAATGCAGTGGTAAGGCACATTCCACTCTCAATAAGAAAATGCAAATTTGAACATTGTGGACGACATTGTTGGGAGGAGCTACTATAGACCTTGAATATAACCCATAAAACGGACATGAAGGATAACAAAAATTTTACGTAAAAAAAATGAGGTTTTAGATAAAACAACAAAACTAAGACTTTGGTAGTTTTGATGTCCTAAGTTCAAGTCCCATCATTTGTGGATTTATTTAGGGTTAAACTTGTTTTTATAGATTATATATAAAAAGCCAAAACGACCATTATAATAATATTTGTTAATTTTTAAATAGAAAGGTGTTTTAATCATTTTTTAATTGAATTGGTGTTCAGTTCACTCGTTATACTAACTCAATTAGGCATTTAATAGAGATTAAAAATTATATCAATATATATGTTATTAGGCTTAAATTAAGATTTAACCTTAAAGTAAACTTGTTTTCCCATTTTAATACTTAAACTTTTTTTTTCTCATTTTGATACCTAAAGTACTATTCTATTATATAGGTTTTGGTCTAATTTTTTAACACCATTAAAAAAAAGGCTTAAGGGTGTAAAAAACCCTCAAACTTAAAATAAAAATAAAAAATTAAATCCCTTTTTTTTCACTCAATTGGGTACTTGAACTTTCAAAATACATAAAAAAAAAAGCTCTCAAACTTTTTCAAAAAAAAAAGCAATCATGCTCTTTTTTTTTTTTTTGCACTCAATTGGGTACTTGAACTATCAAATGCATCAAAAAGGCCCTTTAATCGTTATCTTTAATAGTTGATTAAATAAAAAATAAATATTAGAAATTATAAAAATATAGAAAATAAAAAATCATAAAAAAATAAAAGTTATAAAAATATTATATTTTAATAAAAATTTTAAAATTTATTAAATATTAGAAAAAATTATAAAAATCATAAAAAAATTATAAAAAATTGTAAATTTTTATAAAAATCATAAAAAATTATAAAATGAATCAAAAAGACCCTTTAACCTTAACTTTAACCGTTGACCGTTAAAGTTAACAACCCCATTTTTTTTAGTTAAAGCCATCATGTGTCACAACACAACCTGACATGTGGCGAAAAATTATAAAAAAAATAAAAATCAATAAAATTTATAGAAAAATTATAAAACACTTATTTTAGTACAAAAATTATTATAATTTTTTTTACGAATTTTATATTTCTTTACATATTTTATAATTTTCTTACGACTTTATAAAATTTTAAATTTTGTTCTATATTTCTATATGTTCTATAAAATTTTACGATTTTTATAAAATTTTACAATTTTTTATAAATTTTTTACGATTTTATAATTTTTTATAATTTTTATAGTTTTTTTATTAAAATTTAATAATTTTTATTGTTTATCATTTTTCTGCCACATGTCACGTTGTGGTTGTGACACGTGAAGGCTTTAACTGAAAAAATTAGGAACATTTGAGTGCAAAAAAAATAAAATAAAACAAGGGCTTAATTGTTTCTTTTTTTTTTTTTAGGTTTGAGGGTTTTTTTATAACCTTGAACCTTAAAAAATTATAGTTTTAGTCAGCAAAAATGCGCCACATTATTTTTCTTATCAAATATATAAAATTTAAAATTTATGAAACTAAAATGAAATATTAAATCCATAAAATATAAAAAATATAAAAATATATACAATAGAAGATATATATAAAATATATATAAATTAAAAATAAAAAGAATACATATTCGATAAAAGAACTAGAACCAGGGAGCGTCAAAACCACAGGGCAGAGCAAAGTGGCGTCCACGGCATTTAGATGATTGCCTGAGGCAATGGAGTCACACGAACAACTGGATTGGCGGGGCGATCAGTGTGTTGCAGTGCTAGGTAGGTGGGATGAACTCTAGACAAATAGGACGATCACACAACCTGGGTTGTGATGGAGCGATGCGCAAACGATCGACATGAAACAATGTTGGGCAAGTGGGACGATCAGCGTTGCGAGAGCTTAGTGCCGAATGCTGTAGAGGTAAATAGATGGGCTGCAATGGTGGGATGGGTTTAGGGTAAGGTTTTTTAACAATAATAAGTTATTTTTCTCCAAAATTTAACAAAAATATTTTATAAAAATAAAGTTAAAAGATGTGTGGCATGGCTTAATAGGCTGCATTTTTTTTAACTTCAATTAAGTTTTGGACTAAAAACCGTAACAAAGGAATATTTAAATACCAAAATGGACCAAATAAATTTTAAGTACCAAAGAAAGAAAATTGGTTTACTTCTAAGGCTAAACCATGAATTAAACCATTAATTAAACATCATTTACGATCCCAGGCCCAATTTACGATCTTAGGTTCATTGGGCCAGTTGTCTGGCTTGAAAATCAATTTCAAAAAATATCATATTAATTTTACTTGATCCAAATTAATTTTTCCAAAAATCATTTAGATTTTCCAAATTAATTTTTCAAGAAAATTTTTTAACCAAATTCTCTAGTTGAACATTTCTTACAACCATCTAATTTAATTCCACATCGAATAAATCGACTCAATTAAATTATTTCCAAAATCGTAGAATTTTTTTCTGATTCAAATGTAATTCGATCGAGCTTTTGTTGAGCTAGCGGTGGGACCAATCGGACATATACAATTAGGCTCTAGTAACTGCAATTATGTCAGAAGCATCATTCCAATAATTCACAATTACTTAATCATTGAGTCAGTCCACAAGAAGTACCATGATTAAAAACTCATTATATGCTCTTTACGAAAACAATTAATTCAACAGTTTTGTGTAATGACCTCGTCAGGTGTGTGTTACCCTCATATGATATCCTTGATTCTTTTGAGTTAAATTCGTTCACTCAATACAATCCTATTTAATCTCATTGTCACCATTGTGTCTTCTTAATGATTAATATGATCACTTTCAACAAATGAATGTGATAAATTGCTCATTCGAGAACAAGCAACCCGCGGCCACGTTCCATATTTATCAATCCACTCAATGCCAATAAGAGGATATCATTAACTCTTTAATTGAGTTATAAATTCAACTGTTGCTAGTAAAGCCATGCCATACACAAGTCATGTACCTAACATACCGGCTATGGGCTCAATCATCTTTAGAGCATAAGTCTCCACTTATATCAAAGCACATGAGTTGTATACGCATGGTCAGTGACTAACTAAGGATTTAGGTAAATAACACCATGAACGTCACATTTGAATTAATTCACAAACGGATTCAGAATTAATTCATCTTGGGTCCAGTCCAATGTATCATTCTACCAATGAATACATCTGTCTCTACTCGTAGAGTCAACTGCTCCGATTGCCAAGACTAGTCATCTCTCTAATTGGAATCGTAGACGACATAATAATCTTTCTCAATATTTGAATCAAATGCTCACTTCGATTCTTTTATGGGATTACAAACTTATTTAGATTATCTACTGAAATAATTTATCTTTCTCACAATGTAAACTTCTTACAATACAATTTATCTTCAGTTTAAACTTAGACAATCAATGGGCTAATATTTGCTTTTCACAATTTCGCCATGCATGCAAAATATGAAAGACAAAAAATATAAAAGACATAATAGTGAAATGTGAAATTAACTTTTTTTATTTATTCATCGTTTAAATAAATAGAAAATAGTTACATGTTTACTATAATATGGACACATTTCCCAACATCGTCGCCTAACTCAAATTCTTTCGCTCTTTTATACATCTTGTTCACAAGAGCTCACCACTCTTACTTGCCCTTATTGTGACTTGCCTCGATTGGGATCCCTTGATCCTTACAAATAGGCTTAGGCATTCCCATATTGAACACTAGGTTACCCTTGAGTATTTCCACTAACTCTGGTTTGTAAGCCCTTTAGCTTACCTATTTCAGAACTCTGAAAGGGCTCATTTGTCTTTGTGAAGCCAACAGTAAGCCATAATGTAAAACACAAGATAAGTGGTAGCCTCATTGATAACTCAACAGGTTCACAGTGGTTTGTCACATCTCTAGCAATTCTAATAGGGTCTTCGTATCACTCCGATCTACTAAGTCAATGTTCTTACGACAATGAACATCTTCAGCTAGCTGGATCGCTGATAGTACCTTGGTTCCACCCTTCTCATCATGACTCACTATCATAATGCATTATTATTTACGAGTATCCAAGATACAAATACAATTAGCAAAATAAACCAAAAAAGCATTAATTCGGTCAAGAAGATTCAATGAAAGCATGAAATCATGATCATTTAATGAATTATCTCGAAGTCTTCCTTACCTTTCCACTCGCCTATATGTAGCTCAACTCCCCTCTACTACTGCCACAGTTGGGACCTCTTTGGAATTAAATGTCTTAAACTTCTTAGTCAATTTGCTAATTGAGAAACCAATTTTACCCACGGTTTTCTCTGATATGAACAAATCAGATGCGCCCGTGTCAACAAGAGCACTTCTCCTTTAGCCTATGATGTTGATGTCCATAAACATCAACCCTTTCTGCTTACGATCCCTCTTCACTTTAGCAGAATTGAGTATCATTGATCCAAGACTCAATACATTTTCCTCATCAAGCTCCGTTTCATCTTCTTTCACAATCGCAAACAACATAGATCACTATAGGTAGTCTTGTACCCTATGTAGATCACTACATAAGAAGCACTGTATAGGCTTCTTTTCATTCTTTTTGTTCCTCGGATGGTTGTTGGGTTTTCTCTTCCAATTAGGCGGTTTTCGTTGCCACCATTCTTACCTTTGCGACTGTTGACATTTCTATCTTGTTCTTCCTTATGGCCTCTCCCATTATTACTCGTCTCTTTGGGCTTGGAAAACTCAAACTTGTCTTTCCTTGTACCAACCTCGACAAATGAGTCCCTCTCGGTCATGCTTTGGTAAGCTCTTTGATCCCTAGTCGACGTAAATTTTCTTCGCTTAAGACTTCAACACATCCTTTGTAACACCCCATAACCCCAAACTATTTTCGGAACAAGGTTACAAGGCATTACCGGAATTAAACACTAATAAACAAACAACACTGAGTCATAGATTTGTATTTCAATTTAAAATTTCTCAAATTCCATCTTTAAGTCCCTAATATGGACCTACGAGGCCCAAAATATGTTTAGGAAGTGATTTGGGACTAAACCGGGAACTTTGAAAACTTTTCCTTGAGAATAGGGGCACATGCCCGTGTGGCCTGGGACATGCCCGTGTGGCCTGCCTGTGGGGCTGCCATGGCCGTGGGGCCAGCCTGTGGGTAGATCTGTCTTGCTCACACGGCCGTGGGACTAACCTGTGGGCAATTCTGACTTTGCCACACGGCCTGGGCACATGCCCATGTGGCTTAGCCGTGTGAAAACCTAATTTTTCACCATTTTTGAGCTATTTTCACATATTAAACACACCTAGTTCATACCCAAAACATTGACTTATAAATCTTGATCAAATAACATTCATTTTCTCTTTTCAAATACTTCTTAAAAGTTACAAATTGCCTTACGCCCAAAACATAAAATATATTTAAGTGACTAAAACAAAACCTAATACATGCCACATTTTCAAAAGATAGATTCATCACCAGGAATTAAGCTGAGGTCGGGATTGACTTGGATGTTGCACCGAACTTCAACTTTACCTAGCCTGTGCACAGAAACAAACCATACGCTGAGTATTGGAAATACTCAGTGGTATTACCATAATTCAAATTATAGCAAATATAAAATATTATAAACATACATAGATAATTAACAAATCATACATATAATTCATACCAAGTTATCATTTTCATTATTTGATTCAACATCTCATCAATAAGATTACCAACCATTCATGAACCTTGGTTTTATGCCTTCAATCTCATAGCACAAATTGCATTTCTCATTTCATTTTACAATTTCACTCTCTCATTTCCCCTATTAACATAACTCGGACTTTGGAGGATACACGGATCCAACCAAACACACCAGAGTGGCGGCCAACACCTCATCAGATAGTTCGAAGCAAATAAGTGACGACCAACGTCTCATCGGCTAAGCCGAAGTAAAGTGGCGACCAACGCCTCATCGAATCTATCCGAAGCAAATATGACACACCAAGTGTCTCATCGACTCGAGGTCGAAGAATCCCTGAACTCTTCTTATCCTATGGCATGCCAACTATATCCACCCTAGCCCTACTAGTTAATAGGGTACCGAAATTACATATTCATATCACTTGCACTTTCAGTTGATCATAATCATTCGAATTCAAATCAATCGCAATAACAATTCAATCACAATTTCAAATTCACCACAAATCATTATACAATTCAATTTCACACATGTATACATTCATCAATCAAATCCAATTCTCATTCAATTCAAAATCACTACTTACCTCAATTTCATTTTTCATGCACATATATTGAAATTAAACATTTAATAATAAATAACTTGAATTAAGGTAATACAAACCGATATTTTCTCGAGCTACTCTTCGATTACTTTTTCCTTTCCCTTCACATTCAACGTCTCGGTTTCCTTGTTTGCTACGAAAATTAGCATAATTATAGTTAATTAATAACACACATATTTTATAGAAAATAATAACTTTCCATGCAACTTTAACCTAAATCCCAAATTTGTCCTAACTATTTTCATGTTCTTCCTTTTTACAATTCATATTATTTCCTTATTCAATTTCCATCAAAACTTTAATATAACCATCAAATTTTTATCATTTTTTTCATAATTTTGAATTTCTATCAATTTAGTCCCTACAATACAAAACTTATGACCTTGTTTATAATTTAATCCTTTAATCAATTTAAATCAAAATTTCTATCAATAAAACCCCCAATTTCATCATTAGTTCAACATAAACCCTACTTAAAAGTCTACCATCTTTCAATATTTTCACACAAATTCAAAAGTATTCAACTTTAGAACTTCAAAAACATCAAAATCACTAAGAAAGGGACTTAATTGACTTACCAATTTAACTTTCAAGCTTTCAAACCCTAATTTCTCCTTTTTCTTTTCTTTTCTTCTTTCTTTCTTTCTATTTCGTGTCTTCTCTGTTTCTTTTTCTTGTTTTTCTTTCTATTATTTACTTAACTAATAATTAATTATAAAATATCTAATTAATACAAATAAAAATACTACATGTGTATTCATGCACACATGCACACATGTAGTAATTCATCACCATACATTTGTCATTATCTCAATTAATTAATAAAATATAATAATAATAATAATAATAATAATAATAATAATAATAATAATAATAATAATAAGTAAATATCTTTTACTTAATTTATAAGTAAATTTATATATTATATACATTTGTACTAATAATTTAAATACACATGTATTTATTTTCTAACTTACACATGTCACTAATTTAGTTTAATTACTAATTTAATCATTTATTCTTTTCTCTATTCTATGATTAAGCTTTTATGCTCTATTCAATTTAGTCTTTTCTACTAATTACTTCTAATTAAAAATAAATTCACCTAGTTAAAATCTAAATCAACTCACAACTAACTTCGTAAATATTTACGAACTCATTTTTCCTAAGACGGAAGCCCTAACTCACTTTTCTGGTGCCTTTGAAATTTGGGTCGTTACATCCTTGAACCAGTAAAATGCCTCATTCTCACTCAAATCAGGGATTTGGAGTAACAAGTCAATGAACTCCTAAACATACTCTCGAATAGTGCCTTGTTGCGTAAGTTGGTGCAGATTAGCCTAAGCCTTATCCTTAACATACTATGGGTGAAAATGCTTCCTAAATTCATTTTGAAACTCCACCTAAGCCCCAATAGGGGAACCACCTTGTCTCTCATATGTGGACTTATGATGCCACCATAACAGAGCGATATCAGTAAAATAAATTGGAGTAGTGTTTACCTTAGCAACATCATCCTCAATGCCCATCGCATAGAAGAATTGTTCCATCCCCTAGAGAAAGTTGTCCACTTCCCTCGTGGATCTTGTTCCCTTAAACTCTTCCGGTTTGGGAACATCCATCTTGCGTTGCATCGATCCTGAAGCCAACATTCCATTACCAAAAGCAGCCTTGTAGATAGTGAGTGTAACAGTTCAATTTTCAGCGATGTCAAAAACAGTCGTTCGAGACCACCAAATCTGACAAGTGAGCTTGTAAATTTTATTATTTAGTACGTATGAGCCAAATGTGATTTTAGAAGAATTTTTGGTAATTTGTGTGTTATTAGGATTTATTAGGTTAAGTAGTTCAAAAAATGAGGAATCGAGACCTCGATTTTATAAACCGAGCCATAAATATTTTTATAAATATTTACGGAGTGTCATTAAGTTAGTATTAAAGTTTCGTTACAAAATTTTAACGTTTTGATAGTTAATTAATTAAAAAGGACTAAATTGAAAATAGTGCAAAACTTGCTAATTAAAGAATTAGTGATTAAATAGCCTAAATAGTAAATAAGGAAGGATTTAAAGTGTAAATTAGCCTAATGAAATGGATGGGGCGGCATAAGTGTAGAAGAAATAATGAAATAATGTGAACTAAAGACAAAATTATAAATTTTGTAAATTAAACAAATAAAATAACAATTAAAAGGTTTTCTAGACATTTCTTCATCAATCTTCAGCCTAAAAACACCATTGAAGAACCCTTAAGAAGCTGGTTTTCTATTTTAGCTTCATATCAAGAGCCCGCAGACAATTGTGAAAAAGAGAAATTAGCAGAATAGTCCCCAAACTACTACAAATCTTACAATATAACCCAGGTAAGTTCGTATGGTTAAACTTTAATGTTTATTTAATAACTTGATGAATGTTATTATGTATTATTCATATCTATTGCTGGAAATAAAATTATTGTTAAATTATGAAATTGAATTGAATGTTAAAAATGAGTGGAACGCGGGATTGAGTACAATTGTTCTGTGACAAAGGATGAATTGGCGGTATCTGCAAAGGATGAATTGACAGCAAATTACCCAAGTAAACTGAGGTTCAACATTTTTTGCGAACTTCCGTGCTTACTTTTTGTTTAGCTTTCACAAGCTTCTATTAACTCATATGAGTTTCCGTTTAACCCTTATGGGTTTCCGTTTAGCTCTTATAAGCTTCCGTTTAACCCTTACGGGTTTCTATTTAGCACTTGTGTGCTTATGTTTAGCCATTGGGCTACTGAAAATGATGTACTCATATCCGTAATTCGTTCTTCGATTCGGTAAGATTAGATAATTGACTTATGTAATTGAAATTGAAATATGTATATATATATATATTGTTTATCATTGATTTTGATATGACAGAAGTGTATCTATCAACTTATGTTGGGATTGACAGGGAGAGTGCATGAAGAATTTACTTATTAAATTGTTATTTTAAGTTCAGTAAGATTTATGTTTAACCTATCGAACTTACTAAGCTTCATTGAGCTTACTTGTGTTGTTTAATGTTCTTGTAGATTAACGTGAAGTCAAAAGATCGGATCAACACATCAAGCCACACTATCCAACTTGTTCTGGTAGATTTTGCAACATATATTATGGTTTATATAGCATGTATAGGGTTGGATTGGTTTGTGTAAATGTTAAAAATTACATTTTGTTTATATTTTTAATCAACTTATATAGATATGGTTGAATCATGTTTGATATATATGTTTGGAATATTTAGGTAATGGATAATTTATAGATGTATAAATGAATTGACTAAAGTGATAAATTAGAATGTTAAGATATATGTGATGATATAATAGGTATAAAAACTTGATTTTGGCTTGAATTGAAGGTTTTGTTGTGGTTTGTGAATGTGCAAATGGTTGTGTCTAGGTTAATACCAAGATTGGGTGAGAAAAGTGGCTATAAAACGGCATATTTTCGTCCACACGGGCAGAGACATGGACGTGTGTCTCAGCCATATGTGACACACAGCCTGGCACATGGGCGTGTGGTCAAGCCGTGTGTCCCCTTCATCTTAAAATTGAGAAACAAAATGCCCAAGTTTTTCCACACGGGCGTGTAGCTTGGCCATGTGACCCCTCCACCTTACACACAGCCTAGCACACGGGCGTGTATCTTGCCCGCGTAACCCAAGTCAAAAAGTTACATGGGTATGGACATAGGCTGCGACACAGTCGTGTGCCTCACATCGAATGCCCACATGGCCTAAGACACGGACGTGTGTCCCCTACACCTAAAGAAAAATTTGGAATTTTAGGAAAAAATTTCTAAGCTTCCGGTTTAGTCCCGATTTACTTCTAATATGTATATTGGGCCTTGAGGGCTCATACAAGGGACAATATGAGTGATTTATGATTGGGTTTTGATATGTGTATTAAATGTTATGAAATGTTCATATTTGGCCTAAAAAGCCCAGTATTGCTCTGTAACCTTGTTCCAGTGATGGATAAGGGTTAGGGGTGTTACAGTGAGCTCCACAATAATTTCCTTCAAAGTCGTCACCATGGCCTCAGGAGCATCATCCCTCACTATTAGCTTATTCGTATTGGAACTAAGCATCCTTGCATTGCTTCCATATTGGAATCGAGATACTCCAACACAAAATCCCTGAATTGCTTAATTATCGAGTACAACTCAATGATATGTCCCTCGACTACCTCAAGTGTCTCCTTCACATCCCCATGGATTCATTGAGATTGATCTCTTGAATTTCCAAAGTCGACACAATATCCCTCGATTTGCTATTTTTCTTGGTCCTCCCATGGGTCTCTATCGGGACATTCTGTTTGTCTACTCCTTTCGTCATCTCAATCGACGCCTTTGAATACAAGCTCAAATACCAATTGTAATAGGGCTAGAACTTTAGTCTGGAAAACTGTGTGGTCTTAGGTGACTTATTTGCTTCAAATATGCCTAAGTCAGCCTAACTCTTGAAAATGAGAATTCACAAAGGAATTTCTCTAAAGCACCGAAATAAAGCATAAGCAACTCGAAAAGACAAAGGGACTTGAATCAAACAGAAAAGCCACAAGAGAATAATATCACTCCAAGTGTTTAAGTAAATGCTCTCAATATATTTAATAGCTTTGAATGGAATACAATGAGAATATTACAAATGTTGGAGAATGCCTCTATTTATAGTTAAGCTTTTCCAGATCCAATGGTACAGTTTACTTTACATTGATCGTAGAGATTAAAGCCAACCTATAATTGAGATTCTTAATGGATTTACACAATCCTCTAAGATTACAAATATTCTAAGATAAGTTTCCATATTTATCATGGCAACCCTAGTTTTCCTTAAGTGTTTCACTAGGCCACCAAGGCTTCAAGTAGATGGGTTTCTCTGTATGTTCAATGAATCAGGTCGGCTCAAGTGGATCAAAGGAGCCCCATTTAATCAATTAACCTTCATGAGACGCTCTTTGTGCATTAGTCACGAGATTTGATTTGCGGCACGTGACACTTTTACCAAGTTATAGCCAACCAAAGATCAGATTCAATTATTAAACTTATACCTATATACATAATTTTGCTCAATTGACACCAATCTTGTAAATTCTTGGATATTATAAGTTCAAATAGACCAGGTTTGTGATCCTCAATTTAGTGTAATTAATTAGAGAGTTCGAACCCTAACACCTTTTTCCCGTAACCAACTTCATCTTACCTAGTAAGCTAAGCCCATCCTGCATTTTTTAGTCGAACAGCCGCAGGCAACTGCCTCATATTTTCCCCTTATTTCTTTATCATCTCACTCCCTTTCCTTTCTTCTTTTTCTCCCTTTTTTCTCCTCTCCAATTGCCAGAATGGCTGCTAGCATTATCTATGGTGCGGTTGCCCCTTACCCCTCCCTCATTCATCTCTTTCTATTCCCCTCCCCTTTCCTTCTTCCTCCCACTTCCATATCCCCACTTGAGTTCCTCTTTGGCTACCCATTTCTTCGCCTAGAGGATAGTTTCGAAAAAAAATAAGGTTTGCCTAAGGTGTTCCCTTGTCTCCTTCCATTAATGAGGTTTTCTCGAATGGATGACTACTCGTGTTTTCTCAATCTTTTGTACTTGTTTCTCTCTTCTTCATTATGATTTAGATTGTCAAATCTTTGCTAATCATTTTGTCTGCATCTAATTCGATGGATCAAACAAGTAACAACTATGAAGAACTTTCGGGCTGAATTGATCACTAAATGTGGCTGCAACACACTAGATCGCGTGTTTTGTTTTAGTTGTTAATGCTTGATGATGTGTTGGAGCACATGCAAGAGCTTGTATTTATGGCATTTGTGTTCCTTTCGGCTTTTTTCTAGTATCAAATGTGTTTCGATATGGCATGAGTTTTGTCAAGTGTTCATACCTTCTCTAACCTTTATTGTCTATGTATCGGAGATTTATCCTACTTTCTTTACAATGATTTACAAACCAACGATATGACAATAAATCTTTGAAAGAAATAGAGGGTTTGAGGGGTCAAGGGTAATTTACAGAATATATAAGAATAATTATTTTTTGTATACTAGTCTTCATAAAATCCTCCAATAGCGATATGAATGTTCGAGTCACTAATTATTATAAGAAATGTTAAAAATATATTAATATTTATGAGTAAAACTCATTGGTCATTAGACCTATGAATAGGTTGTGCTTGAAAAATGACTTTCATTTTCGGATCGATTTGATTTGACCCGGAATTGATTTAATAATAAAAATATTTTTAAATTTAATTATAAAAGTTATATATTAATATAAAAGTGCATATTCTCTTAAATATTTTATTAATATTAGTGAATCGTGCTAATGGACAGGTCCAGAAATTAGCTTGGGTTTCATCCACCACCTTAAAAAGTTGTCTTTATTATCCCTGATTAGTGGCAAAGCCACAAAAAAAACTGTGAGATGAATTATTCCCCCATAAAAATGGAAATTTATTTTATAAAAAATTAAATTTATAAAGAAATAAAATTATATAATTAATGAGTTCATCACAAAAAAAATATTTTGGTATTGGTAAATATTAACGGGTGAGTCGTTTTTATTTTGGTATTGGTAAGTATTAATATGATGTATCTCAATGTTTATTTCGAGTTTGTTAGTATATTTAAAATATTTATAGTTTTAATTCTAGTTTTTATTATATATAAAAATATAAATTTTAAAAATATTAACTAGCTAAAATGGCTTAATTTAATGAATATTTATTATTTTTAAATTCAATTATAAAAATAAAATATTCAAAATTGATTTAAAATATTAAAATCATACATTTTTTATACAATGCCTAGAACTAACCATAACTCCCTCTCAACCCGTAAATAGGAGGACAAAACACTCTTGAGCACACTCAAATCCACGTCATTCTACACTGGTAACAATATCGATGTCAATAGAGCTAATATTCAATTGGCAAATTAAAGTCATACTTAAAGGTGCAGGGTAACACCCGCCAGTCATGATATAAAATAAGCTAGCTTATGTTGGTAATATCTATATACCTATATATAAAAGGAAGGTCCTTTGCTAGCACGTGGCTCTCTATTAGATTTTATTACGGGTTGAGTCAGCCAATGCAAAATTTTAGACTTGTTTTCTAGGCTCGGGCTTGACTTGAAAAATGGCCTAAAATTTTGTCCAAGTTAAACCTAGATAAAAAATACTAAACCCAAGATCAACTCAGCCTGGCCCGCCAGTATTAATTTTTTATATAAAAAATTTAAAAATATAATACATCAAATACACTAAAAACATTAAAATAAAATTTTCCCAACAAATTGAAAATACATTTAAAAAAAAGTCTTTATACTTAAATAACACTAAAATTGCTGCAACTTAACAACCAAATGTCTCTAAAATAGTAGCAAAATTAATAATAGAACAAGAATTATACAATATCTAAGTAATAACTGTAATAGCCCATTTTTGCCCGGCCCATTTCAGTATTTAAAATAATAAACCCCCAAAAATAAAAATAAAACAAAGTCCAAGTCCAGTACAAAATTACAAACATATAATTTGGCCCGATCGGAATGGCCCATTACTTGAAAAGATTTAAGGTCCATCTACAAGCTTGACTCATATGGAATATAATCTTCAATGATATGCAATCTTAGATGTGATATGCAATCTTAGATATGATACAATCTTAGATATGATTGCAATCTTAGATATGATATGCAATCTTGAAGATATGATCTTGTAATCTTGGAGATTTAATTTGTAGATATCCTTTAATCTTAACCGTTGATGGAATTGATCTCTACCGTTGGATTTGGGGAGGCTCAACTATAAATAGAGGCCTCTCCCTTCATTGTAAATCACTTGAGTTTTGGGAAGCAATAAGAATTCTTGAGAGCATTCACTCAAATTTCTCTCCCTCTTGCGTTCTTATTCTCTGTGGTTTGTTCTTATTTTATTCATCGTCTATCTTAGTTTTTCAACCTTTTTTTAATTTCTTCATTTTTCAAATATGTATATTTATTCCTATCTTTTATACATTTGATTATGTATTTTATATATTATAATATTTAACCTTTTTATATAGTTTATTTTCAAATATATATTTTCTATGCATGTATATATATTATATTATCATTTCATGTATTTTGAACTATTGCATTATATTTTTATAATTTGTAAATGTTCTATTTATTCATTTTTTTAGTGTATGTCATTTATCTTATTTGTGCATAGTTTCATTTTTTTTATATGCTATGTTTAATTATTTCTTTTATGTGCTATTTTATGATATATATTGTTGTATAATTTTTGCATGTATTATGTTTTTCTTTTAGTTTACTCATGTTTTTATTTGTTTATTATCTTATATTTATCCTAGTATGATTTTTTTTTCATTAAACGTATGTTCATGTTATTTAGTTTTGTCTTAATGATATTATTTATGTTTGTATGGAAATGTTAGAATATTTTGTACATCTATGCTTCATGATGCATTAATATGTCATCCTAAAACGTCATTTAAAATAATATTCTAAGGTTTTTTTAAAAAAAAATAAAATAAAAGGCAATGCTTGATGTTTGGAAACTTCGAGAAAGGTAGTGCCCTAACTTACTGGGTTGCGACTTTTCTCGTTGAATTCGAATAGTCAAGCGCCCTTCTAAGTGATTTTGAGTTTTCAAAACTTAAACAATTATTTCGAAATTTCAAAACATAGTATCCTAACTTACTGGATATGGCGTTTTGTTGTTTCGAGATAGAAATTTTCAAAGACGAGCTTAGTTTCAAGGTTTTAAAATGTTGCGTCTAACTTCTTTGGATGTGATGTTTTGACTCGTTTGAAATAAGTGAGCCTTAATTTTCAAAATTGAGACATTCTAATTAAAAGAGGTTTTCATCTTAAAACTTTCAAATTTCCGACATTAAAGACACTTGATAATCAATTAGGTACCAATTTTTGGGCGTTACAAGGGTGCTAACCCTTCCTCGTACGTAACCGACTCCCGAATCCGTTTTCTCGACTTTCGTAGACCAAAATTAATGTTTTAAAATAAAACATTTTATAAGGTGATCCAATCACACCTAAAAAAATTGGTGGCGACTCCCGTTTTCGTTTTTCTTAAAGTCGATTCCCATTTTCCAATACTCGATTTAAAAATGGTCTCGACAATAACAACAAATTAATAACAATATAATAGCAAAATGACAACAAAACAACATAAAAATGGCAACAAACAACAACAAACAAAAATGAAAAATAATTTAGGCAAATTCAGGTCAGGCCAAAAAATCTTACCCGAGGTACGCTTATTTAAAAAATGGGCTTTATTTTTTTCCAACCTCATTTTTCGGATTTCGGGCTTGGGCGGGTGGCTCGACTCATGATCAGGTCTACTCTCTATCCATGCTCCCTTTCTTTTATTTTATTTTACAAAAATGGTTAATTTTCATCTTTGGTCCCTTTAATATACTTAAATTTGAGATTTAATTTCTATACTTTATTTTTAACATAATTTGGTCTGAATATTTTTATAATATTATTAATTAATCCAGATATTTAATATCATTAACTTTCTGGTTAAAACATTATGTAGTTATGTATAATTGACTCTTTATTTCTTTTATGTATATGTTGGTCCTTACCTTCTTTTTTTTTTTTTTTTTTTTTTGCAGTTTTAGAAAAATAGTTAAATTTCAGTTTTGGTCTCCTATTATTCTTAAATTTGAGATTTAACTGCTACACTTTAATTTATAATGTAAATTGGTCCTTATAGTTTTATAATGTTATTAATTAGTCCAAATAGCTAATATCATTAAATTTTCAATTAAAATATTACATGATTATATATAATTTGAATGTCCTAAGGGTCTTAGAGACGAACACATAGCTTTTATTTCTTTTAGATTGGTCTTACTTTTTTTTATATTATAAAGAAATGATCAAACTTCAATTTTAGCCCTTATACTATGTTGAAACTTGGGATTTAATCTCTCTATACCTAAATTTTAATAGTGGCAAAAACTATACCTAAATTTTTAAATCCAAAAAGTAGATAATCTAAATTTCTAAAATAAAAATAGAATTAGATTATATTTTAACTTCAAATTTGTACTCCCTAATTTGACATAAATAAATAATCAACCCAATGCGAAGTATGAAAATCATACTAGTATGTAGAAAAAATCTTTAACAACAATCTTTTGTTTATAACAGGAGCTACAGACAATTTTAGAGCACAAATTTTTTAACATGTAATGCATGAAGTTAAAAAACTCTATAGGGTGAAATATTGCCATGTGTTCTTAAAGAATATTAAATAAATTAAAATAGACATGTAAATTTTATTGAATTTTACTTTAGAATTAAAAAACTCTGCTGACACATGGCAGCATTTCACACACTATCAAAGCTAAATTCATATATTTAAGACTTGTGAGGGAGAACCAAATAATCAAGTTGGAAGCCAATGACATCTTGGTTGTGTTAGTAAAGTTGAAGTCTTGGGACCTTAAGTACATAGTTTGAAATTCTAGGTCTCATCCCGTGTGAATCAAATATTTGGCTCTATCCATATTTCTTCTAGCTTAAATTCCGTTAAGTATGGTGTTATCCAGAGTTATTTTAGTTTAGGTTGTGTTGTATTTGTGTTTGAAATAATCGATTCAACTTTTAGTGATTCAAATATTATACAGTTTTTGTAATTTTCCATCAATATAATTCTAAAGGTATGAAATGCTTAATTGACAAATTAGTACTTATACTACAATATTTTTCATATTGATATTTAAACTGTATTTACATTACCTAAATCACCTCAATCGTTAAGTCTTTCTAGAAACAACAACCAAATGTTGTCACTTCGTACAAAACACAAATAAGGATTTTTATGTATTTATTTATATCAAAATGATCCAAAAAATTTTAGAAAATTAAAATATATATTTTAAAATATTATTTGTTATAATATATTTGTTAGAATTAAGTGACCCTAATTCTTATTTAAATAAAATACGATGGAAAATAAAATAAAAGTAAAATCCATATAGAACTAGACTTCTTTTATTTTATTTTAGAATAAGGTTTTTTAAACCTTATTAAACTCCATCTATTTTATATTTACTAGGATAAGGTGTTTCAATCCTACTAGAATATGGCTTTACAAGCCTATAAATAGACATAGTCTATTCCTTTTGTATTGATTCAAATTTTCGACATAGTGAATTTTCTTCTCCTCTGCCCGTGGTTTTTTCCCGAAAGGGTTTCCACGTAAAATTTTGTGTTCTTTATTTTTTATTTTATTTTATTTTTTTCACAATTGGTATCAGAGCTTCCGGGTTGTTCATCTCGATCACGGTAATGGCGTCTTTGAAATATGAAATTCCGTTGTTGGATCGCAACACCAGATTTGTGTTGTGGCAGATTAAGATGCAAGCAGTTCTTGCGCAGATGGATCTGGAGGATGCCCTGCTAGGGATAGATAAGATGCCTTCGACATTAACAGATGAAGAGAAGAAGCGTAAGGATCGAAAGGCATTAACACAATTGCATCTGCATTTGTCCAATGAAATTTTGCAGGATGTGATGAAAGAGAAGACTGCCGCTGCATTATGGAAGAGGCTAGAACAAATATGTATGTCGAAAACTCTAACAAGCAAGTTGCATATGAAGCAGCGTCTTTATGCTCATCGTTTGGAGGAAGGTGCGTCTGTACACGAACACTTAACAGTGTTTAAAGAAATTCTCTCAAACTTGGAGGCCATGGAGGTTCGAGTATGATAAGGAAGATCTAGGTTGATTCTACTTTGTTCGTTGCCTCTCGTCTTATTCAACCTTTAGAGACACGATTTTATATATATGCATGAGTCTCTCACAGTTGATGAGGTTTATGATTCTTTAACCTCGTATGATAAGATGAAACATCTTGTGGTTAAACTGACTCTCGGGAGAGGGTCTCATTGTTCGTGGGAGACAAGATCGAATACGATGATGATCGTGGTAGGACACAGAAAGAAATCATCGTGGTAAATCTAAGGGTAGATCAAGTCTTCAAATAGAGGTAAAACTTGTAACTTCAGTAGAAGAAAGGGCACATTAAATCCCGAGTGCTATAAGCTACGAATAAGATTAAAAGGGAGGCTGCGAATCAAAGGAAAACAACAACCGAAAAATTCTCGTGAAGTCGATGTTGTAGAAGACTACGGCGATGGTGAACTTCTAGTCGCTTCATCAATGATTCTAAAGTAAGTGAGGAGTGGATACTTGATTCAGTTGCACCTTCCATATGAGTCCCAATCGGGATTGGTTTACAACTTACGAAACAATTATCTCAAGGTGTTGTTTTGATGGGAAATAATGCTTCGTGTAAGATCGCAGTGTTGGAACAATTAAAGTTAAGATGTTTGATGGAGTTGTCGAAACACTTAGTGACGTGCGGTATGTTCCAGAATTGAAAAGAAATTTAATTTCGTTGAGTACTCTTGATTCAAAGAGTGCAGATACACAGTGAAAGTGAGGTTTTAAAGATTTCCAAAGGGTCCTTGTTGTGATGAAAGGGCAAAGAAAAAGCTGTCAAGTTATATGTTTTGCGAGGGTTCTATCATATCGGTGATGCAAATTGTCGCTTCCTCTTCCTTGTCGATGATGATATTACTAAACTTTGGCATATGCGCCTAGGGCATATGAGTGAGAATGGCATGGTAGAATTGAGCAAAAGAGGACTTCTTGATGGGCAAGGAATTTGCAAACCGAATTTCTGTGAGCACTGTGTTTTTGGGAAGCAAAGAGAGTTCGATTCACTAGAGGAATCCATAACACGAAGGAAACGTTGGAGTATATTCATTACGATCTATGGGGACCATCCAGAGTGCCTTCGAGAGGTGGAGCTAATTATATGCTAACCTTTATTGATGATTTTTCCGTAAAAGTTTGGGCGTTCTTCCCGCGCGGAAAAAGCGATGTGTTTTCCGCATTTAAGTCTTGGAAAATTATGATTGAAAAATAGACGGAAAACAGATAAAATACCTCGCATGCATAATGGCTTAGAGTTCTGTTACGATGAGTTTAATAGATTGTGCAAGTCGGAAGGGATCGTGAGACACTTGACGATTCGTCATACTCCACAACAAAGCGGCGTTGCGAGCGAATGAACGAGCGATCATGGAGAAGGTTCGATGTATGTTGTCAAATGCCAACTTACGAAATCGTTTTGGGCGTAAGCGACTCTCGCATGTTTTTGATCAACCGATCTCCATCCGTTGCCATTGAGAAAAAGACTCCACAAGAGGTATGGTCCGTAATCCTGCTAATTATTCTGATTTAAAGATCTTTGGGTGTCTGCGTATGCTCATGTTAATAATGGAAAATTGGAACCGAGATCCATTAAATGTGTTTTTCTTGGTTATAAAGTGGTGTAAAAGGGTATAAGTTATGGTGTCCTGAAAATAGGAAAGTTGTGATTAGCAGAGATGTTGTTTTGATGAAACCGCTATGCTTCCTAACTTATCTCTTAAAGACTCTTCCAATAAAGAAAATCAAAAGCGGTGGAGCATCGAGTTAATCAGAGTCGACTCCTCAAGTCAAGATATAAAAATTGAGAATAGAGTTGCTTCTTCGCCTCAATACTCTATCGCCAAAAATGAACTAAAGAGAAATTAAACCTCCAAAGAAGTATCTTGAGGTGATCTAGTTGCTTATGCTTTAAATGTGATCAAGATATAGATGCGAATCAAGAGCCATCAAATTATTTTGAGGCGATTAGTTGTGAAGACTTCGAGAAAAATGGATGTTTGCTATGCAAGAGGAGATGGAATCACTCCACAAAAACAAAACATGGGATCTTGTGAAACTTCCTAAAGGTAAGAAGACTGCTCGTTGTAAATGGGTGTTTAAAAAGAAAGAAGGGACTCAGGAGTTGAAGAACCTAAATATAAAGCAAGGCTTGTTGCAAAGGGTTCTGATCAAGTTCCAGGAGTGGACTTCACAATGTCTTCTCCCGCCAGTGAAGCATAGTTCGATTCGAGCTTTGCTTGGTATTGTGGCCATGCATGATTTAGAGCTTGAGCGATTAGATGTAAAAACGCATTTTTGCATGGAGAACTTGAGGAAGATATTTACATGCAACAACCGGGAGGGTTTTACAGCTTGAAAAAAGAGGATTATGTTTGCTTGCTTTGAAAAAGTCCCTTTACGGTTTGAAAGCATCACCAAGGCGATGGTACAAGAGGTTTGATTCCTTTATGACTTCTCACGATTTCAAAAGAAGTAGTTTTGACAGTTGTGTTTACTTTAAGAAAAACAATGATGGTTCTTTTGTGTATCTACTTCTTTACGTTGATGACATGTTGATAGCAGCAAAAGACAAAGGAGAGATAAGAAAGGTCAAAGCCCAACTAAGTGAAGAATTTGAGATGAAAGATTTGGGACCAAAGAAAGAAGATACTTGGTATGGAGATTCTTAGAGATAGAAAAACAAGTAAATTGTACCTAAGTCGGAAGGGTACATTGAGAAACTTCTTTGCGAGTTCAATATGCGGAGTGCTAAGCTGTTAGTACTCCTTTAGCGACCATTTTAGACTTTCATCGGCTTTGTCTCCACAATCAGATGATGAGATTGAGTACATGTCACATGTTCCATACTCTAGTGCAGTGGGATCTCTCATGTATGCTATGGTTTGTTCACGTCCAGATTTATCATATGCAGTCAGTGCAGTTAGCAGATATATGGCGAATCCCGGTAAAGAACACTGGAAAGCGATTCGGTGGATTTTAAGACACTTACGAGTACTCACGATGTTTGCTTACAGCTTGGAAGAAGCTGAAGATGGAGTTATTGGGTATGTTGATGCTGATTTTGGCTTGAGACCTTGATAGAAGAAGATCTCTCACAAAGTTACGTCTTTACAATCGGAGGTTGTGCAATAAGTTGGAAAGCCACTTTGCAAACTACAATCGCTTTGTCTACCACTAAAGTGAGTACATGGCGATTACTCGAGGCTTGTAAAGAAGCTATTTGGTTGAAGGGACTCTTTAGTGAACTAAATGAAGACCTTCAAATCAAAGACGATATTTTGTGACAAATCAGTGCCATCTTTCTTACAAAAGATCAAATGTTTCATGAGAGAACAAAACACATTGATGTTCGGTATCATTTTGTTCGTGATATTATTGCTCGTGGTGATATTGTTGTGAGCAAAATTAGTACTCATGAAAATCCTGCGGATATGATGACCAAGTCACTTCCTATAACCAAGTTTGAGCATTGCTTAGACTTGGTTGGTGTTCATTGTTGAAGTTAAACCCTTAAGGGGTTTTATGGAAGAGGTGGAGAACTTGTTCATGCGATTAAGAACTTGTTCATTGAGAATTTGTGTCAAGGTGGAGATTGTTAGAATTAAGTGACCTAATTCTTATTTAAATAAAATACGATGGAAAATAAAATAAAAGTAAAATCCATATAGAACTAGACTTCTTTTATTTTATTTTAGAATAAGGTTTTTTAAACCTTATTAAACTCCATCTATTTTATATTTACTAGGATAAGGTGTTTCAATCCTACTAGAATATGGCTTTACAAGCCTATAAATAGACATAGTCTATTCCTTTTGTATTGATTCAAATTTTCGACATAGTAAATTTTCTTCTCCTCTGCCCGTGGTTTTTTCCCGAAAGGGTTTCTACGTAAAATTTTGTGTTCTTTATTTTTTATTTTATTTTATTTTTTTTCACAATATTAATTGTATACAAAACTTAAAATATGTATTAAAAATTTAAAATAAAAGATAAAAATTTATATATACATTTGAACATGGAAATCATTCTATTAAATGTTGACTAATGTTGACTAACAATTAACTGGTGAATGTATCAATATGGAAGAAAAAATAATTTAGATTTCAATTTTGACAAATGAAAAGTTTAAATATATAAAAACATGTAGAGTTTAGGTGTAGATTTGTGAATTAAGGGAAAAACAAAAGCAAAAAGCATATATGAGTTCAACCTACGCATGCTATCATTTTCTTCAATTCCGTTTCATTGCTGAGATTCTGGGAGTTCATCTTTCACCGTGTACGCATATAGAAACCCTACACCCTATATATGTGATGTGACCTACTAATCCGTGGACCTTGCATATTGGTATGTTAGTTTATTGGTGCTTTTGATCACGGAATTTGTTCATATTGGAACATTCTTTTTTTTCCTATAATTATGGTATTTTTTTTATTTACTGTTTATAAATGGATAATGAATTATTTGGTCTTCCAACATTGAAAAAAGAAAATCATTTTAGCTCTCTATTTAATTTTTTTATTTCTTTTAATCCTTAAACTTGTCTTATATGTTAAATCACTCCAAAATATATAAGATTTATTAACTTTGTCGATGTGGTATCCATCTGACAGTCCACATGTATGCCACATTAGTAATTAATCAATTTTTAAAATTTTTAAAATATTTTTTTGAATTTTTAAATTTTAAAAATTTAATTATTGACATGGCATCCACGTGTATACTACGTTAATAAAGTTAACAATCATTAATTATTCTATTTATTTTGAGATGTTTTGACAAACAACGCAAGTCTAGGATTAAAAGAGGTAAAAATTAAAATAACATTTTCTATAAAATTCAAGGGCGTTTATAAAAATACTTTCAAAATTCATTACTATTCTTCGTCTTAATAATGCTATATTGAAAGTTCCAACCTAAGACATTAAAATTATGTTTCTTGCTAAGCTTCGCTCTCTTTATTGGGTAAAAGCATCCAAGGAAGGGTGTATTGTAATTGAATCGCAATGGTGGTGGAATCCAAGATTATGTTTGCCGTGTTCGAAGGGGGTGGGACCTAGGTTGGAGATTGTGTGGCACGCTCCTCCTTGTGGCGTTATCAAGTTTAACGTCAATGGAGTAGCGTGTGGAAAATCTGGACCTGTTGGTTGCGGAGGGGTTCTACGTGATCATAGTGGTAAGATTCTAGGCAAGTCGAATGAAGGTGAATTGAGAACAATTATATTGGCTTTTTCATATGATTATTGAATCAAAATAGAAAAATGTAAAAAAAAAAGAAGAAAAATCATTGTGGAATGAATTTTAAGGTGGTTGTTTCGTGGTGCACGGGTATTAAATAAAGACCATGAAAATATTGGGATTGCTTTAAACTGCTAAGAAATATTTGTACGAGTCTCAATTTTGTTGCTTTTGTGCATGTTTTTAGGGAGGATAATAATAATTTAGCGAGAGGTTTTGATTGATCCTGGATATTTCTTATTTGTTTGTAAAACTCAGTTCATGTATTAGTTTGTGTGTTTGCACTGACTAGTGTTAAAAAAACTGACTCTCCGATATAAATCATCCATTTTTACAAGGAAAATTAAGGAGCACCAGACCCCTTCGTAGAGGTTCCATTCCATTCCGTTTCATTTTTTTGGGGATAATTGATTAGTCTTAATTTTCATCAAAGAAAAGTCATACAACCTCAGTTATATATGTATATAATGTATTTTTCCTGGAACATGCAATGCCCTTTGTTTAACAGATTAAAATAAACACTCAATATTTAGGATCCAACAACTCCCTCTCCAGAAGCCTCGTGATGTTTGATCTAAAACATCAATCAATCTCCGCAAAAGAAGACTTTTTTTTTTTTTTTTCAGAATAAAAAGCAACAAGAAAACAAGTACAAAAACAAATTTAATCTTTTCTAAGTACTCAAATTAGAATGAAGGAAACTCAGAAAGCTTTTGAGAAAAACAAGGGAAACAGCAACCTTTCATATATTCTGAGTATAGAACAGCTTCATATGCATATTTTTCCCAGAAACAGCAAAGATAAAAAAGAGAAACTTTAGCATCACACGACAGTAGTAACAGCAAAACATTCTATTTAAGGTTTAAAGTACAGTAAACTTTCAAGGTGACAGTAAGGGGACATGTTTGTTTCAGGGTTATTGACAAGTGTGACAGACATTGTTTTCTGGGTTTTGGCAAGAAATGGGTTTAATCTCTTTGTTTTCGGCTTCACCCGCTTAACCCTTGGGTCTCCATTGTCCCTTCTTAATGGTATAAAAGGTGTATATATATGTAGTAAATCAAGGAGATCAGTTAGGGTTAGGTTTAGGATTAGGGCATTAGGGTTTTTATATATGGAAATTTGGACAAGACATTAAAGGCCGGCTTAGGAACCTTGTAAGATTAGGAAGGGAATATATTTTTTTATAATATTATTTAGGGTAAACTACACTTGTTAGTCACTAAACTATTGGCAATTTTTATTTTTGTCATTCAACTATGAAAAATAATAAAATAATCACTTGAGTACTCAGTTTTTTCTTTTTTGGCTATCAGTCGTTAAATGTTTGATAGAAAGATGACATAACAACTTTTAAATTTGGTACAATAGCAACATTAACCTTCAACATTTATAAACTGTGTTAATTTAGTCTTGATTCAAAAATAATAAACTTCAAGGTCTACACATTGTCTCATTTTTTCTTTTTTTTTTAATTTTGCTTCTATTTGCAACTCTTTCACCTAAAAAGTTAAAAAAACAAATCTATTAACTCAATTTAATCAGAAATATACAAAAAATGAAAACACCAAAAAATCTATATAATAATTTTCATCTTTTCCCATTCTTTTAAAATTAACCCTCAATGTCACAAATAAAAGTAAAATTGCAAAAAAAAGATCAAACTACATAATATGTAAATGTTGAGGACTAATTTTATTGGAATCCAGACTAAAAGACGTGATGTATAAGTGTTGAGGGTTAAAGTTGCTATTATCTCAACTTTAGAAGCTGCCAAGTTATCTTTCTGGTAGTAGTTTAATGGTCGATGACCAAAAAAGAAAAATTCAAATTATTGTGTGAGAAAAAAAGAAGAAGTTGAATAGTTGGGTGATCATTTTGTAACTTTCCATAGTTTGGTAACCAAAAAAAAACTTTACTAATAGTTGGGTGACTACCAATATAATTTACCCTATTATTTATAGGACTGTCATTCTTTCAAATGTGTAGCTTATTAACTTGGTAAAATGATTTACATGTATCTCTTTCAATTTATTTTTATGGGATAAAATAACATTTAGTTTTTGAATTTGATAATTTTTTTAACCTTAGTCTTTTAACATTCTTTTTGTCAACATTTGTCTCAAAACTTGACAATCTTTTCCAATTTGGTTCTTAACTTAGATTTTATTATGGTATTGATGGCGTTACACTGTGAGATTGTGCCACATCATCACTTGAATTTTTTTTAGAAAAATTAATTTTTTTTACATTTTAAATAATTTTTTTATGTTCTATATTTTATATAATTTTTTTAATTTTCAAGTGATGACTTCAAAGTCAAGGAATTCAGCCTCGAAAGGTAGTGTTGCAACACCGGTCCTGTGATGTCGTGACACCGTGTGATGAATCAGAATTATTAAGCCAAGAGTGTTTCTGTCCGCACAATGTATATTTATCAGTTTAGGATGTTAATTAAACCTAATTAAGTTGGAATTTTTTGCTATAAATAGGAGTGTTTAGCCTCATTTGAGAGGCTAGGCCAAGTGAGCCACTTAGTCTAGGTTTATGTTTTTATTTTTCAGTTTTTATTTTATTTCAATTAGTCCTAAACAAAAGTTTGTTCTTTGTTTAACTTGGATTTGATTTCGATCCAAGAGTTTAATTAAGTAGTTTTATTTATTTCTTTGTGGTTTTCAATTGCAATCGAAGTTATCTTTACGTCTGTTAAAGGAAAATCGAATTTCGCATACAAATCGACATCAAAATGAATTTATTTTCTTATTCCCTTTTCTTATTTAGTTTGCTGTTTTGCATGTTAAATATGAAATTAGGGATAATTGGATCTAGATTCATGAGTGGCTAATTTCCTTAGAGAGATTAACAAGCAGATGTGTAAACAATTAACAGATGAATTAGGGTTTAAACTTGAGTTAGTTGGTTTAAATTATGTGCGATTAAACCTAGGATTGATGACCCTAGGAAGTAATTTAGGATGAACGAGATCGAGAGATAAGTTTATAGAGTAAATCATAATTTATCCCGGTCAAGAAAGTGATGTCGAAAGATAAGCGTGTATTGTTCTATTAGTTAATTAGTTAAAGGGTAATAACTGGTTAATTAATAGCTAACTCGATAAAACCTGAGTTCTGAAGTTAATCTTCTACCTGCTTAATTGGATTTAATTTCGATTGTTAAATTGGTAGCCTTTAATTTTATTTAGTTTATGTTATTTTGATTGATTACCTTTAATTTGATTTTTCGTAATATAATTTTAGATTATTACTATTTAGCCCTACTAATATAGAAAATTAGTCTTATTTTAATTCAACTTCTTTTGGGTACAATCCTCGAAATACTTTCTGGAGTGTTTCGTTGTAACATCCTTCTATATTATAATTTGATCCGTATACTTGCGGACATTGCCATTTTATCTCTTATCTATTTTGATGCAGTATCACCAGTCCAGACGTTCGCACGTCTAGTGGCAGTCAGCCGCCTCTCCTCATTCTCGTGAATGGGGCAAGAAATCAACACTAAAAACAAGAATCAAATCCAAATAATTACATGCAGTGTCTGGAAGTGTGATAGGTCAATTGTAATATATTTGTACAACGGGGTATAGGAGTAGTCCGAGGATCGAACCTAAAGGAGATAGCGGTTAAGTGAATTCTAGCTACAAACATGCAATCAAAAAGTCTAAACAACTACTCGCAAGATACTATAGTATGACAAACCATTCAAAAGTTGGATTATACTAACTAACTTACTAAAAGTTGCAAAGGACTAAATTGTAAAGAAAATAAACTATTCAAATATCAGATATGAGCAAATACAATAATAGAGAGCGGTTGGTTGACTTTCAAATTAGGGATCTAAATTTCTATAACTCCTAAATTGACTCCATTTTACCTCTTGACCTCAACTTTACCAAATTAGACAAATTAGTTTGGTTTATCTCTCAACCTCACTGACTAACCCAAGACTTATTGAATTGGTGCCCAGTAAGATCTCTTTTTGGTCTCACCTATCTTGATTCTCCCTTAGGGACGTCAGTCCTAAGTTTTTAAGTCTATTTGATTTACTCCTATTTTGCAATTTAGTCCCCAAACCCAAAAATCAATTACCCTTCATTTCCATCAACCAAACCTTAAATATTTAGCTATTCATAGTCATATTAAAACCCATAATCAACAAGAAATCAAATGAAAACAACATTAACTTAAATACTAAGCAAATCAATAAAAACCTAAGATTTCTTGTAAAAACTTGGACACCACAACAATGGCACCAAGAAAAGTAAACAAGAACCTTAAAGGATTGATTTTTAATGGAGGAAATTAAATAAAACTGAATAGCATTAAACTAGGATTAAAATGTAAATACAAGAGAGTTTGAAGAATTAACTAAGTAAATAAAACCTAGCTATAGTAATAACTAATTTAACTGCCAACAGTGAAATAAAGAAAGACAATAAAATATGCAGGAAAATTAAGTGTAAGCTATGGAGAAGAGAAGAGAAAACTAAACCCTAAAAGATGAAGAGAAAACTAATGAAACTAAGCTAAAACTTGTGTCTAAGTGGCTCTCTCTCTCTCTCCAGCCGATATTTTGGCCTTTTTTAGCATATTTTAGACCCAAATTTGTTGACCAATTTGCCCCTGAACGTGTGTTTTTGATTGGGGGACATGTTGGACAAGGACTACCCTTTTGGTCATTTTTTTCTCCCTTCGACAGTGATATCATGATATCCAGGGCTTAATACCGCGATATCCCTGGCAGTCTTGAAATGGGGGAGTCCTTAGGAGCTAGGTATTGCGATACCACTGGGAAAAGCCCCAATCCTCTTCAATTCAGCACTCCCAAACCCGGTCCAGTCGTTATGGATGAATTTAGAAAGCTATATTGGCCACCGAAATGACCCACAAAATCTTTCGTAGTTTTCAAACATACTTTTTAAACCATTTGTGTAAATCGTTCAAAACTAATGAAATCGAGAATTTTAGAAATCGATGATTTTAGTATTTTATTTATTTGTAAAAGTTTGATCGCTATTCAAAACTTTCATAATTTCAATCATATTTCAAAATAATTCGTTTATTAATTCAAAACTAAATAACTTGGTTATTCATCATTATTTGGGAAAACATGTTAACTTCAGAAATCAAATGTCTTTAGAAATCTCATTTGTAAAAATTAGTAAATTTGAAAACTAAGTCTAGTTTTATTAAAAACTCATTTCTCATAATTGCAACGGAAAAATTGATATTGACAGATTTTTATAAAAATCGTAATGAATTTTTTTGTTAGAACCCTGTTTTGTTAAAAATCAATATTTCTTGTAAAATCGATAAAACATCAATAGACAATTTAAAACCTCAAAAACCAAGTCGTATTTTTGTTTAAAACTTTTTTTTCATTGTCGTAGTGGAAAAGAGTGATTTTGTTAAGTTTTAATAAAAACCAAGATCTCATGCATAATCTTATCAAATACTATTTATGTAGTTTTTTTAAAACTTAATACCATGCAATAAAGTCATGCAGATCAGAATAAAAATCCCCAAAGTAATATCACATGCCTTAGTCCATAAACAAACTTAATAAAGTCCTAAAAAAAAAAAAAAAATAGACTTTAAGTACTTTGATTAAGATAACTCTAAGAAACTCCTCCAAATGCTGTCATCGAATCCTAACCTTGCGAAAAATCTGAAAGGACAAAAAACTAAAGGGGGTGAGCTATAAAGCCTGGTGTGAGACTTAACTCAAGTATTAAACAAGAATTTAGTGTACAAATCAAAATATTATAGAGAATTTATACAATTTAATTCCATAGAGTCTTAACTTAGGTAACGACCAGTAAGTTAACATACATTTCATAAAAATAGCAAAATTTTTCTATCAAACAATTTCACAAGTAGCAGTGTGCATGAGGATGTCAATTCAAAGCTTTTCAGAAATCAATACAAGGTTTTTCAGAAAACATTCCTACCCATCTCCGTTACACACCAATAAAGATTTCCCCAGAACTTGTCCATCTAATAACACACCACAATGTAGACAAGCCACCAGATATTGTAGACAAGCTGACATAGAAGGATATATGTGGACAAGCCAACAGACATTGTAGATAAACTACTAGAAATCGTGGTTAAACCACCAAAATGTGCAGATTATTAAACTATCAGAATCTTCTTCCTTTCAAAATCATCCCAACCCCATGCATTTGATATGTCACACAAAGACAATTTTCCAATGGGTATGATTAGCATGCGTTTCAGATGTATTTTACAGAACAGTTCAGTAGACATGCTTAACATGCGAATAATATTTTTTATTTATAGTAATAGTAGCAAGATTTATATTTCATGCATATCAGATAGTGCCATTGAATCACATATCATGAGTATTGGAATGTAAACATAATTTCACATTTATCAATATAACACACCAACACAATCATAAAATCACAGATTGATCAATTCAGAATCACTTACTTAGATATCATCTATTTTAACAGATTTAGCATTCCCCTTTCAAATACATAACGTATTCACACATAATCACATTCCATAGGTCTTAACAAAAAAATTTTGATAGATTTATATATTTTATTTGACAATGAATCAAATAAATATTTCATATTAAGTTAAACTCACACATTGTTCTAAGCAAATCCAATGCAAAAACTCCTTCTAACGCCCACTTCCAGATTTAATTAGATCTATCTTGGATCTAAACACAAAATGAATAACCCATCATTAAAACACCATTAATAAATCTTTGATAAGAGGTTAGACTTTGGCTTCTATGACAATACTTACTCTTGTGATACTTAAATTGGGGATATGAATCACTTATGAAATTACTAACATTCCAATACAACAGTATTTGGTCATTCATCATCAAAACAATATACGAGATGTTAATTTCAAAAAAGAGCGATATCTAAAACTACTACTATATTCAAATCTTAATAAAAAGAATAGAAATATAACAACCCAATTTTAGTAGTGTCGAAAACAGTGGTTTTGAGACCACGACTCTGACAAGTGAGTAACTATTTTAACATTTATTTAATGTTTATAAGGTTAATTTAAGGTAGTATTAAAATTTTGTTAAGAAATTTTGAAGTTTAAATGGTTAATTAGGTAAAAAAAAATTAAATTGAAAAATGTGCAAAAGTTAAGTTCTATTACTTAAGTGGATTAAATAGCTTTAACAATGTGATTTAATGGACTTATTTAGTAATTATGCCATATATAAATATGGTGGACAATGATGGACATGGTCTAGTGATTTTATAAGTTTATATCATAAGGATAAATAAGTAATTTAATAAATAAATGCTTAAACAAGAGAGAATTAGCTATCGTCTTTCACATTTTCATTTTACTAGTGCCAAAACCACCATTGTTGTTCATCTAAAGTATTTGGCCAAGCTCATTTCCATTGCATGATATGTAGTTTTGTTCCGTTTTTAGTAATTTTTATGTTTTTGAGCTCGTTTTAGCTTAATCTACTTAGCCCAGTGGTTAATTTGCAAAAATTTTAAAGGTTGAGGGACTTGCAATGAATGAATTTGATGTGTTTGTGAGGTTAAGTGTTAGATAATCAAGTTTGGTTGCTAAATAAACCTGATTTGTTAAGTGGTTTTTTATGAATTTAGGGTTTATGGACTTATTTATGAAAACAGTAAAATTTCATGGTAACATTATGAAATGATGATTTAATTTGGCTGGTATGGGCCCCTAAGAAGTTCGGTTAGCATGTATGGAGGGTAAAAATAGTATTTTTACAAGTTTCGAACTTAATGACTAATTTGTGAAAAGTTAAAATAAGAAGGATAAATTTATAATTTTGTGATCATATGAATTATTGATTGAATTGAATACTTGAAGTTAATTGAAGTACTTAATTGAATGAAATTATCGAGACCTAAACGGTGTTGTCTCGATACTTGTATGGTTTGTCTCGAGACTTAAACCAATGTAATGCATCAAATGGTCAATTTTGTTCTTGTAGTCTCAAGACATGTTCTTGTTGTCTTGAGACAATAATATATAAGTAAATTACAACCATGCATCACAACCTAGAAAAGTAAATTACATAAACTAGCACAAATATCCATGCATAATATTCTACTAATCAAGCATCAAAATCCATCATTTTAAAAAATTATGAGTCAAGCTACAAAAAACATACCAAAACCATCAAAATAGACATTAAATCACAAGACCCAACCTAGGTATATGCCGTAAAGTATATACATACAAAACGAGCACAAACTTGGTCTAAGCTGAGTCGTTGAGTCTTGGATGCTTCTGAACTAATCTATTGAATCTATACAAGACTTGCGCACGCAAATAAACAAACCATGCACCAAATAATGTATAATTAGTGGTGCTAACATAATTTAAATTCAGTATATATAAACAATGAAATGCAGTTAAGAACCAATTATATATGTAAACATAAATCATTATACTAATTAATCATATCTTAACATCAACAACATTAACCATTAAGTTCCACATTATTCCATTAATAAATCAAACTTAGAGTATTCGATTTGTGTATATGATATCCACAATATCGACATACCAACAATATCAACGCACCCTCATGGAATTAACGTTTTGTTTTACATAACATAGTTCATTCACAATACTCATGCTTTTAATATAATCAATTGTCATTTATAATTCACATCCATTTCATTATCATCATTATTATTATGCCCCCTATTAGCTTACTCAGATTTGAGAACAGATACATAGAACAATCCGCCAACATACCAGTATACGCTTTAGGGAATTGAGCTAGCGATACGTTCTCGACCCTCGAGGAATTAGAGAACTATCGCAATATAGCACACATTAAGTGTTGAGTCAAATATAACACACATTAACTGTTGAATCAAATATAACATGCATTAAGTGTTGAATCTCCCATCTATCAGACATACCTTATGGCATGCCAACTATACCTTTAACTTTATTCGACACGTTAATAGGGCATTAATCATTATCAATGAATCATCAAACATATTTTTAATCAAGATATTATCATGAAATGATGGCAAAATCACAATTATACATACATTTCGACATATACCAGTCGAAATTGAACAGTCAAATTCATATGTACCTTGATTTATGTTCGATATCGACATTATTCAATTATAATTAATTACCTATTAAAGTGTAAGTTGAATTCAAATTATGAGAGCACAAACTAGAATAGATTATTTGTCTATGGCTTTAGTTTTTCCTTTAACTTGCAACATCCCAGCCTAGTCTTTAGCTACGTACAATAAATTCAATTATGAAAATCCATTAGTTTCACACATAAACCTTAGAAACATAGCAGTTAAACATGAAATGCGCTTTATTCAATTTAGCCCCTCAAGACCATAATATTTGAAATACTCATATCTTATGATTTGCCCGATCAACTTTAAATTTGGCATCGTAATTATATTACAGGGACCTCATGTTACCATTATTCACCATCAAACCTCAAAGATTTTATCCTTTAATATTAGGTCCCTAACAACATATAATTAATCAAATGATTTCTTTCCTTAAACTAACTAATACATGCATGAATTTGACCTCTTAATATCCAATTTTCTAAAGTTTTCCAATAATGAAAACCTAAATAAAAACTTATTAATCTTCAATTCTAATAATTTGGCTAATTTAATCTATTGTTATATGCTAAAAATTTATTAAAAAACATCTGTAAAGTATCACTTACCAAAGCTATTGAGAAACAGCAATGGAGAGAACTTAAGAAAACGTTTTCCTTCTTTCTTTCCTTGGACGGTGAAAGAAATAAAAATGAAGATAATTTTTTAATCCTTTCTCTCTCTTTTTACCATCTCTTATCATGTTATTAACCTTAATATTAAAGTTAAAAATAACAAATCAATGGCTAAAGCTTAATTATGATAAAGTAAGTGGAAATTAATGGATGTGATCAACACCATCCACTATCATTATTCTATTTATGGCTCAATTAAACTTAAGGCCATGGCTTAATTGCAAAACAAGGATTTACTCAATTCTTCCATAAATTCTTTCTATTTTATTTACCTTACCAATTAGTTTGTGTACTTTCATTAACATCCGATCTAATTTAATTTAATTTAATAATTCAACCCTACAATTCTTTATTTTACATGTGACTATTCAATTCCAACATCAGGTTAACTCAATTTAATTCGACCTTAAAACTGAATTTTTCGACTCCATTAAAAATCTAATTGTTACATATTGCTTGTTCATTATCTATAAAGAATGATATCTTCTTCCTCAAAAATAAATAAATAAAGCATGACATCTTAAAATTTATGTTTTAATGTTTAAAATTTTAATTATGCACAATAAATTATTCATTTTAATTTAGATTTGATTGGGCTACTCTAGTAACCAATGTGACATCTTATATCCAAATCTGTCATCCGAAAGGTGTAGGTCACAACCAAATTGGGAAAGTTACCAAGTTCCGGAACTAATGTGAACAAAAAAAAAATTCAAAGATCAATGCTCTTAAAAGAGGACATTTAGTCATGAAACGTGTTTCATTCTTGTGGGAGATGATCAAAACCCCAACCTTATAATTGAAGGATGAGATGAGCAACTATCACGTCACGCCTCATGATTATTCATTTTATCATATACATGTCATATAATCATATCAAGTTAAAGATCCAAAAGAAAAATCAAGCTTACTTGGTTAGATTCACATACCAAGTAAAAATATAAGTTCAGTTCTTATACTCGGGCTCCGTTTGTTTGCCAGTAAAATATTTTCTGTTGTTTGGCAGATTTCCTGAAAATATTTCATAAAAGCTGTTTTAAATTAAACAAATATATATTTAAGAATTTTTTATCTTTTCATTTTTTAATTGAGTTTATTATATATATATATATATATTAATAAATTTATATTTTAAATTGTTTTTACATATATTACAATGATTTATTATATGTATATAATAAGATTGTTTTGTTTGTTTCACTTGAAGACAAAAATATGATATAACACACTCATTTGATATGAATATATTGGAATCATACAGGAATTTTGTATACACTATCAATTAATTAATTACAACTTGTTTAACATCTATCCATAAAATGTTTGGAAATTTCTTTTCTTGATTACATATAATAAGCTTAAACTTCTTTAAAATGGATGTGAACTCAAAAGGTCAAAATTGAAGATTATGGGGGACGCAAAGCACACTGACTACAGAAACCAACCAATTAGCTTTAACCATTGATTTTCTAACACACTTGGACAAGGTTTTGTTACCTAGGGACGTAAGGTTCAAAGAGTGTTATCCAAGGATTTGGATCATACTGCATTATATCATTCGCTCGTTCAAACTCTTCTCTTAGAACTTTAATGCTGAACTTGTCCACCACTCGACCAAGGTCATGAGATACCATAAACGGATCCTCTATGCAGATTAAATGATGATCATTGTCAATTCTTCTTGTCCAGTCTTTTTCTTCCTTATTGCACGAATGGAGTCATCAAATTAAAAACGTTTTTATTTTGCATAATTCATTTATTTTATCCCCACCTACAACTATTTAGTCCTCGATTTATGCAAAACCAAATATAACATCTATTGATCATTTGCAAATTGCAAGCCATTCTAAAAGAGTGCACTCATGTTTCTCCCTGCTCAGAACTTACTACAGTAAATGGGATCTGTTAATAAAATAATTCATTCACCACAAGATTCAACTAATACCCAAAGAAGGTATTTAAAATGAAACCAGATACATGCATCTTAACTTGTACTTATAAGTTCAGAAACCATGAAAACATTTTATATTTTCACCTCAAACTTTATTAGCATTCCTGAAAGATAATAGTTTGCATCTCACCTGATCAAGCTTCCTGTGCGTACAAATATTACTGAATTTGCATAATCATGAATATATGCCCAATAGTTAAAGAATGCCCATACCAGTTGAGCAATAGTTTTGTGAAAAAAATAAAATAAAATAAAAATAAAGAACACAAAATTTTACGTGGAAACCCTTTCGGGGAAAAACCACGGGCAGAGGAGAAGAAAATTCACTATGTCGAAAATTTGAATCAATACAAAAGGAATAGACTATGTCTATTTATAGGCTTGTAAAGCCATATTCTAGTAGGATTGAAACACCTTATCCTAGTAAATATAAAATAGATGGAGTTTAATAAGGTTTAAAAAACCTTATTCTAAAATAAAATAAAAGAAGTCTAGTTCTATATGGATTTTACTTTTATTTTATTTTCCATCGTATTTTATTTAAATAAGAATTAGGGTCACTTAATTCTAACAATCTCCACCTTGACACAAATTCTCAATGAACAAGTTCTTTATCGCGAACAAGTTCTCCACCTCTTCCATAAAACCCTTAAGGGTTTAACTTCAACAATGAACACCAACCAAGTCTAAGCAATGCTCAAACTTGGTTATAGGAAGTGACTTGGTCATCATATCTGCAGGATTTTCATGAGTACTAATTTTGCTCACAACAATATCACCACGAGCAATAATATCACGAACAAAATGATACCAAAACATCAATGTGTTTTGTTCTCTCATGAAACATTTGATATTTTGTAAGAAAGATGGCACTCTGTTGTCACAAAATATCATGGCTGATTTGAAGGTCTTCATTTAGTTCACTAAAGAGTCCCTTCAACCAAATAGCTTCTTTACAAGCCTCGAGTAATCACCATGTACTCATCTTGATGGTAGACAAAGCGATCGTAGTTTGCAAAGTGGCTTTCCAACTTATTGCACAACCTCCGATTGTAAAGACATAACTTTGTGAGAGATCTTCTTCTATCAAGGTCTCCAGTAAAATCAGCATCAACATACCCAATAAATCCATCTTCGATTCTTCCAAACTGTAAGCAAACATCGATAGTACCTCGTAAGTATCTTAAAATCCATCGAATCGCTTTCCAGTGTTCTTTACCGGATTCGCCATATATCCGCTAATCGCACCGATCGCATATGATAAATCGACGTGAACAAACCATAGCATACATGAGAGATCCCACTTTGCACTAGAGTATGGAACATGTGACATGTACTCAATCTCATCATCTGATTGTGGAGACAAAGCCGATGAAAGTCTAAAATGGGTCACGCTAAAGGAGTACTAACAGCTTAGCACCCGCATATTGAACTCGCAAAGAAGTTTCTCAATGTACCCCTTCTCGACTTAGGTACAATTTACTTGTTTTTCTATCTCTAAGAATCTCCATACCAAGTATCTTCTTTGTCTGGTCCCAAATCTTTCATCTCAAATTCTTCACTTAGTTGGACTTTGACCTTTTTTATCTCTCCTTTGTCTTTTGCTACTATCAACATGTCATCAACGTAAAGAAGTAGATACACAAAAGAACCATCATTGTTTTTCTTAAAGTAAACACAATCACAAAACTACTTCTTTTGAAATCGTGAGAAGTCATAAAGGAATCAAACCTCTTGTACCATCGCCTTGGTGGTTTGTTTTTTCAAACCGTAAAGGGACTTTTTCAAAGCAAACATAATCCTCTTTTACGAGATCAGTAAACCCTCTGGTTGTTGCATGTAAATATATTCCTCAAGTTCTCCATGCAAAATGCGCTTTTACATCTAACTGCTCAAGCTCTAAATCATGCATGGCCACAATACCAAGCAAAGCTCGAATCGAACTATGCTTCACAACTAGGGAGAACACATCTGTGAAGTCCACTCCTGGAACTTGACTATAACCCTTTGCAACAAGCCTTGCTTTATATTTAGGTTCTTCAACTCCTGAGTCTCTTCTTTCTTTTTAAACACCCATTTACAACGAATGCCTCTTCTTACCTTTAGGAAGTTTCACAAGATCCCATGTTTTGTTTTTATGGAGTGATTCCATCTCCTCTTGCATAGTAAACATCCATTTTTCTGAGTCTTCACAGCTAATCGCCTCAGAATAATTTGATGGCTCTTGATTCGCATCTATATCTTCACCACATTTAAAGCATAAGCAACTAGATCACCTCAAAGATACTTCTTTGGAGGTTTAATTTCTCTTTTAGTTCTGCTTTTGGCGATAGAGTATTGAGGCGAAGAAGCAACTCTATTCTCAATTTTTGTACTTGACTTGAGGAGTCGACTCTGTATTAACTGATGCTCCACCGCTTTTGATTTTCTTTATTGGAAGAGTCTTTAAGAGATAAGTTAGGAAGCATAGCAGTTTCATCAAAAACAACATCTCTGCTAATCACAACTTTCCTATTTTCAGGACACCATAACTTATACCCTTTTACACCAGCTTTATAACCAAGAAAAACACATTTAATAGATCTCGGTTCCAATTTTCCATTATTAACATGAGCATACGTAGGACACCCAAAGATCTTTAAATCAGAATAATTAGCAGGATTACTAGACCATACCTCTTGTGGAGTCTTTTTCTCAATGGCAACGCATGGAGATCGGTTGATCAAAAAACATGCGATGAGAGGCCGTCGCTTCAAAATGACTTCGTAAGTTGGCATTTGACAACATACATCGAACCTTCTCCATGATCGTTCGTTCATTCGCTCGCAACGCCGCTTTCTTGTGGAGTATGACGAGTGTCAAGTGTCTCACGATCCCTTCTGACTTGTACAATCTATTAAACTCATCAGAATAGAACTCTAAGCCATTGTCTGTGCGGAGGTATTTTATCTGTTTTCCCGTCTGTTTTTCAATCATAATTTTCCAAGACTTAAATGCGGAAAACACATCGCTTTTCTGCTTCAGGAAGAACGCCCAAACTTTTCTGGAAAAATCATCAATAAAGGTTAGCATATAATTAGCTTCACCTCTCGAAGGCACTCTAGATGGTCCCCACAGATCAGAATGAATATACTCTAATATTTCCTTCGTATTATGGATTCCTCTAGTGAATCGAACTCTCTTTTGCTTCCCAAAAACACAGTGCTCACAGAAATTCAGTTTGCAAATTCCTTGCCCATCAAGAAGTCCTCTTTTGCTCAATTCTACCATGCCATTCTCACTCATATGCCCTAGGCGCATATGCCAAAGTTTAGTAATATCATCATCTGACAAGGAAGAGGAAGCGACAGCTGCATCACCAGTAATAGTAGAACCCTGCAAAACATATAACTTGGCGCTTTTTCTTTGCCCTTTCATCACAACAAGGACCCTTTGGAAATCTTTAAAACCCCACTTTCACTTTGTGTATCTGCACCCTTTTGAATCAAGAGTACTCAACGAAATTAAATTTCTTTTCAATTCGGAACATACCGTGCGTCACTAAGTGTTCGACAACTCCATCAAACATCTTAACTTTAATTGTTCCAACACTGCGATCTTACACGAAGCATTATTTCCCATCAAAACAACACCTTCGATTACATCGCTTCGTAAGTTGTAAACCAATCCCGATTGGGACTCATATGGAAGGTGCAAACTGAATCAAGTATCCACTCCTCACTTACTTTAGAATCATTGATGAAAGCGACTAGAAGTTCACCATCATTGTAGTCTTCTACAACATCGCCTTCACCGAAATTTTCTCGGTTGTTTTCCTTTTGATTCGCAACCTCCTTTTAATCTTATTTTGTAGCTTATAGCACTCAGATTTAATGTGCCCTTTCTTCTTATAGAAGTTACAAGTTTTACCCCTATTTGAAGACTTCGATCTACCCTTAGATTTACCATGATGATTTCTTTCCTGTGTCCTACCACGATCATCATCAGTATTCCGATCTTGTCTCCCACGAACAATGAGACCCTCTCCCTGAGAGTCAGGTTTAACCACAAGATGTTTCATCTTATCATACGAGGTTAAAGAATCATAAACCTCATCAACTGTGAGAGACTCGCGGCTATATAAAATCGTGTGTCTCTAAAGGTTGAATAAGACGGAGGCAACGAACAAAGTAGAATCAACCCTAGATCTTCCTTATCATACTCAACCTCCATGGCCTCCAAGTTTGAGAGAATTTCTTTAAACATCATTAAGTGTTCGTGTGCAGACACACCTTCCTCCAAACGATGAGCATAAAGACGCTACTTCATATGCAACTTGCTTGTTAGAGTTTTCGACATACATATTTGTTCTAGCCTCTTCCATAATGCAAATGTGGCATCTTCTCTTTCATCACATCCTGCAAAATTTCATTGGACAAATGCGGATGCAATTGTGTTAATGCCTTTCGATCCTTATGCTTCTTCTCTTCATCTGTTAATGTCGAAGGCATCTTATCTATCCCTAGCGGGGCATCCTCCGATCCATCTGCATAGAACCGCTTGCATCTTAATCACCACAACGCAAAATCTGTGTTGCGATCCAACAAATGAAATTTCATATTTCAAAGACGCCATTACCGTGATCGAGATGAACAACCCTAAGCTCGGATACCAATTGTGAAAAAAATAAAATAAAATAAAAATAAAGAACACAAAATTTTACGTGGAAACCCTTTCTGAAAAAACCACGGGCGAGAGAAGAAAATTCACTATGTCGAAAATTTGAATCAATACAAAAGGAATAGACTATGTCTATTTATAGGCTTGTAAAGCCATATTCTAGTAGGATTGAAACACCTTATCCTAGTAAATATAAAATAGATGGAGTTTAATAAGGTTTAAAAAACCTTATTCTAAACTAAAATAAAAGAAGTCTAGTTCTATATGGATTTTACTTTTATTTTATTTTCCATCGTATTTTATTTAAATAAGAATTAGGGTCACTTAATTCTAACAAGTTTCCTGGTTAGAAGATCCAAAATTGCAAAGGCTTTCGACTTTATCAAAGTAAGCACATTCAACATCATCCACAGTGAAAGAGAAGGTTGTCTCCATTCCCTGAAAGAGAATTAGCAAATGAAAAATCTAAATGACTAACCCAAAAACATCTAGTCGTGGTAATTTTGCAAAAAAAAAAATTCTTCTCAAGAAATGTTTCATGCAAAGGAATAAAGACCATGATATGTGTGACATGAAACTAACTTCATATAAATACGGACCATACAAGTATTCATAGAGAACAGAACCAACAATCACATACAAACCAGACAGGTAAAAAATGACTGCAGCTCCTAACCAGTGAAAGATCAAAACCCATAATAAAATGTCATTTTCTTTCAGTGACAGATTTTTCCATTCCTTATATAACTCTCTTTCTTAAATGTGCCACCCTTTCATTATATCACCCAATTCTTTCTACCATACCAAAGCAATACAAGGCACAGGTAAGCACACAGTTTATTAAGCCTTTATCCTTAAAATATACAACCAAATTTCAGAGCCGACTAGACAAGACATGTAAAAAAATAGTAATAAGCAATAACTGAATAAAACCAAAAATAGCATATAAGAAAATAGGTTATCATGTAACCTTTACTATTTAGGAGAAGAAAATTTCTACCAACAATGTTGTAGCAAAGGTAGGGCAAAATCCAAATACTAAGTAAAAATAAAAATTGATATAGGAAGCAAAAAGCACACACACCTGCAAGCATGGAAAGATAGCAGGTCTATGTTGCTGAAAGAAATGAATGCACATCAAAACATAACTACAAAGAAAATACTAGTTATAAATAATAATTGATAAAAATAAAAAAAAATAAAAAGAACAGGTGACTTTATAGCTGCAAGTTAAATTAAACAACCCTCTCTCTAGATACATGAATCTGACCTAAATTGGCATCATCACAGCTTATACTTTTATCTATGTTTTTATTCATTTCAAAGCAAACCAAATAGACTAACCGATAAACCATAAGTTATACATATTTTTATCTCATGCTTGGCATATTTATGAACGAATTTTCTTTAGTTTTATTGAATTCGATGCTCCTAATCCTTTAATTTCACGTTTTATACTCAGGAGAGCATAGGAAAAAGAAAAGAGCAAGAAACGAACTAAAGACGGACAAAATAGGCCAATTTCAGTGTTCCACACAAACTAGGCACTTCTACACGCTCGTGTGTCATATGCCCGTGCTCGTGTGTCATGGCCATGTCGATATTAAATCAAGTCAGAATTGCACACGGCCTGAGCACCTTTATACAGGCGTGGCACACGACCGTATTCCTGTCAAACCAAAGTCTAATTCTATTCGAAAAAGGCTAATTTTGGGCATTCCAAAGTCTATATCAACACTCTAGAAAAGGATCAAGTGGGATACGCGTAGTAGAAGGCAGAGAATACTCGAAGACAGCCATCAGAATTAGCTCGGAAGCAGGTTCTACTTCAAGACTGAATATCTCCATTTAATTTCCTTAGAAGTTTTCTGGGTTTTCTTTCTGTTTTGTTGTTTTCCCAATTTTGAGATGTTTTCCCCTGTTATTATGAACTAAACTCCCTAAATACCTAAGAGAGATGAAACCTAAGATAGATCTTATTACTATCTGAATTATATGATAAATAGTTGTTCTTATTCTTAATTATGTGTTCTTAATTCTTGCCTTAATGTTCCAGGATATTAATTCAAGTTTGATGTGCTTATTTAGTGGAGCAAAAGTCTCTGTTTAAGAGTAGATCTAGCATAATTAAGCGGACTTGAATGCAATCCTAGACATAGGATGAAGTAAATCTACCAGATTAGAGTTAAATCTAATAAGGAAATTCATAAATCGAGTTAATGCGACAATAGAGGTTTTAATTAGAAAGAGATTTCAATTAATCAACCTAGAGTCAGTTGTTTTTAGTCTCGAGAGAGATATCAAATGAATAAATCGTCTAATTTAGAAGTAATAAAATGAAGTCTAGGTGGATTCTTCCTTGGGTATTATCTTCTCCATCGGTTTTCCAACATTATTTTTCAACTTTTACCTCCATCGTGTTCTTAGTTAATTAAATAGTTAATCTTAGTTGAAAAACATCCCTTTAATTCTTAGGCTAGATAATAAAAAGAAAGTAATTACTAGTACTTTTAGTCCTTCTGGATACGATATTTCTGGTCTCACCATAACTATACTACTGTTCGATAGCTGCGCTTGCCTTAGTCAAATTTTTAGTTAGTTTAACAACTATCAATTTTTTGGCGCCGTTGCCGGGGACTAAGATATTAGAAACGCTTGATTTTTATTACTTTAGCCATTTTTTTTTTACTTTTATTGCAATTTACTTTTTGCTTTTAGTTTAATTTTTCTTTTTTTGCCTCTAGCAAGTGTCTCCAGTTTATGACTAGAAGGAACCCGTCAGGACCTTTGCTTTTTGACAGTGAGATCGAGAGCACAGCTCGCAGAAACTGAAGAGAAATAAGGCGAAGCCTACAATAATAGAGGAAGAGCGACAGGACGATATCCATACTACAACCGAGGAGATGACCGATAATCAGAATAATCTGCTACCTCCTGTGGTTGCTGCAAATCCAGTAAATCAGAATACTACCCCTCGTACTATGTACGATTATGCTAAACCCACTTTAACAGGAACTGAATCGAGTATTGTTCGACTTGCTGTCACTGCAAATAACTTTGAATTGAAACCTAACACTATTCAAATGATACAACAGTTTGTTCAATTTGATGGTTTGCAGGACGATGACCCAAACATTCATTTAGCAATTTTTTTGGAATTCTGCGACACCTTTAAGATCAATGGCATTTCTGACGATGTCATTCGCCTTCGGTTGTTTCCATTTTCATTAAGGAATAAAGCTAAACAGTGGTTGAACTCGTTACCATGAGGGTCAATCACTACTTCGGAACAAATGACCAAAAAAATTTTACTTAAATATTTTCTACCGGCTAAAATGGCTAAATTGAGGAATGATATCTTTTCTTTTGTGCAGATGGATTTAGAAACACTATATGATGCATGGGAGAGATACAAGGATTTATTGAGAAAGTGCCCTCACCATAGGTTACCTTTATGGCTACAGGTTCAAACTTTTCACAATGGTTTGAACCCCTCAACTAGGCAAATGATCGATGCAGTGGCCGGCGGAACCCTAAATAACAAAACACCCGAGGAGGCTTATGAATTTATTGAAGAGATGTCACTAAATAACTATCAGTGGCAAGTGATGAGGACAAAGCCGAGTAAATCAGTCGGTGTTTTCAACTTAGATGCAGTCACCATGCTATCAAACCAAGTAGAACTCTTGAATAAAAAGATTGATGGTTTATGTGGTTCTACGCAGATACATTCAGTGATGCAATGTGACACGAGTAGAGGTGGAATGGATAATTCAGAATATTTACCCTTTGGCCCAAGCATGGAGAACGAACAAATGAATTATATGGGTAATAATCCTCGACCTCAAAATAATCCGTACAATAACACTTACAATGCAGGTTGGAGGAACCACCCAAATTTCTCATGGGGGCCAAGGAAATCAGAGACCATCACCCCCTCCAGGCTTCCAACAACAACCTTACCAGCAAGAGAAAAAGCCAAACCTTGAAGAGATGATGACAGTTTATTTCAATGGCGGAAACCAATTTTTAAAACATTGAAACTACACTTAAAAATCAACAGGCATCGATTCAAAGGCTCGAGAATCAAATAGGATAGCTGGCTAAGATGATTTCAGAGAGACCACAAGGAAGCCTGCCTAGTAGCATCGAACCCAACCCAAAAGAGCATGTGAAAGCAGTTACCTTAAAGAGTAGGAAAGTGTTAACTAAATTTGAGAACAAATTACCACAAGAAGCTGATAGGATAAAGGATGAAGAGGTAAAACCCGGAATAAGTGAAAAATCGGTATTGAAGGAGTATAAACCACCGATCCCATATCCAGCAAAGTTGAAGAAAGACCGCATGGATGCACAATTCAGTAAATTTTTTAAACTTTTTAAAAAATTGCATATTAATTACCTTTTGTTGAAGCTATTTCACAAATGCCTGCATATGCAAAATTCTTAAAGGACCTTCTAACAAATAAAAGGAAGTTTGAAGAGTTATCTACAGTAGAACTCAACGAGGAGTGCTCAACGATACTCCAAAATAAACTGCCAACCAAACTAAAAGATCCAGGAAGTTTTACTATTCCTTACTTAATTGGTAGTTTAAATGTTGAGAAGGCACTAGCTGATTTAGGCGCTAGCATTAATTTAATGCCTTATAAAATGTTCAAGTAACTTGGCCTTGGGGAACCAAAACCTACTAGGATGAGTATTCAATTAGCTAATAGATCTGTTAAATATCCTAGGGGTATTATTAAAGATGTAATCGTAAAAGTAAATAAATTCATATTCCCTGTTGATTTTGTTGTGCTTGACATGGATGAGGATGTTGAGGTGCCTTTAATTTTAGGTCGCCTATTTTTAGCCACTACTAGGGCTGTTATTGATGTAGGCGATGGTAAACTTGTACTTAGGGTAGGTGATGAAGAAATTACCTTTAAAATCTATGATGCCTTGCGATTCTCTAGAGAGCAAGACGATTCCTGTTATTTTATTAATTTTATTGATCATTCTGTTCAAGATTCTTTTTAGGAAATTACCTTTAAAGACACGTTGGAACTGTGTCTTGCTCAAGGAAAGGGGGAAGATAATACTACCACTGAAATAGGGAAGATACAAACTAATAAACCTTCTCCAAGACAAGCAAAATATGAGGGTATTGAGGTAAACGGAGAACTTAAACAAAAACCCTTTATCGAAGAACCTCCCAAATTGGAACTAAAGCAATTGCCAAATCACTTGGAATAAGCATTCATTGGAGATAATTCTACATTACCAGTGATTATTACTTCTAACTTGCAACCCAAGAAAAAAGAAGAGTTACTCTAAGTATTAAGAGAACATAAAAGGGTCATAGCTTGGAAAATTTCTGACATTAAAGGAATCAGCCCTTCCTTTTGCACCCATAAAATTTTAATGGAGGATGAATATAAACCGTATGTGCAAGCTCAAAGACGACTGAATCCTAACATGAAAGAAGTCGTAAAAGCTGAGGTAATTAAACTTCTAGATGCTGGAATTATTTATCCTATTTCTGACAGTTCTTGGGTAAGTCCTGTGCAGTTTGTTCTTAAGAAAGGAGGCATGACTGTTGTGGCTAATGAGAAGAATGAATTAATCCCAACACGAGCAGTCACGGAATGGAGAGTTTGCATCGACTATAGGAAATTGAACGATGCCACGAGAAAAGATCACTTTCCCTTACCATTTATTGATCAAATGTTGGAAAGATTATCTGGGCATATGTATTATTGCTTCCTAGATGGACTCTCTGGTTACTTCCAAATCCCAGTAGCTCCTGAGGACAAGAGAAAACGACATTTACATGTCCATACGGTACGTTTGCTTATCGACGAATGCCTTTTGGATTATGTAATGCTCCTGCTACTTTTCAGCGATGCATGTTGGCTATTTTTTATGAACTCTTAGAAGACATTATGGAGGTATTTATGGATGACTTCTTGGTATTCGGTAACTCTTTCCACCTTTGCCTTAAAAATTTAAAACGAGTTCTAATGAGATGTCAGGAAACGAACCTTATACTAAATTGGGAAAAATGTCACTTCATGGTTCGTGAAGAGATTGTGTTAGGCCACAAAATTTCTAGTAAAGGGATCGAGGTTGACAAAGTGAAAGTTGAAACTATTGAAAAATTACCTCCCCCTAATACAGTTAAGGATATTCGAAGCTTTTTAAGACATGTCAGATTTTATAGAAGATTTATCAAGAATTTTTCTAAAATAGCTAAGCCTTTAATGAAACTACTAGAAAAGGATGTGCCTTTTGATTTCAATCAGGAATGTTTAGAAGCATTTAACACTTTGAAAGATAAATTAATTAATGCTCTGATCGTAGTTGCACCTGATTGGAATTTACCCTTTGAACTAATGTGTGATGCTAGTGATTTTGCAATAGGTGCAATTCTTGGACAGCGAAGAGACAAGAATTTTCAACCGATCTATTATGCTAGCAAGACATTGATAGCCACATAAGAAAGCTATACGACGACTGAGAAAGAATTATTGGTTGTGGTTTTTGCATTCGATAAATTTAGACCATATTTAATATTATCTAAAGTTGTCTTATACACTGATCATTCAGCCCTTTGATAACTCCTCACTAAATCAGATGCAAAACCTCAACTAAAAAGATGGATTTTATTGTTGCAGGAATTCGATTTGGAAATTCAAGATAAGAAGGGAGCAGAAAATCTTGCAGCCGATCACCTTTCCAGATTAGAGAACCCACATCTTAAAGAGCTTGAGGAACATGAGATAAATGACTCGTTCTGTGAAAAATAACTCTTTGCTATATCTAACTCTGAGGTACCTTGGTTTGCAGACATTACGAATTATTTAGCTGCTAACGTTACACCAAAAGGGTTGACACATTAGCAAAAGAAGCGATTCTTTACTGATGTTAAAAACTACTTTTAGGAAGATCCTTTTCTTTTCCGTATGTGTGCAGATCAAGTCATTAGAAGATGCATTACAAAGTTAGAAGTAATTAAAATCTTGGAACATTACCACTCAGGACCGACTGGAAGACATTACAGTGGGACTAGAACTGCACATAAAGCGCTCGAATCAGGTTTTTATTAGCCTACACTATTCAAAGACGCCAACAGGTATGTTACTTCTTGTGATAAATGCCAGCGAACAAGTAATATCTCCAAACGTGATGAAATGCCTCAAACATATGCGCTCTCTTGTGAAATATTTGATATTTGGGGTATCGATTTTATGGGCCCATTCCCTAGCTCATATGGCAATAAATACATCCTAGTAGCAGTCGATTATATGTCAAAATGGGTGGAAGCTCAAGCTTTACCTACTAATGATGCTAGAGTGGTAGTTAGGTTCCTAAAGAAACTCTTTTCTCGATTTGGAACACCTAGAGCAATTATTAGTGACAGGGGTACACATTTTTGTAATGCCCAATTTTATAAAGTGCTTAAAAAATATGGAGTGCATCATAGGATAGCTACCCCTTACCATCCTCAAACTAGTGGACAAGTCGAAGTAGCAAACAGAGAGCTTAAACGAATCCTAGAAAAGACCGTAGAGTCAAATAGAAAGGATTGGGAAATGAAAGTAGATGATGCTTTATGGGCCTATAGAACTGCTTTTAAGACACCCATAGGAACATTTCCTTACAGACTTGTTTATGGGAAAAGTTTCCATTTACTGTTTAAACTAGAACACAAGGCATTCTGGGCTATAAAGTTTCTAAACTTTGATCTCAAACTTGCAAGTGAGAAAAGGTTGATGTAGTTGAACGAGCTAAATGAATGGTGAACTAACGCATATGAGAATTCACGATTATACAAGGAAGCAACGAAGCACCGCCATGATGCTCGTTTAAAGCAACACAAGCAGTTTGAAATTGGAGATCTTGTCCTACTATACAACTCAAGGCTCAAATTATTTCCTGGAAAGTTAAAATTATGATGGTCAGGTCCATTCATAGTTCAAACCGTTTTTCCATATGGCACAGTAGATGTAACTCATCCAACCCATGGCACTTTCAAGGTAAACGGACATCATCTTAAACTTTATAATGGTGAGGATTTTAAAGATTATAGAGAGGAGCTACGGCTCCACGAAACTATCTAAATATGCCACAAGGTAAAGTCAAGCTTAGACTTTAAATAAGCGCTCCTCGGGAGGCAACTCGAGCACTAACCCTACTAAATAAGTTTATTTTTCTTTATTCCTTTCATTTTTCATAGTTTAATTGTAGGTATTTTTAACACATACGGCCTGACACACGGGCGTATCCTAGGCTGTGTGTTCACCACGGGATGAAGACACGGGCATGTCCATGGCCGTATTAAAATAAGATAAACATTCTTCCAAAGTTAAAGTTATACACGGGCTACGTTAAATAGCCACGGCCGTGCGATACGGTCGTGCAAATCGCACAACTATGTGACACGGGCATGTCACAGACCGTGGTGAAACTGCACTTCAAATTTCCCAAAAATTGACAGAGGCACGGAATATAATAAATCACTACGGCCATGCGACACGGCCTTGTAACCCACACGGTCAAGAAACACGGGCGTGCTGGAGGCCGTGTGGGAACCTGAGCACATACTTTGAAATTAAGTCAGAATAGAACACGGGCATATCCCACGGTCGTGCTCAAACGTCGTGGGCAATCCTGACTATGAAACACAGGCGTGTTGGAACGCATACGGACGTGGGATAAGCGAACGAAAGAGCACACGGCTTGGATACACGGGCGTGTCCACAGGCCATGGGCGATACTGACTTACAATTTCACAAAAAACAAGGGCTAGGAGCGAGACACACGGGCGTGGGCCACGGTCGTGTGGTCTAAAATAGGGTCTCCACAACCGTGGCCCCTTTTTAATCAAATTCTTAATTCCTATTTAAACTCTACTATTCACCCATCACACTCCCCTTTTCACTATTCATCCTTCCCACTCCGGCCACCACTTTCCGATGAGCCGTCGGTGACTAATTCCCCCCACTCCCCTTTCCTCCCTTCCTTTCTTTCTTCCTTCCTTTTTCCCTTATCCCTCCTTGCTCATCCTCACAGCCCACAAAACCTCCTATCTCTTCCCTCCATCCCCCATCCCACTCACAACCAGTAGCGCCGACCATTCAACCACCGTACACCGTTGCGACCACTACCGACCACCACTCTCGGTTTCCTCTTTTGCACCTCTAATTTCTTTATATTATTTTAGTTGTTTTATTACTATTATTATTTTTAGTATTACTGCTCTTATTTCTTTACTCCTGTTTTATCATATTAATCTTATACATTGTTATTATTACCATTACTTTACTGATATTGTTGGTTCTTATTGATAATTTTATGCTTAAGTTAGTTTTGGACATTTGCAATATTTTGCGTTTATATTTTAGGGTCATTTTTTTTGTTGATTTTGTTGATACTTTTCTTGTTCATTTATATATATATATATATATATATATATATATTTAGTTATCCATTATTTAATTTTCTACTAGGTATTAAGAGTCTACTTATTTTGTCTGCTTGATTAAGTTACACTTGGATACTTGTTTCGTACTATTTGCCCATTATGTTGATTCATCCAATTGAATTTTGTGATTACTTTCGCAGGACACTATGACAAACACAAGAGCCAAGAAAACTACCATCCCCGCTTCGAAAAAGAGGAAGGGTCCAGAAGCGATATCTTCAAGTGCAACCACAGAGGTACGCCATCTTTTTCTCTAATTCTCACCAGGATCTCAGAAGGAGTCGTTTCAGATTCTATGTGCACGACCCCTTGATGTGGGCCAGTGCATCAATTGGGCCGTATTAGAGCAAGTCCACCTGGCTGACTCCATTCAGGCCCTCCTCGCTACTGCTCCTTGGAACTGTTTCTTCGACATCATTGAGCCGATATACCTCGAGTTCACTTTGAAACATTGTTTGACATTTCAGTTACAGACGGTGATTTCAGAGTACGATGACCTCGGCATAGTCTAGTTTCGTCTTGTCAGTTTAGTGCGCCAACTGAGTGTCCTCGAATTCGGAGTTGCCTTGGGACTTCACACAGAGGAATTTATGGAGGACGACAACTTTCCCCATCTCCACCGTCACATTCATTACGCACCTTCCTCATGTTGGGCAACCTTTATGCCTGCTACGGGCATCTATGATCCCAGCCGTTCCAAGGCATCAGCTATCTCTCTAGCATTATGATATCTTCACGCCCTTTTAGCTCACACTTTAATAGGGCGATGAGAGAGCACCAGTGTCGTTAATACTCATGACACATACTTCTTATGGAGCATGAGGCAAGGGCATGTATTCGATCTCGCATACTTCATAGCTCTCGCCTTTCGCCATCAGGCCGAACGATACAGAAAGGGAGCCATCTGTATCAGCCCTTATGTGACTCGCCTAGCTCGACACTTTGGGCTCCTGAACACATCGGTGCAATCCTCATCACTCACACTCATCGGTCAAATGTCCCTATAGGGCATCTCAAGTATGCTTCACATAAAGATGATAGAACGTAGTCGTGGGTTCGATCCTCCTCAATACCGACTAGCACAAGCCACCGAGTAAGATGACCTTGAGGATATTAGTGGCGATATCCCTTCCTTTCAGGAGAACCCACCTTCTTAGCCACCACCGAGTCATAGACCAGTTCATGCGACTGCTTCATTAACAGAACTTTCTGACCACCTAACTCGCTTCAAGCAATACTGCACTCAGCAGTTCCACCCCACCGCTCAACGATTCGATAGTATAGAGGCGACTCTGCAACAAATTTGCCAGCATTTCCACATTTCGCCTCCAGCTCCACAACCTCACGATCCAGCTGCCGATAAGGACTTTTGAGTCTATTTATTTTTCACTTTGTTTTTCTTTTTCTTTTATTTTTATTTTTATTTTATTTTTATTTTTATTTCTCATGTTCTAGAAGGAGTTTATTAGCATATTTTAAACATCTTATTTATATAGCTGTTCATTTATGAGTAACCATAACAACCCTATCGATATAACTTCTTAAAACATTACTGATGGTATCGCATTTTCAAAAGGTTCAGTCGATTGGTGCTACTCAGGAATATATAAACAAAAGGTTCAGTCGATTGGTGCTACTCAGGAATATATAAACAACCCTCCACGACTGCCATGACCTGCTCGACCACGACCATAGCCATCATGACACCAACCACTACAATAACCTCTTCGCTTGGCATTGTGATTGTGGAACCCAACCTCTACCACTACTGGAGTATCTTGCCCCACCTTCACCTCTGTCTAGTTATACATTCACTTCATTTCCAATGTCTATAAATCTGCTTTCTTTATTCCAAGGATTACATCCAAATTCAGGGCAGTTTCACTCCTCCCTCTCTTTTATTATGCATACATTATTATTATCTATCTTCATACTTTAAGGACAATGTACATCTTAAGTGTGGGGAGGTTATTTATATACTTATTAGAAAATCCTTGAATTTTTATCTCGTTCTCAATTAATCTGCTCATATTATTATTAGAATGAATTCTGATTGATTTATGATTTTCATTGATACGTTTTGAATTAAATCATAGGTAATTGTGCATTGATTGTTTAACTTCAAGACATTAGAGAATTAAGCATGATAAGTTGACTTTTGAGAAGTAAAATTGCTAGGTTATTTCCCTAAATTGATATATTATCTTGAAATTTTGAATTTACAGAATTGACATCAAAAGCCATAATTTTTTTGAGAACTTGAGCCTTTAGAGCATATATCCTTTCTTGCTCACTTTTATTGTTGCTTATGAGTGTGTCAATACTGATTTGTTATTCTAGAACTTGCTTCGATTATACATATGAAGACCACACCATTGATTTGATATACCGAGATGATAAAGGCACTTAGGTTTTAACCCACTCACTTCCTAAAAAGCCTACCTTCATAATTAACCCTTAGTGAACCCCTTTGAGCCTTAAACACCATTTCTTGATATTCTCCCACTAAAAATGAACTCACAACTTAACCCTTTTTGATTCATTAAGATTTTCTTCCTTTTTATTGACTTCCTTTTTATCGAGATTTGATTTGATTAGTTACCTAACGATTTTCATCCATTTCAGTTGCTGAATTATTTCTTGTTATGTACTCTCTACTTGTTCTTATTCTTTAAAAAAAAGTATATTGTATTCATAAAATTTCATATTGTTACAAAGAGCTTGGATAAGTTAAAGTTATTATATCGAGAAAAAAGCTCAAGTCATTAGTTATGGATAGTTTTATTCTTGCACTTGTTTGTAATTCAGTAATTGATTTTTTTCTAAGGTTGGTAATTTATTAAATTAGTCTCGATTCTAACTCTCTTTTTCAGCCTTTATCCACACCTTTAACCCAAGCCCCATTGCAACCCTGTTAAAGACCTTTTGATTTGTGTATCATCTCATTTATAGTGGTGGAGATTTGATTTTTAGGCAAGCCTATGGTAATAACTTTTCATTTTTGACTATTAAATGCTTAATTATTAAACCTTAAACACTTCGAGTGATTTGAGTGAATCTTTAGTAAGGATGTCAACCCTTGTCAATTTGAAATTAAAGGTAATTACTTAGATAAAGAGGGATACCTATGATCTTATTCTTAAAATGCTCAATTTGGATTACTTGAAACTTTAATGTTCTTTTAGTGGAATTCTCAATGTGTGATTACTTGTGGGTTACTTCGAAACATTATTGATGAGAATTATAAGCTAAGAAGAATTAATTTTAATCCTGAGTTGAGGATTTTGCTTGAGGACTTAAGTATGGGGATATTTGATAAACCATAAGTTATACATATTTTTATGCCATGCTTGGCATATTTATGGATGAATTTTCTTTAGTTTTATTGAATTCTCCTAATCCTTTAATTTCATATTTTATACTTAGGAGAGCATAGGAAAGAGAAAAGAGCAAGAAACAGACCAAAGACGGACAAAATAGGCCAATTTCAGTGTTTCACACAAACTAGGCACTTTCACACGCCCGTGTGTGACACACGGGCAGGCCAGACGCCCGTGTGTCATGGCCGTGTCGACATTAAATCAAGTCAGAATTGCACACGGCCTAAGCACCTTTACACGGGCGTGGCACACGGCCGTGTCCCTGTCAAACCGAAGTCCAATTCTATTCGGAAATGGCTAATTTTGGGCTATTTTGGGCATTCCAAAGTCTATATAAACACCCTAGAAAAGGATCAAGTGGGATATGCGCAGTAGAAGGCAGAGAATACTCGAAGATAGCCATCGAAATCAGCTCGGAAGCAGGATCTACTTCAAGACTGAAGATCTCTATTCAATTTCCTTAGAAGTTCTTTGGGTTTTCTTTATGTTTTGTTGTTTTCCCAATTTTGAGATTTTTCCCCCCGTTATTATGAACTAAACTCCCTAAATACCTAAGGGAGATGAAACCTAGGACAGATCTTATTACTATCTGAATTATATGATAAAAACTTGTTCTTATTCTTAATTATGTGTTCTTAATTCTTACCTTAATATTCCAGGATATTAATTCAAGTCTGATGTGCTTATTCAGTGGAGCAAAAGTCCCTGTTTAAGAGTAAGCATAATTAAGCGGAGTTGAATGCAATCCCAGACATAAGACGACGTAAATCTGTCGGATTAGAGTCAAATCTAATAAGAGAATTCATAGATCGAGTTAATGCAACAATAGGGGTTTTAATTAGAAAGAGATTTTAATTAATCAACCTAGAGTCAATTATTTTTAGTCTCAAGAGAAATATTAATATAAATCAGGGATTTCTACGGATTAAGTCAAGTGAATAAATCGTCTAATTCAGAAGTAATAAAGTGAAGTCTAGGTGGATTCTTCCTTGGGTATTGTCTTCTCCATCGATTTTCCAACAGTATTTTCTAACTTTTACCTCTGCCGCGTTCTTAGTTAACTAGATAGTTAATCTTAGTTGAAAAACATCCCTTTAATTCTTAGGCTAGATAATAAAAAGAAAGTAATTACTAGTACTTTTAGTCCTTGTGGATACGTTATTTCCGGTCTCGAATTACTAGTACTTTTAGTCCTTGTGGATACGATATTTCCGGTCTCACTATAACTATACTATTGTTCGATAGGTGCACTTGCCTTAGTCGAATTTTTAGTTAGTTTAGCAACCATCACTAACCACAAACACCATTGAAATATGCTGCTCAGGAATGATGTTGCTAGCTATGGGAATAGCATTATAGTTGCAAAAATCATCACAGACAAAAGATACTTGTAATTCACTTCAACTTGTATAACCGAAAGGCATAAAATTAATCCCAAACTCAGAAAAAAAAATTAAAAATAAAGAAACAAAGAAAGGCATAAAATTTCAAGCATAAAATCGGTTAAAATGTGGACAAGTAAAGAACAAGAAGAAAAAAAGAGAGCTTTAAATGAACTTAAAGAAGATGCCATACCTTAAGCCAAGACCCTGCGAAGAGGAATAAGATTTGCTTGAGAAAGAGAGGAAACGAAACAGTAGTGTGTAATTTGCCTGAGAAGAGAAGATATGCGATGGACTAAGGAAAAAGGGAAGAGATATAATAAGAAGATGAAGAACGGAAGGAGGAGGACTTTTACCTGGATGAAGAAGGAGATGGAAAATGTCTTACAGAACTAAAATCAGTAAGACATTTTCCCTAAAACCCATTCATTTTACCCGTGTCTTGGAAAACATTTTACATTTGGAAAATGTTTTCAAGCTTTCAAACACGTAAAACTAGAAAAATATTTTCTGAAAAATGTTTTCCTGGCAAACAAACAGACCCTCAATCTCAAATTCTATTATAATTCAATCTCAAGATGGAATTAAAATTAAAATTTTTAAATACTAACTTAAAATATTATATTATATATCAAATATAAATTGCTTAATTAGAACTTTGGTAGATAAAATTCAAACCGATTTTTTCCTTCTAATATAACTAACTTCATTCCCGGAAATTAAAAAATAATCATAAATAAATTCAACTTTTGTTATCTTAAACAATTATTATAAGATATTAAATATTTTAATTTTTTAAATAAATTTAAAATTAAATTCCAATAATCATGATAATTTATACAAAATAATATAAGATAGGTTGAGATAAAACAAAAATAACATGAAAACAAAATGAATACATGATTAGCATAACCATTTTAAACAATGTTGTCAAATCCATATAAAAATTTAAATAATATATCAACTAATTTATTTAACTATATCATTTAAAAGTATTTTTTTTATGATATGAATTTTTTTTTAAATATTACACAAAAACAAAAAAGAATACATGGTTAGTTGGACCTAATTTAAACAATGTTGTCAAATCCATATAAATTATTTAAATAATCTATAGATTAAATTGTTTAAATATATCATTTAACATGACATAAAAAAATAAAACATGAAAAGATTATTAGTATGACCCGGTTTAAATAATGTTGTTAAATTCATATAAATAATTTAAATCATCCATGAATTATGTTTAAAAATAAATATTTTATGATAAGAAAAAAAAAGTATGAGCCGTTTAAATAATGTTATCCAATCCAATAAACAAACAATTTAAATCACAATAATACATTAAAACCAATTCTATAAATATACCATTCAAAATTAAATAAAATAATTTAAATAATATTATATTTTTAAAAGTCCCCATATCTACGTAAACTTTATATTCTATTTTTTCAATATATGTTATTGATATGAGCAACTTGCAAGCAGAAACATATCATATACGGTTCGACCAAAAGAGGCCAGCCCTTTCTAACAGAGAACATGTTATTAAATGGGCCTAGTGTACGAATTTTCAAAGTAAAAGAGACCAATTGCTCCAAGTAAACGCCGATTGTACAAGAGAAGAAAAAGATTAAATTACAAGTTCTAACAACATACAACAAAATTGAACACGCCAAGTGCCTGGCTAATGCCAACGACATCAACCATTTTCAGCTTCAGCTAGGAACCATTGGTGAAGAAAGTGAATTTCCTAATCCTAAGTCTCAAGTTTTGATTTTACAAGTTCATCCTTCAATTTCTCACTGTGCTGATAAATCCAGACAATCTTCATGAAACAACCTCGTTGTTCGATTAGAACCAATTCGAAATGCTGAAATCTCGTAGCTTCCTGAGATGTCTTTCCATGTCTTGTCTGGTTTTGTCCCATTCTTCCCTTTCGATTACAGTTGTAGGATCATCTCTTTCACTCTGGAAGCACAGAAAAGTAAATTAGGTAATGCAAAAACATGGAGTATGGCAGAAATTGATACAGAGCACGGATAGTCACCGAATGAATTATTTTGAAGGAGTTTCCGTTATCACGTATAACAAGTAGGTCATTCTTTCTATCCCGGTTTCTTCCTCCTGGAACAGTGACCTACAGAAAGAATCAATTAACATGGTAAATCAATGAATGAGTAACAAACATCTGATAAGGATCAGAAAGTCAACTTTCAAGCATCGATAAAAGATAGGATAAGAGGATTCCTTAGTGACTGACTACCCCAACTTCAATTTATGCTCAGGAAGAACCACAGTTAATAGGAGAAATACAGAAACATTATGAAATTTAGTTTCTTTTTCATTTTTCCGCTCGAACCGGCATCAATTGTTTGATATGTTCTGATGTTCATTGTTGAAGTTGTGCTTGAAATAAGTTCCGGAGCAAGCTCAATTATATCGAAAAGAGAATGAAATGCAAGTCATCTTGTAGCCACATATGCAGTAGAAGTGTATCCAATGTAGATTTAAATACAGAAATTCTTACCAAAACCTTTGCTCTTGTAATTGACTTGGTCTTTGAATCAATCACGTATATCTCCTCAAAGTCTAGCACAAATTCGGGGTCACCTAATCTCCTGTTCCTATAATGTTTTGTTAAGAAAACCTGCATAAGAAAGCAATCAACTCACAATATTGCTTGAAGATAGCTACCGGTCATCCTTTGCCCCCCCCCTTTCTTTCCCCAAATTGAGATCGCAAGCACATTTCTAAATATCATAAATGAGAAGAAGGTTTTTTATTTGTTATGAATTCCGAAATTCTGTAATTTTTGTATAACCAGCATAACCTAGTTTTGCAATCATGACAATGGTAAATTAAGACTTCATTGGCATTTGCAATTAGCATACAAGAATAAGCTTGCCCCCTATTTCTCCTCCTTTAATGGTTCTTCCGGCATGTGGGGTTATACAAAGTTTTCTTTTATTTCTCAATAAATCCAATATCATTATTATAGCAGTGCTATAAAGAGCATATTAACTTAGTTATTCAACAGAGTGTAAACAACAAGGTAGGCTGCAATTGACAAATACAAAGGAAATAGGGGAAACAATTAGGATTTTATCTCTTTGATAAAATTTTCAAACTAGTTGAACCTCACATAATAGTTGAGGATTTGCCGAGTTAGATTCACTGAAGATGAGATTCGAGCATGCTTGTAGAGAACATTAGAGACAGATAACCTAATTTTCTAAAGGTCATAACAACCTGATAATTACATTTAAACATCTTGGAAGAGTCGGTTTGCTGGAGGAGGGATTAGATTCAGGGAGAGTAAAAACTAGAAGGCTAACGGATTCACATTTTAAACAAATGAAACACTATTCAGAAATAGACAAGTCATACCTTCATGACCTCTCGCTCGGTTTTATAAAGTGGGTCTCGAGGTGCATCAATGGGTGGCTCTGTAACATTGTAGCAGCCATAATCACTCATTGCACAGCGGATGTACTGCAAGTTTGACATGAAGACAGTTGCACCCATTATTGAAAAAAATCAGAATACCAATTCAAAGGATGTCAATTTCAACTAGCCATGGCAAAAAAAGTCAAATGATGAACAAATACAATGAGACAGAGTAAAATACACAGCTCAAATCTATAACATTATAGATGCAGTAACTTCATATAAGGAATCAGATCTTGTATGCCTTACAAGGAAAAGTAAAACGAGTACACTACTTACCTTTTGAGGCATTGAAGCCAAAACTTTTGGAATAGAATACACGTCCGTATCCGGTGGAGAGACATACATCTAAGGAAAATCATATAAACAATAGAAATAAGAATAGATCAAAGTTAAAGACCGAAAATAGCAAGGAGGAAGATCCTCAAGTCAATCAACTAATAGAATTCAGTAGATAGTAACGAGCGATATTGCGAGAAAATTTACAGCACGTGAAACTGAGATAATTTCTGCAATCCTACTAAGTAAATTCATTTTGCCATATGTGAGAGTGCGACACTATGAAAAGAAGGGTTTTTAAACTGAAAAGCAGATTTAGAGTGTTTTATAGCTACTAGCAAAGGGATGGGAGCAACTACGGCAAGAATAACTAGAGGCAATCTTCAAATCAATCAATTAATAGACTATGGACAAATAGGGAAGTCAGGACAATTGCGAGAAAATTCACACCACTCAAAGCTGAGTCTATTTGTGCAATCTCACTACGAAAATTTGGTTTGCTTAGATTTCAGAGTACAGCCCTGCGAAAGAAGGGTTTTTACACTGCGAGGAGTTGATATGTAGTTATGAGCAAAGGGATGAGAGCAACTTGGACAAGAACGAAGCAAATGAGAACACATACACAAGAAAAATATTCCAACTATTGGACCTAAAAGTGCGAATCCAGGCAGAAAGCAGCTATTATGGTTATGCAGGTTTTTCACACGCACACAAGGCCTCCACTAAATCAAGCTTTCTCATGGGATATCAAAACATAACGTTAAATATTCAGGAAGACAAAATCTCTGGTTCGAGAATGTCCTGATTAAAACTGTTCTATATAAACTCATATTGTCATCTTCTTCATAGAGGCTGACCAAAAATAAATAAGCTAAAACCAATGAAAGTAACATAAAAAAATGGGGAAACAATAATTCAATACAAAATTAAAGCAAAACCCATATCCGAAAAACTAACCAAGTAACACGAAATGAGCAGAAATCACAATGAAAGTGCATCAAAACCCATATATATTGAGAAAATAAGTAAGAGGACAAGTCACTAACCTCCCTGAAATCATAAACATCATTATCCGGGTCAGGTGGTTTCCGAATAAAAAAATCGCAATCCATCAAGCTAATCTTATGAAACTCCTCCTCATTTATCCTATAGTCTACCACCATATCCGAGTCCCACCCTTGAGTCGACACAAAGCTCTTGCTTTCAGTAATTTGAATGTCGACGTCAATAGTAGCAGAAGAAGCGGTGGCAGCAGAGGCGGCAGCTAAAGGGTCGTATTCAACATCGAAGTCTTTCTTGTTGTCCAGCTCTTCGACTTCTTCTTCGTCCATGTCGTAGTCATCGGGTCCTCCGGCATCGGCTTCGCCGTCGTCGACTCGGACGAGGAAGGAGGGTTTAAGGGTTGGAGTTGAGGGGGAGTGGAGGGGTTTTGGTTTGAGAGAAGGGAAGGGAAGGAGGGAGTGGTTGATGCGGAGGGAGGAGGAGGAGTATTTTGCAGTGAAAAGTGGTGGGGAGAGGAAGAGGGTGGCGGTGGTGGTGGTAGTGGTGGCCATGATGGCGGGAGAACGGGGGTGAACAGAGTTCCGAGTCTGGATTAGATTTTTGGAACAAGTATCTTAAAAATCTCCTCTTTTTTTCATTTTGAATAACACATTTTTTTTAATATAAAAAGCGGCTATTATTTAACTTTTAAGTGAGTTGTTGCCTGATATTATTAAAAATTTATTCATTATATAAATTAAAAAATATTATCATTAAAGTGTTTATGTTTTTATATTTTATAATTATTTTGACATGTTATAAAATAATCAAATAAAAGAATACTTAAAGTAAACAATAGATCAAATCATATCTCATTTCACTTATTTCATAAACGAAGGGATGGATTAGAATATGGAAATCTATATTTATTTGTAATATGAGAGTTTTTTATTTTTATATTTTATATAAAATTTTAAAAAATATATATTTTTGTTATAAAATAAAAAGAGATGGGGAGAATAAAGAATAAAGAAAATATGAAAGCAACAGAGAATGCATTTTATTAATCAAAGGGATGATTTACAATGCTTCATCAGAGTTTCTATTTATAGGTATAAGAAGTATAAAAGAAGTAGTTATCTAATTCTAATAACTATTAGAATTTAAAGTAAATCAAAACTTTATCTTGATCATAATGGACATCCACTTAATAAGATATTCATAACACTCCCCTTTTATGATATAAAAAACCTAATGAAGGAAAAAGAGTACACAATCTTCTATTATAAGCTGGCTCTTAAAAACCTTTACTAGAAAAACCCAATGGGACAAAATATTGGTTAAAGGAAAAGAGTACAACTTGTTTTTAGACTCCCCTTGATGGCAACATTACATTACATCTTTGAGTCGACGCATTCCAATCTTGTGTAGTAGTCTTTCAGATGTTGAAGTTGACAATGCCTTAGTAAAAAGATCTGCTAAATTATCACTAGAACGAATTTTTTAAACATTTATATCACCTTTTTTCTCAAGATCATGGGTGAATAATAATTTTGGTGAAATATGTTTCGTTCTATCACCTTTGATGTAATCACCCTTCAATTGAGCTATACATGCTACATTATCTTCATGTAAGATAGTTGACATCTTTTCCTGTAAAGGCAAATTACATATCTTCTGGATATGTTGGGTCAATAACCTTAGCCAAACACACTCTCGACTTGCCTCATGCATTGCAATTATTTCTGCATGATTGAAGAAGCGGCAAGTAATGTTTGCTTTGTTGACGCCGTGATATGGCAGTACCCCCATATGCAATTAAATATCCTGTTTGAGATCAACCTTTATGTGGATCTAATAAGTATCCAGCATCAGCATAGCCAATTAATAGGGATTTTGAATCATTTGATTAAAATAACCCCATATCAATGGTCCCTCTGAAATATCTAAATACATGTTTAATTCCATTCCAATGTCTACATGTTAAAGAAGAACTAAATCTTTCTAAGAAGTTTACAACGAAAGCTATATTAGGTCTTGTGTTGTTTGCAAGATACATCAATGCCCCTATGGCACTTAGATATGGCACTTCAAAACCAAGAAACTATTCATCATTCTCGCAAGAACAAATTTAATCTTTATTCACATCTAACGATCGTACAACCTTGGAGTACTTAATGGGTGTGCTTTATCCATGTAAAATTTATTTAATATCTTTTCCATATAAGTTGATTAATGAACATGAATTTCATCTTTTAAATGTTTGATTTGTAATCCAAGATAAAACTTCATTTTACCAAGATCTTTCATCTCAAATTCTTTCTTTAAACAATTTATTGTATTTTGAAGCTCTTTAGGAGTTCCAATGATATTTAGACCATCAACATAAACAACAATTATCATAAAATCTAATCCAAACCTTTTTATAAAAACACATGGACAAATCGGATCGTTTTTGTAACGACCCAAAATTTACGGTTATAAGTGTATTTTCGGGTCTTCGTTTTCGTAAAACGGATTCGTAATTTAGTTGTGAGGTTAATTAGGTTTTGGATTGATGAATTAGCTTGAATTAAGAGTAATTAGGTATAAGGACTAGATTGCAAATATGGTAAAAGTTGAATTATAGAATAGAAGAAAAGCTAAAGGACTAAATAAGCAAATAATCCAAAAGATGACAAGTGTTTGGTGATAGTATTAACAAGTGTAATATTTATATACATAAACTTGTAATATTTATATATATTTGTTTATTATATAAGTAATTATTATTATAATATATTAAATTATATAAATTATAATTTAAAACATAAAATAAATAAATAAAAAAGAAACAAAAAGAAAAGAAAGAACAGAAGCTTGAAACGAAATAGGAAAGAAAGAAAAAGGGAGAGAAAAAGAAGGAGAAATTAGGGTTTAAGGTTCTAAGTTTAATTGGTAAGTTAATTTAGCCCCTTTTCTTGTAATTTTTGAGTTTTTGGAATCCTAAAACAAAATACTACTTGATTTATGTTGAAATTTTGAAAGTTATTGGATTTTTATATGTTATTCATATTGAATAAATTGAAGTATTAGGGGTTAAATTGATAGAATTTTAAGTTAAATTGAGAAAAGGATTGAATCGTAAAACAAATTATAAGTTTTGAAGTAATAGGGACTAAATTGAAATTTTCAAAATTTAGGGATTTATGGTGAAATTAGAGAGTTAAATTTAATTTTAAGTGGTAGTTGAATGAAAATAAAGAATAAAATTGTGAAGAAAATAATGTTAGATTTGATTAAGGATTACATTGGAATTTAGGCAAAAGTTGTGTATAAATTGAAATATTTAATGTTAAATTGTGTTGTATTGATAATTTTTAAATTGTTCTAATTTCCATAGCTAACGTTGTGCCAGAGACTTCGATTAAGAAAAGAAAAGGAAAACGTTGACGAGGAGTGACTTGGGAAATTACGGTTTGTATTTCTATAATTCGAAGCTAATTATTAATTGTTGTATTTCTTATTATATATATGGTAAGTGGAATTAAGGTGAGTATTGGTATTGAATTGAATTGAATTGAGTTGAATTATGAGTGTAACAGCCTGATTTAGACATTATTCAGAACAGTAATTTTGGGACAACAAATCATAGTCAGAAAAATATTTTAATATTATTTTTGGTGTCTACAGCATGTTAATTTGAATTTAAAATACATCAAAACTTTATCTTGATCATGATGGACATCCACTTAATAAGATATTCATAACATTTTTTTTAATTTAACAATTATTTATATTTATTATTTAACTCTTTGATTGAGTTGGTATTAATCATGATTTATATTTAATTGTAAAATTATCCAAAAAAAAATTTACAATTCTAAAAAATAATACAAAAGTATTTACGTCTTTTTACATTTTAAATAAAAAAAATCATTGATGCGATTTGAAACAAAACATCACTATATTTATCTTTTCAATTTTATCATTTTAATCATAATCATAATTTATTTTTATATTATTTTTAATATAAATTTGATACACAAAGCTAATCTATATCTATGTCTATAATCTATCTTTAAGTACAAAAAAACTTTTCAACTAACGTAAATATATTTAATTTTCCATCATAATAATAAAGTTGTTCGGACCTTGTCTCTTTCATACATTGATATCATTATGTTTGTAATTTTTTAAAGTTAAATAAAATTTCATAATTAAATTATTATTTGTGTATGTTTATCTTAAATGGGTTTTTGCATAAAAAGTAAATTGAATAAGTAAATATTAATTTATTGATATCTAAAATTTAACTAATATTAAGTTATATCATAATAATGGATTATTATGCAATAAGACAGTTTATATTAATAAGTAATTAAAATTTATTCATAATTCGAAAATTGGGGATATTATGGCTTTTATTAGATAAGTTAATTCAAAGGATTAGTGAAATGTCATAAAATTAATAGATTAATTACTGGGTCTACTAAATACGGAGGATTAATTGTTAAGCTTGCTCTAAACTTAAGTAAATAAATAAATGAACGTCTTTAAATATAAGGATTAGCAATATTTAAAAAAAAACTTAGGTAGTGTAATGGATTTCGTTGTTGCAACCTCGTCGGTTTTTGAATGGCTTGGCTCACCGATACCTTCAGAGATTGAACGAGTCACTAAAAAAGTTCGAAATAAGGAGTGTAATGAGCCTTCTCCAGGGGACCTCCCTATGGAGGAATCCGGCGTGGGGAAAAAGTCTTTTAAGTTGAAATTGATGGCGAACGTAGGTAACAAGATTGAGGCTACAGAGGTGGTGATGGTGAATGATGACTTAGAAATAATGGAGGATGGTATCAGAGTTTCATTGGAAGGTTTGTATCCAGAGATTTTCTTCTCAGATTGGGTGCAAAAAATATTGGATAAAAGCATGGATTTAACAGTAGAAGTTAGGCTTTTGGGACGAACAATTGGGTACAAAACCCTCCTTAATATAATACAGACTCTTTGGAAACATGTTGGGTCGTTTCAGGTGATTGACAGAGACAACAATTATTACTTAGTGAAGTTTGCCTTGAGTCAAGACTATACCAAAGCATACAAAGAGGGACCATGGATGGTTTATGGGAATTACCTCACGGTTTAACCTTGGAGTCGGGACTTCTCTACATATGAGCAATATCCTTCAAAGATAGTGGTGTGGATGAGAATGTCGGGGCTCCCGTATAGGTATTATAACAAGAAGCTGTTGAGAATAATAACAGGGACATTGAGAAAGGTGGATTGTAACACAACAGAAGGAAGGAAAGGGAAGTTTGTATGGTTTGCAATTGTTGTAGATCTGAAGAAACCACTAAAGCTTTTGTTGGAATTAATGACATCCCTTTTTGCATTGAGTATGAGGGGCTTCTCTCGATTTGTTATAAGTGCGACTGTTATGGACACTTTCAAGAGCATTGTCCACCAGAAAGAAAGGAATCGGAGGAGACCCGACCTGCAGCTAATGAATCTAGACCATCATCGTTGTCGATAAAGAAGATAATGGCTGGTCAGACCTGCTTTGGTCCGTGGATGCAAGCTCCTGGCCAGAAACGACGACCGACAAAACAATTGGCAGCAAACAATTATGGAAAAAAAAAAGATGGTGTTACATTAGCCCTAGAAAATACTCGTTTTGATATTCTTGTGGATTTGGATGACACGATAATTGAGGAATCACAGGATTTTGGGAACGTAAATTTTGTCGGTGATAAGGGATGTGGAAATGGAAAGAAAGGAGAGAAAGGAATTGGGAAACAGAGAAGAAAGGAGTAGATGGTGATAAACAAATGAATGACTAAAGGATAAAGGAATGGCTGGTGTTCAAGATTTTAAAGATGATGTCAGGGTGGATCAAACTATTAATAGTCCCCATGATTTTGGTGGATTGGTGTGATTAAGGAAAATTTGGGCAGGTGGACCTAGTGGAAATGTTAAAGTTGAAACAGGTGGGCCTAATGGTGTATTAGTGGTGGGATTGGAATAAAATGGCCCTAAGGTTATTGAGAAGCCCATGAGTCACCCATAGGGCTATCTAGATTGAAGACGATGCTAGATGTTCTGAAAATATGGTTATTATGCATGAACCATGTAAAGTTAAAAGGGTTTCAAGCACAAAAGTTAAAGCATTAACCATAAAGGAGATCACTACAAAGGGACATAAAATCCACAAAAGGGTTGAATAGAAGCATCCTACTAAACCGATTCTGACAGAATGGATGGAAATATTTTAAAAAAATTTAGATGGATAAATGATATCCTTTCATTGGTATTACATGTTGATAAAAAAGTAAACATAGCCACGGGTTGTCAGTCTTTGTGATGGATGACTTGATTACTATTTAATAATAATTGACTTTTCATGAAGAAGATGTAATCGTTACCATGAGATAAAATAGAATGGCATTGGGAGAACGAATATTATCCCAAAGAGATCAAGGATATCTTCTAAGGGTAACACACTTATGACAAGGTCATTAAACCAACACTGAGTAGCTGCTTTTGTAATGGTATGTCATTAAGGAAAGCTCAGTCATGATATTATAGTGGAATGACTTAGTGACTAAATGAGTTTATAACTAATAGGCAAAAAGCCAGAACTTAATTATAAATCATTTGAGCCTCAACTACATATGTTCAATCAGTCCCTCGGCTAGCTCGTTGAAACTAGAAATGAATTGCATGTTTGAATAGAAATGAATGGAATGAATAGAAAAAAAAAAGAAATGGGAAACATTAAGGAATGATTATGGTTTTCTACAAAATGCGGAAATGGAATCATTTAGAAATGAATGTAGGTTTCCAAAAATGAAAATGGAAATTTGCAATCCTATATAGGATTACTTAAAAAATGGTGGAAGAATGAGTTTATGTTTTTGGACTATTTTGAAGCCCAAAAATGAAAATAAACCATTCAATCATAGTGAACATGTTGAGTTGAGACATATTTAATGAATTTTCTGAAAATTTTATTGAGGGTAAAATCGCCAAAATTTTATTGGGGGTAAAATTGTCAAAAAATTTATTGGGGTAAATTTGGGAAAAAAAACTTATTTAATATGTAAATATTGAAGTTTATTTTTGGAAATAGAAAAACTTAATCGAGTTGGATCATAATACAGAGTACTAGGTCAAAAAGGCCCAAAAAGTACTCGTAATTGGATCCGATGAGAGTGAGGCCCAAAACCCCTCATGTAAGGAGGTGGGACGGTAAAACCCTAGTATCATTAACTAGGGTTTTCGTCCCCTCTATCCTAGTTAAACTAGGATATCATTTTTCAGTGGAAATAAACTTTTACAACTCTACAAGGGTTCTACCTTCTCTTCCTATAAATAGATTGCATCGGTAGAGCTATGAACGCAACTTTTGAGAGATTGTTATTCTACCGAGAAATAAAGAGAATTTATTCTCAAATTATAAATATAATTTTCAGAATAATAATTTTATCAGTTTCTATTATAGAAAAGAGAATTTTAGTTTTCACCCTAAAAGGAAAACTTTTTTTGGTTTTGTGTTTTGATGCAATTGGTTCGAGTCCATACTTGAAGTAGTTCATGGTACGAGAATAGTGGAAGATCTCTTGAGCAATGATGATATTTTCTGTTATGCTTCTACCAGAGACAAAGCTTGATTGGTTCAAAAGAACTCATTTCTGCATCAATGGCTTCAATTTATTCACAATGGCTTTTGTCACAATTTTGTAAAGAGTAGTGCAGAAGCTAATAGGATGAAACTAAGATAAACATTTAGGATTTTCCACCTTTGGAATTAACATGAGTAATGTTCAATTAAGCTAACCCTCCAAACATCCACCCTTCTAGATATTCTACACAAACTCACATACACTTTGTGTAATAGCCCGATTTCTAGTGGTGTCGAAAATAGTGGTTTTGGGACCACAATTCTAACATGTCGGTCCATAAATATTATTTATTTATTAATGTCATATTAAATTTTGGTTAAGAAATTTTATTGTTTAGCTAGTTAATTAAAGAAAAATGATTAAATTGTAAAACTTTAAAAAGTTGGTATCAATAATTAAAAGTATTAAGTGGTTAATATTATGGGAGTTGATGGATCTATGTGGTAATTAAACTATATGGAACATGGGTGGAAAATTATAGACTAAGTTTAGTTGATAGTTAAATTATGTTTTAAGGGCAAAATAGCAAATAGATAGTAAAATGTAAATTAATTAAAAGAATGTAAAATCCTATAATCTTTCTTGTTCTTTGCCGCAAATTGGAAAGAAAGAAAAGCCATAGATGAGCTTGAACATTTGACATATGGAATTCTTGCATATAGGTATAATTTTTATCTGTTTTTCATGAATTTTATGTTTTTGGGATCGATTTAGCGTAATCTAGCTAGCTCGGGGGTTAATTTGTAAAACTGTTAAATATTATGGAAAATGCCATTTATGATATTTGATGTGTTCTTGAATTTAATGGTAGAATATGATGTTTGGGTGTTTAATTGAGATATTTTGTTAAATGATTTTGTATAATTTTAAAGTTTTAGGGATTTATATTCAAATAAATTAAACTAAGCATGTTTTTATTGAAAATTTTTAGCATGTGTGGATTGTTTAAGGATGTATATGAATTCAGCACAATATTGAATGACAATTTGTGAAAATAGATTTGTTTTAATATTGAGGACTAAATTGAACAGAATGTAAAATTTTTGGGTAAATGTGTAAAATTATAAATAGGGAATTATGTGTATTACATTGAATGGAATATGAAATTGAGGCTAATAATTGAAATAAATTATATTATAGATCAAGATCAAGTTGATAATCGTGAAAAAGGAAGGTTGTTAATTAGTCCCTGAACTTTTGTTATTTATGCAATTTGGCCCTGGAAAGTTCGTATGGCATAGTTTTGTATTGTTTAGTTATTTCATTATTATGAGTTGATATTATTAATGACTTGAAAGTGTTGAATCATATTAAGAGAATTGATTTAAGAAAGTGATAAATTATGTGTTGTTATATGTTAAATAGTTGAGTTGATGAACGTAGGATAGGATACGATTGACATGCAATTAGGTTATATCGCGCGGTACGGGATTAGTTGTTGTTGATATGATTATTCTGGTTTTATACATGTTTACTGAATATACCGAAGTTCAACATTTTTTGCGAACTATTATGTTATATTACAGTGTTTCAAGTGTGTATCGGGGGAGGATGTAAAGCCTCCAGGCTTAGCACTTGGTGCCGAGGTATGTTTCGAAGGGATGTTAGCCTTCAGGCTTAGCACTTTGTGCTTAGCCTTCAGGCTTAGCACTTTGTGCCCAGGTGTGTTCTTGGATGGTTATCTCATTTGAGTGATTTTATGTGTTTGGTTGGTTAACCGTGTATCTGTATCCATTACAATGTTCATCGGGTATATTTAGTGATATAACGTAATTGGTTGAATTGATTCATTTGTATACAAGTTTATGACTCACCTATGGTTCGATTATGAATGACAGGACTATGATTTATAACTATTCTGTATTATGTATTGATTAAGTTTATTCAGTAAGTTAATTGTTTAATCCGTGAAACTTACTAAGCTTAAGAAAGCTTACTTATGTCTTTTCTATTGCTTCCTTATAGATTTGTTTTTGAGGCTTCGGGCGATCAGCTCGACTTCAAGAACCACATTATCTAGAAATATATTGGTATTTTTAAATGTTCGTTTTAGGTTATATGACATGTAATAGGCGAATTGAATTTATGATAGTAATTTGTGAAGTTAATAGTTTGGAGGATACTTGTTTGAGATGGATGTTGAATATATGTAAATACGTTTTGGTTTGGAATATGTGTGAGTTTGGAATTTGTTTGGTATTTTGGTATAAGACTTATAGAATGTGTGAATATGGCAAGATGAATTATGAATTGAAAAGAGTGATGTTTTGGTATGAAATGCTAATGGTGTATAAACACTTTGAGTTCCATTGCTTTGATTTTAAATGTGATATTGATGTGATTATTGAATTGTGGTGTCAATGAAGACACATTGGTTAGTTTATTAGGTGATTGAATAGGTGAATTTCGGCATGAATTGGACTTTTGAAGATGATGTTTTACCATTTTAAAAATAAGTATTGATACTTGACATTTGGTATCGATACTTAACTATATGAACAGTTTTAAAACAAACAGAATGCCAAGATGGTATCGATTTTTATTTGAGTATCGATACTTTTTCATACAATATCGATACCCTAAAATAAATATTGATACCATTATTTTGTAAAGAAAACAATATTCAATTTTGATATCGATTTTTAGAAAAGTATCGTTTCAGTATCAATACCAATTATAGATTTTTAATATTTTCATTAAAATTTTAGAAATTTTGTAAACCTATCCTATTATATGCTTGGATTTTACAATTAGGCACTTTTAAAATTATAAATTAAATATGTTTGATTATATAGAATATCAATTATCAATCAATTAGTAAGTATTGTTTAGTAAGTGGTTATCGGTTGTTGAATGTTACTGTAGCATCTCTTTACTCGGGTTCGGTGATCGAGCCGGGTAAGGGTGTTACATTTAGGTTATAACTCTCCCCCTTAAGAATTTCATCCTCAAAATTATTACCTGAGAATAAATTCAGATACTGCGATCTAATTAATTCTTTGGTTTCCCAAGTAGCTTCATCTACACCATGTCGTTGCCACAATTTTTCCTAATGGTACTTGTTTATTTCTAAGTTCTTTTATCTCGCGAGCTAAAATTTTCACTTGTTCTTCGAAATACAACATATCTAGCTGTAACTCAATTTGACTGTAAGTAAGCACAGGCGAAGGATCTAGTCTATACCATCTCAACATTAAAACATGAGAAACATTATGGATTTTCTCAAGTTCGGAAGGCAAATCTAATCTGTAAGCTACAGGACTGATTCTTTCAATGATCTCATACGGTTTGATAAACCTTAGACTCAATTTCCCTTTTCTTCCAAATCGAAGCACTTTCTCCATGGTGAAACTTTCAAAAACACTTTTGTCACCTATAACATATTCTATATCCTTTCTTTTCAAATTTGTATATGACTTCTGACGATCAGATGCAGCTTTTAAACAATCTCGAATAATATGAACTTTATCTTTAGTTTCACAAATTAAATCGGTGCCAACTAACATAGATTCACTCAGCTCTGACCAATAAAGCGGGGTTCTACATTTTCTTCCGTACAAAGCTTCAAACGGTGCCATTTTAATACTGGACTAATAACTGTTGTTATAAGCAAGTCTCACCAACGACAGATATTTTTCCTAGCTACCTTCAAACTCAAGAATACAACATCGTAACATATCCTCCAGACTATATATCACCCGTTCTGATTGTCCGTTTGATTGCGAATGAAATGTTGTACTGAAATTGAGTTTAGTGCCCAAAGCTTCGTGAAGTTTACCTCAAAATCTAGATGTAAACCTCAGGTCTCGATCAGAAATAATAGATATCAGAACTCCGTGTAATCTAACAATCTCGGATACATACAACTCAACTAATTTTTCAAGAGATAATCCATTTTGACTGGAACAAAATGAGTCGATTTTGTCAATCTATCAACAATAACCCAAATCAAATTTCTCTTTCTCGGCGATACAGGTAAGCCTGAAACAAAAGCCATCTTTACTCGTTCCCATTTCCACTCGGGAATCATAATCGACTATAATAACCCAGACGATATTTGATGCTTAGTTTTCACTTCCCAACAAACTAGACATTTCGCCACAAATTCTGAAATATCTAGTTTCATGCACAACCACCAATACGTTTGTGCAAATCACTAAACATTTTTGTACTACCTGGATGAATTACGTATGTACTACTTTGAGCCTCAGATAAATATCTCGTTTCAATTTTGGATTATTTGGAACACACAATCTATTGCGAAAGTACAACATACCATCTGAATCAACCCTAACTTCTACAAACTGATCATTTTGAATCTGATCTCATTTAGCTAATAATTTCGGATCTTTATTTTGTAATTCTTGAATTCAATAAAGAAATACCGATCTAATTTTTAATTCTGCAAGAAGTGAACCGTCATGATTCCAATTCAACTGAGCGTCCAACACTCTCAAAGCAAATAATGATTTTCTGCTTAGTACGTCTGCAACCACGTTAGCTTTCTCTAGATGATAATCAATAATGAAATCATAATCTTTCAACAATTCCAACCATCGTCGCTACCTCAAATTCAGTTATTTTTAAGTCATTAAATATTTCTAGCTTTTGTGATCCGTAAATATATGACATCTCTCACCATACAAATAGTGATGCCAAATGTTCAAAGTAAAAACGATTGCGGCCAATTCAAGATCATGAGTTAGGGAGTTTCTTTCGTGTGACTTTAATTGGCAAGAAGCATATGCTATAAATTTCCCGGCTTACATCAATACGCAACCCAATCCACTAAGTGATGCATGACTGAAAACAACATACTCTTTCCTGGATTTAGTCTCATTCAGTACATGAGCTTCCGTAAACATATTTTTCAACTGTTCAAAACTCTATAGACATTTCTCCGATCAAATAAACTCAACATTTTCTGTAATAACTTGGTCATTAGTAAAGTAATTATCGAAAAGTTCTTAATGAAACGACGATAATAACCAACTAAGCCTAGAAAACTACGTACCTCAGAAACAGTCTTTAAAGCTTTCCAATTAACAATATCAGAAATATTACTCAAAGCAACATGAATTCCTTTTGTAGAAATTACGTGACTGAGAAATCCAACTTCACGAAGCCAAAACTCACATTTTCTGAACTTTGTATACAATTGTTTCTCGCATAAAATCTGTAAAACAATTTGTAAATGTTGAGCATGCTCGGATACTGTTTTAGAATAGATTAGGACAACATCGATAAATACAATCACAAATCCATCTAAATGAGGTTGAAAAACTCAATTCATTAAATTCGTAAAAGCAGCAGGAGCATTTGTTAATCCGAATGGATTACCAGAAATTCATAATGACCATAACGAGTTTTGAAAGTAATTTTCGGTATGTCGACATCTTTAACTCGTAATTGATAATAACTCGATCTGAGATCTATTTTCGAGCATACTTTCGCACCTTTCAATTAATCAAATACATTGTGTATCCGAGATAAAGGATATTTATTCTTTATTGTAACCTTGCTCAACTTCCTGTAATCAATACATAATCTTAATGACTTGTGTTTCTTTTTCACAAATAACACAGGTGTACCCCAAGGAGATACACTCGGTCGAATAAAGCCTCTGTCTAATAACTCTTGCAACTGTGTTTTAAGTTCTTTTAGTTCAGTTGGAGTCATTCAGTACAGTGAGATCGATATCGGTGCAGTTCTAGGTACCAAATCAATAACAAATTTAACTTCATGTTCTAGAGGCAATCTCGATAAGTCATCGAGAAAGACATTGATAAAATGATTTACAATTGGTACTTGATCGAGCTTTGACTTTGAATCTCAAGTATCAAGAATATAGGCTAAAAACACCCACAACCCTTTTTTAATTAATTTATGTGCCGAAATAGTTGAAATAACTCCAATAACAATGTCTGATCCATCAGACTCAACTTTAATCATTTCACATGTTTGGCATCTTAAATCAAACCATTTTTGTGTACAGTTTATTACAACATCATGTAGCGTTAACCAATCCATTCCCATAATGATATCAAATTCTCAAAAGGGTAACAACATCAAATTAGTAGAAAAATCACAGCCCTGAATTCTCAGTGGACAATTATGACATATTGAATTAACTAACACATTATGAGCTAGTGGATTAGTAACTCTGACATCAAACTCCGTTAACTCAATAGGTAAATTCTTATCCATTACTAATGTCGTGTAAATAAATGAATGAGTTGACCCGAGGTCAATCAATGCATACACAGTAATATCAAAAAGATAGAATGTACCATAAATAACGTCAGGTGTAGGAGCTTTCTCTCTGGCTCAGATAGCACATGCTAGTGCAGGAGCTCTAGCCTCTAATATGACAGTTGTGTCTTTAGTGCCACTGTGATTTGCTCCAATATTATTACTCTGGCCTGGATGTCTACTCTTCTAAGGTGTTGACATTTGTTTTTCATTCTTTTCTTTATTTTCTCCGGCTAACCTCGAACAATTTCGCACAAAGTGATTTGTTTAACCACATCTGTAACATGCACCTATTTTAGCCCTGCATTTACTGGCATGTAATCTACCATAATGTTCAAATGCAGATCTCGAAACATTTCAGACACTAGCCATGCTATCAGTAGGTTTAATATGATACTTTGAATCATGTTGCACTAACTTCTTTTTACTCAAAAATCTAGATGGTGAAGTAATACGGCTAAAATCTTCTTTTGACTTCTTTGCCGGCGAAATAGAAAATGACTTGGAAAAACTTCTTTTACCAAAATCCCAAGCCTTTCTTTCTTTCTGTTTCTTATTGTTATACATTTCCTCCACCGTTTGAGCCTGGTCAGATAATACCACGAATTATCGTATTTCAATTCCTCCAATCATCATTTTGATTTCATCATTTAAACCATATTCGAACCTGATGTACATTTCTTCCTCATTCAGAACAATTTGGTGAGCATATTTACTGAGATGTACAAACTCTCTTTCATACTCAGCTACAAATTTGTTTCCCTATCTCAGCTCAAGAAATTCCTTTTTCTTTCGATCTAGATAACGTTAAGTTTTAAAGAAATCCCAATTAACATTTTTCCGTGGTACTATGGCTATCAACGTCGACCACCAACTATAAGTTTCATCTTTTAATAACGATACAACACTTCTCAAATAATCGTTAGGAGAGCAGTTTATTTCGTCAAAAACTCGTTGGATATTTTTAAGCCTATGTTCAATTTTAGTAGAATCATTATCAGTTCTGCCTCTAAATTCCTCAGCCACACACTTTCTAACTTTATCAATAGGGATTTGTCGATTCGTTTCGGTTATCTGAGGGGTTGGAACTAGCACATGAGGTACTACAGTGAGTGGAGGTTGTTAAGCCACAGGAGTGGTTAGCATGAATTCTATGAACCATTGACCCATTAACCTAAAGAAAATGTTTTTGACTTCATTTTCTAACATTTGGGGAATCCGTAAACTACAACTTACTTCTTGTTTAGTAGTTGAAACATTACTATTAACCTCATCAGGGTCAGCATGATCGAATTTCGCCTACATCTTTAATATCTATAAGAAAAACAATAGTTAGATCAGACCAATCAATATCATACTATCACAGGTGTATATGACATGTAATTTCTAAACTCTAAACACGTTATGTTCAGTCCGAGAATCTATTAAATCGTAGCTCTAATACCACTAAATGTAACACTCCTTACCCGACCCAATCATCGGATCCGAGTGAAGAGATGCTATAGTAACATTCAACAACCGATAACCACTTACTAAACAATACCTACTTATTGATAATTGATATTCTATATAATCAAACATATTAAATTTTAAACTCTAAAAGTACCTAATTGTAAAATCCAAGCATATAATAAGATAGGTTTACAAAATTTCTAAAATTTTAATGAAAATATTGAAAATCCATAGTTGGTATCGATATTAAAATGATATCTTTCTAAAAGTCGATACCAAAATTGAATATTGTTTCCTTTGCAAAATAATTGTATCGATATTTATTTTAGGATATTGATATTGTATGAAAAAGTATCGATACTTAAATAAAAATTGATACCATCTTCGCATTCTGTTTGTTTTAAAACTGTTCATATGGTTAAGTATCGATACCAAATGTCAAAATATCAATACTTGTTTTTAAAATGGTAAAACCTCATCTTCAAAAGTTTAATTCATGCCAAAATTCACCTATCCAAACACATAATAGACTAACCAATGTGTCTTCATTAACACCACAATTCAATAATCACATCAATATCACATTTAAAATCAAAGCAATGGTATTCAAAGTGTTCATACACCATTATCATTTCATACCAAAACATCACCATAGTACATATATAATATCTCAAAAATCTCAGAATTGTATGCAAGTGCTTTATGAATGCAATACATTTTTGATTTAACAGAAAAGATCCTACCCCACCTCTACATACCATAGTAAGAGTTTCCTAGAACTCGTTCATCCGTACACATCGAGTTGTGGATAAACCACAAAGTTGTAGGTTAATATGCTGCCAAATGGCTGTAAGTGCACAACATATTTACATATGAGAGCTGCCAAAATGTGGGTGGATGAACCACCAATTTTGTAGGTTAATACGCTGCCAGATGGTTGTGAATACACAACATAATTGTAGATAAGAGCTACCAGATAGCCTGGGGATAAATCACCATAGTTGCAGATTTACTAATTTGCCATGCAATGCATCATGGCATGCTTATAAAAGATCAAGATGGTAGAGAATAAAATACATACAGATCTATATAACAGTAAAAGGTATGCTTTTAACTAATCAATAAGTAGCAAAACATATGCTTTTTACATATTAGATTTAACGGTATCCTATGGCATGTTGAACATACAATCAGAAATATAGATGCTATAACTCGAGTCAAGTCATCAGGATGTCATATTTGTTGTCGAAGCAACTACTGAAAATTTCAGATTAATTTATCATATTATTTAATTAATGTAGATCATTAACTAATTATAGTAATAATTGAATTTACGATAGAACTAATTATGAGTTAAAGGAGCTCATTAAAACATCCACAATTGATCAAAGGCCAAATTGTAAAGTTCATAAAGATTTTTGAACTGTTGTCGCAACGTTGGGGTTTCCACGTAGTGACATGGCAAACTTGTCATCGTGACGTCGTCTCCATTTTCCTACAAGTTTCACGCTTTATTTTTATTTATTTAATTTATATCATTACTTGAACCGTATTCAGATGTTATAACCGCATCTTCATTTTACATATCATCCACATGCATCTATTTTTAATCTCAAGTCCTCATAAAAACATGATATTCAATCAAAGATAACAAAGTTTATTAAATTAACACAAATATTAAAGTTTTACAAATAAGACCATTGGAGGACTTGCACTTGAAAAATTAGGTTACCCACTTTATGTATATTTCATATTTATTTCTAAATTAAGCCAATCAATTTAATTCTTCATAAAATTTTAACAAAGAATTCAATATCACATCAATTGACAATTATTTACTTATTATTTTATCAATTCGATTAAAATATACTCACATGTATTAATGATTCCATCAACTACAACCATTTCGAAACATTTCAAATTCATCTACTATACATATTCATATATTTTTTCCTCCTCCTTTCCATTCCACACCCTTTAGGTATATATTTGTTAAAATCTTTAGCTTTTAGTATATAACATGCTTATATGTAACATTATCTATAATTCCACTATTTACTTATGTGTTCATATCAAAGCTGTCCACTTGAGTCATAGTCACTATCACTAAATTATTTATATCTTGAGTTACAAAATTCAAAATTAAGATCTGTTTGATGTTGTTGAAATTAGACTCAAATAAATTTTTACCATAAAAATTTCAGAATTTATAATTTAGTCAATCAGTACAGTAAATTACTCAAATTTGTCCCTGTTTTGCTACTTGACAGCTTCGACCTTTTTTTACTAAAAATTAATTATCTCTTAGTTCGGGGTTTGTATGATGTTTCCATTTGTTTCTATTGAAAATAAAATCATTAAGAATTTAAAAATATAAATTTAAACCTCTAATTATATTTTTTACAATTTTTTATGATTTTCTAAAGTTAGAACAAGGGAACCCAAAATCAATCTTACCTTGTCTCACAAAAATTCATATATCTCATAATATTAAATTGTTTTGGTAACACCGTTTCTTCTATATAAAACTAGACTCAATAGGCTTTAATTTCATACTTTAATTAACCTCTAATTCAATTTATACAATTTTTGGTGAATTTTCAAATTTAGACTATTATTGTTATCCAAAACTATTTTAGTGCAAAATGTTGATAACTAAGTTTATAACACCCTTCTTCCTCTCTCTACAATATTTTCCATCACTTCCTTTTATTTCCCTTCACTAACATACAGAGAACATAAAACTTTATATAAGAAAATTCTACTTTAACATCATTTTCATGCTTTTTCAATAATATCAAACTTAAAAATATATTGAAATCTTGATGTTCTTACCTTGTCCTATTGATTTCAAACTTTAACTTGATTTTCTCTCTCGTCCAACTTCCATTTTCTTGAATCCAAGGTGATTTTCTTGTTCTCTATAGTCTCCTTATCACTTTTATCTCTTAGTGATTATGAAAATTCCTTAAAATTCTAGGTGAAAATGGTGGATTTTTTGGTAGAAGGACCAAATTGTAAAGACAACAAAGTTTTCTTCTTCTCTCCCCCTTACTCACGTTGGAAAGATAGGAGGATCCTCTCTTTTTTTCTTTTTTCCTTCATCTTTCTCTCATTTTATACTAGCTATTTATAATAAAATATTAGTAAAATATCTCATTAAAATATCAATAAAGTAATATTTGTCTAATTAAATAATTATAACATATCATCAAAATATCTCCAACATCATCATTGACTTCTAGAGTCCTCTCTCTTTCTAATTGACCATTTTGCCCTTTATGATATTTTAAAATTTCATCTTTGAATCATCACATAATTTGGTAAAATTGCAATTTAGTCCATTATACTTTTTTCTTTTTTTTTGCTTATTCAATTTGGTCCCTATTAATCCATTTTCCTTAATTTTTATGTCCTTCTACCTTTAAGATATTTGCACTATTGCCTTTCACTTCAACTTTTCCATAGTTATACTTATGCCACAAAACTTTTCACATATTTACAATTTTATCCATTCCTTAATTTAATACATTATGTCTTGCTTTTTGATTTAACTTTCTTTTGATATCTTGCAACTTTTGTTTTCATTGATCTTATACATTTTTTTTTGCTAAGATTTTATCTCATATTATTTACTACAAAGGGGGTTTTGAGGATGTTACAGATGCAACAATCATATATTTTACTCATATATCATGCATAATAATACAGTATATAAGATCATTGATTTTGACATGGTTCATATATTTTACTCGATGAAGTCCTAGTGTTCAATTATTGTTTATCGAAGTATGATATGTAGAGAAAATTCTAAGTGAATAAGGTATTAATTGTGGCTAGGTATGTAAGTCTGTGATTGTGCCTATGGGCAAAGTCTGTGTCTGGCAAGCTTGTTGGTTGGGCAGACTCCTCTATAAAGAACATGCCACCCCAGTTGCTAAATGTTTAGGTTAAGTCATTGTTTGAAAGGGCTATTTATTATTTTTATTACTCTGGTTGGATAACTTAGTTGGTCTGATGAGAATAAGTTAGAATAGGACTAAGTTACCGTAGTCAATAAAACTCATATTTATGATGAGAGAGAAAGTTTATAGTCATGAGAATCGAGGAGGTTAGTGGGATAATTTGACTTATCTACTAAACTTAGCTTCCGTGTTTAGTTGTTTAAAGTTAGTATTGGCTTCTTAGGTAAGTTTTACGTTTTTCTTTGCATCCATTCTTCTTTTCATAATTTTTTCTACATTTTCTCTCGAAAAACCTTAAACCAAAAACCTGCTTGAAAATTTGGGTTCACTGTACTCAGCCAACTCCTTCATTGTTTTAACACCTAGTAAATATCGATTAACCTTAGGTTATTTTCATGGTTATTTATTTGACCTTAGAGCTACATGCTTTAATGTCAGTTTAAGGTGTAAGTAATGAAACTTCCTGAATCTGGGCTTTGTGATATTGTTTCTTGCAAATTTGTTTAGTTTTCTAGTATAACGATCTGATAAGTTTAAATATTTATATTATAGCTCAAGACACTCCTAAAGGTTCTTGTGATAAGGGCAAAGGTCCTGCTGTTTAGACTTGTTGTATTTTCTGGTGAGTTCCTTCTTACTTCCATGTCTGTGTAATGCCTTGTTTATTTTTGTTTAAGGTAAGTATTCATATTTTGTAAAGATGAAATGTTTGTACATAAGCGATGGATGTTTGTAGTTGTTAGTTTGGTTTGGCTTGTTTGTGTTAAAGGTGTAAGAACCTTTCTTTACGTTTAAGCCACTACCCTCTGCTTCTAACAAGGATAATATAGAATGCAAAATGAAAATGAATTCATAGCATTGCCTTCAATGGAATAAGATTGAACTGGCAAATCATGATACATGAAAATGGTCGTGTAGCCTATGGTAGGGCAAAAATTATGTTGCAAACCAAATTGGCAAATCATGACAAAGGAATGTGAATGAAATGAACAATATGCCTTAACTATGGATTAGGGTATGTGGCTAACATGAAGAAGGTTGTCTGTATGGTCACATGGGCATGATGTACACGCCAAAGGGAATAATGTTTGGCATATTGTTTGTTTGTGATTTGCTACCCACCAACTGGTGAACTGGGTATTTGCGTTGAGTTGGAAAGGTTTTGTTTGAATCATGTATAACCGATGTAATGTCTACTTCTAGAACTCACTAAGTTCTTTGAACTTACTTAGTTACCTTTCCTTCTCAAGCCTGTTGATGAAGTAAAAGAATTTTTGAAGATTGCGCTAGAGGACAATCACTGCCGTGAGACTTCTAGTATTGTGTACTATGCATGGCATAGGGGTGGCATCAAGACGCTTACATTTTGAAGGATGAATTTTATTTTTAAACTTGTGTTCATGAAACTATGGTTTCCATGAAATTTCAGTGAAGTCTTTATGGTTCTTAAAGTGTACCATTTTATCTAGCCTTAAATGACAAACTATTTACATTCTTTATTAAATTAAACTATAGTTTAAGTTGGTTTACACCAAATATGGTTTTAAAGATATTGATCTTATATTGTTACACGACATTTCCAGATCCTCCTTAAGGGTCGGGTTTGGAGTGTTACCATTTAAACCCTATTTATGAAACAAAACACTAAAACATTCAATATTATCATCATCTTTTTGTTTCCTCAATCATTTAAGATTACTAGGTTTTTCCTTTTCTAGGTTAGACTTTATTTTACCATATTCTTTATTTTTTGCACTTTTCCTCTTTAACTAAAAAAGGTATAAGAACCTCTTGTGTCATTTTGGGTTCTTCTTCATAGTCAATAGATTTAAATGTTGTGGTTATTCAAAGTTGCAAAGTATTAATTTGGCATGTGGATTTATGGATTATTCTTGCTTGTCAATTCCATCAAGGGTCTTTTTAAGATTTACTAAATATTTATTAACCCTTACCACTTGTGTGATTATTTGATGTATCATTTGAGTATGAAATCGATTAGCCTTTATGTTTTGATGATGAGCAGGAACTAAACTTTATTGTGGTCGATTGATTGAAATATTTAATGATTAATTTTAGGGTTAGGGACTAGATTGTAAAAAATGGATTAAATAAAAAAAACTTAAAAACTAAAAATTGACAACTTTAAGAGAACATTTAAATAAGTGAGATTGATAGGAGATCCTATTGTGAACAAATTCGATTTTCCCAATTTAGTCTAGTGAGGTCGAGAGGTAAATTGGACTAAATTGCCTAATTGGGTAAAATGGTGGATGGGAGGTAAACCTAGACCAATTAGGAGTTTAAGCAATTTAGATCCCTAATCGGAGAGCTAATGATCAACATGGATATTAATCGACAACTCTATTTTATCTGATTAATATATATATATATTTATTTTGGTGTTTATTCAATTTAGTCCTTTTAGATATAATTTAGTTTAATTCACCTCATTTTATGTATTTTCGTAATATACTACTTAGCCATTAGGTAGCTAGACTTCCTAAATGCATGCTTAATCGTTATCCATTCACCATATCACCCGATCTCTTTTGGGTTCGATCCTTGGAATACTTTAAGTGTTTCATTGTACACTTACAAATATTACAATTGACTTGTCACACTTGTAGTCAAAGCCGCTTTTAAATCTCTTTAGTTTGTGCTAATTCTCTACCTAGTGTTTGTACACTAGCGTGCAATCAAATCCATGCACTACAGCAAAATTGACTTTTAGCAGCGTTTTTTAATGTCTTTAGCGGCGCTTTTAAGCGCCGCTAAAACTATTTGCGGCGTTTTTTACAAGCGCCACAAAAAACGCCGCTATAGACGGCGCCACTAAAGTTTGTGGCGTTTATTTAAAAAAAGCCACTAAAGGTCATGACCTTTAGCGGCGCTTTACCCAAAAACGCCACTAAAGGTAATGAAATTTTAAAAAAAAAAAAATATTATAAAAGTCATGAAAAATATAAAAAATTTAAAATTCATTATCAAAATATTGTGAAGAATAATATCCATGATATAAATATAAAAATTTTCTATTAAAATTCATTATCAAATTAAATTTTCTATTAAAATTTTAACTAAAAATATTAAAATAAAAATAAAAATTTAGAATCAAAACTAAAATAAATAATAAAAATTAGATTAAATATAAAGATATCAATGAAATAAGGACTTAAATCATAACCATGTAAAATATAAGATATTATCATCAAGATTTACATCCTCATCTTGCTCAAATTTTGGTGGCTTGTACCTTTCTTGAACCATTCATCTTGTTGAATTTCGTGAATAGTTATACTGCCAAAAAGAACATCCGAATTTCAACCAAAATGCACGCGCCAAATCTTATAATCGTGATCAAAGATTGCATGTAATCACAAATTTTCATAGGATGAATTGAATTTGAAACTTACGTAAGAGGTTTTGGATCAAGAATACGCTTAATCAAATTCCTAGCACCGGATGAAAACCATGATGGACAAACATTGAAAGAAGCCTCCCGGATCTGAAATTTATCAAGGTACAAACAATTTTAATGAAGTTCTCATCTAAAAAGATCACCAAATCAGTAGGGTACTTACTTTCTTATACAAGCCTATAAGGCTTGGCTCATCAAAAGGCAAATAACCACCATGAGAACAAAGAGAATAACTCCATAAGACCAAATATCGTTGATGTACCATCATAACCTTTATCTTTGAGCACCGAAAATAAAAATATCGATACCGTAATGAAAAGGCAAAAAAAAAAAAAAAAAAGAGTTGGAGCAATATAGCTAATTATTTTCTGAGTTCATAAGTGAAAACCTCCGGAGCAACATAATTTGGAGTCCCGCAAGCAGTGTGAAGCAACCCATCCTCCTACATTTTCAACGTGTCAAAGAAAATAAAAGATTACACTACTAGACATGGAGCTTTCTATCTTTTCCTCCATTATTGATAGTTAACATTTATAAGATGTTACTGCCAACCAAATGCCTTGACCATCTGTTTCAACCATTTTCCCATACAAATTATTGGCTTATAAATGGACTTTACCGTCTCGCCATACGAATTCCATCATATCTTCTTAATATGGAAATTTTACCATTTTCGCCATACAAATTATTGTTTGAGATGTTCATATCATGTTGTATTTTAATCATTTTTCTTATATATCGTATCCAAAATTATCAAATATAATTCCAGTTCATGGCTGTTATAATGGTATTGTACAAGTCAAAAATAACTTTGCTCATGTAATGATGAAAATGCCCCATCCAAGTTCAATTAGTTGCTGCCAAACTCAAAAGAGCTCATATGACTATTACAATATAGATATACAGAGAAAGAGCAAGTTCTACCTTCTAAAACAGGACTAGTTTATTAAGTTATTGGTCATTCTTTAGCTAAAAAATTCAATCATCATTATTTATTTAGTTGACAAAAGGTCAAACTTACATGCGCAATTGATTCTAAAAGCCATGTGTGACCAATGACTTGTCCACCTAATTTTGTGGCTATATCCTGTGCTTCACTAACCCTCTGCCAAATAATCAAAGAGCTTTGGTGCCTGCAAGAGAAAGAAGTTAATTATTTGCAAAAGTAACATTACCAACTTGAAAAACTAGCACACTTGAGCTCAAAAGAGTAAGACTCACATTATCCAATACCACGACTCTGCCGGTTTAGGACCATCACAACACCCATGGTTGTCAAGACTAATTTCATCAATCATGAAACTTTTAACACCAAAAAGAATCAATTAACGAGAAATTTCAGTACTTGCAAAAATATCATCATCGATATCTGAGTTTACCTTTCAAAGCACAATAAAACACATACACAAGTCAAAGATATAATTATCAAAAAGATAACTACTCAACAGAAAAATGGGTTTCATCTAATCTAACCTTTTCCTTAGGAGACAAAGCAAATCCACGTAAAAGATACAATCTTTTCTTTTTAATTTAAGTTTAATTAAATATTAAAATTCTTAACAATTTAAATAGTAACTCCTACTTTTAGAAACCATTGAAGTTTAATATTTGGAACTTGTATTAGTAGCAATAATGCTTCTAGAAAAGCACAGCAGAAATAGCATCTACCTCTCACAAGTTTCATCAATACACTAAAATGGGAGCTATTTAAATCTAATTACCAAAGGACAATTTTTTAACTTATGAATCTACCAAGTTGGGGGGTTTGCCTTTACAAACAAAGGCTGAACTTGGGGAACTTTATCATGTGTGATGTTCATCCAAAAATCAAAGTTAGTAAAAATATAAACCATCCTCTTTGTTTTGATCCTGTATTTGAACTATCTGAATTACAAACTAACAAATAAGTTTGTCGATGACTACGATTGTTCAACGTGATTAGTGTTAGAATTAAGTGACCCTAATTCTTATTTAAATAAAATACGATGGAAAATAAAATAAAAGTAAAATCCATATAGAACTAGACTTCTTTTATTTTATTTTAGAATAAGGTTTTTTAAACCTTATTAAACTCCATCTATTTTATATTTACTAGGATAAGGTGTTTCAATCCTACTAGAATATGGCTTTACAAGCCTATAAATAGACATAGTCTATTCCTTTTGTATTGATTCAAATTTTCGACATAGTGAATTTTCTTCTCCTCTCTCCTGTGGTTTTTTCCCAAAGGGTTTCACGTAAAATTTTGTGTTTTTATTTTTATTTTATTTTATTTTTTTCACAATTGGTATCCGAGCTTAGGGTTGTTCATCTCGATCACGGTAATGGCGTCTTTGAAATATGAAATTCCGTTGTTGGATCGCAACACCGTTTGCGTTGTGGCGATTAAGATGCAAGCGGTTCTTGCAGATGGATCTCGGAGGATGCCCCGCTAGGGATAGATAAGATGCCTTCGACATTAACAGATGAAGAGAAGAAGCGTAAGGATCGAAAGGCATTAACACAATTGCATCTGCATTTGTCCAATGAAATTTTGCAGATGTGATGAAAGAGAAGATCGCCGCGCATTATGGAAGAGGCTAGAACAAATATGTATGTCGAAAACTCTAACAAGCAAGTTGCATATGAAGCAGCGTCTTTATGCTCATCGTTTGGAGGAAGGTGCGTGCATACACGAACACTTAACAAAGATTTAAAGAAATTCTCTCAAACTTGGAGGCCATGGAGGTTCAAAGATGATAAGGAAGATCTAGGGTTGATTCTACTTTGTTCGTTGCCTCCGTCTTATTCAACCTTTAGAGACACGATTTTATATAGCCATGAGTCTCTCACAGTTGATGAGGTTTATGATTCTTTAACCTCGTATGATAAGATGAAACATCTTGTGGTTAAACCCGACTCTCGGGAGAGGGTCTCATTGTTCGTGGGAGACAAGATCGAATACTCGATGATGATCGTGGTAGGACACAGAGAAAGAAATCATCGTGGTAAATCTAAGGGTAGATCAAGTCTTCAAATAGAGGTAAAACTTGTAACTTCAGTAAAAGAAAGGGCACATTAAATCTGAGTGCTATAAGCTACAAAATAAGATTAAAAGGGAGGTCATGAATCAAAGGGAAAACAACCGAGAAAATTCGTGAAGTGATGTTGTAGAAGACTACAAATGATGGTGAACTTTTAGTCGCTCACAATGATTCTAAAGTAAGTGAGGAGTGGATACTTGATTCAGTGCACCTTCCATATGAGTCCCAATCGGGATTGGTTTACAACTTACGAAACAAATTATCGAAGGTGTTGTTTTAATGGGAAATAATGCTTCGTGTAAGATCGCAGTGTTGGAACAATTAAAGTTAAGATGTTTGATGGAGTTGTCGAACACTTAGTGACGTCATTTGTATGTTCCGTAATTGAAAAGAAATTTAATTTCGTTGAGTACTCTTGATTCAAAAGTGCAGATATACACAAATGAAAGTGGGGTTTTAAAGATTTCCAAATGGTCCTTGTTGTGATGAAAGGGCAAAGAAAAAACGCCAAGTTATATGTTTTGCGAGGTTCTCTCATATTCGGTGATGCAAATTGCCGCTTCCTCTTCCTTATCGATGATGATATTACTAAACTTTGGCATATGCGCCTAGGGCATATGAGTGAGAATGACATGGTAGAATTGAGCAAAAGAGACTTCTTGATGGGCAAGGAATTTGCAAACCGAATTTCTGTGAGCACTGTGTTTTTGGGAAGCAAAAGAGAGTTCGATTCACTAGAGGAATCCATAACACGAAGGAAACGTTGGAGTATATTCATTCTCGATCTATGGGGACCATCCAGAGTGCCTTCGAGAGGTGGAGCTAATTATATGCTAACCTTTATTGATGATTTTTCTAGAAAAGTTTGGGCGTTCTTCTTGAAGCGAAAAGCGATGTGTTTTCCGCATTTAAGTCTTGGAAAATTATGATTGAAAAAGCAGACGGAAAATGGATAAAATACCTCCGCATGCACAATGGCTTAGAGTTCGCTTACGATGAGTTTAATAGATTGTGCAAGTCGGCGGGATCGTGAGAGACACTTGACGATTCGTCATACTCCACAAAGAAAGCGGCGTTGCGAACGAATGAACAGAACGATCATGGAGAAGGTTCGATGTATGTTGTCAAATGCCAACTTACCAAGTCGTTTTGGGCGAAGCGACCTCTCATCGCATGTTTTTTGATCAACCGATCTCCATCCGCTGCCATTGAGAAAAAGACTCCACAAGAGGTATGGTCCGTAATCCCGCTAATTATTCCGATTTAAAGATCTTTGGGTGTCTCTGCGTATGCTCATGTTAATAATGGAAAATTGGAACCGAGATCCATTAAATGTGTTTTTCTTGGTTATAAAGTGGTGTAAAAGGGTATAAGTTATGGTGTCCTGAAAATAGGAAAGTTGTGATTAGCGAGAGATGTTGTTTTTGATGAAACTGCTATGCTTCCTAACTTATCTCTTAAAGACTCTTCCAATAAAGAAAATCAAAAGCGGTGGAGCATCGAGTTAATACTGAGTCGACTCCTCAAGTCGAGTACAAAAATTGAGAATAGAGTTGCTTCTTCGCCTCAATACTCTATCGCCAAAAAAACAGAACTAAAAGAGAAATTAAACCTCCAAAGAAGTATGCTGAGGTGATCTAGTTGCTTATGCTTTAAATGTGGTGAAGATATAGATGCGAATCAAGAGCCATCAAATTATTCTCGAGGCGATTAGTCAGTGAAGACTCGAGAAAAATGGATGTTTGCTATGCAAGAGGAGATGGAATCACTCCACAAAAACAAAACATGGGATCTTGTGAAACTTCCTAAAGGTAAGAAGACTGCTCGTTGTAAATGGGTGTTTAAAAGAGAAAGAAGGGACTCCGGAGTTGAAGAACCTAAATATAAAGCAAGGCTTGTTGCAAAGGGTTACAATCAAGTTCCGTGAGTGGACTTCACAGATGTGTTCTCCCCAGTTGTGAAGCATAGTTCGATTCGAGCTTTGCTTGGTATTGTGGCCATGCATGATTTAGAGCTTGAGCAGATTAGATGTAAAACCGCATTTTTGCATGGAGAACTTGAGGAAGATATTTACATGCAACAACCGAGAGGGTTTTACAGCTTCAAAAAAAGAGGATTATGTTTGCTTGTTTGAAAAAGTCCCTTTACTGGTTTGAAACATCACCAGGTAGTGGTACAAGAGGTTTGATTCCTTTATGACTTCTCACGATTTCAAAAGAAGTAGTTTTGACATTGTGTTTACTTTAAGAAAAACAATGATGGTTCTTTTGTGTATCTACTTCTTTACGTTGATGACATGTTGATAGCAAAGAAAGAGACAAAGAGAGATAAGAAAGGTCAAAGCCCAACTAAGTGAAGAATTTGAGATGAAAGATTTGGGACCAAAGAAAGAAGATACTTGGTATGGAGATTCTTAGAGATAGAAAAACAAGTAAATTGTACCTAAGTCGGAAGGGGTACATTGAGAAACTTCTTTGCAGAGTTCAATATGCGAGTGCTAAGCTGTTAGTACTCCTTTAGCAAAATTTCATTTTAGACTTTCATCGGCTTTGTCTCCACAATCGAGATGATGAGATTGAGTACATGTCACATGTTCCATACTCTAGTGCGATGGGATCTCTCATGTATGCTATGGTTTGTTCACGTCCGATTTATCATATGCACGATCGGTCAGATTAGCGATATATGGCGAATCCGGTAAAGAACACTGGAAAGCGATTCGGTGGATTTTAAGATACTTACGAGGTACTATCGATGTTTGCTTACGCTTTGGAAGAATCAAGATGGAGTTATTGGGTATGTTGATGCTGATTTTTTCTTTGAGAGACCTTGATAGAAGAAGATCTCTCACGAGTTATGTCTTTACAATCGGAGGTTGTGCAATAAGTTGGAAAGCCACTTTGCAAACTACAATCACTTTGTCTACCACTCAAGCCGAGTACATGGCGATTCATCGAGGCTTGTAAAGAAGCTATTTGGTTGAAGGGACTCTTTAGTGAACTAAATGAAGACCTTCAAATCAAAGACATGATTTTTGTGACAAGCTTAGAGTGCCATCTTTCTTACAAAAGATCAAATGTTTCATGAGAGAACAAAACACATTGATGTTCGGTATCATTTTGTTCGTGATATTATTGCTCGTGGTGATATTGTTGTGAGCAAAATTAGTACTCATGAAAATCCTGCAGATATGATGACCAAGTCACTTCCTATAACCAAGTTTGAGCATTGCTTAGACTTGGTTGGTGTTCATTGTTGAAGTTAAACCCTTAAGGGGTTTTATGGAAGAGGTGGAGAACTTGTTCGCAATTAAGAACTTGTTCATTGAGAATTTGTGTCAAGGTGGAGATTGTTAGAATTAAGTGACCCTAATTCTTATTTAAATAAAATACGATGGAAAATAAAATAAAAGTAAAATCCATATAGAACTAGACTTCTTTTATTTTATTTTAGAATAAGGTTTTTTAAACCTTATTAAACTCCATCTATTTTATATTTACTAGGATAAGGTGTTTCAATCCTACTAGAATATGGCTTTACAAGCCTATAAATAGACATAGTCTATTCCTTTTGTATTGATTCAAATTTTCGACATAGTGAATTTTCTTCTCCTCTCTGCCTGGTGGTTTTTTCCCGAAAGGGTTTCCACGTAAAATTTTGTGTTCTTTATTTTTTATTTTATTTTATTTTTTTTCACAATTAGTAAACCCTAAACCCTAGTAAATGAGAAATAAAATTACCTCTAAGTTCTTCGACCAAATCCTTAGAAAAAATAGCACGAAACCCAGTATACCTCGTTGTACAAAACAGAGTATATTCTCTTTTTCGCTTCCTCTTCACTACAAGATCGAACAAATAAAAAGAAAAGAAAACCCAAAATTTAATGAAATCAAGGAATAATTATAATTTAAAACCTACCGACAACATGAAGCGAGGTTTTAACATAGGTATCGATCATTTCTTCTTTCAAAGGTTTTGGGCGTTAGGAATTCCAAAATGATAAGCCAACGTTCGAATCACGGCCATATAGGAAAACCGACGCGAATCGGAAGGGTTGTTCAAAGGGAGTAGCCGACTCGGATGTCTTGGTTCGGTCCCAGATTTTGGTTGAATCGGGGATAAAAAGCTCGGGGTTTTGTTGAGGAGAGCAACAGTGAGGCGAGAGAACGGGAAGGAAAGGAAGAAGAAGAAGAAGAAGTGAGGCGCGGCTTAAAAGGGTTGATAGAGATCGTCGTGGGGCATTGAGGCAAGCCATTTTTCGGCAACGCTGGTTCTCTCTGATAATAAGCTTTGTTTCTTCTACACTACTAGATTGAGATTGAGATTGTAATAAAGACCACAAGTTCAAAAATTGGGGATTTTGATTTTTTTTTTTGCGGCGTTTTCACTAAAAACGCCATTATATTAATTTTAAATTTTTTTATTTTTAACATATTTTTTTATTTTTCTCTTTTGGAATTTTTTTTTAATTTTGAATATTGAACTTTTTAATTGAAATATAGACTAAAATATTAAAATTTTAAGTTTTTTAAGTTTTTTAAGTTTTTTAATTTTTAATTTTTTAATTTTTAATTTTTGATTTTATTTTTTATTTCGATTTAATGTGTAATTGTAGACGTAAAATTTTAATTGTGGTTTAAATGTATAGTTGAAACTTTAATTTTGATTTAATCATACACATTTAAAAAAATAAATACATCAATATATTTTTATATTGAATAAATATAAATATTTATGTATCCATGCAATATATAAATATAAAATGATGTTATATCAATAATTGTGTAAAAGAAAATGAAAAAACGTGGAGACACAAATATATATTTTAAAAAGAAAATGAGTTACAATTAAAAAACGTGGAGACACAAATGAGTGCAGAGAATTTTCGTTCGTATAAATAAATATATATTTTAATTAATCAATCTAGATAAATATTAAAATAGTATAAACAAAAAACTATTAATAAAATTTAAAGGTAAACTTATCATTTAAAACATTTTCCACAAAATATCCCTTTAATCCATTAAACAATATAACACCTTATTAATTTATAAAAAAATATTTTTTATCAAAATCAATATATCTATTATCGATAACAATAATTAATTATAGGGTTTAGGATTTAATTATTGAATATGATTCACTTGAGATTAACATACTATATACCCATGGCCATTAAACCTTAAACCATAAAACCCTAAACCATAGACCTTAAACCTTAAATATTAAACCGTAAACCAAAAAATAACTTTAATCAATATTAAGTATTGCTTCCATAATTTATTATGAACATAAGCTTTTACATTAATATATATGTATATACACATCAACATCCATGTGATGTTTTTTGGGGTTTAGAAGTTATAGTTTAGGGTTTAAGGTTTTTAGGATTTAGGGGTTATAGATTAGGGTTCATGATTTTTTTGGGGTTTAAAGTTTTAGGGGTTATATGACTTTTAGCGGCGTTTTATCAAAAGTGCCGCTATTGTTCCGACTTTTAGCGGCGTTTTACCGAAAGCACCGCTAATGCTCTGACTTTTAGCGGCGTTTTACCGAAAGCGCCACTATTGCTCCGACATTTAGCAGCGTTTTACCTAAAGCGCCGCTAATGCTCTGACTTTTAGCGCGCGTTTACCGCGCGCTATTATTGTCCGACTTTTAGAGGCGTTTCAAAGCGCCGCTAATGCTCGACTTTTTAGCGGCGCGCGTTACCGAAAGCGCCGCTATTGCTCCGACTTTTAGCGGCGTTTTACCGAAAGCGCCGCTATTGCTCCGACTTTTAGCGGCGTTTTACCAAAAGCGCCGCTATTGCTCTATTTTTAGCGGCGTTTTAGCAAAAAACGCCGCTATTGCTCTGTTTTTAGTGGCGTTTTTCCAAAAACGCCGCTATTGCTCTGTGTTTTACAATTTTTGTGGCGTTTTTTGATAAAACGCCGCTAAAACCCTATTTTCCTGTAGTGATGGTACATGCTTTGTTGGCCAATGCTTTTCTTGCTTTCTCATATTTGCCCTAGAAAGTTGATCGAAGTTCTAAAGGTCTTCCAAAAGATCTTACACAAAGCCAAACTATCATTTCAACTGGTCAGGATGCTAGCACTCCATGCTATGGAAACAATGATAAGCACTCGCAACCTTAATAACACTTATTGCTTAAAAATTGTCTCAAGTATGATAGTGAACACTTTTTTTCTAGGTACACACCATCCACAAAAATTGCAGATATATGCAAATACATTCATTAACAAGAATAATGAATTGTATTGGATGTGAACACAATATCAACATTCCTCTTTATTGGCTTGTTGATCGACTTCTCGTCATATCCAAGTAAGGTCCATTCTATAACACTATGATCTGAGTGACCCTTAAATCTATTCAAAATTCAATGCAATAGCAGATTATAAATATTGGTAATTGAGTACATTTAAAGTTATTATATACAATTATATGTTTACCTTATATTAAGAGAGAATTCCTAAGATTGGGAAGGGATGACTGCTAACCATGACATATGTATCTACGCCCATGTTTGCAGACGTAGCAATAATCATTTACTTCATTGATTGATTCTCGAGTTGCCTACAAAATACTCTGTACAAATATGCCAGAGTCGTAGAACCTTAGTTGGACGTATCGACCATCTCAAAAGACTTTAGTAGAGGAAGATACATGATATGGATCTTGTCGCCAAACTTGTATGGCAACAACATTCCTCCTATCATTGAAAGTATCATAACTTTGGCATATCAATCCATCTCCTCCAAAGTTGTATGTGGTGGAGTGACTGGTTTGAGACGCCTCTTTAACAATGTACATTTCATTTAATTCATTTTTCTTTTTAGACGACTTGATATCTAGGAACCGCTCACACTCATACTGCACGTCTATGTTATTAGCTCCGATTACTGCATGCTCATCGATTATTAAAGTGACATCTACTAGAATTATAATTGCTTTCCCGCATGTAATGGTCACACTTAACAATCTACACTTTTTTTAGGCTTCCTAAAGTTACCTGATTTACTCTTGAGCTTTTCACATATGTTGTTTCAGGTTGCAACAGCGGTGAAAACATACATCGAGGATCTACGTATCATGATCATCGCCCTAAACTCTTTTTTATTAATAAAGTTTGCTGATTTTCGCGATACTAAATTTATAGGCCTCTTGGACATCTGTCTTGTTCTTACTGTAATTTTTATCTTTCAGTGATTGTACTTTATTTGAGACTTTAATCATTGTTTACTTAAATCTATCTAATACTATCCAAATAAAATATAAAAACATAATTTGAATTTAATTACTGATCGCATATAAGAAGAAACAGGATTTGCTACAACAAGGATTATTAAAAACTTCACCAAAGATACTAAGTTTACAAAACAACATCACCAAAAATTCTATTAAAAATACTGATTTTACTATACTAAGTATAAAAAAAAAAAATACAAAATAAAAGAACTAAATTAAGACTTCAATTTCTACCCAACCTCCAAAAGATTTACCAAAATTACATTATTTCTTATCTCATCTCCAAAAAAAAAAAATCCAAAGAAAATATCAGAAACTTAAGTTCCCAATTCTTTTTTCTTTTGAAATTCTCTCGTTGCATTTGATGCATTTGCCTCTCTTTTTTGTGATCATAAAAGCAAATCTTGTTAATGTTCTACACTAGGCCAGCAGCGTCTCTGCTCCCAAATAAATCAACCCACTGGGTTTTACCCGACCCGGAATTGATTATGGAAGATAATAGTGTTGGTGGTGCCGGTGAGCCCTCCGGAGTGGTCGCACCCAAGGTGATGAAGGCTGGTGACCGGCAAGTTTTCACGGTTGAGCTCCGACCAGGAGAGACAACATATGTTTCGTGGAGGAAGCTTGTCAAAGACGCCAACCGGGCCCGTGGATCTTCTGCCGCTTCTGCGTCTGTAGTGGCGGCGCCGGCACCTGAGCTGCCTCCGAATGCCCACCCTAATCTCCAGTCTCGCATCGCTCCTGTAAGAGCCGCTTATTCAATCCCTAATTTTCACTTTTTATTTTTTTTCCTTATTTTTAATGTTCTTAAAATGCTTGATTACTCCAATTTTGACTTAGTAGTTTTCTTGTAGTTTATTCAATTAATTGTGCTTGAATTTTGTTTTATTGTATATCTGAATGCGTTAGTATTTACTTGCTTACCTAGAAAATGTGGGAAACTGAAAGAAATTTTGGTAATTGTTTTTTCCCCTTTTCACCCGTTCTTAATCATGTTTGACATTATCAGGGACAAACGGCTGAAAAAGAAGAGAAAGACAAGCCAGCCCCAAATCGTTTCAGTGCTGTTATTGAGAAGATTGAACGTCTTTACATGGTATTTATATATTTTATTATGTTTGCGAGAATTGTGAGCTGCACTTTTAGTATGTTAATGTGAAGTTAAATTCTTTTTCAGGGTAAAGATAGCAGTGATGAGGAAGAACTGGATGAGACTCCAGATGATGATCAATATGATACAGAAGACTCTTTTATCGACGATGCCGAGCTGGTAAACACTAAAATCTATTACTTCTATCTTTTATGTGTCTTGTTGGTTTTATGCAACTGTAGTTAGTGCTATTCTTATTGTAACAAGGAGGGCGGAATGTATTTTTATTGGTTCATAATGTTGCTTCATTGTTCGTTATGCAGGATGAGTATTTTGAAGTTGATAATTCAGCTATAAAACATGATGGATTCTTTGTTAATAGGGGAAAATTGGAAAAAATGTGAGTTTCTTTGAACTGTTCTTATTCTGCTTCTTCTCCACCTATTGGTGACAAAGTTTTAGTAAGGATCCTGTTTAGATGCCTATACATATGCATCCTATGGCATACCAGGAGCAACTGTACACCACACATCTCTTATTGGTTAAAGCTGGGTTAATTTATGAACTATTTTCTCTTAAATAGGCACATATGTGGGTAGAAGATAAAAAATAAAATTGGATTCACAGTTAGGCTGATGACTTCATTTCCTGATAGCATGAATGTTGCAATTTTAGTGGTTGTCACGCCCCCTTTGCACATTTTATTCCATATTTATTTTATGTTTCTTTCTAATTACAACGTGGGCTAAGCTTTATTTTTCATTACCAAATTCTATCTTTTAATGTTAAAAGTCCATTAGTAGTGGATTTCTTCTAACTTTGCTTCACTGATTTCTTTTCATTCTTTCAAGAAATGAACCTCCTGTAATGCCTAACCAGCAGCCCAAGAAACGGCGAAGAAAGGAGGCTGCAAAACCTCCTAGTGAGAGTGATGATGGTCATGTGTCAAATAAACATGCAAAGGCAGCAAAGATGGTTGCAGGGAGGGCCGAACCATCTCTGGGGAAGAATAATTCTAGTTCTCAGAATTTTACTGCAGTAAATGAACAATACAGGGATGGAAAAGTTCTGAATCAATTACCAGTTTCTGGTGTTTCTTCCAAGAAGAAATCTTCTGCAACAAGACTAGCATTGGATTCTTCTTCATATATGAAAGATCCAAATAGTGACACTTCTTCACCTTTGGCAGATGTCAAGGATATTGAGAATTTGAAGATGGGATTTCTGCAGTCAAAAGGTGTTGTCAGTAACAAATTGAAAGATGCAACTGGATCCTCTGATGTTTTGCATCAGAAATACCATGATAAAAGTGATCTCGCTCAATCGAAATCCCAACATGGAAAACTAAGCAGCAATGTTGATAAGCTTGAACAATCAATTCGACTGAGAAAAAACAATGGCATCCATGAGTTGCCAGACATTAATGTTTCTGATGGCATACATGCTATGCATACAGCAGTAAGTTATTCTCTTTAAATCTTCAAACTTTTTTTTTAAATAATTTGTTCCATTGGCTGGTTTCTGTTTGTCATAGTTATTAACTGCATAACCTAGTTGGAGTTTTGACATGAAGTAAGGTTTCGGTTAATAACAACCTACAATATCTGAAACACTAGCAATTAAGTGGCTTTTTGTGTATGTATTATGGTAATAGAAAGCTCTAATATAGATTTACATGAGATCTATTCAACTGAAAGATGGTGCTTCTTATTAGCCATAGATATGAAGACAATAGAAACAATTTTGAGCTAATTTTTTATGGCCCCTCAAATTTCTTCATTTAAATAGTGTGTGGACTATAGGAAACACCCTAGAGCGTTCAGGGACCACTTAGACCTCTCTTTGTGAGTGTGTGTGCACCGTGTGTCTTGCAAGAAATTGGAGTAGAGGCTTCTGCTCTGTCCAAATTATTGAACATCACAGAGACATGAGAAACTAGTTTTGCATTAGATATTATCGTTATCATATTGATTTTGGTTTTATGTGTTATGTGCAGAAATCTCCACACATGCTGAAAAAGGATGGTTCTACTCTTAGGCCCAAAAGTTCCGTGCTTGAAAAGGCCATTAGGGAGCTAGAGAAGATAGTTGCAGAATGTAAGTGTGTACGCGTCTTGTACAATATAATTATGAATAGTTCCTTCTAAAGTAATATTCCTTTTCCTTCCTGTCTAAAATATCACAGCAAGGCCACCTTCTATGGAAAATCAAGAGGCAGATACTTCATCCCAGGGGATTAAGAGGAGATTGCCTAGAGAAATAAAGCTCAAGCTTGCTAAAGTTGCTAGATTAGCGGTATGAAAATGTTATTGACATGTTTTGTCCTGTGAAGTAACTCATTTTCAGATTGTCAATTTTGTTTCAATGGTGTGATGCCTTCAGGAAAGTTTACCCATTTCATTTTGATATTTGTGGCAGGCAAGCCAGGGGAAAGTTTCCAAGGAGTTACTAAATCGCCTTATGAGCATCCTTGGTCATTTAATACAGCTAAGAACACTTAAGGTATCTTCCCTTGTTTATGAATGAGTAAAAATTTTCAATCACAATTCCAACATTTTGTACTTAATTAGGTTTTGTAAAAGGCTTGGAATATTACCATGTAGTGCATGCCAAAATACCAAAAACACCCAAGCCTAGAAATATTTTCTGTTAAATCTCCCTTTCTACTGACATGGCATTTGCTTTTAGTTCTTGTGATGTGGTTCCTTTTGTTTCTGTGAAGAAACTTTTGTATGCCTTGCATTTGACTATTTGTGACCATTGGAATTGCAATTATGGTGGTTTAAAATGTTGTTGCATATATTTTGGTTTGAATCATGCAAATAAATTTGTGAGATCATGATGACATTTTTTGCTTGTGGTTAAAATCCATGTTCTTTAGGCAGCCCATTTTGAACCATTGCTGCTTGAGAGACTGTTTGTTGGCTGTCAAATATGTGATGAATATTTCTGAATTTTGGAACTGGTAAAAGAATATTGGACAGGGCAAAACTGTATAAACATTCTGTGCATTATTATATATTTTATTTATGAAAGATTAGATCCTTGTGTTTGCTCTTGATTATCCTTTCCAATAAATTTGTTTTACCAATTTGAATCACCTTTGTCAACTACTCCTCTACGAATTTTGAGACTATTTTGGATGCAGAGGAACCTAAAAATCATGATTAATATGGGTGTGTCACCAACAGCAAAGCAAGAAAAAGATGCTAGATTTCAACAGATCAAGAAAGAAGCCATTGAGATGATAAAGACAAGAATTCCTTTTGAGACAAAGGTTTGTCATCATTATTATGAATTTTACTTTATTTCATTTTCTTTATCCTTTCTTAGTTGCTCCTGATTTAACAGTCTTTTACCCTTTTTTTTTCCCTTTCTGTAATAAATATTGCTTTTATTTGGCTTTTCTTATGATCAAAAGCACCCAAAAAAAAATAAAAAATCCGACACTGTTCCATGTAGAGCCTGCGACTTTGCCCACATTTACTTCATTTTGTATCCTTATTTTGAATATTCTTTTCTAGATTCTTCTTCATTGTAGATTCCATGACTATTCTTCTCTCTCCATCCTGGTATATAAGATCATGGGTTTTTATCTTGTTCATAGTACTCTATATTATCAACTGAAGTTAGAAAATTTTGCCATTCTTGATGAAAAAAATGCTTAATTGTTTTTCAGATATTGGAGCCACAAGCTAGAGCTTCTGATGATTTTCAAGAAATTTGTTCTGAAGAAAGAACTTTTAGAAGAAAATTTAACATGGACGCACCGATGGAGAACAAGATTTGTGAACTTTATGACCTCTATGTTGATGTAATCACATGTCCTATTTTGACTTTTGACAAAATTCATCTGGGGAAAATCTTATTCGTAATGGATCTGATCTTTGCATTTCTATCGTTTTATTTCCTGCAGGGATTAGATGAAGATGCTGGTCCGCAGATCAGAAAGTTTTATGTAGAGGTTGGGAACTTAACAATTCTTTCTCTACTCTGAAAGCTATGTAATCATAACAGAAATCTTTATATTGCTGGCTTTAGGTGTCTGAATGTGGACAAATATGTCTCTGCAGTTATTGTTTCATGATAGCTTTTGATAGTATCATTTTCTTGCCATTTGGATGAGAGTCGTGCATGAGACTACTTTGTCTCTCTCTCTTTGACTCACCTTTTCTCTTCTGTTTTTCCCTATCTCTTCTTTTCTTTTTGTACAATTACACTCTATTCCCGTTATTTATACCTAAAAGACGCCTTAAAATTATTGCTCGTTGCACAACAGAGTTCATTCTACATTGTTACTATTGTTCTTTTTCAAATAATTTTAATTGATCTTGTAGTTTTTCTGGCACTCATATCTTGCTGTCAACCTTAAACGGTCTTTCGTTCTTTGTTTAGATCATGTTCCTTTTGCTTTTAGTTTGTTAGTGATAAAGCTATTGATTATTGTTCCTAATGCTTGACTATGGTTCTACTTTTTCTGTTATATTTTCATCTTACATTTGGAGTTCATCTTTGAACAGCTTGCACAGCTCTGGCCAGATGGTATGATGAACAACCATGAGATTAAACATGCAATTTGTAGGGCGAAAGAAAGGCGGAGAGCAAGATACAATAGACGCAAGGTATCCATGCTTCTGGTAATTTTGCCCTCGTTTCGGTATATATACTTTATTTAACTGGTGTGCATAAGTTTTCAATTTAAGTGGCAAGTCTTCTGCAGGCTAAATGCAATCCATCTCAAAGCTTTTATGTACTTGTGAGCTTTGAAGTTTCCTTAGGCTTGAGCCCATTTTTGCTATTATTGTTAGGGTTTTGATTCTCAGATGAACTAGTACCGAGTGTACTTACCAGTTGATGGGTCTCTGATTTATTGATTGTTGGTTTCCATTCTCCTTTTGTCTGATTTCTCTCAGGTTGATTGATGTTTGCTTATTGTGTTCAATTTTTTGGTCATTTTTAAAAGGATCAAGAGAAAATGAGGAGGGAAAAGATGTTGACACTAGGACCGGAGGAGAGTGTTCGAGTGGACTCTGCCTCAAGTGCACAATCGCAGCACACACGAGAGAGGTCGGGTAGTGATTCCGGTACTCAAGCTTTACTTTCAACTAATACATCGACTTCGCACACAACTGCAGCTGCTGCTGTCCCGGTTCTGAGTCCAACAAATGATTCCAGTTTTGACAGAGTAAAACAGGATAAATTAAAGGGGATTTCAAGCAGTGCCATGGACGATGAAATGAAGGTGGCAGTAGCCTCACTGCCAAAGAAAAAGGTAAAAAGGAAACCAGAAATGCAGTTGGATGAATCTCATATGCGGCCGGAAAAGTTACCTCCGCAACAGGGCAGCAACGACCGAAACAAGTCCATCAAATAGCCTATGAATCTTCCTCCGAAATCAAACCTTCCAGCTAACATAAACACTCACATTCTCAGCTTTTTAATTTTATTTTACTTTACATTGCGGAGAGCTTCATTGTTTCTGAGTTCCATTTTTGTAATTAAAATTTTTTCCTCAATAACTGGTGTTAAAAAGGAGAGCGAAAAGGTTGTAATATTCTCCTGCACATGTAATTTTCTAGGCTTAGGCAACTCTTCTTTTAGCTTTTACTTTTTTAGATCTCTCAACTTTACTAGTTTAAATTTTTATGTTTTCATTGCATCCATTAAAAAGTTCTTAATATTTTAATTTCCCATTAAATGATTTTTAGTTTGTATTTAAATAAGCTCGTAACTTTTAATATTTAAGTTTTTATTTGAACTCAAGATTTATTTGAATAAGTTCGTAATCTTTTTATTTTGGCAGAATGTCTGAATTAGCTTTTAATGTTGGTCTTTATTATTATTTTTAATTAAATTTGATATTTAATCTTTGAAAAAGACAACAGTGTGCTGCATTGTCTTTTTAGGTAAACATTACACAAATTTAAGCATTAATTCGCATGGAACAGTTCTTTCTTTAATTTTATTTAGTTATACTATTTATATTGATGAAGTCTTGAGTGAGTTTTTATTAGTTAATCGGATATGCATTTAATTAAAAAAAAAATCAAAACTTTCAGAAACAACAAACTTTATTACAAAGGTATCTATATATTTCACTAATTTTGACAGAAAGAAAAGAAGACAGTGATGACTCAATGGACAGTTCTCAATACCCCCACTCAAATCGTAACAGCTAAAAGTATCTTTAATAAAAGCCAGCTACCACCACCAGAATAATTAATATTCAGCTTTTACTATGCTTGTCTGTTTGTAATCATGTATGCTTTTCTTCAAGCTTCTCTTACTTATCTCGAAAGTTTGTCGACTTGTAATCTCCTTCTCGCTATAAAAGGAGAACTAAGCTATCGTTGTAAGATATACTAAGATATACTTAGAAAATCAATAAAATCTCTCGTTGTTTCTACAATCCATGGCTTTCTAAATCCTTTCCATCTTCTCGAATCTTCTTCTTCTTTCAAAGAGAGTTATGCAAAAGGGTTCTCCGAGTTTATAAAGTATGCTCTGTGCTTGCCATGATAATGGATCCTGCACATCGAAAATATAGATTCAAGAATGATATCAAAACTATCGAGGATTAGCAAAGAAATTTAAGAATTAAGTTCTTGTAGCAACAGCAGCATGCAGTTTGAAAGGCCAAAGGAAGAGCTCAGTGTTTTGGTACAAAGATACCCTGCTAAAGTTCTTAAGGCTTAAAGCTTCTTTTACTACCTCACCCGTATTGGTATCAGAGCCAACTGCTTTTCAAAACACCCGATTGCAAAACTTGGAGAAGAAAGGAATGATTCGTAAGAAGAATTCCCAAAACCATGACCGATAAAACACTTTCAAAACCCTCAACATCTTCAACTTCTATTTCTTTACCTTCTACTCCTTTTAAATCTCATTCTGCAAAAAGATTTCTCTTTATATGAAGTAGAGTATTTAGATGAAGAAAGCAAGATTCAACCTACCAACCTTCCTCTTGTAAATCCCTACATAGCTTATCAAAAGCCATCTTTTCTCCCATAAATAGTATTAAGACCCTTATTCAAAAATCCTCTAAACGTCCCAAAGAATACATACAAGCCTCTCGCTTTTGATAGCTACCCCATATCCGCCTCCTCTGTAGAAGCAGTTCGTGACTCGAAATTCCCAATTTCCTAGAGATCGAAGCAAGTCGGATATTCTCATATCCACTTTAGCGCAGTTCGCCTTGCTCTAAACTATCATGGTACTATTGGGAAACCAGGTGGTAGCTGAATAGCCCTTTTGGATTCAAGGTATCTTGAATACCAAAACGCTTGCATCGCCACGATTGAAGCTACTCTTAATACCGCCTAGTAATGGTGACGTTGTTCCCAAATTTTACTATGGCCCTGGCAGATCCAAATCGCTCTCGACCCTTCAAATTCAAATCCAAATAGTTTGGTGCTCCTCAAAGTTGCCTCAAAGAATTGTTGCTACTCTACACTATCAAATAGTGTATAGAGTACAAGATCACGATTCAACCATACACAACATGGAACCGGTGACTCTTATTGATCTCGGTCAACACAGATGATCAACCCCATCACGTTCACATACCCGAAAAATTCCAAAGAACGAGCTTATTCGATTACTCCTCGAAAAATGGTAATCGATTATGAAAAAGCTAAAGCAAGAAAGTCACCGATCCAATCCACTCAAAGTAATTTCACTCCAAAGCCGATGGAACCACAGAGATCCGGTTTGACCACGCGCCATCTCCGTAAGTCCTAAAGAAAGACTGTCTATTTTTCCAACCCACCGATCATGCAACCAAAGATCAAACCCTACACAATTGAACATGACAAAGAAGACCTGCAATGTTGCTTGTGATTTATGTTCTCCAAAGACGAGAGAAAGCTAATTCAAAGCTTTGATGCCTCTCGTAGAGGAATCTACCAATTCAAAGATGAAACTGGCCACTGTCCCTGGGACATAAACTGCTCCTGCTCAGGATGCCAAAAAGATAGAAGTCGTGCATGGTTTGACGACTTAGACAACTCAGCAGCAAATCCAAGAAAAGCCAAAAAGAAGTCTTCCAAGTCTTCCCAGTCTGCATTCTACAAAAGATGGATGGAAGGAGATCCGTCTATCGGACCACTTGGAGAAGACAATGGTAAATTTGTCTATCTAGTTGATTATTCAGCTGGAAAACCGCCACCTCCAAAACCAGAACCACAACCATGTAAACCTCAACCACCTCCTTCTCAACCGCCATCAAAGAATCCCTTTCCACAGCCTTTTTACAAAAAGATTTCCAAATGGGTTAAGGAAAATCCAGATTTTCTTACCCCTCCAGTCAACCCTTTCCTTCCTACAAACCCTTTACCCGAAATACCGGTCGTTTCCATGATTCGACCCACATCCTCTGAAAAATATGAAGAGAATTTTCCTCCACTTGAGGAATTTTCAAAGAAAAATTACACTCATGCACCTAAAATACCTTCAAAGATCCAACCAGAGATCTCAGGTGCAAAAACAACAATCAGTGCTGCAGAAGCAACTCTTAACTGGCAAACAGAGAACGCATTGGCTCAAAACCATGTTCTCAGTAAAATGGACTCAAAACTTTCCTCTGTAGAAGCAAAATTGGACGACAACACGAAGATGATCAAAGATCTCATCAAACTTCTTCAGAAAAGAATAGAGTCTCAGATCAAGAGAGCCAAGAAGATTCAGACAAGATTTCTTTTCCCATCTTGCCCAACGGGAAAAAGAAATTCAAAAGCTCCAAGCCCAAATAAAGGAGCTACAAGAAACAGGGAAAATTCCAGAACCAGTAAGACGGCCAGAAACTATTGAATTATTTCCCTCTGTTAGAAATGAACTTTCTCTTAAATCAGAAGGCATTTCCATCATTTTTCCAGAACCGGTCAAACGTACAAAACCAAGTACATATGAAATCTTTCTGGAAATAAAGAAAAATGAAGCTGAGAAAAAGAAGAAGGAGAAAGAAGCAAAAAAGGCCAAAGATCGTGAAAAGATTGAAGAATCGGAAGATCAGGCCTACCAAGAAGAAAAGAAACTTGGTAAAAGACCAATCCTTGAAGAATCACCTCCACAATCTCCTCCAAAACAAGTTTCAAAATCCCTGATGATTCAAGAAGACAAAAATCCAATAACCACCTTTCTGAAAAACTCACATGCATGAAGCACAATCCCAAAGATTTCAACGATTCGGATCCATGATCCATCCGAATCAAATCGAAAGCTCATCCACTACATCGAAGACTCCACTTCAACCACTTCAACGAAAAACGAGCGTAAAACATGCCGCTCAAATCCATGTTACCACAAAAGTTGAAGAACCTAGTGATGAAGAAATGGATGAACTCGATGAACTCAATCCTCCATCGCCGAACAACGAACCGACAGCAAAAGGAGCTTGGTGAGGAAAAATTTCACAATTGATGATTTGCCACCGTAAAAATGGCCAAAGACTTCAAGAGTTTCATTCCCGGCTACAAACCGAAAAAACTCAAAGAAGAAAGCAACTATAACATCCTTATGGAATTTGTTTCCATTTACTGTGGATGCTAAGAGATTGGTGGAATTCAATCAATCAACATGACCGAGATGCGCCTCCTAGTTTTCCAAGACTGTCGAACCAATTAGAATTCTCCATCAACACTTCATTGAAATCCGTAAGATCTTCTTGTACTAAGAAGAAGAGAATTCTATGCAAGAAAATACTGTTCTTTCAAAAGAAGGATCTCACAAGACACTTAAAGAAGATGTTCCAACTATTCGTGCTCTAGGGTTACATCCTAACCTTAAGCCGCTTATTTTATCTTCTTTACTGTGACCAATTCAAATTGCAATCAATCAAGCTCTCCAAAGAAAGGAATAGAGACATTCTCCAACTCACGCTTGGTCAAATCCAACAAGAAGTCTTTATTGCCTTAGAAGACATTTGCAATGTAAGAAAAGTCTTCAAAGACTATCTTCCGGGAGACGTAAGAATTGATCAAGCATGTGATGATTCTCATCCAAATTCAAATGTCCGAAAGATACATTTGTAATTGCCGCACAAAGAAAAAGAAGCACTACAAAAATTTCTGACAAACTTCTGAGAAGAAAACCGCGATGGAGATATCTCAGAAAAAAGAGAAAAAATTCCAGAAAGTCCAACAGGTGCTATATCTGTAACAAAAGTGGACACTTTGCAAAGGATTGCCCCAAGAACAAAAAGAAAAAGACAAAGAAGATCATCCAGATGATTTGTCATTCAGGAGTAAAAATGCAAGAAGACGATGATATAGAATCTGTGTGCTCATTCGATGATTCGCCATCAGAAGAAACCATTTGTGCCATCCCAGTTTATGATTCTGATGAAAGCCAACAGTCAGATTATGATGAAATTCTCATGTTCCAAGCCCAACCACAAGCCCAAATTGGACAACAAGTTCATGCTCCACATGTACCAGTAAAGGTTTACTTAGATAAATACAGTAAGCCCATTACTGTAATTGCCTTTGTAGATACTGGATCAGCAGAATCCATCATGAATCCGGATATCCTACCAGAAGAATGGTGGAAACCCCACACCAAGATTTTCAAAGTCGCGACGACAGAAAACTCTTTTCCACAAATTTAATCACCATCCTATTATCGCTCAAATCCTTCCAGGATGCTCCATAAGAACAACAGTATTGAGATCAAAACTTCCAGGAAAAGATTTCATTCTAGGGTTTGACCTATACATAAAAATAAAAAACCTTAGAATCCTTCCTGATGGAATTAGGTTCAAAACCTTCTTCCAACCGTTTGTCCATGTTCCCAAACTCTTTTCCTCCAAATCGGAAAAATATTTCAAATCATTCAAGAAATCGAGAGAAAATCCTCAAAAACTCTCACTCAATTCTTAGCCAAATGCTCAAATCCCTTGTGGAAAAACCCAGATTTCTTTATAAACCTCCCATTCAAGAAAAATGAAGATATCAACCCTACCAAAGCCAGTCATACTGGAATGAACCCAGAACATCTGCTCCTTGCTGAACAAGAATGCAAAGAACTTCAACAGCAAGATTTGATAGAACCATCAAACTCTCAGTGGGCGTGTGAAGCCTTTTATGTCAATAAAAGATCAGAGCAGATCAGAGGAAAACTGAGACTAGTAATTAATTACCAGCCTCTCAACCATTTTCTCCAAGATAACAAATTCCCCTTACCAAACAATAACACCCTTTTTGCCAGTCTAGCAAAAGCCAGAAAATTTTCAAAATTCGACCTTAAAGCAGGTTTTTGGCAACTTGGCATTCACCCTGAAGATAGAGAAAAAACGGGTTTCTGTATACCCAATCACCATTTCCAGTGGAAAGTCATGCCATTTGGACTCAAGACAGCACCATCTTTATTCCAGAAAGCAATGACAAGGATCTTCCATCCCATAATGGAAAAAGCCTTAGTCTACATTGATGACATTCTTCTCTACAGCCAAGATGAAGAATCCCATGTTCAATTGCTCCAACAATTTCATTCTCTCATTCTGAAATATGGAATCATGCTTTCAGAGAAAAAGACGAAGATCAACAAATCTGAAATCAACTTCCTTGGAATGGACATCAAAGATGGAAAGTATCAGCCCCAACCTCACATTGCACAAGAACTCCTCAATTTTCCAGATGAAAACCTCTCTCAAAAACAAGTCCAGCAATTTTACGGGATCATAAACTACATCAGAGATTTTATTGAAAAAATCTCAGTGTATACAAATCCCCTGAGAAAGATGCTCAAAAAGAATCCTCCACCATGGACTATCAAACAAACCAAAGCAGTGCAAAAGATCAAGCAGATGGCACAAGAAGTACCATCACTCCAAATCCCTTCAGATGGAAAGCGAATCCTTCAGACAGACGCAAGTGACAAATACTGGGGTGCAGTATTACTTGAAGAAATCAATGGAAAAAGACAACTTTGTGGATACAAAAGTGGTAGATTCTCAGACGCAGAAAAACATTACCACTCCACTTTCAAAGAAATCCTTGCGGTTAAATATGGAATTTCAAAATTCCAGTTTCACCTAAAAGGATACCACTTCCTTGTTGAAATGGACATGTCATCCTTCCCAAAAATGCTGAAATTCAAACAGAAGACTGTACCACATCCACAGCTTCTCAGATGGGCTCAATGGTTTTCTGAATATTCATTTGACACCAAGCACATCAAAGGTAAAGACAATGTGCTTGCAGACTTCCTGTCCAGACCCAAAACAGAAATCCAACTGAGTAAAAGAATATCTTGGCCCAAGCCCATTATGATGTACAGACCCTATTCATCATCATCAACCTCACCTACCTCATACCCTGTTACCCCAAACCTGAACCCGGAATTCCCACCTGAAGTTTACAGACTTACACAAAATGAAACCTTTCACCAAAAAGCAAGAGAAATGATGTTTGAATACCAAATCCAAGTTTTCAAAAACTTTGGACGTCTCATTCTTAAACCATGGGGAATTCATCCTGATTATCCGTTCATACACCCAATAAACTTCCAGTTCCTTGAACAACCAGAAGAACTTAAATGGTTTTTATGGTACCTTACCCACCTTTACCATATTGCCATACAGTTTCCAATCTGTGACCTTATTTATTTCTTAACCAAAGCCATTAGAGGAAACATTGAACCAGAACACCAAAATTTCTTTACGTTCTTAAGCTGGTTTCATCCTTTACCGCAATGGTTAGAAATCATTCATCAAAACTGCAAACAGGAAAAGGAGACTTGTGAAATGTTCATGGTCATTATTTTCTACAAGCCTCAATACTTTGTTCATTGTGGAAGAGTAAAGCAACTTGGTTCTTTTCCATCCTCCTGGATCCACAAAATCTATCACAAAGAAATTCATAAAGATCCTATCCAGTACAGAGAACTCCAAAAATTCCTGTGTCAGCTCAACAGAACCATCCCAATGGAGATATGGCCCCCTCCAGACACTGAAGCACCATGGGACACCTGGCCAAGAGTTTATCAACCTTATCACGAAGGAATCTTAAAAGCACTTAAAGATTATCGTGAATCCATTCCTGACCCCACAGAATGGTCACAAGATTACCCGTGGCAGTGTAGTCAAGTCAGTCTTTCAAAGTTAGGCCTTAATGATGACATTGAAGATAAGCACATACTGGTCTTAAAGTGCCGCTCAATCCTTGTCGCTAAATTTAATATATTTTTATATTTTTTCTACTCATTAGATACTGTCACCTTTTCTTACCTTTAAACTTATGTAAATACAATAAGAAATTAACCTGTCTCATGAACTTGAAAGTGCTATTAATATGACATCATTGTGGTATCAAATATATTATTTATAATATATAAAGAGTTAGTATTTGATATATTAGTAACGTATTTTTTTTATTCTACAAATAGTTGTAGAAAATTGTTGTCTTTTTCTATAATATTTTACTATAGATACTTGTCAATTCCTGACCCTGTTTGTGGATTCTAAAAACACTACTGATAATGTACTAAATATTATTTTTGTTAACTTGCTGAAAGAAAAATAAGATGATGAGTGCATTGATTCATAATCCAAAAGCCTATTTATGTAGGCTTTTACATAATAGAAAAACTAAAAATTAGGCATTAACAAAATAAAACTCGCAAAAAGAGTCTTAACAACTAGAGAAAAAATCTAAACAAAATAAACCCATAATTTTCAGCCACTAAATCCTTGATGTGCAGCAACTACTTGCCTAGAAACAAGGAAAACAATCAAATTTTATTAACAATCCCTCTTTTAAACTGAAAAACTCCTTAAACTTCAGTTTACTGGTGCAATTCTTCAAACAAGATCTTCCAAAGTGCAAACTCCTATTAACCTCCTCAAATTTCGGAAGGAAATCAATTTGAGAGGTTTGGTGAATATGTCAGCCAGTTGATCTTTGCTCTTGCAGTACTTGAGATCAATTACCCCATCATTGTTAAGATATCTAAAAAAGTAGTATTTTACATCAATATGCTTGCTTCTACCATATAATACTGGATCTTTTGAGAGTTTTATAGCTGAATTATTGTCACAGAAAATTGTTATAGCTTCCATTCTCTTGAACTTCAGCTCCTCCAAGATTTTCCTTAGCTAAATAGCTTGACAAGCATAGGCTGTTGTAGCAACAGATTCAGCTTCACTCGTTGACAAAGTAACAATGGATTGTTTCTTGGATGACCATGAGACAATTCTGATTCCCATCATGAAAACAACTTTCTTGATTGCCAATAAATGCATCTCAGTAAGATTCTCCATAAACCTACTAATCTAACTCACATAATACATTATTTCAAGTCTTGTACTACTCAAGTACATTAAGCTGCCAACGATTTGCTTATAAAGAGTGCCAAAAATTTGATTGATCATTTGATATAATTGCTATGCTTAGTGTGCGACATTCACTTTCTTTCCCTTTTTTTCTCAACTTCAAACCAAACTCAGTGGGGATGCTTGCTGGATTGCAATCCTTCATATCAAACCTGTTCAGAATATCTTAAACATATTTCCTTTGAGAAATAAATATTCCATCAGCTAATTGCACTACTTCTATGCCTAAAAAATAATGCATCATACCAAGATCTGACATTTCAAACTCAATCATCATAGATTTCTTGAAATCATTAAACATAGAACTACAGTTTCCAGTGAAAATAAGATCATCAACATATAAACTCACAATAAGTATTTTCTCTTCATCATCAGTTTTAATAAAAAGAGTAGATCATAAGGACACTTGGTAAAACCAACTTTCAAGAAATAAGCTTCAATTTGACTATACCAGGTACTTGAGGCTTGTTTCAATCCATATAAAGCATTTTTTAGTTTATAAACCTTGTTTTCACTTTCATGTTTAACATAACCAGCAGCTTGTTCAATAAATACCTACTCTTGGAGCTCACCATGTAAAAATGCCGGCTTCACATCTAATTGGAAGATAGGCTAAGAGTACTGGGCTGCAAGCGAAATCACCAATCTGATTGTATCATGCCTTACAACAAGAGCAAAGACTTCTTTGTAATCTACCCCAAACTCTTGCTTATAACCTTTGGCCACCAAGCGCGCCCTTTACTTGTCAACTTTTCCATTCTCCTTCAACTTTGTCTTGTACACCCATTTGACACTAATTGTTTTGTACCTTTCTAGAAGCTCAGTCAACTCCCATGTATCATTCCTTTCTATAGCTGCAAGCTCTTCATCTATTGCCTTTTTCCATTTTGACTCCTTTACAACACATTCAAACGTTGTTGGATCACAATTCGTAAATAAGACAAAGTGGATGATTGGATCTTCAGTCTGACCAATGTCAGTTACCTTAAAACCTCCCATCCAAGTTGGTCTACGTTGAATACGACTGGGACGAGGTTCAGTTACCTCTACTTCAGTGTTTGTTGGAGCATCGTTTGGTGAACTCTCAAGCTCAAGTGTTGCTTGAGTCTGCTGATTTAAAGGCTTCTGCCTTTCATATTCAATTTCAGTGTTAACAAAGGTTTGAGAAGGTTGCTGGTCATTCTAATTCCAAGTGTTCTCCTCATCAAAAATTACATCCCTACTAATCACAATTTTCTTCGTTAAAGGATTAAATAATTTATATGCTTTTGATGTTTCACTTACACCTAAAAAGACACATTTCTCCCCCTTATTATAAAGTTTCTTTCTTTTTGCATCTAGAGCATGTGTATAAGCTATGCAACCAAAATTTCTAAAGTGATCTACCGTTGGTCTCCTTCCACTCCAAGCTTCTTCAGGTGTCATGTTTTGAATAGCAAAAGTTGGACTTCTGTTCAAGACATGGATGCTCCAATTTACTGCTTCTGGCTAAAATCGTTTTGGGACCCTTCCACTAGTAAGCATGCTCCTCCCCATATTAAGTATGATTCAGTTTTTCCTCTCCGATATGCCATTTTGTTGGGGATATATGCAGTGGTAAGCTCTTTCTGAATGCTATGACTTTTAAAAAATGCTTCAAATTCCTTGGAGCAATATTCTCCACCACGGTTAGTGCGAAGAGCTTGAATAGTTTTCTCGGTTTCAATTTCAACAAGTGCCTTGAAGCTAGTAAATGCATTAAATACTTCTGATTTCTCTTGCAAGAAGTAAACCCACATTTTTCGGGAATAATCATCAATGAAAGTAAGGAAATAATTTTTACCTCTATTAGACGATGGTTTTATTGGCCCACAAATATCTGAATGAACCAATTCCAGCACACGTTTTGCTCTCCAAGACTTTCCTTTGGGAAATTGTTCACGATGTTGTTTGCCAACAACACAATCTTCACACACCTGGGATGGAATGGCAATCTGAGGAAGACCATTGACCATCTCTTTCTATCTAAGAGTCTTCAATCCTCCAAAATTAAGATGACCATAGCGAAAATGCCAAAGCCATGCGTCGTTTTTCAGTTTAACCATCAAGCAAGGTTGAACACAATTAATCACCAATGGAAACAACCTGTTGGAACTCATAGGAACTACTGCAATAGCACCTCTAGAAGAATCATAAATTTCACAAACACCTTTTGATATCGTAATCACATATCCTTTTTCTTACAATTGACCAGCACTTAACAAATTACTTTTTAAAGCAGGCACAAAGAAAACATTGGAAATTGTTTATACAAAACCATTCTTGGTTCTTACACTGATATCACCCTTTCCCACTAAATCAACAATAGATTTATCTCTAAAAGACACAGAAGTGTGAAGATCTTCATTTAGATAAGAGAAAGAAGACTTATTACCACTCATGTGGTTGATACAACCCGTATCCATATACCATAAACATGAGTTCTGCGACTCCTCCTGCTTGTTATGAACTACCATCAACAAGGTTTCAACTTCTTCTTTTTTTGAAAAATTTGACTTTTCTCCATTTTCCTTGTCATTGAACAGATTAGTATGACATTTAGAACGATAATGATCAAACCTATGACATTTAAAACATTCTAACTTTGATTTGTCAAATTGTTGATCCCGTTGTTTGCCTTTTTCATTTGGTCTGGCATGCCTGCCACCACCTTAATTCCAACTATCTCCTCTACCTTTTCCCCTTCCTCGACCTCTGCCTCTTTCTCTGAAAGAATGAGTTGAAGCTTTCAAAGCCTACTCTATTGAGGTAGAAGTTCTGTTCATCTTTTGCTCATGGACCAACAAGGAGCTCTGAAGTTCATCAAGGGTGACTGCATCAATATCCTTGGATTCTTCGATTGAGCAGATAACATAATCATACTTTGGTGATAAAGACCGTAGTATCTTCTGAACAATGGTTGTGTCATTCATCTTCTCACCATGAAATCACATATTATTCTCGATTCCCATGGTTCGTGCACAATAGTTTGTAACAGACTCACCATCCTTCATCTGAAGAACCTCAAAGTCCCTCCGTAGGGTCTGAAGCTGTGCACGCTTCACTCTGAAGAACCTTGATATTTTGTCTTTATGAAGTCCCAAATTTCCTTGAAAGTTTCTTTGCAAAGAATGGTTTCCAGGATCAAATGATCAATAGCTTGAAATAAGTATTCTTTGTTTTTAAATCTTTCAACTTCAGCCCCTTCAGGTACTTTGGCTATGCTTCTGTAAACCTTTCTCCATCTATTGGTGCTGCTACACCATGCTCAATGACCTGTCAATACTCCTTAGACCGCAAGAAGTTCTCCATCAGCATGCTCTAATGATCATAGTGACCATCAAAACATGGAATAGCTGGTTGCACAAAATTTTCAAAAGCCATAGGAAGGACCACACACTTTTTCCTCTCACCAAAAACACTCTTCTTTTAACCAACTCTAACACCACTGTTAACTTACTGAAAGAGATAACAACAAGATGAAGATAATAAGGTAAGGGAAATCATGAGCGCATCGATTCATAATCCAATAGCCTATTTATATAGGCTTTTACATAACAGAAAAACTAAAAATTAGGCACTAATAAAATAAAACTCACAAAAGGACTCTTAACAACTAGAGAAAAAATCTAAACAAAATAAACCCATAATTTTTAGCCACTAAATCCTTGATGTGCAACAACTACTTGTTTAGAAACAAGAAAAACAATAAGATTTTATTAACAATTTTAAATGAAAAAAATAATTTTTTAGCTTGTATTTTAAATAAATTTGACATTATATATTTATAAATTACGTTTTAAATACCTTAATTGATCAGGTTGCCTCTTATCATTATTAATTATGTGCAACCTTGAAGTAAATCTAAATCAATCCTACTTCCTTTAAATTAATCCTTCAAATAATAGGAGATGACATTTTCTTAAAATTCACATTTATCAATGTAAATATACCCCTCAGTTTCCAAAGTGATTGGCTATAAGCTTGAGAGAGTCCTCGACGCAAACTCTGTCAATGAAGCTATCTATAACCATTTGCTATTTGTTCATTTTCGAGGAAGGAGTCTGACTGTTTACTTCACTATCGTTTATGCTAGTCTTTGATCAACGTAAGAGGAAAATGTTGTGTTGGTGTATGTTGAAATATTTTTAAAATATATATAGTGTTTCAATAGTTGAAAATGAAAAGTTGTAACTTTTAGTCAAGAGTTGTCACTATTCATAATGATAAATTATGGATACCAAAAGTTATGTCACTTGATTACTAACCGAGAGTTGTTACTATTCATAGTGATTTGTTATGTATCTTGTTATAAAAAATTATGCCATTTAATTGTTAACAAAGAGTCACATTTCATTTATTTGGTACACCAGAAAGATATCAAAAGTTTCTTTTTATTCTCCCCCATCTTCTAGTATTATTATATTGTCCTCTAAGGAATTATTGTAGAAGCTCTTTATGAAAATTGATATTCTTGCTATGCTCTGCTCAATGATTAGTGGATTGTGTTTGTCAGTGTACAACGACGATAGTTATTGGGCTCCATTGTATCCTCTAGGTTCATTTGTCTGTAACTTTTTTACACACCAAAATATAGGTGGGGTGAATAGAACCTTAAAGAAAATGACATTTTTATATGCCTTGAAACCGTCGTTAATTTCTTATAAGTTAATTTTATCTCTACACACTAACAATTTTAAGGTTCTATGTTCATAGATTTGTGAGAAATTAAGGAAGGCATGTCGTTCTCCAAAAATTTAAATAGCACTACGAATTTGGTACTATTAGGAAGGCTATTGACAATGAAACAACATTGAGGTAGCAATCTTGTTAAATTTTGACTTTGAAGAAATCTTTATTGAAGGAAAGGTATGTCAAATTTGTTGTTTTACTCATGTTGCATGAATAAGATTTCAACAATTAAGCTATATTGATTGTAATTATATTTTGCAAAAAAGTATGATTGTTTCATGAATTATTTATTTGTTAGAAATCAAATGCATGATATTTTAACATGCATAATTATTATTAGTATAAAATTATATATTATGTATCATGCAAAAAAAAAAAAAAAAGAAGAAGAAGAAGAAGAAGAAAATGGATGGAATGGATAGATGAAATGAAAATGCATGGCTAGGAAAGGATTTATTAATCAAAAAATATTTTTATTTTGAATGGTGACGACATTGTTCAAACATTAGTTGAACAAGCTTCTATCCAGTAGAAGCATTATGATCAATTGGGAGAGTCTTCCCAAACCAAAAAGTTATTTTATTGAATCTAACAATTACTTTTAAAAGGTTAGGTTGAGATGATTTCTTTAAATAAAAAATGCAACTTGAAAAGTGAAGTTTTAAAGAGTCACTTAGGCACTTATTGTTGCATTATAAATAGACAATAAGTTTGAAGAATTGAAATTCAATTCATTCCATCCAATTTGTGAGTGAAACCTTTTAGTACAAAAAAGTTCTTTCTTTTTCAGGATATATATTTAACTTGAGATATAAAGTTATTTATTTTATTCAAACCATGATACTAATAGTAGCTTCCATTTGTATGTTATTCATGAGACATTATTTTGAGTATATTCATTTCTAAATGATACACTGAATCTAAGTTTATAGATGACCATATAATATGAATTTTCTTGGTTAATTTAAAATAACCATAAGCTAAATGGTATATGATTGCACATGCTTTAGTCAATGTTATAAACGTTGGACTAAAAGTGATTTTGACTGGAAAATAAATATGTCATATGTAATATGTATGGTTTATAACGATGCCTAGTTAAGAGGTCTAGGCTGCGTATTGATGCAAGACGAAAAAGTAATTGGTTATGAGTCTTGCCAGCTAAAATGCATGAATGTAACTATTCGACGTGCGATTTAGCTACATTATTTATATGGTGAAAAATGTCATATTTATACCGATCAAAAAAGTATTAAGTAGCTCCTAACCCAAAAGGATTTGAATTTGAGACAGCGTAGTTGGATTGAACTTCTAAAATATTACAATTGTGTTATTAATTATCACCCTGTTAAAGCTAACGTTGTAGCTGACGCATTGAGCAGAAAGATGATTGTTGAATTACAGGTGATGTTTGCTCAACTCAATATTAGCAGTGATGGTAGTTTGTTGGCCGAATTGAAAATTAAACCTGTGTTGTTCGAACAAATCAGAGAGGCACAACTTGTTGATGCCAAGTTGTCAAGGGAAAAGGAATTGGTTCAGCATTGCATGGTAGAAAACTTCAGTATTGATAATCGTGGTTATTTGAGGTTTTGTAATCCAATCTATGTTCCAGATTTTGTCGAATTAAAAGAGTTAATACTTTGCGAAGCCCACGATAGCCCTTTTGCTATGCACCTTGGCAGAACAAAAATGTATCGCGACTTACGAGAAGTGTATTGGTGGCCCAGTATGTAAAAAAGAGATAGTCGAGTTTGTTTCTAGATGTTTGACATGTTAGTGAGTTAAGGTGGAACATCAGGCTCCCACCAGACTTCTTCAACCTATTTTGATTCATGAATGGAAATGGGAGTGTATAACAATGGATTTCATGACAGGGTTACTATTATCTCCGAGTAAAAGAAATGCCATTTGGGTGATAGTTGACCAACTAACAAAGTCAGCTCATTTTCTTGCTATTAGAATTGACTGGTCACTTTTGATGCTAGCTGAGGTATACATTCGAGAAATAGTCAGATCGCACGGTGTACCCATGTCCATTATTTTCGATTGGGATCCCTGATTCACCTTAAGATTTTAGAGACAATTAGACGAATCTTTAGGTACGAGAATAATTTCAAAGATCGCTTTTCACACTGTGAGACAGCATTTAACAACCAAACAAGTTATTCAGATCTTGGAAGATATGCTTCGAGCTTGTGTAATTGATTTTGAATCAGGCTAGGAATGTTATCTATTGTTAGCTGAATTTTTGTATAATAATAATTTCCAATCGAGTATTCAAATGGCTTCATATGAAGCATTATAAGGTCGAAGGTATCGAACACTTTTTTGTTGGTTGGATTTGTGCGAAAGAAAAGTTGTTGGGTTGAAATTGATCCAGGAAACATAAAATATAGTTAAAGTGATTAGAGATAGATTGAAAACAACTTTCGATAGATAGAAATCATACGTGAACCTAAAACATCAAGATATATAGTTTGCTGTGGGTGATAAATTGTTTCTAAATGTATCTCTGTGGAAGAAAGCTTTTGTGATTTGGCCGAAAAGGAAAGTTGAGTCCTCAATTTATAGGATCGTATGAAATCATCAAAAGGGTTAGACCAGTTGCGTATTAGTTGGCATTACTAGCAAAGTTACAGAAAATATATGACATTTTTCACGTGTCGCTGCTTAGAAGATATCGACCAGATCCGCCTCATGTCATTTTGACAGAAGAAATTGAAATTCAACCAGATTTGTCTTACGAGGAAGAACCGATTGAAATTTTAGCTCGCAAGGTGAAAGAATTACGAAATAAATGCATTCCACTCATGAAATTCTTGTGGCATAGCCATAGTGTGGAAGAAGTGACCTAGGAACTGGAGAAGACGATGAGATCTCAGTATTCCCACCTCTTTTCAAGTAAATTTCGGGGACAAAATTTCTTAATGGGGAATTAAAACATCCTGAAAGTCAGTGGTATGGGAAAGTGTGGTTTTCAGATCCTGTTTCTATAAACTGAAATCGTAAATATCTTTATTAAATATTTACGTAGTGATATGTAAAGTGAATTGGATTTTAGATTTCGTCGAATTAGTGCTTAATTAGGGCTCAGGGACTAAACCGTAAAAATGTCAAAAGTTTAATTCTTAAGGAATCTTTAATTAGAATACAAAGTAAGGGGCGTATATAGTAATTATGCCTTAGGACTTTATTGGTCGATTTTTAATTGATGTTATAATAAATTTTTTTATTTAATTAATGTATAAAATAAGATTAAAGTAAATTAAAATTAAACCATTTGTAATAAAAATAAATTTAATGGAAAACCACAACATTTCCACTCATCTATTCATGTAAAAACCGAACGTAAACATAGAAGAAGAAAAGAAGATGAATGGCTAAGGGTTTCAAGGTTTAAATCTTCAAATTGGTTAGTGCAATTTAATCATTTTCTTGTAATTTTTATGTTTTCAGATTCCTAGGAGCTTAAGCTAGCTGACCCATGCTGTATTTTTCGGTAGTGTTAAAGATTGAGATTATTGCCAGTGATGAATAGTTGAATTTTCAGGGGTTAATTTAATAGATTTTAAATTAGGTTTAAAAAATAACTAAATTGTAAAGTTAATTGATGGTTTTGTTCAATAGTGATTAAAGTGCACAAATTTCAAAATTTGTGTTAGAAATGAGAAATAGGAAGTCTTAGAAGGACTAAAGTGAAAATAATTTGACAATATGGGTTCTAAATTAAAAGACATGTTAGTCCAAATTTTAGGGACTAAATTGAATAAAATGCAAAAGTTACATAAATTAGCAATTCAATGTGAAATTGTTTGTGTCCTAATAATTTTGTATGTTTGTTTTAATTTGTAGCTAATGTCGACCCGGATCCCTTGAAAAAAGAGAGGAAAAGATAAAGTCGTCGACGAAGAGCTTAGAGTTTATGGTTTGTGTTTCTATAATCTGAACTATCTCAATTGTTGCATTTTTATATTGCATCATGTGGCATGTTCATACGGTGAGCTTTTAATTGATTCATTGAGTTGAAATGATGCGATTGAGTTGGTTATTTGTATTAATGACTAAATTGAATAGGTTCAGAAATGTTAGATATTATTTGAAATGTGAAATTGTGCTAACGTTGTGATGAACTATGCTGTTATAAATGAGAATTATGGATTAGATGATTGTGATTATGGTAATGAAATGAAAAATTGATTATAGATGAATGTGAGAAATTGTTATCCTATTAACTGTTTGGGCAGGGTTGGGTATAATTGGCATGCCATAGGATAGGAAGAGTTCAGGGTTATACGACTACGTGTCGGAGAGTGTTGGGCACCCCATTTATCGTTTATACCGACTAGTGTTGGGCACATCTAATTTTTGGTTTTTATTGACCAGCGCAAGACACAACTTTTTATTTCAGATTTATCTGTTAGGTACTGGATACTAAATTGGTGTGTTGGTTTGATTCGCATATCCGTTTGAGTTTGAGTCATGTTAATAGGAAAGTAAATATGTAAATCGAAACAATGATATGTGAAAAAAATAGAAATAAACATGAATATGATCTTGAATGCTTACAGTGGAAATTGAAATGGGATGAGATATTAATGCTTGATATTTCAATGGATATAAAATGGAAGTGTGATATGCATAGTATTGGACAATGAAACTATGAAATAGAAAAGTTTTCATGATAGATTGCATAACATTAAGTATTTTAATGTTATGCATTTGAATGAATTGCATTATGTTTTAATGTTCAGATTATAGAAATACCATTGAGTATACTCAACGTACGGTTTTGTTTTTCGTGCACAAGTTGGTACTTTTTAATTCAATCATCAACTTCAGCATCCAACAACAATTCCGGACTCAAGTGTTGGTGATAGTTTATTTTGGTCATGGCTAAGGAGCCATTGGGTAAACAATGTTTATCTTGGATTTGTTTTTTGGTATTTTGAGAACTTTGTGCATATGCTTATATATATATGAGTTATGGCAATGTTGTCTTGTTGAATTGGTTGGTGTTTTTTGATAAATACTAAAGGTAACATGTTTTAACCTCTTCTTAATGTATTTTTGGGTGATTATTCGATGTTAATTGTGAATTTTATACTCTTAATCCTTTAAATTCATGTTAATGCTTAATAGAGAGCTTGGGAGAAAAAGGAACGAAAACAGAGTGTCAGAATAAGCTATATGAGCCACACAGGTTGAACCCTTCCATACGGCCAAACCACTCGGCTGGTGACCCATACGAACATGTGGTAGACCATGTCAATTTCACGAGATTACACGTTGAACAACAAAAAATCCCAATTTTTAGGTTTTTCAGGCATTCTAAGATGTATATATGACCAAAATAAGAAGATAGGGGAGAGCCGTCAGAGAATACTCAAGAAAAGAACTCAAAAAACATCATTGAAGTAGATTTTCATCAAGATTAAAGATTCCTAGTTGATTTCTTAGGAAGTTATCATGAGTTTCTTTATTTCTTTCGGTTATACTGTCTTTTGGATTTTTTATTTTCAAGCATTAACTAATTTTATAAATACCTAGGGGAGATGAACCCTATGATGGGTTCTGTTGTTTGATCTTTATTTTACGCAATAAATACTTAGTTTTTTTTTTTCTCAATTATGTGTGCTTAATTCTTGGTTTAATATTTCTAGAGTATTGATCCATGTTCGGTATGCTTAAATTGATGGTTGAATAGACCCTGTTTAAGAGTATATCTTGCTTAATTGAGTGGAGTTACATACAATCCTAGAAATGGGACGACATAAATCTATCGGACTAGAGTCAAATCTAATAGGGCAATCCATAGCACAAGTTAATGCGAGAATAATGGTTTTAATTAGAAAGAAATTTCAATTAATCAACCTAGAGTTAGTTGCTCTTATGCTCGAAAGAGATATTAGCATAATTTAGGGATTTCTATGGATCAAGGTGCTAAGTAAAGAAATTGCATAATTTAGATTGATAGTAACAGATGAAATCTAGGCAGATTCTTTCCTGGGTATTGTTGCGCTTCTTGGTTGTTAATCGATTATTTTCCTGATTTGTTCTTTGCCGTGTTTGTTAGTTAATTAATTTAGTTAATTTTAGTTTTTAATCAATTACTCCAATTATTCAGTTAAATAATAGAAAGACAATAATTACTAGTACTTTTAGTCTCATGGGAACGATATCTTTGTTCACCATAGCTATACAATTAATTGATAGGTGCACTTGACTTAGTCAAATATTTAGTTCGTTTCGTGACACATGATTTTCGCTTATAAGTTGATAAGGTAATATACTTGAAATATGCTAGTAAATGAATGGTATGTTCATGTTAGGTTGAATGATTTTAGTGTGGCTTTGTGCATGTTTATATGCTTGATACTGAATCATTGTTATAAAGTGCTTACAATGGTCAAATGATGCATACTATATTAATTGTTTTGAGGTGCCTTGGAAGGCATATTAGACTTGTTTGAATATGGTGTTATGTTTGAACTTGAATTGTTGGATTGAGGTGCCAAATATGTTATATTGGTTAGGCACTTAAGTTTATTATTATAAGTGATATTTTTTGGTATAATATTGATGCTTTTGAACTAGTTGAAACTTGGTATAAGTGTTTCTTGTGGTATAAATGGATTAGTGTTTAAAAGATTGTTTTGGAAGGTATTTACAGGAAGGCACGACCTGGCACACGGCCGTGTGCCATACATGGGCATATGGCACAATCGTGTGGGCTGCACATTTAGGGTGATTTTTGATGCACATGGAAACAGTTTGTTACACGATCCAATGACACAGCCATGATATATTTTTGAATATTTACACTTTTAACCCACACGGCAATAGTGAGTTACATAGTTTGTTCGCACAATTGTGACTCTATCTCCACGTGGCTTTTCGACATAGCCGTGTGTCTCGTCCTATAGGCCTCAGCCTTTCACATGGTTAGGAGAGACGGGCATGTGACCCCTATTTACAAAATTTTCCTTTTCTTTTGTTTTTGTGTCAGTTTGATCCCTAATTGATACCGGGTTAGTTTAAAGCTTTCGTAAGCTAGATATAGACCCAAATATTGTTGTATTTCATGTTGTTCTTGATTATATATAAATAAATTACTATTGAGTTGAAATTTTGGACTATGAAATGAAATCAAATGTTTTGTATTTGTTTCCAGCACCTTATTGCTTGGGTCCGACAACCAGAGCAGGTATGAGGTGTTACACATATGGTATTTTGTATTATATATATGGCTTGGATATGATCTATAATCTTATGGTTTTATAAATTTGAGATATTGTGAAATTTAGAAATTCACATTAGAAGCTATGAATCAAAGATCTCGTGAATAAGGAAATAGCAATATTAATGCTACTTGATCCATTTAGGTGGTGGTGATGGTTTTAACCATAATCACAAATTGACTAATAATGTCCTTGATAAAAGGTGTAAATTGTGTAATGTTAATAGTCAAACTGTGTAATTGATGGTCTTCTAATATGACTATCTACTAAAATATTTGAAACACCCTCGGTTTTCTGATAAATCTTTGAGTATGCATGCATGATAACTTATAAAGTTCATTTATTAGCTATTAAAAGAAGATATGAAATATAAAAAATATGTTGTCTTATTTCATCAAGGGATATGAGGTCTCTTTATAACAACTTGGTGAAAAAGACATAATGTATGGTTTCATATATTTGGTAATTGTGAAATTAATTTCTTGGGTATCAAGAAATAAAGTAGCCACATATGAAATTGTCATGATAATAACAATAAAGTGATCATTGTGAATTGATAATCATACAAAAGATATCATTGATAGCATTCTTTTGTGAAAGAATTAATAATTAAATATAGTGAGGATATTGGTCTCATAAACTTTCAAGACACATGTAACACCCTATAGCCGACCTGAATTACTGGATCCAGATATCGGATGTTACAAACTTAAAACAAAATATTAAGGAAAGAGAATGTTTAATAAATATATCAGATTTTTAAAAGTAGCGTACGGTGTTACAACTTAAAACTTTGTAAAATATAGACTTCTCATGGTGTAGAGTACTAAGCACCATGTTCCTATGGTGTCCTTTGTATGCATAATATCACAACTCGAACTACCACCCTAGTGCATTCCTGGCTTGGTGCCTCTTGCCATACCAACTTTTTAATCAGAATTTGCATCACAAATAGACACTTATAAGTTTAAACGAACTTAGTGAATTTTAATCCAGGTTACCTTTGAACGTTTCTTATTGAATTCCTCAACTTGAAGATTCTAGATTTCTTTTCAATCTTTGGCGGATACTTTTCTAATACCCGATGCTTACGCATATGCCAATTCACTCATTAGGTAGATTATAGATTTCACCACTCAATGCAGATCACATTTCCTCTTCAGAAAACAGATGCATTACTTCAAAAAGATATTCACAGAATCTACCTTTGACAGATTCTCACACAGATAGATGTTGAACATTTCATCTAGGATGGTGTACTCACAAATACTATCATTGGTGAACTCTTATACTAATTGATCTTTTAAAATGAAGTTCATATGAATACTAGCTCTAGAGGATTCTTATATTGAATTTGGCAGCTATCAGGATACCAGTTAGATGATATCTTAAATAAACCCAGACCACAACTTATTTTATTGGATGAAACATTCTAAGTCATCCCCTAAAATCATGGACAACCATGTTACATATCATGAGAATGCTCAAGTTTGGCAGACAACTTAGACTCTATAAAAGCTCTATTCATAACATGAAAATACTCTGATTTGGAGGATACCATAGCGTAGACAAACTTAGGTCTGGCAGACACTTAGACCATTCATACTTACGAATACGTTAAGTTATTTGTACTGACGAGCTACTATGGTAGATTCACTATTCAAAAACATTGTTGAGAACTCTTTCAAGAAATACCCCTAGGGTGAATAAAAATTTCACCACGAATGCAGTTAGCTAGATTTTGCCTTAAAAGCGTTACAGAATACACCACAAAGGCATAACAAAATTAACCTTATTGTATTGATTTTCTAGAAAGTGCCATGGTTATGGTCTTTCCATAGATTTATTTCATGATTTGCCAGTCCAGTTTGCAATGTACCTGCCCTACCGGAGGCAATACAAACAGATCTATTTCTTACATTTTTACATATCTCAGAATTGTTAGGCATTTATCATTTAAAATTAAACACACTTACTTAGATTTCATTCATATTCCTGACAGATTCATACTTTACAATACCTAATTTCACATGCATACACACCACACATCATTTTATTCATGCAACACATCATACCTCATTTGTGAACATGCCTAACTTTACGATACTTCACACACAGACACTCATCAGTTATCTAAAAAGACATCAGCGTATGAACAACCATTGTAAATTAACATGCATGAGTCAGGTTAAAGACTCACTTCAAACTCACCTTTACCTCCGCTTAGAGTCCCTTTTCTAATAGTCCTACCAGAACTAGCAGCAACAACTATTTAAAAGATCATGGAAGTTCCATTAAAACTCCATTTACTGAGAATTTACAAACATAACAATTTCATGCGACCCCCATGCAGGGCCTCCCACTCATTCTCTACTGTTATTATGCCTTATAACATTCCTATTCTTCATAAATCTCAACATGTAGAATTATAGAGCTTACCATGAGATTGAACATCCACTGATTAAACCAAACATCCAGTCCTAGTGAAGAAGAAGAGATTGCTTAGGTTTAATAAGAAGAACTAGAACGTAAAGTAGAAGGAAAGAAAGACCATCTGAAATGTTCCCTACCTACTATATATAATAAGTTTCCCTTTTAGTAGATCTTGACAAGTGTCAAATGCATATTGAAATTGTCACTTAAATCCCTACCAAAACTAGGGATATAAAAGGAAATTTGAATGCAGCTTGACTAGTCAAGTCCATTCAGTTGACTCTTATCCAATCTCATTGTAGGACCTATGTAACAGTTCGATTTAGAACCTAGCTAGAATAGTGGTTTCGGGACCACATATCTGAGACAAAATAATATTTAAATATTATTTTTCGTGCTTATAATATGTGAATTAGCATGTGTGAAAGTTTCGTATTAAAATTCGATCAATTGTGTGCTTAATTTGATAAAAAGACCTAATTGCGTAAAATGTAAAAGTTGCCCGTTATATGTTAAAAGTGCCTATTTGATTTGTCTTTGTTAATGAGAGGTCCTTATGTGGTTATTATGCCATTTATATGGTTAATGGAATTAATGACCTTTGTAAAATGATTTATTAATGTTTTATATTAAGGGCAAAATGGTAAACTAATTATAAAATGAATTATAATTAAAATAAGGTATAAAAATAAGCCATTATACATGTTCTTTAACTGAAAAATCAAGAAAAAGAAAAAGAGAAAAGCTTACCTAGGGTTCGGCCTTGGTTTCCATTGATTTAAGTATGTATTTTGTTTGGTTTTTGATAATTTTTGCGTTTTTGTAATTGTTTGTAACAACCCGATTTAGGGCCTAGTCAGAACAGTGGTCTCGAAACCACAAATCCAAATTTAGAAAAAATATTTTATTATTTTTATAAGGTTATAGTATGATTTTATTAGTGCATGAAAAATTTGGTGAGCTAATTTTAATGTTTTCTAGCCCGATTTTGAAAAAGGACTAAATCGCATAAAGGGCAAAAGTTATATTTTAGTACCCAAATGTGTTAAATAGATAGAGAACTTAAATTGAGGGCTTTTAAAGGGCAATTACACCCTTTTTATTAGTGTTGGCCGGCCATGTGATGGGTTTTAAACAAATAGTCAAAGTATTAGGTGGATGATGTCATGATTTGGTGATAAAATAATGCCTAAAATACTAGCTATTATTTCTTCTTCTCCATCTCTTTTCTCCACCGAAAATATAAAAAAAAAATGGAGTTTTGAAGGCTGAAAAATTTCAGCAACTTAAAGCTCTCACAAGTAAGTGATTCCCACACCCTTTGTTGATGATTTTTGCATTTTGAGACCCTTGAAGCATGAGTTTTCAAATGAGGGTGATATCTTGCAAAATGGTGAAGAGTTTATGATTTTTTCATGGATGTATTTGTGATGTTTATTAAGTTTTTATGGAATAATATGAGTCCTAATTGTGTTATGAACAACTTCAGTGAATGAGTTTTCATGGAAAACACCAAAAGGGACTATTTTGCATAAGTTGTAAAATAGTTAATGAGTATGTGAAATAGTGATAATTTAAAGTTGCTATAAGAGTAAAATTAGTTCAGTTAGGCCCAAGCCCAAGATACAAAGAAATTAGATGAAAATCAATTTTCGAGCATACGGGTAAAATGGTTATTTTGTCAAAATCTAGGGATAAAATGGTCATTTTACCAAAGATGTGAATTTATAATTGCCTAATTGTAATTAATGACTAAATGAGTGCATATTTTCATTATAGATCAAGATTTACCAAATCTGAACCTAGATCGGGGGAAGGCCAAGCAAACCGACTAAGCCGAGTAGTCAAGTACTTTTTTTTTTTGTAAACCGAAGTAAGTTGTATGTAAATAATGTAACTACACTGTTAATACTTGTATTCATATCGCTATTGAATTGATATTGTATGAGTTGTTAAGTTATGAATTGAGATAATAGAAATATCCCATTGAAATATTAGGATACGAACTAGATATTCGTGCCAAGGCATTGGGTGATTTGTGCGCCAGTGTAAGACATGTCTGGGACATGCTTCGGCCACATTATGAGAGCCAGTGTAAGACCATGTCTGGGACATGGCATCAGCACATAGATGAGTGCTAGTGTAAGACATGTCTGGGACATACATTGGCCTCGACAGAGATAGCCAGTGTAAGACGTGTCTGGGACACGCATCGGCTAAGAGTTGTGCTAGTGTAAGACATGTCTGGGACATGCATCAGCACGCATACACGAGAGCCAGTGTAAGACCATGTCTGGGACATGGCATCTGCAATATATCCCATGTTGAAGGTTCATAGAATATCCAGTAGTATTCCAAACGTTTCAATGGTGAAAGTTATAGTTCAATTGTGATAAAGAAAGAATAATCATGCTGTGAGTGTTACAGGTACCTATATGGTAAGCATGAGTAATGAGCTTAATTAGAAAATATGACTCAAGTAGATGAAAATGAGTAAGTCAAATTACGTTTGCTTTTGAGCTATAAGTATGATGATTAATGGTGAGGTTGTTGTTGTATATTTATTTATATGCAACTTACTAAGCTTTATGCTTACCCTCTTTCCTTTCCCTCTTCTTTCAGTGTCGCCAAGCTAGCTTAAGGATCCCTTAAAGTCAGAGATATTGATCACACTATCGTCTGCAATATTTGGTATAGTTTGATTTATATTTTTGAAGGTGGCATGTATAGGGCTAGACTAGGATGTAGAATTAAGAGAATGATTCATGTATTTTGGCTTAAGTCCAAGGCCCATTCATTTTGTTTCAAGCCTGGAATATTGGCTATTATTCATTTTGACGAATGCATATAATGTTCTTTCTATGAATGAATTAGTGTCCATTGTGATGAGATTTGTATATTGAGATGATCTTGTGTAGGTTGTGCAAAAGGGGTGACAAAATGGCTTGGGAAATAACCTAGTTTATCGACATGAGCGTGTGTCTAGGCCGTGTGTGACACACAGCTCACGCCCATCGGTGTGTGTTATGACCGTGCGTCTCCTGCACTTAAAATTTTAAATTCATTTTAGCACACGGGCAAGCCACACGGGCGTGTGTCCATGCCGTGTCATAAAGTCAGTATGCATACTAGTAGTACACGGGCAAGAGACACGGCTATGTGTCTCGGCCATGTGAAAGACACGGTTATAGGGCAAGGGTGTGTGCTTGGGCCGTGTGGTTTTGGCAGAATGTCCAGGTTTTCAGACACAGGTTCGGGACATGGGCGTGTCCCTAGCACACGGTCGTGTGCTCTATACCCACACGGGCGTGTGGAGCCTTGATGCATGAGATTTTCTAAGTTTTCCATGAGTTCTTAGTTGGGTTCCGAACCACCTCGGATGTATGTTTTGGGTCTCGTAAGCCTGTATATGGGACAAATTGCATGTGAAAAGAAAAGTTTTAAATTATTTGAGATTTTCACGGCCCCGCTTTATATAGTTGGTTGAATTTAAGTCAGGTAGCACCACGAACCCTATCCTAGCGTTGGGTATAGGCGAGGGGTGTTACATTTAGTGGTATCAGAGCATGGTTTAATCAATTCTAAGACTAAACTAGTCAGAGTACGAGTCTAGCTATACATGCCACATATATGTATATTGATAGTGTGACGATTCCTGACGATTATAAATTGTGCCTTTATAGTAATGGATCCTACTAGAACCAAGGCAGATGACATGAAAAGTAATGCGCTGGCTCCCGCAAAAGGGACCGTGCCAGTAGAGAGTGAGCCCGTGAGTATGGGCCAAGGCGAAGGGGCTAGGGAAGCCTACCTCCGAATGATGGATGCTTGGTATACGGAGTTTGCTAGTGCAAACCCGAAAACTCCACCTCCCCTACCTCCTCCGATTCCTCAATATGCCCCGATGGCTGCGCAAGGTGCGGATGTGTTCAGACGAGAGAAGCCTCCGATAGACAAGATCCGGAAGTAAGGGGCCGAGGAATTTCGGGCTAGTGTAGATGATGACCCAGAGAGAGCGGAGTTTTGGCTAGAGAATACCATGAGGGTATTCGATGAACTGTCGTGTATGCCTGAAGAGTGCGTGAAGTGTACTGTGTCACTTCTACAAGACTCGGCTTATCAGTGGTGGAACACTCTCGTGTCTGTAGTATCGAGAGAAAGAGTAACTTGGAAATTCTTCCAAGGAGAGTTCCAAAAGAAGTACATTAGCCAGAGGTTTATGGACCAGAAAAGAAAGGAATTTCTAGAGTTGAAGCAAGGTAATAAGACTATAACAGAGTATGAGCGGGAGTTTGTGAAACTCAACAAGTATGCGCGAAAGTACGTATCCACTGAAGCTACCATGTGTAAGAGGTTTGAGGATGGCCTCAATGAAGACGTTCGAGTATTTGTGGGTATCCTGGAGTTAAGAGAATTTGTAGTGCTCATTGAGAGAGCATGCAAAGCAGAAGAGTTGGTGAAAAAGAGGAGGAGAGCGGTGAGGGAGTCGCGACATTTAAAGAAAAGGCAGATGGGGAAAGCATATTAGTCCTCCTCCAAGAGGTCAAAAGAATTTACTACCCGATCGAATACTTTGGTGGGATATTCGAAGAAAAATAAGAATCAGCAGAACATTGCGTCTAACGCCCAAACTACTTCAGTTGCAAGTGTTGGTAGTGCTCGGTCAAATAGGCCCGAGTGCTCACAATGTGGAAGACGTCACTTGGGCGAATGCCGAGTAAATGAGAGGGGCTGTTTTAGGTGTGGGTCACTTGACCACTTTATCCGCGAGTGTCCTGAGATGGACGAGAGAGAGAGAAAACAAGATGCGAAAGCAAGCAGTGCTCCCTTGAGGCGTAGGCCTCAAAGGAACCCCGGGAGTGGGACTGGTAGTAGAGGTGCGCCGTGAGATACTACGATGAGGTCTGAAGGTAAAGCACCAGTAAGGACCTATGCTATACGAGTCCGAGAAAAGGCAGAGTCTCTAGACGTGATCACGGGTACCTTTTCTATTCACGATATAACTGTTGTCGCTTTAATTGACCCGGGATCTACCCACTTTTATATATGTATGGATTTGATACCTCATATAGACATGCTTATAGAGTCCACTGAGTTTGTTATGAAAGTGTCTAACCCGTTAGGCAAGCATGTATTAGTGGACCAAGTATGTCGATTAGAGACCATTGTTTTTTGGCCAACTTGATGTTGTTACCGTTTAACGAATTCGATGTAATTCTTGGGATGGATTGGCTGACCTCCCATGGCGTTGTAGTAGACTGTGGAAGAAAAGTAGTTCAGTTAAGATGTGAGAATGGTGATGCTCTTTGAGTTGGGCCAGATAAGTCAGATAACCTGCCTGTGGTAATATTGTCTTTGACCGCCGAAAAATACTTGAGAAAAGGTTATAAAGCTTATCTAGATTTTGTGTTAAATAACCATGTGTCTGAGTCTAAGATTGAGTCAGTACCAGTGGTTTGTGAGTTTATAGATGTCTTTCCGGAGGAGTTACCAGGGTTACCCCTAGAGAGAGAGGTTGAGTTTGGTATCGAGTTGGCTCCTGGTACGACGCCAATCTCAATTGCACCGTATAGGATAGCCCCCACTGAGTTAAAGGAGTTGAAAGTGCAGTTACAAGGGTTAAAAGATAAAGGTTTTGCTAGACTGAGTTATTCACCGTGGGGTGCTCCAGTATTTTTTGTGAAAAAGAAGGACGGGTCGATGAGGTTATGTAACGACTACAGACAGCTTAACAAGGTGACAGTGAAGAGCAAGTATCCTTTGCCGAGGATTGATGATCTCTTCGACCAATTGAGAGGAGCCACTGTATTTTCTAAAATAGATTTGAGGTCAGGTTTTTATCAATTAAGAGTCAAGGAACAAGATGTACCGAAGACTGCTTTTCGGACGAGATATGGGCATTATGAGTTTCTTGTTATGCCTTTTGGATTAACGAATGCCCCGGTAGTGTTTATGGACTTGATGAACCTCATCTTCCGACCGTACTTGGATAGGTTCGTCGTTGTTTTCATAGATGACATATTGATATATTCGCGTGATGAGAGTGAGCACAAGGAACATTTGAGAACTGTGTTACAGACTCTGAGGGATAAACAGCTTTATGCTAAGTTTAGTAAGAGCGAGTTTTGGCTTTATGAAGTTAGATTTCTAGGACACATCGTGTCAGGTGATGGGATTAGAGTTGACCCAAATAAGATCTTAGCGATTGTAGAATGGAAACCGCCGAGGAATGTAACAGAGGTTCGTAGCTTTCTAGGGCTAGCGGGGTATTACAGACGATTTGTAAATGGATCTTCTATGATAGCTACTCCGATAATGAGACTATTGCAGAAAGATGTCAAGTTTGGATGGGCAGAAAAGTGTCAGCGGAGTTTTGAGAAATTAAAGGCTTTGTTGACCGAAGCCCCAATTCTAGTGCAACCGGAGTCGGGTAAAGAATTTGTAATTTTTAGTGATGCCTCTTTAAATGGTTTGGGGTGTGTACTCATGCAAGAAGGTAAGGTTATAGCCTATTCCTTGAGACAGCTAAAACCACACGAAAGAAATTATCCGACCCATGATTTAGAGCTAGCAGCTGTAGTGTTCGCCTTAAAGATTTGGTGACACCATTTGTATGGGGAGAAATGTAGGGTATTTACCGGCCACAAGAGTTTAAAATACTTGATGACTCAAAAGGAGTTCAATTTGAGGCAATGACGATGGTTAGAACTATTAAAGGATTATGAGTTAATCATCGATTGCCATCCGGGAAAGGCGAATGTAGTCGCTGATGCCTTGAGTAGAAAGTCGTTGTTTGCCTTAAGAGCTTTGAACACACAGTTGACCATATCTAAGGATGGCTTGATCTTAGCAGAGTTGAGAGTTAGACCGACTTTTCTTCATGAAATCCAAGAAACTCAGAAAAATGATGAGAAGTTACAAGCTAGGAAAAATCAGTGTGAGTCAGGTGTTGAATCAGATTTTTAGATTGGTACCGAAGGATGTTTAATATTCAAAAATAGAATTTGTGAGCCTAAAGATAGTGAGCTCGTTCAGAAGATTTTACGATAAGCACATAGTGGTAGTTTGTCCGCCCACCCGGGGAGCGTAAAAATGTATAACGACCTGAATAAAATGTATTGGTGGTCGGGAATGAAAAGAGATATCTCAGAGTTTGTTTCTAAGTGTTTAGTGTGTCAGCAAGTAAAGGCTGAACACCAAGTACCTTCTGGACTACTTTAACCTATTATGGGTCCAGAGTGGAAATAGGATCGTATCACTATGGACTTCGTGACCAGTTTGCCTCTAACCCCGAAAAAGAAAGATACAATATGGGTTATTATCGACAGATTAACTAAGTCAGCCCACTTCATACCAGTGTGTATCGACTACTCCCTTGAAAAATTAGCTGACTTGTATGTTTCTGAGATTGTGAGGCGACATGGTGTACCATTGTCGATTGTTTCAGATCGAGACCCGAGATTCACCTTGAGGTTTTGGAAAAAGTTACAAGTGGCTCTAAGAACCAAGTTAAGTTTCAGTATGGCTTTTCATCCACAGACTGACGGACAGTCGGAAAGAGTAATACAGATCTTAGAGGACATGCTAAGGTGCTGCGTCCTTAAATTTCAAGGAAGTTGGGAAAAATACTTACCATTGGTTGAATTCGCCTACAACAACAGCTATCAGTCGATTCTAAAAATAGTACCTTATGAGGCCTTGTACGGGCATAAGTGCCGAACGCCCTTATATTGGACTGAGTTGAGAGAGAGTCAGATTCACGGGGTTGATTTGGTCAAAGAGGCTAAGGAAAAAGTTAAAGTGATTCGGGAATGCCTAAGAGCCGCTTTGGATAGGCAAAAATCCTATGCAGATTTGAAACGAAAGGAGATCAAGTTTGAGGTCAGTGATAAAGTATTCTTGAAAGTTTCCCTTTCGAGGAAAGTCCTCAGATTTGGTAGAAAAGGTAAGTTGTGTCCTCGTTTCATAGGGCCTTATGTGGTTATCGAGAGAGTAGGGCCTGTGGGCTACCGTTTGAATTTGCCGCCAGAGTTAGAAAAGATTCACGATGTGTTTCACGTGTCTATGTTACGCCGATACAGATCTGAACCTTCGCATGTAATTGCGCCTGCTGAAGTTGAAATTCTTCCGGATATGACTTATGGTGAAGAACCGGTCAAGATCTTAGCTTGAGAGGTTAAACAGTTAAGAAATAAGGATATACCACTTGTGAAGGTTTTATGGCATAGATATGGAGTCGAGGAAGCCACATGGGAACTCGAGGAGTCTCTGAGAGAACAGTATCCAAATTTATTTACCGGTAAGATTTTTGAGGACGAAAATCCCTAAGGGGGGAGAAATGTAACAACCCGATTTAGGGCCTAGTCAGAACAATAGTCTCAGGACCACAAATCCGAAGTTAAAAAAATTATTTTATTATTTTTATGAGGTTATAGTATGATTTTGTTAGTGCATGAAAAATTTGGTGAGCTAATTTTAATGTTTTCTAGCCCGATTTTGAAAAAGGACTAAATCACATAAAGGGCAAAAGTTACATTTTAGTACCCAAATGTGTTAAATAGCTAGAGAACTTAAATTGAGGGCTTTTAAAGGGCAATTACACCCTTTTTATTAGTGTTGGCCGGCCATGTGATGGGTTTTAAACAAATAGTCAAAGTATTAGGTGGATGATCTCATGATCTGGTGATAAAATAATGCCTAAAAGCCTAGCTATCATTTCTTCTTCTCCATCTCTTTTCTCCACCAAAAATATCAGAACAAATGGAGTTTTGAAGGCTAAAAAATTTCAGCAACTTAAAGCCCTCACAAGTAAGTGATTCCCACACCCTTTGTTGATTATTTTTGCATTTTTGAGACCCTTGAAGCACGAGTTTTCAAATGAGGGTGATATCTTGCAAAATGGTGAAGAGTTTAGGATTTTGCCATGGATGTATTTGTGATGTTTATTAAGTTTTTATGGAAGAATATGAGTCCTAATTGTGTTATGAACAACTTCTGTGAAGGAGTTTTCATGGAAAACACCTAAAGGGACTATTTTGCATAAGTTGCAAAATAGTTAATGAGTATGTGAAATAGTGATAATTTAAAGTTACTATAAGAGTAAAAATTGTTTGGTTAGGCCTGAGATACAAAGAAATTCGATGAAAATTGATTTTTGAGCATATGAGTAAAATGGTTATTTTGTCAAAGTCTAGGGACAAAATGGTTATTTTACCAAAGATGTGAATTTATAATTGCCTAATTGTAATTAGCAACTAAATGAGTGCATATTGTCATTATAGATCAAGATTTACCAAATCCGAACCTAGATCGGGGGAAGGCCAAGCAAACCGACTAAGCCAAGTAGTCAAGTACTTTTTTTTTGTAAACCGAGGTAAATTGTATGTAAATAATACAACTACACTGTTAATACTTGTATTCATATCGCTATTGAATTGATATTGTACGAGTTGTTAAGTTATGAATTGAGATAATAGAAATATCCCGTTGAAACATTAGGATACGAACTGGATATTCGTGCCAAGGCATTGGGTGATTTATGCGCTAGTGTAAGACATGTCTGGGACATGCTTCGGCCACATTATGAGAGCCAGTTTAAGACCATGTCTCGGACATGGCATCGACACAGAGATGAGTGCTAGTGTAAGATATGTCTGGGACATGCATCGGCCTCGACAGAGATAGCCAGTGTAAGGCGTGTCTGGGACACGCATCGACTAAGAGTTGTGCTAGTGTAAGACATGTCTGGGACATGCATCAGTACGCATACACGAGAGCCAGTGTAAGACCATGTCTAGGACATGGCATCTGCAATATATCCCATTTTGAAGGTTCATAGAATATCCAGTAGTATTCCAAACGTTTCAATGGTGAAAGTTATAGTTCAATTGTGATAAAGAAAGAATAATCATGTTGTGAGTGTTACAGGAACCTATATGGTAAGCATGAGTAATGAGCTTAATTAGAAAATGTGACTCAAGTAGATGAAAATGAGTAAGTCAAATTACGTTTGCTTTTGAGCTATAAGTATGATGATTAATGGTGAGGTTGTTGTTGTATATTTATTTATATGCAACTTACTAAGCTTTATGCTTACCCTCTTTCCTTTCCCTCTTCTTTCAGTGTCGCCAAGCTAGCTTAAGGATCCCTTAAAGTCAGAGATATTGATCACACTATCGTCTGTAATATTTGGTATAGTTTGATTTATATTTTTGAAAGTGGCATGTATAGGGCTAGACTAGGATGTGGAATTAAGAGAATGATTCATGTATTTTGGCTTAAGTCCAAGGCCCATTCATTTTGTATCAAGCCTGGAATAATGACTATTATTCATTTTGATGAATGCATATAATGTTCTTTCTATGAATGAATTAGTGTCCATTGTGATGAGATTTGTATATTGAGATGATCTTGTGTAGGTTGTGCAAAAGGGGTGACAAAATGGCTTGGGAAATAGCCTAGTTTATCCACACGGGTAAGACACAGGGGCGTGTGTCTAGGCCGTGTGTGACACACAGCTCACGCCCATCGGTGTGTGTTATGACCGTGCGTCCCCTGCACTTAAAATTTTAAAGTCATTTTAGCACACGGGCAGGCCACACGGGCGTGTGTCCATGCCGTGTCATAAAGTCAGTATGCATGCTAGTAGTACACGGGCAGGAGACACGGCCATGTGTCTCGGTCGTGTGAAGGACACGGTTATAGGGCACGGGTGTGTGCTTGGGCTGTGTGGTTTTGGCAGAATGCCCAGTTTTTTAGACACAGGTTCGGGACATGGGCATGTCCCTAGCATACGGTCATGTGCTCTATCCCCACACGGGCGTGTGGAGCCTTGATGCATGGGATTTTCTAAGTTTTCCATGAGTTCTTAGTTGGGTTCCAAACCACCTCGGATGTATGTTTTGGGTCTCGTAAGCCCGTATATGGGACAAATTCCTTGTGAGAAGAAATGTTTTAAATTATTTGAGATTTTCACGGCCCCGCTTTATATAGTTGGTTGAGTTTAAGTCAGGTAGCACCACGAACCCTATCCTAGCGTTGGGTACGGGTGAGGGGTGTTACATCGTTGCTTTGCATACTATCAAGCCCATGTCTCAATTTCTGATTTTGTTGATGATTTTGAAATGTGCCATTGATGAATTCATGAGTTTTATGTTGATAAATGATGAAACATGAAAGTTTGATGTTGGGTTTATATGTTTTGTTTTTAGATTTTTGATGATTTTGAGTAAAATGGGATAAATTGTGAAATTTGTAAATTGAGGGACTAAAATGTGAAATAAATGAAATGTGTGGACTTGTATGAATATTATGAATATTCGACCAAGCATGAGTATATGCGAATTATGTGTATTTTGTGATTTTGTGAATTAGGGACTAAAGTGTCAAAATGTGAAATATGAGGTTTAAATGGTAAAATGCCCTAAATGAATGTTTATGGATTGATTTGAATTAGTTGGTGAAGTAAAGAGTTAATTTTGAATACATATAGATCAAGAAAAGAGGAATTCGGATTTAGACCGAGGAAAGTCGAAGGTTATAGAGTAGACAATTCGAGTCGGGAATTCTGAATACGTTGTAATTTCGTACGTGATACATGATGCTACAAGTATATTTTTGATGCTTTGATTATACATAAATTGTGTATATATTTGATTCTGGTTTGAATACGATGATAAATCAACTGCATTTGGCACTAAGTGTGCGATTTAAAATAGCTTCGGCTATAAATAGCACTAAGTGTGCGAAATGGAATAGCTTCAGCTGTATGAGGCACTAAGTGTGCGATACCGAGATAGCTTCAGTTAATTGAGATGGCACTAAGTGTGCAGAATTGTTCTAGCTTCGGCTAATCCTTAAAGCACTAAGTGTGCGGATGTTTAAAACATGAATAATCTTCAGAAAGTCTTAAAATATCCAAACGAAAGTTAAGGATGAAAATGAATAAACACGGGAAGGTTCAGGTATGTACGATACCTATGTGGTAGATGATTTTATATATCTGAAGTTCATTGATTTGGTGTAAACATATGAATTGTGTTGGTATAGAATTGATAGATGAATTGAGAACTAATAAGTGCTTATGTGTTGATGTTTTATATTTTATAAATTGTTGATGATATTTGGTATGAGCTTACTAAGCTTTTGAAAGCTTACTTTGTGTGTGTTTGCATTGTTTTATAGATATCGAAGCTACTGTAAGCTCGGGGATTGTCGAGGATCATCACCACACTATTGAATCTCATTTTGGTACCTTTTGAGAATGTATATAGTAAAGTATGGCATGTATAGGCTAGAAGTATTTTGACTATGTTTTGTGCTGTATATATTTAGCCATGTGATATGGTTTGGTATGGTTGTGATTATGATATGGTTTTGGTATATGAAATGTGAGGCAATATGATATGTTTGAAGTGTTCATGTATGGTTAAAAGAAATGGTAAGTTTGGTAAGTTTATAACATGAGATTGAATGATGTGATTAAGGTTTATAAACCATATGTTTTGATATGATCTTGCCTTATGTTTTGACATAAATTAGTAAGGTTTATGAGCATGTAAATGGTTGATAATATTATAGTATAAATGATGCATGTTTTGGCATAGAAATTGGCTGAAATTGTTGTGCAAATATGCTTGTTATGGTGCTTGTAGGTTTGACCCAAGTGGGGTGGCAAATTGGCTATTCAAATGGCCTATTTTTGTCCATAGGGCAGAGACATGGGCGTGTGTCTCAGCCGTGTACGACACACGGATATGTTGCACGGCCATGTGTCCCTTGGGGTACCCTACAATTGTAAGTCAGACTCGAGCACGACCAAGGCACACGGGCCTGTGGCTAGCCGTGTGGCTCAAGTCAGGCTTGACCATGGGCAAGACACATGGGCGTGTCTTATGGCCGTGTGAGCAAGTCAGTATGTATGCCCTGTTTTGACACAGCTTAGACACACGGGCGTGTCTAATGCCGTGTAAAGCACACGGCCTGTTCACACGGACGTGTGACTTGTACTTGTTTGAAAAACATTTAATTTTTGGAAAAATTTTGTATGAGTTCGGTTTAGTCTCGACCCCTTTCTAATGCATGTTTAAGGTCTCAATGACCTATATAAGGGACTTAATATTAATGTTTGAATTATGATTTATGATGCTTATGAAAGGTAGGTTACTTGTTCCGTTTTGTCAGGTAATACCTTTAGCCCTAGTCTGGCGACGGATACGGGTTAGGGGTGTTACAACCTACTTGCATAGTTTTTGAGTAAACCGAGCTAGCATACCTCTGAAGGTAACTTGTATGTGGCGTGGTCTTAAATGCACTTTATTCCCCTACATCTTTCTTGTATACTTAGTAGGCGCTTCATGCTTAGCCAAAGTTCGAGGCGTACTCTTCATTTTTCGTACTCTTTCTTCAATTGAAGAATACCCCGAGATAAAATACTTAGATACTTCTACGGTCAGATACTTTATGTGCCAAACTTTAGTATGCCAGAATTTTGTAAAATGGCAGACTATGCTACCATAGTGTGCCAAAATAGGTAACATGAATGCCTACTTGCCCTTTTTCTTGAATCCACCGATGTTAGGGCGTGACAACACAAATAAATATAAAGTTTCACCATGTGCTATAGAAAATTAACATAGGTATGTTGGAAATTTGAAGATTTAGGGATGAGGTACAATCGCAAAATATTGAAGTCACCCATGCTGGAAACTCAACTTAGTGCTTGGTAAAATGTCACGTGTTGTGTTCAATTAGAATATATCATCCTAAGGTAAAAAGTGTTAGATATCTATGTTTGTAAGGAAATGATGAAAGTATTATACTCTTAATAGACCCATAACATAAATATGTTAGAGTGTTATAATTATAGGAATACTTTTGATGGGATCTACCAATGTGAGTGGAAGTGTGTTCGCTTCTAGGAGTTCAAAGGGTTAGCTTTGACAACACTCAAAAAAAGATGTTACAAACACATTTCCATAAGAGGGTCATTGGATACTTTACACTGGTTGGTGTTAAAATTGTTGTGTGATATGTGTTTGGTTAATCAAATGGAATAGTTGGTTCAAAGCTTAGTCTACCATGTAAATTTGATTAACTTTAACATGTTTTCACTGGTTAAAGGTTCAATTATAAGACACCTTAAGTTATGCAATTGATTTCCAAGACTATCAATAGTATAGAATATTTTGAAAATGGATGGAGATTGTTAGATCATTTTCAATATATATAGTGTTCCAATAGTTGTAAATGAAAAGTTATAAGTAACCAAAAGTTGTAACTTTTGTTCAAGAGTTGTCACTATTCATAGTGATAAGTTATGCTTCTTGTTACCAAAAGTTATGTCATTTGATTATTGATAAAGAGTCATAATTATTCAAGTAGATATTTTTTGAATAATAATGTTTATTGCTAAAAGATATGACTATCCATTTGAATAGTTATGTTTCAATAAAGAGACATGAGAAATCCTATAAATAGGAGTCAAAATTCATTATTTGGTAAACTAGAAACAAATAAAAAACTTTTTTATATTCTCCTCCATCTTTTAATATTCTTAGATTATTCTGTAAGGAATTAATTCAGAAGTTCTCTATGAAAATTGATATTCTTATTATGCCCCGCTCAATGCTAAGAGGACTGTTTACGTCAATGCAAAATGTCGATAGTCATTAGGCTTCATTGTATCCTCGAGGTTCATTTGCTAGTAACTATTTTGCACACCAAAATATAGGTTTAGGTGAATAGAAACTTAAAAAAAATGGCATTGATGTACACCTTGAAGTCTTCGTAAATTTTTCAAAAGTTCATTTTTATGCCTACATACCAACAATGTATTCCTAGGTTGCAAATGAAGTGCAAGGTCCATGGATTTCTTCAGGAGACTTCAGTTTTGTTCTTTGCAATAAGGAAACAAAGAGGGGTGGCTTTAACTTTACATGGATGCCATTGGTTTCAGGAATTCATGTTTGATTGCAACCTTTGTGATACGGGGTTTATCTAAATTTACTTAGAACAAGGGTAATAGTTTTGAAAGATTGGGTAGAGCTATTTGTAATCAAGAACGAGATGATGTTTCTCCATTGTCTAAATTTTAACATCTTGAAAGTCTTAAATCTGATCATTGTCTAATTCTGATTACTGTGAGTGAGAATAATGCTCCAAAGGTTTATAAGCCCTTTTGATTTTGTTTAGCTTGGCTATTGTGGAGCAGTCTTGGAAAGATTATTGGTCAAAGACCAAAATTGTTCAACAATTCACTAGGTATGGGAACATTTTCATAATATATGTAGTGTTCTAATAGTTGCAAATGAAAAGTTGAAAGTAACCAAAAGTTGTAACTTTGGGTTAAGAGTTGTCACTTTTCATAGTAATAAGTAATGTTGTAACACCCCACACCCGTAACCTTCGCCGGGACGGAAGACGAGGCATTACCTAACTCTAAACTCACGCTTTCATACAATTTCGAGTCACCAAAACTCGATCCAATTTAAAACCTTCTCAATCTTATCTACATGTAGGCCTACTAGGCTAAAAACTAATATCGAAAAACATTCGGGACGAACTTGGGTCCTTTAAAGAATTCCAAGAAATAACACTTGACACAGGGGCCTATGTGAGAGGGGCAACATGCCCGTGTGACCAGTTCTACATAGTCGTGCTATTGGCCCATATGGCTCACATAGCCTAAGCAATACAGGGACACGCCCGTGTCCTCCACCCGTGTGGAATTAATACTAAATGCACACCTACAGGGGTTTTCACACGGCCTGGTACACGCCTGAGTCCCTGGCCCGTGTCCTTCACACGACCATGACACGCCTGTGTCCAAAAACCTGGACATTCTGTTTCTGACGCAGCAACCCCAAAATGTCACACGGCCAAGGACATGGCCGAGACACACGGCCATGTCTCTGCCTGTGTGTTTTACTATCATGCATATTGACTTGCAAATTTTACGTGCAGGGGACACACGGCTGAACCACATGCCCATAGGGCAGACCGTGTGTCTACCCGTGTGGGCAATATAAGGCTATTTACCAAGCCTCTTTGCCACCCCTACTTACACAACCTACACAAAAACATTCACAACCAACACAAGCCTATCTCATGCAACCAAATCAGCCATAATAGACAACATTCATTTGTGCATTTTACTCATATATGAAAATAACATCTTTGTATATAATTCAAAATGACTATTAGCTATCATTCGATGCTTAATACAAAATAAGAAATTTATTCCAAGTCATCACATTTGGCCAAATTAATAACACAAAACACAAGTCTAATTCCCTATACATGCCATATTCAAAAATATAAATCAAACTATACTAAATGCTTCGATTGATAGTGTGATCGATATCTCTGACTTCCATTGGTCCTTGAGCTAGATAGTCGGCACTATAAGAAAATGGAAAAGGAGAGGGAGTAAGCATAATGCTTAGTAAGTTGCAAATAAATAAATATACAACATCACTTTACCAATCATCAACAACCTCATAACATACCAGTGGGCATAAGCAAACTTACTCATCAATATTCAGTACATATCATATAGCATATAATGGGGCTCACATTTTATACATACCAAACAGGTACCTGTACCACTCACAACACGGTTATACTTTACTCATTAACTTAAAGTCATAACACTCACCGTTGAACCATTTGGAACACTACCGGATATTCATTAAGCCTCAAACATGGGTAAGGTGCCGATGGGATGTCCCAGACACGGTCTTACACTGGCTGATATCTCAAGTCGATGCCATGTCCTAGACATGGTCTTACACTGACTATCATCTCGTAGCCGATGCATGTCCCAGACATGTCTTACTGTAATATCCTGAATAAGGGCCTAATCAGAATAGTGGTTTCGTGACCACAAATCTAAGATAGAAATAATTATTTTATGATTATTTTGAGGTCTATGACATGATTGCATGATTGTGTGAAAATTTCGTGAAGAAATTTTATGCATAAAGTGCTTAAATTGAAATTAGGGACTAAATCGAATAATTTGCAAAACTTGCATTCTAGAAGTTTTTAGTATGAAATTGCTTTGGAATATTAATGAGGAGGTCTTAAATAGAAATTTGACCAATTTCTAAGTCTATGGACAAAAATTGGTCATGGATGGAGTTTTCGGAAAGTTTAGTAGTAAGGGCATTTTAGTCATTTGGTAATTAAAAGAAATAAAAAGGGAAAATAAAGCCAAAATTGACTCATATTTTTCATGGAGGCCGAAATTAACATGGGGGAAGCCATGGTTAGGGTTTTCAAGCTTTCCAAGCTCAATAGTAAGTCTGTTCTAACCCCGTTTTTCAAGTTCTTTACGTTTTTGGAATCCCGGTAACTTGATTAAGCTTATGCTAGCAATAATTCAACCTAGGGTTCGTATTTGGAAAAATACCATAGGTGAAATTTGTGTATTTTGGTGTTTTATGATAGAATATGAGGTTTTAAATTATGTTAAACAACTTGTGCTACTCGGTTTTAAGTGAAAACGAGTAAAAGGGCTTAATCGGTAAAAATACCTAATAGTCATAAGTACATGTTAGAGTGAGAATTTGATGTTGCCATAGAATGGAAAATGATCAGCATGTCATAAAACATAAGAAAATAGGATGAAGTTTAATTTCCGAACCTTGGGGCAAAAGAGCAAATATGCAAAAGTTAGGGGTCAAAATAAAAATTTGTAAAAATATGATTTTTGGAGCCGTATAAATAATGTGACTAATTATTAGGCTAAATGTGATATTATAGATGAAGGAAATCGAGATTCGGGCTTAAATCGAGAAAATACAAGGTTATGGACTAAAATAGTAAATTGCCATTTCTGGATCGAGGTAAGTTGGTATGATAATAATACTGCAATAGTGTTGTAATTTATATTTGAAAGTTAAATTTAGTGAATTAATTGAATTATGTTAAATTAAATGTTATGGTGCTAAGTTTATGAATTGATTTAAAAATATGTCTATGGTACATGAAGTGCATTGAATTATCATACATAAATGTGATTTCTATGATTATGGATATTATGAGCAATTGTAAGTTCATATGATTTTTAATAATGCAATGTGTAATTTAATGTTATTGCCTTGATATTAAATGAGATGTATGTAATATATCAATTTTACTTGTATTATGATATTTTATAATAATACTGGAAATATGTTTGTTGATAATTACTTGATTGGTGAAATTGTTGGAAAAGAGAGAAATCCCGGTTGAACCTTCGAAAATATTGGATGATACAGATGGTATGTAGCTAGGTCACATGTATGGTGCTGAGTGCACATCATGTGTACAAGAGAGCTACGAGACATTATGATGTAGCTAGGTCGCATGGGTGGTACTATGTGTACACCATGTAGACAAGAGAGCTACGGGATATATGTAGCTAGGTCGCATGCATGGTTCCAGGTGAAGGACACCATGTCGACAAGAGAGCTACGAGATAAACTGGCTAGGTCACATGGGTTATACTAAGTGTTCACCATGTGTACAAGAGAGCCGAACTTTATAATGGGTGGAGCTATGTTCTAAAACCACCAAGTATCGAGGATTGATTCGAAGTGTTCAACGGGAGACTTACTATGTACTACTTTGTGAGTTTTGTGATGAATAAGTGCAGGTATTTGCTTATGTGAATGATGTGTTCATTAAGTGACCGGGATGTGGTAAGGTTATAAAAAAGTAAGTTATACATGAGGATGATTTTATGGTGACCTTGTAATCATGGGCCTATACTTGTGATGTATGAAATGTGGAGAAAATGATTTGTGATATGTATGTTAAAACGAGGTTAATACAAAGAAAGTGTGAAAGAGTGAATTAGCAATAAAATTGTTTTGGACAGCAGCAGTGACGTGACTTTGAAAATTCACTAAAAATTGTGGAAGTTGAATAAAAATGCAAATGATATATGAAAATAAATCTTAATGAGTCTATTTTCACAGGAAAGAAACAGGGGAAGCAAAAGAATTCTATATTGTGTGATATTTGAATTCTTGTGAAACAGGGTCTGAATGAATTTGAGATCCCCTGTTCTGACTTTATAAATTCACCATAATTTTAAAAAAATTATTAAGAGTCATATTTTACATGAATGGATTCTTTATTGAGTTTATATTTAAGGGAAACAAACGGCATGGTCTTTGGAATTCTGTACAGGGAGAAATTTGTTCATAGTGCACAGAGGTCAGAGTAGTCGTACTCTAAAACAGGGGAGACTTGAACTAATAAACTGTAAATTCTGGAAATTTTATGGGAGAAAGATATATGAATCTAGTTTCAAGAAAAATTAACGAAACTAAATTTGGAGTTTTTTAGCTTCAGATATGAATGATTTAGTAATCAGTAACTCGATAACACAACTTAACTTTGAATATGTGTAATTGTACAATTATAGTGTTTTATCTTGAAAAGCATGGTAGTAATTGCTTATTACTTTCATATGAACTTAATAAGCGTAAAGCTTACCCATCCTCTCCATTTCTTTAGTATTGGCAGGTCGGCTCGGGGTTAGAGATTGTCAGAGGCAAAATCACACTATCAAATTATCATTTTTGGGAGAATTAATTCAAATATTAAAAATATCAAGTGAGTGGCATGTATAGGAAGTTGGTTTGTGATATGTATTTTTATTATGATTTTGACCATACGTATCAGTCTGCATTGAGTTATCGTATATGATTATGAGATGTGGTCCTTATCCATTATGGTTTATAAGTTTAATTAATCGTGCTATGTCCTATGTTTTGATGTAATGATATAGTTAACTTTGTTTGTTATGCATATGTTCGAAAAGTTTTGAATTAAATGAAATTTTATGGCCCGGTTTTCGTCTATGTGTATTGTTAAGTCTGGTAATGCCTCGTACTCTATTCCAACCTTAGATACGGGTAAAGGGTGTTACACTTACACTGGCTTACATCTCGAGGATGATGCATGTCCCAGATATGTCTTACACTAGCACTTGTCTCAATGCCGATGCCATGGCCCAGACATGGTCTTACACTGGCTCTCATAATGTGGCGGATGCATGTCCCAGACATGTCTTACACTAGCTCACACAAGTGACCCAATTGTCATGGCATGAATATCCGATTTATTTTTAAGGTTCAAATGGGAATTCTACTATCTCATGTATCATTAAACATTCTCAATTTCCACAATCAAGCAATTCGTAGTAGATTAATTCAAATACAATTCAACGCATACATTAGCGATGTAGCTATATTATTTACATACAACGTACCTCGGATTACAAAATGTAGCGACTAGTCGATTTGCTTGGTTTTCCCCCCGGTCTAGGTCCAGATTTGGTAATTCTTGTTCTATAATAGTAGAATGTACTTATTTATTCAATAAATAAAATTAGGCATTCGAAAATTCACATCTTTGGTAAAATGACCATTTTGCCCCTAGACTTTGACAAAGTGACCATTTTACCCTAGGCTCGAAAATCAGTTTTTATTGAATTTATTCTTATCTAAAGTATAGCCGAACCTTTTTATTCTTATAAAAACTCCAAATTCTCATTATTTCACACATTTATCAACTATTTTACATCTTATGCAAAATGGTCCTTTTAGGTGTTTTCATGAAAAATCCTTTCACAAAAGTTGTTTATTACACAACCAAGCTTCATATTCTTGCATGAAATTTCAGAAAACACCCTAAATTCTCTCATGGAAAAACCCTAGATTTTAAGCATTTTGCAAAATAGTCCCCTCATTTAAAAGCTCATGCTACAAGGGTTCTAAAAATGCAAAAATCTTCAACAAAGGGTATGTAAATCACTTACTTGCAAGAGGAATAAGTTGCTGAAATTTTTGAAGCTCAAAACCCCTAACAATGGCTGAAAAATTAGTGGGAGAAGGAAGAATGAAAGAAAAAAAAAAGATAATAACTAGGCTTAGGCATTATTTTATTACACATTATGTCATCCATTTACCTAATGTTGACTTTTCAACAATTTTTACTTCCCATGGCCGACCAAGCCCTTTTAAAAGGGTCTATTTTCCCTTTAAAGACCCCAATTTAAGTTTCATGGCAATTTATCCCTTAGCTATCAAAATAGGACTTTTGCACTTTATGCGATTTAGTCCTTTTTCTCAATTGGGCTCACAAACGTTAAAATTAACTCACCAAATTTTTCATGCACTCTTATAAACATGCTATAACATCAAAATAATAATAAAATAATTTTTTATAACTTTAGATTTGTGGTCCCGAGACCACTGTTCTGACTAGCCCCTAAATCGGGCTGTTACAATTCTCCCCCTTTAGGGATTTTCGTCCTTGAAAATCTTACCAGTGAATAAGTTCAGGTACTGGTCTCTCATAGTCTCATTGGGTTGCCATGTGGCTTCCTCGACTCTATGTCTATGCCACAAAACTTTTACGAGTGCTATACTTTTATTCCTTAACTATTTGACTTCCCGAGCTAAAATCTTAACCGGTTCTTCGCCATAAGTCATGTCCGGATGAAACTCAACCTCTGTTGGCTCAATCACATGCGAAGGGTTTGATCTATATCGACGTAGCATGGACACGTGAAACACGTCGCGAATCTTTTCCAATTCTGGTGGTAAAGCCAATCGATAGGCAACCAGCCCTACTCTTTCGGTAGCCTCATAGGGTCCTATAATACGAGGACTCAACTTGCCTCTTCTACCAAATCTGAGTACTTTCTTCCACGGGGATACTTTTAAAACTCTCGATCACCGACTTGAAATTTGATCTCTCTCTCTTTAAATCCGCATAAGATTTCTGCCTATTCGAGGCAGCCTTTAAACAGTCGCGAATCACTTTAACTTTCTCTTCAGTCTCTTTGACTAAATCAATCCCATTAATCTGACCCTCTCTGAGTTCGGTCAAATATAAGGGCGTTCGACACTTTTGCCCATACAAAGCCTCATAAGGCGCCATTTTAAAACTTGTCTAAGAACTGTTGTAGGAGGCGAATTCAACCAATGGCAAGTACTTTTCCCAACTATATTGAAATTCGAGAACACAACACCGTAACATGTCTTCTAAGATCTGGATCACTCTTTCTGACTGACCATCAATTTGCGAGTGAAATGCTGTGCTAAAACTCAACTTTGTCCCCAAAGCCTCTTGTAACTTTTTCCAAAACCTCGAGGTAAATCTTGGGTTACTATCCGTAACAATCGATAAGGGCACCCCGTGTAGCTTCACAATCTCCAAAATGTACAAGTTAGCCAATCTCTCAAGGGAGCAGTCAGTATGCACTGGTATAAAATGTGCCGACTTTGTTAGCCTATCCACAATAACCCAAACAACATCCTTTTTTTTCGGGGTTAATGGCAAACCCATCACAAAATCCATAGTAATCTGATCCCACCTCCACTCTGGGACTGTTATAAGCTGAAGTAAACCCGAAGGTACTTGGTGTTCAGCCTTCACTTGCTGACACACATGACACTTGGAAACGAACTCTGAAATGTCTCTTTTCATTCCCGACCACCAATACATTTTCTTCAGGTCGTTGTACATTTTTACACTACCCGGGTGAATGGACAAGCAACTACTATGTGCCTCTTATAGAATCTTCTGAATAAGCTCACTGTCTTTAGGTATACAAACTCTATCCTTAAACATCAAACACCCATCAATACCAATCCAAAAGTCTGATTCGGCCCCCAACTCACATTGAGTTCTCTTGGTTTGCAAATCTTTGTCACTCTTCTGAGCTTTACGAATTTCTTGTAGAAATATCGACCTAGCTCCCAACTCTGCTAGAATCGAACCATAATTTAATAAAGCCAATTGGGCATCCAATGCTTTCAACACGAATAACGATTTTCTACTCAAGGTATCGACGACCACGTTCGCCTTGTCTGGGTGATAGTCAATCACCAACTTGTAATCCTTTATCAGCTTTAGCCACCTTCGTTGCCGCAGATTCAACTTCTTTAATTCGGTCGGAGCCATCCTATATGGTGCAATAGAAATGGGTGTCGTGCCCAGTACCAACTCGATTCCAAACTCAATTTCCCTTACTGGAGGTAGTCCGGGTAATTCTTCCAGAAACATATATATAAACTCACAAACCACTGGTACCGATTCAATCTTCAACTCAGACGTTTGAGTATTCAATACAAAGGAGAGATATGCCTCATATCCTTTTCTCAAATATTTCTCAGTAGTCAAAGATGACATCATAACGGACAAATTATCCGATTCATCTGGTCCAACCCGAAGAACATTTTCGTCTTCATATTTCAACTCAATAACTTTTCTCCCACAGTCCATTACAACACTATGAGAAGTCAACCAATCCATTTCAAGGATTACATCAAGTTCATTAAACGATAATGACATCAAGTTTTCCGAAAAACAATGACATCTAATTGTTAAAGGACAATTCCTACACACTTGGTCAACAAGCACATGTCTACCTAAAGGGTTAGACACTTTTATCACAATTCAGTTGACTCTACTATCACGTTCATACGGGGTATCAATTCCATACAAATATAAGAGTGGGTAGACCCTAAGTCAATTAAAGTAACTATAGATATATCATGGATAGAAAAGGTACCCGTGATCACATTGGGAGACTCCGCCTCTTCTCATGCACGTATAGCATAGGTCCTTGCTGACGCTCTGCCCTCGAACCTCACTGTAGCATCTCTTGGTGCACCTCTACCGCTAGTCCCACTTCCAGGGTTCTTTTGTGGTCTACCTCTCAATGGAGCACTACTTGCCTTCATTTCTTCCTTTTTCTCTCTCTCTTCCATTTCAGGACAGTCCGGATGAAGTGGTCCACTGGCCCACATTTGAAGCACCCTCTTTCTTTACCTCGGCACTCGTTGAAATGGCGTCTACCACATTGCAAACATTCTGGCCTATTTGGTCGAGCACTGCCGACACTCGTAATAAAGGTGGCCTAGGCTCTAGAGGCCATGTTCTGCTGGTTCTTGTTTCTATTCGAGAACCCCACCAAAGCATTTGATCGGGTGGTGAATTCCCTAGATCTCTTAGATGAGGATTGATGCGATTTTCCCATCTGTCTCTTTCTTGAATCCCGTGACTCAATAGCCGCCTTTCTCCTCTCTTTAACCAACTCTTCTGCCTTGCATGCTCTCTCAATTAGCACTACAAATTCTCTCAACTCTAAGATGCCAACAAATACTTAGATATCCTCATTAGACCATCCTCAAACCTTTTACACATGGTACCTTCTGAGGAAATGCACTCCCGTGCATATTTGCTGAGTTTCACAAACTCTCGTTCATACTCCGTCACTGTCCTACTGCCTTGCTTTAACTCTAGAAATTCCTTCCTGTTTTGGTCTATAAATCTCTGGCTAATATACTTCTTTCGAAACTTTTTCTGGAAGAATTCCCAAGTTACTCCTTCTCTTGGTACCACAGGCACGAGAGTGTTCCACCACTGGTAGGCTGAATCTTTTAAGAGCAATATTGCACACTTCATGTACTCCTCAGGTGTGTACGACAGTTCATCAAATACCCTGATGGTATTTTCTAGCCAAAACTCTACTCTCTCGAGGTCATCATCTATATTAGCCCAAAATTTGTCGGCCCCTTATTTTTGAATTTTGTCTACCAGAGGCTTCTCTCCTTTAAACATGTTCGCACCTTGCAGAGCTACCGGGGCATACTGAGGAATCGGAGGAGGTGGGAGAGGTGGAGTGTTCGGATTTGCACGAACGAACTCTGTGTACCAAGCATCCATCATTCAAAGATAGGCTTCTCTAGCGCCTCCGTTTTGGCCCATAGTCACGGGCTCACTCTCAACTGGCACGGTCCCTTTAGCAGGAGTTGGCGCGTTACTCTTTACATCATCCGCCGTAGCTCTATCAAGATCCATTTACTATATGAAAATACAATTTATAATCGTCAAGAGTCGTCACAGTATCGATATACAGTTATGGCATGTATAGCTAGACTCGTACTCTCGCTAGGTTAGTCCTAGAACCGACTAAACTATGGCTCTAATTCCACTAAATGTAACACCCCTCACCCGTACCCTTCGCTGGGATGAAATACAAAGCATTACCTAACTCTAAACTCATGCTTTCATACTATTCCGAGTCACCAAAACTCGATCCAATTTAAAACCTTCTCAAACTTATCTACATATCCTTAATGTAGGCCTACGAGGCCCAAAACTGATATCGAAAAACATTCAGGAGCAACTCGAGTCCTTTAAAGAATTCCAAGAAATAACACTTGACACACGGGCACACACCCGTGTAAGAGGGGCAACACGCCCGTGTGACCAGTTCTACATGGTCATGCTATTGGCCCGTGTGGCTCACACGGCCTAAGCAATAAAGGGACACACCTGTGTCCTCTACCCGTGTGGAATTAATACTAAATGCACACCTACAGGGGTTTTCACACGGCCTGACACACGCCCATTGACAAACCGTAATTTATAAATATTTATAACCCATACGTATGCATTTTATGAATGATTTCTCCTTAGATTTGGTGAATTCGATGCTCCTAATGCCTTAATTTCATGTTTTATTCTCAGGTAGGCATAGGAGAATGAAAGGAACGAGAAATGGGCTGAAAACAGAGAAAATGGGCTAAAGCACGAAATCAACACGGTCTGGACCTCTTCACACGGGCAGATCACACGGCCGTATGAATTTGGCAGAATTGAAGCACGATTCACACGGGTATAACACACGGCCGTGTACCTCGAACACGGCCTGAAGTTATCATACACGGGCGTGTCCCTGCCGAGCCCAAGTTAAGTCCAATTTAGAAAAGGCCACTTTTGAGGGTTCTTAGGCATCCCAAAGCCTATAAATACACCCTAAAAGAGGAAGAAAGGGGAACAGAGAATAGGGAGTAAGGAATTACTCCAAGGAAGCCGATTGATCCATATCAGAAGCTGGATCTACTATCAAGACTGAAGATCTCTCCTCAATTTCCCCTTCAGGAGTTTTGGGTTTTTTTTTATGTTTTGTAATTATTATTATTCTGAGATGTTTTCTTGTTTAGTTATGAATTAAACCCCTAAATACCTAAGGGGGATGAAACCTATGAAAAAACCTTGTTATTATTTCTGAATCGTATGATAAATATTTGACTTGTTCTTAATTATGTGTTCTTAATTCTTGTTTTGGTATTTCAGGATATCACTTCAAGTTACTTCTCTTAGTTAGAGGAGGAATAGACCCTTGCTAAGAGTAAGTTTATCGTAATTTAGCAGATTTGATTGCGTGCCTAGAGATAGGGTGACAAGATTTTGTCGGATTTGGGTGAAACCTAATAAGGGAATCCATAAATAGAGTTAATGTAAGCTTAGGGTGTTAAATAGAGATAACTCTCGGTTATTCAACCTAGGGATTAGACGTTGTTAGTCTCGAGAGGGATAATAATATACAGTAGGGATTTCTACGAAACAAGTTAAATGAATAAATCGTCTGGTTTGGAGCCAGAATAACAAGTAAAAGTCTAGGTGGATTTTTCCTTAGGTATTGTCTCAATCAATCGCTTTCCCCAAAAGTAATTTCCCAAATTCTATTTTCTGCAAGTTCTTAGTTTAATTAATTAGTTAGTTAAAACAAATCTTTTTTCTTCGGCTAGATAATAAGAAGATAGTCATTACTAGTACTCATAGTCCTTTGGGTTCGACAATCCAGTCTTGCAAAAACTATAATACTGTTCGATAGGTACACTTGCCTACGCCGTGATAATAGTTAGTTTAAAGAATGATTCATTATAAATTTATAAAACTTATCACAGGAAAATCGACGATCAAGTTTTTGGCACCGTTGCCGGGGACTAAGATATTAGGAATGCTCAATTTTTATTACTTTAGTCATTTATTTTCTTGCAATTTAACTTCAATTTTTTATTTTACGAATTTTTTTTCTTTTTTCTCCTGGCAGGTTCTTATAGTTTATGACTAGAAGAAACCCGTCAAGACCATTGATTTTTGACGAGGAAATTGATCGTACAGCTCGTAGAAACTGACGAGAAATCAGGTGAAGCTTAAGATACACAGAGGAAGAGCAAGAGGACGATATCTCAACTACAACCAAGGAGATGGCTGAAAATCAAGACAATCCGCTACCTCCAGCCATACCCGCTGAATTAGCAAATCAGAATCCTGCTCCTCGTACTATGTATGATTATGATGAACCCAACCCCACTAGGATGAGTATTCAACTAGCTGATAGATCTATTAAATATCCTAGGGGTATTATAGAAGATGTACTTGTGAAAGTAGATAAATTCATATTCCCTATTGACTTTGTTGTGCTTGATATGGACGAAGACGTGAAAGTACCTTTAAGTTTAGGGCGTCCATTTTTAGCCACTGCTAGGGCTGTAATTGATGTGGGTTACGGTAAATTGGTACTTAGAGTAGGTGACGAGGAGATTATCTTTAAAATTTATGATGCTATGAGGTTTTCTAGGGAACAGGATGATTTATGTTATTTTATTAACTCTATTGATCATGCTACTCAAGACTCTTTTCAGGAAATTATACGAAAGGACACGACGGAATTGTATCTAGCTCAAGGAGAAGAGGCAGATGATGACCCTAATAAACATTCCTCAAGACAAGCAAAGTATAAGGGTATTAAGATGAATGATAAACTTAAGCAAAAACCCTCTATTGAAGAACCTCCCAAACTGGAACTTAAACAATTGCCAAATCACTTGGAATATGCATATCTTGGAAATAATTCTACATTACCAGTGATTATTGCTTCTGACCTGCAACCCAAGGAAAAATAAGAATTACTCCAAGTATTAAGAGAACATAAAAAGGCCATAGCTTGGAAAATTTCTAACATCAAAGGAATCAGCCCCTCTTTTTGCACCTATAAAATTCTAATGAAAGATGAATATAAGCCATATGTGCAAGCTCAAAGACGACTGAACCCCAATATGGAAGAAGTTGATAAAGCTGAGGTAATTAAACTTCTAAATGTTGGAATTATTTATCGTATTTTTGACAGTTCTTGGGTAAGTCCAGTGCAGGTTATTCCTAAGAAAGGAGGCATGACGGTCGTGACCAACGAGAAGAATGAATTAATCCCAACAAGGACAGTCATAGGTTGGAGAGTTTGTATTGACTATAGGAAGCTGAATGATGCCACAAGGAAAGATCACTTTCCATTGCCATTCATTGACCAAATGTTGGAAATATTATCCGGGCATATGTACTACTATTTTTTAGACGGACTGTCTAGCTACTTCCAAATCCCAATAGCTCCTAAAGATTAAGAAAAGACGACATTCATATGCCCATATGGTACATTCACTTATCGTAGAATACCTTTTGGAATATGTAATGCTCCTGCCACTTTTCAGCGCTGTATGATGGCCATCTTTGACGAACTCGTGGAAGACATCATGGAGGTATTTATGGATGATTTCATAGTATTCGGTAACTTTTTCCATCTTTGCCTTAAAAATTTAAAATAATTTTTAATAAATATGAAGAAACGAAACTTGTGCTTAATTGGGAGAAATGTTACTTCATGGTTCAAGAAGGTATCGTATTAGGGCATAAAATTTCTAGTAAAGGGATTGAAGTGGACAAATCTAAAATTGAAACAATCGAAAAATTTCCCCCTCCTAGTTCGGTCAAGGCTATTAGAAGCTTTTTAGGACATGCTGGTTTTTATAGAAGATTTATTATGGATTTCTCTAAAATAGCTAAGCCTTTGACTAAACTGCTAGAAAAAGATATGCCTTTTAATTGCGATCAGGACTGCTCAGAAGCATTTAACACCTTAAAAGATAAATTAATTAATGCTCCAATTATAATTGCACCTGACTGGAATTTACCTTTTGAATTAATGTGTAATGTGAGTGAGTTTGCAGTAGGTGCAGTTTTGGGATAGTGAAGAGACAAGTACTTTCAGCCTATCTATTATGCTAGCAAGACGTTGACAGTCGCACAAGAAAACTACGCTACCACGGAAAAAAAATTACTAGCTGTGGTTTTCGCATTTGATAAATTTCGATCATATCTCATATTATCTAAAGTTGTTGTTTACACTGACCATTCTGCTCTGTGATACCTTTTAACCAAAACTGATGCAAAACCTCGACTCATTTGATGGATTTGTTGTTGCAGGAATTTAACTTAGAAATTCAGGATAAGAAAGGAGCTGAAAATCTCGCTGATAAATCGTAATTTATACATATTTATAACCCATGCTTAACGCATTTTATGAATGATTTCTCCTTAGATTTGGTAAATTCAATGCTCCTAATGCCTTAATTTCATGTTTTATTCTCAGATAGGTATAGGAGAATGAAAGGAACGAGAAACGGGCTGAAAACAGAGAAAATGGGTCAAAGCACGAAATCAACACGGCCTGGACCTCTTCACACGGACAGATCACACGGCTGTGCCAATTTGGAAGAAATGAAGCACAATTCACACGGGTATAACACACGGCCGTGTACCTCGAGCACGGCCTGAAGTTATCGCACACGGGCCTGTCCCTGCCGAGCCCATGTTAAGTCCAATTCGGAAAACGCCACTTTTGGGGGTTCTTAGGCATTCCAAAGCCTATAAATACACTCTAAAAGAGGAAGAAAGGGGGGACGGAGAATAGAGAGTAAGGAATTACTCTAAGGAAGCTGATTGATCCATCTCAGAAGCCGCAGCCAGTATCAAGACTGAAGATCTCTCCTCGATTTCCCCTTCAAGAGTTTTGGGTTTTCTTTATTTTTTGTATTTATTATTATTCTGAGATGTTTTCTTGTTTAGTTATGAACTAAACCCCTAAATACCTAAGGGGGATGAAACCTATGACAAAACCTTGTTATTATTTCTGAATCGTATGATAAATATTTGACTTGTTCTTAATTATGTGTTCTAAGTTCTTGTTTTGGTATTTCAGGATATCACTTCAAGTTACTACTCTTAGTTGGAGGAGGAATAGACCCTGGCTAAGAGTAACTTTGTCGTAATTAAGCGGAGTTGATTGCGCGCCTAGAGATAGGGTGACAAGATTTTGTCAGACTAGGGTGAAACCTAATAAGGGAATCCATAGATCGAGTTAATGCAACCTTAGGGTGTTAATTAGAGATAACTCTCGGTTGTTCAACCTGGGAATTAGACATTGTTAGTCTCGAGAGGGATAATAATATACATTAGGGATTTCTACGAAACAAGTTAAATGAACAAATCGTCCGGTTCGGAGCCAGAATAACAAGTAAAAGTCTAGGTGGATTTTTCCTTAGGTATTGTCCCAATCAATCGCTTTCCCCAAAAGTAATTTCCCAACTTCTATTTTCTACAAGTTATTAGTTTAATTAATTAGTTAGTTAAAACAAATCTCTTTTTTTCGGTTAGATAATAAGAAGACAGTCATTACTAGTACTCCTAGTCCTTTGGGTTCGACAATCCGGTCTTGCAAAACTATACTACTGTTCGATAGGTACACTTGCCTACGTCGTGATAATAGTTAGTTTCAAGAATGATTCAATATAAATTTATAAAACTTATCACAGGAAAATCGACGATCAACGTTTTTGAAGCTCTGTCACAGATGCCAAATGCAATGAATTTCTTAAAAGAGCTTTTAGGAAACAAGCGGAAGTTGGACGAGGCGTCGCATGTGGAACTAAATGCAGTCTGCTCATCTATTCTACAGAATAAGCTACCCCACAAATTGAAAGATCCAAGGAGTTTTACAATTCCTTGCTTAATTGGTAGTTTAGATGTTAATAATGCATTAGCTAATTTAGGGGCTAGTATCAACGTCATGCCTTACAAAATGTTTAAGCAACTAGGTCTCGGGAAACCTAAACAAACTAGGATGAGCATTCAATTAGCAGATAAAACTATAAGATTTCCTAGGGGTATTATTGAAGATGTACTAGTTAAAATAGATAAATTTATATTTCCCATTGATTTCGTTGTTTTGGACATAGAGGAGGATAACAACAGCCCTTTCGTGCAGATGGACTTAGGAACAGTTTACGATGCATGGGAGAGATACAAGGACCTTTTGCGAAGGTTCCCACACCATGGATTACCTCTATGGCTGCAAGTTCAAACATTCTACAACGGTGTGAACCCTTCGACAAGACAAATGATTGATGCAGCTACTGGTGGGACCATCAATAACAAAACACCTGAAGAGGCTTTTGAATTTATTGAAGAGATGTCACTGAATAACTATCAGTGGCAAGTCATGAGGACTAAGTCAACGAAAATAACAGGCGTTTATAACGTCGATTCGGTCACTATGTTGTCAAATCAGGTAAAACTGCTGAATAAGAAAATTAATGGTTTACTTGGTTCTACGCAGGTACATCCAATGATGAGGTGTGATTCAAGTGGAGGAGGTGTGCTTACAGAATACCCACCATTCAATCCTTCAACCAAAGAGGAACAATTCAACTATATGGGTAACAATAATTTTAGATCTCAAAATAACCCATATAGTAATACTTATAATGCAGGTTGGAAGAACCACCCAAATTTCTCTTGGGGCGGGCAAGGAAATCAAAGGCCACAAATCCTAGGGTTTTGAACAGCCACCTTATCAACAGGAAAAGAAGCTGAACCTTGAGAAGATACTATCCAAATTTATCTCGATGTCAGAAACTCGTTTCCAGGATACCGAGACAGCACTCAAAAATCAACAAGCATCAATTCAAGGACTCGAAACTCAGATAGGTCAGCTATCCAAATTAATTTCTGAACGACCACAATGTAGCTTGCCAAGTAACACTGAATTGAACCTAAGGGAACAGTTCAACGCAATTAGTACTCAAGATAAAGAAGGATTCGTTGAGCCTGAGCCAGAATTGATGCAAGAAACTGTGATAAGAAAAGGTAAAAGTGAGGTAAGTCATAACAAATCGATGAATGAAGAATATAAACCTTGTGTGCCATACCCTAACGCGACAAGGAAAGACCGTTCAGATGAACAATTCGGTAAATTCCTTAAACTTTTTAAAAAATTACATATCAACTTACCGTTTATTGAAGCTCTGTCACAGATGCCAAATGCAATGAAATTTTTAAGAGAGCTTCTAGCAAACAAGCAGAATTGGACGAAGCGTCACATGTGGGGCTAAATGCAGTTTGCTCAGCTATTCTACAGAATAAGCTACCCAACAAATTGAAGGATCCAGGGAGTTTTACAATTCCTTGCTTAATTGGTAGTTTAGATGTGAATAATGCATTAGCTGATTTAGGGGCAAGTATCAATGTCATGCCTTACAAAATGTTTAAGCAACTAGGCTTGGGAAACCCAAACAAATTAGGATGAGCATTCAACTGGCAGATAAAACCATAAGATTTCCTAGGGGTATTATTAAAGATGTACTAGTAAAAGTGGATAAATTAATATTTCCCATTGATTTCGTTGTTTTAGACATAGAGGAGGAGACCAACACCCCTTTGATTTTAGGGAGGCCCTTTTTAGCAACTGCTAAAACAATTATTGATGTTGGCATAGGTGAACTTACACTTCGCGTGGGAGACGAAACGATCACCCTTCAAGCTCGTAATTCTAGCATCACATCGAACATGGAAGGTAATGATCCACACCATCCTACTAAAACTGATAATATGACACAATCCATCGTGCGAAAATTAAGTTTGAAAAATTACACGAGCCATGTTCCAACAACAATAGAGGACCCATTCATGAAGAACGAAGGCTACAGATAGAGGAGCTAGATGAATGGCGAGCACATAAACTGAGAACACCCGATAAATCGAAACTACGCCAAAACAAGCTCGATACCTCTCCAAATCAACTTAAGGTTGGAGATCAAGTCTTATTAGATGCCTCAGACCCTCACATTGTCACTCCCAACTCGGATAAAGAAACCCCTCTTACGATAGTTAGTATTTTCCCATTCGGTACAGTAGAGGAAAGTCATCCCAAGTTCAGTACTTTTAAGGTAAACAATTCCTGGCTAAAGCTTTATTTTGATAAGAATGATAGCCGGAATAAGGAGTACGAACTCTTTAAACCACCTTAACAATTCAACAGAGAGGTAAGTCGAGCTTAGACTATAAATAAGCACTTCTCGAGAGGCAACCCGAGCACTAATTACACTAACTTTTTTAAATTTTAGTGTTTAACACTTGCTATGACTAACAGAGCTCTTGAAAATAGGTTTACCACAGGAACACAGCAAAGCACACAGGCGTGTGCAAGGCCGTGTTGAAACAGGGCAAGATTTTACCAAAACACTGGCGACGATAAACCGCCATGGCCGTGGGACATGGCTATAGGCGAACCTGCGAAAAAAACACGGGCGTGCGACACGCCCGTGCTTGAGAAACGTAGTCGAAACTGAGAAACTAGCACAGGCGTGTGACACGCCCGTGTCGACCACCCGTGGGCGAACCTATCAAATTAACATGGGCGTGGGGATTGCATACACAGGCATGGGAGAAACGAACAAGGCAAAACACAGTCGTGCGACACGACCGTGTTAAACAACACGCCCAAGGGACACGGGCGTGTGTCGAATTTCAAACGCGCTAAAAGGGGTAAAATACGAAACACACGGCCTGAAATTTGGACACACGGGCATGTCCTCTGGCCGTATGCCCCAAAATCTATAAATTCCCTGCACTATTCATTGTCTTCCCCACTCAAAAACCCTAACCCTAGCCGCTGCAAGTCCACAAGGCCTCCACGCCACGCCCGTGCGCCGCCTCCAACTTCATTTTTGACGTATTTTCTCCTCTTCCTAGCATTTGTTTACTTCTTCCTTTTCTATTTTGTTGATTTTTAGGCCTAGTTATCAGTATAATATGCAAGTTTTTGACTTTATTTCTATATTTTTCATCATTTAAATATCACACCCATCATTTAGTTTAAGTTCTTGCATGCATTCTTTACTTTATTCATTTAGTTAGAAATAAAACTTTCATGATCAAGAATAGTTAAAATTTTTCATGCATTTTATGTTCATGAGAGTTGTTAGGAAAATTTTATTCTTTTGTCATTTACATGCCATTCATATGCTCATCCACATGTCTTCACTTTGATAAATGTCAAGAAATTATGCAGTGAAAAGAAATTGGGTTGGTTATGCTTGGTTCGTATTTTGGCTGAAATTATTTGTTCAAAGTTATGGATTTCAATTTATATACCTATTGTTATTTCTTTTTTCTTCATTTGTATAGGTTCACAATGTCATCCTGACAAGGCAAGAAAATCGCCGTTCCCGCTTCCAAGAAAAGGAAAGGAGCGTCATCTTCCGCAGGCCCTACCGTGGAAATTCGCCACCCATTTCTCCAGTTTCCCAACGGACCTCAAGAGGAACTATATCAAATACTACGGGCCTGACCCTTAGCAGCGGGCCACCGCATAGACTAGACTGCTATCGAACAAGTCCAGTTGGCTGACGCGATCCGGGCCCTCCTTACCACCGACCTATGAGAGTCATTCTTTGGGATCATCGAGCCGACGAAGCTCGAGCTCACAATGGAACTGTGCTCGACATTCTATCTTCAAACCGTCATGACCAACTACGACGATCCTGGCACAGTCTAGTTTCGCTTAGCTGGATTAGTCCAAACTAAGCGTTTTCGAGTTCGGTACTGTATTGGGTCTCTATACCGAGAAGTTTAGAGAGGAGAATGACTTGCACTGTAACAGCTCGAAATAGGGCCTAGATGGAATAGTGGTTGTGAAACCACAAATCTGAGATAGAAAAGTTTATTTCGATTAATTTTTATGATTTACCGAGTGATTAGATGCATGGGTTAGAGTATTGATAAAAAATTTTATAGATTGCATGTTTAATTTGCCTATTAGAGCTTATTTGCGAAGTTCTTTATGAATGACTGATTTAGGCCTAAACGGAACGATGGTTTTAGAACCATGAATTCAAAGTCAAAAAATTTATTCCGATTAAGTTTTAAGGTTTATTTATTGATTAAAATATTGTGTAAAAATATCGTTAAGAAATTTTACTGATAAAGTGCTTAATTGGACTTTTAGGACTAAACTGCAAAAGTTGCAAAATATGTGTTCTAATTCATAAGTACTTGATTGAAATGGGGTTTTAAAGAGGAGGCCCTTAAATGTTAATTAGACCATTATATTTCGTTTGGACAAAAATGGGCATGAATAGGACAAAATTTTAAAGAAAGGCCTTAAGGGCATTTTAGTCATTTGGTAATTAAAATAAATAAAGAGGGAAAATAAAGCCAAAATTGACTCATCTTTCTCATGGAGGCCGAAATTAGCATGGGGGAAGCCATGGCTAGGGTTTTCAAGCTTTCCAAGCTCAATAGTAAGTCCGTTCTAGCCTCGTTTTTCAAGTTCTTTACGTTTTTAGAATCCCGGTAACTTGATTAAGCTTATTCTAGCAATAATTTAAGCTAGGGTTCGTATTTGGAAAAAATACCCATAGGTGAAATGTGTTTATTTTGATGTTTTATGGTAGAATATGAAGGCTGAAATTATGTTAAACAACTTTTGCTAAGCGGTTTTAAGCAAAAATGAGTAAAACGGCTTAATCGGTAAAAGTTGTTATTGTCCATAACTATGTGTTAGAGTGAAAATTTGATGTTTCCATAGAAGGGAAAAATGATCAGCATGTCATAAAACATAATAATAATGGATAAAGTTTAATTCCCGAGCATAGGGGCAAAAGTGTAAATATGCAAAAGTTTAGGGCCAAAATTGTAATTTTGCCAAAGTTTGAGTTAAGGACTGTTTTGAATAGTACATTAATTAAATAAGTAAAATATGATGTTTTAGATCCCGGAAAATGAGATTTGAACTTGGAATGGGAGAAAAATCGAAAATCGGGAAAGTTGGTAAAATGGCCGTTTTAGTCTCGAGGTAAGTTCATATGTATAATAAGCATTAATTTATACATGTTTCAATGTAAAATTTATATATTTACTATGATTGCTGAGGTGTTGAAAGTAAGTATAATTATGATGATTTAAATGTTCAATATTAAATCGACATGGAAATGAGAAAGTATGTAAGTTTGTATGTAAATAATACATTATCTTTATTATTTTTTTTATATTTTTTTATATTTTATGTATTGTAGCTGATTTTTGAATTATAATTGACTATTGGAAGAATGGAATAAAGTATTAGAAAGTGAGATACTTCCCATTTGAACCTTCGGAATCGAAAGATACAGATGGTATGTAGCTAGGTCGCATGGGTGATACTATGTGTACACCATGTAGGCAAGAGAGCTACGAGATAAATGTAGCTAGGTTGCATGTGTGGTTCCAGGTGAAGGACACCATGTAAACAAGAGAGCTACAAGATAAAGTGGCTAGGTCACATGGGTGGTACTAAGTGTTCACTATGTGTACAAGAGAGCCAAAATTATGTGCACAATCGAGCTAGGTCACAGGAGTGGTGCTAAGTGAAGGCCACTATGTGTACAAGAGAGCTTCGATTTTAAAGGTGGGCTGTGTGCGATACCATCGCGTATCTGTTATTATTTCGAAGCATTCAACTGGGAAATTGATTAAATGAAATTGTGTATGACTTTGTGATGATAAGTGTAAGTATATATGTGTGTAACTCATGAGCAATATGCTCTATATGTGATTGGAAATTGGAAAGATTGTTATGGGTAAGTGATGAATACAATTGAAGTGCGAAAGATCAAAATTGACAATAAAACTGTTTTGGATAGTTGCAGTGATGTGAATCTAAAAATTTACCAAAAATAGTAGAAATTGAATCAGAGACTGAATGAGATATCAAATTAAAGCTTAATGAGTCTATTTGCATATAAAAGAAACAGAGCAAGAAAAGAATTCTACATTCTGAGATATTTAAGTTTCTATGAGACTGGTTCAGAATGACTATGTGATCCCTATTCTGACTTTGAAAAATCATTAAAAATTGTACAAAAATAATTATGGGATATAATTTGTATTTTTTAAATCTTTAATGAGTTTATTTTCAAATAAAATAAACGATAACATAATATGAGTTCTGTACAAAGAGAAAATTTATTTGTAGTGAAGAGTGGTTAGGGCAGTTGAGCAGTGAAACGGGGGTAATTTCAATGAATAAAATATACTAATTGGCTGAACCAAAAATTATGAAAATTTTATGGTAAAAATATACGTGAATCTACTTTCAAGGAAAATTAACGGTTTGTAATTTGGAGTTATGTACCTCCAGAAATAAATAATTTAGCTACTGGTACACTGCTAGACAGCTTATCTTGAACCTGTTTATAATTGTAATAGTGAAAATATGTGTGTTTGTGATGGTAATATTCCGGGAACATATTGTGACTTTGTTTAATGTATGATAATGTATTGTTTATTAATATTTGCATATTTACTTACTAAGCTATAATGCTTACTCCCTTCCTTTCCTTTTTCCTATAGTGTCACAGATGTTAGCTTGAGTTGGAGGTCGCCGGAGGTTAAATCACACTATCAAACTATTGATCCATATATAAAGGTTTTAAAGTATTTTTAAGTCTTTGGCATGTATGGGGACTCATTTAAATGTTATTAAGTCGCTAGGATTTGACCTAAAATACTGACCTATGTTATCTGAAGGTCTCTATTGTATAAAGTCATTTAATGTAGATAGTCTTGAATATGTTTGAAAAGTTTAAAATTGATGAAATTTATTGTCTCAGTTTTAAATGATTAGAAGTACTCAAGTCCGATAATACCTCGTACCCTGTTTCGACGTTAGATACGGGTAAGGGGTGTTAATACACGCTCTTGACCGCCACACCCATCGTTCTCCCTCAAGGTGTTGGGATGCCCTCATCCCACGTTCGACTACCTACGACCCCAGTCGCACAAAGGCATCATCCCTCCCTCCGTCCCTAAGGTACCTTCATTCTCTCTTATCTCACACTTTGACAGGATGGAGGGAGAGCACCGGCGTCGTCACTACCCACAACGTCTATTATTTATGGTGTATGTCCAACGGGCACGTCATCGACCTCGCCTACTTCATCGCCCTTGCCATACGCCACTAGACGGAGTGACATCGGAGAGGGGTCATCTCCATTGGCCCATACGTGACTCGACTGGTGTGATGCTTTGGACTCCTCAACACCGCGGCCCAAGCATCATCCTTGACCCTTATTGGCCAGATGTCTCCACAAGACATCTCGAGTATGATAAGCATGAGGATGATCGAGAGGCGCCGAGGAACCTACCCTCCCCAATATCGTCTCGCTCAATCCAACGAGGAGGAGGTTCCCGAGGACATTACTGATGATGTCCCTACCCAACACGAGGACCCACTTCACCACTCACCACCACCACCTTCTCGGCCAGTTCATGCGGCGGCTTCATACACTGACATCTCTGAGCACCTTAACAGATTCGAGCAGCAATGTTTTCAAAGATTTGACAACATTGATGCTACTCTACAGCAGATTTGTCAGTACCGCCACATCTTATCGCCACTCCCACCTCGCGAACCATCGAGCAATGAAGATGTTTAGAAATTTTTATTTTTCTTATTTTATGTTTTTATTTTTATTTTTATTTTCATTAAAGACAACTTTTTATTTTTCTTTCATTTTATTTTTATTAGGATTTATAATATTTATCTAACAATCTTTACTCTCAGCTAATCTTTTACGAGTAAATCATTCTTCATAATATCCCCTAAACAGTTTCTGCTTTTATCACAGTTATCACAGAGCTCCAAAGCTCACAATCATTTAGGAACTTCAAACTCCAATGGAAAAGGTTCACCACGGTTACCATGCCCTGCTCAATAAGGAGATGTAATATTCTTTTGGCACAGCACCTGTGCTATCCAACCTCTACTACCACCGGAGTATCCTTCTCCACCTCCATAACTCAAAACTAGGACATTCATTCAGTACTCAGGAAGTTTCAATTCTTTCCCTATCTTATGATATTATATTTTCTTATATATCTAACCTTGTACATTGAGGGAAATGTACATCTTAAGTGTGGGGGGGTAATCATTTCATTACCTGAAAATACTTGAATAGTGCTTTGTTCTCTTGTGAATCTCTCATATCATGTTTGAGTTGAATTTTGATTGACTGATAATTTTGATTGATATATCTTGAATTAAAACATAAGCATTCATGCATTGATTGTTAAACTCTAAGACACTAGAAAATCAAGCATGATAAGTTGATTTTTAAGAATTTAAAAATTTAGGTTGTTTCCCCAAATTTAGGTATTATCTTGAATTGAATCCCACAGATTGAAACATCAAAAAGCCATAACTTTTGTGAAATTTTTGAGCCTTTTAAGCATTTATTAATTCTTTCATGCTCACTTTTATTATTGCTTTGAGTGTGCCAATATTGAATTATTATTCTAGAACTTGCCTGATTATGCATGTCAAGACCACACTATTTAATTTGATATATCAAGATGATAGAGGCACTTAGGATTAACCCACTCATGCCATGAAAAGCCTACCTCCACGATTAACCCTTAGTAAACCCCTTTGAGCCTAACAAGCCATTCCTTGTACCACCCTCGATATTAACCATTAACCCATTATTGTTGAAATCCCCTTAAATTAATTTGATCCCCAATTTTTGTCGAGAATTGATTTGAATAAATTGCTTAACTATGTCTTGTTCTTAATAGTATTCTATGATATTTGACTTGTTCTTAAAAACAAAACATGTATATAAATCAGTAGTTATCTGTTGCTTGTAAGTCTCATTCCATAGTCAAAGAAGAAAGCTTTGTTGTACGCATGTGATGATTTAATATTTTTTTTCTAGTTAAGTAATTTTTCAAGTCATTCTCGATTCTCACCTTTTCTTTTAGCTTGTGACCACACCCTCTAACTAAGCCTCGTTACAACCCTTTAAAGACCTTTGGATTGATGAATCATCTCGATTTATAGTGGTGGAGATTTGATTTTTATGCAAGCCTATGGTAATAACTTTTCATATTGACTGATGAGTGCTAATTTCATTGTCCTTAAACACTTCGAGTGATTTGAGTGAATCTTTAGTGAGGATGTTAAACTCTGTGAGGTTCCAAATCAATGATAACTACCTAGGGGAAGGGAGAGACCTAAGTTTTTCATGATTAAAATACTCAATTTAGAATGTTTGAAGCTCTAATGTTCTTTTAGTTGAATTCTCAATGTATGATTTCTTATGAGATGATTTGAGATAATATTGATCGGAATTATAAGTTGAGAAAAAGGAAATTTTAACTATGATCCGAGGATTTTGCTTGAGGAAAAGAAAACGCTTAAGTGTGGGGGTATTTGATAAACCGTAATTTATACATATTTATAACCCATGCTTAACGCATTTTATGAATTATTTCTCCTTAGATTTGGTGAATTTGATGCTCCTAATGCCTTAATTTTATGTTTTATTCTCAGGTAGGCATAGGAGAACGAAAGGAATGAGAAACGGGCCGAAAACAGAGAAAATGGGCTAAAGCCCGAAATCAACACGGCTTGGACCTCTTCACACGGGCAGATCACACGGCCGTGTCAATTTGGCAGAATTGAAGCACGATTCACACGGGTATAACACACGGCTGTGTACCTCGAACATGGCCTGAAGTTATAGCACACGGGCGTGTCACACGAGCGTGTCCCTACCGAGCCCAAGTTAAGTTCGATTCGGAAAAGGCTGCTTTTGAGGGTTCTTATGCATTCCAAAGCCTATAAATACACCTTAGAAGAGGAAGAAAGGGGAAAGGAGAATAGGGAGTAAGGAATTACTCCAAGGAAGCTGATTGATCCATCTCAGAAGCCGGATCTACTATCAAGACTGAAGATCTCACCTCAATTTCCCCTCCAGGAGTTTTGGGTTTTCTTTATGTTTTGTATTTCTTATTATCCTGAGATGTTTTCTTGTTTAGTTATGAACTAAACCCCTAAATACCTAAAGGGGATTAAACCTATGACAAAACCTTGTTATTATTTCTGAATTGTACGATAAATATTTGACTTGGTCTTAATTCTTGTTTTGGTATTTCAGGATATCACTTCAAGTTACTACTCTTAGTTGGAGGAGGAATAGGCCCTGGCTAAGAGTAAATTTGTCGTAATTAAGCGGAGTTAATTGCGCGCCTAGAGATAGGGTGACAAGATTTTGTCGGGTTAGGGTGAAACCTAGTAAGGGAATCCATAGATCGAGTTAATGCAACCTTAGGGTGTTAATTAAAGATAACTCTCGGTTATTCAACCTAGGGATTAGACGTTGTTAGTCTCGAGAGGGATAATAATATACAGTAGGGATTTCTACGAAACAAGTTAAATGAATAAATCGTCCGGTTCGGAGCCAGAATAACAAGTAAAATTCTAGGTGGATTTTTCCTTAGGTATTGTCTCAATCAATCGCTTTCCCCAAAAGCAATTTCCCAAATTCTATTTTCTGCAAGTTCTTAGTTTAATTAATTAGTTAGTTAAAACAAATCTCTTTTCTTCCGCTAGATAATAAGAAGACAGTCATTACTAGTACTTATAGTCCTTTGGGTTCGGCAATCCGGTCTTGCTAAAACTATACTACTGTTCGATAGGTACACTTGCCTATGTCGTGATAATAGTTAGTTTCAAGAACGATTCATTATAAATTTATAAAACTTATCATAGGAAAATCGACGATCACCCGTGTCCTTGGCTCATGTCCTTCACATGACCATGACATGCCCGTGTCCTAGCCCGTGTGCAAAAAACTGAACATTCTATTTCTGACGTCAGCAACCCCAAAATGTCACACGGCCAAGGATATGGCCGAGACACACGGCCATGTCTTTACTCGTGTGTTTACTATCATACATATGACTTGCAAATTTCACGTGCAGGGGACACACGGCTGAACCACACGCCCATAGGCCAGACCGTGTGTCACGGATGGCCTAGACACATGCTCGTGTGTCTACCCACGTAGGTAGTATAAGGCTATTTACCAAGCCTCTTTGTCACCCCTACTTACACAACCTACACAAAAACATTCACAACCAACACAAACCTATCTCTTGCAACCAAATCAGCCATAGTAGACAACATTTCATTTGTGCATTTTACTTATCTATGAAAATAACATCTTTGCATATAATTCAAAATGACTATTAGCTATCATTCGAGGCTTAATACAAAATGAGAAATTTATCCCAAGCCATCACATTTGGCCAAATTAATAACACAAAACACAAGTCTAATTCCCTATACATGCCATATTCAAAAATATAAATCAAACTATGCTGAATGCTTCGATTGATAGTGTGATCGATATCTCTAACTTTCGTTGGTCCTTGAGCTAGATAGGCGGCACTATAAGAAAATGGAAAAGGAGAGGGAGTAAGCATAATGCTTAATAAGTTGCAAATAAATAAATATACAACATGACTTTACCAATCATCAACAAGCTCATAACATACCAGTGGCCATAAGCAAACTTACTCATCAATATTCAGTACATATCATATAGCATATAATGGGGCTCACATTTTATACATACCAAACAGGTACCTGTACCACTAACAACACGGTTATACTTTACTCATTAACTTAAAGTCATAACACTCACTGTTGAACGATTCAGAACACTACCGGATATTCATTAAGCCTCAAACATGGGTAAGGTGCCGATGCCATGTCCCAGACACGGTCTTACACTGGCTCATATCTCAAGTCGATGCCATGTCCTAGACATGGTCTTACACTGACTCTCATCTCGTAGCCGATGCATGTCCCAGACATGTCTTACACTGGCTTACATCTCGAGGCCGATGCATGTCCTAGATATGTCTTACCCTAGCACTCGTCTGAATACCGATGCCATGTCCCAGACATGGTCTTACACTGGCTCTCATAATGTGGCGGATGCATGTCCCAAGTATGTCTTACACTAGCTCATACAAGTGACCCAATTGTCATGGCATGAATATCCGATTTATTTTCTAAGGTTCAAACGAGAATTCTACTATCTCATGTATCATTAAACATTCTCAATTTCCACAATCAAGCAATTCATAGTAGATTAATTCAAATACAATTCAACACATACATTAGCGATGTAGTTGTATTATTTACATACAACTTACCTCGGATTAGAAAATGTAGCGACTAGTCGATTTAGTCGATTTGCTTGGTTTTCCCCCAGTCTAGGTCCGGATTTGGTAATTCTTGATCTATAATAGCATAATGTACTTATTTAGTCACTAAATAAAATTAGGCATTCGAAAATTCACATCTTTGGTAAAATGACCATTTTGCCCCTAGACTTTGACAAAATGACCATTTTACCCCTAGGCTTGAAAATTGATTTTTATCAAATTTCTTCTTATCTAAAGTCTAGCCGAACCCTTTTTACTCTTATAGAAACTCCAAATTCCCACTATTTCACACATTTATTAACAATATTACAACTTATGCAAAATGGTCCTTTTAGGTGTTTTCATGAAAAATCCTTTCACAAAAGTTGTTTATTACACAGCCAAGCTTCATATTCTTCCATAAAATTTCAGAAAACACCCTAAATTCTCTCATGGAAAAACCCTAGATTTTACCATTTTGCAAAATAGTCCCCTCATTTAAAAGCTCATGCTACAAGGGTTCTAAAAATGCAAAAATCTTCAACAAAGGGTATGTAAATCACTTACTTGCAAGAGGAATAAGTTGCTGAAGCTTTTGAAGCTCAAAACCCCTAATAATGGCTGAAAAATTAGTGGGAGAAGGAAGAATGAAAGAAAAAAAAAAGATGATAGCTAGGCTTAGGCATTATTTTATTACATATTATGTCATCCATTTACCTAATGTTGACTTTTCAACATTTTTACTTCCCATGGCCGGCCAAGCTCTTTTAAAATGGTCTATTTTCCCTTTAAAGACCCCCAATTTAAGTTTCATGGCAATTTAACACCCTTAGCTATCAAAATAGGACTTTTACACTTTATGTGATTTAGTCCTTTTTCTCAATTGGGCTCACAAACGTTAAAATTAACTCACCAAATTTTTCATGCACTCTTATAAACATGCTATAACATCAAAATAATAATAAAATAATTTTTTCTAATTTTAAATTTGGGGTCTCGAAACCACTGTTCTGACTAGCCCCTAAATTGGGTTGTTACAAATGTATCTTGAATACCAAAAGTTATGTCACTTGGTTTGTAATAGCTCGCTTGACAAAAACTATATCGAGTCACTGTTTGGCGTTTATGTCATTTACACTAAGGGTAGAAAATGAGTAAGTTAGTGAAATATCCATTTTTTGACTAGATGGCGTATTCTATGGGTTCGTCATTTGGCAGACTCTAGGATTTGGCAAACTCTAAGATTTGGCGGACTCTTCTGTTAAGAAATATGCCAACTTGAGATGTTTTGGGTGAACATGTTAGTTCGTAGCCTGACAGATACATTTATGTGTTTTAACATGAATACAATGGCTCAGTAAGTATTGTTGGAGTTTAGTTGAGACTTAGTTAGAACGGAACTAGGGTACTGAAGATGATTAGAATTTAAAATCTAGTTAGACCTTATTAGAATCAAACCACTAAACCGTGTCACCGTTGCCTAAGTATATAAGTATATTGATTGTGTGCATGTTTTAATTTTACATATTCTTTCCTGATTTATCCTCTGAGTTTCTGAAAAACCTTAAGGTAGAAAGCTTCAAACAAAGAAGGTTCTCAGTAATTAGTCAAAACCATTGTCAGTACCAGCTTACTGGCGATAAACCGTAATTTATACACATTTATAACCCATGCTTAACGCATTTTATGAATGATTTTTCCTAAGATTTTGTGAATTCGATGCTCCTAATGCCTTAATTTCATGTTTTATTCTCAGGTAAGCATAGGAGAGTGAAAAGAACGAGAAACAGGCCAAAAATGGAGAAAATGGGCCAAAGCACAAAATCAACAAGGCCTGGACCTCCTCACACGGGCAGATCACACGACTGTGTCAATTTGGCAGTATTGAAGCACGACTCACACGGGTATAACACATGCTCGTGTACCTCAAACACGGCCTGAAGTTATCGCACACGGGCGTGTCCCTGCCGAGCCCAAGTTGAGTCCAATTCGGAAAAGGCCACTTTTGAGGGTTCTTAGGCATTCCAAAGCCTATAAATACACCCTAAAAGAGGAAAAAAGGGGAGACAAAGAATAGGGAGTAAGGAATTACTCCAAGGAAGCTGATTGATCCATCTCAGAAGCTGGATCCATTATTAAGACTGAATATCTCTCCTCAATTTTCCCTTCAGGAGTTTTGAGTTTTTCTTTATATTTTGTATTTATTATTATTCTGAGATGTTTTCTTGTTTAGTTATGAACTAAACCCCTAAATACCTAAAGGGGATGAAACCTATGATGAAACCTTGTTATTATTTCTGAATCGTATGATAAATATTTGAATTGTTCTTAATTATGTATTCTTAATTCTTGTTTTGGTATTTCAGGATATCACTTCAAGTTACTACTCTTAGTTGGAGGAGGAATAGACCCTGACTAAGAGTAACTTTGTCATAATTAAGCGGAGTTGATTGCACGGCTAGAGATAGGGTGACAAGATTTTGTCGAATTAGGGTGAAACCTAATAAGGGAATCCATAGATCGAGTTAATGCAACCTTAGGGTGTTAATTAGAGAAAAGTCTCGGTTATTCAACCTAGGGATTAGACGTTGTTAGTCTCAAGAGGGATAATAATATACTTTAGGGATTTCTACAGAACAAGTTAAATGAATAAATCGTCCGATTCGGAGCCAGAATAACAAGTAAAAGTCTAGGTGGATTTTTCCTTAGGTATTGTCTCAATCAATCGCTTTCCCCAAAAGTAATTTCCCAATTCTATTTTCTGCAAGTTCTTAGTTTAATTAGTTAGTTAAAACAAACCACTTTTCTTCGGCTAGATAATAAGAAGACAGCCATTACTAGTACTCCTAGTCCTTTGGGTTCGACAATCCAGTCTTGCTAAAGCTATACTACTGTTCGATAGGTACACTTGCCTACATCGTTATAATAGTTAGTTTCAAGAACAATTCATTATAAATTTATAAAACTTATCACAGGAAAATCACGATCAAGTTTTTGGCGCCGTTGCCGGGGACTAAGATATTAGGAACGCTCAATTTTTATTACTTTAGCCATTTATTTTCTTGTAATTTAACTTTAATTTTTATTTTACTAATTTTCTTTCTCTTTCTCCTGGCAGGTTCTTGTAGTTTATGACTAGAAGAAACCCGTCGGGACCACTACTTTTTGACGAGGAAATTGATCGTACAGCTTGTAGAAATCGATGAGAAATTAGGTGCAGCTTAAGATACACAGAGGAAGAGAAAGAGGACAATATCTCAACTATAACTGAGGAGATGGCTGAAAATCAAGACAATCCGCTACCTCCAGCCATACCCGCTGAATTAGCAAATTAGAATCCTGCTCCTCGTACTATGTATGATTATGCTAAACCTAATTTTACAAGAACTGAGTCAAGTATAGTTAGGCCCACTATTGCTGCAAATAATTTTGAACTGAAACCTAGCACGATTCAGATGATACAGTAATTTGTTCAGTTTGATGGTTTGCAGGATGAGAACCCTAACACTCACTTGGCGAATTCCTAGAACTGTGCGACACTTTCAAAATTAATGGTGTTTTTTATGATGCCATTCGCCTTCGGTTATTCCTTTTTTCGCTGAGGAACAAAGATAAACAGTGGTTGAACTCACTACCACGAGGGTCCATTACCACTTGGGAACAAATGACTGAAAAATTTTTATTAAAATATTTTCCACCAGTAAAAACAAATAAGTTGCGTAATGATATATATTCTTTTGTGCAGATGGACTTAGAAACACTCTACGATACATGGGGGAGATACAAGGACCTTTCTTAAAGGTGCCCACACCATGGGTTACCTCTATGGCTGTAAGTTCAAATGTTCTACAACGGTGTTAACCCTTCGACAAGACAAATGATTGATGCAACTGCTGGTGGAACCATCAATAACAAAACACCTGAAAAGGATTCTGAATTTATTGAAGAGATGTCACTGAATAACTATCAGTGGTAAGTCATGAGGACTAAGCCAACATAAACAGCAGGCATTTATAACATTGATTCGATTACTATGCTGTCAAATCAGGTAGAACTTCTGGAGAAGAAAATTGATGGTTTACTTGGTTCTACGCAGGTACATCCAGTGATGAGGTGTGATCCAAGTGGAGGAGGTGTGCATACAGAATACCCACCATTCAATCCTACAACTGAAGAGGAATAAGTCAACTATATGGGTAACAATAATTTTAGATCTCAAAATAACCCATATTGTAATACTTATAATCCAGGTTGGAAGAACCACCTAAATTTCTCTTGGGGTGGTCAAGAAAATCGAAGGCCACAGAACCCTCAGGGTTTTCAATAGCCACCTTATCAACAAGAAAAGAAATCAAACCTTGAAGAGATGCTATCCAAATTCATCTCGGTGTCAGAAACTTATTTCTAGAATATCGAGACAACACTTAAAAATCAACAAGCATCGATCCAGGGGCTCGAGACCCAGATAGGTCAGCTGTCCAAGCTAATATCTGAACAACCACAAGGTAGCCTGCCAAGCAATACTGAACCAAAGCCAAGGGAACAGTACAACGCGATTAATGTTCAAGCAGGATGCGTTGAGCCTGAGCCAGAATCAAGGAAAGAAAATGTGGCAAGCAAAGGTGATGGTGAGGTAAATCATAATAAAACAGTGAATGCAGAATACAAACCTCGTGTGCCATATCCTAATGTGACAAGGAAAGACCGCTCAGATGAACAATTCGGTAAATTCCTTAAACTTTTTAAAAAATTACATATTAACTTACCGTTTATTGAAGCTCTTTCACAGATGCCAAATGGAATGAAATTTTTAAGAGAGCTTTTAGCAAACAAGCGGAAGTTAGATGAAGCTTCGCATGTGGAGCTAAATGCAGTTTGCTCAGCTATTCTACAGAATAAGCTACCCAACAAATTGAAAGATCCAGGGAGTTTTACAATTCCTTACTTAATTGATAGTTTGGATGTGAATCATGCATTAGCTGATTTAGGGGCAAGTATTAACGTCATGCCTTACAAAATGTTTAAGCAACTAGGTCTTGGGAAACCCAGACAAACTAGGATGAGCATTCAACTGGCAGATAAAACTATAAGATTTCCTAGGGGTATTATTGAAGACGTATTAGCGAAAATAGGTAAGTTCATATTTCCCGTAGACTTCGTTATTTTAGACATAGAAGAGGATAACAACATCCCTTTGATTTTAGGGAGGCCCTTTTTAGCAACTGCTAAAACAATTATTGATGTTGGCACAGGTGAGCTCACCCTTCAAGCTCGTAATTCTGGCAACACATCGAAAATTGAAGTTAATTGTCCACACCAGTCTGCTAAAACTAACGATATACACAACCTACTTTGCAGAAATTAAGTTTGAAAGAAGTTCACGAGCCATGCTCCAGTAACAACATAAGACTCATTCATGAAGATCGAAGGCTACAGATAGAGGAGCTAGACGAATGGCGAACCCATAGAACACACGATAAACCAAAACTACGTCGGAATGAGCTCGATACCTCTCCAAATTTACTTAGGGTTGGAGATAAAGTCTTACTAGATGTCGCAGACCCTTACATTATCACTACCAACCTGAACAAAGAAACCCCTCTTACAGTACTTTGTATTTTTCCATTCAGAACAGTTGAGGTCAGTCATCCCAAGTTCGGCACTTTTAAGGTAAACAATACCCGGCTAAAGCTTTATTTTGATAAGATTGATAGCAGGAATGAGGAGTACAAACTCCTTAAACCACCATGACCATTCAGTGAAGAGGTAAGTTGAGCTTAGACTATAAATAAGCGCTTCTCGGGAGGCAACCCGAGCACTAATTGTACTAACTTCTTTAAATTTTAGTGTTTAACATCTTCTATACTAACGGAGCTCTTGAAAACAGGTTTACCACAGGGACACGACCAAGCACACGGGTGTGTGTAAGACCGTGTGGAAACAGGGCAAGATTTTCCCAAAACACGGGCAACGATAAAATGCCACGGCCGTGCGACATGGCCGTGGGCGAACCTGCCAAAATAACACGGGCGTGCGGTACGCCCTTGCCTTAAGACTGTGGTCAAAACGAGAAGCTAGCACGGGCGTGTGACACGCCCGTGCCTAACACCCTTGGCCGAACCTGTCAAATTAACACGGGCGTGGGGATTGCATACACGGGCGTGGGAGAAGGGAACGAAGCAAAACATGGTCATGTGACACGACCGTGTTCACCAACACGCCCGAGGGACACGGGCATGTGTCGAATTTTAGACGTGCAAAAATAGGAAAAACGCGAAACACACGGCCTGAAATTGGGATAGACGAGCGTGTCCCCTAGCCGTGTGCCGTAAAATCTATAAATAGGCTGCACTATTCATTGTCTTCCCCACTCAAAAACCCTAACCCTAGCCGCTGCAAGTCCCCATGGCCTCCACGCCACACCCGTGTGTTGCCTCCAACTTCGTTTTTGTCTCATCTTCCTAGCATTTGTTTACTTCTTCCTTTTCTATTTTATTGATTTTTAGGCCTATTTATCATAATGATATGCAAGTTTTTGATTTTATTTCTATATTTTCATCATTTAACTATCATAACATAGGATACCCATCATTTCTTTTTAGTCATTGCATGCATTCCTTACTCTATTTGTTCAAATTAGAAGTGAAAATTTTCATGACAAGAGTAGTTGAAATTGTCCATGTATTTTGTGTGCCATTCTCTCATCTATTTAATATATTGCTTCATATTTTTTTTTTGTCATTTGATCATACCACAATGCCACAAGAGTATGTTAATGAACACATTTTAATTTTTGTGGCTGAAAATATCTATGTCTTTTTCCTCTTATAACTTAGTTCCATTTTTCCAGGTTTACTCTTCAAGACGATTCAATGTTTCTAATTATAGTTTCACAATGTCGTCTTCACGAGGAAAGAAATCCGCCGTTCCCGCTTCCAAGAAAAGGAAAGGAGCATCATCCTTCCCAGGTCCTACTGCAGAAATTCACCACCCGTTCTTAAAGTTTCCCAACGGGCCTCAAGAGGAACTCTTTCAGATACTCTGAGCCCGACTTTTTGGCAGTCAAGTCATCGCATCGATCGGCTCTTGTCGAACAAGTCCAGTTGGCTGACGCGATCCGGGCCCTCCTCACCACCAACCCTTGAGAGCTATTCTTTGGGATCATCGAGCCGACGTACTTAGAGCTGGCGATAGAACTATGTTCCACATTTCATCTTCAAACGGTGATGACAAACTACGATGATCCCGGCACAGTCTAGTTTTGCTTAAGCGGATTAGTCTGCCAACTAAGCGTTCCCGAGTTTGGTCCTGCATTGGGTCTTTATATCGAGGAGTTCAGAGAGGAGAATGACTTACACACTCTTGACCGCCACATCCATCGTTCTCCCTCACATTGTTGGGATGCCCTCGTCCCATGTTCGGCCACCTACGACCCCAGTCACACCAAGACATCATCTCTCCCTCCATCCTTAAGGTACCTTCATTCTATTTTATTTCACACTCTGATAGGACGGAGAGAGAGCACCGGTGTTGTCACTACCCACGACGTCTATTATTTATGGTGTATGTCCAACGGGCACGTCATCGACTTCGCCTACTTTATCGCCCTTGCCATACGCCACCAGACGGAGCGACACCGGAGGGGGGTCATCTCTATTGGCCCCTACGTGACTCACCTGGTGCGACACTTCGGACTCCTCAACACCGCGGCCCAAGAATCATCCTTGAATCTTATTGGCCAGATGTCCCCACAAGGCATCTCGAGTATGTTGAGCATGAGGATGATCGAGAGGTGCCGAGAAACCTACCCTCCCCAATATCATCTCGCTCAATCTACTAAGGAGGAGGTTTCCGAGGACATTACTGATGATGTCCCTACCCAACACGAGGACCCACCTTCCCGCCCACCACCACCACCTTCTCGGCCAGTTCATGCGGCGGATTCATATGCTGACATCTCTGAGCGCCTTAACAGATTTGAGCAGCAGTGTTTTCAAAGATTTGACAACATTGATGCTACTCTACAGCAGATTTGTCAGCATCTTCAAATCTCATCGCCACTCCCACCTCGCGAACCATCCAGCGATGAAGATGTTTAGAAATTTTTATTTCTTATTTTATGTTTCTATTTTTATTTACATTTAAGACCACTTTTTATTTTTATTTCATCTTATTTTTAAGATTTAACTTTTTTATCTAATAATTTTTATTCTCGGCTTTTCCTTTACGAGTAATTATTCTTCCTAATATCCCCTAAATAGCACCTATTTTTATCACAGTTATAAAGAGCTCCAAACCTCACAATTATTTAGGAACTTCAAACTCCAATGGAAAAGGTTCCCCACGGTTACCATGCCCTACTCAATAAGGAGATATAATATTCTTTTGGCACAGCACTTGTGGTACCCAACCTCTACTACCACCGGAGTATTCTCCTCTACCTCCATAACTTAAAACTAGGACATTCATTCACCACTCAGGAAGTTTCAATTCTCTCCCTATCTCATGGCCTTGTATTTTCTTATATATCTAACCTTGGACATTGAGGGCAATGTACATCTTAAGTGTGGGTGGGTAGTCATGTCATTATCTAAAAATTCCTGAATATTGCTTTGTTCTCTTGTAAATCTCTCATATCATGTTTAAGATGAATTTTGATTGACTGATAATTTTGATTGATATATCTTAAATTAAAGAATTTTGATTGACTGATAATTTTGATTGATATATCTTAAATTAAAATATAGGCATTCATGCATTGATTGTTAAACTCTAAGACGTTAGAAAATCAAGCATGATAAATTTATTTTTAAGAATTTAAAATTTTAGGTTGTTTCCCCAAATTTAGGTATTATCTTGAATTGAATCCTGATTTAAACATAAAAAGCCATAATTTTTGTGAGATTTTTGAGCCTTTTGAGCATCTATTAATTCTTTCATGCTCACTTTTATTATTGCTTTGAGTGTGCCAATATTGAATTGTTATTCTAGAACTTGCCTTATTATGCATGTCAAGACCACACCATTTGATTTGATATATCAAGTTGATAGAGGCACTTAGGATTAACCCACTCATGCCATGAAAAGCCTACCTCCACAATTAACACTTAGTAAACCTCTTTGAGCCTAACAAGTCATTCCTTGTACTACCCTCAATATTAACCCTTAACCCATTACTGTTCAAATGCCCTAAATTAATTTGATCCCTATTTTTGTTGAGAGTTGATTTGAATAAATTGCTTAACTATGTCTTGTTATTAATAGTTAATTTATGATTATTTGACTTGTTCTTAAAAAAAAAAAAACATGTATACATATAAATAGTTATCTTTTGCTTGTAAGTTTCATTCCATATTCAAAGAAGAAAGCTTTGTTGTACACAAGTGATGATTAAATATTTTTCTAATTAAGTAATTTTTCAAGTCAATCTCGATTCTAACCCTTTCTTTTAGCTTGTGACCACACCCCCTAACTAAGCCTCGTTACAACCCTTTAAAGTCCTTTAGATTGATGTATCATCTCGATTTATAGTGGTGGAGATTTGATTTTTATGCAAGCCTATGGTAATAACTTTTCATATTGACTAATGAGTGCTAATTTCATTATCCTTAAACACTTTGAGTAATTTGAGTGAATCTTTAGTGAGGATGTTAAACTCTGTGAGGTTCCGAATCAATGATAACTACTTAGAGAACAGGAGATACCTAAGTTTTTCATGATTAAAATACTCAATTTAGAATGTTTGAAGCTCTAGTGTTCTTTTAGTTGAATTCTAAATGTATGATTACTTATGAGATGGTTTAAGATAATATTAATCGGAATTATAAGTTGAGAAAAAGGAAATTTTAATTGTGCTTCAAGGATTTTGCTTGAGGACAAGCAAATGCTTAAGTGTGGGGGTATTTGATAAACCGTAATTTATACATATTTATAACCCATGCTTAACGCATTTTATGAATGATTTCTCCTTAGATTTGGTGAATTCGATGCTCCTAATGCCTTAATTTCGTGTTTTATTCTCAAGTAAGCATAGGAGAACGAAAGGAATGGGAAATGGGCCAAAAACAGAGAAAATGGGCCAAAGCATGAAATTAACACGGCCTGGACCTCCTCACACGGGCAGATCCACGGCCGTGTCAATTTCGCAGAATTGAAGCACGACTCACACGGGTATAACACATGCCCATGTACCTCGAACACAGCCTGAAGTTATCGCACACGGGTGTGTCCCTGCTGAGCCTAAGTTGAGTCCAATTCAGAAAAGACCATTTTTAAGGGTTCTTAGGCATTCCAAAGCCTATAAATACACCTTAAAAGAGGAAGAAAGGGGAGACAGAGAATAGGGAGTAAGAAATTACTCCAAGAAAGCCGATTGATCCATCTCAGAAGCCGGGTCCACTATCAAGACTGAAGATCTCTCCTCAATTTCCCCTTCAGGAGTTTTGGGTTTTCTTTATGTTTTGTATTTATTATTATTCTGAGATGTTTTCTTGTTTAGGTATGAACTAAACCCCTAAATACCTAAGGGGGATGAAACTTATGATGAAACCTGTTATTATTTTTGAATCGTATGATAAATATTTGACTTGTTCTTAATTATGTGTTCTTAATTCTTGTTTTGGTATTTCAGGATTTCACTTCAAGTTACTACTCTTAGTTAGAGGAGGAATAGACCATGACTAAGAGTAACTTTGTCATAATTAAGCGGAGTTGATTGTGCGCCTAGAGATAGAGTGACAAGATTTTGCCGGATTAGGGTGAAGCCTAATAAGGGAATCCATAGATTGAGTTAATGCAACCTTAGGGTGTTAATTAGAGAAAAGTCTTGGTTATTCAACCTAGGGATTAGACGTTGTTAGTCTCGAGAGGGATAATAATATACATTAGGGATTTCTTCGGAACAAGTTAAATGAATAAATCATCCGGTTCGGAGCCAGAATAACAATTATAAGTCTAGGTGGATTTTTCCTTAGGTATTGTCTCAATCAATCGCTTTCCCCAAAAGTAGTTTCCCAATTCTATTTTCTGCAAGTTCTTAGTTTAATTAGTTAGTTAAAACAAACCTCTTTTCTTCGGCTAGATAATAAGAAGATAGTCATTACTAGTACTCCTAGTCCTTTGGGTTCGATAATCCAGTGCTAAAGCTATACTACTATTCGATAGGTACACTTGCTTACATCGTGATAATAGTTAGTTTCAAGAACGATTCATTATAAATTTATAAAACTTATCACGGGAAAATCACGATCAACTGGTAATTTTTACTAAACCCTTAGGTCATTATCGAAGGAATTTACTTATTTGTAATTGTGCATGCATGGTTTTTTAAACTGGTTGTAAGGAGGGAAAGTTCCTAATTCTAGGTTGCATGCTATTGATTCATGCATGCATGTTAAATTTCAGTAGTTTAATGATCTGATATTTATATTTGTTTCTTATCTAGCTCAAGAAGCTAGAGAATATTCGAGTAATAAAAGTGAATGACCTGCAGAGTAGATTCCTATTTTGGAATTTCTGGTGAGTTCCTTATTACTCCTTTGTATTGTAAACTTCCCAAGTAATATAAACTATGTAAGGTAAGTATTCTTACTCCTAATAAGTTAAGGTGTAGTGTCTGGTTATACTTTATGTATCAATCGACATTATTTTGCGTGAGTATGGTCAATTTTGATGTAAATACCCTGCTTATTACATGAGCCTAGTGCTGATTACATGTGATACGTAATATTTTATATATGGGAAGGAAATCTAATTGTGATGCCTACGGTAGGAAAATTATATTGCAAACTAGATAGGCAAATCACGGAAACATGTGTTCAACTTAGCAAAATTGACATGAGGTGTTAGGGTCGTATACATATACAAATATGGCTAAATAATATGATTCTAAAGTTCTGGGTCTGTGGCTGGCACAAGGATGGGTCATTTGCAAACGTACACGATCGTGGAAATTCATGGTTAAGTTAGTGGGTAGTGGCCACCCACGTGTTGTGTCTATATTGGCGAAATGGGTTTATCTAAGTAATGTGTACGCCATTTGACATATCGTGTTAGAATCTCATGGTTTCACACAGAAGTCTGATACTTTTTATGAGTGTTAATGCTTGTTTACCAATGGTCTCCTTGTATATTGTTTATGAATTTCTTTTTGTATGGAACTCACTAAATTCGTTTGAACTTGCTTTGCTATCTTTTCCTTCTCAGGCATGTAGATAGTAAAAATAGATTATGTAGAAGGGGACTATGCTAGAATTACTATTGATAGTGAGCCACTTGACTAATTCTATATCATGCATGACCATTTGGGTAGATGGCGTGTAGATATGTTTTTTAACCAACTATTGTAATAATTTACATCTTTCACCAAATCACTGTTTAAATGATATTATGGTTTATGAAAGCATATTTTAGTCATATATGCCACACCGATTTAAATAATATTTAATTGCCAATGATGCATTTGAAACTTTTGTATGGGAATTAACTCACCTTGTATTTTATATAACCCTGTCAACTTTTATAAGGCTTCTGCCAGATGTTAGTTTAGACTATGTTTTATTTTACTTGGCATAGAATTGACTTGAATGTTTTGTCATTGTTATACTGAGGTTGTCGCTAATTCGGGGGTATATGTTGAGACCTCAAAGGTATAAAAGTTTCAAGTGTCTTTGTCAAGCTCAAATGGGTTTAAGTTATGACATAACATGCCCAGATTCGGTGATCGGGTCAGGCGTGGGTGTTACAAGTTTTGGTATTAGAGCCTAAGCTGAGCCAATTCTCAGAAAACTGAATGCTAAGTTACTCCCTGCCATGCAAGATATATTTCTAGCTTAGTCTATGCAGTTTTAAAAATTAACTTCAGTTGTGTTGTAGCTACTAAAGAATATGTTTGAAAGTTTGAGAGAAGCAATAGGTGAAGAATTTGAGAGCCATTTAGATCAGGCACAAGGACAGGCTCTTGCACCTGATCAGGGCATAGTCAGAAGTGCTTTCTGAAATGCCTTTGTCACAATTGTGGATCAATGGTTTGACCAATTTATGGGATCTGGAGCAACACAAGTACCTCCTCCTTAACAACCTGATCCTGAAATGGTATAGCCAGTACCTTTTACACCTCTAGTACCAGTTGCAACCCAATTTAAGGGTGATTCTGTGAGAGAGATACTAAAAAGAGTCGTCAAAGAATTTATAGGGGATAAGGGCGATGGCCCCACGATAGTAGAGCATTCATTATCACGTGTTTTCAAGGTAATTAATGAGTTAAAGTGCATACTGGTAGACGTCCTCTTGTGTATAATCTCCTTGCAAGAAGGGGAGGCATATCAATGGTGGGAAACGTTGACAAGTGTAACCACTGATGAGCAGATAGACTGAGAATTCTTTCTAGAGAAAATCAGAGAAAATTATGTGAACTAGAAGTATATTGAACAAATGAAGGAGTTTTTATATCTAAAGTAAGGACGAATGTCAGTGATGGAATACGAACAAGAGTTCATTAGACTTAGCCACTATGTAATAGATATGTTTCGGACTAAGAAAGCCTTATGTCCAAAGTTTGAATGGGGCTTAAGGGATGAAATTCGCACCCTAGTGGTGACATCTGAATGTTAGAGTTTAGTGGCCATGACAACTAAGGCGCATAAAATGGAGTTGACTGTTCAAGGAAAGAGTAGAACACATGACTGAGAAAGAATGAAACGTGGAATTTTTAGTCCACCACCCTTAGAGAAGCCTAAAGATTGAAGCTTCTCTACATCTAGAAGAAATTTTCAGCCCACGAGTTTTATACGAGATGGAAGTGATCGACAAGCTTCTTCAATAGTGAGTACATGTGGATCAAAAATGATGAGGGACCTTGTCTGCGAACATTGTGGGATAAATCATCGAGGAAAGTGTTAGAGACAAATGATAGCTCGTTTTGGATATGGGTATTTAGACCATTAGCTTAGAGATTACCCTTCCAAGGTTGAAGTAAGCTCAGAACAATCCATGCTTGGGCCCCAAAAGTTTTAGTAGGAAGCTAGATCTGGAGTGGCAGCAAAATCGAGATCAGTTTAAGGAGCTCCAAGAAAAAGCTACACTAAGCTCGACTTTGGAGTGTCTTCCAGAGCTTATGTGATGAAAGCCAAAGAAGATGCTAGTTTACCAGAGGGTATAATGGGTAAATTTTATTTTCTTGACCATAACATACATGCATAATAGATCCAGGGTCAATCCATTCGTACATCTACACAAATGTTGTAGAAGGTATGAGTCTAGAAATTGTTCCCTTCAAGACAAATGTGTTTCTTAAACCAAGCTTTATTTTATAAAATACTTTGATATAACAAATTGAAGTGTTTTTGAATAAAAGTTAAAATTAAACAAAATTGACAAAATGATTTGTTAAAATTGAAGTCTAAGAGATAAAAACTTTGAATATCTATTTTGTACTCTTAGAAAATTTTTGAAACAATTTTAAAATCAAGTTAAAATAATTTTGACTAAGTAAGAAAGTGTTTTTTCATTTTATCAAGTCAAAATAATTTTCAAACAAGTCAAAATTGCTATAGGCCAAAAAGTATAGATACCTTTTTGGCCCAGTATCGATATTTTTTGAATTATCGATACCCTTCTTAAAAGTGATACTTGCTTTTCACAAACCCAATTAAGTATTGATACCTTTTGGTAAAGTATCGATATTTTCTTAAATATTGATATCCTGTCTTAAAAATGATACCAAAATAGCATTTTTTTTCTAGCAAAACTTACAAAGTATCGGTACAATATTGATACATTTTTATAAGTATCAATAAAAGTGTTTTTGGTATTTGATAACAAATCTCTAACGGTCACTAAATTTAGCATTTATTGCAAAAATTATCGATACCCTTTTATATGGTAAAGGTACTTGGTGTTCTATATCGAGCTAACAATGTTAGTGATCAACCCCCTCGCTTAAAGTACGGTAGTTAATAGAGTGATTAAGAACTGTCCATTAATTTTTGGCGAGCACACCTTTTTGGTGGACTTATTGTTATTAAGTTTCTATGATTTCGATGCCATCCTTGGGTTAGATTGTTTAACTAGGCATAACGCCGTAGTTGACTTCAGAGCTTAAGGTGTACGTTTGTTAACTGCAGAAGGTAAAGAAGTGTTGCTATCTGGCATACAAACCGGTTTGGCGAGTAGAATAGTTTTCGTAGTAACCGTCAGAAAGTTATTGGTTAAGGATGCGGATGCCTACTTGGCGTATATTATGGATTTTTTTGAGTCAAGAATGAATATCAGCCAAGTTTAGATTGTAAAAATGTTTTCCGATGTGTTTCCGGGGGGACTTCCAGGTATGCCACCAGATAGAAAAGTAGAATTTTTTATTGAGTTAGAGCCTGGTACTGAGCTCATATCCTGTGCCCCCTATAGAATGGCTCCACTAGAATTGAAAGAATTAAAGACACAACTACAAGATCTCTTGGACAAGGGATTCATTCGACCAAGTGTTTAACCTTAGGGCACGCCAATCTTGTTTCTAAGAAAGAAGGATGAGATTCTCCGCTTATACATTGATTACCACTAACTAAATTAAGTGATTGTGAAAAACAAGTATCCACTACCTCGAATAGAAGACTTGTTTGACCAGTTAAGTGAAGCTACCATCTTCTCCAAAATCGATATATGTTCTGACTATTGTCAGGTAAAGATCAAAGGCGACAATGTTCCAAAAATTGCGTTTCGCTCATGATATGGACATTATGAGTTTTTTGTGATGTCGTTTGGGTTAATGAATATGTCGGTGGTATTTATGGATTTGATGAATAAGATGTTTCAACCTTACTTGGATCGCTTTTTAGTTGTATTCATAAATGATATTTTAGTCTACTCTAGAAGTGTGGCTGATCACGAAGAACACCTAATGATTGTACTAAGAACTTTGCGAGAAAACAAGTTGTATGCAAAATTCAGTAATTGTGAATTTTGGCTCAAAGAAGTTCATTTTCTTGGACATGTTATTTCTGTTGAAGGCATCAAGGTAGACTTTGATAAAGTTAAAGCTATTTTTGAGTGGAATCTGCTAAAAAACGTCACTGAAGTATGTAGCTTCTTGGGCTTCGCGGGTTACTATAGGAGGTTTGTAAAAGGGTTCACCATGTTGGCGACACCCTTCTCGTGATTGTTTAGGAATACAGAAAAGTTCAAATGAACAGAGGCATGTCTTAAGCTTTTTGATAAGTTGAAAGCAATTCTAACTGAAGCACTCATCTTAGCGCAACCAGAATCTAGCGTGGAGTATACTATGTTCATAGAAGTATTCCTAAATGGGCTAGGATGTGTGCTTATGCAAAGAGTAAAAGTTGTGGGGTATGCATCTCGCCAACTCAAGCCGAATGAAAAAAATTATCCAACTCATAACTTAGATCTTGCAATGGTGGTGCTAGTGTTAAAGATTTGGAGACACTACCTTTATAGGGAGAAGTGTCGCGTTTTTTCAATCCATAAAAGTTTAAAGTATTGGATGATGCAAAAAAATTTAAATCTGCGCTAATGACGTTGGATGGAACTTCTGAAAGATTATGATTTGACAACTAAATACCATATTGGAAAGACTAATGTAGTAGTAGATGCCTTGAGTAGGAAAACTGTGGCAGCTTTGGCTTCCCTTTGAGCAAATGTTTTTGTGACAGATGATGGATCACTACTTGTGGAATTGATTGTTCGACCTGTTGGATCTAGTGCCCTAAGTGTAGTATTTTCGTCAGTAAACACTTGTAAATTTTTTGAACATATTGATTAATAAAACAAATTCATTGATTACATCGATAAACTTTTTATAATTGTCCTCACATAGTTTTTGCACGCAAAAAAAAAAATGGAAGCAAATGTTGCTCATTGGTTGTCTAAATGTTTAACTACTATTAAGCAGTATTATGTGGTCGGATCGTGGTACAAAAAGACAGGTTCTATTATTAGATGAACCTAAACATGTCCTTATTCTAATTGAAAATGCAAATCGATTGAAAGAATAATATGTTGTCTATCAAGCCCAATCAGAAAGATGCTTTGTCTTAGGCATCAGAGCGGATGACTCCCAAAAGATAAAGACATATATGTAACTGACTAGATGGACAATACATCAGACAGGACCCAAGTAGAATAGGTCCTGAATCCATTTATGGATTTATTCACTTGTGGCGTTTATAGTGTGGCATACCTAAATCCTGAGTAGTTGGCAGACTATGTATGCATGACTCATACACTTTGATGTAACTAAAAGCTAGAGTTCAAATAGATAAGGAATCGAAAGCTGGTGCATTGGGTGTACGACTTTTGTAGTATGTAGCGTTATTCATAATAGTGGAATTCATAGAAAAAACATGGGTAAATGATATCCTCTCATTGGCATTATATGGTTAATGAAAAGTAAACATGACCATGGGTTGTCTGTCTTTTGTGATGGATGACTTGATCACTTATTGATAATTATTAAATTTTCATGAAGGAAAATGTAATGGTTACTATAAGATAAAATAGGATCACATTAGGAGAATGAATATTATCCCAAAGACATCAAGGATATCCTATGAGGGTAACACACTAATGACAAGGTCATTGGACAAGCACTGAGTAGTTGCTTTCAAATCGTATGTCTTTGGGGATAGCTCAGTCAGGATACTATAGTGGAATGACTTCGTGACTAAATAAGTCTATAATGAATAGGGAAAAAGCCAGAAGTTAATTATAAATCATTTGAGCATCAAGTACATATGTCAATTGGTCCCTCCGCTAGCTCGTTGAAACCATAAACGAATTGCGTGTTTGAATATAAATGAACAAAATGAACAGAAAAAGAGAAATGGGAAACATTCAAGAATTATTATGGTTTTCTCCAAAATGGAGAAATGAAATCATTGCAAAATGAATATAGGTTTCCAAAAATGGAAATGGAAATGGAAATGGAAATGAAAATAAAAATGAAAATGGAAACTTGTAATCTTATATAGGATTACTTAAAAAATGATGGAAGAATAAGTTTATGTTTTTGGACTGTGTTGAAGTCCGAAAATGAAAATAAATCATTTGTTCATATTGATAATGTTGAGTTGTGACATATTGAACGAATTTTCTCGAAATTTTACTAGGGTTAAAATCGTTAAAATTTTACTAGGGGTAAAATTGTCAAAATTTTATTGGGATAAAATTGGGGTGAGAAAATTATTTAATATGTAGATATTAAAGTTTATTTTTTGAAATAAAAAAAATTGAATCAGGTTAGATCATATTACAGAGTACTAGGTCAAAAAAGCTCATGAAGTACTCGTTATTGGAGCTGATGTGAGAGAGGTTTTAGGCCTGGAATGAAGAAAGAAATATTAGAGTACGTCTCAAGTTGTCTGACATGACAACATATAAAGGTAGAATATCAAGTTCCCTCAAGCAAGTTAGACCCCTTAGAGATACCTAAGTGGAAGTGGGACAAGATCAACATGGGTTTTGTTTTGGGTCTTCCTCTCAATCCTTCAAAGAAGAACTCAGTCTAGGTAATCATAGATTGACTTACTAAATTAGTCTATTTCTCGCTTGTGCACACGAATTATTTGTTGGAAATGTTGGTCGAGATCTATGTTTATGAAATTGTACATCTCCATGGGATTCCAACATCCATAGTATTAGATTGAGACCTAAGGTTTATGTCAAGGTTTTGGAAGCATCTACAAGAATTTTTGAGAACCAAGTTGCGTTACAGTATTGCCTTTCACCCTCAGTCAGATGGGCAATCTAAAAGAGTGATTCAAGTTCTGGAGGATATCTTAGAAGCTGTGTGTTAGAGTTCGGATTGAAATGGGAAAAATATATTCCTTTAGTGGAGTTTGCAGACAATAATAGTTATCATGCCAGTTTGGGAATGCTGTCATTTGAAGCATTGTATAGAAGAAGGTGCAAATCACCCATTTGTTGGATGGAACACAGTGAAAGGAAAATGGTTGGTCCTGACTTGGTATGAGAAATAAAGGAGAGAGTTTCAATTATTCAAACCCATCTAAAAGCTTCTCAAGGTCAATAGAAAGCATATGTTCATTTAAAAAGGAAAGAAATCTTGTTTGAAGTAAGTGACAATGTGTTTTTGAAGGTTTCTCCTTGGAAGAAGTTCATAAGGTTTGATCAAAAAGGGAAGGAAGTTAAGCCCACGTTTCATAGGACTATATGAAGTTCTGGAACAAGTCGGTTTAGTGGCATATAGATTGGCACTGCCACCAGAATTATCAAATATATGTAATGTGTCCCACGTGTCCATGTTTAGAAGATATCAATCCAAAACCAAATAATTTTTTGCAACTCGAAGCACTAGAAGTGGAGCCAAACTTGTCTTATGAAGAAGAACCTGTTCACATTATGGCAAGAGAAGTGAAATAATTGAGAAACAAAAGAATTTCATTGGTAAAGGTATTATGGAGAAATCAAATTCGGAGGAAATCACTTGGGAAAGAGAGTGTTTGATGACAGAACAATATCCTCAACTATTCATAGGTAGGAATTTCGAGGATGAAATTTTCTATGTGGAGGAGAACTGTAATAGCCTACTAGTGCAAACTATATTGAGTCATTGTTTGACGTTTAGGTCATTTATGCTAAGGGTAGAAAATGATTATGTTAGTGAAATACCTATTTTTGACTAGGTGGCTTATTCTGTGGGTTCATCATTTGGCGAACTTTTCTGTTAAGCAATTTGCCAACCCATATGTTTTAGGTAAACTCGTTAGTTCGCAGCCCGATAGACTCATTTTTGTGTTATAACGTGAATATGATGGCTCAATAAGTATTGTTGGAGTTTCGTTGAGACCTAATTAAAACTGAACTAGGGTACTGTAGATGATTAGAATTTAAAAATACTAAGTTTATTCATGGAAATCAAAGGCGATAGTAGGATTTTTCTGATCCTTCCACTAAACCTTGTCTCCATTGCCTAGGTATATAAGGATATCAATTGCCTGTATGTATTACTTTTACATCTTCTTCCTTGAATTATCCTTTAAGTTTTTGAAAAAACTTATGGTAGAAAGCTTAAAACAAAGAAGGTTTTCAGTAATTGTTCAACACCATTGTTAATACCACCTTACTAGTAATTTATGGTAAACCCTTAGGTCCTTATCAAAGGAATTTACTGTAACACCATATACTTTCCCTATTCATACATAGCAGAAATGCATCATTAATCATCATCAAATTTAATCAAAACAATTACATATGTATTAATCTTATAATAACCATGTCATATGATTTTTTCCAGACAATCCATAATACTATCTCAAAATTATATACTATGATCATATAGAAAAAGCCAATTTACAAATAATCACTTATATATATAAATACCTTAATCAAACCACCCCAACACATAATCAAAATTGCTACGAAGTTTCAACACTCAAAACATATGTATATATATATACTACATATAGCTTCCATTCAAAACACATGACATGATAATCTAAAAGAACTCAAACATTGTCCAAAATGTATAACACCAATCATATATATACCATTCATTAATAACATATAACATTATATCAAAAATGAATTAAACCATGACTAAACATAACCAAATTCAAATTTAGTAGTTAAGCCATATTCGCATGGCTGAAATTTTACATATTAAAGTTCAAACAAAAATACATATTAGCCTATACATGCCATAATGTTAACTTAAGATCAACTAAAAAGGGTACCAAAACGTTGCAGGCAGGTGTGATGACTTCGACGATGGTTCCAAGTACGCAAAATGGATCGAAAGAAAAATCTAAATAAGAGACAAGTAAAAAAAAAAAAACACCAAATGAGTTTTCAACTCAGCAGTCGTAAGCAATAAAATGCAATAATTGACTCAGAGTGTCGAAATAGAAACTAAAAAGGTCCATATATTACCTAGACCATCAATTCAATACTAGTCAACTATTACTATTACATCAAAGTATTACATAACCGATTTCGCACACGTAGTGCTCAAGTAAGGAATTTTGCACCCATAGTACCATGTTAACCCACACACATAGTGCCTTAGTAATCCACACGCGAATCTATGATTCAACTCCGCACACATAGTGCCAAATAATTCCGCACACATAGTGCCATACAAATACGCACACATAGTGCCACTCAAATCCGCATATCTAGTACCAAAGTCATTTCGTTATAAATAAGTGATTGATTTAATTAACTAAATATAACCGGCCACAATTCTTTCAATCAAAGAATACAAAAACGAGAGTAATTCCTTTATGATATGTATATACCAATTATGTATAGAAAAACCAACTTTAATTGCTTATAGACTTACCTCATGTTGGATAAAACGGTTCCAATCGGCTACTCGATGCTTTTCGCTTTGCCCTTACTTGATTCCCCTCCTTTAACTTCTTGAGCTTAATCAAAATAAATTAACTAGTTTAACCGCCTTGCTAGTTATTTGTATCCAAATAAAAATGATTTTATATCATGAGAAACACATGGTAAAATTTGATTTTTCTACCTTATGCTTTTGAGCTATTCGGCTAATAACCACATAATATCATATTACTATCAATAATCAAATCAATACTTCAATTACACACACATATATAACACATATACATATTTGTATATTGCAACCACCCTTGCTAATTTCTCACATATATAGTTTAATGATTTTCATAACATTTTACAACCGTAATTGATCAAGACATTAAAACTTCAACAAATATTCATCTAATGCCTCAAGGCCGAATGCATTATCACCTTCCAAAATAACATTTTCTCAAATATGTTTACATTCAAATATACATAATCATGAATCAAACTCAATTTATGAGCCAACCTCACTCACTTGGTCGACTATATACAATCAAAGATAATATCACAAATGTGCATACCTATATAGCCGAATGTGCAAGGTCAAATTCAACATCACCTATGTACTTAATTAGATGGCTGAATATACAATATCAATTATAATATCATATTTATTTCATTTAAACACATAGCTTCATCTCATGAACACTTTGACCGAATTCTCCTAAATTAGCATAGCTCACATCTATTTATATCATCATATAAATCCACATATATCTATATATCTAGCTAAATTTTCTTTCACCTTTCTACAATTTCCATTCACAACCTCAAAAACACCATCCTCTTAGCATTTACTCCATCTAACCGTATGCCCATTTAATCACCTATTTAAGTAGAATATCAACATCTGGGTTATAATAAGACATTGACTACTAACTAGATTTTCATAAAGCTTAATAGAATTAACATGAACCTTACCTTAATCAACCCTTAGGATGGCCGAATGTCCTAGAAAATTTCCTCCTTCTTTCCCCTATGTTACGGCATTTGCAAGAGGAAGAAGATGAATACTCTCTCTCTCCTTTCTTCTTTTATTCATCTTTTCCTATTAATTCATTTCTTTTATTTAATTTATTTTAACCGTTAGCTAATATAAAATTATAACAAATTCAACTTAGTGGAATAAGCATCATTACTTGGCCAGCCATTACTTGAATTTTGGGCAATTTGACATGCAAACCCAAACTTTCACACTTTGTAATTATTTAATCCTTACAATTTACCTATCATAATTTTCTAAGTTTCTTAACTAAGTCCTACTATGAAAATTCACATTTCTTAAACTAAATTAAAACATCAAATTTGCACACATACACTATCACACATAGAATATATGTAGTTAAATTTAAATTAAATTTTTATGACTCAGTTTTGTGGTCCTGAAACCACATTCCGACTAGGGTCTAATTAGGGCTGTCACATTTACGTATTTGCAATTGTGCATGCATGGAATTTTAGAACTGGTTGTAAGGAGGGAAACTTCTTGATTTTGGGTTGCATACTATTGGTTCATGCATGCATGTTAAATTTCAATAGTTTAATGATATGATATTTATATTTGTTTCTCATCTATCTCAAGAAGCTAGCGAATGTTTGAGTGATAAAGGAAAATGACCTATAGAATAGATTCTTGCTCTGGAGTTCCTTCTTACTCCTTTGTATTATAAAATTTCCAAGTACTATAAACTGTGTAAGGCAAGTATTCCTACTCCTAATAAGTTAAGGTGTGGTGTCTGGTTATACATGTGAATCAACCAGCATTGTTCTATGCGACTATGGTCAGTTATGATGTAAATACTCTCATTATTGCACGAGCCCAGTGTCGATTATATGTGATACATAATATGTAATATATGAGAAGGAGATCTATTTGTGATGCCTCCAGTAGGGTAGTTATACTGCAAACTAGACAGACAGATCATAAAAACACGTGTTTAGATTAACAGAAATGATATGAGGAGTTAGGGTGGTATATGTATATGAATATTTCTGAATGATATGATTATGAAGTTTTGGGTCCAGGGTTGGCACAAGGATGGGTCATTTGAAAACGTACACGATTGTGGAAAGTCATGGTTAAGTTGGCGGGTAGTGACCACCCACATTTTGTGTTTATTTTGGCAAAATGGGTCCGTCTAAGTAATGTGGACGCCATTTGGCGTATCGTGTTAGAATATGATGGTTTCACGCAATGCTCCGATACTCTTTATGAGTGTTAATTCTTGCTTACCAGTGGTATCCTTGTACATTGTATGTGAATTTCTTTTTGTATGGAACTCACTAAATTTGTTTGAACTTTGTTATCTTTTCCTTCTCAAGCGTGTAGGTAGAAAGGGATTCTATAGAAGGGGACTACACCGGAATTACTGTTGATAGTGAGCCACTTAACTAATTTTATATCATGCATGACCATTTGGGTGGGTAACGTATAGATTTGTTTTGTAACCAACTCTTGTAATAATTTACATCATCCAACAAATCACTATTTTAAGAGAATGTTTACGTACTCTTGAAGTATGTGCTAAACATTAGTGAATTATGGTTTATGAAATCATATTTTATTCGTATATGCCATACTGATTTAAATGATATTTGTCTGCTAGTGATGCACTTGAAATTTTTATATGGGAAATAACTCGCTTTGCATTTTATATAACCTTGTCAACTTTCATAAAGATTTCGCCAGATGTTTGTTTAAACTATGTTTTACTTTACTTGGCGTAATATTGATTTGATTGTTTTGTCATTTTTATACTAGGGTTATGACCAATTCGAGGTTATACATTGAGACCTTAGAGCTATAAAAATTTCTAGTGTCCTTTTCAAACTCAAATGGTTTTAAGTTGTGACATACCATACCCGGATCTGATGATCAGGTCAGGCTTGGGTAATACATGGTTATTAACTAAAAGTTTTCACTATCATAGTGATAAGTTATGTCTCTTGTTACCAAAAGCTATGTCATTTAATTATTAACAAAGAGCCATAACTATTCAAGTAGACATCTATTGAATAATTAGCTTTATTGCTAAAAGACATTATTATCCATTTGGATAGTTATGTCCCTATGAAGAGACATGAGACCTTCTTTTAATAAGAGTGTAATTTCACTTGTATGACACACCAAAAAATATAAATACTTTTTTTTCTTTTGATTCTTCTCCATCTTCTATTATTCTTAGATTTATTTTATAAAGAATTACTGTAGAAATTCTTTATAGAATTTTATACTTTTGCTATGATCCGCTCAAAGCTCAATGGATTGTTTCCATCAGTGTAAAACATTGACATGTTGAAAAAATTCGGTTAAGAAATCGATTTTCAGTTATAGTGGAAGTTTACAAAATTTTGAAAATCGATCCAGTTTGTGATATTTATAACAATAAATCTTTTCTCGAAAAGTTCATGTGCTTTGTGTGAGACGGATTTGAATCATTCTCAACTTTCAATTGTACAGTCTTCTCCACTATTCTTGTACCCCCAATTGCACTAAGTGTAGGCTTGAGCAACATAAACCAAACACAGAACTAGAAACAGAGTTATTACTTTCAGTGGGAAAGTAATCTCTCTTTATAAACTAAAAAGATTGTTATTTTGAAAAATAGAATTTGTGCTTAGGAATAAATTCTCCTTATTTTTCAGCAAAATAACAATGTATAAATCAAGTATATTTTCCTCTACCAAGGTGTCTATAGAGAGAGGATAATCCTTGTTGAATAAGAATAACAAAAATAATATTTATTTAATAGAAAACCCTCCCCTAGTTCAACTAGGAGAGAGGTGGGTGGCACACCTTAGATAATAAAACTAGGGTTGCCTCCCTTCATATGTAATATTAGGGGGTTTGGGCCTATCTTGTATGGGATCCAATTATATGAGTTTTTTGGACTTTTGACCTAACGCTTTATAATTTAATTCAACCGAATATTTATTTTTTATATTCTAAAATAAATATTAATTAATTAACTAAAATAATTTCCTAATTAAATAACTTTTCTCAAGCCAATTCTAATTTCATTAAAATCATGACAACTTTACCATAAATGAATTTATGAGGAAATATATTTAATTTTTATATTCAATGGATTCATAATGACTAATTAATTTTATTCCATTTCGAATTTCAATTTTTAATTATAATTAATTAAATAATAATTTGAAAACCTTAAATTAATTCTCAAGTCAATTCTATACTTAATGAGAAAACACATTCATTTGTGAATGCGACCTAGTTCTCCAACTCTATCATTTTCATTCATTTATGTTCATTTGTTTCTACATATAATTTATTTCTAGTTTCAACAAGCTAGTGAAGGGACCGATTGGACATATATAATTAGTTATCAAATAATTTATAATTAAGTTTGATCTTTTTGCTTATTAATTATAAACTTATCTAGTAACAAATTCATTCCACTATAATACATGATTTAGCTTTCCCTAATTACATACCATTACAAAAGCTACTTAATCAGTGCTTGTCCAATAGCATTGTCATAAGTGTGCTGCCCTTATAGAATATTCTTAATCTTGTTGGGATAAATTCGTTCTCCCAATATGATCCTATTTTATCTTATGATAACCATTACATATTCCTTCATGAAAGGTCAATTACTATCAAATAACAATCAAGTCATTTATCGCAAAGACAAAAGACCTGTGGCCACATTTACTTTTCATATATCATGTAGTGCCAATGAGAGTATATCGTTTACCCATTAGTTGGGCTATGAATTTCGCTATTAGGAATGATGCTAAATACTGTAGAAGTTGTATACCTAACGCACCAGCTTTCGGTTCCTTTTCTATTTGAACTCAGGCTTTTACTTGCATCAAAGTATACTAGTCATGCATACATAGTCCATCATCCTCTCAAGATTAAGGTATGCCACTCTATGAATGTCAAAAGTGAATAAATTCATAAACGGATCTAGGATCTATTCTGCTTAGTTCATGTTTGATGTAGTGTCAGTTCTGTCAGTCATATCTATGTCTTTATCTTTTAGGAGTCATTTGCCTTGATGCACAAGACAAAGCATATCCTCAATTGGACTTGATAGACAACATACTAGTTTTTCAGTTGGTTTGCCCCTTTTTAATTAAACTAAGGACATGTTTAAGTTTATCTACTAATATAAATTGTCTTTCTTTATTACAATCTGAGCACGTAATACCACTTAGAATTAGTTAAATGTTAAATAACTAGTGAGTCAATATTTTTTTTTCCATTTTACTTTGCATGCAAAAACATTGAGACAAAATAAAAAGGGTATTAATGCAACTAATGGTTATTCTATTAAACCAATATATTTGAAAAATATAAGTATACATAGACGAATATACTACACATAAAGCACTAGATCCAACACAACAATCATTGGGCTTCATTTTATCCTCGAGGCGATGGAAAAAATCTGGTTCGAATGGTTTTCTTGCACAACAAAAAATAAGAAAAATTGAAAACTGAGTTGATTTGTGATATTCAGAGAAATAAACCCTTATCCAAAATCATACTTGTGTTTTTGGCTACACATGTAACACCTTTAGTCCGTATCCGTCGTCGGATTAGGGCTACAGAGTGTTACCGAAGCATAACATCATACAATGAACATTTACTTAACTTTAACAATTCATCACATAAATCATAGCAACATCAACCAAAGCCATACATATGGTCCCTTTTATGAGCCTTTGATACCTTAAAAAGACATTAAAAACGAATCAGGACTAAATTGGAAACATAAGAAAATTTTTAAAAAAAGTTAAAAATTTCATATTGCAGGGGTCACTAGGCCATGCGCCTAGGTCGTGTGGGCATTCGAATTAGGGACACACGGCAGTGTCCTGGCCCATGTCTCTACCCTAGTAACTCACTAACTTGTGCCACACGCCCGTGTGCCAGGCCATGTACCCTTCAAAATAACCCCACACGCCTGTGTGCCAGGCCGTTTACCTTTCAAAATAACCCCACACGCCCGTGTGCCAAGCTGTGTGCTAGGCCGTGTAACAGCTTGACTTGTAACCCTTTGAAAGCTACAGGGACACATGGCCATGTCGCCTGGCCGTGTGTCACACACAGCTGAGACACACGCCATGTCTCTTCCCATGTGGATGAAAAATAGGCCATTATCAAGCCATTTTTCTCACCCAATTTCCTACCACTTGTACAAACCAAACACACATATAAACAAGCATTCAAGACTCGCTTAACACATGCAAATTCAAGCTTTAACAACCTAATAACTATCCATTCAACCAATATGCCAAAATGACACCACAACTTCACAATCAAACTTACCTAAACAACTATCCAATTCATTCATTATTTAAACACCAATTGAACAAATTCACTATCACATTTGCCATAATGATCATATACCAAAAACTCATACAAAATGACCACTTCTCAACTAACATATACCATACCAATTTGACCAAAAGACGATCACTTCCAAACTACTAAAACTAGCCATTTTCAACATCATGCTACATTCATGCCACACCGACCATTCATTGATACCATACCATCCCATTTCCATCAACCTTACATTACCATCATCTTAACCAACACAACATCAAATTAACTACCATACAAAAAATCATATAATTTTAATATCATACCAAATAGTTCATCAACCAAGATAACATATATACAAGCCACACATAATTGCTAAATTCGTTAAACAAAACACTTATACATGCCATTATAACCATGACTCAAAATCATCAAAATATATCGATATAACCGATAGATAGTATGATGAAATCCTTGACAACTTCCAACCAGAATGAGCTTCCGATTATCTAGAAACACAAAATAAATAACACAAAGTAAGCATATACTGCTTAGTAAGTTCGTAATTCAAAAACAAAGCTTACCATTTCAATTTATAAGCATAAAAACAATTTGAGACAATCCAACATGACTTGGAATTAGCTTAAGCAACAACAACCTTTCAAGTTAGATAATCACATAGCTTAGCAAAGCATCTAAAAACATGATAGCTTTTAAACACACTACTTATAAGCATTCATATTTTCAAGCATATAGCTAAGCATATTTCAAACATCATCAACTCATACCTTTTTATACTTTCATAGCATCACTTATTGAAGCATTTACCGAACCTTACCTTTTTCATACCCGTTGATCCACTAGGATAATATCGGATACACGGGAATCTTGCACACTATGTGCCAACATGTGGTCGAAACCACTACTATCTCATATCTCGTATAAATGCTCTCTTTTGAGCCATAAATGGGTCTACTTACACAAGCTGTCAGTCAGGACGTAGCTACATGGTGCTGCTCACACAAGCTGTCAAGTAACCGCAATGCATGTCAGAAACTCAGCCTCGATAGGACGTACAAGACCAATACCCGGAACACAGTAACCCCTAATGACATGTCATTTATATCCTATATATTCCTAAGGTTCAAATGGGAACCAAAAGTCGCTCAAACTTCATTGGATATTTTCGTAGAGTCATAATATCAAAATATATAACACAGAAGCATTTTAATTTGAACATAATTTAATGCTATTTGAATTAACGAACTTACCTCAAACACAAACAGAGAAATACGATCGATTAATCTAATACATTTTCTTTTATCCTGATCTAAATCCGTACGTTGCTTTTCTTGATTTATATAATCAAATTTAGTTCATTCAATTTTTACTCTATTCAATTTAATCCAAAAATCATAATTTGACAAAATTATACTTTTATCCCTAAAATTTTGAATTCATTTCAATTTAGTCCCTAGCTCATAAAAATGTAAATTCATGCAATTTAGTCCAAACCCATGCTAGCTGAATATTAATTTAGTCCCTGGAAAGCCCTATATTCCATTTATTTCACATTTTTACCATGGACATTTTTCTATTTTTCAATTAAATACTTAAATGACAAATTCATCAAAAATTCATTTACAAAAGTTGCTCAACTGTCATAAAATATTCATTTTCATCCATCAAACATCAAAAACAACCAATATACATTCATGGTAGAACCCTAGACTGTTAATAGTTTTGTAAATTAATCCTCAGGCTAGCTAGATTAAGCTACAACGACTCTAAAAACATAAAAATAATTAAAAATAGGACAAAGTATTACTCACATGCAAGGATAAACTATGGCCGAACCTTCAAGCTTCAAATATGGCTTTTCTTTTGGTTGAAAATCGGTGGTAGAGAAGAAAGAACAAAGATTATGTAACAGCCTCTTTTTTAGTCAAATAAGAATAGTAGTTTCGAGACCACAAATCTGATGTTAAAAAATTATTTTAATATTAGTTTTGGTGTTTACAGCATGATAGCATGCATGTGTGAAAATTTTGTGAGCTAATTTTATCGTTTGACTAGTCAATTTGAGAAAAAAGACTAAATTGCGTAAAGTGCAAAAGTAGTATTATATTGGCTAAAGGTATTAAATAACTATAGAATCTTATTGTTAAGGTCCTTAAGTGGTAATTGTATCATTGATTATATTAGCAGACAATCATGGACAACCATTATTGGTTTTAAATGTTTTATTACTAAGGTTAATATAGTAATTCATGTATTAATGTTATTAAACAAAAGAAATAAAATAATTTTAAGCTATCATCTTCTTCATAACCAATTATTGAAGAGAAGAGAAAGCTATTCTAGGGTTCTAGCATTTGGCACACTCATAGCTTGATTAAGGTACGGTTTTAGTTCAGTTTTTGATGATTTCTATGTTTTTGTAATCGTTACTTCGTATTCTAACTAGCCCGTGCCTTAATTTTTGAATTTTTTAATGATTTCATGAAGTTCCATTGATGATTATTTGAGCTTTTGAATGTTTGATAATAGAAAATGACTATTTGTTTATGGATTTAATAGTTTTGTAAAGTGATTTTTGACAAAAATGTCAAATAGGGATTAAATTGTGAAATATGCAAATTGTGTGGTTGAGATGTGAAATAAATGAAAGTTTAGGGCTGCTAAGGACCCTATAGAAATTTGAAACTCATGAATTTAGAAAGAAATTGTGTAATTTGTGTTTTTATGTGTTAAGGACTAAATTATAAAAATATGGAACTTTAGGGGCTAAAATGTAAAAATGCCTAAATATGTGCTTGTGGATTGAATTGAATTAATCAATGAATAAATGAGTTAATTTTGAGTTCATATAGATCAAGAAAGAAAGAATTCAGATTTAGATCGGGGGAAAAGCAAGGTTATCGAGTAATCAATCCGATTCATCAATTTCGAATACGAGGTAAGTTCGTATGTGTTAATTTCATTAGAAATGAATGTTAAATGCTTTAACATTGCATAAAATGTGATTATGAGATTATGAATAATTTTTGAATTGTGAATACGACTCTACGGATGTGTTCGACGATGAAATTGACAAGTGAAACTTCCCGGTTGAACCTTATGAATAGTTTAGGATGCTAGTGACATGTCATTAGGTTATTGTGTTGGCTTCAAGCCATGATATCGGCACTTCAGGTGCAAATGAGACCTTGATTTGGCTACGGGCCATGGTATAGGTATTTCAGAGAGGAGTTACCTTGATTTGGCTACGGGCCATGGTATAGGTACTCCGGGATAAGCTACCTTGATTTGGCTATGGGCCATGGTATAGGTACTTATCGATTATGATATTTGAGTATCCGACTTCTATTCCAAATGGTTCAATGGGTAAATGAATGATGTGGTTGATAAAGAGGTTAGTATGAGGTGACATAGGTACGTATGTAACCTATTCGAGTATTAAATAGAGAAAGTTCAATGAGATGGTACTAAATAATGTTTTGAGACATGAGAAAGGTTTGTAGTTAATGTGGTTATGATTTGGTAATGTGTAATTGATTGAATTACATTTATTTGATGAATTGAGTTATTCACTTACGAACTTACTAAGCTATGAAGCTTACTTTGTGTTATTTGTCTATGTTTTATAAAGAATCAAAGCTAGCTCGGATCCGGGAGTTGTCGGGAACATCATCACACTATCAAACACCTAAGTTGGTACTTTTGAGTTGTGCATATATGGTATATGGCATGTATGGGTTAGCTGTGGTACTTTGGTTGTGAATATAGCCATGAGAGTTGGCCTGTAAATGTATATGTTTGTTTTGTATATATAGCCATGAGTGATGGCTTATTTTGGTATGTTTTGGTATAAATGTGGTTATGGTTTCATAGTTGCTCAAATGGTTATATTTTGAGTTTGGTAAATGATCTATATGGTATGATTGAAGTTATTAACTTGAGAAGTTATGTGCTTGTGAATTAATGCTTGATGATATAAGTGTTTGAATAGGTAATTGGCATTGACTTGAGTATTAATTTTGTTGAAATGAATATGGTATGAATTGTGTATATTGATGATGATTTTGGCTGCCTATTGTATGATGAATTGGTACCATTTTGGTTGTTTAGGTGATCATGAAAAAGGGTGGCAAATTGGCCTTGCAAATGGCCTATTTTTGTCCACACGAGCAGGGACACGGGCATGTGCCTCAGCCGTGTGCGACACACTATCATGCTACATAGCCATGTGGCCCCCGGTGTTTAAATTAAAATGAAGTCAGTATGCTCACATGGCCTCACACATGGGCATGTGACTAGCCGTGTGGCACAAGTCAGTATACCCCCTAAATGGCACACGGCCTAGCACATGAGCGTGTGACTTGGCTGTGTTGCATAAGTCAGTATACCCTATAGGATTGGCATGGCCTAGAACATGGCCTAGCACACGGGCTTGTGTGGCCACTTCGAAGGGCACATGGGAGTGTGTGGCCACTTCGAAGGGCACACGGGCTAGACATACGGGTGTGTGGTCGGCCGTGTGACCCAAGTCAGTATGTATGCTCTTTTTTCACACGGTCTGTGACATGGGCGTGTTTGAAGCCGTGTGAGGCACACGGCCTGTTCACACGGGGCGTGTGACCCTTATTTGTTTGAAATTTTTCTAAGTTTCTAAAATTTTTATATGTAATCAGTTTAGTCCCGAACCATTCTAAAGCATGTTTAAGGCCCCGTAGGCCCTTATAAGGGACAATGTGATTGTGATGAATGGTATTTGAATGTGAATGCATAAATGTATGAGTTATGTATGATAAATGACGTGTATTGCTCGGTAATACCTTGTAACCCTATTCGACAGTTAATACAGGTGAGGAGTGTTACAGATGATATCTTTGTTTTAATCATTTTACTATTTTGTATTTATTAAATTACTAAATTAACCTTAATTAATAACCTTGAAAATCACCTAAAAAGTGTCCATACTTGTCCACTCACATTATGGATGGTTTAATTACAACATAAACCTTCTAGCCTTTTATTGTTAAAGCTATTTAATCCCTTTAGCTTATAGAACTCAAGTTTTGCACCTTTTGCAAATTATTCCTTTTTATCAAATTAAGCATGCAAACGATAAAATTTCTTCACGAAATTTTATACAACATTACTAACATGTTGTAGACATTAAAATAATAATAAAATAAATATTTTGACATCAAATTTGTGGTCTCGAAACCACTATTCTGGTTTTACTGAAAATAGACTATTACAACACAGATCCTTGTCATTCCTGGTTTCCAACCGGACGATCTTCTCTGCTATTCTCGTACCATGAACTACTTTGAGTATAAGCTCAAATAATTCAAATCAAACTTTATAATTCATACCAAAAATATTTTTCTTTGTTTTAGTGTGAAAACAAAAACTCTCTTTTCAATAGAAACCATAGAATTTTTATTCCGGAAAATAGATTTAATCTTGAGAATAAACTTTCACTATTTTCGGGCAAAGTAACAATATCTTAAAGTTGTGTTAATAGTCCAACCGGTGCCATCTATTTATAGGGAGAAGTAAAGCCCTTGTTGAATTATAGAAATTTATTTCAATTAAAAAAAACTCTTAGTGTAACTAGAAGTATAAGAGGCGACAACCCTAGTATATTTAACTAGGTTTGTCATCCCACCCTTTAAGATGAAAGGTTTTTTATTCTTTCTCATATCGGGTCCAATTACAAGTACCTTTAAGACTTTTAATCTAATACTTTATAATTTGATCCAACTCGATATTTGTTTTTCTATTTCCCAAAATAAACATCTCAATATATTTCCAATTAAATAATCTTCTCAACCTAATTCTAATTCCGTTAAAATCATGACGACTTTACCGCAAAAGAATCTATGGGAAAATATATTTAATATTTCTTCATTCAACGGGTTTGCTATGACCAAATGATTTATTTCCATTTTTGAACTTCATTTAATTTGAAAAAAATAAATTCATTTCCAAGTCATTTTCATTTAGGAGAAAACCACATTCATTTCCAAATGATTCCACTTCTCTATTTTCATTTTAGAGAAAACCATAATCATTTCCAAAATTTTCCCATTTCTCCATTTTCACCATTTCTATTCATTTCTGTTTATTTGATTCAACATGCAATTCATTTCTAGTTTCAACGAGCTAGCGGAGGGACTGATTGGTCATATGTGATTAGGGCTCAAATGATTTATTATTAAGTTCCAACTTTCTCCTAGTAATTATAAACTCATTTAGTCATAAAGTCATTCCATTATAGTATCGTGACTGAGCTCTCCCTAATAGCATCTCATTATGAAAGCAACTCGATCAATGCTCGTCTAATGACCTTGTCATAAGAGTGTTACCCTCATAGGATATCCTTAGTCTCTTTGGGATAATGTCTGTTCTTTGAATATGATTCTATTTTATCTCATGGTAACCATTATATCTTCCTTCGTGAAACGTCAATTACTATCGACTGGTAATCAAGTCATTCATCACAAAGACGAATGACCCATGATCATGTTTACTTTCATCAACCATGTAATACCAATGAAAGGATATCATTTACCCATGTCTTGGGCTATGAATTCCACTATTGTGGATGGCGCTACATATTGTAGAAGTCGTACACCCAACGAGCCAACTTTTGATTCCTTATCTATTCAAACTCAAGCTTTTACTTACATCAAAGCATACAAGACACGCATACATAGTCCTTCATCCGCTCAAAATTCATAAACGGATTCAGGATCTATTCTTCTTAGGTCTAGTTAGATGTACTATCAGCCAGTTAGTCACATTTATGTATCTAGTTTCTAGGAGTCATCCATTTTGATGCTCAAGACAAAACATTTCCTCAATTGGACTTGATACATGCCATATTAGTCTTTCAATCGGTTTGCTCATTTCCGATTAGACTAAGGACATGTTTAGGTTTGTCTACTAATATAAGTTGTATTTCTGTATTACGATCCAACCATATAATACCACTTAGTATTAGTTTAAACATTAGATAACAAGCGAGCAACATTTGCTTCTATTTTTCTTTGTGTGAAAAAACCACATGAGGAAAATTATACAAAGTATATTAATTTTATCCATGAATTGTTTTTTTTACCAATCTGTTCGAAAAAATTACAAGTGTACATAGACAAAAATACTACATTTATGGCACTAGATCTAACATGATAAAACCCACAATATATTTAGCTAAAGGAAACAAGCATAATGTTTGCAAACTATATAGATCTATATATAAACTTAAGCAATCATCCCACTTATGGAATCAAAGGTTTGATCAAACGATCAAAACTTTTGCAATTGAGAAAAATGTAGGTGGTCCTTATATTTATAAACATACTGGGAATAGAAAGGTTGTCATTCTCGTTCTATATGTCGATGACATTTTACTAATTAGAAATGATGTAGGGACATTATTATCAGTTAAATAGTGGTTAACTCAATAGTTTAGAATGAAGGACTAGGTAGAAGCTAATTTTGTTCTAGGAATTCAAATCTTTAATGATCGAAAGAACAAAGTGATAGAATTATCAGAAGCTTCATACATAGACAAGATATTGGAACTGTTGGATCTAGTGCCCCGAGTTTAGTATATTTGTTTGTAAACTTGTAATTTTTTCGAATTGATTGATTAATAAAACAAATTCATTGATTACATTAATATTCATTGTATGATTGTCCTCATATGGTTTTTTCACACAAAGTAAAATGAAAGAAAATGTTGTTCACTGGTTGTCTAATGTTTAAACTAATACTAAGCGGTATTACATGGTTGGATCCTAATCTGAAAAGATAACTTGTACTAGTAGACGAACCATATATTTCCTTAGTCTAATTGGAAATGAGCAAACTGATTGAAAGACTAATATGTTGCCTATCAAGTTCAATTGGGGAGATGCTTTGTCTTTGTCATTAGAGCAGATGACTCCCAAGAGATAGAGATGTAGATGTAATTGACTGGAATGACAGTATATTGGATTGGACCTAAGAAGAATAGATCCTAAATCCATTTATGAATTTATTCACTTGTGACATTCATAATGTGGCATACCTAAATCTTGAGTGGATGAAGGTCTATGTATGCATCACATGTACACTTTGATGTAAGTAAAAGCTTGAGTTCAAATAGGTAAGGAATCGAAAGTCAGTGCATTAGGTGTACGACTTCTACATTCTGTAGCGTCGTCAATAATAGTGGAATTCATAGCCCAAGACATGGGTAAATGATATCATTCCATTGGCATTACATGTGTAACAAACCTTTTCTAATGAAATCAGAATAGTGATTTCGAGACCACAAATCTAAAGTGAAAAAAATTATTTTATTATTATCTTATTGCGTATAGCATGATAGTAATATCGTATAAAAATTTCGTTAAGAAATTTTACTGTTTACATGGTCAATTTGATAAAAAGGATTAAATCACGTTAAGTGCAAAAGTTGAGTTCTAATAGCTAAAGGTATTAAATAGCTATAGAACTTTAAAGTGGAAGTCTTTATATGGTAAATACACCATTAATGGTGTTAGTGGATGAGCATGGCTTGGCATTTGTGTAAATTTGATTAATTTTTAAGGTTAATTACGTAAATATGTAAATAATGATAAAAAAACTAATTAAATAAAATATGCTATCATCTTTTGTTCATCATCATCAATCAAAAATTAGGTTTGGGGAAACCATTTTTGTGCTTAAGCTTTCGACAACTTCATCGTGCTCTTAGATAAGTGATTTTTGCCCTGTTTTTAATGATTTCTACGTTTTCGGGATCATTGTAGCTTAATCTAGCTAGCCTGAGGACTAATTTGTGAAACTGTTAAACAATTAGGGACTTACCATTGATGTATGTGTATGTGCTTTGATGTTTTATGGAATAGAATGGTTAGTTGTTGTTAGATAAACAACTTTTGTTAATGGAATTTTGATGAAATTGTTAATTAGGGTTAAATTTTGAAAAATGTGATAAATTCATGGTATAATTTGTGAATTTATGAAATATGTGGGCTTCTATAAGCTTGTATAATAATTGGCTAGGCTTGGGTAGGGGTAAAATTGCATGAATTTCATTTTTTGAGCCTAGGGACTAAATTGCAAAAAAAATTAAAATTATAAGGGCAAAATGGTAATTTTTCAAACAATTTGTTTTGGATGAAATTGAATGAAATATAAGTTGAATTGAGTTAAATTTATTCATATAGATCCAATTAGACCTTGTACGGAGTTAGACCGGGGCAAAGAGAAAGTCTCGAATTAATCGCCTTCGTATCTACGTATACTCGTCGAGGTAATTTTGTGTAACTAAATTGTGTTTATATATATTTAATTAAAATATTTAACTGTTATGATTTGTTATATATAATTACCGAGTGCATATCCAACGACATACGAAGATTACCGAGCCCCGTTTGAACCATAGGAATTCGTAAGATACAAATGACATGTAATTGGGGTTACCGATTTGGCTGAGGTCCTGCATGTGTTGTGGATACTCAACTGTAACACCCCAAACCCGGCCCAGACGTTACGGCCTGATCCGGCGTGTCACATTGAAGTGTTTTAGCGAAAACCGTGTTTTTATTGAAAACCTTTCTTAAAATAAGAGAGAATCTTAACTAAAAACTTGTTCAAACATAAGATTTGATGAAAATAAAGCACTTAGAAATTTTAGTTGCGGAAGCGTAGAAAACATACTATAACTTAATAAATCCATGTTCAACTTCTCGTAGATACAATGAAAATAATAATAATAATAATTCAAGTAATAATAACATAATGAAAACCTTATTACAATCTGGTCTGAGCATACTTAAAAAGAAATAAAAACTTAAATGCTTTAAAAAAACCAAGTCCGATTTATCTTGCTAGCCAGCCACCCAGAGTCCCTCCTGACATCGAACCTTCTACTGAGCATCACTTGAAAATAAAATAAAAGAGGGGTGAGTTTTCACAAACTCAATGTGTACAACCCTCTATGAAGAAAAAACAAGCCTTTAAAGAAGAATCATCAAACATGCAATGCAAACCCATCCAAATTATCCATCCGCTACACACCAGCTCCATCCCCCGTCACACCATGTAGGGATATAAATATTGACCCCCCCAGCCCACACACCAATGGTAGCCTGGTTGCGGAACTACCTTTATTTACATATTAGGCTTTAAAAGCCGTCGATGAATCCACGATTGTCAAGCAACCATGCAATCCTCATATACTTCCTCCGTTCCATATTTCCCATCCCATATGCAACCTAAGCAGAATATCATATGTATGCAGCAAATAGGCATGTCACATTCAATAAACTTACATTTAACACATAGGGGTATTTTGGTCATTTTTGCCCTTAGGGCCATTTCGGTAATTTTTCCTTTAATTATGTTTTTCACTTACCTTGGCCCGTTAACAAGTCTCGCGAGCTAAGATGAATGAATACTATGCACCAGGTAGGATTCCAGAGAAGAGGAGGTGGGTCATTAAGACCGCTTAAGTACCAAGCTCTCCCTAGATCCAATCCTAGACATGCATATACCCGTTGCCACACCTTAACCCTTTGAGTTGTCCACTGTCGCAAAATTTAATTAAGTCTTATGTAGTTGTCATATACTAGGCCCAAAACCCCTTACAGAGCCCAATCAAATTCACATTCCTATATCTGGCCTGTTAAGGCCATTCACATTCATATGGCCCATTAGGCCCAAATCACCTGTATATGGCCCATTAGGCCCAAATCACATTTATATAGCCCGTTAGGCCCAGTCACATTCATATTCATGCTCACATACAAATTCCTATCACATAGCATCAATATTCAGTTTTTGCCTAATATGGGCCCAACAGCCCATTTCGGCCCATATTGCCAAATCACAACCTAAGTCCACGAAATCGCCCGTGGGTCTCAAGCAACCTATCGGTCTCTCCCTTACGAGTGTTCTTGAACTCGCAAGACTACCGTAGCCAAACTTTTGGCTTTTCGGCATTCCGGCATTTTGGTATTTCGGCATTTCGGCTTTTGCCGGTTCATAGTGTGTGTGCAGTGTATGTACACACTTGGTAAGCAAGCGTGATGTGATCTCCTTAGCCCAAACCTACAATCGATATCACTCAAAGATTAATCTTACATACTTATCGAATACTTTACCAAGAGCCAGAATCTCACCTTAACCTTACCTTGCGCGATAAGTATAACTTCTAGATCTGCACCAATCGTAACTATTAAAATCAGAATAATAGGTGACTCGTATCCAACACAAGTCCCCTTACCTTACTATGGCTATTCGGCCAACCTTAGCCAATGGATGAGGAATACTTACCAAGATCGTAAACACCTAAAGAGCAATTTTGGTAGGGAGCTAAGATCCGAGATCTAATACTAATTCCCTACCACAATTGATTGAAAGAGTGGGGGACAATAATCGATACCTAGCAAAGAAAACTGATTGGAAGAGCAACACTTACACTAGATTCGGTCAAAGAGTATTCAGCCCTTGAGAGATTCGGCTTTTCAGCTTTTCAAATTTAGTATGATAAATAAGGTTTATTTGGTACAGATTAAAGAAGAAGAGTAGAAGAAGAAATCATCTAAGTGAAACATAGAAAATTGTGTAGAGAAGAATAGAATCGGCAGGAAGAAAAGAAAGAAAAATAAAAGGGTTTTCGACTTTTTAGATCTTGAAAAGAAAAGGGTTTTTGACTTTTGGAGAAAGGGATTTTTGGCAACAAGGTGAAGAAGAATTTCGGCAGTAGCCTGGCAACCTTGTATTCGGTCCCTATTTATAGCCCTTATAGCTGAATTTTCCATGCCCAATTCCCAATTCAGCTCTATCACTTCTCCCTTCTCATCTCTTCGTTTTTCTCCCTGATAACCCCTTGATCTTTTCCTCAATTTTCTCTCCTGAACACTTCTCTTGGAGTCCTCTTTCACGCTACTACCATCCTTCTAGAAGGCCAAAATTAAACTTCTAAAAATACTAAGCTAGGATTCGAACCTTAGATCTCCTTGCTAGCTACTAACGCCACCTCCCTGCTCTCTAAGTGGTGTCACTTAGCCACTCCTCCACAAGGCTTTTTGATGCTATTTTTCCACTATTTTTATTTAAAAGCCTAACTACTTGCCAACCCTGATTCTTTTAATAATTAAACTATAATTTCATTTATTCCTAGGTTCGAACTCAAACCTTAATTAAGACCTACTATAATTATCACATGGCTAGGAACATAAAACACAATTTTTATCAAAACTGAAAACAAAGAAATTTTAGGATTTTGAGATTTTTGGGTTTCGGGATTTTTGGGGCGTTACATCCACAACTCATGAAAGCATACTGATTCACAACTCGTATGAGCATACTTGTCCATGAATTGATGAATTACAGTTATATGATCTAGCACACCATGTGTGAGCTATCCCGGGTTTCCAACAGTATTCTAAACGGTTCAATAAACAATATTTTGATACGGAATGATATGAGTTTGATACGAACTATTACAGGTATACACATGAAATACATGGAAATGATGTTACATGATATATAGATATATGAAATGGATGATACATGTATATGGAATTTGATTAGTTATTGAGATCATTCATGATTATTGGTTCATTTATGTATTTACATGGCTAATATGGTTGGTGTATATATGCTTAGGCATTTGGCCAAAATGTGTTGGGTTATGGTTTGTTACCTATTACTTGATTAGATGGCCAAAATGGCTTGTAAAATGGCCTATTTTGTCCACACGGGCAGAGACACGAGGGTGTGTCTCAGCCGTGTGTGACACACAGTTAGGCGACATGGCGTTGTGTCCTTTGTTGCTTTAAAAGGGTTGCAGGTTAGGCTGTTATATGGCTTAGCACACAGCCTGGCACACAGGCATGTGAGGTTATTTCGAAGGGTACACGGCCTAGCACACGGGCATGTGGCTTGGTCGTGTGACCAAGTCAAAGAGTTATATGGGCACAGACATGAGCTGGAACATGGCCGTGTGACCCCTACAGTGTTGAAAAATTTTACTATTTTCTGAAAATTTTTTTTGAGTTTCTGATTTAGTCTCGACTTGTTTCAAACACATATTTTGGGCCTCAAAGGCTTGTATAAGGGACAATATGTATGTTTTGACTTGGTTTTAATATGTTTATTTCTATAATATGAAATGTTTGAAATTTCTGTCTATTTAATTTGTAAACTCCGATAATCCCCCGTAACCCTGTTCTGGTGACAGATATGAGTTAGGGGTGTTACATTTATTGGTATCAGAGCCATAGTTTAGTAGATTCTCAGACTAAACGTAGTGTGTACGAGTCTAGCTATACATGTCATTATATGACCTGTGATAGTGTGATATATCCTAACTGTTTGAAACGTGTTTTCATATAGAAATGACATCTAATCGAGTTGACTCCGATGAAGTAGAGAGCAACGCTTAAGCATCCGTTCACGGAGTACCATCGAGTGGTACAAGGCCGGTATCTAAGGGCCAGGAAGGAGAGGCTAAGGAAGCCTTCTTCCAGATGATGAATGAATGGTTTACTGAGTTTGTACGGATGAACCTGACTGCTCAACAACCTCCACCCCTTCTGCTCCCAAACTGATTCCCGTTATTCCTCATGGTTTGGAACCAATCCGAATTAGTAAGTCGCCTGTCACTAAGATTCGGGCTGAAGAATTTCGAGCTACTGCTGAAGGTGATCCCGAGAGAGCTAAATTCTTGTTAGAGAATACAATCAAGGTTTTTGATGAGATATCCTACCCATCGGCCAAGTGCGTTAAATGCGAGGTATCGTTATTGAAAGATTCAGCTTACCAATGGTGGAACACGTTGATTTCTGTTGTGCTGAAAGAGCGGATCACCTGGGAATTTTTCCATGTTGAGTTCTGAAAGAAGCTTATTAGTCAGAGATTTTTGGATTAGAAACGTAAAGAATTTCTCGAACTCAAACAAGGTCATATGTTTGTATCAGAATATAAGCAGGAATTTTTTAGATTGAGGAAATATTCCTGGGAATGTATTCCGACCGAGACTACTATATGTAAGAGGTTTGAAGAAGGGCTGAACGAAGACAAAACTTTTTGTTGGAATTCTTGAGCTGAAAGAATTCGTTGTATTGGTTGATCGAGCACATAAAGTCAAGGAACTGGGTAAAAAGAAAAGATGTTTTGATTTTGAAGCTAGAGACTCGAGAAAGAGATCGACTAGAAAGTCATATCAGTCATTATTAAAGAAATCAAAAGAATATCACAACCGTTCTACAACTTCTGTGGGTTGTTTTGGTAGAGATAGAGGTACCCAACAGTCTAGTCCAAAACCGCAAGCTACATCTGTAGCAAGTGTGTGTAGTGTCAGAGATGTTTGGCTTGAGTGCAAACATTGTAAGAAACCACTATCTTAGAGATTTTCCAGAGAAATCTGAGAAAGAGAAAGTTCAGACCACGAGGCCGAGCCACATTGCCGCGAGAGGTAGACCACCTCGTAATCCTAGAAATGTGAGTGGTAGTCATGGTGTAATAAAAGATTCTACTGTAAGATCTGAGGCACGAGCACCAACTAGGGCTTACGCTATTCGCACACGAGAGGATACTTCTGCGCCAGATGTTATTACCGGTACTTTTTCTATTTTTGATACTGATTTTACTACTTTTATTGATCCGAGATCCACTCATTCATATGTGTGCACGAATTTAGTATTTAGTAAGAATTTACCTGTTGAGTTTACTGAATTCATGGTTAAAGTATCGAAACCCCTAGGTCAGTATGTGCTAGCTGATAAAGTCTGCAAAAATTATCCTTTGATGACTCGGGGTTACAGTTTTTCGGCTGATTTGATGCTATTATCGTTTGATGAATTTGATGTGATTTTGGGAATGGATTAGTTAACTCTACACGATGCTGTTCTGAATTGTAGATGAAAGCTTATTGTATTGAAATGTCAGAATGGTGAGACACTTCGTATTGAATCAGATAGTCCGAGTGGGTTACCTATGGTTATATCAGCTATGTCAGTGCAGAAATATGTGAAAAAAGGTTGCAATGCATATTTTGCTTATGTTCTAGATTCTAAAATATCTGAATCAAAGCTTGAAACAATACCAGTGGTTTGCGAGTATCCTAATATATTTCCGAAGGCGTTACCTGGATTACTGTCGTTTAGAGAGGTTAAGTTTGCTATTGAACTGGTATCAGGGACATCACCGATATCGAGAGCACCTTATAGAATGACTCTTACTAAGTTGAAAGAGTTGAAAGCACAGTTGCAAGAGTTGACAGATAGGGGTTTTGCTCGACCCAGTTTTTCACCTTGGGGCACACCGGTTTTGTTCATTAAGAAAAATGACAAATCAATGAGATTGTGTATAGACTGCAGTCAGCTCAACAAAGTTATAATCAAGAACAAATATCTATTGCCTCATATTGACGATCTGTTCGATCAGTTAAAAGGTTCTATTGTATTCTCGAAGATTGATCTTCGTTCTGGTTATTATCAGCTACAAGTAAAAGATTTGGATGTATCCAAAATTGAATTCGGAACCAGGTACAGACATTATGAATTTCTTGTGATGTCGTTTGGTTTAACTAATGCACCTGCAGTATTCATGGATTTGATGAACATAATCTTCAGACCATATTTAGACAGATTTGTTATGGTATTTATTAACGACATTCTGATCTATTCTCGAGACGAGTCTGAACATGCTAGACACTTGAGGATTGTGTTGCAAACTCTGAACATGCTAGACACTTGAGGATTGTGTTGCAAACTCTGCGAGATAAGCAATTGTTTGCCAAATTTAGCAAATGCGAGTTTTGGCTTTGAGAAGTCAATTTTCTAAGACATTTAGTGTTGGCTGAAGGCATCAGAGTTGATCCGAGTAAAATTTCGACAGTTGGTGGCTGGAAACCACTGAAAAATGTATCCGAAGTCAAAAGCTTTCTGGGATTAGCTGGTTATTACCGAAGGTTCGTTAAAGGGTTCTCGATGATAGCTACACTGATGACATGACTTACAGAAGGATGTAAAATTTGAATGGTCCGAAAAATGTCAACAAAGTTTCAATCAGTTGAAAGCAATGTTAACCGGAGCACCAGTTTTGTTCAGCCTGAATCAGGTAAAGAATTTGTATTTTTTAGCGACAAATCTTTAAATGGTTTAGGTTGTGTTTTGATGCAAGAAGGAAAAGTAATAACTTATGCTCTAGACAGTTAAATTCGCATGAAAAGAACTACCCGACACATGACTTAGAGTTGGTAGCTATTGTGTTTGCATTGAAATTTGGCAACACCATTTGTTCGGTGAAAAATGTCATATATTTTTCATTTCCATACAGTATCCATCGCCGGAATGGGGTTACAAAGTATTACCAGACTAATCTCATAAACAAACATACATTTCACATACATTTTTCATTTGCAAATAAAATTCATTCACAATTAATCATATAGTCCCTAACACGAGCCCTTGAGGCCCAAATCATGCATTAAAAATGGTTCGAGACTAAACTGAGAACTTAAGAAAAATTTTGAAAATCATAGAAAATTTTCGAAGTACATGGGACATACACCCTTGTGGCTCAGCCGTGTGTCTCACATGGCCAAAGACATGCCAGTGTCATAGGTTGTGTGGACGTTCGAAATGGGATCACATCGCCGTGTCCCAGCCTGTGTCTGACCCCGTGTAACTCCCTGACTTGGGTCACATGGCCAACCACATGCTCCTGTGACTAGCCCATGTACCCTTCGAAATGGCCTCACACGCCCGTATGCCAAATCGTGTGCTAGGCCGTGCCAAAATTGTAAGGTATACTGACTTATGCCACACGGCCAAGTCACACGCCCGTGTGCTGGGCCGTGTGGAGCATACTAACTTGGTCTCTAATAAACATCAGGGGACACACGGCCGTGTCACCTGATCGTTGTCACACACGACTGAGGCACACGCCCATGTCTCTGCTCGTGTGGACAAAAATTAGGCTATTTTCCAAGCCATCTTTCTCACCCAAACTTGCATTCACCTAAACATGTTAAATGGCATATAACATAGCAATTTTAAACCATATAACAAAAGACCATTTGTACATATATATACATAACCAAACATACCAAAATAAGTCAAATCACATGGTTATACACATAACCAAAACATACTTAATTTACAAGCCAAGTCAATTGGCTAAATCCATTACAAACATATAAACCATATTAACCAAAACTCCTATACATGCCACATAACCAAAAAAACAAGTTCAAAAGTACCAAAATGACAGTTGGATGGTGTGATGAGATCTCTGACGACTCCCAAAATCTGAGCAAGCTTTGAAATCACTATAAAACACGGAAAAGTAAACAAAGTAAGCTATAAAGCTTAGTAAGCTCGTATGATTGTTAAATATAACTTACCATTCATTCACAAATTAAGTTATCTATCATAATACAATACAATACAATTCAACTTAATCACAAACTAACATATGTTCATCCACATAGTAGATCATGTAACTCACCAATTACATAGATTCAATACTTATACGATTTACGTACATACCTGCACTGATACGTATCAATCTCTTACCCTTTCATATCTTCAATATACCCGTTGAACCATTTGGAATAATATCAGATACTCGGGAATCTCGCACTCTAGGTGCCAATACATGGTCGAAACCATCTCAATCTCATATCTCATGTAATGCTCGCTCTCGAGCTATCAACGGGTCTGCTCACACAAGCTGACGTTCAAGACGTAACAACATGGTGCTGCTCACACAAGCTGACGAGAATCTGTAACACATGCCAGAAAACTCAGCCACCGGTAGAACGTACGGACCAGCACCCAAGCACAATAACCCCTAATGACATGTCATTGGTATCCTATCTATTCCTAACGTTCAACCGAGATTTCACATTGCCGAATCTTCATTGAACATTTTCGTAAAGTTGTAATAACAATTAATACAATTATTATGCATTTAAAATACAATTATATTAATGCTTATTAACATACGAACTTACCTCAATCACAAAAACGACGGAATAGGATTGACTAACCCAAAACTTTATTTTTCCCCCGATCTAGATCCGTACATTGCTTTTCTTGATCTATATGATCAAATTTAACTCATTTAAAACATATTCTATTCAATTCAGTCCAAAAATTCATATTATGGAAATTTTACACTTTTACCCCTAATATTTCAACTTCTTTACAATTTAGTCCCTAGCTCATAAAAATGCAAATTCATGCAATTCAACTTACCCCGATGCTAGCCGAATATCAATTAAGTCCCTAGCAAGCCCTGTATTCCATTTATTTCACAATTTAACCATGAATATTTTTTCTACTTTTCAATTTAACCCCTAATTGACAAATTCATCAAAATTTCCTTTATTAGAGTTGCTCAACTATCATCAAACATCCATTTTCGTCCATTAAACATAAAAAAATTAATATTAATTCATGGTAAAACCCTATACTTTTAACAATTTCACAAATTAGTCCCTGGGCTAGCTAGATTAAGCTACAACGACTTCAAAAACATAGAAATCATTAAAAACGAGATAAAAATCGTACCTAATTGGAAAATAATGCCTTGGCCAAACCTAGGTCTCTAAAAATGGCTTCTTCTCTTTGAATTTTTGGTGGAGGAACAAAGAAAGATTATAACCTTTAATTTTGTTTTAACTTATTTTATCATTATTAACCAAATTACAAATTTAACCTTTATAAACATTAATTATTTCACTAAATGCTAAGACATTATCATCCACTAACTCATTAATGGACTAATTACCACTTAAGGACCTCCACTTTAAATTTCTATAGCTATTAGAACACAAATTTTACGCTTTACGCGATTTAGTCCTTCTTATCAAATTTAAGCATTCAAATGATAAAATTTCTTAACGAAATTTTCATACAACTATACTATCATGCTGTAAACATTAAAATAATAATAAAATAAATATTTTGACCTCAAAGTTATGGTCCCAAAACCACAATTCTGATTTGACTAAAAACAGGTTGTTATACTCATAGTGGTAGCTTGACTGTTCATTTGGGAAGTAATAAAATGTACAATGATTTAAAATAGATGTATTGGTGGTCAGAAATGAAATGTGAGATATCTGAATTTGTATCTAAATGCCTAGTATCTCAGCAAGTTAAAGCTGAACATCAGGTTCCTTCTGGATTATTGCAGCCAGTGATGATACCGGAGTGGAAATAGGATCGAGTTACTATGGATTTTGTATCAGGTTTACCACTATCTCTGAGAAAGAAAGATGCTATTTGGGTTATCATTGATTGTTTGACGAATTTTATACATTTTATTCCGATACGTACAGATTTCTCCCTTGATAGATTAGCTTAGTTATATGTTTATGAGATTGTCAGATTACACGGAGTGCCAGTCTCAATTATTTCAGATAGAGATCCATGGTTTACATCACGATTTTGGAGAAAGTTACTCCTGGTACGCAGTTGCATTTTAGCACTGCATTTCATCTTCAAACCGATGGTTAGTCCGAATGAGTAATTCAGATTCTTGAAGATATGTTTCATTATTGTGTATTAGAGTTTGAAGGTAATTGGGAGAAATATCTATCATTGGTTGAGTTTATGTACAACAAAAGGTTTTAATCGAGTACAAATATGGCACTGTATGAGGCTCTGTATAGTCGTAAGTGCTGAACTCCATTATACTGGACTGAGCTCAGTGAGAAAAAGATACACAGGATTGATCTGATTCGCGAGATTGGAGAAAAAGTAAAAGTGATCTGAGACAGTCTGAAAGCAGCTTCATATTATCAAAAATCATATGCAGATCTTAAACGTAAAGACATAGAATTTCAAGTAGGCGAGAAAGTATTCTAGAAAGTATCACCCTAGAAGAAAGTTTTTCGATTTGGTTGCAAAAGAAAGCTAAGTCTGTGATTTATTAGACTGTATGAGATTACTGAAAGAATCGAACTTGTTACGTATCGATTAGCTTTACCGTCAGAATTAGAAAAGATTTATAATGTCTTTCACGTGTCTATGTTACGGCGATACTGAAGTGACCCTTCACATGTTATCTCCTAAATGGATGTTAAGATTCAACCTGATATGTCGTATAGTGAAGAACCGATCAAAATCTTGGCACGAGATGTGAAAGAATTAAGAAACAAGAACATAGCTTTAGTAAAAGTTCTATGGCAATGACATGATATAGAAGAAGCCACCTAGGAAACCGAGGAAGCTATGAGAAAGCAATATCTGAACCCCTTTCCTGGTAAGATTTTCGAGGATGAAAATCCCTTTAGGGGGGAGAGTTGTGACAACCCATTTCAGTGAAATCGAAACAGTGGTTTTGGGACCACAAACTCAAAGTCAAAAAATTTATTTTATTATTATTTAATTGCCTAAGTATGATAGTAATACCGTATAAAAATTTCGTTAAGAAATTTTACCGTTTACATACTCAATTTGATTAAAAGGACTAAATTGCGTTAAGTGCAACAATTGAGTTCTAATAGCTAAAGCTCTTAAATAGCTATAGAACTTTCAAGTGGAAGTCCTTATATGGTAAATAGACCATTAATGGTGTTAGTGGATGAGCATGGCTTGGCATTTGTGTAAATTTGATTAATTTTTAAGGTTAATTAGGTAAATAAGTAAATAATGATAAAAAACTAAATAAAATATGCTATCATCTTTTACTCATCATCATCAACCGAAAAGTAGTTTTTGGGGAAGCCATTTTTGTTCTTAAGCTTTCGAAAACTTCATCTTGCTCTTAGGTAAGTATTTTTGTCCTGTTTTTAATGATTTCTACGTTTTCAGGATCGTTATAGCTTAATCTAGCTAGCCCAGGGACTAATTTGTGAAACTGTTAAACTATTAGGGCCTTACCATTTATGTATGTGTATGTGCTTTGATGTTTTATGGAAGAAAATGGTTAGTTTTTGTTAGGTAAACAACTTCTGTTAAGGGAATTTTGATGAAAAATTTTGAAAAATGTGATAAATTCATGGTATAATTTGTGAATTTATGAAATATGTGGACTGCTATAAGCTTGTATAATAATCGGCTAGGCTTGGGTAGGGGTAAATTGCATGAATTTCATTTTTCGAGCCTAGGGACTAAATTGCAAAGAAATTAAAAGTATTAGGGCAAAATAATACTTTTGCTAAAAATATGTTTTGGATTAAATTGAATGAATTATAAGTTGAATTGAGTTAAATTTATTCGTATAGATCCAGTTAGACCTCGTACGGAGTTAGATCGAGGCAAAGAGAAAGTCTCGGATTAATCGTCTTTGTATCTACGTATACTCGTCGAGGAAAGTTCGTGTAATTAAATTGTGTTTATATGTTTTTAATTGAAACATATAAATCTTATGATTTGTTATATATAACTATTGAGTGCATATCCAATGACGTACGATGATTACCGAGCCCCGTTTGAACCATAGGAATCTGTAATATACAAATGACATGTCTTTAGGGTTACTGATTTGGCTGAGGTCCTGCATGTGTTGCGGATACTCCACAGCTTGTGAGAGCATACTGATTTATAGCTTGTGAGAGCATACCAATCTATAACTCAAATGAGCATACCGATTCACAGCTCGTATGAGCATACTTATACATGAATTGATGAATTACAGTTATATGAGCTAGCACACTATGTGTGAGCTATCTCGGGTATCCAACGGTATTCCAAATAGTTCAACTGGCAATAATCTGATATGAAATGATATGAGTTCGATACGAAATATTACAGGTATACACATGAAATACATGGAAATGATGTTACATGATATATAGATATATGAAATAGATGATACATGTATATGAAATTTGATTAATTGTTGAGCTCACCCATGATTATTGGTTCATTTATGTATTTACATGGCTAATATGGTTGGTGTATACGTGCTTAGGCATTTGGCCAAAATGTGTTGGGTTATGCTTTGTTACTTACCTGTTACTTGATTATATGGTAAGTTAAATTCTAATTTATACAAACTTACTAAGCTTAAATACTTACTCTATCTTATTTTCCGTGTTTTATAGTGTATCGAAAGCTCGTTCGGGTTGGAAGCTTGCCGGAGCTATATTACACTATCCATCGGCTCCTTTGGTACTTTTGGATATTTAATTTTTGTTATAATGGCATGTATAGGTATTTTGGCTAATTTTGGCCTATATGTTTTGTTGTGAATATGGCCATTTGGTTTGGCTTGTGATTTGGCACTTGATGATGTTATGAGCTTAGTTTTGACATGTAAATATTAGCCTTAATATGGTTGATAATTTCCTTAATATGTTTGAATGATGAAATGGGAAATAATAGTTGAATGTGTATATTATAGATGTCTTATAACTTGTTTTGAGTTGGTATTTTGATATAGAAGACATATATGTATGTTAAGGTTAGTGATTGAGTGGTTATTTGGTACCATTTGCTATGCTTTGGTAAGGTAACCAAATGTCATGTATTGTTACTAATGTGCCTATAAGTTAGTTGGGTATTTTGGAAAAATAGAGTGCATGATTGAACATATTTACATGTTGTCATTTGAGATGCCTAAGGACATATTGGTTGTATGAAAATTTACCGTATGTATATCTCTTGTTTATGCTTGATTTGGATGCCTTATTATGGCTTGGTTATATGTGCAAAAGTGCATGTAGGTACATGCTAGTTTGGGTAAGAAAAATGGCTTGTAAAATGGCCTATTTTCATCCACATGGGCAGAGACACGGGCGTGTGTCTCAGCCGTGTATGACACGTGGCAAGGTGACACGACCTTGTGTCCCTTGTAGCTTTAAAAGGGTTACAAGTCAGGCTATTATACAGCCTAGCACACAACCTGACACACGGGCATGTGAGGTTATTTCGAAGGGTACACGGCCTAGCACACGGGCATGTGGCTTGGCTGTGTGACCAAGTCAGAGAGTTACACAGGCACGGACATGGGCTGGGACACGATTGTGTGACCCTTACAGTGTTGAAAAGTTTTACTATTTTCTAAAATATTCTCTAAGTTTCCAATTTAGTATAAGGGACAATATGTATGTTTTGACTTTATTTTAATATGTTTTTTTTTCTATAATATGAAATGTTTGAAATTTCTGTCTATTTGATTTGTAAACTCTAGTAATGCTCCGTAACTCTGTTCCGGCGACAGATACGAGTTAGGGGTGTTACAATACGGTTGATGAAAAGTAAGCGTAATCATGAGTCGTTCATTTTTGTGATGAATGACTTGATTACTAGTCAATAATAATTGACTTTTCACGAAAGAAGATGTAATGGTTACCATGAGATAATATTTGATCCTATTGAGAGAACGAATATGATCCTACCAATAAATGTAACACCCCTTACCTGTATTCGACACCGGAACAGGGTACGAGGCGTTATCAAACATAACATTAACATTCAATCAAAGCCGAGCCATAAAAATTCATTAAATTTTAAATCATTCAATCATATATCTAACATTTATTTTTTAGGCCCATGACGCCTAAAACATGTATCGGAAATGATTCAGGATTAAATTGGAAAATTTTAAAATTCATACAATACTTAGTAAATTTTCCATGTTTTGAAGGGCCACATGCCCATGTGGCTAGGCCGTGTAGATTTCACACGCTCATGTGGGACACGTCTGTGCCCATTACCATTGTGAATTTATTTTTCATTTCAAACCTTCAGGGGTCTTCATACGGCCTAGCACACGCCCGTGTCCTTCACACAGCCAAGTCACACGCCCGTGTTCTTAGGCCGTATGACAAATTTAATTTTTGTAATTAAGGTGTAGACTTCACACGTCCTGCCTACATGTCCATGTCCCATGGCTGTGTCTCTCACACGGTCTAGACACACGGCTGTGTTTAGCCCATGTGGCCAATTTGAAGCTAAAATTTAAGATGCAGGGGACACACGGCCAGACTACATGCCCATATGGCTGTCCGTGTGTCACACATGACCTAGACACACGCCCGTGTGTCTTACCCGTGTGGACGAAATAAGGCCATTCCTAGCCTCATTTCTCACCCCAAACATAACCATTTTCCTGCATGAAAACTTACAAGTATACATCAATCAATTCAATCAATTCCCAATATTCAAATTTCTATGTTCTTTCTTTAACCATGCTTTTAAACTTAACTTGATTAACTAAAACAACTTATGATACAATACCATACCATATCATCATTAAAACATACACTACTAGCCATTCCAATGGCTAGATTACAAAACCAACATTTTAAGTAATTACTTATCTACATTAGTCTATACATGCCATTATATCAAAATGAGTCTAACATTTAGACCAAGATCAAGAGATTGATAGTGTGATGAAAACTCTGACCCCAAATCCAACCTTCACGAGCTTTGAGCACTACAAAACAGAGAAAATAAACCTAATAAGCAATAATGCTTAGTAAGTTCATATAACCAAACTACACTTACCATTCATGTTCAACCAATAATTCATATAATAAACAATATGTCCATTAATCTAGCCATTTAGCAAATAAGGCCTATACACAATCATTCAACTAAATTGATTAGTTCCAAAAATATTGGAATGCATCTCATCATACTGTTTCTCTTCATATCACTATGTATGTCATTATCGCTAAATTATTGAATTTTTGATGGATAATTCCTTTTCAATTGTACACTTGAGGTGTACGTTACTTTTCAAGTGGTACACACAAAGTATACATTTCCTTTTCAATTGGTATACCCAAAGTATACCTAACCTTTCCAAGTGTACACACAAAGTGTACGTAACATTTTCAAGTTGTACCATTTAGGTACATAAATCCTTTTCAAGTATTTACCTTTCGGGTTACATTCCTTTTCATAATAAGATCAAAAGATTATCCTTTCAGGACAACCTTTACTGCAACATATGCAGGATCTCATATACACGGCAATCACCTGTCCAATCGAAAATCAATATTCAACGGACTCGTGTACCATTTCATCATTTATATGTAAACCACAGATTAACATTCGTTTATTTCATGTACATACCAAATACAAGGCATGATGCACACAATTCAACAATCAATTTAATACATTTATAAGCTTAATTTAGTTATACGAACTTACCTTGACAATTGATCGTATCTACTAATCCGTGACTTTTTCTTTCCCTCGATCTTTTTCTTTGATTGATACTTCCGGATCTATATAAATAAATTTAATCATCAATTCTATAATTTTTAATTCAATCAAGCCCATTTCACATTTTAGGCAAAAGCACCATTTTACCCCTAAACTTTTTACAATTTACTCCTTGTTCCAAGCTTATTCAAAATTCCAATATAACTTTTACAGCACATGTATTTCATAAATTTTAGAATTTTCCAAGAATTTCACTACTTTGCAATTTAGTCCTTACACATGTTTTCACTAAAAATCACTTTGTAAAAGTGGTTTATCTATCAATAATCTTTCATTTTCTATCAAAAACTTTCAATTTACAGCATATTCATCCATGCGTAATTTTCTAAACTTTAATTTATTTTCTATTTAATTCCCCAAATAAAGAGATTAATCTTCCCCGATCTTAAAAATATGAAAATCACTAAAAACGGGACATAGAACTTACCAAATTTAAGCTTGAGAAACCTCCTTTCTCTCTCCTAGGGTTTTCATTTATTTTATGGAGAAGATGATGATATAAAATAAGTCTTTCTCTATTTAATTTTTATCATATATTAATTTATTCACTTTCCAATTTAGTCCTTGTATTTTTTTCAATTTTCCATGAATGAGTCACTAAAAATATCTACATGTTTTTCATCAATGGTATAATTTCCATATAAGGACCTCACATTTTGAATTCTCTAGCTATTTAATCATTATGGCTACTAATATACAACTTTAACATCTTATTCAATTCAGTCCTTTTTGCAGTTAGACACATAATTGATAAAATTCTTCTATAAAAATTTTCATGCAATATTCCTAGCATAATACCTATCATTTAATGAAATTTAAATAATTTCATTTTTCGAACTCTGATTTGTGGTCTCGAAACCACTATTTCTATTTCACTGAAATTGGGCTGTTACATTAAGGATATCCTATGAGGGTAACACACTTATGACAATATAATTGGAAAAGCATTGATTGTAACAACCCGTTTTTGGGTCAAATCGAAATAGCAGTTTCAAGACTACAAATCCGAAGTAGAAATATTTACTTTATTATTTCTTTAAGGCCTACAGCATGATAGAATAAATATGTGAAAATTTCATTAGGAAATTTTATCGATTGAGTGCTTAATTTGGCTAGAAGGACTAAATTGCAATAGGTGCAAAATTTGAATTCTATAAGTTAAAGGTTTCTAATTGTTATGAACTTTTAATTAGAGGTCTTTAAATGGTAATTAGACAATTATACTTTAGGATGGACAAAAATGGACACGGTTAGGAGAAATTTTAAAGTTATGCATAAAGGGTATTTTAGTAATTTGGTAAATAAAGATAAAATTAACAAATAAAAGTGTCCATCTTCTTCAATTTAGTCCCCCATAGCCAAAAATTGCAAGGGAAGGCACAACTAAGGTTTTGCTAAGCTTTCAAGCTCGATTATAAGTTCGTTCTTGCCTCGTTTTTAATTATTTTTACATTTTTGAGATCGTTGTAACTTGATTTAGCTATTTAAAGACTAATTTGAAGGAAAGTTAAAGTCTAAAATTTTACCCATGTTGAATATATTTGTATTTTTAAGTTTGATGTTAGAAAATGCATGTTCTTTGTTAGTTAAACAACATTTGTAAAGTAATTTTTGATAAAAACTTTAAATAGGGACTTATTTGTAAAAGTCTATAAAATGTGTAGAAAAGTGTGAATAAATGAAAATTATGGGCTATTATGAGTACAAATAATATTCTTCTAGGCTTGGGTTGTGATGAAATTGAAAGAAATTCATTTTACGAGCCTAGGGACTAAATTGTAAAATGTTAAAAAGTTAGGAGCAAAAATGTAAAATTTTCCATAATGTGTTTTTGGGCTGAATTGAATAATGTGATGATTAAATAAGATAAATGTGGTATTATAGATCAAGAAAAACAAAGTTCGGGCGTAGATTGGGGGAAAAATAAAATAATTAACAAATAGATCCTTTTGTCGTTTTTGTAACTAAGGTAAGTTTGCATGTTAAATAAGTTGTATTATAATTGTATCTTAAATGCTTTAATACTTCATGAATTGTGTAAATAACTCTACAGACACGTTCGACGACGTTTCGGCAAGTGAGAAATCCCAATCAAACCTTAGGAATAGATTAGGATATAAGTGACATGTCACTAGTGTTTTATGTTATGTGATCTGGGTGCTGGTCCTGTACGTCCTACCAGTGGCTGAGTATACCAACATATGTTGCGGTTACTTGACCGCTTGTGTGAGCAGCACCGAGTAGCTACATCTTGACTGACAGCTTGTGTAAGCAGGCCCATTGATGGCTCGAGAGCGGGCATATATATGTTATGAGACAGAGGTAGCAATGGCTACATATGTGACACCTTGTGTGCGAGGTTTTACCGATTATCCGATATTATTATTCAGAGTGGTTCATTGGGTATAACGACAATGAGACTAAGTATGAAATTATTACGAGATGGTACAGGTATGTGCACAAAACCTGTGATTATTAAATTCGCAAAATGATGAACTCAAGGTAAGTTGTGTTGGAATGAATTATGATAATGAGAATATGGTAAAACACATTATCTTAAGTTATATTATTTGCATGTTAATGTATGGTAAGGTTATCTTATTTCTTTCATACGAGCTTACTAAGCTATATAGCTTACTCTGTTTTATTTTCCATGTTTTATAGTGTCACCAAGCTAGCTCGGGTTGGAGATTATCGGAGTTTGCATTACACTATCAAACTGTTATTTTGGGTACCGATGATTTTAAACATTTTGAGAATATGCCATGTATAGGGACTCGGTCATTTTGTTATGTGTCATCATGATTTAGCCAAATGTATTGGCTTGTAATTGTCAAAGGCTTGATTTGGCATTTGGCCATGTAAATTGGCTCATTTTGATTAAATTGGTTGTAAGCTTAAGTATATTCGTACATGTGCAAATATCTCCTTTATAATGTGGTCTATAAATGATTCGTGAATGGTTGAATGTAAGTTAATGGTTTTGTTGTTGAATGGTTGAGATTGGCTCATTGGTATGCTAGGAAAACTAAGTAAAATTATGCATGTTATTGGTAGTCATATTGAAACTTGTAGAATGTGAGTTTGGTATGATTTGGTTTGGCAAAATATGATGTTGCAAATATGTTTAGTGTGGATAATGGAATAACATGATTTGGCCTTTTTTGTAGATGTTTTGGTTGCCTAAATATGCCATGATTTATGCCATTAAAATTGTGGGCGTGTATGTGCAAATGAGGGTGACAAATGGCCTGTAAATAACATTTATTTTGTCCACATGGGTAGACACACAGGCGTGTGTCTAGGCCGTGTGTGACACACTGCTTGCCCCACGGGCATGTGTTTCCGCCATGTGTCCCCTGAACCTTAATTTTGAGAAACAGAATGCTCAGAATTGAGTATACAGGTAGAGACATGGGCGTATGTCTCAGCTGTGTGAGAGACACGACCTCAACCACGGGCGTGTGTCCCGACCTTGTGAAGTCTGCACCTATTTTGTGAAAATTAAATTGACCACACGGCCTAGCACACGGGCGTGTGACCTGGCTGTGTGACTTTAATTTGTTCATGCTTTACAAAACAGAGAGTTACACGAGTTAAGGACACGACATGTGTGACCAAGCGGCCTGCCCACACGGGCGTGTGACCCCTCTTCATAGCAAAAATTTTCTAAGTTTTGTAAAAATTTCCTGAGTTATCGGTTTAGTCCCGAAACATTTCCAAAGCATGTTTTGGGCCTCGTAGGCTCGTATTAGGGACTTTATGGTTGAATACAAATGGTTTTAATTTGGATGCAAATTTATGACTCGATTTGTATGTTTACGTACGATGTAAGTCCGTTAATGCCTCGTATCCTGTTCCGGCGTTCAATATGGATAAGGATGTTACATTGATCGAGTTACTTTCGTAATGGCCTGTCGTTGGGGAGAGCTCAATCACAATACTATAGTAGAATGATTCTATGAGTAAATGATTTTATAATTAATAGACGGAAAGCTAGAACTTAATTATAAATCAATTGCATGTTGAATCCAATGAACATAAATGAGTAGTAATGGTGAAAATGGAGAAATGGGAAACATTTGGAAATGATTATAGTTTTCTCCAAAATGAAAATGAGAATGAGAAATGAAAATGACTTAAAAAATGAATTTATGTTTTTTGAATTAAATGAAGTTCGAAAATGGAATAAATCATTTGGTCATAGTGAACCATTAAATACGAAAATATTAAATATATTTTCTCATGGATTCTTTTACGGTAAAATCGTTATGATTTTAACGGAATTAAAATTGGATTGAGAAAATTATTTAATTGGAAATATATTGAAGTTTATTTTGGGAAATAGAAAAACAAATATTGGGTTGAATAAAATTATAAAATATTGGTTTAAAATTTCTAGAAGTATTTGTAATTGGACCCAATATGGAAGATGCCGAAAAGCCTTTTATATAATAAGGTGGGATGGTAAACCCTAGTATTATTAACTAGGGTTGTTGCCCCCTATACTCCTAGTTAGATTAGGAGTTCGTTTTTCTAGTTGAAATAAACTTCTACAATTCAACAAGGGTTTTACCTTCTCTCGCTATAAATAGATGGCATCAGTAAGATTATTTACAAAACTTTCATATGTCATTATTCTACCCAAAAATAGAGAGATTTTTATTTTCTAAGAATTTAATATATTTTCTAGAATAACGATTCTGTCAGTTTCTATTTGAGAAGAGAATTTTTGTTTTCACATTAAAGAAAAGACAACTAATTTTAGTTTTGTGTTTGATTCGAATTGTTCGAGCCCACACTTGAAGCAGTTTATGGTATGAGAATAGCGGAGAAGATCATTTGGTTGAAAGTCGAGAACGAAAATGATTCATCTATTCAAAAACACAGGTGTGAATTCGGTCCACTGTTTATTACTATAAATATCATAAATCGGGTCAGTTTTCAAAATTTTTATTTTTTCCTGTGCATGAAAATCATTTTCAAATCATATTTTTTTCCAATTGGTATCAGATTGCCAAGTTTTGTTATGTTTATGGTGTAAGCCGAGACCAAAATTCTCTCTCTTTTTCATGAATGATTATATTTGATAAGATGTAACATTCTTATAATTTTATGCATGTTTAGGTGAAAGTATGTGAATGAATTATGATATAATTTTATTATTATTGATGATAAAGTATTTTTCCAAAGTTCTGATTCCTAAAAATTAAAATGTAATTTATTATTATCTTGGACATGTATATTTTAGATCGTGGATTATCATCTCCACATAGGGTTTATTTTATTATTTTAGAATAAAATATGTGAGCCAGAAACGGACATAGCTATTTTGTAATGTTTTTCCCGACGAAACCAAAAGAACCGAGATGCATCCAGACTTAACGAGACGACACAAACCTGACCCAGCCAAACTAACACGAAACCATGGTGGTCCAGCAACAGGAGGTAGTCGATGGTCTGATGGTGGTGATCGACGGCAAGGTCACCAGTGCTGGTCGGTAACGACGACATAGAATCAGTGTTAGAAAGAAAACAACGACAATAAAAATGTGAACTGGTATCACAGTAGAAGTCCATGGTGGCAAAATAAAGACCCAAAGTATGCTTTAGGGTGAATTTTATAATTTTGCAATTTTTTTAAAAAAATTTTCTAGGATGGAATCATGGAAACTTTGTTTGGTCAGAGTCATTTAATTTTATGCTTTTATTTATTAAATAAGCATGATGATATTTATATGATTGCGAATGTATGTTCATGCATATGTGAGATAAGCATGGCATATATTGATCAAATGTGCTTTTCATACATATATTGATCATTTATGATTGAAATCGAACATTAAAAATCTTACATGTTTTTAAAATATTGAGTGGTAAAAGATTCCTAAATAAGAGCTATGGCCTCTATCAATGGTCTCTTGTGATGTCATGACAATTTAACTATCCCATGATAGAATTGCCATGTAGATCTCACTGAGGAGATTTTCTAAATGTAAATAGAAATTTCTTTTGATCATATAATAGTTGGATCAGCCTTCGTGGTAGGGGGTACCATCATACGATATTAAAAGAAGTTTTGTCTTTAAAGAGGACAACTAGTCACAACTTGCTACTCGGTGAGATTTACCACGATGACTTGTTTGTAGTGCATGATGCGATAGATGTTAAGTTGATGGTTATACACTTAAGATCTTCTAGTTAGGTAACTCTCCATAGAGCTCTACTTAAATTAGAATGATGGCCAAACGTTACACAATTATTAGTACGTTTGAATGTCTAAGGAATTAGATTCATATAATAATTGGATCAAAATCCATGTTCTTACTAGTTGATCATGACCACCCCATGGTGGCCTGATTCAATGGGTGTAAGAATTATCATTGCTACGGTTTACAAATGTTTTCAAGGTTTAATGTAAGACACATGCATCATCTTAATGCATATCGTAATGTTGCAAAATATTTTCAAACATTTACTTAATACAAATATATTAATATATGAATGTTTTATTTTTAGTCCAAAAATGACACCAACTCCCTTATTAAACATACTCACTGAAATCAAACTTAACGGAAATAACTATAAGGAATGGAAAAGGAACCTAATGATTTTCTTAAGCTGTGAGAAACTTAAAATAGTCTTTGGTAATAAGTGCCCTCTAGAAACTCAAGCTAAAGCTAGAAAATGTTGGGAGGAGTCTAATGAGATATGTCATTGCTATATGCTAGCAAGCATGACCAACATCCTATATAATCAACTGGAGAGCTATAAGATTGCCAAAGCAATTCTCGATAAGCTAGAAGACATGTTCAGAGGTTATGTTGCCTTGGCTTGAAGTCTACTATAACTAGCTTGATGAATTTCAAGCAAAAGCTCGATACTTCAGCCAAATACCATATGAAAACTCTTATGAGAAACTCTGCTTAGGCCGCAAATAGTGAGACAAAGTTAAACCAGAATACTCAAATTGAGATGGTGTTAAAAAAATTGTCCAAGGACTTTGTTGGTTTTCAAGTAGCATATAACCTTGGAAACAAGAACCTGACGCTTACATAACTCATGAAGGAGTCATAATCCTATGAGTTGATTTTGAATGGTGGTTAGCTAGTTCAAAGAGCAGAAGGAAATATAGTTGTCGTTTCTTCCTTAAAAGGGAAGAGAAATTTTGCTAAGAAAGATAAGGCTAAGGTCTCTAGGCCACTACAAGTGAAAAGGAAGAGAACCAAAAAGCCTAAAGACTTATCTAAGTCTAAATGTTTCTTCTGCAGTAACAAAAGGAACTTCAAGGCAAACTGTAAAGAGTGAAAATAATACTTGGCCACCAAAGGCAAATGTATGGAACATTTTATGACAGAAACTTATTTAGTGGAAGATTCAACAGACCACTAGGTCATTGATTTGGGAGCCACTAATAATGTTTTTGTTTCTCTATAGGGGTTCGAAGAGACAATAGATCTTAGAGATAAAAATGTATCATTGCAGAGCAGAAACGAGACAACTATGATAGCTAAAGCAGTGGGAGATGTACATCTTTATTTTGATAATTTTAGGAAGATTATTTTGAGAGACGTTTTCTACATACCAACTTTCAAAAGAAACTTAATTTCGATTGCATGTTTATATAAAGATGGGTTGACCATGTTTAATAATGGAATTGCAATGTTTAGAAATCACAATCTTATCTGTAATAGATGGATGTACCGTAATCTCTAATATGAAACCAAAGATGTACACGCTACTTGAGACTAAAATAACGAATAAAATCCTTAAAATTTCTCACTTTAATGAAGCGTACCTTTGACGTTTGAGACTTGGTCATATTAATCAAGAAAGAATCACTAGACTTGTGAAAGATGATATCTTACGTTCATTTAAAGAAATTGATCTTCCACAATATGAATCTTGCTTGAAAGGTAAGATGACTAAGTGATCTTTTAATGCAAAAGCAATGAGGGTTGTAAAACCCCTAGAACTTGTGCACGCTGACGTATGTGGCCCCATGAGCGTCAGTGTAAGACGTGGTTATGAATATTATGTAAATTTTATTGATGATTATTCCAAATATAGGTATGTATATCTTATATTGGATTGTCGATAAATATTCCGGTGATCACCAGCCATGGATCCATGTACGAGGAATGAATCGGTGTTGAAACAAGGGTTGAAAAATATACCTTTTGAAACTAAAAAGTAATGGATAAGGTTGTTGATAGGGCCGCTTTTGGAGATGTCGATTCCAAGCCGCAACAATAATGTCTTGGCCTTTACATAATCCACCCAGTTAAAGAACGAACAACATCAAACTCTTGAACTTTTTCAGAGAGTATGTTAAAAACAACTGCTAGACCTTTTGTTTTATTTTTTCTCTTGGTAACCCTAACACATAAGGGATTCATATTCCTTTTATTTTTTCTTTGATATCACATATCAAGAAAAAACAGGATTATTCCCTAATTTTTAGAGAAACAAATGGAATGTTAGAATAAAATTATATTCTTTCCAAAAGATTATCAATTTCCATGTCCTTCTATATTTTGACCAATATTGTTATAATTGTTTATATTAATAATTTATGTAAACTATATTCAATTAATATTTTGTATGAATTAAATTCATATATTAATTTTATCTATGTTCTCTATTTGTGTACAACAAGCTTGTACATATAATGTGCTTAATATTTAACTGTCAAATTAAATTAAATTAAATAATTAATTTAATTCATGTGACAGTTAAATACAATTCCAAATGTATTTGGTTTCTCTTCACTTCAACTATAGGGTGTGACACTATAGGCTGTTGTAACGTTAATAGTAATACTAGAACATTTCTAATATTACAAGTAATGAGTGGCATCTAGCAATGCATCATTATTACCCATGTCACAATTTATATAAAGGGGTATGGTTGATCGAGATAGGATTTGTCCCTCCTACATAATGGGAGTAATATCTTAGGCATCTTGATAGAGTGAGACTAGAAATAGATGGCCATACTCGAATAAGTTGATATGAGATATCACACTTATTTGTTTATTGTAGTGTACTCAGAACATAAAGAAATATGATATTGGGCTATACAAATGTGGCTATTCCATGACTTGTGTCCAATCTAGATATTAAGGATAAAAGGATATAAAACATGAAAATTATCACATAAAGGTTATGTTGAATCACAACTTCTTGTAACTTGGGTAGCAATGATGCATTGCTAGATATCATTCATTGCTTGTAATATTAGAAATGTTCTAGTATTACTACTAATGTTACAATAGCCTAGAAGGTCACACCCTATAGTTGAAGCGAACAGAATCCAAATACATTTGGTATTGTATTTAGTTGTCACATGAATTAAATTAATTATTGAGTTAATTTAATTTGATAGTTAAATATTGAACAAATTATATGTACAAGCTTGTTGTACACAAATAGAGAACATAGATAAAATTAATATATGAATTTAATTCATACAAAATATTAATTGAATATAGTTTACTGGAATTATTAATATAAATAGTTATAATAATAATTTTGGCCAAAATATAAAAGCATATGGAAATTGATATTCTTTCGGAAATAATATAATTTTATTCTGACTTTTCGTTTGTTTCTCTAAAAATAAAGAAATAATCTCGTTTTTCTTTGTATGTGATATCAAATAAAAAAAATAAAAGGAATATGAATCCATGATGTGTTAGGGTTATCAAGTGAAAAAATAAAATAAAAGGTCTAGCAGTCGTTTTTAACATACTCTCTGAAAAAGTTCAAGAGTTTGTTGTTGCTCGTTCTTTGACTGGGTGGATCATGTAGAGGACAAGACGTTGTTCTTGCGACTTGGAATCGACATCTTTGAAAGGGATCCTATTAACAACTTTATTCGTCACTTTTTTATTTTCGAAAGGTATATTTTCAACCCTTGTTTCAACACCGAATTGTTCCTTGTACATGGATTCATGGCTGGTGATCGTCAGAATATCTTTTTCACTGCACCACGAGGCGTACCGGCGATCCAATATAAGATATACATACCCATATTGGAATAATCATCAATAAAGGTTATATAATATTTGTAACCACCTCTTACACTGAAGCTCATGGGGGTACATACATCGTGCACAAGTTTTAGGAGTTTTTAGGACCCTCATTCCTTTTACATTAAAAGATCACTTAATCATCTTACCTTCCAAATAAGATTCACATTGTGGAAGTATACATGTCTTTGGATGAAATGCAAGGCCTTTTAAGTAAGGACTTGGAAATTGCTGCTGACTAACAACTTGGTTTTCTACTAACTAGTTATTCTAGCTCACTTTTATGTACCAAAAAAAAAATAAAATATAATTCTATCATAAAATATGTAGAGCTAATTGTTATAACAAGAGTTTAGACATACTGTCTTAACATACTATTGTAAAAAAACTGTGAATGAGTAATGAATTTTGTGAAACAAACATCTCTTTAATCCAACAAAACCCAATTTTCTCTTCCTTCACCCCTCTTGCTCTTGACCAGCTTAGCTCTAGTCACCATGAGCCCTCCTCCTTTTTACCTTTTTCATCTCTGTTTTAATCTTTGGTTTATTTTGTTTTTGTTTGTTTGTGTTTCTATGTAGGTTTGATTTTGGGTTGTATTCTAGCAACTTCATGGTTTGGCTTGATCTGCCCTCTTGGTAGGGGTATTTGGCTTCTATACTAGGTGATTTCTGCCACTCCGTAACACTCCAAGTTCGTAGAACAGTTCTAGGGTGTATGACTTTGCCTGAAGGCTTTCATGTTTAGATTATCTCCTGTCTCCTAAGTTGCCAGATACTCTCTTACGGGTGCATTACCTCTCTCGACCGGACCTTGATGATTAAGAACTTAGGATTGTTGTTTTTTTGGTGTATGGCTCAAAGTTGAAGATTTGTCAAATTTAGTCTATCTTTTTGAGTCTTTTTCTGTTTTCTTTTAGGCCTATTATGGTCTATTATTTTAAGTCGATTGAGACCACTATCTATAGGCGAGTTGTGCCTATTTTCACTCTGCCAAATGTGGTTCTCGTCTACTCGATTAAATATTTTCGAGTTTGATTATGTTATCATCGTATTTTTTCTTACCCTTATGAATTTCTTTAATAAAAATAGTTGAAGTTGGCCTCCATGTAGCACATGCAGCCAAGGAGCAACACATGCACCCTCGAGACCTACATGCAGTAGTTGAAGCTCAATGTTGCTGTCCATTTCAGTTTCTCTTGTTACTTTAAATGATGTTTTGTAACTTAGTTGAACTAGAACTAAGTTTTTAATGTACTTGATGTATTTTGTTGACATTTGAGCTGATAAATCAGCTTTACTAAGTGTGCAAGTTTAGTCTTTCAAGTTTCTATGTAATTAGTGGAGTTAGGTAATGTTTATGTAATGTAAGCCTTACTTTGATCAGCAAAATGTCTGATATTTGTATTGGCATTATGCCATTATTCATTATTGAATGAAAATCATCGAATTTCCTTCCATATACTTTCCATTTTTCTTTGCTTTGTTTTTAATTTTCAGTCTTGAATTTTGTTTGTTTCTTTTGCAAGTCACGAGCCTTGCTATGCAAGCCTCTGTGTTCTAAGGCTGTTCATTGTTCAAAATCCCCAACAGTTGGTATCTAGAGTTGTTGTCTTACTGGACCTGTTACATTTCAACTTAAAAAATCAATGGCTTCATCAGGCTTCTCACCAGCTGCACCACCAGTCTTCAATGGAGAAGGCTATCACATATAGGTGGTTAAAATAAAGACCTACCTACAGGCATTCGACCTATGGGAGGTGGTCAACTCAGATGTTGAACCAGCACCACTTAGAGCCAATCCAAGTATGGCTCAGATCAGGCAGCATGCTAATGAAAGGACCAAGAGGCACAAAACCATGTCTTGCATCCAGAATTGTGTCAGATGTGATCTTCACAAGGATCATGTGTAACAGTCCTGTTTTGACCCTAGTCAGAATAGTGGTTTTGGGACTACAAATCTAAGTCCAAAAAAAATATTTTAATATTATTTTGTGTGTTTATGATATATGAATTTACATCTGTGAAATTTCTGTGATTTAATTTGTCTGTTTCTGTGTTTAATTATGAAAAAGGACTTAATCGCGTAAAATGCAAAAGTTGCATGTTATATGTTAAGAGTGCCTATTTGCTATGGTTTTCTAAAGAAAAGGTCCTTATGTTGTTATTAAACCATTGAAAGCATGAGTGGACAATTATGACCTTAATATAATGGTTTATTAATGGTTTAATAAAAGGGTAAAATGGTAAAGTGTATATTAATGCATAATATAATAAAACAAAATCTGTTAATGGATGAAATGTTCATCCATACTTGCCGAAATTCAAAGAGAAAGAAAAGAAATAAAAGCATTTAGGGTTCGGCTAGATTAAGGATCAATGAATATATGAATTTTCGTCAGTTTTTGATAATTTCTACCTTTCTGTGATCGTTGCTTCGTGTTCTTCAAAGCTCATGTCTGAATTTCTGCTTTTGTTAAAGATTTCATGAAATGCCATTGTTGATATCATGAGTTTTGTGATGTTTTTGGATGAATTATGGAGGTTTGGTAGATGATTTATAAGTTTTGTCTTTGAATTTTGATGAAATGGAGCTATTTGGGCTAATTTGTGAAAATAAGGTTTTGAAGGACTAAATTGTGAATTAAATGTGTTATTTGGACTTATATGAAAGCTATGAGTATTTGGTCAAGCTATAATTTTGGTGAAAAATGGACTAAATTGTCAAAGTGTGAAAATGTAAGGGCTAAAGTGAAAAGTGCCCAAAATATGTGTTCATGGATTATTTTGAATGAAATGAATGATTGAATGGTTGAATTTGCATTGTATTAGATCAAGAACAAAGAAAATCAGATTTAGATCGGGGGAAGTCTAAAGTAATTGAACAGTCGACTCATTTTCGTCCAAAATTCATACGAGGTAAGTCAAACTACACTTACGTGTTAAGTTGATTAAATCCTGTGTATATAAATTGTTATCTGCATTGGACGGCCTTGAGAGCCTGATGAATAAACTCTGATAATATGTTGGTGTATGAGAAGCTCTGTATGTTCTAAAGGAATGTTGATATTACTCTGAGATATCATGTAAAACTATGTCTGGGACACCGGGCTCGATCTGAAATTTCTTGTAAGACCCTGTCTGGGACAGAGGCTTTGATACTGAATTACATGTAAGACTATGTCTTGGACGTTGGCATTGTACCTATCTGTGAATATCTATTCCATTTCTGGATTTGTCCGATGATAAAGTAAGAGATATGGTATAAATATATGGAATGTATAATTCATACAGGTACGTTTGTATCGTACTAGATTTCTGAATAGAAAAGACTATGTTTCTATAAAGTAAGGAAATATTTTATGAGACGGTTGTGAATTTTGGTCATTAACTATTACTTATATGATATATTAGTTGTGTAATTGTATTTGACTTACTAAGCTCTCTGTAGCTTGCTCTGTGTAATTTCTGTAGGTTTTACAATTATCGTAGCTACAGAAGGCTCGGGATAGTCGAGGATTGTTACTACACTATCAAGCTCATTTTTGGTACTTTTGGAATTGTACATATTTATAAGTATGGCATGTATAGGTTAGAATGTTTAAGTATGTAAGTTTTGATTTATATATATATATATGTTAAGCTATGAGAGTTGGCTAACAATGGTATGATTGTACATGTTATAATAGTTAGACGGCCTTGCGTGAAATGGTCATTTTGATATATGGCAATTTAAGAAAATGATAAGTTTAAGCATCAATGAAAAAGTGTCATAAGTGATTTATGAATGAGCATTTTGGTATGATGTTGCAACATGATATTTAATATGATTTAGTATGGTTATGAAATGGATAATGATTTAGTTATAATAAAGTATGTTTTGAGCTTGGAATTGGTTGAAAATTTTGGTATGAATGTGGTGTATTATTGCTTGTAGCATTGGACCCAAGAAGGGTGGCAAATTGGCTTAAATTAAGCCTGCATTGTGCCATACGGTCAGGGAACACCGCTGTGCCTTGTGGCCGTGTGAAAAAGTTAGTAGCTAGCTAAATTTTTACATGATCATGGCACACGGCCGTGCCTATTGGCCGTGTTAAAAAGTCAGTATAGGACCTCATTTTGGCACGGTTGGATCACGTGGGCGTGGCATGTGCCCGTGTGAGTCACACGGCCTAGTTACACGGGCGTGTGACTTTGAAAGTTTTGAAAGTTTGATTAAGTTTTGAAAATTCTTAATGGGTTTGGTTTAGTCCCGACCCCTCTTAAATGTATGTTGTTGGTCTTGTAGACCATTTTATTGGATGAATTGTCGATGAATGCCTGAGTATCAATGTTATTTAATATCTGTGATTCTATATTGTTCTAAAATGCTCTGTCCGTCTGGTGATGCCCCTTACCTATTCTGGCGACGGTTACAGGATAGGGGTGTTACATTTTATTGGTATCAAAGCTATGGTTTAGTCGGTTCTAGGACTACTATAGCATATGTGAGTCTAGCTATACATGCCATATCTTTGAAACTGTGATATGTGATGAATCCTGACATTAAAATTGTGCTTTTATATATAGCAATGGATTCCAATAGAGCCGTAGCTGACGATGTTGAAAGTAATGCGTTTGCTCTCGCGCAAGGGACGGTGCAAGATGATTCTCAACCGGCTATGAGTAGTCGTGATAGCGGGGCTAAACAAGCCTTCTATCAGATGATGAATGATTGGTTCACCCAATAAATTAGAACCAATCCGACTGTTCAACAACCTCTACCCCCGGTTAATCCTTCTCAAATTTTTGTTATGACTTCTGTGAATCCAGTTCAGTCAAGTAGACCACCAGTTGATAAAATTAGGAAGTATGAGGCTGAAGAATTTTGAGCTACAACGAATGATGATGCTGAAAGAGTAGAATTCTGGTTAGAAAATACGATACGGGTATTTGATGAAATGTCTCTGAATCCAGAGGTATGTGTTAAATATGATGTTTCACTTCTGAGAGACACGGCGTACCATTGGTGAAAAACTTTAATATCTATGGTTTCGAGTGAGCGGATTACTTGGGATTTCTTCCAAGCTGAATTTCGGAAGAAATATATTAGTCAGAGATTCATTGATCAGAAACGTAAAGAGTTTCTTGAGCTTAAATAGGGCCGCATGCCTGTTATTGAATAGGAATGAGAATTTGTGAGATTGAGCCAATATGCTCGAGAATGTGTATCAAATGAAGCAATAATGTGCAAAAGGTTTGAGGATGGATTAAATGAAGATATTCGTCTATTAGTCAGGATTTTTGAGATTAAAGAAATAGTGGTGCCCGTTGAGCGAGCTTGTAAGGCTGAAGAATTAAGTAAAGAGAAAAGAAAAGCTGATTTTGAAGCTAGAGATGCTAGAAAGAGATCTTTGAGTAAATCATTTCAGTCTGGGTCAAAGAAATTCCGAGATGATCAGAATCGTACAATTACTAATGTGGGACATTCGAACCGAGATCGAGCTAGATCGTATTCGAACACCAGAGCCCCTGTTACTTCTATTGCAAGTGTTGGAAATGTCCGATCTGAGAGACTTGAATGTAAACATTATGGTAAAAGACATCAGGGAGATTGTAGATTGAATGACCGAGCCTGTTTCCGATGTGGATCTCTGGATCATTTTGTAAGAGATTGTTCTGAACCTGCTGAGCAAGAGAATGTACAGAATTCGAGACCGAGTAACACCTCAGCTAGAGGTAGACCTTCTAGAAATTCGAGAAATACAAGTGGTGGTCAAAGAGCTACTGGAGATACTGTTGTTAAATCTGAGGCTAGAGCACCTGCCAGAGCCTATGCTATTCGAGCTCGTGAGGAAGCTTCATCACCAGACGTGATTACTGGTACTTTTACACTTTATGATACTTCTGTGATTGCATTGATAGACCCTGGATCAACGCATTCTTATATCTGCATAAATTTAGTACATAGTAAGACTTTGCCTGTAGAGTCTACTGAATTTGTAGTTAAAGTATCGAACCCCTTAGGCAAAAGTGTTTTGGTTGATAAAGTCTGCAAGAATTGTCCGTTATTGATTCGAGATATCTATTTTCCTGCTGATCTGATGTTATTACCTTTCGATGAGTTTGATATAATTCTGGGAATGGACTGGTTAACGTTGCATGATGCTATTGTAAACTGCAAACGAAAAGTCATTGACTTAAGATGTAAGAATGATGAGATAATTCGAATTGAGTCTAGTGATCTAAATGGACTACCGGCTATGATATCTGCAATGAAAGCACGAAATTATGTAAAAAAAGGTTGTGAAGCCTACTTGGCTTATGTGTTAGACTCGAAAGTGGATGATAAGAAAATTGAATCAGTACCTATTATCTGTGAATTCTCTGAGTGTTTCCTGAAGAATTACCTGGTTTGCCTCTGATTCAAGAAGTCGAGTTTGGCATTGAATTAGTACCTGGTACTACTCCGATGTCAATAGCTCCGTATAGAATGGCTCTAACTGAGCTAAAAGAATTGAAATCTCAGTTGCAAGAATTGTCCGATCGAGGATTTTCTAGATCAAGTTTCTCACCTTGGGGTGCTCCTGTTCTGTTTGTGAAAAAGAAAGATGGCACAATGAGAATGTGTATTGATTATCGCCAGCTTAATAAAGTGACTATAAAGAACAAATATCCTCTGCCCCAGATTGATGACTTGTTCGATCAGTTGAACGGTTCTATTGTGTTTTCTAAGATAGATCTGAGATCGGGTTACTATCAGTTGCAAGTAAATGACTCTGACATTTCGAAAACTGCTTTTAGAATGAGGTACGGGCATTATGAATTTTTAGTTATGCCTTTTGGATTAACGAATGCACCTGCTATTTTTATGGATTTGATGAATAGGATTTTCAGACCGTATTTAGATCAATTTGTTGTTGCTGATGCCTTAAGTCGAAAATCATTGTTTGCATTGAGTATAATGAACGCTCATTTGAATCTGTCTAATGATGGCTCAGTTTTAGCAGAACTGAAAGCAAAACCCTTGTTTATACAACAGATCTGCGAGGCTCAGAAATTTGACAATGAATTGATAGCTAAACGAACTCTGTGTGATTCTAAATTCTGGGTTGATGTTAATGATTGTTTGAGATTCAGAAATAAACTTTGTGTTTCGAGAAATCCAGAATTAATTCAGATGATTTTGAGTGAGGCTCACAGTAGTAGATTTTCTGTACATCCAAGGAGTACGAAAATGTATAACGACTTGAAACAACTTTACTGGTGGCTGGGAATGAAAAGAGATATTTTTTATTTTATTTCTAAATGTTTGATCTGTCAGCAAGTTAAAGTTGAACATCAGGTGCCATCAGGATTATTGCAACCGATTATGATTCCGGAATGGAAATGAGATCGTGTGACCATGGATTTTGTTTCGGGTTTGCCCCTGTCTCCGAGAAAGAAAGATTTGATCTGGGTTGTAGTGGACAGATTAACAAAGTCAGCTCATTTTATTCCGGTACAATCTAATTTCTCACTTGATAAGCTAGCTGAGCTTTATATTTCTGATATTGTGAGATTGCATGGTGTACCTTTGTTGATTGTGTCAAATAGAGATCCGAGATTTACATCGTGATTCTGGAAGAAATTGCAAGATGCTCTGGGAACTAAATTGCATTTCAGCACTGCTTTTTATCTACAAACTGATTGTCAATCTGAGTAGATTATTCAGATACTCGAGGATATGTTGAGATGTTGTATTCTTGAGTTCGAAGGTACGTGGGAACAATACCTACCTTTGATTGAATTTGCTTATAATAACAATTTTCAATCGAGCATCAAAATGGCACCGTATGAAGCCTTATATGGTAGAAAGTGTAGAACTCTGTTATACTAGTCTGAGCTTAGTGAGAATAAGATTAACGATGTTAATCTGATAAAAGAAACAGAACAAAAAGTGAAAATAATCCGAGATAGTCTGAAATCTGCCTCTGATTGTCAGAAATCTTATGCAGATTTAAAACGAAAGGATATCGAATATGAGATCGATGATAAAGTATTTTTGAAGTTATCTCCGTGGAAGAAACTGTTCCGATTTGGTAAAAAGGGTAAGTTGAGTCCGAGGTTCATCGGACCGTATGAAATCATTGAACGAATTGGGCCGGTTGCTTATAGATTGAGACTACCATCTAAATTGGAAAAGATACACAATGTATTTCACATATCGATGCTTCGACGATACAAATCTGATCCTTCGCATGTAATTTCTCCGTCTGATATTGAAATCTATTTTGATATGACTTATGAAGAAAAGCCGATTCGAATTCTATGTAGTGAAACTAAAGAATTGCGTAATAAGAGAATTTCGTTAGTCAAACTACTGTGGCATAGACACAGAGTAGAAGAGGCTACGTGGGAGCCTAAAGATGCAATGAAACAGCAATATCCGAATCTGTTTAACGGTAAAATTTTTAGGGACGAAAATCCTTAGGGGGGAGAATTGTAACAGTCCAGTTTTGACCCTAGTCAGAATAGTGGATTCGAGACCACAAATCTAAGTCTAAAAAAATATTTCAATATTATTTTATGTGTTTATGATATATGAATTAACATCTGTGAAATTTCTGTGATTTAATTTGTCTGTTTCTGTGTTTAATTATGAAAAAGGACTTAATCGCGTAAAATAAAAAAGTTACATGTTATATGTTAAGAGTGCCTATTTGCCATGATTTTCTAAAGCAGAGGTCCTTATGTTGTTATTAAACCATTGAAAGCATGAGTGGACAATTATGACCTTAATATAATGGTTTATTAATGGTTTAATAAAAAGGTAAAATGGTAAAGTGTATATTAATGCATAATATAATAAAACAAAATATGTTAATGGATGAAATATTCATCCATACTTGCCAAAATTCAAAGAGAAAGAAATGAAATAAAATTATTTAGGGTTCGACTAGATTAAGGCTCAATTAAGGTATGAATTTTCGTCCGTTTTTGATAATTTCTACGTTTCTGTGATCATTGCTTCGTGTTCTTCAAAGCCCATGTCTGAATTTCTATTTCTGTTAAAGATTTCATGAAATGATGTTGTTGATATCATGAGTTTTGTGATGTTTTTGGATGAATTATGAAGGTTTGGTAGATGATTTATACGTTTTGTCTTTGAATTTTGATGAAATAAAGCTATTTGGCTAATTTGTGAAAATAAGGTTTTGAAGGACTAAATTGTGAATTAAATGTGTTATTTGGACTTATATGAAAGCTATGAGTATTCGGTCAAGCTATAGTTTCGGTGAATTTTTGCATAATTGTGATTTGGTGAAAAATAGACTAAATTGTCAAAGTGTGAAAATGTAAGGGCTAAAGTGAAAAGTGCCCAAAATATGTGTTCATGGATTATTTTGAATGAAATGAATGATTGAATGGTTGAATTTGCATTGTATTAGATCAAGAATAAAAAAAATCAGATTTAGATCGAGGGAAGTCTAAAGTAATTGAATAGTCGACTTGTTTTCGTCCAAAATTCGTACGAGGTAAGTCAAACTACACTTACGTGTTAAGTTGATTAAATCCTGTGTATATAAACTGTTATCTGCATTGGACGGCCTTGAGAGCCTGACGAATAAACTCTGATAATATGTTGGTGTATGAAAAGCTCTGTATGTTCTGAAGGAATGTTGATATTGCTCTGAGATATCGTGTAAGACCATGTCTGGGACACCGGCCTCGATCTGAAATTTAGTGTAAGACCCTGTCTAGGACAGAGGCTTCGATACTGAATTACATGTAAGACCACGTCTGGGACGTTGGCATTGTACCTGTCTGTGAATATCTATTCCGTTTCTGGATTTATCCGATGATAAAGTAAGAGATATGGTATAAATATATGGAATGTATAATTCATACAGGTATGTTTGTATCGTTGATCGTGATTTTCCATGATAAGTTTTATAAATTTATAATTAATCGTTCTTGAAACTAACTATTATCATGACGTAGGCAAGTGTACCATCGAATAGTAGTATAGCTTTAGCAAGATCGGATTGTCGAACCCAAAGGACTAAAAGTACTAGTAATGACTGTCTTTTTATTATCTAGCCTAAGAAATAAATGGGTTTGTTTTAACTAACTAATTAATTAAGCTCAGAAGTTGCAGAAAATAGAATTGGGAAATTACTTCTGGAAAAACAATTGATTAAGGACAATACCTAAGGAAAAATCCACCTATACTTTCACTTGTGGCTCCGAACTGGACGATTTATTCATTTAAATTGTTCCGTAGAAATCCCTAAGTTATGTTATTATCCCTATTCAAGCCTAATAACGTCTGATCCCTAAGTTGAATAACAAAGAATTTTCTCTAATTAACACCCTAGGGTTGCATTAACTCGATTTATGGATTCCCTTATTAGGTTTCACCCTAATCCTGCAAAATCTTATTACCCTATCTCGAGGCGCGCAATCAACTCTGCTTAATTATGACAAAGTTACTCTTAGTCAGAGACTATTCCTCCTCCAACTAAGTGTAGTAACTTGAAGTGATATCCTGAAATACCAAAACATGAATTAAGAACACATAATTAAAAACAAGTCAAATATTTATCATACGATTCAGAAAATAATAACAAGATTCGTCTTAGGTTTCATCCCCCTTAGGTATTTAGGGGTTTAGTTCATAACTAGAAAGGAAAACATCTCAGAAGAAGTAGGACTACAAAAAATAAAGAAAAATCAAAACTCCTGAAAGGGAAATTGAGGAGAGATCTTCAGTTTTGATGGTGAATCTGGCTTCTGAGACGGATCAATTGGCTTCCTTGGAGTAATTTCTCACTTCTTATTCTCCGTCCCCTTTTTCTTTCTCCTCTGGGGTGTATTTATAGGCTTTGGAATGGGTTATCATGGGGTAAAAATATGTATAAATTATGGTTTATCAAATACCCCCACACTTAAGCATTTGCTTGTCCTCAAGCAAAATCCTCAAATCATAATTAAAAATTCCTTTTTCTCAACTTATATTTCCTATCCATAATATCTCAAACTATCTCATAAGTAATCATACATTGAGAATTTAACTAAAAGAACATTAAAGTTTCAAACATTCCAAGTCGAATATTTAATCATGAAAAACTTAGGCACCTCCATTCATCTAAGTAGTTATCATTGATTCAAAATTGCACAGAGTTTAACATCCTCACTGAAGGATTCACTCAAATCACTCGAAGTGTTTCAAGAGAATGAAATTAGCACTCATCAGTCAATATGAAAAGTTATTACCATAGGCTTGCATGAAAATCAAATCTCCACCACTATAAATTGAGATGATACATCAATCAAAAGGTCTTTAGAGGGTTGTACCGAGGCTTGGTTAGGGGGTGTGGTCACAAACTGAAAGAAAAGGTTAGAATCGAGATTGACTTGAGAAACTACTTAATTAGAAAAATATTTAATCATCACTTGCGTACAACATAGCTTCTTCTCTAACTATGGGATTTGAATAATGAAGCTTACAAACAAAAGATAACTACAAATATGTATATGATCGTGATTTTCCCGTGATAAGTTTTATAAATTTATAATGAATCGTTCTTAAAACTAACTATTATCACGACGTAGGCAAGTATACCTATCGAACAGTAGTATAACTTTAGCAAGACCGGATTGTCGAACCCAAAGGACTAGGAGTACTAGTAATGAATGTCTTCTTATTATCTAGCCGAAGAAAAGAGATTTGTTTTAACTTACTAATTAATTAAACTAAGAACTTGCAGAAAATAGAAGTTGGGAAATTACTTTTGGAGAAGCAATTGATTGAGACAATACCTAAGGAAAAATCCACCTAGACTTTTACTTGTTATTCTGGCTCCGAACCGGACGATTTATTCATTTAACTTGTTCCGTAGAAATCCCTACTGTATATTATTATCCCTCTCGAGACTAACAATGTCTAATCCCTAGGTTGAATAACTGAGAGTTATCTCTAATTAACACCCTAAGGTTGCATTCACTCGATCTATGGATTCCCTTATTAGGTTTCACCCTAATCCGATAAAATCTTATCACCCTATCTCTAGGCGCGCAATCAACTCCGCTTAATTATGACAAAGTTACTCCTAGTCAGGGTCTATTCCTCCTCCAACTAAGAGTAGTAACTTGAATTGATATCCTAAAATACCAAAACAAGAATTAAGAACACATAATTAAGAACAAGTCAAATATTTATCATACGATTCAGAAATAATAACAAGGTTTCATCATAGGTTTCATCCCCCTTAGGTATTTAGGGGTTTAGTTCATAAATAAACAAGAAAACATTTCAGAATAATAATAAATACAAAATAATAAGAAAACCCAAAACTCCTGAAAGGGAAGTTGAGGAGAGATCTTCAGTCTTGATAATGGCTCTGGCTTTTGAGATGGATCAATCGGCTTCCTTGGAGTAATTCCTTACTCCCTATTCGTTGTCTCCCCTTTTCTTCCGCTTTTGGGGTGTATTTATAGGCTTTGGAGTGCCTAAGAACCCTCAAAAGTGGCCTTTTCTGAATTGGACTCAACTTGGGCTCGGCAGGGACACCCCCATGTGGCACGTCCGTGTGCGATAACTTCAGGCCGTGTTTGAGGTACATTGGCATGTGTTATACCCGTGTGAGTCGTACTTCAATTTTGCCAAATTGACACGGCCGTGTGATCTGCCCGTGTGAGGATGTCCAGGCCGTGTTGATTTCGTGCTTTGGCCCATTTTCTCCCTTTTTGGCCCGTTTCTCATTCCTTTCGCTCTCCTATGCTTACCTGAGAATAAAACATGAAATTAAGGCATTAGGAGCATTGAATTCAGCAAATCTAAGGAGAAATCATTCATAAAATGCATTAAGCATGAGTTATAAATATGTATAAATTATGTTTTATCAAATACCCCCACACTTAAGCGTTTGCTTGTCCTTAAGCAAAATCCTCGAATCACAATTAAAATTTCCTTTTTCTCAACTTATAATTCCTATCAATATTATCTTAAACCATCTCATAAGTAATCATACATTAAGAATTCAACTAAAAGAACATTAGAGGTTCAAACATTCTGAATTGAGTATTTTAATCATGAAAAACTTAGGTATCTCCCCTCCCCTAAGTAGTTATCATTGATTTGAAATATCATAGAGTTTAACATCCTCACTAAAGATTCACTCAAATCACTCGATGTGTTTAAGGACAATGAAATTAGCACTCATTAGTCAATATGAAAACTTATTACCATAGGCTTACATAAAAATCAAATTTCCACCATTATAAATCAAGATGATACTTCAATCCAAAGGTCTTTAAAGGGTTGTAACGAGGCTTAGTTAGGGGGTGTGGTCACAAGCTGAAAGAAAGGGTTAGAATCGAGATTGACTTGAAAAATTACTTAACTAAAAAAATATTTAATCATCACTTGTGTACAACAAAGCTTTCTTCTTTGACTATGGAATGAAACTTACAAGCAAAAGATAACTACTGATATGTATACATGTTTTTTTTTTAAGAACAACTCAAATAATCATAAATTAACTATTAATAACAAGACATAGTTAAGGAATTTATTCAAATCAACTCTCGAGAAAAATAGGGATCAAATTAATTTAGGGGATTTGAACAATAATGGGTTACAGGTTAATATTGAGGGTAGTACAAGGAATGGCTAGTTAGGCTCAAAGGGGTTTACTAAGTGTTAATCGTAGAGGTAGGCTTTTCATGGCATGAGTGGGATAATCTTAAGTGCCTCTATCATCTTGATATATCAAATCAAATGGTGTGGTCTTGACATGCATAATCAGGAAAGTTCTAGAATAACAATTCAATATTGGCACACTCAAACCAATAATAAAAGTGAGCATGAAAGAATTAATAAATGCTCAAAAGGCTAAAAAATCTCACAAAAATTATGGCTTTTTGATGTTTCAATCTGTGGGATTCAATTCAAGATAATGCCTAAATTTGGGGAAACAACCTAAAATTTTAAATTCTTAAAAATCAACTTATCATGCTTGATTTTCTAGTGTCTTAGAGTTTAACAATCAATGCATGAATGCCTATGTTTTAATTCAAGATATATCAATCAAAATTATTAGTCAATCAAAATTCAACTTAAACATGATATGAGAGATTCACAAGAGAACAAAGCACTATTCAGGGATTTTTAGATAATGAAATGATTACCCCCCACACTTAAGATGTACATTGCCCTCAATGTACAATATTAGATATATAAGAAACTACAAGATCATGAGAGAGGGAGAGAATTGAAACTTCTTGAGTGGTGAATGAGTGTCCTAGTTCGGAGTTATGGAGGTGGAGGAGGATACTCCGGTGGTAGTAGAGGTTGGGTACCACAAGTGCTGTGCCAAAAGAATATTATATATCCTGATTGAGCAGGGCATGGTAACTATGGATAACCTTTTCCATCGGAGTTTGAAGTTCCTAAATGATTGCGAGCTTTTGGAGCTCTTTGATAACTGTGATAAAAGCAGGAACTGTTTAGGGGATATTAGGAAAAATGATATACTTGTAAAAGATTTGCTGAGATTAAAAATTGCTAGATAAATATTATAAATCCTAATAAAAATAAAATGAAAGAAAAATAAAAAGTTGTCTTAAATGAAAATAAAAATAAAAACATAAAATAAGAAATAAAAAACAAAAATTTCTAAACATCTTCATCGCTAGATGGTTCGCAAGGTAAGACTGGCAATGAGATGTGGAGGTGAAGACAAATCTGCTGTAGAGTAGCATCAATGTTGTCAAATCTGTGAAAACATTGCTGCTCGAATCTATTAAAATGCTCAGAGATGTCAGCGTATGAAGCCGCCGCATGAACTGGCAGAGAAGGTGTGGTGGTGGGTAAGAAAGTGGGTCCTCATGTTGGGTAGGGGCATCATCAGTAATGTCCTCAGGAACCTTGGTGGATTGAGTGAGACGATATTGGGGATGGTAGGTTCCTCGGCGCCTCTCGATCATCCTCATGCTCGGCATACTCGAGATGCTTTGCAGGGATATCTAGCCAATAAGGGTCAAGGATAATTCTTGAGCCGCGATGTTGAGGAGTCTGAAGTGTCGCGCCAATCGAGTCACGTAGGGGCCAATGGAGATGACCCCTCTCCGATGTTGCTCCGTTTGGTGGCGTATGACAAGGGCGATAAAATAAGCGAGGTCGATGACGTGCCCATTGGACATACACCATAAGTAATAGACGTCGTGGGTAGTGATGACGCCGGTGCTCTCCCTCCGTCCTGTCAAAGTGTGAGATAAGAGAGAATTGAGGTACCTTAGGGATAGAGGGAGAGACAATGCTTTGGTGTGACTGGGGTCGTAGGTGGCCAAATGTGGGACGAAGGCGTCCCAACAACGTGAGGGAGAACGATGGATGTGGCAGTCAAGAGCATGTAAATTATTCTCCTCTCTGAAATCCTCGGTATAAAGACCCAATGCGGTACGGAACTCAAGAACACTTAATTGGTGGACTAATCCACCTAAGCGAAACTGGAATGTGCCGGGATCATCGTAGTTGGTCATGACAGTTTGAAGATGGAATGTCGAGCACAGTTCCATTGTGAGCTCGAGGTACGTCGGCTCAATGATCCCAAAAAATAACTCTCATGGATCGATAGTAAGGAGGGCCCGGATTGCGTCAGCCAACTAGACTTGTTCAACAGCAGTACAATCAATGCAACATCCTGCTGTTAAGGGTCGGGCCCATAATATTTGGAAAAGTTCCTCTTAGGGCCCATTGGGAAATTGGAGGAATGGGTGGCGAATTTTTGCGGTAGGCCCCGAGGAGGATGATGCTCCTTTCCTTTTCTTGGAAGCGAGAACGGCGGCTTTCTTTCCTCGTGAAGACAACATAGGAAACCTGTAATGAAAATCATTGAATTGCCTTGGAGCATAAACATAAGAAAATGAAGCTAGATTGTAAGAAGAAATTTGCATGGATATTTTTAGCCACAACAATTCAAAATTCACTAGCACATTCTTTAGGCATTGTGGCATGAAGCAGAGATAACAAAAAATGTAAGGCAATATATTAAATGGATGAGAGAATGGCCACACACAAAATGCATGAAAAATGTCAACTACTATTATCATGAAAGTTTTACTTCTAACTAAATGAATGGAGTAAAGAATGCATGCAAAAACTTAAAACAAATGATGGGTATTCTAGATTATGATATTTAAATAATGAAAATATAGAAATAAAGTCAAAAACTTGCATATTATCATGATAAATAGGCCTAAAAATCAATAAAATAGAAAAATACTATGCACGGGCGTGGCGTGGAGACCGTGTGGACTTACAGCGACTGGGGTTAGGGTTTTTGAGTGGGGAAGACAATGAATAGTGCATAGTATTTATAGATTTTGGGGCACACAGCTAGGGGACACACTCGTGTGTCCCAATTTCAGGCCGTGTGTTTTGCGTTTTCCTATTTTGGCGCGTCTAAAATTCGACACACGCCTGTGTATCTCGGGTGTATTGATGCACACGTTCGTGTCACATGACCGTGTTTTGCCTTGTTCGCTTCTCCCACACCCGTGTATACGGTCCCACTCCCATGTTAATTTGGCAGGTTCGCCCACGGGTGTTAGGCACGAGCGTGTTGCACGCCTGTGCTAGCTTCTCGTTTCGACCACAGTCCTAAGGTACGGGCGTGTCGCACGCTCGTGTTGTTTTGGCAGGTTCACCTACGGCCATGTCCCATGGCCGTGGCGGTTTATCGTTGCCCGTGTTTTGGGATAATCTTGCCTTGTTTCCACACGGTCTTACACATGCCCGTGTGCTTGGTCGTGTCCCTATGGTAAACTTGTTTTCAAGAGCTCTGTTAGTCATGGCAAGTGTTAAATACTGAAATTTAAAGAAGTTAGTGCAATTAGTTCTCGGGTTGCCTCCCGAGAAGCACTTATTTATAGTCTAAGCTCGACTTACCTCTCTGTTGAATGGTCAAGGTGGTTTAAGGAGTTCGTACTCCTCATTCCTGCTATCATTCTTATCAAAATAAAGCTTTAGCCGAGAATTGTTTACCTTAAAAGTGCCAAACTTGGGATGACTTACCTCCACTGTACCGAATGGGAAAATACTAAGTACCCTAAGAGGGGTTTCTTCATCCGGGTTGGGAGTGACAATGTGAGGGTCTGCGGCATCTAACAAGACTTGATATCCAACCTTAAGTTGATTTGGGGAGGTATCGAGCTTATTTCGGCGTAGTTTTAGTTTATCGGGTGTTCTCGGCTTATGTGCCCGCCATTCGTCTAGCTCCTCTATCTGTAGCCTTCGTTCTTCATGAATGGATCATCTATTATTGTTGGAACATGGCTTGTGTACTTCTTTCAGACTTAATTTCTGCATAATGGATTGGGTCATTTTATCAGTTTTAGTAGGATGGTGTGGATCATTACCTTCCATGTTTGATGTGATGCTAGAATTACGAGCTTGAAGGGTGATCATTTCGTCTCCCACGTGAAGTGTAAGTTCACTGAATTGTTCATATGAGCGGTATTTTCTTATCACGTTAGGGTATGACACACGAGGTTCGTATTCTACATTCACTATTTTATTATCACCTTTGCTTTCCAAATTTTCTTGCCTTGGTTCTGGCTCAGTCTCAACGCATCCTTCTTAAGCATCAATTGCATTGAGCTATTCCCTTGGGTCCGGTTCAGTATTACTTGGCAAACTACCTTGTGGTCATTCAGAAATTAATTTGGATAGCTGACCTATCTGAGTTTCGAGTCCTTGAATTGAAGCTTGTTGATTTCTGAGTGCTGTCTCGGTATTCTGGAAATGAGTTTCTGACACCAAGATGAATTTGGATAGCATCTCCTCAAGGTTCGGCTTCTTTTCTTATTGATAAGGTGGCTGTTGAAAACCCTGAGGATTCTGTGGCCTTTGATTTCCTTGACCGCCCCAAGAGAAATTTGGGTGGTTCTTCCAACCTGCATTATAAGTATTACTATATGGGTTATTTTGAGATCTAAAATTATTGTCACCTATATAGTTGACTTTTTCCTCTTCAGTTGTAGGATTGAATGGTGGGTATTCTGTAAGCACACCTCCTCTACTTGAATCACACCTCATCGCTGGATGTACCTGCGTAGAACCAAGTAATCCATCAATTTTCTTATTCAGAAGTTCTACCTAATTTTACAACATAGTGACCGAATCGATGTTATAAACGCCTGCTGTTTTCGTAGGCTTAGTCCTCATGACTTGCCACTGATAGTTATTCAGTGACATTTCTTCAATAAATTCAGAAGCCTCTTCTGGCGTTTTGTTATTAATGGTCCCACCAGCAGCTACATCAATCATTTGTCTTGTCGAAGGGTTCACACCGTTGTAGAATGTTTGAATTTGCAGCCATAGAGGTAATCCACGGTGTGGGTACCTTCGCAAAAGGTCCTTGTATCTCTCCCATGCATCGTAAAGTATTTCTAAGTCCATCTATACAAAAGAAGATATATCATTACACAACTTAGCTATTTTTGCCGGTGGAAAATATTTTAATAAAGAAATTTCGGTCATTTGTTCCCAAGTGGTAATGGACCCTCGTGGTAGTGAGTTCAACCATTGTTTAGTTTTATTCCTCAGTGAAAAGGGGAATAACCGAAGCCGAACGGCATCATCAGAAACACCATTAATTTTGAAAGTGTCGTACAGTTCTAGGAAATTTGCCAAGTGAGTGTTGGGGTTCTCATCCTGCAAACCATCAAACTGAACAAATTGTTGTATCATCTGAATCGTGTTAGGTTTCAGTTTAAAATTATTTGCAGCAATAGCAGGCCTAACTATACTTGACTCAGTTCCTATAAAATTAGGTTTAGCATAATCACACATAGTACGAGGAGCATGATTCTGATTTGCTAATTCAGCGGGTATGGCTGGAAGTAGTGGATTGTCCTGATTTTCAGCCATCTCCTCGGTTGTAGTTGAGATATCATCCTCTTGCTCTTTTTTTGTTTATCTTAAGCTGCGTTTGATTTCTCGTCGGTTTCTACGAGCTGTACGATCAATTTCCTTGTCAAAAAGCAATGGTCCTAACGGGTTTCTTCTAGTCATAAACTACAAGAACCTATCAGGAGAAAAAGAAATAAAATTAGTAAAATAAAAATTAAAGTTAAATTGCAAGAGATTAAATGGCTAAAGTAATAAAAATTGAGCGTTCCTAATATCTTAGCCCCCGGTAACGGTGCCAAAAACTTGATCGTGATTTTCCCGTAATAAGGTTTATAAATTTATAATGAATCGTTCTTGAAACTAACTATTATCATGAAGTAGGCAAGTGTACCTATCGAACAGTAGTATAGCTTTAGCAAGACTAGATTGTCGAACCCAAAGGACTAGGAGTACTAGTAATGACTATCTTCTTATTATCTAGCCGAAGAAAAGAGATTTGTTTTAACTGACTAATTAATTAAACTAAGAACTTGCAGAAAATAGAAGTTGGGAAATTACTTTTGGAGAAGCGATTGATTGAGACAATACCTAAGGAAAAATCCACCTAGACTTTTACTTGTTATTCTAGCTCCGAACTGGACGATTTATTCATTTAACTTGTTCTGTAGAAATCCCTATTGTATATTATTATCCCTCTCGAGACTAACAACGTCTAATCCCTAGGTTGAATAACCGAGAGTTCTCTCTAATTAACACCCTAAGGTTGCATTAACTCGATCTATGGATTCCCTTATTAGGTTTCACCCTAATCCGGCAAAATCTTGTTACCCTATCTCTAGGCGCGCAATCAACTCCGCTTAATTATGACAGAGTTACTCCTAGCCGAGGTCTATTCCTCCTCCAACTAAGAGTAGTAACTTGAAGTGATATCCTAAAATACAAAAACAAGAATTAAGAACACATAATTAAGAACAAGTCAAATATTTATCATACGATTCAGAAATAATAACAAGGTTTCGTCATAGGTTTCATCATCCTGAGGTATTTAGGGGTTTAGTTCATAACTAAACAAGAAAACATCTCAGAATAATAATAAATACAGAACAATAAAAAAACCCAAAACTCTTAAAAGGGAAGTTGAGGAGAGATCTTCAGTCTTGATAATGGCTTCGGCTTCAGAGATGGATCAATTGGCTTCCTTGGAGTAATTCCTTACTCCATATTCTTTGTCTCCTTTTTTCTTCCTCTTTTGGGTGTACTTATAGGCTTTGGAGTTCCTAAGAACCCTCGAAAGTGGCCTTTTCCGGATTGGACTCAACTTGGGCTCGGTAGGGACACACCCGTGTGACACGCCCGTGTGCGATAACTTTAGGCCATGTTCAAGGTACACGGGCGTGTGTTATACCCGTGTGAGTCGTGCTTCAATTCTGCCAAATTGACACGGCCGTGTGATCTACCCGTGTGGGGAGGTCCAGGCCGTGTTGATTTTGTGCTTTGGCCCATTTTCTCCGTTTTTGGCCCGTTTCTCGTTCTTTTCGTTCTCCTATGCTTACCTGAGAATAAAGCATGAAATTAAGACATTAGAAGCATCGAATTCACCAAATCTAAGGAGAAATCATTCGTAAAATGCATTAAGCATGGGTTATAAATATATATAAATTACGGTTTATTTGTATACATGTTTTTTTTAATTAAGAACAAGTCAAATAACATAGACTAACTATTAAGAACAAGGCATAGCTAAGCAATTTGTTCAACTCAAATCTCGACAAAAATAGGGATCAAATTAATTTAAGGGAATTTCAACAATAATGGGTTAAGGGTTAATATTGAGGTCATACAAGGAATGGCTTGTTAGGCTCAAAGGGGTTTACTAAGGGTTAATCGTGGAGGTAGGCTTTTCATGGCATGAGTGAGTTAATCCTAAGTGCCTCTATCACCTTGACATATCAAATCAAATAGTGTGGTCTTGACATGCATAATCAAGCAAGTTCTAGAATAACAATTCAATATTGACACACTCAAAGCAATAATAAAAGTGAGCATGAAAGAATTAATAGATGCTCAAAAGGCACAAAAATCTCACAAAAATTATGGCTTTTTGATGTTTAAACCTGTGGAATTTAACTCAAGATAATACCAAAACTTGGGGAAACAACCTAAAATTTTAAATTTTTAAAAATTAACTTATCATGCTTAATTTTCTAATGTCTTAAAGTTTAAATAATCAATGCATGAATGCCTATGTTTTAATTCAAGATATATCAATAAAAATCATCAGTCAATCAAAATTTATCCTAAACATGATATGAGAGGTTTATAAGAGAACAAAGCAATATTCAAGGATTTTTCGGACAATGAATTGATTACCCCTCCACACTTAAAATGTACATTGCCCTCAATGTATAAAGAGAAATATATAAGAAAATATAAGATCATAAGATAAGGAGAGAATTGAAACTTCCTGAGTGTTGAATGAATGAATTCCCTAGTTTGGCGAAAGCGAGAATTGACAATAGAACTGGAGGTAGGTCCTGATTCGGAGGGAAAAGTAACCTGATAATAATCATAAAGGTAAGCCGCATTTTAAGAATACGTGAAATACGTGAATCAAGTAAAAGGAACTAAGGATAACAATAAAAATAAGGGAAATATTCTAATTTTGTAGGTGGCACGATCGTCTCACAAGCTCGTGTGGGTCGTGTCCAACCCGTGTTTATCGCGAGTTGAAAGTTCGTCGTACGGCCTTAGGACACGCCCGTGTGTCTTGGCCGTGTGGCTTTATGATCGCAACACACGACCGTGTGCGACGTGGCTCGCTTCTCCCACGCCCGTGTGGCTATGCACACTCCCGTGTTGTTTTGGCAGTGTCGACCACAGGTGATAGGCACGGGCGTGTCGCACACCAGTGTCAATTGGACAGGTTTGCCCACACCCTGCTCACACGGTCGTGGAAATTTATAGCATCCCGTGTTTTGGAAACAAAATTTACTCTATTTTCACACGGCCGTATCGCACGGCCGTGTCTATTCTAGTGTCACGAGCACGGCCTTAAGCACGATAGTGTGGATGGCCGCGTGGGTTTTGTGGACCTTTGTTCAAAGATTTAGTTAGTGGTCTAAATATTAAAAATTTTGAAATTTAAATGAAATTTAAATAACTAAAAACTGTTAGCACTCAGGTTGCCTCCTGAGAAGCGCTTGTTTATAGCTCAGCTTGACTTTCCCTTGTTGGTGTATTCATGGGGGTTCGTGGAGTCGTAGCTCCTCTCCATCGTCCTTAAAATTCTCACCGTTATAAAGTTTGAGACGATGGTCGTTTACCTTGAAAGTTCCTTGTGATGGGTGATTTACCTCATTATGCCATATGGAAAAACAGTTTGAACTATGAAAGGTCCTGACCATCGTGATTTAAGTTTCCCGGGAAACAATTTGAGTCTCAAATTATAGAGCAAGACAAAATCTCTGACTTTGAATTATTTCCGTTGCTTCAAACGGGCGTCATGACGCTGCTTTTTTGCTTCCTTGTATAGGAGTGAATTTTCGTATGCATTGGCTCGCCACTCATCTAATTTGTTCAACTGCTTGCCTGCAAGTTTGTGATCAAGGTTTAGAGATTTAATAGCCCAAAAAGCTCTATGCTCTAGTTCAAATGGTAGATGACAACTTTTTCCATAAACAAGTTTGTAAGGTGATGTCCCTATGGGGGTCTTAAAAGCAGTTCTATAAGCCCATAAAGCATCATCTACTTTCATTGCCCAATCTTTTCTGTTTGATTCTACTGTCTTTTCTAGAATTCGTTTGATTTCTCGGTTTGCCACTTCAACTTGTCAACTAGTTTAGAGATGGTATGGGGTGGCTATTCTGTGATGAACTTTGTATTTCTTAAGGGTTTTTTCAAATTGAGAGTTACAAAAATGAGTGCCTCTGTCACTGATAATTGCTCTAGGTGTTCCGAATCTTGAGAAGAGTTTCTTAAGGAAACTTACTAATACTCTAGCATCATTAGTAGGTAAAGCTTGAGATTCTACCCATTTGGACGTATAATCAACTACTACTAAGATGTATGTATTCCCAAATGAACTGGGGAATGGACCCATAAAATCGATACCCTAAACGTCAAATATTTCACATGAAAGCATATAGTTTTGAGGCATTTCATCACGTTTAGATATGTTACCTGTTCATTGGCAATTGTCACATGAAGTAATGTACCTATTAGAATAACAATGGCCAATAAAAACCTGATTCCAGTATTTTATGTGCAGTCTTAGTTCCACTATAGTGTCCTCCAGTTGGCCCTGAGTGGCAATGTTCCAATATTTTTTATGTTTCTGGCCTTGTAACGCATCTTCTAATGACTTGATCTGCACATATGTGAAAAAGAAAAGGGTCGTCCCAAAAGTAGTTTTTCACATCATTAAAGAATCGCTTCTTTTACTGGTGTATTAACCCTTTTAGGATAATGTTAGCGGCTAAAAAATTTGCGATGTCTGCAAACCAAGGTACCTCAGAATCAGATATAGCGAAAAATTGTTCTTCAGGAAACGAATCATTTATTTCAACTTTATCTAGTTCTTTGGTATTTGAATTCTCAAGCCTGGAAAGATGATCAGCTACGAGTGATCGTCGATTTTCCTGTACTAAGTTTTATAAATTTATAATGAATCATTCTTGAAACTAACTACTATCACGACGTAGGCAAGTGTACCTATCGAACAGTAGTATAGTTTTAACAAGACCGGATTGTCGAACCCAAAGGACTATGAGTACTAGTAATGACTATCTTCTTATTATCTAGCCGAAGAAAAGAGATTTGTTTTAACTAACTAATTAATTAAACGAAGGCCTTGTAGAAAATAGAAGTTGGGAAATTACTTTTGGGGAAAGCGATTGATTGAGACAATACCTAAGGAAAAATCCACCTAGACTTTTACTTGTTATTCTGGCTCCGAACCGGACAATTTATTCATTTAACTTGTTCCGTAAAAATCCCTAATGTATATTATTATCCCTCTCAAGACTAACAACGAATAATCCCTAGGTTGAATAACCGAGAGTTATCTCTAATTAACATCCTAAGGTTACATTAACTCGATCTATGGATTCCCTTATTAGGTTTCACCGTAATCCTGCCAAATCTTGTCACCCTATCTCTAGGCGTGCAATCAACTCCGCTTAATTATGACAAAGTTACTCTTAGCCAGGGTCTATTCCTCTTCCAACTAAGAGTTGTAACTTGAAGTGATATCTTGAAATACCAAAACAAGAATTTAGAACACATAATTAAGAACAAGTCAAATATATCATATGATTCAGAAATAATAACAAGGTTTCGTCATAGGTTTTATCCCCCTTAGGTATTTAGGGGTTTAGTTCATAATTAAACAAGAAAAAATCTCAGAATAATAATAAATAAATAACATAAAGAAAACCCAAAACTCCTGAAGGAAAAATTGAGGAGAGATCTTCAGTCTTGATAGTGGCTCTGGCTTCTGAGATGGATCAATCGGCTTCCTTGGAGTAATTTCTTACTCCCTATTCGCCATCCCCCCTTTCTTCCTCTTCTAGGGTGTATTTATAGGCTTTGGGATGCCTAAGAACCCTCAAAAGTGGCCTTTTCTGAATTGGACTTAACTTGGGCTCGGCAAGGACACACCCGTGTGTGATAACTTCAGGCCGTGTTCGAGGTACACGGCTGTGTGTTATACCCGTGTAAATTGTGCTTCAATTCTGCCAAATTGATACGATCGTGTGATCTACCCGTGTGAAGAGGTTCAGGCCATGTTGATTTTGTGCTTTGGCCCATTTTCTCCGTTTTCAGCCTGTTTCTCGTTCCTTTCATTCTTCTATGCCTACCTGAGAATAAAACATGAAATTAAGGCATTAGAAACATCAAATTCAGCAAATCTAAGGAGAAATCATTCATAAAATGCGTTAAGCATGGGTTATAAATATGTATAAATTACAGTTTATCAGCGAGATTTTCAGCTCCTTTCTTATCCTAAATTTCTAAGTCAAATTCCTGCAACAACAAAATCCATCAAATGAGTCGAGATTGTGCATCATTTTTGGTTAAAAGTATCACAGAGCAGAATGGTCAGTGTAAACAACAACTTTAGGCAATATGAGATATGATCAAAATTTATCAAATGCAAAAACCACAGCTAGCAATTCTTTTTCCGTGGTAGTGTAGTTTTCTTGTGCGGCTGTCAACGTCTTGCTAGCATAATAGATAGGTTGAAAGTGCTTGTCTCTTCGCTGTCCTAAAACTGCACCTACTGCAAAGTCACTCGCATTACACATTAATTCAAAAGGTAAATTCCAGTCAGGTGCAATTATAATTAGAGCATTAATTAATTTATCTTTTAAGGTGTTAAATGCTTTTAAGCAGTCCTGATCGCAATTAAAAGGCATATCCTTTTCTAGCAGCTTAGTCAAAGGCTTAGCTATTTTAGAGAAATCCTTAATAAATCTTCTATAAAAACCAGCATGTCCTAAAAAGCTTCTAATAGCCTTGACTGAACTAGGAGGGGGTAATTTTTCAATTGTTTCAATTAGATTTGTCCACCTCAATCCCTTTTTTAAGAAATTTTATGTCCTAATACAATACCTTCTTGAACCATGAAGTGACATTTCTCTCAATTAAGCACAAGGTTCGTTTCCTCATATCTTATTAAAACTCATTTTAAATTTTTAAGGCAAAGATGGAAAGAGTTACCGAATACTGTGAAATCATCCATAAATACCTCCATGATGTCTTCCACGAGTTCATCAAAGATGGCTATCATACAGTACTGAAAAGTGGCAGGAGCATTACATAATCCAAAAGACATTTTACGATAAGCGAACGTACCATATGGGCATATGAATGTCGTCTTTTCTTGATCTTCAGGAGCTATTGGGATTTGGAAGTAGCTAGACAGTCCGTCTAAAAAATAGTAGTACATGTGCCCGGATAATCTTTCCAACATTTGGTCAATGAATGGTAATGGAAAGTGATCTTTCCTTGTGGCATCATTCAGCTTCCTGTAGTCAATACAAACTCTCCAACCTGTGACTGTCCTTGTTGGGATTAATTCATTCTTCTCGTTGGTCACGACCGTCATGCCTCCTTTCTTAGGAACAACCTGCACTGGACTTACCCAAGAACTATTAGAAATAGGAAAAATAATTCCAGCATCTAGAAGTTTAATTACCTCAGCTTTAACAACTTCTTTCATATTGGGGTTCAGTCGTCCTTGAGCTTGCACATATGGCTTATATTCATCTTCCATTAGAATTTTATGGGTGCAAACAGAGGGGCTGATTCCTTTGATGTCAGAAATTTTCCAAGCTATGGCCCTTTTATGTTCTCTTAATACTTGGAGTAATTCTTCTTTTTCCTTGGGTTGCAGGTTAGAAGCAATAATCACTAGTAATATAGAATTATTTCCAAGATATACATATTCCAAGTGATTTGGAAATTGTTTAACTTCCAGTTTGGGAGGTTCTTCAATAGAGGGTTTTTGCTTAAGTTCATCATTCATCTTAATACCCCCATACTCTGCTTGTCTTGAGGAATGTCATTAGGGTCATCATCTACCTCTTCTCCTTGAGCTAGATACAGTTCCGTCGTGTCCTTTCGTATAATTTCTTGAAAAGAGTCTTGAGTAGCATGATCAATAGAGTCAATAAAATAACATAAATCATCTTTTTCCCTAGAAAATCTCATAGCATCATAAATTTTAAAGATAATCTCCTCGTCACCTACTCTAAGTACCAATTTACCATCACCCACATCAATTATAACCCTAGCAGTGGCTAAAAATGGATGCCCTAAACTTAAAGGTACTTCCATGTCTTCGTCCATATCAAGCACAACAAAGTCAACAGGGAATATGAATTTATCTACTTTCACGAGTACATCTTCTATAATACCCTTAGGATATTTAACAGATCTATCGGCTAGTTGAATACTCATCCTAGTGGGGTTGGGTTCCCCAAGACCAAGTTGTTTGAACATTTTATATGGTATCAAATTAATGCTAGCGCCTAAATCGGCTAGTGCTTTCTCAACATTCAAACTACCAATTAAGCAAGGAATAGTAAAACTTCCTGGATCTTTCAGTTTGGTTGGCAGTTTATTTTGGAGTATAGATGAGCACTCCTCATTGAGTTCCACTGTAGATAAGTTCTCAAACTTCCTTTTATTTGTTAGGAGCTCCTTCAAAAATTTTGCGTATGTAGGCATCTGCGAGATAGCTTTAACAAAAGGTAAGTTGACATGTAATTGTTTAAAAATTTCAAGAAACTTACCGAATTGTGCATCCATGTGGTCTTTTTTCAATTTTGCTGGGTATGGAACTGGTGGTTTATACTTCTTCGGCACTAGTTCGTCACTATTTTTGGGTTTTTCTTCCTCCCTTTCGCTTATCACAGCTTCTTGTGTTATCTTCTTTTCAGATTCAGCTAATACTTTCCCACTCCTTAGTGTAACTGCTTTCACATGCTCTTTTGGTTTGGTGTTACTATGTAAACCACCTTGTGGTTGTTCGGAAATCAGTTTGGACAGCTGGCCTATCTGAGTTTCGAGCCCTTGGATCGATGCTTGTTGATTTTTAAGTGCTGTCTCGATATTCTAGAAATGAGTTTCTTACACCGAGATGAATTTGGATAGCATCTCCTCAAGGTTCAGTTTCTTCTATTGTTGATAAGGTGGCTGTTGGAAGCTTGAGGGTGGTAGTGGTCTATGATTTCCTTGTCCTCCTCATGAGAAGTTTGGGCGATTCCTCCAACCTACGTAATATGTGACACCCCTAATCTGACCCTAGTCAAAAAGTGGTTTCGGGACCACGAAACCGAGTTTTATAAATAATTGAAAGTTATATTCTATGTTCATGAGGTGAGTAAATGCATATGTAAAAATTTCAAGCATTAATTTTGCTATTTGTATGTGAAATTTTGAAACGGGACTTATGTGAAACATTGGTAAAATAGGATAGGTAAATTTATAAAATGATCTAATAGAACAGGCCTTCAAAAATGTGGACTTGCATGTCAATTAGACCATTTTTGAATGTAAATGGCCGGCCAACACATGCATGTAATAATGTGTTCTCTTGTCTCCATTTTTAATTGGTGGGAATTATGTATAATAAAGGTATAAATAAACATTTTATTATAAAATGATTTTTATATATAGAAATAATAAATTTATATTAGTAAGTGGGGGATAAAAACAAAGTTTCATCATCTTTTTTTTTCTCATCTTGCCGAAACCATAAAGAAGAAAAGAAATATGGAAGAAAGAACACCTAAGGCATTCGGTCATCTTGTGTTGGGAATTAAGGTAAGAAGTTTTGGTTAATTTTTGAAATATTAGTTAAATCCTAGTAAATTTCTAAGTTCCTTATTGAACCCATGTTAAATTTTTGATATTTGGTGAATGAATATGGGTTTTGGTCATGGTAGATAACAAGGAATGTGGTGGATGTTCTTGTTAATTTGGATGAATTTTTTTTGGTGAATAAGTGTTTGAACCAAACAAATGATCATGTGTGTACACTAGGTGCTAGTTGAGAAGAATCGGTCACTATATTGGAGGCCATTGCCGAATATGAAATTAGTTATGGTGAGTGATGAATGTGTTTTGAGTTGAGGAATGGTTAGAAGAATTTGAATGCTAAACTAGTTGATTTGTTTATAATGCCCGATTATGATCATTTATAGAGATGTGAATGAATTGTTGTTATGTGAATAAATATTTGTTTGATAATATACATGTGTATTCGGCAATGGGATAAAATGTGTATTAAGGTAAGTTTCATGGTGATTATGCTTGTGATGTTGGGTTAATATTCGACATTGAGTAATGTAGGGGTAAGGTGATTAATCGGCTATGAAATTAGCTAAATTGAATAGGTATGTTTAATGATATGCTTAGTATAATGTATAATCTTACAACTCGGTTTGGTATTGAGATAAAGGTTAGATGTATGATTGGATTTTGGTATGTGTTAAATTGGTTAATCAAAGATTTAATATGACTAAATGTTAATGAATAACATAATTGGTTTGCACCTTAAATAGTTGAAATAAAGCTTACCGATTATGATTAAATGTTTAAATTTTAATGGTCATATATAGGTATATATATGTATATGTATATATATATATGCCTTATGTATGTACCATGTACACATAAGGACATACGGCAATATGATTAAATTCATGTATAAGGAAGCATGATAAATTAAGTGACTCTTTGCTTGTGAATGTGAATTAGATATAAATTAAATAAGCATGAAATCGAGTCATGGCATGTTTTATTAAATATGATACATATTGAAATCTATTGTTTTAGATATAGATTCAATGATATGTGATTGCCAAATGTGATTGTTAAGTGAATAATATTAGTTAAGTACTTAAGCAAATCTATTGTTGTAATTAAGCTTAAGAGCAAAGAGGATCAAAGTCGGATAGGGGAAAAGAGAAAGCAAACGAATAGCCGTGGATATCTAGTCGTCGACCACTTCCGAGGTAAGTTTTAAGTGATTAAACGTTGAGTAAATTCAATCATAATAGGACATAATGAGTTGATTTAATAAGATATGATATGGCCATGATATGTCTTAAACTCAAATGGTAAGTTCATGAATGTTTGGACTTGGAAATTTAAGAGCAAATTGTAATAATTTGCTTAGGACAGCAGCAGTAACGCAATTTTAGAAAAATCACCATAAATTGTTGGTGTGGAATTATAGGCTGAATAAAATATGTAATCAAATCTTAATTAGTCTAGTTTCTTATAAAAGAGACCGTGTGAGCAAAGAAATTTCCTATAAAGAGATATTTACAGTTGTGTGAGACAGTATCAGAATGACTCCGAAATCCCCTGTTCTGTTTTTAGAAAATCACTATAAATTGTACAAAAATGATTATAAGATAAAATTTATATTCTTAGACTCCTTAATGAGTCTAGTTTCAAATGAAATCAAATAGAACACATTTTGAATTCCGTACAATGAGAAATTTGATTCGTAGTGAAGAGCGGTCAGATTAGTCAAACAGTGAAATAGGGGAAAATTTAAGAAAAATCTGGTATTGATTGGCCAAACCTAAAATTCTGAAAATTTTATGGATGGAAGATATATGAGTCTATATTCAGGGAAAATTAACGGAAATTGATTTGGAGTTTTGTAGCTCCAGTTATAAATAATTTAGTGACTATTGCTCAGGAAAACAGCTTGTAGTGAATATGTGATTTTGTTGTAAACATTGATGAAACTATTTGAGTTGCTTATAAGCCATTGCTGAAATTGATGTACAAGATAAATATGTATATGTGTGGTAAAGCCGAATGGCTAGTGTGAAATATGTATGAGATATGTATATGTGGTAAAGCCAATGGTTAATATGAAATATGTATGAGATATATATATGTGGTAAATCCGAATGGCTAGTGTGAAATATGTATGAGATATATATATGTGGTAAATCCGAATGGCTAGTGTGAAATATGTTTGAGATATGTATATTTGGTAAAGCCGAATGGCTAATGTGAAATATGTAGGAGATGTGTGTATATTGTGGCGAATGACCAAATGTGAAAGGTGTGTATTATTAGATATTTGATGAGGCAAATGAACTACAAATACGACGATCGATGTGAATGTTGTAACATGTGACTAAATGTACATGAAACTTGAAATATACCCGGGTAAGACCCGATAACTACGTGTGGGGATTATTCGAGCTAAAGGTCTCGTTGAAGATCCGGGTAAAGCATGAGATTATCGACTTCACGGTAACAATTGGTAATAAATACGTTCAATGCGTTAAGTTGTTCGGTATGTATTTTGACATTATATTTAAGCTTGATTTGGATTAAATCACAAGGTTGTTATGTGATGCATATGTGAGTAAAGCAATAAGATCGTCTATGATTATTGCGCATTTGGTCAATGTGAAAAGTTAGGTGAAAATACGTAATGTACTAATGTTTATAAGAGATCACTATCAAGTGAGAATTTATCTGCTTATCGTGTATTACGTAATTGTGTATATTCGGCCAAAAGGGAAGTATACCTAGAAAGAGGTTATATGAGAATTCGTAAGATCGACTTTTAATTTGGTTGGTCGTGTATGTGATAAATACTTGTTCATGTTAGACCCATCAGAATTAAATCATGATTGTAAAGTGAAAAGCAAATATGAAAATGCCATATGAATATGTGAGTATTCGGTTATGGAGAAATACTATAGGATATCGGGAGATATACATTTTGATTTGTCCAATGAGGATAACTATAGATATGAAATGAAATGTTATATCTGAATCAAATAAACCAATTGGTCATATTTGAGTTCACTTTGGTTTTAAAATGCTTAAGACTTACGAAGCTTACAAAAGCGACTCTGTTGTTATGTTTTCTCTGTTTTATAGATTGTTGATTCTGGATTTTTTTGCTCGGGATCGTCAAGAACTTGTCACACTATCACTATCCACATCCAAAGTACTTCTATGTTTTGGATTATCTTATGGCATGTATAGAATAGACTAGTAGTGGGAGGATATTTTGGTTAATGTGTATAAGCCATGCGAATATGACATCTTTCGAATGTTTACTTTTATAAATTTTTAAAATTTTATCCCTGGTTGTGTCTAGCAATGATCCAATTGAATGATCTTTACTTCAAGAAAATGTTCAAAATTTTACTGATCTGGCATGAGTTACAAGTCCGGTAATGCCCCTTACCTATTCTGGCGACGGTTACGGGATAGGGGTGTTACATAATAGGTATTACTGTAAGGATTATTTTGAGATCAAGGATTATTACCCATATAATTTAATTGCTCGTTCTGCATGATGTGGCCATAGGGTTGATATTCTGGATTACTCGATCCACCTCCACTCGCTTCACATTGCATTACTGGGTGAACCTGCATAGAACCAAGTAAACCATTAATCTTTTTATTTAGAAGTTCTACTTGATTTGATAGTATAGTAACCGAGTCGATGTTATAAACGCCTGCTGTTTTCGTTGGTTTAATCCTCATGACTTGCCACTGATAGTTATTCAGTGACATCTCCTCAATAAATTTGTAAGCCTCTTCAGGTGTTTTGTTGTTGATGGTTCCACCAACAGCTGCATCAATCATCTGTCTTGTTGAGGGATTCACACCATTGTAGAATGTTTGAACTTGCAGCCATAGGAGTAACCCATGGTGAGGGCACCTTCGCAGTAGGTCCTTGTATCTCTCCCATGTATCGTAAAGTGTTTCTAAGTCCATCTGCACAAAAGAAGAGATATCATTACGTAACTTAGCCGTTTTAGCCAGCGAAAAATATTTTAGTAAAAATTTTTTGATCATTTGTTCCCAAGTAGTGATGGACCCTCGTGGTAACGAGTTCAACCACTGTTTAGCCTTGTTCCTCAGTGAAAAAAGGGAATAACCGAAGATGAATGGCATCATCAGAAACGCCATTAATTTTGAAAGTGTCACAAAATTCCAAAAATTTTGCCAAGTGAGTGTTGGGATTCTCATCCTGCAAACCATCAAACTGAACAAACTGCTGTATCATTTGAATCGTATTAGGTTTCAGTTCAAAATTATTTGCAGCAATAGCAGGCCAACTATACTTGACTCAGTTCCTGTTAAATTAGGTTTAGCATAATCATACATAGTACGAGGAGCAGGATTCTGATTTGCTAATTCAGCGGGTATTGCTGGAGGTAGCTGATTGTTTTGATTTTCAGCTATCTCCTTAGTTGTAGTTGAGATATCATCCTCTTTCTCTTCCTCTGTGTATCTTAAGCTTCAACTTATTTCTCGTCGGTTTCTACGAGCTGTGCAATCGATCTCTTCGTCAAAAAGTAGTGGTCTCGACGGGTTTCTTCTAGTCATAAACTATAAGAACCTGTCAGAATAAAGAAAAATAAAATTAGTAAAATAAAAATAAAGTTAAATTTCAAGAAAAATAAATGGCTAAAGCAATAAAAATTGAGTGCTCCTAATATTTTAGTCCCCGGCAACGGCGCCAAAAACTTGATCGTGATTTTCCGTGATAAGTTTTATAAATTTATAATTAATCATTCTTGAAACTAACTATTATCACGACGTAGGCAAGTGTACCTATCGAATAGTATTATAGCTTTAGCAAGACCGGATTGTCAAACCCAAAGGACTAAAAGTACTAGTAATGATTGTCCTTTTATTATCTAGCCTAAGAAATAAATGGGTTTGTTTTAACTAACAAATTAATTAAACTAAGAAGTTGCAGAAAATAGAATTGGGAAATTACTTTTGGGAAAAAGATTGATTAAGGACAATACCTAAGGAAAAATCCACCTAGACTTTTACTTGTTATTCTGGCTCCGAACTGGACGATTTATTCATTTAACTTGTTCGTAGAAATCCCTAAGCTATGTTATTATCCCTATTCAAGGCTAATAACGTCTAATCCCTAGGTTGAATAACCGAGACTTTTCTCCAATTAACACCCTAGGGTTGCATTAACTCGATCTATGGATTCCCTTATTAGGTTTCACCCTAATCCGGCAAAATCTTGTCACCCTATCTCTAGGCACGCAATCAACTTCGCTTAATTATGACAAAGTTACTATTAGTCAGGGTCTATTCCTCCTCCAACTAAGAGTAGTAACTTGAAGTGATATCTTAAAATACCAAAACAAAAATTAAGAAACATAATTAAGAACAAGTCAAATATTTATCATACAATTCAGAAAATTATAACAAGATTCATCTTAGGTTTCATCCCCCTTAGGTATTTAGGGGTTTAGTTCATAACTAAAAAGGAAAACATCTCAGAAGAAGTAGGAATACAAATCATAAAGAAAACCCAAAACTCCTGAAAGGGAAATTGAGGAGAGATCTTCAGTTTTGATGGTGAATCCGGCTTCTGAGATGGATCAATCAGCTTCCTTGAAGTAATTCCTCACTCCTTATTCTCCGTTCCCCTTTTCTTTCTCCTCTAGGGTGTATTTATAGGCTTTGGAATGCCTAAAAACCCTCAAAAGTGGCCTTTTTCGAATTGGACTAAACTTAGGCTCGGCAGAGACACGCCCGTGTGCGATTACTTCAGGCCGTGTTCGAGCTTGTTAGATTGGCACGGACGTGTGTTCTACCCGTATGAGTCATGCTTCGATTCTTCCAAATTGACACGACCATGTGAACTGCCCGTGTGAGGAGGTCCAGGCTGTGTTGATTTCATTTTTTGGCCCATTTTTTCCGTTTTTGGCCGTTTCTCGTTCCTTTCGCTCTCCTATGCTTACCTAAGTATAAAACATGAAATTAAGGCATTAGGAGCATTGAATTCACCAATTCTAAGGAAAAATCATTCATAAAAATGCGTTAAGCATGGGGTAAAAATATGTATAAATTACGGTTTATCAATCATACTAGATTTCTGAATCGAAAAGACTATGTTTCTGTGAAGTAAGGAAATATTTTATTAGACGGTTGTGAATTCTGGTCATTAACTGTTACTTATATGATATATTAGTTGTGTAATTGTATTTGACTTACTAAGCTCTTTGTAGCTTACTCTGTGTAATTTCTGTTGATTTTACAGTTATCGTAGCTACAGAAGGCTCAGGATAGTCGAGGATTGTCACTACAATATCAAGCTCATTTTTGGTACTTTTGGAAATGTACATATTTATAAGTACGGCATGTATAGGCTAGAATGTTTAAGTATGTAAGTTTTTATTTATATATATATGTTAAGCCGTGAGAGTTGGCTAACAATGGTATGATTGTGCATGTTATAATAGTTAGATGGCCTTGTGTGAAATGGTCATTTTGATATATGGCAAGTTAAGGAAATGGTAAGTTTAAGCATCAATGAAAAAGTGTCATAAGTGAGTTATGAATGAGCATTTTGGTATGATGTTGCAACATGATCTTTAATATGATTTAGTATCTTTAATATGATTTAGTATGGTTATGAAATGGATAATGATTTAGTTATAATGAAGTATGTTTTGAGCTTGGAATTGGTTAAAAATTTTGGTATAAATGTGGTGTATTATTGCTTGTAGGATTGGACCCAAGAGGGGTGGCAAATTGGCTTAAACCAAGCCTACATTTTGCCACATGGTCAGGGAACACGGGCGTGCCTTGTGGCCGTGTGAAAAATTCAGTAGCTAGCTAAATTTTTACACAGTCATGGCACACGGCCGTGCCTATTGGCCGTGTTAAAAAGTCAGTATAGGACCTCATTTTGGCACGGTTGGATCACATGGGCATGACATATGCCCATGTGAGTCACACGGCCTAGTCACACGGGCGTGTGACTTTGAAAGTTTTGAAAGTTTGATTAAGTTTTGAAAATTCTGAATGGGTTCGGTTTAGTCCGGACCCCTCTTAAATGTATGTTATTGGTCTTGTAGACCATTTTATTGGATGAATTATCGATGAATGCCTGAGTATCAATGTTATTTAATATCTGTGATTCTGTATTGTTCTGAAATGCTCTGTCCGTCTGTGATGCCCCTTACCTATTTCGGCGATGGTTACGGGATAGAGGTGTTACATCATGGCCTGTGAGACACCAAAACAGGTCTGGGATAGATTAAAGGAAGAGTTTCAAGAACAGAGAGGACAAGGCAACAATAGCTATTGAACTTGAGAAGGGACTTTGAGAATTTGAAAATGAAAGAGGAAGAAACTGTTAAGCAGTATACAACTTCACTTGATTAATCCAAGCTTTGGGATCAAAGACTTGGTCATGCCAACTATAAATCGACAGACCAGCTAACTAAACAGGATCTGGTTGAAAACATCATCAACTCAGTTGAGAAGGAGGATGTTTGTGAGGTGTGACAGCTAGGAAAGCAGGCTAGACTGCCATTTCCTTCAAACAAGGCCTGGATAGCCTTAGAAAAGCTGCAACTTGTGCACACTGATGTGTGTGGCCCCATGAAGACTCAGTCATTGAATGGCAGCAGTTATTTCATTCTTTTCATTGATGATTGTTTAAGATATTGTTGGATTGATTTCTTAAAGAACAATACAGAGGTAGCTTCTATGTTTTGGAGGTTCAAGGCTACTGCAGAAACTAAGACAGGCTGCAAGCTCAAGGTCCTAAGATCTGGTAATGGAACTGAGTACACCTCAGCTTAGTTTCAAGCCTTTTGTGATGAAGCAAGCATCGAACACCAACTCACCAACACCTATACTCCTCAATAGAATGGTGTTAGTGAAAGAAAGAACAGAAGCCTGATGGATATGGCTAGTTGCTTAATGTTTGAGAAGAATTTGCCCAAAACCTTGTGGGCTTAAGCAGTTAACACTACTGTTTATATTCAAAATAGACTTCTAACCAAAGCTTTGGCTCACAAAACACCATTTGAGGCCTGGTTTAGGTTCAAACCTTCATTGGCTCACCTGAGATTCTTTGGCTGCATATGCTATACACATGTCCTAGCTGTGAAGAGGGATAAATTGGCCAAGAAAGCACAACCTGGTATTCTGGTAGGCTACAGCACAGTCAAGAAAGGCTATAGGATCTTGAATCCTTCAGCAAACAAAGTGCTTGTGAGCAGAAATGTGGTGTTTGATGATAAGTCAAGCTGGAATTGGGAGAAAATGAACCAAAGGCAGTTTCTAAAGACCTTATGGCTGATAAAACTGAGCCTGATTAGAATGGTCTTAAAATGGACATTGATGATGAACCAGTCAGGGGTACAAGATCATTGGTTGATATTTATGAAAGAGCTCAAGTAGCCATAGTGGAACCAAGCTGTTTTGAAGAGGCTGAAGCTCATGAAGGCTGGAAACAAGTAATGGCTGATGAAATTAGCATGATTGAGAAGAATCATTATTAGGAATTAGTTGAGAGACCAGTCAACAGGAAGGTCATTGAGGTGAAATGGGTCTATCGAGCCAAGCACAATGCTAATGGGAGCTTGAACGAGCTGAAAGCAAGGCTAGTTGTTAAGGGGTTCAACCAGAAATATGGTTTGGATTACCTGGAGACCTTTGCACCAGTGGCCAAACTAGACACCATCAGACTGCTGGTTGCCTTAACAGCACAGATGCAATGGAACACTTACCAGCTAGATGTTAAATCAGCATTCCTCAATGGTTCTCTCAAAGAGGAAATTTATGTTGACCAGCCTCAAGGCTTTGAAATGTCTGGTAAAGAACACATGGTTTACAGATTAAAGCAAGCCTTGTATAGCTTAAAATAGGCACCAAGAGCCTGGTATAGCAGAATTGATGGCTACTTGTTCAGTTTAAGATTTGAAAAGAGCGCCAGTGAGCCAACTTTGTATGTCAAGAAGGAAGGAGTTGAAGCACAGCTCATTATGTCTTTATATATTGATGATCTACTGGTGACAGAAGGAGACCAAGCAATGCTGGTTGATTTCAAAACCAAAATGCAACAGAAGTTTGAAATGTCTGATCTAGGGAGGATGACTTATTTCCTTGGGATGAAGGTGTCACGAACTCATGATTGAATTTTCCTAAGTCAAAAGTCTTTTGCCTCCAAAATTCTAACAAAATTCTCCATGCAAAATTAGAAAGCAACAAGCACACCAGTTGTTGTTGGAGAGAAACTATCGAGCCAAGGTAATTTTGTGCAGGTTAATGAATCTGTTTATAGGAGCTTAGTTGGTTGTTTGCTGTATTTGACTGCCACTAGGCCAGATATTATGGTTGCTGTGAGTTTGCTCTCGAGATTTATGCATTGTTACAATGAGAAATATTTTCAAGCTGCCAAGAGAGTTCTCAAGTACATCAAAGGTACCCTGAGCTATGGAATGCTGTTTAGCAAGGCTAAAAGGCTGAAATTGGTTGGCTATACCGATAGTGACTGGGCTGGCTCGATAGATGACATGAAAAATACCTCAAGATATGTTTTCACCCTAGGTTCAGCCATATTTAGCTGGAGCTTGAAGAAGCAAAGAGTTATTGCTCTGTCAACTGCTGAGGCAGAATATGTGGCAGTTGTTGGAGCTGTCAACCAAGCCATTTGGCTGAGAAAAATCTTAGCTGATTTGAATCTGCACCAAAGGGAAGCAATAGGGATCATGTGTGACAATCAATCCGCTGTTGCAATTGAAAAGGATCCTGTTTTCCATGGGAGAACAAAACACTTTAAAATCAAATTTCATTTTGTTAGGGAGATGGAGCAAGCTCGAGAGGTGGAGCTGATTCATTGCAATTTTAAAGATCAAGTTGCTGACATATTGACAAAACCCCTTAGTGTGTCAAGGTTTAACAAATTAAGAGAGCAAATGGGAGTTTGCAGCATGGAAGCCAATGAGGAGTGTTGAAGTTGGCCTCCAAGCAGCACATGCAGCCAAGGAGCAGCACATGCACACTCGAGACCTACATGCAGCACTGAAGCTTAATGTTGCTGTCCATTTCAGTTTCTTTTGTTACTTTAAATGATGTTTTGTAACTTAGTTGAATTAGAACTAAGTTGTTAATGTACTTGATGTATTTTGTTGACATTTGAGCTGATAAATCAGCTTTACTAAGTGTGCAAGTTTAGTCTTTCAAGTTTCTATGTAATTAGTGAAGTTAGGTAATGTAAGCCTTACTTTGATCAGCAAAATGTCTGATATTTGTATTGGCTCATTATTCATTGTTGAATGAAAATCATCAGATTTTCTTCCATACACTCTTTATTTTTCTTTGCTTTGTTCTTAATTTTTAGTCTTGAATTTTTTTTTTTGTTTCTTCTGCAAGTCACGAGCCTTGCTGTGGAAGCCTCTGTGTTCTAAGGCTATTCATTGTTCAAAATCCCCAACAAAAACTCTGTTGTTCAAAAAAATGTTGTAACATTTTCTAGAAAAATAATGGAGTCCTATCTCCCAAAAAAGGTTCCAAGAATTAAGGGATATATGGAAATTTGGTAAATCAAGATTGGAGGGGAATAGGCACAATTATGGTTTAGACGAATTTTATTGGTATATAGAGAACTATATAATATATCTTCATCAACAAAAATAAGCAAACAACCTAGAATATACAGCATTCTCAATCCTTCCCTGTAGTTTTATGTTTAGGGAAAAGAAAGGGCTATCCATAAACTAAGAAACAAAGTAAAATCTAAAGTCAAAAAGAAAAAGAAAAAAAAAAAAAGAGATCGTATGTGATTTCATGTTTTAGAGCTTATTATCTTCAAATGGACGATACAGCTTGGAACCTTGGTTCTTTCGGGTGGAACTTTTGCTGATAATAAATAGACATATAGTCACCAAACACAAATTTGGAATAAGCTTGATTCCATTCTTCATTTGTTTCCTTCACCATTTGTGGTGCAGGAGCAATGGTGGCTTTATGTGAGGGGTTATAATACGAAGCAACTGATCGCCTGCTGTTATCAGTGGTGCTAAAAACACGGTGCCAAGCGCTCTTATATCGCCCATTGCTAATCACCTCGATCTGATCACCTATGCTGATCACGATCGTGTTCTTCAACGGCTCCACATCAATCCATTCCCCATCTTTCCATACTTGAAGGCCGCCCACTTCGTCGTCTTGAAAGAGTAAGATGAGGCCACCGGCATCGGTGTGGGGTCGAAGACCAATGACCCTTTCAGGGTTCGGGCATGGCGGATAGTGACTCACCTTTGTGCCAAAGAAGGCATTGTTTTCACCTTCTTCACCCTTGAAAGCCTTCTTAATGTAGCCTTTTGGTAACCCCAAGTTTTCATCCAATACTTCCAAGATTTTTTCAGCCAATTTCTTCAGCTCATATCTGAATTCCTTAAAGGTTTCCCTGTCATCAACATCAACATCAACATCAACACACATACACACACACACATATATATAATCACAAACCAACCATTTTAATGAATGTTTAACTAGATATATATTGTTGCTTACTTAAATCTTGGTGTTTGAGACGGCCATTCATTTACATTATCATCCGTCAAAGTTATAATATCTTCCCAATCCATATTCTCCAACTTTTTATCACCAGTTTCATTCAACAATTTCATCACCTTCGAGTTCTTGAAATTCTCTTCCCTTTCCAGCTTATAGAAATCTATTGAAACCTTCTTCACTCTCTCCAGCAGATCCTCTGAAATCCCATGGTTCACCAGCTACAACAATTCGCATAAATTTACTTACAGGTCGACCAAAACTAATAGTCTTTGCTCACCATGTTACTCAAATTAGGATGTTAATGTCATATAGAATAAATATCTAATTATGTCATGTATTTAAAGATTTTTTTATATATTTAGAAAGTTTTTAAAGGGTTATATAAAGATGTGCATATGATCACATTAATGTTAAACATGAATATTAAGAAAAAAAGGTAAGAAAAGGGTACATGAAAAAATCCCCAATCCTCGCATGCATTAGCAATGTGAGCCAATGTTTTGGCCCTCTCGTGGCCATTGAGCTTAGAGAAATCAAGCACCGGAATCGCCCTTGAAATGTCGAACAACAAAAAAAAGAAGAAAAGAAGAATCGCCATTGAAAAGAGATGAGTGGAAATGCTTGCTTAGCTAAGTTTCTTCTTTCTATTTATTTGGAGTCGTTTGTTTATTTGTGGTTAAATAACAATGGGAAGAGTTGGCCACTATTTATAGCAAAGCAAAAGCAAGGGTGCCCATCGGATTCGTCAAACCATTTATTTATGTTTCCATAATTAACCATTAATGGTGTAGGGGGCGTGAGTTGTGGCGGATGGTTACACACTAATTGATTAAAGGTTAAAATATATCATATTTTTTTTAAAAGAAATTTAGTGTTTTTATCTTTTAAATTTTTTTTAATTTATTAATGTGATATTTTGAAATAAAACAACACTCACTTTACATTCATGTAATTAAAAAATAATTATAATGAACTTAAATTTAACAAAATATCTAAATTAAAAACATAAAAAGTAATATTCAATTCCTAAAATTAAAAATATAAGAACTAAATTTTAAATGTAAGAAAAGTATAGAAATTATGATATATTTTAAACTTTGATTAAATCTATACCTATAATTTGAAAGCATTCTCAAGTGGGGTCTCTTTTTGATAAAGTTGCCGAGATTAGAAAATTATATCTTTAGGTTGAAAGTTTGAATTTCACCCTATATTATTTGTTTAATTACAAAGATCACCCTATCAATACTAGGCTTCTACAAGTTAAAGATGAAGTGTCTAATGATACAACACTTGAAAAACTAAAGCGCACAACTATTCAAGAATTACTGATGATAGAACATAGGATGTCCAAGGTTAACTCTTTCGCATTATGTTGATATACAAATTCCAAGTTAATAATACGTAACATAACCTTTTATGTTATAATTTAGGATATAAAGAAAGGCAAAATAATTGGTCTTGATCAAAGTAATAAATGGTGCTTGCAACGAATGTAAAAATCCACTTCAGTTGTGTGCAGAAAATTTTTGGTGTTTGAATCATCCCAACACCTCTGCACAGATAAATATATAGCTAAATATTATATTAAATAAAATAGTACATTGATTAATGATGTGATATACTTCTTGAAATAGCCATCGGTTTGTTGGATGTTTGAAATAGTTGTAACTGATATATATTTTTTTCTCAGTTAAAATAACAAATTATATTATGCAGGGGTAAAAAAACATTAATTTATATGCATGCAGAGAAGTTATGAAGATTAATTACGATTTAAATCACCATAGTTTAAAATAAATTATGTTGAAACTTCAAATTTTTCTCTTTTTTTTTTTTTAAACGAAGGGTACGTAATAGCTAAAAAGATTATCATATTGTTAAGTTCTCAATTATTAATACTAACAATTTAGATTCTTTCCTTCATACAAACTACTTCTTAATTTTCCCTTTTTACAAAATGAACCAAAAAAGAATATGAAAGAAAGAAAATGAATAGTAGAATGAAAGAATCCTATGCTTATGTACTCTTTTACCATCGCTTCCCTTAATCCCCAAGTCAATTAGTACTATCAATACTCTTAATCATAATGTATCCCACTAACAGAAAATCCTTAGGTTTTATGTAACGTGACTAAACTTAAACAAAAAAAATTTCTATTTAAATACTCATAATTTCCATTATATCAAACCTTTAACATTTTTAGGTGTGACATGGGTGGTGATGTGACTACTTGTATTCAAAAGGTAATGGGCGAACAATAGCAAGAACTCTCTAAGTTGCAAACAAATTTGGATAGGAAGTTGGAAACTCGGCTCATAAGTTTTCACGATAATTTTTGAGCAAAACTTAAATATGAGATTAAGGCTCTCTATAAGCAATATTTGGGCAAAGCAAATCTTGCTGATGGGTTATGATCCTCAGCACAAGGTTAAAGGCATTTTGGGGTTGCTCCATCATGATTTCCTCCTCTCGGCCCTATTGCTCATGTTTTTTTCTTTCATTTATATGTGGTGGATCTGGTTCAGTTCAAGGGAGGCATAGTAGCTAGTAGTCCTCACGTTTTCAAGTTGGATTGTCCCAAGTTCGATGGTTCTAATTTTCAAGGTTGGTAGGCCAGGATAGAGCAATTATTTGAAGGGGAAAGGTTCATTGATACTACTAAAGCCCGAACAATCATGCTACATTTGGAAGGAAATATTGGATATGGTGCCCTAAATGTAGTATATTCATTTTGTATACTTGTATTTTTTTCAAACAAGTTGGATTAATAGTAATATCCATTAATTACAGTAATACCCTTCGTATATTGACCTTAATGGTTTTGCATGCAAAGCAAAATGGAAGCAAATATTGGCTTACTGGTTATCTAGCGTTTAACTAATACTAAGTGGTATTATGTCGTCAGACCATAATACGAAAAAATAGCTTGTATTAGTAGATGAACCTAAACATATTTTTAGTTTAATAGAAAATGAGCAAACCGATTGAAAGGCTGATATGTCGTCTATCAAGTTTAATTGGGAAGATGCTTTATCTTGAGTACCGGAGTAGATGACTCCCAAAAGATAGAGACATAGATATGATTGATTGGACTACAGTACATTGGATAGGACCCAAGTAGAATAGATCCTAAATTCGTTTATGAATTTATTCACTTGTGACGTTCATGGTGTGGCATACCTTAATCATGAGTGGATGATGAAACATGTATGTGTGACTCGTATACTTTGACGTAATTAAAAGCCTGAAGGAACCAAAAGCTGGTGCGTTGGGTATACGAATTTTGCAGTATGTAGCGTCATTGTAACATCCTGAAATAGGGCTTAGTGTAACATCTCGAAATAAGGCCTAAATGGAATAGTGGTTGTGAAACCACAAATCTGAGATAGAAAAGTTTATTTCGATTAATTTCTATGATTTACCGAGTGATTAGATGCATGTGTTAGAGTATTGATAAGCAATTTTATAGATTGCATGTTTAACTTACCTATTAGGGCTTGTTTGCAGAAGTTGCTGTAACAGCTCGATTTAGGGCCTAAACGGAACGATGGTTTTAGAACCACAAATTCGAAGTCAAAAAATTTATTTTGATTAAGTTTTAAGGTTTATTTATTGATTAAAATATTGTGCAAAAATATCGTTAAGAAATTTACTAATAAAGTGCTTAATTGGACTTTTAGGACTAAATTGTAAAAGTTGCAAAATATATGTTCTAATTCATAAGTACTTGATTGAAATGGGAGTTTAAAGAGGAGGTCCTTAAATGGAATTAGACCATTATATTTCATTTGGACAAAAATGGGCATGAATAGGACAAAATTTTAAAGAAAGGCCTTAAGGGCATTTTAGTCATTTGGTAATTAAAAGAAATAAAAAGGGAAAATAAAGCCAAAATTGACTCATCTTTTTCATGGAGGCCGAAATTAGCATGGGGGAAGCCATGGCTAGGGTTTTCAAGCTTTCCAAGCTCAATAGTAAGTGCGTTCTAGCCCCGTTTTTCAAGTTCTTTACGTTTTTGGAATCTCGATAACTTGATTAAGCTTATTCTAGCAATAATTTAAGCTAGGGTTCATATTTGGAAAAATACCCATAGGTGAAATGTGTTTATTTTGATGTTTTATGGTAGAATATGAAGGCTGAAATTATGTTAAACAACTTTTGCTAAGCGGTTTTAAGCAAAATTGAGTAAAACGGCTTAATCGGTAAAAGTTGTTATTGTTCATAACTATGTGTTAGAGAGAGAATTTGATGTTGCCATAGAAGGGAAAAATGATCAGTATGTCATAAAACATAAGAATAAGGGATGAAGTTTAATCCCCGAGCCTAGGCGCAAAAGTGTAAATATGCAAAAGTTTAAGGGCAAAATTGTAATTTTGCCAAAGTTTGAGTTAAGGACTGTTTTGAATGGTATATTAATTAAATAAGTAAAATATGATGTTTTAGATCTCGGAAAATGAGATTTGAACCTAGAATGGGAGAAAAATAAAAAATCGGGAAAGTTGGTAAAATGGTCATTTTAGTATCGAGGTAAGTTCATGTGTAAAATAAGCGTTAATTTATGCATGTTTCAATGTAATATTGATATATTTATTATGATTGCCGAGGTGTTGAAAGTAAATATAATTATGATGATTTAAATGTTCAATATTAATTCGACATGGAAATGAGAAAGTATGTAAGTTTGTATGTAAATATTACATTATCTTTATTTACATTTTTATATTTCAGCATATTTTATGTATTGTAGCTGATTTTTTAATTATAATTGACTATTGGAAGAATGGAATAAAGTATTAGATAGTGAGATACTTCCCTTTGAACCTTCGGGATCGAAAGATACGAATGGTATGTAACTAGGCCACATGTGTAATACGGGATGTATACCATGTGTACAAGAGAGCTACGGGATATATGTAGCTAGGTCGCATGTGTGGTTCCAGGTGAAGGACACCATGTAGACAAGAGAGCGACAAGATAAACTGGCTAGGTCACATGGGTGGTACTAAGTGTTCACTATGTGTACAAGAGAGCCAAAATTATGTGTACAATCGAGCTAGGTCACATGAGTGGTGCTAAGTAAAGGCCACTACGTGTACAAGAGAGCTTCAATTTTAAAGGTGGGCTGTGCGCGATATCATCGCGTATCTATTATTATTCCGAAGCGTTCAATTGGGAAATTGATTAAATGAAATTGTGTATGACTTTGTGATGATAAGTGTAAGTATATACGTGTGTAACTTATGAGCAATATGCTCGATATGTGATTGGAAATTAGAAAGATTGTTATGGGTAAGTGATGAATACAATTGAAGTGTGAAAGATCAAAATTGACAATAAAACTGTTCTGGATAGTTGCAGTGACGGGAGTCTAAAAATTTACCAAAAATAGTAGAAATTGAATCATGAATGAGATATCAAATTATAGCTTAATGAATCTATTTTCATATAACGGAAACAAAGCAACCAAAGGAATTCTATATTATGAGATATTTAAGTTTTTGAGAGACTGGTTCAGAATGACTACGTGATCCCCTGTTTTGACTTGGAAAAATCATTAAAAATTTTACAAAAATAATTATGGCATAAAATTTATATGCTTGAAATACTTAATGAGTCTAGTTTCAAATGAAATAAACAAGAACATCCTTTAAATTCTGTACACAGAGAAAATTGATTCGTAGTGAAGAATGGTCAGGGCAGTTGAGCAGTGAAACATGGGTAACTTCAATGAATTAACTGTACTAATTGGCTAGACCAAAAATTCTAAAAATTTTATGGTAAGAATATAAGTGAATCTAGTTTCAAGGAAAATTAATGGTTTGTAATTTGGAGTTCTGTAGCTCCAGAAATAAATAATTTAGCTGCTAGTACTTTGCTAGACAGCTTATTTTGAACCTGTTTATGATTGTAATAGTGAAAGTATGTGTGCTTGTGATGGTAATATTTCGGGAACATATTGTGACTTTGTTTAAAGTATGATAATGTATTGTTATTTACATATTTACATATTTACTTACTAAGCTATAATGCTTACTCCCTTCCTTTTCTTTTTCCTATAGTGTCACAGATGTTAGCCGAGTTGGAGGTCGCCGGAGGTTAAATCACACTATCAAACTATTGATCGATATATATAGGTTTTTAAGTATTTTTAAGTCTTTGGCATGTATGGGGACTCGTTAATTGTTATTAAGTTGCTAGGAGTTGGCCTAAAATACTGACCTATGTTAATTGAAGGTCTCTATTGTATAAAGTCATTTAATGAAGATAGTCTTGATTATGTTATTAATTAAATGATGCAATTTATGAATGTGCATGCTTGCCTATGTGTGCGGTTGAATTAAAGCATGATATGGGTCTTGTAAGCTCTTTTTAAGGGACAGCTTGAATGTTTTGAAAAAGTTTTAAATTAGAGTGAAATTATGAATCGGTTTTTATACGATGATTAGTGATTAAGTCCGGTAATGCCTTGTACCCTATTCCGGCGTCGAACACGGGTAAGGGGTGCTACAATTAAGGAGAGTTTAGTCACGATATTATAGTGGAATGACTTCATGACTAAATGAGTTAATAATTAATACGAAAAAAAGTTAGAACTTAATTATAAATCATTTGAGCTCTAATTATATATGTCCAACCAGTCCTTCCACTAGCTCGTTCAAATTGGAAATAGATTACATGTAGAACTAAATTAATAGAAATATATGGAAATTATAAAGTTAGAGAAATGACTCATATTCAAAAATTAATATGTTTTCTCACTGAGTATAGAAATAACTTGAGAATTAGATTAAGGTTTTCAAATTATTATTTAATTAACTAATTGAAATTCAAAAATTTAATTAAATTAATTAGTCATTGTAAATTCGTTGAATACGAAAATTAAATATATTTCCTCACCGATTATTTTACAGTAAAATTGTTATGACTTTAACAGAATTAGAATTGAGTTGAGAAAATTATTTAATTAGAAAAATCAATTTATCTAATTAAATTAAATAATAAATAATATTTATATTAAGAAATAGAAAAACATGTATTGAGTTGGATTAAATTATAAAGTGTTAAGTTAAAAGCCCAAGAAGCACGTATAATTGGACCAAATACAAATGAGACTTAATTCTACTCATATTATATATGTGAGGGGCAACAACCTTAGTGCATTTTACTAGGGTGTCCTGACCCATATTCTAGTTAGACAAGAAGACTAGTTTTTATATTAAATAAATATTATTTGTGTTTACTAATTCAACCAGGATTCTCCTATCTCTCCCTATAAATAGATGACATTGGTAGAGATTTTTACACAAGTTCCATACAAATTTGAGATATTGTTATTTTGCTAGAAAGTAGAGAGAATTTATTTTCTAAAATATAAATTCTATTTTCTAGGAATCGCAATTCTACCAATTTCTATTGAGAGAGAATTACTTTCCTACTCAAAGTAATAAATCATTTCTGGTTTGTGATTGTCGAGCCCACACTCGAAGCAATTCGTGGTACGAGAATAGAGAAAATGGTCGTTTAGTTGAAAGTTGGGAATGTCTAGGATCTGTCTTGCTCAAAACACAGGTACTTTTCAGGAAAAGTTTATTACTATAAATATCACAAACCAGCTCGATTTTCAAAATTTTAATTTTTCACTGTGATAGAAAACTAGTTTTTAAATAGGATTTTTTCGATAAAAAGAGCTTTAGATTCTTTTTCACTCAACAACAAGGAGAGTTTCATCTCCTAACATGTGATCCCTATTTCAGAAACATGAGGGATCATTTTGGATTATATGATTTTCAAGACCCCATGGCTAATCTTGTTTCCTTTAAACAAAAGGGATTTGTTGATTCCTACCATGATGCTTTTGTAAGTCTTTTGAATCAACTGCAACTCTCAGAATCTTATGCATTTAGCATTTTTTTCCAGTAATCTTAAGCCTGAAATTGGTCAGTATTTGAGGTTGTTTAAACCCAAACCATTGGTTGAAGGGTTTTTGTTAGCTAGACAACTAGAAAGTATTGTTTCCAATGGTCAGGGAAGGAATTTTCCTTCTGTCCCTACTTTTCTTGCTAAAGTTCCCAAGTTGTTTCCTCCTCCCATACTTTTTCCAAAAAAATTTAGCTACTTGAACTGGAAGTCAGACTTCTAGTGTGGCACTAATGTCTATAGTCTCTTTTAACACTTCTAAAGTTGTCACTAAGTTGCCTTTTTCTGTTGAGATTGAGGAAAGGAAGAAGAAAAGGTTATGCTTCTGGTGTAGTGCCAAGTACAATCATGGTCATAAGTGTTAGGATCAGTTGAAAGATATCCCTTCTAATTTTGAACAAGTTGATACTCCTATCCTTTCTTTACATGCAATGTAAGGTTCTCAAGGGCTTCACACTATGCATTTTATTTCTCAATTTGGCAAAAAAAAGTAGTGGTTCTTTTGGATTCTAGAAACATATACAACTTCATTGACAGTGTTTTGGCTCGTAGCTTGGCCTTTCCAAAATGGTAATAATTTATATTGAGAGTGACTATGGTTGATGGAAGAGCAGTTTTCATTAGTGGACTGTGTAGAGATATGGTATAGGAGGTTCAGGGTACTCATTTCAACACTGACTTCATGATCCTTCCCTTGAACGGATATGATGTGGTCTTTATCATCACGTGGTTGTTGGCTTTAGAACCTATAGTGTGGGATTTTTCTGCTTTAACCATGCAATTCTAACATGATAGCAGCACCTATTTTCTTCAAGGTATTGCTCCTGGTGCTATTCAATTGTTAAAAGGGAAACAAGCTTCATGTTGCTTATCTTTGGTAATAAAGGAGATGAGACCTTGCTCTTTGGTTATGGCTATCAAGGATCAAGCTACCTTGAAAGTTCCAACTGTTTCTCTTCAATTAGATTTGAAGCTCCTCTTAATAGAAATTGATGATGCTTTTCAAGAACCTATAGGCTTGCCCCCTTCCAGATTGCAAGATCCCTTAGAAAGATGAAACTCAAGTAGTGAAGATAAATCCTTACAAATATCCTATTGTTTAAAAGACTAAGATTGAAAAGATGATTCGAGAGATGTTGCAAGTTGGCATCATTCGAAACAACAACAACTCATTTTCCTTTTCAATTGTTATGGTTAAGAACGATAGCTTATGGAGATTATGTGTTGATTATATAAACAACTGAACCAACTCTCTTACAAAGATAAATTCCCTTTTCTTGTGATAGAAGAGTTGTTGGATGAATTGAGGCAAGCTACTTATTTTTCAAAACTTGGTCTAAGGTTATGTTATCATTAAATAAGAATGTGGGAGATAGATATTCACAAAACAACTTTTAGAACTTATGAAGGTCACTATGAATTCTTCGTGATGCCCTTTGGTTTCACTAATGCTCCCTCTAGTTTTCAAGGCCAAATGAATGTTGTTTTTAAGCCACTCTTAAGGAAGTCTATATTGGTATTTTTTATGACATTCTAGTTTATTCTACCAATTTGGAGGATCACTTGTCTCATTCAAGGAAGGTCATTAAACTGTTGAAGACATACCGATTGTATGCAAAGCTGAGCAAATGTAGCTTTGAGGCTTGTGAGGTTGAGTTTTTAGGCCATGTCATTTTCAAAGGTACTATGGCCATAGACAACTCCAAAGGAAATTGTATTGCTTATTGGCCTATTCTAAAATCCATTAAGGAACTAAGAGCCTTATTGGGACTATCAGGCTATTGTAGAAGATTTGTTAAACACTATGGTAAATTGACCAAATCTTTGACAAATTTGCTCAAAAAAATTAGTGAAGGTGGACTGAATAGGCCACTCATGCCTTTTAATAATTGAAGAAGGCAGTTTATGCAACCCTTGTATTGGCTTTACCTAATTTTTAATTTGAATTCTATGTAGATATAGATGATGTGCTTTTGAAGGATGAGATGTTTTGCATTAAGGAGAAAGACCTATTGCCTTTTTTCAATAAAGCTTTATCCTCTAAACATCTGTCCTTATCCATCTATGATAAGGAGATGTTGGTTATTCTATTAGTAGTGAAAAATTGGAGTGCTTATATAGTGGGGAAGCATTTCAAGATTAGAACAGATCATCAAAGCTTAAGATTTCTATCAGAAAAGTAAGTCATCACCTCTTTTCAACAAAAATGGGTGGCTAAGATGTTGAGATATGACTATGAAATTGTCTATAGAAAATACATTCATAATGTTGTTGTTGATGCCTTGTTTAGGAAGGCAATCAATCATTGTGTGCAATTGAACCAAATGAGTGAGAGTTCATTAGTATCTGAGTTGCTATCTAAATTGCAAGGTTCTCTTTAAATAGATGCTAAGCTAACAAAGATTTGTACTGATTTCCAAATAAATCCCACTTTGCATCCAAAGTATACTTGGGATGGGAAGCTCCTAAAAAGAAAATGGAAGATCACTGTAGGGGCCAACGAGGAATTGAGAAAGGAGCTTTTTGATCACTTCCACAATAGTACCTTAGGGGTTCATTTTAGGGTTCATTTCACAAGAAGTTGTTTATCTAGTTTACTTTATTAGAAAAGCATCTCCAATTATGTGAAGGAATGGGTGAAGGAATGTGTGGTGTGCCAATGGTGCAAAAGTGATCATATTGCCAAACCTAGATTGCTTCAACCTTTGCCAATTCTTGAACAAGGTTAGGCTGAAATCAACATTGATTTTGTAGAGGTCCTGCTAGTTTCAAAGGGCAAAGACACAATTTTGGTGGTAGTTGATAGATTAACCAAATATGGTCACTTTGTGGCTCTCTAACATCCTTTCATAGCAGTAAAAATTGCTCAGGAATACCTTACACATGTCTACAAATTGTATGAAGCACCAAAATCAATTATATTAGATAGGGGCAAGATCTTTTTGTCAACATTTTTGCATGAGCTTTACAGAAGATTAAAGACTCGATTGAAGCTTTCTATAGATTATCATTTTGAGACTAATGGTCAGACAGAAGTTTTGAATTAGTGTTTAGAAGGTTAATTGAGATGTATGTCAGGAGAGAAGCACGATGATTAGGTTTTCTAATTGCCTTTGGTCGAATGGTGGTACACTACTTCTCACCATTAAGAAATTGTAACTACCTTATAGGAAGCTCTATATGGGCAAGCTCCTCCTATACATCTTCCTTATCTAGTTGGCATGTCTAGCATAGCCACTTTAAATAGGAGCCTTCAACATCGAGAAGTAGTTAAACAGATGCTTAAGTTTCACTTTCAGAGGGCATAAGATTGAATGAAGCATTTGGCTCATCGAAGAAGAAGTAGCAGGGTCTTTGAGGTGAAGACATGGTGTGCCTCAAGCTTCAACCATACAAGCAACATACTTTAAGGAAAACTTGGAAGTAAAAACTTGCTCCTAAGTTATTTTGGTTATTTTTGTGTGGAAGCTAAGGTGGGGAAAGTGGCCTATAGGTTAACTTTACCTGTAGGATCTCTTATTCATCCAACTTTCCATGTAAGCCAACTTAAGAAGCATGTAGGGAACTCGGTGGTGAAAGTTGATTTACCTATTGTGGGTACTAATGGGACCATGATTAAGGAGCCTGCTCAGATTATCGATCCTCGAATGGTGAAGAAAGGCAACAGGACAGTGAATGAGGTTTTACTTGAATAGATGAATGCCTTTCTAAATGATGCTACCTAGGAGAGCTGCAGAGGAGATTTTCTTCTTTTCATCATTGAGAATAAGGATGTATGAATAGAGGGATAATTTTTGCAGGATTAAAAGTTAGTTAAAATTCTGTTAATAATAAGTTAGTGAAACGATGAGTTTTGATTTAGTTAATGAAATGATGAGTTTTAAGTTAAATGAAACATGGCGTTTCATTAGGTTGTTAAGATTAAATGATATGGTGCATTAGGTTGTTAAGATTAAATGATATGGTGCATATAACTTGATACACATAATAACCATTAGTAACAACTTAGGGGAGTCTGTTGTAACTCCCTTCTCTGATTGGTTTCTTAAAACCAATTTGGTAAAAGGCTATGAGAATTAAGAAACTACTAAGTCAAATACCAGTTTTCTCTTCTCTTTCTCTCTTCTTTTCTCCTCTCTCTTTTTTCTCTGCAAATTCTTATTTTTGTATCATATCTCATCTAAAGATATTGATTTTGGAAATCTATTTTTGCATTTTCTTCCTCTATAACATTCCGAACTCGGCCTAGATGTTATGGCTAGATCTAGAGATGTTACCATAAATAGTTGAAAATCTAGATTTCATATATTTTCCAAGCATCATAAACTCTTATCAAACAAAAACCTAATTTATGAAAAACCTAACTTACTTAGTTGTTTTATTGAAAACGTTGTTTGTTTATATTTTCTAAAATCGTACAATTTAGCAGCAAAAATTCTTAGAAAGTTGGTTTTTTGGAAAAACACTATTTGTTGTTTGAAATCCATTATTTCTGTAGAAAAGTGAATTTTGTTGATAAAATGTTTAAATAGTATTATGTAAAATACTGAAATAAAGTCCAAAACCCAAAATAGTCCAAAATTTACAAAACTCTTAACCTAAATTTAATTAAGTCAAATATACAAAAATGTGGTTTTAATCAGCTCTCGATCTTCACCTGACAGCACAACAAAAAGATTAAACAAACTAAAACCCCAATTCCAAAGAAAAGATCTTAACACACACGAAAAACCCCAACACTTTGAAAAATTCATAACTTACCAAACAATTCAATTGCAACAACCACCACCCAAAAACATAGATGGAAGATAAAAGACGTAAGTAATGGCAAATGAATCCAAGGAATTTAATCAATAAACAAAGTATAGGCAAAAATTTCGGACTGAAAGAAAAAGAAAAAGAAACTAAAAAAACAGAATACTAGAACATGGAAAGAAGTTGATGGTGTGAATTTAAGGTTTTGGGAAAAAAACATGAAAATATTGGAGCGATTTTAGAGGGAAAATATAATAAAACAAATTTAATTTAATTAAAAATTATTTATTTTATCTAAAAAAACAAAACAAACAAATCATATCCTACTAATAAATCAGAATTTTTTGAAGTATTTGAATTTCGTCAAAACTTAACCACTTGAACAACACAATGCATAAAAAATTTTCCACTTGCTCGCACTGGAGCTCGAACACGAGACCTCTATCATGTAATTGAGGCCTTTAACCACTGAAACATACATTTTTTAATGGCAAGAATCAACCAATATAAATTCATATTTTTGGGGTGTTACAACTCCCCCCATAAAAGAAATTTTGGCATCGAAATTTACCTAATTCGAACAAATGTGTATATTACAGACGAATCGAACCCTTAGGTTCCCAATTGACTTCCTCAGTACCATGATTCTGCCACAGAACCTTAACCAAAGGAACAAAATTCCTCATCAAGACTTTAACATCTCTATCCAAAATCTGAATCGGTTCCTCCTCGAAAGTTAAATCCAGTCTAACCTCAATCTCCTCAACAGAGACAATGTAAGATGGATCCAATTGATACCTCCTCAACATGGAGACAAGGAACACATCGTGAATACGGTCCAACTCCAGAGGTATCTCTAACTGATAGGTGACTGATCCTACATGTTTCACAATTTGAAATGACCTAATGAACCTAGGGTTCAACTTGCACTTAAGTCTGAACCGTAGAACCTTCTTCTATGGAGACACCTTTAGAAAGACAAAATCACCCATAAAATATTCGATATCCTTTATTTTCAGATTTGAATATGACTTCTGTCTATTAGAAGTCACCTTAAGACAATCCCGAATCACTTTAACATTATCTTCAGTCTCAGGAACCAATTCGGGACCCAAAACCTAAGGCTCACCCAGCTCAGTCCAAAACAACAGAGTATGACACTTACAACCATACAGAGCCTTGTAAGGTGCCATCAGAATACTAGACTGGAAACTATTATTATATGCGAACTTGACTAATGGGAGAAGCTCCTCCCAACTACCTCAGAAGTCGATCACACAACTTCGTAACATATTCTCCAATATCTGAATCACCCTCTTAGATTGTCCATTTGTTTAAGGATGGAACTCCATACTGAAGTCCTAGAATTCAGAGCTTCATGAAGCTTCCCCCAAAATCGAGAAGTAAAACATGTATCCCTATCAGAAATAATCCAGACCGAAACCCCATGAAGTCTAATGATCTCAAAAACATAAAACTTAGCCAGTTTCTAAAGGGAATTGTATGTCTTGATAGGAATAAAATGGGCAGACCTAGTCAAACGATCTACGATAACCCACACAAAATGCTTTTTATTGAGTGTTAAGGGAAAGCCACTAACGAAGTCCATAGTTATTCGCTCCCATTTTCAAAGGGGAATCTTAACAGGTTCAAGTAAACTCGAAGGCAGTTAGTGCTCAGCCTTAACTTGTTGGCACGTTAGACATCAAGAGATGAAATCTATTACCTCCCGTTTCAAACCAGACCACCATTACAACTTTCAGAGATTCTGATACATCTTATTTTCATCCGGATGCATAGCATAAGGGCTACTATGCGCTTTTCGCAGAATATATTACCTCAACTCAAAATCATTAAGAACACAAACTCGACCCCAAAAGCACAAAACCCCATAACTGTTTAACCCAAAACTAGAGTTATTACCTTCTTCAGCCTTACAAAATCACTAAACGAGAGAATCATCCCCTAACTATTTACCCTGAATCTGATCAATCCAAGTTAGCTTAACTTGAAACTCGGCTAATAGACTCCCATCATCAAACAAAATTAAGCGAGCAAACATTGCCCTTAAATCAGACATTACTCTATGACTAAGAGCATCAGCCACCACATTGGCCTTACCAGGATCATAATTAATCGTATAGTCATAGTCCTTAAGCAACTCAATCCATCTACGTTGCCTAAGGTTCAAAAACTTCTGAGTAATGAGATATTTGAGGCTCTTATGATCAATGAAAATGATACACCTCTCCCCATACAAATAACGCCTCTAGATTTTTAAGGCAAAGACAACGACAACTAACTTAAGATCATGCGTGGGATAGTTACCTTCATGTGACTTAAGCTGTCGGAATGCATAAGCCATTACCTTACCGTCTTGCAATAGAATACAACCCAATCCAACGTGTGATACATCACCATAAACCAAAGACTTCTTATGGATTCAAGCTGTATCAGTACAAGAGCCTGAGTGAAAACAAACTTGAGCTTCTTAAAGCTTGATTGCTGCTCATCAGTCCAGATAAATAGTGCGCTCTTACGCAACAGCTTAGTTAGAGGAGCTGCAATAAGTAAGAACCCTTCAACAAACCTCCGATAATAACCCATTAACCCAAGGAAGCTACAAATCTCAGACATATTTCTAGGCTATTTCCACTCAATCACAGCCTCGGTTTTCTTAGGATCAACTTGGATCCCCTTGACAGAAACCACATGGCTTAGAAAAGTGACTTTCCTAAGCCAAAACTCACATTTTCTCAACTTAGCATAGAGCTATTTCTTACGAAGTATTTGAAGAACTACTTTAATATGCTCATCATGATCATTTTCAGTCTTAGAGTATACCAGAATATCGTCGATGAAAGCCACGAAGCTTTGATCTAGATATGGCTGAAAGACCTGATTCATAAGGTTTATGAATGTAGCCGGAGCATTCATCAAACCGAAGCACATGACTAGGAACTCATAGTGTCCATAACAGGTCCTAAAAGCAATCTTATAAACATCAACCTCTTTAACCTTAAGTTGATGGTACCCAGAATGGAGAACTATCTTGGAGAACACAAAAGCTCCAATAAATTGATCGAGCAAATCGTCGATCCCTGAAAGTGGGTACTTATTCTTTACTGTCAATTTATTCAGCTGACAGTAATCAACACACATTCTAATTGTACCATTTTTTTCTTTACGAAGTTCCTAAAATTGAGCTTTCAATTCCATAAGCTCATTCGGTGCCACGCGATAGGGAGAAATAAAAACCAGAGTTGCACCCAGTGGAATCTCGATACCAAATTCAACCTCTCTATCCAGAAGCAATCTCAGAAACTTCTTAGGAAAGACATCTGAATATCCCTAACAAAAGAACCCACGAAAGCCGAATCATACACAAAGGCCAAAAATGTCTCACAACTATTAGGAACCAACTTTTCAGCCATAAGAGCAGAGATCACAATGGATAGGTAAGCTTGACACTCGCCGATCATAACCACCTACAAATCATCCATAGACCTCAGAGTCACTCTCTTAATCACACAGTCTAGGCCGACTCGATGCTCTATAAGCTAGTCCATTCTCAGAATTAAATTAAATTTTTTGATTGGCAATTCCATCAAATTAGCTAGAGATACAATGTCTTGTATCTCCATCAGTACCCTCCTATAGATATTATTAACCCGAACAAACTAACCAAGTGGATTTATCATAATAACCCCACCAGAAGTACTCTCAACAGAAATACCCAAGTTCACAGAAGCAGAACTAGCTATACAAGAGTGTGTTGATCCTATATCTATCAATGTAAAGTATGGAGCAGTATTAATAAAAAATGTACCAGCGATAACGTCTACGCTGTCTTGCCACATATACTAGTGTAAGCTGCCTAGCCTCAGTCTGATTAGCACCTCTGCCTAGTGCAATGACCTCTACCCATACCATTACCACCCCTAGCCGAACCATGGCCCCTAAGTGGCTACTGAACTGCAAGCTGAAGTTGAACTAAACCCGGTGCTGGATCTTGCACCTAATCTAAATACTGTGGACAATTTATAATGCGATGCTCTATCAACCCACATCGTAAGCAAGCTCCCAGCCTCCGCCAAAATTTGCCCAGATAGTGCCTACCACAATCTCCGTATGTCTGAACCATAGTGAAAACGAGGAGCCTATACCCTCAGAAGTCCATCAAATTTGGCCTGTTTCTTAGGCCTTTTAATAGAATTGGAGGGCTTTGAATTCCCCTTATTCCTACCCCTCTCACGGACCTATTTTCGTGCTCAGTGCGCTTAACCTCCTTAGTAATTCTCTTATTGTCCACTAAGATGTCAAAAACCTACTCCCTCCATGGAGCTATCAAAACCTTCAGGTCATACCTCAACCCTTCCTCGAAGTGGACACATTTAACATAATCATTCGACACCAACCCAAGAGTATATCTGCTCAGTCTCAAAAATTCGACCTCATACTCGACCACGGTTGGGTAATATAAGTGAGTGTTGAGTGAAATACCCATGTAAACTCTAGACATATAGCCTTACCTTATATGACTTAGAGGGTTGGGATTTAGTAGTAGTTGCTAATCCCGAGCCTATAGTCATATAATGCCCTAGGGTTGAGTAACCCTAGGTCTTGCTTTCGACAGAGGTAAACCACATTAGTACCCAATCGAATACTAAGTTTGCCATAGTTTTGCCACAACATTATTCACATTAGAACAAATCCCTTAGTAATCCTAGCCTTCACGACCAATATTCCAACCTTGCTAAAGTCCTTAGTACTCTTGTTTGATTTGTTACAATGGTAATCTCTGCTAGTATCCTTCATTACTCTCACGTCTAATGTGTTAATCCCATTTTAATTTCATCAAACATTGTACGATACATTTATCTTTTCTATTTAATTATGATAACTTAGACAAAGAGCACTCATCCAATCCTCATAGGAACAATACTCATCACTTTATTGCTTGATTCGACGTGTACACTTGCACTATTCGCACATCATATTCACATGCGACAAGTTTTTGGTGTCGTTGTCAGAGATTGGCGATTGGTAACTTTAGTTTTTGTTTTTACAATTTTTATAGTTTTAGTTGCTAATTTTTTTGTTTCGTGATCTCAACAGGTCTTTTACTAGTTGTATGTGTAGAGGCACTCTTGCTGAAGGACTCTATCCCTTAGATCTAGAAATTGAAAGGACCTTGCTAAGAAGGAGAAGAGAACAAAGAGAAATAAATCAAGACGGTAACAATCCACCTACTATGAATGAGAAACTTAATCTGAGAGCTCTGAATATTATTCCTCTTGTTGCTCAAATGTTTGATGATTGGGATAGGCCAATTTGAAAGCATGTAGTGCCTATCTTAGTTAACCTAAATCCTGGAATAGTCATGCTACAAATTCAAGCTCCCTATTTAGAACTAAAACCTGTAATGTGTCAGATGCTTCAATCAATTCGTTACTTTGGTGGTTTGCCAACGGAAGATCCTAAATTGCACTTAAGACTTTTCTTGGAGGTCTGCGATTCTTTCAAACAACAAGGTGTCCCTGAAAATGCCTTAAAACTCAAATTGTTTCCCTATTCTTTAAGAGATCCTGCTAGAACATGGCTTAACTCTTTACCATCTGAAACAATAGAATCATGGAATGATCTCTGTCGAAGATTTCTACTGAAATATAACCCACCCAATATAAATGTCAAACTTAGAAATGACATAACATCCTTCAAACAACTAGAGGATGAAACATTGTATGAAGTATAGGAAAGGTTCAAAGATTTTCTTAGGAAATGTCTTATACATGGATTTCAACATTGGACCCAAATGGATATGTTCTACAATGGTTTGAATGCACAAATACAGATGATGGTTAATGCTTCAGCTAATGGAACTTTGTTAGATAAGTCCTACAATGAAGCCTACGAGATTTTAAAAAGAATCACCAATAATGATTGTCAATACCCCACAAGAAGAGCTGGAAGTAGTAGGAGAGTGGTTGGATCATTCGAACTTGATGTTATTACCTCGTTTACTGCTCAAGTATCTTCTTTAGCTAACATGATAAACACCATGCAGAAACCTAGTGAGTTGAAAGAGTTGAAAGCAGCTGGGTTATCTTGTGTTTATTATGCTAAGGATCACATGTTTGAAAAGTGTCTCTCAAACCCAGCATATATCTACTATATAGGCAATCTCAATAGGAACAACAATCCTTATTCCAACACGTATAACCCTAATTGGAAACAACACTCAAATTTTGGGTGGAATAATCATTGAGCTAGAAATTCTAACATGGCTATTAGACCCAATGCCATGAATGTTCCACCTGGTTTCAATCAGTCTATACTGCCAACGAGTTCAAACAGGATAGGCATCATCTTCTTCCTCATCTATTGAGTCTCTACTGAAGAAGTATATAGCCAAGAACGATGTTGTGATCCAAAGCCAAGCATCATCATTAAAGCTTTAGAGAATCAAGTAGGATAGATAGCTAATGCTTTGAACTCAAGAACACAAGGAATTTGTCATTGTGATACCGAGAATGCAAGACCATATGGGAAAAAACATTGTAAAGTAATCACCCTTAGAAGTGGCATACAACTAGATAGAGTTTTCAAGAATTTTGATCCTAAATTAGTGAATTCAGAAACAATTACAAGCAAAACCCTTGAACAATACAAAAAGAGCACCACAACTAAGAAAACTAGACCAAGCAATGTCGAAGAAAACTCAAACAGTAGTGCTGAACACAATGCCCTGGAAAAACAATCATTACAACCTGAAGTTCTCCCACCCCCACCATTTCCCCAACGTTTTCAAAATCACAAATAAGACCAACATTTCAGGCGATTCTTGGATGTCCTTAAGCAACTTCACATCAATTTACCTTTAGTAGAAGCCTTTGAGCAAATGCCTAACTATGTCAAGTTTATGAAAGAAATACTTTCAAAGAAGAGGCGATTAGGAGAATTTGAAATAGTCGCACTCATTGAAGGGTTCACTGCTATGTTGACAAATAAACTGCCTTCAAAGTTGAAGGACCCAGAAAGCTTCACAATACCTTACTCAATTGGCAACCAATATGTTGGGAAGGCCTTGTGTGATTTAGGACCTAGAATAAATCTTATGCCCATGTATGTGTTCAAAAAGCTAGGAATTCATGAAGTAAGACATACTAGTATAACCTTGCAATTGGCAGATCGGTCATATACATACCCAGAAGGTAAAATCAAGGATGTCCTGGTAAGGGTAGATAAATTCATTTTTCTTACTTCTTTCATTGTGTTACACTGTAAAGCTGATAAAAAGGTGCCTATTATTCTTGGTAAACCTTTTCTTGTAACAAGTAAGATTGTGATTAATGTTCAAAAGGCAGAATTAACTATGATGGTGAACGATCAACAGATCATTTTTAATGTTTTCAAGGCTCTAAAATGTGTTGATGATATCGAAGAGTGTCATGCTATCAATTTGTTAGATTCTATTGTAAAAGAGGAATTTGAAAAAGAATACCATGAAAAAGAGCATAGTGAATCAGATTCAGTTGATATTGAATTAAGACACCATAATAAGTTTCTGAAATCCAAACTAATTATCGATAGACTTAGAAAGAGGTTTGACACATTAGATTTATCTCCTCGAACTTTTAGCCCTTCTAAATTGTCCATAGAAGAACCACCCACCTTAGAGTTAAAACCTCTACCTTCACAGTTAAAGTGCGCATATTTAGGAAAGGATAACATGCTACTCGTGGTTGTGTTTACTAAGCTGACTAATGAGCAAGAGGTTAAGTTGTTAACTATACTTAAGAAATTTAAAAAGGCCTTAGGTTGGACAATCGATGATATTAAAGGAATTAACCCCACACTCTACATGCACAAAATTCTATTGAAAGACTACCATGGAAATTTTATTGAGTAGCAAAGGAAGTTAAACCCTATTATGAAAGAGATGGTGAAGAAGGAGATAATCAAACGGTTGGATGCTAGCATTATCTACCCAATCTCTGATAGCTCTTGGAAGAGTCCAGTCCAATATGTGCCAAAGAATAGAGGTGTAACCGTGGTCAGTAACGACAATAATGAGCTTATACCTACATAAACTGTAAGGGATGGCGAGTCTGTATGGACAATCACAAGCTCAACAAAACCACAAGGAATTACCATTTTCCACTATCCTTCATTGGCCAAATGTTAGATCGATTAGCTGGAAAGAACTTCTACTGTTTCTTAGATGGATACTCTGGGTACAATCAGATTGCAATTGCCCTAGAGGATCAAGAAAAGATAACATTCACCTGTCCGCATGGTATATTCTCCTTCAGAAGAATACTCTTTGCTCTATGTAATGCGCCAGCAACATTTCAATGGTGCATGATTTCTATAATCTAGAATATGGTTGAGAATTTCCTTAAAGTATTTATTGATAATTTCTCGGTATTTGGAAATATTTTTGAAGGTTATTTGCACAACTTATAATTGCTACTTTAACGCTGTGAGGAGACTAACCTCGTCCTAAAATGGGAGAAGTTTCATTTTATCGTAAGAGAAGGCATTTTCCTAGGGCATAAAGTTTTCCATAAAGGAATCGAAGTTAATAAGGAAAAAATTGAAGTGATTTAGAAGCTGCCACCTCCAACAAGTGTTAAGGGAATTAGAAGTTTCTTAGGGCATGTTGGATTCTATAAGAGATTTATCAAAGACTTTTCCAAGATCTCTAAGCCCTTATGTGCCTTGTTGGAACAAAATAAATCTTTCATCTTTTATGAACCTTGTTTGTTAGCTTTCAAGGAGTTAAAAAAGCAACTGGTGGTTGCACCAATTGTAATAGCTCTAAGTGGACATTGTTTATCGAGCTCATGTGTGATGCCAATGATTATGCCATGGGAGTAGTACTGGCCAAAGGAAAGACAAATTATTTCATGCAATATATTATGCCAATCGGACTCTAACTGATGCACAACTTAATTACACCACCACCAAAAAGGAATTATTGGTTGTGGCATTTGCTGTAATGCCCCAAATTTTGAGTTTTATTACTAAGTCATGTCAATAAATATGTGTCTGCTTTTGTAGTTGTGTGTCCTGTTTGCTCACTTGAGATTAGAGAGTCAAGTCGTATAAATTTTAGAATTTTGTTAATTTCTTTATTGAACTCTTAGGTGAGGATTTCTAGTTTAAGTTTAATTCTGTGTCATTTTGTGTCAAGAATGAGCCTGCTGGTTCAATGGTTAAGCATCTGTCTATGTCAGTGGTTTCATGGTCGAGTCTCCCTAGGTGCAACAAGGATTTATTTTTTCACTTTTCCATAAAACTGATCTAAATTTTAAATGCCCTTTCCTCTAATGTTTAGATGTTTCTTTTTTTTTTCATTTTTTCTCATTATTCTTCTTCCTTTCTTTTCTTCTACTATATTTGTTTTACGTCTTCTTGGAATCTCTTTTTATTCTGTCCATTCTGTGATACTGCTTGCTCTGCTGTACTTTACAGTAAATTTTGGCCGATTGTTTTGTTATATTATGTTGTTGTATGAATTGGGAAAAATCGTGAAAATCTTGAGTTGTGGTTAATTTGTTGTTGTTGTGTTCCGTTATGCTAGGGGGCTCAGGAGATGCCTAACACTTCTCGTTTTACTTGGAAACTGGGTGTGTAGTTGGAATTCACGATAAATACACTCTCATTCATTTGTGTAGTGAGTCGAAGGTTTTGATGAGAAATCAATTATTGTCAATTGCATTTTTATGAATTTTTATTGAATTGGATGTTCAAAACATATTTTAGGCTTGGAATTGACATTGGGGTGTTCTTGCAGCGTTGCATAACAGGTGGGTATTGAAACACTTTCTTTTTCTACATTTTTCGTAAGAAACGGGGTTTTCAACAGTACACAGCCTGCTAACAGGGCTGTCGATGACACACGGGCTACCACACCGACCATGTAAGAATTTAGGGTTACACGAGTAAGACACACGAGTGTATGTTAGACTGTGTGTGAGAAGCAAAGTGCAGGGTTCACAAGAACATGTGTCCAGGCTGTGTAACTCTTTGAGTTAGGATTTGATGTCACACGGGCAACACACAACGACGTGTGTCCAAGCCGTGTAACTCCCTGAGTTCGTATTTGGAGACACACGGGCAAGAGACACGGGCGTGTGTCTAGGCCGTGCAACTCATTGACTCCAGATTTGAGGCACGCGAACGTGTGTCAGGCCGTGTGTAGCCACACGAGCATGTGGGCCTGGATTACGGAATTCTGTTAGTGTTGAAATTGATGTGTAAGGTGAAAGTAAGCCGTCCATTGGATGTGTATGAATTAAACTGAATGGTATGGGCTAATTATCATGATTGCTAGTGGATTTTGCATATCAGTATGAATTAGAAACTAATGATATCGGTACCTTGTTATATTATAAATGTGTGATCATATCTGCAACCGCATTACTTATATATACATGTTTGTTATCTGTTCTGAAACAACATAGGGTGAAAGCTATGAATTGGTGGGAGTATTCTGTAGTGAACCGGTGGTCAAACCACCCATGATATTATTTGTTCTGGTAGTGAGACTGTAAACATTGCAATGCGTCATGCCGACACTATGAGGTGTGTAGGGATGGATGGGTATTATATCCCTATTAGTGTGTAAGGTGGGTGGAGATGGTGTGTAGCGAATGGAATAGGAAATTGTATCTGTATCTGTACCTATGACATATGCATCTGATCGTATTTGTGTTTTATGTGCATTTGTACTAATATGCTACCATATGACATGTGCATCTGATCATATTTGTGTTATACGTGCATCTTTATTAATCTGCTACGTATCAAGACTGTTTTGTCTCTAGATCCGTTTTAGGTTATTAATCTAATTGAGGAGATCAAATTGTTATCTGAATAATCAATAATATTTGAGTTCTTATAGATAGGCTAGTCTGTTTACGTTAAGTTCTACAATGCAACACACTAACTAATTGAATGAATTTCAGGGAACTCATAGGAATAAGCGGTCGGTGGACATGGGACTCGATCATCTATCAAACTTAATATATATATATATATGTGTGCGCGAACCTATGCTTTAATTTTGTATCTTTAAATTTCTAGGATTTGACTATGTTTCGGATAATAGATGTTTTCAAAAATTAACAATGGTGAAAGGCTCGATCTAAGTATGACTATGTTTTGGTAAGATAACGTGACATTCTAAACTTGGTTTTTCCGTCTAGGTCAGGTTTAAGGTGTTACATTTGCATTCGATAAATTTCAATCATATTTAGTTGGTACCAGAGTCACAGTTTACACAGACCATTTTGCCATTAAGTATTTCGTGACTAAGAAAGATGCAAAACCAAGATTGATTCGGTGGATACTCTTGCTACAAGATTTTGATTTGGAGATTCAAGACAGAAAGGGAACTAAAAATCAAGTGGCAAATCATCTATCAAGATTAGAAACTAGAAATGAAAACGGAAATATCAAGCTTATTAAGGACAATTTCCCAGACAAGCAGTTGTTAATTGCCATGGCATTGCATTGGTATGTTGATATTGTAAACTTCTTAGTCAATGGATTGTTGCCACCTTATCTGAATAGCCAAGGCAAATGGAAATTCTTAAATAATGCAAGATTCTACTATTGGGACGAGACTTATCTATATAAGCAATGTGCTGATCAAATAATTCGAAGATGTGTTCCTGATGAAGAGATGAACAGTGTATTGCAACATTGTCATTTAGCCCCATATAGAGGGCATTTTGGGAGAGTAAGAATCACAGCAAAGGTACTCCAATCTAGATTCTATTGGCTAAATTTGTTCAAAGACGCCCATGAATTTTATAAGACATGCGATCATTGTCAAAGAACAAGCAACCTATCAAGGAGAGATGAAATGCCACTGCGAAATATTCTGGAAGCTGAGTTGTTCGATGGTTGGAGGATAGACTTTATGGGTTCATTTCCACCCTCGTTCAGTAATTTATACATACTTGTGCTAGTAGATTATGTTTCCAAATGGGTAGAAGCCATAGCTCTACCTACCAATGATGCCAGGTTAGTGATGAAGTTCTTGCACAAAAACATCTTCATGAGACTCAGTACGTCTCAGGCCATCATTAGTGATGAGGGATCTCACGTAGATTGAAGCTAGTTGCTAACGCCCTACAAATGTGCAGAGTAAAACAAAAGATTTTCATGACTTATCATCCGCAAATGAACGAGCAAGCTAAAATTTCCAACAAGGAAATTACATAGATTTTGGAGAAAGTTGTTAATCCAAATCATAAGGATTGGTCCTTAAGACTGGATGAAGCTTTATGGGTATATCGCACTGCTTACAAAACCCTGTTAGGAATTTCAGCATTGAAGCTCATCTACGGAAAACCATGCCATTTGCTGGTTGAGCTAGAGCGCAAGGCCTATTGGGCTATAAAGCAATTGAACATGGATTCAAAAGCCGCTGGCAATAGAAGATTATTGGAATTAAATGAAATGAGAGAATTCAAGGAACAAGCGTATGATAATGCTAAACTTTATAAGGAGAAGACCAAGTGCTAACATGATAAGAGAATTATGTCACGGCAATTTGAACCAGGACAACAACTGTTGTTATTCAACTCAAGGTTGAAAATGTTCCTTGGCAAACTGAAATCCCGCTGGTCAGGTCCCTTTGAAGTAGCCAAAGTATACCCTTATGGAGCAATGGACGTCAAGGATATACAGACAAGGGTCACATTTAAAGTCAATGGACAATGTTTAAAGCACTACCCGAGTGCTCATGTAAATTGAGATAAACAATCCATTGACCTTACAGATGTTTAAGCTCAACATCTCTTTCATGTCTTTATTTTCTTTATTTGTTTTACTTTAATTTTGTTTTTACAGTTTTCATATTTAATTACTTGATGCTATTTTCAATTCTGGTTATATTTTTTTATTGGTGTACAGATTTTGCAGGAATTACAAAGAAAGAATGAAGGTGCAAGCTTAATGATGTTAGTACTAGTAGGTGTTTGCCCAAGCAATCCAGAAGTAAATTATGCCACAGCAAAGTGGGTAAGTGAACATTGAAGCGAGAGAAAATATAGGTTGAAAGGAGAGAAAAAGTCCAAGGAAAAGATTTTGAACGATTGGACCCTATCCTAATTGGGAAGCCCATTAAGAAAGTGCCAAAAAATTTTAGGGCCAGGACATTCTAAGGTTCCCTCTAAAACCCTTTTTAGTTTTCCCTCTTCCTTCTTTTTCACACTACATGCCATGTAAGTTTCTACAAACCACCCAACCCATTACCCCCATTTACGTTTCTCCAATTGCCAACACTCTTTCATTTACCCACAGCTACATAGCGTTTCCCTTTTCATCTTTCTTAACCTCTATTGCGTCCCTTCTTGAACTCTAAACTTCCTCCCACTAACTTCTTTTTAGTAGTTTTACAAACTATTTTCTATTTACACTATAGAAAAGTCACAAAGATTCTTCAAGACCGATCAATGGCAATAGTCAAAACAACTTCTAAGGGTGTCAAATCTTCTCAGGCAGGTGCAACCCAACTGAAAACTTTCTTCAACAGTGCTTCTACATCGAAATATGACAACAACATTTCCAAGAGACCATTCTACTTTGAGCAAGGCTTTTTTTTTAAGGATGAGCCACACATGGGTTATGACAAGTCAGTTTTATCTATTGTAGAAATGCACAATTGGCAAATCTTCTGCTTGCACCTGGACGATGCCTTGGGAAAATCTGTTCGAGAATTCTATGCACATAATCCCTTCATTTATGTTCGAGGAACATCAATCCGATTTGATGAAAATAGAATTAATGCACAATTTGGGCTGACAGATATTCAAGACGAGCATACCCTGTTCACTGAAAACATCAATGCTGAAGGCTTAGATCAGGTGCTAAAAGACTTGTGTGTTGAAGGAACTCGATGGATTTTATCCAGCCAAGAAAGTCACGCAGTCGAGAGGACTTCACTAAAGCACATTTTTAAGGTTTGGTATTACTTCCTCAAGAGTAGGTTAATGCCATCTACCCACAATTCTACAGTGTCTATGGAATAAATGCTATTGTTTCATTCAATCATCATGGTTAGGAAACTTAACATCAGCAAGGTTATTTTTCATGAGATACATCGACGTACGGAGAAGAATGTGGGCAATCTAAATTTCCCTTCCCTAATCACTACTCTCTGCAGAACAGCTGAAGTCCTTTTGAATGCCAATAAAAATGTTACCTCCAAAACAAGGGAGGAATATCACGATCTATATGTGCAAAAATCACTTTACCTCAGTAGAAGCCTCAACCTCTCGGAGTTTATTTGAAAAGCAAGTGATGTAGTCCTTATAGCAACTGGAGCAAAGAATATCACTATTCGAGATTCAACAATATCAAATTGTTGAAGAAATGACAAAGACACAAGAACATCAGACACTCTATTGGTCCTATGTGAAGGATTGAGATATTTCTCTGAAAAGATCCCTACAGAAGAACTTCACTAAGCCAATGCCTAAATTTTCTGAGTCCCTAAGGATTTGCTACCACTTCCCAAGGCTAGACTTGTTAAGGAGGAACCAGTTAAAGTGTCGTCTGACAAGGTAGAGCCTGCAACTATGAGAGAAAATCCTAAAAAAAGGAAAGCAACTGAGGAGGAACCAGAGAAAACAAAGTCTGTGAATACTGAGGGCAAGGAAGAAAAACAAAATGAAACCACCCCTACACTTGCACCATAGAAGGATAGTACCAAAGCTGTCCCACCTCCGCCAATAAAAGCCACGTCCGAACAAGACCGTGAAATCCATCAAATCATTGACTAGATCATTGAGTCTGACAAGTAAGAGGAGGAAATACCCATTCAATCACTTAAAAGAAAGCTAATATACAAGTGTATAGTAAGAAAATCAACCATTAGGTAGTGAAGTACCATCACCACAAGTCGTTAGTGAGTTTCTTTTACCCTCTGTTAAATAAATAAATCACGTTGCATTTTGTTAATTTTAAGTCTCATGTATTGAGGACAATGTATCCCTTAGGTTTGGGGATGTAGCATACATTTTAGATTTTAGTTTAACATTGTATCATTCGTTGTTACATGTTATCCCTATAAACATCCATAGCATTTCATGCATTCTAGTAAGTAATGAAGAATTGTTTGTTATAGCATTATTGAGTTGATTGCATGATAGCTAATTTAGTAAAGTCTAATGATGAAAATAGTCCTTTGTAGAAAGGAAATGAATAGAATTGACTCTTAAGGTTAGGATTCTTTATCATATCTAAGACATTAGATTGTATTTATTCAATCCTTAATAACCATAGGAATTTTTAGACTAAAACTCATAGTTTCTTATAGAAGTCATTGATCTGAAATGCACAAATGTAGCAAATGAAAGGCTAAATTTAAACTCCCAGAAGCATAAATTGGTAAACTAATTTTTGTAGTAAAGACTCCAATTTCTATCTCATTGAGTAGCCCAAAACTACTAAGTAGCTTGGGAATTTGGTGTTTGCTGCATCTTCACTTCCAAGTAGAAAGGTGGTTGGAAACATGAGTGAAGAAAATAACTTCAAATTATGACTGTGCTAAGTAACTTGGAAGTTTGGTGTTTGCTCCATCTTCACTTCCAAGTAGAAAGGTATGTGTGATGAGATGAATTCCCAAAAAACAAATAGTGAAGCTATAAATGGGAGAAATATTACCTAAAGTTAAGTTGAAAGCAATACTAAGTGAGTTAGACAAGGTATTCCTAAGTTCTTTAAGAATTGACTATATACAATCGAATGCATACAACTGCACTTAGAAAATTCTAATTTTAGGGAAAGGTTTTTGTATTTCTGGATTTGATGTGTTTTTATTGGACAGATTGCACATATTCTTGAGTGCAGGGTATTCTGAAGACTAAAAATTGGTAATGTTTAATCAACTTGATAGTGTAAGTAAAGGCAATGAAGTGCATTAGAGCATGCATTAGTTTTTAGGTTGTATTGCATTCCTTGAGGACAAGCAATAATTCAGGTTTGGGGTGTGATAACTCTTGAAAAGGGTTATAATTCATACTTTTAGGCTTAATTAATTACTTGTACTTAAGTAAAATTAGCTTCATTTTAGATAATTGCATGATCATTTCTAGTCAATTGAATAGTGCATCTAAGAACTTGATATGGTGATTATTTTATTGCATCTTTACTTTTAATTGCCTGTGGAAAGGTTTTGTTGTGGCTGAATGACAGGTTTAAGGGAGAAGGATAGCAGAGGATGGAGGTTTGTCAAGGCATTATGAAAGGTTGCTATGGGAATGCTAGTGAAGAAAATGACAAACACCCTGTCAAAAGTGAGAGCACTCAACATTTGCTCCCCTACATGCACGTGTAATGGAGAATATTCACCTCAAAATTAGGCAAAAAGAAATCATTGGATGACAAATTTTACCCTAGATGACAACCTAAGTATAAAAGGCAATAAAAAAGGAGAGAGAAAAAAAAAAGAAAAAAAATGGCAATTTTTCTGAGCTTGGATAAAGGTCTAGTTGTGGCAAGAAGGGCAAGTTAAGCTGACTGTAAACTTTGGTGAAGATGAGAAAAAAGACACCGAGTTTGGGGATTTGAGTTTTGAAACCCAAATTTCTTCATCTACATTTTGTTTCAATTCTTCTAGTCTAAACTGATATTTTAGGATATTGATGATACGAAAACAACTTGAATTTGTGTTAGTCCAGCCATGAGCTAACTTAATGCGACTGAGGTTTGCTTTGGATGATGTTTTAACTTCGATTAATGTTTATGGATTAATATGGTTCATATTACTATTTTACCCAATGGTTTTTTTTTCTTAAATGCTTAAGAGAGTGTTAATGAATGCTCAATAAGTTTTAAGGTAGCTTGACACTGATAGGATTAGATTACCTGGACCAAAGTTGGGTAATATAAGTAAGTGTTGAGTGAAATACTCGTGTAACCTTAGACATAGAGTCTTACCTTATACGATTTAGAGGGTTGAGCTTTAGTAGTAGTTGCTAATCCCAAGCCTATAGACATATAATGCCTCAGGGGTGAGTAACCCTAAGTCTTGCTTTCTACAGAGGTAAACCACATTAGTACCCAATCGAACTGTAAGTTCGTGATAGTTTTGCATGACATTATTCACGAGTTAGAATAGATCCCTTAGTAATCCTAGCCTTCACGACCAATATTCCAACCTTGCTAAAGTCCTAAGTACTCTTGTTTGATTTGTTACAATGGTAAGCTCTACTACTATACTTCATTACTCTCACTTCTAATATGTTAATCCCATTTTAATTTCATTAAACATTATTCGATATATTTATCTCTTCTGTTCAATTGTGATAAGTTAGACAAAGAGCACTCATCCAATCCTCGTGGGAACGATACTTACTCATCACTTTATTACTTGATTTGGCGTATGCACTTGCACAATTTACACATCATATTCACACGCGACAGCTGTGCCCATGGGTACCGTATCCACGAGTTCCACATGTACTCATAGTTTGTTTATCTATATTACAGAGTTTTATGTATCAGTTCTGATGTTTATTAACATATATTTTATGCTCAGGATATTATCAGAAGAATTTACAATGTTTCATTTCAGTCTAACTATTTCAAAATAGTTCTAATAGTTTCAGAGTTTTCTGAATTAAGAGTTTAACTAAGTCAGAAGTACTTACAGGATCGGTGTCAAAGACTCGGTATTTCATAGACTTATTTTTTTAGATCAAAATAGAAATGGGTTTGTTTGGAAAACAATTTTCACAAAATTTTAAACCCAAAACTTCACAGCCTAAGTTTTGTAACCTCACTCTGATACCACTAATTATAATACCCCAAACCCGACCTATACATTATTGCTATATTTAGAGGTGTTACCGTAAACGGTTGAAAATCGAGATTTCGTATATTTTCAAAACGTCATAAACTCTTATCAAACAAAAACCTGATTTAAGAAAAACCTAACTTAGTTGTTTAATTGAAAACGTAGTTTGTTTATGTTTTTTAAAATCATACAACTTTGCAGTGAAAATTCTTAAAAAGTTAATTTTTTTGGAAAAACATGTTTATTGTTCGAAATCTATTATTTTTTTTTTTAGAAAAGTGAATTTTTTCGATAAAATGTTTAAACAGTATTATGTAAAATACAGAAATAAAGTCCAAAAACTAAAATAGTCCAAAATGTCCAGACAGTCCAAAATTTACAAAACTCTTAACCCAAATTTAATTAAGTCAAATATACAAAAATGTGGTTATAACTGAGCCTCGTCACACCGACCTACTTATGTTTGAGGGTTACTTGAAAGTGGTAGACAAACGGAAAGTGATTTTTCACAACTCAGCATGTAACTTTGAACCGGACAAAATTTCTGATTTAATTTCAAATTAATAACACAACAGAGCAGATAAAGTATGCATATAATATACAGAATCAGAATCAGACACAAATTTACAATCCTACCCCCATTTGCTACACACCATCTTCGACCATCCCTACACACCATATATGGTATTAAACACCCATCTAGCCCTACACACCACTTTTTAGAATATTTGTGTAACGCCCCTTACCCGAGACCATCGCCGGAGTCGAACACGAGGTGTTAACAGACTTAATTCATTACTTTAAACAGCTCAAACAATTTATTTTTAAAATTTTTAGTCAAGCTAGCAATCTGCATCACAGTCGCTTAAAAATTCATATCTCGAGTTCCGAAACTCGAAATCTAATTCCGTAAATTTTCCCTGAAACTAGACTCATATATCTATTTACTAATTTTTTTATAGAATTTTTGGTCAAGCAAATTAGTACAGTTTATTAGTTAAAGTCTCCCCTGTTTCAGGGTTCGACTGCTCTAACCTCTATGTATTATGAATCAGATATCTCCCTGTACAAAGTTTCAATAACTATGTCATTTATTTCTAATAAAACTAGACTCAATAAGGAATCTGTACATATAAATCACTAATTATCTTTGAAAAATTTATGGTGAATTTCCAAAGTCAGAACAGGGGATCCAGAAATTACTCTGGCCCTGTTTCACAAAAATTTAAACATCTCATAAAATATAACTCATATACCTATTTTGTTCCATCCATATGAAAATAGACTCATCAAGCTTCAATTCCATAACTTATTCATTATTTAATTCCATTTCTACTATTTTTAGTGATTTTTTTCAAATTCACGTCACTACTGCTGTCTAAATCTATTTTATGGTAAATTTTACCCATTTCATGGTTCCCATGGATTAGCTAGCAATTTAGCATATATAACACCAAATATGATCATGATTAGCCATTCCAATGGCTAATCATTACCAAGCATTTCCATACCACTCAATAACCATATCATAAGACCATATATACAAAATGATTATAATGCTATACATGCCATACTCAAAATATACAAGCCATTATGCCAAGATGGTATACGGATAGTGTGAGCGTGCCTCCGACCGTTTCCGATTTCCGAGCTGGCTTGTCAACACTACAAGGAATTAAAAGGAGGGAGTAAGCACAAATGCTTAGTAAGTTCACATGCAAATTGCAAGTAACACAACTATATAAGCAAACATAAACATCATTTGCATGATCATCACCGAGACATTCATATCACATTTTCATTTATCATCTTACCATATTGTTGTTATATCGAGTTTTCAACCCGAGGGTTAAGTACATACCTGTTCAAAGTATCCATTTCACAACACTTACCAATACATCCCTTTCATCTCGAGTATTCCTCCATTTGAGTAGAATTTTGCCCGTTGAACACATCGGAATATAATTCGGATACACAAAAAGTTTTCACATAAGTGCCACATATGTAGCCAAGCTACCATGTAACCCGCCCATAAGTGAACTCAGACTCAACTCAATGAGCTCGGGCGTTCGCATCCATAAGTGAACTCGGACTCAACTCAACGAGCTCGAATGCCTAGTTACATCTCTCGAACTCGGACTCAACTCAATGAGTTCGGACATTCGCATCCATAAGTGAACTCGGACTCAACTCAACGAGTTCGGATGCCCAAATATCCCAGTGACATGTCACTTGTATCCTAATCCATTCCTAAGGTTCAACGGGACCTTTTTCCCAATCATGTGTCTCAACCATCTTCTACGGAATGCCGATACCGATACTCGATAGTATTTCACATTTTCCAAGTATATCACATAATTTGACATATTATCAAACAATTATCACGAGTATAATATTTCATAATAATAATCATATCATTTAAATAACATAAAAACATTTAAAATTATAACTATGTTAACAACATTTACATATGAACTTACCTCGTATGTGAAAATGGCTACTTTTACCATTTCGTCCACAACTTGGTATTTTCCCTATTTTAGCCCGAATTTTAGTTTTCCTTGCTAATCGAGCTTGGAAGCTTGAAAAACCCTAGCCATGGTTTCTCCTTGCTATATTTGGCCATGGGGTTGAAGATGAGCAAAATTGGCTTTTAATTTTGTATTTTAATTCATTTTACCCCTAAATGACCAAAATGCCCTTACTACTAAACTTTCCAAACATTCCATCCATGTCCAATTTTTGTCCTTAGACTTAGAAATTGGTAAAATTGCTATTTTAGACCTCCTAATTAATATTTCAAAAAAATTTCATACTAGAAACTTCTAGAATGCAAGTTTTGCAAATTATTCGATTTAGTCCCTAATTTCAATTTAAGCACTTTATGCATAAAATTTCTTCACGAAATTTTCACACAATCATGCAATCATATCATAGACCTCAAAATAATCATAAAATAATTATTTCTATCTTAGATTTTGTGGTCACGAAACCACTATTTCGACTAGGCCCAAAATCAGGATATTACAACTCTCCCCCCTTTAGGGATTTTCGTCCCCGAAAATCTTACCGGAAAAGTGGTCTTCACTTTTAATCTCATATTCGATCTTTGAAGAACTTTCACTTAGGTTGTACCTCCAATACATCTCTTTAATTCCTCATATGGTCTAAAAGCTTACAGTCTAAACTCTCAACTGTTCTTAAATTTTCAACCCTTCTCAGTTTCCCATGATATCATGACATAAAACCAGGATCTTAACTTGATTAATGGAGATCGGAATTCCAAGAAATCCAACAATCAAAGAGACCTAAAATTCCATGAATCTGATGAGTAGGAATTCATTCAATACTGATATGATTTATAGATTTCTCCAAACATTTAAGAATAGGATACATCACATTTTCCTCTTTCTGCCATAGAAATAATTCTGATATGGCCTCAAGAATAATCCTTCTCATTTCCATCCCAATATCAACATTGACAAGGATAATTTTGATAGATCCCAATGCTCAGTTTTAACCTCTTTAACAACTCAGATTTTATGTAACATCGAATGCTCTAAACTATCACATTACCTCACTGTCTTGAAACACATCACAATTCATACAACAGTACATTACTAAAAGTCAGGAAGTCTTTGCTCCATGTAGACTAGTCTAGTTCAGACGCTTCGGTTACCAATATTCTCATCTATCCAAACTCTGTCAATATGTAATAAACTTTTCAACTTTCATAAGATGAAAACCTTATCATTCGTAGTGAGTTTAACTAATATCCAACTCTTTCTAATAAATATACACTTCTCGTTCAGACTATTTACTCTTTTATTAGTACAAAAATGAAATTCTATTATCAGACTTGAGAAAAATAATCCTGACATAATCGTCACATGAAATCTTTCAAATAAATAACTCACCATACCGACTGAAACTCGCGCTTTTATCACCTATGCCTTTACTGATGTTAAATCCTTATACAGAAATTAGAAAAAAAAATCCCAATACTCTAATCACCACATTACCAAGATCAAATTAGAAAGTATAGTCATATTTGACATGATTATCACGAGCTGAAGAACGCACTTCGAACATGAGTCGTAATTGACAAATTATGGAACAAAGATAACAAGAAAACCGAATAAAGAAATCCAAGATAGAGAAACCCGGAATAAAGAAATCCAGAATAAAAAGATCCAGGATAAAGAAACCCAAGATACGATACTATGCCAGAGAATCGAAAACCAAACTCATAGAGAAAATATAGAATACCCCGATAATTCATCAAAGAAAGAAAGTCCAAAAGAAAACATCATTTAATCCCACTGAAATCAAATATAACAAGATCAATATATCTTCCCATACATATATATCAGATGAAGCATCAAGTAGAAGAAACAGAATTATAATATCATATGTATTCTCCACAATTCTTATCGATCGATTTAAATGAAATAGAATACCCGATGAAATAGAGCAATATAAATTATAAACCAGTCAGACTACCAATGCTTTCATCCAACACCAAAATTAGAAGACATTCTCATATAACAAGAATTTCTTCAGAAGATCAATAGCCATAGAAATATTTCTGAGAATGGGTAAACACATAGAACATCTCAAAAGAGATCAAGTAATCTGGTCCAGTCATAATCACACACTCGGATAGTTCACATTTCAAATATCATTTCCCCAACTAGTTCTGCCACACAAATTTCATATTAAACCATTCACTAAAGAAGGCGATTCTGAATAAATTTTGATTTACACTTTTCTCGACCTTGCACCTGAGTAATTCGATTTACCAAAGAGAATTCCTTCTCTAATTGGGACAGTGCATAACTCCAATAATCTTTACGTCAATCAGATACTTTATCGGCTCTAACTTTACTTATCAGCTCATTTTCAATCTCTCGATCATACTTATAATTATTCTATCACTCAACTCTTCTTTGGGTTCTCAACCTAAACTTATTCAATACAAATCTCATGAAATTCCATTATAAGTACCACTTCGGTGAGGGTAGGGGTTGTAGGACCTCTGACTCGACCTTCTTATACATACACATATGACACAACTTCCATTATCATAGCAACATCATCAAAATCATGTCATTCATTCAGCAATGCAACATTCATGTTGGCTTACACAAATTTTCCTCTCATCCCATTTAGACAATATACTTATGCATACATTCTATGTTTTCTAGATAGCTTTACTTATCCATTCATTTAATTAAATTAATTCATGCTCATGACATCATATAGGGCCAAACAAACATAGATATTTGCATCACAATCACAACTTTCATTTCGTGCATCATGTACATGTCATTACAATCATATAATTCAGTCCAACAATTTATCATAGATAAGTTCATTTCATTATAATCCTTTATCTCATAAAAATTATATATCATTAGCATTCATCAACATTCGACGTCCAAATCAAGACAAGGACAATTTCATTCATATCATAATATTATGACTTTTATTCATACCTCTACTACTTTCTATTTATTCCGTTCATCTTATCAAGTAAGCCATATACACTACATCATATGAGCATTAAGCAAATATGGATATTTATCACATATGTATCATAAACTTTTATTCATACTTTTCTGAACCGAGACTTATCATAATCATAATTTTACTCAAATACCTTCACATAACATTGAACATGGTCGGCGCAGCTCGGTTGGAGAGTACCCTGTCTAAATAAGACGGTACTCATATGCGTCGGAAGACATCACACTATCACAGATCAGTGGCATGTATAGCTAAATTTTTACGCATGCTAAGTTAGTCCGAGAACCGACTAAACCTACTCGGATACCACCAAATGTAATGCCCCATACCCAAGACCGTAACAGACTTAATTCATTACTTTAAACAGCTCAAACAATTTATTTTTAAAATTTTCAGTCAAGCTAGCAATCTGCATCACAGTCGCTTAAAAATTCATATCTCGAGTTTCGAAACTCGAAATCCAATTCCGTAAATTTTCTCTGAAACTAGACTCATATATCTATTTACTAATTTTTTTTATAGAATTTTTGGTCAAGCAAATTAGTACAGTTTATTAGTTAAAGTCTCCCTGTTTGTGGTTCGACTGCTCGACCTCTGTGTATTACAAATCGATATCTCCTGTCTGAGTTTCAATGACTATTCCGTTTATTTCTAATAAAACTAGACTCAATAAGGAATCTGTACATATAAATCACTAATTATCTTTGAAAAATTTATGGTGAATTTTTAAATTCAAAACAGGGGATCCAGAAATTGCTCTGGCCCTGTTTCACAAAAATTTAAACATCTCATAAATTATAACTCATATACTGTTTTTTCCATCCATATGAAAATAGACTCATCAAGCTTCAATTCCATAACTTATTCATTATTTAATTCCATTTCTACTATTTTTAGTGATTTTTTCAAATTCACGTCACTATTGTCAGTTCTGAATCTATTTTATGGTAAATTTTACCCATTTCATGGTTCCCATGGATTAGCTAGCAATTTAGCATACATAACACCAAATATGATCATGATTAACCATTCCAATGGCTAATCATTACCAAGCATTTCCATACCACTCAATAACCATATCATAAGACCATATATACAAAATGATTATAATGCTATACATGCCATACTCAAAATATACAAGCCATTATACCAAGATGGTATACGGATAGTGTGAGCGTGCCTCCGACCGCTTCCGATTTCCGAGCCGGGCTTGTCAACACTACAAGGAATGAAAAGGAGGAGTAAGCACAAATGCTTAGTAAGTTCACATGCAAATTGCAAGTAACACAACTATATAAGCAAACATAAACATCATTTGCATGATCATCACCGAGACATTCATATCACATTTTCATTTATCATCTTACCATATTGTTGTTATATCGAGTTTTCAACCCGAGGGTTAAGTACATACCTGTTCAAAGTATCCATTTCACAACACTTACCAATACATCCCTTTCATCTCGAGTATTCCTCTATTTGAGTAGAATTTTGCCCGTTGAACACATCGGAATATAATTCGGATACACGAAAAGTTTGCACATAAGTGCCACATATGTAGCCAAGCTACCATGTAACCCGCCCATAAGTGAACTCGGACTCAACTCAACGAGCTCGGGCGTTCGCATCCATAAGTGAACTCGGACTCAACTCAACGAGCTCGGATGCCTAGTTACATCTCTCGAACTCAGACTCAACTCAATGAGTTCGGACATTCGCATCCATAAGTGAACTCGGACTCAACTCAACGAGTTCGGATGCCCAAATATCCCAGTGACATGTCACTTGTATCCTAATCCATTCCTAAGGTTCAACGGGACCTTTTTCCCAATCATGTGTCTCAACCATCTTCTACGAAATGCCGATACCGATACTCGATAGTATTTCACATTTTCCAAGTATATCACATAATTTGACATATTATCAAACAATTATCACGAGTATAATATTTCATAATAATTATCATATCATTTAAATAACATAAAAACATTTAAAATTATAACTATGTTAACAACATTTACATATGAACTTACCTCGTATGTGAAAATGGCTACTTTTACCATTTCGTCCACAACTTGGCATTTTCCCCGTTTTAGCCCGAATTTTAGTTTTCCTTGCTAATAGAGCTTGGAAGCTTGAAAAACTCTAGCCATGGTTTCTCCTTGCTATATTCGGCCATGGGGATGAAGATGAGAAAAATTGGCTTTTAATTTTGTATTTTAATTCATTTTACCCCTAAATGACCAAAATGCCCTTACTACTAAACTTTCCAAAAATTCTATCCATGTCCAATTTTTGTCCATAGACTTAGAAATTGGTAAAATTGCTATTTTAGACCTCCTAATTAATATTTCAAAACAATTTCATACTAGAAACTTCTAGAATGCAAGTTTTGCAAATTATTCGATTTAGTCCCTAATTTCAATTTAAGCACTTTATGCATAAAATTTCTTCACGAAATTTTCACACAATCATGCAATCATATCATAGACCTCAAAATAATCATAAAATAATTATTTCGATCTTGGATTTTGTGGTCACGAAACCACTATTTCGACTAGGCCCAAAATCAGGATATTACAATTTGAAGCAAAATTGCCAGTGTATTAAGCGCGTTATTACTGTTTACAGAATCATATAAATATATGTGGCTGAGCCACCAAATATAGCAGATTATTATTTTGCCCACACTTCCTCCATACATTAATCCCATCCCAAATGCAAATGCAATACTAACAGATAATAGATATATTTACGAAGTACATGCTTAGAATAACAGATACAGAACATAAATAACATTTTTCGGATTATACATAACATGCTACAAATTTTACTTATCTTATAACATTTCAAATAGGCATGTTTATATCAGTCATGCTAATGGATTGCCAGAACTCATGTTTTATAGCTTAATTATAACATGCTGGCCCTTTGGTAGGCTTACATTCGATCCAAACGATGCTTACATGTAACACCCTTATCCCGTAACCGTCGCAAGGATAGGTAAGGGGCATCACCAGACGGACAGAGCATTTCAGAACAATACAGAATCACAGATATCATATAACATTAATACATAGGCGTTCATCCACAATTCACACTTTAAGATGGTCTACGAGACCTAAAACATACATTTAAGAAAGGTCGGGACTAAACTGAACACATTCAGAATTTTCAGAACTTATCCAAAACTTTCAAAACTGCCAAATTCACACACCCGTGTACCTAGGCCGTGTGACTCACACGGGCACAAGACACACCCATGTGGTCCAACCCTGCCAGAAATAGTTCCTATACTAACTTTTTCACACGGCCAACAGACACGGCCCTGTGCCATGACCGTGTAAAATTTAGCTAGCTATAACTTAAGCCAACAGCCACAAGGCACGCCTGTGCTCCCTGACCGTATGGCACAAAGCAGGCTCGGTTTAAGCCAAATTTGTCACCCTTTTTGGGTCCAAACCTACAAGCAATAGTATACAACATTCATACCAAAACTATTAACCAATTCTATGTTTAAAGATGACCAAATCACATTAGAACATAGCACATTACAAAAATACACCAAAACTATGCACAAGCTTATCATTTGCTAGCCAATTCACATGGCATAACATATATACATATCAAGCTTATATACTTAAACATTCTAGCCTATACATGCCATACTTAAAAATATGTACACTTCCAAAAGTACCAAAATGAGTTTGACAGTGTGGTGACAATCCTCGATATCCCGAGCCTTCAGTAGCTGCGATAACTGTAAAATAGACAAAAATCACACAGAGTAAGCTACTAAGAGCTTAGTAAATCAAATACAATTACCCAAACTAATATAGCATATAAGTAACATCTAATAGCCAAAATTCACAACCGTCTCATAGAATATTACATTACTTCACGGAAACATAGCCTTTTTTTATTCAGAAATCTAGAACGATACAAACGTACCTGTATGAATTATACATTCCATATATTTACTTTCATATCTCATACTTTATCATCGGACAATTCAGAAACGGAATAAATATTCATAGACAGGTACAATGCCGACGTCCCAGACGTGGTCTTACATGTAATTCGGTATCGAAGCCTCTGTCCCAGACAGGGTCTTACACGAAATCTCAAGTCGAGGCCTGTGTCCCAGACACGATCTTACACGATATCTCAGATCAAGATCAACAATCTTTCAGGAATATACAGAGCATCTAAGACACCAACATGTTATCGGAGTTTATTCATTAGACTCTCAAGGCTGTCCAATACAAATTACAATTTAAATACGCAGAGTTTAATCAATTTAACAAGTAATTGTAATTCTACTTACCTCGTACGGATTTCGGACAAAAACAAGTCAACTATTCAACTACTTTAGACTTCCCTCAATCTAAGTCTGATTTTCTTTGTTCTTGATCTATTACAATTCAAATTCAACTATTCAATCATTCATTTCATTCAAAATAATCCATGAACACATATTTAGGGCACTTTGCATTTTAGCCCTTACATTTTCACACTTTGACAATTTAGTCTATTTTTCACAAAATTGCAAATATGCAAAATTCACCAAGACTATAGCTTAGCCAAATATACATGGCTTCCATAAAAGTTCAAATAACACATTTAATTCACAATTTAGTCCTTCAAAAAGTCATTTTCAAAATTTATCGTAAATATCTCTATTTCATCAAAATTCAAAGACAAAACCTATAAATTATCTACCAAGCCTTCATAATTCATCCAAGAACATCACAAAAATCATGATATCAATAATGACATTTCATGAAATCTTTAACAGAAACAGAAATTTAGACATGGGCTTTGAAGAACACAAAGCAACGATCACAGAAACGTAGAAATTATCAAAAATGGACCAAAGTGCATACCTTAATCAACCAAAACAATGATCGAACCCTAGGTGGTCTTCTTCTTTCTTTTTCTTGTGAATTTTCGGCTAAGGATGAACACTAATGCATGGCCATTTCATGTTTATTTTATTTTATTACATATTAATAAATTTTTTCCCATTTTTCCCTTGACTAAAAAAAAATTAATCTCCAACCACTAATGTCTATAATTGTCCATACCATATAACAATGGTCTAATTGCATGATAAGAACCTCTCATTTATAAAGCCAAGCCAAATAAGCACTTTAACAATTAACATGCAACTTTTGCATTTTACGCGATTAAGTCATTTTTCATAATTAAGCACAGAAAAAGACAAATTAAATCACAGAAATTTCACAGATGCAAATTCACATATCACAGACACAGATAAAAATATTAAAATATTTTTTGAACTCGAATTTGTGGTCCCAAAACCACTATTCCGACTAGGGTCAAAACCGAACTGTTACATTATAGCACTAGGGAAAAATTCAGAATTTTGGGCCAATACGGTCTTACACACACCCGTGTGGTCCACATGGCCCAAATAGCCCAGACCATGTGTCTCACAGAGTCCATCACATGGCCTTGTGTCACACACGGCCTACCACACAGTCGTGTGGCATCGACTATGCAATATTTCGGCTTTCGTCGCTCATTGTTTTTCGTATTTTTTGTTACACACCAGATTCGATTTTGATGTGAAAGCAACCACGAGACTCCCGTGACCTAGGAACGATAATTAACACTCTTAATTTTAGTAATGAGACACTAATTTAACCAGGAATCAAACATAACGAACTCACTCCATCCTCCAAGAAAATACTGTAATACCTCAATTTTGCCCGGCCTATTGGAAGCCAAAGCATAATCCAAAATCTCAAAATAATAATAAAAGTCTCTTAATAGTCCTTTTACATAACACACCTAAAACTTACCCAATACAAAAGCCCATACCCAGTTACAACCCAATAGCCAAATCAGTACCTAGACCCAAACAATTTCAACCCAAACCCCATTACACCCGTGACCCAAAGAACCTAAATCGGCCCAAACAAATCAGACCCAATAAGCTGCACCCCAAAAGCCCGAATGCTTAACCCTAAGTCAGGAACCCTAGGGTTTCTGCATCTTCCAGCGCCGCAAGCATCCACAGGCCTCATATCGAGCCGCTATCATTTCCTTCACCGTCGCCGTGATTCATGCTGTTAACCTGCAAAAGGAAAGAAAGAAATAGCAAATATGGCAAGAGGAATTTTTCTAGTATTTGAATCGGTTATAAAAACAAGACGATGTAAAAAATAAAGGATCTTCTTTTTTCGAGAGGAGAATATACACATATATCAAATAAAAGAACCATTTTTTACAAGATAAAGGTGATTCTCGTTTTTGTATTCTTGTATTTTTTTTATTTTACAGTATTACAACATATGCATATCTTTTACATATATGTAAAATATCTTAAAAATAAAGAAAAAGGGGCTACCTGTGAAACGCCAGGAAAAAGGAGGGTTTTTTGGCTTTCTAAGCGCCGCAAACAGTGGCGCGTATGGTGGCACGTGCAACGGAGTAACTGTCGGAGAATGGCCGGATTTCGCTTGGCTAGAGAGAAAAAAGGGTTTCTTTTCAGAGGAAAGTGAAGGAATGAAAGGTTTTTCTAAAAAAATCGGCTTTTATACCCTCCTGAAACAACGCCGTTTAGGGCTAATTTTAATAGCCTTAAAACGGTATCGTTTAAAGATTGACCCGCACGCATGTGACCCGACCCGGGGAGGATCCGCGTGTTTCTGTTAAAAGGGATAATTTCTATTCAGGCCCTTCCGCATTTTTGGATTCTTATAATTATGTCCTTAAACATTTTTATGTTTTTTTTAAAATTTAGCCCCGAAGTAAGGTTCTGGTTTCAATTAAATCCTTTAGTCCATTTCAATGCGGAAGACGGAATGTAGTCGTTTTGGGAATAGGGTATTTTTCCCAATGAGTCCCTTTTGATTTACGCGCGTTTTAAATAGGGCCTTAATCCAGTTTTGTTCCTTTGAAATTTGCCCTGTAATTTTGCTGAACTTTAAATTTAGTCCTATATTTATTCTATTATTCTATATATATATTTTTATTATTTGTTTCATTTTAATTTTACTTCTATCTTATATATTATAAGATTATTTTATTATAAGTGTTATTTTTTATTATATATATTAATATTATTTATTACCTTTCTCAAATTATTATTTTATGCTATATTTATTATATTTCTTATTTCCCATATATTTTATTATATAACATTTATTATGTTTTATTTTCATATTACTTATTATTTTTTATATATATGTTATGTATATCACATATTACCAATTATATTATTTATGTTTATATCATATATATTTTATTTAAAATTTGTAAATTATTATTATCAAATCATATTTTTAACTCATATTATATACGCGTCTCATTATTAATTAATTAATTATTTATTATATATTATTTCATTTTAAATTAATATTGTTTTATTATGAATTCTCTTACATACTTTTTAAACCAATATATTACCATATAATTATTATTCTTTTGTAAATATTTTTGTTATTATATATTATATATTATATACTATTCTAAAATTGTTATGAAATATCTTATTTTTAATTATATGTATATTTTGTTAGCAATCAATCATTTTCATTTTATATAGTAGTTCTTTAGATATTTTTATATTGTATGTATCATGTATGTGTTAAAAGTTATTTTTTTATTATTATTAGATGTTATATTTTGTGAACATGCATATTGACATTATATTTCTTCTATTTGTATATCATATATTATTTGATTATTGCTTTTTGATATTATGCATTATTTAATTATTATTTTGTATGTTTGTATGTTTATTCTTTCTCAATTCATACCATATATAACTTTGTATGCATATTGTTAATGTTTGCTATATATATTATTTTTTTATGTATGTGTCTAATGCACAATCTTTATATTATTACCATTACTTTGTTTAAATGCATGTGTTATTTACCTACTACAATAATATGTTACTAAGTATGATTTATAATGTAATATAATTCCTCACACATCATCATCTTTTTTAAAAAAAAAGGGCTCCAAAGTTTTCAAAAAATATAAAGGCAATGCTTGATGTTTGGAAATTTCGGGAAAGTAGTGCCCTAACTTATTGGGTTGCGACTCTTCTCGTTGAGTTCGAATAATCAAGTACCCTTCTAAGTTTTTAAAGGTTTACAAAATGTAAATGACTGTCTTGGAATTTCAACGCAATATGTCCAAACTTACTGGATGTGGTGTTTTGTTGTTTCGAGATAGGAATTTCCAAAAGGCTAACTCAATGTCAATATTTTACGAGTGAGTTCCAATTTTCAAAATCCAAAATATTTTAAAGAGGATTGCATCTTAAAATTTCTAATTTCTAACCTTAAAGACATTTGATAATCAATTTGGTACCAATTTTTGGGCGTTACGAGGGTGCTAACACTTCCTCGTACGTAACCAACTCCCGAACCCGTTCTTTTGATTTCGTAGACCAAAACCGATGATTTTAAAACAAAAATGTCTTAAAGGTGATCCAATCACACCTAAAAAGTTTGGTGGCGACTCCCGTTTTTGTTTTTTAAAGTCAATTTCGATTTTCCAAGACCTCGATTTAAAAAATAGTCTCGACAGCTTGGCGACTCCGCTGGGGAATAATAAGAGAGTCAAGCCGTGTACTTGATTATCTCTTGTCTTAATGTCGAAAATTAAAAATTTTAAAATTTAATCCTCTTTGCATTACATGTGTTTGTATTATTGCATGTGTTGCTATATTCTAATACGCATTGCATTTGCATGACCGTTGTGGTCACACCCTTAAGTGGGAGTGAGAAGCTACACCTTCGTGAGGTTTTCGCCTCCGTGCAGGATAGTGGATCACTTTCGGGATACATCTGTACCTATGGTTTCGTTAGATTTTCATCTCCGTGTAGCCATAGGGAAATGTATTCCCCTGAACTGAATTCAATTCAAATGAGCCTATAATGGGTGAGGATCGAGGAATCTGCTGGTTCAGGTACCTAAAACTTTAGAACCAATCTCATATAGAAAAAACCGTAAGAGTCCAACTTAGTTAGAGTTAAACTTTAGATATTACCCCTATAAATTATTGTTAGGATTTATTAATATCATGTGATACTGACTATTTCTTTTCTTTTGTTTGCATGATATTTAGCATTTACAAAGGTATCAATTCGCGGTCAGTTTCTAAGTTAGAGAGTTTTGTTATGGAGAATGGACGTCTTGATAGAGTGGAGGGCATCGTCAACGTCCATAGATGGTCTAAGCAAACTCAATTAGAAAAGGGAGATAGTTTAGATGCGGGATATACGTCAGAGCTGTCGGTTTACACTCGCATCAGTGTCACACAAAATAATCTCCAAGAGCTTAAGGAAATTTGGGATCAGTGGGGCAATGAGACCAAACAGTTATTCTACGGTGATTACGGAGACTTACCTTACTTGCTCGATGTTCAAGTAGATGAGCACTTGTTCCGAGCCCTCGCTCAGTTTTGGAACCCAGCGTACAGTTGTTTCACTTTTGAGGAGGTAGACTTGGTGCCTACTGTAGAGGAGTACACTGCCTTGTTACGTTGTCCCAGATTCCAGGTTGATAGAATCTATTCTCGAGCTGCTAATGTCCCTACCTTTTGGAAGAAATTGATGACTATTACAGGGATGAGCGAGCAGTGGATCACTTCCAGAATTAAAGAGAAGGGTGAGTGCAAGTGCATTTCATGGGATGCTCTGAAGGGTCTGATTTTGACACACCCCGATGAAACAAAGAAGGTAGATGTTTTCGCCTTAAGTTTGTATGGATTGATGGTGTTCCATAGGGCTTTGGGATATGTGGATGAGGCAACCACGGATCTTTTCCATCGACTCGGTAAGAGGGTCACTTCTGTCCCTGCAATTTTGGCTGAGACATTTAGGTCTTTAGGCACATGTAGGAAGGCTGGTGCAGGCAGATTTGTCGGTTGTACCCAATTACTTCTAACTTGGTTCTATAGCCATTTTCAATTGATAGATAGGGTCATTTGTCGGGTTTTCTTCGAGGATTATTCACCGCTGAAAGACATAGTCGCTTCAACTAGGAGAGTTGATGTTCCAGAGGAGAATTGGATAGCATTACTTCAGAATCTTCAGTCAAAAGATGTTGAGTGGAGAGCTCCGTGGATGATTCCTGGTGAGATTCTTTACCGATACGGCAGTTTCGATTGGGTCCCTCTATTGAGAATTTGGGGTGTCATTGGTTATGCCCCCTTGCTCATGTTAAGGCAATTTGGCTTAAGGCAGTTCGTACCAGTAACTCATGTGCTGGCTCAAAGTGAGTTCGCATATAGAGAAGCTGATTACAAGAAAAGGGTCGGTGAGATTTTTAGTGCTTAGAACAAGACGTATCGGTTGAAAGGAGTAGCTATTAGCCCTGCTACGACTCCAGAGTATGTTGAATAGATAGGTAGAAGGATCAATGATAATATTCCTGAGCCAAGCGTGGAAGGAGCTCGATCAATGGAGGAATATTTACAAGTGATGCCCTCAGAGTTAGAAATTATGAAGCAAGAATTTGAGAGGAAAATTTTGGAGCTTGAGAAAAGGATAGCAAAGCTCAAAGAAGAAAAGATGTACCTGAGTTTAGACGTTGATGTCCAGAAGATGGAAGTCGAAAAAGAAAGAAAAGAAAAGAGGAAAATCGAGGAGGATAGAGATGATTTGAAGGAACACTACAAAAAGGCACAGGTATCCTTGAGGAGAGCAAGAATAGGAGGGTCCTCAGATCAGTTGCAGAAAGAAGTCCAGGAAGGAAAGGCTAGAGCTGAATATTGGGAGAAGAAGTTCCAGGAGATGCAGTCGCAGAATTTGGCATTAGAAGAAGAATAAAGGGCTGAAGTCCAAAGTAACTGAGCTTGGAAGAACCTTTCGTTGGCATCGTAGCCATGATTCTACGATTGAGTTAAAAGAGTTAAAGAGTAAAGTTGAAGATTTGGAAGTAGCATTACATAAAGGTAAACTTTGGATCGAGCAGCTCGAGACGCAAGAAGATTATCTAAAGGGAGAGCTTCATCAGTCTAAAGGGCAGATCAAAGAAAGGGATCATGTCATGGGAGTAGCCATAGCCCAGATTCAAGAGGTTTTTGAATATGTGCAGGACTTAGCAGTACGAGCTGATGTGTTGAGTCTGATGTGTGGGTCATCGTCAGAAATAGGACGAGAGTTAGCCCTTTTATTAGATAGAGTTAAAACTTTGGGCATTAGGGCGAAAGCATACTTGTAATCCATTTATATGTAAAGATATTCTTTTTCTAAATAAAGTTTTCTAAAATGAGATTGAATCGAGATTGATGCCTTTGTTGCATTCATGCATTTGCGTTACATCATATCATATGCATTTAAGATTGTAGAAAGACCCTAATTAGTTAAAGTCTCTTTATAAAGGTAGAAAAGGAAATCTGGAAATTACACATCCCTACGGCACTCGCACTAAAACTAAAAACATGGATCAAAGGTTCGAGCAGTTGCAAAAGGATATGCAAGACCAGTTACAAGAGCAGTTGGCTAAAATGCAGAATGAGATGAGGGAGCAAATAATGGAAGCTCAGAGGAATATGATGGCCAAAATGGCTCAATTACTGAGGGCCACTGATAAGGGAAATGCTCCTATGGCCATCACTGAAGAGGAAAATGAGGGTCCTCCTCCAGGTTTTACTCCGCCTCATGTACCATTGCAAACTGAGGCACCTCCTAGAAGGCCATCTGCTACTGTGAGGCCTCAGAGTGGTCCAATTGATGCTGGTATCCATATGAATTTCCCGGTTGGTTCAGGGTTTAATATGGGTGACAATCCTACTAATCCTCTCGTTCCCGATCTAGATATGGTAGAAAAGGAGGATTTGAAAGCTGAAGTTGCAAGGCAATTGGATGAACGCTGCAGATGGCTAGAAGAAAAGTTCAAGGCTTTAGAAGGCACTGGCAACCATTATGGGATTGATGCTAAAGATTTAAGTCTAGTCCCAAACCTAGTGCTGCCTCACAAATTCAAAATGCCAGAATTTGAAAAGTATAATGGGACTACTTGTCCAGAGGCCTACATCACAATGTTCTGCAGAAGGATGACTGGGTATGTAAACAATGACCAGCTGTTGATCCATTGTTTTCAAGATAGTTTGATAGGTGCAACAGCCAGGTGGTACAATCAGTTGAGCTGAGCTAGAATAAATTTGTGGAGAGATCTTACACAAGCCTTCATGCAGCAGTACAATCATGTGACAGACATGACCCCTGACAGGATTACCCTGCAAAACATGGAGAAGAAGCCTAATGAGAATTTTAGGCAGTATGCACAGAGGTGGAATGAGGTAGCAATGTAGGTTCAACCACCACTGCTGGAGAAGGAGACCACTATGTTATTCATCAATACTCTAAAAGCCCCATTTATTACTCATATGATTGGAAGCACCACTAAAAGCTTTGCGGATATAGTTATGGCAGGAGAGATGATAGAGAATGCCATAAGAGGGGGTAGAATTAAGGGGGAAGTGGCCAAAAGATCAGCCCCAAGAAGAAAGGACAATGAGGTGAACAATACAAGTAGTTTCAATTCAAAAGCAGTCACGGTCAGCCAGCCCAAAGTAGCCACAGTTGGGCAACAAGGCTCTCAAAAGCAGGAATCCAGCACCAGGCATGAGAGGATGCAATTTACACCTATACTTGTGACGTATCGGGAGCTTTATCAAAACTTATATGATGCACATGCTATAGCCCCTTTCCATTTGAAACCATTACAGCTTCCATATCCTAAATGGTACGGTGCAAATGCCAGATGTGAATATCATGCTGGAATATCGGGGCACTCAATTGAGAACTGTACTGGATTCAAGAAAGCCGTAGAGAGGTTGATCAAAAATGGGTTTTGAAATTTGAGAGTACCCCAAATACTGAGAACCCTTTGCCAAACCATGACAATTAGGGAGTGAATGCCATTGTTGAAGCTGGTGGAAGAAGGGGAAAGTAAAATGTTGCTGAGATAAGGATGCTTATGAGGGTGATCAGGGAGGAGATGATGAAGAGAGGTATGTTGACCTCTAAAAATATGGGAGGAGAAACGAGCGACTATGGTGAGTTCCATGAAGATTGCGAGGAATTCAAGGCCTTGGTGCAAAGCTTTATGGATAATAAAGAGCTACAGATTTGTGAAGGTAGCTCTAGTGAAAAGCAAGTATGTGCACTGGAAAATGAATAGCAAAGAACCAGCAGGCCAAGGATTATTATTTCCCTACCAGGGAATAATGAAGTGGGGACACCAGCAGCGCCCAAGGTTATTATCCATAAACCTACTCCTTTCCCTTACAAGGATAGCAAGAAAGTACCATGGAGTTATGACTGTAGCGTGACAGTGCCAAAGGAAGGAAATATAGCCAGCGCAACTAAAGATGTACAAGTTGAAGGTTCCCATACGTAGAGTGGGAAGCGTTATGATACAGGGGACGTCAGAGTGGAGCCCACAAAATCTAAGAGTGTTGAGATTGAAAAAGAGAAAAAGAGCGAAGTACCTATTAACGAGCCGGTGAGGAAGGAAGAGGCTAAGGAATTTTTAAAGTTTCTTAAGCATAGTGAGTACAGTGTGGTCGAGTAGTTGCGTAAGCAACCAGCACGCATATCGGTTTTAGCCTTACTGCTGAGCTCTGAAGTGCATCGAGAAGCATTGTTGAAGATACTCAATGAGACATATGTCACTCACGATATATCCGTCAATAAGTTGGACCGGTTGATAAATAACATCAGTGCTGATAATTTCATCTACTTCAATGATGATGAAATTCCACCTGGGGGCATAAGGTCAACTAAGGCTTTGCACATCACCACTCGTTGCAAAGGATACATGCTTCCAAGTGTACTCGTTGATAATGGATCCACTTTGAACGTCCTTCCATTATCCATATTGAATAGATTACCCATTGACAGTTCGCATATGAAGACGTGTCATAATGTAGTAAAAGCCTTCGATGGAAGTGAAAGGAAAGTGATAGGACGAATTGACATCCCTCTGGAGATTAGGCCAAATACGTATGAAATCGATTTCTTGGTGATGGATATCAAACCCTCCTATAATTGCTTGCTGGGAAGACCATGGATACACTTGGCAGGAGTGGTGCCCTCCTCATTGCACCATAAATTAAAGTTAGTAACAGATGGACGGTTAATAACTATCAATGCGGAGGAGGATATCATAGCAACAGTCACTGGCAAAGTCCCTTATGTAGAGGCCAATGAAGAGTCTGTTGAATGTTCTTTTCGCTCTCTAGAAATTATCAACACAACCTTGATTTCGGAAGGAAGTAAGGTGCCAGCACCCAAAATGTCTGGAGCTACAAGGATGGCTCTACAAATGATGATGAGAAGAGGAGCATCGCCAGGAAAAGGACTAGGAAAATAGTTACAAGGAGGGATTCAAATCCTAAAACTGATGGAGAAGAAGGACTGCTTTGGTTTGGGTTTTAAGCCACACCATAAACACAAGAAGCAGGAGATTGAGAAGTGCCAAGCAAGAAGGAAGGCGCGCTTGAATGGAGGAGAAGTGGAGTGGGAACCGATGACATTCCCACCTATATCCAAAACCATTAAGTCAGGAGGGTTGCTAGTAGAAGAGAGTCATCAAATCAATGTTGTACATAGTGAGAGGTTGGAGCAGGAAAACCTTGAGGGTATTCGCCCTTACGAACCGGGGAGCTCTCTGAACAATTGGGCTGCGGAGGATCTTCCTGTAGTCTTTAGAAATTTTTTAGAGTAATTCTCAAAACATGCCTATTACTCTAGGGCCTAGGAGTAGTAAGATTACATTTGTGAAAATAGGCTTATGTTCATTCAAATAAAACATAACTTTTATCAATTTAAAAGAGTATTGTTTTATTTTTATCAAGCAATATTCCTTTAAATTCTAACAATTCTTATTCTTTTATTCATAGCACATAAACGATCATTCTTAAATTCATTCATTCTTTTTATATTCTTTCGTACCCCTCACAGGTTTCTAGATATCAATGATATGAGCACTAATACTGCCGCTTCTGATTTCTCTTGTGAGCAAGACATGTGTTTAGAGGAGCCTCAAGATTTTGAAGATGTTCAAGATTATGACGTATCTCTCGATCTAGTAAGAATGGTAAAACAGAAGGAGAAACAAATCATGCCACATGAGAAAGAGGCAATAAAGAATATAGCCCTAGAGGAAGGGAAGGAGGTGAGAATTGAAACACTGATCACTAAAGACACAAGGCGTAGCTTGATTGAGTTGCTTCGGGAATTCAAGGATATTTTTGCATGGTCTTATCAGGATATACCTGGATTGAGTACCGACATTGTAGTACATCGTCTTCCTATAAGACAAGATTGTAAGCCAGTCCAACAGAAGTTGTGAAGAATGAGGCCAGATATCGTTTTGAAAATAAAGGATGAAGTCAAGAAGCAGTTCGATGCAGGACTCTTGCAAGAAGTGAAGTACTCCGAATGGGTAGCTAACATTGTACCAGTTCCTAAGAAAGACGGGAAGGTACGAATGTGTGTTGATTACAGAGATGTAAATAAAGCTAGCCCAAAGGATAATTTTCCTTTACCACACATTGACACTCTAGTAGACAACACAGCGGGATATTCGTTGTTTTCCTTTATGGATGGTTTCTCAGGATATAATCAGATAAAGATGCATCCAGAGGACATGAATAAAACCACCTTCATAACCTTGTGGGGGAAATTTTGCTACAAAGTAATGCCGTTTGGATTAAAGAACGCAGGAGCAACATACTAACGGGCCATGGTAAACTTATTCCACGACATGATGCATAAGGATATTGAGGTATATGTTGATGATATGATTTCCAAGTCGCGTACAGAAAAAGAGCATATCGAGGTTTTGAGAAGATTGTCTATAAGATTGAGAAAATTTCAGTTGAAGCTCAATCCAGCAAAGTGTACCTTTGGAGCCAGATTAGGGAAGTTATTAGGCTTTGTAGTCAGTAAAAAGGGGATTGAAGTCGACTCAGACAAGGTCAGAGCCATACGAGAGTTGCCACCGCCACGTACTCAGAAGGAAGTTCGAGGATTCCTAGGAAGGTTGAATTACATCGCTCGGTTCATTTCACAATTGACCGAGAAATGTGATCCTATCTTTCGCCTCCTCAGAAAGCACAATCAAGGTACTTGGGATGAAGAATGCCAGAATGCTTTTGAGAAAGTCAATATGTATTTGTTTAATGCTCCAGTGTTATCTCCAGCTAGTCTAGATAAACCATTAATACTATACTTGTCACTGTTCAGCAATTCTATGGGATGTGTGCTTGGTCAACATGACGAGTTAGGGAAAAGAGAGAAAGCAATTTATTATCTCAGTAAAAAATTCACTGACTGTGAAATGAGATATTCATCAATTGAAAAGTTGTGTTGTGCGCTAATCTGGACCACCCGGAGATTAAGACAGTACATGCTATACCATACCACTTGGCTTATCTCCAAGTTGGATCCATTGAAATACATGATGGAGTCAACTGCTTTAAATGGAAGGATGGCAAGGTGGCAAATTTTACTTTCAGAGTTCGATATAATCTACGTAAGTCAGAAGGCTATAAAAGGAAGTGTGGTAGCTGATTTCTTGGCTAGTAGAGCTCTAGAGGATTATAAGCCATTAAATTTTGATTTTCCAAATGAGGAGATAATGTCTATAGCAATGACTGAAGATTCTCCGTGGAAGCTTAATTTCGATGGGGCTTCTAATGCAGTTGGAAATGGAATTGGGGCAGTCTTGGTATCCCCTAATGGCAATCATTACCCATTCACGTGCAAGTTGGACTTTAATTGCACGAACAATATGGCTGAGTATGAAGCATGCATCATGGAACTTCAAGCGGCCATAGAGCGAGGTATAAGAATCCTAGAAGTATATGGAGATTCGGCGTTGGTAATTTATCAGCTTAGAGGTGAATGGGAGACAAGGGACCCTAAATTGATCAATTATCAAAAGGTAGTTTTGAGGTTACTTAAGGAGTTTGATGATATCACCTTTAATTATCTTCCACGAGACGAAAATCAGATGGCAGATGCTCTAGCAACCTTGGCCTCAATGATTAAGGCAAATAAAGAGGAAGAGATAAGACCAATTCAAATGAGTGTTTATGAAGCTCCAACTAGCTGTTGTAACCTTGAAGAGGAAGAAAAGGATGATAATCCTTGGTATCAGGATATATTGCGATATGTAAGAGATCGTAAGTATCCAGAGTAGGCAACCGAAAATGACAAATGAACTTTGAGAAGGTTAACTTGTGACTATGTCTTGGACGGAGATGTTCTGTACAAGAGGAGGAAAGACCATGTACTTTTGAGATGTGTTCGATGATGTGGGAGCCAAGCTAATTCTAGAAGAGGTTCATGATGGTATATGTGGTACGCATGCAAATGAATTCACGATGGCAAGATAAATCATGAAGTTTGGCTATTACTGGGCCACTATGGAAGGAGACTGCATCAACTATGCCAAAAAATGCCATAAGTGTCAGATTTATGGGGACAAAATTCATGTACCACCCTCACCTTTACATGTCATGACGTCTCCATGGCCGTTTTCCATGTGGGGCATGGATGTCATCGGACCAATATCACCGAAAGCTTCGAATGGACATCGGTTTATCTTCGTGGTGATTGACTACTTTACAAAATGGGTAGAGGCTGCTTCTTACGCAAATGTTACTAAGTCAGCTGTAAGTCAATTTTTGAAGAAGGAAATCATTTTTCGGTATGGAATGCCTGAGAAGATCATATCCGTTAATACGTTGAATTTGAACAACAAAATGATAGCAGAGGTTTGCGACCAGTTCAGAATCAAGCATCACAACTCTTCACCCTATCGTCCAAAGATGAATGGGGCAGTGGAGGCTACCAATAAGAACATTAAGAAAATAGTGGGAAAGATGACTGACACTTATAGGGATTGGCATGAAAAGCTTCCGTTTGCATTCTTGGCCTATTGAACATCTGTCAGAACTTCTACTAGGGCAACCCCTTCTCGTTAGTTTACGGGATGGAAGCAGTGTTACCTATTGAAGTAGAAATACCTTCTCTCCAAATTCTAACAAAAATAAGGTTAGATGAAGCTGAATGGGTTCAGTCCCGATATGACCAGCTAAACTTGATTAAGGAAAAGAGGTTGAAAGCTATCCGACATGGTCAGATGTACCAGAAGCGTATGATGCGAGCTTATGATAAAAAGGTTCGTCCAAGGGAATTCCATGAGGGGGACCTTGTGCTAAAGAAAATCCTTCTCATTCAGAAAGACTTTAGAGGAAAATGGATGCCAAATTGGAAGGGGCCATACGTCGTGAAGAAGGCTTTTTCTGGCGGTGCATTGATTTTGACAGAAATGGATGGAAAGAGCCTACCCAATCCAGTGAACTCAGACTCAGTCAAAAAGTACTTTGTCTAAAGGAGAAAAGAATCCAAGGTGAAAACCCGCAAAGGGCACCTTGAATTTAAAAAAAAAATGGAGAGGCCAAGGTTAAAACTCGCAAAGGGCGCCTTGTGACCAAAAGGGTTTTGAGTTGAAAACTCGAAAGGGTAGCTCAAATTTTGAAGGGCATATAGCAATTTGGCTATATCTGACTCGGCAAAGAGTGAAGCATGGTGTACATTGGGTCATCAACAAAGTACTTTGGATCTTTTAATCACATGTCGAACTCAAGAAATATTTCATGGAATTAATGTATAGACGCTTAAGCAGCGATATTTAGAGCATCTAATTTTTATCCTGTTTGCTATCTTTAGATTCTATTTCTTCTTAAAGATATGCTATCAGACTTATTTCCTTTGTATTGTTAAAGATTCATTCAAATCCAATTATTCTTAAAGATTTATTCATCTTCCTATAGTCTTAAAGTATGTTGCATTGAAATGATGATAGATGAACTAAAATATTTTCACAAACGAAGTTTTGTACATTACTTTGGAATTTCTAGATAATGCAAGGAACTAAAACAGGACAATTGTTCGAGAAATTCACGTAAGTAAGGGATGAAGGAACTCGAGGAATTTCTTTCTTCCAGTCCAAAAGAAAATGGACAAAACCAATGATTCAATTCTTACAGACATCCTCAGTAGATCGTAGCATTGGAGGAAGGCGTACAAGTTGAGTAAGAATGAAATTTTGAGAAAAGAAAAGACAAATGAAGGAATGAATGGTGACGCCTAAGATAGGGGTCATATTCACAGCACTTTGCATCATAACATGTTTAATTAGGGACATTCGACTCACTTTAAGCATAACATCCTAATTACCAGGCATAATCATTCTACATGTTATCAAAGACGGCGTGCTTTAGTCCCCTAAACAGCAGGGTAATAGGCCGCAGTATAGCAGATCTAGACTTCAGACGTTTATACTGAAGCAGATCCAAGATATTTGGTATTCTTGTGTTTACAAGAAACAAATCAAGGACATAGCAGATTTGACTCTCAGATGTTCTCAGATATAGCAGATCTAACCTTTAGATATTTATACTGAAGCAGATCCAAGATGATTTGGTATTCTTGTGTTTACAAGAAACAAATCGAGGACATAGCAGATTTGACTCTCAAATGTTCTCACACATAAGCAGATCTAATCTTCAGATGTTTATACTGAAGCAGATCCAAGATGATTTGGTATTCTTGTGTTTACAAGAAACAAATCGAGGACATAGCAGATTTGACTCTCAGATGTTCTTAGATATAGCAGATCTAACCTTTAGATATTTATACTGAAGCAGATCCAAGATGATTTGGTATTCTTGTTTTTACAAGAAATAAATCGAGGACATAGCAGATAAGACTCTCAAATGTTCTCAAACAAACTCAAGATGGTTTGGCATCCTTGTGCTTACAAGGGACAAATCAATGACATGACAGATATGACTCTCAAAAGTTCTCAAATAGATCAAAGATGGTTTGGCATCCTTGTGCTTACAAGGGACAAATCAAGGACATGGCAGATATGACTCTTAAACGTTCTCAAACAGATTCAAGATAATTTGGCATCTCTACAAATCGAAGAAGCAGATTTTGCGGGGAGCAGATCAAAAATTCAAGGTTCGGCGAGCCCGGGCAAAATTGGTTCTTTTATATCTTTGCTCTATTCCTGTTATACAGCAATGAGCAAAGAGGGGCAGCTGTAATACCTCAATTTTTCCCGGCCTATTGGAAGCCAAAGCATAATCCAAAATCTCAAAATAATAATAAAAGTCTCTTAACAGTCCTTTTACATAACACACCTAAAACTTACCCAATACAAAAGCCCATACCTAGTTACAACCCAATAGCCAAATCAGTACCTAGACCCAAACAATTGCAACCCAAACCCCATTACACCCGTGACCCAAAGAACCTAAATCGGCCCAAACAAATCAGACCCAATAAGCTGCACTCCAAAAGCCCGAATGCTTAACCCTAGGTCAGGAACCCTAGGGTTTCGCATCTTCCAGTAGCACATAAGCATCCACAAAGCCTCATATCGAGCCGCTATCGCCTTTCACCGCTCAAGTGATTCGTCTTTGTTAACTTGCAAAAGGAAAGAAAGAAATAGCAAATATGGCAAGAGGAATTTTTCTAGTATTTGAATCGATTATAAAAACCAGATTGATGTAAAAATAAAGGATCTTCTTTTTTGAGAGAGAGAATATACACATATATCAAATAAAAGAACCATTTTTTACAAGATAAAGGTGATTCTCGTTTTTGTATTCTTGTATTTTTTTTATTTTACAGTATTACAACATATGCATATCTTTTACATATATGTAAAATATCTTAAAAATAAAGAAAAAGGGGCTACCTGTGAAACGCCAGGAAAAAGGAGGGCTTTTTGGCTTTCTAACCGCGGCAAACGGTGGCGCGTACGGTGGCGCGTGCGATGGAGTAAATGTCGGAGAATGGCCGGATTTCGCTTGGCCAGAGAGAAAAAAGGGTTTCTTTTCAGAGGAAAGTGAAGGAATGAAAGTTTTTTCTAAAAAAATCGGCTTTTATACCCTCCTGAAACGACGCCGTTTAGGGCTAATTTTAATAGCCTTAAAACGGTATCGTTTAAAAATTGACCCGCACGCGTGTGACCCGACCTGGGGGAGTTCCGCGTGTTTCTGTTAAAAGGGATAATTTCTATTCAGGTCCTTCCGCATTTTTGGATTCTTATAATTATGTCCTTAAACATTTTTATGTTTTTTTAAAAATTTAGCCCAGAAGTAAGGCTCTGGTTTCAATTTAATCCTTTAGTCCATTTAAATGCGGAAGACGGAACGTAGTCATTTTGGGAATAGGGCATTTGCCTAATGAGTCCCTTTTGATTTACGCGCGTTTTAAATAGGGCCTTAATTCAGTTTTGTTCCTTTGAAATTTGCCCTGTAATTTTGCTGAACTTTAAATTTAGTCCTATATTTATTCTATTATTCTATATATATATTTTTATTATTTGTTTCATTTTAATTTTACTTCTATATTATATATTATAAGATTATTTTATTATAAGTGTTATTTTTTTATTATATATATTAATATTATTTATTACCTTTCTCAAATCATTATTTTATGCTATATTTATTATATTTCTTATTTCCCATATATTTTATTATATTACATTTATTATGTTTTATTTTCATATTACTTATTATTTTTTTTATATATGTTATGTATATCACATATTACCAATTATATTATTTATGTTTATATCATATATATTTTATTTAAAATTTGTAAATTATTATTATCAAATCATATTTTTAACTCATATTATATACGCATCTCATTATTAATTAATTAATTATTTATTATATATTATTTCAATTTAAATTAATATTGTTTTATTATGAATTCTCTTACATACTTTTTAAACCAATATATTACCATATAATTATTATTCTTTTGTAAATATTTTTGTTATTATATATTATATACTATTCTAAAATTGTTATGAAATATCTTATTTTTAATTATATGTATATTTTGTTAGCAATCAATCATTTTTATTTTATATAGTAGTTCTTTAGATATTTTTATATTGTATGTATCATGTATGTGTTAAAAGTTATTTTTTTATTATTATTAGATGTTATATTTTGTGAACATGCATATTGACATTATATTTCTTCTATTTATATATCATATATTATTTGATTATTGCTTTTTGATATTATGCATTATTTAATTATTATTTTGTATGTTTGTATGTTTATTCTTTCTCAATTCATACCATATATAACTTTGTATGCATATTGTTAATGTTTGCTATATATATTATTTTTATATGTATGTGTCTAATGCACAATCTTTATATTATTACCATTACTTTGTTTAAATGCATGTGTTATTTACCTACTACAATAATATGTTACTATGTATGATTTATAATGTAATATAATTCCTCACACATCATCATCTTTTTTTAAAAAAAAGGGCTCCAAAGTTTTCAAAAAATATAAAGGCAATGCTTGATATTTAGAAATTTCGAGAAAGTAGTGCCCTAACTTATTGGGTTGCGACTCTTCTCGTTGAGTTCGAATAATCAAGTACCCTTCTAAGTTTTTAAAGGTTTTCAAAATATAAATGACTGTCTTGGAATTTCAAAGCAATATGTCCAAAGTTACTGGATGTGGTGTTTTGTTGTTTCGAGATAGGGATTTCCAAAAGGCTAACTCAATGTCAATATTTTACGAGTGAGTTCCAATTTTCAAAATCCAAAATATTTTAAAGAGGATTGCGTCTTAAAATTTCTAATTTCCGACCTTCAAGACATTTGATAATCAATTTGGTACCAATTTTTGAGCGTTACGAGGGTGCTAACCCTTTCTCGTATGTAACAGACTCCCGAACCCGTTCTTTTGATTTCGTAGACCAAAACCGATGATCTTAAAACAAAAATGTTTTAAAGGTGATCCAATCACACCTAAAAAGATTAGTGGCGACTCCCGTTTTCGTTTTTTAAAGTCGATTTCCATTTTTTAAAAACTCGATTTAAAAAATGGTCTCGACAAATACATCCGTACCCTTACCGATAAACGAACAGTACTACATGAAACCTATGATGTTGGAGGAACACCCAACAGCTCTCGATCTTCACCTGATAGCACGCAACAAGAAGATTAAACAAACTAAAACCCCAATTCTACAACAAAGATCTTAACACACTCGAAAATTCCCAACCTTTCGAAAAATTCACCAACTTACCAAACGGTTCATTGCAACAACCACCATCCAAAAACGTAGATGGAAGATAAAAGACGCAAGTAATGGCAAATTAATCCAAGGAATTTAATCAAGAAACAAAGTATAGGCAAAAACTATGGACAGAAAGAAAATGAAAAAGAAACTAGGAAACAAAATACTAGATCATGGAAAGAAGCTGACAGCGTAAATAAAGAGTTTTGAGAAAAATAAATGTGAAATTATTGGAGCGATTTCAAGAGAAAAAGAAAATAAAATTTTTTAATTTAATTAAAACTTTATTTTATCAAAAAACAAAACAAAACAAACAAATCCTATCCTACTAATAAATCAGAAATTTTTTAAGTATATAAATTTATTCAAAACTTTAACTTGAATAGCACAAGGCATAAAATTTTTTCACTTGCTCATGCTAGAGCTCAAACACGAGACCCCTATCACATAATCAAAGCCCTTAACAATTAAAACAAACACTTTTTAATAGTGAGAATCAACAAATAGAAATTCATATTTTTGGGCATTACGTCCCCCTTTATTTTTTAACCTAAGCTTTGCAATTCTTTGATCCTCAATATCATACAATGAATTACCTTTTCTTGTTTTGATTTTGTTGATCACCCTATTCAACTGATTTCCACTCTCATCCTTCTCAAACGAATCATGTCTGATAAAAAGGGCTGGAATCTCTAGTCAATTCTTCTACAGTCACTTTCTAACGGTAAAAAAGTCTAACAATTTTCTCCTTCACACTATTTAGGGTGTGTTTAGTATTGTTTTTAAGAACTTTTTTTAAAAACAAAAGTATTTTTAAACAAATTATATTTTGAGAGAAAAGCACTTCTCCCAAATTAAAAATTGATCCAAAAATAATTTTTTGAAAAATTAAAAATTTTAACTTCTTTTCAAAAATATTATTTTTCTCATAAAGTACTTTTAAAAAGTATAGTTCTCTTCATTCGCTGATTCCACCCCAACATCATCAGGTGTCCTACCTAATGATGAGCCCATGCCACTAATATTAGCTAAAGCCTGTGGAGATACAAAGACAAGATCAACATCTTCAAATTCAGGGTTTTTTACTTAAATAACTTAAAAAAATTAAATACTGAAATAGGTTGTCAGCTGGATTATATATGAAAATGGTATATTTTTTTTGGGTCGCGCCTATCTGACAGGTGCAACACCTTTTTTTATATTAAAATTTATTTTTTTATTTTTTAAAATAAAATATTTTTATTTTATTTTTATTAAAAATATTTAAATATATATATACAGGTCAAAATACAGTCAATGGGTCAAAATACGAGTTAAAAAACCCGAAACAGGTCGTGCTTGTCAGATAGGCGCAACTGGTAGCGCCTGACAAGTAGGCGCCACTGCTGGTCCCACACAGTCCCCCTGCGCCCTTCTGTTGCCCTCTGCCACACAGCCCCCCTTGGCCCCTCTGCTGCACAACACTGCTGGGCAGTGTGTAGTCCCTTCACAAGGGAAAAAAATTGTAAATGGGGGACCTTATAAGCATGGTCCCCCAAGTTCAAGCACCCACCGGAAGAGAGAAAGAAAGGAGAGAAAGGAGAAGAAAAAAAAAAGAAGAAGAAAGAAAAAAAAAGGTAATGTATTATTTTAGTAAATAATTTTTTTTATAATTTAAAGAGTTTAATTAAGATGTTGTGAAATTTTTTTGTTATTAATTATTATTTATAAATTGTTTATGTTTAGTGTTTATGGTTTTGGGTTAATATTTTGTATGAATATTTTTTTATAATTATTTTAAAATTAATTTTTTAGTAATTTAGGATTATGTTATAAATTGTTGTGTTTGTAATTATTTTAAAATTAATTTATTAGTAACTTAGGATTCTATAAATTGTTGTGTTTAGTTTAGTATTTGGTGAATTTTAGTAATGTAAAATTATTTTGTTAAATATTTTGTTAGTAATTTATTATAAATTGTTATGTTTTGTGAGTTTTTAGTATTGTAAAATTATTTTGTTAAATATTTTGTTAGTAATATATTATAAATTGTCGTGTTTTTGTGAGTTTTTACTAATGTAAATTTTTAAAAAATAATTACATAATTATTTTGTTAGTAGTTTATGATTAGGTTATAAATTGTTAGTGGTTTATGTTTTTGTTATAGTTATTTATTCTGTTAATAATTTATGGGATTAGGTTACAAATTGTTAGTGTTTACTATAGGGTTTTGTGATTTTTTAGTAATATAATTTTTTTAAAAATTTATTTTGTTAGTAATTTATGGTTAGGTTATATAAATTGTTAGTGTTTAGTTATGTATTTTTTGATTTTTTTTAGTAACGTATTTTTAAAAAAAATAATTTTATAGTTATTTTGTTAGTAATTTATGATAGGTTATATAAATTGTTAGTGTTGTGTTTAGTGTTTTGTGATTTTTTTAATGTAAATTTTATATAATGTAATTTTATTTGATTTTTATTTATTTGATAATTTTTATTGATTTATTAAAATGTTGATTAATTTTGTTATTATATAATTTTATAGGTTGTTTGAAAGAAACTAATCAGGAATGTTTCTATTTCTATTTTTACTTTTTTTAATTAGTATGTTTTTTATGTTTAGATAGTTTATATTTATTTTAATTATAATATTATTGTAAGCTAACATAATTTTTTTATTGTAGATAAATTATGGGAAATTATGAGATATTTACTGTGTTTTGTTTTTGAAATTTGAAATAATTTATTGTATTTTTTGAAACAAATTAAATGAATTCATTTTTTTAATTGCAAATTTACAACAAATGGGTTCTTTGATTAATAATAATAATAATCACAGATCAAGTACTATTAATGAGATGGTAATGAAATTTTTATTTGATACTCATGTTATTTGCGGAATTAAATTATATTGTATTAACTTTTTTGCTAATTTAATAATGTCAGGGCCCGTACCGCGTATTGAGGGATCGTGTTAATAGTGTAGGGTTTCTACCAGATGAACGCCTAATGCCATACTTGGAGTTAGCTGGGTTCGGACCAGCAGCATTGATCCAGACTTTTGATCTGTGATACAACTTGATTTTCACTTTAGACGAGCGATGGCATCTAGAGGCCCACACATTTCATTTGCCATGCGAGGAGTGCACCATCACTCTAGAGGATGTTGCACTACAGCTCGGGCTCCCCATCGACGGGAATGCGGTCACGGGCATAAGTTCGATCTCTAGGTCGATTGCCCTTTGATATGACTTACTTGGATGCTCGCCAAGTGAGGGGAAATTTTTCAGTTTGAGGTTTTCATGGCCAAAGGTCAATTTTAAGTATTTTTCGAGTACTGCCAATGAATGGAAGGTGATGCAAGCCATTCGAGCTTACATTATGCACCTTATAGGGGGTGTACTCATGCCGGATGCAAACGGCAGTATGGTCCACTTGATGTACTTACCCTTATTATCCAATTTGCATAACACATGTTCATATAGTTGGGGCTCCGCAGTGTTAGCCATGTTGTATCGTGAACTTTGTCGAACGACAGATCCTTCTGCGATGGACATAGGCGGATGCCTCATTCTGCTGCAGTCGTGGGCACTTTACCGGATATCTTTCTTGGTATCAATTAGTTACCAATCATATGTATTTCCACTCGTTAATAAGTGATGAATTTTTACTCGTTATAACAATTAGTTGACTTTTTCTCAGATTATATTGTTCTAACAATTTATTTTCGTAGATGGAGTACTAATTCAGGAGGTCATATACGGTTCTGGTATACCATTTGATGATCGAAAATCATGCTGGAGAGGGGGTAAGTTTTTCCAACATCAAATTAATTTTATTATTTTATCACATTCGACCCGCATTAATATAACAGTGTTATTAACTGTGTAGTTCATTTGGATGTCGTATTCTATTCCAGAAATTATGGCGGCTATTCCCTCGTTTGCCCACGTCCATTCAAACCTATGGTACATTAGCGTACTCGTTATCAATTTTCAGACAGTGGAGTAGTATCATGACTATCGAGTACTCCAATAGTTCGGTTGCATACAGTATATCTCGACACTGCCAGTACGATTAGGGGAGATCCATGAGATTAACAGGAGGGGGAAGCATGGAAATGATTGGGGAGAAGTGCATGAAGAATATAACGATGTGGAACAACAGGTTGGGGAAGGTACCTTAAATGGATCGTGCTTTGGATCTGTAGCCCTCGTTAGAATACATATAGTGGTACTGTGAGATAGAGAAACCATTTTTGTTTGGTGGGCGGTTGATGGTAGTCCCCTCGCATATGGCACGAATTGGGCAACCCCTTCTAGATTCGCATCAGGCACCAGAGCCAGAGCCAGAACTACACTCTGGGGATAGTTCTTATCATCTAGATTTGGGGGCGATAACTATTTCCCAGGCTCATCAGGCCATGGATATCATTTATAGTTTGATATCTTCAGCCCACTACCACCTCAGTACTCCAATTATCCCGGCTTGTATCCACCTCAGTACTCCACTCATCTCGGCCCATATCTACCGCCATACTTCACTCTTCCCGGCCCGTATCCACCATTGTATTCAATCCTCCCTGCTCAAGTTCATCGATAGCATTTGAGACATATGATTTTTCATCTATGTTTCGCACACCCCCACATACGGATGAAGAGAAAGTTGATCACCACAATTGTCCACAACATGAACGTCTAGCTCCACAAAAATATACCCTTAGAACCACACCATCAAACCATCAATTTTAGGGGGTTTTGTAATATAAATTACTTCATATTCATGTAATGAATTTTTTGCCATTTTATTTATCAATTTAATTTTTTTTCAATTTAAATAGTCAACTTTGTATTTATGTAATGACTTTTTTTCCATTTTATTTATCAATTTTATGGTTTTTTTTTTTTTTTTTGCAATTTAAATAAATAAACTTTATACTAACTTTGTAAGTCAAATTAGATTAACTGCAACAAATTGTAAACAAATTTTAGATTTAATCCTCCCAATATGTAATAAACAACATATCAATTTCTACCCGATCGCGATGATTGTCCAATATGGTAGTTCAGAGCGGGCATTTACTCTGATTATGACCGGTTAATCTACATACGCTACACAGCTTCCCGTCAGATTTCTCCCTAATGTCCATTTTGTTATGGATTTTGGATGATTGTGGACGACCTTTCGGGTTCCTACGCAACCCTATGTCTGGAACAAGCTCGAAGGTCGTCTGAGGAACTTCCCATGTAAATAGGTTAGGAAGCACGGGGAACTCGTTCTCCCATACACGCAACGTGCGCTTAAGGGTGTACACTTCATCGATAAATTGTTCTACATTGAGCGAGACTAGAACTGATCATGGGCTGGGCGGCCCAGCCCGGCCTAAAGGCCCGCCCGAAAAATGAGAGAGTTTGGGAAAAAATATAGGCCCGAAAAATGGGCTTGGGCAAAAAAAAAGACTCGTTTAGAAAACGGGTCGGGCCTCGGGTAAGAGTTTTTTGGCTCGGGCTCGGCCCGGCCCAGCCCGAATTATATATTAATATATATTTTTTTATTTTTAATCATTTTAAATTTTTAATATAATAATTTTTTATTATATTGTAAATTTGTGTATTATTTTAAGAATTATTTTAGTATCATTTTTATTTGTTTTAATATTTGTTTTTATGTTTTTAAATATATTTGATTTATTATATTTTTAAAATTTTTTATTTAATGAAATAAGCAAAAAAAAATTAATATGGGTCGGGCTCGGGCTTAGAAATTTTATTTCGAGCCAGGCTTGAACAAATTTTTAGGCCCATATTTTGGGCCGGGCTGGGCCCGGGCTTAGTAGACAGGCCTAAAATTTTGTCTGGGCCCGGCCCGGCCCATGATCACCTCTAAGCTTGACTTTAGCACAAGCTGCCATGACATGTGCACAGGAATAATGAAGTGTCTAAAGCCTCCTGCAATTGCACCGTCTGTTTCAGAGATCAACTCCATAGAACCTAGGTGGTATACCTGGTCGACAACTGATGGTCTCTGTAACTCGAAACATTTCATTACGTCGTTAGTATACTTCTACATTCATCAACCTCGCCATCCGACGGTTTGCAACCGTTGCATCCCTGACATCTTCGACAAACACATATCCTGCCTTCATTTGGTTGACTTGTTGCTGACCCATTCTTGGCATCGAGGTAGTCAACCTGTAGAATGTAGCCGAGAAGATAGATGAAATCAAAAGATGTCGTGTTTTTAACAACACAATGTTAATCCCCCTCTACCAAGTTTGTGGTCATTTGACCGTAACGAAAGCCCTCGTCAAAACTTTAAGTCCATTACCATGGCTCCATGGTACCCAGCTATTGTCGGAAAGATGTGTTCGTTTGACCTTCCATGTCACTCTCAAGTCGAGTCATCTTTTTCTGAAAAATGTGTGGTTTTAGCTCTTGCGCTGTGTATGCATTAAGAAAATATAAGTTACAGTCTCACTCTAAAACATTAGGTTATATATTGAAAGGATAAAATTATTCTTTACCCATTATCACAACTTGTCTCCTCTAGTCTGCATTCTTATAATCTCGATGGAAGTTAGCTGCGATATGCTAGATACAGTAAACGGATCTCCATGGCAGACCAGAACGCCTAATGGCGGTAATTAATTATTTCCCTCTATCAGAGATGATGCAAATATTATCATTATTAATAACATACCTGTGTAGGTTTATAAAAAAGAATTCTCACAGCTCCATGTTCTCCTTATCTATAATGGCAAATGCAATCGGGAGCACTTTCTTGTTCCCGTTTTGAGCAACCGCAAGAAGTAAGATATGTATATATTTACCGTATATTCATGTCTCATCTACTTGCATAAACGGCTTGTAGTGGGGAAATGTACGCACGCATGGATCAAAAGTCCAAAAAATCCGCTGGAAAATTCTTTTTCCCGATTGTAGTTGGTCATTCGGGTCGTAATAAAGTCGTGTTTGCAACTTAATGACAGTCCTCGGCACGTACTCCCGCATAGCGGCTATCCATCCCTGTAACTTATTATACGATGCATCGAAATCTCCGTAGAATTGCTCCATTTTCATCTGTTTAGCTATTCATGCCTTCTGGTATGAGACTCGATACTGGAATCGTACTTGCATTTCGGCAATCGGTACCGAAACTTTAATGGTCGGCATGTATTTCACCATTAGTATGATGTACATACAGATAGTTTTGGAATCAAATTTTTGATTATCTTCTATCATACGTGTCGAAGTGCATGTGTGAGGCCCAATAAATTTTCGTATCTCCTACATCTGCGACTTCTAGATAAATGCAGTTCGTATCCGCTAATTGCAGCTTTCCATCGACCTCTAACACTCTCTAATATATAATAGCAAATACAAACTCTTCCTTACTTTTGAATCTCTGGCCCACAAACAACTCCTCAGGATTAGAATATACGACCATTCAGTGAGTAAGTAGTATTTCAGGGTACTCCAGAAACTCAGCCGCATGCACTGCATCGGGGTCTATCCGAGACATGTGTATCCCAAGATTATTGTGCATCACAGTACAATGAATCTGGTTCCCGACTGAAGACATGTTAACGTTTCCATCCTCATTCACGTCTTCGTCATCAATATCATCTAGGACATTGTTCATGTCGGGATCACTATCACTATTGACCTCGTGATTAGAAGGATCACTACTATGGTATAAATCATCACCAACCACATCAATCTCGATTGCAGCATTAGGATCAATGTCGATCCCGTGTATAGTTGATTGACTATCAATGTACGATATCAGAATCACCATACACAACTCTTGAGCTCCATCTTCTTCCCCTAATGAGGTGGGATCTTTAGTTGGCTGCACACCAGCTAACTCAACAAATAACTGAATTAGTGCATTTTGGTTGCTTTGAGTCCTACAATAAAGAGCGACCATTGTCTCCATGTCTTCATCGTCTAGAAGTTTCATTTCGGTGAATTTTATGGGATCCGTCAAAACTGGAAACTTGTAGAAAAGTTTCGAGATCCTTCTCCTACAATGTCTATAAATTTTCACTAATTGTTTTCTTCATATAATCAAACAAGACATTTCTATTAAATCTCATTGCTACTTGTTTGCGACATTCAAATCTACATCCCACGGTTGTTGTAAAAATTTCTTAACAGAAATAATTGCATATGAAAAACTGATTCTCTATATTCAATACCATATCTATTAAAAAAAATTCAAAATTCTCAAAATAGTTTTGAATAATAAAAAAATTACGTAAAATTTTTTAATGCAAAATTTTTTATTTAGAAGCTAACAAAATTAATAACCTAACAAAATAACTTTCAAATAATAAAATTACTAACAAAACTCCACATTCTATTTAAAAATAAATAAACTAAAATACCTTATCCTTATTTTTGTTTTCCTTCCTTTCTTTCTTTCTTCTTCTTATCTTCTTACTTTTGTTGTGCTAAAATTTGTATTTCTGCTCATTTGATTTTCGGGGAGTATATATAGGAGAAAAATAAAGCACTAGTTGCGCTTGTAAGTCCCACCAACGCTACGCTGTCGATATAGGCTCAACCAATCGACTTGTGACGATAGGCTCAACCAATCGCGCTACACGACGATAGGCTCAACTAGTCACGCCTGTCAAATAGGCTCCACCAGTCTCGCCTAACAGATAGGCGCCACCTATCCCATATCATTTTTGTATCTCTACATGGGTTATATACTAATCGAGGAAAAAAAATGCAAGCAGTGGCGCTTTTCTCATAGGCACCACCAATAAAAAAATATTTTAATATAAAAAAAGTGCTGCACCTGTCAAATAGGCGCAACCCAAAAAAAATACCATTTTCGTATATAAATCAGTTAACAACCTATTTCAGTATTTTATTTTTTTTAATTTATTTAAATAAAAAACCCACAAATTCATTTTACCTTTTAATTACCCTACACGTATTCTCCAACAACTCCCCTTTAGCATTAAAGGAATAAGACTGGCCATTTTTCAAACCCAATAACATATCAGCCGACATCCTCCTTCCCTCCTCACTGCCAAGTTCCACTTCCCAGGATCTCTCAATGGATGTTTCTTTCAACCCAGGCTTATAGCCTTCTTCTTCCCTCCTATCAGCCGGCGACCTTTTACCTCCCTAGGTAAACGGATATCGATCGTCATCGGAGAATTGAGAAGTCCCTTCATCAATCCATTGTGCCTCTAGCTCGCACTCCATAACCGAAATAAAGATTTTATAGTAACTTCCCTTACAGAAGACGTAAACAAAAGGAGGAATTAAGGAATTACTCTCCACTGAAACTAACACCTTAGCCACTTCGGAACAATCTTTATCTTTAGTGGCATCATCCAGCTTAATAACAGATCCCCACCTGCTCCCCAAAGTCTTAAAGAATTGTTCGTGCCAAAGAAAGTTGGGGACTTCTTCCAATGAAACTCAAGAATATCCTTATGTTGTTTATCAATATCTAGTGGAAAAAAGGATTCAAACCATGTCAAAAAATATTCTTTTTTATCTCCCAAAGCTAATAACATATCTTCTTTTCTATTGAATATGACATGGATGAACAAACAGTCGATTTTTCTGCCATTTCCATCCACCACGGCCTTTCTTAGTTCCGACTCATACCTATATATGTAACAAAGGCAAAAGTGGAGTGGCTATGGATTCTCCTGTTTTTATACGCCACATAGGCATCTATGACTTCCCCGTAATGATCTAAAACTTCTCTAATGGCTGAAACAGTGACTCTCTTAAATTGTTCACAAAATCCGTAAAAACTCGATCTCCTTGAGACTTTTCATCTACCACCGCCGCTAAAATATAATATATTCTTGTATGAATGGCAGGAATAGACCATCCTTGCAACCTCACATTTCCTGAATGGACGGAATGAACAATCCTCGTAATCTCACATTTGCTAATTAATGGCAGGAATGGAGGATGCTAGTAATCTCACTTTTTTGTTTTAACTAATGTTGTAACACAGAACAAGAGAATAAGACAAAACAATTTGCTGAAGTGCGAAAAGAAAAAACACGGTTGAGATTCATTAATCCTATCTCAGCGTAACTTTACTCAAAAAATTATTTTACTTGATAATTAACCAAGTAGAATTATAACTTAAATTTAATCTACACTCTCAAAATAGAAAATTACCTCTGCAAAATAGAATTCAAATTATTAAATTACTCTCCTAAATAACTTTACTTGCAATCGATATAAATTTTCCGAGAAAAGCCTAAAAAGAATGTCAAAATACCGTAAATAAACAACACAATAATCGTCTAAAACACTAAAAAAAATGCACTTCAATGTGCGAGATAGAAGCCTGTTTATAAACTTCACATCTGGTCATGCAATCTGATTTAGAGATAAATACCTCCTTTAATTTCAAACTGAATTATTCTTCTTAAATTAATAATAGTAATTTTGAAATAATTCTTTAAAAATAACATCATATTTAGTTGGGGAAATGGAATAAGAGATCTAAAATTTTGTGTTGAAAGATGAAAACAGAAGCAAAGATAGATGTTGAAGGAGAAAACAAAAAAAATTGACTTCTCTCTTACATTTTTTGTTAAAGAAAAATGTACATATATAATACTATTACATTGAAAGAGCAATAAATTTAACTTGTGCAAGTAAACAAACTTTAAAAACATTATAATGATAATCTAGGACCTGTCTAAAACTAGTAAGTACTTGACTAACTTTATCCAGTCAAAAAATTTCTGTCAAATCATATATAGGTCACTTGTTACAAAAACATACTTCATCCAGACAACATACAGTACATTTGTACCTGCTGTATTTCATCCGGGTAATATACAGTAGCTTGACCTTTTACTAGTTGCATGCACTTCATCCGCATGACTTGCACTGCATGGTCTGTTCCTTGGCTGCTTCATGTGCTGCATGCAGGCCAGCTTCAACAAATAAAATAGAAATTGCCGTGTAACAAGACAAAAGAAAAGCACTGCACCAAAAAATACATACACCTTGACACAATAAAAAAACCTTAGCCCAAGACAAAAGAGCCACCAGCAGTCCATTCCCAACACTAATCAGCATAGAAGAACACAACACCAAATAAAAAAAAAGCATTATGACAAGTATAGAAACAAGCATTAAGCATCATTAACAGGCAAATATTGAAACAAAAATTATTAACTTGAAGAAAATAAAGGCAGTGAGATATTGTGGTTAAATAATTTGATTGCAAGAATAGTTCAACATAAAAGACAGTACTGAAGAAATAATAGTTCAAAGATATAAAAACATAAGATCACACACCTCAACAGAAGTGACCAAACCCAAAATATTAGTTACCATATCATTGCTTTAAAAATTTTAATGACCTAGTCTTTCTTTTCTTTTTAGGAAATTAACCTATTTATGTTTTAAAAGAGAACATAAGTACTTTTATAAAAATAGTTTAAATAAAATCATAAGATATACTTGTTATATGTGATGAATTTCAGTGTAATAGCAAAGAGCATACTTAAAAGCTATATATGGTTACAAAATGTTAGAATTAAGTGACCCTAATTCTTATTTAAATAAAATACGATGGAAAATAAAATAAAAGTAAAATCCATATAGAACTAGACTTTTTTATTTTATTTTAGAATAAGGTTTTTTAAACCTTATTAAACTCCATCTATTTTATATTTACTAGATAAGGTGTTTCAATCCTACTAGAATATGGCTTTACAAGCCTATAAATAGACATAGTCTATTCCTTTTGTATTGATTCAAATTTTCGACATAGTAAATTTTCTTCTCCTCCGCCTCGTGGTTTTTTCCCAAAAGGGTTTCCACGTAAAATTTTGTGTTCTTTATTTTTTATTTTATTTTATTTTATTTTTTACAATTGGTATCGAGCTTCCGGGTTGTTCATCTCGATCACGGTAATGGCGTCTTTGAAATATGAAATTTCGTTGTTGGATCGCAACACCGCATTTGCGTTGTGGCGATTAAGATGCAAGCGCTTCTTGCGCAGATGGATCTCGGAGGATGCCCCGCTAGGGATAGATAAGATGCCTTCGACATTAACAGATGAAGAGAAGAAGCGTAAGGATCGAAAGGCATTAACACAATTGCATCCGCATTTGTCCAATGAAATTTTGCGAGATGTGATGAAAGAGAAGACTCGCCACAGCATTATGGAAGAGGCTAGAACAAATATGTATGTCGAAAACTCTAACAAGCAAGTTGCATATGAAGCGTCTTTATGCTCATCGTTTGGAGGAAGGTGCGTCAGACACGAACACTTAACAGTGTTTAAAGAAATTCTCTCAAACTTGGAGGCCATGGAGGTTCAAAGATGATAAGGAAGATCTAGGGTTGATTCTACTTTGTTCGTTGCCTCCGTCTTATTCAACCTTTAGAGACACGATTTTATATAGCCGCGAGTCTCTCACAGCTTGATGAGGTTTATGATTCTTTAACCTCGTATGATAAGATGAAACATCTTGTGGTTAAACCCGACTCTCGTGGAGAGGGTCTCATTGTTCGTGGGAGACAAGATCGAATACATCGATGATGATCGTGGTAGGACACAGAAAGAAATCATCGTGGTAAATCTAAGGGTAGATCAAGTCTTCAAATAGAGGTAAAACTTGTAACTTCAGAAGAAGAAAGGGCACATTAAATCCGAGTGCTATAAGCTACAAAATAAGATTAAAAGGGAGGTCGCGAATCAAAGGGAAAACAACCGTAAAAATTCTCGTGAAGTCGATGTTGTAGAAGACTACAATGATGGTGAACTTCTAGTCGCTCACAATGATTCTAAAGTAAGTGAGGAGTGGATACTTGATTCAGCTGCACCTTCCATATGAGTCCCAATCGGGATTGGTTTACAACTTACGAAACAAAGATTCTCCGAAGGTGTTGTTTTGATGGGAAATAATGCTTCGTGTAAGATCGCAGTGTTGGAACAATTAAAGTTAAGATGTTTGATGGAGTTGTCGAAACACTTAGTGACGCGGTATGTTCCGTAATTGAAAAGAAATTTAATTTCGTTGAGTACTCTTGATTCAAAAGGGCACAGATACACACACCGAAAGTGGGGTTTTAAAGATTTCAAAGGGTCTCTTGTTGTGATGAAAGGGCAAAGAAAAACGCCAAGTTATATGTTTTGCAGGTTCTATCATTATCGGTGATGCAAATTGCCGCTTCCTCTTCCTTGTCGATGATGATATTACTAAACTTTGGCATATGCGCCTAGGGCATATGAGTGAGAATAGCATGGTAGAATTGAGCAAAAGAGGACTTCTTGATGGGCAAGGAATTTGCAAACTGAATTTCTGTGAGCACTATGTTTTTGGGAAGCAAAAGAGAGTTCGATTCACTAGAGGAATCCATAACACGAAGGAAACGTTGGAGTATATTCATTCTCGATCCATGGGGACCATCCAGAGTGCCTTCGAGAGGTGGAGCTAATTATATGCTAACCTTTATTGATGATTTTTCCGTAAAAGTTTGGGCGTTCTTCCCGAAGTAAAGCGATGTGTTTTCCGCATTTAAGTCTTGGAAAATTATGATTGAAAAAGCAGACGGAAAAAGCAGATAAAATACCTCCATTGCACAATGGCTTAGAGTTCTGTTACGATGAGTTTAATAGATTGTGCAAGTCGGGGATCGTGAGACACTTGACGATTCGTCATACTCCACAAAGAAAAACGCGGCGTTGCGAACGAATGAACGTAACGATCATGGAGAAGGTTCGATGTATGTTGTCAAATGCCAACTTACCGAAGTCGTTTTGGCGTACGACCTCATCGCATGTTTTTTGATCAACCGATCTCCATCCGCTGCCATTGAGAAAAAGACTCCACAAGAGGTATGGTCCGTAATCCCGCTAATTATTCCGATTTAAAGATCTTTGGGTGTCCTGCGTATGCTCATGTTAATAATGGAAAATTGGAACCGAGATCCATTAAATGTGTTTTTCTTGGTTATAAAGCTGGTGTAAAAGGGTATAAGTTATGGTGTCCTCAAAATAGGAAAGTTGTGATTAGCAGAGATGTTGTTTTTGATGAAACTGCTATGCTTCCTAACTTATCTTTAAAGACTCTTCCAATAAAGAAAATCAAAAGCGGTGGAGCATCGAGTTAATACAGAGTCGACTCCTCAAGTCAAGACAAAAATTGAGAATAGAGTTGCTTCTTCGCCTCAATACTCTATCGCCAAAAACAGAACTAAAAGAGAAATTAAACCTCCAAAGAAGTATGTTTGAGGCCGATCTAGTTGCTTATGCTTTAAATGTGGTGAAGATATAGATGCGAATCAAGAGCCATCAAATTATTCTCGAGGCGATTAGCTATGAAGACTCGAAAAATGGATGTTTGCTATGCAAGAGGAGATGGAATCACTCCACAAAAACAAAACATGGGATCTTGTGAAACTTCCTAAAGGTAAGAAGACTGTTCGTTGTAAATGGGTGTTTAAAAAGAAAGAAGGGACTCCAGGAGTTGAAGAACCTAAATATAAAGCAAGGCTTGTTGCAAAGGGTTACAATCAAGTTCCAGGAGTGGACTTTACTGAATGTGTTCTCCCCTGGCCAGAAGCATAGTTCGATTCGAGCTTTGCTTGGTATTGTGGCCATGCATGATTTAGAGCTTGAGCGCTTAGATGTAAAAACTGCATTTTTGCATGGAGAACTTGAGGAAGATATTTACATGCAACAACCAGAGGGTTTTACAGTTTCAGAAAAAGAGGATTATGTTTGCTTGCTAAAAAAGTCCCTTTACGGTTTGAAACAATCACCAAGGCAAGCGTGGTACAAGAGGTTTGATTCCTTTATGACTTCTCACGATTTCAAAAGAAGTAGTTTTGATTGTGTTTACTTTTTAAGAAAAACAATGATGGTTCTTTTGTGTATCTACTTTTTACGTTGATGACATGTTGATAGCAAAGAAAAGACAAAGGAGAGATAAGAAAGGTCAAAGCCCAACTAAGTGAAGAATTTGAGATGAAAGATTTGGGACCAAAGAAAGAAGATACTTGGTATGGAGATTCTTAGAGATAGAAAAACAAGTAAATTGTACCTAAGTCGGAAGGGGTACATTGAGAAACTTCTTTGCGGAGTTCAATATGCGAGTGCTAAGCTGTTAGTACTCCTTTAGCAGCCCATTTTAGACTTTCATCGACTTTGTCTCCACAATCGATGATGAGATTGAGTACATGTCACATGTTCCATACTCTAGTGCAAAGTGGGATCTCTCATGTATGCTATGGTTTGTTCACGCCCGCATTTATCATATGCGATCGATGCAGATTAGCGAGATATATGGCGAATCCCTTTAAAGAACACCGAAAGTAGTTCAAAGGATTTTAAGATACTTAAGAGGTACTATCGATGTTTGCTTACAGTTTGGAAGAATCAAGATAGAGTTATTGGGTATGTTAATGCTGATTTTGCTGAGACCTTGATAGAAGAAGATCTCTCACAGTTACGTCTTTACAATCGGAGGTTGTGCAATAAGTTGGAAAGCCACTTTGCAAACTACAATCGCTTTGTCTACCATCAAGCCGAGTACATGGCGATTCATCGAGGCTTGTAAAGAAGCTATTTGGTTGAAGGGACTCTTTAGTGAACTAAATGAAGACCTTCAAATCAAAGACGATTTTTGTGACAGATCGAGTGTGCCATCTTTCTTACAAAAGATCAAATGTTTCATGAGAGAACAAAACACATTGATGTTCGGTATCATTTTGTTCGTGATATTATTGCTCGTGGTGATATTGTTGTGAGCAAAATTAGTACTCATGAAAATCCTCGCAGAGATATGATGACCAAGTCACTTCCTATAACCAAGTTTGAGCATTGCTTAGACTTGGTTGGTGTTCATTGTTGAAGTTAAACCCTTAAGGGGTTTTATGGAAGAGGTGGAGAACTTGTTCGCGATTAAGAACTTGTTCATTGAGAATCTGTGTCAAGGTGGAGATTGTTAGAATTAAGTGACCCTAATTCTTATTTAAATAAAATACGATGGAAAATAAAATAAAAGTAAAATCCATATAGAACTAGACTTTTTTTATTTTATTTTAGAATAAGGTTTTTTAAACCTTATTAAACTCCATCTATTTTATATTTACTAGGATAAGGTGTTTCAATCCTACTAGAATATGGCTTTACAAGCCTATAAATAGACATAGTCTATTCCTTTTGTATTGATTCAAATTTTCGACATAGTAAATTTTCTTCTCCTCTGCCCGTGGTTTTTTCCCGAAAGGGTTTCCACGTAAAATTTTGTGTTCTTTATTTTTTTATTTTATTATTATTTTTTTTACACAAAATATGAAGAAAAGCTGAAAACATACCGTGCATAACATTTTCTCCTAAAATTTACTTCAGAATGTCTTTCCTAGTGCATTTATCGACATTGAGAGATCATGGCCTTAGTCAAAGCTATCATTATGCTTTACCAAAAACAAAAATAAGAGATCATTAAGTTAAAGCAATTTTAACCAAAATGGTAGCTCACCCATGAAAAAGCATATAATAATGGCTAAAGCTATCACTATGTGTTGCCAAAAGCAAAGAGAGACCATTGAGTTTAAGTTATTTTAGCCAAAATGATTGCTCTCCCAAGAAAAATATAATAAAGGCCAAAATTTTAAACATATTTAATGATACTCTTGAAGCTTCACCCACAAAATACGCATTATGAGTTCCCAAAGGTACAAAGATATAAAAATTGGAAATGGGTCATTAATATGAACCTCAAGGAGTTATATGAAAGTTTATTGAAGCCAACAAAGGGTAGCTTCAAAAGGAGACCACCTATTACTACTAGCAAGAAAATGCAATGAGGCCAACTGTTAAAATAATGTTGATAAGGCTTGCAACCATTAACTAAAAGAGTCAAAAGCTATATCAAAGATGAAATAAAAAAAACGATTAATTAGTAATATTGACAGCCCATACAGTATGATGATCCCTAATGCAAAATCATCAGAAACAAAAGAAAAAAATAAATAAAAACGCAAAATGAACCCTAGTTGAATTGAACTTACAACAAAATCTAGAATGTTAATCATTATAAAAAAGTTTCAATCATTTGGGATAAAAACTTGCCTTAAAAAGAAAGAATAAAAAACTGGAGAAATGAGAACTAGAAGACGAGTATACAATGAGTAAAAACTATCGATATATAGATGTGTATAAATAGAAGAATCACCGAGATTCAACCAACCATTGTTAATTGTTTTTATTTGAAAATTTTGTAATACACATTTACATATTTAAGTTTTTATAATTTCATCATTTAACAATTTAAGGGCTTTTTTTGTGAATTATTTGAGGAAAATTTATTTTAGGGAAATAAACTGTTTATAGCACTTGAAAGATAAAATCAAAAACCTATTTCACTTGAGGAAATCTTGATCCCAAAATAGGAAAATAAACTCTTGATTTGACATACAAATTTGCATAAGCAAAAATCAAAACATTCATCAGTTTTAGGATTACCTATGTTGCCTAGCCACACGATCGTGTGACCATTATTTTCCAAATTTTTTAACTTTTTCTTAAACTTCCTGTTTTATTTCAAATTAGTCTGGAATTGCTTCTAAACTATTGTTAGGGCCTCGAAGGCTCAATTTAGGGACAAAATACATATGAATGAATGGTTTATTATATGTTTAAATTATTTAAATGTTATGATGTTAAGTGTTTTTTGATTGTACAATAATGCTTCGTAACCCTAATCGGGTAATAGAGATAGATTAGGGGTGTTACATTTAGTGGTATCAGAGCTACAGTTTAATCAATTCTCAGACTAAACGTAGCATGTATAGAGTCTAGAAATACATGCCACTTATTAACCAATGATAGTGTGATGACTTTTGATTATTTTTGAAATGTTCATATAGATAAAGATGTCATTTGGATCCAATCGAGCAGATTCCGATGAGGTAGAAAGTTTTATTCCAACTACTAATGAAGGTAATACATGAAATGATCCCGAGTTACAAGGGCCTGGAGATATGGCACTGAATGCTTTTCTCCACATTATGCATGATATGTATGAGGCATACTTAAAGGTAATTCAACAGCTCAACAAATCGGTTCCCTACATCCTTAAAGTTTGACTCAACAAACTATTCCGAGATTACTATCGATAAAGTTAGAAAATATGGTGCCATGGAATTTTGTAGAAAATGTGGTGTCATGGAATTTTGTGGCAATGTGGGTGATGATCCAACCAAGGCCGAGTACTGGTTAGAGCATACTCAGATGGTGTTTGATGAAATGATGTGTTCTTTAGAGGATTGTTTATGGTGCATAGGGTTGTTCTTAAAAGAAGAGGCATTTCAGTGGTAGTCCACGTTAACGTCAGTGGTACTGAAGGAAAGAGTCAATTGAGATTTCTTTAAATCGGAATTTCGTAAGAAGTATATTAGCAAATGATATTTGGAGCAAAAGAAGAATGAATTTCTTGAACTAAAAGAAGGGAATAGAATCGTGGCCGATTATAAAAGACAGTTTGTACAGCTTAGTAAATATGTTTATGAGATTGTACCTTCGAAAGAAAACATGTGTGTACATTTTGAAGATGGATTAAATGATGAAATCAAAAATGTTATTTGGAGCCATGAAGATTCGTAAGTTTTTGGTTCTGTCTGACCGAGCCCAAAAGATGGAAGAAATTTATGCTAGTAAAGACGAAATGGGGCTAAAACCTACGATTTTAGCAAACGCATTATATCTAACTTTCTTTGGTTCTCCACAAAAGAATCTGAGGGAATCTAATGATAGATTCTCAAAACCATCAGAGTTTTAGGGAAGGGATTGTTTAAAGCAGAGTAGTAAGAAAGCTCCAACTCCTTTAGTGGCTAGTACAGACAGTGTGCAAAACACCAACAGGACGGAGAGTAAACAATATGGTCGATATCATTTTGGTGTATGCAGGGTTAATAATGGTACATGCTTTATATGTGGATCCCCTGATAACTTTAAAAAGGATTGCCCGAATCGAAATGAGCTTAATAAAAATTAAAATACAAAATTTGTGACTACTTCTACACGGGATCGACAACCTAGAAATAGCAATTCAGCTGGAGTTAATCGGAGTGCGGCTAAAGATGAGCCGAATAGATCTGAAGCTATAGCTCCTACTAGAACCTATGCTATCCCTGCACGAGATGAGGCATTGGCTCCCAACGTCATTGCTGGTGCCTTTTCTTTTTTTAATATTAGTGTATATGCATTAATTGACCCGGGGTCAACACACTCATATATATGCACTATATTAGTAATATAATAGAATTTACATGTTGAGTCCACTAGTTGTGTCACCAAAGTTACGAACCCTTTAGGTCACAGTGCTATAGTTGACTTAGTATGTAAGCAATGTCCACTGAAAATTCAAGGTTACAACTTTCCCACCGATTCAATGCTTTTACCTTTTAATGAGTGTGACGTCATTTTGGGAATGGACTGGTTAAACCTACCTGATGTTGTGATTAATTTTCGATGAAAAAGAGTTGGTTTGAGATATCCCGATGGTAGGATAACTTCTTTAAGATTTGATAAAACCGATGGTATTTCGAGTTTGATATCGGTAGTAAAAGTGTAAAAACTAGTACAGAAAGGTTGTGACATGTTATTAACTTACATTCTGGACTCCAGAGTGCTAGAGAAGAAGGTGGATCAAGTACCGACAGTATGTAAATTCTCAGACGTATTTCTTGAAGAGCTACCAAGATTGCTGCCATAGCGGGAAGTTAAATTTGCTATTGATCTAATACCTGGGACAACACTGATATTGATTTCACCATATAGAATGGCACCGACTGAATTAAAAGAACTTAATGCACAGTTACAAGAATTACTGGACAGAGGTTTTATTCAACCGAGTATATCTCCTTGGGGAGCTCCAGTATTATTTGTGAAAAAGAAAGATGGATCGATGAGATTATGTATAGAGTATTGATAGCTGAACAAGGTAACGGTAAAGAACAAATATCCATTGCCTCATATTGAAGAATTATTTGATTAGCTAAAAGATGAAACAATATTTTCAAATATAGATCTCAGATCTGGATATTATTAGATGCGGGTAAAAGATTGTGATGTACTGAAGACTGCCTTTCAGACACAATATGGACATTCTAAAATTCTTAGTAATGCATTTTGGATTGACTAATGCCCCAGCAACATTCATGGATTTGATGAACAGGGTTTTTCAGCCTCAATTAGATAGATTTTTGGTTGTGTTTATTGATGATATACTAATCTACTCCAAAACAAAGACCAAACATGCTCAGCATTTGAGAACAGTACTGCAGACCTTGCGTGAGAAACAGTTATATACAAAATTCAGTAAATACAAATTTTGGCTGCGAGAAGTTGGATTCCTTGGACACGTGGTTTCCATGGAGGGTATACATGTGGATCGAAATAAGATCTCTGCCATTACAAATTAGAAAGCTCCGAGAAATGTTTCAGAGGTATGTAGTTTTTTGGGATATACAGGTTACTACCGTCGCTTTGTTAAAATCTTTTTTTATAGTAGCCTCGCTGATAACCAAGTTACTACAGAAGAATGTTCTGTTTGTTTGATCAGAGGAGTGTCAACAGAGTTTCGATTAGTTAAAAAGAATGTTGACGGAAGGTCTAGTATTGGGATATGTACTGATGCAAGTTGGAAAAGTAGTAGCTTGTGCTTCTCGTCAGTTAAAACTTAATGAGAGAAATTATCTGACACATGACTTAGAGTTTGCCACCATTGTTTTTGTTCTGAAAATTTGGCGACATTACCTCTACAGTGAAAAGTTTCACATATTTACATATCATAAGAGTCTAAAGTATTTAATGGCGTAAAAGGAACTGAATCTGAGACAATGACGGTGGTTAGATCTATTGAAAGATTATGACCTTATGATTAATTACCATCTTGGGAAGATAAATGTAGTTGCAGATGCTATAAGCTGTAAATCATTATTTGCTTTAAGGGCAATGAATGCACATTTTTCCTTCGAAGGTGTTTGTTATGTTATAGCTGAGCTTAGGGCTAGGCCATTATTTCTTCAGCGAATTCGAAAAGTGCAAAATGATGACTAGAAATTAGTAGCCAAACGAGAGTTGATTTAGAGTTATTCAACTGCGTGATTCACTATAAGTGATAATGGTATGATGTATTTTCATAATCGATTATGTATTCCAGACAGTTCTAGGTTAAAATGAGATATTTTGTCAGAAGCTCATAGCAACACATACTCAATTCATTCAGGTAGCACGTATATGTTTAATGACCTGAAGAAAATGTATTGGTGGCCAGGTATGAAACATGAGATTTTTAAATTTGTGACTAAATGTTTGGTTTGCAAACAGGTAAAAGTTGAACATCAAGTACCATTAGGATTATTATAGTCCGTCACTATTCCTAAATGGAAATGGGAGAGGGTTACGACGGATTTTGTGTCAGGTTTGGTTGTGACAAAGAATAACAAGGACTCTATAGGGTTATAGTTAACGAACTAATGAAATCAACTCATTTTATTTTGGTACATATTAAATTTTCACTTGAGAAGTTAGTAGAGTTGTATGTACCTGAGGTTGTCAGATTGCACGGAGTGCCATCATCAATCATTTCTAATAGAGATCTGAGATTCACCTCAAGATTTTGGGGTAAGCTTCACAAGGCTCTTGGAACTAAATTTTAGTACAGCGTATCTGATGATTGTTTTATGAACACTAGACTAGACTACTATCACGACTAAGGCAAGCGCACCTATCGAATGGTAGTATAGTTACGGTGAGTCCAGGGTATTGTATTCACAAGGACTAAAAGTACTACTATTAACTATTTTCTATTATTTAGCCTAAAATATAAAGGATTTGTTTTAATTTAAAATTAACTAACTAATTAACTACTGAACGCGACAGTGAGTGAAGAAAATAATCAAATAAACCATTAATAAAGACAATACCCAAGGAAGAATCCACCTAGACTTCATTTATTATTTCGATTCTGAATCAAATGATTTATTCACTTGTCTTGATCCTTAGAAATCCCTAATTTTGTTAATATCTCTTTCGAGACTAAGAACAACTGACTCTAGGTTGATTAATTGAAATCTCTTTCTAATTAAAACCCCTATTGTCGCATTAACTTGATCTATGGATTCCCTTATTAGATTTGACTCTAATCCAGCAGATTTATGTCGCCCTATTTCTAGGGTTGCATGTAACTCTGCTTAATTATGTGAGATCTACTCTAAAACAGGGACTTTTGCTCCACTGAATAAGCACATCAAACTTGGAATAATATCCTGAACATATTAAGGTAAGAATTAATAACTCATAATTAAGAACAAGAACAAGTATTTATCTTTAAATTCAGAACTTTAAATAACAAGATCCATCTTAGGTTTCATCCTCCCTAGGTATTTAAGGAGTTTAGTTCATAATGTAGTAGGAAAACATTTCAAAAATAGGAAAATAACAAAACATAAAGAAACCTAAAAAACTTCGAGAGAAATTGGAGGGAGATCTTCAGTCTTGAAGGAGATCCTGCTTCCGAGCTGAATCCGTTAGCGCCCTTCGAGTAATTCCTATGTTCTACTCTGCGTGTCCCCTTAGGTCTTTTTTATACGTATTTATAGACTTTTGAATGCTTAGAAACCCTAAAAATTGGCTTTTTTCACGTGTTTGGGAAACAGGGAGCGATATCGACACAGGCTGGCACATGGGCGTGTAGCCTACCCGTGTGGATCCTGAAAACTCTGATTTTGGCCCTTTTTTTGCTCCTTTTGCTCCCAAATACTCTCCCAAGTATAGAAACATGAATTTAAGGGATTATGAGCATCAAATTCAAATGCTGGAAGATATGTTATGTTGTGTTTTTTAGTTCGAAGGTAGTTGGGAGAGGTATTTTTCACTAGTAGAATTTGCGTATAGTTAAAACTATCAATCCAATATTAAATGGCACCATTTGAGGCCCTGTATGAAAGAAAATGTAGAACACCGTAGTATTGGTTAGAGTTGAGTGAATCTAAGCTAGTTGGTACAGACTTGATTCATGAGACTGAAAACAAAGTTCGTGTAATTCAGGATTGTTTAAAGGCAGCACCAGATCTTCATAAGTCATATGCTTATCTGAAATGAAAAGATATAGATTTTGTTGTTAGGGATCGAGTATGTAACAGCTCATTTTTAATGAAATCGGAACAATGGTTTCGAGACCAAAAATTTGAGCCAGAAAGAAAATTTATTTTAATATTATCGCATGGTCTGCATTATGATAGGAATGTCATATGAAAATTCTGATAAGAAAATTTTACCGATTATGTGTTTAATTATGGAAAGGACCAAATTGCATAAAATGCAAAAGTTGAATTCTGGTAGTTATAAGTATCAAATAACTATGAAATTCAAAATTTGAGGTCCTTTTATGATAATTAGACCATTAAAGAAAATTTAGTAGATATTTTTGGTGAATTATCCATGGAAAATTAGAAAAAGAAAAGGACTAAATTGGAAAGTGGAAAAATTAAAAGATGAAAAATTAAATATAGGTTTGATATCATCGATATATGTCATCTTCATCTCCAAATACATGGAAACCCTAGGAGAGAGAAAGGAACTAATCAAGTTTAATTAGACCTGGATAACTCAAATTTGAAGTTAGATCAAGGAAAAGAAAATATGCCGGATTAGTAGACTTTTGAACACGAAATAGTGTCGAGGTAAGTTCGTGTAACTAAATTGTGCACATTTATATATTTGAATTAAATGTTATATATATGAATTATATAATTGCCATGTATATGAAATTGATTGAATATCCAATAATGCTTATTAAATGTCAAATTCTGTTTGAATAAATGAAAGTCGATGGATACATGATTTCCCGTACTAGTTGTGATTCAGCATATGTTGCGAACACACCATAGCTCTTATGAGTGTCCTGTTACAAGCCCTCTCGAGCTTCCCGTTATATGGCTCTTGCGAGCTTTCCGTTAATAGCTCTTCGGAGTATTCCGATTGGTTGTGATCCTGCATGTGTTGTGGACACACCTTAGCTCTTATGAGCATCCCGATTATAGGCTCTTCATGAGCTTCTTGTTAAATTGGCTCTTTGTTAGCTTCTCGATAGTACTCACTTGAACTTCCCAATATTGGCTATCCAGAGCTTCCCGTTATGGTTCTTTGTAAACTTCCCAATTATAGCTTTTATGAGCTTACGTTATATAGCCCAGATAAGCTTCCTGATAGACTCTTTATGAGCTTCCCAAAATGGCTTTGTGTGAGCTTCCCATTACAAGGCTAGAGAGTGTGCTTCCCGATTATGTGCCCTAATTGGGTACCTCTGGATATGAATTGACGAATTATAGTAGTGTACACTAAAGTGTACTTCATGAGTGTATCCATCGATATTTCAAATAAATTCAACGAGAATAGTTTTGACATGGTTGAATTGAATTTAAGATGATTGATTATGTAAATGCACAAGTTATATGGAAATATGATATGAAAAGTACATGTTTGTGAAAGTTATTACTTGATGAGCTCATCCATGTTCTTGGTATTATATGAATTATTTGACTAACATGATTGGTGAAGTTGTGTTTTAGGCTATAAGCCAAATTGTTTGGATGCATTTTTGTATGCTTATATTAAATATAAATATATGGTAAGTTAAATTCTTGTTATACTAACTTACTAAGCATTTGAAATGCTTACATGATTTTCTTTGCTTTGTTTTATAGTGTTTGGAAGCTCGTAAAGGTTGGAGTCAGTCGGAGCATCATCACACTATCCTCTATTTTGTTTTGGTATAAATAGAAAACTTATTTGACATATGGCATGTATAAGCTAACTCAGCCAATGTAGGCATATAATGGTTGTTTGTAATCTAGCCATTGGAATGGCTAATGGTAATATGTTTAGTGAATATATATAAGAGGTTATAACATGATTAATACATGTGTGCTCAGTGTGATTTAATTGAATTATGGAAAGTATATTTATTACGAAGGTAAGTTTGGAAACACATGAATGCATGTAATAATATATCATGTTAGCTATTAGACTTGGCTTGGTTATAATGCTTGAATTGGTTGGTATAAGTTTGCAAGTGCTGGTGTAGGTTGTTGGAAAATTTTGGGTGAGAAATAAAGCTAGGAAATGGCTTTATATTGTCTACACAGACATAGAACACGGGTGTGTGGCAGGCCGTGTGGCACAAGTCAGAGAGTTATACGGGTAAGGACATGGGTTGGAACATGGCCGTGTGTCTCACATTGAATGCCCATACAGCCTGAGACATGGGCATGTGATCCATCCGTGTGAGCCACACGACCTACTCATATTGGTGTGTGACCCCTGTACATAAGAAAAATTTTAAAATTTCATGAAAAATTCTTTAGGTTTTCGGTTTAGTCCCAAATTATTTTTAATGTTTAAATTAGGTCTCGACGGTCCATTTAAGGGATGATAAGATTAATTTAAGATATGAATAGTAAATGACATAGATTGTATGAAATTGTTCTATAAAATTCGGTAATACTCTGTAACCCTGTTCTGGTGACGGATACGGGTTAGGGGTGTTACAGAGTATTCTTAAAAATCTCACCTTGGAGGAAGGTGCTTCGTTTCGAAAGAAAGGGAAAGTTGAGCCCAATGTTTATTAGGTCGTATGAAATCATTGGAAGAGTCAGTCTTGTAGCTTACAGATTAGCTCTACCCCCGAAACTTGAAAAGATTCATAATATTTTTTGTGTTTCAATGTTGAGGTGATATAGATCAGATCCTTTACATATAATTGTTCCCTATGAGGTGGAGATTTAGCCTGATTTGTTATATTCTAAAGATCCGATCAATATTTTAGCTCAGGAAGTTAAAAAGTTAAGAAATAAACATATAGCTTTAGCTAAAGTTCTTTGGCAACGTCACGGAGTTGAAGAAGTTACCTGGGAACCAGACGAAGCTATAAAAGTGCAATACTCAACCTATTTTCTAGTAAGATTTTCGGGGATAAAAATTCCTTTAGGGGGGAGAATTGTAACAACGTAATTTTAGTGGTGTCGAAAACAATAGTTTTGAGACCAAAATTCCAATGAGTGAGTTTTTATTTTTTTGTTTATTGTATATGATATTATATTAAGGCCGTATTAAAGTTTCGCTAGGAAATTTTGATGTTTAAATGGTTAATTAGGTAAAAAGGACTAAATTGTAAAAGGTGTAAAACTTGAGTTCTATTAGTTAAAAGGGTCAAAGGGCTATGAAAGTGAAAGTTAATGGACTTGAGTGGTAAATATACCACATTTAAAGTTAGTGGATGTACATGGATAAGTTTTATTGAAATTTTAATTAGTAATAAGGTTAATATGGTAATTTGGTAAATAAAAGAAAAAAAACTAAATAAAACATAAAATAAAGATGATATCTTCTTTATTTGGTTTCAAAACCTAAAAATAGCTATTGAATAAGAAGTGTTATTCGGGTAAGCTTGTTTTGTTGCATGTAAGTGAATTCAAGCCCTGTTTTTAATGATTTTTATGTTTTTAAGTTCATTTTAACTTAATCTAGCTAGCTCGGGGGTTCATTTGCAAAAAAGTGAAAGGTTGAGGGGCTTTCCATGGATTTTTTTAATAGGTTTTAATGTTAGTTGATAAATTATTAGTTTTGGTTGTAAAACAAACATGTTTTGTTAAGTGATTTTTGGTGAAATTGTAATTAGGGATTAAATTGTTAAAAGTATAAATCCACAGGTTTCATTGTGAATTGTTGATAATTATGAGTTGTTTTAAGGTCCCTTGTAACATTTGTTAAATTGGATTTCGGTTAAAATGGTTGAATTTCAAGTTATGAGCTTAAGGACTAATTTAAGAAAAGTTAATATGTTAGGGGCAATTTCATAATTTTTACATAAATATGAATTATGTATTAAATTGAATTCTAGAAGTACTTAATAGAATGAAATTATTATTTTAGATCATGAACATGTTGACAATCGGGGAAAAGAAAAGAAAAGATTTCTGAGTAGTTTCTGTGTTTTTGCGATTACTGCAAACCAATCATGTAAGTTCATTTTATGTATATGCATGGTTATATTCAATTCCTTGTTAATGATTTAATCTTTTAGTTCTAATTTGTATTGTCATTTAAATGTTGAATCATATTGTATATTCAAATAGGGTGTTATTTAAGCTTTATGCCTAGCAGGCTTAGTGTCGATGTATTAATTCAAGCTTTGTGCCTAGCAGGCTTAGTGCCGGTGTATTGATTTAGGCTTTCTGCCTAGCAGGCTTTATGCCTAGCAGGCTTTATGCCTAGCAGACTTAGTGCCGATGTTATTCAGGCTTAGTGCCAGTGTTACTCAAGCTTAAAGCTTAGTAGGCTTGATGTCGGTGTAGTAAATGTTAACGTCCCTTGGAAATTTGGTAATTGATAGTAAATGGGTTGACTTATCAAACTTACTAAGCTTCTTTGTGCTTATTCATTTAATTTGATTTTGTAGGACTCTTGGAATCGTAGCATCGATTAGATCGGCTTGGAAGTTCACACATTATCATCTACACCTTGGTAGTCATTTTGTACTTGTTTTGAAGTTGGTTTAAAGTGGCATGTAATAGGACGAGTTTTTTAGGACTATGATATTTTGTGAATGTGTAAATGGTGATTTGGTATGTTCATACTTGTGAAGTTTGTAACAGCCCGTTTTTAGTGAAATCAGAACAGTCTTTTTGGGACCACAAATCTGAATTCAAAAAATTTATTTTATTATTATTTTATTGCCTACAGCATGATAGTAGTATCGTATAAAACTTTCGTTAAGAAATTTTACCCTTTACATGTTCAATTTGATAAAAAGGACAAAATTGCATAAAATGCAAAATTTGAGTTCTAGTAGCTAAAGGTATTTACTATTTATAGAAACTTAAAGTATAAGTCCTTATATGGTAATTAGACCATTAATAAAGATAGTGGAATGTGATGGCTTGGTATAAGTGAAATTTCTGATGTTTTAAAAGGTTAATTTTGTAATTAGTAATATAAGTTAATTTAATTAAAGAAAATATGAAATAAAACACTTTCTTCTTCACATTTTAACCTAAAGAACCAGGCACCATAGATAAAACAAGGAGAAGGTTTCGGCTAGGCATTTTTCTTTGCATTGTAAGTGATTTTTGTCCCGTTTTTATTGATTTCTATGTTTTTGGAATCGTTGTAGCTTAATCTAGCTAGCTCGGGGACTAATTTGTGAAACTGTTAAACTATTGAGGTTTTAGCATTAATGAATATACATGAGTTTTGATGTTTGATGATGGAAAATAGATAGTTATTGATAGATAAACAACTTTTGTTAAGTGATTTTTGGTGAAATTGTCAAATAGGGATTAAATTGAAAAATAAAAAAAATTTCATAGTTAAATTGTGAAATAAATGAAATATAGGGCTTGCTAGGGACCTAATTGATATTCGTCTATAGTGGGTTATGGTGAAATTGCATAAATTTCCACTTTTATAACATAGGGACTAAATTACAAATAATTTAAAAGTATAAGGACAAAATGATAATTTTTTCAAAATCTGATTTTGGGTTAAATTGAATAAAACATCTATTTAATTAAGTTAAACTTATCTGTATAGATCAATACATACCTCATATGGTTTTAGCTAGGGGCAAAGAGAAAGTCTCGGATTACTCACCTTCGTATCTAGTGTACTCGTTGAGGTAAGTTCGTGTGACTAAATTGTGTTTATATATTTTACATTGAAGTATGTATGAATTGTCAATTGCCATATGTATATACAATTGCATATACAATGGCGTACGACAATTACTGAGCCCCGTTTGAACCTTAGGATTTCGTAGGATACAAATAACATGTCATTAGGGTATACATGATTAGGGTGCTGGTCCTAAACGTCCTACCGATGCCTGAGATCTAACATGTGTTGCGGATACACCACAGCTCGTGTGAGTAGCATCGTGTAGCTATGTTCTGACCCACAGCTCGTGTGAGCAGGCCCATTTTCACAGCTCATGTGAGTATTCTGATTTACAACTCATGTAAGCATACATGTACAGGATTTGACAGGTTACAGTTATATGAGTTAGCACATTATGTGTGAGCTATCCTGGGTATCCAACGGTATTCTAAATGGTTCAACGAGCATTATTCCGATACGAAATGGTTCACATGCGAATTACGTGGAAATATTGTTACATGGTATATGGAAAAATTGAATTGGATGATACATGTATATGAAACTTAATCAATGGTTGTGCTCATCCATGTTTATTTATTTATATATGTATTTACATGACTAACATGTTTGATGTATATGCTTAGGCATTTGGCCAAATTATGTTGGGATATGCTAGGTTTACTTACCTATTATGTATTGAAATGGTAAGTGATGTTTTATGTTATACGAACTTACTAAGCTTATATGCTTACTCTGTGTTATTTTCCATGTCTTATAGTGTATCGAAAGCTCGTTCGGGTTAGAAGCTTGTCGGAGCTATATCACATTATCCAATGGCTCTATCGGCATTTTTGGATGTTTGATTTTGGTTTTAATGGCATGTATAGGTATTTTGGTTAATGTTGGCCATGTGTTTTGAATTTTGAAATGGCAATTTGGTTTGGCTTGAGTTATGGTATTTTGGTGTTCAAATGAATTTAGTTTTGGCATGTAAATATTAGCCTTATATGGATGATGTTTGGCTTGATATGCTTGAATTGTGGAAGATGAAATTATGGTTTGAATATGCATATTATATATGGTTTGTAACTTGATGGAAATTTTGTGTATACTTTGTAGTTGAATAGCATGTTTAGTACCATTTGGTATGTTTTATTAAGTAGATTTTATGGTATGTATTGAGGCAAAACTAGTTGGAAGTAGTTTATCATTTTGGCCAAATAGAGTACATAGTTAGACAGGTTTATATATTGTCTTTTGAGGTGCCTAAGGGCATATTGGTTGTATGATATTATATTATATGTATATGACTTGTTTCTGCATGATTTTGATGCCTTGTTATGGCTTATGTATATGTGCAATTTTGGTTGTAGCTATATGTTAAGTTGGATGAGAAAAATGGCTTGTAAAATGGCCTATTTTCGTCTACACAAGTATGGGCTTGTTTCTTAGCCGTGTGTGACACACAGCCAGGTGACGCGGCCATGTGTCCCCTATAGCTTTCAAAGGGTTGCAAGTTAGGCTATTACAAGGCCTAGCACACGGCCTGGCACACAGGCGTGTGGGTTGGCCTGTGACCCAAGTCAGTAAGTTACATGGGCATGGACACGAGACTTCGAATGCTCACACGGCCGTATGACCCCTGTAGTTATGAAAATTTTCCTTGTTTCCTGAAAAATTCTCTGAATTTTCAATTTAGTCCCGACTTGTTTTTAACATGTTTTTAGGGCCTCGTGGGCTCGTAGAAGGGACAATATGAATTGTTTCGTTTAGATTTAATATGTTTATTGATATGATATAAAATGTTTATAAATATGTGTACGTTTGAATTGTAAACTCCGGTAATGCTCCGTAACCCTTGTCTGGCGACGGATACAGGTTAGGGGTGTTACAAAGTTTATATTTGAACTTGATGAACTTTTAATTCTTGTTTATGTTAGATCATTTTTACCATCCTTAAGTACTTGTATATATGGCTCTTTTGGTATGTAAGTGATGGTTTGGAAATGGTCTTTTATGGTATCTTGTAGTGGTTAACTGAATTAGGTTGGCATATTTTGAATATGACATTATTGGTATGTTTTGGTAATTAATGTTTTGATACAATTGTGGTGCCTTTGAATGGCATATTGGTTAGGTGATTTAGAATGTTTGATATGGTATGTTTTTGTGTATTTGGATGGTGTTTGAATCCCTTGATGGTGTGCTCAAATGGTTTGAATTGTTTAGTTACAAAATGGATTTAAAATGGCTTGTTTTTAGGTAAATTTTGGGTTCACATGGCCTGGGACACGGGCTGTCACACGGCTATGTGACACACATGGCCCGGTGACATGGTTGGGTGTCATTTGAGATTTCTTAGTGTTACAAGTTAGTAAGTTACACGACCTAGCACATAGCCTGGCACACGAGCATGTGTGGCATCTTAGTGAGTTACATGGGTGAGGACACGGACTGGGACACGACATTGTGTCCCTTGTTCGAATGTTACACGGCCTAGGCTATGTCATACGGCCGTGTGACCTTTTTTTTTTCAAATTTTGTAACTTTTTCTTAAACTTCCCGTTTTATTTCAAATTAGTCCCAAATTGCTTCTAAACTATTGTTAGAGCCTTGAAGGCTCAATTTAGGGACAAAATGCATGTGAATGAATGGTTTATTATATGTTTGAATTATTTAAATGTTATGATGTTAAGTGTTTTTCGATTGTATAGTAATGCTTCGTAACCCTAATCCAGTAACAGATATGGGTTAGGGGTGTTACATCTCAATTCTTATGAGGAAAAGATTGAAGAAGTTGGTGAGGGGAAATTTTGTTTTAGGGCTTTGGAAATGGAGAAGGGAATGAATGTGGAGGCTGTAGTTGAAAGTGCAGAAAGAACGATGATGAAAAAATGAGGGCAAAAATGAAAAAGTAATATTTTACTGTTTCTACAGTGCTCTGAATGGGAAATTTAGAGGTTGGGACAAAGAATGGTATTCAACTTCTATTCAGTGATTAGGAGGAACAGAGACTTAAATAACAACACTTGTAATAGACATTCCACTGAACCAAACAATGGTTTGTGGTGGGCCCACAGAATTAAGTTGTAATGGCATAACCATTACATTAAACCAAACAGCGTGTAGTTTTTCATTAGCTTCAAAGTCTTCATGTGATAAGGATATAGTCTATCATTCTTTAAAACATTTTCATTTCTCTTTAAGAGATCTGTCTACAAGATAAAATTATAATCCTATTATATCTAATTCCTTTTCACACAAAATTACCAGCTCAATTTCAAAAAAGAATGCTGATTTTAAAAGACATTTGAGGAAATATATCGTTTTATTCTATTTTTGTAATATCCTGATTTTAGGCCTAGTCGAAATAGTGGTTTCGTGACCATAAAATCCGAGATAGAAATAATTATTTTATGATTATTTTGAGGTCTATGATATGATTGCATGATTGTGTGAAAATTTCGTGAAGAAATTTTATGCATAAAGTGCTTAAATTGAAATTAGGGACTAAATCGAATAATTTGCAAAACTTGCATTCTAGAAGTTTCTAGTATGAAATTGTTTTGGAATATTAATTAGGAGGTCTAAAATAGAAATTTTACCAATTTCTAAGTCTATGGACAAAAATTGGATATGGATGGAATTTTTTGGAAAGTTTAGTAGTAAGGGCATTTTGGTCATTTAGGGGTAAAATGAATTAAAATACAAAATTAAAAGCCAATTTTGCTCATCTTCAACCCCATGGCCGAATATAGCAAGGAGAAACCATGGCTAGGGTTTTTCAAGCTTCCAAGCTCGATTGTAAGTCCATTCTAGCCCCGTTTTTTAAGTTCTTTACGTTTTTGGAATCCCGGTAACTTGATTAAGCTTATTCTAGCAATAATTTAACCTAGGGTTCATATTTGGAAAAATACCCATAGGTGAAATGTGTTTATTTTGATGTTTTATGGTAGAATATGAAGGCTGAAATTATGTTAAACAACTTTTGCTAAGCGATTTTAAGCAAAAATGAGTAAAACGGCTTAATCGGTAAAAATTGTTATTGTTCATAACTATGTGTTAGAGTGAGAATTTGATGTTGTCATAGAAGGGAAAAATGTTCAGCATGTCATAAAACATAAGAAAATATGCTGAAGTTTAATTTACGAGCTTTGGGGCAAAAGTGTAAATATGCAAAAGTTTAGGGGCAAAACTGTAATTTTACCAAAATATGATTTTGGGTCAATTTGAATAATGTGAGTCCTAATTAAACTATATTTTAAATGATAGAGCAAGGAAAACTAAAATTTGGGCTAAAATGGGAAAATACCAAGTTATGGACCGAAATGGTAAAAGTAGCCATTTTCACATACGAGATAAGTTCATATGTAAATGTTGGTAACATAGTTATTATTTTAAATGTTTTTATGTTATTTAAATGATATGATAATTATTATGAAATATTATACTCGTGATAATTGTTTGATAATATGTCAAATTATGTGATATACTTGGAAAATGTGAAATACTATCGAGTATCGGTATTGGCATTCCGTAGAAGATGGTTGAGACACATGATTGGGAAAAAGGTCCCATTGAACCTTAGGAATGGATTAGGATACAAGTGAGATGTCACTGGGATATTTGGGCATCTGAACTCGTTGAGTTGAGTCCGAGTTCACTTATGGATGCGAATGTCCGAACTCGTCGAGTTGAGTCTGAGTTCGAGAGATGTAACTAGGCATCCGAGCTCGTTGAGTTGAGTCCGAGTTCACTTATGGATGCGAACGCCCGAGCTCGTTGAGTTGAGTCCGAGTTCACTTATGGGCGGGTTACATGGTAGCTTGGCTACATATGTGGCACTTATGTGCAAACTTTCCATGTATCCGAATTATATTCCAATGTGTTCAACGGGTAAAATTCTACTCAAATGGAGGAATACTCGAGATGAAAGGGACGTATTGGTAAGTGTTGTGAAATGGATACTTTGAACAGGTATGTACTTAACCTTCGGGTTGAAAACTCGATATAACAACAATATGGTAAGATGATAAATGAAAATGTGATATGAATGTCTCGGTGATGATCATGCAAATGATGTTTATGTTTGCTTATATAGTTGTGTTACTTGCTATTTGCACGTGAACTTACTAAGCATTTGTGCTTACTCCCTCCTTTTCATTCCTTGTAGTGTTGACAAGCTAGCTCGAAAATCGAAAAATGGTCAGAGGCACGCTCACACTATCCGTATACCATCTTGGCATAATGGCTTGTATATTTTGAGTATGGCATGTATAGCATTATAATCATTTTGTATATATGGTCTTATGATATGGTTATTGAGTGGTATGGAAATGCTAGGTAATGATTAGCCATTGGAATGGCTAATCATGATCATATTTGGTGTTATGTATGCTAAATTGCTAGCTAATCCATGGGAACCATGAAATGGGTAAAATTTACCATAAAATAGATTCAGACAACAGTAGTGGCGTGAATTTGAAAAATCACTAAAAATAGTAGAAATGGAATTAAATAATGAATAAGTTATGGAATTGAAGCTTGATGAGTCTATTTTCATATGGATGGAACGCAGGTATATGAGTTATATTTTATGAGATGTTTAAATTTTTGTGAAACAGGGCCAGAGCGATTTCTGGATCCCCTATTCTAAATTTGGAAATTCACCATAAATTTTACAAAGATAATTAGAAGTCATGCTTTATATGTACAGATTCGTTATTGAGTCTAGTTTTATTAGAAATAAACGGCATAGTCATTGAAACTCTGTACAGGGAGATATCTGATTCGTAATACACAGAGGTTAGAGTAGTTGAACCCTAAAACAGGGGAGAATTTAACTAATAAACTGTAATAATTTGCTTGACCAAAAATTCTATAAAACAATTAGTAAATAGATATATGAGTCTAGTTTCAGGGAAAATTTATGGAATTGGATTTCGAGTTTTGGAACTAGAGATATGAATTTTTAAGCGACTGTGACGCAGTTAGCCAGCTTGTCTAGAAATTTTAAAATAAATTGTTTGAGCTGTTTAAAGTAATGAATTAAGTCTGTTAACACCTCGTGTTTGACCCGGCGACGGTCTCGGGTATGGGGCGTTACATTTGGTGGTATCAGAGCAGGTTTAGTCAGTTCTCGGACTAACTTAGCATGCGTAAAAATTTAGCTATACAAGCCACTGATCTGTGATAATGTGATGTCTTCCGACGCATATGAGTACCGTCTTATTTAGACAGGGTACTCTCCAACCGAGCTGCGCCGACCATGTTCAATGTTATGTGAAGGTATTTGAGTAAAATTATGATTATGATAAGTCTCGATTCAGAAAAGTATGAATAAAAGTTTATGATACATATGTGATAAATATCCATATTTGCTTAATGCTCATATGATGTAGTGTATATGGCTTACTTGATAAGATGAACAGAATAAATAGAAAGTAGGTATGAATAAAAGTCATAATATTATGATATGAATGAAAACGTCCTTGTCTTGATTTGGACGTCGAATGTTGATGAATGCTAATGATATATAATTTTTATGAGATAAAGGATTATAATGAAATGAAATTATCTATGTTAAATTGTTGGACTGAATTATATGATTGTAATGATATGTACATGATGATGCACGAAATAAAAGTTGTGATTTTGATGCAAATATCTATGTTTGTTTGGCCTTATATGATGTCATGAGCATGAATTAATTTAATTAAATGAATGGATAAGTAAAGCTATCTAGAAAACATAGAATGTATGCATAAGTATATTGTCTAAATGGGACAAGAGGGAAAATTTGTGTAAGCCAACATGAATGTTGCATTGCCTGAATGAATGACATGATTTTGATGATGTTGCTATGATGATGGAAGTTGTGTCATATGTGTATGTATAAGAAAGTTGAGTCAAAGGTCCTACAACCCCTCCCCCTTACCGAAGTGGTACTTATAATGGAATTTCATGAGATTTGTATTGAATAAGTTTCTGGTTGAGAACCCAAAGAGTTCAGTGATAGAATAAATATAAGTATGATCAGAGATTGAAAATGAGGTGATAAGTAAATTTAGAGCCAGTAAATTATCGGATTGACATAAAGATTATTGGAGTTATGCACTGTCCAATTAGAGAAGGAATTCTCTTTGGTAAATCGAATTACTCAGGTGCAAGGTCGAGAAAAGTGTAAATCGAAATTTATTCAGAACTGGCCTTCTTTAGTGAATGGTTTAATATGAAATTTGTGACGGCAGAACTAGTTGGGGAAATGATATTTGAAATGTGAACTATCTGAGTGTGACAGTTATGACTAGACAGATTTAGCAGTCTCTTTTGAGATGTTCTATGTGTTCACCCGTTCTCAAAAATATTTCTATGGCTATTGATCTTCTGAAGAAATTCTTGTTATATGGGAATGTCTTCTAATTCTGGTGTTGGATGAAAGAATTGGTAGTCTGACTGGTTTATAATTTATATTGCTCTATTTCATCGGGTATTCTATTTCATTTCGTCTGATAAGAATTGATGAGAGAATACATATGATATTATAATTCTGTTTCTTTTACTTGATGCTTCATCTGATATATATGTATGGGAAGATATATTGATCTTGTTATATTTGATTTCAGTGGGATTAAATGATGTTTTCTTTTGGACTTTCTTTCTTTAAAGAATTATCGGGGTATTCTATATTTTCTCTATGAGTTTGGTTTTCGATTCTCCTAATATAGTATCGTATCTTGGGTTTCTTTATCCTCGGATCTTTTCTTCCGGATTTCTTTATTCCGGTTTCTCTATCTTGGATTTCTTTATTCGGTTTTCTTGTTATCTTTGTTCCATAATTTTTCAATTACGACTCATGTTCGAAGTACGTTCTTCAGCTCGTGATAATCATGTCAAATATAACTATACTTCTGATTTGATTTGGGTAATGTGGTGATTTCATGATTGGGATTTTTCTAATTTTCGTAAGGTTTGACAACAAGAAGGCATAAGTGATAAAAGTGCGAGTTTCAATCGGTATGGTGGATTACTTCTCTCAAGTCTCTTTGATTGTTGGATTTCTTGGAATTCCTGGTCTCCATTAAATCAAGTTGAGATCCGGTTTTATGTCATGATATCATGGGAAACCGAGAAGGGTTGAAAATTTAAGAACAGTTGAGAGTTGAGACTGTAAGCTTTCAGATCATATGAGAAATTAAAGAGGTGTATTGGAGGTACAGCCTAAGTGAAAGTTCTTCGGCTCCGAATATGAGATTAAAAGTGAAGACCACTTTTCTGGTAAGATTTTCGGGGACGAAAATCCCTAAAAGGGGGGAGAGTTGTAATATCCTGATTTTGGGCCTAGTCAAAATAGTGGTTTCGTGACCACAAAATCCAAAATAGAAATAATTATTTTATGATTATTTTGAGGTCTGTGATATGACTGCATGATTGTGTGAAAGTTTCGTGAAGAAATTTTATGCATAAAGTACTTAAATTGAAATTAGGGACTAAATCGAATAATTTGCAAAACTTGCATTCTAGAAGTTTCTAGTATAAAATTGTTTTGGAATATTAATTAGGAGGTCTAAAATAGCAATTTTACCAATTTCTAAGTCTATGGACAAAAATTGGATATGGATGGAATTTTTGGAAAGTTTAGTAGTAAGGGCATTTTGGTCATTTAGGGGTAAAATGAATTAAAATTCAAAATTAAAAGCCAATTTTGCTCATCTTCAACCCCATGGCCGAATATAGCAAAGAGAAACCATGGCTAGGGTTTTTCAAGCTTCCAAGCTCGATTGTAAGTCCGTTCTAGCCCCGTTTTTTAAGTTCTTTACGTTTTTAGAATCCCGGTAACTTGATTAAGCTTATTCTAGCAATAATTTAACCTAGGGTTCATATTTGGAAAAATACCCATAGGTGAAATGTGTTTATTTTGATGTTTTATGGTAGAATATGAAGGCTGAAATTATGTTAAACAACTTTTGCTAAGCGATTTTAAGCAAAAATGAGTAAAACGGCTTAATCGGTAAAAATTGTTATTGTTCATAACTATGTGTTAGAGTGAGAATTTGATGTTGTCATAGAAGGGAAAAATGTTCAGCATGTCATAAAACATAAGAAAATATGCTGAAGTTTAATTTACGAGCTTTGGGGCAAAAGTGTAAATATGCAAAAGTTTAGGGGAAAAACTATAATCTTATCAAAAATATGATTTTGGGTCAATTTGAATAATGTGAGTCCTAATTAAACTATATTTTAAATGATAGAGTAAGGAAAACTAAAATTTGGGCTAAAATGGTGAAAATACCAAGTTGTGGACGAAATGGTAAAAGTAGCCATTTTCACATACGAGGTAAGTTCATATGTAAATGTTGGTAACATAGTTATTATTTTAAATGTTTTTATGTTATTTAAATGATATGATAATTATTATGAAATATTATACTCGTGATAATTGTTTGATAATATGTCAAATTATGTGATATACTTGAAAAATGTGAAATACTATCGAGTATCGGTATCGGCATTCCGTAGAAGATGGTTGAGACACATGATTGGGAAAAAGGTCCTGTTGAACCTTAGGAATGGATTAGGATACAAGTGAGATGTCACTGGGATATTTGGGCATCCGAACTCGTTGAGTTGAGTCCGAGTTCACTTATGGATGCGAATGTCCGAACTCGTTGAGTTGAGTCCGAGTTCGAGAGATGTAACCAGGCATCCGAGCTCGTTGAGTTAAGTCCGAGTTCACTTATGATGCAAACGCCCGAGCTCGTTGAGTTGAGTCTGAGTTCACTTATGGGCGGGTTACATGGTAGCTTGGCTACATATGTGGCACTTATGTGCAAACTTTCCATGTATCCGAATTATATTCCGATGTGTTCAACGGGTAAAATTCTACTCAAATGGAGGAATATTCGGGATGAAAGGGACGTATTGGTAAGTGTTGTGAAATGGATACTTTGAACAGGTATGTACTTAACCCTCGGGTTGAAAACTCGATATAACAATAATATGGTAAGATGATAAATGAAAATGTGATATGAATGTCTCGGTGATGATCATGCAAATGGTGTTTATGTTTGCTTATATAGTTGTGTTACTTGCTATTTGCATGTGAACTTACTAAACATTTGTACTTACTCCCTCCTTTTCATTCCTTGTAGTGTTGACAAGCCAGCTCGGAAATCGGAAACGGTCGGAGGCACGCTCACACTATCCGTATACCATCTTGGCATAATGGCTTGTATATTTTGAGTATGGCATGTATAGCATTATAATCATTTTGTATATATGGTCTTATGATATGGTTATTGAGTGGTATGGAAATGCTTGGTAATGATTAGCTATTGGAATGGCTAATCATGATCATATTTGGTGTTATGTATGCTAAATTGCTAGCTAATCCATGGGAACCATGAAATGGGTAAAATTTACCATAAAATAGATTCAGACAGCAGTAGTAGCCTGAATTTGAAAAATCACTAAAAATAGTAGAAATGAAATTAAATAATGAATAAGTTATGGAATTGAAGCTTGATGAGTCTATTTTCATATGGATGGAACAAAACAGGTATATGAGTTATATTTTATGAGATGTTTAAATTTTTGTGAAACAGGGCTAGAGCAATTTCTGGATCCCCTATTCTGAATTTGGAAATTCACCATAAATTTTACAAAGATAATTAGAAGTCATGCTTTATATGTACAGATTCCTTATCGAGTCTAGTTTTTTTAGAAATAAACAGTATAGTCATTGAAACTCTATACAGGGAGATATATGATTCGTAATACATAGAGGTCAAAGCAGTCGAACCCTGAAACAGGGGAGAATTTAACTAATAAACTGTACTAATTTGCTTGACCAAAAATTCTATAAAAAAATTAGTAAATATATATATGAGTCTAGTTTCAGGAAAAATTTACGGAATTGGATTTCGAGTTTCAGAACTCGAGATATGAATTTTTAAGCGACTGTGATGCAGTTAGCCAGCTTGTTTGGAAGTTTTAAAATAAATTGTTTGAGCTGTTTAAAGTAATGAATTAATTCTGTTAACACCTCGTGTTCGACTCCGGCACAGTCTCGGGTACGGGGCGTTACAATTTTTATGGAAATAAATTGATTTTGAAGAGAGAAACAGAAAACACGTCTTACAGGGCACACTTTCTAATTATTTAATATATTAGTTATTTTGTTAGATAGTTAAATGTTACTAGTTTTATCTTTAAGTCTTGGGTTCGATTCCTACTCACATTTGTACTTTTATTTCTTGTTCGTTTCAAGCTCTATTTTTTACTTTTAATTACTATTTATAATATATTAGTTTCTTTGGTTAGAAGATTAAATGATAGTTATATTATCAGCGAGTTCCAAGTTAGATTCCTCTTCTAAGCTTATTTTTATTTTTTATTTCATTTTGTTTTAAGTTTTTTTAATTGATTTGTTAAGTAATAAATATATTGTTTTCAAGTTTTTTTTTCATTTTTAATTCATCTTTTTAATTAATAACTCTTTTATTTATAAAATAAAATAATTATTGCCAAATATAATTATTTTTAGTAAATATAATTTTTATATGTGTAATATTTATTTTTCAATCCATATCATGAGTATAGTAAATTTTAGTATTATATATTTTTATGTGTTTTTGAAATAATTATTTGAAAATTCACATATAAAAGTATTTGAAATATCATACCCACAATGTAGATGAAAAACAATGATATTTGAAATATTTTACATATAAAAATGATCTTAATATTTGAAATAATTATTTAATTTTATAATATTAGAAATCACCATACCCACAGTATAGGTGGAGAAAATAAATATTTGACATATAAATATTATATATAAAGAAAAATATATCAAAAAATTAGTTTTATTTTTTAAAAAATAAAATATATTTAACATAATCATAAATATCAATTTTATAAAAAAAATATTTTTACTATGTAACTGGAAATAATTATTTGAGTTTATAAATAAAAGAGTTATTAATTAAAAAGATGAGCTAAAATTTTTAAAAAAAACCACTTGAAAACAATCACTATTATTTAACCATCTAACCATAGGAACTAATATGTTAAAAACAGTAATTAAAAATAAAAGCAAAGCGAAATACAAATGCAAATGTGAGTAGGAGAAGAATCAGACCCAAAACTCAAGGGGAAAATCATTAACATTTAACCACCTGACCAAAAGAATTGATGTGTCAAAAAAAGTCAAAAAACATGTCCTGTAAGACGCGTCCTATCATGCGCGTTTTCAGCCGAAAACACTTTGTGCAAGACATATTTTCTGTTTCTCTCTCCAAAATTTATTTCCCTAAATATAAAAAAATGGTACATTTCCTTAAATATCTTTTTAAATCAACATTTCTTTTTCAAATTTATCCCAAAATTACCTTCATTTGCAGCCTAAAAACACTTGATGAAATAATTACATAAATTATACAAGTAAAAGATACCAATAAAAAATATAAATATTTTGACTGTTCCAGATTAATATTTTAATTGTTGTTCAAACAAAACAATCATGTGGAACATATAGTCAAAGCTATTAACACTCCTCATCAACAACTAAAACATATTAATGAATATCTTCACCAAAGCATCAACCTAATCAACAAATAAAAAATAAAGGACTAAATAAAAACAAATCAACAGCTAAGATCCGTTTTAATTTTATTGCAATGAGCTAAGCATGAACAGACCAATAGTTCAACAAGATTCATCCACTTCTACAACAGCAAAAGAACTTTTCCTAGACGAATTTACTAAAAAAAAAAAAGAAGCTGAAGCTCTAGTAAGTATGAATCTAATGCTACGTTTGGTTAGGGAATGGAATAGCCATTTCCTCCTATTCTTGGATGAACAATGAAGTTGTAATTTGATTCACCGTTTTCTTCACTCAACGAATGGCTATTCTTTTCCTATTCTTCTGATTTACCGAATCATCATTAAGTGAAGGGGGTTAGGAATAACCTATTCAACAACGGACGTAATAGTAAAATTTTATCCCATACAATTTTACCTTGTATTTGTTCACCCATCGGTTCTGTCGTAACAGTGGTGCCTCCCTTGATTCCGTCGTTGAGAACCGTCGGTTCATCTTTGACTCGTTCACCCAATTCATTTCACAGAATAACTCTCCCCGCATCCCCAAAGTTGCCTCATTTCCTTTGTGAGAACCTCTATAAATTCCCCCTTTTTTTCCTTTCTTTATTTTGTCATTTCAATTATGTTTGTATTATTGGTTTCGTTTTTCCTCTTTCTTTTCAGAAATATTTTCAATTATCATTGTTATAAGAATGACCGAGAAGAATGTTGAGAAATCTAGTTCACATTAAGTAATTGTTTTCCATAATTTTCTTTAATTTTGAAGAAAAATGGATATTTTTAGTTGCAAAGATTGCAGTTTGGGGATAGGGTTAGAAATTGTAGATTTTGGTATTGGGACCTTTTTCATTAACCAACTAATTAAATCCAAGTTCAGAATTGTAAGTATTTGTTATAACCCAAATTTGATTTTTTATACTTGTTAGTGGATTGGTTTGTTTAGTTCTTGTTCATCATGGAAAGATTCGAACAAGTAAAGAGAAATGGTGGTGTCATTGATCAAACTATGGAGGGCACAAGGGCCACTAATCCCAGAGTTTAGTGGAAGTAATTTGGGTACGAAGAGAAGATCTCAGCGGTTCACAAAGAAATGAAAAGGATGAATCGGCTTCCTATCACTAGTTCTTATGTTACTCACTGCATGCTGATAACACTAGAAAGAACATATGTTTTCCTCATTACTTATAGGTTAAATTGTTTCCATTTGGTTATCCTTAGCATATATTTTAGCATTTTCAGTTTAGTAAATCACATTTTATAACTCAGTGAATCCTAGCCTATTTTATCCTTAATTTTGCTATCTTTTTACATTAATGTCGTTCCGTAAGTTAATTTCAGATTGCATCCAGAATTGTTGCTGGATATTTGGATAAAAATTAAAAATGCGTGAGCTGTCCAGTTTAGTATAACCAACCTGTAACGCCTCCAAAATCCTGAACTTTCTTTTTTTTTTTTCAGTTTTGATAAAAGGTGTGCTTAATATTTCTAGTCAAGTGTTATTTATGTGATAATAGGCCTGGTTAAGTTTTGAGTTCGAACTTTGGGGTGAAGAACATTATAGTTTAATAATTAAAAGAACCTTGATGGCAAGTAGTTTGGTTTTTAAATAAATAAAGGAGGAATTGGACACAAGGAGCCTTGTGTTGGAGTGGCAAGTAGTTACATGTGAGGCTTGGAGGTGGCATCACATGCATGGCAAGGAGGTTTGGGGTTCGAATCCCTCCTTGCTCAAAAGAAGGATTTATTTTTGCTCAATAAATAGCTAGTAGTGGCGTTGGATGTGAACTCTGAAGGGAGTGATCAGAGGAGAAATTTAAGGAAGGGATTAAGGAGTTATCAGGGAGAATAGTTAGGAGATGAGAGGTGTAGAGAAGTGGAGCCGAATAAGGAATTTAGGGATAGGTAAATTTGGCTATAGTATATATAGGTGCCAATTTTGGGGATTCTAGGGTATTGCCGAAATTGCTTCTCTTCCTTTAGCCGAATTTCTCATTTTTGTGATGCCAAAACACATTTCTCTCTAAGTGCTTAAAAGCCAAATTCCTTGTTCCTCGCTTGCCAATTTTCCATTCTTTCTTTTCTCAAATTCTCTTTTGTTTCACCTTTTTTTTAGCCGATTCCTTTTTCTCTTCTTCTTATTTGTGTCGAATAACCCCTTTCACCATACAAATCTCAAAAGCCGAGACCCTCTGTGCCGCCACTACTCCCTCTACTTCGGCCAATTCTTGTGGGATTTGTATCGAATCTCAGATTTCAGATCTGTGTCGAATTGCTCCTTAGGCATTTTGGGGTTTTGGGTTTAAGGAATACTCGTGATTGGTGATCAAGGAAGGGCTGTTAAGGCTTGTTGTTCAAGGTAAGGCAAATGTGAGATTTTTGACTTTTGGTGATCGTATTTGATAAGTGTGTGATTAATCGTTGAGTGAAATCATTTGTAGGTTCGTGGCTGAGGAGATCGCAGCACGTTTTAGTATCAGGTGTGTACATACACTGCATACACACAGTAGATCAGCAAATCCCGAAATGCCGAAAAGCCGAAATGCCGAAAAGTCAGAGGTTTGGCTACAATAGACTTGCGAGTGCGCGAACACTCATAAAGGGAAACCGATAGGTTACCAGAGGCCCCATGAGCGATTCTGTGGACTTGGGCTGTGTATTAGCCAACCGGGTGTAGGGCCCATAATAGGCAAAATTGGCAATTTGCTACTAAGTGATGAAAAATCATATGATTGCATGACCATGAATGTGACTGGGCCTGACGGGCCATATGAATGTGATTTGGGCCTAATGGGCCATACAAATGTGATTTGGGCCTAATGGGCCATATGAATGAGATTGGGCATAGTGGGCCATAGGCATGTATGTAGACTCGTTTAGGCTTTGTAAGTGGTTTTGGGCCTAGTATCTGATAACTGCTTAAACAAACATAAAAATTAATTAATTAATTAATTGTGACCGTGGACAAGCCATAAGGTTAAGGTGTGGTAATGGGTATATGCATGTCTAGGATTGGATCTAGGGAGAGCTTGGTACTAAAGCGGTCTAATTGACCCACCTCTTCTTCTCTGGATTCCTACCTGGTGCATAGTATCTGCTCGTTATTAGCCAACAAGGACTTGTTAATGGGCCAAGGTAAGTAATAACCCATAATAAAGAGAAATTACCGAAAAGCCCCTAAGGGCAAAAATGACTAAAATACCCCTATGTGTTGAATGTAAGATTTATGGATGTTACATGTATACCTGCTGCATTCATATGATATTCTGTTTAGGTTGCATATGGGTTGGGAATTATGGAACGGAGGAAGTATATGAGGATCGCATGGTTGCTTGACGATCGTGGATCCACCGATGGCTTTTTAAGCCCAATATACGATTTGCAGCTTTGCTGCAATATTAGGTAGTACCGCAACCGGGCTACCATTGGAGTGTATCGGATGGGTGGGTCGATATTTATATCCCCACATGGTGTGTATCAGGGGATGGAGATGGTGTGTAGCAATTAGATGGGTGGGATCCGTACATATTTGATTGCTTTACATCTGTTCTGATATCGAATTGGGCTCAGGCCCGAAAAGATTTGCTTTTGCATGCTTTTCTATTTTCCGAGGGTTGTACACACTGAGTTTTCGAAAACTCACCCTCTCTTTTATTTTTCTCAGGTGATCCTCAGTAGGTGGTTCGACAGTAGGAGGGACTCCGAGGTGGCTAGCTAGCAAGATGACTTGGACTTGTTTTTTTTAGCATATAATTTCTAGTATTTTAAGTTATTTCAGTCCGGATTATAATAAGGCCTTTCCTCTGGTTAGTATTTCAAATTAGGATTAATATGTTTTTTTAATTGGAAGTAGAACATGGTTTTCCTAAACCATAACTGTTTTTAAATACCACGTTTTCGCAACTCTATTTTTAAATGACAAGTTTTCGTAGAACATCTGTTTTAAATCGAGCTTCCGCAACTGAAATGAGATTTTAAAAAGTAATTATTATCATACAAGAAGGAATAATTTTTATTTAAAGAAGGGTTTTCAATGAAAATAAGGTTTTCGATAAAACACTTCAATATGACATGCTAGATCTGACCATAACGTCCGGGCCGAGTTTGGGGTGTTACACAACCTATACGTACAATGACAAAATAATTCTGAGGAAAGGACACCTGTACTGTTGGAGGAGGACATAAAAGGTTGACGTGAAAAGAAAAAAATAAGAGTAGAGCTTTTTCTTGACCATCATCTTCTTCATCCTACCTTGAAGCTTGCGGCTATGGCACCTTAAGCCTTTTACGGGTGAGCCAACGTGAAAATTGATGTAGATTATCATCTGACAAGGGTACCTAAGTGTGACGCAAGAGGAAATAGAAAGATCCAGTCGAGTTGTCTAAGAATAGTATTCTCCACTCTATTCTTTCTTATTTCTTTCTAAATGTTGGTGATTACTCTCTGTTTACTGTTTGTATGGAAGTACACATGAATTCTTGGTTAAATATTATCTTATTCAATCTTTCTTTTATTATTTAATCTTGAAGTTTGAATGTTTCTTAACACGGAATTGTTATTGTAGTCACTGACACTGGAAAGTGCAGTGATAGTTCGAGCCAATAGGCATTACAATGAAAGTTTAGTGAGGATTAGAGGAATTTAGTCCACTTGTTCTTAGCAGTGCCCTATTGCCATCATCGGAAGGAGGAGTTAATATACATGTTTAAGTCTCAGATTAAATAGAGGAGTGACGTTTGGTAAGATATACATTGAAATTTATTGCCTCAACAACCACCTATCATTTTATACCTTGTGAGCAGTTAGTAATCTGTTGAAGATTCATGTTGGGGATCCCAATTTATCATTATCATATTTTATTTTATTGTTTTCAAGTTATGCTCTGACAACTATCCTCATAATTTATCTCGTTTCTATCTAGTTATTGCACTGACATTAATAGACAAAAGACAACCAACCCTGTGGGATCGATATCGTACAGACACATATCTGTTTACTGTACTTGCATTGACAGTGTACGCTTGCACATTATTGCTGTGACATTAAATAGCCGGTCAAGTTTTTAGTGTCGTTACCGAAGATGGCGTTTGTTTGATGTTTATTTTTGTTTTTGTGTGTTTTTGCACTTTATTTTCCTTATATAATATTTAGTATTCACTAACTGGTTTTTCTTTGTTGCTATTTCTTCAACTTCATTTTAGTGTGTTTTATGACTTGAAGCAAGTAGAATTTTCTTGCCGATTTTGATCTAGAAATTGAAAAGATTATTCGGAGTAGACTTCAAGAATAAAGAAATATGGCTCTACTTAGGGATAATGCAACTATACCCTCGATGCAACAGCAAAATGTTAATAACCCATTGTTGTCGCAAGTGCTTACATACAAAATAGAACCAAATCAATAAAAATAGGGAAGAACCCGTACTTGGTTTTGTAGACCACCTACCGGATCAATTGCTTTTTGGAATGCACTAGCAACACAGTTTGTTTTGCAATTTAACCCACCAACAATGAATGCTCGTCTTCGAAATGATATTACTGCTTACGATCAGCTAGATGATGAAAATCTTCACACTACATGGGAATGTTATAAATCTTTACTTTGACATTTTCCCATGCACGAAATTCAACCAAAAACACAAATTGAGATTTTTTTTATAATAGGCTAAATTCACATACAAGGAACCTTGTCGACGCATCAGCCAATGGACCTATGTTGGATTGTACTTATAATGATGCTGTGAGAATTCTTGAGAAATTGCTAAGAATAATTACCAATACCCTATCTTCAGAGCTGCACAAGTAAAAACTACTCTAGGAGTTATTGAATTAGATGCAATAACAACACTAAGTTCTCAAGTTTCTTCTTTCACAAACACGATTAAAAATATGCAAGGGACTAGTGGAGTTGCACCTATACAAGTCACTCAAAAAGTTGATGTTCCTATTTTTTGTTGTAAGATTTGTAGTGACAACCATATGTATAAATATTGTCCACAACATGCAGAGAATCCCTGTTATATTAGTAACATTTGTAACAATTCTTATGGTAACTGTTACAACAACTCTGCATGTAACCAAAAATTTTAGGGAACTCAGAATGCTAGACAAAATGCTGCAACATTCAGATATGGGAATAGATTTACTCAGGGCAATTATAGTCCAAGGCAAGGGAATTACAATCAACAACAACAGAACTACAATCAGCACACTCAGATTCATCCACAAAAAAGCCAGACACATCCACACCAAAATCTAATGCAGCCATAACACTCTCCAATTCCAAATCAACATGTTCAAGGACATCGACAACATACACTCATGATTTTACTTCAGACCTATTAGCAACTCTTGACACATTAATGTGGGAGCATATTACTTGCACGAAAGCTATCATACAAGGGAATTAATCTTCTATTCGAGTATTGGAGGCATAGTTAGGACAACTTACTTCAAATTTGAATACTCGACCTCCAGGCTCATTACCTAGTGCCACGAAAAATCCAAATCTAAGGGGGAAAGAATGCTGTAAGGCTATCACTCTTAAGAGTGGTAAACAAACTGGTGAACCGTTTATAGACTTTACTGTAGCACCTCGAGATACGGATGGAGTGATCATTGGTGAGAAGGTTGAATCTGAAGAGTTTTTCGGTGCATTAGATAAAGAAGTTCCACAAATAGTCACTCATATGCCTAATGTCTGACCTTTGAAACTATCGACGCAATCAAAGGTGTCGACGCAAGTAGATGTATCTCTACCTTTAACTTTCCCACAAAGATTCAAGAAGAATGAGCATAACAAGCAATACCAGCAGTTCCTAGACACACTAAAGCAAATGCAAATCAACATTCCCTTAATAGACACTCTGGTACCTTTCCCATAATCTTGGGACAACTATTTTTAGCCACCGTTTGAACTTTTATTAATACTTAATGACGAGTAAGTCACCTTCGGTGTTTTTGAATCTATTCAATGCAAGGAAAAAGAAGATACCATACTGTTGATGTGCTAGATGATCTAATTGAGGAAGAATTCAATAACCAAAGCGGAGTACTTTCTGAAAAGTTTGCAATGATATCTGATGTTGTGATAGCATGATTGAAGCTAATAATCTTAAACTCAAGCATGGATGGCAGATAGAATCCTTAGACCTGGCCAATAGAACAACCCTAATTTTTAAACCATCTATTGAAGAAGCTCCTACTCTGGCATTGAAACCACTACCTCCTTATCTTAAATATGTCTTTCTGGGTGATCACAACACTCTCCTAATTATTGTCTCCACAATACTGAATGTAACTCAAGAAGAGAAATCGGTCCATATTCTTAAGCAACATAAACGGGCTATTGCTTGGATTATTGCCAATATTCAAGGTATTAGTTCTTCTTTTTGCATGCACAAGATCAAGTTAGAAGATAAAGGCAAGCAATCGATTGAACAACAAGGAAGATTCAATGAGAAGATGAAGGAAGTTGTCAAGAAGAAAACCATAAAATGGATTGATGCTGGAATTATTAACCCATTTTTTTATAGCAATTGGGTTAGTCCAGTGCAATGCATACCTAAAAAGAGTGGAATTACTGTGGTTCACAATTATAAGGACGAATTAATTCCTACACGCATTCCCACTGGATGGCGAGTTTTATGGATTATCGCAAATTAAATGCGGCCACAAAGAAGGATCACTTTCCATTTCCTTTCATTGACCAAATATTCGATCAGCTTACTAGAAAGGCCTATTATTGCTTTTTAGACGGCTATTCTAGGTACAATCAAATTGCTATTGCACTGGAGAATCAGGAGAAAACCACTTCCACCTACCCTTTTGATACTTTCGCTTTTCACCATATGCCTTTCGATCTTTGCAGTGCACCAGCCACAATTCAAAGGTGCATGATGGCAATATTCCTTTTAGAGATTCTTATGGATGATTTCTCAGTCTATGGGAATGATTTTGACCATTGCGTTGACAATTTGGATAAAGTATTAAAGCGATGCGAGGACATACATCTTGTCCTAAATTGGGAAAAATGTCATTTCATGGCAACTGAAGTCATTGTGTTAGGCCATTGCATCTGTAGTCAAGGCATTCAAGTAGACAAAGCTAAGGTGCCAATCATTCAAGAATTACCTCCACCAATAAATGTGAAAGGCATTCGTAGTTTTCTTAACATGCAGGGTTTTACAGAAAGTTTATTAGGGATTTTTCAAAAATTGCAAAGCCCTTATGCTCATTGCTAGAACAGAACTGGAAATTCTACTTTGACGATGCATGTCTGGATACCTTTTTTTAGTTAAAAAAATAGCTAGTGAATGCACCCATTGTCGTTGCACCAGATTGGTCTCAACCTTTTGAAGTTATGTGCGATACAAGCAATTTTGCTGTGGGTGTGGTTTTAGGACAAAGAAAGGAAAAAATATTTCACGCCATCCATTATGCTAGCAAAACTATTACAGAGGCTCAATTCAATTATACCATTACAGAGAAAGAATTTCTACTTGTAGTCTTTGCATTTGACAAGTTTCGTTCCTATCTTGTTGGTGCAAAGGTTATTGTATTCACTGATCACTCGACGTTGAGATATCTCTTCGCGAAAAAGGATGCCAAACCAAGACTGATATGCTGAAGAATACTATTGCAAGAATTTGACATCGAGATAAAAAATCGTAAGGGTTTAGAAAATCAAGTTGCAGACCATCTGTCTCGGTTAGAAGTTGGCAGTGAAGATAGAAACATTCTTCAAATTGTCAACGCATTCCCAAATGAGAAGTTATTTGCTGTAGATGCAACTCATTAGTATGCAGATTTTGTTAATTATCTAGTGTGTGGAAAACTCCCATAAGGTATCACAGGCCATAAAAAAAGATTTTTTTATGACGTAGTGAAGTATCATTGGAACGAGCCATATTTATTTAGGGTATACAGTGACAACATCATTCGACTTTTTGTTCTAGAAGAGGAAATGCTTTCAATCCTGAAGCATTTTCCATGATGCTCCTTATAGATATCATTTCAGTGATATGAGAACCACTGCTAAAGTTCTCCAATCAGAATTCTACTGGCCGTCATTATTCAAAGATACCCACAATTTTGTGAATCAATGTGAGAGGTGTCAGCGCACCGATTCTATATCTCGACGCAATGAAATGTTGCAACAGTCAATTATAAAAGTTGAATTATTTGATGTTTGGGGTATGGATTTTATGGGACTATTCCTGAGTTAATTTGGAAATCATTATATATTAGTAGTTATTAACTACGTCTCAAATTGGGTTAAAGCTGTTGTAGTCCCAAAGGATGATGCAAAGATAGTGCTAAAATTTTTTCATAAGTATATACTCACCCGCTTCGACTCACCAAAGGCATTGATTAGTGATTCAAGTACACACTTTCATTGCAACCAAGTGGCAACCGCACTGAAGAGATATGGAGTTAATCATAGAATGGCTACTACTTATCATTCGCAAACTAATGGACAAGCTAAAGTATCGAATTGAAAAATTAAGAACATTCTTGAGAAGGTTGTAAACCCTTCGAGGAAAGATTGGTCTTTTTAATTGGATGACGCTTTATGGACATTGTGGATAGCATACAAAACTCATTAGGAATGTCACTGTCTCAATTGGTTTTTGGGAAAGCATGTCACTTGCCAGTTGAACTGGGACACAAAGCAATGTGGGAAATTAAGCAAGTGAACATGGACTATGAAGTGGCTGGAAAGAAAAGGTTGTTGGATATCATTGAACTAGAGGAGATTAGGAGAAACGCCTATGAAAACACTGTGATTTATAAAGAAAAGACCAAACGATGGCATAACATGATTATTTTATAGCGACAATTTATCGCGGGTCAACAGGTTTTATTATTCAATTGTCGACTTAAATTGCACCAAGTAAATTGCTTTTACGTTGGTCTGGACCTTTTAAAGTTGTCGACGTATTTCCTCATAGTGCAATCACAATTCGAGATTTACGTGATGGACACCAATTCAAAGTAAATGGATAGAGGTTTAAACACAATTTTGGCAATAGTGATCAAAAGCAAGCAGAAACCATTAAATTGGTTGAAAGGTTTTAATTTTTAATTATTACTCCATGATTTTAGTTTATTTTATTTATGTTTTGTTAAAGTTTATTTTCCTTCCTTTTTACAAAATAATTAGGTACCATTGTCGACGCATTGAAATTTTGCTATCAACGCATCTCGTAATTTTGTACTACCATTTATAACTCATCAAAAGGATTGATCTCAGTGCAATACTCCGCCAGGAAATTGCTGACTGTGCTACAAGACAAACTGGAATCTTGGTTTTCCAATCATTGGTGATGTTATTGTCCAGCAAAAAAAAATCGTGCCCCGTAATGGCGAGGAAGTCCTAGAAAATAAGGGTCCGATCAATAAAGCCTTCATAGAAAGAATGAATCTTGGCAAAGATACGTTGATACTAAATGAGGCAGAAACAAGTAAGACAAGGAAGGGCAAAACCAAAGCCGACAGTAAGGGAAAAAACCTTAAGACAGAGACATCATTATGGCGCGAAATGAAAGATGTCGAAAAAATGGTCAATTCCATCAATAATAGGCAGATCAAGATTGTCGCTACAGTAGAGGATATGGAGAAATCCCAGAATTTGTTTTATGCTTATACCAAAGCCTGAAACAGTTCTATTGTAGCCAAATTAAGCTAATTGAGCCCATCCCCACTACTGAAATTCCTAGTGTTTCCTCCAATTATTTGAAATTATGAACTCTCATCCATAGATGATGGCTTGGAAGACTAAGACAGATCGATGGCATCCCTTCCTATTGTGCAGGTCTCTGATAACAAAGAAGAGAAATCCAGGGACATTGAAGAATGCCTGCGAAAGATTGATAGCTTGTTCGAGGATGATATTTTTGCTGATCAAGAAGACATTGTCGTTGAGAACAAATTTGTTGCTACAGAAGAGGAAGTTGTTCCTGAAGAAGAAGAGGTTGCTAAAAATGAAAAAGAAGAGGAAGAGGAAGAGGAAGATTTTATAGTGAACATTGTCACAGCACCTGAGTCTGTGAGTGCAAATATTGATAATTTGGAGCGAGTTGGAGCGAGACTGGTGGAAGTTTCTGAAGTAACCAATGATGACCAATGCAATTCATTAGCAATCCACTTAAGCATTGGAGGCACAATTAGGACAACTTGCTTCAAATCTAAATACTGGACCACCAGGCTTATTACCTAGTGACACGAAAAATCCCAATCCAATAGGGAAAGAACATTGTAAGGCTATCAGTCTTAGGAGTGGTAAATAAACTGGTAAAGTATTTATAGACTCTATTTTGGCACCTCAAGATACAAATAGAGTGATCACTGGTGAGAAGGTTGAATCTGAAGAGTTTGTCGATGCCTTAGACAAAGAAGTTCCACAAATTGTCACTCATATGCTTAATGTCCGACCTTCGAAACTATTGACGCAATCAAATGTGTCAGCGCAGCCAAATGTATCTCTACCTTTACATTTCCCACAAAGGTTCAGGAAGAATGAGAATGACAAGCAGTATCAGCAGTTCCTGGACACGCTGAAGCAACTGTAGATCAACATTCTTTTAATAGACGCTCTGGTACAAATTTTGAGTTATGGGAAACTTATGAAGGACCTCTTGTCCAAGAAGAAGAAGCTCGCCGATATTGAAACTATTGCACTCATAAAAGGCTGTAGTGTTGTTTTGACAAACAAGTTGCCCTCTAAATTGAAAGATCCTGGGAGCTTTACCATCCCACGTTCAATTGGCAATCATTATTTTGGCAAGGCTTTATGCGACTTCAGAGCTAGCATTAACCTAATGCCACTATCTACTTTTAGAAAGTTGGGAATTGGTCACATGAAATCAACTGCAGTGACATTACAACTAGCCAATCGATCCTTGGCTCAACCTAAAGGGCAAATCAAAGATGTCTTAGGTCGTGTAGATAAATTCATTTTTTTGACTAATTTTATCATACTTGACTTCGAGGCAAATAAGGTGGTTCCCATAATCTTGGGATGACCATTTTTAGCTACTGGCCAAACTCTTATTGATGTTTACTAACTGTGCAACTTAATGATGAACAAGTCACGAGTGTTTTTGAATCTATTCGATAAACCATAATATATACATATTTTTATCCCATGCTTGACATATTTTTGGATGATTTATCACAAGTTTCATTGAATTTGATGCTCCTAATCCTTTAAATTCATGTTTTATACTCAGGTGAGTATAGGAAGGCGAAAAGAGCACGAAACGGGCCAAAAACAGATAAGATGGGCCTAATTCAGTGTTCCACACAGCCTAGGCACTTCCACACGGGTAAACCACACGCCCGTGTGAGACACACGGGCAGGCCACATGCCCGTGTGTCATGCCATGTCAACTAAAAACCAACTCAGAATTGCACACGGCCTGAGTACTTGCACACGGGCGTGGCACATAGCCGTGTCCCTGTTAAACCTAAGTCTAATTCTATTCGAAAAAGGCTAATTTTGGGCTATTTTGGACATTCCAAAGTCTATTTAAACACCCTAGAAGAGGATTAAGGGGGAGACACGCAGAGTAAAAGGAAGAAAATACTTAAGAACAGCCATCGCAATCAACTCGGAGGCAGGATCTACATCAAGACTAAAGATTTCCATTCAATTCCCTAGGAGTTCTTTGGGTTTCTTTATGTTTCGTTGTTTTCTAAATCTTGAGATGTTTTCCATTATTATGAACTAAACTCCCTAAATACCTAAGGGAGATGAAACCTAAGAAAGATCTTATTACTATTTAAATTATATGATAAATACTTGTTCTTATTCTTAATTGTGAGTTTTAAATTCTTGTTTTAATATTCCAGGGTATTAATTCAGGTTTTTGATGTGCTTATTCAGTGGAGCAAAAGTCCCTATTTAAGAGTAGATCCCCATAATTAAGCGGAGTTACATGCAATCCTAGAGATAGGATGACATAAATCTGTTGGATTAGAGTCAAATCTAATAAAAGAATCCAAAGATCGAGTTAATGCGACAATAGGGGTTTTAATTAGAAAGATATTTTAATTAATCAACCTAGAGTCAGTTGTTTTTAGTCTCGAGAGAGATATTAACAAAAATCAGGGATTTCTATGGATTAAGTCAAGTGAACAAATCGTTAATTCAGAAGTAATAAGTGAAGTCTAGGTGAATTCTTCCTTGGGCATTGTCTTCTTCATCAGTTTTCCAAAAGTATTTTCCAGCTTTAATATCTGTCGTAAATTTTAGTTAATTAAATAATTAATTTTTAGTTTAAAACCTCTCTTAGTTCTTAGTCTAGATAATAAAAAGATAATAATTACTAGTACTTTTAGTCCTCGTGGATATGATATTTTCGGTCTCACCATAACTATACTATTGTTTGATAGGTGCGCTTGCCTTAGTCGAATTTTTAGTTAGTTTAGCGACCATCAAGTTTTTGGTGCCATTGCCGGGGACTAAGATATTAGGAGCATTTGATTTTTATTACTTTAGCCATTGTTACTTTTATTGCAATTTACTTTTTGTTTTTAGTTTAATTTTTCTTTTATTTGCTCCTGGCAGGTTTTTTATAGTTTATGACTAGGAGGAACCCATTAGGACCTTTGCTTTTTGATAGTGAGATCAAGAGCACAGCTCGCAGAAATCGAAGAGAAATAAGGAGAAGCCTAGAATACATAGAGGAAGAGCGAAAGGACGATATCCATATTACAACCGAAGAGATGGCTGATAATCAGAATAATCCGTTACCTCCTGCGATTGCTACAAATTCAGTAGAACAGAATCCTGCTCCACGTACTATGTATGATTATGCTAAACCTAATTTAACAGGAACTAAATCGAGTATAGTTAAACCTGCTATTGCTGCAAATAACTTTGAACTGAAACCTAACACGATTCAAATGATACAACAGTTTGTTCAATTTGATGGTTTGCAGGACGAGGATCCAAACACTCATTTAGCAAATTTTCTAGAATTCTGTGACACGTTTAAGATTAATGGCATTTCTAACGATGCCATTCGCCTTCGGTTGTTTCCCTTTTCATTAAGGAATAAGGCTAAACAGTGGTTGAACTCGTTACCACGAGGGTCAATCACCACTTGGGAACAAATGACCAAAATTTTATACTTAAATATTTTTCACCGACTAAAATGGCTAAATTAAGGAATGATATCTCTTCTTTTGTGTAGATGGATTTAAAAACTCTTTATGATGCATGGGAGAGATACAAGGACTTATTGAAAAGTTTCCCACACCATGGGTTACCTTTATGGCTACAGGTTCAGACTTTTTACAACGGTGTGAACCCCTCAACAAGGCAACTGATCGATGCAGCCGCCGGTGGAACTTTAAATAACAAAACACCTGAAGAGGCTTACGAATTTATTGAAGAGATGTCACTGGATAACTATCAATGGTAAGTCGTGAGAATGAAGCTGACAAAAGCAGCTGGTTTTTTCAACCTCGACGCGGTCACTATACTATCTAACTAGGTAGAACTTTTAAATAAAAAGATCGATGGTTTGTATGGTTCTACTCAGGTACATCCAGTGATGAGGTGTGATTCAAATGGAGGAGGAGTACACAACACAGATTATCCATCCTTCAACCCTAGCACCAAGGAGGAACAAGTCCAATATATGGGTAATAATTCTAGACCTCAAAATAACCCATATAGTAACACTTATAATTCAGGTTGGAGGAACCATCCCAATTTCTCGTGGGGTGGTCAAGGAAATCAAAGGCTACAACATCCTCCGGGTTTTCAACAACCACCTTACCAATAAGAGAAGAAACTGAACCTTGAAGAGATGCTTACAAAATTCATCTCGGTGTCAGAAAATCGTTTTCAGAATACAAACAGCACTTAAGAATCAACAAGCATCGATTCAAGGGCTCAAAAATCCAATAGGCCAGTTGACAAAGATGATTTCCGAACGACCACAGGGTAGCTTACCGAGTAATACCAAAACTAACCCAATAGAGCAGCTTAATGCGATTATTGTTCGAAATGAAGAAGGGTTAAATGAATCCAAAGATGAACCGAGGCAAGAAACTGTGGTGAACAACGATAAGGTTAAGGTAAGCCAAAATAAACAGAATTCGGTCATTAAAGAGTATAAACCTCGTGTACCATACCCCAATGCGACAAGGAAAGACCACACGAATGAACAATTTGGTAAATTCCTTAAATTATTAAAGAAATTACATATTAACTTACCTTTTATTGAAGCTCTCTCGCAGATGCCAAATGCAGTGAAATTTTTAAAGGAGTTCTTAGCAAATAAGTAGAAGTTGGATGATACGTCGCATGTGGAACTAAATGTAGTCTGTTGAGCCATTCTACAGAATAAGCTACCCAACAAGTTGAAGGATCCAGAAAGTTTTACGATTCCTTGCTTAATTGGTAGTTTAACTGTTAATAATGCATTGGCTGATTTAGGGGTGAGCATTAATGTCATGCCCTATAAAATGTTTAAACAACTAGGTCTTGGGAAACCCAAACAAACAAGGATGAAGATTCAATTAGCAGATAAAACCATTAGATTTCCTAGGGGTATTGTTGAAGATGTGCTCGTAAAAATTGATAAATTCATATTTCTAATTGATTTTGTTGTTCTAGACATGGAAGAGGATAGTGACGTGCCTGTAATTTTAGGAAGACCCTTTTTAGCAACTGTTAGAACTATCATTGACGTTGGCACAGATGAATTGATACTTCGTGTAGGAGATGACACGATTAAACTTCAAGCTCATGATTCTACTAAAAAATCTAGTAATCGAGATGATTGTTTAAGTTCTGATAATTTGAGTAATGTTACAACTCAAACTTCTTTGCAGGAGTCCTTGGGAAGAATGTGATGGAGCTTCATTCTAATCCATGCCACAAAAATAGGGTGACTCACGAAGAACGAAGGCTTCAGATCGATGACCTAAAGGAATGGTGAATACATGTCAAGGAGAAACCAAAAGCATACAATAAATCCAAGCGACACCATGATGAGCGTACGGATGAACCAAAGTAATTTAAGGTAGGGGATAAAGTATTGTTAGAAGAAAAGGACCCTCGACTTGCTACTTCAGAGCACAATACAAACAGAGCGACTCCCTTCATGGTAATGAACATCTTCCCACATGGTACAGTCGAGGTAACACATACTGAATTTGAAACTTTTAAGGTAAATAATACTCGACTCAAACCTTATTTTAATAAAATTGATAACAGAGGTAAGGAGTTTCAACTCCTCAATCGACCATAACCATGCAAATATGAGGTAATTCAAGCTCAGACTTTAAATAAGTGTTTCTCAAGAGGAAACCCGAGCACTAACACCACTAACTAGTTTATTTTAGCTATTTTTAGTATTTTTGTACAGGATAGTGGCCCACACGGCCTGGACACATGGGCGTGTCCTTGGCCATATGGAAATAGGGCTAAAAAATCCCCAAGTATCGAGCCACACGATCATGAATTTGATCCATAAAGCTAAGGTGGAAATCATTGAGAAATTACCTCCACCAATAAACATGAAAGGTATTCGCAGTTTTCTTAACATGCAGGGTTTTACCGAAAGTTTATTAGAGATTTTTTGAAAATTAGAAAGCCTTTATGCTCATTGCTGGAACATGATCAAAAATTCTTCTTTAACGATGCATGTTTGGATGCCTTTTTTTAGTTAAAAAGCAGCTAGTGAATGCACCCATTGCCATTGCACCAGACTAGTCTCAAGCTTTTGAAGTTATGTGCGATGCAAGCGACTTTGCTGTGGTTGTGGTTCTAGGACAATGAAAGGGAAAAATATTTCACGCCATCTATTATGCTAACAAAACTCTTACAGAGGCTCAATTTAATTATACAACCACAGAGAAAGAATTGTTGGTTGTAGTCTTTGCTTTCGATAAGTTTCGTTCCTATCTTGTCGGCGCAAAGGTTACTGTATTCACTGATCACTCGGCATTGAGATATCTCTTTGCGAAAAAGGATGCCAAACTAAGACTGATACGCAGGATAATACTGTTGTAAGAATTTGACATCAAGATAAAAGGCCGTAAGGGTTCAGAGAATCAAGTTGCAGACCATCTGTCCGATTGGAAGTTGGCAGTGGAGGCAGAAACATACTTCAAATTATCGACGCATTCCCAGATGAGAAGTTATTTGTTGTAGATGCAACTCCTTCATATACAAATTTTGTTAATTATCTAGTTAGTGGAAAGCTCCTATTGGGTGTCATAAGCCATAAAAAAAAGGTTTCTTTGTAATGTAGTGAGGTATCATTGGAATGAGCCATATTTATTTCGGGTATGAAATGACAACATCATTCGACATTGTGTTCCGGAAGAGAAAATTCTTTCAATCCTGAAGCATTGCCATGATGCTCCTTTTAGAGGTCATTTCGGTGGTATGAGAACTTCTGCTAAAGTTCTCCAATTAGGATTCTACTGGCCGTCATTATTCAAAGACGCCCGTAATTTTGTGAATCAATGCGATAGGTGTCAACGCACCCGTTCTGTATCCCGACGTAATGAAATGTTACAACAACCAATTATGGATGTTGAATTATTTGATATTTATGGTATGGATTTTATGGGACCGTTCCCGAGTTCATTTGGAAATCTTTATATATTTGTAGTTGTTGACTATGTCTTGAAGTGGGTTGAAGCTGTTGCAGTCCCAAACGATGATGCAAAGACAGTGTTAAAAAATTTTCACAAGCATATACTCACCCACTTCGACACACCAAAAGTATTGATTAGTGATTAGGTTACACACTTTCATTGCAACCAAGTGGCAACCGCACTAAAGTGATATAGATTTAATCATAGAATGGCTACTACTTATCATCTGCAAACCAATGGACAAGCTGAAGTATCGAATCGAGAAATTAAGAATATTCTTGAGAAGGTTGTAAACCCTTAGAGGAAAGATTGGTCTTTCTGATTGGATGATGCTTTATGGGCATTGCGAACAGCATCCAAAACTCCATTAGGTATGTCGTTGTATCAATTGGTTTTTGGGAAAGCATGTCACTTGCCAGTTGAACTGGAATACAAAGTAATGTGGGCAATTTAGCAAGTGAATATGGACTATGAAGCGGCTGGAATGAAAAGGCTATTGGATATCACTAAACTAGAGGAGATTAGGAGAAATGCCTATGAAAACGCTGTGATTTATAAAGAAAAGACCAAATGATGGCATGACAAGATTATTTTACAGTGACAATTTATCGTGGGTCAACAGGTTTTATTATTCAATTCTTGCCTTAAATTGCACCTAGGTAAATTGCGTTAATGTTGGTCTGGACCTTTTGAAGTTGTTGACGTATTTCCTTATGGTGCAGTCACAATTCGAGATTTATGTGATGGACACCAGTTCAAAGTAAATGGACAGAGGTTGAAACACTATTTTGGCAACAGTGATCAAAAGCAGGCAGAGACCATTAAATTAGTCGAAAAATTATAATTTTTAATTATTACTCTGTGATTTTATTTTATTTTATTTATGATTTGTTAAAGTTTGTTTTCCTTCCTTTTTTCAGAATAATTAGGTACCATTGTCGACGCATTGAAATTTTACTGTCAATGCATTTTGTAATTTTGTACTACCATTTATAACGCATTAGAACTCAGGGAAATTCTTATTCCACCGTTGGATCAAAAATCACTCAGCCGTTTGATCCTTATAAGCGGGCACAATTTCTATTGGACACAGCTATTCTCGGCAGCTTTATAGCTCTCTACAAAACAACACACCTCTCCATCTCCCTCTTTCACTCACTATAAATCCTCTCCCACTGTACCGACTGTAATGCATTCAAGCAACCATTTTAATTTCCTTTTTCTTCTCAAGATCATGTCTTTTCAACTTTAAATCGTTCTCCCTCAACAAAAGATGGAAAAAAAGAGAGGCTCGGTCAAGAAAGCCTCCAAATCTGCTGAAGAACATACGTCTTCTACTACTACAGTTCGTGAATTGGAATCCCTCAGGCCAGTGTAGAAAAAGGAGCCAGTAATCTTTTTGAACAAATCGACAAAGGAACAATTTTAAGATAACATGTTGAAGTGAAACTTCCACCCCGAACAGGGTATTTCACTTTCTCAACAATAAGACTTGGGCAAGTAAGTCTACAAAACCATCTGGAAGTTGAAGTGGGAAACTTTTTGCACCCATCCTGGAAGCTATTCTCCTTCACAGGTATGTGAGTTTTATGCTAACCATTATGATCATGAGTTAGAGTTCATTTTTGTTCAAGAAGGCTTAATAGCATGGGACGCTAAAAAAATCAACGAGCTGCACAACACCAATATGGATATAGACAACACTCCGAGTTCATTAAAGATATCACAGATGAAAAATGAGACCTGTTGGTGAAAGACTTGTGTGTCGAAGGAGCATTGTGGACGGGTTCCCATCAAAGAGAATTATACAATGCACTGCCGCTTCTTGACACTGTAAAGCAAAATCTGGTTTTATTTTTTCAACTGCAGGCTAAAACCCTCTACTAACAGCACCACAATCACCCTCAATAGAATGTGTCTGATACATTCCATCTTCAAGGGCAGAAGGATTGATGTCGGCACAATACTCTAGCAGGAAATTGCTGACTGCACAGCAAGGCAAACTAGAATCTTGGTTTTCCCATAATTGGTGATGTTATTGTGCTAGTAAAGACGAATCGTACCTCGTAATAGTGAGGAAGTCCTGGAAAATAAGAGCCCGATCAATGAAGCCTCTATAGAAAAAATGACTCATGGCAAAGATACACCGATACTAAAGGAGGCAGAAACAAGCAAGACAAGGAAGGGTAAAACCAAAGTCGACAGCAAAGGAACAAACCTGAATGTAGAGACATCATTAAGGCGCAAAATTAAAGATGTCAAAAAAAAGGTCAATTCTATCAACAATAAGCAGATCAAGCTTGTCGAAAAAATGATCATAATTCATTTTAAATTATTTCATTGGGTTTTAAATTATTGATTTATTTTGGACAGGTCTGATAGCTTTGTTGGATTACAAAAACCGTCCAAATTGAAGACCAAGTCAACCCAATTTTGGCTACACATGGCTGTCCACATAAACTACTTTTTAGTTTAATTACACAAGGTCCCTGCAATGTTGAAGAAATTAGAGATTTGCCCGAAGATTTACATTTGACCGAGTCTAAGTCTTGAGTTGTTATGGCATTTAAATTGATTAAAAATCAAGCAAAATTCAACTCAAAATCCACTAAGCGTGGCCGACCACTCATTGGAAAAGCTTGAAGAGATTAAACATCTCTATTTTTAGTAAACAACCCTCCTCTCTTCACCTATAAATAAGACCTCATCCATCATCCCTCATCTCTCATCATTCTCTCTTCTCTCTCAATTATCTTTAGCGTTTTCCATTCCCCACACCGAGCATCATCTCTTCATAGAGATTTTAGTAATTAAGCCTCTTAAGGAGCCCTTGGTCAGCCACCTTGGAGAGCCATCAGCAAACGAGCAAAGTGAAAGAGTGAAGGAACCTCGTCGGTCAGAGTCTTGGGTGATAGCCACTCTGATTTGGGTTTAATCTTTCTTTTCTTTAATTTAATCTAAAAATGTTTGCTATGTGTTCTTAGTTCTTGTTTACAACAATGTTAGCTTAATTTTATTTAAGCTAGGATGATTGCTTTGATTAAATAATATTTATTTGATTCATGCTTATAATGTTTGTGCCTCAATTGACCATGTTTTCAATTAAAATCAAATCTGTATTTCATTCATCCATGATTGAAATGCACCTGAGCTAGCTAAGCGATCCTAACCAGATGACGGCTAGTGGACAAATAATTGAAATGTGCATGCTTAATTTAGATCCCAACCCGATTAAATTGTAGGTTGCATAACAACTCTAACCAAGCTTTGTTATTTGCATAGTTTTTAGATTTGTGTGATTAAACTATTTCAAACCTAACACGTCCCTGTTACCTCACACGAATGCTAAGATACCCTTAGTAAATAAAGATTTCCTAAGTAAAGGATTCCAAAATGACCTAATGTGGTTTCCAAACTCATGAAAGATCGAGTTGCCATGAAATGTTTTTCCAAATGTTACTAAGCATGTTGATAATAAATTGAGTTTAATTAAAGTAATTATCTTAGTTTATTTACGTTATAATTGTTGCAAATTGTGTTTAATTTTGCTAAAATCTATTTCATTCATATAGTTTATATACTTAGCATAATTTGCATTAGGGATCATTGCATTTAGTTTGATATATTTTAATCATCACTTCTCAACCATATTGTGTTTTTATTTACCAAATTGTTAAGGGCAATTTTACAATTAAGTGATTTAACAAAAATACAATCCATGTGGAGATGATAACTCGATACTTACTTATTACTTAATAACGACTGTGTACACTTGCACAAACCTACGCGTTACAAGTTTTTGGTGCCGTTGCCGGGGATTGTTAATTGTTGCCATAGTCATTTTTTTTGAAATTATTTACTTCCAATTTGGTTTATTTCTAACATTACTAACTTATTCTTTTTAATTTTGTGATTTTCTTTTCAGTTGTTTATGAGCATAGATCGGATTATCTATTTACTCCATGTAGACCCTAAAATTGAGCGAACTTTTAGTCAAAGAAGACGTGAATGAATAGCTTAAAGAAAAGTCGAGATGGACCTTGGAAATCAGAATCAAGACCAAGGTAATGAAGCCAATCGTGTACGGAATCCCATCTTCATTGCAGATGATAGGGATCGATGCGTCAGACAATATGCTGTGCCACTTTTCAATGAGTTAAATCCAGGAATTAGAAGGCTAGATATTGAGGCAACCTAATTTGAATTGAAACTAGTGATGTTTCAAATTCTCTAAACGGTGGGCCAATTCAGTGGTATGCCCACAGAAGATCCATATCTCCACCTTCGATTATTTATGGAGGTGAGTGATTCATTCAAGATAGTCGGTGTGACTAAAGACGCATTGAGGTTGAAGCTTTTCCGTACTCATTGCGAGATCAAGCACGAGCATGGCTCAATTCATTGCCACAAAGCTCCATATCTACATGGCAAGAATTAGCAGAGAGATTTTTCGTCAAGTATTTCTCGCCTAGCAAAAATGCTAAGTTGAGAAATGAGATCAAAACTTTCCAACAATTGGATGACGAGTCTTTGTATAAGGCTTGGGAGCAATTCAAGGAGTTGCTTCGTAAGTTTCATCATAATGGGATTCCTCATTGTATCCAGTTGGAGGCATTCTATAATGGTTTTAATGCACATACAAGATTGATGGTAGATGCTTCTGCGGATGGTACAATTTTGTCTAAGTCTTATAATGAGGCTTATGAGATCATCGAGAGGATCGTGATTAATAACTATCAATGGCCAAAAAATTGAACAACTTCAGGAAGACGCGTAGCATGAGTTCATGAAGTTGACGCCCTCACTTCGTTACCAGCTCAGGTATCGTCTATTTCCTCTATCTTAAAATAGTTTACCGCTAATAGTGCTAATAACTTTGTAGCTCAGCCACCATGTCCGTTTGAATTAGTTTCCTGTGTGTACTATGGGGAAGGTCATTCTTTTGAGAATTGCCCATCAAATTCCAAGTCAGTGTACTATGTAGGGAACCAACATCAAAATAGGAGCGGACAAGGACCCCAGTCTAACTTCTACAATCCTTCATGGCATAATTATCCTAACTTTTCTTGGAGCAACCACAGAAATGGACCGAACAATAACCTATTAAAGCATAGACCCGCCAATCTCAAGGGTTTAATTAGCAAGATCCAAAACCACCTCAAGCTGAGGCATCAAATAGTTTGGAGAACTTGTTGAAAGTATACATGGCAAAGAATGACTCTTTGATCCAAAGCCAAGTAGTAACAATGAAAAATTTGGAAAACCAAATGGGTCAATTAGCTACGGAGCTTTGTAATAGACCACAAGGAACCTTGCCGAACAATACTGGGAATCCAAGAAATTTGGGTAAAAAACATATAAAGGCAGCGGCATTGCGAAGTGGTAAAATTCTGGAACCCTAATTAATTGATGTGGAATATAAGCCCGTTGAGAAGAACCAACAAGCTGTTGAAATTCCTACACCAAAAGAGCCAGAATCTACAAAGACTGACACGGTAAATCCTAACTTAGTGAATTTAGATACTTTAACATCTTCTTTGCATGCAGATTTACCTACTCAGAAGAGTTATCTGATTCAACTGAAAGTTCTATCACCTCCATATCTGTAAAGATTACAGTAACATAAGCAAGAACTAGAGGTGTAATTTAAGAAGTTTTTGGATGTTCTGAAGCAGTTACACATCAATATTCAGTTGGTGGAGGCTTTAGGAAAAATTAGAAATTATATGAAGCTTATGAAGGATATACTGTCCAAGAAGAAACGACTAAGTGAGTATGAGACTGTTGCCTTGAAAAATGAGTGCAGTGCATTCTTGCAGAACAAACTACCACCGAAGTTGAAAGACCCAGGAAGCTTTACTATACCTTGTAGCATTAGTGAATCTTACTGTGGTAAAACTTTGTGTGATTTAGGTGCGAGTATTAACTTGATGCCTAAGTCTATTTTCAAGATGCTAGGAATAGGTGAAGTAAGACTTACAACTATGAAGCTTCAGCCAGCAGACCGATCTTTAGCATACCCCGAGGGAAAGATTGAAGATGTTTTGGTAATAGTCGAAAAATTTATTTTTCCTGCTGATTTCATAGTCTTAGATTTTGAAGCAGATAAGGAAGTGTTGATCATCCTTGGGATACCTTTCTTAGCCCCGAGAAGAACGTTAATTGATGTGAAAAAAGGTGAACTTACCATACGAGTTCAAGACTATAAGCTAACCTTTAACATTATTAAAGCGATGAAATTTCCCGATCCGATAGAAGAGTGTTCAGCTATGGAAGAGATAGAAACCTTGGTTTCTATGGAAAGCAATTTTAAAGAAGATCCATTAGAGAAAGCCTTAGATCTTGACCCTTTAGAAGATAAAGAAGGTGAAGAAAACATGGATTTGATGGAAGCCAATCTGAGAAATTTTATTTAATCCACACGGTTTGAACTATTAGAGTTAAAAGTCAGAGAATTTGTGCAACCCAATTTGTCAATTCAAGAACCACCTAAAATAGAACTAAAGGTACTTTTTTACCATTTGAAATACGTGTATTTAGGTGACTATTCCAATTTGCCTGTGGTTATTTCAGCAGAACTGACAAAAGATCAAGAGGAGCAACTAATTACTGTTCTAAAGAGATTTAAGAAAGCAATTGGTTGGACCATAGCTGATATTCGAGGTATAAGTGCTTTTTACATGCATAAAATTATTTTAGAAGAAGGTGAAAGAGCTTGAATTAATGGGAAAATGAGGCACAATCCTATTATGAAAGAAGTTGTGAGAAAAGAAGTGATCAAATAGTTAGATGCAGGAATCATCTATCCTATTTCAGATAGTTCGTGGGTAATTCCGGTGGAGTGTGTGCCAAAGAAAGGTGGAATCATGATTGTTGAAAATGAGAATAACAAGTTGATTCCGACGAGAATTGTTACTGGTTGGAGAATCTATATTGATTACAGAAAATTGAATAAAGCCACTCAGAAGGAAAGGTTTTCGTTGCCTTTTATAGATCAGATGTTAGATCGACTGGCAGGTAATAAATTCTATTATTTTTTAGATGGCTATTCGAGATATAACCAAATAGTTGTAGCTCCGGAGGACCAACATAAAACAACCTTTACTTTTCTATACGGTACGTTTGCTTTTAGGCAAATGCCTTTTAGTTTATGCAATGCACCTGTAACATTTCAACGATGCATGATGGCAATATTCACTGATATGGTTGAAAATTTTGTTGAGGTTTTCATGGATGATTTTTCTATTTTTGGTAACACTTATGATATTTTTTTGAGTAATTTGGCTAAGGTACTGAAGAGATGTGAATCTTGTCTTTAATTAGGAAAATACCATTTTATGGTTAAGGAAGGGATTGTCTTAGGATATAAAATCTCAAAGAGAGGAATTGAAGTCGATAAAGTAAAGGTGGACGTAATTGAAAGATTATTGGCCCCAACTAATGTGAAAGGAGTCAGAATTTTCTTAGGCCATGCCAGTTTTTATCAAAGGTTTATTAAATATTTCTCAAAAATTTCTAAATCGTTGTATTTGTTGTTAGAGAAAGATACAATGTTTGATTTCAACAAAGCATGTTTGGAAGCTTTTGAAGATCAAAAAGAAGGGTTAATCTCAGCCTCAATAATCGTTACACCTGATTGGAGCTCACATTTTGAGTTGATGTGCGATGGAAGTGATTATGTCGTTAGAGCTGTGACGAGTCAACGAAGAAACAAAGTGTTTCACCCTATTTACTATACAAGTAAAACTTTGACGGGAGCCCAACTCAATTATACGGTAACTGAAAAGGATCTCTTTGCTATAGTTTTTGCTTTTGACTTATTCCACTCATATCTTAGAGGTACCAAAGTTACAGTATTTACTGACCATGCGACCATTAAATACTTGCTCATGAAGAAAGATGCGAAAACGAGGCTAATTCATTGGATATTTTTATTCCAAGAATTTGACCTTGAGATCCAAGACAAAAAAGGTGTCGAAAATCAAATAGTTGATCATCTCTCGAGGTTGGAACAAGATGAGGTAACTCAATCATGTGTGCCTATCAATGAGAATTTCCCAGATCAACACTTATTTGAGGTAAGTCGAATTCATGAAACACCTTGGTTTACTGATTTTGCCAATTATCTTGCATGTGGAATAATTCCTCGAGAAATGAAATACCAACAAAGGAAAAAACTCCTTCATGATAGTCGGTATTATTTTTGGGAGGATCCATTTTTGTTTAAACAATATGCAAATAATATATCTGAAAGTGTGTAGCTGAAAGTGAGATTGCTGAGATCTTGTATCATTGCCATTCATCTCCAAGTGGGGGCTACTTTGGTGGTTCACGGGCTGCAGCAAAGATTTTGCAAGCAGGTTTCTTTTGGCCTACACTATTTAAAGATGCTTATGCTTATGTGAATAACTGTGATAAATGCCAAAGGACTGAAAATATATCAAGGAGGAATGAGATGCCCTTGACAAACATTTTGGAGATTGAATTATTTGACGTATGGGGCATTGACTTCTTAGGCCTATTTCCTTCTTTGTATGGGAACAAATACATCTTAGTTGTTGTAGAATATGTATCCAAGTGGGTTGAAGCTGAAGCATACCCTACAAATGATGCTAAGGTAGTCATGCGATTCCTACATAAGCGTGTGTTTACACGATTTGGGACACTAAGAACTAGTATTAGTGATGAAGGTTCTCACTTTGTGAACAAATGGCTTAAGTGGTTGCTTGACAAATATGATGTGAAGCACAAGATTGCTATTGCCTATCACCCCCAGTCTAATAGGAAAGTTGAAAGAGTGAGCTGTGAAATCAAAGGTATCCTTGAAAGGATAGTATGCCCTAGCAGAAAAGATTGGTCTCGAAAGCTCGGTGATGCATTAAGGACCTATCGAACAACATTTAAGACACCAATAGGAATGACTTCTTATCGGTTAGTCTTTGGAAAGGCATGTCATTTGCCATTAGAGTTGGAGAATAGAGCTCACTGGGCTTTAAAGTAGTTAAACTTTGATATTAAGCAAGCTGGTGAGAGAAGGATGTTACAACTTGACGAGTTGGAAGAGCTGAGGTTGTTTTCCTATGAGAATGCCAAAATGTGTAAAGAAAGATCAAAAAGATGGCATGATAGTCATACACAACCTCGCAAGTTTAAAGAAGGTCAAAAGGTTTTGTTGTTTAATTCAAGGTTGAAGTTATTTACTGGGAAGCTTAAATCCCAATGGAAAGGACCCTATACCATCTACTGGGTTTATCCTTATGGAGCTATTGAATTATACGACAATTACAGAGGTGCGTTTAAAGTTAATGGTCAACGTCTCAAACGCTACTGGGATGGTGAAGTTGAGCGAGTTGAATCCTCGTTCAAATTAACAGACCCTTGGTTTTTTATGAACTCATTTTGTAAATAAATAAATAATTAGAACTTATTTTCTTAACTTATTACAATTAATTAATTCTGTGCAAGGAGATTGGAACTTAAGCGGGACCGCTGTGACCCCTCCAACCTTTCCTGGGAAATAATTTAATGTAATTTGTTAAGAAGAAATTTTCTAATTAAAATTTAAAATTTTTAAGTTTCATTTGTTTTTTTTAAATTTTAAATTTTTATGTTAATAAAGGGGTCAAATTTGGCTCAAGTACTAATCAGTTTTTTTTGAGTAAGTTGTAAATACAGTCTGAGTTTAAGGCCCAAGACAACAAAAAGGAGGGAAAAATCCATACTTTGCTGCCACTCCTATTACTTGCCGCCCAAGTAACCCTAATGTAGCTAAAGTTTTGCTACATGTTGCCCTAATTCTTTCCTAAATAAACTCTTCTATATTCTACTATATTTCATATCCCTTAAATTAATTTGCTTAACCCTAAAAATCCTTAAATCTCCCTCTTGTGCCGCTAGCCTCAAGTCCCAAAAGAAACCCCAATCTCTCTTCCCTTTTTTGCCGAAATCACCTATTGCCACCATAAGAAGATTGTCGAAGCACCAACGTTGCTGTCACACATCGCTGTTGTTGCTACCACACATCAACGCTGCTGTTGCACACTGTCGTTGCTGCCGTTGCAAGATTTTTGTCATAGCAAGTCCTTACCCATCTTGTCGATTTCTCTTTTCCCCCTTGTGTAGAAACTTTGCCAAATTCTCAAGAAAAGATACCATGTCTCGTAAAAGAACTAGATCTTCAAAGACTACTCCTGAAAACTCAATTTTGATCGATAAAGAAATGAAAGAGAGATTTGATTCAATCTTCAAGCATCATATCAACCTATGATGCCGAAAAAAGGTTTTAACTTGAAGAGTCATGATTTGATGGTTGTTCCTATACCGGTTAAAAAGAAAATCAATGCTCTCAAGTGGGAACAATTTTGTGATGCTCATTCACTTCCCGATGATGAACTAGTTCGAGTATTCTATGTTAGTTTTACTATGCAAGATGCTGCTGTTCAAAAGAAAAAGGTACCTCTTACTTCTAACTCCATCAATGATTTGTTTAAATTACCTGATGTTGAAGAAGATGAGTACTACCCTATGATGAACAATATCAATTGGGATTTTCTTCAACAAGTGCTTGATGTTATGACAAATCCGGGGTCCTAATGGATTAGAAGAAAGTATGGAATTGATTCTTGCCGAAGGGAATATCTAAAACCAGTAGCAAAGGTTTGGTTTTATTTCGTTCACTACAGTTTTATGCCTATCTCACATAGTTCCACCATCTTAATGGAACGGATGGTTTTGTTATATACAATCTTGACAGAAAAGTCCATTAATGTTGGGAAAATTATTCTCAAGGAGATTTATGATTGTTCTAAAAAGAAGACAGGAAGTGCTTATTTTCCATCATTAATCACTTCACTTTGCTTAAGGGCCCATGTTAAAACACAAGCCAATCTGAAGGGGCAATTTGTTCAAGGGTGCATTACAAATCATGATCTTAAAAGGTCAGTAGAGAAGGTGCATGATTTGAATCAAGACGAGCAAGAAGAGCTAACTGAGCCAGATACTGAGGAGTCAACAAATGAAACTGGAACTGAAGCTAATTCAATTACAGACACTGAAGAAGAATCTGACAAGGAACCGAACAGTCCTAAACCAGTTGAAAGATCTGTAACCCCTGAACCAGGGTTGAACCAAAAAAGAAACAGTCAAGCTAAGTGTTGAACCTGAATCTACAACTCCAATGCCGACTTCTGTAAGTGCTTCAAAGAAATCAGAGTTGTCAATTATGATGGATAAGTGCAAGTTCATACACAATTAACAACAAACTTACTGGAAATATGCAAAAATTAGAGATGACTCAATTTGAAATACTTTTAAGAATATCTCTAATACTTTTGTTCTTGAGTTCCTAGATGCTATCTTTGAGACATGGACGGAAGATACTGACTATGCAAGTGGAAAGGAGCTGAAAAAGACAAGGGGAATGAGTCAGAAAGATAAAAGGGGGGAATTCTTGTCTTGTTATTTATTTAAGTATTTTTAGGTCTTTAAGAATTTATTTCTTTCGTAATTAGGATTTAATTTCTACAGAATAAAGCATAACAAGCAGGAAAAAACTTAACACTTCTTTAGAAAGAAAAAGGCTAAGTTATGTGGTAATGGGAATGAACATGTCTAGGATTGGGTCATTAGGAAAGACTTGGTATTTAAGCAGTCTTAATGACTCACCTCTCTTTCTTTTCAACCCTACCTGGTGTTCAGTTTTCATTCATTACTTTTTTCTTACAATGAGGACATTGCTTCTTTTTAAAGGGTGTAAGGCAAATAAATTGCTTAAATTTTTAAATTTTTCAAGTATGTTTCAATCATTTCTTTTACAAGTATGTTTTAATAAATGAATGTTTAGAGACATGTTTTGTTAATGAGATAGTTTGTATGCAAGTATGAATGATGATTTTACCTGAGTGAAAGTATGTTATCATGAAGAATGGAATGCTTGTATGATCTTAGCCTTAGTAATGTTTTCCATGAAAACTTAGTTTCTCTTGAGATTAGACGTGCATGAAGGGTTATATCTTTAGAATTGACTTAGTAGCTTTCTTGAGGCGAAATCCTAGGAGACATAAAAATCTAAAATGATATAGGCACTATTTCTTTGGATCGTTTGGGCCTTTTCAAGCCAACCTTATGATATTAGACCCTTAAAAATGTAATTTTGAGCTTAAAGGCCTGTTTATTGCAATTAACCTACATTATAAGCCACATTACCATCTTTTTAAGTTATCCTAATTTTGTGCACCCATCTTAACTAAAGTTGCATTGGTAATCAACATTTGAGGAAATTTTCAAAAAAATGTATGTGCTCATGCTAAAAAAAAAAAGAATGAGATAAAGGAAGAGCGAAGAAAAGTTTGCTCAGTCTCCAAAAAGGAAAAATGTATGAGCTTGAGTTTCAAAATAAGTTTGGGGGCGTTCTGATGGTTCACTTAAAGAAAAAGGTTGTATTTTGAGAAAACCAAGACAAAGTTAAATGTTAAGATTTTTAAAACCGAAATGTCCCATCTCTTAAAATCCCTACCTTTAACCGAGCCCCATTACAACCTTATAAAAGACCTATTGATTTGATGATTATATCACCTACATTAGTGGAGAGGAAGTACTAAGTTCAACAAATGAATATCATAAATAAGCCTTATGATTGTTTGCTTGATTGATAAGAAATTATGTTGAATGAAGAATGTTATCTGTGTTTGTGACATACATACAAACTATGATTCATGTTGGCATATTTTGAAACTTAGTATAAAATTCTAAAAATGTTTGCATATGAATTACTTGTTAATAAAGGAGATCTATGAACATGAAGTTTGTAATTCATGATTATGGGACCAAGATTGATGCTGCTTACACAGTTAGCAATTTTGCCTTAGCAAGACCTTTTGTTGTGCATAAACATTACTCGAGACGAGCAGTGATTTAAGTTTGGGGGTGTGTAAACTGAAAAATATATAGGATTTTTCCTATGCAATTTATCACTTTTTTACTTAATTTCATTGTTAAAACTAAGTAATTGTTTAATAAATTAATGAAAAATGTGAAAATATGAAATTAGGACATATAAATTATTAAAATGTGATTTTATGCTTTATTATATAATTTTCATGCATAAAATGGCTTATTTTATATTTATTTGGACATACTATATTTTCAAATAATGGGCCATGCATGATTAAATTAAATAATAAAATATAAAATTATATTTAATAATTCATTTTAAAATATTTCATTAATAATTTGGGTTTTAATTAATTAATTATTTTATTCTTTGGTCCTTTAATTTATTGATTTATTTTAGACATGTCTGATAGCTTTGTTGGATTACAAAAACAGTCCAAATTGAAAACAAAGTCAACCCAATTTCGGCTACACATGGCTGTCCACATAAACCAATTTTTGGTTTAATTACACAAGGTCTTTGCAATGTTGAAGAAATTAGAGATTTGCCCGAAGATTTACATTTGTCCGAGTTTCAATCCTGAGTTGTTATGGCATTTAAATTGCTTAAAAATAAAACAAAATTCAACTCAAAATCCACTAAGCATGGCCGACCACTCATTGGAAAAGCTTGAAGAGATTAAACCTCTCTATTTTTAGCAAACTACCCTCCTCTCTTCACCTATAAATAAGACCTCATTTGATCCCTCATCCATCATCCCTCATCCCTCATCATTCTCTCTTCTCTCTCAATTCTCTTTAGCATTTTCCATTCCCCACACCAAGAATCATCTCTTCATAGAGATTTTAGCAATTAAGCCTCTTAAAGAGCCATTGGTCAGCCACCTTGGAGAGCCATCAGCAAAGGAGCAAAGTGAAAGAGTGAAGGAGCCTCGTCGGTTAGAGTCTTGGGTGACAACCAGTATGATTTGGGTTTAATCTTTCTTTTCTTTAATTTAATCTAAAAAAGTTTGCTATTTGTTCTTTGTTCTTGTTTACAACAATGTTATCTTAATTTTATTTAAGCTAGGATGATTGATTTGATTAAATAATATTTATTTGATTCATGCTTATAATGTTTGTGCCTCAATCGATCATGTTTTCAATTAAAATCAAGTCTGTATTTCGTTCATACGTAATTGAAATGCACCTGAATTAGCTGAGAAATCCTAACCAGACGATGGCTAGTGGACACATAATTGAAATATGCATGCTCAATTTAGATCCTAACCCAATTAAATTGCAGGTTGCATAACAACTCTAACCAAGCTCTTTTACCTGCATAGTTTTTAGATTTGTGTGATTAAACTGTTCCAAACCTAACACGTCCCTGTTACCTCACACGAATGCTAAGAAACCCTTAGTAAATAAGGATTTACTAAGTAAAGGATTCCAAAAGGACCTAATGTGGTTTCCAAACTCATGAAAGATCGAGTTGCCATGGAATGTTTTTTCGAATGTTATTAAGCATGTTGATAATAAATTGAGTTTAATTAAAGTAATTGTCTTAGTTTATTCATGTTATAATTGTTGCAAATTGTGTTTAATTTTCCTAAGATCTATTTCATTCATATAGTTTGCATACTTAGCATAATTTGCATTAGGGATCATTGCATTTAGTTTAATATATTTTAATCATCAATTCTCAACCATATTGTGTTTTTATTTACCAAATTGTTAAGGGTAATTTTACAATGAAGTGATTTAACACAAATACAATCCCTGTGGAGACGATAACTCAATACTTACTTATTACTTAATAATGACTGTGTACACTTGCACAAACCTACGCGTTACACTGATCAAGAGGACACTGTTGTTGAGAAGGAAGTTGTTGCTGCAGAAGAGGAATTTGTTGCTGAAAATGAAAAAGAAAAAGAAGAGAAAGATTCTATTGTGAAAATTGTCACCGCACCTAAGTCTGTGGGTGCAAATATTGATAATTTGGAGTGAGATGGAGCGAGACCGGTGGAAGTTGCTGAGGTAACCAATAAGGAGTAATACAATTCATTAGCAATAGTGGTCTACACTAGACCACTCTACGTGGCCTCTCCTACACAGGAAGTAGCTGATGATGTCGAGGCAGAGCTAGAAACTGAGGAGCAATCTGAGGACCATGCAAAAACCAAAGAAAATAAGAGAAAGCAATCCAAGGATAAAAAAATGAAAGAAAGACGAGAAGAAAATAAGGAGAAAGAAACATTGTGCAGCCACAGCGATGGCTGAGGATAACTGAGTTAGTTTATTTTAAGCTTTTGCTGTAGTATTCAAGCATTGCATATAGCTGTAAGTTTTATTTTGATAAGTACACATTGTCATTGCATTTTTATTGTCATTACATTTTCATGTTAGTGCATTGGGGACAATGCAAACTTTAAGTTTGGGGGAATGCACATGGGGCCTGGAAATTTACCCACATTTCAATTTTTTTTGGGTAATAGTTGTGTTGGATACGAGTCACCTGTTATTCTAGTTTTAATAGTTACAATTGGTGCAGATCTAGAAGTTGATCGTGGTTAGTGAAGGGGTTGTTATACTTATCGCGCAAGGTAAGGTTAAGGTGAGATTTTGGCTTTTGGTAAAGTATTCAATAAGTATGTAAGATTAATCTTTGAGTGATATCGATTGTAGGTTTGGGCTAAGGAGATCGCATCATGCTTGCTTACCAGGTGTGTACATACATTGCACACACACTATGAATTGGCAAAAGCCGAAATGCCGAAATGCCGAAAAGCTGAAAGTTTGGCTACGTTGGTCTTGCGAGTGCGCAAACACTCGTAAGGGAGAGACCGATAGGTTTCCTAAGACCCACGGGCGATTTCATGGACTTGGGTTATAATTTGGCCATACAGGTCAGAATGGGCTAAATGGGCCCGATGGGCTATTGGGCCCACAATAGGCAAAAACTGAATATTGATGCTATGCGATAAGAATTTGTATGTGAGTATAAATATGAATGTGGCTGGCCCTAACGGGCCATATAAATGTGTCTGGGCCTAACGGGCCATATAAATGTGATTTGGGCCTAATGGGCCATATGAATATGATTAGGCTTAATGGGCTAGATACAGGTATGTGAATTTGTTTGGACTTTGTAAGGGGTTTTGGGCCTAGTACATGACAACTAAATAATACTTAATTAAATTTTGCAACCGTGGACAACTCAAAGGGTTAAGGTGTGGCAACGGGTATATGCATGTCTAAGATTAGATCTAGGGAGAGCTTGGTACTTAAGCGGTCTTAATGACCCACCTCCTCTTCTCTGGAATCCTACCTGGTGCATAGTAATTGTTCATCTTAGCTCGTGGGACTTGTTAACGGGCCAAGGTAAGTGAAAACCATAATTAAGGGAAAATTATCGAAATGCCCCTAAGGGCAAAAATGACCAAAATACCTCTATGTGTTAAATGTATTAAACGTTATTATTACTTGAATTATTATTATTATTTTCATTGTATCTACGAGAAGTTGAATATGGATTTCTTAAGTTATAGTATGTTTTCTACGCTTGCGCAACTAAAATTTCTAAGTGCTTTATTTTCATCAAATCTTATGTTTAAACAAGTTTTTAGTTAAGATTCTCTCTTATTTTAAGAAAGGTTTTCAATGAAAATACGGTTTTCGCTAAAACACTTCAATGTGACATGCCGGATCAGGCCGTAACGTCTCGGCTGGGTTTAAAGTGTTACATTTAGTGGTATCAGAGCTTGGGTTGCAAAACTCGGGCTGTGAATTGGGCCTTATTACTTGGATTCTTTTTATGTTTTTTTTTTAAAAAATTGATTTTTTACAATGTTTTGGAAAAGAGGAAGTCTTGCTGAGCGATACACCGGGTCTCCGACGTCGAACCAAGTAAGTATTCTTATTCTAAAGTTTGTTTAAATTGTTAAACAGTAGATAGTTAGAGGGCTACTTTAGATGATTTTTTTGGAATGGAACCAAAGCCCGCAGGAACTTGAAACTATAGAGGATTTTTGAAAACAATCTTCTTTTTAATTACTTCCATAAAACATCGGGTTAATTATTAAAACTAACAAAACTTCATAAAAATTTCTAATCCAGATAATACGCGAATCGACGACGAGTGCTAGAGGAGGTGCAAGAGGCCGTGGCTGAGGCCGCGGAAGTTTTAGGGTTGAATCATCGGCATCAGGCCATGTATCCAATGTTAGAGTAGAAGAGGCTCCGGCCTCACCCATGGCTGAGAATGGATAGTATGACCGGGCCGCGACAGAAGATGCATTGTCGCAAGCAATGCTGAGAATTTTGGAAAGGGTCGTTGAGCCCAATAATGGCACTGGAAATCGGGGATCCATTTCGGAGCGACTTCGATCAAACGGGGCTGAGGTCTTTAAGGGCGTGGCTAGCGTGGCTCCTAACGTGGCTGAATACTGGTTAGAGGCCACTGAAAGAATAATGGAGGATTTGGACTACTCACCGGAACAAAAGCTGAAAGGAGTTGTGTCACTATTAAGGGAAGAAGCCTACCAGTGGTGGTTGACAATGAAAGAGGGCACCCAACCGGAGCGGGTCACTTGGGAGTTCTTCAAAGATGCTTTCCAAGGGAAGTATGTGGATGCAAGCTATGTGGATGCTAGAAGGAAGGAGTTCCTGAGCTTGACCTAAGGAAACAAATCGGTGGCGGAGTATGAGGCAGAGTTTCTACGCCTTAGTAGGTATTGCAAGAGTAATGGTGGCAATAGACTATGAGCGTTGCGTTAGGTATGAGGACGGACTGAGAGACAGCCTTAGGGTATTGATAGCTCCACAAAATGAGCGAGTTTTCTCAGAATTGATAGAGAAAGCAAAGATAGCGGAGGAGGTAAAGCGCACTGAGCACCTAAATTGGGAAAAAGAAAGGGGTAAGGATAAAAGGGAGGCTGAGACTCCTAGTGTCGATCAGAGACCTAGGGCTAGGGCCAAAGTTATTAGGCTAGTTAGAGTAGGGCCCCCTACTGTTAACCTAGGGGTGCCACCTTGTGCTGATTGTGGGAGAAGCCATAGAGGCGAGTGTTGGAAGAGGACTGGAGCTTGTTTCGCTTGTGGGTCTATGGAGCATAAGATCAAGGATTGCCCTCAAACGCTAGGTCGAGAGCCAGCAGTAGGTCAAGGTGGTGCTCAGCCACCAAGGGGTGGATAGCTGCCGCCGAGAGGCCGTGATCAGGTCAAAGGTGGAAACGGTTTAGTTCATGGAGCACCAGGCAGAGGTGCTGGTCATGCTGAGGCAAGGCAGCTAGCTTTGGTCTATGCAGCACATTGTCAAGAGGATGAAGACGCTTCAGAAGTGAATATTGGTACGTACTTTATCCATGGTGTGCGATCTATCTATTTTCAAATTAGAAATAGAGTGCGCAGCAGAAGCGTAGTGGTGTAACCTAGGCGGTGCGACTATTGAGTAGTTGGAAATTTCGAGGATGAAATTTTTCTTTAGGGGGATAGAGTTGTAACGCCCCAAAAATCCTGAAATCCTAAAATTTCGTTGTTTTTGGTTTTGATAAAAATTGTGTTTTATGTTCCTAGCCATGTGATAATTATAGTAGGTCTTAATTAAGGTTTGAGTTCGAACCTAGGAATAAATGAAATTACAATTTAATTATTAAAAGAATCAGGGTTGGCAAGTAGTTGGGCTTTTAAATAAAAATAGGGGAAAAATAGCATCAAAAAACCTTGTGGAAGAGTGGCTAAGTGACGCCACTTAGAGAGCAGGGAGGTGGCGTTAGTAGCTAGCAAGGAGATCCAAGGTTCGAATCCTAGCTTAGTATTTTTAGAAGTTTAATTTTGGCCTTCTAGAAGGATGGTAGTGGCATGAAAGAGGACTCTAAGGAAGTGTTCAGGAGAGAAAATTAAGGAAAAGATCAAGGGGTTATCATGGAGACAAATGAGGAGATGAGAAGGGAGAAGTGATGGAGCCAAATTGGGAATTGGGCATGGAAAATTCAACTATAAGGGCTATAAATAGGGGCCGAATACAGGGTTGCCAAGTTTAATTTCACCTTGTTGCCAGAAACCCCTTTCTCCAAAAGCCGAAAACCATTTTCTTTTCAATATCCAAAAAGTCGAAAACCCTTTTGCTTTTCTTTCTTTTCTTCCTACCGATTTCTATTCTTCTCTACACAATTTTCTTTGTTTCACTTAGCTGATTTCTTCTTCTACTCTTCTTCTTTAATCTGTACCAAATAAACCTTATTTATCATACTAAATTTGAAAAGCCGAAAAGCCGAATCTCTCAAGGGCTAAATACTCTTTGACCAAATCTAGTGTAAGTGTTGCTCTTCTAATCAGTTTTCTTTGCTAGGTATCGATTATTGTCCCTCACTCTTTCAATCAACTGTGGTAGGGAATTAGTATCGGATCTCGGATCTTAGCTCTCTGCTGAAATTGCTCTTTAGGTGTTTACGATCTTGGTAAGTATTCCTCATCCATTGGCTAAGGTTGGCCGAATAGCCATAGTAAGGTAAGGGGACTTGTGTTGGATACGAGTCACCTATTATTCTGGTTTTAATAGTTACGATTGGTGCAGATCTAGAAGTTAATAGTGGTTAGTGAAGGGGTTGTTATACTTATCGCGCAAGGTAAGGTTAATGTGAGATTCTGGCTTTTGGTAAAGTATTCGATAAGTATGTAAGATTAATCTTTGAGTGATATCGATTGTAGGTTTGGGCTAAGGAGATCGCATCACGCTTGCTTACCAGGTGTGTACATACACTGCACACACACTATGAATCGGCAAAAGTCGAAATGCCTAAAAGCTGAAAGTTTGGCTACGGTGGTCTTGCGAGTGCGCAAACACTCGTAAGGGAGAGACCAATAGGTTTCCTAAGACCCAGGGCGATTCTGTGGACTTGGGTTGTGATTTGGCCATACAGGCTGGAATGGGCTAAATGGGCCTGATGGGCTATTGGGCCCACAATAGGAAAAAACTGAATATTGATGCTATGTGATAGGAATTTGTATGTGAGCATGAATATGAAAGTGACTGGCCCTAACGGGCCATATAAATGTGTCTGGGCCTAACAGGCCATATAAATGTGACTTGGGCCTAATGGGCCATATGAATATGATTGGGCTTAATGGGCCAGATACAAGTATGTGAATTTGTTTGGACTTTGTAAGGGGTTTTGGGCCTAGTATATGACAACTACATAAGACTTAATTAAATTTTGCAACCGTGGACAACTCAAAGGGTTAAGGTGTGGCAACGGGTATATGCATGTCTAGGATTGGATCTAGGGAGAGCTTGGTACTTAAGCGGTCTTAATGACCCACCTCCTTTTCTCTAGAATCCTACCTGGTGTATAGTATTCGTTCATCTTAGCTCGTGGGACTTGTTAACGGGCCAAGGTAAGTGAAAACCATAATTAAGGAAAAATTACCGAAATGCCCCTAAGGGCAAAAATGACCAAAATACCCCTATGTGTTAAATGTAAGTTTATTGAATGTGGCATGCCTATTTGCTGCATACATATGATATTCTGCTTAGGTTACATATGGGATGGGAAATATGGAACGAAGGAAGTATATGAGGATCGCATGGTTGCTTGACAATCGTGGATCCACCGACGGCTTTTAAAGCCCAATATGTAAATAAAGGTAGTTTCGCAACTGGGCTACCATTGGTGTATGGGCTGGGTGGGTCGATATTTATATCCCCACATGGTGTGATGGGGGACGGAGTTGGTGTGTAGCGGATGGATAATTTGGATGGGTTTGCATTGCATGTCTGATGATTCTTCTTTGAATGCTTGTTTTTTCTTCATAGAGGGTTGTATACACTGAGTTTGCAAAAACTCACCCCCTCTTTTATTTTATTTTCAGGTGATGCTCAGTAGAAAGTTTGATGTTAGGAAGGACTCTGGGTGGTCTGCTAGCAAGATAAATCAGACTTGGTTTTTTTTAAACATTTAAGTTTTTATTTCTTTTTAAGTATGCTCAGACCAGATTGTAATAAGGTTTTCATTATGTTATTATTACTTGAATTATTATTATTATTTTCATTGTATCTATGAGAAGTTAAACATGGATTTCTTAAGTTATAGTATGTTTTCTATGCTTCCGCAACTAAAATTTCTAAGTGCTTTATTTTCATCAAATCTTATGTTTGAACAAGTTTTTAGTTAAGATTCTCTCTTATTTTAAGAAAGGTTTTTAATGAAAACACGATTTTCGCTAAAACACTTCAATGTGACACGCCGGATCAGGCCATAACGTCCGGGCCAAGTTTGGGGTGTTACACATTCGATGCTTAATTCTTGAATCATGTGAATTATCAACGAATGAGTTGGATAAATTTGACAGAAGTTTGTAGCTTCAATTCTTTGATGAATGAATTAGGTTGAATTAGTAATGGATGACTGCTATCATTCCTTAAATCTTGAATGAATCGACTTTTCACAACTGCTTATATATACATAGTTATAAATTAGAGACACTCCAAAGTGGGTGTAGTATGGAATGTTAAAGAGGGAACACTCCACTACAAGCGTTAGAAAAACCAATCTGGCCAAAGGTATTGTTGCATGAGTGCGTGTCGGCACAATGACGTACTCCTTGGGGGTTTATTGCACTCCATCGTTACTTCTCAGGAACAAGGGTACAGTAATGCAACGACATCCCTTATTCCGAAAAATAAATATTTAATAGACATAAATACCTAGTATTGTACAATAAATGTTGTATTGGTAGATAGAACTTAGGGTTTGAAGCATGATGCTAGCATTGATGAAGTTGTAACCTTATTCATTCATGCTTATGTATTGTCGATGCAATATTCTTTCATCTGAATGTGATTCATTCATTAGGAATTTAGAGGGTTCAAGCTGCTAGAATGATCATTTGCCTTAGTAAAATTTCTTAGCCTTGCTAGTTTCTGTTTTACTTGAGGACAAGTAAAAACTCAAGTTTGGGGGGTGTGATAGCACTAAAAAGAACATAGCTTTTCCTCCTTACTTATTGGTTAAATTGTTCCGATTTAGTTATCCTTAGTATATATTTTAGCATTTTCAGTTCAGTAAATTGTATTTTATAACTCAGTGAATCTTAACCCATTTTATCCTTAATTTTGCTATTCTTTTGCATTAATGTCATTGCATGAGTTAATTCTATATTGCGTCCAGAATTGTCGCCGCACTTGACAGCTGTCCGGATAAGAATTAAAAATGCATGAGCTTTCCAGTTTGGTATAACCACCCTATATGTATAAGGACAGAACAATTCTGAAGAAAAGACACATGTACTGTTGAAGGAGGATATAAAAGGTTAACGTGAAAAGAAAAAAAAGAGGAGGAGAGCTTTTTTTTGACCATAATCTTCTTCATCTTACTTTGAAGTTTGCGGCTATGGCAGCTTAAGCCTCTCATGTGTGAGCCAACGTGAAAATTGATACAGATTAGCTTCTGACGAGGAGACCTAAGTGCGAGACAAGAGGGAATAGAGAGATACAATCGAGCTGTCTAGGAATAGTATTTTCCACTCGATTCTTTCTTATTTCTTTTTAAATGCTGGTAATTACTCTCTGTTTTCTGTTTGTATGGAAGTACACATGAATTCTTGGTTAAATGTTATCTTATTCAATCTTGCTTTTATTGTTTAATCTTGGGGTTTGAATGTTTCTTAACACGAAGTGTTATTGTAGTCACTGACATTGGAAAGCGCAGTGATAGTTTGAGCCAGCAGGCATTAGAACGGAGGTTGAGAAAGGATTAGAGGAATTTAGTCCAGTTGTTCTTAATAGTACCATATTGCCATCATTGGAAGGTGGGGTTAATGTGCATGTTTAAGTCTCAGATTAAATAGAGGAGTGATGCTTGGTAAGATATACACTGAAATTTATTGCCTTGACAATCACCTATCCTTTTATACCTTGTGAGCACTTAGTATTCTGCTAAAGATTCATGTTGGGGATCCCAATTGTTCATTATTATGTTTTATTTTATTGTTTTCAATCTATTGCTCTGACAACTATCCTCAATATTTATCTCATTTCTATCTAGTTATTGCACCGAAATTAATAGACAAAAGACAACCATCCTTATGGGATCGATATCCGACAGACTCACATTTGTCTACTATACTTGCATCGACAGTGTATGCTTGCACATTATTGCTGTGACATTAAACAGCTAATCACATGCATGTTCTTAATAAAATTATTTAATTGTTGTTTGTTCAGGTAATCAAATATGTAGGCTTGATTGGTTTAGTGTCGATGCTTGAAAATTATAAAGTTGAGTTTGGAAGTTACTTGATAGTTTTGTGAAAGAGTGGGATTTGATGATTTATTGCCTTTTTTTATGTTAGAGAACTGCTTCACAAGAAGAAGAGTTGGAGTTTCTCTTTGCTAGGTGATCCTAATGAACTGGCACAATGGTAAGATTTTGAACTGGATATCTACTTCGGCCATAAGGATTGTTTTTTTACTTTATGTTCTTAGATGGTTTTTACGACAAGTTATGATGCATTATAAGATGAAATGACCATTACCCTATATGTTCTAATTAGTAGCTTATAAAAAGTTATGATGCATGATAAGATGTAATGCTAATTACATCTTGTACTGCATCATAACTTGTAAGTTACCAATTAATCTACATAGGGTAATGCTCATTATTTCTTACATGATCATAAGTTGTTTGTAAGCTATTGGTTAATCCACGTAGGATAATTCTCATTACATCTTATAATGCACCATAACTTCTACCAAGCTACCATTAATCCTGTCTGCCACTAGGTTAATGAGTTATAGCTAACTAATGTCAATTGTTGTAATATGCATTTTGTTGCTGGAGTAATTGTTTGAAACTGTTAAATGTTTCTTTTGTAGGTTGATTAACATCATTAAAAAGCGCTAAACCAAGGATCTTTTTCTGTAGACAACTTTTCCCAAATGTTTGATACTGTGTAAAGTATATCTCTTAAGTGCTCAAATCAATTTATCTTTTTTTTTTCATGCAATTTAAACTATAAATTATATATTAAGCATTGTATTGGTTTTGATTTTACCTATGAAGTTAGGTAGAGTTTTTGTTTATTATTGATTAATATATTTTTTACATTGCATAAATAAGATGAATTTATTAAAGCGTTTTTTTTTTTGGGGATCTCATTGGAACCAAGAATTTTAAAAACTCAATTGGATTCCTTAGAAAAACCATGAGAAAACCATGACTTGTCAACTATTTCTTCTCTGATTTATCATGGTCATGTGTATTATTGAAGGATATATTGCTGATTTATTTATTTATTTATATGCTTGTTTTCAAGTGCTTATTTGAATAGAGTTTTCTCCATGTTCATTCGAGTTTTGACCTCTCAATTTCTAATTTTACAGGTTGTTATATTTATTTATTAGAGTAGGTGTGATTCTCTTCATTATCTACTATTTTGGTTATATTGGCACCGCAACTAGAAATTTATGTTGCTTGACTTGTGTATCATAATTTCTTCCTTCCAGTTTTACATGTTTTGGCCATATAAGAACATTTTAACTTGGTATTCTCAGAAATTAGGAGGGCATTCTGGATTGGATTATTCAAAAATGCACATAATTTGGCATCGTAGTGTGGATACATGGAACTTACGGAAACAAGATGAGAAATTCAACTTATATACATTTATTACATGGTAGGGATTAAGCATCATGAAAATCTAATCAACTAACTAACAAACCAAGTCATTAATTATTGTAGACTTTTACTAGATGGGAAAAGGACGTTGGATTGGAGGTATCTTCCACATGGCATAGTTGAGTAGCTGAATGACAGCTAAACACAATGATACATCTCGCGAGTAGATGCCGAAGTTCATGATACACGAAACAAATTTTCCTTATATATTTCTTTTGAACCTTTTGGTTCACATTTCCCTGTAACCCAACCCCTTCTTTACATGAATCAGAGTAAGTAACATAGACCTTATTTTTTGCGTTTCTTGTTATCTCCTTAATTCAGATGAGGAAGAAAAGTAAAAATTAAAGGTTGTTCATATCGCTTGTTGATAAACCTTAGTCTATCTAATGTTAAATTTGAAAAAAAAATTCCTAAAGAAACAACATTTTACGCCATAAACTTGACCTTGTGTTCTAGAAGGTACAGTGAAAGTGTTTATGATTTGAAGGTTTAAAGATCATAATAAATCATTCAAATGCACTACTCTAACCGTGTGTTTGTTGTGTGTCAACTATAATGAAGATAACTTGATAAGCAATGGATTCTAATAATAGTGTATTATTTTAAAATGTAGTAAATAAAATATTTTAAGTATTTTAATATAATTTAATATAAAAATAATTATATTAAGAATGTTATTAAATTATATTTAAAAATAATTATATTAAAATATGACTAAATTATTTATTATTATTTAATTATTTAATTATCCTATTAAAATTTAATAACAATAATAATCATATACCTAAAAAAAATTTTACTAAGGGTACTTTAGTCATTTTATTTTTTTCTTATGCTATCACAAATCTATTCTATTTGAACACTATTAGAACTGATTACAATTTTCTTCTATTACAATGATCCAAAAGTCTCATAAATTTTTATGTTTTTAAAGCAATTATACGTTAACAATGATATTAATTGTTTCTATCTCATGCTTACGGAAAGGTGAACCGAGTTGCTTCAACAATGATCATTTTGACTAAAGCCATATGAATATTTTATGTCAATATATTCATAGTACAACAGTCTTTCAACTTTAATCACCTTCAATTTTAATATTTTTGTATAAAACTAAGTCTCCTTCAGCTTTAATATTTTATATGAATCCTCGAGTAAATGTGTTTTGTAAATAGCACTTTTGTAGAAGTACGCAAGGTAAGGAAACTGAAACTGCTGAAAGTTGCTTTATTGCTTAATGTAGAAATCGAGCAGCAATTTTTTTTTTAATAATCACTGATTTTTTCGTTGGTTTTACTGTATATATTTAGTCCACTTTGGACCAAAACTGACATCGATATAAAGTCGTTATAACCGCGTATATTAAGTTATTGACAAGTGTTGATTGACTTGGCATTTTTTCCAAATATTTATATCATGAGTTAGGTAATAATCCAAGTTCGAAAGTTTATTTATAATTTGAGAGGTTTTAAACAAAATATTAAGTTTAAAAAATAAACTTCAATAAAAAATAGACCTGTTTAAAATATAGATTGGGTTCATGCCTGAACATTCAAGGCTTGAGTCTACAACTTCAAACTCGACTCATTTTTAAAGTTTGCAATATATTTATTTTGTTATTTTTATCTATTATATAATTTATAACATATAAATATTAAATTCATAGTAATATATGATACTATAATGTAAGTATTAAAAAATGTTAAGATACATATATATAATTTTAATAAATAGAAAAATAAAATTATTAAATATTAAACTAAAAGTGAGATAAATATTTTCCAAACAAATTAAAAATAAAATGGGCGGGTGCAAAATGGGTTTGGAGTAGCCATTAAAAAATATGAGCAGGTTTTGGTAAAATTTAAGACACATTTTTTTTAGGTCGAACTTGAGAAAACATAAAGATGTTAATATCATGTTTAAGCCTAATTTGAACGTGGTCCGACGCAACCCATGAACACATTTAGAATTAAGCATGAATTGATATTGACATTGATATATTATATATTTTAAGAGGTATTAGATTAATGACGACAATAACCTTATAGAGCAAGTGGCTAAAGCTTTTTGTTAGCACCTCAAAATCCAAGGTTTGAGTCTTGGTTATTACATCCTCTTCCCAATTTATAAGGCTTTCTTTGGATGGGTGTAATGAAATCGGCTTTGATAATATTAAAATCAAATACTGTAGCAATGAGATTAAAATCAATGGTGGAATATGTATTTGAATTCAATCGCTTTCGTATTTTGAATTATTAAAATAATTTTATAGTAAATAATAAATCATAATTATGATAATAAATTTGTATTATTATTAATTATTATTATATAATAATAAAATTTATAATGTTGGGTTATATCTACTAATATCAGTTATCCAATGGAATTATGATAATAAAGCTTGTGTTCCATTGGTCTTAGGACTAAAAGCTAGTTTATTGGGCATATGAATTGTGAAAAAAAAATAAAATAAAATAAAAAATAAAGAACACAAAATTTTACGTGGAAACCCTTTCGGGAAAAAAACCACGGGCAGAGGAGAAGAAAATTCACTATGTCGAAAATTTGAATCAATACAAAAGGAATAAACTATGTCTATTTATAGGCTTGTAAAGCCATATTCTAGTAGGATTGAAACACCTTATCCTAGTAAATATAAAATAGATGGAGTTTAATAAGGTTTAAAAAACCTTATTCTAAAATAAAATAAAAGAAGTCTAGTTCTATATGGATTTTACTTTTATTTTATTTTCCATCGTATTTTATTTAAATAAGAATTAGGGTCACTTAATTCTAACAATCTCCACCTTGACACAAATTCTCAATGAACAAGTTCTTAATTGCGAACAAGTTCTCCACCTCTTCCATAAAACCCCTTAAGGGTTTAACTTCAACAATGAACACCAACCAAGTCTAAGCAATGCTCAAACTTGGTTATAGGAAGTGACTTGGTCATCATATCTGCAGGATTTTCATGAGTACTAATTTTGCTCACAACAATATCACCACGAGCAATAATATCACGAACAAAATGATACCGAACATCAATGTGTTTTGTTCTCTCATGAAACATTTGATCTTTTGTAAGAAAGATGGCACTCATCATCACAAAATCATCGTGGTTGATTTGAAGGTCTTCATTTAGTTCACTAAAGAGTCCCTTCAACCAAATAGCTTCTTTACAAGCCTCGATGAATCGCCATGTACTCACTTTCATGGTAGACAAAGCGATCAGTAGTTTGCAAAGTGGCTTTCCAACTTATTGCACAACCTCCGATTGTAAAGACGTAACTGTGAGAGATCTTCTTCTATCAAGGTCTCCAAAGCAAAATCAGCATCAACATACCCAATAACTCCATCTTCGCTTCTTCCAAACGTAAGCAAACATCGTAGTACCTCGTAAGTATCTTAAAATCCATCAACTGCTTTCCAGTGTTCTTTTACCGGATTCGCCATATATCTCACTAATCTGCACTTGATCGCATATGATAAATCTGACGTGAACAAACCATAGCATACATGAGAGATCCCACTTTGCACTAGAGTATGGAACATGTGACATGTACTCAATCTCATCATCCGATTGTGGAGATAAAGCCGATGAAAGTCTAAAATGGTCAAAAAGGAGTACTAACAGGCTTAGCACTCAGCATATTGAACTCCGCAAAGAAGTTTCTCAATGTACCCCTTCTCGACTTAGGTACAATTTACTTGTTTTTCTATCTCTAAGAATCTCCATACCAAGTATCTTCTTTGCTGGTCCCAAATCTTTCATCTCAAATTCTTCACTTAGTTGGGCTTTGACCTTTCTTATCTCTCCTTTGTCTTTTCTTTTGCTATCAACATGTCATCAACGTAAAGAAGTAGATACACAAAAGAACCATCATTGTTTTTCTTAAAGTAAACACAACTCACAAAACTACTTCTTTTGAAATCGTGAGAAGTCATAAAGGAATCAAACCTCTTGTACCATCGCTTTGGTGATTTGTTTCAAACCGTAAAGGGACTTTTTCAAAGCAAGCAAACATAATCCTCTTTTTTTGAAATCAGAAACCCTCCCTCTCGTTGTTGCATGTAAATATCTTCCTCAAGTTCTCCATGCAAAAATGCAGTTTTTACATCTAATCGCTCAAGCTCTAAATCATGCATGGCCACAATACCAAGCAAAGCTCGAATCGAACTATGCTTCACAACTGGGAGAACACATCTGTGAAGTCCACTCCTGGAACTTGATCAGTAACCCTTTGCAACAAGCCTTGCTTTATATTTAGGTTCTTCAACTCCTGAGTCCCTTCTTTCTTTTTAAACACCCATTTACAACGAGCATGCTTTCTTACCTTTAGGAAGTTTCACAAGATCCCATGTTTTGTTTTTGTGGAGTGATTCCATCTCCTCTTGCATAGCAAACATCCATTTTTCTCGAGTCTTCACACTAATCGCCTCAGAATAATTTGATGGCTCTTGATTCGCATCTATATCTTCACCACATTTAAAGCATAAGCAACTAGATCACCTCGGCATACTTCTTTGGAGGTTTAATTTCTCTTTTAGTTCTGTTTTTGGCGATAGAGTATTGAGCCAAGAAGCAACTCTATTCTCAATTTTTGTACTGACTTGAGGAGTCGACTCAGATTAACTGATGCTCCACCGCTTTTGATTTTCTTTATTGGAACAGTCTTTAAGAGATAAGTTAGGAAGCATAGCGCTTTCATCAAAAACAACATCTCTGCTAATCACAACTTTCCTATTTTCAGACACCATAACTTATACCCTTTTACACCACTTTATAACCAAGAAAAACACATTTAATGGATCTCGGTTCCAATTTTCCATTATTAACATGAGCATACGCAGACACCCAAAGATCTTTAAATCGTAATAATTAGCGGGATTACGGCACCATACCTCTTGTGGAGTCTTTTCTCAATGGCAACGGATGGAGATCGGTTGATCAAAAACATGCGATGAGGTCGCTTCGCCCCAAAACGACTTCGTAAGTTGGCATTTGACAACATACATCGAACCTTCTCCATGATCGCTCTGTTCATTCGCTTACGCAACGCCGCTTTTGCTGTGGAGTATGACGAACTGTCAAGTGTCTCACGATCCCTTCTGACTTGCACAATCTATTAAACTCATCAGAACATAACTCTAAGCCATTGTCTGTGCGGAGGTATTTTATCTGTTTTCCCGTCTGTTTTTCAATCATAATTTTCCAAGACTTAAATGCGGAAAAACACATCGCTTTTTCTGCTTCAGAAGAACGCCCAAACTTTTCTCGAAAAAATCATCAATAAAGGTTAGCATATAATTAGCTCCACCTCTCGAAGGCACTCTGGATGGTCCCCATAGATCAAAATGAATATACTCCAACGTTTCCTTCGTGTTATGGATTCCTCTAGTGAATCGAACTCTCTTTTGCTTCCCAAAAACACAGTGCTCACAGAAATTCAGTTTGCAAATTCCTTGCCCATCAAGAAGTCCTCTTTTGCTCAATTCTACCATGCCATTCTCACTCATATGCCCTAGGCGCATATGCCAAAGTTTAGTAATATCATCATCATCCGACAAGGAAGAGGAAGCGACAATTGCATCACCAATAATGATAGAACCCTCGCAAAAACATATAACTTGGCGGTTTTTCTTTGCCCTTTCATCACAACAAGGGACCCTTTGGAAATCTTTAAAACCCCACTTTCAAATTGTGTATATCTGCACTTTTGAATCAAGAGTACTCAACGAAATTAAATTTCTTTTCAATTCTGGAACATACCGTGACGTCACTAAGTGTTCGACAACTCCATCAAACATCTTAACTTTAATTGTTCCAACACTGCGATCTTACACGAAGCATTATTTCCCATCAAAACAACACCTTCGATTACATCTGTTTCGTAAGTTGTAAACCAATCCCGATTGGGACTCATATGGAAGGTGCAGCTCTGAATCAAGTATCCACTCTCACTTACTTTAGAATCATTGATGAAGCGACTAGAAGTTCACCATCATTTGTAGTCTTCTACAACATCACTTTCACCGAGATTTTCTGGTTGTTTTCCCTTTGATTCGCAGCCTCCCTTTTAATCTTATTTTGTAGCTTATAGCACTCGAGTTTAATGTGCCCTTTCTTCTTACTGCAGAAGTTACAAGTTTTACCTCTATTTGAAGACTTGATCTACCCTTAGATTTACCACGATGATTTCTTTCCTGTGTCCTACCACGATCATCATCGATGATTCGATCTTGTCTCCCACGAACAATGAGACCCTCTCCCCGAGAGTCGAGTTTAACCACAAGATGTTTCATCTTATCATACGAGGTTAAAGAATCATAAACCTCATCAACCGTGAGAGACTCGCGGCTATATAAAATCGTGTCTCTAAAGGTTGAATAAGACGGAGGCAACGAACAAAGTAGAATCAACCCTAGATCTTCCTTATCATACTCGAACCTCCATGGCCTCCAAGTTTGAGAGAATTTCTTTAAACACTTTGTTAAGTGTTCGTGTACGACGCACCTTCCTCCAAACGATGAGCATAAAGACGCCGCTTCATATGCAACTTGCTTGTTAGAGTTTTCGACATACATATTTGTTCTAGCCTCTTCCATAATGCAATGCGATCTTCTCTTTCATCACATCCTGCAAAATTTCATTGGACAAATGCGTATGCAATTGTGTTAATGCCTTTCGATCCTTACGCTTCTTCTCTTCATCCATTAATGTCGAAGGCATCTTATCTATCCCTAGCAGGGCATCCTCCGAGATCCATCTGCGCAAGAACCGCTTGCATCTTAATCGCCACAACGCAAATCTGGTGTTGCGATCCAACAACGGAATTTCATATTTCAAAGACGCCATTACCGTGATCGAGATGAACAACCCTAAGCTCGATACCAATTGTGAAAAAAATAAAATAAAATAAAAATAAAGAACACAAAATTTTACGTGGAAACCCTTTCTGAAAAAAACCACGGCAGAGGAGAAGAAAATTCACTATGTCGAAAATTTGAATCAATACAAAAGGAATAGACTATGTCTATTTATAGGCTTGTAAAGCCATATTCTAGTAGGATTGAAACACCTTATCCTAGTAAATATAAAATAGATGGAGTTTAATAAGGTTTAAAAAACCTTATTCTAAAATAAAATAAAAGAAGTCTAGTTCTATATGGATTTTACTTTTATTTTATTTTCCATCGTATTTTATTTAAATAAGAATTAGGGTCACTTAATTCTAACATGAATTATATTTAGTATGGTTTCATTTACAGCAATGGAATTCATAACCTGATAAAGAGTAAATGATATCATGTCAATAACATTGCATGGTTTAAGAAAAAGAAACATGATCATGGGTCATTTGTTTAGGATGAATGATTTTCATTACTATTTGTTAGTAATGATATTTTTCATTGTAGAAGATGCAGTAGTTACCATGAGATAAAATAGGATCATATTAGGTGAACGAATTTTAACCTAAAGAGATAAAAGATATCCTTCGAGGGTAACACACTAATGATAAGGTCATTGGACTGAAAAATTATAAGTTGCTTTCGTAATAGTAAATAATAAGGGAGAGCTCAAACATGATACATTTAGTAAATTAACTCCATGGCTAAATAATGTTTTAATTAATAGAGGCTAAACAATGTTCTATTAAGAAACGAAGATTCAAAACTTAATTATCCTAATTATATATGTCTAATTGGTCCCTCCATTAGTTCAACACAACCCTATTTGGATTGCAGTTAGAACTGTTATGTTGAATAAATGAAAATGATGAAAAGAGAAATAGATTGAATATATTACTATTCGCAGTAAATGTATTTTCTCGCAAGGAACAAGAGATGACTTGTAAATTAGTTTAATTTTTTTATTTATTATTTAATTGATTATGATTAATTAGTTGAGTTCAAAGTAAAAATTATATTAATTAGTCATCGCATTTATACGGAGCGAGACAATTGAATTTATTTTACTCATAGATTCTAGTACGGTAAAGTCACCATGATTTTAACAGAATTAGAATTAGATTGAGAAAATAATTTATTTGAAAGAATTAATTAAATTTATTTTAATTAATTGATTGAATAAATAATATTTTGGGAGTAGAAAACTAGTTATTGGGTTGGAGAATTATATGAGCTTAAATTAAATTAAATTAAGACTAGATAGCATATATAATTATACCCAATATATGACAGGTTCAATAAGTCCACAACAGTGTGTTGCCCACTATATTGAGTCCTAGAAGGATTTTGTGTTTTCTATTAAAATATTACTATTTTGTCTCTTCTTATTCCAGTATAACTTTGTGGTTTTTCCTATATATAGGAACTATGGGCTAAGTCAAAAGAGACATAATTCTGAGCATCGTTACTTTTCTAGAAAATAGTAAGATTTATTTTAATAAATTCTAATTTTGTGAGAACTCGAGATTTGACTTAAGTTTCTTTTCTCATAGAGAGAAATTAACTTTCACCACTGAAAAGTTAAAAGCTTTCATTATGTTTGATTCAATAATTAGAGCTCACTCTCTAAGAAACCAAGAATTTGAGAATAGTAGACAAAATCATTTTGGTTGAAAGTAAAAAAATTAACTGGATATTACAGAGTTCAAAAAACACATGTACTAATTTGGTAATGTTTATTGCTGTAGAAAACAAAACATGATTCAATTTTATGAAAAAAAAAATTCTATGCAAATTTTTGTTTTCTCAACCGAAATTTCCAACACATACTAAACTGACTCCTTATGAGATTCGAAAGGGTAGAAAGCCTATGGTAGTATATTTTTGCACATTTGGGAGTCCATGGTATATTCTTAAATATCGTGATCCTATAGGAAAATTCAATGCTCGAAATGATGATGGAATTTTGGTAGGATACTCTACAAAGAGTTGTGCTTATCAAGTGTATAACACTAGTACTGAAACCATCATGGAATATATTAATGTGATTATAGATGAATCTTCATCTATTGAGAACCATGTAGAGGAGGAAATACAAGATGACTTACCTTCTGTCCAAATAGATAATGGAACAGAAGATGGAACAAAATTAGATTAGTCCTTAGATGATTCAGAACTGAAACCCTCCGCAATGATTCAAAAAAATCATGCTCTTGAGAATGTTATTGGAAATATTACTGGTGATAGAGGAACCAATGTAAAAGAGATTAACTATAGATACATGATCAAGAAAAGTTATTATATTTAAACCATCGAGCCAAATAAAGTTGAAGAGGTATTGCAAGATGAACATTGGTTGAACGTAATGCAAGAAGAACTTCAATAATTTGTTAGAAATGAAGTGTGGAAAATTTTCCTTCGTCCTAATGAATGAACATGATAGATGTAACACCCCTAGCCCGTTTCTGTCATTGGATTAGGGTTATAGAGTATTATAGTACAATTCAGAATGTTTAAATTTAAATAGAATCAATTATACAAATTATCTAATATCATTCAATAACTCTTTTAAATCAAGTAGGAAATACATTGATGGACCCTAAATCGAGCCTTCGGGTCCCTAAAAGTAATTTAAAAACAATCAGGGATCATTTTGAAACAAAACAAAAAAATTAGAGAAATTTGGAAAACATGGGTCACATAGTCGTGTGGCCAGGCTGTGTGACAAAACCCAGACCGTGTGGCTCAAAAGCATAGTCGTGTGGCTACTCGACATGCCTGTGTAGCTACTTCACACACCCATGTTCACAGACCGTGTAACTAACTGTGCCCGTGTAGTAACACGGTCGTGTCGCCAGGCCGTTTAACTCACTGTGCCCGTGTAGCTTAGGGTCACACGACCGTGTCACTAAGCCATGTAACTCTCTGTGTCCATATGGCTCAGCGTCACACGACTATGTCACTAGGCCGTGTAACTCTCTGTGCTCATGTGGACCAACCTGCACTAAAAATAAATAAGGCACACGATTGTGTGACAGCCCATGTCCTAGGCCGTGTGTACCTTAAAAAGTTTACAAAACAATACACATTTTTATTCAAAGCTTAGCTACCAAGCCAAATCAAATCCAATCAATTCCATATCTTAAAGACACATTTAACAAGCTTAAAACATGCCAAAACATTCATCTTAAGTGCCTAACCAATATGCCCTTACTGACAACACAATTCAAACTCCTAAACAAAATCACATTCATCTATCACAATTTCACTCATCAATTTATCCATTTAACCATTAAATACCAAAAAAATATGAGTTATACTAAATATGACCAAAAGATCAACTTGCAATATAGTTATTAACATTAAACTTGTATAAGGATCCATTACAAGGTAGCAAAACATGTCCATATTCTTGCAAAACAAACACCCTATTTACATGCCATGATTAACCATAGATCGAGACTTCGAAAACTATCGAAAAGAGACGAAGGTACACGATCCGATAGTTCAAAATCTACAAAGAAATACTAACCAAGTATAATAAATACTTAGTAAGCTTCCACAAATCAATTTTATTACTTATTATGCCCGTTAAGTAGCTAAATGCAAATAATCATTTGAACTTCAACCTTTTTACAACACGATTCCAAAATTCAAAGTCATTAACGTATAAACATACAGATTACTCAGAATCCATAACGTGCTATAACTATTGGGACAATATTTTGATGGATCTTCGTAAAAGTACACATTACATGAGTCCAAAATAGATATTTCTCTTAAGAGCTAATCAGATACAAAATAATTGTGTCAAGTTACCCATCCGGCTAAACCAATGACAGCATAGATAAACTAGCTTGGCCAGAGCTAGGAATACATGTAAAACGACAATGGATTATCAGTCCAAACTAAATCTGAGTCACATGTAAATTTGAGTCTGCAACACATGCAGGAGCTCGGTCTAGAATAGATATTTTGACATAAACTCATGTATGAAACTTTTACTCAATCCATCGAAATCATTCCAAAAAAATTCATTTCTATTTCTTATAAATGAAATTATTTACTATGTGGTCAGCTAAATATATTTAAATATAATTAGCACATTTTATATCAAATTATAATCAAAGACATAGTAGAAACTTACCTAGAACTGAAGACGATTGCTCCACGACCTTTTATTTTCCATGTTTTATAACCAATCCACTCATTTCTTGATGTAAACGTAATAAATTAATTCAATTAACTAATTCAAGCACTATACAATACTTCAATTCAAACCATTCCACCTTTAATTAAATTTTGCACATTTACCCTCAACAACTAACCTTTGTTGTAATGCCCTGACTTTTAAATTTTGTTTTTACAAGCTTTGTTATAATTAAGTGACGAAACCAATTTTTTAAAGGGGTGTTTGAAAAACGGGGATTGACTTTTAAAAAACAAAAACGGGAGTCGCCACCAATCTTTTAAAGTGTGATTGGATCACTTTATAAATTGTTTTGGTCTACGAAATTATGAGAAAATAGGTTCGGAGTCGGTTACGCATGCATTTAGGAAGGATTAACACCCTAATGCCTAAAATTGGTACCAAATTGAATAATTTTGTCTTAATGCCAGAAATTTGAAAGAATTTAGAAATGAGATTCCATTAAAACCGTAATGTTTTGAGTTAAAAAGAATTAAGATTCCTTCGTTTTAAAAGAGTACAAACATCACATCCAGCATGATTGGACATGATATCTTTAAACTTTCATAACTGAAGTCATCTTGTGATTTGTAAAAAAAAATTGTTTAGAAGGATATTTTAGATATTTAGACAAACGAGAAATCGCAACTCAAAGATGTTACTTACACTATTTCCGAATTCCTAAATATCCAAAACATTGCCTTACCTTTTAAAAATTCTTTTTTAATTAAATGAGATATGACTTTTGATTTTAAAAGTAATGGTATGCTTTACATATTACAAGAAATTAAATAAACCTAATTACAATATATATGCTTTATTATTTCATGCAAATATAGTAAAGAAAATAATAATAATGGCATAAGTTACATAATATACATTATCACTTTAGGCATATGTCATCATAGATAACATAAACATTCATGTATTATTATTACATGCAAAACACAATGTAGTACATAAAGAATACAACAAATATAAATGGCAATATGCATATATGATAATATCTTAGGCAAACCACCATAAATAATTAATTTCATGCAAATATACGAAAAAACGGGTGTTATATAAAATTTAAACTACTATCAAAACCAAAAAAAATAAATAAAGAAATTAAGATGTATAAAATATAAATCAAATAAAAACAAGATATTTAGAAATATATTGAATAATACAAAAATGATAAAAGAGAACCCCCTTTTTTAAAATGATATATATACATATATAGGTTATACTATAGGATATAATAACTACAGAAAAATGTACTAAATATGGATATTATGCTATAAAAAAAATTTAAGAATGTACATAAGTAATAAAATAATATATACTTTATAATAAAATAAAGGTAATGTAAAGAAATATGGTGAAATAGAGTGTATAATATAATTTACAAATAAAATATATAATAATATAAATCATATAATAAATAATATATAATATAATATATGTAAAGAAAGATAGATATTATAAGGAATGATATATAATATAATAAAGAATATGTAAAATAATAATAATAATAATAATATAGTAAGTATGTTTCGTAGAAAATATAATAAAATAAATAATATATAATAAAATATGTAACATATAGTAAAAAATAAAAATATAATGAAATAAATAATATATATATGATAAAATTTTATTTTTAAAAAAATATAATAATAATATAATGGATGAAAATAATATGTACTATTTTATATTACTAATATTAAATATATATATATATATAAAGTATTTAAATAAAAAAATAAAAATGGATTAAAATTGAATTTAATTAAAGAATCTGGGGGTTAATTGTTAAATAGATGAAAGTTCTGGGCCTAATTGAAATGTGCGTTAAATTCAGAGGACTCACTGGGCAATTAAGCTAAAAAACGACGTCGTTCTCGAAATAAACCTCTTAAGGGATATTGGGACTAAATTGAAACAGAAATAAAAGGTTAGGGTCAGAAAATAAAATGAAATTATAAATATCAGAAAAACAAAAGGGTCGATTGGGCAATTAGCCCTTTTATTAAAAATGCGCAGATCCTCCCCGGGTAAAAGGGTCAACGCGCGGATCCTAAGCATCAATACGACGCCGTTTTGTGTCTATTAAATTAGACCATAACGGCACCGTTTCATTAGGGCTATATAAGCCAAATTTTTAGTTGCAAAATCATTTTAACACTCAGTGTTAAAAAAAAACTAAAGAATCTCTGAAATGAGGAATGGGGAAGGGTTCTCGGAGTGCTCCCAAGCCTCCGTCCGGGGGTTTGCACGTGCTCACGCACCCCTGTCAAAGCCATCACATATGGCAGTTGGAAACTGGAAAGTTTCCTTTTTTTCCCCGTGAATCAAAAATGGTACGTTCCCCCTCCCTTTTTACTATTTGCAATATATATATTTAAAAATGTTCACCTTTCGTGCTTCTCAATCGATTGTAGTTCTCCTTTTTGTATAAAAAGTATTCTGTTTTTATTCAATTTTTCTGTCAATATATGCGTATATTCTTTTTTGTATTTTGTAAAAAAAATCCCCCCTGTACAAATTTGTGAAGAGGCTTTTATAGCCTTCTATGAACTGTTTACATTTAGAAAGAAATATCTGATTTCTTTTCTCCTATCTATTTTCATTTTCTGCCGTGTTTTCTGTCGTTGTTTCCTCTTTTGTTCACAAGTAAACCGCGAGGATCTTACTCGATCACTGATGTCTGCGAGTTGATGGAGCCAACACCGTATCGTAGCGCGAGGAGATCTGACGATTCTGGCGTGATTTGCCCGTCGATGGTGGCACGATGTATGATGGCAGAGTCGAGAAATCACGGCGCGCTTGGTGGCGACGATTGGGCCATTGAATCTGTGCGAGATGAAAGGTCACGTCACTTAGAGTGCCCGAAGTTTCCAAAAATTCATTGCGGCGCTGAGGTCTCAGGAAACCCTAGGGTTTCCTTGTCTTTTTTTACAGTTTTGGGCCTTTTGGGCCCCGTGTAAACCTGGGTCAAGGTGTTGGGTTATTTTTGGGGTTTAAATGAGTCCAATAAGTTTAAGCTGTTTGGATTTGGGCTTTAGCACTGTAAACGGACTGTTTATAAAATAAATAGACTTTATTTTTTATTTTAGTTTAAGGCCCGGGCGAATTTGGGCTCTTACAGCTGCCCCTCTTTTCTCATTGCTGTGTAACGGGAATCGAGCAAAGACTTATAAAAGAACAAATTTTGCCCGGCCTCGCCAAGCCTTGAGTTCTTCGATCTGCCCTCTGACAATACAAAGACGCCAAATCTGCTATCCTCGATCTGTTCTCTGATAATACAGAGATGCCAAATCATCTTAGATTTGCTTCAACGTAAACGCATGAAAGTCAAATCAGTTATGTCTTCGATCTACTCTCCATCGAACACAGAGATGCCAAATCATCTTAGATTTGCTTTAACGTAAACACGTGAAAGCCAAATCAACTATGTCTTCGATCTGCTCTCCGTCGAACACAGAGATGCCAAATCATCTTAGATTTGCTTCAACGTAAACACATGAAAGCCAAATCAGCTATGTCCTCGATCTGCTCTCCGTCGAACACAGAGATGCCAAATCAGCTATGTCTTCGATCTGCTCTCCGTCGAACATAGAGATGCCAAATCATCTTAGATTTGCTTCAACGTAAACACGTGAAAGCCAAATCAGTTATGTCTTTGATCTGCTCTCCGTCGAACACAGAGATGCCAAATCATCTTAGATTTGCTTTAACGTAAACATGTGAAAGCCAAATCAGCTATGTCTTCGATCTGCTCTCCGTCGAACACAGAGATGCCAAATCATCTTAGATTTGCTTCAACGTAAACACGTGAAAGCCAAATCAGCTATGTCTTTGATCTGCTCTCCGTCGAACACAGAGACGCCAAATCATCTTAGATTTGCTTCAACGTAAACACGTGAAAGCCAAATCAGCTATGTCTTCGATCTGCTCTCCGTCGAACACAGAGATGCCAAATCTGCTATCTTGGATTTGCTCCTCGTCGAATACGAAGATGCCAAATCATCTTGGATCTGCTTTATCATAAACACTTGAAGGTCAGACCTGCTATGCTTTAGCCTATTACCCTACTGCTTAGGGGATTAAGGCGCATTAATCTTCATTGTCCCTTGAAGGTCATGACCTGTATAATGTGTATGAGCTTATGCCTAATGATTAGGATGCCATGATCAAAATGAGTCAAATGCTCCTAATTAAACCTATTATAATGCAAAATGTTTATGAATATGACTCCTATTCCAGACGTCACTACTCATTCCTTCGTCTAAGCTCATCCTTATTCTTCTCAAAATATCATTCTTACTCAGCCCGTGGGTTTGTACCATTCTTCAAATGCTACGACCCATCAAAAATATTTGTAAGATGATCCTCTCTTAGGATCGAATCATTTGATTTGTCTAATCATCATTTTGGACCAAAGAAAGAGTTTCCTCGAGTTCTTTCGAACCTCACTTACGTGAATTCCTCAAACAATTGTTCTGTTTTAGTTTCTTGTATTATCTAGAAATTTCCAGAGTAATGAACAAAACTTCATTTGTGAAGATTATTTAGTTCATCTATCATTATTTAATACAACACACTTTAAGAATAATGGAAGATGAATTTAATCTTGAGAATAATTAGATTTGAATGAATTTGTCAAAAATACAAAGGGAATTAATCTGAAAGCCTATCTTTAAGAAGAAATAGAATCTAAAGATAGCAAATAGGATAAAAATTAGGTGCTCTAGATATCACCGCTTGAACGTCTATACACCAGCTCCATGAAGTCTTTCTTGAGTTCAACATGTGTTTAAAATGACCCAAAGCACTTTGTCGATGCCCTGATATGCAACGCGCTTCATTCTTCATTGAATCAAATATAGCAAGATTACTGTGTGTTCTTCAAAATTTGAGCTGCCCTTTCGGGTTTTCAACTCAAAACCCCTTTGGTCACAAGGCGCCTTTTGCGGGTTTTCACCTTGGCCTCTCCATTTTTCTTTTTTTTCTTTTTTTTCGAAAACTCAAGGCGCCTTTTGCGGGTTTTCACCCTTAATTCTTCTTTCCTTTAGACAAAGTACTTTTTTACTGAGTCTGAATTTACTGGATTAGGTAAACTTTTCCCATCCATTTCTGTCAAAATCAATGCACCCCAGAGAAAGCCTTCTTCACGACATACGGCCCTTCCCAATTTGGCATCCATTTTCCTCTAAAGTCCTTCTAAATGGGAAGGATCTTTTTTAGCACAAGGTCCCCCTCATGGAACTCTCTTGGAAGAACCTTCTTATCGTAAGCTCGCATCATTCGCTTCTGATACATCTGACCATGATGAATAGCTTTTAACCTTTTTTCTTCGATCAAGTTCAACTGGTCATACCGCGATTGAATCCACTCTGCCTCATCCAGCTTTATCTCTGACAAGATTCGAAGAGAAGGTATTTCAACTTCAATAGGTAACACTGCCTCTATCCCATATACTAGCGAGAAAGGAGTTGCCCCAGTAAAGGTTCTGACAGACGTTCTATAGGCTAAGAGTGCAAATGGTAACTTCTCATGCCAATCTTTGTAAGTTTCAGTCATTTTCCCCACTATCTTCTTGATATTCTTGTTAGTAGCTTCCATTGCCCCATTCATCATTGGGCAACATGGAGATGAATTATGATGCTTAACTTGAACTGACTACAAACTTCTGCTATCATTTTGTTGTTCAAGTTTAATGCATTGTCTGATATGATCCTCTCAGGCATCCCATACCAAAAAATGATCTCTTTCTTCAAGAAACGACTTACAGCCGACTTAGTAACATTTGCATAAGAAGCAGCCTCTACCCGCTTCGTGAAGTAATCAATGACCACGAAAATAAAGCGATGTCCTTTTGAAGCTTTAGGTGATATTGGCCCAATGACATCCATGCCCCACATGGAAAAAGGCCATGGAGAAGTCATAACATGTAGAGGTGAAGGTGGTACATGAATCTTGTCTCCATAAATCTGACATTTATGGCATTTCTTGGAGTAGTTGATACAGTCCCCTTCCATAGTAGACCAATAATATCCAAACCTCATGATTTGTCTAGCCATCGTGAAACCATTAGTGTGCATCCCACAAACACCCTCGTGAACTTCTTCCAAGATTAACTTAGCCTCCACGGTGTCAACACATCTCAACAGTACTTGGTCCTTTCTTCTTTTGTACAAGATGTCCCCATCCAAAACGTAATCACAGGCTAATCTCCTTAAAGTTCGTTTATCATTTTCAGTCATTTGTTCTGGTATTTACGATCTCTCACATATCGTAATATATCCTGATACCAAGGGTTATCATCCTTTTCTTCTTCCTCAATATTACAACAGCAAGCTGGAGCCTCAAAGATACTCATCTGAATGGGTCTCATCTCCTCCTCCTTATTCACTCCAATCATTGAAGCTAAGGTTGCTAGAGCATCTGCCATTTGGTTTTCGTCTCGTGGGATATAATTGAAAGTGATGTCATCAAACTCCTCAAGTAACCCCAAAACTACCTTTTGATAATTAATCAATTTAGGATCCCTTGTCTCCCATTCACCCCTAAGCTGATAAATCACCAATGCAGAGTCTCCAAATACTTCCATGGTTCTTATTCCTCGCTCTATAGCCGCTCAGAGTCCCATGATGCACGCTTCATACTCGGCCATATTATTTGTACAATTAAAATCCAACTTGCATGTGAATGGATAATAATCGTCGCTTGGGGATATCAAGACTGCCCCAATTCCATTTCCCACTGCATTGGATGCCCCATCAAAGCTCAACTTCCAAGGACAATCCTCTGTAGTTGCTACGCACATCAACTCCTCATTTGGGAAATTAAAATTCAATGGCTCATAGTCCTCTAGAGCTCTACTAGCCAGAAATTCCGCTATCGCACTTCCTTTTATAGCCTTCTGGCTCACGTAGACTATGTCAAACTCTAAGAGCAAAATCTACCATCTCGCTATTCTCTCATTCAACGCTGTTGATTCCATCATATACTTCAAAGGATCAAGTTTTGAAATAAGCCAAGTAGTATGATATAGCATGTACTGTCTTAACCTTCGAGTCGTCCAGATTAGAGCACAACACAATTTTTCAATTGGCAAATACCTCATCTCACACTCTGTAAATTTCTTACTGAGGTAGTATATCTCCTTCTCCTTTCTTCCTGACTCGTCATGTTAACCAAGCACACATCCCATGGAATTACTAAACACCGGCAAGTACAGAATTAGTGGTTTATCTGGACTAGGTGGAGATAGTACTGGAGTGTTTAACAGGTATTGCTTGACTTTTTTAAAGGCATTCTGGCATTCCTCCCAAGTACCCGGGTTGTGTTTTCTAAGGAGGCAAAATATTGGGTCACATTTCTCAGTTAATTGTGAAATAAACCGAGCAATATAATTCAACCTTCCAAGAAAACCCTGAACTTCCTTCTGAGTATGTGGTGGAGGCAAATCTTGTATGGCTTTAACTTTGTCTGAGTCAACTTCTATTCCTTTTTCGCTGACCACAAAGCCTAATAATTTCCCCGACCTAGCTCCGAAAGTACATTTTGCTGGATTAAGTTTTAACTGAAACTTTCTTAATCTTAAGAATAATTTCCTTAAAACTTCAATATGTTCCTCCTCTGTTCGAGATTTGGCAATCATGTCATCAACATACACCTCAATTTCCTTGTGCATCATATCGTGAAATAAAGTCACTATAGCCCTCTGGTATGTTACCCCTGCATTCTTCAACCCAAAAGGCATTACTTTGTAACAAAAGGTGCCCCACAATGTTATAAAGGTAGTCTCGTCCATGTCCTTGGGATGCATCTTTATCTGATTGTACCCCGAGAAACCATCCATGAAGGAGAACAACGAATATCCCGCTGTATTGTCTACCAAAGTGTCTATGTGTGGCAAAGGAAAATTATCTTTTGGGCTAGCCTTGTTCAGATCTCTGTAATCAACACACATTCATACCTTCCCATCCTTCTTAGGAACTGGTACAATGTTAGCTACCCATTCAGAGTACTTCACCTCTTGTAAGAATCCTGCATCAAACTACTTCTTGACTTCATCCTTTATTTTCAATACGATATCTGGCCTCATTCTTCGCAACTTCTGTTGAACTAGTTTACAACCCTGTCTTATTGGGAGACGATGCACCACAATATCGGTATTTAACCCTGGCATATCTTGATAAGACCATGCAAAGATATCCTTGAACTCATGTAACAACTCAATCAGTCTTTGCCTTGTATCTTCAGCAATATGCGTACCAATTTTCACCTCTTTCCCCTCCTCTAAGGCAACATTCTCTATTGCCTCTTTCTCATGGGGCATGATTTGTTTTTCCTCTTGTTTTACCATCCTCAAAAGATCCAAAGACACATCACAGTCCTGGACATCTTCAAAATCCTGAGATTCGTCTAAACACATGTCTTGCTCACGAGAGAAATCAGGATTTGTAATATCAGTGCTCATATCATTGATATCTAGGGATATGTGAAGTATAAAGAATATACAAAGAATGAATGAATTTAAGAATGATTATTTATGTACCATGAATGAAAGAATAAGAATTGTCAAAATTTAACGAAATATTGGTTGATAAAAATGAAACAATACTCGTTCGAATTGATAAAAGTTATGTTTTATTAAAAATAACAGATGAACGTAAGCCTATTTCACAAATGTAATCCTATTACTCCTAGGCTCTAGCATAACAAGAATGTTTCGAGAATTACTCTGAAAAATTTCTAAAGAATACAGGAAGTTCCTCCGCAGTCCAATTGTTTAAAGAGCTTCCCGATTCGTAAGGACAAATGCCCTCAAGGTTTCCTTGCTTTGATCCTTCATCTTGTATAGCATTAACTTGATGACTTCCTTTTATGAGTAACCCTCTTGATATGAAGGTTTGGGATATTGGAGGGAATGTCATCGGCTCCCACTCCACTTCTCTTCTATTTAAGCATGCCCTTCTTCCCTCTTGGCACTTCTCAACTTCCTCCTTCTTTGCTTATAGTCTGGCCTGAAACACAGAACAAAGCGATCTCTCTTCTCTCTCAATTCGGGGATTCGGGTCCCTCCTTGCAAATGTTTTCCTAACCCCCTTTTTGGTAAGGCTCCCTTTCTTGCCATCATTCGTAGAGCCATCCTCATAGCTCTTGCTATCTTTGGTACTGGCAGCTCTCTTCCTTCTGAAATGAAGGTTGCATTTACAAATTCTAAAGAGCGAAAGGAGCACTCAATAGATTTTTTATTTGTCTCGACATAAGGGGCCTTGCTAGTGACTGCGGCTATAATGTCATCCTCTGTATTGATAGTCACTAACCGTCCATCTGTCACTAGCTTTAGTTTCTGGTGCAACGATGAGGGCACTGCTCCTGTTGAATGTATCCATGGCCTGCCTAACAAGCAATTGTAGGAAGGCTTGATATCCATCACCAAGAAATCCACTTCGTATATATTTGGCCCAATTTCCAAAGGGATGTCAATCCTTCACATCACCTTCCTTTCTGTACCGTCGAAGGCTCTTACCACATTCTGACATTTCTTTATGTGAGAATCATCAATGGGCAATCTGTTCAATGTACACAGCGGTAAAACATTCAAAGCTGATCTATTGTCAACAAGTACGCTTGGGAGTGTATACCCCTTACATCGAGTAGTAATATGCAAGGCCTTAGTTGACCCCCTGCCCCCTGGTGGGATTTCATCATCATTAAAATATATGAAATTATCAGCACTTATGTTATTCACCAACTGGTCTAGCTTGTTAACGGATATGTCATGGGTGACATATGTCTCGTTGAGCACCTTCATTAATGCATTCCTATGCACTTCAGAACTCAAAAGTAGCGCCAATACTGATATGCGAGCCGACTGCTTACGCAATTGCTCGACCACGCTATACTCGCTATGTTTAAGGAACTTTAGGAATTCCTTAGCCTCCTCCTTCTTCACCGGCTCATTGATGGGTATTTTGGTCTCTTTTTCCTTCTCAACCTCGACACCTTTTATTTTTGTGGGCTCCACTCTGACGCCCCTCGTATCATAACACTTCCCACTCCGCGTATAGGAACCTTCAGCTTGCACATCTTTAGATGTACTGGCTATATTTTCTTCCTCCGGCACTGTCACACTACAGTCATAACTCCATGGTACTCTCTTGCTATCCTTGTAAGGGTAAGGAGTAGGCTTATGGATAATGACCTTGGACACTGCTAGTGTCCCCACTTCGTTATTCCCTGGTAGGGAGATAATAATCCTTGGCCGGCTGGTTCTTTGTTGTTCCTCTTCCAGCACACATATTTCTTTTTTATAAGAGCTACCTTCAAAAATTTGTAGCTCTTTGTTATCTATAAAGCCTTGCACCAAGGCTCTAAATTCTTCACAATTTTGGGTCTCATGACCCTCCTCTCCATGGAACTCACAGTAGTTCCTCGTTCTTTCTCTTTCATCCTTAAAGGTTATCATCCCTCTCTTCATCATTTCCTCCCAAATTACCTTCATAGGCATCCTCACCTCAGCAACATTTTCCTTCATCCTTCTCTCACTAGCTTCACCAATGGCATTCACTCCTTGATTGTCATGATTTGGCAAAGGGTTTTCAGTATTTGGGGTATTTTCAAATTTCACAACCCTATCTTGATCAACCTCTCCACGGCCTTCTTGAATCCGGTACAATTTTCAATTGAGTGCCCTGATATTCCAGCGTGGTACTGGCATCTGGCATTTGCATCATACCATTTAGGATATGGAGGCTGTAATGGTTTTAAGTGGAAAGGAGCAATAGCATGTGAATCGTATAAGCTTTGATAAAGCTCATGATACATCACAGTGATAGGTGTGAATTGCATCCTCTCGTACCTTGTGCCAGATTCCTGCCTTTGAGAACCCTGTTGCCCAACCGTAGCCACTTTGGGTTGACCAACTGTGACTGCCTTTGAGTTAAAACTACTTGTGTTGTTCACCTCATTGTCTTTTCTCCTTGGGGCCGATCTTTTGGCTGCTTCCCCCTCAATTTGCCACCCCTTATGGCATTCTTGATCATCTCTCCTGCCATGACTATGTCCGCAAAACTTTTGGTAGTGCTTCTAATCATATGAATGGAGCCTTTAAAGTGTTGATAAACAACAAGGTGGTCTCCTTCTCTAGCAGTGGTGGTTGAACCTGCATTGCCACCTCTCTCCATCTCTGCGCATATTGCCTAAAATTCTCATTAGGCTTCTTCTCCATGTTTTGCAGAGTGATCCTATCAGGAGTCATGTCAGTCACATGATTGTACTACTGCATTAAGGCTTGCGCAAGATCCCTCCATGAATTTATTCTAGCCCAGCTCAACTGATTGTACCACCTGGCTGCCGCTCCCACTAAACTGTCTTGGAAATAATGGATCAATAGCTGATCATTGTTTACGTACCCGGTCATCCTTCTATAGAACATCGTGATGTGGGCCTCTAGGTAAGTAGTACCATTGTACTTCTCGAACTCCGGCATCTTGAATTTGTGAGGAAGCACCAAGTCTGAGACCAAGCTTAGATCTTTGGCATCAACTCCATGATGCCTATCAGCACTATCTAAAGCTTTAAATTTCTCCTCCAACCATCGGCAACATTCCTCCAACTATTTGCAGCTTTGGCCCTTAAATCTTCTTTTTTAGCCATATCCAAGTCAGGAATGAGAGGATTGGTAGGGTTATTACCCAAATTGAATCATGAACCAGTTAGGTAATTTATATGGATCCCAGCATCAACCGGCCCATGTTAAGGCCTTATATTGATAGATGGTCTTTTAAGAGGTGCCTCGGTTTGTATAGGCCCATGGGATGGAGTAAAGCCTGGAGGATGATCTTCTTCCTCCTCACCAGTGATTGCCATATGGGCTTTTCCCTTATTAGTGGCCCTCAGCAACTGAGCCATCTCAGTCATCACATTCCTCTGAGCCTCTAGCATTTGTTCCCTCATGTCATTCTACATTTTTGCCAATTGCTCTTGCAATTGGTCCGCATGTCCTTCTGTAGCTGTTCAAACCTTTGGTCCATATTCTTAGATTTTGCACGAGTTCCGTACTGATGCATGGTTTTCAGATTTTCTTTTCTACTTCTGAGTAATTTTAACTAGTTAGGGTCTTTCTATAACTTTGAATGCAAACGATGCGATGAAATGCTATGAAATGCAAATGCATGAATGCAAAAAGATGTCGATTCTGATTCAGTTTCATTTTAGAAAACGTTATTTAAGGAACAAAAATATTTTCATAAAACAGATTACAAATAAACTTTTGCCCATAGGACTAGAGTCTGAACCCTATCTAATAATAATGCTAACTCTCGTCCTTTGTCCGACGATGACTCATACATCATACTCAGCGTTCTCGCTTGTATTGCCAACTCCTGCAAGTGTTCAGCAACCTCTCGAATCTGAACTATGGCCTCTCTCATGACATGATCTCTATTCCCCACTTGATCTTGAAGATGGTGAAGTTCCCCCTTCCACTGATCTTCTCTTGCCTCGAGCTGCTCAATCCGTATCTCACAGTCCTGTAGTGCTATTTCCAACCCTCCGATATGGTGCTTCATCTCCTCGATCTTATCCAAGCTTGCCTTTAACTCGATCGCAGAGTTACGACTTCGGTAATGATAAAGAGATCGTCCAAGCTCTGCCACCTTAACTTTTAACCCTTGATTTTTCTTTTCTAGGGCCTGATTACCTGACTGCATCTCTAGGAACTTCTTCTCCCAATACTCGGCCTTAGTTCTTTCCTCTTGAATCCCATGCTACCACTGCTCTGAAGACCTCCCTAAACCGACCCTTTTCAATGTTACCTGGGCCTTCTTATAATGTGTCTTTAAGTCATCTCGATCTTCCTCGATCTTTCTCTTTTCCTTTTTCACCTTCTCAACTTCCATATTTTGAACGTCGACATCGAGACTCAAGCACATTTTTTCTTCTTCAAGCTTCTCCATCCTCTTTTCTAGCTCTGAATTCTTTCTCTCGAACTCTTGCTTCATAACTTCCACCTCTGATGGAATCACTCGCAAGCTCTCTTCTAATGATCGAGCCACCCCCATAATTGGCCTAGGGATATTGTCATTGACTCTCCTACTAAACCATCCTTTATACTCAAGGGTTGACGTCGATCCTTCAGTCAAAATCTTCATACAGAAAGGCTTCTTCCAAGCCTCAGCAATATCTCGCGTCCTCTTCTTGTAGTGATCTCCCTTATAAGAGAAATTGCTCTGAGCTAAACCCTGTATAGTTGGTATAAACTACCTTGCTCGATACTGCCTTAGGACAAGCAATGGTGTATATCCAACCACTCCCCAAATTCCTGGCAAAAGGGCCCAATTGAAACTGCCACAACGATAAAGAACTTCACTAGGAACCAACCAAGGAGCCTTCCACATAACATATTCCTCTCGCAGATTCTAAAGAATGTCTATCCACCTCTCCTCTAAGATATCATCTCTCCTAAGCATGTCCACTGCTTCTTTTAAGGAAGAATAACCCTCAAAGAATACTCGGCAAGGAACCTTATCAAGCTTCTAGAAGTGGCTATGAAACCAAACCAACAGTAGCTGTGCATATCCAATGAACCTTCCCTCATCAGCTCTTCGACATGCAGTCAAGGATCTTATCGTCTCAGCTAAGATTGCGGGCACAGGTGTGTTCTGTTTACCAAGTCGATCAAATAAGTCCGTCATCTACGTGCCCCAACGCTTTTGGGAAAACCACCATGCCATAAATACTCAAAGCCAGGACGTCAACCTTTTTCTTTACGTCTGGATGCGTCAATATCAGAGCCCTCAAAATGGTCTATGGAATACATTTACTACCACCCTTTTGCTGCACACGAGCTGCAGCCCACTGCTCACTCATCCTAGTAATCATTACCAACTTCTTCGTAAAAGTTGGAAGGGTAGCAGGCCTAACATAAGCCTTGTAACCCTGAATCCTCGGGCAACGCAATAAAGTCATATATTCCTCTAAAGGAGGTACAAGATCAACATCACCAAATGTAAAGCAACTATAAGCAGGGTTCCAGAACTGTACCATGGCTCGGAACAAGTGCCTACGTCTAGCAAATAGAGAAGGTCTCCGTAAATCTGATAGAAGAGCTACTTAGCCTCGTCATCCCATTGGGCCCAAATATCTCTCAATTCCTGCAACTCATTCTGCGTCGAATTAACACGGGTGAAGTCCCATAACTCTAACGCATATCCCTCGGTGATACTATCTTCTTTCTCTAATTGGGTTTTCTCTGACCAGGTACAGACAAAAGCATTGTCCTCCACTTTATTAAGATATTCGTTCCTCATTACAAAACTTTCTAATCTAGAAATCGAGCCTTGAATCGACACCTTTATATGCCAAATGACATGCAATGACAGCAAAATAAGAATAGGTCAGTACCATATATATAAGGAAAATGATAAACAAATACTTACAAGGGTAATTTTCTAAAGGTTATCACTATTTCCCTAGGGTAAGCACTTAAAGGTTCACTATATGAGTGTTAGCTCTAAAGCAAGGGTACCTGAACCAGCAGATTCCTCGGTCTTCACCCATTATAGGCTCATATAAACCAAGTTCAGTTCAGGGGGACACTTTTCCCTATGGTCATACGGAGATGAAAATCTCACGAAGACATAGGTACAGTATCCCAAAAGTAATCCACTAGCTCATACGTAGGTGAAAACCTCACGAAAGCGTAGCTTCTCACTCTCACTTAAGGGTGCGACCACAACGGTCATGCAAATGCAACGTGTGCGAGAAAAATAACAAACATATGTAGCAAACACATGAAAAAAAGATCATAGTTTTCAAATCGAGTTTTCAAATTTCGATAAAAGGACAGAAATCAATGAATTTTACGGCTTGACTCTCTTATTGTCCCCAGTGGAGTCGCCAAGCTGTCGAAACCAATTTTTTAAAGGGGTGTTTGAAAAACGGGGATTGACTTTTAAAAAACGAAAACGGGAGTCGCCACCAATCTTTTAAAGTGTGATTGGATCACTTTATAAATTGTTTTGGTCTACGAAATTATAAGAAAATAGGTTTGCGAGTCGGTTACGTACGAGGAAGGATTAACACCCTCGTAATGCCCAAAATTGGTACCAAATTGAATAATTTTGTCTTAATGCCAGAAATTTGAAAGAATTTAGAAATGAGATTCCATTAAAACCGTAATGTTTTGAGTTAAAAAAGAATCAAGATTCCTTCGTTTTAAAAGAATACAAACATCACATCCAGCATGATTGGACATGATATCTTTAAACTTTCGTAACTGAAGTCATCTTGTGATTTGTAAAAAAAAAATCGTTTAGAAGGATATTTTAGATATTTAGTCAAACGAGAAATCGCAACCCAGCATGTTAGGGCACTATTTCCCGAATTCCTAAATATCCAAAACATTGCCTTACCTTTTAAAAATTCTTTTTTAATTAAATGAGATATGACTTTTGATTTTAAAAGTAATGGTATGCTTTACATATTACAAGAAATTAAATAAACCTAATTACAATATATATGCTTTATTATTTCATGCAAATATAGTAAAGAAAATAATAATAATGGCATAAGTTACATAATATACATTATCACTTTAGGCATATGTCATCAGAGATAACATAAACATTCATGCATTATTATTACATGCAAAACACAATGTAGTACATAAAGAATACAACAAATATAAATGGCAATATGCATATATGATAATATCTTAGGCAAACCACTATAAATAATTAATTTCATGCAAATATACGAAAAAACGAGTGTTATATAAAATTTAACCTACTATCAAAACCAAAAAAAATAAATAAAGAAATTAAGATGTATAAAATATAAATCAAATAAAAACAAGATATTTAGAAATATATTGAATAATACAAAAATGATAAAAGAGAACCCCCTTTTTTAAAATGATATATATACATATATAGGTTATACTATAGGATATAATAACTATAGAAAAATGTACTAAATATGGATATTATGCTTTAAAAAAATAAAAATTTAAGAATGTACATAAGTAATAAAATAATGTATACTTTATAATAAAATAAAGGTAATGTAAATAAATATGGTGAAATAGAGTGTATAATATAATTTACAAATAAAATATATAATAATATAAATCATATAATAAATAATATATAATATAATATATATAAAGAAAGATAGATATTATAAGGAATGATATATAATAAAATATAATATGTAATAAAAATATATAAATATAATATAATATAATATAATAAAGAATATGTAAAATAATAATAATAGTAATATAGTAAGTATTTTTCAGAGAAAATATAATAAAATAAATAATATATAATAAAATATGTAACATATAGTAAAAAAATATAAATATAACAAAATAAATAATATATATATATGATAAAAATATATGATAAAATTTTCTTTTTAAAAAAAATATAATAATAATATAATGGATGAAAATAATATGTACTATTTTATATTACTAATATTAAAAATATATATATAAAGTATTTAAATAAAAAAATAAAAATGGATTAAAATTGAATTTAATTAAAGAATCTGGGGGTTAATTGCTAAATAGATGAAAGTTCTGGGCCTAATCGAAATGTGCGTTAAATTCAAAGGACTCACTGGGCAATTAGCCCTAGTCCTAAAAAACGACGTCGTTCTCGAAATAAACCTCTTAAGGGATATTGGGACAAAATTGAAACAGAAATAAAAGGTTAGGGTCAGAAAATAAAATGAAATTATAAATATCAGAAAAACAGAAGGGTCGATCGGGCAATTAGCCCTTTTATTAAAAATGCGCGAATCTTCCCCGGGTAAACGGGTCAACGCGCGGATCCTAAGCATCAATACGACGCCGTTTTGTGTCTATTGAATTAGACCATAACGGCACCGTTTCATTAGGGCTATATAAGCCAAATTTTTAGTTGCAAAATCATTTTAACACTCGGTGTTAAAAAAAAAAACTAAAGAATCCTCTGAAATGAGGAATGGGGAAGGGTTCTCGGAGTGCTCCCAAGCCTCCGTCCGGGGGTTTGCACGCGCTCACGCGCCCCCGTCAAAGCCGTCACATATGGCGGTCGGAAACTGGAAAGTTTCCTTTTTTCCCCGTGAATCAAAAATGGTACGTTCCCCCCTCCCTTTTTACTATTTGCAATATATATATTTAAAAATGTTCCCCTTTCGTGCTTCTCAATCGATTGTAGTTCTCCTTTTTGTATAAAAAGTATTCTGTTTTTATTCAATTTTTCTGTCAATATATGCGTATATTCTTTTTTGTATTTTGTAAAAAAATCCCCCCTGTACAGATTTGTGAAGAGGCTTTTATAGCCTTCTATGAACTGTTTACATTTAGAAAGAAATCTTTGATTTCTTTTCTCCTATCTATTTTCCTTTTCTGTCGTGTTTTCTGTCGTTGTTTCCTCTTTTGTTCGTAGGTAAACCATGAGGATCTTGCTCGATCACTGATGTCTGCGCGCTGATGGAGCCAACGTCGTATCGTAGCGCGAGGAGATCTGACGATTCTGGCATGATTTGCACGTCGATGGTGGCGCGATGTATGATGGCAGAGTCGAGAAATCACAGCGCGCTTGTTGGCGACGATTGGGCCATTGAATCTTCGCGAGATGAAAGGTCACGTCGCTTAGAGTGCCCGAAGCTTCCAAAAATTCATTGCGGCACTGAGTTCTCAGGAAGCCCTAGGGTTTCCTTGTCTTTTTTATAGTTTTGGGCCTTTTGGGCCCCGTGTAAACCTGGGTCAAGGTTTTGGGTTATTTTGGGGGTGTAAATGAGTCCAATAAGTTTAGGCTGTTTGGATTTGGGCTTTAGCGCTGTAAACGGACTGTTTATAAAATAAATGGACTTTATTTTTTATTTTTTTTTATTTTAGTTTAAGGCCCGGTCGAATTTGGGCTCTTACATTAAGTATCTGTATCAATAGTTTAGTGCCTTCATTCTATGTCAAAAGTCTCGGGTTTGAGTATCAGTTCAAGCGTATTGTTCCTAGGCCTACCTAATTTTGGGATAAAATATTTTTTGAAGTCAAAATAATTTTTGTGTTTTTTTTTTTATTTTAAGTCAAAATGAGTTTGTTGGAAAACAAAAGAGAATAATAGGTTAATATTAATAATATAGATAATATTAATAATATAGATATTATCATTAAATCATGTAGTAATTTTATGTTTCTTTTTGGTTTTATTTATTTTTTAATTAATTAATTAATAGAAAAAAAACCCAAAACCCACGTTTCCCATTATTTCCTCTAAGTCACGCCACAATTGGGAATTTCAAAAAAAAAGAAATTTTACTTTCTGGTGTTCTTCAGTTCGTCTGTCCCTTCAATTGTGTTTTGGAAAAAAAAATTCAAACATTGGATTGCTATTCGTGGGTCTTCCATTTTGCTTCTATTAGGTAACGTTTTAATAAGTTATTTGATTATTTAATTTGGGGGTTTTGAGGTGCGATAGGTGTTGTGAAATTTGGTTATTGTTGGTTAATGAGTTTGTTGCGTTTAGGAGAGAGTCGGGAGACGGTTGGCACTCCTGCAGCATCGTAATTTCATGGGGTTACAGTTCAATTATCGGTAAGATTATGGAAGGGTGTTAGCGTTATTAATGAGTTCGATCCTTGGCTATCTCATGCCTAAGTACTGCAATTAATCATTTTATTTGACATATTTAGGTCTCGAGAGTCCTATGGTTGTGTTCTTGTTGAAATCGAGCTACGTGTGTAACAAGAAACTCAAAAAATAGCGAACAACGAAAGCTGAAAATAGGGACTGTCGACGCCACAACACCGTGTGCCTAGCCGTGGTGTAGGCCTTGTGTAACATACAGCTGTGTGATAGGTCATGTGAGACACACGGCCTAGGCCATTTTGGCTGCGTGGGCCCACACGAACATATGGGCCAAAATTTTAGATTTTTTTCCTAGGGTCGTACACGTCACTTCGATCGTCGATTGGCCTTCTGTAGGGTCGGTAGGTGTTACTATAAGCCCTAAAGCATGAAAATAGCAAATCCATTAATGTGAATTCGACATAAACAACACTTAAATGCATGTAATGAAATGCGATATGATTGATCTGCTATGTAAGAGCATGTTGAGTAGATGTTATACGAGCATGCATGTGATATCTATTATTCTGTTTTATTTGATGTTCTGTTTGTATCTGATTATAGGGCGGGTTATGTATTATGAGGAGGAAGTATTCTGTGTGAGGCGATATCTCGTCAATATACTGGTAGCAATGCTGCAATTAATCTGAAAAAGTGTCTTATAGACACTATGCGGTGTTTAGGGCTGGGTGGGTAGTTTTATACCCCACGTGGAATGTTGGGATGGTCGGAGTTGGTGTGTAAAGGATGGGGGTAGGATTATGCATATCTAAATTTGTATGATTATGTATAATTTTGATTCTGTAAAAGATTTTACATCTGTATCTGTTCTACCAGAGATTGAATCTGAATTCTGTTTATATATATGCATTACGCACTAAGTATTCTAAACTCACTCTCTGTTTGTCTGTTCTATTCAGGTAACCCTCAGACTTAGGCGGGTCGATGCGACGAAAGCACAATTGTGACCACTTTTTCGTAAGCTTCATTTTCATAAAATTTGCTTAATTTTCTAGTTTTTGAGAGTTTTGTAATTTTGGGACTCTCCAGGCTTTTTGAGACTATTTTTTTTTTTTTTGGATTTTTATTTTGGTTTTCTAGCATATCGACTGATAACACGGTAGCTATGAAGATAACTATTTTATCAAAAATAATGGTTTTCAAAGAAACAATATGATAAAACGTTTTAAGAAACTCTGCTGCAAAATACTCGTTTAAAATTGAAAAACGTAAAAGGGCAATGATTTTAAATTAAATAAGCATATCAATATGTTTTCTAAACAAATCAACTTACTAAGTAACAACAGTTTATAAGGATTTGCAAATAACAAGGAAGCCATTTTATAAATTTTCTTTGTAACACTTCCAAATATGCCCGTAACGTCTAGGCCAAGTTTGGGATGTTACATTTATACAACCTAATCCTTATTTCAAAACTTAAGTAATTAGTATCTTTAAGCCAAATTTTCATCTAACCAAAATTCTTATATTTCTATAAAACTCATAATATTCGCAATTACAAAAAATTCCATTAACTTTTACAAATTTAGCACTTAAATCCCTAATCATCAAAATCACCAACAACTACTCCACAAATTAATATTGTTCAAATATCAAACTCACAAAACCATTATAAAACTTCAAAAATCTCTTAAATTCAACAATGGCACAACTCCAAAACATTCAATAATTTAATGAATTGTCACCGGGTTAGTAAGACTTAGATACAACGATCTCAAAAACATAAAATTTACCAAAAACAGAATTGAAATTTACTTACATGCAAGCCCTCCTAATGACCGATTATTCAAACTCAAATATTGATGTTTTCTTCTTTTACTTTCAAGAAACACTCAAAGATGATGACAATTACATGTTTTCTTCATTTGTTATTGTTTCAGTATTTATTTATTTAACTATTTAACCTTATTATAACTTCAATAATCAAACAAAACAAAGGTCCATAACTATCCACTATCCATGTTTATGGTATAATTGCCACTTAAATCCCTAAACTCATATTTTTATAACCATTTAACGCTTTTATCTACTAAAGATTAACTTTTGAACTTCCTATGAATTAGTCCTTATTCTAAATTAACTATCTAAATGATAAAATTTCTTAACCAAATTTTAATACGACACTAATGACTTCGTAAACATTCAATTAATTAATATTTATGAATTGACACATCGGAATTGTGGTCTTGAAATCACTATTTTCGACACCACTAAAAAATAGTGTGTTACAATTCTCCCCTTAAAGAAATTTTCATCCCTGAAAATCTTACTAGAGAATAGATTCGAGTATTGAGATTTCATTGGTTCATCTGTTTCCCTGTAACACCCCTAACCCGTATCCGTAGCCAGAAGGGTTACAAAGTGTTACTAAAAGAATTCATGTACAAACAGTCAAACAAGATATAATTGTGAATAATCATTTTATCGATCTTTGCAATTTTTACAAGGAATTAATTTATCATGAATAAACAATTTCATAACCTACACCTATATAAGATGTACAACGTGCCTTGCACTCATATATGCATCATAAAAGAGGATCACTTAATCAAAAGAGTTGTATTATAAAAGCAAACATAGCCATTTTTGACATATTAAAGGTTAAGTCATATTCGTATGGCCATGATTACAAAATTGAATATTATAACATGGAAATCCCAATTTTAATATCTATACATGCCATAATGTTATACTTAAGACTAACCAAAAAGGGGTACCAAAACATTGCAGGTAGGTGTGATGACTTCGATGGTGGTCCCGAGCACACAATGGATCAAAAGAAAATCTAAATAAGAGATAAGTAAACACACCAAATGAGTTATCAACTCAGTAAGTCGTAAGCAATATAATGCAAACAATTAACTTACTATATTGAAATAGAAACTAGAAAGGTTCATATATTACTTAAATTATCAATTCAACTACTAGTCAAGTCTTGCTATTAAATCAAAGTATCATATCAATTCAACTACTAGTCAAGTCTTGCTATTAAATCAAAGTATCATACAACTGGATACCTTAATTCCTTTCCTCCAAATATTTATCAATGATGAAATAGATTCATTCATGCATATACGTTTCATCTCTCAAATTTCTTATTTCAATCAATGGTTTTACCCTTCGTATAGTTCCTACACTTATTTTATCAACAACCAATTTCGCACACATAGTGCTCAAGCAGGGAAATTCGCACCCATAGTGCCATGTTAACCCGTACACATAGTGCCTTAGTAATCCACACACGTATTGGCATTCAAATCCGCACACATAGTGCCATTCAAATCCACACACATAGTGCCATTCGAAACCGCACACATAGTGCCAATGTCATTTCATTATAACAAAGCGATTGGTTTAATTCAAAAAGTATATACTGCCACATATCTTTAAATCAAAGAATACGTAAAAAAAAGTAATTCCTTCATGATATGCAAGCACCATTTATGTATAGAATAACCAATCTTATAATTGCTTATGGACTTACCTTGTGTTGGATGAATTGGTACCAATCGGCTACTCGATACTCTTCGCTTTGCCCTTGATTGATTCCCCTCCTTTAGGTTCTTGAGCTTAAAATAAATAAATTGACTAGTTTAATTACCTTGCTAGTTATTTATATCCCATAATATTAATGATTTCATATCACAAGAATCACACGGCAAAATTTGATCTTTCCACCTTATGCTTTTAAGCCATTCGGCTATTGACCACCAAAGATCACATTACTATCAATACTTCAAATAAACACATATATATACACATATATATTTGTATATACGGTAACCACCCCTTGCTAATTACTCACATATATAATTTAATGATTTCCATTTCATCTTACAACCGTCATTGTTCAAGACATTAAAACTTCAACTAATGTTTATCTAATGTCTCAAGGCCGAATGCATTATCACTACCAAAATAACAATTGCTCATCATTTTGTCATTTAACACATAGTTTCACCTCATAAACACTTTGACCGAATTCTTCTAAACTAGCATAAGCTTCACATTTATTCATATCATCATTTAAATTCACATATATCTATTTAGCTAGCTCATTTTTCACCTTTCTAATATTTCTATCCAAAACATCAAAACACTATCCTCTTACCATTTATCCAATATAACCGTATGCTCATTTTGTTACCAAATTTAATAAAATATCAACATATGGGTTATAATAAGAGCTTGACTACTAACTAAATTTTTATAAAATTTAATAGAAATAACATGAAATCCTACCTTAATTAACCCTTAAGATGGCCGAATGTCCTTGAGAATTTCCTTCTTCTTTCACTTAGGTTACAGTTTTGCAAGAGGAAGAAGATGAACACTCTCTCTCTCCTTTCCTTTCTTCTTTTATTCATCTTTTTCTTATTAATTCATTTTTATTTAGATTATTTTAGTCATTTGCTAACATAAAATTATAATTAATTTAACTTAGTGGAAGAAACATCATTACTTGGTCGGCCACTTATTGTATTTTTGGCATATTGACATGCAAACCCAAGCTTTCACAATTTGTAGTTATTTGGTCCTTACATATTTACCTATTATATTTTTTCTAAGTTTCTCGACTAAGTCCTTTCAAGTAAAATTTACATTCATAAGACTAAATTAAAACATCAAATTTTCACACATGCACAATCACACATAGAAGATATGTAAATAAATTTTAAATAAATTTTATGACACGGTTTTGTGGTCCTGAAACCACATTCTGACTAGGGTCAAACTAGGGCTGTCACAACTCTCCCCCACTTAAAAATTTTCGTCCTCGAAAATCGTACCAGCGAATAAATTCGGATAACGTTCTTTCACAGAGTCTTCGAGCTCCCAAGTAGCCTCTTCTACTCCATGTTTGACCCATAATACTTTTACTAAAGAAATCTTCTTATTTCGCAATTCTTTCACTTCCTAAGCTAAGATACGGATCGGTTCTTCTTCATAGCTCAAATCAGATTGAATCTCAATTTCAGATGGACTAACCACATGTGAAGGATCCGATCTATACCGTCTAAGCATCGGTACATGGAATACATTATGAATCTTCACAAGTCCCGGTGGCAGAACCAATCTATAAGCAACCGGCCCTATCCGTTCTGCTATCTCGTACGGTCCAATAAATCTTGGGCTCAATTTGCCCTTACGGCCAAATCGGAGTACCTTTTTCCAGGGTGAGACTTTTAAAAATACTTTATCACCAATTTGATACTCAATATCTTTGCGTTTCAAATCTGCATATGATTTCTGACGATCCGAAGCTACTTTCAAACTGTCACTAATCACTTTCACTTTTTCTTCAGCTTCTCTGATCAGATCAACCCCGTATATCTTATTTTCACTGAGTTCGGTCCAATACAGTGGTGTGTGACATTTACAACCGTACAAAGCCTCGTATGGTGCCATCTTAATACTTGATTGGAAGCTATTATTGTATGCAAATTCAATCAAAGGTAAATATCGTTCCCATGAACCACTAAACTTGAGAATACAACATCTCAACATATCCTCGAGTATCTGAATAACTCGTTCAGATTGACCATCTGTTTGGGGATGGAAAGCAATGCTAAAATGTAACTTAGTACCCAACGCTTCATGTAATTTTCTCCAGAATCAAGATGTAAATCTGGGGTCTTTATCAAAAACAATAGAAGTAGGTACTCCATGTAATCGAACAATTTGGGAAACATATAATTCTACCAATTTATCGAGCGAGAAATCCGTACGAACAGGGATAAAATGAGCAGACTTCGTCAATCTATCAACAATAACCCAGATTGAGTCTTTCTTGCTTTGCGTCAACGGTAAACTAGATACAAAGTCCATCGTTACTCGATCCCATTTCCACTCAGGTATCATGATCGGTTGTAGTAATCCCGAAGGCACCTGATGCTCTGCTTTCACTTGTTGACATATCAAACATTTAGAAACAAAGTCAGAAATATTTCTTTTCATACCATGCCACCAATATTGTCTTTTTAAATCGTTGTACATTTTTGTGCTACCAGGATGGACTGACATTCGGCTACTATGGGCCTCACTCAAAATCATCGAAGTAAGTTCTGAATTTCTCAGGACACATAATCTATCTCGGTATCTTAAACAATCATTGTCGTCAATTTGAAATTCTGAACCCATTTTAGAATCACATTGAGTTCGTTTAGCAACCAATTCGTCATCAATTTTCTGTGCTTCACAAATTTGCCGAATTAACACTGGTTCTACTTTCAATTCCGCTACTAGCTTATCATCAACAGAAATAGACAAATGTACATTCATTGCTCGAAGAGCAAATAGAGATTTTCGACTTAGGGCATCAGCTACCACGTTTGCCTTACCTGGATGATAATCAATGACAATTTCATAATCATTTAATAATTCTAGCCACCGTCGTTGTCTCCTGAGTCATTAAATATTTTAGGCTTTTGTGATCAGTGTAAACAAAGCATTTCTCTCGAAACAGGTAATGACGCCAAATTTTAAGAGCAAACACAATCGCAGCTAGCTCAATATCATGAGTTGGATAATTTTTCTCGTGAGGCTTTAGTTGTCTCGAAGCATACGCAACCACTCTACCCTCCTGCATCAACACACAACCCAAACCGTTCAAAGAGGCGTCACTGTAGACCACGAACTCCTTACCAAACTCTGGCTAAACTAACACTGAAGCCTCTATCAAAAGGATCTTCAGCTGATCGAAACTTGTCTGACACTTCTCTGACCACTCAAACTTGACATCTTTCCAGAGTAGTTTTGTCAACGGTGTTGCGATCATCAAGAAACCTTTAACGAATCGTCGATAGTACCCAGCGAGTCCCAGAAAGCTCCGAACTTCAGAAACATTCCTCGGAGGTTTCCAATCAAGAATGGCTGAAATTTTGTTCGGATCAACTCTAATACCCGAAACGGATACAACATGCCCCAGAAAGCTGACTTCCTTTAACCAGAATTCACATTTACTGAATTTTGCATACAACTGATTATCTCGCAAAATCTGAAGTACTAACCTCAAGTGTTCGGCGTGTTCGGAATCATTGTGAGAATAAATCAGAATATCATCTATGAACACCACCACAAATAGATCTAAATACTGTCTGAATATCTGATTCATCAGATCCATGAAAACCGCCGGGGCATTAGTGAGCCCAAACGGCATCACTAAAAACTCATAGTGTCCGTATCTCGTTCTAAAAGCAGTCTTAGGAACTTCAGAATCTCTAACTCGCAACTGATAATAGCCAGACCACAAATCAATCTTCGAAGACACCGAAGCTCATTTTAACTGGTCAAATAAGTCATCTATCCGTGGCAATGGATATTTATTCTTTATTGTCACTTTATTGAGCTGACGATAATCAATACACATTTGCGTAGTTCCGTCTTTCCTTTTCACGAACAGTACTGGAGCACCCCAGGGTGAAAAGCTGGGTCACACAAAACCTCTGCCGGTCAACTCTTGCAATTGAGCTTTCAATTCTTTTAACTCGGTCAGTGCCATATAATACGGTGCGATCGAAATAGGTGCCGTACCCAGAACCAATGCTATGTCGAACTCTACTTCTCTAACAGGTGGCAGTCCCGGTAATTCCTCAGGGAACACCTCTAGATACTCACAAGCTACAGGCACAGTCTCAAGCTGTCGTTCCGATACCTTACTATCTAGTACATATGCAAGATAAGCTTCATAACCTTTTCTCATATATTTTTGAGCCAACACAGAAGATATCACTGCCGGTGACCCATTCAGATCACTAGACTCGACTCAAATCATTTCACCATTCAAACATTGCAAGTCTATAGTCTTACACTTACAATTTACCGCAGCGTCATGTTCGGTTAGCCAGTCCATTTTGAGAATAATATCGAATTCGCCGAAAGGTAACAGCATTAAATTCGCCGAAAAATAGAAGTCTTTAATTATTAATGAACATCTCTTGCATACCTTATCAACTAACATATATCGACCCAAAGGGTTTGACACTCGTATCACAATCTCAGTAGACTCAACAGGTAGAGTCTTACTGAACGCTAATATTTCACATAGGTAAGAATGAGTTGAACCAGGATCAATTAAAGCAAGTACACTAGTATCATAGAGAGTGAATGTACCAGTGATAACATCAGGGGAGGATGCCTCCTCTCGTGCACGGATGGCATAAGCTCTGGCAGGGTCACGCGTCTCAGATCGAACAGCCGTATCGGAAGTCCCTCTCTAACTACCACCCCTGCCTCCTGTATTTCTCGGTGGTCTACCTCTAGGTGTTGCACCACTCGATCTCGCACCTTGCATCTTATCTTTCTCATCAGGTTCCGTGCAAACTCGAATAAAGTGATCCCGCGAACCGCATCTATAATAGGCTCTGTTAATAGACTTACCCCAACATTCACCTACATGTCATCTTCCATACTGTGGACATTCAGGTTTTTCTTGCCAATTGTTGCCAACACTAGCAACCGAAGTAGCTCGAGAGTCCATTGATGGTTGCTCCTTAATAGAAATTCCTGCATTCGTCTTTGATCTGTTAGTATCGTCTCTGAACTTCTTTGCAGCCGAGAAAGAAGTTTTACCCGTCGATCTTTTACGAAAATCTCTAGCTTCAGTTTCAGCTTTCTTTTTCTCCTTTCCAAGCTCTTCAGCCTTACAAGCTCGTTCAACCAGTGTTACGAATTCTTTTAGTTCTAAAATACCCACCAGTAGCTTTAAATCTTCATTTAATCCCTCTTCAAATCTTTTACACATGACAACTTCATCAGCTACACACTCCCGAGCATATCGACTGAGCTTTACAAACTTACGTTCATATTCGGATACTGTCAAACGGCCTTGTTTAAGCTTCAAAAATTCTTTGCGCTTTTGATTAATGAATCGTTGACTGATATACTTTTTACGAAACTCCGTTTGAAAGAAGTCCCAAGTAACTCATTCCTTTGGAACAATTGAAATCAAGGTTCTCCACCAATAGTAGGCCAAATCTCGTAATAAGGATATGGCACACTTTAGACACTCATCGGGTGTGCAAGATAGCTCATCAAATACACAGATGGTATTATCAAGCCAAAACTCAGCCCTTTCAGCGTCATCAGTAGCGGTGGCTCAAAATTCTTCGGCCCCGCGTTTCCTAATCAAATCAACAGAAGGTTTACTCAGCCTCAAAGGATCAGTAGCTGCTGGTATTATAGGCACCGGAGGAGGATTATTTAGATTCGGGAATTGTTGAGCAGCCAGGTTTGTTCGAGCATATTGTGCAACCCATTCATTCATCATGGTAAAGAAAGCTTGTTTAGCCCCATCATCTTGATTACTCACAGATGGTTGAGGCTCAACAGGCACTGTTCCTTGCGCAGGAGTAGGCGCTACACTCTCAACGTCATCCGTTAATGCTCTCACTGTATTGGATTCTATTTACTAATCAAAACAACAATTCCAACCGTCAGAAGTCAACACACTATCATATACTAGCATTATGGCATGTATAGCTAGACTCACACGTGCTACGGTAGTCCTAGGATCGACTAAACCGTAGCTCTGATACCAATAAAATGTAACACCCCTAACCCGTATCCGTCGCCAGAAGGGTTACGGAGTGTTACTAAAAGAATTCATGTACAGTCACAAACAGTCGAACAAGATATAATTGTGAATAATCATTTTATCGATCTTTGCAGCTAAACAAAACCGAATTTTACAAGGAATTAATTTATCATGAATAAACAATTTCATAACCTACACCTATATAAGATGTACAACGTGCCTTGCACTCATATATGCATCATAAAAGAGGATCACTTAATCAAAAGAGTTGTATTATAAAAGCAAACATAGCCATTTTTGAAATATTAAAGGTTAAACCATATTCGTATGGCCATGATTACAAATTGAATATTATAACATGGAAATCCCAATTTTAATATCTATACATGGCATAATGTTATACTTAAGACTAACCAAAAAGAGGTACCAAAACGTTGCAGGCAGGTGTGATGACTTCGATGATGGTCCCGAAACACCCCTAACCCGTATCCGTCGCCAAAAGGGTTACGGAGTGTTACTAAAAGAATTCATGTACAAACAGTCACAAACAGTCGAACAAGATATAATTGTGAATAATCATTTTATCGATCTTTGCAATTAAACAAAACCAAGTTTTACAAGGAATTAATTTATCATGAATAAATAATTTCATAACCTACACCTATATAAGATGTACAAATAAATAATTTCATAACCTACACCTATATAAGATGTACAACGTGCCTTGCACTCATATATGCATCATAAAAGAGGATCACTTAATCAAAAGAGTTGTATTATAAAAGCAACATAGCCATTTTTGAAATATTAAAGGTTAAGCCATATTTGTATGGCCATGATTACAAAATTAAATATTATAACATGGAAATCCCAATTTTAATATCTATACATGCCATAATGTTATACTTAAGACTAACCAAAAAAGGGTACCAAAACGTTGCAGGCAGGTGTGATGACTTCGATGATAGTCCCGAGCACACAATGGATTAAAAGAAAATCTAAATAAGAGATAAGTAAACACACCAAATGAGTTATCAACTTAGTAAGTCGTAAGCAATATAATGCAAACAATTAACTTAATATATTGAAATAGAAACTAGAAAGGTTCATATATTACTTAAATTATCAATTCAACTACTAGTCAAGTCTTGCTATTAAATCAAAGTATCATACAATCGGATACCTTAATTCCTTTCCTCCAAATATTTATCAATGATGAAATAGATGCATTCATGCATATACGTTTCATGTCTCAAATTTCTTATTTCAATCAATGGTTTTACCCTTCGTTTAGTTCCTACACTTATTTTATCAACAACCGATTTCGCACACATAATGCTCAAGCAAGGAAATTCACATCCATAGTGCCTTAGTAATCCACACACGTATTGACATTCAAATCCGCACACATAGTGCCATTCAAATCCGTACACATAGTGCCATTCAAAATCGCACACATAGTGCCAATGTCATTTCATTATAACAAAGCGATTGGTTTAATTCAATAAGTATATACGGCCACATATCTTTAAATCAAAGAATACGTAAACAAAAGTAATTCCTTCATGATATGCAAGCAACATTTATGTATAGAATAACCAATCTTATAATTGCTTATGGACTTACCTTGTGTTGGATGAATCGGTTTCAATCGGCTACTCGATACTCTTCGCTTTGCCCTTGATTGATTCCCCTCCTTTAGGTTCTTGAGCTTAAAATAAATAAATTTGCTAGTTTAATTACCTTGCTAGTTATTTATATCCCATAATATTAATGATTTCATATCACAAGAATCACACGGCAAAATTTGATCTTTCCACCTTATGCTTTTAAGCCATTCGGCTATTGACCACCTAAGATCACATTACTATCAATACTTCAAATAAACACATATATATACACATATATATTTCTATATACGGCAACCACCCCTTGCTAATTACTCACATATATAATTTAATGATTTCCACTTCATCTTACAACCGTCATTGTTCAAGACATTAAACTTCAACTAATGTTTATCTAATGTCTCAAGGCCGAATGCATTATCACTACCAAAATAACAATTGCTCATCATTTTGTCATTTAACACATAGTTTCACCTCATAAACACTTTGACCGAATTCTTCTAAACTAGCATAAGCTTCACATTTATTCATATCATCATTTAAATTCACATATATCTATTTAGCTAGCTCATTTTTCACCTTTCTAATATTTCTATCCAAAACATCAAAACACTATCCTCTTAGCATTTATCCAATATAACCGTATGCCCATTTTGTTACCAAATTTAATAAAATATCAACATATGGTTTATAATAAGAGCTTGACTACTAACTAAATTTTCATAAAATTTAATAGAAATAACATGAAATCCTACCTTAATTAACCCTTAAGATGGCCGAATATCCTTGAGAATTTCCTTCTTCTTTCACTTAGGTTACGGTTTTGCAAGAGGAAGAAGATGAACACTCTCTATCTCATTTCCTTTCTTCTTTTATTCATCTTTTTCTTATTAATTCATTTTTATTTAGATTATTTTAATCATTTGCTAACATAAAATTATAATTAATTTAACTTAGTGGAAGAAACATCATTACTTGGCCGGCCACTTATTGTATTTTGGGCATATTGACATACAAACCCAAGCTTTCACACTTTGTAGTTATTTGGTCCTTACATATTTACCTATCATATTTTTCTAAGTTTCTCGACTAAGTCCTTTCAAGTAAAATTTACATTCATAAGACTAAATTAAAACATCAAATTTTCACACATGCACTATCACACATAGAAGATATGCAAATAAATTTTAAATAAATTTTATGACTCGATTTTGTGGTCCCGAAACCACATTCTGACTAGGGTCAAGTTAGGGCTGTCACATTCCCACGTAGCTTCATCAGCTCCATGTCAATGCCATATACCTTAACTAGAGGGGCCCGTTTATTCCGTAATTCTTTTCATCTCCCGAGCTTAAATTTTAGCAGGTTCCTTGTTATAAGTTAAATCTGGCTGTAGATCAATTTCATTCGTAGATAGCACACGTGACAAATCTGACCGATAACGATGGAGCATCGAAACATGGAAAACATTATGAATTTTCTCCAACTCTGGGGGTAAAGCCAAACGGTATGCTACAGGTCCAATTCCTTCTAGAATTTTGTATGACCCAATAAACATTGGACTAAGCTTTCCCTTTTGCCAAATCATAACACTTTCCTCCAAGGCGAAACCTTTAAGAATACTTTATCCCAAACTTGAAATTTGATCTCCTCCTTTTCAGATCAGCATATGATTTCTGTCGATTAGAAGCAACCTTTAGACAATCACGAATAACTTTGACTTTTTCTTTAGTTTCTTGGATCAAATCAGTACCAAATATTTTTCTTTCACTTAACTCAGACCAATACAATAGAGTTCTACACTTTCTTCCATATAAAGCTTCATAAGGAGCCATTTTGATACTCGATTGATAGTTGTTATTATGAGCAAATTTAGCTAATAGTAGAAATTTTTTCCAACTACCTTCAAACTCAATAACACAACATCTCAGCCTATCTTCAAGAATCTAAATTATTCACTCGAACTGACCATCTGTCTGAGGAAGAGATGTCGTGCTAAAAGTCAATTTGGTACCCAGAGCCTCATGTAGCTTACCCCAGAACCTAGAAGTAAACCTTGGGTCCCGATCAGAGATAATTGACAATGGTACACCATGTAATCTGAAATCTCTAAAATATACAGCTCAATTAATTTTTCCAGTAAATAATCTATTCTGATCGGAATAAAGTGCGCTAATTTCATCAATCTATCAACAACAACCCAAACAACATCTTTCTATTTCAGAGTTAAGTGTAACCCCAAAACAAAGTCCATTGTGACGCGTTCCCATTTCCATTCCTAAATCATAATAGGTTGCAATAAACTCGACGGAACCTGACATTCAACTTTCACCTACTAACACACTAAAATTTTAGTCATAAAATCATATATTTCACTTTTCATACCTAACCACCAGTACATTCGCTTCAAATCATTATACATTGTACTGCTCGGATGAATAGGAAAAGTACTACTGTGACGTTCACTCAAAATGTCTTGTTTCAATACTATCTCATTTGGAATACACAACCGGCCTTTGAAATATAAATTTCCATCATCACTAATACTAAATTTTGTAGTCTGACCCTTTTCAACTAATTCACGCTTTAATTTCAATTCAGGGTCATTTTTCTACAACTCAAAAATTCGTTGAATAAATGTCTGCCTAGCATACAATACAGCTAGAGTCGAGCCATCACGTGCCAAAGTCAACTGAGTATTTACTGCTCTCAAAGTAAACAAAGATTTTCGGCTCAAAGCATCAGGAACAACATTTGTTTTACCAGGATGATAATCTATTATCATATCATAGTTCTTTCAACAATTCAAGCCACCTACGCTTATGAATATTCAATTCCTTTTTAGTCATCAGATGTTTTAAAATTTTATGGTCTGAGAATATATGACATTTTTCACCGTAAAGGTAATGCTGTCAAATGTTTAAAGCAAACACAACTGCGGCTAGCTCCAAATCATGAGTCAAATAATTTCTCTCATGAGTTTTCAATTGACGGAAGGCATAAGCTACTATCTTACCCTCCTGCATAAGTACGCAACTGAAACCACTCAATGAAGCATCGCTGTAAACTGTATATTCTTTTCTGGGTTCAAACTAAGTCAACACTGGAGCTTTAGTTAAATCTTTTCAACTATTCAAAACTTTGTTGATATTTTTCGATCTAGATAAATTGAACATCTTTTTGTAGTAGTTTCTTCATCAGTAAGGTAATAATTGAAAAATATTTCACAAAGCGTCAGTAATAACATACTAAACCCAAAAAAATGCGTACCTCAATAACATTTCACAGTAGTTTCCAATATACAATTGCTGAAATTTTATTCAGATCAACTCGAATACCATTTGCCGAAATCACATGCCCCAAAAATCCAACCTTAGACAACTAAAACTCACATTTGCTGAACTTTGCATAAAGTTGTTTTCATGCAAAGTCTGTAGCACAATTCTCAAATATTGATCATAATCTGCTTTATTCTTCGAATAAATCAAAATGTCATCAATAAATAATACCACAAGTCAATCCAAATGTGGCTGAAACATTCTATTCATCAAATCCATGAATGCGGCAGGGGCATTCGTCAAACCGAATGGCATAACAAGGAACTCATAATAACCATATCTAGTTCTGAATGCTATTTTGGGAACATCTGGTTTTTTTACTCGTAACTGATAGTAACCCGATCGTAAATCAATTTTTAAAAATATAGTAGCTCCTTTTAATTGATCGAATAAATTGTCAATTTGCTATAACAAATATTTATTCTTTATCGTCACTTTGTTCAACTGCCAGTAATCAATATATAAGCTCAAAGTGCAATCTTTCTTTTTAACAAATAAAACATGAGCTCCCTAAAGTGATACACTCGGTCAAATGGACCCACAATCTAACAATTCTTGTAGCTGAGACTTCAATTCTTTTAATTTTGTTGGTGCCATTTTATGCGGTGCTATAAATATTGGAGCAGTTCCAAGTACAACATCAATTACAAACTCAACTTTTCTTCTTGGTGGTAATCCTGGTAATTCTTTCAGAAAAACATCCATGAATTCATATACAATTGGGACCATATCTAATTTTGATTCAGACACCTGAGTATCTAAAATATAAGCCAGTAAAGCTTCAATACTGTTTCGAATAAACTTTTGAGCAATTAAAAGATGATATCATACTAGATGTACAGCCAGATTGTTCCGTTTCAATGCTAACCAGATCTCTATTCAAATGTTTCAAAAAAATTCATTTATGTTTACAACTAACCACTAAATCATGAACCGTTAACCAATCCATTCCCAAAATAACATCGAATTCTTCGAATGGCAACAACATCAGATCAGCGAAAAATTTATATCCTTGAATTTTTAGTGGACAATTTTTACAAACTTTATTAACTATCACATTCTGACCTATCAGATTTGACACTCTAACATCAAATTCAATGGACTCTACTAGTATATTCTTTTTTGAAGCTAATGTTGTGCATATATAAGAATGAGAGGATCTAGGATCAATTAATGCAATAATAGTAACATCAAAAAGAGTGAAAGTACCAGCAATGATGTCAAGTACAGTAGCTTTTTCTTTAGCTCGAATAGCATAAGTTCTGGCTAGTGCTCGACGTTCAAATTTACAAGTTGTATCGCATGATTCCATATGGCTCATTCCAAAAGTATTTTCAGGTCTCAATTTTCTACTCCTTTATGATGTAGTTGCAGACTTGTCAACTCATTCTGGACCAGATTCATCCTTATTTGGACATTCTCTTATTAAATGTTCATGTGACCCACAGCGAAAACATGCTCATGTTTTGATTCTACACTCTCCCAAATGAATCTTGCCACAGTGCTTACAGGTAGGAGTGTCTGTGTTCCAAACACTACCAACACTTGCCACTGAGGTAGCTTGAGTCTTTGAAGGATTTGGCTTGAACGAAATTTTTTTTGTATTCCCAGCAGTAGGTACAGATTGACTGTTGAAATCTCTTTGTTCCTTCAGTAGAGATGCAGAAGAATTTCTGAATTCATTTTTCTTGCTCGTACTTTCCTTCTTAGCTTTAGCTCGTTTCTTGTCTTTCCAGATTGGTTCCAGTTTTTGAGCAAGTTCAAATGAAACTATGAATTCTTTAATTTTTGGCATACCCACTATTGTTCGTATATTTTCATTCAACCCTTTTTCAAATCTAGCAGACATTTCAGCTTCAAAAGTTAGTTGCTCCCGAGCATACTTACTCAAATTCACAAATTTAAGCTCATATTCAAAAATAGACATGCTTCCCTGTTTCAGATCCAAGAATTCACGTTTCATGTCTTTTAAATATAGTTGACTGGCATACTTCTTTTTAAATTTAGTTTGAAAGAATTCCCACATTACTTAATGTAACAGCCCAGTTTTAGCTAAAATGGAATGGTTTCGGAACCACTATCTCCGAAAAAGAAAGATGCAATCTGGGTTGTTGTTGACCGATTGACAAAATCAGTTCATTTCATTCTTGTATGTATAGATTTCTCACTTGATAAGTTAGCTGAGTTATATATCTCTGAGGTTGTGAGATTGCACAGGGCACCTATTTCCACTGTTTCAGATCGAGATCCGAGGTTCACATCGCGATTTCGGAAGAAACTGCAAGACGCACTGGGTATAAAGCTACATTTCAGTATCGCGTTTCACCTGCAGGCGGATGATCAATCCGAGTGAGTTATTCAGATACTCGAGGATATGTTACGTTGTTGCATTCTTGAGTTCGAAGGTATGTGAGAAAAATATTTGCCGTTGATTGAATTTGCTTATAATAATAGCATTTAATCGAGTATTAAAATGGCACCGTACGAGGCCCTATACAAACATAAACGTCGTACACCGTTGTACTAGATGGAGCCCAGTGAAAGTAAGATTCACAGGGTTGATCTTATTAGAGAGAACGAAGAAAAAGTGAAAGTAATTCGTGAAAGTCTAAAAGCAGCGTTAGATCGACAAAAATCATACGTAGATTTGAAACGAAAAGATATTGAGTTTCAGATCATGGATAGAGTATTTCTAAAAGTTTCGCTGTGGAAGAAAATACTTTGATTCGACTGTAAAGGGAAATTGAGTTCGCGATATATCAGACTTTACGAGATTATCAAGCGAATCAGGTCAGTTGCTTATCGATTATCCTTACTGTCTGAATTAAAAAAAATACATAATGTGTTTCACATATCAATGCTTCGACGATACCGATCCGATTCATCACACGTTATTCCTCTTTCTGAGGTTGAGATTTATTCAGATTTGTCGTATAGTGAAGAACCGATTCAGATTCTAGCTCGTAAGATCAAAGAGCTGAGAAATAAAAAAATCACGTTAGTGAAAGTCTTGTGGCATCAGCACGGGGCTGAAGAAGCTATGTGGAAACCCGAGGATATTATGAAAAAGCAATACCCGAACTTATTTATTGGTAAGATTTTCAGGGACAAAAATCCCTAAGGGGGGAGAATTGTAACAGCTCGGTTTTAGCTAAAACGGAACAGTGGTTTCGGAACTACAAATCTGAGGTTAGAAAAAAATATTTTAAAATTATTTTTAGTGTCTACAGCATGTGTTTAGATATGTGTGAAAGTTCCGTGTTTTAATTTTATCAATTGGATGGTTAATTTGACAAAAGAACTAAATCGCATAAAATGCAAAAGTTGCATTCTAATTGTTTAAGTGTTTATTTTCTATGAATAATTAAATGTGAAGTCCTTATATTATGAATAGACCATGGATAGTGGGAATTGACATGAATAGCCATCCATTATATGTTTTATTAATGTTTAAACAAAGGTTAATTAAGTAATTTGTGATTTAAGTTTAATTAAATTAAAACAAAACAAAATGGTGGCCATGTATCATCTTTTTGCATCGAATTTTGAAGAAAAAGAAAGCTATCTTCAGGCTTTAGGGTTCGGCACCTTTAATTCTTAATTAAGGTATGAATATTGTTCGATTTTTAATTATTTTTATGTTTTTGTGATTCTTGCATCGAGTACTAGCTAGCCCGTGCCCTAATTTTTGAGTTTGTTGATGATTTTATGAAGTGCCATTGATGAATGTTTAAGCTTTTAAATGGTTGATGATGAAAAATGGATATTTGTTGATAGATTATCATATTTTGTTAAGTGATTTTTTATAAAAATACTATTTAGGGATTAAATTGTGAAAAGTACAAATTATATGGTTGAAATGTGAAATAAATGTGAAATATGGGCTGCTATGGGTACTATGGTAATTCGGCTAAGATGTGTTTTGTTAAATTTTGTGTAATTTGTGTTTTTATGAAATAGGGACAATTGAAAAAATGTGAAATTATAGGGGTTAATGTGTAAAATGCCTCATTTGTGTGTTTTGGATGAAATTGAATGAAAATATGATTAAATTAGTTAAATTTGAATTCATATAGATCAAGAAAGAAAGAAATTGGATTTAGATTGGGGGAAATCAAAAGTTATCGAGTAGTCGATCCGATCCGTTCATCGTATATACGAAGTAAGTTAATATGCAAATAAATGTCTTTAAATTGAATTATAAGTATTTATTTATCATTGAATTATATTAAATACCGAATGATCGAATACAAGCAAGTATCAACAGGGTTACGACATTCGAAAGACCTATGCGAACCTTAGGAATAGTATAGGATACAAATGTCATGACATTAGTTTACCGAGATGTGATTACGTGTAAGACCATGTCTGGGACATTGGCATCGTTACATGATTTCGTATAAGACCCTGTCTGGGATAGTGGCATCGATATGTGATAACATGTAAGACCATATCCGGGATTTGGCATTGTATAAGCTATATATGATTTCCGAGTATCCTTAATGATTCCGAATGGTTCAACGGGCAAAGTCAAGATGAGAAAGAATGTGTAAATGAAATTAAATGACACATGTACATATGAAATTCTTATGTGTACTGAAAGGAAAGGTAAGTGATGAGTTTAGATGTGGTTGTGTATATTAAATGAGAAAGATGGATACTTATGTATGTGTTTTAGCCATGCTTTTATAATTGAACTGAAATATAATTGTTTCATATGGTGATTTTATTTGTATATGGCTTACTAAGCTTTTAAAGCTTACTTTGTGTGTTCTTTCCCTGTTTTATAGATAATCGAAGCTAGCTTAAAATCGAGGATCGTCAGAAAACGACATCACACTATCGATCACTTAGTTGGTACTTTTGAAGCTTTGTAAATATGGTATATGGCATGTATAGGCTAGTGCCATTATGGTATATTTTGAGTTGTGGATTTAGCCATGTGAGTTGGCTTGAAAATAATGTTGATGATGGAATGGAATTTGGCTTATAGTATGAATTGCAATATGGTATGTGATGTATATATGTATGCCTTGTGAATTTGGTAATCTTGGTATGGTTTTGAGATGCACAAATGATTAGTTGTTGATGGTGTATAATGGCATGATTGAAAATGATGTTTTTGGTTGGCTAAATGTTTGATGTTTGGATGCCATATTGTTTGGCAAAGATTGATGAAATGGTAAATAATTTAGTAAGTAAGTAATAATGATGAATCATGTGGATTTGGTATACTTTTGAGCTAGTTTATGGTCATTAGATGAGTAGCAAAGGAATAGATATAATATGGTATGAAATGTGCATGAAATGGTCATTTTTGGTTGCCTATTGTATGTGAAAATGATGTCAAATGAATGCTTTTAGGCACATGGAAGATAGGTGGGAAAAATGGCTTAAATCAAGCCAATTTTCGTGCCACACAGTTGAGCACATGGGCGTGTGACTCGACTGCGTGACCCCTAAATCCTAGTTAAAACAAGTTAGTGAGTTACACGGCTTAGACACACGGGTGTGTCTACTGGCCGTGTGCAGCACACGGGCTGGCACACGGGCAAATGGTCGGTCGTGTGACCCAAGTCAGTATACCCTTTAGTTTTCACACGGCCATGGCACACGGGCATGTCTTCGGCCGTGTGATGCAAGTCAATATGTATGGCCTGTTTCCACACGGCCTGGATACGGGCCTTTCTGGTGGCTGCGTGAGGAACACGGCCTATTCACACAGACGTGTGACCCTTAAATGCTTGAAAATTTTATGTGTTTCCTAAAGTTTGCAAATGTTATCGGTTTAGTCCCGAACCACTTCTAAGCATGTTTTAAGGCCTTAAAGAGCCTTGTAAGGGACAATATGATTGTGTTCTATATAATTATGACTATGAATGTTTAAAGATGTAATATTGATGTGATTTGATTGGTTCTACCCCGTAACCCTAATCCAGCAACGGACACGGGTTAGGGGTGTTACACTCAATCTTTTGAAATGACTGACGTTAAGGTAACCCACTAGTGTGATGTGTCTCCGACCAAATCCGACCTCCGAGCTCTTAACACTACAAAACAGGAGAAAAGGAAACAGGGTAAGCACTTTGTGCTTAGTAAGCTCATGTAACAAGAATTACACTTACCTAATATTTTCAGTACAATACAATAAACATTACATATATCCATTCAATGCATTATTACCCTAACATGCACAAACTCAACATTCAAGTTAGTACAGTAATTTCTATATATCAATAATATATATCATGATTGATGAGCTCATCAATACTATGATTTCCATTCCCTTGTTGTTTTTCCATATTTATCCCGTTGAATTACTCGGAATTTGATGGATTTTTCAGAGGTACACATTTAGTGTACAAATCGGTCCGTCAATTCATATTCATGTGCGCACATTTCCATTTCCAGAGAGCACACTCCCGCGAACCTCAACCTTGCAAATGGATTACCACCGAGCTAAATCCCTACAATATAAACTCATAGAGTATTGTCGGGATTACCACCCAGCTAAATCCTCTGCAACGACAATTACTCTAATGAGCTTGGATCTGAATTACTACCCCAAAGCTAAATTGAGACTCCTAATTCGGATTACCGTCCGGCTAAATCCATTTTCCACATATTCTTCTGAGGGCTATATCGAGATAGGATCACCCGTCCGGCTAGATCCTTTTTACCGTCAATTTCCTTTTCGAGATCCATCGAATTTTCCTTTCATTCAACCGGATTTCTTCCTTTATATCAAATATATCAATGTTTCATCAATTTTCATATAATGAACATTCAAATCATATTCACATCAATAACATACATTTCAAGTATTTAAGAATATAATTCAAGTTACATGAACTTACCTTGATACTTGTTTGTAAACAGCAAAAATCTACTAATCTCGAACTTTTTCCTTTCCTCGATCTAGCTTCGTATTTGAATCTTCTGGATCTAAATAAATAAATTTAATTATCAATTTAATACATTTCATGTTCATATGCAACATTCTCTATAATTCAACTATTATTTATAGTTCATTCAAAGCTGTCTACTTGAGTCATAGTCAGTAAATTATTTATAACTTGAGCTACGGAACTCCAAATTAAGATCCGTTAATTTTATCTGAAACTAGACTCATATATATTCTTACCATAAAATTTTAAGAATTTTTGGTCTAGCCAATCAGTACATTTTATTCTTTAAAGTTACCCCTGTTTTGCTGTCTGACAGTTCTGACTCTTCTTCACTAAAAATTAATTATCTCCTTGTACAGAATTCAAATGATATTCTAGTTTTTTTCTATTAAAACTAGACTCACTCAGGATTCTATACATATAAATTTAAACCCATAATTATTTTTCTTCATTTTTTTATGATTTTTCAAAGTCAGAACAGGGGAACCCGAATTCATTCTGACCTTGTCTCACAAAATTCATTATATCTCAAAATTTACAAATCCATTGCTTACAATATTTCTTCTATGAGAAACTAGACTCAATAAGCTTTAATTACATATTTTGTTCATCTTCTAATTCGATTCCTACAATTTTTAGTGATTTTTCAAAGTTAGTCTACTGCTGCTGTCCAAACTGTTTTAGTGCAAGCTGTTTATTACCATTTTTCCCTAAGCTTTTAATAAATGATAATTTCGTCCCTACTCAATTAGCCTCTCAATTGAGCTGATTTTTCTCAATTAACATTTTATTCTATCACCTTAAACTAGTTTACAACCTTTAGGAATCAGAATTTCAGCAATAGACTTTAATTCCAAACATTTTCACAATTAGGTCCTAAAAATCAATTTCTATTGAAATTGCCTAATAAAATCATCTCATAAACAAATTAAAGCTTTAATTTCATTCTATTTCATCAGAAACTTACAGCACTCAACCATGGTGATTTTCAATTTCATTTATGAAATCAAAAACTAATGAATTTAATAGTAGGACCTAGTTGTAAAAGTCTTAGAAACACAAAAATTACAAGAAAAAGGCAAGGATTAACTCACTTGGTGCAAAAATTATGAAATACCAGCTTAGATAACCCTCCTATGGCGTTTTTAGCTGCTGGAATTGAAGAGAAATGAAGAGAAATCTAGATATTTCCTATTTAGTCCTAGTTTTATTTAGTTAATTTTGCAATATTCCAATTTTACCCTTAATTTATCAATTTTTCTGCTGATTTCATACCCTTGCCGTCCAGCCCAAATAACTTTTGGGTCTAATTTCCGGAATAAATCCTTTCTCATTAGACTCTTAAGCTATTTAATCACTCTAGCAACTTTTACACCTATTACAATTTAGTCCTTTTCATTTAATTGACTACCCAAACATTAAAATTTCCTAACGAAATTTTTATACCACATTAATAACATTTCATAAATATTTATAAAATTATTTTCGACTCGGTTTTTACGAGATAGAGGTCTCGATAACTTATTTTTACCTAATTTCTTCAATAATTTTTTTTTTAACTAGCCACTAAATCGATAAAATTTTTCTATCAATATTTTCATACGACTTTCCTATCATATAAATTTTCATGCAAAAATATTAAAATAAATTTCTCTTTAAATCGGATTTGTGGTTACGAAACTACTATTCCGATAACCTTGAATTTAGGCCATTACAATTTCTATCATCAAATTAGGGTTATAGAGTATTATAGTACAATTCAAAATGTTTAAATTCAAATAGAATCAATTATACAAATTATCTAATATCATTTAATAACTCATTTAAATCAAGTAGGAAATACATTGATGGACCTTAAATTGAGCCTCCGGGCCCTAAAAATAATTTAAAAACAATAAGGGATCATTTTGAAATAAACTAGAAAAATCTGGAAAAATTCAAAAAACAGGGGTCACAGGGTCGTGTGATCAGGACGTGTGATAGATCGCAGACCGTGTAGCTCAAAAGCATGGTCATGAGGCTGCTCTGCACGCTTATGTAGCTACTTCACACACCCGTGTTCGTTGACCGTGTAACTAACTATGCCCATGTAGTAAAAGGTCACACGGCCGTGTGGCCAAGCCGTGCAACTAACAATGATCGTGTAGCTCAGGGTCACACGACCTTGTTGCCAGGCTGTGTAACTCTTTTTGCCCTTGTGGCTCAGGTTCACACGACTGTGTCGCCAAGCCGTGTAACTTTTTATGCCCATGTCGACCAACCTGCACTGAAAACAAATAAGGCACACAGCCGTGTGAATACCCGTGTATGACACACGACCGTGTGACAGCGCATGTCCCAGGCCATGTCTTCCTTAAAAAGTTTGCAAAACAATTCACATTTTCATCCAAATCTTAGGTACCAAGCCAAATCAAAACCAACCAATTCTATATCTTATAAACACATTTAACAAGCCTAAAACATGGCAAAACATTCATCTTAAGTGCCTAACCAATGTGCCATCATTAACACCACAATTCAAACTCCTAAACAAAATCACATTCATCTATCACAATTTCACCCACCAATTCAACCATTTAGCAATTAAATACCAAAACAATATGAGTTATACTATATATGACCAAAATATCAACTTGCAATATAGTTATTAGCACTAAACTTGTATAAGGATCCATTACAACACAGGGTAGCAAAACATGTCCATATTCTTACAAAACAAACACCCTATTTACATGCCATGATTAACCATAGATAAGGACTTCAAAAACTACCGAAAAGAGCCAAAGGTAGGTGTATGCTCCAGTGATCCGACCAACATGATCCAATAGTTCAAAATCTACAAAGAAATAATAACCAAGTACAATAAGTACATAGTAAGCTTCCACAAATCAATTTTATTACTTGCTATGCTCGTTAAGTAGCTAAATGCAAATAATCATTTGAACTTCAACCTTATTACAACATGATTCCAAAATTCAAAGTTAGTAATGTATAAACATACGGATTATTCAGAATTCATAACTTGCTATAATTTATTGAGACAATTTTTGTGTCAATCAACTTTTATTATTCCTATGGATCTTTGTAAAAGTACTCATTAAATAAGTCCAGAACAGATAATGCTCTTAAGAGCTAATCAGATAAAGAATAATTGTGTCAAGTTACCCGTCCGGGCTAAACCAATGACAACACAGATAAACTAGCTTGGTCAGAGCTAGGGATACATGTAAAACGACAATGGATTATCAGTCCAAGCTAAATCCGAGTCTTATGTAAATCTGAGTCCACAACACTTGCAGAAGCTCGGTCCAAAACATATATTTAGACATAAATCTCATGTACAAAACTTTTACTCGACCCATTGAAATCATTCCAGAAAATTTCATTTCTATTTATTATAAATCAAATTCCTTACTACGCGGTCAACTAAATATATTTAGATATAATTAGTACATTTTATATCACATTATAATCAAAGACAGCAATAGAAACTTACCTAAAACTGAAGATGATTACTCCATGACCTTCTCTTTTCGACATTTTATAACCGATCCACTCGTTTCTTGATCTAAACGTAATAAATTAATTCAATTAACTAATTCAAACACTATACAATACTTAAATTTAAACCATTCCACCATTAATTAAATTTTACACATTTATCCTTAACAACTAACTCTTATACAATCTAATCCTAATCAAAACTTAATCAATTAGCATTTAAGCCAAATTCCCATCTAACCAAAATTCTTATATTTCTATAGCAACTCATAGTATTCACAATTACACAAAATTCCATTAACGTTTACAAACTTAGCATTTAAATCCCAAATCATCAAAATCACCAACAACTACTCCACAAATTAATATTTTTCAAATATCAAACTCACAAAACCATTATAAAACTTCAAAAATCTCATAAATTCAATAATGGCACAAGTCCAAAACATTGAATAATTTAATGAATTATCACTCGAGTTAGCAAGACTTAGATGCAATGATCTCAAAAACATAAAATTTACCAAAAACAGAATAGAAATTTACTTACATGCAAGCCCTCCTAATGACCGATTATTCAAGCTAAAATATGGATGTTTTCTTCTTTCACTTTCGACAAACACTCAAAAATGATGGCAATTACATGTTTTCTTCATTTGTTATTATTTCATTATTTATTTACTTACCTATTTACACTTATTTTAACTTCAATAATCAACCAAAACAAAGGTCCATAACCGGCCACTACCTATGTTTATGGTATAATTTCCACTTAAATAACACTTAAATCCCTAAACTTAAATTTCTATAAACATTATATTAATTAATATTTACGGACTGACGCATTGGAATTGTGGTCCCGAAACCATTATTTTCGACACCACTAAAAAATGGGATGTTACAGTAAAGACCAAGTGGATTTTCAAAAATAAAAGTGATGAACATGGAAATATTACTTGTAACAAAGCTCGATTGGAGGCATAAGGTCATATGCAAGTTAAAGGTGTTGGTTTTGATAAAACCTTTGCTCTAGTAACTAGGTTAGAATCCATTCGTCTTTTATTTGTTGTTACATACCATCTTAATATCAGACTTTACCAAATGGATGTTAAGTGTGCATTTTTAAATAAGTTTCATAATAAGGAAGTTTATGTTGACCATCATTACCCTAACTATGTTTACAAAGTGTCTTAGGTTTTGTATGGACTAAAGTAGGCTCTAAGAGCTTGGAATGAACATTTGTCGCAGTTTTTGTTGCAACAGGGATACACTCAGGGCAGTATGGAAAAAACTCTATTCTTGAAGAGGACTAAGAGCAATATCACTATTGTCCAAATTGTTAATGTAAACCTTACAAGCCAATCATGATTTGCTTGTAAGCATTAAACAATATTTAATTGTATTAATATTATTATAGTTTTATAATAATAAATTTAGATATTTCTTTATCCATAAGTGAAGTATATGATATTTAACACTTGTGTAGATAAAGCCCATGGAACATATTAGGTTATGCAAGGCAATTATAAGGAGTTATAATTATAATATCTCTATGCATTAAACTCGTAATTCCTAAATTGTTCTTGGTCATTGTATTATCAAGATAGTGCATTGGTAATGCTCAAAGGTCGGCAAAAGTTAAGCCTTCATGCATAGGATGTATGCAATTGATTTCATAAGTTGAAGTGTAGGATACTTGAGGATAACATGTGGGTACTTGTAATGAGAACAAATACACTAAACATGCCCCGCTGTGAGAGTTTCATTTGGTATTTCACTCAAGTGTCTATAGAAATACTCCCATGTGTAGGTAATGTAAATAATCCTTATACTTGTGACATTGAGTCACTTGGATGTTGAGTACTATACTTTGATTCATCACGAAATTGGTCTGTATAGACAAATGCTTAAGGTAGGATATTTTGGGCATGACATAAGGCATACGAAGGTGGTAGAGTGGTCTAGATAGGATCCATCACCCCAAGTGATATGAGGGGACATATCCTATATGCTCTTAATTTGTATTAACTACAAGTCCTAGGCCAAGACAACTAGTCAAGGTTAATACAAGGAGTTGCAAGACTAGCATGGATAAACAAAAGTAGACATCATGCTAGGGCTTTAAGTTCATCCGAGATATATGATGGAATGATCGAATTACACATATATAATGAACACTAAAAGGCTTTGTCGAAAATATATTTTGACTCTTCCGATAAATGAAGGTCATGTTGTGTTTCTAGGTCCCTCAAATGATTTATGAATATAATTATTTCTTAATTAAAATAAATTGTATTTGTTTCCAACATAATTTGAAGTCTAATGAGTCACAGACAATAATGGAATTTGGAAATTAAAACGAAAAAGAACTAAATTAAATAGTTTAATAAAATCTAACAGTTAAAGTGCAATTAATCAAAATTTGATTAAAAACCTAGCCTATATAGTATAACTTAGCTAGACATCTCATTTAGTTGTTTTTCTTTTTGGTCTCTCATTTTCTCATGGAGAAACAAAAAGAAAACAAAACAGAAATTATTTATTGAAATTTTGCTTCTAGTTTCCTTTTTGGTATTGAGATTAAGATAAAAAAAAAAGTGTGTGGATCCATGTTATCATATAGCTAGCACTATCTTGAAAAAGTGGATCTCAACCTTACAAAGGTTTTCTAGATTCCTGATGTGGACTACTATTAGAGGCCAAACATTTGACAGCTATAGGTTTTTAATATCTGAGCCCCATGTTCGTATAAAAATGAAAAAAGAATTGAACAAAGATGGTGACCACCCTTGTTCAAGGTTTAGTTCTTTTATTGTATTTTTTATCTGATGACGTGATAAAATCGTTCAAACTGGTCCTTGTGAAATTCGATGCATTGTATGTTTTCTTTTTCGGCTACATTTATTTTGATACTTGTTTTGATTTTATTTTGCAATTATAATTAGATTCCAACACAAATATATGTTGATGACATCATTTTTTAATCTACAACCAAAAAATCCAAAGATGAGTTTATTCAACTTCTGCACTCGAAGTATGAAATGAATATGGTTGGCTAGCTTAATTATTTTCTTGGCTTGCAGGTTAAATAGCTTGAAAATGACAATTTTGTTAACCAAGAAAAATATGTGTTGAACATGGTTAAGAAATTTGGTCTTGAGCAAGCTGAAGATGCTCGAACTCCTATGAGCTCAAGTAAAAATTTGAGTCTTGAAAGAGATGGTATTCAAATAGATAGTTCAACATACAAAAGTATAACTGAGAGTCTACTCTATTTAACTGCTAGTTGTTCAAATATTTTTCAAAGTGTTCGAGTCAAACTAATGTCAAAAAGTCTTTTCTCAAAGAAGAAAAATAGATTATCAAATATGTGAAAGGTATATTAGTTTTTGGGCTATGATTTTCCAAATATACTAATTTAGCGCTTGATGCATCGGGTCAGTAATATAGATGATTAGAAGTACATGTCTGGTGCTTATTTTTATGTGGGGAACAATCTTGTTTCATGGCATACCAAGAAGCGAAACACTATTTCATTTTCTACAGCTAAAGCATAATATATAGCAGTTGAAAGTTGTTATGCATAGTTACTCTGGATGAATCAAATGTTTGATTAGGAGTTCTAGTAGATGTTTTGACAGTTAATTGTGACAATACAAGTGCAATTAATATTTCTAAAGTCATGTATTGCACTTTCGTACGAAGCATATTAACATCAGACATCCTTTTATCTATGAACTTGTGAGGACCAAAAAGGTAGTACTTCGGTATTTTTCTACTGAAAATTATCTTACAGACATTTTCGTAAAGAATCTTGATGCCAAGAGGTTTGAAACTCTAATTTTTTCCTCTTGGTATTTGTCGAATATGAACTCTTGTGATTGTATAGAAGGGAACACAACTTTGCTATATCAGTGCGTATCTTTATACTTCTTATCTTTATTTGGTATTTGTTTATCCCTTTTATTTTATTTTATATGGGCTAATCTTATCTTTGGAAAGTGGAGATATTAAAAGGATAAAAAGGTGATTTGTAATAATAGATACATATTTATCTTTTCATTAAAAGCTAATATTATATTTGGAAAGTGGTGATTTGAACTAATAAATACATATCTATATTTGGAAAGTGGTGGTATTAAAGACAAATAATTATCCCCTTAAATGAGCAAATCTTGATGAGGACTTGTTGTAACAGCCTGTTTTCAGTGGTGCCAAAAATGGTGGTTTCAGAACCCTGTATTCTGATGGTCGAGTCAATAAAGTTTAGAAATTAATATTTATGAATTTATGTTAAGGTTATATTGAATTTCGATCCGAAAATTTTATTGATTGAATAATCAATTAAGTTATAAAGATTAAATCGTAAAAGTCATAAAAGTTAATTATTATAGATTTTTCTAAAGTTCCAAGGACAAATTAAGTAATTAGGCCATTAAGTAATGTTGGATAGTGGAAAATGATGTATCATTCCACTAAGACTTGTTAATCATTTTTAACATAAAACTAATTAAGATTAGTTTCATTAATTAGGATTAATTAAATGATAATGATAGTATAAAAGCCAAAATGGCTTCATCTTCATCATTTTTGCATCTCTTGGCTGAATGTTGAGGAAAATCTAAGGCTTCATTCATTTCAACTTTATTTGTTCAATTGGTAAGTGATTTCAAGCTCGTTACTTGTAACTTTTATGTTTTTGAAATCCTAAAGGACTATTTCGTAAAGTTTTTAAAGTTTATAAAAGTTACCATTGATATTTTCTTGAATATTTTGTGGTTATGTGGTTAGATTTGAAGCTTAGAATTGTTAATGAACTAGTTTGTAAAGTAAAAGTTGCTAGTTTCGAAGTTAGGGTCTAAGATGTAATAACTTTTAAATTGGCATGAAAATTCTTTCAATATAGGTTTTAATGGACTGTAGAAGGATGGAATTGATATATATTTCAAAATTGAAGCTCAAATTTGAGAGTTATGGCATTTTTTATTCTAGGGACTAAATTGAAATAAATGAAAAACTTGAGGAATTATTCCATAGGTGAAATTGGACTATTACATAACTACATTATACTTTTAAATGATAATTGAAAGGGATAATTCAGTTAAATTAAGATTTAGATTAATATTTACAATAATTAGAGGATATATGAGGAAAAGGGAAAACTATTGAATAGTCCCTAACACCGAAACTATTGTTGTTTACTAGGCAAGTTCATACAGTATAACCAAGTTTAAGTTGTTATTGCATTATGCCTAAATATGTATTTGTGCTTTATTGAAAGTTTGAATGGGTTATGAGTAGTACACAAATTGAGGATTAACTTAACTGAAATAGAATGTTACAAATGGGGAAATGTTGAGATTAATCCCAATAAACTTAGTAAAAGTCTCGTACACGAGGTTACGAGTTGATGCCCAATGATTTCGAGCTCAAGCATTTTTTGCGGACTCAAAGATACATGTGACACAAGTTTAGCTTGGATGAGTAACCTGATGTTGTTTTATAGGTTTAGCCTGAATGGGTAACCTTACATGTATATTAAGCCCTGGCAAGGCTATTTAGTGTGTCATTAAAGGTTTAGCCCAGACGAGTAACCTGACATTGATGTATACAATTAGCTTAAACAAGCACATGATATTCTTTTCACCTGTGTACTGAGCTCTTTTATAAGTTATCATCGGGTAAGTTAACGACAAAGAAATGTGATAATATGATATTGAGATTGGGAAATGATGGATATAAAGTAGATATGTGATGTTTATTGACTTGAGATTGATATGGTATCATTTGAGGTTATAATTATTGTTATAACATAAAAGGCTCACTTATTTTGTGTTTGCTTTGTTATGCTATGGTAGGAAAGTTGTTTTGCATATTGTGTATAGAATGTGATAAATGATTAAGTTAAGCAAATCATTTATATTGTATGAGCTTACTAAGTATTTATAACACTTACATGTGTTACTACTTTATCTGTAAATTTTGGACATCTGGAATGTGTCAGTCGGATTAGCGAGAAGCACACCTACCGTCTCCCGATTCAGTAGTCCTTTGAATGTTTCAAGCTTGGTTATTTGCAGCATGTACATAGGATGGTTAAACTTTTGCAAGTTAATGAATGTGTTTTGGCATGGTTGTTCTTGTATATAAGTATATATGGTAATTTGTTAATTGATGTAAGGCTTGTTGCAAAGTTTGGCATTTAAAATGTCAATTTGAATAGCAAAGCTTAGATGATGATATGTATATGATATAGTATGTGGTATGAAATGGTTAACGGTTAAGGTATGATTGGTAATGACTTATGTTTTATGTCTGTGTTGGTGCCAATTGTGGCATATTGGTTGTCTGTTTAGGGAAGTGCTTATGTTATGTTTTATCATAGATTGAACAAGTTTTGGACAAGTTGACATTGGTTGAAAGGTGCATTTTAGGTCACTTATAGGAAATTGGATTGTACCAAGCATAAGATGGCATATTTTGTTATACACAAGCTGACACACGACCGTGTGTCACGCATGGGCAGGTGACACGGTTATGTACTCTTTGTATAATTGGGAAATTATTGTTCACATGGTCACAGCTGGTCACACGGGTTGTCGACATGCTCATGTGTGTTTTATAATTCAGTCATTTATTTTTGTAACACGGTCTCAGTTAGATACACGGTCTGGCCATAAGGTCGTCTAGCATTTTGTTGAATTATTGCATTTAGATCCACATGACACCATCGAGTTACATGGTTTAAGCACACGGTCGTATGACTCTATTACTATGCGGGCCCAGCCTATCAAATGGTCGTGTGATCCATGTTTTGTATTATCACCACCTTTTTTTGTAAAAGTCTCAAAATGGACCCTGATTTATTTCGGATCAATTTTAGACCTTTTGTAAGCTTGATTTAAACTCGAATTTGATTGTGTTAGAGTTTGTGTGACCCGAATCCTGTCACTTATTGAAGAAATAAATACAGTGGCAAAATAAGGAGATTTGTGGGGGCGAGAGGCCGAGGGCCGTAGCCCCCGCAGTGCAGACCGTAACGCACAAGTTGAGTTTGTATAGAACTACACTTCTACTATTTGACTTTGATTAGAAAAGGGTTTTTCAACCCTTAAATAGATGTAGTCGAAACTCCTCTTATATTATTCGTTTTTCAACATTAGTAATTTTTTTCTCCTTTGCCCGTAGTTTTTTTCTCGAAAGGGTTTCCACATAAAATTTGTGTGTTCTTATTTTCTTTTCTTATTTTTTTGTGATCGTTCTACTGTCGTTATCGACGTTTATTATAACAAGCTGGTATCAGAGCTTGTCGGTTTGATTGTTTCAACCACGATAATGGTGACAATGAAGTATGAGATTCTGCTGTTGGATCGCAACACCAAATTTGCATTGTGGCAGGTAAATATGTAAGCAGTTCTTGCACAGATAGATTTGGAGGATGCCTTGCTAGGGTTAGATAAGATACCTTCAACATTGACGCCTAAAGAGAAGAAGTGTAAAGATCGAAAGGGTTTAACACAATTATATCTGCATATGTTGAATGATATTCTACAGGACGTGTTGAAGGAGAAAATCGCTGCTACATTATGGGCAAAGTTGGAGCAGCTATGCATGTCGAAAACCTTAACTAGCAAGTTGTACCAGAAACAGCGTCTTTATTATCATTCTTTAGAAAAAGGTATGTCTTTGGTCAAACACTTAACTGCATTTAAAGAAATTGTCTCGAGCTTAGAAGCCATGGAGGTTTCGTATGATAAAGAGGATTTAGGATTAATTCTGCTTTATTCGTTGCCTCTGTCTTATTCATCCTTTAGAGATACGATTCTTTTTTTAGTTGTGAATCTCTCACAGTTAATGAAGCCTGTCATTCTTATCCTCGTATGACAAGATGAAGCATCTTGTGGCTGGATCCGACTCTCAAGGAGAGGATCTCATTGTTTGTGGGAGATAAGAACTGAATACTAGTTATAATCGTAGAAGGAAACAAGAACAAAATCCTGACAATAAGTCTAAGGGTAGATCAAGATCTTTAAGCAGAGGGTAAAATCTATAATTTCTTCAAGAAGAAAGGGCACATTAAGTCTGAGTGCTATAAGCTACAGAATAAGATCAAAAGGGAGGCTGCAAATCAAAAGGGAAAACAACCAAAATAACCCGGTGAAACTGATGTAATAGAATCCTACAGCGATAGTGAACTCCTAGTTGCTTCTGTTGAAAACTTTAAAGTGAGGGGTGAGTGGATCCTCTTTTCTGGTTGCACCTTCTATATGAGTCTCAATCGGGATTGGTTTACAACATATGAAATAATTTTTAAAGGTGTTGTTTTGATGGGAAATAATACTTCATGCAGAATTGAAGGTGTAACACCCCAAACTCAGCCTAGACATTAAGGTTGGATTATGGAGTGTTACATTTAGTGGTATCAGAGTCAGGTTACAAAATTTGATATGTGATTTTTGGGTTCCAACTTCTCTTTTATGAAAATTTTTTGGATTCAAAATTTAGAATTTTAATAAAAATTTTGATATTTGGTTATGAAATGTGAATTCGAGTCTTCGGCGTCATCCCAAGTAAGAAACTCTTTACTTTAGTTACTTCAGTTATACTTACTTTAGAACTGTAGCTAATTGGTAAACTTTAGAGACTATTGAAATTAAACAATCTCTTCTTCAAATTAGTCAATTCTATTAAACTTTAGATTTAGGGCCTAAAGACAATCTAAGCTACACTCTAGAATTCTGAACTATCATTAAGAAAAATGAGTTTACGTGGTACCTGTGGACATGGTGCGCGAAGACGTGGTGGAAATTGTTAAGTGGCTCACGTCAAATCCTTTTCTCGGGGTAGTATGCTCAATCTGGAAATTTGTGAGTATGTAAAGATGTTTCTAAAGGTGGTAATCTGGATTCTAGTGACGATTTTGTGTCCCAAGAGTCAAAAAGAGAATTGTGAAGGGTTGTTATGATTCAATCTGTATCTGTGAGTCGAGGTTCTGTAACTAAGTGACTTTCGTTGAATGAGACCAAGTTAGTGAAAGAGATTAATTGCTTAGAGAATGAGGAAAAGGGAAGTAATAAGTACAGAATAAGAGGAGTTTTGTTCCTGTTGACTTGAATCTGTGATCTAGGAAACGGGTCAAAATAATTAGACCTCAGCAGGTTGAGGCAACTGTGAATTATGAGGGAAAATATTTTCATTCTGTCAGCGGGTTATGATGAAAATTGAGTCCCCGTGTGTACAAAGTGGAAACTATTTTTGTTTTGAATTATGAGGGAATCTTGTGGATGGTTAATTAATAGGATTTGGTGAGATGTGGGGAGTTATGAAATTATCCCAAATTATCTCTCCCACTTCCCACCCTCACGTTCTTCTTTCCCTCTCTTCTCCAATTTTTCTTTTTTCTTTTGTTTTAAATTTAGTTTGGATTATTTTTCGTTCTTCATTGTGAAGTTATGACAGGCTCAGTAAGTGTTCAAGTGCTTCAAGTTGGATTAAGTTAAACATTGTGTTGCTCAAAATCTTTCGAATTTAATACCCTAGTTGTGTGTTCTTATATTGTTAGGAGATAACCGTATAGTGTTCGATAATTCCTCGGCTAGTTAAGAACGATTTTGGCGATTATTTCGTTATAAGTGATTGAACAGTGGTTTTTTGGGGTTGTTTTTCATTGTGAAAAAGCATATGTTTATGAGAAATTTTGGGATTATTTTTGGTAATTAATCAATGTGTTTTGATTTCGACTATAGGATTCGTGAGTCCCAGTTGGGTAGTCGACAAATTAACAATTAGGAATGTGATCTAACCTGAAAAACTCATCGAAAATTCAAAAAAAAAATTCAAAACAATGATGTTTTTGGAAACTACGCAGTGACACAGAGCCATATAGTAGGTCGTGTGGGGCACACGGTCGTGTGTGATTTTGTAGCCCGTATGGGTAGGCCGTGTGGGGCACACGGCCATGTGAAATCATGCAGACCATGTGGACCACATGGGCTAGTTTTTTGGGCCGTGTGGACCACTTGGGCTAATTTTGAGGCCCAATTAGGGGCCAACTAAGGGACTCTGAATTTGGGTCTGGGGGCATTATGTAGGCCCAGAAAAGTGTAAATCTTAGTAAAACAAACATGGGTAAGTGTAGGAAGTATGTTAAATAAGTTTTGATAAGTATAATAATGCGATATAATCTGCTATAAATAGGTACGTGAGTTAAGCATGACTATTTTGTAAACCATATGTGTTATACATATTTTGTTATTTATTCTGATAAGCTATCCGATTCGACCATGTAATATGATATGCTATGATTTGTATAAATTGTGTGTAAGTTACGTTCTGTATAATATCTATTTATTTATGCGTGCATACAACCTATGTGATATGTATGTATGTTAACGTGATTTTGCATATGCATTAGGGTGGGTTTTAATTTGTTGGAGGAAGTGTTTTCCGACAGTATTACTGAATTTTCGATGGTTAAAATGCAATATATGTTTTGTAGCTCAGTTGCACTATTATGAGTGGCATACCACCATGACCCGGTGTGATTGGATGGATGGACTCTTAAAGTCCTAATTGGTGTGATAGATTGGTTGGAGTTGGTGTGTAGCGGATGGGGGTAGGGTCTGTGTCTACATTTATTTTGGTCTGGTATGACATATCTACTTCTGAAAACATGACATTCTAGTCTAATATATATGTCTATGATTTGTAGACGTTTTATTTAAAACTCGTAAACACAATCAAGACGACATAACTAATGGATCTTATGATTTTAAGAGATAAGAATTTTAAAAGTGTTTTTCTGCTATAAGGTTTTGAAATTAATTAAGACATTTTACAACGTAATTAGTTAAACATTCAAAATTATTTTTTATAAAATTTATAAAACAATATTTTCTTATATGTGCTTACACGCGTTCTTCTGAAAACTTTTGTTTTTGATAAATTAAATAACTTTATTACTTTGGAATTAAAACTAAGTTTTTGCATAAGTTAATCGACAATGTTTTTACGTGGATTGTAACCTCCATAATCTGACCTTAACCTCTAGGTCGGGTTTGGGGTGTTACAACAGGTATTGGCATGATCAAAATTAAGATGTTCGATGGAGTCATTAGAATATTTAGTGTCATACGACATGTGCTAGAATTGAAGAAAAATCTAATTTCATTGAGTACTCTTGATTCAAAATGGTACAAGTACAAGCTGAAAGTGGGGTCCTAAATATTAGCTAGGGTTCCCTCGTGGTGATGAAAGGGCAAAGAAAAACTGCCAAGTTATATGTTTTGTAGGGTTCAACCACAACTAGCAATGCACCTGCCGCTTCCTCTTCCTTGTTAGATGATGATATTACTTGACTTTCATATATACGTCTAGGGTATACGAGTGAGAACGGCATGGTAGAATTAAGCAAAAAAGGACTTATTGATGGACAGGGAATTAGCAAACTGAATTTTTGTGAGCACTACATTTTTTAGAAGCAAAAGAGAGTTCGATTCGCCAGAGAAATCCATAACACGAAGGGAACGCTATAATATATTCATTTTGATCTTTAGGGACTATCTAAAGTGTCTTCGAAGAGTGGCACTAATTATATGTTAACGATTATTGACCTTTTTTCTAGAAAAGTTTGGGCATTCTTCCTAAAGCAGAAAAGTGATGTGTTGCCCACGTTTAAGAATTGGAAGAATATGATCGAGAAGCAGACAGGAAGATAGATAAAACACCTCCGCACAGATAATGGCTTGAAATTATGTTTTGATAAGTTTAATTAATTGTGCAAATCAGAAGGGATTGTGAGACACTTGACATTTCACCATATTCCATTGCAAAACTGTGTTGTAGAAGAATGAATAGAACAATCATGGAAAAGGTTTGATATATGTTGTCGAATGCTTATTTATGAAAGTCTTTTTGGGCTGGAGCGGCCTCTACTGCATGTTTTCTTATTAACGGATTTTCATCTGTTGCCATTGAGAAAAAGACTCCACAAGAGGTATGGTTTGGTACTCTTGCTGATTATTCTGATTTGAAGATTTTTGGGTGTCCTGCACATGCTCATGTTGATAGTAGTAAACTGGAACCTAGATCTATTAAGTTTTTTACTTGGATACAAGGCTGGTGTTAAAGGGTAGAAGTTATTGTGTCTTGAAAATATAAAAGTTTTGATTAGCAGAGATGTTAGTTTTGACAAAACTACTATACTACCTAAGTTACCTCTTAAAGACTCTTCTGATAAAGACTAGCAGAAATCAAACACACATGTGAAGCAGGTGGAGCTTCAGATTGATCCAAGATCTACAACAAAGTTTACTACTCAGGTTAGTACAGAAACTCAATGTAGAGTTGCTTCTTTACCGTAGTCAGTATCACAATATTCTATTGCCAAGAACAAACCTAGAAGAGAAATTAAACCCCCAAAGAGGTCCCCTGAGGTTGATCTAGTTGCTTATGCTTTAAATGTGGCTGAAGATATAGATACAACTCAAAAGCCATCTACTTATTCCAAGGCAGATAGCTGTGAAGATTTAGGAAAGTTGATGATTTCCATGCAAGCAGAGATGGAATCACTCCATAAGAATAGAACATGGGACCTATTGAATCTTTCAAAGGGTAAAAAGGTTTTCGTTGTAAATGGGCGTTCAAGAAGAAAGAAGGGACTCTAAGAGTTGAAGAACTCAAGTATAAAGTAAGGCTGGTTGCAAAAGGTTACAATCAGGTTCCAAGTGTAGACTTCACTGATGTGTTTTCTCTAGTTGTTAAATATAGTTCAATTCGAGCCTTACTTGGTATTGTGGTCATGTATGATTTGGAGCTTGGGTAGTTAGATGTGAAAATAACATTCTTGTATGGAGAAATTGAGGAAGATATTTACATGCAATGACTAGAGGGCTTTACAGTCTCAAAAAATGAGGGCTATGTTTGTTTGCTGAAAAAGTCTCTTTATGGCTTGAAATAGTCACCTAGGTAATGGTACAAGAGATTTGATTCATTTATGACTACTCATGATTTCAAAAGAACAAGTTTTGGTAGTTGGGTTTATTTTATGAAAAATAGTGATGGTTCATTTGTATATCTACTTCTTTATGTTGATGACATATTGATAGCAGCCAAAGATAAAAAAGAGATAAGAAAGGTTAAAGCCCAGCTTAGTAAAGAATTTAAGATAAAATATTTGGGAGCAGCAAAGAAGATACTCGGAATGGAGATTCTCATATATTGAAAAGCATGTAAATTACACCTCAGTTAGAAATGATACATTGAGAAATTTCTTTGGAGGTTCAATAGGGAAAGTGCCAAGCCTGTTAGTACTCCATTAGCAGCCCACTTCAAACTTTCATTGACTTTGTCTCCACAATCAGATGATGAGATTGACTATATGTCACATGATCCATATTCTAGTGCAGTAAGATCTCTCATGTATGCTATGCATTCTAGTGCAGTGGGATCTCTCATGTATGCTACGGTTTCCTCACATCCAGATTTATCATATGTAGTTGGTGTAGTTAGTAGATACATAGCGAATCCTGGTAAAGAACACAAAAAATCATTTCAGTGGATTTTTATGTACTTACGAGATACCTAATCTTTCGTAATTCAGTGTAGCAGATTAAACTAGTTTTTTGCACTTTAGGAGCTTGAACATGAGCATTTTAGTTAAGTTTAATTACATTTTCTGTAAGTGTTACTTAAGTTAATAAAATGAGCAATTTGAGTCATTTATTGACCTTCGGGGCCGAATGAGGCCTAAGAGTGAGCTACTATACTTTGTGAGTGTGTAGGAGACTGTTAGAAGGCATACTAACCCAATACTGGCAGCTAGGCTGCAACGCAGAGCACGCAATGTCGCAACATAGGGAGTAGAATAAAAAAAATCCAAGACTGCCCTCGATGTCGCAACACAGGACTTGGTGTGTCACATCGCCTCTGTACGGGAAATAATTACGAACCAAGGGTGTTTTGGTCTGCACAATCAAACAACACGAGGATGATAGTTGACCTAGGGTTGAGGATGATGACCACCCTAAAGTCTATAAATAGGTTCATTTAGCACACATAGGGGAAGCTTAGCTATTGTATAATTTTCTCTTTAGATTTAGTCTTTAGATTTTCTCTTTTCTTAAGTTTTAGATTTCTATTCTTTTATTTACTTTTGTGAAGAAACCAGATTTTGGAATTACTGTCAAACTCTTTGAGGATTTTGCGCTTAATACAAATCAAGCTTCTTTTAAACTCTATTCTTGAATTATTCTTCATATTCATTCTTTCATTCAAATTTATATTGTTTACTAGATCCATGAGTAACTAATCCTCCTATGGGAGATTAACGAGTGGAGGTATGAATAATTAACTATTTTGTCGGGATTTCTTAACGGATCAACTGTTCAGGAAAGGAAAATTTTAACCCTAGGCCTGACAACCTTAGGAAGTCATCAAGGTGGGAATTAACCCAAATTTAGTATTGTCTATCTGTAAACACCTCAAACCTGAACTGGTCTGGATTATGAAGTCAGAAGATAAGTAGTTCCTACCGGCTCAATATTTCAGTTGACATATCAGAAGATCTTGCTGGGGTGTTAACTAGTTAATTTAACGAGAAAACCTGAGATGACAGTTGATTATGACTACCAAAGTTGATTTGATATATATATTCGATTATTTGATTTATTTCTTTTCATTTATTTACTTTCTTATTATTTTATAATTTATTCAAAAAATCTTCTTTTAATTCTTCGTACTATAATTTGATTAGAGTATTAATTATATCTATTTGCGTTTAGATTAAGATTAATTCAGTGCTCGCCTCTCTTGGGTACGATCTTTAGAGTACTTACCTACTCTATTTTAACTATATTACAACCTGACCCGTATACTTGCGAATACCTCTTTTTCTCATCTTTTGTGCATGATTTCTACTCTAGACATTGGTACGTCCAGAGGCGATTAGTACTACTAATGTTTGCTTACAGTTTGGAAGAACTAAAGATGGAGTCATTGGGTATGTTGATTCTGATTTTGCTGGAGACCTTGATAAAAGAAGGTCACACACAGGATATATCTTTCCTATTAGGGGTTGTGCCATCAGCTGGAAAGCCACTTTACAGACTACAGTTGCTTAGTCTACTACTAAATTTGAGTACTTGGCGATTACTGAAGCTTGTAAAGAAGCTATTTGGTTAAAGGGACTCTTTGGTGAACTCAGTAAAGACCTTCAGATCAGTATAGTGTTTTGTGATAGTCAGAGTGTCATCTTCCTTACGAAGGATCAAATGTTTCATGAGAGAACAAAGCACATTGATGTTTGGTATCATTTTGTGCGTGATATTATTGCTCGTGGTGATATTGTTGTGAGCAAATTTAGTACTCATGATAATCCTACGGATATGATGACTAAGTCATTTCCTATAACCAAGTTTGAGTATTGCTGGGACTTGGTTAGTTTTCATTGTTAAAGAATACCCCTTTAGGGGTTTTGTGGAAGAGTTCAAGAACTTGTTCGTTGAGAATTCGTGTCAATGTGGAGATTGTTAGAGTTTGTGTGACATAAATCTTGTCACTTGTTGAAGAAATAAATATAGTGGCAAAATAAGGGGATCTGTGGGGGCGATAGGCCGAAGACCGCCAAAGTTGAGTTTGTATAGAACTGCTCCTCTTGTATCATTCGTTTTTCAACATTAGTAATTTTCTTCTCCTTTTCTCGTGGTTTTTTCCCAAAAGGGTTTCCATGTAAAATTTGTGTGTTCTTATTTTATGTTCTTATTGCTTTGCGATCGTTCTACTATCATTATCGACGTTTATTATAACAATTTGCAAAGCATGAACTGTGTGGATGTATGAGATTTATTAAATGTTTAAATGAATTCTTAATTTAAAATTTCATTTAACTATTTTGTTATTCGTTGTGACATCCCATAACTCGATTTCATCTATAGAGACGAGTGAGGGGTGTTACACTCATCGTTCAAATAAATCAAGTTTGATACTCATCGTTCAAATAAATCAAGTTTGATCCATCTAAAGAAGAACATGCTATTGAAAAGAAATCAAAATATAGTGCTCCAACTCTTGTTCAAACAGTGAGTGGAATAGGTTTGCAGTTGCTATTGAAAAGAGGACAAACTCAAATGAGGGCAACTACTTTCAACCTGATCCAGTGGTCCACCGAATGTTGTGATAGATGAAAAAATATATTCATTAGTTGTGGTTGCTCAAAATGAGCAATTATTGGAGTTTTGTTTTTCTTAAGGTGAGTTGGACTCTCCAACAGTCAAAATGTAGAGGATGGTTATAAAAAAGGTGAGTTTGGCTAAACTTATTTGCAACATTGAGAAAACACCATGGTAGGTGGGAGCCCTTTGTACATTTTGACCAAAAGGGGTAGTAGATGATGTTGAATGTTGTTGAACTGATGATTGATTTGTAATTCTCATTGTTGAGCATTTTGTTGCATTAGTGATGTGCCTATTTTGAAATTTCGTTGCTTCTGTTGATACTTTGTTGAAGATCTCTTTTATAGATGCAAGTTCTTATTTCGGAGTATGTCTCTTATATGTATCTCTTTAGAATATTTTCTTATAATCTAATGCATATCAAAAGGGGGAATTTTGACACGATGATATGTGTAAGGGAGAGACCTATTTTCTAAATGATAGTTGCTTTCTAATAATTTGCTGAATAGTTTTGTCAAGATGCTAAATGTAGAGATTGCTGGGACTTTAACTGTCTTTGGTTTAGCTGGTGCATGACTTTTTTGAACATCACTTGGGACAACAAGTTTGAACAATTAAAGCGATGTTAGATTTGTTGGCATTTGTGGCTTATTTTAACCTTGGGTTCATATTACCAAATGATCTCAAGTTCAAGCTAAAATTAATGTTATTTTTGCTATAGAATTTATTTTCAAATGTAAAGGGGAAGAGGAGATTCTTGTTTGACAACAAACTTCATCCTTATCACGTTAGACTTGGTCTTCCCTGGAACTGTTTTAAATTTGCTTAGGGATATAAGTTAGCCTCCAAAATTCAAATTATGGATAAATGATTGAATTTAAACTGTGTTTTATTTGGTAGAAATGTAGATCAAATCCAGCCTATAAATTTATCATTTCACTACTTTTTGGGACATCCTTTGGGGTGCTTGTGAAAGAGTTTGTTTTATAAATTCTATTTCTATTTGTTGTGAAGTGTTGCACTATTGTGTTCATGTATTCTTTGAAGAGTAAAAGTTGTTTGTAAGTGAGATGTTTGGGGTGAGTGATTGTAACATTGGGGTTCCTTGTTGATGACGCAATTATCTCACAATGTAAGAATTGATCGGGGCTTTAACCAATAGAATTCATGATCCATTGTTGAATAAAATAATCCACTGAGTAAGGCTCCACAGAGTAGAATTGTTATATGAATTATGTTAACAAATCTTTTGTCCACTTTATTGTTTTGCTTTACCCTCTTTCAATCTACTTGCTATACTACCTAATTCTAGTCTGTGTTAGAAGATTAGTTGAGACATATAGGACATGCATTATACTTTTTTAGAAAAGTTGAAGTTTTACTGTTTTTGTCTGAAACATCCCACACTGTTTTTGTCTGAAACATCCCACCAAAAATGCAGCGGAAAGAATTATGGAAGGTCTTTGAATATCCAAGAGAAGATCATATACATATATATGTATGTAAATTTTTTTTCCTTTAAATAAAAAGATCATATATAATTTCATGTTTTACAGCTTATTATCTTCTTCGTACTACACGGCCCTTACAGCTTGGAACCTTGGTTCTTTAGGGAGAAATTTTTGCTGGACATAAACAGATATATAATCACCAAACACAAACTTGGGATAAGTTTGATCCATTTCTTCATTCGTTTCCTTCACCAGTTGTGGTGCAGGAGCAATGGTGGCTTTAAGTGAAGGATTATAAAACGAAGCAATGGATAGCCTGTTGCCATCAATGGTGCTCAAAACACGGTGCCAAGCACTCTTATATCGCCCATTGCTGAGGACTTCGATTTGGTCACCAGTGTTGATGACAATCGTGTTCTTCAATGGCTGAACATCGATCCATTCCCCATCTTTAAGTACTTGAAGGCCGCCCACTTCGTCATCTTGGAAGAGTAAGATGACGCCACCGGCATCGGTGTGGGCTCGAAGACCAGTGACCTTCTCAGGGATCGGGCATGGCGGATAGTGGCACAACTTGGTGCCGAAGAATGCATTGTTTTCACCTCCTTCACCATTGAAAGCTTTCTTCATGTACCCCTTTGGTAACCCCAAGTTTTCATCCATTACTTCCATGATTTTTTCAGCCAATATTTTCAACTCATATCTGAATTCCTTCATGGTTTCCCTGTCATCAACAAAAACACACACACATATATATAATCATAAACCAAAGCAATTTAATGAATATTTTAGCTTGTTAAGAACTGATTAATCTTGCTTACTGAAATCCCGATGTTTGATATGACCATTCATTGACATTATCATCCGTCAAAGTTATAACATCTTCCCAATCCACATTCTCCAACTTTTCATCGTCACTTTCATTCAACAAATTCACCACCTTTGAGTTCTTGAAATTCTCTTCCCTTTCCACCTTATAGAACTCTGATGAAACCTTCTTCACCCTCTCCAGCAACTCCTCTGCAATCCCATTGTTCACCAACTACAACAAATACACATTTACACACACATAGATCAACCCAATTTGCAGCACGATGTAGGTTAAAGATAAGAAAAAGGTACCTGAAAGAAACCCCATTCCTCGCATGCATTTGCAATCTCAGCCAATGTCTTGGCCCTATCGTCGCCATTAAGCTTAGAAAAATCAATCACCGGAATCGCCATTGAAAAGAAAAAGAGTGGAAAAGCTTACTTAGCAAAGTTTGCACTAGTTTTATGGTGGTTAAATTAGCAATGGAAAAAGGGGTTGTGGCCCAATTTATAGCAAGGCAAAAGCAGGGGGGTTCTTCCTCCCGCCATGTTGGATTTGACAAATAACTATTGTTATTGTTTCTGGAAGCAACCATTAATGGTGTTGGGGTGAGGTGTAGCCGGCGGACGGTGACACAATTATTAACAAAAGCAAGGTCAATGCTTTGAGATGTTTACGGGTAATTAATGCACGACAAAAGCATATTTTACCTGGGGATTAATCATTTGCTAATATAAGTTATCATCATTTTTAAAGTGATTAAATATTGTAAATTTCATATTCAAATATGAATGTCATGTATGACGTAATCAAAGTTCTGAATCATCATATTCAACTCTTAATCATAAATACGCTTAGCCTTGGGTAATTAGTTCTTTTTCGTAAAATTTTGAAAGTTGTAATATGTTGAATTTGTATATTTGGAGTTTATTCTCTATATTTTTATTCTTAAATATTTAGTTCTATTTTTTAAATTTAAAAATTTAGGTACATTTGTTAACACTGTTGAAATTCTTCTATTAATTTTTTTGGTGTGACATTTAAAGTTGGGTAAATCACACCAACAGTTACTCAACTTTGGGTAGCTAACAAAACAATCATTCAGATTTCAATTCAGTCACTCAACTTTTAAAACATAACAAAACAGTCACCACTAACCATTTTCCGTTTCGTCTGTAATGGAGCTATTATTTTCCGTTATTGACTTAACAGAAATGCCATTTTCCATCCCCCTACCTCTTCCCCACCATCCCTCCCCCTATCACAATCCCCTTTACTTTTTTGCAGGCCTCTCCACCATTGCCCTCTCCCCCTCTTCCCCATATTCCTTCTTCACCATCATTCCTCTCACCCTCAACATAGCTTCCAATGAATTAAGGATGCTGAAGTATATACACTTGTATTAGTTCACCAACGGAACCGGTAAAGACCTTTTACAACCAACGCCGAAAGGAATGCTTTCCTAGCTTCGTGACTGAGCGTGCCTGCAAAAGAGCAAAAAAGTTGTCTTCATATTTATGTACTACTCATGACCACAAACAAATGCACCATACAGTTTGAGAACTCTAATTAGATGGCTTAACCAAGACTTAAGAGAAACGGTTCTTACGTTCTATCACAGAATTTGAGAATAGAGGAAATTCTTCCTCAAGCCTAATTATGAATATCTTCTGAGTTCTGCAGTAATCCAGAATCAATTCATTCCAAAGTTGTATTTGTTTCTCGCGAGTCTCCCTCACTGGCTGCAAAACTGCATATAAATCAATCCCAATCCTTGACAAGCTCGTTAACAATTTAGGTGAAATAAAATAACAAAGATGGTGACAATGGTGAAACTTTTCTAAAGACAAAAATTTTCAGCTCCACATCCATATCATGTTCTGGTATACATTAAAGAGTAAGAAATATTATTGCTCCGTCCAGAATATACTTTGGACATGGTAGCTTTGCTATAAGGGTGAGAGGAATGATGGTGAAGAAGGAATAGAGGGGAGAGAGCAATGGTGGAGAGGGCAATGGTGGAGAGGTCTGCAAAAAAAGTAAAAAAAAGGATTGTGATGGGGGAGGGATGGTGGGGAAAAGGGAAGGGGATGGAAAATGGCATTTCTGTTAAGTCAATAACGGAAAACGATAGCTCCATTACAGACGTAACAAAAAATTGTTAGTGTTAATTGTTTTCTTATTTTTTGAAAGTTGAGTGACTGAATTGAAACCTGAGTGACTGTTTTGTCAGCTACCCCAAAGTTGGGTGACTATTGGTGTAATTTACCCTTTAAAATTTAAAAAAAAAACTCACTTGATATACATGAAACAAAAAATGACATTATAATGGACAAGAATTTGATTGAAATTCTTAACACTGTTAACAATTTTTAAAAGTTCAATTTAGACTAACTAGTAAGATTATAAAAGTTGAGATACCAAATTATGTCAAAATTAAAGTATAAAGATTAAATTTCAAATTTGAACAAAAAATAGGCATTAAATATGGAATTTAACCATTCTTTATAATCTCAAAAAAGCAGAGGGATTAGAATTTATATTTGGCCATTAGCTTCTTATATTAAAGAAAACAATTAACATTGGACAGGTATCATGTAAAAGGTAGAGGGGTTAAAAAATAGAAAATAGATATGAAATTTAACCATTCTTATATAATCTCAAAAAAAGTAGAGGGAGTAGAATTGATATTTGAACATTAGCTTCTCATGTAAGAAAAAAAAAAAACTAACATTGGATTAGTGTCATGTAAAAATAGAGAGATCAGAATTGAAAAATAGGAATTAAATATCGAATTTAACTATTCTTATATAATCTAAAAAAGTAGAGGGATTGAACACCATGTGATGGCCTGATGGTTAATAGTATTCACCGCCCCAGGTGTGGTCTGAGTTCGAGTCGTACTAGTTATGCTTGTTGTTCGGGTTTTGCGCTATTATTGCAATTCATCAAAAAAAAAATAGAGAGATTAGAATTGATTGGGCAATTAATTTCTCATGTAAAAAACAATTAACATTGCACATATGTTATGTAAAAAATAGAGGGATTAAAATTAATATATTTCGACTATTAATTTCTCATGTAAAAAAAACAATTATTGGACAAGTCTCATATTCCTTTTATATATAATAGTATAGATTAAGCAAATTTCTTTTTTTGCTATCGCTACCACAGTTAGTAATTCTTGTTTTAATAGGGTAAAATATTCAAAACTTATAAAAATATATTTTTTAAAATGTTACTGACATGGCATGGTACATCAACATCTTTACATGTGGCATGCCACATGTCATTTTTTTATGATTGTTGTCAGTCACATCAGCATTATTAACGATTAAATCAGTTAATTGGCTAAATTAGACTTAAAATTCAATTTTTTTTAATTAGGCCTTTAGGCCATTTTTTATTATTTAACGAAATAGATCATTTTTAGGAGAGAAAGAGAGAGAGAACAGGAGGCGCATCCAGCTAGGCACGCTTTCTGCACAAGTGGCAAGAAAGCATGCCCAACTGGGCACACTTTCCCTTTCTATCTCTTAAAAACCCTAACTATTTTTAATATTTTTAAGGTTAGGGTTTAGGGCTTGGTGTATTTTTTAGGGTTTAAGGTGAACCACAGAAGTTCATAAGTAGATTTGAGGGGTCGGAGATGTGATAATGCATCTCAGAACACATACATTTCATATGTCATGGTAGGATAGGACTATCACCTCATAAACCCATTGTGGGGAAGTCTGGTTTTGGGGTAATAATGATCAATACGATTAGGGGTCGAAGTCTAAGTGGAGGTTCTAGTCGGCGGTCGTGATGCAATCACGGGTTCGAGTATAATCGAGGGGCAAGTGATGGTCATTATGCGGTCAGGAGTTCAAACTTTTTAGATACCCATAAACGATGTCCTATATATACCATACATAAGATTGAGGTCATAACTAAAAGAAAAAACTTTGGGGACTTCCGGTGTAATCAACGTACTTTTTTTCTCTATTTCCAAGGAAACAGTATCTTTGACATTTCATTCTTATTTGGAGGTTGACACCAAGGTGGACATAAGAGGGCTCTTAGGTGGAGAGCGGATGTTCCAACACAGGAGAGGTCAAACTCGGGTTGACACAGTAGTGGTTGTAGTTATTAATGGTTTGTTTAATAACGAAACCCATCGTCCCTCTGAAATGACATCACCTTTAACGCACTGTAATAGCCGCCCAAAAAGATTGAGCTTGTGGCCACGTAACGACCGTCAACTATCTCTCTCGTTATACCCTGATCCATTATTGCATAACGGTCGTCGATAGAGACTTCTACGTAGACTTCAACCCTTGACCGTAGAAAGTAAAACTACCCTGAAACCTGACTTCTCTAGGATAGGCTTCGGAGGCAATGGTCCCTAATCGGCATGATATATGAAATGTGTGTGACTTGAAGCGATATTACATTACCGATGACTCAAGAATACCTCGAACATTAAGGAAATATTTTTAACAACCAGAATTGTTAGCACCCAAAAATGATTTATCGAGTAAGTGGAGAGCGTGTGGGAGAAAATGGTTGAGGGCCAATGAAGCTTGGTGTTTGTGACCCCTATTATAGGCACAGGGAAGGGTCTATTTGTAAAAAAAAAAAAAAATTCAGTTCATTGAAAACGCATTTCAGGAGTGATGAACATATTCGAAATGTGGTTAAAGTGTCTGAAAAATAAGAAGCATCAGACTTTTAACTGTGGGAAGAAGAAATTTTGTTAGAGAAAGCACACCCAACTAGGCGCGTTTTCTTACCAAGTCAGGAGGAAGGGTCACCCTGCTAGGCATACTTTCTATAACCAAATTTCTTTCCTACTGAGGGTACAAGTAACTTTTCAGGATACCCGAGGAGCACGTTATGAGATGCAGAATAATTGAGGAACCCAAGTGCGATGAAATTATACGAATTCTGAACGTGCTTTGAACATGGATTACATCATAACAAATGCAACAAATGCGTGTATTCGTAAATGAATTTCAATGCACGTATTCTCTTTCTCTATATATAATTTTCCTATAAATAAGACGTGATTTCCATAACTTAGACACACATCAAACTACTAACAAACATCAAATAGTTGTGTTGTGAGAGTTGTGTGTACTTCTTTGGATAATCTTCTACTCTCTTTTTTTTCATTTTTTCATCTAATTCATAACCAAAATTGAAATTAGTTGACGAGTGAAATCAGTTATTTACTACGACGGTCAAATCTATAATATAGAACTTGGGGTGGTGTTTGTAAGAGCAAAGCCTGTGGAAATGAAATTCAGTACTACCATTCAATTGCGTAAGTTACGGGCCAAAATCAGGAGGAAAGTCAGGGGATTGACTTGAGAAAGGATTTTGAAGTTCTAAAGCAGATATCTTGCTTCTATTGACCCCTATAAGTATGAGCTATTCGACGTGACTCGTGAGGTCCATCTTGAGATGATCATATCATCGCACTACTCAAGAGAAAATGTTGTAATTGAGTTATACATTGAGTTCACCGAGGCTAATGGATTTGGCCCATCTTCGACCACCATTGTAGCCAACAAGAACCAAAGCCAAAGAAAAAAGTCTTACTACACGGTTATGTGATGGATTCATTAGTCTGTTACAAAGCAGCTACTACGATGTTCCCAAAACATCATTGGGAAGACACTCATCGATCTTTGGTACAAACCTAAACTTCAGTGGCTAATACTTGTTGAGGTTTAAGCAACCCAAATTCGGACACTTGAGCTCGACATTCAATTAGTGCGTTCAATTTCAACTTCGACACTAGGTCGATATCATGAGGAAAAAGTAGTTATACTGTGAGATCATCGATGTACACTAGTCATTAAACCGTTTCATTTTTTTGGTAGGCACATAAGTTACAAGAGAACCGATGACCTACTCCTTTTGAAAGGGATCGGTAAGGCTACGTCCAACCTCCTGCTTGAAGGCGACAATGAAGGTACAGATAAGGAAAAAAATATAGTCGAGAAAGAACATGTAGGTGAGGAAAAAGGGACAGCGGATGCAGCTGACAATGAGAAATCAGACCCTGAGCCAATTCGACAGTGCAGTCTGAATGGTTCAAAAGTGGCACTATTTTTCAAATCGGAGCCGATTCCAATGAAGCTGGAACCTTATAGGTCTTAAACCCTAAACTCTAAACCCTAAACCTTAAGCATATCTCGTGATGTATGAGTGCTGGAAGTTGGAATAAAATCCTGACCAAAGATGTTTTTCTTACTGTACTAAAGTGGTACAACTTCAAGAACGGCGTAAACTACTTTGTCACGAAGTCTCGCTCTGAGAAATTTGAAAAGAAGTGTGCAAAACGAGATAGGAAGTGGAAGCAAAAAATAATGGCATCTCTCCGTAAGAAAATTGGGTTGTGGACGATAAAGAAGTATTTTGGTCCATATACCTGTATTGTGGTAGGTGCAAGTCAAGACCATTCGAGGCTAGACTCGGACATGATTTCTGAGATAATTTTATCGATGGTAAAGACGAGTCCCAGGATTTCAATCTCGATGTTGATTGCTAACGTCTTCTCCTAATACGAGTACACTCCAACATACTACAAAGCGTGGGTTACGAAACAGAAGGCCATGGATAAGTTTCATCACGGGTGAGACAGTTCGTACAACTATCTGTAGAAATATTGTCAGGTATTGGATTGATATGTACCAGGTTCCACAATCGATCTGGAAACACACTAAGCGTACTTCAGTGATCAATTGGTACTTGGGAAAAGAGTGTTTCATTGGGTCTTTTAGACCTTTGAGCAATGCAGAGAGGCTTACCGGCACTGCAAGCTCTTGATTCAAATTGACAGTACTTGTCTATACGAAAGGTTTCAGCATTGTTTGTTGATTTTCGTTGCTCATGACAGTAATCGAAGATTTTACTGGTAGTGTTTGCTTAACTCCTAGAGAAACGACAGATAACTGGAATTTCTTCCTGAGCCTATTGTACCTTCATGTTTGCTCGCAGCCCAACATTTGTGTCATATCGGACAGGGGACCTGAAATATTATTCGTGATTGAGTGTCATGGTAGTCCCTAGAATCGCACCAATCATCAGTACTACTTACGATATGTGTGGCAGAACTACCACCAAAAATATCCTTCAGAAACTGAATGAGACCTAGTCATTGACATGGGTTTGTAGTTCCAACTATTTAATATATACATTATAGTGCTTCCACTATTCAGCTTTTTATTCCTTGCATTAACGATTAGGTATTTATCAACAAGTTATGAGCTCGTCCAACGTCGATTCTATGAAATGCTGAACAACTTGAGCACCTACGGTGCAGCGTACCTAACGAATATACCATTTAAATAGTGGATACAATCATACGAAGGGGGCCTACAATACAGGCACATGACGTCAAACTTAGCTGAGTGCGTCAATTCTGTACTGGAGGGAACGCACCATTTGCCTGTGACCTTGATTGTCAATGAGACATACTTCTACCTGGCGTGAACTACTTTGTCACGGCATATGTTGGACAGATAACGGACAGCAGTACTGGGTACGATGACATCATGAAAGAGATTTGACAAAACACAGTGAGGACAAACACTATATATGTAGTGGGCCACTTGTGTTGAAACCTTGATTTTCGAGTCATGGAGTACACTAGGCCCAACTAGGACATGTCGACAACATCCTATCGTATGAACCTTACAGTAAGGACTTACAATTGTGGAAGATTCCAAGCACTTCGGTTCCCATGCCTACATGGAATTACTGCATATGGGAACGTACAAATTGAGTATGGCCTTACATCAACGACGTCTACCGACTAGAACTGATTCATAGTGTGTGGAGTCTTGAATTCTCGATCGTCCTAAATGAAATTATGTGGTTATTAGTGTCTAACGCCATACGAGTTGGCACCGAACAAGGAGTTGTGTCATGTCCTAAAAAGTCGCTCGAATTATATAAGAATAAGAAACAACATGGATATTCGAAAGAGGGATAGTCAACAGAGATTATGCGGGTACTGTAAAAACCGAAGGCATACGAGGACAACATGTTCTCTATACAGAGATCCATTGCGGCCTTAACGTCGATAAGATTTTTTTCTTCCAAATAATATTTTGGATGCAGTGCTTCCATTATTCAGGCGATCAAAATTTTTATGTATTATTAACTTACGCATAACTCATATTACACAAAAATGAAGACAAATGTAATATTTGAATGAAAAGCCTCAGTTTATTTATTTATTTACTTTTGTATATATTTACATCGCAAAAATTAGAAAAAAAAAAAAGAAAACATCAATCATGTTATCAAAGAGAATGTGTGCCACAAGGCAGTGGACGACAGTCGTATAGAGGATTTTTGCATATAGCCGAAGGTGCAACTGGATGTACATCCAGAGGTGTGGTCCTGTACACTTCCTCATCAGTGCCATCGTCATTGTGACTCCCACCTACCAATGCCCCATGGCCTTCCTCTTTAGGTTCGCCAACGTCATCATCGTCCTCTATGGTCGATTGCTACGTCATCCTAACCTCCTATATTGTATCTGGTACTCTAGTGGGCGATGGTTGCGCCGATGACCTACCTCAATAAAATAGTGATGTGGGCGGTGTTTGGGTGACTATAGGTGAGTAACAATAAGGTGCCCAAATTTCTGGTACATCGGTATTGCCTCAGGCATTGACATTGGCGTAAACTGCTGTATAGGCATCTACATCAACATCGACTACTGCATGGGCATCTACATCGACATCGATTGCTACACGGGCATCTGCATCGATATCGTCATCAGTAGTGGTGCATACCCTGGCATCTGACTTGACATCTGGGTCAGTATCGACGTTGACATGGGGTTGAAGTATGCGGAGAACATCGGTGCAGGGAAATATGTACTTGCAGGAACAGGAGAACCAACCACTTGCGGTGGTAGTCCATAATGCGGTGGTGCTTGTGAAAAAAACATGGGGTTAGTGAAATAAACCAAATAAGTGAAGTGAACTGACCCATATATTGCGTAGACACAGGCGATGCTTCTTTTATCGGGGCCTATAATGATCCTGTTATGAACTACAAACCTCCTATGATACTGCTGTGGCGGTCGCCATTGCCTCTTCTATTGAATTTGTCTTATCCTCCCTTTCGGTGGTAGTGGATACGGTTTGCTAGCGAGTTTGAACCATGGCAGGTAATCGATATCTGCTGCTATGTCCATTAAGAAAAATGGTTCACAAACGGGTAAAGATTGCATCTTACAATCCCAAGCCTTGATATGTTCTCCGTACTGCTCCGCCCAGTCATTGTCATTCTTCCCCTGCATGTCCACCTTGTGCAGCTCCTTCAGGTTTCGTTATGGCTACGAAATTCGTTGCCTCCACTTGAACTGCTGCATCACCTGGTCTGATTCGTGTATTTCCACCGTCACGTACACTACCAATGACACATTGGCGTCTCACATCTCCCAATTGGCCAATACTTCCAACTGGATGCAAGATATGATATCGATGTAGGCGTACGACATTCATTCAAACTGAAAAGCAAAATTGTAAATACTATTATGTATGAATTTTTTTAACAAATCATTGCGTAATTAATATAGGTTCAAAAGAATAAGTAAATAACATTGGCTTTTGAGCGTTGATCTAATAGTAGACTAAAATCCTCTAGGTCCTCTGATAGTCCCACATAACTTGGCTTATGATTCCACCTGTACAAGCAATATGTTAGTCGAAATGTATAATAAAAAAAATTTACCATACAAACTATGTATTTATTAATAAATCATCTTTACCGCATCACCAATGGGAACATGTAGTCACTCTGGGACATAGAAACGGTAGTCATACTAGGCCCATGACTGCAATAGGAGCAGGCAATCACCGATCAACATCATATTCGGTACCGTGGCCCGATAAATATCCTGATATAACATGGACAAGATGATAGATCCTCAACTTAGTTTTCCACATTTATTAAAGTCCACTTGATGTAGTAGCCACCTTACGTGTACCAAATTTTGAGAATTGTTGGGCATTAAAATGCCCACGATTAACCTCATGATGAATGTTCAAGTGTATTGTTCTATAACCTCCTCCGTTGGATCTTTAGGGAGCTCGTTGAAATTATCATCTAACCAGTTGATCGATATCTGACCACCTTCAAACTTGTCTGGGACCTTACCCAACAGTGCTCTACAGATGTCCACTTTACTCGAAACGATCGCTGATCCCGTGATGACTGGCCCATCCACCGACAGATTAAGTTGTAGCGCTACATCCTCGAGTGTGATTGTAATTGCCACATGGAAAGTGAAAAGTGTGTGTTTCGAGCCTCCATCTTTCCACCAACACACTAATTAGTGTAAGATTGAGTTTGCAGCCCCTGGTCATGTGAGACACATGCAATAATCCAACCTTTTGCAAGTGGCCACGAATTTCAAAGATCGTAGACTCTTCCATATTATGAATGAAGCCCTCTAGAACACAATCATCAGCCTATTTACAAAATAAAAGAATTTCAAGTTAAAAAAATAATTAAATTTAACATAATTTAAAATTTCCTCTTACCATTACTGCTTGAGCGGCAGAAATATGCTTGTTGTCGAAAGGAATTAGAAAGGCGGTCATTCATGAGAAATCGACTTGAACGAATAAAACATGGGATAATTAAAAAAATATTTTTAAATAAAAATATCAAAAAATAAAATAAAATGAGAGAGTTGAGAAAGTTGAGAGAAGGATGTGAATGAAAAAAACTTTTTGAGAGGATATTTATAGGGTAAAAAAAAAAGTTACCGTTGGAAATTTTTTATTATTTTTTACCGTTGGCGCGGCAACATTCAAAAAGTCGTTACTTTGTTACCGTTGAGGGAAAGCTCATCCAACTGCACGCACTTTTCCTTTCTCTTTCCTAAAAACGACATATTTCGCCAAATAGGAAAAGGCCTAAAGGGCTAATTAAATAACAAAATCAGCTTTTAAGCCTAATTTTGCCCAGTTAATTAATGATTTAGGTTAACAAAAATATCTAATTGATTAATTTTTTGTCATTAAAGACTCAATATAGTATTATTTTTTTAACGCTCAAATGATTTTTGTTTTTATTTTTATTAAGGGTCATTAATTTTTTATTAAAAATAAGTTATTTGAATCATTATATTTAACTTTTATCTAAAACTATTCAAATAATATAATTATATTAATAAAATAAAATAAAACAAAAATACATAATTTTACAAATCAAAACTTATACAATGTGAATTATAATATAAAAAATTTAATAATTAAATTTAAACAGTACCAAATTTCAAAGTTGAAATATTCAAAAAGAAATTGTAAAAATATAGAATTAAATCAAGGTGGCATGATCTAAGTGTCAATCATGTGCACTATATTGTCTATTTTCTTGCTGAAAATGTCATAAATTCTATCTTTAAAATAAAACTTATTTATTTGTGCAGTTTTAAATCTTTGGCGACTCTCACCCCATATGCCTTAATGTCTATAATGTTTTCACTCATCCCACATGAACATGTTAACCCATTGTTTAAAGGCTAAGCAAAGCATATATTTTAAACAATGCCAAGTTATCATTAATTTATAATATTCACATTGTCAACTCCATTTACTAATATAATCAACCAAGCTTTTCAATTCAAGACTTTAATTTATTTTATTTATAGAAATAAATTTAAGAGATAATTTTTTGAAAATTTACTATTCAAATTTCAGAACATATAATCTCTCAAATTAAAACATAAAAAAAATCTTTAAACATAAAATTTAATTCAATTTATTCATTCAATTACTTTTTAAAAGTAATATTCAACGGGCATAGAATTCAAATGCAATCAAATATTATCTTTCTACATAAACATCTTTTACCAAAAAAAAAAAAAAGTTTAAATGGGGAGGATTGGGGATATATGTAATTTAATAATCAACTCTTTCTATTTTGAAAGTTTATTAAGGGGTGGTGTTCGATTAAATCGAGTCAAATTAAGTAAAAAAATTTCGAATTAATCGAGTTGACAGATCATATTTTATCATCCTAACTCGATTTGAATTTTTTTTTTAATCAAGTCAAGTGAAATGAAATTCGAAGTTGAGTTGAATCAAGTGAAATTATTCGAATTAAATTAAAAAAAGTTAAACATGTCAAATTAAAATCTTGTTGTAGTACAACTAATTCCATGTTAGAGCACATAATAATTTAAAACAATATATATTTGAAAACTTTTTCAAAGCAAAATCAGAAAAACAAAAAAAGATACATTAGCATGATAAACTTGAATCATTAATTAACTTATTTAAATTCCAAAATTATTATTTTAGAAATTTTTTAAAATTTTAAATTTTTTATATACTCTTTATATTGTTTTTAATTTTTTTATAATTTTTTTAAAAAATATAAATTTTAGAATTTTTATAAATATTTTGAATTTTATAAATTATTTTGATTTTTTTGTTGAGAGAGACCAATTTACTCATTTTCAAAATTGACAATGACCAAATGGGTATTTACACCAACCTATTATTCAAATTATTCGTGTTATTTGAATTATACAATTCAACTCGAAACTCAAATTACTTATTCGAGTTGACTCAAAAAAATTAAAAAACTTAAAATTCATTTTTTTAAAATTTTTTTAATCGAATCAAATTTACTCGCCCCTAATTTATTATAACATTCTTTACCAAAAACTAGAGATGAGCGTTCGATCGAATCGAATCAAATCGAATGAAAAAATTTTAAGTTAATCGAGTTGACGAATCATATTTTATCATCCTAATTTGATTTGAAATTTTCTCGAATAGAGATGAGTGAGATGGAATTCGATTCGAATCGAATCGAATATATTTATTCGAGTTAAATTTTAAAAAATAATTTTGGGTCCTTGTAATAAAATTTGTCCACCGTAATCAAATTTTTTATTAACTTTCATCACCTCATAATTTATTTATTAATCTTTTATATACGGGTTAGCTTCTTTGCTTGCTTAGTTATTTCAATTATCTTCAGATTCTTGTCACTATGTATTTTGGAATTAAAAAATATATTAAATGTAAAAATGTGATTTTTTAATAAAAGCTATTTAAAGATAAAATGTGAAATCGATACCAATATAAAATTTTAACACAAATATTTTATGGTATCATTAATAATTCAATTTTAATATAAATATTCAATATGACTAAACAATTCAATAATATAAATAATATAAAATGTGAATTTTAATTTAATAATATAAATAGTAGATATAAATAAAATTATTACCATTTATGTTTAGGGTTTTTTTTTTGGATAATTTTAATTTTTTATTTGGGAGTAAAGGGTGAGAAGTAAAAGTTTTGGGGGAAAATAAAAAATTTTGGGAGTAAAAGTTTGAGGGAAAGTAAATAGGGGGGAGTAAATTTTTGGAGGGAAAATATTAAAAAAATTGGGGGATGGGTTTGGGGTAGATTGAAGGTGGGAGGTGGGAGGTGGGAGGTAGGATAGGAAGGGAGTAAAAGTTTTAGGGGAAAATGGGAGGGAGTCAAAATTTTGGGGGAAAATAAAAAATTTTGAGGGTTTTTGAGAGTAAAATTTTGAGAAAAAGTAAATTGGAGAGTAAAATTTTAGTAGAAAATGGATTTTGGGTAGATGGGGGGTTGGGATGGGAGGGAAGTAAAAGTTTTGGGGGAAAAGTGGGAAGGAGTAAAAGTTTTGAGGGAAAAGTAAAAAGATTTAGGAGTTTGGGGTAAAAATGTAAAATACTATATTTTGATATTAGAATTATTCGAGTTTTTCGAATTCGAAAACTCAACTCGATTCGAACTTGAAATTCGAAAAAAAAATTCGAGTTGACTCGATTAACTCAAATAACTCAATTCGTTTAACTTGAAATTCGATATATTTTTTAATTTTTTCGAGTCGAATCGAGTTTTGCTCACTCCTACCAAAAACTATCATATCATTTGCTTTCTTAAGTTGTGTAAGGCTTTACCAAAACTAATTTTATTTTGTAACACTTAACCACAAATGAAGTGACAATAATTTTGTGTAAATTTTCAATTAACACTAATCTCGAATTTAATTAATGGATAGCCAAGGTTATTGCAGACAATAAAATCCAATAAATGAAAACATAATACATTAATATATAGAGTTAAATTGAAATTACTAGTAATTAATTACTTGTGCAATTTTATTTTGATAGTTTAGGGGACATGAACTGTAATTGAAGCCTCTTTGACCATTAAATGTGATCATTATTCAGAAAACGTCTGAATGTTAGGGTGCAGCATTGAAGAAACTAGCTAGCATCACAAAATTAATTAATTAATTTAATTCATACATCAAAGCATTAATTTGCTATTAATATTCGAATATCTTATACTCCCAAAACATTACATGCATAATAGGCAATGTTTTGGATGTTTACATGCCACACAATTATTGCACCGCCATGCCTCACATCTAATTAGCTTTACTTGGTTAAGCAAAATATTAACAATTTGTACCATTTGAATTATTTCAAAAAGTTTAAATTATTATCCAAATAATATTGAGTGAACGATTAATAATATTTTTTAATTATGAAATAATAATTTTAATTCGGATCACGGGTATATTCGAAATTATTCAAATCGAGAGTAATTAAAGTTGAATTTCTAACAATTTTAATTAAATACCCCCATACAAATATTAACAACAAATCATGGAGATTGTTGGTAATAGATTTTTAGAAACAATGAAAGTAGAAAATTTCAACTATTAATTAAAATATATATAATGTCGTTCTAATGTAACTAATTAGTAAATGATGACCATGACTTCAATTCATTATTAATTTTGTTAATTAAGTATTGATAGAATACGGGTTTGTTGTCAATTGTCAACAAATTAATTTGCAATTAAGAAAAACTAATTATGCATGATTAATTAATATCAGTGTACAACTGGTACTTATTACTAAAAGAAGAAATCTCCGGTCCTTTTGAAATTTCCATTATTTTTCTTTGTTCATTACATAAGTTGATATGTTCTCTGGCATTGACAAAGAAATTAATCAATAAACTAAGTTCATTATTAATTTATTCCCATATTTTATATTACTTAGTTAATTCTTTTTGGATTTTTTTTTCTAATTTGGGATTATTAAGAATTTTGGGGGAAAAAAGAGTTTTAACAAAGCTTCCGTTTTTAAACTTTTTTTATACTAACTTTTATAGGTTGAAAGGTTTTTAAGTAGGCGTATTTTTTAATTTGGTCTTTATTTTTTGAATTAAATTTGACTCTCGATCTTTTGAAAAGAGTCAAATTCTTAATGTGATATATAAGACAAATAGTGTTATATTACCATAACGCGCACATGAATTACCATGTTAACAATGTTAAAATTAATATTTTAGTCACATTTCTGTTAAAAAATGACTTGACTATTGGTTTTTGAAAAGCTATGGGTCAAATTTAGCTCTAAAAAGGAATAAGAATCAAAATAATAGAAAATGTAAATGTTGGGAGCTAAATTATCATTATGCCTTTTAAGTATCAAGGAATATTCGTATGAAAATTATTATACATCAGTGATCACCAAGTAGGATCCGGGTCGCCTACCCACAACCCGGATAGGTCTCACCAGATGATTGAGTGTAATGCGAACCATGAGAGGATAGCAAGGGGAACTCGTGGATCTAGCTCGCAAGAAGAGCTCACAAGAACCAAGGGAAGGCCACAGTCTCAGTTCGCATATACCCAAGGAGCTCGTAGAAAGGAGACCGCAGCAGGCAACCCAAAGTGAATTGTAACAGTGAATTTGTCACGTGACTTCAAGGTCCCAAAGGATATGTTCAAAGAAAGGAGGGACCTGCGAGCCTATTTGATGTAATACAACAACTACATGAATGTACTGGGGCATCAGATGCAGCAAAGTGTAAGGCCTTTTCCACGACCCTTAAGGGAAGTGCCAAGGACTGGTACATATCCCTTTCCCAGGGTTCAGTTCGAAGTTTCTCGCAATTAGGAAAGATGTTTTTAGGAATATTCAGGGCCTATAGAGTAATTATGAGTACACCTATGGGGTTGATGTCAGTAAAGCAAAGAAAGGGAGAGTCCTTTCAGGATTATTTGAAGAGGTTCCATGCAACAACCCTCAATACAAAGAATTTGGAGCACTAGTGGGCCATAGATGCCTTTATAATGGGGGTACAAAATGATCATGTATAGTACTCCTTTACCGATAATAGGTCACAAATTTTGGCTGACTTATACAAGCGAGCCCACAAGTTCGTAGAGATGGAGGAGGTTAAGAGAGTGTCGTGTGGCACTTTTTAGAGGGAAGATAGAAAGTTTCAGAATAAAGAAGGACCTCACAATAGGCAAGGCCCTCCCAGTCAGTTATTGCGAATAAGAAGTGATAGGCCGCAAAGAAATCAAGCTCAAGGCGATTCGCCCAGGGCTCCCTAGAGGTCTCAACCAAAGCACACTAGGAGATATGTTCCCCAGGGCAAGTTTAAGGCTTACACGCCTTTGAATGTCATCCGTGCCTACATTCTCAACCAAGTTAAGAACCTTGGCATCCTACCCATGCCAACCCCGATGAGGAGCACTACGAGAAAGTTGAATTTAAGGGACAGATGTGCCTTCCACGATGACATGGAGCACAAAAATCGATGATTGTTTCACACTGAAGAATGCTATATATGAGGCAATACGAAATAGCGAGCTCGCAGAGTTTGTGAACCAAAATGGTTCCTAACAGGATCAAGGCTCGCATAGTGATCTTGGAAGTAAATAAAAAATTAAAGGTATAATCCATGTGATTGTGGGTATAGATGAAGATTAGGTTGGTTCCAGTACAAAAAGGAAGGTACACATGAGAAGTGTAATGTCAGTCAATGACCCTAAAAAGTTGCGTTCACAGGGAAGATGGAGTGTTAAATTCGAAAATGATGATGAGGAATTGGTCTGTGATGAATAGGGTAATGATTCAATAGTTGTCTTGGCAAAAATTGCAAGTTTTGAGGTTAAAAGGACACTTGTAGACAATAGAAGTGCAATTAAGGTGTTGTCTTGGTATGCATACTAGAAGATGGGGTTAAAGCAACAAGTGTTGTTTAGGGCTAATCCGTTGTATAGTTTTACGAATAATCCTGTTGAGGTAAAAGGCTTGATCACTTTTCCAGCCACTTTAGGGGATGGCGAGCACACGACTACAGAATATGTTCAGTTCTTCGTTTTAGATCACCTAATGGCGTACAATACTATCTTCGGGCGATCGATAATGATGATGGAAAAAATGGTGATTGTAATGTTCTGCATGAAAATTAAGTAATGGTGATTGTAATGTTCTGCATGAAAATTAAGTTCCCGATGAGGACTGGGGTTAGGTTCTTGTGATCAAATCAACGAACTACGAGGCAGTGCCATATTTTATCTTTTAAGCAAGCACGAGAGCCTGTGGTTGAAGGGCAGAGTTCGCAAAGAGTAAAGTTGGCAGGCCAGATTTTGTATTTAGACAGTTTGGATGTAAAGGACGAGGAGAGAAGCAAAAAACCTGAGGCCATGGAGTATACTGAAACTTTGCAGCTATTTTGTGACAACAAAGAAAAAACTGTTAAAATCGCAGTTGGTGGAAGTAGTAAGGTAAGAAGTAGCTAAATTGTTTTTGATAGGCTTGCATCAGGGAGGTAGAGTATCCAGATTGGGTCTCGAATGTGTTTATAGTGAAGAAAAAAAATGGAAAATGTTCATTGATTTCACTAACCTCAACAAAGCGTGCATTAAAGACAGTTTTCCTCTACTTTCAATTGATTGTTCAGTTGATGCCTCTGTAGGTCACAGATTCTTGAGCTTCATAGATGCTTTCTCAAGCTATAATCGGATTCTATTAGATTAGGGTGACCAGGAAAAGACAACTTTCATCACATAAGAAGGGCTTTTTTACTATCGGGTTTTATCTTTTGGCTTTAAGAATGCGGGAGCAACTTACCAGAGATTAGTGAACAAAATTTTCAAAAACCAGATAGTCGTAGACTTGAGGTCTATGTAGATGATATGTTGGTAAAAAGTGGGTCAATAAGGGAGTACGTGTGAAGCTTATCCAAGACATTTGCAGTCCTAAAGGATCACAACATGAAGCTGAACCTTGAAAAGTGTGTCTTCTGTGTGCAAGCTAATAGATTTTTGGGCTTCATGATTTCAAAAAAAGGGATAGAAGTAAACTCGGATAAGATCCATGCGATCATGGAAATACCTCCCTTTTAAACAGTAAAAGACATACATCGCTTCACAAGTAGAGTGGTGGCACTCAATAGGTTCATTTACAAGATGGCGGACAAGTGCCCCCTTTTCTTTAACGCTTTGAGAACTTTTTTTTCGTGGTCTGGAAAGTGTTAGGCAGCGTTTGAAGAATTGAAGTTGTATCTTACCTCCTTCCGCTTTTAAAGTCACCTCGAGTAGGAGAAACTCTCTATCTATATTTGGCTACCTAAGAGAAGACTGTTCAAGCAATGTTAATCAAATTAGAGGATATTCACCAATTTTTAGTGTATTACATTAGCAAAGTACTCCAGAACGGCAAGCTGAGTACTTCCAAGCCCACCCAATTGTTGTCATGACTAATCAGCCTATGAAGGAAGTATTGTCCAAGGCAGACACCTCCGGAAGGGTAACAAAATGGGGTATTGAGCTAATTGAATTTGGAGTAGAGTTCGCTCCACGAACAATGATAAAAGGATAAGCGCTAGCTGATTTTATGGTCGAATGTTCGTTCGAGCCCCCTGTCAATTCCTCAGGTAACCCGATTCATAAATGACAAACTCTATGTTATGTAAGGAAAAATAATATATTTAAACTATAATCCACTACAAATATTAATGACAGTCTTTGGTTTACTACGTCACCTCTATAATAGCTTACGATAAATTTCCAATTTTTACTAAAATTTGTTTTCCATTGGTTGCATGCAACATAATAGTTAGTCCGCTACAGGAGGAAACTGTTACCACTAAGAAATCAAAAGATTGGTTGGTTTATGTTGATAGATCTATAGCAAAGACTGGATCAGTCGCATGAGTACTCTTGGTGGACTTTAAAGAAAACAAGTGGTAGTATGGACTTTCTTTTGGATTTCAGACATCTAATAATGCTACAGAGTATAAGGCGTTGGTATCAGTGTTACAGTTAGCTCGCCAACTTGGAGCGAAACAACTTATAGTTCATATAGATTTCCAATTGGTTGTCAAATAGTTGAACGATGAGTGTAAGGTTAAGGAGTCAAGGTTGAAGAAGTACCATGGAATTGCAACCCAGTTGCTAGTAGGGTTTGATAAAATACAAGTAAAACAAGTCCCAATGAGTGATAACACACAAGTAGATGATCTATCCAAACTGGCATCATCCATTGTCATCGAGCAAAGGGGAAAGATTCTATTGGAACATAGGGAATCTCCAAGTTACGATATACTCCTACTATATATTATAGATCAAGAATACACATGGATGATTCCTATAGTTCGTGCATTGCAAGGAATAAGTGACTGCCTAGATAAAAAAGAGTTTGCAAAATTGCAACGTAAAGTTGCCAGGTATATATATCTATGTTACATGTCACACATATCTCAATAATTGTAGTTCATGAACTAAATAACAAAATAACGAATGATTATCCATCAAACTACTTGGCTGTATAGCAATTTAAAATAATTTATTTTTGTTCTACAATTTCTAGGTAAACCCTTTTAGAGGATGTATTGTATAAAAAAGGATTCTTACAACCACTATTACGATGTCTAACACCATCGGAGGCTGAGTATGTGATGCGAGAGATACCTGAAGGCATTTGTGGTGAAAACTTGGGTGAATGATTACTCGCTCAAAAAATCATTAGGCAAGGGTACTATTGGCCTACAATCCAGAAGGATGCAGATAATATGGTTCACACATGTGATTATTGCCAGAGAAATGCCAAGATCCAACGACAGCTAGTAGAGCCTCTCTAGGTTATGTTAGGTCCTTGGCCATTCGCAACCTAGGGGATTGATATCCTTGGCCCGTTCCCAATAGCCACGGTATAAAAAAAGTTTATAGTAATAGCTGTGGGTTATTTCATCAAATGGATCGAAGTTGAAGCTTTGGCAACTATCACGGAAAAGCAGACGGAGTCTTTCTTTTGGAAATTGATTGTTTGTAGGTTTGAGATACACCGCATGGTTATTACCAACAATGGTACAGATTTTTAGGGAAAGTTTAAAAAATTCTATACTGACCTCCAGATAGCTTTAGCTCAAAATTCTGTAAAAACACCCCAAACCAATGGACAAGTTGAAGCTATGAACAAGAAGATTTTGACAACTTTAAAGAAGAAGGTGGAAGAAGCCAAAGGAGCTTGGTTAGAGGAACTACATGGAATTTTATGGGTTTTGCGAACTACATCCCACATTGTAATGGGAGAAACAGCTTTCTCTCTTGTTTATGGTGTAGAAGCTGTGACCCTATAGAGATTGGCATAAGCTCACACAAAACACAACACTTTAATAAGGAAGCTAACCGAGAGGCTGTCAAGTTCAACCTTAATCCAATTGATGATCATGCGCTTAGCAAGTGGCTCACTACTACAATTTCAAAGTTAAAAACAAACAGTTCCAAGTGGGCGATCTTGTCTTAAAAAGTACATAGGCTAGTTTACCAGCTTTGCAACAGGGAAAAATGGCTCCGAATTGGGAGGGACCATATAAAGTCATAGAAAAAATTGATTATGAAGTATACAAGCTAGTGAGAATGGAGGGCACGGTTATACTGTGGACATGGAATGCCCAACACTTCAAAAAGTATTAAATGTAACTTTTTACCCTTTGAATAAAAAATATTTCCTTGATAACACTTGTATTTATCAAAACTAAGGCTTGAAGGTTCAACACCGTAGCCTTCAAATAGTTAGCAATAGTTAAAAGCTCCCAACTTTTATTCTAAGGCTCACAGGTTTAATACCGTGGCCTCTAAATAGTTACCGAGAGTTAAAAGCTCCCGGCTATCATTCTAAATCTTGCAGGTTTAATACTGTGCCCTCTATACAGTTAACAAGAGTTAAAAGCTCCCAATTGTCATTATAAGGCTCACAAGTTTAATACATTGACCTCCAAATAATTAGCGAGAGTTAAAAGCTCCCAACTTTCATTCTAAGGCTCACAAGTTTAATACCGTAGCCTCTAAAAAGTTAGCAAGAGTTAAAAGCTCCTAGCTGTCATTCTAAGACTTGCAGGTTTAATATCGCGGCCTCCATACAGTTAGCGAGAGTTAAAAGCTCCCAACTATCATTCTAAGGTTCGCAGGTTTAATACCGCGGTCTCAAAACAGCTAGCGAGAGTTAAAAGCTTTCAGTTTTCATTCTAAGGCTCGCAAGTTTAATACTGATCCTCTAAACAATTAGCAAGAGTTAAAAGCTCTTAGGTGTCATTCTAAGGCTTACAGGTTTAATACCGTAGCCTCCAAACAGTTAGCGAGAGTTAAAAGCTCCCAGCTATCGTTCTAAGGCTCGTAGGTTTGATACCGCAGCCCCCAAATAGTTAGCGCGGGCTCAAACTCCCAACTGTAATCTTAAAGTTTGCCAATTTATGACTGCAACCTCCAAAATAGTTAGTAAATTTACAATAGCTCACAGAGTTAAGGCTCGCAACTTAAGTGTTAAAGTTGTTCAAAAATAGCCTAAGCCCCCGAAACTTGTGTGAATTCAAAGTTTTTCTTATGTCTAAAATTTTGCTTGAGTTTGAAGTTTGCTTCAGTTTCAAATTTTGCTTAAGTCAAGAATTTGCTTAAGTTCACAAAGAGATAAAACATCATGATATTGACAATCGAACTCGAAATTTTTTTCATTTCATAAGAAGGGGAATACAAAAATTACAAAATTACAAAATTACAAAAGAATCAAACTTCAGGTCTATCACCTAAATCATCGCAAACTTTATTTTCCCTCATTTCCCCCTCAGCAACTTTGAGATTCTCAACAACAAGCTCAGCAATAGTGTAGTTGATATCACCGGCGGATGTAGTACTTGTCTCACCAGGACATTTTTGGAGGTAAAAGTCCTTTAAACCCCTTCATTTTGTTGCAAACTCCTCCCAATTTATCTATTTCCATCTTGCAAAGGGCATCAAAGTCAATTTTGTGAAAGTCGAAAGGGCCAACTGCGACCTAGGTGTGAAGAATGATGTTGGACTTAACTTCAACAAGAAGGCTCGACATAGTTTCCATGAAGTTCTTCTTAAGTTCCTCTAGGGCCTCAGTGTGTTTCTACTCAGAGCTCACCATTGAAGATCTATGTTCGACAATGATATGATCTGTAGTTACCCTATATTCCTCACCAACTATCCTCAGCTCAGCCTCTAGGTTTTGTTTTTATCTTTTTCAACTGCAACCTCTCTGACAATTCATCAATTCTTAATTGAGATGCTCTCAAGTTCCCAGAAGGTTCCTAGTTCTGATTATACAACACTTCATTCTCCCTCCTTATTTTCAAAAACTGCTTGCGATCCCTCATATGTAAGGCTGCAAGCTCTTTGTAGCGAGCCTCAGCCCCTCCAGCATTCTCATTAAGGCCCAGACTGATTGTAGTAGCTTCAGTGAGTGGATTGTGAAAAATGGAGGTAAACTGGGTAAAAAGATGCATTTTGTGGCAACTTGATGATCTAGCGTCGCGCATTTGGTCTTTAATGGTTTCAGGAACCGAAACCTTAAAATCTTCGATCACCCCTTGTAGCTCCCTCTTAGTTAGATATTCGCAAGCTAGAAGGAGCTCACTATTATCTTCGACAGGCAATTCTTATGTAGGATGTGGAAGAGGGAAAGCACAGGGTGAAGTTGGAAAATGGGGTTATCAGCAATGGTAATGAGAGAACTCACTCGAGGAGCAGAGTTCAAAGGAGAGGCAACAGTAACCATCACTATAGCAAAAGTCCCAGTAGGATCTGCTCTCCTTTTTTGACGATTCTTCAACCTCTCGCTATCAGCCTCTTCTTCGTTATTGATAACCACATTAACAACCTCCGCCCTGCGCACGCAAGCTTCATCTTATTTATTCATGTTTTGTAGTGCAGGGGACAAGTTTAGCTTCGACAGAGGCCCTGGAAGCAAGTTCCCACTGTGGGAAATAGGAGAGTAATCGACTACCGGCTTCTCTCATTCTCGGCATGTTTGATAAAGAAATGAAATGAAAAAGGCGAGGAGAAAATTTTTACCTTAAGAAAGATCTTCAGTTGGTTCTGGTTTCAAAAGCATTAAGTGTAAATATCAGGGCTCCGAAAAACCCCTTTTTTTAAAGAAAATTTTCCCCGCACTTCGACGGTTTGAAAAACTGAGAAATTTCAACGGTCAGATGCATGCGAACATGATCCACCAGTACACATGGTGAAGTACACATCAGATTCCAGCAACCGATGCGTATTCCACAAGTTGCAATAAATTTGAAATGATAAACCTAAGGAGCGCCACTATATAACACTCCTTAGGCCTAACAGAGGGGACTAGCTTGTTATACATCAATGATCACCAAGTAGGATCCAAGTCCCCTACCTGCGACCCGGATAGGTCCCACCAGACGATTGAGTGTGATGCAAACCGTGAGAGGATAGCAAGGGGAGCCCGCGGATCTAGCTCGCAAAGAGAGCTCACACGAACCAAGAGAATGTCGCAGTCTTAATTCGCATTTACCCAAGGAACTTGCAAAAGGGAGACCGCGTGGTCTGGCATGCAAGCTAGAGTGAAACACGTGTCCAAGATACTTAAAGTCCACTTAGAATGTCAGTCATAGGAATAGTAGGGTCAAGTCATGAACAATGAGATTATGTCGTGAACAGTAATAGTATGTATAAATACCCTAATATTACTATTAATAAGATACGAGATAAAATTACTCCAAAAAAATAAAATTAGTTAATAATAATTTTTATATCAAAATGAAATAACCATCTTAAAGAGTTAGGAACATGGATTTGATTGATTCTAGCTTCACACTTCCTGTGTAGTAACATTTAAATAGTGTTTTAATTAAGCTAATAATTATAATGTAATGAATGGAAAACGAAAAAGAAAAACACTATGATAAAAGAAGCAACTTCTCTTTAACTAGCTGCTAAAAAGATTAAACTGCTAAAAAAAGTCTCAATACTTGTATTGTACTCAAATAAGCTCTTATTTAAAATGAAAAGTTGATTTAGGTTGCGTTTACGTATAAATTAAAGGTGAGGAGTATAAGTGATTCAAAATAAATATTAAAGGCGTGCAAAGTACAAGTGGAAAAAGTGACAGATTTTTTAATAATTGTAAGAATTAATCATAATACAATGCATGACAATTGGTACTTAATTTGAGGCAGCCATACTTTAAATTCATTCCCCCAAGACATTGTCTTTGGATTGAAGTGTGAATTGCATGAAAATTCTACAATACACAAATTTTGGTAAAGGTTAAAAATTTAGTTAAATTCTGATATTAGATATTATATTTTGCGTAAGTTGTGGATTTAGTATATGTATTTTAATTTGGTTATTTTCAGTCTTTATAATTTTAGAATTTGGAAAACTTTAGCCTTAACCAAATGATAAGTTTTGTTATTTTTAAAATTTGATATGTCAAACATATTATCCAATATGTAATGCTATGTTTGTTTAGTATTTTCACATATTATTCACAACAAAAATCAGTTAATAGATTTAATGGCTATCGGTTGCATTAAGACTAAAATTTTGAAATTAAAAAAAATATACCACTAAGAATTATCTAATTGGTGAATATGAACTAAATTTATAACTTTATACATAATACAATACTAACGACAAAATTTAACCAAACAAATTTAATTATTACCATTAGATCGGGACTAAAATTTCAATTTTTGAAAAATAAAGGAGTTTAAAATTGATCAAATTAAAGTATAAATACTAAATCTACAATTTATACAAAATACAAAAGCTAATAGCAGAAATTGACCTAAAAAATTTAGTATTGATATAATTCTTTTTTTTCTCCGAGCGCACATTAAAACTCGCGAGTGACAGTATTAACTAATTACATGAATAAGGATTAGTGCTAAATTTAATTTATTAACTAGAATATGCTCATACGCTAAGCTTTGGTAAAATCTAATTAAATTTTTAATTAAACATAATATTTATATTTAATATTTAATTATTTGATTCTTAGATAAATGAATAAAATTGAACTAATATGATGAAACTATGCAAATTATGTTATTTTGAACGTTACACAAAATTTATTAAAAATATTAAAATATGTCATGTCATAAAATTAAAATGAACAGACAAAAAATATATAAGCATGCCTAAATTTATATAAAATGAATTATCAAAAATTATATAAATTTATAATATGTTACACCCTAAAAAGATAAAACACGACACAAATAAATAATTGAATCATAATATATATATATATATATATATATATATATATATATATATTGTTATAGATTAATTCATGTGAACAATGCTATTTTTAGGCTACTATAATTATAATTAAAATCAATATATTAATTTAATTACAATTGAAATCACTTAATAATACAATGTATAAATAGAATTATAATTATAATTAATATATCTTGTGTAATTACAATAATGACCAATCGTTATAATGCATCAATAATAAACAAAATAAATTCAAATTTAGATAAAAATAAATCTACACATTATCCACAAATGATAAAATTTAAATAGAATAATCTAGATAAAAAAAATCATATAATTTATAGAATAAGACTCAAATTCGTGATTTCAGAGTTTTTCTTTTCAAGTGTTTTCTTTAAACAAGTATGTGAATAATGTTTTTAAGATACGTTTTATCAAGTCAATTATAAAGTTTGATGCTTTAAAAAATCATAAAATAAATTGTTAATTAATGCATTTAATATGAAAATATTATTATAAATTAAAATAATAATTTAATTAATCTTCAAATCCTAATAAATATATGTGGTATTATTAAATAAATGGTAAGGTACATCATTATTCATTAAATTATGGGTAAATTTTTATTTTGGTAACTTAACTAAAAAAATTACAATTTGATCACTGAACTATTTAAAAATTTTCATTTAAGTCACTAAATTATTAAAAAAAAAATTATTTAAGTCATGGGCTGTTAAGCTATTTAAAAAAAAAAGAAAAGAAAAAAGTTCCGCCAACGAGCTCCAATCGACAATTCGATTATTGGTATGGTGAATCAGTACCCATTGGCGAGTAGAACATACTTAGATCCAAATCGATATGACGGTCAATGTCAAAGATTAAAGAAAAAAACTATTTCAATTTCGGTTTATAGATTCGTGACACCCAAAGCTGTTTCACAAAAAAAATGAATTGTAGAAGAGAAGAGGAAATAGAGCTTTTGATTGGTGCACGCGGTACGAATAGAGAAAGTCATATAACATCGATTTTAACATCCAAATAATTTAAATAAAAACTTTTGAATAATTAAGTGATCAAAACAAAAACTTACCCATAATTTAGTGACTAATGATATAATATATCTTAAATTAAATAATAATTTTTTTTGGTGAAAAAATTAAATAATTATTTAATTAGTCTTAAAATCACTCTTCCGGCACCAGTTAGCATAAATTGGTAATAAATTTAAATTTATGTGCCTTAGTTCTTTTTTTTTTTTTAATTTTCATAGCTTAAAATTAAAGAAAAGTCTTTCTTCTATCACATGGTGCTGGCTGGCTAAAAAAAGGGTCTAGGGAGTCTGTACATAGATTTGGTTTTCTGGTCTATGTTTTCCACTTTGTATATTTAATAATCAAGTTTATTTAATTTTTATATCTTCTTATTTAAAGAAAATGTTTTTTAATTAATTTAGTTTAAAATTTTATGACTTATAACTCATTGTTATTTCTTTTATTTGCATTATTTTCGTTATGAATTAGTTAATTAAAATATGATGAATATGACTAAGATTAAAAACTAGATTAATTATTTGATTTATTGTTATTACTTAATCTACGTAACGAGAAAGGATTGTATAGAACAAAAATATTATTTCTTTATTTTGACTTTTAAAAAGTAGAGGTTTTTTATCCAAAAAAAATATTATTTCTTTCTAATAGCCCTATGTCATATCAGTGAGTTTCCATGAATTTTAGAATTCTAATTTGAATTTAATTTTTTTCAAAATAAAAATACAGAAATTTAAGATAAAATTATTGATATAATATAAAATTATTGAAAAAAAATACAAATAATGTGACGTTACTTCTTTTAAATCACATACTGGTCAATAAAATTATTTAAGGCAAAGTGCGGATAGAATTCAATTGGGCCTTGGAGATCTAATCAGTAAGTACTCACATTGCTAAGAAATATACTAACTATTAGTGTCTGGTCTATAATATGTACGCCCAATTCACGATTTTATATTATCCTTGGCTAATTTAGATGATTGTTAAGACACAAAACTACTTGTTAGCCAATTAAATAATAATTAATTATAAAAAAATTTGAATTTTAAATCAATACCATAAATTTGAAACTCGTTCAAGATTTTAAATTAAAGAATTATTAATATTTATTTTGTTATAAAATATATAGGCAGAGAGTAAAGAATAAAGAGAGAGCGTATTTTATTGATCAATCGGAATATTTACAATGCTTTTCTAAAGTCTATATTTATAAACATAAGAAGTATAAATAAAATATTAACTTACTTCTAATTGCTATTAGAATTTAAAATATATCAAACTTATCTAAATTTTGATAGACATCCACTTAATAAAATATTCATAACATGTTTATAATAGTTACGATTAATGTTTAATTATGCTTAAATAAAATTATTAGTATTTATTTACAAGTCCTCTATATTTTTATTCAATTTAATGATGATGTGTCATATTATTATTCATTAATGGTATATGAGACTTATACATCGACGATGCATCAATTATTATTCCATAACAATAATTAAGTAAGTCAATTAATATTTTTCGCACATTATTTATGTCTTGTTTCTTTCGGCTTTTCTTCCACCATGTATATAAATATAAATATAAGTAAATAAACAATCACTTTCCTAACATCTTATAATTAGTATTTTTTCGGATAAAATTTAAGTTTAAATCTTTAAAGATAAGACAACAATAAATCTTTAAAGAATTAATTTTTATGTACTATGAAAACAACATAAATGACAATTTAGAAATCTACCTTTTCATAATTTATGTAAAATTTCACCAAATTTTTAGTTATATCCCATACATTATTTGTAATTATAATTGTAACATCTTTAAAAAAAATTTCCAAATACATCACTAATGGAGTGTTGGTAAAATTGATAAGGTTGAGTCTCTTAATTTTGTTGGTAGTGATTTGGATATATTATCCTCGTTATAATTAATATTTTATTATTTCTTTAAAAAAAACAATATATCATGTCGCATTCAATTATGTATCCAAAACCCTAAATCAAAATATACAAAAAAATAATAGAATGAATAAGTAGATAAAATATTTTATGAAATATTTCTTAAATTAGTTGTTAATCTTTAGCGAATTCGATTAAATAATATAATCTTAAATTCCAAATTAATTATTGTTTTTAACCAAATAATTATGGTCAGCAAAATCAATTTAGATTTGGAAATGTAATCGGTTAAATTTTTAATTTTTAATTATATAGTTGAAGTTATTTAAATTTTGGACTCGATTTAAATAGCTTAACTTAAATTTTGATAGATATGTCTATAGGTTGGATTATAGTTTGATTTTTAAAAAAAATTCTTAACTCAAGCTTGAATTCAATTCGACCTGACAATTCATTTCTTTATTCATATATTAATAAAATGTTAATTGTATTTTTTATATGGATGAATATTTGGTAAATTAGTCGTACAAGTTTTTAACTTCATAAGTGAGTTATAAATTTGTCACATGTCCCATTTATTTTATATATTTTTTAATTTTTTTTTAAAATACCCTATATACACTTGTCATCAATTCAACTCAGTTTGTGAAATTTTTAATTCCATTGGTAGTGTATAAAATATTTTTCCTTTTGATTTTTATATTTTTATAATTAAGTTTAAGTTAAAAAGCATTTATTATTTAAGTTGAATCTGGGTTAGTCTGGTTCGATGTAAAAAAAAACAACTCCTTCATCAAGCTTGTATTGGGTGAGCGACCTATAGATAGTTCTAGATTAGAAATGTAACAATTTGAATTATTTGAATAACTCAAATAATTAAAATTATTAACTATAATTCAACCTTATTTCTTGTGCATAATTTTGGTCAAAATCATATGTGACCTGATCAAATTGATCTTTTTTATAATAGTTAAGGACTTGTATGTAATTTCTATCAGGTTCTCTCTGATTCTTCTTACCCTTTTTTGGTGTTGTCTATAGGGTTCTCTTTGATCTTTGACTCTAATTTCTCTAATTGGTTCTTTGGTGTGGGTTCTAGAGACTTGAAGAGAAATCAAAATACAAAATAAAATTTGAGTATCTAATCACAAAAAGAAGAAAAACTATAGTAAAAATTGATAAAACTAACAACTACAACCATTAAACTCGAAAAAATAAAGATCCTAAACCTAAAAAATGGAGAAGAAGTTAACATTTAAGCTAAAAAGATGATAGAAAAGGTGTTTCTTTTAGGTTGACAACCAAAACATCTTTATACAAACAAAATTTCAACCCTAACATTGACAAAATTTCCCTTGAAGTATATATGTTAACTTGGGTTGGTGTTGGACAAAAAGTTACCCCGATAGTATTTTTCACTTCGTCAAGCAGCGGTGTTACGACATCCAAGCTTCAGTGTTGCCATGACTCCTTCACTTCAACCACCTTCAGTGCTATCGTGACCTTGAAGGCTTGGCATCGCGACTATGGGCTTAATGTCGCAACACTCTCAATAGTCTGCTTTAGGTTGATTTCTTGCCGAAGTCTTGCACCATCGAGGTCGAAGAGGCTCAATTTCATGATACCTAGTCTCAATGTTGTGACACCTACATCAAATGTAGTTTTCCTTAAGGTTTGGCCATCTTTGTCTCCCTACACCAACTCAAACACACCATTAGATTCCTAATGGCACCATTTTGCCAATTTATGTTTAAAAAGAGGTAAAACCAAATAAAAACAATTACTAATATTGAAAACTAAAAACCGCAGAAAGTATAGAAAAGACTTGTAAATTGCTTGAGAACAAACTAATTAAGTGTTTTAAAGAGCCTAATTTGGTATATCAAATTACGACAGATTAAAATGCCACATGGTAAGAGCTAGTTGGTCGAAGAAAAGACCTATGAAAATGAATGTTGTTACTTCCAATAGTGAGGAAGAATGGGATCTAGAGGCAATTTTGGATGTCGAAGAGGAAGTCCTAGTGGAGAACTAAGGTGCTTCAGCAATAAGCAAGAAGGGCACCTCGAAAGGGAGCTCAAAGGATGTGGCATCATTTACGGAGACTAGGCTAACGAAGATGCAACATGCCATAGGGAATGCCCTTGAACTGGTGAAAGACATCAAGGGTCGCATGGATGGGCTAGAGATAGGTAACAAAGAGTCATATGGAAAGCCTATGGGGGAGCTAAAGAGAGAGCTCCAAGAGGCTTTTAATAAAACAATAGGTGATTTGGCTCGTAAGAAAAAAGCCTTTGTAACCTTAGTGGAGGCCAAGTGTAATGAGATCGTGGAGCTTAAGAGGGAGCTCACAAGGCTTAAAACTATGGGAGGCGTGCTTGGTACCCCAGTTCATCATTGGAACATTTTGGAGCTCAACGAGTTCAAGGGTTCTAAAGACACAAATAACCTACACAATTTCTTGAGGGGCATGGAGTAGCATGACCAAGCTATAGGCATCAACTACAAGCCAGCCAAGCCGCAAGCAACGTTTGAATTGCAATGTCGAGATGTCCAAGACATGACATGAGTAATGGCATTGGTCGAGTCCTTAGTAAAACTCAATGAGGATCAGTTTGAGTCCCTAGAGTGTCAAAGCTCAAGATTGAGTGAGGGAGCATCGAAAGAATCCTAAGGTAAGGGTTCTTTGAGCGAGAAGCCATACAAAAGAAGGGGCAAGATTGGAACAACTACGAGAAAGGGTAAGTGAATATCTTTGAACAAGTTACTGTGAGATAGGTCGCACTAAGGGCAAGGTTATCAACCATAGTAAAGTCCTATGAGAAATCAAATGCCAAGGGTGAGCACTATAAGAAGCCACAGAGGCTGGGTGACATTCGATTGTATTGAGAGGACTTGATCAAGACAATGCAAGTGGCTATGGATTGCCACAAGTAAAGCCATGGAGAGATCAACAAAGATGGGACCAAGAGGTAGCGTTCCATCGAGCAAAGCAATGATGGTTGTCATGAGAACCAACATGTGGTGTTAGAATTAGTTAAGATAAAAGACTAAGTTGCAAACCTATTAAAAAAAAAGGCTTGTGTGGTGTAATAACCCAAATTTGACCGGGCTTAAAAGAAATTAGCATTTATTTATTAAACAGTCCATTGAAAGTCCAGGCCTATTGTTGCTACCCATAGCCCAAATACAAAAGCCCATACCCGGTTAAAACAGTACCTAACACCCCTGAAATAACCCAGACCCAAAACTGAAATGGCCCAATTGGCCCAAACGGTTAATCCAGGGCAGAAAACCCTAGGGTTTCTATTTTTCATTCCCCTCGAGCCGCCATTGCTTCTAGAAGATTCGAGAGCGTCTGTTCGGTCCTCAAAATTGAGACAGCCATCAATGCTCTGCCTCCGGTTTCAATGCCCCATCGGTGCCTCGCCAGCAGCCACAGATCGTGCCTCCTTCAAGGCCACGATTCCAGGTTCTGAATCACGCCTTAATTAAACGCCTCCGAAAGGTCATCGTGAAGCCTTCATCACAGCCGTAATTTCCGTGATCACCTGCACACAAATGGAAAGGAAAATAAAATAGTAGCACAAAATAGGAAGAAACTAAAAGATTTTCCTTTACCAAATGTAAACAGTGGCTATAAAGCCCGAATCAAAACATTGTACAAAGGGGCGCGGATTTTTTTAAGAGAATGTAAAATATATCGACATTCATTCAGAGAAAAATACAACAACCCTAAAGGTGATTTAATTGTACCTTGTTCTTATTTTAGCATGCATATATAAATCATTCTAAACAGAGATTGTTGGGTTTTAAAAAAGAAGGAAAGTTACCCGTTCATGTTTGGAAAGGGAAGGGTTTTATCCTCTCACCACCACCGTCCATGGCGGCGCGTGGGCGCGTGGGAACCAAAGGGACGGAGGTTCCACTAACTCGGATGGCCAGCCCTAGTACTCTTCAGAGGATTCTATTTTTTTTTTTTTCAAACGATATCCAAAATGATTTTTAAGCCTTAGTTTTGGCTTATATAGCCATAACAAAACGACACCGTTTTAGCTTAGTTCGATAAGCTTAAAGCGGCGACGCGTTTTAAGACCTCGAGATCCGCGTGTTAACCCGATTACCTAAAAGGATCCGCGTGTTTTCTATTATTGGGATAATCTTCTAATCGGTCCCCCTACATTTTCAATCTTTATAATTTTATTTATTTTAATTTTAATTTGGGCCCTGGACTTTTATATTTGTTTTGATTTAGTCCTAAACGACCTTTAAATTCAGTTCTACAGAACGCAGTCGTTTTGGGATTAGGGTTTAAATTACCCAATGAGTCCCTCGACTTTCAATTTGTGTTTTGATTAAATCCAAATTTTTTTTTACTATTTTGCAAATTAGCCTTGTAATTTTATTTAAATTCAATTTTAACCCTTTCTTTTCATTTTATTTTCTTTATATAATTTATTTATTATAAAAAATATACTTATATTATTACTAAAATACTATTTATATATTTATAAAAACTTTTATTTATTACACATTGTTTACCTATACGTATATTTATATTTTATTTTATTATATAACATTTATTATGTTTTATTACTTATTATTTTTTATATATATTATATATCACATATTACCAATTATAGTATTTATGTTATATCATATATATATTATTTAGAATTTGTAAATTATTATTATTAAAACATATTTTAAACTCATATTATATACACATTTCATTATTATTTATTTATTTATTTATTATATATTATTTCATTTTAAATTAATATTGTTATATTATGAATTCTCTTATATACTCTTAAACCAATATATTACCATATAATTATTATTCTTTTGTAAATATTATTGTTATTATATTATATATTATATATTAAATACTATTATAAAATTGTTATGAAATATCTTATCTTTAATTATGTATCTATTTTGTTAGTAATCAATCCTTCTTTTTTAGTTCTTTAAGATATTTTTATATTATATGTATCAAGTATGTGTTAAATGTTATTTTTATTATTATTATTATATGTTATATTTTGTGAACATGCATTTCATCTATTTGTACATCATACATTATTTGGTTATTGCTTTTTTTTTCCATGCATCATTTAATTATCATTTTGTATGTTTGTATATTAGTTTATTCATTCTTGATACATGCTATATATATCTTTATATGTATATTGTTACTATTTGCTTTATATGTATTATGTTATATGTATATATCTAATGCACGATCTTTATATTGTTACCATTACTTTGTTTAAATGTATGCATTACAATAATATGTTATTATGTATGATTTATAATGCAATATAATTCCCCACACATCACTTTAAAAAGAAGGGGCATCAAAGTCTTCAAAAATACAAAAAGGCAATGCTTGATGTTTGGAAACTTCAAGAAAGTAGTGCCCTAACTTATTGGGTTGCGACTCTTCTCGTCGAGTTCGAATAATCAAGTACCCTTCTAAGTTTTTAAAGGTTTTCAAAATGTAAGCGACTGTCTTGGAATTTCAAAGCAATATGTCCTAACTTACTGGATGTGGCGTTTTGTTGTTTCGAGATAGGGATTTCCAAAAGGCTAACTCAGTATCAATATTTTGATACTAGTGAACTCCAATTTTCAAAAATTAAAAATGTTTAAAAAAGGATTGCATCTTAAAATTTCTAATTTCCGACCTTAAAGACATTTGATAATTAATTAGGTACCAATTATTGGGCGATACGAGGGTGCTAATCCTTCCTCGTACGTAACCAACTCCCGAACCCGTTCTTTTTATTTCGTAGACCAAAACTAATGATTTTAAAACAAAATGTTTTAAAGGTGATCCAATCACACCTAAAAAGATTGGTGGCGACTCCCGTTTTTGTTTTTAAAGTTGATTCCCATTTTCCAAACTCGATTTTAAAAATGGTTTCGACAGCTTGGCGACTCCGCTGGGGACGTTTAAGAGAGTCAAGCCGTGTAATTGATTATCTCTTGTCTTAATGTCAGAAATTAAAAATTTTAAAATTTAATCCTCTTTGCAGTACATGTGTTTGTATTATTGCATGTGTTGTTATATTCTAATACGCATTACATTTGCATGACCATTGTGGTCACACCCTTAAGTGGGAGTGAGAAGCTACACCTTCGTGAGGTTTTCGCCTCCGTGAAGGATAGTGGATCACTTTCGGGATACATCCGTACCTATGGTTTCGTGAGATTTTCATCTCCGTGTAGCCATAGGGAAATGTATTCCCCTGAACTGAACTCGATTCAAATGAGCCTATAATAGGTGAGGATCGAGGAATCTGCTGGTTCAAGTACCTCAAACTTTAGAACCAACCTCATATAAAAAAAACCGTAAGAGCCCAACTTAGTTAGAGTTAAACTTTAGATATTACCCTTATAAATTATTGTTGAGATTTATTGATATCATGTGATACTGACTATTTCTTTTCTTTTGTTTGCATGACATTTTGCATTTACAAAGGTATCGATTCACGGTCAGTTTCTAAGTTAGAGAGTTTTATTATGGAAAACCGACTTCTTGATAGAGTGGAGGGCAACGCCAACGTCCATAGATGGTCTGAGCAAACTCAGTTAGAAAAGGGAGATAGTATAGCTGCGGGATATATGTCGGAGTCGCAGATATACTCGCATCGAGTGTCACGCAGAATAATCTCCAAGAGCTTAAGGAGATTTGGGATCAATGGGGCAACGAGACTAAATAGTTATTCTACGGTAATTACGGAGACTTACCTTACTTGCTCGATGTTCAAATAGATGAGCACTTGTTTCAAGCCCTTGCTCAGTTTTGGAATCCAGTGTCTGATTGCTTTACTTTTTTGGGAGAGTAGACTTGGTGCCTACCGTAGAAGAGTACCGCCTTATTACGTTGTCCCAGTTCCAGTTGATAGAATCTATTCTCGAGTCAATTAATGTCCCTACCTTTTGGAAGAAATTGATGACTATTACAGGGGATGAGCGAGCAATGGATTATTTCGAAATTAAAGAGAAGAAGCGTCGCAAGCGCATTTCATGGGATGCTTTGAAGGGTCTGATTTTGACACACCCTGATGAAACAAATAGGGTAGATGTTTTTGCTTTAAGTATGTACGGATTGATGGTGTTCCCTAGGGCTTTGGGATATGTGGATGAGGCAACTACGGATCTTTTCCATAGACTCAGTAAGAGGGTCACTTACATCATTTGCAATTTTGGCAGAGACATTCAGGTCCTTAGGCACATGTAGGAAAGCCAGTGCGAGCGAGTTTGTTGGTTGTGCACAATTGCTTCTAGCTTGGTTCTATAGTCATTTTCGGTTGACAGATAAGGTCGTTTGTCGGGTTTTCTTCGAGGATTACTCACCGCTGAAGGACATAGTCGCTTCAACTAGAAGAGTTAATGTTCCAGAGGAGAATTGGATAGCACTACTTCAAAATCTTCAGTCGAAAGATGTTGAGTGGAGAGCTCCGTGGATGATTCCTGGTGAGATTCTTTACCGCTATGCGCGATTTCGATTGGGTCCCTTTATTGGGAATTTGGGGTGCCATTGGTTATGCCCCCTTGCTTGTGTTGAGACAATTCAGTTTGAGGCAGTTCGTGCCAGCAACTTATGGGCTAACTCAAAGTGAGTTTGCATATAGAGGAGCCGATTACAAGAAAAGGGTCAGTGAGATCTCTAACGCTTGGAACAAGACGTGTTGGTTAAAAGGAGTAGCTATTGGCCCTACTACGACTCCAGAATATGTTAAATGGAGAGGTAGAAGGATCAATGATAATATTCCTGAGCCAAATGTGGAAGGTGCTCGACCGATGGAGGAATATCTGCAAGTGATGCCCTCAGAGTTGGAAATTATGAAGCAAGAATTTGAGAGGAAAAATTTGGAGCTTGAGAAAAGGATAGCAAAGCTCGAAGAAGAAAAGATGTACTTGAGTTTAGATATCGATGTCCAAAAGATGGAGGTCAAAAAAGAAAGAAAGGAAAAGAGGAAAATTGAAGAGGATAGAGATGATTTGAAGGAACACTACAAAAAGGCACAGGTATCCTTGAGAAGAGCAAAAGTAGGAGGGTCTTCAGATCAGTTGCAGAAAGAGGTCCAAGAAGGAAAGGCTAGAGCTGAGTACTGGGAGAAGAAGTTTCAGGAGATGCAATCGCGGAACTTGGCATTAGAAGAAGAGAATAAAGGGTTGAAGTCTAAAATAACTAAGCTTAGAAGATCCCTTCGTTGGCATCGCAACCATGATTCTACGGTCGAGTTAAAAGAGCTAAAGAGTAAAGTTGAAGATTTGGAAGTAGCATTGCAGGAAGGTAAACTTCGGATCGAACAACTCGAGACGCAATGAGATTATCTAAAGGGAGAGCTTTATCAGTCTAGAAGGCAGGTTAAAGAAAGGGATCATGTCATGGGAGAAGCCATAGCACAGATTCGAGAGGTTGCTGAATATGTGCAGGACTTGGCAGTACGAGCCGATGTATTGAGTCTGATGTGTGGGTCGTCGTCAGACATAGGAAGAGAGTTAGCCCTTTTATTATATAGAGTTAAAACTTTGGGCATTAGGGCGAAAGCGTACTTGTAATCCATTTATATGTAAAGATATTCTTTTTCTAAATAAAGTTTTCTAAATGAGATTGAATCAAAATTGATGCCTTTGTTGCATTCATGCATTTGCATTACATCATATCATATGCATTCAAGGTTATAGAAAGACCCTAATTAGTTAAAGTTTCTTTATAAAGGTAGAAAAGAAAATCTGGAAATCACACATCCTTACGGCACTCGCACTAAAACTAGGAACATGGATCAAAGGTTTGAGCAGTTGTAAAAGGATATGCAAGACCAGTTGCAAGAGCAGTTGGTTAAAATGCAGAATGAGATAAGGGAGCAAATGATGGAACCTCAGAGGAATATGATGGCCGAAATGGCTCAGTTACTGAGGGCCACTGATAAGGGAAAGGCTCCTATGGCCATTACTGAAGATGAAAATGAGGGTCCTCCTCCAGGTTTTACACCGCCGCATATACCATTGCAAACTGAGGCACCTCCTAGAAGGCCATCTACTACTGTGAGGCCTCAGCATGGACCAATTGATGCTGGTATCCATGTGAATTTCCCGGTTGGTTCAGGGTTTAATATGGGTGACAATCCTACTAATCCTCTTGTGCCCGATCTAGATATGGTGGAAAAGGAGGATTTGAAGGCCGAAGCTGCAAGGCAATTGGATGAACGCTGCAGATGGTTAGAAGAAAAGTTCAAGGCTTTGGAAGGCACTGGCAATAATCATGGGGTTAATGCCAAGGACTTAAGTCTAGTCCCAAACCTAGTGTTACTTCACAAATTCAAAATGCCAGAATTTGAAAAGTACAATGGCACTACTTGCCCAGAGGCCCACATCACAATGTTTTGCAGAAGGATGACGGGGTATGTAAACAATGACCAACTGTTGATCCATTGTTTTCAGGATAGGTTGATAGGAGCGGCAGTCAGATGGTACAATCAGTTGAGCCGGGCTAGAATAAGTTCATGGATGGATCTTGCACAAGCCTTCATGTAACAGTACAATCATGTAACAGACATGACCCCTGACAGGATTACCCTGCAAAACATGGAGAAGAAGCCTAATGAGAATTTTAGGCAATATGCACAGAGGTGGAGAGAGGTAGTGATGCAAGTTCAACTACCACTGTTGGAGAAGGAGACCACTATGTTATTCATTAATACTCTGAAAGCCCCATTTATTACTCATATGATTGGAAGCACTACTAAAAGTTTTGCGGACATAGTTATGGTAGGAGAGATGATAGAGAATGCCATAAGAGGGGGAAGAATTGAGGGGGAGGGAGCCAAAAGATCAGCCCCAAGAAGAAAAGACAATGAGGTAAACAATACAAGTGGTTTTAATTCAAAAGCAGTCACAGTTAGCCAGCCCAAAGTAGCCACAGTTGGGCAACAAGGCTCTCAAAAGCAGGAATCCAACACTAGACATGAGAGGATGCAATTTACGCCTATACCTGTGACATATAGGGAGCTCTATCAAAATCTATATGATGCGCATGCTATAGCCCCTTTCCATTTAAAACCATTACAACCTCCGTATCCTAAATGGTATGATGCAACTGCCAGATGTGAGTATCATGCTGGAATATCGGGGCACTCAATTGAGAGTTGTACTGGATTCAAGAAAGCCGTAGAGAGGTTGATCAAGAATGGGGTTTTGAAATTTGAGAATACCTCAAATACTGAGAATCATTTGCCGAACTATGACAATCAGGGAGTAAATGCCATTGGTGAAGCTGGTGGAAAAAGGGAAAAGGAAAATGTTGATGAGATAAGGATGCCTATGAGGGTGATCTGGGAGGAGATGATGAAGAGAGGTATGTTAACCTCTAAAAATACGAAAGAAAGAACATGGGACTACGGTGAGTTCCGTAAAGATTGCGAGGAATTCAAGGCCTTGGTGCAAGGCTTTATAGACAACAAAGAGCTACAGGTTTATGAAGGTAGCTCTAGTGAAAAGCAAGTATGTGTGTTTGGAAAATGAACAAAGAAAGAACCAAAGAGACCAAGGATCATTATCTCCCTGCCAGGGAATAATAAAATAGGGGCACCAGCAGCGCCCAAGGTTATTATCCATACACCTACTCCTTTCCCTTACAAGGATAGCAAGAAAGTACCATGGAGTTATGACTGTAGCATGACGGTACTGGAAGAAAGAAATATAGCCAGCGCATCTAAAGATATACGAGATGAAGGTTCCCATACGTGAAGTGGGAAGCATTATGATATGGTAGACGTCAGAGTGGAGCCCACAAAACCCAAGAATATTGAAATTGAGAAAAAGAGTGAAGTACCTGTTAATGAGCCAGTGAGGGAGGAGGAAGCTAAGGAATTTCTAAAGTTCCTTAAGCATAGTGAGTACAGTGTGGTCGAGCAGTTGCGTAAGCAACCAGCACGCATATCAGTTTTAGCCTTACTGCTAAGCTCTGAAGTGCATCGAGAAGCGTTGTTGAAGATATTCAACGAGACATATGTCACTCATGATATATCTGTCAATAAGTTAGACCAGTTGATAAATAACATCAGTGCTGATAATTTCATCTACTTCAATGATGATAAAATTCCACCTGGGGGCATAGGGTCAACTAAGGCTTTGCACATCACCACTCATTGCAAAGGATACACGCTTCTAAGTGTACTCGTTGATAATGGTCCGCTTTGAACGTCCTTCCATTATCTACATTGAACAGATTACCCATCGACAGTTCGCACATGAAGACATGTCATAATGTAATAAGAGGCTTTGACGAAACTGAAAGGAAAGTAATGGGACGAATTGACATCCCTCTGGAGATTGGACCAAATACGTATGAAGTTGACTTCCTGGTAATGGATATTAAGCCCTCCTATAATTGTTTGTTGGGGAGGCCATGGATACACTCGGCAGGAGCGATGCCTTCTTCACTGCACCAAAAATTGAAATTTGTGACAGATGGACGCTTGATAACCATCAATGCAGAGGAGGACATCATAACAGCCGTCACTAGTAAACCTCCTTATGTGGAGACAAATGAGGAGGCTATCGAGTGTTCTTTTTGTTCCTTGGAAATTGTTAATGCTACCTTCATTTCGGAGGGAAGCGAGGTGCCGGTTCCCAAAATGTCTAGAGCTACAAGGATGGCCCTGCAAATGATGATGGGAAAGGGGGCATCACCAGGAAAAGGACTAGGAAAACAGTTACAAGGAGGGATTCAAATCCCAAAACTGACGGAGAAGAAGGATCGCTTTGGTTTGGGTTTCAAGCCAGACCATAAACACAAGAGACAGGAGATGGAAAAGCGTCAAGCAAGAAGGAAGGTGTGTTTGAACAGAAGAGAAGTAGAGTGGGAACCGATGACATTCCCACCTATATCCAAAACCTTTAAGTCAGGAGGGTTGCTAGTAGAAGAGAGTCATCAAATCAATGTTGTACATAGTGAGTGGTTGGGACAGAAAAACCTTGAGGGTATTCGCCCTTACGAACCGGGGAGCTCTCTGAACAATTGGATGGAGGATCTTCCCAGTAGTCTTTAGAAATTTTTCTGAGTAATTCTCAAACATGTTTATTACTCTAGGGCCTAGGATTAGTAAGATTACATTTGTGAAAATAGGCTTATGTTCATCTATTATTATTCAAATAAAACATAACTTTTACCAATTTAAAAGAGTATTGCCTCATTTTTATCAACCAATATTCCTTTAAATTCTAACAACTCTTATTCTTTTATTCATAGCACATAAACGATCATTCTTAAATTCATTCATTCTTTGTATATTCTTTCATACCCCTCACAGGTCTCTAGATATCAATGATATGAGCGCTAATACTGACGCTCCTGATTTCTCTTGTGAACAAGACATGTGTTTAGAGGAGCCTCAGGATTTTGAAGATGTTCAAGATTGTGACGTATCTCTCGATCTATTAAGAATGGTAAAACAGAAGGAGAAACAAATCATGCCACATGAAAAAGAGGCAATAGAGAATATAGCCCTAGAGGAAGGGAAGGAGGTGAAAATTTGAACACTGATCACTAATGACACAAGGCGTAGCTTGATTGAGTTGCTTCAGGAATTCAAGGATATCTTTGCATGGTCTTATCAGGATATGCCCGGATTGAGTACTGACATTGTAGTACATCGTCTTCCGATAAGACAAGAATGTAAACCGATCCAACAGAAGTTGCGAAGAATGCGGCTAGACATTGTCCTGAAAATAAAAGATGAGGTCAAGAAGCAGTTTGATGCAGGATTCTTGCAGGAAGTGAAGTACTCTGAATGGCTAGCTAATATTGTACCTGTCCCTAAGAAAGACGGGAAGGTACGGATGTGCATTGATTACAGAGATCTAAACAAAGCAAGCCCAAAGGATAATTTTCCTCTGCCACACATCGACACTTTAGTAGACAACATAGCGGGATATTCGTTGTTCTCCTTCATGGACGGCTTCTCAGGATACAATCAGATAAAGATGCATCCAGAGGATATGGATAAAACTACTTTCATAACATTGTGGGGCACCTTTTTGTTATAAAGTAATGCCGTTTAAATTTGAAGAACGCAGGGCAACATACCAACGAGCCATGGTAAACTTGTTTCACGACATGATGCATAAGGATATTGAGGTATACGTTGATGATATGATTGCCAAGTCGTAAACAGAAAAAGAACACATTGAGGTCTTGAGAAGATTGTTCTTAAGGTTGAGAAAATTTCAGTTGAAGCTCAATCCAGCAAAGTACACTTTTGGAGCCAGATCGGGGAAGTTATTAGGCTTCGTAGTCAGTGAAAAGGGAATTGAAGTTGACTCAGACAAGGTCAGAGCCATACGAGAGTTGCCTCCGCCACGTACTCAAAAAGAAGTTCGAGGATTCCTAGGAAGGTTGAATTACATTGCTTGGTTCATTTCACAATTGACTGAGAAATGTGATCCTATTTTTCGTCTCCTCAGAAAGCACAATCAAGGTACTTGGGATGAAGAATGCCAGAATGCTTTTGAGAAAGTCAAGCAGTATTTGTTGAATGCTCCAGTGTTATCTCCACCTAGTCCAGATAAACCGTTAATACTATACTTGTCAGTGTTCAGCAATTCTATGGGATGTGTGCTTGGTCAGCATGACGAGTCAGGGAAAAGGGAAAAGGCAATTTATTATCTCAGTAAAAAATTCACTGACTGTGAAATGAGATATTCGCCGAAAAGTTGTGCTGTGCGTTGATTTGGACCACACGGAAATTAAGACAGTACATACTATATCATACTATTTGGCTCATCTCAAAACTAGATCCATTAAAATACATGATGGAATCAACGGCTCTAAATGGAAGAATGGCGAGATGGTAAATTTTACTTTCAGAGTTCGATATAGTCTATGTAAGTCAGAAGGCTATCAAAGGAAGTGCGGTGGCAGACTTCTTGGCCAGTAGAGTTTTGGAGAATTACGAGCCATTGAATTTTGATTTTCCAAATGAGGAGCTAATGCGTATAGCAGCAACTGAAGATTCTCCATGGAAGCTAAATTTTGATGGGGCTTCTAATGCAGTCGGAAATGGAATTGGGCCAGTCTTGGTATCCCCGAATGGCGACCATTACCCGTTCACGTGCAAGTTGGATTTTGACTGTACAAATAATATGGCTGAATACGAAGCGTGCATCATGGGGCTCCAAGCAGCCATAGAAAGAGGCATAAAAACCCTAGAAGTATATGGAGATTCTGCGTTGGTAATCTATCAGCTAAGAGGTGAATGGGAGACAAGAGACCCTAAATTGATCAATTATCGAATGGTAGTTTTGGGGTTACTAAGAGAGTTCGATGACATCACCTTCAACATCTCCCACGAGATGAGAATCAGATGGCAGATGCTTTAGCAACCTTGGCTTCAATGATTAAGGCAAACAAAGGGGAAGAGATGAGACCAATTCAAATGAGTGTCTTTGAGGCCCCAGCTCATTGTTGCAACATTGAGAAGGAGGAAAAAGATTATAACCCTTGGTATCAAGATATATTACGATATGTAAGGGATCGTAAATATCCAGAGCAGGCAACCGAAAATGACAAACGAACTTTGAGAAGGTTAGCTTGTGACTATGTTTTGAATGGGGAGGTTCTGTACAAGAGAAGGAAAAACCAAGTACTTTTGAGATGTGTCGATGCTGTGGAAGCCAAGCTAATTCTAGAAGAAGTTCATGAAGGTGTATGCGGTACGCATGCAAATGGGTTCATGATGGCAAGACAAATCATGAGGTTTGGCTATTACTGGGCCACATGGAAGAAGACTGTATCAACTATGCCAAAAAATGCCATAAGTGTCAGATTTATGGGGACAAAATTCATGTACCACCCTCACATTTACATGTCATGACGTCTTCATGGCCATTTTCCATGTGGGGCATGGATGTTATCGGACCAATATCGCCGAAAGCTTCGAATGGACATCGGTTTATCTTCGTAGTGATTGACTACTTTACAAAATGGGTAGAGGCTGCTTCTTACGCAAATGTTACTAAGTCAGCTGTAAGTCAATTTTTGAAGAAGGAAATCATTTGTCGGTATGGAATGCCTGAGAGGATCATATCCGACAATGCATTGAATTTGAACAACAAAATGATAGCAGAGGTTTACGACCAGTTCAAAATCAAGCATCACAACTCTTCACCCTATTGTCCGAAGATGAATGGGGCAGTGGAGGCTACCAATAAGAACATTAAGAAAATAGTGGGAAAGATGACTGAAACTTATAGGGATTGGCATGAAAAGCTACCGTTTGCACTCTTGGCCTATCGAACATCTGTTAGAACTTCTATGGGCAACTCCGTTTCTCGTTAGTTTACTGGATGGAAGCAGCTTTACCTATTGAAGCGGAAATACCTTCTCTCCAAATTTTAACAGAGATAAGGTTAGATGAAGCTGAATGGGTTCGATCTTGATATGACCAAATAAACTTGATTGAGGAAAAGAGGTCGAAAGCTATCCGACATGGTCGGATGTACGAGCGTATGATGCGAGCTTATGATAAAAAGGTTCGTCCCAAGGAATTCCATGAGGGGACCTTGTGCTAAAGAAAATCCTTCCCATTCGTAAGGACTTTAGAGGGAAATGGATGCCAAATTGGGAGGGGCCATACGTCGTGAAGAAGGCTTTTTCTGGTGGTGCATTGATTTTGACAGAAATAGATGAAAAGAGCCTACCCAATCCGGTGAACTTAGACTCAGTCAAAAAGTATTTTGTCTAAAGGAGAAAAGAATCCAAGGTGAAAACCCGCAAAGGGCACCTTGAATTTTGAAAAAAAAAATGGAGAGGCCAAGGTGAAAACCCACAAAGGGCATCTTGTGACCAAAGGGATTTTGAGTTGAAAACCCGAAAGGGCAGCTCAAATTTTGAAGGGCACACAGCAACCTTGCTATATCTGACTTGGCAAAGAGTGAGGCACAGTGTACATTGGGGCATCAACAAAGTATTTTGGATCTTTTAAACACATGTCGAACTCAAGAAAGGCTTCGGGGAACTAATGTATAGACGCTCAAGCGGCGATATTTAGAGCATCTAATTTTTTATCCTGTTTGCTATCTTTAGATTCTATTTCTTCTTAAAGATATGCTATCAGACTTATTTCTTTTGTACTGTTAACAATTCGAATCCAATTATTCTCAAAGATTTACTCATCTTCTGATATTTTTAAAGTATGTTGCATTGAAATAATGATAGATGAACTAAAATATTTTCACAAACGAAGTTTTGCATATTACTTTGGAATTTCTAGATAATGCAAGAAAATAAAACAGGACAATTGTTCGAGAAATTCACGTAAGTAAGGGATGAAGGAACTCGAAGGATTTCTTTCTTCTAGTCCAAAAAGAAATGGATGATTCAATTCTTACAGACATCCTCAGTAGATCATAGCATTGGAGGAAGGCCTACAAGCTGAGTAAGAATAAAATTTTGAGAAAAGAAAGACAAATGAAGGAATGAATGATGACACTTAAGATAGGGGTCATATTCACAGCACTTTGCATCATAACATGTTAAGGACATTTGACTCATTTCAATCATAGCATACTTAGGCATAGGCACATACTCATTCTACAGGTCATGTCCTCTAGGGGACAATGAAGATCAAAGATTTCAACATGGCATCCCCAGTGCTTATGGGAAACAAATTGAAGATAGCAGATCTAGACTTGAGACATTTATATGCCGGCGCAGATCCAAGATGATTTGGTATTCTTGTGTTTACAAGGAACAAATCGAGGACATAGCAGATTTGACTCTCAGACGTTCTCAAATATAGCAGATCTAACCTTCAGATGTTTATACTGAAGCAGATCCAAGATGATTTGGCATCCTTGTGCTTACAAAGGACAAATCAGGGACATTGCAGATATGACTCTCAAATGTTCTCAAACAGACTCAAGATGGTTTGGTATTCTTGTGTTTACAAGAAACAAATCGAGGACATAGTAGATTTGACTCTCAGATGTTCTCAGTATAACAGATCCAGGCTTCAGATGTTTATACTGAAGTAGATCCGAGATGGTTTGGCATCCTTGTGCTTACAAGGAACAAATCGAGGACATTGCAGATATGACTCTCAAATGTTCTCAAACAGACTCAAGAGGGTTTGATATTCTTGTGTTTACAAGAAACAAATTGAGGACATAGTAGATATGACTCTCAAATGTTCTCAAACAGACTTAAGATGGTTTGGCATCCTTGTGCTTACAAGGAACAAATCGAGGACATTGCAGATATGACTCTCAAATGTTCTCAAATAAACGCAAGATGGTTTGGCATCCTTGTGCTTACAAGGAACAAATCAAGGACGTAGCAGATATGACTCTCGAACGTTCTCAAAACAGACTCAAGTGGATTTGGCATCCCCACAAATCGAAGAAGCAGATTCGATATATCTACGATCGGCGGGGAGCAGATCAAAGATATCAACATAGCAGTCATAAAATTGAATTCCATTATTTGATAAGGCCATCAAATTGGGTCTTTCTATGAGTCTTTGCTTGATTCTGTTACACACAAGAATAAGCAAAGAGGGGCAAATTGTAATAACCCAAATTTGACCGGGCTTAAAAGAAATTAGCATTTATTTATTAAACAGTCCATTGAAAGTCCAGGCCTATTGTTGCTACCCATAGCCCAAATACAAAAGCCCATACTCGGTTAAAACAGTACCTAATACCCCTGAAATAACCCAGACCCAAAACTGAAATGGCCCAATTGGCCCAAATGGTTAATCCAGGGCAGAAAACACTAGGGTTTCTGTTTTTCATTCTCCTCGAGCCGCCATTGCTTCTAGAAGATTCGGGAGCGTCTGTTCGGTTCTCAAAATTGAGACAGCCATCAATGCTCTACCTCCGGTTTCAATGCCCCATCGGTGCCTCGCCAGCAACCACAGATCGTGCCTCCTTCAAGGCCACGATTCCAGGTTCTGAATCACGCCTTAATTAAACGCCTCCGAAAAGTCATCGTGAAGCCTTCATCACAGCCGTAATTTCCGTGATCACCTGCACACAAATGAAAAGGAAAACAAAATAGTAGCACAAAATAGGAAGAAACTAAAAGATTTTCCTTTACCAAATGTAAACAGATGGCTATAAAGCCCGAAACAAAACATTGTACAAAGGGGCGAATTTTTTTAAGAGAACAAAAAATATACTGACATTCATTCAGAGAAATACAAACAGTCCCTAAAAGGTGATTTAATTGTACCTTGTTCTTATTTTAGCATGCATATATAAATCATTCTAAGAAGAGATTGTTGGGTTTTTAAAAAAAGAAGGAAAGTTACACATTACATACCGAAAAGGAAGGGTTTTTATCCTCCAACCACCGTGCATGGCGGTGCGTAGGCGCGTGGGAACCAGTGGACGGAGGTTCCACGGAACTCCGATGGCCAGCCCCTAGTCCTCTTCAGAGGATTCTATTTTTTTTTTCAAACGATATCCAAAATGATTTTTAAGCCTTAGTTTTGGCTTATATAGCCATAACAAAATGACACCGCTTTAGCTTAGTTCGATAAGCTTAAAACGACGGCGTTTAAGACCTCGGGATCCGCGTGTTGACCCGATTACGAAAAAGGATCCGCGTGTTTTCTATTATTGGGATAATCTTCTAATCGGTCCCCTACATTTTCAATCTTTTTAATTTTATTTATTTTTATTTTAATTTGGGCCTGGACTTTTATATTTTTTTGATTTAGTCCTAAACGACCTTTAAATTCGGTTCTACGTAATCGATGCTGCGTTTTGGGATTAGGGTTTAAATTACCCAATGAGTCCTCGACTTTCAATTTGTGTTTTGATTAAATCCAATTTTTTTTACTATTTTGCAAATTAGCCTTGTAATTTTATTTAAATTCAATTTTAACCCTTTCTTTTCATTTTATTTTCTTTATATAATTTATTTATTATAAAAATATACTTATATTATTACTAAAATACTATTTATATATTTATAAAAACTTTTATTTATTACACATTGTTTACCTATACGTATATTTATATTTTATTTTATTATATAACATTTATTATGTTTTATTACTTATTATTTTTATATATATTATATATCACATATTACCAATTATAGTATTTATGTTATATCATATATATATTATTTAGAATTTGTAAATTATTATTATTAAAACATATTTTAGACTCATATTATATACACATTTCATTATTATTTATTTATTTATTTATTATATATTATTTCATTTTAAATTAATATTGTTATATTATGAATTCTCTTATATACTCTTAAACCAATATATTACCATATAATTATTATTCTTTTGTAAATATTCTTGTTATTATATTATATATTATATATTATATATTAAATACTATTATAAAATTATTATGAAATATCTTATCTTTAATTATGTATCTATTTTGTTAGTAATCAATCATTCTTTTTTAGTTCTTTAAGATATTTTTATATTATATGTATCAAGTATGTGTTAAATGTTATTTTTATTATTATTATTATATGTTATATTTTGTGAACATGCATTTCATCTATTTGTACATCATACATTATTTGGTTATTGCTTTTTTTTTCCATGCATCATTTAATTATCATTTTGTATGTTTGTATATTAGTTTATTCATTCTCGATACATACTATATATATCTTTATATGTATATTGTTACTATTTGCTTTATATGTATTATGTTATATGTATATATCTAATGCACGATCTTTATATTGTTACCATTACTTTGTTTAAATGTATGCATTACAATAATATGTTATTATGTATGATTTATAATGCAATATAATTCCCCACACATCACTTTAAAAAGAGGGGGCATCAAAGTCTTCAAAAATACAAAAAGGCAATGCTTGATGTTTGGAAACTTTAAGAAAGTAGTGCCCTAACTTATTGGGTTGCGAATCTTCTCGTCGAGTTCGAATAATCAAGTACCCTTCTAAGTTTTTAAAGGTTTTCAAAATGTAAGCGACTGTCTTGGAATTTCAAAGCAATATGTCCTAACTTACTGGATGTGGCGTTTTGTTGTTTCGAGATAGGGATTTCCAAAAGGCTAACTCAGTATCAATATTTTGATACTAGTGAACTCCAATTTTCAAAAATCAAAAATGTTTAAAAGAGGATTGCATCTTAAAATTTCTAATTTTCGACCTTAAAGACATTTGATAATTAATTAGGTACCAATTATTGGGCGATACGAGGGTGCTAATCCTTCCTCGTACGTAACCGACTCCCGAACCCGTTCTTTTTATTTCGTAGACCAAAACTAATGATTTTAAAACAAAATATTTTAAAGGTGATCCAATCACACTTAAAAAGATTGGTGGCGACTCCCGTTTTCGTTTTTAAAGTTGATTCTCATTTTCCAAAACTCGATTTTAAAAATGGTTTCGACATGTGGCAACAAGATCAAAAGCTTCTGTCATCGGTTTGGCATCGTGAAAATTGGTGTTGAGGAGGAGCGTTGAATATCAACTCCAACTTATTGGAAACATATTTTGTTAGTGTTCATGTTGTAAAAAGTTTAACTTTTATCAGTAATCTTTAGGAACTAAATACTTTGTAGTAAGAGAATGAATCTCACATCTTAGGAACAAAATGCAAGGGATTATAATTTTATATAAAAATCCATATCCTACATTGCTTAAAAAACCAATGGTAGTAAAATCTTGGATCTATATAAAAACTTATGTTGTAAGAATTATTTTCACCTCTAATTCCTCCCTTTTATTTTTATTTTGAAGTGTTAGAAATTATAATAAAAATATTAATTTTATGATATCGCTTACATAAGTATCTTACATATAATTAACTCAAATAACTCAAAATTTCCACTCAATTTAACTCTATCAAATACTTAACCCTACAAATAATACAAATAATAATTAAACGTCCACTCTCAATAAACAATCCATTTAGTTGCTTCATGGTGTATCTTTTAGACACACACACACTATATATATATATATATATATATTAATAGTGATTAATAGTGATAATGATAATAATACAATTAATTTATTAATTAGAGGGTTAGAGGGTTAGAGTGAAAACACAATGATTAATAATAAACTTTAAAAACAATAATTTTATAATATCAAATTTATACATTAACTTTGATTCAATGTGTAATGTTAAAAATAAATTTTGTTTTTGTATAATTTTATACAATAATTTTTTATTTGATTCAATTTTTACAAATCACAAATAATATTATCGAATTAACTCCACTTTACTTTAATATATTGCATACATAAACATATTAACTTAATATGAAAGTAAATCTATGTATCATTTCTTAAATATGTGCAACTGAATCAAAATCAAAACTTTATATACATATATATATATATATGAACCACAATTTAAGATTCATGTATATAATTGCAACAAATCAAATTTCATATATTAAATTGCACATGAAACAAAATTTATGTATAAATTATTTAGTACATTGATAGTGAAAAGTTTTAACTTCATAATCAATGTTAAAATTTTGTCATGTGTTCTTAAATTGTATTTAAAAAATTTTAAAAATAAGTAAAAAATTTTAAAAATAAGTAAAATATGTTGTAGATCTCAACCCCGCTTATTAAATATATTTTGTGTAATGTTTTAAAATACAATATTTAAGTTTTCTTTTTGCTTTTTCTTGCATGGCTGCTGGGTTGACATGGGCTGGTAGGCGGGCTTCTAAGCCCAAAGCAACATACAATGAAGGCCTTACTAGGGCTAATGTTACAAAACCAACATGCATGCCTCTCATTTCAACAGTGGAACCAAAATTCTAATATTTTGCTTTATATACATTATCTGAAGCCTTTATTTTCCTTAAAACCTTCGCATTTGGAATGTGTTTGACATAAACATACCCATATCTGATATTCACTTTTGAATCCTGAACCCGGGTAACATAGTCTATATTTACCGTCATTATACTTAGCTTGAGAAGAACTTGAACATGAGTTGATAGTGTATAGACACTTCACACTACTCACCCCCTGTATACATGTATTGGTATATTTTCTGTACAAAGGTCACCAACCCGTTGCCTGTCGTATACCACTCCATCAAAACCTTGGGGGTCCTAGAAATGCAAGCCAATGAGGCTTTGATCACTTCCCATGATAGTATACCTACAAGTTGAGATCAGTGTTAACTGATTGAGCAGTTCATCCATGTTTGGTAGAAAACTGAAAACGTAAAACGAAAAACAAACAGATAAAGAATAACAAATCTTGTTTTCGTTGTTGGTTATCATCAACATGCCGAGGTCTTAAAGCCTAGCAAGGGAAACACAGGAATTCTCTGTCGAATTGAAAGAATTGAAATAAAATAAAATAAAATAAAAAAGTTATCAAATGAAAAAATGTATGTGATGTCAACTATAACAAACGCCAGGCAAACAAAGAATAAAGTGATTATTTGTGTAAAATACATATTGGATTGTTACCTCATGAGAAACGACATAAAAGGAGCAAATTCTCATGAAAAACTACAAAAAGGTATGGAACATACCTTAATGGTCCGATCACCAAAACCGACAAAAAGCTTCCCTTCTGAGTATGATAAAGCTGTTATAACAGAATCACAAGGAATCGATCCAATATGTCGAACATCTACTTCAACATCATCTCCTGCTAGTTCCTGCAAATCACTATATCAATGACATTTGTAAATCGAAACATGGATAAAATGCTCCTACAGGTGAATAGAATTATAGAATAAAGTGGACAAAGGTTTTCTCATCTTAGCAGCCTGCTTCTCAGGCAAACAAAGATTAATTAGTCAAGCCTGTGTTCAAACCTGTGCCTTGATGGTTCTGTCCCAACTTCCTGTAAAAAGCCATTTCCCATCCAAGCTAACAGTGAAAATGGCACCATTGTGTATTTGCATCGATTTCCTAAGCACATCATGCCTCCAGATCTGGAAAGAAGCATGAAAGACAGAAATGATTTTATTATCAAACTCGAGAGAATGAAAGAAAAAGGAAAGGAAGATGGGTTGGCAAGAACAGCATATCCGCATCTGGCTTTTTTAAAATGGACAGGAGAAGCTAAATAGCAAAATTCGTTTGAGTACTGTGGCATAAATTCATTTCCAGGAAACAAGTAAATGCAAATGTGAGAATACGAGAATAAAAGACAAATTCGACAGCAGTTTGAAGAACAAAGAACCTTGACAGAGCCATTTTCATAAGTAGCAATAAGTGTATGCTGGTCAGCTGCAAGAGACAAGACAGTGGACACAGCTCTCGGCATGTCTTCCCCTAAAACAGTCAAAAGACTATGATCACTTAGACTCCATAATCGAACAGTTCCATCCCAACTCCCGCTGTAAAGAACTCCATTATTCACTGCTATGGCAGAAACTACCGATTTATGGCCAGTCATAGTGCCAGACAGGGTGCCATCCTGGAAGAGAAAAGGAAAGCAAGGTTCCAAATTATTACCATCTAGCATTTCAAAAGGCTAAGAAATAAGCAGCACACATGAAATGATAAATCAAATAATTATACCCGCAATGACCATTCTTTAATCAATTTATCTCCACTTCCAGTGTATAAATAGCCATTTTCTGAAACTGCCAAAGCATGGATTCCGCTATAGCGCCAATCCTTTTCCTCGTACCATTTCTTTAACGGATCTTGTCTGAAAGGGATATTAATGCTCCATAAAAATATGCCACCTCCACTATCGCCACTAATGCATAATGGCTGTTCTTCATCCATACAGACAACAGCCATTACCTTATGCTCATGGCCTCTGAACGTATGCACATGAGAGTAATCCTGTAAATAGATGCGGGAAGAACTGATTCAAAATGAGCCAATATTCCAAACTAAATTACTCAAGGAACAGTTACGCTTGCAGAGTATGATTGAATTTAAATCATAATACACCCACTCGAATAAATGATAATTTAGGAGAGCATACCTGCAGGGACCATACTTTGACTGATTTATCGAAGGAGGAGCTAAACAGATAACCCCCTAGAACAGCAAAAAGAAAATCTGAATACATCTCCTAAATTTACCTAAGATTCATGAAATCATTTAAAACCATATATGTCAAGAAGAAGATCCAGCATACCATTAACATCGAAAAGGAAAAGAGAAGGGTAAAACAACATTGTTTAACCGGATATGAGGCAGCTTAAGATTCGAAGAATCATGGTCCAGTATCATGTGACACACAATTGTGTAATGGAAGAAACTCTGTTTCAATGATCGAAATGCAAATCACCAAAGCCCTCCCACCCAGGCCTCAAAACACCCACCTTATTAACAAAAGGAATCCTTGTAACGTGGATAATGACTATACTAGGACTAGCACCATGCAACAGCGAATGCTAAGTTAAAATTTTTTATTGCATTTTATAGAAGTGGCAGCAAACTACCAAATATTCACAGGCCTTATGCTTGTAAAGTTCCTAAATACAAAAGCCATAACAAGGTATCAACTACTAAGAACCCTTTCCACCATTTGGCCAGGAGAGATTCCTTTAAATTTCATTGGTAGAAAGGGAGTTTCCCATTTATTGATTACTTGGTATTGAAACAATTAGGTCATGATGTTTGAGAATTAATAAAGATAGCTATGCATTTAACTGTAAGTTTCAGCAGTACCTTGCAGTTTCTTCTATAACAAAATTTGCAGTCAGCAGTATCAAAATTGAAACAGCATATGTTAAAGACAGATAAGAAACTATACCTCCTACAGCTAATCCAGTAACACAATCAAGATGGCCTTGCAAATCTTTCCATTTAATTCTGCCCTCTGTAAGACCATTAACCATGTCTGTTGCACCATTTGCTTCTTTTCCTTGTAACTCATATTTTTCCTGTGTTTCAGTTCTTTCCCTGGACAACAGACACAATTTCCCAACAACCATACATTGACCTCCATTCTCATCATAACTTGCACCATCCAATTTCACCATTTTATCAAACTGAGGTTTAATAACTAGCTCCCTAATACATTTCCACACATCTCCCGCAAGTGAACGATTCTCGGGATCAAGATCCAAGCATTTACATAGAATCTGCTGCAAAGACACACATTCGGCACCAAATTTATCTCCCAATAAAGAACTCACTTTCTCCATCAAACTTGTATAGACACTTGAACAATCTATTTCACTATTTTCACTTCCTTTCACAATAATATGGCACATATATTCAACCCACTCATCATTAAAGACATCCCCATTGACAATCCTAAGAAGAATACAACTTAACAACCAAGCATCCGAGCTATATCTTATTGTATATTTCAAGCTACAACACTCTACCCCAATACCCTCTTTCTCTAACAGCTTAAGCAACACCTCAGGGCTAACAAACACATCCCTTTTCAACAAATCTTTAAACAACATACCGATTTCTCCATCACCAATCTTTTTCCCACTAAATCCAACATTTGCAACAATATCTTGAATTCCCCTACCAGTCAATAACACCTCATTCAAATCAAGATATATATGCCCAAAATCATCCAACTGAAAGCAAGAAAAGCTTAAGCAACCAGCAATCAACCCTTCTTTATGTAAAGAAATGACTGCCTCACACATTTCCATACCCATCAGTGCAAAATTAAAAACCCCTTCTTTCTCAAAACACCCCAAGTTCTTATCCAAAAAGTTCCCCCATTTTTGCTTCTCACTCACTAAATACAAAACCCCATCCCCAAGATCACCCCACAGACCCAAAACTCTACAAGTTCTACAATTTTGCTTAGTAAAAGCTCTTAAAACTAAACCCAATTCCTCTCTTTCCTCTTCTTTCATTTCACGCAAACAATCCATAACTCTCACGAGATATCCAGCCTTAAACAAAGAACCATCCTCCCCGCCACTTGAAAAAGACCCAACAGGCAAAAGGTTCACTTGGTCTCTCTCAACGGTATCGTCACGGAGAAGGTAGCTTTTCCAGTTGGAATAAAACTCGTCGGACCAAGAACGAGGGAGGAAAGGGAGATTGGAGACATTTTTGGATTTGTTGACGGGTTTTCGGGGATTTTCAGAGCCGCCGGGGATTAGTCTAAGGAGGTCGATGTTTTTGGGGAGAGTCGTGGGGCCCTCCGGTGGGTACTTGACGAGCACCGTACACGCGGGGCATCGGATTGCTCCCGGGAGTTTCTTAGGGAGGTTCAATAGGCATGACTCACACACCGTGTGGCCACACGCGAGCACACGCGGGATCGTGCACGCGCCGTCGTACGGTTGCAAACAGACCGGACATTCCGGTAAGTCCTGCGACTCCATAGCCGCCGGGCAGAGAAAAAAGAAAGAAGTTTCGTTTTCTTAAAACGCTGTTCCCTCCCAAAAAACACGTCGTTTCACTTTGACCAAAACCTACCTTCTGACATTTTTACCCTTACAGTTTCCAAATAATACCAAAATCACTCTCCTTTACCAGCAGTTCGTTTTCTCTGAATGCATCTTTCTCTGAAATTTGACGCATCGATATCGCAACGGAGAGGGACCGGCGGCGTACGGTGGCGCATTGAGGGTTTAAAGAGCATGGCAGGATCAAGAAATTCAATGCTCTATTCGTTTCTTCTATTTACCGTCATTCTTTCACTCCAAATGATGTATCGAGGAAAATTAGCGTCCTCAGAACTGTTCACCATTCTAGGTGGATTCATCAGCTCATTCTTGTTTCTCGTGTCACTAACAGTGAGTCCTAGAAGTCCCGAAATGGATCCTTTTTCTTATAAATTCATCGCCTGGATTCGCAATCCACTGTTTTGTACGATGCATTTCCCATTGTTTTAAGCTCCAACAGAAGTCTGAAAATCTGACGTTATTCGAGTTTGAGACATATATAACATGATTTAGCATGACAAGATCTTTTTCCTTGGTTATTTCAGTTCATTGGGAATTTCCAGTAAGCATTTGGGATGAGAACTGGCTGGGGAGCTGGTGAGTATACCTAGCTACTTTCGGTTTTTTTTCCTTTTTAATTATTTATGATGAAATTTTATTCAGAAAGGTTAGGAGGATGAAGAAAGATGCTACAGATCACAATATAAAATCAGGAACACAATATGTTTAAGAAATATGCAAATTGAGTAATAGACATGACCGCATGAGAAGTTCAATGCATATTTAAACATGTTAGCATATGCATACCATTCTGCTCAATCTAAAGCATTTATCACAATCTATATTTTGCAGGAAAACGCTTACAACAGTTGTAAGCATTTTCAGCCTATTGTCAGTGAAACATTTTCAGCTAATGCATTTTCAGTTAAGTCACCTGAAAACACTTCTAGTTGAAAGCGTTTTCCCTAACAGTAACATTTAACGGTTACTTTCTTCAACAGCTATTTAATTAGAGGCTCCGACAATTTAAGAATGTATCCCATTGAAATTCTTGGTGAATCCAACATCTGGCACGTAAAGGTGTCATTGGTAGTGAACACTACTGTAGAGATGCATGAGTCGAATAGAGTGTTGCGGCAATTCGAGTTCAGGCAACAAATTTCAGTGGCACCTCAAGACCTCAATGATCTACATCCTATCGACTTGCAAGGGAGGATAGATGAGAATAGGTCGATATTCCACGCCCAGTTATCAACATATGGAATAATATGTACGAGTTTTTACCTACTAGCGAGGTCATTGTCGCTCCGGAGTTAGCCTACGATCAGAAGTACATACAATGGTTTAGGGTTTATGGCAAGTCATACTTGTTAGGGGAAGAGGCGAGGAGTCGGCAACCGCATACGAGGAGGCTACGACAGGCGTCTGTACATCTAGGATCTAGCGAGGTGGGTCCGTCGTCAGCACCTACATAAGAACCAACACCGATAGCCGCACCACCCCTAAGTCAGTTTGTCTCGTCTTATTCTGGTGCGTATACTAACCCTGTCATTTTCACACAAACATTATATATTTCTCCACATTTTTCTACTTTTACTTCAATGCCAGGTTTTGTTTTCGGACCTTCATCTCCGGTATATTACATGCCGATGCCATCGACATTTTCGACAATGACGATGCCGACGATGATGTATAAGCCGTCTATGATTCGGGCACCGACCGAGAGTCCACTTGTTATGTCATCGGTGTATGGGACACAATATAGTTATACCCTATGCCGATAGTGCCGCAAACACCTCCAGGATCATTGTTCTACCAAGGTGGATCATTTTCCCAACCACATATTCCTAGACCGGAGGATGCACAGGTAACCGAAGAGCAACCAGTCGCAATCAACTACAGACGAAAGTGAAAAAGATGAGAGGCCAAGACCACAAACTGTACTAGAGGTCGAACCAAGAAGGAATCCGGCTCGCAACCGTCGGCTATCCTGACGTAATACATATTCTAACCAGGGATTAGATTGATTTACTTTGTTATTGTACTTCTTATGTTAACATTGAAATAAATATCATACGTTTTTATTTTATCGATTTTGTACATCATTATGTTTTTAAATCAATATCATTTTTCCATTAAAGTTGGTCTTTATTATCATTTCATAATATTAAATCAAGACTGTACGTGAACAATGGAAGAAAGTTGTATAATTTATTGATTTGTATTGTATGACAAAAACACGCGTTTAAGATTTCAACAAAATTGATGTTAATGATGTGTTATACTTGTATCATCCCTTCGATGTGGACATGATGGTATTTTATGGCCGAGGTTCCTACACCACTTGCATAATCTCGGTTGGTTTGACTTTTCCTGAATATCCATGTTGTCACGTCTTGGAGTCAACGTCAGTTTACTTTTTGGTTTGCGACGCAATGATTTATCTGGTAACAACTTAAATAGAGCTGTCGATACAAGTGACGACTTATATTCATCTAAGACCAGTGGGAATATGTTTCTCCACACATTCTTTCATTTTGACCTCTCGAACAAGAAAATATGTCGACGTCCAAGAGCCTTTCTTTATCCTTGAAAACTCTACATATAACTAGAGAAACGGTGATCCACTGTCAATATGTGTCTACACCATTGCCTCCAACCCCTTCGCACCTTTGATATTGAAAGTGTCATATTTAAAAGGGTAGACCGAAACACAAAATCGATATTTAAAGAATGATACTCTCATTTGGTTGGATTTGATGATTTTCCGCCTAATTCTTATCTGAAGTTCTAACAATTTGTATGTTCTAGTTAAAAGTCAACCGCGTTGTTTTCTCTGATAAAAAAACCACCCATTCTCGGTGTCATGCACTTCACCGTCATAATAAACAATAGCATTAATTTGTTTACTCATTTTCAACAAAATAACTTGTTCCACATGTTCGAAAAAAAAACGTCATGCAGAAAAATAATGTTGTAACTAAGTATGAACAACAAAGATCAATACTTACTTTATGCAAATAGGGTAGTTGCTCCAACTTATGTCTTGTGTGTGAACTTTTCTTCTTCTGATCTTCTTACAATTTTCTTTGCTCGTAAATGGCTTATGTTACTCGATACTGAAATAGGTCGCATTTATAAACCAGGGGGTGACTCATAGTTCATTCTAAAAATTTTCCAAGCCTAGTGGGGGGTTGAAATTTGTAGAGAGAAAACACTCCAAACAGGATGCACTGTCAGCAAAAGCACTAAAAGCGTGTCCAGCTGAAAGCGCTTTCAATGCCATGTCAACTGAAAGCGCTTCCAGCTAGACACGCTTTTAGTATTTTTGTTGACAGTGCGTCCTGCTTGGAGCATTTTCTCTCTACAAATTTCTAACCCCATCCTTTTTCTAAAAAACCCATCATATATCCCGGGATTCCCGAGTTATATTTTTTGAACCCATCCCGTTGAAATTAATGCATTGGATAAATAATTTACTGAAAAATCGGATCAAACTAAGATTAAAAAAGAGAAAAAAAATGAATAACTAATATTTCATCCCAACTGAGTACTCCAAGTTTCGATTATAAATCAAATTGCAAAATGCAATTCAAATATAAGATTGGTGTAAATATGATGTTTTTAAATTTCAAATCCAATAATTATTATTTAACATTTTAAAAAATAAAAAATAATATATAATAAACTTTAACAATTTAAACCAAAATATAATAAAACCCAAAGCCCTAAATCTAAAAACCCCTATTTTATAAACCCTTAAATTTTAATCCTAAATAACAAAACCCTAATAAAAAACAGGGGGAAAACGCTTCTAGTTGGAAGCGTTTTTAGGTAACTTGGCAGAAAACATGTCCAGTTGGGAGTGTTTTCCTGACAACACACTGAAAACGCTTACAGCTGGAAGCATATTCGTAAAAATGGCCTATTCCCTTAATTTTTCTAGAAATCGACCTATTCTGGTAAATTTTAAATTTTTTGACATTTTTTAGTAAATTAATCCAACTTCCACACTCATGCTTAACATATATTTGCTCTACTTGTTTTCCTTTTGGCAGTTATATTAGTAGAGGTGGTTGTACAAATTACTACTAGTATCATTCATCGAGTTTGTATCACAACATGGTAATGCTAAGATGCTTGACTCATTATCTGCTTTTTACTGTATGCTTCATGAGAAAAAATTCAATTCATTGACAACATGGTTTGGTAAGTTTAACCATGTTGAAATAAACATGTTTGAGCAAGTTCATTTATGATTGCGAATCAACTTGATGTCCAAGATAGAGGGAAGTTGGTACTTGTTGTTAAATGTCTCTTATAGACTCGTAATGGAGCTAAGCTGATGAGTTTAAACCTTAGACTTGGTTTTTACAACAACAATTAGAGCTCCATTGGTCGAAAGAATTCAGTTTGTGAAAATAAATTTTACTAGTTAACTAGACTCTGGTGAGTTATGTTGTTCTAACATTCATTTTTCTTAAAGTACTGGTGTCAAATGCTTATCCAGACATGACTATGAGATTATAACTTATAAAAATTTAAACATATCCATAATAGACATATACCCTTATCAATCACTTGAACTTATTAGATTTTTGAGTAATATAGAGATTGAATGTTAAATATGAATATGTTTATCCAAAATAGATATACTTAATTTTTTCCTTTCTAAGTTTTTCTTTTCATATAATTGAAGGATCATTCATATTCTTATATCCAAACATGTTGAATTTTTTTTAAATAAAGAATCTGGATATCATAGATAATATACATATTAATAACTGCTCTTAAATCGTTTTTATTCGAGGTAGTTTCTTGTTCTCAACTGGATTGCTTTATAAGGTCAACAAGATTTCAAGAGTGATACTTTCTAAAAGTGAACCAAAAACAAAGAGGCACTGAGGTGAAATGATATTCCTTTTCTCCATAACTGTTATTTGATTAGAATGTTACCTTTTTGTGTTGTAAGGCCTAGATGTATTCAACAATCATCAATGATTGAACTTTGAAATTGTCTTACAGATTTTACTATTAGCCACATGTTTTAGCTCTAAGTTAAATGAAGAACTTTGAGAATTTTTATCATTTTTTTGTCCATTATTTTTCATTTTTCCATTTGTGCTTGCTGTATTAATTTATGCAATCAATTGTGTGCTTGTTCATACAGGTATTGCATCGTCCATAGCGATGTGAACGTAGGTTGATAAACTATAAAATGATGCGTATAAGCTATATTACTGTGATTTCAGAGTGAGTGAATGTTAGATACAGGTATGTTAGCTAATATTATCAATGTACCATTAATTGTCAATACAAGAAAGGTATTATTTCATTAATAAAATTATGTGGATGCTTTTATTGCAATAAGAGTTTTAGTTTTCTTTATTTTCTTTATTATATCATGTTTTATTAAGAGTTTTAATTTTACTCTAAGTTAGGAATTTTATTTTATGTCAATTAGGACGCTTTCCTTTGTTATTAATAGTCTATAAAAGGTTGCCAATATGAAATAAAGAGGTAATCAATTATTCTATAAAAAAAAAGAAGCATTATTTTCGGAGAGGATTTAGTCAAGGATGAATTTGCCTCTTTAAGTAACCATAGGTCAAAGTAAGAATTCTTCCTCATCTAGACTCGTGACTAGATCCTACACCAAGGTGCATAACAACTTGGTATCAGAGCCTTCTATTATGGGTGATGAAGAGACTTTGACAACCAAACTAAAAGCTTTCATAGAACTAATGGCTACAAGGCAACAAGCATTAGAGGACCAGATGATAGTGTTAGCATTAGAGGACCAGATGATAGGGTTATCTCTTTTGGCCCAAAAGACAACAAAAGGGTATTTAGAGAAAAATAGTGAGGAACAAGGCAATAGGAAGCTAAAAAAAGGAATTATGTAATACACTAAATTCGTATCAGTAACCGAAACAGCGTTACGGAGCATTACCGGACATATAACTCAATCAATTAAACATTTCATGTACGTTTCTCATTCAATTCAAAAACTATTAATAAATATTCATATGGTCTCAAATACGAGCCCTCAAGGCCTAAAATAATCATTAAAATTAGTTTGAGGCTAAACCGAGTACTCAAGGAATTTTTCAAAAAACATATAATTTTTTCAAAGCAACAGGGGACACATGCCCGTGTCTCAGCCCGTGTCCTTACCTGTGTAACTCTCTGACTTGGGTCACACGTCGAGCTACATGCCCGTGTATTAGGTTGTGTGGACAATTTAATTTTCAAATTTTAGGTGTAGGGGACACACACACTGCTGAGACACATGCCCGTGTCTCTGCCCGTGTGGATGAAAAATAGGCCATTTTCAGGCCACTTTTCTCACCCATAACATCAAGCACATATACAAGCCAATTTATAACTCTCAAATCAATGCCAATACCAAGTTTTATGCATGATATGTCATGACATTTATTCAAACACTCAACTTGCTCATTTTATCACATACTTGCTTAAACATATTTATACTTAATGTACCAATTCAACAAGTTCAAGCATACACACATATCAAGCAATTACCAAGTCTCATATATACATTCATCAAATATGCTATCAAACAGACAATCTAGATAGATCACTAAAATGACCAATTCATTTAGACAAACATTACTTTCAATATAGTGTAAGATGTCAACAAGGTATTTACACTTATATACATTTACAAAAACCAGCACCCTAGAGCTCACTAAACAAAAAGGATGCTATCATTGAATTTGCATCCTAGGTACATGCCAAAACACAAAAAGAAACGTCACTAACATTAAGTACGGGATTCCTATAGGATGTTGAGCCCAATTCTACTATTTATCTAACCTGCAACATGTAAATCAATTTATCATTAATAGGTTCCATTTATTAGCTAAACACCATTCCAATCTCCATTAATATAAATTTCTAACTTAGCCAAATAAGAACTCTAATCTCTTGATAATTTAAATAACTTTATCGTAATATCAGTTAACGATGTGGCACCCGGTGCCTAGCGGTAATCCGCAGAAGAGGTTACGCCCAAGCTAGTTAGACTAACCGACGATAATGAATGTGAGCCCAGCTCTAGCTAGATAAACCAACAATATTTTCACCCAGTGTTAGTCGCATTAACTGATGATAATGAATGTAAGCCCAGCTCTAGTTAAATAAACCAATAATATTTACACCCCATGCTAGTCGGATTAACTGACGAAAATAATTGTGAGCCCAGCTCTAGTTGGATAAACCAACGGTGAATTGCGCCCAACGCTAGTTGGATTAACCGATGATTGTGTGCCCAGCACTAGTCAGACAAGCTGACAAATATTGTGCCCAGCGCTAGTTGAAACGTATCGATGATTATACAATTGCTTACTTCTACATTTTTCCTCATTTATTTTTCTTACAATATTCAATAATACGGATACATTTGATATTGTGAACAAATTTAACATTACTTAATTTAAATATTAATTAGAAGTAAAATTAAGTTCGAGTCTACGAACTTACCTTAACAAAATAGTCGTAATGGTGAGACCACTAGCTACTCCGTTACTTTCGTTTTTCCATGATTCACGTCTGGTTGATTCGTCCCTTAACCAAAGTGCATAATTTCATTACCAAACCCTAAAATCCTAAATTTAATAACATCATACTTTGCTAAATTTATTTATAGCATTTATCTAATTTTTAGTTATTGCTAATCAATTTTATATCACAAAATAATCTATATATACTTAGTGAACTTAGTAAATAAGTCCCAAATTTTCCAGCATGGAATAGTTCACTAAAACTGTAACAACCTGGTTTTAGCTAAATCAGAATAGTGGTTTTGAAACCACAAATTCGAGGTCATAAAGTTATTTTAATATTATTTTTGGTGTTTATAGCATGTGAATATATATGTGTGAAAACTTCGTGAGCTAATTTTATCGTTTAATAGCTCAATTTGATAAAAAAGACTAAATCACGTAAAGTGCAAAAGTACTGTTCTATTAGCTAAATGTGTCTAATAGCTATAGAACATTAAAGTTAAAGCCCTTATGAGGTAAATAGCCCTATTGTGAGTTAGTGGATGATATTTGGTTTGACATCATTGAAATATTGAATTAATTTTAAGGTTAGATTGGTAAATGGTTAATAAATGATATAGTAAATAAAACAAAAGCTAAATTTTGTTAGATTATCATCTTCATTAGTCGAAACTTGAAGAAAGGAATAGTTAAGGTTAGGTTTTCATTCATCCAAGCATTTCTAGCTCATTAAGGTACGGTTTTTGATCCATTTTGATGATTTTTACGTTTTCGTATTGTTGTTTAGTAATCTAGCTAGCCCGTACCCTAATTTCTGAAATTGTTGATGAATTTTTGAGTTTCCATTGATGAATGCTTGAGATTTTTAATGATTTTTTATAAATTATGAAAGCTTGATGATAGATATTAAAGTTTTGTTAAGTGATTTTTGACAAAAATGTCAAATAAGGATTAAATTATGAATTTTGTAAATTGGGTGGTTAAAATGTGAAATAAAAGATAAATATGGGTTGTTAAGTACTCATGTGAAATTCGGCTAGCATGTATTTGGATTGAATTATGTGAATTTTGTGTAATTGTGAATTAGTGACTAAATTGTTAAAATGTAAAAGTTTAGGGGCTAAAGTGCAAAAATGCCCAAATATGTGTTTGTGGACAAAATTGAACGTGTTAATGAATAAAAGAGTTAATTTTTAATGTATATAGATCAAGAACGAAAGAAAACAGATTTAGATCAAGGAAAATCGAAAGTTGACGAATAGTCGATCCAATCCGTTTATTTCGAATACGAGGTAAGTTCATATGCAAATGAACATCTTTAAATTGAGTTATACATGTTTACTTGTCATTAAATTGATATGAATGTTGAAGGAGTACTTACGAGCAAGAATCGACAAAGTTATGACGTCCGAAAGTCTCGTACGAACCTTAGGAATAGTATAGGATATGAATGTCATGACATTAGGTTATCGAGATGTGATTACATGTAAGACCATGTCTGGGACATTGGCATTGTATTGAGATTACATGTAAGACCATGTCTGGGACATTGGCATCATTAATCGATTTCGTGTAAGACCTTGTCTAGGACAGTGGCATCGATATGTGATAACATGTAAGACCATATCTGGGATATGGCATTGTACGAGCTTATGTGATTGTCGAGTATCCTTAATGATTCCAAACAGCTCAACAGGAAAAGTCAAGTTGAGAAAGAATATGTGAATGAGCTAAGTGACTCAGGTACGTACGAGATTCATACGAGTATTGAGAAGTGAAGTGAATGATAAGTTTGATTAAAACATTGGATATGTGATCAATGAGAAAGGTTTGGGACCTTATGTGTGATTAGTCATGTTTATCATATTTGAATTGATATGCAAAGGTTTACATGATGACTTTGTTTGTATATGGCTTACTAAGATTTTAAAGCTTACTTTGTGTGTTCTTTCCATGTTTTATAGATTTTCAAAGCTAGTTCGGGCTCAGGGATCATCAGGAAACATCATCACACTATCGATCATCTCGTTGGTATTTTTGGGAGCTTTGTATATTTGGTATATGGCATGTATAGGCTAGTGTCATTTTGGTATGTTTTGAGCTATGATATTAGCCATGAGTTTTGGCTTGTAAATGTTGGTATATATTACCATTAAAGTTGGTTTGAATGGTGTTTGGTAAGTGTTATATATGTGGTGTATATAATGCCTTATATGTTGGCTTATTTGGTGTGGTTATGTATTGGTTATTTTTGTTAGTTTTTAATTGATGTGCAAATGCTTGGAAGTTGGTATATTGTAGTTTGTTTTGAGATGATAATATGGTGCAATTTGTGTCATGATATAGATGATAATTTGATGAGGAAATGCATTTAGAACTTAAGTAAGTCTTAATGATTTTGGCATATTAATTTGGTATGTTTTTTAATATGGATTTGAGTAGTTGAAATGGTTGTGGATAGCATCATCACACTATCGATCATCTCGTTGGTATTTTTGGGAGCTTTGTATATTTGGTATATAGCATGTATAGGCTAGTGTCATTTTGGTATGTTTTGAGCTATGATATTAGCCATGAGTTTTGGCTTGTAAATGTTGGTATCTATTACCATTAAAGTTGGTTTGAATGGTGTTTGGTAAGTGTTATATATGTGGTGTATATAATGCCTTATATGTTGGCTTATTTGGTGTGGTTATGTATTGGTTAGTTTGGTTAGTTTTTAATTGATGTGCAAATGCTTGGAAGTTGGTATATTGTAGTTTGTTTTAAGATGATAATATGGTGCAATTTGTGTCATGATATAGATGATAATTTGATGAGGAAATGCATTTAGAACTTAAATAAGTCTTAATGATTTTGGCATATTAATTTGGTATGTTTTATAATATGGATTTGAGTAGTTGAAATGGTTGTGGATAGATGGCATGATATGCGAATGGAATAGCATGTTTTGGTTGCTAAAATATGTATTGAAATGGTACCATATGGGTTACTTTGTGTGCATGAAAGAAGGGTGGCAAATTGGCTTTTCAAATGGCCTATTTTTTTCTACACGGGCAGAAACACGGACGTGTGTCTCAGCCATGTGACACACGGTCATGTTACACGGCCGTGTGTCCCTTGGGGTACCCTTCGAATTAAAGTCAGTATACCCTATAGTTTTGACACTACCTAGACACACGGGCATGTCTACTGGTCGTGTGAGGCACACGGGCTGGCACATGGGCGTATGGTCGGTCGTGTGACCCAAGTCAGTAACCTCTTAAGTTTTCCCACGGCCATGGCACACGGGCGTGTCTTCGGCCGTGTGGTGCAAGTCAGTATGTATACCCTATTTTCACACGGGCGTGTCTGGTGACTGTTGAGACACACGGTCTGTTCACACAAGCGTGTGACCCTTATATGTTTGAAAATTTTCTAAGTTTCCCAAAGTTTGCAAATATTATCGGTTTAGTCCCGAACCTCTTTTAAGCATGTTTTAGGGTCTCGTAAGACCTTATAAGGGACAACGTTAATGAGTTGAATGTATTTTGATTATGAATGTATAAGTGTTTGTGAATGAGGTGTGTTGTCCGGTAATGCCTCATAACCTTATTTTGGCGACGGATACGGGTTAGGGTGTTACAAAAACAGTCCTTATACTTCACCAAATTAACAATTTAAGCGATGTTATTTCAAATTTATAACCTTTTAGTCCTTAAGAAATATTATCAATAACACCACCACTCAATATAACCAATTTAATTTATAAAATTTATGCTCAAATCATCATATTAAAAACATTTAGTATTCAACAAAATAACATCAAACCTTTTAAATTTCTCATCCATGGCAACTCTCAAAATTTCCATTCACTCTCAAAATTTCAACATGGGTAAATTAATTCATAGCATTATATCTTCAAAAACATAAATTTCATGCAAAAATCGTCAAATTCCACTCACAAATTTACTCATGCATTTGTCTCCATGGCCGAATGGCTCTTCCTCCCCCGGTGCTTCTTCAATTTTTCAACAACCAAGAAAAACAATGATTTTTACTCTCTCCCCTATCTCCTTTTCACCTACTATATATTTTATCTCTTATTATTATTATTATTATTATTATTATTATTATTATTATTATTATTTTCTTAACTTTATTTCTTTTCTAATATTTTATAATCATATCATACTAGTAAAGTAGATTGAAACCATCCACTATCTAATATATATATACCTGACATGGCTTATTTACTTAATAAGTCCCATTTATAAGTTCTATTTTAAAATCTAGTAGTAATTCGTACTTTTGTCTCTTATTTAATTTAGCCTCTTTTTAATAATTAACATTTAATTCATTTTTAAAGTAACTCTAAAAAATATAATAATAATATTTTAAGCCCAATTTGCTAAAGCGGGGTCCTGGAAGTATAATTCCTGACATCTCTTACTTACGGGGAGTTACAAATTCAGACTCACAACAAGGTGAGTGCATGGTGCCACGATACTCTAAGATGGAATTTCCCACTTATGATGATGTTGGAGATCCTTTAGGGTGGCTGAAAAGATGTGAATTTTTTTTGGCAATCAATGGACTAACGAAGAAGATAAAGTAGACTTAGCTTCATTCCATCTCTTAGGAGAGGTACAATTTTGGTTTGATCAAATGGAAGAAGAGAAGACAAATCTTGATTGGAGGCGCTTCAAAGAGTGTTGTCATGTGAGGTTTGGGTCACCTATGAGTAATAACCCTTTGGGGAAACTTACCAACCTGAGACAAAGTAGGATTGTAGAGGAATATCAACACCAATTTAAATCACTATTGGCCAGGACTGCTGATCTTAAACCTCGACAACAAGTAAACCTTTTTACTGTTGGGTTGGTAGAAGAACTTAGAATTGATATTGAGATGCAACAACCGGAAAACCTTAGAGTTGCAATGAATATGGCTCGCACATTGGAATGTAAACAAAAGGTCTCTTCCAAACTGTCATCTCAAGCCATCCTGAACTGGCCAACTTCTCAAACCACTGGTAGCAATTCAAACATTCCAACAGCTAAGAGCATTGCGAAAGGAGGGGGACAAACAACAGAACCAATAGGGAACAACAACAAAATAGGTTCTTCTGCACCATTTATTAAAAGATTGACATGGGCGAAAATGGCAGAAAGAATGGCTAAGGGGCTATGTTATAATTGTGACGAGTCTTATTCCATGAGACACAAATGTAAAAGGTTATTTTGGATAGAAGTACCAGATGTTGAAGGCAAGCAAGATGATGATGAGGTAGATGATTTTGGATAAGTTCTAAAGCTTATTCTGAATTTGAGCTTGAGGACAAGCTCAACTGCGAGAGTGGGAGTACTGATATGGATGCTTTTATTGCAATAATAGTTTTAGTGTTATTTATTTTCTTTATTATATCAGATTTTATTAAGAGTTTTAGTTTTACTTATTTTCTCTATTAGGAATTTTATTTCATGTCAATTAGGACTTTGTAAGCAATTATTCTATAAAAAAGAAACGTTATATTCGAAGGGGATTTAGTCAAGGACGAATTTGGAGTAACCATACGTCAAAGTAAGAATTCTTCCTCATCTAGACCCATTACTAGATCCTACGCCAAAGTGCATAACATAAAAATAATAATATATTGTGCAAAAAACACATGTAATTAAGTACTTTTAATTACTCTAGAAAATGTCTAATATTTTTAGGAATAACTAGAGTCCTTTGACCTCATGGTGAATTGAAACCAAGGCAACTAGAAACACAAACAAAAAATTATCTTTGAAAGTTTGAATTGAAGAATCACAAGTGACTTGTTTGATTGGAAATTTATGAACAATACAATGTATAGCAGCAAAAAATGTTGTTCACACTATTAGTTAATCAATTTGACTAGTTACCATATCCATTTTTCTACAGAAGGAAACTATATTACTTTACTTTTTGAAGAACAACTACATGAACTAACTAGGGTCTAAATTTAACCCTGAATGAATCAATTTTTGGGTTTTTTTCCTAAGCCTAGCCCCAAGAATAGAATCAATCTATACTACAGAAATATTTGAGTTATATTTTGATGTATTACTTGTTGATGCAGTTCTTCCCAAGGATGATTTGAAGGACTCATGACTGAGTGGCAATGGCCTATCTGGTAACTTGGGAATGTCAATATCACCTTCTAACATCTTGAGAGCCTCTGCAATTTTTGGCCTGAAAGCTACCATTACATGTGCACAGAGAATCCCAACTCGAACAAACCTTTCCATCACACCTTTCGGTCCTTCCTCTCTTATCGATTCATCGAAAATTTCCTGCACATTGCCTGATTTCGCAAGCTTCCAAGCCCAATCTGTGATCATTAGATAGGATGAATTTGATGTGTCAATCACTTTTCTCCCACTCATGATCTCAAGGATCACAATTCCAAAGCTGTAAACATCACTTTTCTCTGTTAATTGTCCGTAGAGTGCATATTCTGGTGCTAAATAACCATGTGTGCCTGCAACTCTGGTGGTAAGATGAGACTGCCCTTCCAAACTCTGCTTTGCCAATCCGAAATCCGCAACCTTCGCTTTCATTTCCGAGTCTAATAGTATGTTGGTGGCTTTTATGTCTCGATGATAAATCGATGGTTTGATTCCATAGTGTAAGTAAGCTAGACCCTGGGCTACATCAAGAATTATGTTCTTCCGTTGAGGCCAACTCAGTTTTTGCCTAGTGTAATCATTGAATAGATGGTCACCAAGGCTGCCATTTGACATGAAATCATAGACCAGATATCTTCTTCTGCCTTTCATTATGTCACTCGTAACACAACAACCTCGGAGCGAAAGAAGGTTCCGGTGTCTGATTTTGCTTATGATCTCGACTTCATTCGAGAAATCTTCGTCGCCTTCCAAATCCAAATCGAGGATCTGTTTCACAGCAACCAAAGTACCATCTGCAAGTGTTCCTTTGTATACAACTCCATATGCACCTCGGCCTATCAAATTCCTCTGAGAAAATCCATCGGTGGCTCGTTCGAGCTCTGATAAATGAAACCATTTGGCACCCGAATTCGGCAACACACTCGCCCTGAAACTGCTCACGAATCTTCTATGTGGAGCATTTCTCTTGTTCTTCTTATCCCATTTCCTATACAAAATTATCAGTGCAAAAGCAACCAAAACACCAACAAAAGCACCCAAGAAACCAAATACCAATTTTAACACGGTTTCATTGCTTAATTTTCTCTTTGATTTCTCATTAACAGAGCTATCCAATGGCAAGCCAAGTATGCAACCAGCTGCCCCTGGATCTTTTGGACCAAATTCATTGATTACACCAATGGCATACAAAACAGTGAAATCAAAACACTTTGTGGAATTTGGATCAAGACTAAATAACTTTGAGAAAACATTGTAACCAGCTTCAATACAGGGTCTGCAATTCAAACCAGTCACATCACCTTTACAAGCAGTATCTAATGCAGTGACTGGACCAACTTTTTGAACCCAGTCTTGGACTGTTATAATCCCTGCGCAGTTTGAAACATTGCTGACGAATTGGGTGGAGTTCTTAAAGCAAGAAGTGACCAGAGATGGGTGGACGGACCTGGCGGCAACCTGGGTCTGAAAACCAGAGAGACAAGAAGAAGCAACCGTGGGATTCGGCAGCTGAAAAACGGAGGTCTCTTTAAGATATTGGGCCATCCCCATGCCGAAGAGACTGATGAGCGTTTGGCAGCACTGGTTGCCTTGAGGGTCGAGACATGTGGTTTGGTTCCATGGGAAGGTTTCGACGTAACTTAGATCGATGGGGCATGAAGAATCGTTTGAATCAATGGCGGAAGTGGTGGAGAAAAGGGGGATGATGAAGATGAAGATGAAGAAGAAGAAGAAGAAAAGGTAGTTTCCCATGGTGAGTTTTGTTGTATATGATGGTGTAAATCAATGGCGGCTTAGGGGGACATTTTGGAATTGTTTTTGATCGTATAAAGGCTTTGGTTTTCAGCAGAGAATTATCAATCTTGGCTGGCGCTGGTCAAACTTCACGTTTCGGCTTTTGTAATTGTTTATTAAGAGCTTTGACTTTGATTGGTCAAGTTTTGAGCACCCGAGTAAAATTAGAGGTGTAGGTGTTCATATTAAATGTATACTTTGTTTTATTATTTAAATTTATTAAGATTAAAAAAAAAACCTTGAAAATAGTGATTTTTCGTGTTTATTTTTAATTAATATAGCATCTAAGACCCTATCCACAAGGTGAATCAAAGTCACCTGCATAAATAATTGATTAAAAAAGCCAATGATTCTGCAAATACCACGTGTACATTCAGTTTAACTATGGACCTCTTAATAAAATGCATCAAAAATTGAGGAATTACATATATGCATCAAAAGCATGCAGTTCCGTTTTGGAGTTACATATAGACAGGTCTTTCCCTACATATTTGGGTAAATATAATTTTCTATAAAACATAAATATATCTTGTTATTTCAAATGGAAATCACACCTTTTTCATCAATATAAACAACTATAGAGATGATTAATAAATAATTTTTTTTCTATTTTATACTTAGAATTCTATTTAAAATAATATCTTTTTTTAATTAAGTAATTATATTTGGACTTACGTCTTTTTGCATTAGAGACAATACCCATACTAATCGAGTTAAAGACTTAATTGATAAATTTAAATTAAATTTAAATGTCAATTAATAGATATAAATTAAATTATAATCATACTTAAATGTGAATACAATTTGTAAGTATTACAACTGCTTTTGGTAATTATCACATCTACTTATGGCACATGTTATTTGTAATTATCGCAATATCAAATTATAATTATTTTTAGAAGTCAATTTAATAAAATAATATAAAACAAATTTCAAACTTGTATTTATATATATACTAAACCCAACTCATCCTAAAATAAAACAAATGAAAAATATAAAGTTAAAGAATAATTGAAGGTAGATGTAGCCCTAGTGTCAGTCAATATACCCCTAAACCGAAACAAAAGCTTTACTCTTTCTTTCGTCTTTGTTGTTGCTATGGTTTGTGTTGCATTTATTATAGTGTTCTTTTCAGCTTTTCTCTCAACTCAAGCCTCAACTTTTATTGCCGCTGGCTGTCATCCCAAGTCTTAACTTTGGCCTTGTAGAGTGTACCTCACATTTCGAATGAAACAAAGCTGATGTCGTGATGAGGAAGAGCCGACGACACGACACACCACGTCCTGACGAGAAGAACCCATAGTCCCGACGAGCCAAACGCGACATCATAATGTAGCAACATGTTCCCCACTTAATCGAGTATTATTGTATTGGGGATAAACTCAGACGTAGAAATTGAAAAGATAGAACACATATATTTTACGTGGAAAAATCCCTCCGAAGAGGATAAAAAATCACAGGCAAAAGATAATCTCACTAAAACGAAAAAATGAAGAGTAAAAAAGATAGAGATAAAACTAAACTTCGAAGCTCGAAATAAGAACACTCAAAACGTAAACACAAAGTTCTCTGAAAGCTTGTAAAAACTAATACCTAAATTGTAATGGGTTATTTTTCTAGGGTGGAAAAGGTGTCTATTTATAGGCTAAATTTATAGGTCAAATAATATTAAAATAACCTAGACTAATCAGAGTTTAAGTGGAAACAAAAAACAGCGTTTAACTGGGAGAAGAAAAGCCAAAAAATACGAGGCATAACTCCACAAATCTTCATCTTAACTCGTATTTTCACAACGCCTTCTTTGCCAGAGCCCATCACAAGCTTATCTCGAACTATTTAGGATATTAATTGAGTCAAAGTTGTGTTTAGAAGCTGGAAGTCTTCTAGTCTTCGACTTGTGCGCTGCCAAATCAAAACTGACTCAGGTCTGATTTCCATGAACGCAATGTCTTATCTTTTAAAAACCTGTATCCAAAAGAGAGCCTCTTTTATACGAAACGATCATACATTTTTCCCTCATTTGATCAAGTTGTCTTCGCTTCAAACAAGTCGACTTCGACTCTTTAACAAACGAGGGACGTCTTGTTTCACTGGTCATCGTTGATCTTTCCAAAACATAAAGACTGCCAATCTTTTTACCTTTCATCAACGAGAGCCCCATGGGATACATTAATGTTGTTTGATTTGATGTTAATTCTACATCCCTTCGAGTCTAAAATTTTGAAAAAGATGAGATTTTTCTTTAAGTCAGGCACATGTCTAACACCTGGCAATGTCCTAATTGTCCCGTCGTGCATCTGGTCTGAACAGAATCAATACCGGTTACCTTATTGAGTGGATCATTCCCCATGCGCACAACTCCACCTTCAACTAAACTGTATGTAAAGAATCATCTCTATTGGGACACATATGGAAAGAAAACCCCAAATCCAAGATCCACTCGGACGTAAGCTCGGAGTTTTCACTTGTTGACACCAACAAGAAATCATCACCATGTCATTAACCAAATTAACACCAGCTAAATCTTCCTCGTTGCTCTCAGCAGCCCTTTTTTTCATAGTTTGTAACAATCAACCTTGGTGTGACCTAACTTTTTACAATAACATCTTTTGTCTCACTTCCTTGATGCTACAAAAATCGAGGCTTGCATATCTGACTTGCTATTCAAACCAAACTCATTGTCGAGTTTATCTTTACTCAACAAATCATCGAATGAGAGATTATCTCTACCATAAATTAGGGTTTCCCTAAAAGACTTGTATAAATGGGGTAAAGAGTACAATAATAATATAGCCTAATTTTCAACGTTAATCTGAATATCAACATTCTTTAAATCATTCAAAAGAGTAATAAATTGACTGATGTGATCTCTAAGGTGCTCACCTTCGTTCATGCAAAACGTGTACAACCGTTGTTTTAACACTAATCAATTAGTTAGAGACTTTGTCCCATAAAGGGTTTCTAACCTTTTCCATAAGGTGAATGTTGTTCTCTCCATCAAAACATCTTGTAACACATTATTTGTTAGACATAATTGAATCATGGATAAAGCCTTTTTATCTAACCTATCTCATTCTGATTTATCCATGTCTGCAAGTTTTTTCTCTATAAGGATCTTCTCAAGATCACACTGAATTAAAATTGCCGTCATCCGAACTTGTCATAGATTAAAATTTGTGATGCCATTGAGCTTATCAATATCAAACCTTATTGCTGCCATATCTGAATGAGTTAATTGCGAAAATCGAACTAGCTCTGATAACAGTTTGTTGGGAAGATACCCGTTTAAGCAACAAACAAGTAAAATAACAAAGAAATTGAAAATATTGAACACAAATATTTTACGTGGAAAACCCCATCCGAAGAGGATAAAAAACCACGTGCAAAAAATAATTTCACTAAAACGGCAAAAAACTAAGAGTACAAAAGATGGAGATAAAACTAAACCCCGAAACCTGAAGTAAGAACCTTCAAATTCTCTAAAAGCTTGTAAAAGCTAATACTTAAATGTGTAATATGTTATTTTTCTTTGATGGAAGAAGGGCATATTTATAGGCTCAATTTGTAGGTTAAATAATATTAAAATAACTTACACTAATTAGAGTTTAACTGGGAAACTAATATTAAAATAACCTACACTAATTAGAGTTTAAGTGATAAACTAAAAGTAAAGTTTAACTGGACGAAGAAAGGTCAAAAAATACGAGGCATAACTCCACACATCTCCTAGTTAAACTCTGTTATCTTTTCTTAATCTAACTCTGATTATTCTAGAGATGTTTTAGTCATATTTGTACACGAAATTTAGCCTATAAATTGGCCTCTTAGCAACCCTAGATAGTTTAGAATAACAACATCAAAATTAAGAGAGAGTTCATGTGAATTTCGAAAAAACTTTGTATTTTAGGTTCGGGGTTTTGTTTGTTTCTACATCTTGTACTCCTCTTTCGATTTTTTGCCGTTTTAGTGAAGTTTTCTTTGTCCGTGATTTTTTATCCATTTCGGAGGGTTTTTTTTCACGTACATATTTGTTTGCGATTATTTCAATTTTCGTTTGTGTTCGTTGCATAATTCAACTTCAACCTCAATAGGTCCGATGAATATTATTGTTATTTAAATGTGTATTTATTTTTTCCTAGTTTTTCTTATTTATTTCTAAAAAAAAAATTATTTTAATAGTAAACCAGTTAGATAAATAATTAAATCAGGAATGGTAAAAAACATATAAAATATTAGTATTTATATATTTCCTTGAAAGAGGCTGTGGTAAAGATTAGGTTTCAATAATAAAGTTTAAATTATCAGAGCGTGAGAGTTTACATTTCTGATTGCTTTCCAATGCTTAAATAAAATCTAAAAGAATGGTTGATTCTGATTTAAAAAAGTTTTCACAGGCATAGCATGCTTGACTCACGTAAGCTTATTTCATTCTTTAAAATAATTAAAAAATTTTAATTTTTATAATTAATGAGATGGTTGAAGAGAGTCTCCAACTACCTTATGACAAATGCTTGCTTAAATGCATGTGATTGGGTAGTGGAAACGTGTTTAGCGGATGCTGTTTGTAGGAAAGTATGCAGGAAGCAAGTTACCCAAAGCGGATGACCTTCACCTCACACTAGCGGTGTGCATGGCCGGGCCCAGACAAAATTATAGGTTTGGGCTCGACTCAAAATATGGGCTTAAAAATTTATTCAAGTCCTGCTTAAAATAAATTTGTTAAGCCCAAACCCGGCCCGGTCCGGCCTATATTAAAATTTTTTAACTTATTTCATTAAATAAAAAAATTTAAAATATAATAAATCATCAAATACATTTAAAACAAATATTAAAATAAGAAACAAATAAATAATGATATTAAAACAATTCTTAAAACAATACACAAATTAAAAATATAGTAAAAAGTGATTATATTAAAATTAAAAATAAAATGTAAATATGATTAAAAATAAAAATATATATATTTAGTATATAATTTGGGCCAGGCCCGGGCAAAAAAAGTTTTACCCGAGCCCGGCCCATTTTCTAAACGTGCCTCGTTTTTTGCCAAAACCTATATTTCGGGCCTATAATTTTACCCGAACCCTCCCGCCCGAGTACCCCGGCCCATGCACACCTCTATGCCCTATCTTTTAATTTCCTTTCCGCATTTTATATACTGTTATCTCTGTTAGATTAACAGTTATTTTCGCACGAAGACACGTCTCACCTCACACCATCTAAGGCTTAATTAGGTTATTGAAAATCTTAAACGTATGGTTTTAATTTACTTAATAACACATAAAATATATATGATATTAAAATTATTAATATAATAAAATTTAAAAACATAAATATATCAAAATAATAATACTAAATACACTGCAATTATTTATTTGGACTTTGTCATCAATTGTGAGTTAATGTTGAGTTGACTTGTAACACCGACTCAATTAACAATATTATTAATATTTGAAATCCTATCACATATTTAAAACACAAATGTCTATTTAAAATAACATATAATAAATAATAAAACATATGGTTTGAAACTAATTAATAATAACACATGAAATATGTATGTTATTCAAATAAAAAATTAGATTAAATTGTTTATCATGGTATTGTCATCAATTTTGAGTCGGTGTCGAGTTAACTTGTAGCACCAACTCAATCAAATACATTATTAATATTAAAAATCCTATCACACGTGTATGCGTATGAAGACCTTAAATTTAGAACATAAATTTTTGTTTAAAAATAGCTTACAACAAGTAATAAAACTTATGGTTTGAAACTAATTTAATAATAACACATGAAATATGTATGTTATTAAAATAAAAAAATTAGATTAAATTGTTTATTATGGTGTTGTCATCAATCTTAAGTTGGTGTCGAATTAATTTGTGACACCAATTCAATTGAATACATTATTAATATATACAACTGATGGATGTAATAAAGTGTGCATAATAAAATTAAAATGTATAAAAATATTAAAATAAAACTTTAGTTGATTGGTAAATTAAAAAAAATTACTAATACAATTGGTGCGAATTCAAATTTCACTATATGTATATTTTTATTGATTTTTTAAAGTGAATAGACTAAACAGTCCTCAAATAATATTGTTTATTTTTATTACAGAAGGACATTCTCGTAATTGTCTAACCGAGTTGGTGACTTGGTTAAGGGTGACACCAACGCAATTAAGGGTTTTATTAATAGTATATATAAACAATTGATGGAGATAATAAACTGTGCATATTAAAATAAAAATGTATAAAATACATTTAAATGAAGTTTTGGTTTGGTGGAAAATTTAAGATTTCACCAATTTCATTTGTGTTAGTTCAAATCTCACCACATGGGTATTTTTATCGGTTATTTTAAAATAATAGTAAGTATAAATATACAACTGATGGAGATAATAATTTGTGCATATTAAAATAAAAAAGTATAAAATATTTTAAAATGAAGTTTTAGTTAAATAGTAAAAATAAAATTTTACTATTCTCATTGATGTGAGTCCAAATTCCATTATATGCATATTTTTATTAATTTTTTTGATAAAATAAAAAAACTAAAGTACCCTCGAATGATATAATGTATTTTAGTTACAGAAGAGCATTTTCGTAATATTCCTAACCAAATTGATTCTTGATTAACTTGTGACACCAACATTTAGGAAATTAAATAATAATATAGATATTTAATTAGTATTACATGTGTAAAAGTATCATAAAAATTCGTGTATTAAGAGTCAGATTACATTTTCTCTTTACTTAAAAATGGGCAATTTAATTCATGTGCATTAAATAAAAGAGCAAATTGGTCCTTTATGTTAAAATTTTCATCTATTTCTATTGTTAAAAACTAGAATGGCTGACAAAATAACCTAACAGTTATAGGTGGCATATATACCTTATGCTGACGCATATTGACTAATTTTTAACAGTAGAAATAAATGAATATTTTAGCAAAAAATTCAATTTACTTTTTTATTTAATTTACATTGATTAATTTACTTATTTTAAAATAAAGAAAGAAATAATGCAATCAAACTCTTGATAAAAATGTCTATGATAGTTTTACTGAATTACATTTACTTGAAAAACCATGGTTCCCTCGTCAAATTGGTACTTTTTTCTCTTTTGAGAAGAAAAACAAAACAACTGTTTGGAATACATTAATTTAAATTGAATTTTAAATGTTTAAAATGTTTTTAATATTAGATAAATATTATATAATAAATTATTAATAAAGATATACATTTGATTTTAAGGGTACAATCTTAATTTTAAAATGATTTAAATTTATCGATTGAGTCTTAATTTGATAGGCATAGACATTATTGTCAAATGTCAATACATGAGGATGTGGGTTCGAGAGCGCTGAAGTGCATTGTCCTCCTATTTATGAGTTGTGGAGGGGCTATGGGTAATTTTAAGCATCATATTAAAAAAAATGATAAGAACATATAATGAGATTGTTAAAAAAAAACTTTAGATTTAAATCTTACCATTTATAAATAAAAAGATTTTTAAATCAATTTAAATGAATTTTTACATTGAATTAAACCAAACAAACCTTTGGTTTTCAACTAAATCGAATCACCAAGGTGGGGGCCTTTTTATTAAAATAACCCCTTAATTTTAAAATTAAGTACCAAAATGACTCACTTTTTTAATTAAACACCAAAATGACCTGAAATTTACAGTAAAAGTTGGTGGAGTCAAATTATATGACGCCACCAACTTACCACGTCAACAGGGAACATAAAAAATTATTTTTTTGGTGGAGTCATGTAGAATGGCTCCACCTGTATAAATACCAAGGAAATATTAAAATTTTTTAAAATATGGGAGGACTGCAAAAAAATTAACCATTTTTCTGGTAGAGCCAACTTAAATGGCCCCACCAGATTCTGCCATGTCAGTCCTTGTTTTTTTTTTTTTTTTACTTTTTTACTTTTTGACTTTTGTTTTGTCTTTTTTTCTTTATTTATTTATTTATTTTATTATTATTATTAACTTTAAAATTTTTGAAATATATATTTGAAATATTTTATTAATATATATTTTTTAAATTTTAAATATATATTTTTAAATTACTTTTTTAAATTTTAAATATTATTTTTTAAATATTTAAATATTTTAAACTTTCAAATTTGTTATTAGTTTTATAATAATTTAAATATTATTTAATTTGTTTTATAATATTTTAAATCATGATTTTTAAATTATTTTTAAAGATATTCAAACCATTTTTTAAATTCTATTTAAAAGTTAAAAATAATATTTTATTTTAAAAAGTGAAATTTGAATTAATAAAAAAATTAAAAAATATTTTTCATTTTCTAAAAATACTGCAAGTTTTGGAAAAATGGGGGACTTAAAAATAATTTTTTATTTTTCGGTGAATCTAACTTAAATGGCGCGACCAGACATCACCACACCATCTTTCACTTTTTTTTTTTACTTATTTATTATTATTTTTTAGTTTTTTATTATCTTTTGTCTTTTTCTTTAAATTTTTTTCTTTTTTTAAGTTTTATATTTTTTTTCTTATTTTATTTTGTTTATTTATTTATTTTTTGTTATTAATTTTAAAAAATTTAAAATGTATATTTGAAATGTTTTATAATAGATATATATTTTAAATTTTAAATATTATTTTAAATTATTTTTTAAATTATTTTTTAAATTTTGAATATTATTTTTTAAAACATTAAATATATATTTTTAAAATTTTTTTTAACTTTTGTCATTTCTCTGACATTTTTTTATTTTTGTCTTTATCTTTATTTATTTATTTATTATTAATTTTAAAAAACTTAAAATGTATATTTGAAATGTTTTATAATATCTATTTTTAAATTTTAAATATATATATTTGAAATTATTTTTCTAAATTTTAAATATTATTTTTAAATCATTGTTTAAAAATTTAAATATTATTTTTTAAATATTAAATATATTTTTAATAATATAAAACTTTTAAATATTTTAAAGATATGACCTTTCAAATTTATTATTAGTTTTATAATATTTTAAATGTATATTTTAATTTGTTTTATAATTTTATAATTATGATTTTTAAATTATTCTAAATTGTGATTTTGAAATTATTTAAAATATATTATTGTTAAAGATATGACCTTTCAAATTTATTATTTATTTTATAATATTTTAAATTTATATTTTAAATATTTTTTAAATTTTAAATATAATTTTTATAAATTATTAATTTTAAAATTAATTTTAAAGATATTCAAACGTTTTTTAAATTAAAATTAAAATTGTAAGAATTAATATTTTATTTGGTGGGTGGAGCCATTTAGAATGGCTCCATCACTTTATAGTGTATTTTTTTTAATATAATAATTTAATATTTAATATTTTATTTTGGTGGAGCCATTCTTTATGGCTCCACCTCTTGGTTCTCTACCATATATAGAATGGTGAAATTATTGTGTTCAGTAGGAGAGTTAAAAAAATTTATTCAAGATGAATAATGAAGTGTTTTTGGTGTATGTTATTTTTTATGGTGAAATTATAGAATGTGATGTTGGTTGTGTATTTCAAGGTCGGCAAAGAGTAGGTTTGCGATTCAGAAAAAATGTGGAGTTAACAGAAATGAAAAGGAAGATCAGTGCGAAAATAGCTATCCGTTGTGGAAGGGCGATGTCCAAATTATTTTACAAGTTTCCAGTCTCTACAGATCCGTTCAAATTTTGTGAGATGCAACTGTTAGATGATGAAGACTTAGGCACTATAATGGAAATATGGTGGCCGACTGAGAGTGAGAACCCACAACCAGTTGAATTATTTGCCGAGTTAGCACACTTAGAGCCTGTTGTGAATGTTAGTCCAGTAAGTCAACATCACGAATTTGACTTTGATCTTAATGCTGGATGGACAGACCAATTAGAATATGAAAGGACATCACAAATGCCCAAAAATTCTAATTATGGTGGGAGTTCGTATAACAACCCTACCCCCGGTCCCCGTTTATAAATACATCCAGAGGTGATAATAAGCACAGAGGCAAATGTCAGAGAAATGACCAATAATGGTGAAGATTCTGATCAAGACGTTGAAGATTTTAGTGACCCTAATGTTGATGAGGTTCCGGACGATATCGATGATGAAGGCCCAGAAGAGGTTGAAGATGTTCACGGCCCTTCATTCAGTAACCCAAGTCGTGGCATTATTTTACGAAATGAATCTGGGGACGACATGTTGAACGTAGATCCAGATGCAGCGCATGTACCCGAGTTTCTTGAGTGTAGCAAAACCGAACAACCACCCGACATGGTTAGTGCCTAACAGCCATTAGAAACGACATCCTGTATAAAGCCCAAGACTGTAGCAGAAAGAAACAACCAGCCATGTTACTAACACCATGTTTTGTTGCTCGGCAAAGCTCATAGTACAATGCGGCCAACACTCGCGATCCCCAATCAGAATTACTAAAGATGAGAAAAATCCTCCAATAGAGGCAAGTACTTTAAGTAGACCCTATTAGACGTGTTGTTTGGCATAAGTACCCCCAATCAACTGCATAATATAGGCTCGCGCAGCACACATCACCTCGTACTCAGTGGCAGTGCTTGATAACTCTTTAAAATTAGCTCTCAACCATTTCAATGTCAAGCTTGTGAAATTCCTTTCCCCATCATTAAGGGACCATCCAAGCAATCTGTGGCATAGTACTGAAGGTTCCAACACATTGCTTCGACCCGTGACCACAGCATTGTCAACTTGTAACCCAAGTTGCATAGTGACGTCTTCTAATGTGATAGTGCACTCCCCGCACGGCATAATGAAGGTGTGGGTCTCTGTACACCACCGCTCAACCAAGGCAAATATTAAGTTCGCCCTCAGGTCAAACCTCCGGATCAATGCAACGTCCCCAAATCCCGCCATCTGTAAGTATGGCATGATCCGGTCGTCCGGATCGTACTTGGAAAAATGAAACTGCGACCTCAAAACCCGATAACCATCCTGTATGGTAAATTTTTTATAAAAATATGATAAATCAATTATCTATATAATTTAAACATAAAATTATATATTGAAGACTAAAATTGAAAGGTTGAGAAAACAAAAACATCACACTTATACTATACCAACGTAGCTATTCTAAATTTTTTTATTTAAGTTAAATTAAATAAGTAATAATATATTAATAATAGAATGAAGATTTGTTATAAAATATTAATCATAGTTAAGCATTAAAACTAAAGGCAACTATATAACAACAAAAAGTACAAAAAATTAATAATAATATCCTAAGAAACTATAGGTTGTATGGGTAAATATAAAAATAAAAAACTTATTTTTATTGAATTGATATCTATAATAATATATAGAGTTTTACATATAATATAAATTAGGTATATTCAAACTCGAAAATTTATCTTATATACGAGAACTTTTATCTTACATATAATATATAGACTTATTTTTTTTAATATGTTCAAAATTTTAATATTTTTAAATATATTCAGTTATTAAAAATTTAAAATTGGTTATACTCAACACTTTTTTTAACATATTTAAAATTTTAATATATTTAAATTTTTTTACGTTTTTTAAAATTTTAAAAATATTAAAAATCATTTTTCTCTTTTCCTATTAAAAAATATATTAAATATATTAACATTTTAAAATATAATTTTAAAAAATATATTGAATATATTATAATTTTAATATTAGCTATACTTAACATTTTTTAATATATTTAATCTTTTAAAAATATATTAAATATATTAAAATTTTAAAATTGACTATACATAACATTTTTTAATATATTTAATTTCTTTAAGTTTTTAAACATTTTAAATCTATTAAGAAAATCTTTTTTTTCTTTATCTATTAAAAATATATATTAAGTACATAAATTTATAAATATGTACTAAAATTTAAAAATTATAACTAACACATACAGATTAATTTCATACAAGAAAATAGTTAAAAAGGAATAATAATGACTAAATAGAGATCACATTCATGAATTAAAACACGTTGAGTAAAGTACTACTTAGCAAGAAAAAAAGAGAAACTAAAACGATTTTTTTATTTAATTCGTAATTAATTTTACTATTTCGTCGATCCTCGATGAAGAGTGATCCGTATCTCTAGAAGACATTTTAATATCTGCATAACATAAAAAACACATAAATACAATATAAATAATTATTATATTACAATAACTATAAAATATAAAAAAAAAATTAACTAATTTAACCCTTTTTTTTTTTTCTTTTCATCTTATCTTATGGGGAAAACCCCCTTATATAAGATTGGTTTTTTTATTTAATATTTAATTTTATGTATTGTCACATCACTGACATGATGTGATTTTATAATATATAGTTTTAATTTTTAATTTAAAATTTTACTTTTTAATATATATATATATTTTTAAATAAATTTATTTTTTAACAAATAAATCTTTTTTTAACAAATATTTTTTATTTTCTAATTAATTCAAATTTTACTTTTTTAATTAAAATATTATTTTTAACTTTTAAATAGAATTCATTATCAAAATAATTGATTTTTTAATTAAACACGAAAGTGACCTGAAATCTACAGTAAAAGTTGGTGGAGACAAATTAAAAAAATGGGTCATTTTGATAATTAATTAAATTTTTTGGGTTATTTTTATTAAAAAGCCTAATATCTTTAAAAATAATTTAAAAATCATAATTTAAAATTAAATAATATTAAAAATATTAAAAAACTAATAATAAATTTGAAAGGTCATATCTTTAAAATATTTAAATATTTTATATTATTAAAAATATATATTTAATGTTTAAAAAAATAATATTCAAAATTTAAAAAATAATTTAAAATAATATTTAAAATTTTAAAAAAATATATTATAAAACATTTCAAATATACATTTTAAATTTTTTAAAATTAATAACAATAAATAATTAAACAAAATAAAATAAGAAAAAAATTTAAAGAAAAAGACAAAAGATAATAAAAAACTAAAAAAAAAATAAATAAGTAAAAAAAAAAGTGAAAGATGGTGCTGGTGGCGCCATTTAAGTTGGCTCCACCAGAAAATAAAAAATTATTTTTAAGTCCCCCATTTTTCTAAAACTTGCAGTATTTCTAAAAAATGAAAAATATTTTTTAATTTTTTTATTAATTCAAATTTCACTTTTTAAAATAAAATATTATTTTTAACTTTTAAATAGAATTTAAAAAATAGTTTGAATATCTTTAAAGATAATTTAAAAATTATAATTTAAAATATTATAAAACAAATTAAATAATATTTAAATTATTATAAAACTAATAACAAATTTGAAAGTTTAAAATATTTAAATATTTAAAATTTAAAAAAGTAATTTCAAAATATATATTTAAAATTTTAAAAATATATATTAATAAAATATTTCAAATATATATTTCAAAATTTTTAAAGTTAATAATAATAAATAAAATAAAATAAAATAAATAAAGAAAAAAAGACAAAACAAAAGTCAAAAAGTAAAAAAAAAAAAACAAGGACTGACATGGCAGAATCTGGTGGTGCCATTTAAGTTGGCTCCACCAGAAAAATGATTAATTTTTTTGAAGTCCTCCCATATTTTTAAAAATTTCAGTATTTCTCTGATATTTATACAGATGGTGCCATTCTACATAGCTCCATCAAAAAATTAATTTTTTATGCTCCCTGCTGATGTAGCAAGTTGGTGGCGCCATGTAATTTGGCTCCACCAACTTTTACTGTAGATTTCAGGTCATTTTGGTGTTTAATTAAAAAAAATGGGTCATTTCGGTATTAATAAAATATTTCAAATATATATTTTAAAATTTTTAAAGTTAATGATAATAAATAAAATAAAATAAATAAAGAAAAAAAGACAAAACAAAAGTCAAAAAGTCAAAAAGTAAAAAAAAAAAACAAGGACTGACATGGCAGAATCTGGTGGCGCCATTTAAGTTGGCTCCATCAGAAAAATGGTTAATTTTTTTAAAGTCCTCCCATGTTTTCAAAAATTTCAGTATTTCCTTGATATTTATACAGGTGACGCCATTCTACATGGCTCTACCAAAAAATTAATTTTTTATGCTCCCTGCTGACGTGGCAAGTTGGTGGCGCCATATAATTTGGCTCTACCAACTTTTACTGTAGATTTCAGGTCATTTTGGTGTTTAATTAAAAAAGTGGGTCATTTTAGTACTTAATTAAAATTAAGGAGTTATTTTAATAAAAAGGCCCCAAGGTGGGCTAATTGGCTGGAAATTGCCTGAAATCTTAAATTTTAGGCTGCTTTGTTATTTTCTTAATAAAGAATATTTAGAGAAATTACAAAAAAAAAAATCATCAAAAGAGGTTCCAAAAATTTCTTAACCACCATTATCTGCTTTAATATTTTTAATTTTAGACTATTTATTCTATTTTCTGTCCGCTCTTTTTTATATTTATAGTTAAAGTATAACCTGAGTTTGATACTAGTACTTGAAAAATTGGATTTGAAAAATACAGTAAAAAATAGGTTTAAGGGAAAAATAAAGTTTTAATTTTTTTTTCCAAAAACAAGAACTTAATTGTGTTATCTAAAGTAATAAACACTTGATCAAAATCATACATCTATGATTCGTCTAGGATGAATGCTTTGACCGAGCAGTCTTCTCTACGTTACTTAAGCTCACGTCTGTTGAGAGTGGGCTCGTTTCGAATAAAAAAATTCACAAAATTACCAATAGGGCAATTTTTTAATTTCTCTAAACTTCTAGGGTCAAGTTATAAATACCAAGAATATCTCTAGAATTTTTTTAAAATAATTTCTTCAGAGAATTCTCTTTATAACTTTTCTTGAGTCAAGTAAATGAAAATAATGATCCAAGCTCTATTTATACATAGAAAGTTTAGAGAGAGTTCAGCTAGGATTGGAATTAATTACATTAATATTAAATTAATAAAATATTATCTAAATAAATATTAAATTAAATTTAATATCTCATATTAATATTAAATTAATAAAATATTATCTAGATAAATATTTAATTTAATTTAATTATAAATTCATTAAAACAATATTATCTTTGGAAAAGTTAATTTGAAATCAAGTTATCCGGTAGAGTCCCACTAGGATTCTTATTTTTCCACTACTCTACCACCGAAGAACCATCGTAGTCGACCATCCGTCGGCCACCGAATCATCGTCATCGTAGTCGTTGTGCCCGATGGTGCCATTGCCTGCGTGCCTCCCCTTGCACCCCGAACCATCGTAGTTTTGCCCAAATAGGCCTGATCGGCTCGACTACTGTCGGTTCGGTCTTGGCTAGTGATGGTCCGACCGGTCTGATCCAGCCACTGGTTGGACCGTCAGTCCAATTTCATACCCTGGACTAGTTCAACTAGTTTTGGTCTCGATCTCAGTTTTTGGTTCTCAAGCCCAATCTTCGATCTCGGGTCCAATTTTCAAGTTCAATTACCCATTCGGCCAATTGTTTGACTTGAAAATTAATTTCCAAAATATTATATTTATTTTAATTAGTTTGATTAATTTAATTTTCCTAAAAATCACTAATATTTTCAAAATTAATTTTTCAAGAAAATTCTGTAATCAAATTCTCTAATTGAACACTTCACACGACTACCTAATTTAATTTCACATTAAATAAATCGACTCAAATAAATTATTTCCAAAGTCATAGAATTTTCTTCTGATTCAAATGCAATCCGATCAAGCTTTTGTTGAGCTAGCGAAAGGACCAATTAGACATATAATTAGGCTCGAGTAATTACAATTATGTCCAGAAGTATTGTTTCGATAATTCTTACTTTGTCATGGAGTCCGTCCAAAAGAAGTAGCATGATTGAAAACTCCTTATTGTATACTCTTTAAGAAATCAATTTATCTAACTGTTTTGTCCAATGACCTTGTCATGTGTGTGTTACTCTCATATGATATCCTTGATTCCTTTGAGTTAAATTCGTTCACTCAATACAATCTTATTTTATCTCATTGTCACCACTGTACCTTCTTAAAGATTAATATGACCACTGCCAACTAATGACTGTGATAAATTGCTTGTTTGAGAACAAGTAAACCCGTGACCATATTTCATATTTATCAATCCACATAATGCCAATGAAAGGATATCGTTAATTCTTTAATTGAGCTATGAATTGCATTGTTACTAGTAAGGTCATGTTATACACAAGTCATATACCCAACATACCGGCTATCAACTTAATCATTTTCAGAGCATAAGCCTCTAATTATATCAAAGCACATGAGTTACATATGCATGGTCAGTTACTAACTCGGGATTTAGGTAAGTCACACTATGAATGTCACAAGTTAATTAATTCATAAATGGATTTAAAATTAATTCAACTTGGATCTTGTTCAATGTATGATTCTTCTAGTGACTACATCTATGTCTTTACCCATGGAGTCAACTGCTTTGATAGCCAATACTATCTATATCCAAAACACAAAATATATAATAGTGAAATGTGAAATGAAATTTATTTATTTATCCATCGTTCAAATACATAGAAATCAATTACACTTTTACTACAATATAAACACATTTCTCAACATTCATATAATCTATTTCCATATCATATCAAACTCAAACATGCATATATAAGTATCATTCACATTTGCATGATCATTCCAAAACAACCAATTCAATGAGGCACAAATTAACATTAATCATACCATTTCAATCTATTTACTCAATTATTCATTCAAACTATCATCAATTCATACCACAATTGCTCACCTTACCTATGCATACTTATTTAAGCTACTTAATTAATTCATTTCATCCTATCACATAAAACATGTATAAAACATACACCAATAACCATATGCATTCTACCTATCAACTTTAACATTCTATCCTACAATTCTTTGTCAAAAATGCATGTAATACTTAACCAACTACTAAGTGGTCTCATACCAATTCAGTTCTCATATTACCAAATCACCTATCTAAGCATTCCAACATGGTCAAAACATACCTATACCAATAAGGCACTAATCATTTATGTCACATTTCCATTCCAAATTTATATAATTCTATCATATCATCTACCAATATTAAAACATATAATCCAATTATATCAACTTCCATTTACCAATTTTGCAAAACATAATTATAAGCATTTTTAGCTTCTAATTCAAACATCCCAAACTTAGCAAAACACAAGGGACTTCACCAAGCACATGCTTTGTTATATACTATCACTATTCATATTCAATTTCATGTATTAATAAATTCATACAACTTTCTATACTATTCAATTCATTCCCTATCTTGATATTCACTTCCACCCTTATCATTTTCAACATAATATCTACTAATATCTTACCTTAATTTTATATAAAACAATATATCATGAATATGCTTTAACTAAAATTAGTTTCGAGCCGTAGAAATACAAACTGAAAGCTCATGTCACCCGTCATCGACTCTCGCATTTCTTTTTCCTTTCGATGATCCTGCATCATTTTTAGCTAGAATAATATTTTAATAATGATATAATATCAAATTCTATTCAAATCAAATTCAATTACAAGGTTATACATATTTTACAAATTATTCAATTTAATCCTCTATTTCGATATTTAATCAAATTCATACAAATACTATTCAATCTGTCATAATCAAATATCAATTCATTAAATATATAAAATTGCAATACATCATATTCAATTTATCAGTAAATTTATCATTTCTTTACGATTTAGTCTATATTACACCTTTTTGTATCAAATTGTAAACAATTCACATTACAATCACACAAAAATAAATTTATAATTCAAGAACATATTAAAAATACATATAACCATACCATATGAACTTATTTGGTTAAATCAGTAAACAAGTTGAAACTTTAAGGACTATTCAACAATTTTGTCCTTTCCCTAATTTTTTTCGATTTGGTCCAATTTTCGATCTATACAATTATTCCAATCAATTTATCAATTTCACAAATACTTTATCATCCTATTATTTGCATGTATCAATTCAATTTCATTTTTTGAATGTCCCTAAAATTTTTCATTTTATTCAATTTAGTCTCTAACTGAATTTGCCATAACTTTCAAATTTGAGCTTCAATTTCAAAACCGATCTCAATTACAACCTTCTATAACTCTATATTATCCATAATTATATAATTTAACATTAATTTAGAAATTTATACAGTTTAGCCCTTATGTTCAAAAACTAGCAATCCAACTTTACAAACTAGTCATTTTTCACTTTTAAGCTTACAATCTGACAAATTAACACTAAAAGCTTCAAGCATTCATCAATGGCGATTTCTAAAAACTTTAACATCTTTGAAAAATCATGTTTGAATTAGCTAAATCGAGCTTCTACAATCTCAAAAATATAATATTTAAGAAAAACGGACTTTAAATTCTTTACCATGCAAAGGGCAATTGTATTGAAGCTTAAAAATGGTTTCTACGACTTTCTTCATGCATAGTCGGTGGAGAGGAGAAGAATAATCGAAGATGAAAACTTTTTAATTGGATTTTATACCTTAATGGCCTAGGACACGGGCGTGTCATTTGGCCGTGTGAGCCACACGGCCTACCCACATGGGCGTGTGACCCCTGTATTTAAGAAAAAAATTAAAATTTCGTGAAAAATTCTTTGAGTTCTTGATTTAGTCCCGACTTGTTTTAAATGTTTAAATTGGGCCTCGAGGGTCTATTTAAGGGACAATATGATTAAATATGATTGGTTTCTGATTTGAATAGTAAATGATTTGAATTAATTGTATTTGTTATGTAAACTCCTGTAATACTCTGTAACCTTTGTTTCGACGACGGATATAGGTTAGGGGTGTTACACACACGACCAAGTCCTAGCCCGCGTCTATACCCGTGTAACTCTCTGACTTGGGTCATATGGCCAAGTCACACGCCTGTGTGCTAGGCCGTGTGTAGGTACAAGGGTCACACGGCCAAGCCACAGGCTTGTATGCCAGGTCGTGTGATCAATTTTTAGCATTCTGTTTTGAAACTTTAAAGATGCAGGGGACATACAGCCAAAACACACGGCTATGTGCTAGGCCGTATGTCATATACGGCTGAGATACACGCCCATGTTTCTGCCTGTGTGGACAAAATAAGGCTATTTCCAAGCCTTATTTCTCACCCAAACTTGTCTTCCACCTACATTAACTCTTAAACACATTCCCAATCCAATATAAAACATTTGAATCAAGCTATAACCAAATCTTTTGCATATCATATCATCTTATATAATCAAGTATCCATACTTAACAATTTGATCACTTACATATATATATTCATACTTATACCAACTGTACCAACTTAAGCCATGTTACAATCTGCGTATTAGTTAACCATCAGTCAATTATACCAAAACACATATCAACCATGATAAGGCCATATACTTATATATATCAAAATGTATCAAACATAAGCCATTCAAATGGCTAATCACAACAAAACATTTACATGCCATCAATGGTTAAATTAACTTATACATGCTATTATACCATAGTTGATTTAATAAATATACCAAAAAGGGGCGATTGATAATGTGATGTGGCTCCGACCAACTTTCAACCTTAACGAGCTTCCGGGTTACTATAAAACAGAAAAAATAAAACAAAGTAAGCTTTAAAGTTTAGTAAGTTCGTATAACGGTAAATTAACTTACCATTTATTTACATTTAGGGTAAGCATATAAAATACATCCAAAGCAATTTAGTCAATTGCCTAAGCACATATCCTCATCAAGCATGTTAGTTATGTAATTCACATAAATATCAAGAAACTTATATGAGCTCATCAATAATCAATTTTCATATACTTATACTTTCCACATCAAGTATTCATGAAACATATACAAATCATATCCTTATATTTCAAGTATATGTACTCGTAACAATTCATCTCAGATTCATATTATTCCATGTCAGAACTTTGCCCGTTGAATCATTCATTATTTGATGGATACATGGGTAGTACACACGAAGTGTACAAAACTGTAATCCGTCAATTCATGTATCATCCATCAATTTATATACGAAAATGCTCATTAAAATACATAATCGGAAAGCTCTCTTTCAAGCCATATAACTGGAAGCTCATATGAGCTGTATAATGGGAAGCTTATCCGGGCTGTATAACAGGAAGCTCATAAGAGCGATAATCAGGAAGCTCGTGTGAGCTAATAATGGGTAGCTTCGAAGAGCCATTAATCGGGAAGCTTTGGATAACCATATATTGGGAAGTTCAAGCGAGCCATATCGGGAAGCTCCGGAGAGCCATTAATCATGAAGCTCACAAAGAGCCTTTAATCGGGAAGTTCACAAAGAGCCATATAACGGGACGCTCATAGGAGTCGCAGTGTGGCCACAACACATGCAGGATCACGACCGATCGGGATGCTCCGAAAAGCTATTAACGGGAAGCTCACTAGAACCATATAATGGGAAGTTCGAGAGGGCTAATAATGGGATACTCTTTCGAGCTATGGTGTGTCCGCAACATATGCAGGACCACAACCAATTCAAGAACCCTGTATCCATCAAATCTTATTTATCTAAACGATACTTATTATTTATCAGACATTTTCAGACATGTGATTGAATCTCATACATGTCAATTACACAGCACACATACATAATATTCAATTCAAACATATAATTATACAATTTAGTTACACGAACTTACCTTGACAAGTGTTTGTGAATTGTAATCTACTAATCCGATACTTTTTCTTTTCCTCGATCTAATTCCGTATTTGGTCTATCTGGATCTAATTAGGCCAAATAAGTTTCTCTTTCTTCAATTCTCCATGGCTAGGGTTTCCATGTTTTTAATTTGGGAAAGATAATGAAATATGATGATATTAGATTTTTATCATCTTTAATTATTTCTATTTCCAATTTAGTCTTTTTCTTTATTTAATTTTCCATGGATGAATCATCATACTTATCTACTAACTCCTCTTAATGGTCTATTTGTCATATAAGGACCTCAAATTTTGAATTCCATAGCTATTTAACCTCTTTAGCTACTAGGATACAACTTTTGCATGTTATGCAATTTGGTCATTTCCATCTAATTAGACATGAAATCGGTAAAATTTTCTTAACGAAATTTTCATACGATATCTTTATCATAATGCAGACCATAAAATAATATTAAAATAATTTTTCTTTCAGACTCAGATTTGTGGTCTCGAAATCACTGTTCCGATTTCACTGAAAACAGGCTGTTACATGTCTCTTGACCGTGTGAGACACACGGCCTAGTCACACAGGCGTGTGTTCCCTGCATCTTGGAAAAATTTTGATATTTTTTGAAAAACCTTCTGAGTACCTGGTTTAGTCCGGACTTGTTTCTAACATATATTTTGGGTCTAAAGGACTTATATAAGGGACAATATAAATGATTATGATTGTTTCTGACAGGAATGTTAAATGATATGAAATGTCTGTATTTGACTTGTAAATTCTGGTAATGCTTCGTAACCCTATTTCAGAGACGGATATGGGTTAGAGGGTGTTACACTGATGGTCTCCTGCACACTCACAAAGTATATTAGCTCACATTTAGGCCTCATTCGGCCCTTAAGGTCAATAAAAGACTCAAATTACACACTTTATTGAGTTTAAATAATATTACAAAAACTTTAACTAAAACTTAACAGCTTGCATTAAAGCTCGTAAAGTGCGAAAAATAGTTTAATCTGCTACATCGAATTACGACAGATCAAACACCTATAAGAGTTGAGATTTTGTTGATTGTATTTTGCCGTTCTTTTGCTTTTGCCATCCAAAGTGCACACTCCTATGATGATTTAATATTATCCTAAACTCGACAATCATGTCATAATAGTCCCCCTAAAAAAATGAAAAAGTTAACTTTTGAAATTATATATTACAATAAACAATTTGTAAGAAAATACTAAATAATATATGTACTCGAGGAAGTGCCCATTTTCATATTTAGGTGATTGGCAGTTTATTAAACTGGATTTTTGGGTTGTGTTGATATTGTAGATTGTATCTAACTAATCAATGAAAATCACATCACTTTGAGAAACAAGTTTGAAGAATTGGACCACATCATACTATCTAATCCTTTGAATCAAGAAAGTTGGATCGGATTGGAACGTTGAAGACTTAGTTGCCAACAATCCTTATTTACTTTATTTGTTATTATTATATTGTATTCAATTGCCAACAATCCTTATTTACCTTATTTGTTATTATTATATTGTATTCAATTAGTTTAGGTATTGTTTAAGAGGGATTGATTTAAATCTTTATTATGTCAATAAGTCTTGAAATCTCTATTTAATTAAGAGATTGTGTTGATTGAGAGAACACTTACTCTGTTCTAGCGATGAACATTATTTATGAGAATGTATTTTAATTACAAAAATGAGAAAATTATCACTGGAGTGATAGATTTAAATTTTCTTATTCTAAATGTTAAAAAAACTGAGCTAAACACTACAAACATTGAATAATCGAACCGTATATATCCTCTATTCTGTATCTGTATTTCGCAGTGTTTGAAAAAAAAATCAACTTCTCCAATTATTTCTACCAACATACTAGTTACCTAAGGGTTTGAAATTAATAGCAATTAACAAATCACAATAATCTACGTTCCAAAAGAAAAAAAAAAAAAAAAAAAAACTAGTTTTAAACATCAATAGCATCTTCTCGACTCTTGTGGATAAAAATTGACAGAAGACCCCAAAATCAAAATCACCACATCATAACCACATATCTGATCTAACGACTCCTCTACTACCTCGCGTGGATATATTAGAATGTGGGATCCACAAATTTTTCAAACAACGTCATCCCTTACCACATAAAAGGAAACGAATAAAAAAAAAACAAACCTTAAAGTTAAGGTCTAATTTTACTTTCCATCCTCCTACTCTTCAAACTTCTGAAATTTTGAAGAAAAAGGAACTTCTGAAATTTTTAACATTGGATAACTAAAATGTTATAAATTGATAATGCTAACTAGTGACCAAAACGTAAAAAAATTAAATTTTAGTGGCCAAACATAATTTAAACCATACATAAGTGATATTCTTATAGTTTATTCAAACTGAAAATAAACAGTTCTGGCAACAAAAAAAAAAAAAAACTAAAAATAAAGAGACTAAATTTTAAAATTTTGAAAATACATAGAGTATAAGCAGAATTAAACCTAAAATTAAACATCTCATCCAATAAATACCTACAGCTTCCCACTCAAAAAAGCCAGTGCAGTGTCTGAGTAAAGCTAAGCTATGAAGCCCCAATCGCTTTGCATCTTTTTTCTTCTCCATTTCTTCGCTTTGCTATGCACGGCGGCTTCGGAGCATGAAGATCCGAGCACCGGCGGAACAATCGTTTTCACTACACTTGGCCGATCAAATTACGCTTGGGACATCTATACTCTTCCAACTTCCGACCCACCAAGTCCTTCCAATGAACTTCGGGTTACCGACGGCGAATCTGTCAACTTCAACGGCCAGTTCCCGTCGACCTCACCGTCCTCTGTTCTCTCTCTGCTACATAACCGAAGCCTAATTCGAACCCCAGGTCCACAAGCTCCGCCTCCCATCCAGCTCGTCTACGTGACGGAACGCAACGGGATGCCGAATATTTACTACGACGCGCTTTATTACGGTGCGCCGGGAAGTACTAGATCGAGATCGGCACTTGAAGTTCCCGTCCGAATTCAGGCTCCGTTGTTGGGTTTAGAAGAAAGCAAGAATCGGGTTTCAATGAAAGATAGGCCGAGTTTGAGTGGAGAGAATTTGATTTACGTGTCAACTCATGAGGACCCAGGTGAACCCAGGACGAGTTGGGCTGCTGTGTACTCGACTCATTTACGAACCGGGTTGACTCGACGACTCACTCCTTCTGGAATCGCGGACTTTAGCCCCGCCGTGTCTCCGTCTGGGGTTTGGACAGCTGTGGCTTCTTATGGGAAAGAAGGGTGGGGTGGGGAAGTGGAAGAACTGAGTACTGATATTTATGTTTTCTTGACTCGTGATGGGACTCACCGAGTCAAGGTTGTTGAACACGGTGGATGGCCGTGTTGGGTTGATGACTCAACTCTGTACTTCCATAGGAGAAGTGAAGACCAGTGGATAAGCGTTTACAAAGCAACTTTCCCTAAAGACAAACCCGTTTCTACCGAGTCGGTGACAATTCAGCGAGTCACACCACCGGGTCTCCACGCTTTCACCCCAGCTACATCCCCAGGTAACCATAAGTTCATAGCAGTAGCTACAAGAAGACCCAATTCAAGTTTTCGCCACATAGAACTGTTTGACACTGTTAAAAACGAGTTTATTGAGCTAACTCGGCATGTTTCTCCTACAACCCATCACTTAAACCCGTTCATATCACCCGACTCAGCCCGAGTTGGGTACCATAAGTGTAGGGGAGAAAGTAATGGAGCAAAAGCTACTCAATTATTGCTTGAAAATGTTAAAAGCCCAGTGCCGAATCTCTCTCTTTTCAGAATGTACGGTTCATTCCCTTCTTTCTCACCCGCGGGTGACCGAATAGCCTACGTGGATTTCCCCGGTGTTTATGTAGTGAACCGTGACGGTTCGAACCTGCGCCAGGTTTTCCACTTGAATGCTTTTGGAAGCGCTTGGGACCCGGTACGAAAGGGAATTGTATACACAAGTGCTGGACCGGAGTTTTCAAGTGTGAGTACTGAAGTTGATATTGTATCCATCAACGTTGATGTTGTTGAGCAATCAAATTATAAAAGGTTGACCATAGATGGTAAGAACAATGCATTTCCCTCGCCATCACCCGACGGGAAACGGATTGTATTCAGGTCGGGTCGTTCGGGTCACAAGAACTTATATATAATGGATGCAATCGAAGGGGAGACGAGTTGGATTGAAAGACTAACAGATGGTCCGTGGACAGACACAATGTGTAATTGGTCACCAGATGGTGATTGGATTGCATTTTCTTCGGATCGACATAATCCAGGGTCAGGTAGTTTCGAGTTATATATGATTCACCCGAACGGTACCGGGTTAAGAAGGTTGCTTAGGAGCGGTTCATCCGGACGGGTCAACCACCCGTCATTTCGTCCGGATGGGAAGTTATTGGTATTCACTACGGATTACGGTGGAATATCAGCAGAGCCAATCTCAAACCCACATCACTACCAACCATATGGTGAGATATTCACAATGAAATTGGACGGTACTGATTTGAAGAGACTGACCCACAATTCTTATGAAGATGGGACCCCTACGTGGGCCCCATTGTACATCAATCCAGTTGACGTGGAATGGCCGAGGAAGGGCGAATGTGCATTTGAGGATTGTCATTGGCTGAATGAAATGCCAGGGCGTGGAACCAAGTTGGTCGGACCATGGGGGTTAGCCAAGCCCCAGTGCGGTGTATTGTAAATTTGTATGGTGTAATTATGTGCTTTGGAGTATTGTAAATCTGTATGGTGTACCTAATCTTTGTTTTCTTTTTCTTGGACTAGATAGTAGCGAAGGAAATAATGAACACATGTATGCCTCTTCCCCATGTAATTAGTTTGTGGAATCTGGAAAGGTGGACATCCTATTCCACTCCTATTATAAATTTCACTGGTCTTAAATGGCTGGGTTGGGTTATTATACTTGTATAAACCCAAAACATAGATGAAAATTTTATCCAAACATTTGTAAATAAATAATCTTTTACCCAGATAATTAAAAACTGTAAAACCATGAACTCCTTTCATTTAAATTTCAGTAATTATGTAGGTGTATGCTTTCTTTTTATTAAGGTCTTTTAGTTACGATCTTAGCTGGGCTATCAAAGCAGGTTAAGGATGACTCCGGCAGAATTTGCAGTAATTAATCTCAAGAAATTCATAATTAAAATCCGAATGCTACCTTAACTCATATGATGTTACACAAGCCCTAAACATTAGTTCAGGTAACTTCTATGCATACAAGAAGCTGCATGAGGCTTCCACCATTTACCCATGCTACCTGTTCTCTTCTAAGTGCGGAAACCCAGCAACAATGCCAATGGAAATCAACCCTAAAAATCCAAATTTACACTCCCATCTTCCATTTCAACCTTAACCAGAGCTAGTCCCGGATGCTGACCTCATTAATGGATGGTTAATAGTGGGTTGTGTATTCCCCGGAGAGTTGAACATTACATTTGGAGATCCCGAAGTGGATGCCTGCATGGCTGTAAGGGGCAACCTTGGGCCCATCGGAAACATTGGTTGACGTTGCATGAATGGCACATGGGGAGTTACTGGCTGGTTGCCGCCATATCCAGAAACACTTGGTTGTGGCTGTGAAGGCGAGGTTGACATTACCTGTTGCCTGTTGTTGCTGATGTTATTGTTTGCCATGGAAGAAGCAACACCAGGAAGACTCATTTGTGATGTGACACCAACAGGACTGAATCTAGTTGATACAATGCGGGCCCTCTCTGCAGCAAACCTTTGCCTTGTTTTCTCCACTTGGTCACATTCTTTCATGAGTAAGGTTTCTACTTCTGCAAACTGCTTCAGCTTCAGCTCCATTCTCTTCAACTGCAAAGCAGCTTGAAAATAAGTTTATCTACAATACAAATCTAAGGTATGAAAAAAATAGAATGTTTAGGATGTCCTAGGGTTATCAATTTTCGGTGGAAGCTCCAAATATCTAGTAGGTGCATTTTCCAACATCCATCACAATCACATAATCTTATATTAATTATAAAAGGTACTTGTTGGGGAAGCTAAAGAGACACTGGCATCCCAATATAGAGCTTCGATATATAACACCAAATCTATCAAATCTCCCACCACAGAAACCTAGTATAACACGGGTGTAACAGATATGCGAACCAAGAGCTAAAGTAAATTTCAACTAAGAAGCAGAAGCCAAAGACAGGTTTGCTGGCCAAGCAGCAGAATACAGATGTCAAACTTCTCAAAGAATCTTTCAATTTAAGGCATATATAAGTTCATAGTTTCAGAGAAAGAGGCATGTCAATTTGGGTTTTCCTTTGTTCCAGTTTTTCAGTGAATAACATCATGCAATTACATAACACAATAAGTCCTCATTTGACCTGGTTTCGAGTCTTTAAAAGATGGTCAAATCATTTTTCAGTAACAATTGTTCAGCATATTTCCGGGAATATATGTGGAAAGAAGATGCATGTGAAAAAGACAAAAGAAAACCTGATGGTTTATGATATTAGCTGACAGTCTTTGAATTTCTCGTTCCTCATGATCTGCAAATAGTTTCGCCTTCATAGCTGCTGCAGCAAGACCAGCTTTGGCAGCAGCTTTAGTTTTTTCTGGAGGTAGTGGATGAACCTCCGCCTCGTTTTGACCAATAGATCCATTTGTTGCTGAGTTCTCACCTTCAGACAAAGCTGCCAATGATGCATGGGCACAAGCTGCAGCAACTCTGGGTCCAACAGCAGAGGCCAGAAAAGCAACCTAGAATATTTCCACTAGTTAGAGCCATGCAAGAAAAAGCTACCAACACAATTAGATCCATCATTGTTTAAAATTTCATTACTATCTCTTGAGGCAAAAATTCTCTTGCATGGAAATTATTAATGATGAAATGAGATTCTCCAAAATAAGAAATTCCTAATTGGGATATTTGTTAAGCAATTCAACCCTCGTCAGCTTCTTTCTTTCTTTTGAATCTGTTTACAGTTTTTCTCATCCCATCTACCTGTTGCAGTAAGGAAATAAGCTTTCAACGCAACTTTGTTACGACACCAAAAGCTGTCCTAATACTAATCATGATTCTTATTTGTCTGACCAAAAAGATAATTCCAATATTAGCAGCTTTTGCATCTTACCTTTTTCTCTTGTGCCAAAAGATGGTTATCCAGGATACCAGCAGAATAGATGAAGTGTCATTAATTAATATAGTTTTATTGAGGCCATTATTAGAGAAAAAAAAAACAATAACTGATTCTATGCTCAGTCTCCACAGTAATATTTTCATAAAATAAAAATCCCAAAGTTACGAATAAGACTCAGAGTAATTTGGTGCCAGAATAAGCTAGCAGCATACCATAGCCATTACTGGATTCCCAGAATTCGCAAAAGGAAGCCTGCTTTCGGAATCTGCATCTTGAAGGTTGGGCCCTAAAAAGCATGCAAAATTTAGGGGAAAAATAAGGACTTAATATTTTCATTACCATAGAGGATAAGTACTAAAGACACTAAGTAAATAACAAACCTGGTAGACTCCCATTCATATTTGAGTGCAATCTTCCACAGCCATCTCCATTTGAAACGATCATTGATTTGGGCATGCTTGGGACTTCCATATCTTCCAATAGACCCTCCTCCATGGGTAGACGTAAAAAATGAAGTATGCATTGTGCTTTTGACTTGGTACCAACATGCTCAGCTATTTCATTCCAGTTGTCATTGTAAATTTCCAATGCCTCAAGCAGCATTAGCGTTTCCTGATCACTCCAACTTTCTCCATCTAGGTCACCATAATCTTTTGTTGACTCTACCCTAATAAAATCTATGCTTGAATGACCAGAAAAAAATCTCCCATCATGGAAGCAATCAGAACAAAGTAGCGTATCAACCTGTCAAATAGCAACAAATGAGCATTATTAACATAAAGATTTCAGTAAATCAACATCTTAAAAGACAGTTTATGAATTCCCAAAGTGCTTCATGTGAGCCTTAACATTTCAGATTAAGCAACAGCACTTTAAACTTAGCTCCACTATGATGCACTTATCAAAGTTTAGTCCTTTCACTCTGGAACCAGACCAATGTTCACCTCATGATTCAATTCTCAGAATACTTTTAGGCAAGTAATTATTCTAACTAATTTGTATGATTTGTCTGGCTTACTTTTTTATGCCTTTAGCCACCATAAATTATTAAATCCAAAAATATACCGAGAAGTAACCTAAGCTACTCACTGAAAGAGTATATATGATCAGAAACCAAATCAAATCAAGTCAAACCAAACACTAAAACTCGTCTCTGTAAACCACATCCCATGGTGAACAAGAATTAGTTACCATAAACAAGTGCTTACTTCTAGCAAGAAACTTCATTGTCTACAAGTAAAGATAGAAATCTATAGTAGTTCATTCTTGACCACCAAAACCAAATAGAAATTACCTAACATGGACTTCCAGTGACTTCCATTTTGTATAGATGAAAGAAACGGTAATAAATATCATATATGACAAACATTTTGGAAAAGTACACCAGGTCCCAGTGTTCCTAACATTATGGAACTGCCAGATGAATGATCAGATAAAAGTGTTTGAATCCAAACTCAAAGGTGGCATGACCTAGGAGTGACTCTGCTGATATAGCGAAAGCTGCCAAAATCCTAAGCGAAATGGATTTTCTCTAACAATTTCAAGAATGGTATTATTCTTCCCCAAAATACAAAGGGAAAAACTATTAATAAATATTGCACAAACCATCCCTTCATACATGGTATGCAGTTCATTAAATTATATTTCTGCAGTTCATTAAATTTTCAAGGTAAAATTTGTACATATGGAACAAGGAATTGGTCGGATGAACATCAGAAAGAACTATCAAGGCTTACCATGAAAAATATAAATATTAAGATGGTCATAAAGTCACATACCTCCTTTTGTGACTGATAATATGAGGTGGGAATAGGCTGAGAACAAGAACTACAATAATTTTCAGATAAGCGCTCTCTTATTCTGTTGTCCAAGTCAGAGACATCATTATCATGACATGACAATGGGGAATAAACATCCGCTGCCTTAAGCCTACATTTTGGCTTGTCAAATTTGATCAAACTATCAATAGACTTTAAAGCAGCTGATGGCACATGAACCTCACCATTTGATTCCTCCCTTAAGTAGGATCCAACTTTCCATGGCTCATGACTTGGTGCAGCTGCACAATAATTGATGATTCCCCAGTGATCAAGAAACCGAAAAATCCGAGTTAAATCCTCATTATTGATACCATTTACCAACCCCTGACAATCAGAAACTGTAATTCTCTTCCCAGGATTATCCATGTATTTGACAACTATTTGGTTTCTACATTCAATATATCTTTCTGGCGTGTGTTCAGGTGATTTCCCAGAGAAGAAAAGTGGCACAACTTGTCTTTCTAGACGATGCACTGTGGCTGGTGAAAACCACTCTGCTTGCAACGAAACCCACAAACACAACCAAATATTAATACACGAATAAGAAGATTTTAGTGCACAAAGAGAGAGGGTGCAACATAAGCTTGGAGTTTATAATGCAAGTTTCTTCTACTAATGCTAAACATGACATGACATGACATGACACGACACACATATCATGTAAATAAAACCGACCCAAGTTTAAATTGCTTAACTTTTGTTTTAATATAGATTACATCTCTTGTCTGAGCTAGATCAAGATTCAAGACATTTCTTAGAGTCCAATCAAAAGAAGGTCTACTCTAGGTACTAATCAACTCACATAAAAAAACGATTATAAAGTTCCCCAGTCAAATACAAAAAGGAACTTAAATTATATACTTTCTCGAAAGACTTTTCCAACAGTGCATCTTAAATTCAAGCTGACAAAGAAAGAACATTCACCAAATACTAGCAGCGTGCGTTCACTACGAGAAACAGACGAAAGTCAAACCTTTGAAACTCTTCAATCCTACATCTTAATACCACTTACAGTCAATTAATATAAATAAGCTCCATCTATTTATACCCTCGATTTATAGGAAATTCGTTGAAATTAAACCCCCTAACCTTGTTTCCAGATTATTCTTTCGGCTAGCCAAAGTCAGACTCAAAATTGAAACCAGGCAAAAGTTTAAAGCATGAAGATATTAAAAGAGACAGCGGAACCGAACCTGAATGCATTGGCAGGACATGAACCCTACTCCCAAACCTCTTAACAACACCACGACCCTCCATTATAGGAGGAGGGGTGATCACATACTTCTCCGGATCAACAACGGGAGCTTCCGTAGAAACCGACTGTATCTGCCCGTGCGAAACATTCTCCAAAACCGCCAGCTCAACCTGCTGATGCACCTTACTATCCCCAATCAAACCCGCCCGTTCAGATGCCACGATCGCCATTACGGAACCGTGAGGACGGTTCACGGTTCTCTTCACCACGGAAGGGAACTCCGAGATGCGAAATCCACCGCCGGCCAGGACCTCACTCTCGCTGGAGCCCGGTAAGGATGGATCCGTGGCGACACCGGCGGCATCGTCCCCGGAGTTGTCAAGGTCATCGTTGTTCTCTTCTTCATCGTCTTCCTCCGGAACCACATCCTTTTCTTCCAGCTGGTGCTTCAATCTTCGCTCTCGCTTCCGCCGCTTCCATCTACCTCGACCATCTATCCCGAAAAAAAATTAAAAAAATTAATTCTAGGTAAAATGAAAAACGTAATTAGGGTAACTTAAATTTTATTATCATTGGATACGGAAAATGAGAAAATAATTAAAAGAAAAAAGAGGGACGAGAGATTGCCTGAAGAAGAAGCAGGCATTGGATTGAATTAGTAGTGAAAGGTGAAATTACAGAGAGGAAGTGTGTGAAATGGCGAAAGAATTTTGTGGGGTGGGGGATTAAAATTGCAGGGAAGAGAAAGGTGTAGTAGTAGTAGTAGTATATTAGTAGAAGAGAAGGAGAAAGAGAAAGTGAATAGGGACTTTCCTTTTCTTTTCTTTTCTTTTCTTTTCTCTTCTCTTTCTCTTCTTTGTTTTGGTATTGCCCTCTGTTTCTTAACTTTTCCCCTCCCGCACTTCACCGTTTTTCCTTTGGGATCTTGGCGTGAGTAGGCTTATTGGGCTCACTCGGTTACCCACCAACGTTTAGTCAATGTTATAAAAGTCAAATAGGTATCGAATCTCCTCGTACCATTGATTTTCGATTTAATCTTACACTTGGAGATTCATTTATTCTCCTTGTTTGGACTGATATATTGACAAGTTCTCAATTCAATTGACCGATCGTAACTACAACCGGTTTTTATAAACTTTTTAATTATTTTTTAAAATCATATAAGTAACACAAGTAAAAATGAAAATTTTAAGTTTTGATATAGTTGGTTGAGTTACATGAGTCACAAATAACTGTCAAAGCATAAATTACTCTGTAACATCCCGAAATAGGGCCTAAACGGAACAGTGGTTACGAAACCACAAATTCGAGGTAGAAAAATTTATTTTATTATTATTTTGAGGTTTATGATATGTTTGCATGATTGTGTGAAAAGTTCGTGAAGAAATTCTATGCATAAAGTACTTAATTTGAAATTAGGGACTAAATTGAATAAATTACAAAACTTGTGTTCTAGAAGTATTTTGCATAAAATTGAATTAGAATATTAATTAGGAGGTCTTAAATAGAAATTTGACCAATTTTAAGTTCATGGACAAAATTAGGACATGGAAGGAATTTTTGAAAGTTTAGTAGTAAGGGCATTTTGGTCATTTAGGGGTAAAATGAATTAAAATACAAAATTAAAAGCCAATTTTGCTCATCTTCTTCATGGAGGCCGAAATTAGCATGGGGAAGCCATGGCTAGGGTTTTCAAGCTTTCCAAGCTCAATAGTAAGTGATTCCAAGCCCCGCTTTTAATGTTCTTTACGTTTTTGGAATCCTGTAGCTCGATTAAGCTTATGCTAGTAATAATTCAACCTAGGGTTCATATTTGGAAAAATACCCATAGGTGAAATGTGTTTATTTTGATGTTTTATGATAGAATATGAGGTTTTAAATTATGTTAGACAACTTATACTACTCGGTTTTAAGCAAAAAACGAGTAAAAGGACTTAATTGGTAAAAATACCTAATAGTCATAAGTGCTTGTTAGAGTATGAATTTGATGCTGCCATAGAAGGGAAAAATGACCAGCATGTCATGAAACATAAGAAAATAGGCTGAAGTTTAATTTACGAGCTTTGGGGCAAAAGTGTAAATATGCAAAGTTTAGGGGCAAAATTGTAATTTTGCCAAAATATGATTTTGAGTCAATTTGAATAATGTGAGTCCTAATTAGACTATATTTTAAATGATAGAGCAAGGAAAACTGAAATTCAAGCTAAAATGGAGAAAATACCAAGTTGTGGACTTAAATGGTAAAAGTAGCTATTTTTGCATATGAGGTAAGTTTACAGCTAATAAATGCAATATTCTTTTATTTTACATTATTATTGTTAATTTCAGAATTTATATACTTATTTTATGAGGATATTTAAAGTCGAATTAAAGGCGAAGTGACAGAGAAAAAGCATTAGGAAGCCCCGTTTGAACCTTAGGAATATTAGGATATTGGGGTTGACAGACGGAGACAGACCGAAATGAGCCATGTAAGTCCATATCGCTTATATGGCTTTGGAGACAGGAATGAGCCATGTAAGCCCATATTAGACATATATATGGCATTGGAGACAGGAATAATTCATGTAAGTCCATGTCGAAGACATGACATTGGCAGGATATTGATAGACTGGAACGACCCCAGTATCCTTAGTATTCCGAGTGGTTCAATGGGTCATTGTACACGTTAAATTACAGTGAATTATCAGCAAAAGGAAGGTAGATTATATTTATGAATAGTGAAAGGTCGGAGTAAGAAAGAAGTTAAGTGAGTAAAGAAGAAGGTAGAAAATGAGAAGTAAATAAAGTTTATGAGGCTAGGTGACATTATGTATAATTATTCATTATGTTGAATGTTGTAATTTATTTGCTTGTAAGCTTACTAAGCCTAGTGATTACTCTCTTTATTTTCTTTTTCTTATAGTTTTTATCAAGCCACTCGGGGATCGAAGGAAACGTCGGAGACCCGATCACACTATCGAAGAAATCATATTGGTATAGTTAGACGTTTAGTTTTGTGTATGGCATGTATAGGAACTTGGTTTCTTTTGATATGACATGATCAATGAATGATGTGTAAATACTTGCTAGTGATTAGCTAATAGAATGGCTGATGATATACATGTTTAATTGTATGTATGAATAAGTAGTAACTATCACATGAAAACTAAGAAAAATGTGAAAGTAACTTAAAAACAGATTCAAGTATCAGAAATAATGTGATTTTGAAAAATCACTAAAAATCGTAGAGACATGGTTTGATGGTGAATAATATATGAAATTAAAGCTTATTATGTCTATTTTCTTATGGAATAAGCAAAACAGGTAAAAGTATTATATTTTATGAGATATCTGAGTTTTAGTGAAACAGGGTCAGAGAAAATTCTAGATCCCCTGTTTCAACTTTGGAAATTCACCATAAATTGTAAAAAAATAATTAGGTGGTGTAATTTATATTTTTAGAATACTTATTGAATCTAGTTTTAATAGAAACAAACAGTATAGTTATATTAATTTTGTATAGGGAGAAAAGTGGTTCGTAGTAAGTAGAGGTCAGTGCAGTCAAATTCTGAAACAGGGGTAACTTTAACTAATAAACTGTACTAATTGGCTAAGTCAAAAATTCTAGAAAAAAATTAGTAGATAGATATATGAGTCTAGTTTCAGGAAAAATTTACGGATATTAATTTCGAGTTTTGAAACTCGAGAAATGAATTTTTAAGCAGCTATGACGCAGAAAAACAGTTTATTCCGAAAATTAAAATAAGTGGTTTAGAGTTGTTTAAAAGGTAAGATAAGTTTAGTAACACCTCAAGCTTGACTCCGGTGACGGTTTCGGGCGTGGGGGCGTTACATTTATTGGTATCAGAGCAGGTTTAGTCGGTTCTCGGAATAGTTAGTGTGAGTAAATGTCTAGCTATACATGCCATACACTGTATTTTGATAGTGTGACGACTCTCGACGATTTTTAAATATTTTGTTTTATTGTAATGGATCCCGAGCGAAGCTGGTGATGATGATGTAGAAAGTAATGCGCCTGCTCGCTGGAAGGGGTAGCGCCACCGAGAATAGGCCAAGAATGCAGATTAATCGGGAGGAGTGACTCGAGAAGCTCTCTTCCAAGCTTTGAATAATTGGTTTGCCGAGTTCGTTCGCATGCGAATCGTAGTTAGACCTCCACCCCTCATGACTCTCAAAGCTACCCATGTAGCTCAAGCTTCCCCACACACAGTACAATGATAAGAGAAAAGCCACCAGCTTGATAGAATCGGAAACAAGGGGCGTAAGAGTTCCGAGCAACAAAACATGATGATGCAGAAAGAGCAAAATTTTGGTTAGAAAATACTATCGAGTCTTTGATGAATTATCTTGTACACCCGAGGAATGTATGAAATGTGTAATATCACTTCTTAGAGACTCACCTACTACTAGTGGGAAGACACTTGTATCAGTTGTACCAAAGGAGAGGATCACTTGGGATTTCTTTCAGGAGGAACTTCGTAAAAAGTACATCAGTCAGGGGTTTATTGACCAGAAGAGAAAAGAATTCCTGGAATTGAAACAAGGGAGCTACTGTGTTCTCCAAGATAGATTTGAGATCCGGATACTATCGATTTGCGAGTTAAAGAGTTAGATGTCCCAAGACTGCTTTCGGACTAGGTATGGTCATTATGAGTTCCTTGTGATGCCATTTGACTTGACTAATGCTCCCGCCATTTTCATGGACTTAATGAACCAATTTTCGCACCGTGCTTGGATAAGTTTGTATTTGTGTTCATTGATGATATCTTGATTTATTCTCATGATGAGACCGAGCATGCAGAGCATTTGAGAACAATTTTACATATTCTCGAGAGATAATCAGTTGTATGCCAAGTTCAAGTAAAAGTGAATTTTGGTTACGAGAGTTGGTTTTCTAGGACATATTGTCTCGTGAAGGTATTAAGGTTGATTCGAGCAAGATTTCAGCCATTGTTAATTGGAAGGCTCCTAGAAATGTATCGAAGTTAGAAGTTTTCTTGGTCTTGCTTGGATATTATAGGCGATTTGTAGAGGATTTTCCATGATAGCTACCCCAATCGATAAAATTGCTGCGAAAGGATATCAAGTTTGAATGGACCGAGAGAAGTGTGAACAGAGTTTTGACAAGTTAAAAGCATTATTGACTAAAGCTCCTATTTTAGTACAACTGTAACTGTAAGGAGTTTGTGATTTACAATGATGCGTCCATGAATGGACTTGGTTGTGTACTTATGCAAAAAGGAAGGTAATTGCTTATGCCTCTAGATAGCTAAAGCCACATGAGAAGAACTATCCGATACATGATTTAGAGCTAGTGCCATTATTTTTGCGTTGAAGATTTGGAGACATCATTTGTATGCGGGTGAGAAGTGCCACATATTCACCGATCACAAAAGTTTGAAATTGAAGCAAAGAAGATGGCTAGAGTTGATTAAAGATTATGAGCTAGTGATTGATTATCACCTGTGGTATGTGTAGAAGAATGATGAGCTTATTCGAAAGATCTTACAGAAGCACATAGTAGTTTTTTTTGTCTATTCATCCAGTAGTACAAAGATGTATAATGATTTGAAGAAATGTACTGGTGGGTAGGAATGAAAAGGGACATTTCGAGTTTGTTTCTAGATGCTTGATCTGTCATCGGCAAGATTTCCATTTACATCGAGAAAGAAAGATGCGGTATGGGTTGTGATTGATAAGTTAACGGTCGGCTCATTTTATCCCAGTTCATATGGATTTTTCACTTGACAAGTTGGCCGAGTTGTATATTTCGAGATAGTCGACTACATGGGGTAGACGAGGCTACATGGGAACTCAAGAGGCTATGTGAAAACAGTACCCAAATCTCTTCACGTAAGAAGATTTTCTGGGACGAAAATCCCAAAAGGGGGGAGAAATGTAACATCCCGAAATAGGGCCTAAACGGAATAAAGGTTACGAAACCACAAATTCGAGGTAGAAAAATTTATTTTATTATTATTTTGAGGTTTATGATATGTTTGCATGATTGTGTGAAAAGTTCGTGAAGAAATTCTATGCATAAAGTACTTAATTTGAAATTAGGGACTAAATTGAATAAATTACAAAACTTGTGTTCTAGAAGTATTTTGCATAAAATTGAATTAGAATATTAATTAGGAGGTCTTAAATAGAAATTTGACCAATTTTAAGTTCATGGACAAAATTAGGACATGGAAGGAATTTTTGAAAGTTTAGTAGTAAGGGCATTTTGGTCATTTAGGGGTAAAATGAATTAAAATACAAAATTAAAAGCCAATTTTGCTCATCTTCTTCATGGAGGCCGAAATTAGCATGGGGAAGCCATGGCTAGGGTTTTCAAGCTTTCCAAGCTCAATAGTAAGTGATTCCAAGCCCCGCTTTTAATGTTCTTTACGTTTTTGGAATCCCTAGCTCGATTAAGCTTATGCTAGTAATAATTCAACCTAGGGTTCATATTTGGAAAAATACCCATAGGTGAAATGTGTTTATTTTGATGTTTTATGATAGAATATGAGGTTTTAAATTATGTTAGACAACTTATACTACTCTCTGGTTTTAAGCAAAACGAGTAAAAGGACTTAATTGGTAAAAATACCTAATAGTCATAAGTGCTTGTTAGAGTATGAATTTGATGCTGCCATAGAAGGGAAAAATGACCAGCATGTCATGAAACATAAGAAAATAGGCTGAAGTTTAATTTACGAGCTTTGGGGCAAAAGTGTAAATATGCAAAAGTTTAGGGGCAAAATTGTAATTTTGCCAAAATATGATTTTGAGTCAATTTGAATAATGTGAGTCCTAATTAGACTATATTTTAAATGATAGAGCAAGGAAAACTGAAATTCGGGCTAAAATGGAGAAAATACCAAGTTGTGGACGAAATGGTAAAAGTAGCTATTTTTGCATATGAGGTAAGTTTACAGTTAATAAATGCAATATTCTTTTATTTTACATTATTATTGTTAATTTCCAGAATTTATATACTTATTTTATGAGGATATTTAAAGTCGAATTAAAGGCGAAGTGACAGAGAAAAAGCATTAGGAAGCCCCGTTTGAACCTTAGGAATATTAGGATATTGGGGTTGACAGGACAGGACAGGACCGAAATGAGCCATGTAAGTCCATATCAGTTATATGGCTTTGGAGACAGGAATGAGCCATGTAAGCCCATATTAGACATATATATGGCATTGGAGACAGGAATAATTCATGTAAGTCCATGTCGAAGACATGGCATTGGCAGGATATTGATAGACTGGAACGACCCCAGTATCCTTAGTATTCCGAGTGGTTCAATGGGTCATTGTACACGTTAAATTACAGTGAATTATCAGCAAAAGGGAAGGTAGATTATATTTATGAATAGTGAAAGGTCAGGTAAGAAAGAAGTTAAGTGAGTAAAGAAGAAGGTAGAAAATGAGAAGTAAATAAAGTTTATGAGGCTAGGTGACATTATGTATAATTATTCATTATGTTGAATGTTGTAATTTATTTGCTTGTAAGCTTACTAAGCCTAGTGATTACTCTCTTTATTTTCTTTTTCTTATAGTTTTTATCAAGCCACTCGGGGATCGAAGGAAACGTCGGAGACCCGATCACACTATCGAAGAAATCATATTGGTATAGTTAGACGTTTAGTTTTGTGTATGGCATGTATAGGAACTTGGTTTCTTTTGATATGACATGATCAATGAATGATGTGTAAATACTTGCTAGTGATTAGCTAATAGAATGGCTGATGATATACATGTTTAATTGTATGTATGAATAAGTAGTAACTATCACATGAAAACTAAGAAAAATGTGAAAGTAACTTAAAAACAGATTCAAGTATCAGAAATAATGTGATTTTGAAAAATCACTAAAAATCGTAGAGACATGGTTTGATGGTGAATAATATATGAAATTAAAGCTTATTATGTCTATTTTCTTATGGAATAAGCAAAATAGGTAAAAGTATTATATTTTATGAGATATCTGAGTTTTAGTGAAACAGGGTCAGAGAAAATTCTAGATCCCCTGTTTCAACTTTGGAAATTCACCATAAATTGTAAAAAAATAATTAGGTGGTGTAATTTATATTTTTAGAATACTTATTGAATCTAGTTTTAATAGAAACAAACATTATAGTTATATTAATTTTGTATAGGGAGAAAAGTGGTTCGTAGTAAGTAGAGGTCAGTGCAGTCAAATTCTGAAACAGGGGTAACTTTAACTAATAAACTGTACTAATTGGCTAAGTCAAAAATTCTAGAAAAAAATTAGTAGATAGATATATGAGTCTAGTTTCAGGAAAAATTTACGGATATTAATTTTGAGTTTTGAAACTCGAGAAATGAATTTTTAAGCAGCTATGACGCAGAAAAACAGTTTATTCCGAAAATTAAAATAAGTGGTTTAGAGTTGTTTAAAAGGTAAGATAAGTTTAGTAACACCTCAAGCTTGACTCCGGTGACGGTTTCGGGCGTGGGGGCGTTACATACTCTCAATTAAAAATATTTTTTATCGAGTTGATGAGAATTTTTGAATTCAATAGAAAGAGCTAATTGTTATGCTCCACAGAGATCACTTATAAAAAATCTAGGATTTTCTTAAAGTTAATTTGATGTGGTCACTAGGATGACACTGCGATGCGGCTTTGGTCTACCAGTTGAATACAACAATTAGGTATTCTTAGAGATTCATGTAATGATAATGTGATTATTGATGAATGTTTGTATAGATGAGGAAAATTTTCGGACCAATTACAAAGTGTCACGTATCAAGCCAAAGTTATTGTAAGTCAAGCCAAATTTATCATGGTGAAAATTTGATGACATCATAATTATTTTTCTCTAATTAGTTTAAGTTAATTAATAGATAAATTTATCACTAATTAAAAATAAAATAATTAAATGATAAAATTAAATTATTATTTCATCTTTAATCAATTAATAAGAGAAAAATAATAAATAAAAGACTTTAATTACTTGTAGAACTTTCTTTTATTCAAGTAATTAGTACTATAAAAAGAGGTGGCCCCAAGCCATTCTGCAAATTCACAAGTTCAAGCAGCCCAAAAGATCTCATCAAAATTATCTGAAGAAGTTGAAGAACTTGAAGAAATTTTGACGAATACCATACCCATTCTAAAGAAAATCCACCTTCCAATCCAGTTCATATCTGGAGAAGAAGACAAAAGTCGTTTCTGAAAAAAGTTGTCTTTCGATCCAAATCAACTAAAGAAAGAAGGTCCAAACCTATTTCAAGAGCAAGTCAACATGACCCTTGAAGCAATCACATCCATCCAAGACCAAGTCTAGACAACTTTGGATTACAACTAAATCGAAGAGAAGAATCAAATAAGTTTTCTTTGTAAAGAAATCCAGAGATTGTAACTTCTCTTTCAAAGTTATCAATAAGTTTGACTTAGAAATTTCAAGTCAACTTTCAACTCAAAATTTGTGTGTATAGTTTGTTAATCAAAGATTTGGTGGATCCACAACATTGTTTCACTTAGAGATGCTTATAATAGTTTGATGGAAGTCTTTGGGGTGAAAAAGAATGTAACAGAAGATTATTTTTGAATGCTCTATACCTCAATGTATTCAGGTTTTCTTATGTTAGTTTTTATTTTCAAATATTTTGATATAACAGAATATTTCCTTAATTAAATTTTATAAGATCTCATGTTAAACCTTAAAAAATTAGTTTCAAGTAATTTTCAAAATTGTTTAAACATCTAAAAAAAATTATGAAGATTAAAAGCTCCTAAAAGTACTTTTAAAACTTATTTTTGGCATAACTTGAGCTATGGTTCAATACCGTTATTAAGGATATCATAACACAACTTAGTGACTTTAAGGGTATTGAACCGCTTGGGCAAAAGTGTCTATATATATTACTATGTATTGGACCCAAGCCTGTGTGCTCTGGAACTTGGGGTGCCAAATCAATTTTTGAACATTTAGGGGTATTGAACCCTAAATGAAGAGGAACCAAACCCCAAAGCAAGAGGTATTTGAACACAACCTTAGAGTCTGGTACCTATAGCTTTAACGATTACTTTATTTAAGTAGGGTATCAGAACCTAAAGTCCAAGTATCAAAACATAGGCCCCTGCAACTGCATTTAATGTTTAAGTAAATGTCTTCAACGACTCAATTTTCCCTCTACTTACTCTAAACGACTAGAAATCAATGAAAGGTATAAATATAACTCAAGAACATAAAAAAGAAGAAAAAAAACAAGTTCATAAAGCTTATTATGTAAAAATCTAATCTTTCACTTGTAATTTTCATATTTCTCTTGTTCACACTTGGGGTTTTGTTTTCTTTCATTATTTTCAAGTGTTAGTAATTCATTTAAATGAGCTTGATTATTGTATATAATCCTTTGATAGGTATTTCTTTTTAATTATTCATTTCTAAAATTTGTGAGAGGTCACTTAAGGTTGTGGGTAGAAAACTTTAATGGGAAATGGGTCTATCTCGTTTATTCAAAAAATAGTGTTATAAAAGTGAAACCTTATCCTTAAAAGGTTTCATGGATTTGGGAAACCCTTAATTTTAAAGAGCTAAGGCAATGAATGTAAGCAATTGGGGTTAAACCACTATATATCATTGTGTCAATTCTTATTCATCTTTCTTGCAAAGTTTCTAATCACCAGTTCACCCCTTTTAGCATAATTAAGCTTCACATCTTATGGCAAGCAATGAAAAATAGATTGTTAACGAATGTCAAGCGGATGCAGAGAAGGTATAGCAGAGGATCCAACGTGTTCAATTTGTGGAGTAATGAAGGAACCGGTCTTACACGTTTTGAGAGAGTGTCATGCGTTACTAGACTTTGGAGAAGTTTATTGTGATCCAATGGAGTTAATAGTTCTTTTTCATCCTTTTTTGGTTGAATGGCTTACTGGTAGTTTGAGGATTAATGTTGGTTTAACATGAGGGGAAACCATTTGAAAAATTCTTTGCTACTGTTATTTGTGACTATGTGCATGCGTGCGCAATAAACAAACGATTTTATAAAGCAAATTTAAAATGCGATTTTACTGCAAGCGTATAAGTCAGTTGTAATATTTATAGTTCTAATGGAACACGAAGTATTCCAAGGGGTCGAACCCAAAGGAGATAGTGATTGAGTGAAAAAGAGCGTATTCTATAGAGTTTAAGCAACTACTTGTATCATTTTATAGTACGACAAATCATAACAAGAAAGTTTTGCTAGAAAATTAAATATGTTAATCTAAGGACCAAATTATAAATAGTACAAAACTACGAGATTAACCAATAAATGACTAACAGTGGTAGGTTATAACACCCCTAACCCCTATCCGTCGCTGGAACAAGGCCACGAAGCATTACCGGAGTTTACAAATCAATTACAGAAATTATATGTCATTTACTATTCATATTCAAAATCAATCATATCGTCCCTTAATTGGGTCCTTAAGGCCCAAAATACACGTTAGAATCAAATCAAGACTAAACCGAAATCTCAAAAATTTTTTACGAAATTTCAAAGTTTTTCTTAAATACAAGGGACACACGCCCGTGTGGGTAGGCCATGTGGCTCACATGGCTAGATGACATGCCCGTGTCTCAGGCCATATGGGCATTCGATATGAGGCAGACGGCCGTGTCCCAGTTCGTGTCCATACCCGTGTAACTCTCTGACTTGAGTCACACGGCCAGCCACATGCCCGTGTGCCAGGCCGTATGGACAATTTAAATTTCAAAAATTAGGTGCAAGATTCACATGGCCAAGACACACGCCCGTGTGCTAGCCCATGTGTCACACATGCTCGTATCTCTGCCTGTGTGGCCAATTCTGAGCATTCTGTTTCTAAATTTTAAAGATGCAGGGGACACACGGCCAAACCATACGCCCGTGCGCATGGCCGTGTATCACACACGGTTGAGACATACACCCGTGTATCTACTCGTGTGGACAAAAATAGGCCATTTTTATGGCCACTTTTCTCATCCAAATTATCTTCAACCTACATTAATACTTGAATACATATACCAATCAATTCAAGGCATTAAAACCAAGCCAACATTAACATTATACATGATCTATCATCACATGTATTCAAACTTACCTTTTTAAGGACATATATGTTTACCATTCTTTAATCTAACCATACCAAACATACATGTATTAACCACACTATAACCTCATATATATATTCACCAAAAATATCATCACTAGCCATTCCAATGGCTAGATTACAAACAACCATTTACATGTCAACATTGGCCAGGTTATCCTATACATGTCATTATACCAAAATAAGTTTGTTATTATACCAAAACAAGCTGAAGGATAGTGTAATGATGTTCCGATTGGTTCCAACCTTTACGAGCTTTCGAGCATTATAAAACAAAGAAAAAAATTGAGTAAGCATTTCAAATGCTTAGTAAGTTCATATAACAGAAAATTAACTTACCAATCATATTCATTTAAAGTAAGCATACAGACATGCATCCAAAACTATGTGGCCAATTGCCTAGGCACATGCTTTCACCAAACAAGTTAGTCATAAAATTTATATGATTATCAAGAAAATAAAGATGAGCTCATCACGCAGCTATTTCCAGGTATATCAGGGATATTCAAGATATAATTCATTTAATTCTCATATTTTCTCATATCAAGAGTTTTTTCCGTTGAATCTTTGAATATCGATGGATACTTGGGTAATACACACAAGATGTACTTATCATTGATCCGTCAATTCATATATGAGGGTGCTCTTTAGAGCACATAATTGGGAAGCACACTCTCGAGCCTTGTAACGAGAAGCTCACACAGAGCCATTTCGAGAAGCCCACAAAGAGTCTATCGGGAAGCTTATCCGGGCTATATAACAGGAAGCTCATAAGAGCCATAATCGGGAAGTTCACAAAGAACCATATCGGGAAGCTTACAAAGAGCCTATCGGGAAACTCAATAAGAGCCATGTAATGGGAAGCTCTGGATAGCCATATATTAGGAAGTTCAAGCGATATATTAGGAAGCTTAAGCGAGCACTGTTGGGAAGCTCACAAAGACCAATTTAACGAGAAGCTCATGAAGAGCCATATATCGGGATGCTCATAAGAGCTAAGGTGTGTCTACAACACATGTAGGATCACAAACTATCGGGATGCTCTGAAGAGCTATAACAGGAAGCTCACAAGAACCATATAACAGGAAGCTCGAGAGGGCTAATAACGGGACACTCTTTCGAGCTGTGGTGTGTCCGCAACATATGCAAGACCACAACCAATTCGGGAAAAACTTGTATCCATCGAATTTCATCTATTCAAATGGGATTTAATAATTCTCGGGCATGTCAGATATATAATCAATTTCATATACATAAAAAATTCATAATTTACATATACAACATTCAATTTAAACATGAAAATATATACAATTTAGTTACACAAACTTACCTCGATAAACGTTAGTGTACAAGGATCTACTAATCCGATACTTTTTGTTTTCCTCGATCTAACTCAGTATTAGGTCTTTCCGGATCTATATAAATGAATTTAACATCAATTTAATCCATTTCATACTCAATTTAATTCAATTCACATCCTAGACAAAATTACCATTTTGCCCCTATATTTTTCATAAATGATAATTTCGTCCCTAGGCCCGGAAAATAAAATTCATGCAATTTAATCCTTATTCCAAGCCTTATCAATTTTTACATATAACATTTACAGCACATATATTTCATAAAAATAAGAAATTTTCTATTAATTTTACATATTTATAATTTAGTCCTTAAATCACAATTTCATGAAAATTCACTTTACAAAAGTTGTTTATCTATCAACAACCTTTCATTTTCTACCATAAATTTTAGATTTTCAGCATATTCATCCATGAAAAAATTTTAATACTTTAATATCTTTACAAATTGATCCCCAAAATAGCTAGATTAGGTTATTCTGATCTCAAAAATATAAAAATTACTAAAAACGAGACATGATTACTTACCTAATTAAACTTGCTTGATTTTATTTCTCTTTGCTAGGGTTTTAATAGAAAATTTGGGGAAGATGATGAAATAAGATTATATTAGGCTATTATCATCTTTATTTATTCCAAATTCCAATTTAGTTTTTTCTTTTTCTAATTTTCCATGGATGAATCATAAAAAATATCTACTAACTTTTCTTAATGGTCTAATTACCATATAGGGACCTCAAATTTTGAATTCCATAGCTATTTGATACTTATAGCTACTAGAATTCAACTTTTTCATTTTATGCAATTTGGTCTTTTCTATAATTAAACATGTAATCGGTAAAATTTTCTTATCGAAATTTTCATAAGTCTTTCCTATCATAATGCAGACCATGCAATATTATTAAAATAAATTTTCTTTCTGACTCGGATTTGTGGTCCCCAAACTACTATTTCGATTTCACTAAAAACAGGTTATTACATAGGTTGATTTCGATGCAGTTTGCCAGTCTTTGAATAAGGAAATTAAATCGCTTAAATTACTAAGTGACTCAATTTTATTTCTCAATCTCAATTTTACCAACTTAGACAAATTAATCGGGTTTATCTCTTGATCTCACCGGTTAATCCGAGATGAATGAATTGGTGCACAACAAAATTACCTCTCAGTCTCACTTGTTTAGATATTCTCTTAGGGGCATCAATTCCTAAGTTTTTAGGTCCATTTGATTTAGTACATTGTCTAAAAAATCAACTTACCCACATATCCATCAACAAACCCCCTTTGAGGTTTAACTACTCATGCTGAAAATAAAGCTAATGGTCATGAAAATGAGCAAAAAAGCCATTAAAGTAAAGCTTGAGAAAAATATAAAAGTTTGGATTTTTATGCAAGAAAACTTAAAGAATATGAAACTAAAGACATTCAATAAGAAAATATAAAACAATAAATATAAAAAGAACAAACTTTAGCAGATTTAAAGTAAATGAAATTGAAATACATTAAACTAAAACTACAAATGTCTTACAACCAAGGTACAAGGACTGAAAGTACAAATAAACCTAAGCTACAGTGATAACTAGTTTAACTAACACTAAGAACACTAAGATAAGAAGTAAGTGCAGAAAAATAAACTCTAAAACTAAGAAAGGAGAAGAGAAAATAAAAACCCTAGAAAAGTTATAGAAAAACTAAGAGAAAACATAGAGAAACTAAAGCTAACAGCTAAATTAATGTTTGTCTCCTCTCTCCTCAGCCAAACTTGGCTGTTTTAGGCTGATGGCTGATGAAATTTTGTTGCCAAAATTACCCCTACATGGACCTTGTGTGATTGTTGCGTCGGGTGGACAAAGATTACCCTTTTTGTCTAACTTTGCCCCTTTATGATTTCAATATCGCGATACCCCTATCAGTTTTGAACTTGGGCGTCTTCTTTGAGGGTGGATATTGTGATACCCAAATTGGATATCGTGATACCACTGAAGGGTGTCCCCAATCTTCAAGCCTGTTGGAGGTATCACGATTCCAAGGTTTGGATATCGCAATACCTTTTCCTTTGGTGTCGCTTTCACTCGTTTGAAACTCCAACATGTTTATATACCACTCAACCACACGTTAGGCCACCCAATGGAACTATTGGCCAAATTGGGTCACAAAATGAGTAAAAATAAGACGTTTACACTTATTATCTTAAAATATAAAAATTATGAAAAACTATAAAAAAACACTAATTTTATTGAGAATAAGTTCCTTAAGTATACCGAGAAAGCCTAATTTGCCATATCAAATTATGGCAGATCAAATTCCCCCACACTTAACTCTTTGTTTGTCCTTAAGAAAAAACACCAAACATGCAAAATAAAAGACGATTCTTGGACTAAATAACGCAATTAAGTTACATAGTATTGAAACAAACTCGTACGGAAACTACCTCACATGCAACATAAGAATGATACCTAGCTAACTTGTGTAATTGAAGGACTGATTGGACATATGTAGTTGAGGCTCAAATAATTTATAATTAAGTTTTGGGTTTTTGCCTATTAATTATAAACTCATTTAGTCACCAAGTCATTCCATTATAATATTGTAACAGCCCAATTTAGACCCTATTCGAAACAGTGGTTTTGAGACCACAAATCTGAGTCAGAAAAATTTTTAAAAATTATTTTCTACTTTATTGTGTGTGAATTAATATCCGTAAAATTTTTGTGTTTTAATTTTATCGTTTGAGTGCCCGATTCAATAAAAGGGCTTAAATTTGATGGTTTAATTTGTAATGGCTAAATTGTGGTTGTCTTTATAATTTGAGGTATTTATGTTACAATTAGACATTTAATTATAGCATGGACGGTTGTGGACAACCATTATAAGTTTTAGTTATTAATTAATAAAGGTTAAAAATGTAAAATGTAAAATAATATATATATGATATAATAAAGCATATAATAAAGCATCATGCATCCATCTTTTATTTTGCATGATCGAATATTAAAAGAAAAGAAAAATAAAAATGCTTTGAAACTTTCGGCCATTTGGTAGCATAATTAAGGTATGTAACTAGCTCGGTTTTTGATAATTTTTACGTTTTTGAGATCGTTGCAGTGTAATGTACAAAGCCCATGCTTGAATTTATGATTTTGATGAATATTTTAAGTTACGCCATTGATGAATAATTGAGATTTGGGATGCTAGTTGATGAATTATGAAAGATATGTTTTGGATTAATATGTTTTGTATTGAAATTTTTGATAGTTTTGAGTAATTAGGACTAAATTGTAAAAATAATAAATTGAGGGACTAAAATGTGAAATAAATAAAATATATGGACTTGTATGAGCATAAAGAAGATTCGACCTAAGCATGGTGTGTGCAAATTTTGCATGTTTTGTGTTTTGTGCAATTTGAACTAAATTGTAAAAAGTGTAAAATGTCGGGGTAAAATGGTAATTTTCCCATTTATGTGTTTTGGACTAAATTGAAGAGAATTATGTTTGAATGAGTTTAATTTGAATATGCGTAGATCAAGAACTAAAGAAATTAGATTTGGATCGGGGGAAAACCAAAGTTGTCGAATAATCGTTTCGTTCCGATTACTGTTGTCCGAGGTAAGTTTATAGGCAAATAGATGTTGAAAATTTCAATATATGTATATTAGAAATGCTGAATTGAATTGTTATAATTGTTTTGAGAATGTGCCGAAATTATATATGTTTGAGAGCAATGGTTATGAGTTCGATTCGATCGAGTTACGACATCTGAAAGCCTCGTATGAGCCTTAGGAATATATAGGATATATATGTCATGACATAGGATTCCGATATGTGATGTGCGAGTAAGACCATGGCATCGATATATATGTACGAGTAATACCACGTTTAATACGTTGGCATCGATATATGATTCTGATATATATGTGTGCGAGTAAGACCACGTCTCGTACGTTGGCATCGATATATGATTACATGTAAGACCACGTCTAGGACGTTGGCATTGTACGATATGTGTGATTAGCTGAGTATCCTATTCAATTTCGAATGGTTCAATGGGCAATGATAGTTGTGATCGAATGTGCAATCGAGTTAAAGTGATTAGGTATGTGATAGTTAAATTCCTATTTGAAATTAAGGTAAGTTGGCTATTTGGTATGTGATACAAATTGTATATGATGCAAATGAATATATATGTGATCTTAGAAGTGAAAAATTAATTATGTTATTATCTATATGTGCATTCATCCAATTTGAATTTGAGGTATAGTTATATGTTTAATGAAAGTAAATTTAAGTTTGAAATTGTATATGAACTTAATAACATATTTCGAGTTTGTTGTATTGAATTATAGATATTATTGAGTTGTTATTTGCTTATGACTTACTAAGCTATGATAGCTTACTCTATGTGTATGTTTGCTTATGTTTTATTGATTTTGGAGTCAAGTTACGAGCTCGGGGATAGTCAAAGAAGCTTATCACACTATCGACTGTTTCGGTACTTTTATAAGTTGAATTTGATCTTATGACATGTATAGGCTAGTTTATATATTTGATTTTAGGGTATGTAAATATAAGCCATGCAAAAATGACTTGTTTATTTTGTTAGGTTCGGTTTAAAGTTTGATCAAATTATGGTTATAATTGACATGGTTGGAGTTTATTTTGGTGTGCATGTTATATGATAAGTATGATTTGTGTTTTGGTGATATGTTTGTGATGTTGATTATTTAATTTGAAAATGAGATGTGATAATGATGGAATATATTCGGCCAAGGAAGTAACTTATTTTGGAAGTATGGTTTGTGGTATAATTTGGGTGGTGAATGATGGACATGTATATATATATATATATATATGTATATTAGCTTATTAAGTGACGTTTTGGCTTATTACAAATTATATAAAAATTTGTATGATTATTTGTGGTTAACTTTGCTACCCAAATTAGTAAGAATTAAGTTGGATTTGTATTAAATTTTGGTATAATGCATAGTATGTGTAACTAACATGATTGGATTCGGCATTTGTACATATAAATTAGAGTGAATTGATTTTATTTCATGTTTATATTATAAACATGTTGTACTGGTTATGTGACTAGTTATTAAGTGAACTAAATGCATGATCATATTCGGGTGGTAATAAGTTTAGTTAATAAATTATGCCTATGAAATCATTGGTTGTGAAATGATCAACTTTGTTTGATTAGAAAATGTTTATTTAAGCTTATTGTTGAATGGCATAATTTGTATTATATATATACATATTTATGATTAATCTTGGTAGCCGAATAGGTGAGCAAATAAATCAATCATGTATTTGTAATTTTGTCATGATGTTGGCATATATATTTTAGTATGTTTGATTTAATAATTATGTTTTGAAATGGTTTGTAATTTGCTTAAATATATGATGATTGGCATAATGGTTTGATTATAAGAAATGTTATTTGAATATATATATATATATTAATAGAGAAAAATGAAACCTGACCATATGTTGATATATGTTTATGTCTCATATATGTTTGGTTGTATATTAAGTCATTGATGTGACTTGTCATAATGTTCTTTGCGAATGAGCCTAGGTATATATGTGGTATGATAAGTAATTTTATTTATGAAATAGACGTTTACAAATGGATGTATTCAAACATGATAGGTATATGAAATGAAACATAGGTATATGAAATGAAACATGTTTGACTATTATTTAGAAATTTGAATGTTTTGATTATTGGTCATATGATTTAGCTATTGGAATAATAAAGTATATGTATTATGATATGGTGTTTATTAGCTGGTTCAAATAAGTTTATAAATAAATAATAAATAAAATAAAATATGTGTGAATGTGACTTATATGATTGAATAAATGGTTAATATTCGAGTTTTATAATTATTATAAATAAGTTGGTATAATTTTTGTGCATGTTTTGAATTGAATGATTGTAATGAATTGTGTCTCGTCCGGTAATGCCTCGTAACCCCTTTCTGGCGACGGATACGGGTGAGGGTGTTACATTTGATTGGTATTAAAGCTACGGTTTAGTCGTTTCTAGGACTAACGTAGTACGTGTGAGTCTAGCTATACATGCCATAATTATAAACTGTGATAGTGTGATGATTCCTGACAGTCAAAAATGTGTTTTCTTATAGAAATGGATCCCGATCTAGCCGTAACGGATGATGTAAAAGATAAGACGCCTACTCCTGCTCAGGGGGCAGTGCCGGCTGATTCTAGGTCGATTTCAAGTAGTATAGAGGGAGAGGCTAAGCAAGCCTTCTTCAAGTTAATGAATGAGTGGTTCACGGAGTTCGTTCGAACGAATCCGGCTGCTCAACAACCTCCACCCCCTCAAGTTCCTGTAACTTCCCAAGTTATATGAAAAGAAAAACTGATTTTGAAGTCAGAAATTTCCATGAGAGATCATCGGGTAAATCATTTCAGTTTGCATCAAAGAAATTTCGAGATGATTATAGCCATTCAAAGGCTAATGTGGGACACTCGAATAAAGATCGTGCTAGATCACATTCGAGCTTCAGGGCTCCAATTACTTCAATCGCTAGTGTTGAAAATGTCAGATCTGATCGACTTGAGTGCAAACGTTGTGGTAAAAGACATTCGGGTATTTGTAGATTGAATAGTCATGCTTGTTTCAACTATGGATCCTTAGATCACTTTATCCGAGATTGTCCCGAGTCGGTTGAGCAAGAGCTTGTGCAAAATCTGAGATCGAGTAACACTACAACCAAGAGTAGATCTCCCAGAATTGAGAGAAATGTAAGTAGCAGTCAGAGAGGAACTAAAGACACAGCAATTCAATCTGAGGCTTGTGCACCTGTTAGAGCTTATGCTATTCACGCTCGCGAGGAGGCTTCAACCCAAGATGTTATTACTGGTATATTCACTCTATATGATACTAGTGTAATCGCATTGATTGATCCTGGTTTGACTCATTCTTATGTTTGTGAGACCTTAGTATCCAGTAAGACTTTGCTTGTAGAGTCTGCTAAGTTTGTGATTAGAATATCGAACCCCTTAGGCCAGTGTGTTCTGGTTGATAAAATGTGTAAGAATTGTCCGTTGATGGTTCGAGATTCATGTCTTTTGGTTGATTTAATGTTGTTACCATTCAACGAGTTTGATATAATTCTGAGTATAGATGGTTGACTTTGCATGATGTTGTTGTAAACTGCAAATAAAAGGCTATTTATTTGAGATGCCAAAATGATGAGATTAATCAGATTGAGTCTAATGATCTGAATGGTTTACTGGTAGTCATATCTTCGATGTTAGCTCAGAAATATGTGAGAAAAAGTTGTGAAGTTTACTTTACTTATGTGCTTGATAATAAAGTAACTGAAAATAAAATTGAATCAGTACCAGTTGTGTATGAGTATTCAGATGTGTTACCTGAAGAATTACCGAGTTTGCCACCGATCCGGGAGGTAGAGTCTGGTATTGAGTTAGTACCTGGGATGACTTCAATATCGGTAGTTTCGTATAGAATGGCATCGATCGAATTAAAGAATTGAAAGCTCAGTTGCAAGAGTTGACAGATAGAGGTTTCGCACGACCGAGTTTGTAACACCCCAGACCCGACCTAGGAGTTTAGACCGAATTCAGAATGCTACATTGATCACCGAAGTGATCGTGATAAAATATTATAAAAACGTCCTTTATTCGAATTTCAAAAACATAAATGTCACATATTCGAAATCAGAATAATAAAATGATTAAAATGTAAAACAGAATTCTACCACAGTGTTAATAAAAACCTTACATTCAAAATTGAATAACAAATAGAAATAAGAAACCATAACTAATAATTTATTAAGCTCAAACTTCCTAAGTCCTCCGCATACTGAGCCTAGTATCCAAAACCCCAAAATATACCTGAAAGGGGAAACAGAAGAGAAGGTAAGCTATAAGAGCTTAGTGTGAGATTAAACTAACTGACTACCGAATCAGAGACAGGTACAGAAAACCTAAAAATAGTTCAGCAGCGGAACATACTTACAGAGCGACTTAAACAAAATAGACTATATGTAACTTTACATTCATATGACCCTGTTAATCACAATATCAAAAATTCTCAGAAGTCACAAACCAACCTAAGCCCTTCTCTAGAATCTGAATCGGTTGGGCCTTAGCCCATCTCACAAAGTTCCTTAAGGCACGAGTGCCTTCCAATCAAATAATACAATCAGAATTCGAAATTAATCAAACAAAAATATTTCAGTCAGACAGATATCATAGTCACGAAATCAGACAAATGCATATGAGTGTAGATGAGTTGTAAAATAGCCCACCCATCTAACCAACACACCATCTTCGTCCAACCCTACACATCCTGTGGGGATATAATCAACCCACCCATCCCTGCACTCCAAGTAGGACCTCGAAAAGCCCATCCAACCTTATATCCCCTATACATTGTCCACAAACCTCAGGGAATTGGGACTATCAGAAAGCTATACAGTGCCGTGCGGAAGACCGCGGTACAGACATGTAGTATAATCTGCCAGATCAGATATATCACATAGCAAGGCTAGCGTATGAGCCGTACTGTGAAATGCGGTAAACCGCAGTACAGACGTGCAGTATGACTACCAGATCAGATATTGGTACTAGCGTAGCTAATGTATATGTGGTACAGTGCAAGGCGGTAAACTGTTATACCGTTAACAGAAATGTCCACGACCCTCAAGGTATTGGGACCGCCTATGACCCTCTGGGTATTATTAAGGCTTTCAGAATACAGATAAACTGCCAGATCGTAAATCTCCCTTCTCTTCAACATCCCACCCAAAAGCTTTGTATGCAGATGTAATTATGCCGATGTGTGTATACAGATGCACTAACTCAGAACACAAATCTAGACAGTCATTCAGAGCAATCACATACAACTAGTCAATTAGTTAAAGAAATGCACGTACTTATAACTCGAATTCGGTTTCAACCATATCACACATTCAATCACAATTATCACATAAACCGAAGTCAGAACAGAGTCGTAATCACCCTCAGTAATCTTGGTCGAGAGGTTGAAATAAACAGAGGTCATGATTACACTTAAATCAACCTTAAACCAAAATAGGGCCACACGCTTGTGTGCTCCGGCCGTGTGGAGCACTTCAGGCCGTGTAAGGTCCATACTCTAGTGTGAAGGGTAGCACACGGTCGTGTGACAGAGGCACACGCCCGTGTGGTGTAGAGGCATGGCCAAGGGAGTAGTCCGTGTAACTCATTGTCAAACTCCACTAATTTCAGAAGTAGAGTAGACACGACCATGTGAAGGTGTCACACGCCCTTGTGGCAATCAAACACGACCGTGTGTCCCATAACACATGCCCGTGTGAAATCAGACACGGCCATGTGTCCCATAACACACGCCCGTGTGAAATCCCTAAGCCCAAATCAGCTACATGGCCGCGTGTCTCGAAACACACGCCCATGTGAAAACCCTAAAATCCCTAAATCAGTCACACAGCAGTGTGGCCCCAAATCTCAAATCCCTAATTCCCAAACTCACACGCCCGTGTGCCTTAAGGGACACGCCCGTGTGGTTCCAAAAAAAATCCCCAAACCGGCCACGCGTCCGTGTGGCTGTCGGGGCAATCACGAAACCACCCTTGAACAGTCCTGAAAACACCACCTCGGCTACCAAACCGTCCCTGTACTTTAGTACTATAAAAAATACATCAGAAAACGGAGTATCCCACTCCCTTTCAGCAATTAAAACTCTAAAACTAGAGAATCCAAGCACTCTCACGAAAACCCGAAACAACATTTGCAAAACATAAGAACGGTAGATTAGTCAGAGTTGAGTCTCATACCTGTGCGATCGGAGAGAACAATAAAGGAGCGAAAATACGGTAACCCGCTTGAGAGAGATTTAGAAAATTCAAGATGAAGAAAGATGAATAACAGATGAAGGGAAAAAGAAAAAGATCGTACAGGAGAAGAAATAGAAATAAAAATAAAATAAAAAAAGTAAAATAAAAAATAATAAACCATATAATTATTCCCTTAAACTAAACAAAAACAAAAAATAAAAAGGCTCCCTAAACACACACACAACGACTCAAACCCAGAACCCAAAGGTTCACTAAACACACACCAATCCACTAGACCAGCAGGCCCATTCTGACACTTAACTGCACAACTTAACTTATGTGTGCAACTTTCCCACTGACCTTACACTTAAAACCCAAAACTTCTAGGTCTAAAATTTGGGGCGTTACAGAGTTTCTCTCTCTGGGGTGCACTAGTTTTATTGTGAAAAAGAAAGATAGAACTATGAGAATGTGTATCGATTATAGATAGCTCAATAAGGTGACTATAAAGAATAAATATCTGTTGCCACGGATTGACGACCTATTCGATCAATTGAAAGGGGCTACAGTGTTTTCAAAGATAGATTTGAGATCAGATTCCTATCAGTTGTGAGTTAAAGACTCTGATATGCCAAAGACTATTTTTTGAACGAGGTACGGGCACTATGAGTTTTTGGGTTATGCCTTTTGGACTCACTAATGCACCTGCTGCTTTTATGGATTTGATGAACCGGATCTTCAAACAGTATCTGGATCGAGTTGTAGTTGTGTTCATTTATGACATTTTCATTTATAACATTTTCATTTATGACATTTTGATCTATTCCCGTGATAAAACTGAGTATGTCAAACATTTGAGACTTGTGTTACAGACTTTGCGAGGTAAATAATTGTATGCAAAGTTCAGCAAATGTGAGTTCTGGTTATGTAAAGTCAGTTTACTGGGACATGTTGTATCAGCATCAGGTATTCGGGTTGATCCGAGTAAAATTTCAGCTATACTTGATTGGAAACCTCCGAGAAATGTTTCTGAAGGCTGAAGTTTTCTAGAACTTGCTGGTTACTACAGACGATTTGTGAAACGTTTCTCTATGATTGCAACCTCAATGACGAAGCTATTATAGAAAGATGTTAAGATTGAGTGGTCAGAAAAATGTCAAAAAAGTTTTGATCAGTTGAAAGCCCTTTTGACTGAAGCTCCAGTGCTAGTTCAGCCAGGATCGGGAAAGAATTTGTTATCTATAGTGATGCATATTTAAATGGTTTGGACAGTGTGTTGATACAGAATGACAGAGTTATAGCTTATGCTTCAAGACAGTTAAAGTCACATGAAAAGAACTATCTGACACACGATCTAGAATTGGCAGATATTGTGTTTGCATTGAAGATATGGTGTCACTATCTATTCGGTGAGAAATGTCATGTTTATTCTGATCACAAGAGCCTGGAATATTTGATGACTCAGAAAGATCTGAATTTGAGACAGCGTTGATAGTTAGAACTGTTAAAAGACTACGAGCTTGTGATTGACTACCATCCAGGAAAGGCTAATGTTGTTGCTGATACTTTAAGCCGAAAATCACTATTTGCTTTATGTGCAATGAATTTGCATATGGCTATGTTTGATGATGGTTCAATTATAGCTGAGTTAAAAGCAAGTCCGTTATATATTCAACAGATTTGTGATGCTCAGAAAGTTGATGATGATTTGTTAGCAAAGCGGGCTCAATGTGACTTGAATGCTAATTCAGAGTTCTGAGTTGATGTTGAGGGTTGTTTGAGGTTCAGAAATAGAATATGTGTTCTGAGAAATTCAAACCTGAATAAAATGATTTTGGAAGAAGCTCATAGCAGTTAGTTATCTGTTCACCTAGGTAGTACGAAGACGTATAATGATCTAAAATAGCTTTACTGGTGGCATGGTATGAAAAGAGACATATCTAACTTTTTTTCAAAATGTTTAGTCTGTCAGCAAGTAAAAGCCGAGCATCAGGTACCTTCTGGATTGCCTCAGCCAATCATGATACCTGAGTGGAAATGGGACAGAGTCACAATGGGTTTTGTATCTGGTTTACCGTTGACACCGAGTAAGAAAGATGCAATCTGGGTTATCGTGGATAGATTGATTAAATCAACTCATTTTGTTCTGGTTTGCACAGATTACTCATTTGATAAACTAGCTGAATTGTATGTTTCTCAGATTATGAGAAGTTGCTTATAGACTGTTGTTGCCACCTGAGTTAGAAAAGATCCATAATGTATTCCATGTTTTGATGCTTCGTAGATATCGATATGATCCCTCACATGTGATTAATCCGTCAGAGATTGAGATAAAGTCTGATAGGACGTATAAGGAAGAACTGATTTGTATTCTGGCTTGTGAAGTTAAGGAATTGCGAAATAAGAAAATTCTGTTAGTGAAAGTACTGTGGCATCGACATGGTATTGAAAAGGCTATGTGGGAGTCAGAGGATACAATGAGATAACATTATACAAACCTATTCACCGGTAAGATTTTCGGGGACGAAAATCCCTAAGGAGGGAGAGTTGTAACAACCTGATTTAGACCCTATTCGGAACAGTGGTTCTGGGACCACGAATCCGAGTCAAATTTCTTTTTAAAAATTATTTTCTACATTTATTATGTGTGAAATAACCGTGAAATTTTCGTGTTTTAATTTTATCGTTTGAGTGCCTGATTTAATAAAAGGGTTTAATCGCGTAAAATGAAAATTTGATGGTTTAATTTGTAATGGCTAAATTGTGGTTGTCATTATAATTTGAGGTATTTATGTTGCAATTAGACATTTAATTATAGCATGGACGGTTGTGGACAACCATTATAAGTTTTAGTTATTAATTAATAAAGGTTAAAAATGTAAAATGTAAAATAATATATATATGATATAATAAAGCGTATAATAAAACATCATGCATCCATCTTTTATTTACCAAGCCATTTTGTCACCCTTTTATGCACACACCTACACAACAAAACATAACACCAATCTGAGCAATTGCATTCAACCAATTCAGCCACAATCAGGACATCCACACATCATTCACATGCTACCATTTACCACATACAATCATCACACACTTATCAACTTAAACCATGCAAATTTCCACATTCATGAAAACATCATCATATGCATATATACTTAAACCAATGTTAGCCAATTTCAATGGCCATTTACAAAATGAATTATCAACCAATATAGACCAACACATTAGGCCAATTCAATTATGACATATAACAAAATAACCAAGTCTCTATACATGCCATAACTCAAAATGTCAAATTCATTGGTACCAAAAATAATTAGTTGATAGTGTGAGTGGATCTCCGACAGTTTTCGATCCCCAAGCTAGCTTGGTGACACTATTAAGACAAGGGAAATAAAAGGGAAGTAAGCTATATAGCTTAGTAAGTTCCCATGCAAATAATAGGCATCATAACCCAACATTTAACATACAATTAACATGACGATAATTGGCATAAATATTATTAAGATCTTATAATCATAACTTACTCAATCATAACCTTACCGAGGGTTCATCACATAATGAGCCCATTATGTATGAGTTTTTCGTACATACCTGAGTCATCTCGAATTGGATTTGCATGCAATTCACCTTTGACATACTCATTAAGTTACCCGTTGAACCACTTGGAATACTAAAGGATACTCGGGAGTTCCGTAGACACGGTACCATACCAATGCCATATCCCAGATATGGTCTTACATGTAATCTCGTATCGATGCCAATAGCCCAACTATGGTCTTACACAAAATCTCACATCAATGCCATATCTCAGATATGGTCATACAAGAAGTCTCATATTGATGCCATATCCCAAATATGGTCTTACACATAGTCTCAGTAACCCTAATGTCATGACATTTATATCCTATCTACTCCTAAGGTTCAACCGAGATTTCACTCTGGTCGTAACTTTGTCGGATACATCCATGAGTCAATCATAATTCATACAATAATAAAGCATTTAAAACATAATTAAAATAATGCATTATTTACATAAGAACTTACCTCGGTACAAAAATAGTAGGAATGAGACCTAATCGTTAAACACTTTGTTTTTCCCTCGATATAGGTCCGAACCTTGTTTCTCTTGATCTATAATAGAAAATTTAGTTCATTTATTATTCAAATTACTCAAATCAATTCAAATATACATTATGGAAAAATTACATTTTTGTCCCTAAACTTTGACATTTTTACACTTTGGTCCCTAGGCTCGTAAATTGAAATAGATTCAATTTCTTTGATTACCAAGCCTAGAAGAACCTCTTTTATGCTTATAACAGCCCAAATGTTTCATTTAATCACACTTTTACACACAGTTTATATCTTTTTTACAAATAGGTCCTTTTGACATTTTCATCAAAAATCACCTAGCAAAAGTTGTTTATCATACACCAAACATACATTTTCTACCATTAGACATCAAAATACACACATATCTAACATGGGTCAAACCCTAGACCTTAATCAATTCTCAAATTAATGGTAGAAATAGATAGATCGAGTGATAACGACTTCAAAAATGTAAAGAGCATTAAAAACGGGGCAAGAACAAACTTACAATCGAGCTTGAAAGTGACCAAACCCTAGCTATGGCTTCCCTTCTAAATTTCGGCACAAGGGGGAGAAGATGGACAAGGATTTTTGCTTTTTAATTCATTTAATTACTAAATGACCAAAAAGCTCTTTTCTTAAAACACTAAAGTTCTCTTACCTCATGTTTATTTTTGTCCAACTTAAAGTAAAATGTTCTAATTACCATCTAAGGACCTTCAATTTAAAATTTCACAACAATTAGACACCTCTAGCATGTAGAACTTAACTTTTGCACTTTTTATAATTTAATCCTTTTTGATAAATTAAGTGCTCAAATGTCAAAATTTTCGAATGAAATTTTCAAGAAATCATTCCATAAAACTATAGACCATAAAAATGTGATAAAAATTAGTTTTACTACGTCAAATTCGTGGTTTCAAAACTACTATTCTGACTAGGCTTAAAATCGGGCTGTCACAAGTTGTGATTTACTATTAACACAATTTACAACTAAACCAATTAATTAGTATAATAATAAATAGTGAATATATTTATTACTTATAATGTCAACAGTTCATTTCATATTTATCCTTATTTACAACGTTTACATTTGAAAGCAATTAAAGATTCATGTCACATACAACAATAATTACATTAAAGAAAATAAATTTACTTTTAATGTTAAGGTAAAATGTAACACTCTATACCCAACCTGATCGCCGAGTCTGAGTTACAAGGTGTCACATTCATTGCTAGAGCAACGATCAAACATAGTCAATTCATACTATTAACTGATAAAGTTTTTTTTAACTCAAATATGCATACAAAACAAAATTCAACAATCTACAGGTCCTGTACGAGCATATGGAAGCTCTACAGTTAATCTGAGATAGAATTAGGACCACATTGTAAAGAATTCAAAATTCAAAGTTGACGTGTGACATTATCGCTTCCACATCATGGTGGTGCCAAACAGTTTGTCATGTCACGATGTCAGGCTACTCGACACCATGACGTCACTTACTATTTTATGCTCGTCGGGACAATGGGGTTCCTTGTCTCGTCGTAACATTATAGGACATTTCTTGTAGCGACGTTAAATACTGTTTCTGTAACACCCTTAACCCGTCTCGATCATTGGGACTAAGCTACAAATCCTACAGTATAAAATGGAACAATTACAGACCTTTAACGAATAATTCAAGTTGAAAATCATCATATACCATTATATAAGTCATTCAAAACAAATTTAAACCATTCTTAAGTTTAATACGAGCTTACGTAAGCTCTAAAGTTAACCCGAGATTGAATAAGGACCAAATTACAAAGTTTGAAAAGTGCAGGGTTGACGTCGTGACGAGATTTTATCCATGTCATGACATTGCTAAATAGTATGTTATGTCACAACTTTAGACCACTTGACATCGAAACGTCACAAACTGTTGGCTGACGTTACGATGAGGGAAGACCGACGTTGGGATGAGGAATATATTTTTGGTAAAATTTGGCCATTAGTAGCTATCTCAAACCAACCTTCCAAATAGGTCATAAGAATGCAATTGACATCATTTAAATCTATTCAAAACATACCAATTCCAAGCCAAAACATAACATATAATCATCTAATCAAGCTAAAAAATCAATGTCACAACCCATTTTTCAGTGTTGTCAGAAACAGTGGTTTCTGGACCACAATTTCGATGAGTGAGTCTGTAAATATTATTATTTAATATTTACGAGTCAAATACAGTGTGTTGGAAAAAATAGGTTTGGAAAACGCAGCGAAATATAAATTTAGGGAAAAATTAAAGTTTTAAAATTTTTTCCAAAACAAAATCTTAGTTGTGATATATAAAGTAAAAAATACTTAATCAAAATTGTACCTTTTCGATTCATCTAGGATGAGCGTTTTGACCGAGTAGTCTTCTCCACTATCCTCAAGCTGACGTCTGCCGAGTGTGGGCTCGCTTCGAATCAAAAAAATTTTCAAAAAAATTATTGGTGGGGTAATTTCGTAATTTCTCTAAACTTTTGGGTCAAGTTGTAAATTAGAAAAATATCTTTAAAATTTTCTGGAATAATCTATTCAGAGAATTTTCCCTCTACAACTTTCTCTTGAATTCAAGTGTGTAAAAAATAATTCTCTTGAATTCAAGAGTGTAAAAAATAATGACCCAATGCTCTCTTTATGTAGGGAGAGTTTAGAGAGTTCAACTATAATTAAACTTAATCACTTTAATATTAAATTAATATAATATTTATTAAGATAAATATTAGATTAAATTTAATATTAAATCTTATTAAAATAATAGAATATTTATCTGCATTAAATTTAATATTAAGATAATCACTTTAATATTAAATTAATAAAATACTATTAAAATAAGTATTAAATTAAATTTAATATTAAACTATTAAAATAATATTATTTGGAATATTTAATCTGAAATCAAATTCACTGGTAAAGTCCCATTAGGAGTGTAACTCTTTCACTGTTCAACCATTAAAGACCAACCACCGCGCCACACTTTGGTATCTTTGTTGTTGCAATTTGCGGCATCTGCCAGTATCCAAAGGATACAGATCGACACCACCTCATTATCGCACTCCCGAGCCACTAGTTGGACCGTCGACCCGATTTTCCAAACCAAGCCCGGTTCGACCAGTTTTGGGTATTGGTCTTAGTTTTGGGCTCCCAGGCCCAGTTTACGATCTCAGGTCCAATTTTCAAGTTCAATTACCCATTGGGCCAATTGTCTGACTTGAAAATTAATTTAAAAAAATATCATATTAATTTTAATTATTTTGATTAATTTAATTTTACTTGATCTGTAACCTCCCAAACTCGACCTAAATGTTATGGCTAGATTGAGAAGGCTACATTAGCCATTGAAATGGCTAGACTAACTTACGTTACTTTTGAAGACTTTAAATAAACTCATTTTAGAGAAAATCGTAGTTGTACTTTGAGTTAGCTTAAAAGCATTCATTCATTAGGTCGTGTATACTTAGGATTCATTTTATTGTTGATAGTGTTGTTTTAGAAAAATCGTTTGCTTGTTGCTCCTCTTTAAAAAAAAATCCAGTGTTAAACTAATGTAGCTGAAAAACCATTTTTCAAGTCATTTTGGAAACTTAGTTGCCTTATTGATTTATTTTTTCAAAAACGGTTCCTTTGCAATACAGCGGAAACTATGGAACAATATCAAATTTTACTTAAGGTCGATATAATGCATTATCTGGTTATTATGCTTGAGTAATCCATACATGCAAAAATCTCCAAAAGAAAAGTTACCAAGCTACAAACTAGAAATAATTAATAATTACAAGCCAAAACCAATAAAGACTTAGTAATACTTATTAAGAATAGTTCGAGGTCCAAGGTGATTCTTCGAATGCCGAGTCCGGTCCTAATTTCGAGGTTTACCTGAAAAGTTAAACACTATTGGGGGTGGACTTTTGAAAGGCTCAGTGTGGGTCAAACAATTATTTAAACAGACAAAAATATCAAATACAATGAAACATATTAGCATTACCAGAAGAAAACAAAACCATCATAGGAATTTCATATCATTACATAGCCACTATCAAATTGATGTCAAACGGTGTATGAGTATGGGACATCATTCATACGAGTAACAATCAGTAATTTTGATACCATTCAATACAACACATATCATAAATCAATAACATTCGAACATGTTGTGAGCATGATGCAATGCAAAAAGGTTTCTACCCATACCATCCGCTATACACCACGAGTTCCCCAGAACTCGTCATCCGAACTCCAAAACATTATCGGCTTAAGCCCGTTGTGGTTAAAACCATTGATAATAATATGCAGAAAATTCTACCAGTAAAAATGTAGACAAGCTTGCAGTAAAAGTGCGATAAATCGCCATTCTCCTCGGTACTTCAGGTGTAGTGCATTGACTATGAATAATGCAGACTTAATATGCCGCCGGTAATCCAAGGAACTCCTCCGTCAACCATAAAATCCCAACCCAATGCATATGCAATATGTCATACATAATCATATCTCAATACTTTTCACATTCATTTGACATGCTCAGCATGTCCTCAATAATCACATACTTTTAGTAAATGGAAATAGTGTTCCAATCTTTCAAATTACCATTGTGTTAGTGTTAATCAATATCGTTCAATTTCACATGCTTTACGGATTTTCATTGTGCATAAATAACACCCTTTTTAGTATACAATATAAAAAACATCTCATGAGTTTAAATCATACATAAGCTTAATATCTCAACACATTATATCATTCAATCAAACATTATCATATCTCATAACTTAAATATGCAATTACAAACTCAATCAAACATTCATACTATCAAACTAGCAATTTTACAAACATGTCAATTTTTTAAGGCTCGAAACATACCTGATTCGGCCACTCACAAAATCAATAATTTGGCTATTAAGCCAACCCAATAAGCAAGATAATTGATCGAATATAATATGATATTTAACATTTTCAAACAATTTTATGAATTTAGGACCACACCTTATTTTCAGTTTCCTCGCAGCACACTAGCGAATCTTCCAATTTTCCTTAATAAATTCCTTAAACGAACCTAAACCAAAATCCAATATAAACACAATAAATTTACCATTAAACCAGCCCCCAAACACCCACTTATGAGTTCAAACCAATCATTGAAATTATAACTATTTTATGAATCTAAACTAGTTAGGTTCCTTACACTGTATCGATGCGAACCGTACGTACAATCGTTCTTCACCTTTGCAGATGATTTGGGGCATTTGGGTCAGCACCTAATTCAATAGTAACTAGAAAATAAGTAGCTAATTAATGATTAAATTCCTTCATTTAATCAATTCATAACGCTTCACGATTTGTGGGTTTCGAATGGCCAATCGATCAAGAACGTTTTTCCCTAATTGAAATGGGTTTAAAAGATGATTAGGAGGGTTCAAGAACTCATATTAAGTCTGGAAAAATATAAGCAAGCCCCGTTTCTTGCACATAGGCGCACGCACCACCACCCATGATGGCGAAAATTGGGGCTGAATTTTAAAACTGTTTGAGATCTCATTAAAATCTAGAAAAATACCTTTGAAATAATTTAAAATCCCCCAAATTCTAGATCTGGAAATTTTGGTTTTTAATTGACAAAATTAATCAAGAAATTAAAGAGAAGAGAGACCTTACCTAAGCTAGTCGAGAGAAACGACAATGACACTTTCTTGGCAATGTTTGGGATCGATCCTTGAGTTCAAGATTTCAGATTTGGGGCTGATTTAGATGAGGATAAATGGAATCAATATAATAAAGAAGATGGTGCACAATATTGAAGTAAAAAGAAAAAAAAAAAAGAGATTGTAAAATGGGAGGTGTATGCGACGACATTAATGGAGGAAAGGAAAAAAAATATCAAAGAGAGGGAGAGGAGGAGATGTACAGCTAGGGCAATGAGGAGGATGATTAAAGGTTGATTATTTTTGAAAATTAACATTTATACCTAAGGTTATAAGGCTTGAGTGGCACACACATTAAAAACAAGGGATTTTTGCCTAAAATTAAATTATTTCGCAAGGGAAAAGATTGGAACTTGGGACCTCATTTAATTTCCATACTTACTCATATTTCTTTTAAACATTAGGATTTTTCCTCATTCTTAAAATAATTTTGTAGTATTTATTTTAAAAAATAGGTATGGCTACTCTCTCTCGATTTACAAACCCGTTTCTACTAACCCCCAATTTTTGGGATCTTACATGATCAGGATTAATTTTTCCAAAAATCACTTAGATTTTCCAAATTAATTTTTCAAGAATATTCTTTATTCAAATTCTCTAGTTGAAAAATTCTCACGACCACCTAATTTAATTCCACATCGAATAAATTGACTCAATTAAATTATTTCCAAAGTCGTAGAATTTTCTTCCGATTCAAATGCAGTCCGATTGAGCTTTTGTCGAGCCAGCGGAGGGACCAATTAGACATATACAATTAGGCTCTAGTGATTGCAATTATGTCCAGAAGCATCGTTTCGATAATTTGCAATTACTTAATATGGTGTCAGTCCACAAGAAGTAGCATGATTGAAAACTCCTTATTGTATACTCTTTATGAAAGCAATTCATCCAACTGTTTTGTCCAATGACCTTGTCATGTGTGTGTTACCCTTATATGATATCCTTGATTCCTTTGAGTTAAATCTGTTCACTCAATAAATCATATTTTATCTCATTGTCACCATTGTGTCTTCTTAATAATTAATATGATCACTACCAACAAATGACTATGATAAATTGCTCGTTCGAGAGTAAGCAACTCGTGGCCTCGTTTCATATTTATCAATTCACTCAATGCCAATGAGAGGATATCGTTAACTCTTTAATTGAACTATGAATTCCCCTATTGCTAGTAAAGCCATCCCATACACTAGTCATGTACCCAACATATCGGCTATGGGCTTGATCATCTTTAGAGCATAAGCCTCCACTTATATCAAAGTACATAAGTTGCATACGTATGGTCGGTGACGAACTGGGGATTTAGGTAAATCACACCATGAAGATCACAAGTGAATTAAATCAAAAACAGATTCAGAATTAATTCATCTTGGGTCCAGTCCAATGTATCATTCAACCAATGAATACATCTATGTTTCTGCTCGTAGAGTCAACTGTTCCAATAGCCAAGATTAGCCATCTCCCCCATTGGAATTGTAGATGACATAATAATCCTTCTTAGTATTTGAATCAAATGCTCACTTTGATTTTTTTATAGGATTACAGACTCAATTAGGTTATCTACGAAGTAAGTTATCTTTCTCACAATGTAAACATTCTTACAATGCCACTTATCTTCAGTTTGAACTTTAGGCAATCAATGACTAATATTTGCTTGTCACAATTTCGCTATGCATGCAAAATATAAAAGACAGAAAATCAAAAAGACATAAAAGTGAAATATGAAATTAACTTTATTTATTTATTTATCTTTCAAATAAATAGAAAACAGTTACATGTTTACTATAATATGGGCACATTTCCCAACAATCTATCACTTGCCTTAGTGAAGTAAATGTGTCATGTTTCGCATTCTCGATGTGTTTGTTAAAACTCCTAATTATGAGAGTCTTAGTAAATGGGTCCGTAAAGTTTTCTTTAGAAACTACTTTCCTCATATCCACAATTCCTTCATATACTACCTCTCATATCAAGTGATACTTTTGGTCATTGTGTTTCATTCTCTTGTGACTTCTCATTTCCTTGGTATTAGCTATTGCAACACTGTTATCACAATACATTGTTATAGCTTTCACCATGCTAGGAATAACTTCAAGTTTGGTTAATAACTTTTGAAGCCGTATTGCTTCTTTCGTTGCGTCAGAAGCAGCCATATACTCAGTCTCCATAGTAGAGTCAATAGTGCAAGTTTATTTTACACTTCTCCATACTATGACTCCATGACCTAGAATGAATACATTTGTCGAAGTTGATTTCCTCGAATCTTTACAGGTTTAGAAGTCTGAGTCTGTGTATCCAACAGGATAAAGTTCTCCCCAAAATACATAAGCATATAATCCCTAGTTCTTTTAAGATACCTTAATATATGCTTTACAGCTTGTTAATGCCTAAGAACTGCATTTGCTTGATATCATATACATAAGGCTTCCAACTGTAGAAGCATATGAAACCTTACCTATATGCTTTCTTTCTTCCACTGTCTTAGGACAGCCACTTACAGAAAGATGAAAACCTAATGCAATCAGTTGAATGCTTGGCTTCGTATCGATCATTGTAAAACATTCCAGTACCTTACCAATGTATGAAGCTTGAGATAGAGCTATCGTTTTATCATTTCGATCCCTAAAGATTCGAATTCCAAATATATAACTAGCCGCCCAAGTCATTCATGCTAAACTGTTGAGCTAACCACAGTTTAAGCGATGTCAATTCTCCTATACCGTTTTCGATAAATAAAATATCATCGACATACAAAACAAAGAAGACCATATTTTTTTTCTTTTATATGCTTATAAACACAAGGTATATTAGCGTTTTAATCAAATCCAAAAGTCTTGATCGTTTGATCAAATCTTTTATTCCATGAGCGGGACGTCTGCTTAAGTTCATAAATAGATCTTAGTAGTTTGCAAACTTTCTGCTCTTTTCCTTTGACAACATAGCTAGTGAGTTGAGCCATGTAAATGGTCTCATTAAGATATCCATTCAAGAATGCTTCCTTGACATCCATTTGCCAAATCTCGTAATTAAGAGAAGTGGTAATGGATAAGAGTATGCATATAGACTTGAGCATGGCTACTGGAGAGAAGGTCTCATCGTAATCGATGCCTTCTTTCTATGTATTGCCTTTCGTTACAAGTTTAGCTTTGTGTGTTTCCAATTTCCCTTCCACTTTTCTCTTCTTCTTATAGATACACTTATACTCTATGGGTTTAATCCCATTCGGTAAGTCTACAAGTTCTCACATCATATATTGGACTTCATAGAATCCATCTCGACATCCATGGTCTGTTTCTTGAGCTTGGAATCAACGTCCTGCATAGGCTCATCCTAAGTGAGTGGGTCATTATCCTCATGATTGACTTCCGTATTATAAATACTACCATCATAGATGAAGAAGTCTGATTTCTTAGAAACTTTGGCACCACGATGGATTCCCCTATGTTGTTGGTCGTTTGCAATTCTTTCTACAACTTTCTTGAGAATTGAACTTAGTGATTGTTCTACTACTCCCAAAAGTTCCTCGAGTACCAATTTACTTCGAGGCTTAAAGTTATTCATGTAACTTTCCTTGAAAAAAGTAGCATGAGTAAAAAATTTAATCGCATTATCTTTTGGATTGTAGAATAATCCTCCCTTTGTTCCTTTTGGATATCTTACAAACATGCACAATTCTGTCTGTGCATTTAACTTCTTTGAATTCTTATCCAGAACGTGTGTTGGATAACCCCATATTCTAAAGTGATTTAGAGCAAGTTTTTGTCCATACCATAGTTCATAAGTTGTCTTACAAGCAGACTTGGTTGACACATTATTCAAATATAGCAAGCCGTTTGTATCACATATCCTCAGAAGGAAGTAGGAAGTTGTGAATAACTTAACATTGAACGAACCATGTTAAGCAAGGTTATATTCCTCCTCTCAACTACACATTCTGTTGTGGAGTGCCTGGCGCAGTCAATTGAGATAAAATCTCATTCTCTATGAGGTATCGTAAGAACTCGTTGGACAAGTATTCCCCACCTCAGTCAGATCAAAGATTCTTTATGGATAAACCTAATTGCTTTTCCACTTCCACACGAAACTCTCGAAATTTATCAAAGGTTTCACTTTTGTGGTGCATTAGATACACATATCCATATCGAGAATAGTCATCGATAAAAGTCACGTAATAATCGTAACTTCCTCGAGCACTGATGCTCATGGGGCCATATATATAAGCGTGCACAATTTCTAAATGTTGGTTGGCCCTTGTATCTTTCACCTTAAAAGACCTCTTAGTCATTTTACCTTCCAAGCAGTATTCACATTGTGGAAGACTAACTTCCTTAAGCATATTGAAAGGACCATCTTTCACGAGTCTAGTGATTATTTCTTAGTTAATATGAAGAAGTCGTAAGTGCCATAGGTACCCTTTATTAGAGTGAGGAGTTTTAATTTTTTTATTCATTATTTTAGTTTGAAGCATCGAATAGTTATTTGTTTTGATAAAGTAAAGATTGTTTTCCATCCATCTATTACAGATTAAATAACGATTTTTGTGAATAACAATCCCTTTTTTGAATGTCACGGTATAACCATCATAAAATAAACATGCTACAGAAATTAAATTCCTCTTAAAATGATATACATGAAACACATTCTTTAAAACTGCTTCGGCTAAAACATAACTCCCATCTTTGGTCCGCAACGAGAGGCTCCTATCATGCAAACTTCTCGTTTTGCTGAACCCCCGTAAAGAAACACACACATGGTTAGTGGCTCCAAAATCAATAACCCAGCTATCAATTGATTCTTCCACTAAGCAAGCTTCAACCATAAAGAGTTCCATACATTTGCCCTTTTCGGCTAGGTAATCCAAATAGTCCTTACAGTTTGATCTGAAATGCCCTTTCCTATTGTAGAAGAAACATTTGGTCTTTCTGGGATCTATTGACTTCTTAGCCTTCTTCCTATCCACACGAGGTGGAACCAAAGACTTAGTCGGTTTCTTCTTTTCCTTAGCTTTCTGCTCTCCCTTAAAGGATGAGGGGCCCATAGCTAAGTTTGTCTTAGGTTTCTTCTGAACCGGCTTACCACCATTCAGCATTAGCTCATAGGATTGCAATTCCTTCATGAGCTGAGTCAAGGTAAGTGTCTTATTCCCCAAGTTGTAAACGACCCTAAAACTAGCAAACTCCTTTGTTAAGGATTTTAACACTATTTCAATTTGAGTGCTCACATCTAATTCAGCCCCATTGTCCTCTGCTTCCGCAAAGAATCCCATAAGCTTAAGCATATGTTCTTTGACCGGAATGTCGGGTTTCTGCTGAGAGTTCATCAAATTTGTAATAGTAGATTGTCGAGCCAATGCGACTTGGCCTCTGAGAAAATCCTCTAAATTTGTCATGATCTTTTTTTAGCAGTACGAAATTATCATGTTGCTTTTGCAACACACTACTCATGGTCACTAACATATAACATCGAGTAATCGAGTTAGAATATCTCTAGCAATTTCTCACTTTGGGCTGAGCTTTAGGAGGGCACGTTTTGTTAAGAATGAATTTGTGTTTCTCACAGTTGAGAACTATAAACAATTTCTATTTCCATTCTCAAAAGTTAGCCCCATTTAATTTATTCTCATTAAGAATGCTAATAAGAGGAGTATGAGACATATTTGAACTGAAAAAAATATAAAAATTCACTAATTATTATATTTGTATTAAGCAAATATTTTTCATTTCAACAATATATCAAGAATACAGTATGATGCATGCGTCTTGTATTAAAACCTTGAAAAAAATATTTTTCGTTGCTACGATCATTCTCACACCCATCAACCATGCCGCCTTGGGGTCTCATGATTAACTAGCAAGAACATGGATTACATCCAATCATTTCGTGAATCTTAATTCTCAAGACTCCACAAAAACTAATGATCGTTTAATGTTTGACCATCATCTCTAGCTTAAATATCATTTCTTGGGAAACTATTTAATAAGAGATTACCTTGAGCGTGTAACCTGTAACACCCTTAACTCATATTCGTTGCAAGAATAGGGTTACAGAGCATTACCGGAGTTTACTTTTTGAAACTATTAAAATTTAAAACATTTAATTCATAACATCAATCAATGCAAAGCCAAATAACGACATACATATTGTCCCCGTTACAAGCCTTCGAGGCCCTAAAAACACATTAGAAACAAGTCAGGACTAAATTAGAATCATCTAGAATTTTTCAGGAAAAGGTGAAAATTTTCAAAACTGCAGGGGTCACACGGCCATGTGGCCAGGTCGTGTGACTCACACGGCTAGAGACATGCTCGTGTCTCAGGCCGTGTGGACATTTGAAGTAGGGACACACACTGTGTCCCAGCCCGTGTCCATGCCCGTGTAACTCTCTGACTTGGGTCACCGGCAAAGCCACACGCCCGTGTGTCAGGCCATGTAACTCTCGAAATGCAACCTTTAAAAACCTATAGGGGACACACGGTAGTGTCGCCTAGCCGTGTGTCACACACAACTGAGACAACACTCGTGCCTCTGCCCATGTGGACGAAAAATAGGCCATTTCCAAGCCATTTTTCTCACTCATTCATACACAGACCTATAACCAATTTACCACATATAATCAAACATCCCAAAGTACACCAAACCATACAACAACAAGCTATCCAAATAGGTACATATTCATACAACCAATATGCCTAAAAGTCACCTCAATCACAACAATTAAACATGTATAACTAAATGCTTAGTTTAGCCAAAACTTACCATTTTGTATACATATGAAATCCACACTCATATGTACCTAATTTACCATTTAACATTTAGCATCATAAGCCATAAATACCAACTACATTTTTAATACCAAAATGACCATGTTCAACTTCCATCATCTAAGCATCATAAAGACTATAAAGTCATCCATAAAAAGTCCACGTACATATATCCACATATCAACCATTTCGATAATTCAATATACCAAATTTAAATGCCAAAACATAATGTCTAAAACATCAACCAAAAACACCTATACATGTGCATATTTATCCAATTATCAACTAACAACATCGACCAAAAACACCTATACATCTGCATATTTATCCAATTATCAACTAACTTGTTTCCATGCCAAAACATAACATAATTGTTACACAATCACCACACCATATTAGATTCATGCCATATCTAGTTCAAAACCTTTCCAAAGTATACCATATCTTGACCATGTTGAGGTCAATTCATCATATATCACTTTGGTCATTCAACCATGTTTTAACATATTATCAACTTAAAACATATCAACAATGCAACAAATGTACCAAGGCTACATCACCCAAAATGACCTATACATGCCAAACACATCAAGTAATATTCAACTAATCATCATCCATAAGTTCACCTATACATGCAATTATAACCTTAACCAAGACATCAAATTCTACTGATATAATTGTTGGATAGTGAGATGGATCTCCGATTAGCTTCCAACCCGATCGAGCTTTCAATAATCTAAAAAGTAAGGAAAAACAACTACGTAAGCAATGAATGCTTAGTAAGCTCATATAAACTTTAGTCATTTCAATCCATTTCAAATATGAAATTTATATATATCAAGAATAATCCTATATCGATACCACAAGATTCATGAAACCATATTCAACAACTCACAAAGTGAATAAATCCACAGCATCACATATACATATCATCCCTAGCATAGTAGGATTTTAAAAAACTTTAAACCCTTTCAAATTTTCTTATTTTCATTTGTATTTCATTACTTTCCATTGCATTTACTTTCTTTAACTTAAATAACAACATCAATTCAACACATCATTCCCTTTTTCATCATTTTACACTTCAAGTATGAACTTACTATTTCATTACCTTTCCACACCCGTTTCATATGCATAACACACAAGACATAAACATATCATTCAACCATAGCCAAAAGCTAGTGCATTTAAACATAGCTCTTTTCAAATTAATCACATGATAAACCATTTCATAAGAAATTGCATAATTTAAACCTTACCACTCTTTCATGAACACAGGCATATTTCCATTTGAGCACTTACCATTTCAATGCAACTTATAAGTAAACATAATACCATTCAACCAATAGCTTGGCACATGCCTAATCATCAAATAACAACACATGTTAGCATACTTGAACATATTTCATATAAATTCAACATTGATAACCATTTATTCTCAACATGTAATACTTGAGTTTGTTACTCATCTCAACTTACATAATTTCCATGTATCATCATATCAAAGATGTTCATATATGTACGTGTCATAATACACATAATTCTCTTATCGTTTCTTATCTGAATAATGCCAGTTGAACCATTTAGAATACTGTTGGATACCCAGGATAGCTCACACATAGTGTCTAACTGATATAAATGTAATCTATCAATTCCTGTACATGTATGCTCACAAGAGCTGTGAATAAGTATGCTCACACAAGCTGTGAAAATGGGTTTTCTCACACGAGCTGTGGAGTATCTGCAACACATGTTGGACCTCAACCATCGGTAGGACATTCAGGACAGCAGCTAAATAATGTAAACCCTAATGACATGTCATTTGTATCCTACAAATTCCTAAGGTTCAAACAGGGCTCAATAATCGTCGTGCATCGTTGAATTTATGTCGTTTCGTAACACGGTAAATTATATACTAACATATATATATATATATATTGACTCAATCACAATATAATAACATATTAACATTCAATTTAGTCAAAATTATACAGAATACAATTCATACAAACTTACCTGGCTAAATTACAAAAATACCAAAGTTTAGGGGAATTTTGGTAATTTCATAATTTCCTCAATTTTCCACTTGATCTTGATTTAAATTAATAATTTCATTCAATTTATCAATTTAGACAGTAAAATAATGTATTTCATGCAATTTGGCCATTTTTAACTTTTTAAAAAATTACCCCTAAAGTTTTACTTTTATTCAATTTAGTCCCTGAGCCCAAAACATGCAAATTAACCATTTTTAATGCCAAATTATAATATCCAAATATTCATGGCACCCATATCAGCCCATATTTGTATTAATTTTACATAAAATCCTTGTACTTTTACTATTTTAACAATGTAGTCCCTAATCGAAAAATTCATCAAAAATCACTTAACAAAATACTTTTAATTATCAATCAACATTCCAAAATCATCATTTAACATAAAAAATCACAAGATTCATCAATGAAAACATCCAAAATCTTTAACAGTTTTAGAATCGAAGGTACGGGCTATTTGGACCTAATTGCAACGATCTTAAAAACATAAAAATTACAAGAAACGGGGCTAAATTGGACTTACATGCAACCTATGAAGCTTGGCCGGAGCTTGAATGTCCAAAAATGACTTTCTCATTTCTCAAATTTGGAAAAACATAAAGGAAAAAGATAATATCTTTTACTTTAATTATTTACCTTTTAATTTGTTTTATTTTTAATTAATAAAACATACATATTTTCATAATAAGACAAAGCCAACTGCCCACTCATATGTAATATGGTATATTTACCATATTAGTCCATATAATTTCATTCATGAAGCCATTTAAGCCACATAATTAAAAAAAATTCATCTTTTACAATTTAGTCCTTTTTAATTAATTAACCATCAAAACGTTAAAATTTTTCAACGAAACTTTAATACCACCTTAATGAAACTTCGTAAATATTTATAAAAATATTTATGACTTAGTTTATAAAAATGAGGTCCCGATACCTCATTTTCTAAAACCACTTGACCTTAGGGTCATACCACTTGAACTTAATAAATCACTTATATAACATAATTTATCAAATCAAAAACATTTCTAAAACCATATTTGACTCATAAATATTAAATAATAATATTTATGAACTTACTCGTCAGATTTGGTGGCCTCGAAACCACTATTCTCGACACCACTAAAAAACGGGCTGTTACATAACCATTGACTCAACACCCATGATGAACATGATCTCATTTGTGAGTCATCTTAGGACAATCTCTCTGAAAGTCATGCATGACTAGTTGTCCTTAAAAGGAAATCCCACCTAATGCACCCACATGACAAAGTTTACCTTGGGGTGCGGCCAGGGTAGGAACCGTCTCGAAATTTTATCATGCTATCACATAGGGACCATCAATGGAGGTCGTAGCTCTTGTTCAAGGACCTTCTCCCACTCAATATTTTAAAAACATACAAGGTTTTTTATCCCAAATTTCAAGAATGATTATACAATAGTTCTAGTGACATTTTATCCCAAATTTCTAGAATGATTATATAATAGTTCTAGTGGCATTCTATGACAATTTTATAATATCCATTCACAAGAATTAATCAATAAAAAAGCAAACACTTTTGATTCTCTACAATTTTTCTTCTAAGTGAAAAATTGAAGAAGTGAATGTGAACTGTGCACCAGGTTGGGTCCCAAGAAATGAAGGTGAGTCAAATTTGATTGCTTAAAAACCAAACCTTTCCGAGCTTTATCAAATAACCTAAAGAAGTGAATAGAGCAATACAACACATGTATTTTCTCATTACCACACTTCTTATTTTTTAATTGATCAACCGTGGATCATATCATTTATATATATCACAATTATAACATTATATAAATATTATAAATATTATAAAACAAATATATAAGGAGATAGGCAATTAAAATAAAATTGTCAACCAAGGTTTCCATGGTCTATTTCTAGAAAATGAATGAAAAAAATAAAATTACATAATTTTTCTCCACAATGCATTCCTTGGGTCCTCAACTGCCATTGCATCTTTTCCTCGTCATGGGCTCCTTTTGGAAAAATTACATTTAAGTCCTATAACCATTTCCGGCTCACAAGAATTCTATGAATAATTAAAAAAAATAGCCCTACGTGGAGATGATAGTCCACAGTCTATTTCCTAAGAACCACAACCTCGACAATAAAAAACAATTATATAACAAATATATAATATCGCATCCATTACCATTTTTAACTCAAAACATGCATAAGATCTAAAGAATGCCACTTTCTATGTAATCAAATCATTCAAGAAGAAGATAAATTAATTTTTATTATCTATTTATACTTATAGATAGAAAACAACCTGGCTCATGATACCAATTGTTGGGAAGAAACAGGTTTAGAAAACATAGAAGAAAAATTTAAGGAAAAACCAGAGTTTTAATTTTTTTTCCAAAACAAGATCTTAGTTGTGATATCTAAAATAATAAACATTTAATCAAAATTATACCTTTTCGATTCGTCTAGGATGAGCGCTTCGACCGAGTTGTCTTCTCCGCTATCCTCAAGCTCATGTCTACCGAGTGTGGGCTCGCTTCGAATCAGAAAATTATTCAAAAAACCGGTGGGGTAATTTTGTAACTTCTTTAAACTTTTGGATCAAGTTGTAAATCGGAAAAATATCTCTAGAAATTTTTTGGAATAATCTCTTCAGATAATTTTTTTTTCTACAACTTTCTCTTGAGTTCAAGTTTGTAAAAGATAATGACCCAAGGCTCTCTTTAGATAGGGAGAGTTTAGAGAGTTCAACCATAATTAAACTTAATCACTTTAATATTAAATGAATATAATACTTATTAAGATAAATATTAGATTAAATTTAATATTAAATCTTATTAAAATAATAGAATGTTTATCTACAAGATAAAATTAAATTAAATTTAATATTAAGATAATCACTTTAATATTAAATTAATAAAATACTATTAAGATAAGTATTAAATTTAATTTAATATTAAACTATTAAAATAATATTATTTTGAAATAGTTAATCTGAAATCAAATTCTCAAGTAGAGTCCCAGTAGGAGTGTAACTCTTCCACTACTCAACCACCAAAGACCAATCGCCATCGGCCACCGGGACGCCGTTGTTGCAACTGTTGGCACCTCCATATCCAATGATGCAAGTGCGACACCCTTACGGCACCCCGAGCCGGTTCGACTGCTGCTGGTTCAGTCTGGATCAGTGATGACCCAATCGATCCGGTCTAGTCACTAGTTGGACCGTCGGCCCGATTTTCTAAACCAAGCCCGGTTCGACCAATTTTTGGGTCTTGGTCTTGGTTTTGGGCTTCTATGCCCAATTTATGATCTCAGGTCCAATTTTCAAGTTCAATTATCTATTGGGCCAATTGTCTGACTTGAAAATTAATTTTCAAAAATATCACATTAATTTTAATTAATTTGATTAATTTAATTTTACTTGATCAAAATTAAATTTCCAAAAATCACTTAGATTTTCCAAATTAATTTTTCAAGAATATTCTTTAATCAAATTCTCTAATTGAATAATTCTCACGGCCACCTAATTTAATTCCACATTGAATAAATTGAGATTCCACAACGAATAAATTGACTCAATTAAATTATTTCCAAAGTCATAGAATTTTCTTCTGATTCAAATGCAGTCCGATCAAGCTTTTGTTGAGCTAGTAGAGGGACCAATCAGACATATACAATTAGACTCTAGTGATTACAATTATGTCCAGAAGCATCGTTCCGATAATTCGAAATTACTTAATCATGGAGTTAGTTCACAAGAAGTAGCATGATTGAAAAATCCTTATTGTATACTCTTTACAAAAGCAATTCATCCAACTACTTTGTCCAATGACCTCGTCATGTGTGTGTTACCCTCATATAATATCCTTGATTCCTTTGAGTTAAATCTGTTCACTCAATACAATCCTATTTTATCTTTTTGTCACCATTGTCTTCTTAATGATTAGTATGATCAATGCCAACAAATGACTGGGATAAATTTCTCGTTCGAGAACAAGCACCCCGCGACCATGTTTGATATTTATCAATCCACACAATGCCAATGAGAGGATATCATTAACTCTTTAATTGAACTATGAATTCCACTGTTGCTAGTAAAGCCATGCCATACACAAGTCATGTACCTAACATACCGACTACGGGATCGATCATCTTTAGAGCATAAGCCTCCACTTATATCAAAGTACATGAGTTGCATACACATGGTCAATGTCTAACTCAGGATTTAGGTAAATCACACTATAAACATCACAAGTGAATTAACTCACAAACAGATTCAAAATTAATTTATCTTAGGTCCAGTCCAACGTATCATTCTACCAATGAATACATCTATGTCTCTACTCGTGGAGTCAACTGCTCCGATAGCGTGGATTAGACATCTCCCCAATTGAAATTGTAGACGACATAATAATCCTTCTCAGTATTTGAATCAAATTCTTAGTTTGATTCTTTTACGGGATTACAGACTCATTTAGATTATCTACTGAAGTAGGTTGTCTTTCTCGCAATGTAAACGTTCTTACGATGCTACTTATCTTCAGTTTGAACTCTAGACAATCAATGAACTAATATTTACTTGTCACAATTTCGATATGCATGTAAAATTTAAAAGACAGAAAATATAAAAGACATAATAGTGAAATGTGAAATTAACTTTATTTATTTATTCACCGTTCAAATAAATAGAAAACAATTACATGTTTACTACAATATGGACACATTTCCCAGCACAGTGTTATAGTGAATTTTGATTTGATAAATTTTTCTAATTGGATGGTTAATTAACATACAAGTTGTTTAACCACAAAGTAGTGGTTTTGGAAAATGAGGTATCGGGATCTCATTTCCATAAACTGAGTCTGTAAATATTAAAAATATTTACAGAGTTTTTATATAGGTGTCTTTAATTTTGGCCCGAAAATTTTAGTGATTGGATGATTAATTAAGGTATAAGGACTAAATCATAAAAATCGTAAAATTTAATTACTATTAAATTATATGAGCTAAATGATTCTAAAAGCATAATTTAATGATTTTAAATTGTAATCATGCCATAGTAGTTTGTAGTGGATGATTAAGTGCATTTGTTTTAAAATTTTTTTGTTAAAATGTAATAAAAGTAATAAGTTAAAGGTTAATAAAATATAAAGAAAAGTTGGCATCTTTGTCATTTCTCTTCTCCACTGTTTCTTAAACCTAAAACCAAAGGAAGCCATTGTTCATTTCTAGCTTAAGGAGCGTTCTATGTGTAACACCCCAAACCAGGCCTAGACGTTACGGCCGAATCTGGCAATGTCACATGATAGCATGTTGAAACTACATTGTTACGATAAAATTATTTTCATTTGGTTAACTCCAAAATTGCTTTCTTACTTAATCAACTATTTTAAAACTCAATTCATTGTGGAAGCTTAAGAAATCATTTAATTAATGGAAAACTGAGTTAATCAGATAAATTTGTCCATTTTGGGAAAAACCCCTTTTGGTTTATAGAAAATCATTTGTTCGTTGAATTTTGTAGTTTAAAAATCGATAAACAGTTTAAAATCAAACATAAAGTCAAACAGTCCAAAAGCTCAATTTACATAAAAAATTAACTCAGAAAATAATTAAGAAATAAATACCAAAGCTGAAGTTAAACAGTTTAAATACATGTGGCCACCGTTGAGTCCTCCGCTGCACCGATCTGTCAAGTCTGGGGATTACCTGTGCATATTTAAACAAAAGAGTGAGTTTACGTAAACTCAGTGTGTAATCCCACAGAAAAAAAACAATGGCAAATCATGGTGCACAGTTAAAATAGTCCTGGGCCTAAACCCTTTTCAGTATCAGTAAAAGTTTGGGCCTTAGCCCATCTGAGTGTAGTATTCAATAAGTAGTAGGGTCTAAGCCCATCATAGTATCAGAAGCAGTCATGCAATACTCAGTAAAAAAGTCCTACCCAACCAGCCTCTACACACCATCTCCGTCCAACCCTACACTCCATATGGGGATTAAATCAACCACTCGTCCCTACACTCCAGATGGTACTGAATGCGGCACATAAACAGAAATTTGCAGCTGAGCTGCCAGTATATTAGGCTTAAAAGCCTTTTAGTACACTTTCTCCAACAATATCATCCCAGCCTAATGCAATACACATACAATGAATGATATGTTATCACAGTATTCCCAGTACACATACAGTTCAACATTTATGCATATATCTATCATGCTCAGTACATACATCATATAATCAGTTCACACATTTAGGGGTCTAAGTAGTGCTTACTGACCCTACAGTAGGTTCATAGTCGATTTGGGCTACCCGTGCAACTTTAGAAAACATTTCAATAAAATAGGCTCACACGCCTATGTAGCTTGCCCTTGTGGGTCCACACATCCGTATGGACCACATGGCCTAAATTGGCCTTGGCTGTGTAGATCATACGGCCTGGCTTAGAATCCCACTCGCTCGTGTGGCCCACACGGCCCAAGTCGGTCGAGCTCGTGTGTCGCACACGGCCCACTTGGCCATCACACGACCGTGTCTGGTGCGCATGGCCTGCCTTCGTCGATCAGACGCCTATGTTATGGCACATGGCCTACCACATGGTCTACCACAAGACCGTGTGGCGTCGACAGAATGGTTTTTGACTTTCACTGAAACCTCATTTTCTGTATTTTCAGGTACACACCTTGTGTCGATTCGTTGCCAAACCAAACTCGAGACCACCAGACCCTATAATCGACAATCCAAAATCCCAAACTCAGTCTTAATACAAAATAAACTGAAATTACAAAATGACAAAAAATTTGATTCGGGCGTTCTCCACTTACCCCAGCACCCGAACAGTTGAATACGAGTCAGTGAGAGTAACGCCACGACCTTCCCGATTTGCTATTGCCCGAAACAAAATTTCATGATCATACCGAAAAGGAAAACTGTTTCTAACGATAATAAAAACACTTCCTACTCAAGCCGAAAAAGAAACACCACCACTTACCCAAGCGAACAAACAGCGCAAACAGTAAAGCAGAAATTCAGAGAACAATGGTCTGATGATAGTGAAAAAAGAAAAGGGGACAGCAACGGAAGGAGAAGAAAGAAACATCAGTTTTTTCAGCAGAGTGAAAAATGAATTTTGAAAATACAATCAAAATAAAAATATTTTGATAACTCCCCACTAATTTACATTCTAACCACCCACTTTCATTCTTTCAGTACAATCAGAACTCTACCAGTCAAACGACAAAAAATAAAACCCCCTCTTGCTAATGCAGGGATTCAAACACAGGCCCTTCAGCACCCCAACACTCTACCTAACCACCAGACCAGCAGGCCCATTCTGAGATGAATTAACAAGCAATTGAATATAAGCCTGCTGAATTAGTATAAGGCTTAATTCCAAAGTAACCAAAATTGCTCATGGTAAGGTTTGAACTTGGGACCTCTCACACATACCTAGAACACGTAACCACTGAAGTAGATACACAATTGTGTCACTTAATAGCAAAAGCAGAAACATAGAATTTGGGGCATTACAACTCTACCCCCCTAAAAGAAAATTTCAGCCTCAAAATTTACCTGATCAGAACAAATGAGGATACTGCTGATGCATCGCATCCTCAGGCTCCCACGTGGCCTCCTCAATGCTATGATTCCGGCACAGTGCCTTCACTAATGGAATGGACTTCCTCCTCAAAACCTTAACGTCGCAATCCAAAATCTAAATTGGCTCCTCATTGAAGGTCAAATCTGGCCTAACTTCAATCTCCTCAACAGGAACAATATGCGTGGGATCAGAGTGGTAGCGCTTCAAAATCGAGACGTGAAGCACATCATAAATGCGGTCTAGCTCTGGAGGTTACTCTAACTGAGAAGCGATCGATCCCACTCATTTTAGAATCTGGTACGGCCCAATAAACCTCGAAATCAACTTGTCCTTATGATCAAACCTCAAAACCTTCTTCCACGGTGAGACCTTCAGAAACACGAAGTCCCCCATAGAATACTCGATCTCAGGCATCTTCAAATCAACATAAGACTTCTACCTGTCAGAAGCTGCCTTCAGTTGATCCCTAATCAGTCAAACCTTTTCCTCAGTCTCAGAAACCAACTCAGGACCCAGAACACGTTGTTCGCCCAACTCAGTCCAACATAAGGGAGTACGACACTTAAGACCATACAAAGCCTCGTAAGGTGCCATCTGAATGCTAGACTGGTAGCTGTTATTATAGGTGAACTCTGTCAACGGCAGATAATCCTGCCAACTGCCTCAGAAATCAATCACATAGCTCCTCAACATATCTTCCAGTATCTGAATCACCTTCTCAAATTGGCCATCTGTCTAAGGATGGAACGTAGTACTGAAGTCCAACCTTGAACTCAGAGCCTCATGCAACTTTTTAAAAAATTAAGGTGTTAAGAAATGATCAAAACCGGTACCCCATGCAGTCTCACTATCTTTGAAATATAAAGCTTTACCAACTTTTGTAGAGAATAATCAGCACTAACTGTTATGAAGTGGGCGGATTTAGTCAATCGATCCACGATGACCCACACTAAATCCTTCTTAGTAGGTGTTAGGCAACCCACTAACGAAATCCATCATTATACGCTCTCACTTCCAAAAAGAAATCTTAACCGGCTGCAGTAAACCCGAAGGTAACTGATGCTCAGCCTTAACCTGCTGGCAAGTCAGACATCTAGCCACAAAATTAGTAACCTCTCGCTTCAATCCTGGCCAACAATACAACTTACGGAGGTCTCGATACATCTTATTCCTACCAGGGTGCATTACATAAGGGCTACTATGCGCCTCCTTCAGAATTGACTGTCTCAGGTCCACATAATTTGGTACACAGATTCGTCCTCAAAAGCACAGTACACCATCACTGTTTAACCCAAAGTTGGCAGTAGCACCACTCTCAATCTATCAGAATTGAAGACTCGGATACTCTTCCTCTAGTTATTTACCCTTAATCTGCTCGATCCAAGTTAGCTTGATTTGCAGCTCAGCCAACAAACTCTCATCGTCAAACAAGCTAAGTTGAGCGAAAATCGCTCTCAGATCAGTCATAGCCCTACGGATTAACGCATCGGCCACCACATTGGCCTTGTCAGGCGGGTACTCAATGGTACAGTAGTAATCCTTAAGTAACTTAACCCACCTACGCTGCCTAAGATTCAGCTCTTTCTGTGTAAAGAGGTTCTTGAGGCTCTTGTGATGAGTGTAGATGATACACTTCTCGCCCTACAGATAGTTCGCTTCATGAGTTTTGAGCTGACAAGATCCATATGCTACCACCTTACTGTCCTGCATCAACACACAACCTAAATCGACATGCGATGCATCACTGTACACTACGAAGTCTTTACCAGGCTCAGGCTATATCAGAGCAGGAGCCTGAGTCAGAGCAGTCTTGAACTTCTTAAAGCTCTCTTGCTGTACATCAGTTCAGTTAAATGGCACACCCTTACATAGCAGCTTAGTTAAGGGTGCTGCAATCAATGAAAAGCCCTCTACAAATCACCGATAATAACCTGCCAGTCCCAGAAAACTGCGGATCTCAGAAACGTTCCTAGGCTACTTCCACTCCAACACAGCCTTAATCTTTCAAAGATTAACTCGAATCCCCTCAGTGGAAACCACATGACCCAGAAATGTCACCTCACGTAGCCAGAACTCACATTTGCTAAACTTAACATAGGGTTTCTTCTCCTTTAGAGTTTATAGAACAACCTTAAGGTGCTCGTCAAGCTCATCCTCAGTCCTCGATGAACTAGTATATCATCGATGAACACCACCATAAACTGGTCCAGATAAGGCTGAAACACTCGATTCATTAGATCCATGAAAGCTGTCAGTGCATTACTCAGCCCAAATGGCATCACTAGGAACTCATAGTGACCATAACGAGTCTTAAATGTTGTCTTATATACATTGGCCTCCTTAACCCTCAACTAATGATACCCAGATTGGAGGTCAATGTTAAAGAACACTGAAGCTCCTCGAAACTGATCAAACAGATCATCTATCCTCGGTAGGGGGTACTTATTCTTAATGGTCAACTTGTTCAGTTGCCGGTAGTCAATGCACATCCGCATGGATCCATCCTTCTTCTTTACAAACAATACCGGTGCTCCCCACGGTGACACACTAGGGTGGATAAACCCACAATCCAACTTAAGCTCCGTAAGCTCATTCGGTGCCATTAGATAGGAAGCGATTGACACCAGGGCTGTACCAGGAAGGAGCTCAATCCCAAACTCCACTTCTCTGTTCGGAAGTAACCCCAGTAGCTCTTCAGGAAAAAAGTCTGAAAAATCCCTTACAGTGCGATATCCTTTACAGTAAAATCCCCAGAAGCGAAAATACTCATGTAGGCCAAGAATGCCTCACATCCCTTACGTATCAACTTTTCTGCCACCAGTGCAGAAATCACATAAATCAAATAATCCTGATGTTCTCCAATCACAACTACTTCACTATCCTCTCCAATTATCAAGACGACCCTCTTCGTCGCACAATCCAGACTTACCCGGTGCTTTACCAACCAATCCATCCCCAATATCATATCGAACTCCCCAAATGGAAGCTCCATCAAGTCAGCCAGAAATACCATCCCTTGAACCTCTAAAGGAACATCTTTATACAGTTTGTTAACTCTAACCGATTGCCCCAGCGAGCTCAGTACCATGACCTCACAGTAAGTACTCTTAATTGATAATCCCAGATTCCTAGTAACAGAGCAGGCAATATAGGAGTGAGTGGATCCTATATCTATCAATGTTGTGTATGGTACATCAAAAATAAATAACGTACTAGTGATGACGTTTGGAGCGTCTCGGTCCTCTTGGCAATGAGTAGTATATACTAAGGTAGGCTGTCTCACCTCAGTGTGTCTAGCACCTCTGCCCAGTACTCTCTGCCCACGGCCCATGCCATTACCACCCCTGGCCTGACCACGGCTCTCGGTGGTTGCTGTACTACCCTCTGTGGCTGTGCAATACCAGCACCCTGAGCTAGTATCTGATCGGCCCTCAGTGGACACTCCCTAATATGGTGATCCAATGACCCACATCTCAAGCAAGCCCCAGTCTTCCTCCAACATTCGCCCTGATGGAGTCTACCACAATCAGTACATGTCTGCAGTCCAATAGCAGCAACAAGGGGCCCAGCTCTAATTGGCCCATCAGGTCTGGCCTTTTTCCTAGGCCTTTGTACAGAACTCGAGGGCTCTAAATCCCTCTTGTTCTTACCTCTCTCTTTGTCACGGTTTTGGCACTCAGTGCGCTTAACCTCCTTGGTGATCTTCGTCTTCTCAACTAATGCAAAAAAATCACACTCCCTCTGCGGAGCTATCAGGACTATCAAATTATCTCTGAGGCCATCCCCGAAGTGAACACATCACTCATACTCAGTCGCCACCATACCTCGCGCATAGCAGCTCAGTCACAGGAGTTCGACCTCATACTCGGCCACAGATCGGTCTCTCTGAGTAAGGTTTAGGAACTCTCTCCTACGGGCATCCACGTAGCTTGCCCTTACATATTTCCCCTGAAAGGCAGTCTTAAAGAAATCCCAGGTCAGACGTTCGGACTGAGTGCCCTCCTTAATAGTTAGCCACCACTGGTAAGCCTCATCCCGCAGCAGTGAGACTGCACCCTTTAATTTCTGCTCGGGGGTGCAATCTAGATCATCCATGATCCTCTCCGTGGCCTCAATCCAGTACTCAGCCACATTAGGGGCGTCGCCAATATCACCCTTGAATAACTCAACTCCATTGGACTGAAGTTATTCCGTAACTGACCCTCGGCCCCTAGATCCAGTATTGGGTCTAATGACCCTCTCCAATATCCTTAGCATAGCCTGGGAAAATACGTCATCCCCAGCCATGCGATCTTGAAGCCTAGTCTCAGTAGCAGGTGACACTGGTGTCTCACTCGTATCCAGATTAGGTATGCTACCAGATGACAAGGACTCAGCTTGAGCCCCTCTACGGCCTCTACCTCGGCCTCTAATACCCTGTCCGTGGATACCTCGTGTGCTCATGTCTAATGCGATTTATCTGTATTACAAAGTTTATAAATCAGTTACGGTTCCAATGTTTATTAGAGATATTTTATGTAAACAGTTTCAGTAATTTAGAGGGATTTTTGTAAATTGAAGTCTCTATCAGTTTTGCTACAGTCTTAGTTTACACTATCTAGAGTGTTTTTCACAGTATACTACCTACAGTAGTTTCATGTTATACTATCTACAGTATTTTTAGTTTAAACTTATCACAGTTTCAGAAAACTTACAGGATCGGTGCCAGAGACTTGATGTACCACATTCTTAGTATAATCATTTCAAATCAGTTAAAAATTATTTCTTAAAAATTGAGTTTTAAAACCCAAATCCACAGTCGAGTTCTGTAACCTGGCTCTGATACCACTAAATGTAACACCCCAAACCTAGCCTAGACGTTACTACCGAATCTGGCAATGTCACATGATAGCATGTTGAAACTACGTTGTTACGATAAAACCATTTTTATTTGGTTAACTCCAAAATCACTTTCTTACTTAATTAACTACTTTAAAACTCAATTCGTTGCGGAAGCTTAAGAAATCATTTAATTAATGGAAAACTGAGTTAATTAGGTAAATTTATCCATTTTAGGAAAAACCCTTTTTATTTTAGAGAAAATTGTTTGTTCGTTGAATTTTGCATTTTAAAAACCCATAAATAGTTTAAAATCAACATAAAGTCAAATAGTCCAAAAGTCCAATTTACATAAAAAATTAACCCAAAAAATAATTAAGAACTAAATACCAAAGCTGAAGTTAAATTGCTTAAATATGTGTGGCCACCGTCGAGTCCTCCGCTACACTGATCTGTCAAGTCTGGGGATTACCTGTGCACATTTAAACAAAAGAGTGAGTTTACGTAAACTCATTGTGTAATCTCATAGAAAAAAAACAACGAAAAATCATGGTGCATAGTTAAAACAGTCGTGGGCCTAAGCCCTTTTCAGTATCAGTAAAAGTTTGGGCCTTAGCCCATCTGAGTGCAGTATTCAATAAGTAGTAGGGTCTAAGCCCATCATAGTATCAGAAGCAGTCATGCAATACTCAGTAAAATTTTTTTACCCAACCAGCCTCTACACACCATCACCGTCCAACCCTACACTCCATGTGGGGATTAAATCAACCCACCCGTCCCTACACTCCAGATGGTACTGAATGCGGCACATAAACAGAAATTTGGAGCTGAACTACCAGTATATTAGGATTAAAAGCCTTTCAGTGCACTTCCTCCAAAAATATCATCCCAACCCAATGCAATGCACATACAATGAATGACATGCTATCACAGTATTCCCAATACACATACAGTTCAACATTTATGCATATATCTGTCATGCTTCGTACATATATCATACAATTAGTTCACATATTTAGGGGTCTAAGTAGTGCTTACTGACCCTACAGTAGGTTCATAGTCGACTTGGGCGACCCGTACAACCTTAGAAAACATTTTAGTAAAATGGGCTCACAAACCCATGTGGCTTGCCTCTGTGGCCCACACGGCCAAAATTGGCCTTGGCTGTGTGGATCACACGGCCTGGCCCAAAAGTCCACACGCCCGTGTGGCCTACATGGCCCAAATCGGTCGAGCCCGTGTGTTGCACACGGCCCACTTGGCTATTACACGGTCGTGTCTAATGCACACGTCCTGGCTTCGTCGACCACACGTCCGTGTTATGGCACGGCCTACCAGATGGCCCGAAATTACAAAACGATAAAAAATTTGATTCGGGCGTTCTCCACTTACCTCAGCACCCAAACGGTTGACTACGATTCAGTGAGAGTAATGCCACGACCTTCCCGATTTGCTGCTGCCCAAAACGCAAATTTTGTCACCATAGCGAAAAGAAAATTTATTTTTAACGATAATAAAAACACTTCCTACTCAAGCCGAAAAAGAAACACCACCACTTACCCAAGCGAACAAACACCGCAAACAATGAAGCAAAAATTTGGAGAACAACGGTATGATGATGACCAAAAAAGAAAAATGGGGACAACAGCGAAAAAAGAAAGAAAGAAACGTCAGGTTTTTCTTTTTTTCAGCAGAGAGAAAAATGAATTTTGAAAATACAATCAAAATAAAAATATTTTGATAACTCCCCACTAATTTACATCCTAACCACCCACTTTCAGTCTTTCAGTACAATCGAAACTCTCCCAGTCAAACGAGCAAAAATAAAACCCCCTCTTGCTAATGCAGAGATTTGAACACAGGCCTTTCAGCACACCAACACTCCACCTAACCACTAGACCAGTAGGCCCATTCTGAGATGAATTAACAAGTAATTGAATATAGGCCTGCTGAATTAGTATAAGGCTTAATTCCAAAGTGACCAAAATTACTCAATGTGGGGCTTGAACTTGGGACCTCACACACACACCCAAAACATTTAACCATTGAAACAGATACATAATTGTGTCAATTAATAACAAAAGTAGAAACATAGAATTTGGGACGTTACACCATGCATGTTATTTAATTTGAGATCCATTTTTTTTGTAAATTTTATGATTTTGATATCGTTGTAACATAATCTAGCTGCTCAAGTATTAAATTGTAAAACTGAATTTTTTTTGAAAAGTTCACATTGTTGAATTTGGAGGTTGTTGATGTTATATGGTTAAGCTTGAAGCTTTGATGGAAAATAGGGTTATTTTATAAAGTGATTTTTTGTTAGTTTTGAGTTTAGGGACTAAAATGAGAATATGTTAAAATTGACATGAAATCCTTATACATATAGACGTTTGAGAGTTGTATAAGGATGTGTTTGAACCTGGATTTAAAGTTTGGAGATTAAAAATGAATTATATATTTATTTCGATTGGAGGGACTAAATTAAATAAAAAGAAAAACTTTAGAGAATTGTGAAAAATGAATAAAAAAAATCATATACATGAAATGAGATGATTTAAAGTGTTTGGAACTGATAATTGGAAATAAACTATTGTATAGATCAAGAACCAGTAAATAATCGAGGAAAAGAGAAAGTTACAAATTAGTCCCTGACACTCCTACTATTGTTGCCTGTGCCTGGTAAGTTCATACAATTTTTAATCATTATGAATGTAGATTAATTTTTTTTTATAAATAATTATATATATACTAAATTAATCTAGAATGAAATGACATTGATGAAGTTGAGTTTGGACTTAAATAAAAGGTATTTAGATATGTATGTGATAATTAAACTCTGTGTAGAGTATTGCACGATATGGAGATGAATTTAATATATGCTTTAGTGTTGGAAGTGTTGTGATAACATGGATGTCCTAAATCCTAAATAAGTGCTTCTTATAGTACTTTAGTACTCCTATTAGCACTACAGTGCTCCTAATAGCACATTAGTGCTCATGTTAGCACTACGGTGCTTCTGATGGCATATTCATACTCCTGTTTGCAATACGATGCCTTGACTTCACATTTGTGTCTAGTTATGAACTCTGGTGCCCTATTTGCACTTTTGTGCTCTTATATTCACTTTCGTGCTTTGTTTATCACCCCTGTGTATCTTGATACTATAACCCGTGTATACAAACTCTTTTATTATTGTTTATTGAGCTGTCTTGATTAATAAAAGAAGTGAATGACTTGATGACTTGAATATGTATTGAATGTTTGGATTGATCTAATTGAAATGTGTTATCGATTGTTCTGTTACATGAGTATATAAAAGACTCTCCTGTTTCTTGTGAAATGAAATACCAGGATTGAAAGTGTCATATATAAATAGTTATATAACTGTATTTTTGGTTGATAAGGTAAGATAATGCACACGTTATAATATGAACTTACTAAGATTTTATAAAGCTTACTCAGTTTTGTTTCCTGTTTCTTGTAGTTGACATTTTGCAAAGCAAGGTTGCTGAATCAACTCTAGAGTTCACACTATTAAGCTTCAGTTGTGGTAGATTTAAAATTGTTTTTACTTTGGTTATGTGGCATGTATATAGGCTATTTTGGGATTATGTTTGAGCTTAATGGTTAATGTTGTAAAGTGTTCTTATTGTTGGACATATAAGGTTAAATTCTTAGAATTCTATGGCATGTTTATATGGTAAATGATGAATTTATGTGTAGGAAAAGTATTTTTGATTTTGAATCATGAAATGTATGAAAATGGTAATGCTTAAATGGAATGTGTAGCATATATGCTAAATGATTGTTGTAATGTCTGAATTCATTAGACCAAGCTGGTAAGTGTAACAACTTGAAAAACAGTGATGTCAGAAAGTGTGGTTTCAGGAACCCGTTTTCGTAAACTAGACTCATAAATATTTTTATTAAACATTTACAGAGTTATCTTAAAAGCGAATTGAATATAGGGTAGGTAATTTGGTTGTCACTCGTGATAAGCTTTAAAATTTACAACTGATCGTACTTGAACTAACTATTATCACGATGAAGGCAAGCGCACCTATTGAACAGTAGTATAGTTTTAGCAAGACCGGATGTCAAACCCAAAGGAACTAAATGTAACACCCCAAACCTGGCCCAGACGTTATGGCCGAATCTGACATGTCACATTGAAGTGTTTTAGCAAAAACCGTGTTTTCATTGAAAACCCTTCTTAAAATAAGAGAGAATCTTAACTAAAAACTTGTTCAAACATAAGATTTGATGAAAATAAAGCACTTAGAAATTTTAGTTGCGGAAGCGTAGAAAACATACTATAACTTAAGGAATCCATGTTCAACTTCTTGTAAATACAATGAAAATAATAATAATCCAAATAATAATAAGAAGGAAGCCTTATTACATTCCGGTCTAAAAAATGCTTAATAAAATAAAGAAATTATATGCTTTTAAAAGAGAAACAAGTCCAAGTTGTCTTGCTAGCTGGCCACCCAGAGTCCCTCCAAACATCGAACCTTCTACTGAGCATCACCTGAAAATAAAATAAAAGAGGGGGGTGAATTTTTGCAAACTCAGTGTGTACAACCCTCGACGGAAAACAAGCATTCAAAAAAAAAAAATATCATTCATCAATCATACAATGCAATCCCATCCAAATTATCCATCCACTACACACCAGCTCCGTCCCCCGTCACACCATGTGGGGATATAAATATCGATCCACCCAGCCCACACACCATGGTAGCCCGATTGCAGAACTACCTTCATTTACATATTGGGCTTTAAAAGCCGTCGGTGGATCCACGATTGTCAAGCAACCATGCGATCCTCATATACTTCCTCCGTTCCATATTTGCCATCCCATATGCAACCTAAGTAGAATATCATATGTATGCAACAAATAGGCATGTCACATTCAATAAACTTATATTTAACACATAGAGGTATTTTGGTCATTTTTGCCCTTAGGGGCATTTCGGTAATTTTCCCTTAATTATGGTTTTCAACTACCTTGGCCCGTTAAAAAGTCCCACGAGCTAAGATGAACGAATACTATACACCAGGTAGGATTCCAGAGAAAAGGCGGTGGGTCATTAAGACCGCTTAAGTACCAAGCTTTCCCTAGATCTAATCCTAGACATGCATATACCCGTTGCCACACCTTAACCCTTAGAGTTGGCCACGGTCGCAAAATTTAATTAAGTCTTATGTAGTTGTCATATACTAGGCCCAAAAAAACCCCTTACGAAGCCCAAATAAATTTACATACCTATATCTGGCCCCTTAAGCCCAATCATATTCATATAGCCCATTAGGCCCAAATCACCTGTATATGGCCCATTAAGCCCAAATCACATTTATATGGCTCGTTAGGCCCAGTCACATTTATATTCATTCTCACATACAAATTTCTATCACATAGCATCAATATTCAGCTTTTTGCCTATCATGGGCCCAACAACCCATCGGGGCCCATTTAGCCCATTTCGGCCCGTATGGCCAAATCACAACCCAAGTCCACGGAATCGCCCGTGGGTCTCAGGAAACCTGTCAGACTCTCCCTTATGAGTATTCGTGCACTCGCAAGACTACCGTAGCCAAACTTTCGGCATTTCGACATTTCGGCATTCGGCATTTTGGCTTTTGTCGACCTACTTGTGTGTGCAGTGTATGTACACACCTGGTAAGCAAGCGTGACGCGATCTCCTTAGCCCAAACCTACAATCGATAACACTCAAAGATTTATCTTACATACTTATCCAATACTTTACCAAAAGCCGAAATCTCACCTTAACCTTACCTGAACGCCAAGCCTTTACTAACTTTTACTTTGATCACTAAACAAGCGTATTTCACAGATCTGAAGAGCAAATCGGCAGGAATCCAAAATCGAGATCTGACACTAATTCTACTAGATTTGGTCAAAGAGTATTCAGCCCTTGAGAGATTTAACTTTTCGGCTTTTCAAATTTAGTATGGTGAATAAGGTTTATTTGGTACAGATTAAAGAAGAAGAGTAGAAGAAGAAATCAGCTAAGTGAATCAAAGAAAATTGTGTAAAGATGAATAGAAATCGACAGGAAGAAAAGAAAGAAAAACAAAAGGGTTTTCGACTTTTTGGATCTTGAAAAGAAAAGGATTTTCGGCTTTTGGAGAAAGGGGTTTCTGGCAACAAGGTGAAGAAGAATTTCGGCAGTAGCCTGGCAACCCTGTATTCGGCCCCTATTTATAGCCCTTATAGCTGAATTTTCCATGCCCAATTCCCAATTCGACTCCATCACTTCTCCCTTCTCATCTCCTCTTTTTTTCCCTGATAACCCCTTGATATTTTCCTTAATTTTCTCTCATGAACACTTCCCTTGGAGTCCTCTTTCACGCCACTACCATCCTTCTAGAAGACCAAAATTAAACTTCTAAAAATACTAAGCTAGGATTCGAACCTTGGATCTCCTTGCTAGCTACTAACGCCACCTCCTTGCTCTCTAAGTGGCGTCACCTAGCCACTCCTCCATAAGGCTTTTTGATGCTATTTTTCCCCTATTTTTATTTAAAAGCCCAACTACTTGCCAACCCTGATTCTTTTAATAATTAAACTATAATTTCATTTATTCCTAGGTTTGAACTCAAACCTTAATTAAGACCTACTATAATTATCACATGGCTAGGAACATAAAACACAATTTTTATCAAAACTGAAAATAAAGAAATTTCAGGATTTCGGGATTTTTGGGTTTCAGGATTTTTGGGGCGTTACAACTTTATCCCTTTAAAAAAAATTTCTTCCTCAAAATTTTTAACTACCCAATAGTCGCACCGCCTAGGTTACACCATTACGCTTCTGCTGCGCACTCTATTTCTAATTTCAAAATAGATAGATCACACACCATGGATAAAGTACGTGCCAGTATTCACTTCTGGAGTGTCTTCATCCTCTTGACGACGTGCTGCATAGACCAAAGCTGGCTGCCTTGCCTCAGCATGACCAGCACCTCTGCTCGGTGCTCCACGAACTAAACCGTTTCCACCCCTGGCCTGATCACGGCCTCTCGGCGGCAGCTGTCTACCCCTTGGTGGCTGAGCACCACCCTGACCTACTGCTGGCTCTCGACCTAGCGTTCGAGGGCAATCCTTGATCCTATGCTCCATAGAACCACAAAGAAAACAAGCTCCCGTCCTCTTCCAACACTCGCCTCTATGGCTTCTTCCACAATCAACACAAGGTGGCACCCCTAGATTAATAGTAGGGGGCTCTGCTCTAACTGGCCCAATAACTCTGGCCCTAGCCCTAGGCCTCTGATCAACACCAGGAGTCTCAGCCTCCCTTTTATCCTTACCTCTTTCTTTCTCCCAGTTTAAGTGCTCAGTGCGCTTAACCTCCTCCGCTATCTTTGCTTTCTCCACTAATTCTGAGAAAACTCGCTCCCTTTGTGGAGCTACCAATACCCTAAGGCTATCTCACAGTCCGTCCTCTAACCTAACGCAACGCTCATAATCCGTTGCCACCATTACTCTTGCATACCTACTAAGGCGTAGAAACTCCGCCTTATACTCCGCCATCGATTTGTTCCCTTGAGTCAAATTCAGGAACTCCTTCCTTCTAGCATCCACATAGCTTGCACCCACATACTTCCTTTGGAATATAGCCTTGAAAAACTCCCAAGTGACCCGCTCCGGTTGTGTGCCCTTTTTCCCGTCAGCCACCACTGGTAGGCTTCTTCCCTAAGTAGTGACACGGCTCCTTTCAACTTTTGCTTAGGTGAGCAGTCCAAGTCCTCCATTATCCTGTCAGTGGCCTCCAACCAATATTCTGCCACATTAGGAGCCACGCCCTTAAAGATCTCAGCCCCGTTCGAATGAAGTCACTCCGGAATTAACCCCTAATTTTCGCTGCCTTTATTGGGCCCAACAACCCTTTCCAAAATTCTCAGCATTACCTGCGACAATGCATCTTCTCCCATGGCCCGATCATACGGTCCATTCCCAGCCACAGGTAAGGCCAGAGCCTCTTCTACTCCAACATCGGGCATATGGCCCGATGTCAACGATTCAGCCCTAACACTTCCGCGGCCTCGGCCACAGCCTCTTGCACCTCTTCTAGCACTCTTCGTTGATTCGCGTATTATCTAGATTAGAAATTTTTATGAAGTCTTGGTTAGTTTTAATAATTAACCCGATGTTTTATGGAAGTAATTAAAGAGAAGATTGTTTTCGAAAATCCTCTACAGTTTCAAGTTCCTGCGGGCTTTGGTTCCATTCTAACAAAATCATCTAAAGTAGCCCTCTAACTATCTACTGTTTAACAATTTAAACAAACTTTAGAATAAGAATACTTACTTGGTTTGACGTCAGAGACTCAGTGTGCCACTCAGCAAGACTTCCTCTTTTCCAAAACATTGTAAAAAAATAATTTTTTTAAAAAAACACAAAAAGAATCCAAGTAATAAGGCCCAATTCACAGCCCGAGTTTTGTAACCGGGCTCTAATACCACTAAATGTAACACCCCAAACTTGGCCCAGACTTTATGGCCGAATCTGGCGTGTCACATTGAAGTGTTTTAGTGAAAACTATGTTTACATTGAAAACCCTTCTTAAAATACGAGAGAATCTTAACTAAAAACTTGTTCAAACATAAGATTTGATTAAAATAAAGCACTTAGAAATTTTAGTTGCGGAAGCGTAGAAAACATACTATAACTTAGGGAATCCATGTTCAACTTCTAGTAGATACAATGAAAATAATAATAATCCAAATAATAATAAGAAGGAAGCCTTATTATATTCCGGTCTGAAAAATGCTTAATATAATAAAGAACTTATATGCTTTTAAAAGAGAAACAAGTCCAAGTTGTCTTGCTAGCTGGCCACCCAGAGTCCCTCCAAACATCGAACCTTCTACTGAGCATCACCTGAAAATAAAATAAAAGAGGGGGTGAGTCCAAATTATTCATCAATCATGCAATGCAATCCCATCCAAATTATCCATCCGCTACACACCAGCTCCGTCCCACGTCACACCATGTGGGGATATAAATATCGACCCGCCCAGTCCACACACCATGGTAGCCCGGTTGTGGAACTACCTTCATTTACATATTGGGCTTTAAAAGCCGTCTGTGGATCCACGATTGTCAAGCAACCATGCGATCCTCATATACTTCCTCCACTCTATATTTCCCATCCCATATGCTACCTAAGCAGAATATCATATGTATGCAACAAATAGGATGTCACATTTAATAAACTTATATTTAACACATAAGGGTATTTTGGTCATTTTTACCCTTAGGGGCATTTCGGTAATTTTCCCTTAATTATGGTTTTCACCTACCTTGGCCCGTTAACAAGTCTCGCGAGCTAAGATGAACGAATACTATGCACCAGGTAGGATTCCAAAGAAGAGGAGGTGGGTCATTAAAACCGCTTAAGTACCAAGCTTTCCCTAGATCCAATCCTAGACATGCATATACCTGTTGCCACACCTTAACCCTTTGAGTTGTCCACGGTCACAAAATTTAATTAAGTCTTATGTAGTTGTCATATACTAGGCCCAAAAAAACCCCTTACAAAGCCCAAACAAATTCACATACCTGTATCTGGTCCCTTAAGCCCAATTATATTCATATGGTCCATTAGGCCCAAATCACTTGTATACGGCCCATTAGGCCCAAAACACATTTATATGACCCGTTAGGCCCAGTCACATTTATATTCATTCTCACATAAAAATTTCTATCACATAGCATCAATATTCAGCTTTTTGCCTATCATGGGCCCAACAGCCCATCGGGCCCATTTAGCCCATTCCGGCCCTATGGCCAAATCACAACCCAAGTCCACAGAATTGCCCATGGGTCTCAGGCAACCTGTCAGACTCTCCCTTACGAGTATTCGTGCACTCGCAAGACTATCGTAGCCAAACTTTTGGCTTTTCTACATTTCGGCTTTTCTGCATTTCGGCTTTTACTGATCTATTTGTGTGTGCAGTGTATGTACACACCTGGTAAGCAAGCGTGATGCGATCTCCTTAGCCCAAACCTACAATCGACAACACTCAAAGATTTATCTTACATACTTATCGAATACTTTACCAAAAGCCAGAATCTCACCTTAACCTTACCTGAACTCCAAGCCTTTACTAACTTTTGCTTTGATCACTAAACAAGCGTATTTCTCAGATCTGAAGAGTAAATCGGCAAGAATCCAAAATCGAGATCTGACACTAATTTCACTAGCTTCAGTCAAAGAGTATTCAAAACTTGAGAGATTCGGCTTTTCGGCTTTTCAAATTTAGTATGGTGAATAAGGTTTATTTGGTACAGATTAAAGAAGAAGAGTAGAAGAAGAAATCCGCTAAGTGAAACAAAGAAAATTGTGTAGAGATGAATAGAAATCGACAGGAAGAAAAGAAAGAAAAACAAAAGGGTTTTCGGCATTTTGGATCTTGAAAAGAAAAGGGTTTTCGACTTTTAGAGAAAGGGGTTTCTGGCAACAAGGTGAAGAAGAATTTCTAGTGAGAGCTTTGGCAACCTCAGTATTCACCCCCTATCTATAGCCCTTATAGCTGAATTTTCCATGCCCAATTCCCAATTCTGCTCCATCACCTCTCCCTTCTCATCTCCTCGTTTTTCTCACTGATAACCCCTTGATATTTTCCTTAATTTTCTCTCCTAAACACTTCCCTTGGAGTCCTCTTTCACGCCACTACCATACTTCTAGAAGGCCAAAATTAAACTTCTAAAAATAGTAAGCTAGGATTCGAACCTTGGATCTCCTTGCTAGCTACTAACGCCACCTCCCTGCTCTCTAAATGGCGTCACCTAGCCACTCCTCCACAAGGCTTTTTGATGCTATTTTCCCCTATTTTTATTTAAAAGCCCAACTACTTGCCAACCATGATTCTTTTAATAATTAAACTATAATTTCATTTATTCCTAGGTTCGAACTCAAACCCTGATTAAGACCTACTATAATTATCACATGGCTAGGAACATAAAACACATTTTTTATCAAAATCGAAAATAAAGAAATTTCAAGATTTTGGGATTTTTGGGTTTCGAGATTTTTGGGGCGTTACACTAAAAGTACTAGTATTAAATTTCTTTTTATCTAACTAATTATCTAATCTAAGAATGCACAGAAAATAACTTGGGGAAATACTTTTGAAAAAACTGATTGATTTTAGATAACACCAAAGGAAGAATCCACCTAGACTTTTCTTGTTACTTGACTCTTAACCAGACGATTTATTCACTTGACTTGATCCGTAGAAATCCCTAAGTTATGTTATTATCCCTATTCAAGACTAATAACGTCTAACCCTAGGTTGATTAATTGAAATCTCTTTCTAATTAAAACCCCTAGTTTTGCATTAACTCGATCTATGGATTCCCTTATTAGATTTGACTCTAATCCGGCAGATTTCTGTCATCCTATCTATGGGATTGCATGCAAATCTGCTTAATTATGAATAATCTACTCTTAGACAGGGACTATTCATCCTCCAAATAAGCACATCAATACTTGAATCAATATCCTGGAATATTCAAACAAGAGTTAAAGTCATAATTAAGAACAAATCAAGTATTTATCATACAGTTCAGAAAATATTAACAAGATCCACCTTATGTTTCATCCCCCTTAGGTATTTAAGGGATTTTGTTCATAACTATAAAAGAAAACATCTCAAAAGAATAATAACAAAACATAAAGAAAACTCAAAAACCCCTGAAGGAAATTGAAGGGAGATCTTCAGTCTTAGAGGTGAATCCGGCTTCCGAGATGGATCAATCAGCTTCCTTCAAGTAATTCCTTGCTTCCTACTCTCTGTGTCCTCTTTAATCCTCCTCTAGGGTGTTTAAATAGGCTTTAGAATGCCTAAAAGCCATTAAGAATGGCCTTTTTCGAATAGGACTATACTTGGGTTCGACAGGGACATGCCTGTGTGACACGCCCGTGTGCGATTATTTCAGGCCGTGGTCGATTCTGCCAAATGGACACGGCCGTGTGGTCTACCCATGTGAGGAAATCCAGGCCGTGTTGATTTCCCATGTTGACCCATTTTCTCTATTTTTGGCCCGTTTCTTGTTCTTTTTGCTCTCCTGTGCTCACCTAAGTATAAAACATGAAATTAAAGGATTAGGAGCATCGAATTCACCAAATCTAAGGAGAAATCATTCGTAAATGTGTTAAGCATGGGATAATAAGATGTATAAATTACGGTTTATAATAATTTCGTTGAGTTAGTGCTTAATTAGAGTACAATGACTAAATCAATTAAGTGAATAAAGTAAGATTTATAAGGAATTACAAATAGAAAAGAATATAAAGGACTTATAAATTAAATAAACCATTATATGGGATTATAATAGTGGATGGTTATGAATTAATAATATATGTGTTTTATATTATAAAATTTAAGTTATAATTATGTTAAGTAATAAAATTATAAGGAATAAAATATAGTTAGTGGAATTAAAATAATCAAAACCCATTTCTTATTCTATTTTACATGCAAACCGAAAGAAGATGAAAAGGAGGAGAACAGACTTATGGTTTATAAATTTCAAGTTTCAAATTCGTATGCTCAATTTAGTCATTTTCTAGTAAATTTTATATTTTTGGAATCCCGGTACTATAAGCTAGCTTACCCATGTCCTATTTTTTGGTACTTCTTAAGATTTTTGATGTTACCATTGTTGATTAGTTAAAGCTTTAGAGACTAATTTGATAGATTTTTAGGTTATAAGTGAAAAAGGACTAAATTGCAAAGTTAATAGTTGATTTTGAGTTATAGGGATGAAATTGAAAAATTTTCAAAGTTTAGGGGTAAAAATAAGAATTAGGGAGTTAAATTTAGCTTAGAATGAAATTGGTACAAAAATTCAGGATTAAATGTGAAAGTTATGTTAGTTTCGGTTTTCGAGACTAAATTGAATTAAATGCAAAAGTTACGTAAATTAGCAATTGAAGGTGAAATTGTTTGTGAATTGATGAAATGTGTTGTTTATTTTATTGCAAAAGTTATGTAAAGACAAGGTCGTCGATGAATAACTCGAATTTTATGGTTTGTGTTTCTATAATCTGAATTAATTTATAAATTATTGCCTATTAATTTGTTTGTTTAGGGTAAGAATTTGAGGTGAGAATTCTTCTCAATTGCGCTGATTTGAGTAATTTATGATTATGATGATTCAATTATGCATATTTGAGAAATATGTGATTTTTTATAAATGAATGAATTGAATTTATGTTTTGGGAAAATAAAGTTGAATAAATGTACACATGTTGAGAATTTATATGAAATTGATATTGGAAATATGAAATAAAAACCCTATTAACTATTTGAGCCAAGTCGGATAGAGATGGTGTAACACCCCTAACCCATATCCGTCATCGGAATAAGGTTACGAGGCATTGCCGATCAATACACAACATTCATATACATAACGTATTCATTTATGCATTCATAAATAAAACTCATTCAAATCATTCCCATTGTCCTTTATAAGGCTCTACGAGACCTTAAAACATGCTTAGAAGTGGTCCGAAACTAAACTGATAACATCTACAAAATTTAGGAAACTTAGAAAATTTTCAAACATATAAAGGTCACATGCCCGTGTGAACAGGCCGTGTGCCTCACACGGTCACAGACACACCCGTGTCACAGGCCGTGTGAAAACAGGGCATACATACTGACTAATACCACACGGCCAAGGGCACGCCCGTATGCCAGACCGTGTGAAATCTAAGGCAGGTTATTGGCTTGGGTCACACAGCTGGCCACACGCCCGTGTGCCAGCCCGTGTGTCACACACGGCCAATAGACATGCCTATGTGTCTAGGCCGTGCCAAAACTGCAAGGTATACTGCCTTAATTTCAAAGGGTACCCCAGGGGACACATGGCCGTGTAACATGACCATGTGTCGCACACGGCTGAGACACACGCCCGTGTCTCTGCCCGTTTGGAAAAAAATAGGCCATTTGCAAAGCCAATTTGCCACCCTTATTCACAAGCACACTTAACAACCAAAATGACATCATTTCAATACATCTTTGAGCAACCAAAAACATGCCAATTCATACTCATATCATGCCATCTATTCACAACTGTATCAACCACTCAATTCCATATTTAAAACATACCAAATCATTATGCCAAAACCATCACAATTTACCTAATTTCCAAATGCATTAACTCATCAACTTATCCCCTATTTCAAGTCACTTAATATACCATATCATCATCTCAAATCAAACCACAATATGCCATCTTACAAGCATTAGTACATCAATTAACAACTATCCAAAATAGCCAACACATAACCACATCAATTAAGCCAACATATAAGGCATTATATACATCACATATATAACACTTACCAAACACAAATCAAGCAAACTTAAATGGCAATACATACTAACATTTACAAGCCAAATCTCATAGCTCATATTATAACTCAAAACATACCAATATAACACTAGCCTATACATGGCATATACCATATATACAAAACTTCAAAAGAACCAACAAGATGGTCGATAGTGTGATGACATTTCCCGACGATCCCCGAGTCCGAGCTAGCTTCAATAATCTATAAAACAGGGAAAGAACACACAAAGTAAGCTTTAAAAGCTTAGTAAGCCATATACAAATTAAGTCATCACATGGACATTTACATAGTAATTCAAACATGCTTAACATGGCTAATCTCATTCAAATTCACAAACGTTTCTCATTGAACATATATCCAATGTTATAATCGAGTTCATCAAATATTTCCCCTTTTCAATACTTGTATGAATTTTGTACGTACCTGAGTCACTTAGCTCATTCACATATTCTTTCTCGACTTGAATTTGCCTGTTGAACCGTTCGAAATTATTAAGGATACTCAGAAATCACATAAGCTCGTACAATGCCATATCCCATATATGGTCTTACATGTTATAACATATCGATGCCACTGTCCCAGACAGGGTCTTACATAAAATCGATTAATGATGCCAATGTCCTAGAAATGGTCTTACACGTAATCTCAATACAATGCCAATGTCCCAGACATGGTCTTACATGTAATCACATTTCGATAACCCAATGTCATGAAATTTGTATCCTATGCTATTCTTAGGGTTCGTACGGGACTTTCGAATATCGAAACTTCTTTGTTTCTTACTCGTAATTGCTCTTTCAACATTTATAACATTTCCATGACAAGTAAACATATATAATTCAATTTAAAGGCATTTATTTGCATATGAACTTACCTCGTATTCGGGATAAATAGACTGAATCGACTATTCGTCAACTTTCGATTTTCCTCGATCTAAATCTATTTTCTTTCGTTCTTAATCTATATACATTCAAAATTAAATTTTTTATTCATCAGCACATTGAATTTAGTCCACAAACACATATGAGGTATTTTTGCACTTTAGCCCTAAACTTTTACATTTCTTACAATTTAGTCCCTATTTCATAAATACATCAAATTCACACAATTCAATTTAATCCATGCTTAGTCAAATTACCAAAATACCCCTAGAATCCCATATTTCACATTTATTTACACTTTTAACCCCATATTTTCATCTTTTCACAATTTAATCCCTAATTTGTATTTTTACCAAAAATCACTTTACAAAACATGATAATCTATCAACAAATACTCATTTTCCATCATCAAACATTCAAGATCTCAAGCATTCATCAATGGCACTTCACAAAATCATCATCAAATTTGAAAATTAAAGCACAGGCTAGCTAGAACACAAAGCAACGATCACAAAAACGTAAAAATCATCACAAACCGAACTCAAAGCATACCTCAATTAAGCCATACAAGTGTCGAACCCTAATGTTCTCCCATGGCTTTATTTTCTTTTGATATTCGGTAAGATGAAGAGAAATTAAAGATGAAATGGCTTTTGTTTTGTTTTATTATACTTAATGCATAATTTACTAAATTAACCTTAGTTTATAAACATTTAAAACATCAAATATAAGGCTAATTATGTCCATCTCCACTATTAAAGGTCTAATTAAAAAATAAGGACCTCCCGTTTAATAAGCCATAGCAATTTGGCAGTTTTAACTTATAGCATGCTACTTTTGCATTTTACGCGATTAAGTCCTTTTGTCAAATTAAACATCCAAAGAATAAAAATTAGCACATGAAACTTTCACACATACATATTCACATAATATAAACATAAAAAATAATATTAAAATAATTTTACGACCTCAAATTTGTGGTTCCAAAACTACTGTTCTGATTTAGCTAAAACCAGGCTGTTACAGATGGCATGCCATAGGATAGGAAGAGTTCAAGGTTACTTCGACTATGAGTCGATGAGGCACTGGGTGACAATTTGCTTTGGTTTAACCGATGAGACATTGGGTGTCAAATTTATTTATAGCGCTAGGTGCAATCATTTGCTTCAGATTTATCCAATGAGGCACTGGGTGTCACACTGGTGTGCTAGTTGGATCCGTGTATCCATCCAAGTCTAAGTCGTGTTAATAGGGAAAGTAAATGGTACATTTTGAGTATCGATTTGAAATGGAAAGCAATATGAAATGAAAGGTGTATTGGAGATTAATATAGGAAATGGATATGTATGAATGGAAATTGCCATGTATTAACATTAGTAAATGTTATATAATAGAATAGTATCTTCTAGTTTTAATTTGAATATTTTAATGTATAATATTTTGCTAATAATATTTGTATTATGGAAATGCAACTGAGTTATACTCAAAGTAAATTTTAATTTCATGCGCAGGTTAGGTACTTTTCGATTCGTATGTCAACTCAACATCAAAGATAATCCTGGACTCAACATTTGGTGATGTTCTTATTTTGGTTCTTGGCATGTACCTAGAGAGTCTTGTGTTGGAATGTTGTTAACATTGTTGATAGCATTTTGGAACCTTGATGTTTTCATAGCTATATAATTATATAAGGTGTTTTGGCAATGAACAATTTGTTGATAGCTTAATAGTGGTCTTGATAATGTGTTAAGTGTTTTATGGTGGAGAAGTTTATATGATAGGCATTTTTTTAAGGTATGCTTGAATATAGTTTAATGCCTACTATGCTCAGTTTATGTTTTAGTATGATATGGATACAAATCATTTTTACACTTAAACTTTGCATGATTGTATAGTTTGTTTTTATTCATGTTAATCTTACATTTGGTTGATAATGCTTTGGTGTATGTATTATAAATGAAATTGAATGTTTGGTTATAGATGAATAGGTATGTTTAGATGATGATTTGCATGCCTTAATTATGTTTAGGTATATCAATTGAGTTTAGGTAAATTTTAGGCATAAAGTGGACCTTTTAAAGGGAGATTTTACCTTTTTTAAATTTAAGAATTGATATTTTTACATTTGCTATCGATACCTGACCATATGAACAGTTTTAAAAATAAACAGAATACCAAAATGGTATCGATTTGTATTTGAATATCGATACTTTTTCATAAAGTATCGATACCATAAAATAAATATTGATACCCTTGTTTTGCAAAGTAAACAGAATTGAATTTCAGTATCGATTTTCAATAAGGTATCGATTTGGTATTGATACCAACTATGGATTTTCATCATTAACCTTTAAACTTTAAAATGTTACAATTTAATCTCACTATATACTTGTATCTTATAGATAGGTCCTTGTAGAATTCAAAATTGTTAATATATTTGATATTATATATGATTTAATGATAAAGAATTGAGTTTTTGTTATTTAAAGTATTTGTTGTTTGTTGGATTTTTATAATAGCATCTTATTACTCGGGTCCAACGACCGGGCTAGGTAAGGGATGTTACAATAAGTTTTGGCATACTTGAATGTAGTTTATGTTTAAGACCTAAATCGTCAAGCTTGGGTTGTGACTTGATAAACTTAGGCAAACATGGATTTGTTCGTATATGAGTGATATCATAGGTATCATGCTTGTGACTTGGTGAATGGTTGATAATGTATTATCTTGATTGGGATGATGCCAAAATGGCATATTGGTTAGGCACTAATAGGTTGTTTTTATTATGTTTGGTTTGGCTTTTGAAGTGTTTTTGAGTAATGTTTACAAGTACCAAAATGCGTTTTTTAGAAATACCTAATTGTTGGCTTGATGTAAGCATAAAAATAACAAGTTTTAGGGTCACACAGTTGAACACACGGCCATGTGCCATTAGATGATAGGTTGAAATTAGGTTACACAGACACAATTAGTTACACGACCCAGTTACAGGACCGTGTGACTTTTGTTGGAAATTTTGCATTTTGACCCACATGACCTTAGTGAGTTACACGGCCTAGATACACGACCTGTATATCAATACTACACGGTCTCAACCTGTCACACGGCCATGTGACCTCTATTTTACATTTTTCCCTTTATTTTGTGAAATGTTTCATTTTAATCCCTGTTCAATCTCGAACTTGTTTTAGAGCTTTCGTAAGCTCGATTGAGACTCGAATTAGGTTGTTAATCATGTTTTGCATGGATTATGAAATGATAAATTAATTTTTAAATCAGAATTGCATATGATGATTTATGTTTTCTGTAGCAGCATCCCGTAGCTCGAGTCTAGTGGCTGGACTGAGTATGGAATGTTACAACCAATATGCCAAATTTGACACCAATTCACAATAAGGATACATGAATCATACAAGTCATTCAACATGTTTTTATCATTACATATCACTTATCCATTCCATACATAAGTTGATTCATGCATACCTCATTCGTTATAATTGCCCATCCATATGTGCATAGTAAAATACCAAAACTATGAACATGAGCAAATGAACATTACTATAAGTGTTCATAATCAACTATGTCTTAAAACATGCTTAACATTACAAACAACCTGACACTCCTAAGTACATGCCACATAGAACCAAACTCAAAATGATCAAAAGGCTACCTAATCAAAAGATGGATAGTGTGAGCTCTTCGAGGTCCAATTGACACGTTTCGAAAGTTAAAATCTACAGGAGAAAGAAAAGTTACGAGGTAAGCATTATAGAATGCTTTGTAAGCTCATATAGAATAAAAAATTATCTTACCTCATATAACAAGTACTTAGGTTAAAATAATGTATATAATTCAATAACCTAACATAACAAAACACAATCACAATAAGGTGAGCTTGATTCATATTCAATTATGTAACATTCAAATACTAAACATAACAATTTATAACTTTGAAACTTAATTCATCCAACTTTCAATCACATATGTATTCACAAGCTTGTCACTAAGTCTTACACTTTGATACATTTGATTGTTAAGCACATAACTTGTAATTCAATTCCACATTTCGCATCTTATGAATTACCATATGAAACACTGTAAAAGAACTCGAATACACAGGTACTAATCATATCTGATGCTTATTCGAGCTAATCATATGCATTTGTGTCAAGTTACCCGTCTGAGTTAAACCCTTTATTGACACATCAAATAGCCTGGCCAGGGCTATATTTACATGTAAGGTTACCTATCCGAGCTGAACCTATAAAATAATATCAGGTTACTCGTGTAACACTCTTAACCCAAATCCATCGCCGAAATAAGGTTATAGAGCATTACTAGATTTTACAGTTCAATTACAGTTAATTCATGTCATTTACTATAAAACAATATCAGGTTACTCGTGTAGCACCCTTAACCCGAATCCATCGCCAGAACAGGGTTATAGAGCATTATCAAAGTTTACAGTTCAATTACAGTTAATTCATGTCATTTACTATAAATTTTCGAAAATCAATCACAATCAATCATAATGTCCCTCATATGGGTCCTCGAGGCCCAAAATACATAATAAAACTGAGTTGGTACTAAACCGGGATCACAAAAATTTTTCGTGTAATCTCAAAATTTTTCTTAGATACAGACGCTAGTATGGCCAGGCCATGTGGGCATTTGATGTAAGGCACACGGCCGTGTTTCAGCCCGTGTCCTTACCCGTGTAACTTTTTGACTTGGGTCACACGGCTAACCACACGCTCGTGTGCTAGACCGTGTGGACAATTTAATTTTCGACAATTAGGTGCAGGGGTTACACGGCCAGGACACACGCCCATGTGCTGGGCCGTGTGTCTCACACGGTTGAGACACATGCCCGTGTCTCTACCCGTGTGTTCAATTCTGATCATTCTGTTTCTTTAATTTTAAGATGAAGAGGACACAAGGCCAAACCACATGCTTGTGCACATGGCCGTGTGTCATACACGGTTGAGACACACGCCCGTGTGTATGCCTGTGTGGACAGAATAAGGCCATTTTTCAAGCCTTATTTCTAACCCTTTTTACCTTGCACCTACATCAACACTTCAATATATTCACCAACTAATTCAAGGATTATAAATCAGTCTAATGATCAAGTTTTATGCATGACACATTTACTCATGCTTTCAAGTATCATCTTTACATTAAAATTATATACTTACCCAAACTTAATTGCATGTAATATATTAAACCAAGCATATTCATATACTAAATATAATAAACCTCATGCATAAGTATGCATTAAATTTATTATCATTAGCCATTCCAATGGCTAGTTATAACCAAAACATTTACATACCCTCATTTATTATCATTAGCTGATACATGTCATTACACCAAGGTAAGATTCCTATTTATACCAAAACGAGCTGGAGGATAGTGTGATGATGCTCCGGTCGATCTCTAACTTTTACGAGCTTCTGAGTACTATAAAACAAAGGAAAGAAAACCTAGCAGGTATTTGATGCTTAGTAAGTTCGTATAACAGGAATTTCACTTACCAATCATGTTCATTTAAAATAAGCATATCAATAACATGCATCCTAATAAAATTAGCCATTTGCCTAATCACATACACTCAATCAAACAAGTTAGTCATAAATTTTCTAAATATTTTTCACATAATAATGATGATGAGCTCATCAGGTAATAACTTTCATATACGTAATCCTTTCATATAGTATTTTCACATAACTCATACATTTCCATAACAAGCCATCTCAAGTTCAGTGTAGACATGTTAAAACTTTACCTATTGAATTTATTTGAAATATCGATGGATACATCAGTAGTACACTCAAAATGTACAAAATTGTAAATTTGTTAATTCGTATTCAAGGGTACCCAATTAGGGCACATAATCAGGAAGCACTCTATCGAGCCATGTAACAGGATGCTCATGTGAGCCATGTATCAGGAAGCTTATCAGGGCTAAACAGGAAACTCATAAGAGTTTTAATCAGAAAGCTCATTAAAATCAATAGATAACTCTGAAGAGCTATTATCAGGGAGCTCCGGATAACCATTTAACAGGAAGTTCAAGCGAGCTATAACAGGACGTTCATAAAGAGCTGCGTTTGTGTCCGCATCACATGCAGGATCACAACTGATCATAAAACAGGATGCTCACAAAGAGCTGCGGTAGTTCGCAACACATGCAGAATCACTATCGATCAGGATGCCCGCAGGAACCATATAACACGAATGCTCGAGAAAGCTTTTAAAAAGATGCTCGCCTGAGCTATAATGTCCGCAACATATGCAGGATTATAATTAATACGGGAAAATACCATATCCATCGCATTTCATTATTCAAACGAGACTTATCATTTATCGAACAATATCGGGTATGTGATTAATTTCATACATTAAACATTGATTCAATTCATACAAATACAAGGTTCACTTCAAACATACTAATATACATAATTAAGTTACACGAACTTACCTCGACATTTGTTCGTGTATGAAAATCTACTATTGCAACACCTTTTCTTTTCCTTGATCTAACTCTTTATTTGATCTTTCCGGATCTATATAAATGAATTTAGCATTAATTTAATTCACTTTATACTCAATTGAATTCAATTCACATCTTAGGCAAAATTACCGTTTTGCCCATATACTTTTCATAAATGACAATTTCGTCCCTAAGCTCGAAAAATGAAATTCATGAAATTTAATCATTATTTCAATCCTAACCAAATTTTACATGTTACAATAACAACCCATGAATTTAAAAAAAATCAGAATTTTTCCATGAGTTTTACCCTTTTTCCATTTTTGTACCTAAATAATAATTTCATCAAAATTCTCTTTGTAAAAGTTTTTTATCTATTAACAACCTTTCATTTTCTACCATAAATTTCAAAATTTTAGCATTTGCATCCATGGAAAAATTTCTATACTTTGATATCTTTACAAATTAATCCCCAAAATAGATAAATTAACCTATTTCGATCTTGGAAATATAAAAATTACTAAAAACGGGACCAGATTACTTACCCAATTAAGCTTGTTTGATTTCATTTCTCTTTCCTAGGGTTTCCATGTATTTTGGGGAAGAAGATGATAATTATAATATGTTATTTCTATTTAATTATTATACCATCCTTTATTTTTCCTACTTTCCAATTTAGCCCTTTTCTTTTTCTAATTTTCCATGGATGATTCACCAAAAATATCTACTAGCTTTTCTTAAATTTCCATAGCTATTTGATACTTATAGCTACTAGAATTCGACTTTTGCATTTTATGCAATTTTGTCCTTTCCATAATTAAACATGAAATCGATAAAATTTTCTTATCAAAATTTTCATACGTGTTTCCTATCATAATGCAGACCATGCAATAATATTAAAATAAATTTTCTTTCTAACTAGGATTTATGGTCCTAAAATCACTATTTCGATTTCACTGAAAACGACCTATTACAACTCGTCCAAGCTAAACCTATGTCACATGTACCTTCGAGTTTGCAACAAATGCTGGATCCTGGAATCATCAAAAATCAACATGTAACCCTGTGTATGATACATTAATGAAGCTTCATCGTGGTAATTTTCATAATGTAAGCTCATGTATTTATTCCTTTCAATTTATCCCAATCTCACCCATTAGTACTAAATTGCAATTTACTTTAAAGTTCAACAATACATAAAACCAAAATATAGCATAAATAGGGATTTAAGCATAATTATACAATATGAACTTACCTGGAAAGAATAATGATCGATAGGTATTAGGGACTAATCCTCAATTTTCCTTTTTCTACGATTATTCTCCGATTGGTTCAAATCTCATTTAAATCATAATTTAATTCAATTATCAATTCCAAACATCATTTAACAACATATTATAACTATATATCAATTCTTCTGTAACAACTCGTTTTTCAGTGGTGTCGGAGATGGTGGTTTCGAGGCAACAAATCTGACGAGTGAGTCCGTAAATATTATTAATTAATATTTATGAGTCAAATATAGTATTATAATAAATTTTAATTTGATAGTTTTTTTTTAATTGAATGAATATTTAAGTACAAGTGGTTTGTCCCTAAAGTCAAGTGGTTTTGAAAAACGAGGTATCGAGACCTCATTTTTATAAATTGAGCCTATAAATATTTTTATTAAATATTTATGGAGTGATTATATAGGTGTATTGAAATTTTGTCCATAAATTTTGGTGAATTAATAGTTAATTAAGGAAAAAGAACTAAATCGTAAAAGCTGCAAAAGTTAATTGCTATTAGTTTTTATAGATTAAATGAGTCTAAATGGTTAAGTGGGTGGTTTTAAATGATAAATATACCATAATTACAGTTATTGGACAGTATGTGTAGTTTATAAGCCAAAATAATGTTTTAATGATAAAAATTAAATTAAAGAAAAATTTAATGATATTTTATGAAAAAAAAAGCATCATCTTCTTCGTTATATTTTTTATTCTACCACCGAAACCCCATAGCTAAAAGAACACAAGGTTTGACCAAGATATTTAACTTTGCATGGTCAGTATTTCTTATCCATTTTTAATGATTTTTATATTTTTGAGATCGTTGTAGCTTAATCTAAATAATTTAGGGATTAAATTGCAAAAAAATTTAAATTTTTACAAATTTTCCATGGATGAATTTGTGATTTTTTTGAAGTTTTATGATAGATTTATAAGTTTGATAATTAAACAGGACAATTTTGTAAAGTGATTTTAGTTCATTTTAAAGTTTAAGGACTAAATTGTTAAAGATAGTAAAGTTAGATGAATTCTTGTGAAAAATGGATAAATATGGGTTGTATAGGGAATTTATGAAATTCAGCTAGCATTGATTTGGTTAAATTTTAATAGATTTAAAAGTTTCGGGTTTAGGGACTAAATTGAATAAAAGGTAAAAGTTTAGGATAAAAGTGTAAAATATTGATAAATGGTAAATTATATGAATTTAAGTATTTTGAAGTATTTTATTAAATAAGTGAATTAAATTATTATATTTAGATTAAGAAACGAGTCAGACAATAATGTGGGAAAGGAAAGTTAGCGGTGTAATCATCGATGTTGGGTTTTTTTGTTGTTTTTGGATTAGGTAAGTTTTTAACTTAGTTAAATTAATTAGTTGTTGTTTTTGTGATATAATGTCTAACTATATCTAATGTGATTGAGTTCATTTACTTGTTTAATGGTAAAGAACAAAATGGACTAAATGAACTAAATGGAAATGCAAATTAAATTAATGTTATGTTTGAAAATGGGAAACTACATGTATGAGTTTTGTGATAAAATAATATGTATATGACTAAATGATATAGATATGGAACACGGCCCGTATGAACCTTGTGAGTGCTTAGGATATAAATGACACGCCATTAGGGTTATTACAAATTTGGTTACTGGTCTTGGATGACCTATTTATCTACCGTAATTCGATATAATAGATTAAACTAGTTTTCACACTTAAGGAGCCTGAATACAAGCATTTTCATTACATTTTAGTTAAGTTTCTTTAGTTTTACTTACATTCAATAAAATCTACAAATTAAGTCTTTTATCGAATGAGGTCTAAGGGAGAGCTAACGTACTTTGTGAGTGTGCAGGAGACCATTAGAAGGCATTTTAGGCCGATATTGGATGCTATGTCGCAACATGGGAAGTCTGATGTCGCAGCATAGGAAACATAATGAAGAAAACTCAAGTCTACCTTCGATGTCGCGATACAGATTGAGGGTGTCACGATATACCCCTAAAGATAGCTACAGAGGAGCATACTGGGTTGCTATGTCGTGACACAGGTCCTGGTGTATCTCGACATTAACTCTGTGATGGAAACTAAACATGAAGAAGGGGCATTTTGGTCTGCATAATTAAACTTTAAAGCTCAGTAACATCAGCTAACCTAGGGTTGAGGACAACAACCACCTGAAGGCTATAAATAGGCTCATTTGTCACTTGTTAAAAAACAATTCATTAGCTTAGATTCTCCCTTAGATTTAGTTTTATTTTCTTGCTTTCTTAGGTTTTCATAGTTTTAGTTTATTTGTTCTTTTTTTTTCTTTCAAGAGATCTGATTCGTAAAATAGATTAACTTCTATGAATTCACACTTATTATTAATACCAATCAGGCACTTCTTAAACTCTCTACTTTAAGTCATTTACTATGATTAATTTTTCCATCTATTCCATGTTATTTATGAAAGCCATGAGGAACTAATCCTTCTAAAGGGGATTAGCAAGTGGAGACATGATCTCTTAATTATTTTGTAGGGTTACTCAACAGATCAACTGTTTGGGAAAGGAAGAACGTGAAACAAACCTTATGTAACAGTCCAGTTTAGACCCTAGTCAGAATAGTGGTTTTGGGACCACAAATCTGAGTTAGAAAAATATTTAAATATTATTTTCTGTACTTATGATATGTGAATTAGCATGTGTAAAAGTTTTGTATGAAAATTTGATTGTTTGTGTGCTCAATTAGATAAAAATGACCTAATTGCATAAAATGTAAAAGTGGATTTCTATATTGTAAAGGTGCCTATTTATCATAGCTTTCTACAACAAGGGTCCTTATGTTGTTATTTATCCATTGATAATGTTAATGGACATAAATAACCATCCACTAAGTGATTTTGTAATGGATTAATAAAGGTTAAATTTGTAATTATGTAAATAAACTTAATATAATAAAACAAAACATGTTAATGGATGAATTATCATTCATGCTTGTCGAAAATAAAATAAAAAGAGATGAAATAAAAGCTTTTAAGGTTCGACTAGGTTAAAGCTCAATTAAGGTATGTGTTTTGATCGGTTTTTGATAATTTCTATATTTTTATAATCGTTGCTTTGTAAACTATAAAGCCCATGTCTCAATTTCTAATTTTGTTGATGATTTTGAGTTGAGCAATTGGTGAAACTATGAGATTTAAGAAGTTTTATGTTAGTAAATGAAATATATGTTTTGGGTTAGTATATTTTGTCTTTGAATTTTTGATGAAATTGAGTAATTTGGACTAAATTGTGAAAATGATATTTTGAGGGACTAAAATGTGAAATAAATGAAATATGTGGGCTTGTGTGAGCTATGAAAATTCGGCTAGACATGTGTATAAAGAAATTTTGTGTATTTTGTGATTTTGTGAAATAGGGACTAAAGTGTCAAAATGTGAAAATGTGAGGGCTAATTTGTAAAATGCCCTAAATGTGTGTTTTTGGATTGTTTTGAATGATTTGGTGAATAAAAGAATTAAATTTGAATTTATATAGATCAAGAACTAAAGAAAATGGAATTAGATCGGGGAAAGTCAAAAGTCGTCGAGTAGTCGATTCCGTCTATCCGAATCCGTACGAGGTAAGTCTATATACAAATAAATATATTTGAAATGGTTTATTTATGCTAATATGTTATTGAACAATGATGAATGATAATATGAGAGTTGAATATGAGATACCCGAGAAAGTATCGACAAAGTTCCGACATCCAAAAAGCCCTGTACGAACCTTAGGAGTAGTTAAGATACATATGTCATGACATAGGATCCGATATGTGTTATCGTGTAAGACCACGTCTGGGACATTGGTATCGACTTATGATTTAAGTGTAAGACAATGTCTGGGACATTGGCATTGTATTTGATTTCATTAAGACCCTGTCTGGGACAGTGGCATCGATGTTTGATTACATGTAAGACCACGTCTGGGACGTTGGCATTGTATGTGCTTTCCAAGCTATCCGCGTATCCTTATGATTCCGAACGGTTCAACTGGCATTCTGAGAAAATGAATGGTTATATTAGATGTGTATTTGATTCAGGTACGTTTGAATTGTATACTATGTTTGAGAATGAAAGGTAAGTATATATACAAATGATGATATATGATCTAAGCATGTTAATATATGCTATATGTGCAAATGATTTGAGAATATGTGATATGTATATGAACAAGAGGTTTGATTTGGTTATTGGCTATAAAGTATATGTAATTTGAAGATGTTTACATGTTTTGAATGATAAGTTTATTATATGGCTTACTAAGCTTTTGAAAGCTTACTCTATGTGTTTTTCAACTATTTTATAGATATCGAAGCTACCGGGAGCTCGGGGATCATCGAGGATCGTCACCACACTATCGAACTATATTTTGGTACCTTTTGAAAGCGTATAATTAGAATATGGCATGTATAGGCTAGGAGTTTTTGGATATGTTTTGTAATGTATATATCATGCCATGTGATATGGCTAGTCTGTGTTTGAACTTATGGTTTGATATTGATATATGATATCTGATGCAAATATACCATTGTGATGTGCTTTTGGTTGGATAAAGGAAATGATAAACTTGGTAAGTTTTTGGAAGATGTCTATCATGAAAATTGGTAAGGTTTTGGCATGAGAATTGATTGTATGTTTAGAGATTATGAAACTATATGTTTTGGTATGTTTTTGATTTATGGAATGATATGAATTGGTATGTGATATGAACATGAAATTGGTTGTTAATGTTATGGCATGAATGATGTATGTTTTGGTTTTGAAATTTTTTGAAATTATATTGCAAATATGCTTGGTTTGATGCTTGTAGGTTTTGCCCAAATTGGGTGGCAAATTGGTTTTTCAAATGGCCTATTTTTGTCCACACGGGCAGAGACACAGGCGTGTGTCTCAGCCGTGTGTGACACACGGTCATGTTGCACGGTCGTGTGTCCCTTGGAGTACCCTACGATTCTAAGTCAGGCTTGAGCACGATCAAGGCACACGGGCATGTGGCTAGTCGTGTGACCCAAGTCAGTTTCAACCATGGCCAAGACACACGAGTGTGTCTTGTGGCTGTGTGAGCAAGTCAGTATGTATGCCCTATTCTCACACGGCCTAGACACACGGGTGTGTCTAATGCCAAGTAAGGCACGCGGCCTGTTCACACGGGCGTGTGACCTGTATAACTTAGAAAAATGTTTAAGTTTTGAAAAGTTTTGTATGAGCTCAGTTTAGCCCCGGCCCTTTTCTAAAGTATGTTTAAGGTCTCGATGACCTGTATAAGGGACACTATATTGATGTTTGATCTTTGATGCTACGATGTTTTTGAAATGAATGCTTAATGTTTCGATTTGTCCGGTTACGCCTTTAACCCTAGTTCGGCGACAGATATGGGTTACGTGTTAGGGGTGTTACACCCTAAGCCTGACAACCCCGGGAAGTCATCAAGGTGGGAATTAACCCAAAATTGGTATTGCCCATTTGTGAACACCTTTACGCTAAGCCAGTTTGGATGTGAGTTCAGAAGATATATAGTTCTTGCTAACTTGTTATTTTAGTGGAAGATCGAAAGATCCTACTAGGGTAGCACTAGTTGGTTGACGAGAAACCCAATATAACAGTTGATTGGGATTGCTGAAGCGAGCTAATCACCCATCTTCAAATTTGATTCACTTTATTCTCTTTACCTCTTGAAATTCAATTCTTTTATGTTATTTTATTTTATTATATTAGTTTAAGAAACTCTAAAATTATCTCTTATTTTACTTTCATACTGTAACTGATTTAAAAAGTATTAATTAGATCTTTAAGTGTTTAGGTTAAGAATTAATCTAGTGCTCATTTCCCTTGGGTACGATCCTCGGAGTACTCATTTACTTCATTGTAAAATCTATATTACAACTCGACCCGTATACTTGCAGATATTATCTCGTAATTCTTTATTTTATTGTAGTATTCACACTCTAAACGTTAGTATGTCCAGAGCCGATCAAGTTGTTAGCACTATTGCCAGGGAGGCAACGTGTAACACTCCTTACCCCTATCCAACGCCGGAATAGGGTACGAGGCATTACCAGACTTATACACTAGCAATCATACAAAATCGAGATGTAAATCTCCATCCAATTTTAAAACTTTTTACATACATTCATATCGTTCCTAAAATGAGCCTACGAGGCCCAAAACATACATTGGAAGCAGTTCTGGACTAAACCAAGAACTTTCGCAAATTTTACAACACTTAGAAAATTTTTCATGTTTTAAGAGCCACATGCCTGTGTTGCTTGGGACACGCCCGTATGGGCAGGCCGTGCGGTCACACACGCCCGTGTCCCTAACCTGTGTAACTCTCTGTTTGTCACCCATAAACAAATTGAAGTCACACGGCCAAGGAACACAACCGTGTGCTTAGGACGTGTGGTCAATTTAATTTTCAAAATTTTTCATAAAATATGGGCAGACTTCACACGCCCATGCCTGAGGCCGTGTCATCTACATGACTGAGACACATGCTCGTGTCTTTGCCCCTATATTCAATTCTGAGCATTCTGTTTTGCAACAATTAAGGTACAGGGGACACACGGCTAGATCACACACCCATAGGGCAATCCGTGTGTCACACACGGCCAAGACACACGCCCGTGTATCTACCCGTGTGGCAAAAATAAGGCTATTTACCAAGCCATATTTTCACCCTTCCATCACAAACCTACACAACAAAACATAGCACCATTCCAAGTATATACATTCAACCAAATCAGCCACAACCAAGGCATCAATACCTCATTCACATGCTATCATTGATCATGCACAAACATCACATATATCTCAACTCAAATCAAGTAATTTTCCACATCCATGAAAACATCATCATATGCATATATATACTTAAACCAATATTAGCCAAATTCAATGGCCATTTACAAAATGAATTATCAATAAACATAAGCCAACACATTTGGCCAAATCAATTGTGACACATAACAAAATGACCAAGTCCTTATACATGCCATAACTCAAAATATTGAAATCATTGGTACCCATAATATTAAGTTGATAGTGTGACTGGATCTCCGACAATCTCTGATCCCCGAGCTGGCTTGGTGAAATTATAAGACAAGGGAAAAGAAATGGGAGTAAGCTATAAAGCTTAGTAAGTTCCCATTCAAATAATAAGCATTATAAATACACATTTAACATATAATTAACATGATGATAATTAGCATAAATATCAATAAAATCTTATAATCATAACTTAGTCAATCAAAATCTTACTGAGGGTTCATCATATAACGAGCTCATTTCGTATGAGTTTTACGTACATACCTGAATCATCTCGAATTGGATTTCCACACAATTCATCTTTGACATACTCATTAAGTTACCCGTTGAACCACTTGGAATACTAGAGGATACTTGGGAGTCTCATGCACTTGGTACCATACCAATGTCATATCCCAGATATGGTCTTACATGTAATCTCATATCGATGCCAATAGCCTAGCTATGGTCTTACACGAAATCTCATATCAATGCCATATCCCAGATATGGTCTTACATGAAGTCTCATACTGATGCCATATCCCAGATATGTTCTTACACATAAACTTTGTAACCCTAATGTCATAACATTTGTATCCTATCTATTCCTAAGGTTCAACCGGGATTTCACGCTTGTCGTAACTTTGTCAAATACATCCATAAGTCAATCACAATTCATACAATAATAAAGCATTTAAAACATAATTAAAATAATGCATTATTTACATAAGAACTTACCTTAGTACAAAAATAGTATGAAATGGACCTAATCGTCAAATACTTTGTTTTTCCCCCGATCTAGGTCCGAACCTCATTTCTCTTGACCTATAATAGCAAATTTAACTCATTTATTAATCACATTACTCAATTCAGTCCAAAACTTAAATTATGGCAAAATTACAATTTTGCCCTTAAACTTTGACATATATATATTTTAGTCCCTAGGCTTGTAAAATGAAATATATTCAATTTCATCAAGACCAAATCCTAGCCGAACCTCTTTCATGCTTATAACAACTCACATTTTCCATTTAATCACACTTTTATACACATTTTGAAATCTTTTTACAAATAGGTCATTTTGACATTTTCATCAAAAATCACCTAGCAGAAGTTGTTTATCTAACATTAAACTTCCATAATCTACAATTAGACATCAAAATACACAAATATCTAACATGGTTCAAACACTGGACCTCAATCATCTCTCAAATTAATGGTAGAAATAGATAGATCGGGTGATAACGACTTCAAAAATGTAAAGAGCATTAAAAACGGGGCAAGAACAGACTTACAATCGAGCTTGAAAACTGGCAAAACCCTAGCTATGTCTCCCTTGCAAGTTTCGGCCAAGCATGAAGAAGATGGACTAAATTTTGGCTTGATTTTTGGTTTTTAATTCATTTAATTACAAATGACCAAAATGCATTTTTCTCAAAACACTAAAATTCTCTTACCTCATGTCTATTTTTGTCCAACTTAAAGTAAAATGGTCTAGTTACCATCTAAGGACCTTCAGATTAAAATTTTATAATAATTAGACACCTCTAGCATGTAGAACTCAACTTTTGCACTCTTTACAATTTAGTCTTTTTTTCTAAATTGAGTGCTCAAACGTCAAAATTTTCGAACGAAATTTTCATGAAATCATTTCGTAAAATTGTAGACCTTGAAAATGTTGCAAGTTTTTCTACGTCGAATTCGTGGTCTCGAAACCATTATTTCGACTAGGCCCAAAATCAGGCTATTACAACTCTCCCCCCTTTAGGGATTTTCATCCCCGAAAATCTTACCAGAAAATAGGTTTGGGTACTGTTTTCTCATAGCCTCCTCGGGTTCCCACGTACCCTCTTCAAGCCCATATTGTTGCCATAACACTTTCACTAAGGCTATACTTTTATTTCTCAACTATTTGACTTCTCAAGCTAAGATCTTAATCGGTTCTTCACTATACGTCATATCCAGTCGAATCTCAGTCTCTGATGGAGAAATCATATGTGAGGGATTTGATCGATAATGGTGCAACATCGACACATGAAACACATTATGAATCATTTCCAACTTTGTCGGTAAAGCTAACTAGTATGCCACTGGCCGTATTCTTTCGATAACCTCATACGACCTAATGAAACGTGGACTCAACTTGCCTTTACGGCCAAATCTCAGAATCTTCTTCCACGGAGATACTTTCAGAAATACTTTATCACTGATCTGAAATTCAATCTCTTTTCTTTTCAAATTCGCGTATGACTTCTGTCGATCTGAAGCTGCTTTCAAATAGTCACGAATTACCTTCACCTTTTCTTCTATTTCTCTAACCAAATCAACTCTGTGAATCTGTCTCTCACTGAACTCGGTCCAATACGAGGGCGTTCGGTACTTGCGGCCATACAATGCCTCATAAGGTTCTATTTTTATACTCGACTGAAAACTGTTGCTATAGGCAAACTCAACTAACAGTAGATATTTTTTCCTAACTACCTTAAAATTCCAGAACGCAACATTGGAGCATATCTTCGAGTACCTGAATCGTTCTTTCAGACTGAACGTTGGTTTGCGGATGAAATGCGGTACTAAAGTTCAACTTTGTACCCAAAGCCTCTTGTAACTTCTTCTAAAATCTCGAAGTGTACCTTGGATCTCTATCCGAAATAATAGACATAGGCACTCTGTGCAATCTCACAATATCTGAAATGTACAATTCGGCTAACTTATCAAGTGAGTAGTCAGTACGTACCAGAATAAAATGAGCCGATTTTGTCAATCTATCAACAACAACCTAGATAGCATCTTTCTTTTTCGGAGTCAAAGGCAAACCAGTTATGAAGTCCATAATAATCCTATCCCACTTCCACTTAGGTACCATCATTGGTTGAAGTAAACCCGAAGGTACTTGGTGTTCGACTTTCACTTGTTGACAAATCAAACACTTCGAAATAAACTCTAAAATATCTCGTTTCATACCTAACCACCAATACAATTTCTTCAAATCATTATACATTTTTGTACTTCCCGGATGCACAGATAAACAACCATTATATGCTTCATGAAGAATTTTCTGAACAAGCACATCATTTTTTGATACACAAATTCTATCTCAGAATATCAAACAATCATCGGATCAGATATGAAAATCTGAACACTACCCGATTCACAATGAACTCTTTTGGCTTGCAAATCACTGTCACATTTCTGAGCTTCACAAATTTGTTGAAGAAATAACGGTCTAGCTTTCAACTCAGCTAGGATCGAACCATTATCAGACAAAGTCAACAGTGTATTCATCACTCTCAAAGCAAACAAAGACTTTCTATTCAACGCATCTGCGACTACATTTGCCTTTCCCGGGTGGTAATCAATTACTAGCTCATAATCTTTCAGTAATTCAAGCCATCTCCATTGCCGCAAGTTTAAATCTTTCTGAGTCATCAAGTATTTTAAACTCTTATGATCAGAAAAGACATGACATTTCTCACTATACAAATGATGTCTCCAAATTTTTAAAGTAAACATAATAGTGGCTAATTCCAAATCATGCGTCAGATAATTCTTCTCATGCGGTTTCAATGTCTCGAGGTATAAGCTATCATTTTGCCCTCTTGCATTAACACATATCCTAATCCATTCAGTGACGCATGACTATAAATCACAAACTCTTTTCCCAGCTCAGGTTGCACTAAAATCGGTGCCTCAATCAATAATGCTTTCAACTTCTCGAAACTTTGTTGACATTTTTTAGACCATTCAAACTTAACATCTTTTTGCAACAGCTTGGTCATAGGAGTAGCAATCATCGAAAATCCTTTGACGAAACGTCAGTAATATCTGGCTAAGCCCAAAAAGCTTCTAACTTCAGATACATTCCTTGGCGGTTTCCAATCAACAATTGTTGAAATCTTACTTGGATCAACTTGAATACCATCACCTGAAACTATATGTCCCAAAAATCTGACTTCTCGGAGCCAAAACTCACTTTTACTGAATTTAGCAAACAACTGCTTATCTCTCAAAGTCTATAATACAATCCTCAAGTGCCCGGCATGCTCGTACTCATCTTGAGAAAAAATCAGAATGTCATCGATAAACACAACCACAAATTTATCCAAATACGGTCTAAAGATCTGTTTCATCAAGTCCATAAAAACTACAGGTGCATTTTTTAATCCGAAAGGCATAACAAGGAATTCATAGTGTCCATACCTTGTTCTGAAAGCGGATTTTGGTACATTCGACTCTTTGACTCTCAACTGATAGTAGCCAGATCTTAAATCAATCTTCGAGAATACCATTTCTCCTCTCAACTGATCGAACAAGTCATCAATCCTCATTAAAGGATACTTGTTCTTTATAGTCACCTTGTTGACTTGATGGTAGTCGACACAAAGCCTCATGGATCTGTCTTTCTTATTTACAAATAATAAGGAAGCACCCTAGGGAGAAAAACTCGGTCTCACAAAACCTTTATCTGTCAACACTTGCAACTGAGCTTTCAATTCTTTCAATTCAGTCGGGGCCATCCTATACGGAGCAATAGATATCGGCGAGGTCCCTAGTACTAAATCAATACCAAACTCAACTTCTCTAACTGGTGGTAACCCATGCAACTCTTCTAGAAACACATCTGAATATTCACAAACTATCAGCACTGACTCAATTTTCAATTCAAACACTTTCGTATTCAACACATAAGCAAGATATGCTTTAAAGCCTTTTTTTACATATCTTTGGGTAGACATCGAAGAAATCACAACAGGTAACTCACCCGCCTCATCTGAATCAATCTAAAGAGTTTCACCATTTTCACATTTCAGTTCAATAATATTTCTTTTACAGTTCATGATGGCATCATGCAGTGTCAATCAATCCATACCCAAAATAACATCGAATTCATCAAATGGCAACAACATTAAATCAGCCGAAAAATAGTGACCTCGAATCATCAAGGGACAATTCTTGCAAACTCTATCAACTAATACATGTTTGCCTACTAATCACAAACTCAGTAAACTCAACAGGCAAGCTCTTACTGGTTACCAATTTCACACAAACATAAGAATAGGTCGATCCAGGATCAATCAATGCAATTACATTAGTATTATAGAAAGAAAAAGTACTAGTGATAACATCGAGAGATGTCGCTTCTTCACGAGCATAGATGGCATAGGCTCTAGCAGGTGCTCGAGTTTCAGATCTCACAGTAATATCTTTCGTCACACCTTTACTACTAGCTCCATTTCCGGTATTCCTCGGTGGCCTATCCCTATTAGTAGTATTACTCGGCCTCGCACTCTGAAATTTTTCTTTCCCAGCCATTTCAAGGCAATCTTAGATAAAATGCTCTTGAGAGCCACACTTGAAACAAGCCCGGTCATTCATTCTACACTCACCGGGATGACTTCTGCCACAATGCTGACATTCGGGTCCTGTAAGGCCTTACATTACCCACACTTGCCATCGAAGTAGCTTAAGCTATAGAACCAGAGTATTGCTTCCCATGATCTCTGTGTGAATACCAAGCTGAAACATTCGAACGGGAATACATTTCTTTAGATTTCCTTGAATGAGATGGAAATGACTTACTCATCAGTCTTTTCCTCGAATCTTTAGCTTCACAATTAGCTTTCCTCTTCTCTTTATTCAACTCTTTGACCTCACAGGCTTGCTCGACCAATACCATAAATTCTTTCAATTCTAAGATCCCAACTATTCTAAGATCCCAACTAACACATGAATATCCTCATTCAATCCATCCTCAAACCTCTTGCACATAATAGTCTCGGTGGAAACACACTCTAAAGCGTATTTACTAAGCGTGACAAATTCTCGCTCATATTCAGCCACTGACATACGACCCTGTTTCAGCTTAAGAAATTCCTTACGTTTCTAATCGATGAACCACTGAATAATTTATTTCTTTCAGAACTCCTCTTGAAAGAATTCCCATGTAACCCTTTCTCTCGGTACCACTGATACCAGTGTATTCCACCAGTGGTACACAGAATCCCTCAATAGTGAGACGACACACTTTAAACACTCATCCAGTGTGCAAGATAGCTCATCAAATACCCTGATGGAGTTTTCGAGCCAAAACTCGCCTCTCTCGGGATCGTCATCCACATTAGCTCTGAAATCCTCAGCTCCAAGCTTTTGGATCTTATCAACCGAGGGCTTATTCATTCTTACAAATTCCATACCTTGTGGATCGACGGGAACCGATCGAGGAATAGGTGGGGGTGGAGGAGGTTGGGCATTCGGGTTTGTTCGAATAAACTTCGTATACCACTCGTTCATCATATGAAGAAAGGCTTCCCTACCCCTTTCTCGCTGACCAACCATTGGGGGTCTACTATCAGACGACGCATCCCCTTGAGTGGGAGCCGACGCATTACTTTCAACGTCATCAACCTCAACTCAATTGGGATCCATTTACTATACGAAAACACAATTTAAAATTTTGAGGAGTCATCACACTATCACAGTTCATTTATGGCATGTATAGCTAGACTCTTACATACGCTACGTTAGTTCGAGAATCGACTAAATCGTAACTCTTATACCACTAAATGTAACACCCCTTACACGTCCAACACTGGAATAGGGTACGAGGCATTACCAAACTTATACATAAGCAATCATACAAAACTGAGACATAAATTTCCATCCAAATTTAAAACATTTCACATACATTCATATCGTTCTTAAAATGAGCCTACGAGGCCCAAAACATACCTTGGAAGCGGTTCAGGACTAAACCGAGAACTTTTAAAAATTTTACAACACTTAAAAAAAATTTTCATGTTTTAAGAGTCACACGCTCGTGTAGCTTGGGACATGCCTGTGTGGGCAAGCCGCGTGGCCACACATGCCCATGTCCCTAACTCGTGTAACTCTCTGTTTGTCACCCATGAAAAAATTAAACCCACACGGCCAAGGCACACGCCCGTGTGCTTAGGCCGTGTGGTCAATTTAATTTTCATAATTTTTCATAAAATAGGTGCAGACTTCATACGCCCAGGGCACACGCCAGTGTCTGAGGCCGTGTCATCCACACGGCTAAGACACATGCCCGTGTCTCTGCCCGTGTGCTCAATTCTGAGCATTCTGTTTTGTAAAAATTAAGGTGCAGGGGACACACGGCCGGATCACACGCCCATAGGGCAACACACGCCTGTATGTCTACCAATGTGGACAAAAACAAGGCTATTTACCAAGCTATATTGTCACCCTTCCATGCATAAACCTACACAACAAAACATAGCACCATTCCAAGTATATACATTCAACCAAATCAACAACAACCAAGGCATCAATACCTCATTCACATGCTATCATTGATCATGCATAGACATCACATATATCTCAACTCAAACAAAGCAATTTTCCATATCCATGAAAACATCATCATATGCATATATATACTTAAACCAATATTAGCCAAATTCAATGGCCATTTACAAAATGAATTATCAATAAACATAAGCCAACACATTTGGCCAAATCAATTATGACACATAACAAAATGACCAAGTCCCTATACATGCCATAACTCAAAATATTAAAACCATTGGTACCCAAAATATTAAGTTGATAGTGTGACTGGATCTCTAACAATCTCCGATCCTCGAGCTGGCTTGGTGACACTATAAAACAAGAGAAAAGAAAGGGGAGTAAGCTATAAAGCCTAGTAAGTTCCCATTCAAATAATAAGCATTATAAACACACATTTAAAATATAATTAAAATGATGATAATTAGCATAAATATCAATAAACTCTTATAATCATAACTTACTCAATCAAAATCTTACCGAGGGTTCATCACATAAAGAGCTTATTTCATATGAGTTTTACATTCATCTCAAATTGGATTTACACACAATTCATCATTGACATACTTGTTAAATTAACCATTGAACCACTTGGAATACTAAAGGATCTCGGGAGTCTCGTACACTCGATACCATACCAATGCCATATCCCAGATATGGTCTTACATGTAATCTCATATCGATGCCAATAGCCCAGCTATGGTCTTACACAAAATCTCATATCGATGTCATATCCCAGATATGGTCTTACATGAAATCTCATGCTGATGCCATATCCCAGATATGGTCTTACACATAAACTTAGTAACCCTAATGTCATGACATTTGTATCATATCTATTCCTAAGGTTCAACCGGGATTTCACGCTTATCGTAACTTTGTCGAATACGTCTATAAGTCAATCACAATTCATACAATAATAAAGCATTTAAAACATAATTAAAACAATTCATTATTTACATATGAACTTACCTCGGTACAAAAATAGTAGGAAATGGACCTAATCGTCAAATACTTTATTTTTCCCCCAATCTAGGTCCGAACCTCATTTCTCTTGATCTATAATAGAAAACTTAACTCATTTATTAATCACATTACTCAATTCAGTCCAAAACTTAAATTATGGCAAAATTACATTTTTGCCCCTAAACTTTGACATATTTACATTTTAGTCCCTAGGCTCGTAAAATGAAATCTATTCAATTTCACCATGACCCAAGCCTAGTCTAACCTCTTTCATGCTTATAAAAACTCACATTTTCCATTTAATCACACTTTTATACACATTTTGAAATCTTTTTACAAATAGGTCATTTTGACATTTTCATCAAAAACTACCTAGCAAAAGTTGTTTATCTAACATTAAACTTGCATAATATACCATTAGACATTAAAATATACAAATATCTAACATGTTTCAAATCCTAGACCTTAATCGTCTTTCAAATTAATGGTAGAAATAGATAGATCGGGTGATAATGACTTTAAAAATGTAAAGAGCATTAAAAACGGGGCAAGAACAGACTTACAATCGAGCTTGAAAAGTGAAAAAACCCTAGCTATTTCCCCTTGGAAAGTTTTGGCCAAACATGAAGAAGATGGACTAAATTTTGGCTTGATTTTTGGTTTTTAATTCATTTAATTACCAAATGACCAAAATGCCCTTTTCTCAAAACACTAAAATTCTCTTACCTCATGTCTATTTTTGTCCAACTTAAAGTAAAATGGTCTAATTACCATCTAAGGACCTTCAATTTAAAATTTCATAACAATTAGACACCTCTAGCATGTAGAACTCAACTGTTGCACTCTTTACAATTTAGTCCTTTTTGCTAAATTGAGTGCTCAAACGTCAAAATTTTTGAACGAAATTTCCACGAAGTCATTCCGTAAAATTGTAGACCATGAAAATATAATAAAAAAAGTTTTTCTACATCGGATTTGTGGTCCCAAAACCACTATTTCAGCTAGGCCCAAAATCGAGATGTTACACAATGTTACTAGGTTAATTTTAATTTTTGCACTTTAAAAGAATAATTAAGAAATTTGTAGGTTATAGTTAAGATTTTATTCCATTTATTATTATTAATCTCCTCTTTCTCAGTTTAGTGTATGACTCGCAGTATGGGCACTCCTATTATAGCAGCCACAAATCCAAAGAGAATAATTCAAAGAAACCGCCAACAGTAACAGCAACAATAGCAGCAGCAGATGCAAGATCCACCACCTCCAACTATAGGTAACGTGCCATGTGAAAATCCACTATTTGAAGAAACTGACAATAATGCCCAAGGAAACCCACCAGTACCACAATTTCCTGCAAACATTTAGATGGCTCAGAACGAAAGAACTTTAAGGGATTATGCCTTACCAAGTCTATATATGGTTCAAGAAAGTAAGCAAGGTCGGCGATTACATCTAATAATTCCGAAATAAAATAGGTTATGATTCAAATGATCTAAAATAATCTGCAGTTTAGAGGCACTATGACAGAGGACCCTAATCAACGTTTAAAATGGTTTCTTCAACACTATGATACTTTTAAGTATAACAAAGTCATTGATGACGCTATTCATCTTCAGTTGTTCCCCTTCTCCTTGATTGATAACTCTTTTTCCTTGGTTAGACTCGTAGGCACCAAGATATATCACGACATGGGATGAACTTGCTGGAAAGTTCTTATAGAAGTTTTTCCCAATTAGCAAAGTAGTGCAACTAAGAAAAAAGAGTGTTGTTTTTAGATAGATGGAGGGAGAAAGTTTCTATAAGGCATGGGAACAGTTCAAAATCTTAATTCAAAAATGCTCGCACCATAGATTTCTTGAGTGGATGCAACTGAAGGAATTTTATAATGTGTTAGATACGAATGCACGATATGGATTAGATAGAGCAGTCGCAGGAGCCCTTATGAATAGAATGTACAAGGATGTGTACGAAATCATTGAGAACATGGCACTAAACTCTTGTCAGTGGCCAATTGAATGCTTCACATATGGCTAGAAACCTGTTACGGTCAAAGTTATCTTAAAGGATGATAAGTATCAGGAAATAGTGGATAAACTTAACCGTATTGAATCTGCTTCTATATCGTCTATACATGGAAGAGATAAGTCACTCTTCCATTATATCAATAATCCTGTTGAGGATATAAACTACATTGGGAATAGGGTGGAAACCCTTATTCGAATACATACGATCCTGGCTAGAGGGATCACCCAAATCTAAAATAAGGAGGAAACCAATGAAGAGGTAACAATTCAAATTAAGTTAAAAATACTAATTACCAACCTCCTTATTTGCAGAAACCCCAGGATATGGTCAACCTAAATGACCATACTACATGTGGTCAACGGCTAGACAAAATTGAGGGAGAAATATAGTCAATGAGAATTGATGTCAAACAGGTGCGATCTGAGTGCACCAATTCAACAAGAACATTGACTAAACTCAAGGATCAAATGAGCCAATTGATAAACATGATGGGTAACATTAAAAGACAAATTGACACAGGTATTCCCAGCAACATGGAAGATAATCCACATAGAAAAAGTAAGAAGCATGTGAAAGCAATTGCACTCCAATTGGGCAAAGTACTGAGTAGCCCAGAAACTACTTCTCCGGAGAAAATTGTAGAGAAGAGTGAAGAACCTCAAGAAGTACTCCTAGAAGCATAAGATGAGCCAGAATCAGAGGAGGTAATCACACTGGCAGTAGAGACAGAGATGGAAATAACTAAAGATTTTGTCAGTACAAGAATCCCATTCCCTTTGAGGCTAGAAGAAAATAAAGTAGGATGATAATGAATTTGTAAGTTTCCTAAACCTGTTTAAAACATTAAATGTTAACCTACCATTAATTTAGTTAGTTGAAAAGGTTCCCAAATACGATAAGTTTTTAAAGGAGATGATGGCTAGGCGTAAGAAAATTAAGGTATGAGAAGAAGTTACTTTCAATGCTTACTGTAGCATGATTATTTTAAGAAAGGTACCTCAAAAATTGAAAGACCTGGAAAGTTTTACAATTCCCATCAAGATAAGGAGCATTCAATTTGATAGAGCTCTATGCAATCTAGGAGCTAATATTAATTTAATGCCTCTATCGATTTTTGAAAACCTCAGGTTAAGGGATCTAAAAACTACTCAAATAATATTACAGTTGGCTAACAAGTCTTTTGTGGTACTAGAATATGTGTTAGTCAAAGTGCAAAGTTTTATTATCCCCACAAATTTTGTGGTACTTGATTTTGAAGAAGATCATGAGATACCGATCTTATTAGGAAGACCCTTCTTAGCCACTTCTAGATCCTCCATTGATTTAGAAAAGAATGAATTAAATATAAAGGTTAATGGCGAGATTGAAACTTTTAAAAGTGGCCATCAATCAAGTGATAAAGATAGGAGGAAGTTAAGGGAACAATGTAAAAAATTATTTATTTCTAACATCCCCGGGTGAAGGGACACACCTCCTTTTATGCATGTAGAAAGAATAAAAAAGTTTAAGGAAATGGACAAATGGGCATATGTGGAATGGCATGATGGAAGATGGACCAATACTGACAGAACAGGAAAATCCTCTATCGATGAATTGATGACACTATCGGATGAATCCAGTAGTAGAACTTAAAAATTAGTTGAATTTCTGCTTAACTTTTGTAAATTATTGTAGATTTAACTAATCACCTAGTTTAGATTTTGACTTTTATTTTATTTAAGTTCATTTATAAATCGAAACATCCTTAAAATTGGAAGTTTTTAGCCGAAACAGAGTCAGTGTCGCGACATAGCAGACAGTTTCCTTCAAACATCCAAATTGACAGACGTGTCATGACATAAAACCCCTATGTCGTAATATCGGTGTACTGCCAGGGATTTCGCGACACGAAACCCCTGTGTCGTGACATCACTAAAATTTTCTACAGGGTTGACCCGACCCAATGTGCAACCCGATGACTTACTCTTCATTTAACCCAATTTTTAACACTTTAAAATCCCATTTTATAACCTAAAACCATATATACTTCTAATTAAAACACCTCTTAACCCCTAATCCCTCAAACTCTCTCAAATCTCTCAAAACCTCTTAAACCTTAAACTCTCAATTTCTTAAACATTCTAATTATTCTTCGCAAACTCTTCAACCATATTTAGGGCAACAAGAAACAAGAACATCGCTGGAAAGCAAGGAATTCAAACGAACTTCGACTATATATTAAAGGTTAAGGGTTCAAAATCCCTCTATTTTCTCAAATACAAATGTTTAAAAATATTTCAATGAACTTCAAAGAAAAATATTCATCCAAGAGAGGGGATTTGATCTATCTATAATTTTGTGTAAGGAAATATAGCCTTTAGTGTGATATTATATGTGGGAAAGTTTTTGGACGATCCGTAAATAGAGTGTTGTGGTCCCTGTTATTCAAGAATTTTATACCTTATTACAAGACCAAGAGTCTAGAAACACTGAATGTCATATGTGGGATATGGTCCTTATGCGAGGGAAAGAGGTTAGAGTAACCCCGCATATTATTGATGAAACTAATGTGTAATATTTTTGAGACATAGATATGGATAACATTATAAACTTCTTGACTGAAGGTAGGGGCGAATGGAAATATCACGTAGGTACCAATATCGTAGTATCATTTCATCAAATGATCATGTTTTTTGAGGCCAAAATGTGGATCCAATTTGTATGCACAAGAATCGTACATGGTTTAAATGTTTCTAACATTAATACTTTTAGAGCAGTGTTACTCTATGCTATTTTGCAGAAAAAATAGGTATGTATCGGTAAATGGATTCATCAGAACATTAGAAGATGCATTGGTAGACAGAAGGTGGGAGTCTTCTTTCCCCACCTAGTGATGACATTATGTAAAAAGGCGGGTGTACCAATGACATCCAATGAGCAATCACTGAAACCTTCCAAAAATATTATAGATGATACTTTGTTCCAATAGTACATAGAATTACGAGCCAAACAAATAAAAGATTGGAACAAGCGACAACAAGAAGCGTCGACTACACCGACTTGATTGGATAATACAATGGATACAAGAGTCGGGACCAATATTCCAAAAATTTACAAGGCAAAATAACATCCGGGTCCCCAATTATAAACTTGATATGTTCGGGCTGACGAATATGGAACAAGAAGAAAAAGTGCATGAATACGAGGAGGAAGGAGAAGATGAGGAAAATGATGGGAGTGAGGAGATGGATGAGAAGGACGATTGAACTATTTTAATTTTATAAAAACTTGTATTAATTTTTAGATGATTTTATTTTATACTTTGTATGAGTAGGATTAACAAGTATACTTTTAGTATATTCTATTTAAGTTTTCTATGTAATAACCCAACATGAAGGAGACACAAACAATTCAAGCTTCACAAGATCAAAGGAAGGAAACACCCACCATTAGTAATTGGAGCAACCACGATCAATCAAGTAACTTCTTTCCTTACTTTTTTATGGGCTACACATTAAGGATAATGTGTCAACTAAATTTTGGGGGGAGTAACATAGGAAATTCATTTTTAAATTTTTTCTTTGATTTTTCTTATCTTTTATGTGCTTGAGCTTGTAGAAATAAAAAGGATTGGTTAGGAGCATGTACATAGATTGCTTGTGTTTATGAATAGATTTGGCATGATGATAGGTGATTTAAAATTTGTTATTACTAGACTACCAAGTTCTATATGTTACATTATAAATAGGCATTAAGTAATCAACTGTACCAAGTGATATGAAAAATACAAGGAAACGAGCATGCTAGTACGAATGATAAATGGTTGAATTTGTTTGGTTAATTAAATTTGTGCAAGTTGAGATATTTAGGGATGACCTAAGGTATTGTTTGGAACACATCTAGAGCCAAAAAGATGACCTATTTGTTTTTCACCTTTAGTACTAATTTTTTAGCCTATTAACACTTCTTGAAGAACCTCATTACAAGCCCAGAGCTTGAAAACGTTAATTTATATTTACCCTTTTTATGGTCTTGCACTACATGATTATAGATGTTTGGCCATACATATTGAGGGTTAACTAGATACATCACGATAGAGTTGGTAAAAATAGAGTGAAATAAGAAATATTTGTGTGATATAGGAACTATAAGTTAGCCTAATGTGCGAAACAAAAAGAAAAATCCAAAAAGGAAATTAGTACGAATAGAAAGAAGTCTTAAAATAGCAACAAAAAAAGCATTCATGAGTGAGATGTATTGAAAAAGAGAAAAGTAACAAAGTCGCAATAGAAAGAAAATCTCGTTCATTAGTGCACAAAAACTCGTAGGCTAGTGTAAACTCAAAATTATATAGGGTTTTTCTATATATTTTTACCACCTTTTTACTTAATAAATGTGTTTATCTTGAGTAATTATTGTTGAAATTAGTGAATTTTACTCAATTTGTAATTTTAGACATGAATTTAGAAAGTATGTGAAATTATGCTTAATTACATGATTTTCATGTTAATTTATTAATGTATGTATGTTTCATTATGCAGGAGGTCCATTGAAGACATGATTTAAATAAATAAAACATGTACATGTACAAGCTATCCATGTGGACGGAAAGACCATGCAAATTGGGGCATGAGGTTGACTACTTGACCTAATAAAGAAGGTGATGAAAGATAGACATGTCTGCTAAGTTTTGGACCGTCCAACAAGGGGAACTAGGAGCCCAAATTCGACACTTAAAGGTGGCTACCCAAAATATGTTTTGGGATACTTAATTAAAGGTCCTTACAGTTGGAAAATATTCAGAACTCAGCCCAACAACTTCTCTATTGAAATCGTCCACTCTATAGCTATTTTTAGCTTGAATTTGAAATTCAAATGGAGAAGACTTGGTCATCCCTTGCTCCTTGAAGCATGGTCGGCCACATGAGAGAGGGAAGGAATGAAATCTAAACCTATTTTTAGTAAACTCATACCCTTACCTTCACCTAGAAATACCTTGCCATCCCTCACTTCTAAGATCATCCCTCATCCTTCAACATTCCTCTATCACTCTCACTAGTTTTCATCTCAATTCTTTTTCCCTTTTTCCCTTGCATAGTCATCCATACCTCGTCCATTCTTTAGCCTCAAAAGCTTTTTGAAAAGCATTCCTTAGATGGCTACCCCTTAAACACTTAATAAAAGAAGCTTCAAGAAAAATGGAGAAGCAAATCAGTCAAAATAGATCCAAAAGGCTGTTGAACTGAATCAGTCAGTGTAGATCCAAAAGGCTGCTGAACTGAATAGAGTTTACTCTTTCCTCTTGTTCTTTATTTTAATCATTTTTTCTTTGATTTTATTGTTTTTGACATCAACAATGATATTTTAAATCCTATTTGCTAGGATGATTATGTTAATTCAATAAGATCTATTTTATTCATGTTTAACATGTTTAGGCCTCAGTCAATCATGTTTTTAATTAATATCCGGATGCATTTCTTTCATACGTGATTGGGTGCACTTAGATTAGCTGAGTGATCTTAACTAGATGACGGCTAGTGGACACATAATTGAAAAGTGTAATGCTCAATTTAGATCTTTAAACCTGACTAAGTTGAGGTTCATAATATCTTTAATTAGCTCTATTATCTTGCATAGCTTTTAGGTTTTTGTAATTAAATTGTTGCAAATGTAAATGTCCCTGTGACATTACATAAATGCTAAAAAACCTTTAGTTAATATGATCAGTAAAATGCATATTTAATTAAGTAAAAGACTCTGAAGGGACTTAATTTGGTTTCCAAACTCATGAAAGATCGAGTTACGTAGAAGTATTTTCAAACATTTTTAAGCATGATATAGTAAATTGAATTGATTAATAGAATTATCCTAGCCCATTTAATGTTGATTGTTTTTGTTCCTAAAGTCATTCATTCATACATTTAGGTAAATTACATCTAGTTTAGAATTGCATAGGGATCAATCTTTGCATCTAATTAACTTTACTTAGTTTAATAATCACCATCAAAATTATCCGATTTTTACATCAAATTGTTAATTATAATTTTGCAATCAATCAGTTAAGTTTATACAGTCCCTGTGGAGACGATAACTTATTTTACTTACTTATTACTTGAATGATTGTGTACACTTGCACAAACCATGTTACAGCTAGACGTAGTTACTATGTCATGCTATGATTTCCCATACATGGAGACACAAGGAAGGTGAGAGAAGGAGAAATAACGTGGTGAGCGAGTAAGGGTCACTAGGGGGGAGAATAGGGATCAATACGATGTGCCAAACTATTTTTGCGTTTTTAACCCTTTTGTTGCTTACTATTTTTGAATTCCATAATTGTCTTAAGCTTTAGAATGTTACAAGCTGAAAAGTCTTATGTGACCTAGATATCTTTATACATGAATGGACATCATACTAGACATACACATGAATGACTATTTGTATTCTGCTCGGATAATCAAAGTACTTGTATGATTTGTTGATGGATTCCTATAGGTGAGACCCTTAACACTTGTATATTTTGTAACATATTGAACTTAGATGCTTGAAGTCAAAGGTGTTAAGTCAACTATTCATCATGTTGAAGTTGAAATGCCTCAGTCATATGCTCCAAAGTCAATACTCGTACCATGCTTGCTCAAGGATTGTCATGTTTATTTGCCATATTTGTTTATGTTTCTTGAGGAAAACCAATGACTTAAGTGTGGGGGAGTTTGATATTTCATAATTCGATGTAGCAAATCAAACTAGTTTTCACACTTAATGAGCCTGAAATATAAGCATTTTCATTACATTTTAGTTAAGCTTCTTAGTTTTACTTACATTTAATAAAATGTGCAAATTGAGCCTTTTATTGACCTTAAGGGCCAAATAAAGCCTATGAGAGAGATAATGTACTTTGTGAGTGTGCATGAGACCATTAGAAGGCATTTTAGGCCAATACTGGATGCTATGTCGCAACATGAGAGGTCTAATGTTGAAACATAGGGAACAGAATAAAGAAAACTCAAGTATGACTTCGATGTCACAACACAGACTAAGGGTGTTGTGACATACCCCTGAAGATGGCTACAGAATAGCATACAAGGCTGCTATGCCACAAAATAGGTCCTGATGTGTCACAACATTGACTCTGTAGTGGAAACTAAACACAAAACAGAGGCATTTTGGTCTGCACAATCAAATTTTAAAGCTTGGGAACGTCAGCTAACCTAAGGTTAAGGAAAACGACTATCTGAAGGCTATAAATAGGCTCATTTGTCACTTGTTAAAAAACACTCCATTAACTTAGATTCTCTCTTAGATTTAGTTTTATTTTCTTGCTTTCTTAGGTTTTCATATTTTTAGTTTATTTGTTCTTTGTTTTCTTTCAAGAGATTTAATTTGTAAAGGATATCAACTTCTATGGATTCACACTTATTATCAATACCAATCAGGCTCTTCTTAAACTCTCTACTTCAATTCATTCACTATGATTAATTCTTCCATCTATTCCATGTTGTTTATGAAAGTCATGAGGAACTAATCTTTGTATGGGAGATTAGCAAGTGGAGGCATGATCTCTTAACTATTTTGTAGGGTTGCTCAATGTATCAACTATTTGGGAAAGGAAGAATGTGAAACAAACCTAATGCCTGACAACCCAGGAATTCATCAAGGTGGGAATTAACCCAAAATTGGTATTGCTCATTCGTGAACACCTTTACCCCAAGCTAGTCTAGACTATGAGGTCGGAAGATAAGTAGTTTTTGCTGACTCATTATGTTAGTGGAAGATCGGAAGATCCTCCTAAGGTAGTAACTAGTTGGTTGATAAGAAACCCGAGACGACAATTGATTGGGATTGCTAAAGCGAGCTAATCACCCACTTCAAATTTGATTCACTTTATTCTCTTGACCTCTTGAAATTCAATTCTTTTATGTTATTTTATTTTAATAGTTTAAGAAACCCTAAAATTATCTCTTATTTTACTTTCGTACTATAACTAATTTAAAAAGTATTAATGAGATATTTAAGTGTTTAGGTTAAGAATTAATCTAATGCTCGCCTTCCTTAGGTACGATACTCGGAGTACTCACCTACTTCGTTGTAGAATCTATATTACAACTTGACCCGTATACTTGCAGATACCATCTCGTAATTCTCTATTTCATTGTAGTATTCACACTATGGACGTTAGTACATTCGAAGGTAGTCATCTACCGATGGCGGAGGTCCTGTATTTTTTGTAGATTCTCTGCAACTCGTGTGAGTAGCATCGTGTAGCCTAACATCCCGACCCACGGCTCATGTGAGCAGGCTCTTTTCATAACTCGTGTGAGCATTTACAATTACAATTATAGTTACAGTCACATTTTGTGTGAGCATGGTTCCCACGTATCAGACGTTATTTCATTTGGTTCATCATGTGTTAAATGTATAAAATGAAACGGATATATAAAACAGTTATATGGAATGAAACTTTGAATGGAGAGATTGATATGAATTTTTGAAAATAAATGTGATTACAAAATGATTATGTTAAATATGTAATATGAAATGATTATATGAGACGGTTATACGAATGGTTATATAAAATGAATATATGAAAGGATTGTTTGAATCGGTTATATGGAAATAATTATATGAAGTGTTTATACGAAATGTTTATATGGATAGATATGTAAAAAGAGACATTTGGAATTAATACTTGAAATGAAAATGTGAAATGTTAAATGAATAGATGTTGAATGAATGGTATATCAAATGTGTTTACTTGTATATGTTTTATATCATGATAAAGCTATAAGTTTTGAATAAGTGAACTTACTAACCTTGTGAGACTTGATATTTGCATAGGTTGATAATGAATTCATGACCTTGCTTATGAATTTAATTGCAAATTGTTTAAGTTGCAACCTTTACGGTAAGTTAAAGTTTAAATTTAATACGAACTTACTAAGCAAAGATTTGTTACATCCATTGTGTTTGATTTATAATTATGCATTTATGAAGTATTCTTTGATTATTTGAGATAATTAATGTGAATTGAATATGTTCTATTTCGGTTATAAGTGTAGCATTCCGTAAATTGAGTCCGACGACCGGATCAAGTTATAGGTGTTACAATTTCATTTATTAGATATTCTTTCAAGTTTTACATTTTATTCAATTTAGTCCCTAAAACCAAAATTGTTATAGCTTTCAAATTTGAGGTTTGATTTTTAAATCAATATCAATTTCATCTTTTTATAGCCCTCTAATATCTATAATTACAGATATTTCATAACAATTTCAAAATATTAACACTTTATTCCCTAAGCTCAAAATTAACAATTTTCTCTTTACAAACTAGTTCTTTTTCATATCTAAGCTCAAAATCTATCAATTTAGTACCAAAATCTTCAAGATTCAACAATAACAACTTTTATAAACTTTAATAATTTTGCAAAATAGTCCCCGTACTAGCTAAATCAAGCTCTCGAGATCTCAAAAACAAAAAATTACAAGAAAAGGACCTGAAATTCCTTACCAATTAAAGAACTAAAGCTTAGACAAAACCCTTGGTCTCTCTTCAATGGTGGAACGGTTCGGAAAGAAAATAAAAGAAATGAAGATGGCAACATCTTTTTTTATGCTTTATTATTTTATAATTATTTTAATTATAAAATTTATTATCATTTACTTAATAAAAATTGCTCCATCCACCATTAATCCAAAATGGCTTAATTTCCATTTTAGACCCCTATTAACTAACAACTAAGCTTTTTAATCATTCAAAATCTATAGCAATTAACTTTTACTACCTTTACGATTTAGTCCTTATCGAAACAGTGGTTTCGGGACCACAAATCTGAGTCTAGAAAGAAAAATTTTATTTTAATACTATTTTATTATCTACAGTATGATAATAATATTTTGTGAAAATTTCCTAAATAAATTTTATCGATTACATGTTTAACTTGATAAATGACCAAATTGGACAAAGTGCAAAAGTTGAGTTCTAATAGCTAAAGAGATTAAATAGCTATAGAACTTTAAACTGGAGGTCCTTACATGGTAATTAGACCATTAAAAATGCTTTGTTAAGGATGATGATCCATCCATGGAAAAAAAATAAAGAAAAGGATGAAATTGGAAAGATGAAAAATAAAATGTGATAAATTAATTAAATAAAAAAATATCATCATTTTATGTCATCTTCCCCAAAATACATGGAAACCCTAGGAAAGAGAAAGCAAGTTTTCTTGGCTTAATTGGGTAAGTAATCTTGTCTCGATTTTAGTAATTTTTGTATTTTCGAGATCAGAATAACTTAATCTATCTATTTTGGGGGTTAATTTATAAAGTTATCAAATTATGAAAATTTTTCCATGGATGAATATGCTGAAATTTTGAAATTTATGTTAGAAAATGAAAGGTTGTCGATAGATAAACAACTTTTACAAAGTGAATTTTGATGAAATTGTGATTTAGAGATTAAATTGTATAGTTGTAAAAATTAAGACAAATTTTGAAATTTGTGGAATACATGTTATACTAAAATTTCGGTTAGGCTTGGAACAATGATTAAATTGCATGAATTACATTTTCCGAGCCTAGGGACGAAATCATCATTAATTAAAAGTTTAGGGGCAAAATGGTAATTTTGCCTAATATGTGAATTGGACTGAATTGAGTTTAAATTTTATTAAATTGATTTTAAATTTACTTGTATAGATCCGAATAGATCAAATTTGGAGTTAGAATGAGGAAAAGAGAAAAATGTCGGATTAGTAGATTTTGCGTACACGAACATTTACCGAGGTAAGTTCGTGTAACTAAAATGTGTATATTTATATGCTTGAATAAAATTTTTTGTTTGTGAATTGTATAAATATCATATATATATGACATTGAAAACATATCTGACAAAGCCCTATAAGTGATAATGCCTGAAATAAATGATAATGCCCGATAAATGATAAATGATAAAAATGTTATTTTTATGCTTGAAATGAATGTGGAATGTGTTTATTCGAATTATATGAATATTATAAATGTATGAAATAATCACATGCTTGATAATGCCTGAAAAATGTTAAATTCCGTTTGAATAAATGAAAGTCGATGGATACTGTATTTTCTATATTAATATTAAGATCCTGCATATGTTGTGGACGGGATTTAGCTCAGACGAGTAATCCTAATAAAAACTCTCTCAAGCATCCTGATGTATAGTTCCTACGAGCATCCTGATCGGTAGTGATTTAGCATGTGTTGCGCACTACCGCAGCTCTTTGTGAGCGTCTTGTTACATGATTTGATCGGTTGTGATCCAGAATATAATGCAGACACAAACGTAGCTCTACCTGAGCGTCCTAATATAGGCTCTTTTGAGCTTCCTGACATGGCTTGCTTGAACTCCTTTTTACCTTATCCGGTGCTCCCTGATATTATCTCTTCGGAGATATCTGATAAGCTCTTTGAGCTTTCTAAGTAAAACTCTTATGACTTTCCTGTTTAGCCCGGATAAGTGTCCTGTTGCATGGCTCATCTGAGCATCCTGATATGTGGCTTGAGAGTGTGCTCCCTGGTTACGTACCTTAACGAGTACCCTTGAATATGAATTGACGGATCCTGATTTGTAAACCTCGAGTGTACTACCTGTGTATCCATCGATATTTCAGATAAATTCAACTGGAAAAATCTTAACATGAGAAGATATGAAGAAGAAATGAGTTATTACACGTATCAGCATAAAATACATGAAAATGATGATACATGAAAATGATGATATATGGAAATATGAGATGATGATATTTGTACATGGAATTTATTTGATGAATATGTTCATCCTTGATTCTAGATTTGTACAACTTGAGTGTACTACTCATGTGACATTGATATTTCGACTGATATGAGTAAAGTTCTTATGTGAAATAATTTGAACTCGAGATGAATTATTATGAAAATATACTTGTAATATAAAGATATAATTTATACATGTTAAATGAATATGTGATATGGAAAGCATATGTGCCTGTAAATCTGATTATTGTGGAGCCCATATATGTTTCTTGATGATATTGTGGAATATATAACTAACAAGGGCAATGAGGATATGTGTAGGGTTTGAGATCAAATTGATTGAATGTGCCTTACATGTTTATCTTGAAATAGATTGAATGGTAAGTTAAGTACCATGTTATACGAACTTACTAAGCATTGTATGCTTACTTAGTTTTATTTCCCTGTTTTATAGTAAATCGAAATCTCGTTAGATTGGAAGCTTGGTAGAGATCACTCACACTATCCAGCGGCCCATTTCGGTACATATGGTAAATCAATTATGGTTATAATGGCATGTATAGGTTAATTGGCCATATTGGCTTGTAAATGTTTTGGCTATAACTGGCCAATGGAATGGCTTGTGATAAACATGTTTTGATATATTTATAAATGGATCCATCATGTTTGAGGAATGAATGTGATCATACATATATGCATTTGGTAAATAGGTAATTATGAATGATAAATTAACAGATAATAAATTGTCATTTTGAGATATCAAAGAGTACATTAGTTGTATGTGATATTATGTCATGCATGAAACTTGGTTTTGACTTAAATTAATTTTCTTGATATGGCTTGTAAATGTGTTTAAGTGTTGGTGTAGGTAAATGACAAGATGGGTGAGAAATAAGGCTAGGAAATGGCTTTATTTTGTCCACACGGATGTGTTCCTTGACTGTGTGTGACACACGGCCTGGCACATGGGCGTGTGGTTTGGCCGTGTGTCCCCTGCATCTTAAATTTGAGATTGAGCACACGGATAGAGACACGGGCGTGTGTCTCAATCGTGTGTGATACACGGCCTAGAACACGGGTGTGTGTCTTGGCCGTGTAAAACCTGCACCTTAATGTCTTGTAAGTCAGAGAGTTACACGGGCTGGGGACACGGCCGTGTGACCTATTTCATATACCACACTACCTAGAACATGGGTGTGTCATTTGGCCGTGTGGTTCACACAGCTTACCCAAACGGGTGTGTGACCCCTGTATATGAGGAAAATTTTGAAATTTTGTAAAAAATTTTCTAAGTTCCTGATTTAGTCCCACTCAATTCTAATGTTTATATTGGGCCTCGAAGGTCCATTCAAGGGACAATATGACTAGTTTTAGAAATGAATAGTAATTAACATGAATTATCTGAAATTATTCTATAAACTTCTATTATACTCTGTAACCCTATTTCATTGACAAATACGGCTTAGGGGTGTTACATTTATTGGTATCATAACTATGGTTTAATTAGTTCTCAGGCTGAACGTAGCATATGTGGAGTCTAAAAATACATGCCATTATATAACCTGTGATAGTGTGATATCTCCCTACTCTGATGAAAATTATATTGCTAATAGACAGAGATGCTTTCCAACTGAGCTAATTTCGATAACGTTGAAAGCGATACTCAGGCATTTGAGTAACAATGTTACTTATGATGAGTATGAACATGTCAATGGTAAATGTTATATTATACGTGTATATATATGATGAAAGTTAAATTTTGAGGCTTTACGATCTCCACCCCATTACCAGTATAGTTTTATACAATGAAATTCACAATAATTATATTGACAAAGTTTACAAGTGTGGAACTAAAGAGTTCAATGGCTGAATGATTAATAATGCAATCAGAACTGAGAATGGGTTAGTAAGTAATGGCGGTATTAAAAGAGATATCAAATTTTTCTGAAGATTATTCTGGATATTTGATGTCACTCTTAAGGAAGAAGTTATTCATGAGTAATCGACTTATTCAAGTATGATATCTATAGAACGGATCAGCCAAAAATTTCTTCCGAATTGGCTCTTTTAGTGAACTGAATAATGTAATATTATTGATGACTTTATTAGTCAGAGGAATAGTGATGAAATTGCAAAGATATTTGAATGCAGCAATTATAATTCGGTATATTATAACAATTTTTTCTGGGTATTCTATATGTTCTGTCATTCTCAGAGGCATATGAAATTGTTCATGTTCAGATGCAATATTTATCATATTGGAAGGCTAGTTAATTATAATAGATGGAATTATTGTAAGTCTGGTTGATTTATGAGCGGTATTACTTTATCTTTCTTAGGTTTTCTAATTCATCATGATTGATAGAAGACTTGATGGCAAGATTCATATGATACTATTTTTTTTTATTTCTACTGATTGAAGCCCTGAATTACGAATATGCAAATTATATTGTCTTTATTACAGTTGTTTCTACTACGTATGTGTGATATTACTTTTCTGGATTTTTTTGAGATATCATCAATTTCTTTATTATTCAAACATGGTTTACCTGTAAAAGATATTCATTGGCTAGAGGTAATTACATTTATTACTGTTATAAATATTGACTTGATCATGAATTTTGGTGATAAGGATCACAAATTATAGAAATTGTATTACTGCACTGGTTATTATTGGGGCCACTTTCGATTTTCCCTCTTCTAATTTGAGGTGCACTATTGATGTTGAAGTATTGTTTTATCTATACAGCTGAAACGTCGTTCATATTATAGCACTACGGTTTTAAATCTATCTGATGGCTGTGGCTTCAGAAAAACTCAAAGCTTCAATGTTAATAATTGAAATAGCTATATTGATGACATGGTTATTACAGAAAAGATGTAAGATTTGAATGGACTGATAAATATCAGTAAAGTTTTGACTAGTTGGAAACTCTGTTGATCGAAGTATTAATTCTGGTTCAAGCTGAATCGGGTAAGGAATTTATTATTACAGTGATATATTATTGAATGGGATTAGACTGTGTTTTGATGCAGTAAGGCAAAGTAATAGCTTGTACTTGCAGACAGTTAAAAACCACATGGAAAGAATTACCTGATACATGATCTAGAATTGACAGCTATTGTTTTTATATTGAAATTTGACAACATTACTTGTTTGGTGAAATTCATCGATCATAAAAGTTTGAAGTATCTGATGTTGCAAGAAGATTTGAATCTAAGATAGCTTATATGGCTTGAATTGTTGAAAGATTATGATTTGATAATTGATTTTCATTTGGGAAAAGCAAGTATAATAACTGACATTCTGAGTAGAAAATCTCTATTTTCCTTATAAGTAATGAATACTCAATTATTATTGCCTGATGATGGCTCAACTTTTTTAGCTGAGTTTAAAGTTAAACCAATGTTTCTACAACAGAGCAGTGAAACTCAGAAAAAGTGATAATGAGTTACAAGTTAAACGGGTACAGAGTAAGTCAACTTCTGACTTAGAATTTTGGAATAGATCTGATAATTGCCCATTATTCAAAGGTAGAGTCTGTGTACTGAAGAATTCAAAACTTCTACAGAAAATTTTATATGAAGGATCACAATGGTACTATGACTGTTCATCCGGGGAATAATAAAATATGCAATGATTCCAAAAAAAAAAAGAGATGATGTGTTAGCTATCCGGGATGAAATGTGATATTTCTGAATTTGTATTTAAATGTTAGATATGTCTGCAAGCTAAAGCTGAACATCAGGTGTTGATACCTTTAGGACTATTATAGTTAGTGACAATACCAGAATAGAAATGGGATAAAACTTCTATGAATTTTATATTAGAATTACCCTTGTCTCTGAAAAAGAAAGATGCTATTTGGGTAATTGTTGATCATTTGATGAAGTCTTCATACTTATCCTGGTATGAATGGATTTCTTACATAATAGATTGCCTGAATTATTTGTTTCAGAGATTGTTAGATTTCATGATATGCCAATTTCCATTATTTCTGATTAAAATTCACGGTTCACATCCTGATTCTGGAACAAGTTATAAGAAGCTCTGGGTACGCTGTTATATTTTAGTACTGCATTTCATCCTTAGATGGATGGCTAATCTGAATGTGTGATTTAGATTTTGAAGATATGTTAGAATCTGAAGGTAATTGGAAAAGAAATAATTGTCGTTAGTCGAATTCACATATAATAACAGTTTCTAGTCAAGTACAAAATTGTACCGTACGAGGCTTTATATGGTCACAAATGTAAAACTCTGGTGTTTTAGACTGAGCTCAGTGAGAAAAGATACATGTAGTTGGTTTGATTCGTTGAAATCGAAAAAGGGTGAAAGTGATCTGAGATAGTTTAAAAAATAGTATTTGATCGTTAGAAATCCGATGTGAATCTAAAATGAAAAGAAATAGAGTTTCAAATATGCGATAAAATATTTTTGAAAGTTCACCATGGAAGAAAGTTCTCCAATTTGACCGTAAAGGCAAATTAAGTCTGCGGTTTATTGGGTTATATAAGATCATTGAAAAGAATTGGACCTGTTGCGTATTGATTGGTATTATTACCAGAGCTCGATAGAATTCACAATGCTTTTCACGTGTATATGTGTTATGACAGTATCAATCATAACCATCATCTGTTATTATTTTGATAAATGTTAAATTCAGCTTGACACGACTTACAATGAGAGACTAATTGAAAATCTAGCACTTGAAGAGAAAACTAAGAAATAAAAAGGTAGCTTTAGTAAAAGTTTCTGACAATGATATGATATAGAAGGAGCTACCTGGGAACAAGAGGAAACTATAAGAAAGAAATATATGAATCTCTTTACTGGTAAAATTTTCGAGGACGAAAATTCTTTAAGGTGGGAGAGTTATAACAGCCCATTTTTGATAAAATCAAAACAGTGGTTTCGGGACCACAAATTCGAGTCCGGAAAGAAAAAAATTATTTAAATACTATTCTATGATCTACAGTATGATAATAATATTGTGTGAAAATTTCGTAAAAAAATTTTATCGATTACATGTTTAACTTGATAAAGGACCAAATTGCACAAAGTGCAAAAGTTGAGTTCTAATAGCTAAAGGGATTAAATAGCTATAGTACTTTAAATTTAAGGTCCTTACATGGTAATTAGACCATTAAAAATGCTTAGTTGTTAAGGATGATGATTCATCCATGGAAAATAAAATAAAAAAGGATGAAATTGGAAAGATGAAAAATAAAAGGCAATAAATTAATTAAATAATAAAATATCATCATTTTATGTCATCTTATTTCCCAAAATACATGGAAACTCTAGGAAAGAGAAATCAAGCTTTCTTGGCTTAATTGGGTAAGTAATCTTGTCTCGTTTTTAGTAATTTTTATATTTTCAAGATCGGGATAACTTAATCTATATATTTTGGGGGTTAATTTGTATGAAAATTTTTCCATGGATGAATATGCTGAAATTTTGAAATTTATAGTAGAAAATGAAATGTTGTTGATAGATAAACAACTTTTACAAAGTGAATTTTGATGAAATTGTGATTTAGGGATAAATTGTAAAGTTGTGAAAATTGAAGAAAAATTCTGAATTTTGTGGAATACATGTGCTATAAATGTTACACTAAAATTTCGGTTAGGCTTGGAACAATGATTAAATTGCATGAATTACATTTTCCGAGCCTAGGGACGAAATTGTCATTATTTAAAAGTTTAGGAGAAAATTGTAATTTTGCCTAAGATATGAATTGGACTTAATTGAGTTTAAATTGTATCAAGTTGATGTTAAATTTACTTGTATAGATCCGGATAGATCAAATTTGGAGTTAGAACGAGGAAAAGAGAAAAAATGTCGGACTAGTAGATTTTACGTACACGAACATTTGTCGAGGTAAGTTCGTGTAACTAAACTGTGTATATTTATATGCTTGAATAAAATTTTGTGTTTGTGAATTGTATAAATATCATATATATATATGACATTAAAAACATATCCGACAAAGCCCGATAAATGATAATGTCTGAAATAAATGATAATGCCCGATAAATGATAAATGATAAAAATGTTATTTTTATGCTTTAAATGAATGTGGAATGTGTTTATTTGAATTATATAAATATTATAAATGTATGAAATAATCACATGCTTGATAAAGCCTAAAAAATGTTAAATTCCATTTGAATAAATGAAAGTCGATGGATACAGTATTTCCCTGTATTAATATTAAGGTCCTGCATATGTTGCGGGTGGGATTTACCTCGGACGAGTAATCGATAAAAGCCCTCTCGAGCATCTTGATGTATAGTTCCTGCGAGCATCCTGATTGATAGTGATTTAGCATGTGTTGCACACTATCGCAGCTCTTTGTGAGTGTTCTGTTACATGATTCGGTCGGGTTGTGATCCAACATATAATGCTGACACAAACACAGCTCTACATGAGCGTCCTGATATAGGCTCTTATGAGCTTCCTAACATGGCTCGCTTGAAATCCCTGTTACCTTATCCGGTGCTATCTGATATTATCTCTTCGGAGATATCTGATAAGCTCTATGAGCTTCCTGAGAAAAACTCTTATGAGTTTCCTGTTTAACCCGGATAAGTGTCCTGTTACGTGACTCATCTAAGCATCCTTATATGTGGCTTGAGAGTGTGCTCCTTGGTTATGTGCCCTAACGGGTACCCCTGAATATGAATTGACAGATCCTGATTTGTACACCTCGAGTGTACTACCTGTGTATCCATCGATATTTCAGATAAATTGAACGGGAAAAATCTTACCATGAGAAGATATGAATAAGAAATGAGTTATTACACGTATCTGCCTGAAATACATGAAAATGATGATACATGATAATTGATATATGGAAATATGAGATGATGATATCTGTACATGGAATTTATTTGATGAATATGTTCATCCTTGATTATAGATTTGTACAACTTGAGTGTACTACTCGTGTGACATTGATATTTTGACTGATATGAGTAAAGTTCTGATATGAAATAATTTGAACTCGAGGTGAATTATTATGAAAATATACTTGTAATATAAAGATATAATTTATACATGTTAAATGAATATGTAATGTTGAAAACATATGTACCTGGAAATTTGATTGTTGTAGAGCCCATATATGTCTCTTGATGATATTGTGGAATGTATGACTAATAAGGGCAATGAGGATATGTGTAAGGTTCAAATTGATTGAATGTGCCTTACATGTTTATCTTGAAATAGATTGAATGGTAAGTTAAGTACCATGTTATACGAACTTACTAAGCCTTATATGCTTACTTAGTTTTATTTCCCTGTTTTATAGTAAATCGGAAGCTCGTTAGATTGGAAGTTTGGTAGAGATCACTCACACTATCCATCGGCCCATTTCGGTACATATGGTAAACCAATTATGGTTATAATGGCATGTATAGGTTAATTAGCCATATTGGCATATAAATGTTTTGGTTATAACTAGCCAATGGAATGGCTTGTGATAAACATGTTTTGATATATTTATAAATGGATCCATCATGTTTGAGGAATGAATGTGATCATACATATATGCATTTGGTAAATATGTAATTATGAATGATAAATTAACATGATAACAAATTGTCATTTTGAGATATCAAAGAGTACATTAGTTGTATGTGATATTATGTCATGCATGAAACTTGGTTTTGACTTAAATTAATTTTCTTGATATGGCTTGTAAATGTGTTTAAGTGTTGGTGTAGGTAAATGACAAGATGGGTAAGAAACAAGGCTAGGAAATGGCCTTATTTTGTCCACACGGGCGTGTGCCTTAACCGTGTGTGACACACAGCCTGGCACATGGGCGTGTGGTTTGGCCGTGTGTCCCCTGCATCTTAAATTTGAGAAACAGAATGCTCAGAATTGAGCACAGGGGAATAGACACGGCGTGTGTCTCAACCATGTGTGATACACGTCCTAAAACACGGTGTGTGTCTTGTCCGTGTGAAACCTGCACCTTAATGTTTTGTAAGTTAGAGTGTTACACGGGTTGGGGACACAGCCATGTGACCTATTTCATATACCACATGGCCTAGAACATGGGTTTATCTCACATGGCCTACCCACACGGGCGTGTGACCCCTGTACATGAGGAAAATTTTGAAATTTTGCAAAAAAAAAAAAAAAATTGAGTTCCCTATTTAGTCCCGTCTCGATTCTAATGTTTATATTGGGCCTTGAAGGTCTATTCAAGGGACAATATGACTAGTTTCGGAAATGAATAGTAATTAACATAAATTATCTGAAATTGTTCTGTAAACTTCGATAATACTCTGTAACCTTATTCCGGTAGCGAATACGGGTTAGAGGTGTTACAACTGGACCAAAAATCAATATAACACTGTAATAGACTCGTAAATATTATATAATTATAATATAATATTTACGAACTCTATAATCAAATAACAGGATTTTGAAACCGTCGTTTTTAACACCATTGAAAAATGGGTTGTTACAGTTTTTACAATATCTTTTTGTTAAACAACCTACAATTATTCGAAACCAATTCTAAACACTTTTAGATCTCATTCAACAATCATATGCATATCTTTAGCACCAATTCATGAACATATATGCTTTATTCACAATATGGAAATGCTTCATCTCCCAAAAGTTAACTTCTAATGCAAATCCATAAACATTCATACCTACTTCACTAAGATCATTAGCATTTCAATATTTGTATCATTCATTAGCATTTCAATATTTGTATCATTTCAATCCCATATTCATTTCTAATTTACAAGATACTAACAAATTAAACAAACACACACATCAAGATTTAAAATTAAAAGAGTATATTGACATAATTTGGTATCAAAATTGACACAACTTAGGTACGTGCCAAACAACAAGTGAAATAGGTACACAAACATCGTTGAGTTCGGGATCTTTGATTGGATGTTGAAGTCAATGCTTAGGATCTCGATTTGTATCGATTTGTACCTAACTTGCAAACGAAAGAACAAACAGTATGTTGAGTGATAAAACTCAGTGGTATTTCTATAATTCAAGTTAATATAATATAAATGTTATTCAAATGAAAATAATCAATTCAAGTCTATTATACAACTAATTCATATACCAAATTGTGGTACAAACCTAGTGATCAATTCATTTGTTTATTTCATATCTTACTTTATAACACTTATCTAACCATTTTTCCACATATTTTATTTCATACATGTTTGATGATTTCATATCACCATTTATAAATATATACTTGTATATATATACATTCAACAATTTACATATTCAATTTCATTTCATCCATTCAAATAATTTTCGAGTCTATTGGCTCGTAAATACTCAATTGATCCTCAGGGCTCGTTTTTTACTCATATTGCTTGCTTTTTTTATACTACCGCATATCACGTTTCATAAGTATGAAATTATACCAAATCAATTTACATTTCATATCATATCTACCTTATAGCCAAGTCATATTAATATATTCCTATTAACCTGACGCAAATTTTCAAGATGCATACTCAGATTAGTTAATCTGCATCTCAAACTGGCATCATGGTGAATCATTGAATAAATCAAAGGAAATATACTAACACACATAGTACATCATCAGATGTACCGAAGAATGTATACTAGCACACATAATGCATTATCGAATATATCGAAGCAATCATACTGGCACACATTGTGAATGATCAAATAAATGGAAACAATCATATTGGAACGTAAATGCATCACTGGATGTACTAAAGAATATATACTGGCACATAAGCACATCATCGAATATACTGAAGCAATTATACTGGCACGTAAGTGCATCATTGACTGAACCAAAGTATAGAATTGTACATTTAATAGAGTATCCAATTTCCAATTTCATCACATAGTTCAAATCACATCCCATCATTCTCAATTCAACATCAATTTGTCATGGAATATAACATAATTCATCTCAATCTCATATCAATTTCCTATTTCAGTTAAGTTATATAACTTTCTATTCTATTCAATTTAATTCCTATCTTGATATTCAATTTCAACCATAACATTTGAACTCAATAACCATCAATATCTTACCCCCAATATTATTTAATGTAATTTACCATGAATATGCAGTAACTAGATTGGTCTCAAGTCATAGAAATACAAACCAAAAGCTCGCGTCACTCGTCGTCGCCTCTCACCTTTCTTTTCTCTCTCGACGGTCCTGCGTCATCTTTAGCTATGAATAATAGTTCAATAATAGTAAGTATCAAATTCCATATCAAAATACATTCAATTTCAAAGTCATCATTTTTTGCAATTTATTCAATTTAGTCTCTAAAATCAGGACTAGCATAACTTTCAATTTAAAACTCTGAATTGAAATATGATTTCACTATTACTTATTAGGGACCTCCTAATTCTTATTCCTACTTTCAATTTTTCATTTTATTTAGTTTGATCCCTAATGTACAAAACTATCGATTAAGCTTTATAATTTAGTCCTTTTTCACATCTACGCTTAAAATCTATCAATTTAACACCTAAAACATCAAGAAATCAACAATGGAAACTTTTTAAAACCTTCACAGTTTTACAAATTGGTATATAGTCTCGTTAAATCAAATATCATGACCTCAAATCTATAAAACTTATAAGAAATGACCTAATTGAACTCACCAATTTAATGGCTAAAAGCTTATGGTTTTTGGAGCTCTTCCTTAGGTTTTTCTTCCTTCTTGGATATTGGATGAGTGTAATGGAGAAGAAGGTACTATTTTCTCGGCTAAGTTTTAATTTATAACTAGCTTAATTTTACTTAAATTAGGTTAATATGTATTTAATTAAAATTAATCTTGATGTTATTTAATTAGTAAACCATCATCACCCATCCACTATGTATCATTTTAACATGATCTAATTTCTATTTTAGACCTTTTGTTAATAGTAATTTAAGTTCTTAATCCAATTTATGATTAAAAACCTATAGCGATTGAATTTTTACAGTTTAGTCCTTGTACCTAAATTAAATAATTAATAAAAAATTGAAGTAAAATTTAATATTCTATTATACAAAATCCATAAATATTTTAATTTAATATTTATTCATCTGATTTATAGAGATGGGATTCTCAAATCGTATTTTCCAACACCACTAACTTTCAAGTCGTTACATAAAAGGTAGGAGAAAAATTCTTAATGTTTATTGCGAAAATTAATATAAAAATTATGGGAAAAATAACCCTTAAAATTAATGAATAATTTATATAAAATAAAAGAAGTATTCAAAATTCACCTTTCTTCCTCCTATTTTATGTGGTTTATAAATAGAATTGTTGCAAATATGATGAAACACAACAAAGAATTATGAATCAATCCACTGGCATTTACCTTTTTCTATTTTAAAATTCTTCTTATTTTTACTCTATATTTTTCTATTCTATTTTACACAATTTGTTTTAACATAATTTATTCAGTAATTTTTTACATTAAAATAAGGGAAGGGAATCATCTTCTAAAGATTTGCAGTAAAACATTTTCCGGAAAATATTTTCCTTATTTTACGGTGTTTGTTTGCTGGAAAATGAATTCCTTTAGGAAAACATTCTCCAAAACCCGGGTAAAAACAAATGTTTTTATGGAAAATGTCTTATCGATTCTATTCCTATAAGACATTTTCCATTCTCTTTATCTTCATCAAAGTAATTCGTTCTCCCTTCCTCTCTGCAAATCAGCCTCTGCTGCTCCTCCTCATCTCTGTTCATTGGTCTCACCTCTGAACCTCTATCTCGTCATCTCTGTTGGTCGACTGTTGTTCTTACCAAAACTACAAGAAACCCTAAATTTTGGCTTTCCAGTCCTATCAAGGTATATCACTATCTTCTATTTTATTTTTGTTTTCTTTTTTTTTTTTTTTTTTTATTGGTCTTTGCAGTGTTTTATTTTGGTCACCCTATAAATGAAACACTTGACTACACATTCCATTTCACCCACACATTTTCTTATTCTTGTTTTTCTCTTTGGTTATTTTCCTAAGTATTTTTATTCTTCAAAGTTCTTGTATTTGGTCCCTTGGAAACGATAGAGAAATTCGTTGCTATCTCCATAGCCACATGTGAGTTTCTATTTTTTTTTAATCTTTCTATGTGATTTTTCAGTTTAAGCTGACTAAGATTTTAATTGGGGGTTTTGGTTGGTTTTCAAGTTTAGATGAGTAAAGAATTTTTTTAAGTTCTGCTCTTCTGTTTCTTGGTTCTTGAATTAGTTTTTTTTTTTTTTTGTAATATTTTGAATTAGCTTTTGCATGTAAAGGAAATGATATTTGGTCTATTTGGTTTTTGTTTTGTTAAGAAACTGGAGATTTTTTAGCCACATGTGAGGAACTAGAAATACAATTTGAAAATTGCTAATTAAAAAATCTATGATACCATGTTGTAAAAACCGATAGCATTCTTTAGATCGTATTTTTTTCTTCCTTCAGTGCTTCTTCATATAACTTGTAATTTCTAGGTTGGTACAGTTAGTTCTGAGGCCAATCATTAAAGATGAAAGTTGTAAACTTGTATACCCTGGTAATGTTGAATACTACCATGTCTTCATTCAAGTGAGGGGCACGAGTAATTTACTCTGACAAATGATGGTGATAGACCCTATCTACTACTAATACATTTGCTTTCTAGAACATCAATTCATGTCTCTAACATTTAAATTCTAAAACTATCAGCATTGGTACAAAGTCCATATGTTTCTTAGGTTGTCAACATATATTTTGTTGTGTTATGCTTGTATTTTTGGTGAACTTCCTTTTGTCCTCAATCAATGCTAAATTCAATGAACCTTTTCTTGTTATTATTATTCTTCCCTTATTTTATTGTCGATAATCAGGACAGTATGACTCTTTATTATACAGTTATTGTCTTCGAATTTTCCAAGTAATAAATCTAAGTCATATAACTATAGTTTACTTCATACATATTTAAGTTTGAGGCTTTGACATAATGATAATATCAATATTTGATTTGAAAAGAGTTGAGGGAAGGGTTGATTACTGTAGCTGAAGTTGCATTGTTTCTCCCTCATAGCAAAGTCCAAGAAGATGACGAGTTGTTTTACAATTGTGTTTAGGAAATAATATTTATGCCTTGAGTCTATCCTGACATTTATTCACATGCTTTTCACTTGGTAATATGGTCCCAGCTGCATCTTTTTGTTTTGTTTTGTTACTTGAATTGTAAACATTGTTCTTATTGGTTCCGAATATTGTCAAAATTCAAGGCTTATGATCCATGTCTAAGTGTTATTTAATAGTCCGTTTCCAATTATTTTTTCATTTTCCATTTGTTTTAAAACCTTTTGTTTTATTAGAGAAGATCAATCTGAACATTTTGTTACAATGCAGCATGTTTGACACTATAAAAAGCTAGTTTGTCTACCATTTTTTGTTGTATGAAGTCTAAACTTTTAGGGTAAATGTGAAGATTTTAACTGTGTAAAGTTTTATGTCTCTTGAGGCACCTTTGGCTCGCATGCATCTTGTGATGTATGCACTGTTGTAAGGCTTGAGTTAGCATATTCCATCCTTGGTAGGCAATAGAAGTTTTTTACTATACTGCAGTGAGAAGAAACCTATATATTTTTGCCTTCGTACTTCGATTCTGATATGCACACTCCATGCAGGGAGAACCTAACATGTTTGATAGTTCTGATTATGCTACCATGTTATAGTTTGATAAGGGTGTAATTTTCTTGTCGTAATGTAATGTATCTATGCATGCATGACATGATGCAGGCCTTGCAGGGCCACTACATTTGTTGTGCATATTATGATATTTATGCCTGATGCTTTACATTCTTTACTTTGAAATGTAAGACATAAATTAGATGTTGGAAATGCTTGTGCGTGATAGGTGCATTCGTAACTTTAAAAGTTTAGAAAACGTTTTTGTCCCACTATTAATCTAACATCATTTGTTTGATTGTCTCTCCACAAAATCAATAAAGATTTTTAGCAATTAATTATCTTATCATTGCTTGAGAAACTTTCATACATGTATGTATACACTTTAATCATGGTAACTTGTTATTTCAGGTAGCTTAAGAGTTCCAAATATTAAAATTCCAAAGTTGTGTTTCAGGAAAGTAGGAGTTGATAATTCAATGCTGAATAATGTTAGAATTTGTATAAGGCAAAGACCATTGTGATATACTTCCCTGGTTAGACGCTTGGAGAAGGCATTCAGCATAGGTTTGAGGCAATCTATTTGGTTTCTAATATAGTGCTTTGGAAACCCAGGGTAAGTAACTTTTTCTAATATAGTGCTCACAATTATGGATTTGTTGGATAATTGTTGTTTGAGATAATCTGTTTGGTTTCTTGTCGATAGCCATGGTGTTTTTTTCTTTTGAGGGGAAGAGATTTGAAAGGGGAAAAAAAAAGGTGAAGAGCTTTTTTAACTATTTTCTAAAATAAGAATAAAAACACCCATCCATGGTGGATGTACCCACATGTCAACAAAAGTCATTTGGATATTATATTCCCTAATAACTTCCATGAATGTTAAATGACATGATCTAGGAATTAATAGCTAATGTTAAATGGCAGTTATTGTAGCTCAAAACATAATTAAGTTTTTAGTTTAATTCAAGGATTAAATTGAATCGATATACTATACCAAGTATTTTTATTGTTAATATAGATTATTTTTTTTTTTTATCATTCCTGTTCCATTAGTCCTTTACAATTTGATATCATTTTGACTTCATTATAGATGTCAGAAAAAAGTAGGAAAAGAAATACAAAGGCAAAGCTTAAAAAGTCGGATAGAGGTCACACTGGCGAGACCTTTGGTAACCAATTGAACAGGTTCAACCACTGGGACCTTCCAGTTTAATAAAAAAATAATTTACAATATTAAATAAGAATTAAATCTAATATATATTTAGTAGAAATATGAATTTTGCTTAATAGTATAGTATAGATTCAAAGGGGTAAAGATCCAAATCTCATAGCATAAAATAAATTTAAAAATTAATTTTAAAACCAATTTAAATGTTTTTTATACTGGTACAACTAGTTTTTGTCTGAATTATTTAGTAAAAAGTCCATTGAACTTTAAATAAAGCAAGTATTAGATTAAAATTTTCGAATTATTTAGTTAAAAAAAACACTTGAAGATTAAATTTTAAAAGTTCATATGGTTAAGGGACTGGAGGCAGGATTGATATCACTAAAATAATAGAAAGATCAAAAGCCCAGCCAAGTCCATTAGAAGTTGGATAAAGTAGGGCAACACCAAAGGTAAATTATTGCCCTTATAGCTAAGCTATTAAAAGGTTAAAGTGGTCAAATCTTAAATTAACTTTGTGTCTAAATTTAAATTAGTGGGTTAATTTTAAATGAAATCCTTAATAAGTCTTTAAATTCAGATTTCGTTATGTCATTTCTTTAAGTTAGATCATATTATTATTAATTTTCAAATTAATTGCACATTGATTTGTAATAATTGCATATTAATTTGTAAATTTTTGTGTGATCCTATAGCAAGTTTGCATCTTTTTTGTAGTGGTCAAATATTTGTGTGGCATTATTTTGTGTAGATGAATCATTATCAAGATCAAAATGCAATTGTTGGAGTCGTGGCTTCAATTTTAGCTTTTAGGGCTCTTTGGATTAAAAATTTAAAAACTAGGAAGGAAATTGCTTCTCACCCTCGTGTGAATCGAGATTTTGAAACAGAAAATTATATTAATAGTATTTTATATAGTGGTGATCAGCATTGTATTGATGTGATAAGGATGAGACTGATTGTCTTTTTTAATTTGTGTGATATTCTTAGTAGGAATAATTTGTTATAATCAACTAAATCAGTGAATATTAGGGAGCAAGTAGTTACATATAATTGGTCATAATGTAAGATTTCGAGTGATTGGATCTAGATATTATAGATCAATTGAGACAATTCACCATTACTTTAGGGTTGTATTGAAAGCTATTTTGAAATTGTATAAACTAGTTATTAGATTACCTGGTGAGTAAACTCCTAGTGAAATCAGAAACAATTTGAGGTTTTATTCTTATTTTAAAGATTGTATATTGGAGCATTAGATGGAACTCATGTTCGTACATCCATTCCACTTAGCATTCAAGGAAGATTTTGTAGTCGTAAAGAGGGACGACACAAAATGTATTTGCTGCCATTATATTTGTTTTGAAATTTTCCTATTTTCTAGCTGGTTGGGAAGGTAGTGCACATGATTCTTGTATTTTAAGTGATGTACTTTCACGCCCAAGAGGATTAAGAATTCCAAAAGGTAAGAATTAACATTAAATACCAAATAGTTCAAGTAAGCTCATAATTTATTAGTAATAATTATGTTGTGTAAAATTGTAGGTAAATATTATCTTGCTGATGCTGGATATGGCATCCGAAATGGATATATTACCCTATATCATGGTGCCCAATATCATTTAAAAGAGCTTAGCGCTTAGGGGCCAGAAAATGCAAAGGAACTCTTTAATCTTTGTCATACATCATTGCGAATTACTATTGAACGTGTTTTTGGAATTTTGAAGAAACAGTTTCGTGTGTTAGATGCTGAACCATTTTGGAATTTTCAAACTCAAGTAGATATAGTTTTGGTTTGTTGTGTCATTCATAGTCATTCATAATCATAATACCAACTCTTACGGAGTGAGAAGAAAGAGAAGAAGCAATAGAATGGTTTACTAAGAGAGAGGAAATTGCACAAACTATGTGGATTGATTATATGGTTAGACATATTAGGTAGGTTTAGGGCTTAGGGTTATTGTTTCTATGTTATGTATGTTTTAGTATTAAAATTTTTTTTTTTTTAAATATTGGTTGGATATTAATATTGAAACTAGTTTGTTAGATTTTGAAATTATTATGTTTTAAATTTGTTAGATATTGAATTTATTATGTTTTAAGCTTGTTGGATATTGAAATAATTGACAATGACAATTATTAATGTAGAATGGGTAAAGGCAACAAAGAAGGGCATCCAAGCAATTCAGGTGGACAAAACCGATGGAACATCTTTTTCTCGAAATTCTAGAAGAGAAGGCCCAGAAAGGAAATAAGCCTTCTAACACTTTCAAAGCAATTTCTATTAATCGAGTTGTCGTAGCTATTTCTAAAAGATTTCAAGTCCAATGCAATGCCAAGCATGTGGAAAATCATTTTTGAGGACTGTAAAAAACTAGTGGCAGATTATATGCACAATTTGAGCTGAAAGTGGTTTTGGATGGGATGATAACATGAAAATGATCACATGTGATAGAGCAACATATGATGCAATAGTGATGGTAATATATGTATATATATGTTAAGCATATTTCAATTATTTTTTACTTGTTATTCTAATTGTGTATAATATCCAACAGGCACACAAGAAGTATGAACCATTTTTGAATAAAAGCATTGATCATTATGATGAAATGGCTTTGGTTGTTGGCAAAGATATGGCAACGAGGAGTTTTGCCAGAACATTTGCTAACATAGACTTGGATGATGGTAACCAAGATTTAGTGCCTATAGATTGTGACAATGAAGAGATTAAAGAGGTAAGAACAAAAGTATCTTCATCTGGCACATCTAAATGTAAAAGAAAAATGCTCAAGAAAGTGTCATTGATGAACAAATTAAATTTGTGGGTGAACAACTCGGCAAAATTGCTAATACTTTGGAACAATTTACTACGGATAAGACATCACATCTTTACGAAAAAGTGATGTCGATGGAGGTAGAAGGTTTTGATGACGACTTCCTTTGTAGTGTGTTTGATTATCTTGTGGGTTATGAATCCGAGGCCAAAGCTTTTTTAGTTAAAAGTAAGAAGCATAGAAAAATTTAGTTTCAAAAATTTTCTCAAGATTAAAGATATTTATACTTTAATGTGGTGTAATATTAGTTATGCACTTGGACAATGTTATTGTTATCATGTGGTGTACTACTAATTATGTACTTGGATAATATTATTAATTTCTAGTATTAATTGTGGTTTGGAAGCTAATTTATAATTATTCAATTTTTGTTTTTTATTTTTTATAACACAATTAGAAATAATTTATTGTTTTGGTTGTTTTCAATTTATGACGGTTAATATTCTAACTTAATAATTGAGTATTATTATATATTTAATTTGATTTATTTATAAATAAATAAATCATCGCAATATATGTAAAAACAAATGTAAAATATAAATTTATTAATATATATAATAAACTCAATTAAAAAATAAAAAGATAATAAATTTTCAAATGTATGTTTGTTTTATTTAAAATAGTTTTTATGAAATATTTTCAGGAAATCTGCCAAATAATAGAAAATATTTTACACAGATTCATTCAAACACCAGAAAAGTAATCATTTCCAGAAATCATTTTCTAAAAAATATTTTACTAGCAAACGAAGCATTAGTGAAAAATTTGTTGAATAGCTTGAAATAAACAAGAACGTTATGAAGATTTCATTGATTATTTTATAATATTGCATACAATATTTAGGTTATATTATTTTATATTATTTGTAAAAATATAAATTTTTAAAATAAAATTTAAAATAAATTTAACATGGTATAACTAATATATAAAAATAATATGTGCATCACATAAGATAAAAAAAAACTAATTTTTTAATAATTTATTTACTTTGAACTGATTGAACTAATCAAACTAAAAATTGGTGGTATACTTGGTTCGACTAATGGGCAGACAATGGAGGTTTTCTTGTTGTAAGGTTTGCTTGTTGTAAGCTTTAACATTGTAAAGCGTACTATTAAAACTAAAAGATCCAATAGCTACTCCTTTAAAAAGCTTATAAGAGGCAGAAAATTAATTACTGAGCTCAATTAAGTAGGTATCTTGAAAAAAAAATCAAAAATAAAGAAAGATAGAGAAAAGGGCAGCCCAACATATGTATTGGGTAAGGCCTAAGAGATAGAGAAGAAGGAAGTGAATGAGAAGCCCAACATTTTATCCCTATTTTTTTTTTTTTACTTTTAAAAATAAAGGTAAATTACTTAATTGGTCGCCTAATTTTTAGGGGTTTTCAATTTTGGGTACTAAAATGAAATACTTGTAATTTTGTTGCTAAATTTTTAGAGTATTTTCATTTTTGTTATCCAAGCATAAAATTTCTAACGGCGATTATCTGTAAATGCTTCATCATGTTCATACTTTTATTTTGATCACCTAGCTTCTAGGTCGCTTCTATTTTGGTCACCTAATAAAATATCTTTTTTAAAGTATTGATTGGGGTAAAAAAATAAGAATTAAAGTGAAAAAATGATAGCAACTAAAATAAAGCATTAAAAAATTTGTTAAATTGTACTTGTTTATTACATCGTTGAAAGTTCTAAATTTCTTTTTGTTTTCAATATTGAAACTTTAAATTTAACAACATACAAATCAAATAAATAAATTGTTAAAAAAATTGTCCTTGATAATATTAATCGATTTGTTATTGTAATATTGAAGTTAATTAAATTAATCTCCTTCTAAATTTTAGAATTTTATTTTATGTTTCCATATTATTTTTAATGAAATCAACTCGATAACTTATATTTAATAATTTTCTGCGAAATTTAAATTTATTTTGATTATATAATCTCAAATCTTCCTTACAAAGCTAAAATTAAAGAAAAATTATAGCAATTAATTAATCTAATTGCTTGTTTGGGTAAAGAAGTGATGAAAAAATTCTGAGTTTATTTGGCATGAAATATAAAATTAATCAATTTAATTAATTGTAAAAAGACTCGAGATCATACAATAAAAAAAATTGAGTTTCATAAACAATTATCAAAGATGATTTATTTGAGTTTATTTTAATTTGGAAATATACAATAAAATTTTAAGATTTAAAAGGAGACTAAATTAATTAATTAAATTAATTTCAATATTATAAAAGTAAAACGATCGACACTATTAATGGATAAAAGTTTTTCAATAACTTATTTAATTGATTTTGATGTTTTGAAATTTAAATTTTTAGTATTAAAATTAAAAAAATAATTAACTTTCTGTAAGGAGGTAAACAAGTATAATTTAATGATTTCTAAAGTATTATTTTAGTTTTTACTCTTTTTCTACATTAATCCTTAATGTTGTTTTACCTTAATCAATATTTAAAAAAAGATTTTTTTTGACCAAAATGAAAGCGTGAATATGATCTAATATTTACAAATTAATTACCCTTGAAGAGTTAATGGTTAGGTGACAAATGAAACCGTCTAAAAGTTAAGTGATGAAATTACAATAATTTCATTTTAGGCGAATAAAATGAAAACATACTAAAAGTTAGGTCAGCAACTAGTTAGTTTACCCTAAAAATAAATGCAAAGGTTGGAACTTTGGAAGCTGGAGTGATCTCCAAGCCATCTCTCTTCAGTCTTTTAAGCTCCGCTTTTGCTAAAATCAAATCAGTTTCTCCCCTAAATTTACTGAAATTTTATAGCAAGACCTCTTATTTCTCCGATGTCGGTATGTCATTTCTTTTTTTTCTGAATCTTTTTTTTTCTTCCCCTTTGTTGAAACCCTAATTTAATTTAAATAATGTATTGTTTTGGTGGTGGATGATGATGGCAGATCTTCGAATACAATGGGAGTGCCCTAATAGCCATGGTAGGCAAGAACTGCTTCGCCATTGCCAGCGATCGGAGACTCGGAGTTCAACTCCAAACTATCGCCACCGATTTCCAGAGGATTTATAAAGTCCACGATCGCCTCTTCCTCGGTCTCTCCGGCCTCGCCACCGATGCTCAAACCTTGTATACCCTTTATTTTTCCGTTTATGCTTTTTTTTTTTTTTGTTCCCTATAAAAAACAATGATTTATCCTAATATTTGGGTTTTCTATTTCTTTTAAATGATAATAATTGAAGGTATCAAAGGCTTGGCTTTCGGCACAAACTGTATCAGCTAAGAGAAGAAAGAGACATGAAACCTGAGACTTTTGCTAACCTTGTTTCTGCGATTCTTTACGAGAAAAGGTCTATTTAACATCTCCCTTCCTATCACCCCTCTAATATTGGGCTAAGTTAGACTTTTGTTTTTATTTTTTACATTTCAGGCTGTCAACTTTGTTCTTGAGATTATTGGAAGAAATAGCAAGATTTAGTTTTGTTTTATGCAGCCAAGTACTAACTGTTGATTAGTTTGGCATTCTAATTAATTTCAAAAGAAAAGTCCTAGGAGAGAAATTGATTAATCAATAATAGAATTAAGGTCGCTGGATTAGCTTGGGGTAGAGGATGGGTGGCAAATGCCTGGATTTGAGCTCCGAACTTGGATGTCACCTCTTGTAGATGGTTGCGTTAACCAACTGAGCTCAGCTCTGGGTTTGCTATAGTGTACTCTTGAATAATACTGGTTACCAGTTCAGGAGAGGAAAAAGGCCTTGCTTATGTCCTTGAAGGGGAATAGTCCACTTACCTTATGACAAGAAACTGAGCATCAAGGATATTCTTGGCCCAACCTTAATTTCATGTTTGGCCTTCAAACCTAACAGAGGGACTCTTCTTTTACTAATAAACTCCAGCCTTCTTTATGATATGTCTAGCTAGAAGGAATTTCTAGGAAACAATAGATTTGGAGTGAGGATTACACTTGAACGGGTGCACCATTTTATATGTCTGTGAAAAGTTTTGTGGTATTTTTTCCCGTAGGTTTGGTCCATACTTCTGCCAACCTGTAATTGCTGGATTAGGAGATGAAGACAAGCCCTTCATTTGCACCATGGATTCCATCGGAGCCAAGTAAGTTGACTTCATTCTCTTGTAATTTTTGAAACAAAAAAGCATGAAGTTATCTTAGTTGTTAAGTACATCCGTATTACATTTACTCACAGTATTTACCTAACCAAGAGTGTTGTTCTTGTAAACCTAATGCATGTTACTTTCTATTTGGTAAATATAAGCTCTACCAATCGAATCTCCTCCATGGAAAGGAATTATTCTTTCATATGTCAATCAAAATATAAAGAAAGTAGACTTTTTCTCTATGTTGACATATTGCCTAGAGACCTGTGTCATCTAGGAGAGAACCAGAAATTTGAACACTTGTTACTAAAAGAACTCACTATTATTCCAAACCTGAAATTTAAGCCCTTTTTTTGGGGGTTAAATAAGCTGCATTTCTTTAAAATCAGTAATTCGGGAACTGATTGATATAAGAATCCCAATATCATTCCAATTCCGTCTTAAACAACTCATTTAAGCATGCAATATCATTCCAATTCCGTCTTAAACAACTCATTTAAGCGTGATCCTTGACATTTGACAAACCAGGGGCTTGAGGTATCCATCTGTAATAACATGATTAGCAAAATTAAGAACTATGCCCCCTATGCATTCTTTTGTGTCTATTTGTGCACGTGATAAACAAGAACCATCCCCTAGCCACCAATTATGTATAATAATTTTCTTTTATAGAAGATATCTTTTTATTAATATGTTGATATTTATAGTTTTAATAACTATCTTTATTCTTGCAAAGAAGGAAGTAGTTCTAAAAAATTTTACACCAGTTCTATGTATCACAGTTTTTCATGTGTCATTTTCCTTGTGTCTATCTCTCTTCTGAAAGATTTGACTTATAAATGCCCGTTAGTGTAGCCTTACAATCTTTGCCGTGACTAACCCTCATGTTGTGTTTATCCATATTTTGGGTCAATGAATTGGATTATTGCCTTACAATTCTATTTTAACTCTTATGGTTATAATGATCTCTTTATATTCATTGTTTTGGTTAGTAAAAGCCTTTTGAAGCAAATGCTGAGATTATCACAAATGTTATGTTTTCTTTCTTGTAAATTCAGGGAGCTTGCTAAAGATTTTGTTGTAGCTGGCACTGCCTCGGAGTCTCTCTATGGTGCCTGTGAATCAATGTTCAAGGAGGGCATGGTTTGTTATTTTATTTATTTCCCTATGCTCAAATTGGAACACATTCACATTCACATTCACATTCACATTAACATTATTGCCTAAAAACTAAAACATGGTGCTCATTTTTGAAGTAGATAAGGTTACAGTGTATTGACTCGTAAGTTAAAAAAGTATTATGGTTGCTTGCTATTAAATATTCATGCCAGAAATACAAATTCATTCTTCACTGACTCAATGCTTTCTTCTCCAGGAACCTGAGGAATTGTTTGAGACGGTTTCCCAAGCTCTCCTTTCATCAGTAGATCGCGACTGTCTGAGTGGTTGGGGAGGACATGTCTATGTTGTGTAAGGATTTACAAATGTTTTTCGTATGTGTGTGTACACTCCTAGCAGTTTATTCCTAGGTTATATTTGTTATATAATGTTTGCCGAAAAGAATCTGGCTGTTTATAGAGAAAATGCAGTATATGTTCATTTCTTGAATGATGATTGGTGGGTAGCTAGAAACCCTTAGGTTTTACATGATAAGGAGGAAATAAAATTGAAAATATGGAAATGTGGAGTTAAAAAGTAGAAAGATAGAAAATATATTTTTCTTTCCATTAGTTTGCTTGAAAGGAAAGATGGAAAAATTAGAAGACAACTAATTCCGTTCCATTCAATGCTCAGTAGAGTTGAAAAATAAGAGAAAAAAAAAAGAAGATTTTAAAAATGCATAATTTTGTACACTAAAGTTAAATCTCTCTTATTTTCTCTCATCTTATCATTACAAATTTGAATGATTTGTTTATATTCAAGAGGAAAGAAAATGATCATGTTTCCTATTTTTTTCCTTTACTTTTCCTACTGAGCACACTCAAAGTTGATTTTCTTCACTTTTTCACTCTTTCAAGCACACCTTAAATATTTGCAGTAGAGAGAACACTGATGTCCGATGCATATTTAAACATGACCATAGCGATGTGAACCTCTTGATATCCATCAAATACATAGAGAAAGAGTTGAACATGCTCTTATGAGACCCTCAATACTTGAGTCCAGTTAACACAGTTGTGATGTATTTGATATATTTATACGATTTGCAGGACGTCTACGGAAGTAAAGGAAAGGATCTTGAAGGGAAGGATGGATTGAATGCCGCCAACTGGTTCATTCCCAAACTCCTTTTAAACTATTTCAGTCAATTTGTGACTCTAGAGTGTTGCTGGAATCTGATGTACTCTTTATAAATTTGATAGATCAAGTTCGACATTATTGAGAGCAATGATGGATTTGTATGCATTTCGCGAGTTAAATTTGTTTTTTTCTATTGTTTCTTTAAAGATAAGATGCATGGGATTTTTAGACTTACAACTAAGCTAAAAGAAAATTCGAAATTCGTGGCTTAATATTCTCCCTTGAGTGCCATTTTAGAACTCGAATCCAATTTGTGATATGTAGTAAAGAATAAGTGAGTTTGGTTTCATATTCGATTTAAAATTAAAATGTAAATTTGAATTGAAATTTTTTTAATTTTTTAAAGAGGGTCAGTACTCATAATAATTTTAAATTTTTATTCTCAATTTAATTACTGAATTAATTATTGTTTTGTTTACTTCTAAGGACACTGTCAACAGTTTCCTCAATATCCAACTCCTTGCTTTGGTTTCATCAACTCAAATTTATCCTTACATCACTGTCACTTTAATGTCGGCACTAACATCGATCCTAAGCACGTTGACAATGAGCACTATGCTTGATTCTTCTGTAAATGTTCTTTCAAGTTGGCCGACTCTTGGTTGTTTTAGAAATCTCACTTTATAAGTTTAAAAAATTATGAAATGACACAATTTCAAAGATTAATGATGGGGATGATTTAATTTTTACAGTAGAGTTGGGTTTCGTTATTTTTTCTAGCGTTATAATCTTAAAAATTTCTTTCAAAAAAATATATTTTTTGGTGCTGTATAACAAATTGTCGACACCGGATTGAAGTGTATAGAATTAAAATGTTCAAGGACTTGATGCAATAATTATCTTTTTTAGATTGGTTGAGAAAAAGTGTTGCATGAGAGTATTGCGGCATCTAATTAAACTTTTAATTTATTTGCATGTTAGGTATAAGAATAACAAAAATATATAAGAATAATAAAAATAATCATTTATTATTTTTTTATTTTTTTAAAAACATAAACATAAATATATATATATATATAATTATTATTTAAATTACCCGATGTGTCTCTCAAAAAATTTCTTCAAGTTTATCTAAATTCAAATATGCTAGGGAATGAATTGAAAATGTTTAAATTTAAATAAACTTGAAGAAATTTTTTGAGAGAAATATTGGGTAATTCAAATAAGAATTTTATATAGTTTTTTAAGTTTATTTTTTAAAAAAAAATTTAAAAAATGAGAAGGGTTTATTTTTTTTTTATAAGGGCAATTTAAATTTAATCTCAAAATGGGATATACTTAACATGTAAATAGACCAAAAGTTTATTAGGTGCTGCCATACTCATCATGCGACACTCTTTTTTCAGCCAATCTAAAAAGGGTTATTACTTCATTAGGTCCCTTAACGTTTTGCCCCAGCACGTTTCAATTCGATGCTGCCAATTTGTTAGGCGGCACCAAAAAAACTATTTTTTTGGGGGGGAGGGGAGGGGGAGAGATTTTTAGGGTGGTGCCGTTTGGGAAAGTGGCGGCACCCAACTCTACTATAAAAATCAGGTCATTCCCATAATTAATCTTAAAGGATTATGTTTATAATTTTTTAAGCTTATAAGATCAAATTCCTAAAAAAGCCCCGACTCTTTCATTCTCTCTCCCTCGGTTTATCTTCTAAATCGCCTCATTTGTCACTAAAATCATCAAACCCAAAACATTTAAACATATAAAACAACATTAAAACCACAAACTTGTCTCCTTTCATGAATACTTTCTATTGTAATTATTTAATCTTAAAAAAGAAAATCATAACTTTACCATTTTTTTACATAAAACTACTTAAACAACATGGTTGATGAGCAAAACTCATAGAGATTGAAGGATGAGAAGAAAAGTGAAGAAGTAAAATCAATGTTGAATATTCATAACAACCTTTCCTCTCAAAACATGCTTAAGAGGGAAAGGAGCAATGGTTTGGGAATCAGTTAAGCAAGTCGTTACTTGACAGTTTTGCTTCCCATACACACTGTTTCATTTAATTGTTACAAAGCTTAAAAACGTGTTTTTTAATCACTACATAACTTGGATCACAGCACAACGTTTCACAAAAGTATCTAAGACATCAAAACACAATGTATTGATCAAAGAAATAAAACAAAACTAACAAACATAATATAATTTTAAATGCATTAGACCGTTAAGAATTCCTTCCCATATCAATTACTCACATCCCCAAAAAGGATCTTTTCCTGAAGGATCAAACAGTAGAAATCGTTGTTGAAAATCTTGTAAATTCTCCTAAGCAGCATCTTTAGGAAAAGTGTTGGCCCATTCCATCAGAACCTCGATTGTAGTATAATTTCCTTTCCTCACCATCCTTCTATCCACCACTCGAACTAACTCTTTTAAAAAGGCTCCATTTGTGCCTACCAGTGGTAAGTCGGCTTATGCTAGGGCCTTCCCAATACGTTTCTTGAGCTGAAAAACATGGAAGGTAGAGTGAATTCAATACCCTATTGGTAGCTTCAAACGATAAGCTACCTTTCTCATTCGAGCTTTCACAACATATGGATTAAAGAATTTTCGAGAGAGCTTTTAATTCATTTGTCTCCTCAGTGTATGTTGTCGATAAGGCTAGAGCTTCAAATACACATAGTCACTAACCTAAAATTCTCTATCACTCCTTCTACAACCAATTATTTGTTTCATTCAATCTTGAGCCATCCTTAAATAAAACTTGAGAAGTTTCCTTTTTGCATCTCTTTGTTGAAGACTATGATCCACTATATCTACAGGAGAAAAACCAACTAAATAAGGCAGATGGTGGGGTGACTCTTGTCCATATAAGGCTTCATATGGTGTGGACTGAATAGCTAAGTCGTCGGTGGTGTTGTACCACCATTCAACTAAAGGAAACCAAAAGAACTAGTCCTTAGGCCTTTCATCAGTCATGCACCTCAAGTAACCTTCCAAGCAATGTTTAAGGACTTCTGTTTAGCCATCTGTTTCAGGATGATAGGCCATGGACATGTGGAGGTTTTTGCCAAGCCTCTTGAATGATTCTTGCCAAAATTTGCTAATGAATACCTTGTCCCTATCAGACACAACCGACTCAAGTGTGGCATACAGATTGTATATATGAGTGAGGTAGTTTACGCCATTATTAAAGCTAAGAAGGGATGAAATAAGGCCACAAAATGGTCATACTTGGTCAGTTGATCTACCACCACTAAGATGGTATCCTTCCTTTTTGAGTTTGTCAAACCTTTTATGAAATTCATGCTAATTGCTGCCCAGGCTTGGTCAAGTACTGGTAGAGGTTACAAGAGCTCTGGGTGAGTTGCATTATTACTTTTACAACTCTGACAAGTGACACACTCCTTCACCATTTCTTGATGACATTAGATAAGCCATTCCAGTAAAGGAGTCCTGCCATTCTGTGTCGGGTAGCATGGATACCTGAATGACTTCCTACTGCCCCTTAATAGAAATACTGAAATAAGTCCCTCCTAAGAGTTCCACTAACCACTACCTTACCTTTCTTCCTGAGAACTTTACCATCCCAGGAATATTTGGGATGCAATTGAGGCTGGTGCTGCACTTCCAAACAAAGTTGTATTTTATGATTTGTGACAACCCTAATTAGACCCTAGTCGGAATATGGTTTCGGGACCACAAAAAAACTAAGTCACAAAAATTCATTTTAATTTTAATTGCATATATTTATGTGTGATAGTGTATGTATGAAAAATTAAAAGTTTCAATTTAGTCTTAGGAATGTAAATTTTTCTTGAAAGGACTTAGTTGAAAAATTTAGAAAAGATGGTAGGTAATTTGTAAGGATCCAAAACCAATGAGGTGAGAAAGCTTGGGTTTGCATGTCAATTTACCCTTAAAGCATGTAGTGGCCGGCCATGAAATGATGCTAGTCCACTAAGTCAAATTAAAAACAATTTTAATTGGCAAATGATAATATAAATTTATAAGAAAAAGATGAATAAAATAAGAAATAAAGGTAAGAGTGTGTTCATCTTCTTTATCTTCTTGCAAAGCTGAAACAATAGGGAAAGATGAAGGAATTTGTCTAGGGCATTCGGCTATCTTGGAGGTTAAATAAGGTAGGAGTTCATGTTATTTCTATTGATTTTTATGAGAATCTAGTTAGTAGTCAAGCTCTTATTGTAACCCATATGTTGATTTTTCTTTAGTTTTGGTGACAATTGTGCATATGGTTTTATTGGATAAATGTTAAAAGGATAGTTTTTTAGTGTTTTGGATAGAAATATTAGAAAGGTGAAAATATGAGCTACCTAAATAGATATATGTGAATTTAAAAGATGGTATGAACAAATATGGAGTTTTGCTAGTTTAGAATTATTCGGCCAAGTGTTTATGTGGTGGAAATTAAGTGTTAAATGGAATGAAAATGATATTATATGGGAGTATGTATATTCGGCCATATGAGTAAATATATAGATGATGTCAAATTTTATTATGTATAATTGGCCATATAGGGTACACATTGTGATATTAACTTTAATTCTCTATAATTGATCAAGTGGGTGATATTGGTTTATATGGTTAAATTTGGTTTATGAATATGTACCTTGAAATAAAATATATCATAGACTATGTTACTTTGGAAGTAAGAATGCATTCGGCCTTGAGACAATTTATAAGTTAGTTAAGGTTCTAATGTTTTGAACAAGAATGGTTGTAAGATGAAACGAAAATTATTAAAATATATATGAGTAATTAACAAGGGTGGTTGCCGTGTATATAATATTTATATGTGTTTTATTGAAATATTTATTGGGTTAATTATAGTAATTGGATCTTAGGTGATCAATAGCCGAATGGCTTAAACTTAGTAAAAGCATAAGGTGAATAAAAATCAAATGTTGCCGTATGATTCTTTGGATATGAAACTATTAATGTTATGGGATATAAATAACTAGCAAGGTAATTAAACTAGTTAATTTATTTATTTAAGCTCAAGAACTCAAAGGAGGAGAATCAAGCAAGGGCAAAACAAAGTGTATCGAGTAGCCGTTTGGAACTGTTTCATCTGACTTAAGGTAAGTCCTTAAGCATTTGTAAAGTTGATTAGTTAGTACATAAATATTACTAGTGAATCATGAAAGAATTTCTTTTGTTAGTATTCTTTTGGAGTATTAGGTGTATTTATTACTGTGGCCATATATGCTATTCGGATTAAGAAAATAGCCATATTATAATGAGTAAAAATTGGCACTATGTGTGCGGGATTGAATAGCACTGGGTGTGCGGATTTGAATGGTGATACATGAGGGGGATTTCTAGGCACTATGTGTGCGGTTTAGTATGGCACTATGTGTGCGAATTTGGTTAGCACTATGTGTGCTAATTTGGTTGATAATATATTATGTGCAGAAAAAAAAAATAAATAAAGTGATAGAATCATCAATGGAAGAATCGAGTTTGAGATATGAATCTAAATCATTTGGTTGTTTAAATTTTTGATTGAATAGTAGAATTTGGCTTGTGACCGATAATCTAAGTAATTATGACATAGTTCGGTATTGCAGGAATAGTTGATCTTACATTATTGTCTCATAAACTTATATTAATGGTATGAATTACATTGCTTATGACTTACTGAGTTGATTACTCATTTGGTGTGTTTTCTTGACTTCTATTTAGATTCATTTGATCCGTTTTGTATGCTCGAGACCATCATCGAAGTCATCACACCAACCCGCAACGTTTTGGTATCCTCTTCTTAGTTGAACTTAAATGAACATTACGGCATGTATAGGTTAATATGTATTTTGTTCAAACTTTTATATGTAAATTTCAGCCATGTGAATATGGCTTAATTCTTTTTGGTTATGAGGTTATCTGCTATTAATGAATGGTTCATGATTTATGATTTCACCTCCTGGAATTAGCTATTGTATCTAGTCATAGTTTAGTTAGAGATAGCATTATAAGTGGTTTGGTTAATTACAAACGTATCATAAAAATCGTTTCCATAAATTGTTATAAACGAGTAGCATACATTTCTATTATGGATTTTAGAGTTTGAATATATATATTAGGTGCGTGTACTGGGTCATTTGGGTGTTACAGTGCTTGTATGGTAATACTCCTTAACCCTCCGGCGACGGGTACGGGTCAGGGGTGTTACATGATTAGTTAGGAAAGAGTCTAACATCCTGGTCTACATATTAGGCCAGACAGTGCTACCAGTGTATTGAAATACTTGACCCTCCTGCACCTATGGCTTTCTAGACAAAGCATCAACCACGATGTTTTAAGTACCTTTTTTATGGATGGCTACATAATTGTAACCAAGCATCTTGACTGCCCATTTTTGCTTGTAAGGGAGTTATAGCCTGCCTGTTTGACAAGAACCTCAAACTTTGGTGGTCAGCTCTAATCTAAAATCTCCTCCTAAACAAATAAGAATGCCACTTCTTGACTGTTAATAGGACTACTAAAATTTCCTTTTCATAGATAGAAAGGGCTTGATGTTTGATCCCTAAGGCCTTGCTAAAAAAGGCAATCAACTTCCTTTTTACTATAACATTGCTCCAATTCTCTGGCCATAAGCATCGATATTGATGAAAAACTCAGTGTGGAAATTAGGTAAGACAAGCATTGGTGCCTGACAAATGACTTGCTTGACTTGCTGAAAGGCTTCATTGGCTTCATGAGACCAATTCCATCCTACATCCTTCTTCGATTGGCAGTTAAGGGCCTAGCCAGTGTGTCATAATGTCTAATGAACCTCATATAGTAAGTAGATAAGCTTAAGAAGCCTCTGATTTCTTTGACGGATGTTATTGTATGCCAAGTAAGCACTCCCCCTACTTTAGTAGCATTCATGGCCATTGACCCTCATGAGATTATATGGCCTAAGTACTTGATCTCAATGGTGCAAAAATTGCACTTGGCCTTCTTGAAATATAATTTATTTTCCCTCAAGAGTTGCAAAACCTCCTTGAAATGTGACATATGAGATGACCAGCTCTCTGAATACATTAGAATATTGTAAAAAAAAAAAACACCAAAATTGACTTCCTTAAAAGAGGTTTGAAGACAACATTCATCAATGGTTGAAAACTAGAGGGAGCATTAGTTAGGCAAAAGGGCATAACTAAGAGCTCATAATGACCCTCATGAGTTTTAAATGCAGCCTTGTAGATATCCTTCTCCTACATCCTAATTTGGTAATAACCAGACCACAAATCTAGCTTAGAAAAGTAAGTAGCATACCCCAACTCATCAAGCAACTCATTTATGACAGAGATTAGGGACTTGTCTTTGATCGTGTACTTGTTAAGTTACTTGTAATCCACATAGAGGCGCCAACCACCATCTTTTTCCTTCACCATAACAATTGGAGAGGAAAAGAGATTGCAACTATCCCTAATAATACCTGCTTGTAGCATTTTTCGAATCCACCTTTCCATCTCACATTTTTGGACCGTGGGGTAACAATAAGGTTTGGTTTTGACTACCATGCTCTCATCTTTAGGAGGAATTCGATAGCCCTACAATCTATGAGGGGACAACCCCTTAGGAGCTTGAAAAACTTCTTCAAAATCTGGAAAGAGTTGTTGAAGATCCTCACCGAATATATGAACAGTCATTTTTAAGAAGGTTTACTTGTTAAGAGTGAGAAACATAGTACAAAGACCCTGACCTATATAGAGAAGTACTTGGATGCCTGAGGAACAGTCATAATCTGAATTGCCCCAGGTAGAATGCCCTACAAGGTGCAAGGATGTCCCTAGTGAAAAAACTGTATTGTGAGAGAGGCAAAATTCCAAATTATAGGGCCCAAGGATAATAACCATTGGATCCCTAGTACTTTAATTTCCCCTGTCATACCATTAAACTATATTTCCCACAATTTACTATTTAATCAAAATATTAGTTGTAAAATACTAGTTAAAAAAAAAAACATAACAAAAATATTCAAATTCGGTTTACAATACAATATTATATATATACAAACCTAGGTACATGTCATTTATATCAACTATAAGTTAACTTTTCAACAACATTGTTTAAGTTGATCTTCGATTTCAAATGCTGCTGTAACTATAATGACCAGATATTTAGTGGTGTCAGAAACTCCAATTTCGATACGCCATTTTAGTAAATTGTGTTAGTAAATATTAAATGGTATATAGATATATTAAATTTTGGCCTAATAATTTTGTTTAATTGATAGTTAATTAAGGTACAAGTGTAACAATCATAAAGTCAGTGGTATCGACAAAATGCAATTTCGGGATCCTGTTTCCATAAATTGAGATTGTAAAATATTTACAAAGTTATATTATAGGTGAATTGAAATTTGGATAGGTAATTTTGATGAATTAACGATTAATTAAGGTATAGGGACTAAACTGTAAAAATGGTAAAAGTTTAATTACTATGAATTTTTATTAATTAGAAATGTAATAATGACTAAAGTGGTAATATACCACATTATAAATATAGTGGACGATAGCTTTGTTAATTTATAAAGAAAAATGTTATAAAATTTTGATTAATAATAAAATAAAATAAATATGAAATATAATGAAACATGGTAGAAAGAAAGAAAAAAAAAACATTTCTCTTCTTCTTTCCATGTACGGAACCTCCATAGGAGAAAATGAAGAAACATTGAGCCTAGGAATTTTGAGTTTTAAGCAACAAATTGGTGAGTTCAATTTAGAAATTTTTCTATATTTTTTTATGTTTTTGATATCTTGGGATCTTAATCTAGCAAACCCATTTCTCAATTTTTTAAAATTTTAAAATTTTTAAAGTTGTTATAGTTGAGAATTAAAAGTTTTAGGTGTTAAATTGATAGATTTTAAGCTTAGAAGTGAAAAGAACTAGTTTGTAAAGTTTTATTTCTAGTTTTTGAACATTGGGACTAAAGTGCATGAATTTTGAAATTAGTGTAATATTTCTATAATTATTGAGAACAGAGAGCTATATAAGGATGTAATTGAGATCAATTTCAAAATCAAAGGTCAAAATTGAAAGTTATGGCAAATTCGATTTTAAGGACTAAATTGAATAAAATGAAAAATTTTAGGGGCATTTGGATGATGACATTGAACTGATTTATGCACATAATAGGATGATATAATATGTTTGGAATTGATAAATTGATTTGAATAATTATATAGATCAGAAATTGGACTAAATCGAAAATAATTGGGAAAAAGACAAAATTGTTGAATAGTCTTTAAAGTTTCAACTTGTTTGTTGATTTAACCAGGTAAGTTCATATGGTATGATAATATTTAAATTTTTATACACTTGAGTTATGGACTTGTGTATGTTTGATAGTAATTTGAATTGTTTGCAATTCGGTACAAAAATGAGATATGGACTAAATCGTAAAGAACTGATAAATTGACAAATAAACTGAAAATGATGAATTTCAGTTTGGGATATTTAGTGAACTGGTATTTGATTATGGCTGATGAAATCATATTGGTATGAGTTTGACCGATTATTGAGATAGGATTAAATTAAATAATTTGCAAAATATGTATGACCTTGTAATTGAATATGATTTGGATAACATTTGATATTATATTGTTACTAAATTAATATTTGTATCTAAAAATGACGCAGGATGGTCGAAAGGGAAAGAAAAGGCGAAAGTCGAAGACGAGTGATGCGAGCTTTTGCTTTGTATTTCTATAACCCAAAACTAATTATACTTAATGCATATTCATGATATATTGCATTATATAGTAGTAAGGTAAGATATTAATAGAAATTGAGTTAAATTATGTTTTGTTACATGATAAATTAATGAACTAATGTTGAAATGAGATTGATGGGGTATGAATTGAATTATGTGATGAAGTTAGAAGTTGGTTACTTTACTAAATGTACATGCTTATATTTTGGGATAATTGATAGTACATTACAGTGCCAATTGAGACGCAGGTTGACTAATCTGAGTATTCATTCTAAGAATCCGAGTCAGGTTAAGAGGATTCTATCAATGCGATTTGGCTATAGGGTAAATTGGGTATGCATTGTGATAGTATATAATAGAACATGTACATAAATTGAGTCTTTTTGTTCAAACTATGTTATAAGCTTGTAAATATATATAGGTGTTTTCACTAAAGATATATATTGCCAATGAAGTCAATTAGTAATTATGCTTGAAGGTGATTGATATAGAATGCTTGGAGTGTTTTGGTAATTGTTAGAAGATGTATATATATATGACATGGTATTTGAATGGTTCAATTGATATTGAAAATGGTAGGAATTGAACATAGAAATGGTGTGGTTGAATTTTAATTTGAAAGGCTTGAAAGTATGGAAATTTAGTTTTCGATTTAATAAGTTTTTGATGTGATTTGGTGCATGATTAATGCATGTTGAATAGATTGATGTTGGTGAAAATTTCCTTTGTTTAGTTAATGGCTTGCACCGAGAAGGGTCTTTTAGGTATAAATTATGTCACATGCTAATGATGTATGGTAGCAAATTGGTAACTAAACTCATATGTGGTTGCTATGGTATAGCTTGGTTAAATGAATGGTTAAAATGGATATAACTGCTACGTGTTTAAGATTCGAGTAATGGTATGAATGAATTAACTAAAATGCATTAGGTAATGTTGATGATTTTAGTTGTTATAGACAAGAATGCTTAGGTGTTGAATGAATTGCTTGAGTAATAATTGTTAAGGCTATAACTTAGATTAGTTAATATTTTGTAAATGCTTGTTCGACCTTGCAATAGAATTAAGCTTTTGTAAACTCGTGTAAGACCAGATAATGATTAAATATCATATTGAATGTATGTTTTGATATTGATATGATTGTTGTTATTATAATAAGCATAATGACATGTCCATATAGAATGTATTAAAGTGGAAAAAATTGTTTTTAGTTGCACAGTTGATGTCTTTATATTGAACATGTAAAGCTTAGCAACACTAATTTATAAGTATATGATAGATATGCGTATATTGACATACATGTTTACTTTGTGTAGAATTGTTAATGCTAATATTATGTACTTAAATTATAGAAATACCACTAAGTATTTTACTTAGCGTATAGTTTGTTCTCTCTTTGCATAGGTTAGATTGATTTGAGATTTTCGAACAACGACCCCAACATCCAAACCACAATCTCAGTCTCAGAAACGTCCATTTGTTTCCAACTTTATTTACATTTGGCATGTACCTAATAGGTTAGGTTTTGTAGTAATTGAATAATGTTATAATTAAAAGTTGTAGGTTATTAGATACATATATAAATGAAACATAGATTTACTTTGGTATGTTTAAGGAATGTATTTTTGTTAGATTTTATCATATAAACTGTATAATTTAATTATGAATTGATTGTAATTGCTCTGGCAATGAATGTAACACATTGTAGCTCGGACCCAGCGATTAGGTCGAGTATAGGGTGTTACAAGAATGTCCTACTGAATCTAACTACCTGCGCACGAAAAATGAACAAACAATACACTAAGCATTTTTTTATGTGAAATTAACATCATTGAGCATAAAATCAACTTCATATTACAACTTATGTTCATTGTGTAACACTGCAAATAGGGCCTAGACGTTATGGTCAAATCCGAGAGTATTACAAAGAAGGGTTTTGAAACCGATGGAACCTCAGGAAAACCACGATTAGTTACTTAATCAAACGTCCAATTGTTATAAAACATTTTTGTTTATACATATACATTGTTGGAACCGTTTCATTTGTTCTTTGAAATCAACCATTTATTTCATAGCAGAAGTTTGAAAATCATTTAAAACAAAACCAAGCTCGTTTTTCCAAAAACCATTTGTTAAAACCATTGTTTGCGTAAAGTGTTTTTGTCATTGTTTGAAGAAAAGAAAATAAAACAAAATCCAAATCCAACAGTTAAAATAAATCTAGAGAGTCCCAAAAATTACAAACTCTCAAGAAAAACCCGATTCTAAAATTTAATTATTATTACTAAGTAAAAACATATCTCGATAGAGTGGGCACCACTGAGCCTCTGCCGTACCAACCTGCCTAAGTATGTGGATTACATAAACAGAACAGACAAACAGATGTGAGTTTTCGTAAACGCAATGTGTAACCCAATAAAAGTAGACATGCAATATACACAGAAATCTCATATACAATCAGATACAGGTTCGGACCTAAGTCCATGACAGATACAGATAGCAGAATCAGATAAGCAAAACATATATCTAGAGTCCTACCCCCATTCTCTACACCCTATCTTCGACCATCCGATTACACCATGTGGATTTAAAAACACCCACCCATCCCTACACACCACATAGTGTTGATGCGACACATGACAAATAATATGCAGTCAAGCTGCCAGAATATAGGCGAAAAGTTGCCATACAGACCACTTCCTCTACATATCCAATTCCCACCCCAATCATAGATACAGAATATAGATACAAAAAATATCATGCTTAACATACTCAAATACAGATAACATATATACTCAAACAAAATAGTCAAACATACATATTAGTGTCCTACTCAGAGCAGACTATCAGAATACTAGATCACATGATTTAGGGTTTGGTTAACCCTTACCAACCTACAATAAGCCCACACTCGATCGAAACGACCCGTGTGACCCTAGGGAAAATTTTAAAATTATGGGCCCACATGCTCGTGTGGCCCACATGCTCGTGTGGCCCACACGCACAAATTGGCCTTACCCGTGTGGCCCACACGGCCTAGCCTAAAAACACATCCGTGTAACCCACACGCCCAACTTGGCCTAGCCTGTGTGGCCCACACGGCCACACTCACACCATCATACAGCCATGCCTTGCGCACGGCCACACCTTCGTTAGTCACACGGTCATGTCTCGCACACCGCCAACCATACGACCGACCGCACGCCTGTGTGACATCAACAAACCCCATTTTCGGCATTAATTTTTTGTATTAGGAGTACACACCTAGTTCGATTTTGATGCGAAAGTAATCCCGAGACCTTCCAAACCTAAAAATAGTATACCAACACTGTTTTTAGCAATCTAATTACAAAATCATCAATAGAAAATCAAGCAACGCACATACCCTTACTGTTATCAAACCTGATTACGTGCACAGATTAGCCCGATTGTGCGAGACCACCGTCTCACCGTCTTTTCCTATATAAAATGTTTACAGAGAATTACTTTCGCTTACAACCCACACTAAGAATACAAGTGAAAAGGAGAACTCAATAGCTTATTAACACAGAACCAATCTACAAGTGAAAACCTCTCACTTACCTAACTAAATGAAACACCGAAATCTCGAATTGCACACAATGAACAAAAAGAGGGTACAGATTGGAAAGAAAAATGACAGAAGAAGAGAAGAGTGGAGGAAAGCAAAATGAACATTAGAAATTTAGAAGAGAGAGGGAATCAAAATTTTGAAAAAAAATAAAATTAAATCAAATAATATCTATCGTAACCTCTCACTAACCACTAAATCCCACTAACCCGCTAACTCTCAACTCTTTCAGAAATTCACTTCCACCTGACCTCTATTTCACATCTGAAACAAAAATATCATCCATGCTCTCACAAGGAATCAAACACAAGACCTCCAGCAAGCTAACTCCTTGCCACTCGAACTAGCAGGCTCATTCTAATATGAGTTTACTAAGGATAAAATATAACCCAACCCACCAAGGATAAGGCTAAGATAAAAAATAACCAAAGTTTCCAAATGTCAGACTTGCACCCAAGACCTCATACACACACTTAGAACACTTAACCACTGAAGTAAATACTCATTTATGTTAGATTTCACAAAAATAGGCTTAAATTATTCAAAGCGTTACAACTCAACCCCTTAAAAGAAATTTTAGCCTCGAAATTTACCTGATCCGAATTGATGAGGATACCGCTGACGTATCGAGTCTTCAGGTTCCAACATGTTTTCCTCAGTGTCATGATTCCGCCATAGAACCTTAACCAACGGTATGGACTTCCTCTTTAGAACCTTAATATCAAGTTCGGTCTAACCTCGATCTCTTCAACAGAAACAACGTGAGATAGATCAGACCGGTACCGCCTCAACATCGAGATGTGAAACACATCATGGATACAGTCTAACTCTGGCAGTAGCTCTGACTAATAAGCGACCAGTCCCACACGCTTTAGAATCTGATATAGCCGAATGAACCTAGAGCTCAACTTGCCCTTACAACCGAACCTCAGAACTTTCTTCCACGGAGATACTTTAAGAAATACGAAGTCACCCACAGCGTACTCGATATCCCTCATTTTTAGATTCGCATAGGACTTCTGTCCATCAGAAGCCGCCTTCAGACGATCTCGAATTAGTCTAACCTTATCTTCAGTCTTGCAAACCAACTTCGGACCCAAATTTCGATGCTCACCCAACTCAGTCCAACATAGCGGAGTACGGCACTTACGACCATACAAAGCCTCGTAAGGTGCCATATGGATGCTAGACTGAAAACTGTTATTGTAGGCGAACTCAGCTAACGGCAAAAAATCCTTCCAACTACCTTGAAAATCAATCACACAACTCCGAAGCATATCCTCTAGTGTCTAAATCACTCTCTCGGACTGATTGTCAGTCTGACGATGGAGCGCAGTACTAAAATCTAATATCGAATCCAGAGCCTCATGCAGTTTCTTCTAGAACTGAGAGGTGAAGCGAGGATCCCTATCAGAGATTATTAAAACTGGAACCCCATGCAATCTTACAATCTAGGAGATGTAGAGCTTCGTTAATTTCTGCAGTGAATAATCCGTCTGAACTAGAATGAAATGGGCGGACTTGGTCAGCCGATCCACGAAGACTCAAACAGAATCTTTTTTAGTGGGTGTCAAGGGCAACCCACTAAAAAAGTCCATCGTCACTCGCTCCCATTTCTACAAAGTAATCTTAACATGTTGCGGCAAACCCAAAGGCAACTGGTGCTCAGCCTTAGCTTGCTGGCACGTCAAACAACAAGCAACAAAATTTGTTACCTCTTATTTCAATCCCGACCACCAGTACAGTTCAAGGAGATCTTGATACATTTTATTACCACCAGGATGCATAGCATAAGGGCTACTATGCGCCTCCCTCAGAATCAACTTCCTCATATCAGAATTATTTGGTACACAAACTCGTTTCTGGAAATACAGAACTCCATCCTTTTTTAGTCCAAAATCAGAAGTACTGCCATTCTCAACCTGACGAAACCATAAACCCAAAGACTCATCCCCTAACTGATTTTCTCGAATCTGCCCAAACCAAGCCGGCTTAACTTGCAACTCGGCTAACAGACTCCCATTATCAAACAGACTAAGACGAGCGAACTTGCTCTCAAATCAGTCATCGTTCTACGACTGAGAGTATCAGCCACCACATTGGCTTTACAAGGATGATACTCTATCATGCAGTCATAATCTTTGAGCAGCTCTATCATCGATGCTGTCTAAGATACAACTCCTTCTGAATAAGGAGGTACTTGAGGCTCTTTTGATCGGTGTAGATGATACACCTCTCACTATACAGATAGTACCTCCAGATCTTTAACGCAAATACCACAGTAGCTAACTCGAGATTATGTGTCGAATAATTCCCCTCGTGTGACTTAAGCTGAAGAGACACATAGGCCACAACCTTACCATATCAGTACACATCCCAAATCGATGTGCGATGCATCACTGTACACTAAAACCTCTTTACCAGATTCAAGCTGTATCAGAACAGACTTGAGCTTCTCGATGCTTAATTGTTGCACATCAGTCTAAACGAAGGGAACACCCTTGTACAGAAGCTTAGTCAAAGGAGCTGCAATCAGAGAGAACCCCTCAACAAATCACCGATAATAACCTGCAAGACCCAGAAAACTACGAATCTCTAATACGTTCTTATGTTGTTTCCAATCAAGCACAGCCTCAACCTTTCTAGGATCAACTCAGATCCCCTCAGCAGAAACCACATGCCTTAAAAAAGTTACCTTCATAACCAGAACTCACACCTGCTCAACTTAGCGTAGAGTTGTTTCTTTCAAAGTATCTGAAGCACTACTCCAATATGCTCATCATGCTCATCTTCAGTCTTAGAGTAAACCAGAATATCATCGATGAACATCATGATGAACTGATCCAAATACGACTAAAAAACTCGATTCATCAGATCCATGAATGTAGCCGGAGTATTCGTCAGACTAAAAGGCATAACTAGGAACTCATAGTGTCCATAACGAGTCCTAAATGTCTTCTTATGAATATCAGCTTCCTTGACTCTAAGCTGATGGCACCCAGATCGGAGATCTATTTTCGAGAACACTGAAGCCTTTCGGAACTGATCAAACAAATTATCAATCCTCGGAAGTGGATACTTATTCTTCATAGTCAGTTTATTCAACTACCGGTAGTCGATGCACATCCTCATGGTACCATCCTTTTTGTTTACAAATAGAACTGGTGCCCCCTATGAAGACACACTAGGACGAATGAACCCATGATCCAGAAGCTTTTAAAGTTGAGCCTTAAGCTCTGTAAGCTCTTTTGGTGCCATACGGTAAGGAGCAATTGCCACCAAAACTGTACCTGGTAGAAGCTCAATGCCGAACTTAACTTCTTAATTTGGAAGTAAACCTGGTAATTCCTCAAGAAAAAAATCCAGAAATTCCCTCATAGTTCTAATATCCCCAACGAAAAAGTCTCCAGAGACTAGAACACTGACGTAAGCCAAATACGCCTCACACCCTTTTCGAACCAATTTCTCAGCCACTAGAGCGGAGATTACATTAGACAAGTAATTTTGATGCTTGCCAATCACAATAACTTCCTTTTCATCCTCGGTCCTCAGAATGACCCTCTTAGTCTCGCAATTTAAGCTAACTCGGTGCTCAACTAACCAGTCCATACTCAGAATTATGTCGAACTCCTTAAACGATAGCTCCATCAAATTTTCTGGAAACACAGCCCCTTATACCTTTAATAGAACATTCCTATATAATCTACTAACCCAAACAGATTGGCCCAAAGGACTCAGTACAGTAATCTCACCAGTAGTACACTCAACCATAATCCTCAAGTTCTCGGAAACAGTACTAGCTACATAGGAACGTGTATAACCTATGTCTATCAAAGCAGTATATGGAGCATCAAAAATTAAAAACGTACCCGTGATTACATTAGGAGCGTCTCTGCCCTCCCGGCGTTGATCAGCATAAACCAATGCAGGCAGCCTTGCCTCAGTCTGATTAGCACATCTACCCGGTGCTCTCTGCCCTCGGCCCATATATTACCACCCCTAGCCGGTCTACGGCCTCTAGGTGGTTGTTGTACCGCCCTCTAAGGTTGAACAATACCCGATCTCGTAGCTTGTATCTAATTCGCATGATGTTGACACTTTCTAATCCGGTGTTCCAAAGACCCACACCGCAGACAAGCCCCTAATCTCCTCCAACACTCGCCCGAATGACGCCTACCACAATCAACATAAGGCTGAATCCCAGTAGGAGTAGTAGGAACTCCTATTGTAACAGGCCCATCAAGTCTGACCCATTTCTTAAGCCTCTAAACAGAGCTAGAGGGCTTCAAATCCCTCTTATTCTTGCCTCTCTCATGATCTCTATCTGGCGCTCCATTCACTTAACCTCTTCGGTGATCTTTGCCTTATCCACCAGAACAGCAAACTCACGCTCCCTCTGGTGAGCAATCAAAACCCTCAAACTATCCTTCAAACTATCCTCAAAACGGACACATTTCTCATACTCATATGCCACCATGGCCCGAGCGTAGCGGCTCAATCTCAGAAACTCGGCCTCATAGTTGGCCACAGACTTATCATCTTACGTGAGATTCATGAATTCACACCTATGAGCATCCACATAACTCGAACCAATGTACTTTACTTGGAAGGCAGTCTTGAAGAAATCCCAGTTCAGACGATCCAGTTGAGTACCCTCCTCAACCGACAACCACCACTGATATGCCTCATCGCAAGTAAAGAGACTGCACCCTATAATTTCTACTCAGGAGTGCAATCAATGTCATTTGTAATCCTCTCAGTGGCCTCCAACCAATACTCGGCCACAGTCAGGACGACTCTAGTGACACCCCTAAACAACTCAGCTCCATTGGACCGGAGTCGTTCAGTTACTGACCTATGACCCCCAGATCCAGAATAGGGTCTAACGACCTTTTCCAACACTCTCAACATGGCTTGGGACAGAGCGTCATCCCTAGCTGAGCGGCTTTGAAACCAGTCTCAGTAGCAGGTGAAACTGGTGTCTCACTTGTATCTAAGTTCGGCATACTGCCTAGAAAGGACGACTCAGCTCGAGCCTCCTGCCGCGCCCGCTACGCCCGCTACGCCCACGAATACCACGACCCCGAGTTCCACAAGCGCTCATCGTAATTCTAAATTTATCTACATTATTAACTTTTATGCATTAGTTCCAGTGTTTATTAGCAGATATTTTATGCTTAATTTATCATAAGTTCAGAAGCATTTCAGAGGTTTTAGTTTCTAACTTAACTCAGTGCACTTTTAGAAAGTACTAACTACAGTGTTTTCTAAATTCAGAAATACTTACTGAATCGGCGTCGAAGACTCAGTGTACCACATACTTACTCAAAATGATCCAAATTATTTGAAAACCAGTTCTTTTTCAAAACACAATTTTGGAACCCAAAATTCACATCCCGATTTTTGCAACTCTGTTTTGATACTATTAATTGTAACACCCCAAACACGGCCAAGGCGTTATGGTCAAATTCGAGAGTGTTACGAAAAATGTTTTGAAATCGACGGAAACTCGATAAAACCACAATTAGTTACTTAATCAAACGTCCAAATGTTATAAAACATTTTTGTTTATACATATACATTGTTGGAACCGTTTCAGTTGTTCTTTGAAATCAACTGTTTATTTCATAGCGGAAGTTCAAAAATCGTTTAAAACAAAACCAAGCTCGTTTTTCCAAAAACCATTTGTTAAAACCATTGTTTGCGTAAAGTGTTTTTGTCATCGTTTGAAGAAAAGAAAAGAAAACAAAATCCAAATCCAACAGTTAAACCATACAATCCTGAGAGTCCCAAAAATTACAAACTCTCAAGAAAAAATCGATTTTAAAATTTAATTGTTATTACTATATAAAAACATATCTCAATAGAGTGGACACCGCTGAGCCTTTGTCGTACTGACCCGCCTAAGCTTGTGGATTACCTAAACAAAACAAACAAACAGATGTGAGTTTTCGTAAACTCAGTGTGTAACCTAACAGAAGTAGACATGCAATATACACAGAAATCTCATATACAGTCAAATACAGATTCGGACCTAAGTCCATGACAGATGCAGATAGCAGCATTAGATAAATAGAACAAATATCAAGAGTCCTACCACCATCCTCTAAACACCATCTCCGGCTATCCCATCACACCATGTGGGGTTAAAAACACCCACCCATCCCTACACACCATATAGTGTCGATGAGACACATGACAGATAATATGCAGTCAAGCTACCAGAATATAGGCGAAAAGTCACCATACAAATCACATCCTCCATATATCCAATTCCCACCCCAATCATAGATACAGAATACAGATATAGAAATATCATGCTTAACATGCTCGTATACAGATAACATATATACTCAAACAGAACAGTCAGACATACATATCAATGTCCTACTCAGAGCAGACTACCAGAATAACAGATCACATGATTTAGGGTTTGGTTAGCCCTTACCGACCCTACGACAGGCCCACAGTCGATCGGAATGACCCATGCGACCCGAGGAAAAATTTTAAAATTATTGGCCCATATCCCCGTTGGGGCCACACACCTGTGTGGCCCACACGCCCAAATTGGTCTTGCCTGTGTGGCCCACACACCCTGGCCCAAAACCTATACGCCCGTCTAGCCCACACAGCCACACACATACTATCACACAGTCATGTCTTACGCACGGCTACACATTTGTTAGTCACACGGTCGTGTCTCGCACACGGCCAACCACATGGCCGTCGCACGCCTATGTGGCATCGACAGACCCTATTTTTGGCTTTAACTGAAACTTAATTTTTCATGTTAAGAGTACACACCTGGTTTGATTTTGATGCGAAAGTAATCCCGAGACCTCCTAAACCTAAAAACAATATACCAAACACCGTTTTTAGCAATCTAACTACAAAATCATTAATAGAAAATCGAGCAACTTGCATACACTTACCGCTATCAAACCTGACCACTCGCACAGATTAATCCAATTGAACGAGACCATCGTCTCACCGTCTTCTCCTATACAAAAATTTTACAGAGAATTAGTTTCCCTTACAACCCGTACTAAGAATACAAGTGAAAAGGAGAACCCAATAGCTTACTAATATGGAACCAATCTACAAGTGAAAACCTCCCACTTACCTGACCACATGAAACACCGAAATCCCGAATTGCACACGATGAACAAAAAGAGGGTACAGATTGAAAAGGAAAATGACAGAAGAAAGGAAGGGTAGAGAAAAGCAAAACGAACGTCAGAAATTTGGAAGAGAGAGGACTGAAATTTAAAATAAAACAAAATTAAATCGAATCAAATAATATCTATCCTAACCTCCCACTAACCCACTAACTCTCAACTCTCAACTCTCTCATGAATTCACTTTCACCCAACCTCTATCTCACAACCGAAACAAAAATATCAACCATGCTCTCACAAGGAATCGAATACAGGACCTCCAACAAGCTAACTCCTTACCACTCGAACCAGTAGGCTCATTCTAATATGAGTTTACTAAAGATAAAATATAAGCCAACCCACCAAGGAAAAGGCTAGGATAAAAAATAACCAAAATTTCCAAATGTGAGACTTGAACCCAAAACCTCATACACACATTCAGAACACTTAACCACTGAAGCAGATACTCATTTATGTTAGATTTCACAAAAACAGACTTAAATTATTTAGGGCGTTACACATTGAGCATAAAACCATACATAATTCATTGCATAAAGTACTGAACATAAGTTATTTGATAAACAAAATTAAAACTTAATTATAAATAACATTAGTAATATCACGATAAAAGAAAGTTCTAATAATGAGAAATTTTCATATTACAATATTTACAACTTAAATGAAATATAAATTTTTTAAACAAATTAAAAATCGCGTAATTAATTTAATTCACACAATATGGAATTCTGAATAAAATCAACTTTTGTTTTTATTGTTCTTTCCATTTAGTCCCCGTACTAAGGTTTAGACTCATAACCAGATACGGGAATCTGCCATCCTGAGTTGTTCGACAACGACAGGCTATCAGAGTAGTCTATGACCCTTTGGGAATTGTAAGTGCCTAAGACCCTTTGGGACTTGTAGAGTTCTAAATCCTTTCATGTAAAGATTTTATAGTGTGCCAACTATATCCGATTTACTTTGACTTAGTCTAATGAGGTTAAAACCAAATTTCATGATCCATTTCAATTCCATTTTCATATTATTCTCATTTCAATTTCGTTTCATGTTCAAATCACATATCGCCTAATGTAAAATTAGGCTTCCAATTCAAAAACATATTAAACATTTGCTTGTTCAACCATTTAAAATCATAATGTTCAAATTCAAATCATATCTAAGAATTTGCTAATTTAATCATTTGAAAGCATAGTTTTCATATCGAAACATAATTTTATAAATATTATTTGAATCATTCAAACTCATAAAAATAAAATTAATATAGCTAGCCATAGTAAAATAAATATTCTAAAGCATTTTGTAATGAAAATAGGATATTAGCACAAACTGAAGTTTCAATCGCTTTACTCATTTTCTTTGCCTCTCTCTCGAGATGCTCCCTTCGTTTTTAGCTACAGTAGTAGCAATTTAATACGAAACAATGTCATTTATCCATTATAATACTAAAACTAATAATAAAAAACTTAAATATGCATGGTTCATCAAGTTGACAACTTAAGTTTCCAAGTTTGAAATTCACATATATTTCGACTTGATTATTCGTTTTCAATTCCGTCTTCACTAGAATACTCACTGCTTCACAAGCTATCATTTAGCACCAATATTACACAAAGTGTCCAAGGTTCTCTACTTCCCCTTCACCATGGTCGAATCTACCGAGTAGACTTTCTATCCATTTTTATTTCTTTTTCACACTTCTAACAAGGTAGAATTCATCTTCTAGTCATTTTCTATCCAAAAATATACATATTTCTCTTAAATTTTCTAAGCTTCCATCAATATCCTTTAATGACAACTTTCAGTATACTTGATAAAATAAAAAATTATTGGTACATATATGTAAAACAAGCTTCAAAGATTCAAAATTTATGAAAATTTTGAATTTAAAGGACAATGATGAAAGAATTTTTTTTTCTTCTTCCCTGGAGAAAGATGTTCATGTTTCTTTTACATGTATTATAATATTACTTAACAAAATGTTATTATTTTAAGTAAGATATTAAATAATTATTATTTAATAAAAATATCATTTAAAAACTATCATGAAACCATTGATTTTTTTAAGTAATGGTAAAATTATCATCAAGCCCTTTTCATTAAAATAAAAATGGGATAGTTACACTTTATTCCCTATACTTTTCCAATTTATTCAATTTAGTCCCTAAACTCGATACCAAATTTTTAGCCTAACCACATGCTCTGGCTAATAATTCTTTACGTTTTCATCTCTGACAATTTCCTCTATAAACAATCACAATTTTTTGTACCATTATTTATTTATAGATAACTTATTCAAGGACTTCTACCATAAATATTCTTTTTTTTATGTGGGGATGTTACAAACTCGCATGGTATTAGGGCATTGGGAGCCTTTTATGGTTTGTAAGGAAAGGATAGGAGGTGTAAAGGTATCCTCCTCCTGATCATTAGGCTCAAGTTGCTCTGGACAATCTTGAAAGTCTTTAGAATGAGGGCTTCTTGTCTCTCCCTCAGCATCCAATTAAGGTTCTAAGATCAATTGGTACAATTGAGACTTCATGCACTTGTGAACAGGAGTGTACTTGGTTGCACACAAAAACAAAACCATTTTCTTCTCTTATCTTTCATGTCAACATGGGAGAGGGATTTAGGCTTAGTTTAGCATTACTTCTCAAAAGTGCTTTTGGGGTCAAAAGTGCTTTTGGAGCCATAAGCAATACTAAACAAACAACTTTTGAAGTCAGAAGTGCTTTTGAAAAGCGCTTTTAACCCAGAAAGGAAAAACAATTTTTTCTAACTCTTGCTTTTGGCAAAAGCATTTTTAGGAACAAAGGACAAGTTTAACCCTTATAAAGTATTTTATATAATATTTATATTAAGTATGTAATTACTTTCCTATTGAAATTTATTTTAAACATATAATATTATATATTTAAATTTTTATTGGTTATATTTAAATATTTAAAATATAATTTATATATTCAAATTAAATTTTATAAATAACTAATATTAATTGCTTAAAAATATTTAAAATTTATATTTCATATATTAAAATATTAAAAATAATTATAATAAATTATTTTTTATATTATTACTAAAATATCATAATATTAACTAATTTGATTATTTAAATGCATATTTGTTACTTTATAACATCATGTCTAAAATGGACATTTTATTTCTCAAAAAGATTTTTCTATAGTAATACTAAACACTCAAATTTTAAACCAAACTCTTCAAAAGTATTTCTCAAAATCACTTTTCCACATCACTTTTTAAAAAAGCTTCTCAAAAGCATTGCTAAACTAACCCTTAGTAGGCCCTTTGTGACCATTAGTAGCTGAAGGAAGCCTACAGAAGCCAAATTGTGGCTATTAGTTGAGGTCGCCTTAGAAGTAGGGAATATAGTTGGAAATTTGGAATGACCTCTTGTAACAACCTATTTTTTAGTGGTGTCGGAAGCGATGGTTTTAGAACCCCATTTTTGATGTAATATTTACCATGTTAGTATAAAGATTAATTAAATTTTAGTCCCTTAATTTTGTCAAATGGATAGTTAATTAAGCTACAATGAACAAATTGCAAAAAATTAATTGTTATGGATTTATAATTAACCGTAGGACAAATTGAGCAATTAGACCCTTTTTATTATGACAAACGGTGGTGGAGGCTAGTTGTAAGCCATTAAATTTGTTAATCATGCTAAACATTAATTTAATTAAGTTTAATTAGATTAAATTAAGATTAAGTAATTTAATTATAAGTATATAAGTCAAAATTAAAAGTTTAACATCTTTTATTTTTGTTATTTTCTCCACCAAAATCACCAAAGAAACATAAAGAAGCCATTGTTAAAGCTTAAACCTTTTGGTCCATGCATGGTAAGTTCAATTTAGTCATTTTCTTGTAATTTTTATGTTTTTAATGTCCCCGGAGCTTGCTTTAACTAGCACATGTACCAATTTGCAAAACTGTTAAAGTTTTCAAAAGTTTTAATTATTATTTTTTTGAATTTTTTTGTACTAAATTGTTACATTTTAAGCTTTTGATTGAAAATGGACTAGTTTATCAAATTTAATTGTTAATTTTTTAACATAGGGACTAAAGTGCATAAATTTTGAAATGGGTGCAATATTTCTATGATTTTTTTATAATAAAGGGTTATAGAAGGGTGTAATTGAGATCAACTTCGAAATAGAAATTCAAATTTGAAAGTTATGGCAATTTCAGTTTTAGGGACTAAATTGAATAAAATATAAAATTTTAGGGGCATTTGGATAATTAAATTGAATTGACACATGCATAAAATAGGATTATATAAGATGCGGAATTGATAAATTGAATTGAATAACTATATAGATCAAGATTTGAACCAAATTGAGGATAACCGGGTAAAAGGCAAAATTATCTATTAATCCTTAAAATTCAACTTGTCTGCTAATTTAATCAGGTAAGCTCATATGGTGTGTAACACCTTCACCTAACCCGATCACCGAATCCAAGTATAGACTGTCACAAATGGTCCTATTTGGGCTAACCACAAATTTTAAACTTAACCTTTTTGAGGATTAACTTTATTAAGTAATAATAAATACTTCTTACATCAGAAACCTTAACTTAAAATAAAAATTTACTATCTCAAACTTCTGATTTCTTTGTCATTATATATGCAAATACGATGAATCCCATTCCTTTGGGGAATTAACTTAAAAGAAAATAAATTATTCTAACTCCCTGCTTATTTAGACATTCACGCATTATCTGGAGTGTCAGACTCCTATTCGACTTCCACAACTTTTCATTGGTAGGTTAATCGCTGATCGATCATTATTTGGTTGAGCTTGTGACCCTTTAATCAATTTTGAAGGATCCTGGATGATCTATCTTCCTTGCGGATTATCATTTTTCCATTCAATATTACATTTTTTTCATTATTCTTCATACTTCTTATCATGAATATTCATCCAACTTTACCCTGACTCAACATCCTATTATAGTTCTAGCGGATCATCTGATGTTCTACCTATAAGCCCTATAAGAAAAGACCCACGCCAAACTAGAAGTCTAACCTATGTATTTCATTCTTCTACTTCTACCCTACACTTAGGTAGAAATATTGGTTGGATTACTTTCTTGAAATCCGCTCTATTTGTGATACTTTGCTTTTATGGCATAAAAGGTCCTTTTGTATTGGACCGTTTGGACTTACAGTTTCTAGTAGACTATTATCTGAATAATCGTTCTAGTTCTTGGTCTCCCTTATATGACAGTTCCCTATGGAACTTCTCCTTAGCGGATATATTCGCCAAAGATTTTCCTTTGAGAGGTATAGTCTTGACAAACATATCCAGCACTTAGGTTATCTTTTTCTATCAATGGGTTTTACTAACAACTCTTTACCGATTTAACAATCTAAGTATGATCTTTTCATGATTACTGCCCCAGAGAATAACCCCGTTTTCTTTTCCTTCTGGACTATTCCATATTACCGTCCTAGAAGACTAATTGTGTTTAATATCTTGGAAGACTCTCTACGCTGCCATAATCAAGCTATTGTCTTAATAATCAGGCTCCATGTTTAATGTCTTGACAGACTTCACAATGTTTACTAACTCGGGGGACTACCCTATTTTTAATGTCTTCATGGACTCTGTATGCTGCCAAGGTCAAGCTATGGTATTACACAATATACCTTATGTTTAACGTCTTGGCGAACTACTCCGTGATCAATGTCTTCGCAGACAATTTTAGTTATTATAGCCGAACTATGGTCTTACACCTTAAATCTTTTTAAGGTGTCACCCTCAAAGACATTACGGTCATTGTGGTGTCGTCCCATAGAGCCTATTGACCGCCACCGCGGTGTTGCTCTATGGAACCTAATTATCGTCGTCACGGTGTCGCTCTCTGCAAGGCCCGAAGCTTCGCACATCACGGTTTGCACCCAATAACACCATATGGCAGAATCTTAATGGAATTCCATTTCCCTATCCATCTATTCCACCCATAACCCATATCCATCGTCGGAACAGGGTTACGGAGCAATATCAGAGTTTACAGTTCAAATATAATTAATTTATGTCATTTACTATTCATTTTCAAAAATCAATCACAATCAATCATAATGTCCCTTATATAGGTTCTCGAGCCCTAAAATACATATTATAATCGAGTTGGGACTAAACCGGGATCACATAAATTTTTCGTGAAATCTTAAAAATTTTCTTAAGTGCAGGGGACACACGCTAGTGTCCTAGGCTGTGTGGGCATTCGATGTGAGGCACACGACCGTGTTCTAGCCCGTGTCCTTACTCATGTAACTCTCTGACTTGGGTCACATGGTTAGCCACATGCTCGTGTGCTAGACCGTGTGGAAAATTTAATTTTCAAAAATTAGGTGTAGGGATTACACGGCCAGGACACACGCCCATGTGCTGGGTCGTGTGTCTCACACGACTGAGACACACGTCCGTGCCTCTGCCCGTGTGCTCAATCCTGAGCATTCTGTTTCTCTAATTTTAAGATGCAAGGGACACATGGCCAAACCACACGCCCATGATCATGGCCGTGTGTCACACACAGTTGAGACACATGCCCGTGTGTATGCCCATGTGGACAGAATAAGGCCATTTTCCAAGCCTTATATCTCACCCTTTTTACCTTGCACCTACATCAACACTTCAATATATTCACCAACCTACATCAATTTAATGATCAAGTTTTGTACATGATACATTTACTCATGCTTTCAAGTATCATGTTACTTTCTTTTTTTTTTAATCATATACTTACTCAAGTGTGATTATATCTAAGATACTAATCCATGCATACTCACATACCAGGCATAGTATAACTTCATGCATAAATATATTTAATATGTTATCAATAGTCATTCCAATGGCTACATACAACCTAAACATTTACATACCCTCATTGACACCATTAGCCTATACATGCCATATTACCAAAGTGAGTTTCCTATTTATACCAAAAGGAGCTGGTGGATAGTGTGATGATGCTCTGACCAATTCTAACCTTTACAAGCTTTCGAACACTATAAAATAGAGAAAATAAAACTGAGTAAGCATTTCAAATGCTTAGTAAGTTCGTATAACAGGAATTTTGACTTACCATATATTTACATTCAAGTTAAGCATACAAAAATGCATCCAAACAATTTGGCTATTAGCCTAAAACACACAACCTCACCAATCATGTTAGTCAAGTAATTCGCATAATACCAAGAACATGGATGAGCTCATCATTTAATGACTTTCATATATATATATATATGCTTTCCATATCATTTTTCCATATTACATGTACATTTCCATGACAAATCATTTCAAGTTCAGTTTAACCATATCAGAACTTTATCCGTTGAATTTATTTGAAATATTGATAGATACACTCATGTAGTACACTTAAAGTGTACAAAATTAAAATCCGTCAATTCATATTTAGGGGTACCCAAATAGGGCACATAATTAAGAAGCACTCTCTCGAGCCATGTAACAGGATGTTCATGTGAGCCATGTATCAGGAAGCTTATCCAGGCTAAACAGGAAACTCATAAGAGTTTAGAACAGAAAGCTCATTGAGCTTAACAGGTAACTCCAAAGAGTTATTACTAGGGAGCTCCGGATAGTATAACAGGGAGTTCAAGTGAGCCATGTCAGGAAGCTCATAAGAGCTTACATCAGGACGCTCATGAAGAGCTACGTTTTTGTCAACAATAAATTTTGGATCACAACCGATCAAATCATGTAACAGGACGCTCACAAAGAGTTGTGGAAGTGCGCAAAACATGCAGAATCACTACTTATAACACCTCTAACCCGTATCTGTCATCGGAACAAGGTTACAGAGCGTTACCAGAGTTTTTCAGAACGTTTACAGATAATTTAAGTCAAATTCTATTCATTTACTGAGATTATTCATAACGTCTCTTAAATGGACCCTCGAGGCTCAAAACGAGCATTAGAATCGAGCCGGAACTTAATCGAGAACCCTAAGAATTTTCGTGAAATTTTCAAAATTTTTCCAAGTTACAGGTCTCACACGCCCATGTGGTCTAAGGAACACGTCCGTGTGACCCTAGGACATGCCCGTACAAAAGGCCGTGTTCGACCCTGTGTAACTCTCTGACTTGTGCACACGATTATGCCACACGCTCGTATGTTAAGCTGTGTGGTCAATTAATTCATTTTGAAATTAGATACAGGTTTCACACGACCAAGACACACGCCCGTGTGCTAGGCCGTGTAGCACACACACGGCTGAGACACACGCTCGTGTCTCTGCCCGTGTGCTCAATTCTGAGCATTCTGTTTCTCAAAATTTAGGTACAGGGGACACATGGCCTAACTATACGCCCATGTACTCGGCCATATGTCACACATGGTTTAGACACACGCTTATGTGTCTGCCTGTGTGGACAAAATAAAGTCATTTCCTAACCTCATTTGTCACTCAATTTTACCATTTTCCTACACTAAAACATACCAAGTACAATCCAACCATTCCAAGCATTCAATTTCAGCAAATCCCGTCATTCAACATAGTACATCATTTTTTGCATACATGTCTATAATCTTACCTTAGTTAAGTCCTCAAGTTAGACATAGTTTGATTAACTACTTAACATATATGTAGTTACCATAGTTTGACATTACAAATATATTAAAACAAACCATTACTAGTCATTCCAATGGCTAGATTACAAGCATCATTTATATTTACATTCCAATATGGCCAATATATCCTATACATGCCATTACAACCATAATTGATTTACCATATGTACCGAAATGAGCTGATGGCTAGTGTGAGTGATCTCCGCCAAGCTTCCAATCCAAAGAGCTTTTGATTTACTCTAAAACAGGGAAATAAAACTAAGTAAGCTTAAAATGCTTAGTAAGTTCGTATAACATGGTACTTAACTTACCATTCATTCTATTATGAGGTAACTATGTAAGGCATATTTAATCAATTTGACCTCAATCCCTACACATATCTCCTCATTGCCCTTGTTAGTCATATAATCCATAATAACATCAAAACATATATGGGCTCAACAACAATCAAGATTCCAAGCACATATGATTTCCACAACATGTATTCATTCAGCATGCATAATTTATCTCATTATTACAAGTATAATTTCATACTAGTTCATTTCGAGTTCAGATCATTTCATATCAGAACATTACTCATATTACTCAGAATAACAAGGTCACGATTAGTACACTCAAGGTGTATAAGTCCATAATCAAGGATGTACATACTCATCAAATAAATTTCATGTACAATATCGTCATTTCATATTTTCATATATCAATTATCACGTATCATCATTTTTATGTATTTCAAGCCGATATGTGTAATAACTCATTTCTTATTCATATCTTCTCATGTCAAGAACTTTTACCCATTGAATTTATCTCAAATATCGATGGATATGCAGGTAGTACACTCGAGATGTACGAATCAAAATCCGTCAATTCATGTCCAATGGTACCCATAGGGTACTATATCAGAGAGTACACTCTCAAGCCATACATGTATACAATAGGATTACCAGTCCAGGCTAAATCCATTTTAAGACATATTCTCTAAAGAGCTTGATCTGGATTACCTGTCCGGGGTAAATGCAATCCATAACATATGATCGAGAGGACTTGTATCAAGATTACCCGTCCGGGCTAAATCTCGTCCGCAACAAATGCAGGACCTCATTCATTTCGGGAAATCACATATCCATCGAATTTTCCATTTATTCAAACGAAATTTAGCATCCTTCCAAGCATTATCAAGCATGTGGTCAATCTCATATACTTATGTATTCATGCAATTCAAATGTTCACATTCAACTCAAGCATAAAATTTACATTTTTATCATTTATCATTTGTCGAGCATTATAATTGATCAAGCACTTTCATTTATTGGGCTTTAACTAGTTGGTGATCATTTCACATATTTATGGCATTTATACAATTCAAAAAAACAACATTTAATTCAAGCATAAAAACATATACAATTTAGTTACACAAACTTACCTCGACAATGTTCGTGTACGTAAAATCCACTAATCCGACATTTTCCTCTTTCCTCGTTCTAGCTCCGAATTTGGTCTATCCGGATCTATACGAGTAAATTTAACATCAAATTTCCATATTTCACATTCAAGTGGACTTAATTTTCATCCTAGGCAAAATTACCACTTTGCCCTTAACTTTTCCATAAATTTCCATTTCATCCCTAGGCTCGAAAAATAAAATTTGTGCAATTTACTCCCTATTCCAAGCCTAACCAAAACCCCCATTAATAAATTTACAGCACATTTATTCATAAAAATTCAGCATTTGTCTTCAATTTCACAACTTTACATTTTAGTCCCTAAATCATGTTTTCATCAAAAATCACTTTGTAAAAGTTTTATCTATCAACAACCTTTCATTTTCTACCATAAATTTCTAATTTTCAGCATATATATATCCATGACCAATTTTCCATACTTTGATAACTTCTCAAATTGATCCCCCAAATAGATAGATTAAGCTATCCTAGTTTCAAAAATATCAAAATTACTAAAAACAGACCAAGGAAACTTACCCAATTTGGCCATGAAAGTTTCTTCTCTCTCTCCTAGGGTTTCCATGTATTTTTGGGGAAGATGAGAAAAATAACATGATATTTCTTTTTATCATCTTTTAATTAATTAAATTATTTCACTTTCCAATTTAGTCATTACCCTTTTTCTAAATTTCCATGGATGAGTCACCGAAAATCTACATACTTTTCTTTAATGGTCTAATTGCCATATAAGGACCTATAGTTTTCAATTCCATAGCTATTTAATCCTTATAGCTACTAGAATTTAACTTTTGCATTTTATGCGATTTGGTCCTTCTTGTAATTAAACACTTCTATCATATTACGGGCCATGTAATAAAATAAAAATAAATTTTATTTTCCGCTCAAATTTGTGGTTCCAAACCCCTGTTCTGATTTCACCAAAATTGGGCTGTTACACTACTGATCAGGATGCTCGTAGAAATTATATAACAGGATGCTCGTAGGAACTATATAACAAGATGCTCGAGAGGCTTATAACAGGATTGCTCGTCCGAGCTATATTCTGTCTGCAACATATGCAGGACCACATTCAATACGGGAAATCATGTATCCATCGAATTTCATTATTCAAACGGAACTTAACATTTTCCGGACATTATCGGACATGTAATTATTTCTTAAATTTATAACATTTATATAATTCACATAAATACATACCACACTCAATTCAATCATAAAAATAAACACAATTTAGTTACACGAACCTACCTCAACATTTGTTCGTATATGATAATCTACTAATCTGTTACATTTTCTTTTTCTCGATCTAACTCTTTATTTGATCTTTCCGGATCTATATAAATGAATTTAAAATCAATTTAATCCATTTCATACTCAATTGAACTCAATTCACTTCCTAGGTGAAATTATCATTTTACCCCAATACTTTTCATAAATGACAATTCTTCGGAAAATAAAATTCATGCAGTTTAATTCTTATTCCAAGCCTAACCAATTTTTACATGTCTTAATAACAGTCTATGAATTTCACCAAAAATCAGAATTTTTCCATGGGTTTTATAATTTTTCAATTTAGTCTCTAAATCATAATTTCATCAAAATTCTCTTTGTAAAAGTTGTTTATCTATCAACAACTTTTTATTTTCTACCATAAATTTCAAAATTTCATCATATTGATATCTTTACAAATTAATTCCCAAAATAGATAAATTAAGCTATTACGAACTCAAAAAATATAAAAATTACTAAAAACGGGATAAAAATACTTACCCAATTAAGCCATGAAAGTTTGCTTGAATGTTTTTCTCTTTCCTATGGTTTCCATAGAAAATATTTAGGGAAGATGATATATAATGATATTTTTCTTTTCTTTTATTATTTATCTTCTTATTATCTTTTTCTTTCCAATTTCATCCTTTTCTTTTCTTAAATTTCCATGGATGACTCATTATAAACATCTACTAACTTTTTTTAATGGTATATTTACCATTTAAGGACCTCAAATTTTGAATTCCATAGCTATTTGATACTTATAGCTACTAGAACTCAACTTTTGAATTTTAGGCAATTTGGTCCTTTCCATAATTAAGCATGTAATCAATAAATTTTTCTTATCAAAATTTTTATATAACATTCCTATCATAATGCAAACCATGCAATAATATTAAAATAAATTTTTTTACTCGAATTTGTGGTCCTAAAACTATTATTCCGATTCCACTGAAAACGGGCTGTAACACCATCTGCCCATTCCTCTATTTTACCACTTTTAACCTTGATGCTCGAATATCGCAGTGTCCCTCCACAAGGCCCGAAACTTCGCACACCACAGTTTGCACTAAACAACACCGGATTACGGTAAATAGAAATTCTCATTCCCAAATCCTAACTTCATCTAACTTGTCAACACTTTACCCTCTGTACTCTACAATTTTATAAACACGCAAGCACAGGCATATGGTCACATAAATGTAATAACACAGAGCACGCCAATATTAGATCTGTATTACCACAACCATTTTATGCATATCGACACACATGCAAATACTTAATTACATATTCAAACTCGAGCATACATAGCAATTTCAAACAACAAAGATCTTACATCGTCATAGATGGAGCTTCCACACTTCCAACTCGTGAAGGAGTTCCCATATAAGCTAGATCTACCATGGGAGAAAAGACCATGGCCTCTTTTGGAGGAAACCTTGAAGGAGGACCACCCAAAATCCCTTATCCCTTGTCTTGAACAGATCCTGTGGCTGTCACAAAAGGTAGGTAACCTAGGTACTGCTCAAACAAGGTCTGTAACTCTGCCTTGATATATCCTCTGAACTTATCTCTAATCTCTTTCAAGTGATAATCAAGTTTGATATCCCACTGAGAGAGCTCTACCTGAAGCTGTAACATCCCGTATTTGAGTCAAATTGGAATAGTAGTTTCGAGACCACAACTCCGAGATCAAAATATTATTTTACTATTTTATTAAAGTTTAAGGCATGATAGAATTATTGTGTGAAAGTTTCGTAAAGAAATTTTACTGTTTGAATCATTAATTCCGTAAAAGGACTAAATCGTGTAAAATGCAAAAGTTGCATTCTACTTGTTAAAGGTGTTTAATTGCTATGATTTAGTAAATCAAAGGTCCTTATAATGTTATTAGTCCATGATTAGTATAAGTAGACAATTATGGGCATCCATTATATGTTTTTACATGTTTATTATAAAGGGTATTTTGGTAAATTAAAAATTAAGTTATAATTTAATAAAACAAAGCCAAATTCATTTCATTCATCTTTGTTAACAACCGAAAATAGAAAAAAAGAACAAGGGATTGAAGCTTTCATAGTTTGAGCACACTCCTAGCTTGATTAAGGTACGATTTTAGCTTATTTTTGATGATTTCTATGTTTTTATAATCATTGCAGCTCAATCTAGCTAACCCGTATCTTTAATTTCAAAATTTTTAAATATTTTGAGAGTTTCCATTGTTAGATCTATGAGTTCTTTGATGTTTGATGATAGATTATGAAAGCTTGATGATAGTTTTACATGTTTTATTAAGTGATTTTTGATGAAAATGGATAATAGGGATTACATTGTGAAATGTACAAATTGAGGGGTTAAAATGTGAAATAAATGAAATTTTTGAGCTGCTAGGGACTTATGTGTAATTCAGACAAGCTTTGGTTTAAAGAAATTATGTGAATTTTGTATATTTTTGAAATAGGGACTAAATTGATTAAATACGTAAGTTTAAAGGCTGATGTGTAAAAATCTCCAAATGTGTATTTTTGGACTAAATTGAAAAAATATATGATTGAATAAGTCAATTTCGAATTCATATAGATTAAGAAAGAAAGAATTGGTATTTAGATCGGGGGAAAAACAAGATTACTGAGTAGTCTACCCGATACGTCAATTTCGAATACGAGGTAAGTTCGTATAATTGAACTTAAATGTGTATCTATTTAGTTGATGGATGAAATTGAGATAGTAGTTATTTTATTGGATAAATGTTGAAATATTAAAGGAAATGTATGAATTGAGTAAGACAAGTTACCAAATAAGACTATAGCTAGGCTATGACAATCGAATAATAAGACCATAATCGGGTTATGGCATGTGAATAAAAGACCATGGCAAGGCCTTGGCAATGTATGTGAGAAACCATAGTTGGACTATGGCATCCAAAAATCGATGAATTTGTATCGTAAGCATTGATATACCAGAGCAGTTTGATAAGAGTAATGATGAGAAATAGAAATGTATCAGTACAGGTATGTACGAAAAACTATTCAAGTATCGAGTTAGCTGAAGTTGAGAACTCACGGATCATAATAGGGATAAATTCTATGATAGCTCATGATTTGATGCTTTGAATGTTTATGATATTATCCATTTTGAATTGCTAATGAATGTTGTGATTGTAACACTCCTAACCCGTATCCGCTGCCAGAATAGGGTTTCGGAGCATTACTACCATTTGCAGATCACTAAAAAAAAAAAATTTACTTAAAATATTTACCAATTCAATGCATCAATAAATATATTACCATTCAATCAATGGCTTGGCACTTGCCCAAGCATCAACAATCAACACTTGTTAGTGTACTTACACATATTTCATATAAATTCTTATTTTCTCAATATGTCATGTTTGAATTTAATACTCGTCTTAACTTACATATTTTCCTTATGTTAACATATAAAAGATAATTTCATATGTACATGTCATAATACATATCATTCTCTTACCGTTTCTTTAATAACATATATCATTTATTTTATTATATCATCATTTTATGCACCATCATTTCCTTATATCTTAGGTATATTTATTTCGGTAATAGTTCGTATTAAACTTAACATAATTTAAACTCCATGTACCTATACTTATTTCATTTATCTATCTTATTAATTATTTCATACAACTATTTTGTACATTTATTTCCATATGACCAATTCTCGTAAACATTTCACATTACCATTTTGTATAACCATTTCATTTAACCATTTGTTATATTACACCGAATATTAGTTGTTCAACAGATATCTTGGCGTTTCTCCACCACGATCTTATTTATCTTCGACATGATGCCATAGTGTCTTTCAACTATGGTCTTACTCATTTTCTCATCATGTTGCCATGGTATCTTTCAACCATGGTCTTATTCGCTTTCAGTCATGTTGCCATGGTATCTTTCAACCATGGTCTTACACATTTCATGTCACGTTGCCATGGTATCTTTCAACCATGGTCTTACACATTTCATCTCAAAGTTGCCATGGTATCTTTCAACCATGGTCTTACACATTTCATCTCGAGTTTGCCATGGTATCTTTCAACCATGGTCTTACACATTTCATATCACGTTGCCATGGTATCTTTCAACCATGGTCTTACACGTTCATATCAGGAGTTGCCATGGTATCTTTCAACCATGGTCTTATACATTTCATATCGAGAGCACACTCTCCGCGAACCTCATCCTTACAAAGGGATTACCACCAGGCTAAATCAACTGTAATATAAACTCATAGAGTATTGTCGGGATTACCATCCGAGGCTAAATCCCCACAACGACAATTACTCTAATGAGCTTGATCCGAATTACCAGTCGAGCTAAATTCGACTTAATTCGGATTACCCTTCCAAGCTAAATCCATTTTCCACATATTCTTCGGAGGGCTATATCGAGATAGGATCACCCGTCCAAGGCTAGATCCTTTTTACCACAATTCCTTTTGAGAGATCCATCGAATTTTCCTTTTATTCAACCGGATTTCTTCCCTTTATATAAAATATATCAATGTTTCATCAATTTTCATATAATGAACATTCAAATCATATTCACATCAATAACATACATTTCAAGTATTTAAGAATATAATTCAAGTTACATGAACTTACCTCATTGCTTGTTTGTGTTTATAATTTCATTTATCCGATATCTTTTCTTTCACGATCGAGTCTCATATTTGAGTCGCCTGATCTCTTTTAAATAAATTGATCATCATTTTCATTCATTTCATATTCTAATGCATTTAATTAATGCTCTAAGCAAAATTACCATTTTGCCCCTAACCTTTAATTAATGACGATTTCATCCTTAGGGTCGGAAAATAAAATTCTTATGATTTAATCCTTATTTCCAACTATTATTCTTATATATATTGATAACAGTCCATGAATTCTATAAAATATCAAAAATTTCCATAATTTCAACACTTTTCAATTTAATCCTAAAAACATGTTTTCCCGATCTTGAACTAAATTGATAATTTCGTTAAACTTTACTAATTTAAATAATAAAATAATCCATTTCATGCAATTTAGTCATTTCTGACATTTTTACAAAATTGCCCATAAAGTTTTACTTTTATTCAATTTAGTCCCGAGCCTAAAACATGCAAATTAGCCATGCTAGATGAATATTCATACATATTTTCCTCCTCCTCCTCTCCATTCCACATCCTTAATTTATATAACATGCAACAAGTAACATTATCAATAATTTCACTATTTACTTATATGTACATTCAAAACTGTCCATTTGCGTCATAGTCACTAAATTATTTATATATTAAGCTACAGAACTCGAAATTAAGATCCGTTAATTTTCCTGAAACTAGACTCATATACCTTCTTACCATAAAAATTTCATAATTTTTGGTTGGGCCAATTAATACAGTTTATTCATTAAAGTCTCTCCTGTTCTGTTGTCTGACAGTTCCGACCCTTCTTCACTAAAAATTAATTATCTTCTTGTACAGGATTTGAATGATGTCCTCGTTTGTTTATCTTGAAAATAGACTCATTCAGGATTCTAAAAATATAAATTTAAGCCCCTAATTATTTTTATCCAATTTTTATGATTTTCCAAAGTCAGAACAGGGGACTCTCGAAATCATTCTGACCTTGTCTCACAAAAGTTATTATATCTCATGATTTACAATTCCATTGCTTACATAATTTCTTTTATAAGAAACTAGACTCAATAAGCTTTAATTTCATATTTTATTCATCCTCTAATTCGATTTATATAATTTTTGGTTATTTTTCAAAGTTAGACTACTGCTGCTGTCTAAAACAGTTTTAGTGCAAAATGTTGATTTCCATTTTGCCCCAAATTTCACAATTCATACAATTCAGTCCTTGCTCAATTAACCCCTCAATTAAGATAATTTTCTCAATTAATACTTTTTCTAGACATTATAAGTTATTTCATAACTATTGAAATTCAGGATTTCCATATGGAACTCTAACTTCAAACTCTTTTACAATTAGGTCCCAAACATTCACTTTCTATTCAATTCTTTCAATAAAATCAGCATATAAATAATTTAAATCTCTAATTCCATGCCAAATCATCATATACTTCCAGAACATATTCATATCAACTTTCAGTTTCTTTCATAGAATCAAAAACTAATGAATTCAACAAGTGGACCTAGTTGTAAAAGTCACAAAATATATAAAAATTTCAAGGAGAAAGAAAGAATTAAACTTACATGAAGCTAGATTATGAAAACCAGCTTGAACCCTCCTCCATGGCTATTTTCCAGCTGATGAATATGAAGAGAAATGAAGAGAATTCTAGATATTCCAATTTAGTCCCATTTTTATTTAGCCAATTTTGGCAATTTTCCAATTTTGCCCTTATTTCATCCATTTCCTGATTTTTCTCAGCTATTGCCGCCCAAAATATCTCCTTTAGGATTATTTTCACTTTAGGTCCTTCCTCATTTGACAATTGAGCTATTTAATCCTCTAGCAACTTTTACACCCTTTCAATTTAGTCCTTTTATTTAATTAACCACCCAAACGCCAAAATTTTCTGTCTAAATTTTAATACTACCTCACCAACACTCCATAAATATTTCTAAAAATATTTATGGCTCGATTTATGAAGTCGAGGTCTCGATACCTCACTCTCACCCAATTTACCTAATTAATTCTTTCAAATCACCAAATTCACTAATTCAAAAATGCTTTTATATTCGCATTTGACTCATAGGTATTAATTTATTAAATTTTTAACTCACCCGTTGAATTTGGTGATCTCAAATCTCTATTCCCGATACCACTAAAAATTAGGTCATTACAATATCTCCAAAGATCATTATTACTTTCTAGATTTCTCTCTCTTCCAATTGACCATTTTGCCCTTCATTATCTTTTAAAATTCCATCCTTGAGTCATCATTTAATTTGGTAAAATTGTAATTTAGTCCCTTATAGTTTTTCATCTATTCAATTTGGTCCTAATTCATCCATTTTCCTTAGTTTCTAGATCATTCCACTCCTAAAATATTTACACTATTGGTCCTTCAACTTTTTCATATTTACACTTTAATCCTTTAAATTTTGAGTATTTACTCTTGGGCCACAAAACTTTTCTCACTTTTACAACTTAGTCATTTCTTGAATTAATATATCATAATATACTTCTCAATATTGACATAACTCAAAATTTGTCTTTTTGTCACTTTATTTCCTTATTTTACTATATTACTGATAATATTTTACTGTAAAAATTTCGGGATATTACAGTGATTATTTCATATTCACATACAGACTTACTAAGCTTAATAGCTTGCTCTTTTTAATTTTCGATGTTTTATAGTTCTACGAAGCTAGCTCGGATTCGAGAATCGTCAGAGACTTCATCGCACTATCGACCATCTATTTTGGTACTTTTGAAGTTATGTATATATGATATATGGCATGTATAGGCTTATGCCAATTTGGTTTGTTTGATGGATGTGTATTTTGGCCATTTGTGTTGGCATCGGATGATAAACTTGATGAGGTTTTATGAATGTGCAATGGTTCTATTTTAATGTTTGGTAATAGACCTATATTGAATGAATGTGATTAAAGTGATTATGTATATTTGAATTGGTTTAGTTAGATGAATTATATATGTAAATTATGCTTAGTAAAGCAAGATAAATTGATTGGTATTTGAGTAGGTAAATGGTATGGATTTGAGTATTGAATTTAGTTGAAATGGATATGGTATGATTATGTATTAGTTGATGAACTTTGGCTGCATATTTTTGACTTAAAATGGTACCAATTGAGTTTACTTAGGTATGTGCGAAAAGGGTGGCAAATTGGCTTTGCAAATGGCCTATTTTTGTCCACACAGGCAGAGACATGGGTGTGTGTCTCAACCATGTACGACACACGGTTACGTTACACGGCCATGTGTCCCCTAGTGTTGAAATTGAATTGACTTCACACGGTCTCACACACTTGCATGTGACTAGCCCTGTGGTATAAGTTAGTATAACCCCCTATTTGGCACACGGCCTAGCACACGGGAGTGTGTGGTTATTTCGAAGGGCACACGGGCTAGACACACAGGCGTGTGGTTGGCTGTGTAACCCAAGTCAGTATAATATCTAGTTTTCACACGGTCTAGCATATGGGCGTGTCCTCAGCCGTGTCCTCGACCATGTGATGCAAGTCAGTATGTATGCCCTGTTTCCACACGGCCTAAGACACGGGCGCCCTGCTCACACAGGTGTGTGACCCTTGTATAGATGAAAAAATTCTAAAGTTTCCAAAATTTTCGTATGTTATCGGTATAGTCTTGAATCACTTCTAAAGTTTGTTTAAGGCCTCGTAGGCCCTTATAAGTGACAATGTAGTTGTATTAAATGATGTATGAGAATGAATGCTTTATGATGATAAATGTATGATATGTGTTATATTTTAATCGGTAATACCTCATAACCCTATTTCGGTAACGGATATGAGTTAGGGGTGTTACATTTTATTGGTATCAGAGCTATGGTTTGTCGATTCTAGGACTAACGTAGTGTGTGTGTGAGTCTAGCTATACATGTTCTATATATACTCTGTGATAGTGTGATGATTCCTGACAGCTTAAATTCTGTTTTCGTATAGTAATGGATCTCGCACGAGCTATAGCAGATGATGTTGAGAGTAATCTGCCAGCTCCCGCTCAAGGGAGAGTGCCTATTGAATCTAGACCCTTGTCGAGTAGTCACGGAGGTGAGGCTAAAAAAGCCTTTTTCCAGATGATGAACGAATGGTTCACGTAATACATTCGTACTAATCCGGCTATTCAACAACCTCCACCCCCACCTATGCCTCAACAAATTCTTGTTGTTCCTCAAGTTGTAGATTCGATACGTTTGAACAAGCTGCCAATGGATCAAATTTGTAAACATGCGGCTGAAGAGTTTTAACCTGTTGTTGATGATGATGCTGAGAAAGCTGAGTTTTGGCTCGAAAATACGATTCGAATATTTGATGAATTGTCTTGTACTCCTGAGGAATTTATTAAATATGCTGTATCTTTACTGAGAGACACTGCATATCAATGGTGGAATACCTTGGTGTCTATAGTACCGAGGGAACGAGTGACCTGGGAATTCTTTCAGACGGAGTTCTGAAAGAAATACATAAGTCAGCGATTTCTTGATCAAAAGCATAAAGAGTTCTTAGAGTTAAAACAAGGTCACATGGCTGTCACTGAGTATGAAAGAGAATTTGTATGGTTAAGCAAGTATCTCGAGAGTATGTGTCTACTGAGGAGATTATGTGTAAACAGTTCGTTGACGGGTTGAACAAAGATATAAAACTACTAGTTGGAATTCTAGAGTTCAAAGAATTTGTCGTTCTGGTTGAAAGGGCTTGTAAAGTTGATGATCTTAGCAAAGAAAAGAGAAAAGCAGAATCAGAAGCTAGAGACTTGAGAAAAAGATCAATGAGTAAGCCATATCACTCTTCATCAACGAAATCTCGAGATTTATTTAGTCGATCAGATACACTAGTGGAATACTCTAATAGAGATCGTGGGAAGCGAATTACGAGTTCAAAAACTCTAGTTGTGTCAGTAGCAAGTGTGGGTAATGTTAGATCAAATAAACCTGAATGTGGACGATGTGGAAAACAACATTTTGAAGAGTGTAGATTGAATGATAAAGTCTGTTTTAGATGTGGCTCACATGAACATTTTATCCGGGATTGTCCTGAGTTAGATGAGAAAGATAAGTCTCAAAATGTAAGATCGAGCAACCCTACTGTGAGAGGAAGGTCATTCCGTAATGTTGGAAATGTGAGTGGTGGTAGAAGTGCAACTCGAGATACTGCTGCGAGATCCGATGCTAGAGCACCTGCCAGAGCCTATGTTATTCGTGCTCGCAAAGAAGCGTCATCTCCAGATGTTATCACCGGTACTTTCACTCTCTATGATACTAATGTGATTGCATTGATAGATCCAGGATCAACTCATTCTTATATATGTATGAATTTAGTATCCAGTAAGACTTTGCCTGTAGAGTCTACTGAATTTGTGAATAGAGTATCGAACCCCTTAGGCAAATATGTTTTGGTTGACAAAGCCTGCAAGAATTATCCATTAATGCATCGGGATTTCTGTTTTTCGGCTAATCTTATGTTGTTGCCACTCGATGAATTTGATGTGATTTTGGGTATGGATTGGTTAGCTATGCATGATACTATAGTGGATAGTAGACGAAAGACAATAAAACTGAAATGCCAGAATAATGATACTATTAGAATTGAATCTAATGATCTGAATAGTTTGCCAATTGTGATCTCATCTATGTTAGAGATTTGCGAGAAAGGGGCGTGAAGCTTATCTTGCTTATGTACTTGATACGAGAGTGACAGAAAGAAAGATTGAATCAATACCAGAAAGAGAGATTGAATCAATACCAGTTGTGTGTGAGTATCTAGATGTATCTCCCAAAGAGTTACTGGGTTTACCACCTATCAGAGAAGTTGAGTTTTGTAACATCCTGATTTTGGGCTTAGTTGGAACAATGGTTTCGGGACCACAAATCCGATGAGAAAAATTTCATTTTTATTGTATTTTTATGGTCTACGATTTCACGGAATGATTTCGTGAAAATTTCGCTCGAAAATTTCGACGTTTGGGCACTCAATTTAGAAAAAAGAACTAAATTGTAAAAAGTGAAAAGGTTGAGTTTTATATGTTAGAGATGTCTAATTGTCATGAAATTTTAAATGGGAGGTCCTTAAATGATAATTAAACCCTTGTATAACTTTTTGGACAAAAATGGCCTTGGTTGGGTAAAATTTGAAAAAATAGTAAAAATGGCATTTTAGTCATTTGGGGGTAAAATGAATTAAAAGACAAATTTTAAACCCCAAATGTGTCCTTTTCTTCTTGCTACAGCAGAATGTACCAAGAGCAGCCATGTTTAGGGTTTGGCCAAGCTTCCAAGCTTAATAGTAAGTGATTTCGAGCTCCGTTTTTAATGTTCTATGTATTTTTGAAATCCCCGTAACATGATCTGCTCATTTCTACCATTATTTTGAGCTAGGATTTGTGTTTAAAAATTTACCCATGAATGATATGCATGTATTTTGATGTTTAATGGTAGACTATGAAGCTTGAAATTGTGTTAAACAACTTTTGCTAAGCGATTTTACGTGAAAACGAGTAAAACGACATAATCGGTAAAAATACCTAATGTTCATAAGTACATGTTAGAGTGAGAATTTTATGTTTCCATAGAAGGGAAAAATGACCAGCATGTCATAAAACATAAGAAAATAGGAAGAAGTTTAATTTCTGAACCTTAGGACAAAAGTGCAAATATGCAAAAGTTTAGGGGTCAAAATGGAAATTTGTAAAAAAATGATTTTTAGACCTATATGAATAGTGTGACTAATTAGTAGGCTAAATGTGATATTATAGATCAAGGAAATCGAGATTTGGGCTTAAATCGGGAAAATATAAGGTTATGGACTAGAATGGTAAATTGCCATTTCTCGATCTGATGTAAGTTTGCGTGATTTAATAAGCCTATTATTCATGATATTATTGATATACATGAAATATAATTTGCTATAATTGTATTGAATTTGATGTTAATAGAAATTTGATGGGATATGATATTTAAAAGAAATTGGTGATGACCGAGAATATGAGATCTTGCATATGTTGCAATAAAGGTTGTCCCTAAAGGATAATCTTTTGATCTCATTATGAAAAGGAAATGTATGTCTTGTATGTACAATGTGAAAAGTGGTAGCTTCGGCTACCTGATCAATGAAAAGTGGTAGCTTCGGCTACCTGATTAGTGAAAAGTGGTAGCTCTAACTATCTGATCAGTGAATAGTGGTAGCTTTGGCTATCAAATTTGAAAAAGGATAGCTTCGGCTATCGAATGTGAAAAGGGATAGCTTTGGCTATCAAATATGAAAAGGGATAGCTTCGGCTATCGAATTTGGAAAGGAAAGGTATACTTTGTGTATACCATTTGAAAAGGAAAGGTATACAATACTTTGTGTATACCATATGAAAAGGAAAGGTATACTTTGTGTGTACCACTTGGAAAGAAGCGTACACCTCGATTGTACAACTGGAAAAGGAAAGGTCCATCGGAAATTCAACGGGTATTATAATGAATAATGCGATGAAAGTCCCAAGAGGGGCGTGGTGATAAAGGTAAAGTTAATTGAGATGCTATGGATATGTACAGGTACGTACATTATACTCATAAGTGATGCCTTATTGAAATGTGATAAATGATGAGTAAGTGAATTCATGCATATATATGTGTATACATGGTGAACAAGTGAAAAGATTTGAAAGATGAATCATCCTCATGATTATGATTATGAATTGTGTTGCAATATCATGTTAACCTACATTGTGTAATTGAATATGAGATTTATGAAATAATGAGTCTATGATCAATGTGACAATGGAATTATGATAGCTATTGTGATTTTTGCATCGAAATAGTGTTAAACAACAGCAGTATCCCGACTTTGAAAAATCACCATAAATGGTGGAAGTTGAATTAGAGGCCGAATAATATATGAAATTAAATCTTAATGAGTCTAGTTTCACATAAAGGAAACGGTATAAGCAAAATAATTTTTTATTATGAGATATTTGAATTCTTGTGAGACAGAGTCAGAATGAATTCAAAATCCCCTGTTCTGACTTTGGAAAATCACTAGAAATTGTACAAAAATAATTATGAGTTAGAAATCATGTTAATAAAATCCTTAATGAGTCTAATTTCAGGAGAAAGAGATGTGAACATTATTCGAGTCTCGTACTATGAGATAAATAAATTTTAGTGAAGAAAGGTCGAAGCTGTCAAATAGCAAAACAGGGGAGAATTTGATTAATAAACTGTACCTATTGGCTGAACCAAAAATTCTAAAAATTTTATGGTGGAAAGATATATGATCTAATTTCTCTGAAAATTTACGGATCTTAATTTGGAGTTCCGTAACTCTAGATATAAATGATTTAGTGATTGTGACTCAAGAAAACAGCTTAACCAGAACATGTGTAAATGTACAATTGGGATAGTTTTACTATGGAAAGATGTTAGTAAATTGCTTATTATTTTCATGTGAGATTACTAAGCATAAAGCTTACCCCCCTCCTTTCCATTTCTCTTAGTGTTGTCAGGTTAGCTTAGGGTTGGAGATCATCGGAGGCAGCATCACACTATCAAGCCAGCACTTTGAGAGTATAAACACATATGCTAGAATTATCAAGTGAGTGGCATGTATAGGGATCTAGTTTTATAACATGTGTTATTATAATTTGGCCAAATATATTGGTCTTTAGTGAGCTAATGATTCTGACTTATAAATCTTACTATTCATGTTATGTCTAATATTGGTGATGTGAATATGCTTGTGTGCCATGCATGGTTGGTAAAATGTTATGTGTTGTTGTGAGAATGCCGTGCTTGTATCTTGATTGTGGATATATAATTACTCAAATATGCCATGTTAATTTCTATGAAAATATATAAGTTTATGTAGGTAATTAAGGGTGACAATTGGCTTGGAAAATAGCCTTGAAATTGTCGGCGCGGATAGATACATGGGCGTGTGACTCTCCGAAGCAAGAAAACTAGTTAAGTTGCCCATAGATTTTCAAAGTTCTTGGCTTAGTCCCGAACCCCCCAATGTATGTTATAGGCTTCGAAGGCATGTATAAGGGACGATATGTATGTGTTTAAGATGTTTTAATTTTAGACAAAAACTCTGTGGCCCGGTTTTGCATGTTGTGAATGTTTAAGTCCGGTAACGTCTCGAACCCTGTCCCAGCCCTGGATACGGGTGAGGGGTGTTACAAGTTTGGTATTGAATTAGTATTGGGAACTGCATCTATATCGATAGCTCTGTACAGAATGACACCGACAGAGTTGCAAGAATTGAAAACTCAGCTGCAAGAATTGACGGACAGAGGTTTTGCTAGACCAAGTTTCTCTCCCTGGGGTGCACCGGTGTTATTTTTGAAAAAGAAAAATGGCATGATGAGAATGTGTATAGATTATCGGCAGCTCAAGAAAGTGACGATCAAGAACAAATATCCTTTACCACTAATAGATGATTTGTTTGATCAGTTAAAAGGGGCAATAGTATTTTTGAAAATTGATTTGAGATTATCGGCAGCTCAAGAAAGTGACGATCAAGAACAAATATCCTTTACCACTAATGGATGATTTGTTTGATCAGTTAAAAGGGGAAATAGTATTTTTGAAAATTGATTTGAGATTGGGTTATTACCAGTTGCGAGTTAGAGACTTTGATGTGCTTAAGACTGCATTTAGAACAAGGTATAGACACTACGAATTTCTTGTTATGCCTTTCGGACTAAACAATGCACTTGTTGTGTTTATGGACTTGATGAATCGAATTTTAGGCCATATTTAGACCGATTCGTAGTTGTATTTATTGATGACATTTTGATCTACTCTCGTGATGAATCTGAACATGCCGAACATTTGAGAATCGTATTACAAACTTTGAGAGATAAACAGTTGTTTGCAAAGTTTAGTAAATATGAGTTTTGGCTACGAGAGGCCAGTTCTCTAGGACATATAGTTTCACCCGTGGGTATCCGAGTTGACCTGAACAAAATATTAGCGATTATAGATTGGAAGCCTTCGAGAAATATATCTGAAGTCCGTAGTTTTTTGGGACTAGCCGGCTATTATGGACGATTTGTGAAAGGCTTCTCGATGATTGCGACTCCGATGAAACGATTGCTTCAAAAAGATGTTAAACTTGAGTGGTCAGAAAAGTGTCAGCAGAGCTTTGAACAGTTGAAAGCATTATTGACAGAGGCACCAGTGTTAGTTCAGCTTGAGTCGGGTAAAGAATTCATAGTTTTCAGTGATGCATCGTTAAATGGCCTATGTTGTACTTTGATGCAGGAAGGCAAAGTTGTAGCTTATGCCTCGAGACAACTGAAGCCGCATGAAAAGAACTATCCGACGCACGATCTACAATTAGTCGCGATTGTGTTCGCATTGAAACTTTGGCGCCATTACTTGTTTGGCGAGAAATGTCATATTTATACTAACCATAAAAACTTGAAATATCTGATGACTCAAAAAGACTTGAATTTGCGACAGCGGAGATGGTTAGAATTTCTAAAAGACTATGAATTAGTGATTGACTATCATCCGGGGAAAGCAAACGTAGTTGCTGATGCTTTGAGTCGAAAGTCCTTATTCGCTTTACGAGCTTTGAACACACGATTAGCTTTGTCTGATGATGGTTTGATAGCAGCTGAGTTGAAAGCGAGGTCGTTATTTCTACAGTAGATTTGTAGGGCTCAAAAATTTGATAATGAGTTGCAAGCAACGAGATCAGTGTGAGTCAACTCCTACAGAGTTTCGATTAGGGCCTGATGACTGTTTGATGTTTCATGATAGATATGTGTACCAAGAAATTCTGATCTTATTCAGAAGATTTTAAATGAAGCACACAGTAGTTGTTTATCAGTACATCCAGGAAGTATAAAAATGTATAATGATTTGAAACAGTTTTATTGGTGGCACAGTATGAAACGTGATATCTCAGAATTTATTTCAAAATGTTTGATTTGTCAGCAAGTCAAAGCTGAGCATCAAGTGTCGATAGGTTTATTATAGCTTATTATGATTCCTGAGTGGAAGTGGGATAGAGTTACAATAGATTTTGTATTGGGTTTGCCCTTATCTCCAAAAAAGAAAAATGCGATCTGGGTTGTTGTTGACAATTGACGAAATCAGCTCATTTCATTCCAATACATACGGATTACTCACTTGATAAATTGTCAGAGTTGTATATCTCAGAGATTGTTCGATTGGATGGAGTGTCACTATCTATTGTTTCAAATAGGGATTCGAGATTTACTTCGTGATTTTGGAAGAAATTGCAAGAAGCTTTAGGTACAAAGCTACATTTTTAGCACTGTATTTCACCCTCAAACGGATGGTCAATCTGAGCGAGTTATTCAGATACTTGAGGATATGTTGCGATGTTGCATTCTTGAGCTTGTAGATAGCTGGGAGAAATATCTAACGCTGATTGAATTTGCTTACAACAATAGTTTCCAATCGAGTATTAAAATGGCGCCATATGAAGATCTATACGGTCGTCAATGTCGAACACCATTGTACTGGATTGAGTTTAACGAGAATAAGATTCACGGGAGAGACTGAAGAAAAAGTGAAAGTAATTCGCGATAGTTTGAAAACAGTTTCAGATCAACAGAGATCGTACACAGATTTGAAACGAAAAGATATTGAGTTCCAGATCGGGGATGAAGTGTTTTTGAAAGTATCACCGTGGAAAAAAATATTGCGGTTTGGTCGGAAAGGGAAATTGAGTCCGCGATTCATCGGACCGTATGAGATTATCGAGCTATTTGGACCAGTGTCATTTCGGTTGGCATTACCGTTTGAATTAGAGAAAATACATAATGTGTTTCATGTATCGATGCTTAAACGATACCAATTTGAACCTTCACATGTCATTTTAGTGACCAAGGTTGAAATTCAGTCTGATACGTTGTATGCTGAAGAACTGATTCAAATTTTAGCTCGTGAGATCAAAGAGCTGAGGAATAAGAGAATCGCATTAGTGAAAGTATTATGGCATCGACACGGGGTTAAAGAATCTATGTGGGAACCCGAGGATGCTATGAGAAAACAATATCCGAACCTATTCATTGGTAAGATTTTCGGGGACGAAAATCCTTAAGGGGGAGAGAGTTGTAACAGCCTGTTTTTGAGTCAAATCAGAACAGTGGTTTTGGGACCACAAATCCAAGGGAAAAATATTGTTTTATTATTTTATTAAAGTTTACAGCATGATAGAATTTTTGTGTGAAAGTTTCATAAAAAAATTTATTGTTTGAATGCTTAATTCGATAAAAAGACTAAATCGCGTAAAATGCAAAAGTTTCATTCTACTTGTTAAAGGTTTTTAATTGCTATTATTTAGTAAATCAAAGGTCCTTATAATGTTATTAGTCCATGATTAGTGTAAGTGGACAATTATGGCCATCCATTATATGTTTTTACATGTTTATTATAAAGGGTATTTTGGTAAATTAGAATTTAAGTTATAATTTAATAAAACAAAGCCAAATTCACTTCATTCATCTTTGTTAACAATCGAAAATAGAAAAAAGAATAAAGGATTAAAGCTTTCATAGTTTCGGCACACTCCTAGCTTGATTAAGGTACGGTTTTAGCTCAGCTTTTGATGATTTCTATGTTTTTGTAATCGTTGCAGCTAAATCTAGCTAGCCCATATCTTTAATTTCAAAATTTTTAAAGATTTTGAGAGTTTCCATTGTTTAATCTATGAGTTCTTTGATGTTTGATGATAGATTATGAAAGCTTGATGATAGTTTTACATGTTTTATTAAGTGATTTTGATAAAAATGCATAATAGGATTAAATTGTGAAATGTGCAAATTGAGGGGTTGAAATGTGAAATAAATGAAATTTTTGGGCTGCTAGGGACTTATGTGTAATTCGGCCAAGCTTTGGTTTAAAGAAATTATGTGAATTTTGTATATTTGTGAAATAGGGACTAAATTGATTAAATGCGTAAGTTTAAGGGCTAATGTGTAAAAATGCCCAAATGTATATTTTTGGACTAAATTGAAAGAATATATGATTGAATAAGTCAATTTTGAATTTATATATATCAAGAAAGAAAGAATTCAGATTTAGATCGGGGGAAAAACAAGATTATCGAGTAGTCTACCCGATACGTCAATTCTGAATACGAGGTAAGTTCGTATAATTGAACTTAAATGTGTATCTATTTAGTTGATGGATGAAATTGAGATAGTAGTTATTTTATTGGATAAATGTTGAAATATTAAAGGAAATGTATGAATTGAGTAAGACAAGTTACCAAATAAGACCATAGCTAGGCTATGGCAATCGAATAATAAGACCATAACCGGGTTATGGCATGTAAATAAAAGACCACGGCAAGGCCTTAGCAATGTATGTGTAAGACCATAGTTGGACTATGGCATCCAAAAATCGATGAATTTGTATCGTAAGCATTGGTAAACTAGAGCGGTTTGATAAGCGTAATGATGAGAAATAGAAATGTATCGGTACAGGTATGTACAGAAAACTATTCAAGTATCGAGTTAGATGAAGTTGAGAACTCACGAATCATAATAGGGATAACTTCTATGATAGCTCATGATTTGATGCTTTGAATGTTTATGATATTATCCATTTTGAATTGCTAATGAATGTTGTGATTATTTCATATTCACATACAGACTTACTAAGCTTAATAGCTTACTCTGTTTAATTTTTGATGTTTTATAGTTCTACGAAGCTAGCTCGGATTCGAGAATCGTCAGAGACTTCATCGCACTATCGATCATCTATTTTGGTACTTTTGAAGTTATGTATATATGGTATATGGCATGTATAGGATTATGTCAATTTGTTTTGTTTGATGGATGTGTATTTTGGTCATTTGTGTTAGCATATGATGATAAACTTGATGATGTTTTATGAATGTGCAATAGTTCTATTTTAATGTTTGGTAATAGACCTATATTGGATGAACGTGATTAAAGTGATTATGTATATTTGAATTGGTTTAGTTAAATGAATTATATATGTGAATTATGCTTAGTAAAGCAAGGTAAATTGATTGGTATTTGAGTAGGTAAATGGTATGGATTTGAATATTGAATTTAGCTGAAATGGATATGGTATGATTATGTATTGGTTGATGAACTTTGGCTGCATATTTGTGACTTAAAATGGTACCAATTGAGTTTACTTAGTTATGTGTGAAAAGGGTGGCAAATTGGCTTTGCAAATGGCCTATTTTTGTCCACACGGGCAGAGACACGGGGGTGCGTCTCAGCCATGTGCGACACACAGTTAGGTTACACGATCGTGTGTCCCCTAGTGTTGAAATTGAATTGAAGTCAGTATGCTTCACACGGTCTCACACACGGGCGTGTGACTAGCCGTGTGGTATAAGTCAGTATAACCCCTTCTTTTTGGCATACGGCCTAGCACACGAGAGTGTGTGGTCATTTCGAAGGGTATACGGGTTAGACACACGGGTGTGTGGTTGGCCGTGTGACCCAAGTCAATATACTCTCAAATTTTCACACGGTCTGGCACATGGGCGTGTCCTCGACCGTGTGATGCAAGTCAGTATGTATGCCCTGTTTCCACACGGCCTAAGACACGGGCATGTCTACTAGCCATGTGAGGCATATGGCTTGCTTACACGGGCGCGTGACCCTTGTATAGATGAAAAATTTCTAAAGTTCTTAATATTTTCGTATGTTATCGGTTTAGTCCCGAATCACTTCTAAAGTTTGTTTAAGGCCTCGTAGGCCCTTATAAGGGACAATGTGGTTGTATTAAATGATGTATTAGAATGAATGCTTTATGATGATAAATGTATGATATATGTGTTATGTTTTAATCAGTAATACCTCATAACCCTATTCCGGCAATGGATACGGGTTAGGCGTGTTACAGAAACTGGACCACTTCTTGTTGAAGATGACCCATCTCTTTTTGGAGCCATGTGGTTATACCTTCACTGGCCATAGAGGATTGAAAGTTTTGGTACCCTTGTTATGGAAGAAAATTAAGCAAAAATACAGTAGCAATATGAGAAGAAGAGGTATTAAAGAGATCGAAGAAGAAGAAAAAAGAGTAAAGAAGCAAAATTAGTGTTGAATTGTCATAATAGCCTTACCTGTCAATATATGCTTAAGAGGGAAAGGAGCAACAATTTGGAATCAGTTAAGCAAACCGTTACTTGACAGTTGTGCATCCTATACACACTTTTTCATTTAATTGTTACAAAGCTTAAAAACATATGGTTTTGATTGCTACATACCTCGGACCGTAGCGCACCATTTCATTAAAGTATCTAAGACATCAAAACGTAGCGTATTGATCAAAAAAATAAAACAAAACCAATAAACATAACAGAATTTTAAATGCGTCAGACTGTTAAGAATTCCCTCCCATGTCACTTTTAAGCCCATACATGTAAGAAGCAAAAAACCATTGCAAGAACACATAAATTGACATATAATCAATAACATGCAAAAAAACAAATGAAAAATATGAGTTTAAGAAAGAAAAGAAAAAAACCCAAACTTTTAAGAAAACTTAAAAGAAAAAATCATACCTTTGTTGAGGTTCTTGCTTTTGGAACTGACCTTATTGTTGTCTAATTAATTGAAAGAGTCTTCATTCTTCCATGGGTTAGTTTAGGGTTTAATGGGATAATGATTTGGGAAGCGGTAGTGGCGATGGTGAGTTAGGAAGTGGAAGCCAAGAGTTTTAAAAACGAAAAAAAAAAAAAGAAGAGAAAGGGGACAACGACAATGATCATGGTCAAAAAAGGTAATCAGAGGTTAAGCGATAGTACTGGAACTTAGACAACAACACAAGGGGATTCTGAGGTTTTTAGATAAGAGAAGATTGTTGATAACTATAATATGTTAACGATTAATGGAATTTTTAACAACAATTAGTAATGTGGGAAAAATATGATTTTTTTTTTTTGGAATCTTTGAGGCATATTTTCGATTGGTAAATGAGGGGTTTTGAATCATAAAGTTATCATTTTATGTTTACCCCATAAGACCTTTACAATGGGATGTCATTTGCTCAAAATGGTTGAGTGGTGAATGATAAATTGATGCTTAAAATAAGCTACTTGTGAATTATGTTGAGGAAAATGAAAAGCATTAGTCCCACATTGATTGGAAATCAAGTGTGGAACTTGTATATATATATATGTAAACCAACTTGTTGGTTATTGAATGATTAAACTAATGCTTTCCCTCACACGCAGGGGGTGCAAATCCAAATCCACTGGGGTTGGGGGCGCACCCACATGACATGAGCGACGTGAAATGTTTGACCATTCGGGCCCTTTTAGGCCTGCAGATATTTTAACCCAATACGTGTACAGTAAGACTGAATTATGATAATTTCCTCTGAAATTTTCTCTCCCAAAAAAAATTGTTTTCTAGTGATAGAAATAAGGCAAGCCTAGTTCGTTGATCATGCAGCTGCGCTACTGTGGTGTTCATCCAGTTGTTGTATCATGGGAGACAATCGTCCGACGTTTCTCCAACACGAAAGGAGCGGTCGAATCTATTTTAAGGAGACTATGTTCCTTAGGCCTCATCGATTTTCAACCTATTTACAGTAAACATTTATTTTAAATAATATTGTGATTTATTTGATTTGAATTAATATACTTAAAATTTTTTTATTACTGTGTATTTGCTAACATTGTGCAACAAGTAATTCACATAATTATTTTTCTTAGAATTCTTACATTAAAAAAATTAAAGTTACCGAAATAAAAATTATTTCAAACTGAACGTATAATTTACCTTTTTAGAAATATCGTGTTCGTATTATAATAATCGTGGATGTGATATTATGGGATGTTTTGGATGAGAATTGAGATGGCATTGAACATCGTGGGGGCGTGAAAACTCTAGTACAGCATGCCGACCTTTTTATTTGGATTCGGCGCCGCCATCGGACAATCCGCACAAACACTGTCCCTCTAGTGTATGAATTATTCACTTGTCAAATATTCTTATTCAGCAAATTTGCCAAGTATATCTGATTATAAAATCTGACAAATTGTTAACTTTTAATCGTTAACATATTTTATTATTTTGGTTTTTATTACAATTTACTTTTTAATATTTTAAAAAAATCGAATTTGTTAATCTAAATTAAAAAATATATATTTATTTTTTAATAAAAATATTGATTAATGTTGGGAATAAATTTGATTAAACAACGAACAAATAAAATATTAGAGAAATTGAAAAGATCGAAAACAAATAATTTACGCGAAAAAATTCTCTCCGAAGAGGATAAAAAACTATGGATAAATATAATTTTATTATAACGGCAAAAGTGAAAAGTACAGAAATGGAGATAAATCTAAATCCTAAAACTCAAAAAATACCTTCAAAATATAAACACAAATTTTTTTAAAAGTTTGTGAAAACTAATACCTATGGGTTATTTTTTTAGAATAGAAAAAGGGCCTACTTATAGGCTAAATTTGTAAGTCGAATAGTATTAAAATAACCTACATGAATAAGAGTTTAGATAGAAAACTAAAAACAAAGTTTAACTAGCAAAAAAAAAAAGGCAAAAAATACAAGGCATAACTCCACAATAAAAATGAAAAGTTTTCAAACATTATAACCAACATGATAATCAACATGTATTTTATAATTATTTTGAATTTTTATAAATTTTATATATATATTTTTTAGTTTCTATGTTTTTACAATTTTTTGTTTAGATAATATATAAGATAAATAGTGTTATATTATCATAAAGAATAGTGGGTTGTCAAGCGAGTTGCCACACCAACATTATTAAAGAATTAACGTTTTGTCAGTATTTTCCTTAAAAAAAAGATTTAACTCTTTTTAAAATGTTAAGAATTAAATTTAACTTAAAAAAATAAAAATTAAATTAACAAAAGATAAAAACATTTATAATTTTAAAAATTGGGATGATGATTTAAAGAGACAAATAAATTACCATGAAATAAATCTTAATTTGGGTATAAATAAAGCTAGAATTTAAAAACAAAATAACATGTACATCCGCTAACAAAAGAAATTTTAAGTTGAATATTATTTAAGTAATAACAAAATAATATCAGTCTAACAAAGCTAATTTGAGATTGTAAAAACTGACAAATTACACCTTTGATCATAAAAAAATACAAATAAATGATTTGCCAATTTTAACAATGATCTAATGTAAAACTGTATCATATTTTATTATATTATAATCATGACTAAAATATTTTAAATTCATGTAAATTAATATTTTTATTGTTTTAACTAAAATGTGCCATTATTTATTTATTTATTTTCCCACGTGTCCATTAACAGACTCAATGCTCCTTTTATCTCGTGGCTGACATGGACATTGGGTCATTTAGCTACCAATAAGTTACACAGAGCGGCTACGACAAGAAAGTGACGAGACCGGTTCTGACAATAAAACGTGTCACCATTTTATTGGTTTTAGGATATCAGCATCTTTGATTATGGACACAGACATGATTTTTTTCCCGTAACGACCACCGAAATTAAAAGGTGATACTGCCACGTCGGTAGCAAACTATTGACTCCAGGATTGTAGGTAAGTTATGTAAGTATATGGTGAAATGATTTAGGAGTGTGGAAGAAGACAAAACGGAGTGGAGTGGAAGAAGCAGGAAAAAGGTAAAAAGGGTGGCGGTTTCGGCGCATGCCGAGCAACTTCCTTCATCCTTATCCAACTGGACCGACCTTGACACCGAATGGTTTTGAAATTTATTTTTGGTATAAAACGAGTAAAATGATTATGAAAACAATTCGGGTTGAAAATTCATCAATTTGGCAATGTGAAAACTATTAGTTCTAGCCCCATTGAGTTTATTTGCAACCAAATCCCTAATAATTTCAACCCTTTATTTAAGGTGGTAGATCCAATTTTTCGATGTTCTAATTTAAAGTGATGAATCAAGTTTTTACAATTAATAAAGAGGTAGATGGAAGCCTTGGTTTTTTTTTTTTTTTATAAAATGGAAAATTGTATTAATCATTCATTTTAAGGTTTTCAATAACTTAAATAAATAAAAATTTTGTAATTTTGATTCCTCCTAAAAATTAATTATATAATTCGATTCATATTTTAACTTTTTAAACAATATATCTCTAGTTTTATCCTTGGGATCTAATTAACTTATTAAAAGCACCATCATAAAATTATAATTCAACTAATATCGGTTTTTTTTATAAAATTATGATTATTTATAATAATCTATTTAACAAAAAGTATAAAATATATTTTAAGTGTACTTAAATTATAATATTCAACATACTACTCCCACACTTCTAATTAAGTTCATTTTTTTGGGGGTAAGATTATGAAATCTAAATTTAAAAGTTATACTATGCTCCAAGTTCATGTAATTTTTTATATATTTGAAATTTAAATTTCATATTTTTATTTTTAAAAAATTTAAGTATAGTTAACAACGTTAAAAATTTTCTATTAAATTTATTTGCGTGAAATTTTGAAATTAAAAAAAATTAATTGGAAAATATGACATTATAATGGATCTAAATTTAACAAAAAGATTTTAATGATATTAACAATGCTTGAAATTCACATCAACATTTTAATTAAAATAATGTATTTAGATTAACTAATGACTTTGTAGGAGGTGGAGTGTCAAATTATATTAAAAATTAAAATATTAAAATCAAATCTTAAATTTAAACATAATATAAGGACCAACATTAAATTTTAACAATTATTATATAAATTTAAAAACATAAAAAAATTAAAATTAAAATCTTACCATTATCTAAAATTGTAAAAAAGAAAATTAAGATGTGTGTGATTGTAAGAAAGTGTGAAAGCATTCTCTTATATATAGTTTATAGATTTGGAAATAATGGAACATAATAACATTATTCGTGATAATTATCCATTTAAATGAATCAAACTTTATCATAATTATTAATTTATAATTTATTTTGTAAAACCCAACTATTTCGTTATTTATTTATTTATGTTCTTTCAATAAAATGTTGTAATACTCAATCGGAATTAGTAAAATTGTGTTCAACCATTTTTGTGGTAATAGTTTTCCAAGTCAACAAATAAGGATTTGGTTTTATTACCAAAAAAAGGGAAAAAGAAAACACCAAGGGTCACGTGTTTTGGGGATAGACATGATTCATGGTTTTTCTTTGAAACGTCATCCTATGATTAAGACACTACCACATATTAGAACGTGCACTCACTAAGCTTTTTATGCCAAAATAATTATTTTTAATTAATAAAAAAATGCAAAATTTCAGATAATATCATAATTTAATATGTACTTATTATAATTTTTAGAAAAAAAAAGCACAATTATTTATATTTCATAATTTCATTTTATAATTATTAAATTATTTTTGTATTTGAACTATGGGAGTCGGTATTGTTCCGGTCTCGCTCGTATCGGTTGGAATGCTCTATTCTGATAAATTAGAACAATAAATTTTAGATTTTGTTCCGGTGTAAATTTTGGTTAGTACCAGTTGATTTTACCTATATCGCTCGGTACCAAAAACTTTTATTTTAAAATATATTTTAAATTTAAATTTTTATTATTTATTTTAGATTTGTTGAATTAAGAATTAATATATGCATAATATGAGATGATCTTATTATAAATTTGTGGAATAATTTTTTTTTTCTTTTTTTAGTTTGATTAATCATGGATTGTATTTGTGAAGCTTATTAAACTATATTTTATATAATTAATGAGTATTTTTTTTTTCTGTATCTTAAAATTTAAGTATGGTGAGATTTGAATCTATGCCACCAACATTTTTAAAATATTTTCTTTGCCATTTCAACCAAAACTTTATTTTTTATGAGCATTTTATATTTGAGATTTTTAATCTCATTATTTGATGTTTTTAAATACTTTTATACACATATATAAAATATTTTTTTTAAAATAGCGACAAATCCAAAACAATACATTGAAACAGACCGATATCAGTACTTGCCAGTACTAACAAAAAAGAAGCACGTCTATCAGTACAATACTGACTATCTTAATTTGAATAGCTAATAGGGCAAATTTAAGGGCAGGCAAGGGTAGTGGCCCTCTCAAAAAGTGAAAAATTGTCAATTTAGTCTCTTCATAAATAATAAAATGATAAATTAATAAATGATAAAATTATGTTATGACCTCTCATATATTATAATTAAATTTCAATCCTAAAGATTCTAAATTTGCCCCTAATAGTTGAGTTGGTGTGGTTTGATTAATTACACTAAAGTAGGGATTATATAACAAAATACATACATATTTTTGTAGTTTGACTGTATGTATTAAGGTCAAGAATTTGACTAAAATAAAAAGAAAGAAAGTGGCTTATAGTTGTCTTAAATAAGAAGAAAGAAAGTGGCTTATAGTTGTCTTACTTCTTTAACAAAAATTGTTAAAAATATATAACTAATTTGATAAATAAATCCTTTAACTTTTTTCATTTATTAATATAAGATTTTATACTTCTACTATACTTAAATAAGCCTTTAAATTTTAATTAGCACTCAAATAAGTTCTTAAAATTTAAGTTGCATTCAAATTATATGTTGTTAATCTTTAATTTGTATCCAAATTAGAAATATTCATTCAATTGGTTCAGTTATTATTAAATCTGTTAACCAGTAAAATGAACAAGGGAAGAAGATACTAACCGAATGAAGAAAGGTAAGGTGAAGGTTGTGTAAGAGATTTATTTGAGGAAGAATTCAATAGTTGGAGGGGAGGAAGTGAGTAAGTAGTGTTTATAAGCAATTTGCATGGCTCTTTTATAGTGGGGACAAGCTTAGCTACGTGTCTTAAGGCACTGACACTGAAGTCTAATTTGGTACTCTTAGCAATGACGGTGATGTTGTGTTATAGGATAAGACGTTTTAGAATGACTAGCAATCAATTACCCTGAGTCTTCACGTGGTCCTTATATAAATTTAGTGGAGATGCCTAACCTAAAGTTCGCCAACCTAAGGTTTGCAAATTAACCCAAAGTTTGCCATGTTGTTAGCTTAATTGAGAGACACGTATCAGGTTCTCTATGGGTACATTGTCAAGTTCTCGGGGTAAACTATGAGGTTCGTGAGGCTTATTACATAAGGTATAACAATTGTCCCCCCCAGGCGAGAGAAGGTTATAAAGTGACATTCGCGAGCTTGCTAGAGAAGGTCGCACTACAGGTGCAGATGGTGAAGGTTTAGGGAAGTTCGTTTTGCAGTATTATGTATTTTATTGATGCATTTATTTTATCTTTTGATAAGATTATTTTTGAAACTTGAAATTTGAATTTCTAATGATTGAAAGTTTTAACTTTGTTGATTTTATGGCAAGGTAAATAGGTTCATGTATGTAAATTTGTATATATTTATTGATGAAGTTTTTGAAACGTGTAATGTATTACAATGTATTTATTGTGTTTCCAATGAAACCGTCATTACTATTACTATTTGAATGCACATGTTAAGTTCTAATTGGAGCAACTTTTAGTATATGGGAAATGGTGTACACGTGAGTGTGTCGTAACATACTTAATAAGTTTCGAGGGAGTTGAAGGGTTTTGTTTTAACTTATACATAGGGATAATAGTTTGTGGTTTATTTCATCTTTGTTTTTTAAGTTTCCTGGTTTCTGCATTTTTTCTCGTTTGTACTTGTGGTGTGATTTTCTTTGGTAGGTTTCAACTGGTTTCACTTTTCTTATACTGTTCTTAGTTTTAATTTTATCTTTATTGAAACATGGCCCTAGGATGTTTAGTGTTTCCACTAAGAGTGAGGAATTCGAGGGTTGTACATCATTAGAGGAGATGTGCAAATTGTTAGAATGCAGGAGAATTACATGTTTTGATAATTTCAGATATAAGTTTGATATTGTGAAAGGGAAAATTGATATTGTGAGATGAACAACCATAAGAGGGAAAATAATTGACTTCTTTTACCCTTATATGTATTTGAAGCAGGTTTTCATTTGCCTCTGTACTTTCTTCTTCTTCTTTTTTGAAATGCTGAATTCATGTGGGTGGCTCCTAGGAAATTGGTGAAAGATAAATACATCAAGATTGAGCAAATTGTGGTGAATTTCCTTTCCTTTTAGCTTGGGTGAAACCTTTCAATAAAAAATGTACTTGGGACATAAGGTATAACAAAACTAAATTTTCATTAATCAAATTAATTGAAATTTGTTATGAATATCTTATTAAGTGGATATCTATCATAATCAAGATAAAGTTTTAATGTACTTTAAATTCTAATAGTTATTAGAATTAGATCTCTACTTCTTTTATACTTCTTATGCCTATAAATAGAGACTCTGACGAAGCATTGTAATCACCCCTTTTGATCAATAAAGTACATTCTCTGTTGCTTTCATATTTTCTTCGTTCTTTATTCTCCTTATCTCTCTTTATTCTATAATACGTTATCAGCACGATCTTGCTCAAAGTGATAGTTCCTTTTATCAACGATCAAATTTATCCTTCATGATTTTCAATATCTTTTACAGCAAGATACAAAGTTTTTACATGAAGTTTCTTTTATTTAATGTTTCATAACTGATTATTATTTTTCATTCTTCTTTCATTATATGTTATCATTGTTTTGCTTAACTTATTTTACTTTTTGTTCTTAAGGATGGTGAAAGATTTGATACCATTATCTATATGAAATCAAGAATATTTTCAAACTATCTCATACCTTCTAGTGATGACGATGATGTTAAAGATCTTCAGGTATATTTTACTATGTTTTATTTATTGTTTATTATAATTGGAGATTAATCATGACAATATGCATAGATAGATTTTGATCTGAAATCTCACACATGTTTGCGATGGTAATTATGAAATAAAGAATCTATTGGGATGTTTATAAGTCTGTCCTACTAGATTTGTGGCATTCCTCGAAGTGAATGTAAACATAAAGAAAATAAAAGATATACTAATAAACCACTAAAAGTGGGAACATAGTAATAAATAAGAGAACAATGAGAGTTCTCAAGATAACTCTTTAAAGGGTAAAGATAACTTATGTTATCAATATGTGATATGAAATATTATTGGCCACTTATGTGACGTATGCCCAAATATTTTGTTTCTATTAATATTATTTGAGGAAGGATAGGAAAATGTAGGAATGAATTCTATCATTATAGATAGAAAATATTTATCTTATTTGGTATTGAAACAAACAAATATTATTCCAATATTTAATAGTACAAAATTAGTTGAAAGCTCTAGAAGAGCTAATATATGACTATCTAAAAAGTACAAAATTTGTGATGGTTAATGCATTACTTTTAAAAGTCATTTGTAATGGATCTCATATTGAGATTGTGAATGAGGAAAAGATTATATTTCATATGAATACAAAAAGGGAATTGAGTTATTAATTTATAATATTTATGATATTCTTTTGTCATCATCCCTATTAAAGGGTTGAAAGCAAAATATTTGACTATGAAAGACCTACTCATGAGTAATATAATATGATAATTCTATCTAAAGCTTATTATGGTTGGATGCATCTAAAGTTGCAAGTATTTTTTTAAAAATTGTGAGTATAACTCTACAATATTTAGAATAAGTTCTCAATTAAAATTATGTGGTAAAATATTACTGATGAGAATTTGTAAGAGAGAAAACTTATGTATGAAAAGTCATTGGTTATGTACCTATTGTACACTTGGAAAATAAGATCCACTCTCAAAGTTTGCTATTAATAGATTTTTGGGCATTTGAAGATTTTGACATATTCCCTAAAGCGAATATTGCATACAATTATTTGGAAATTATATTTATTGACTTGGTGACATTATAGACTTCACATTGATTTAGATATTTCCAGTAGTAAATGTCACAATAGTACTTATATTTGGATACAAATTAAAAGGAATGATAATAAAATTATCAATTTGTTACAATTTAGTACAATTAAAATAGATGTTAAAGTAAACCAAAAGTTTACTAATACAAACGTGTTTACTACTTGGCGTGACCAGTTAGACCATCCTGGATCATATATGATGCAAAAATTAGTTGAGAATTTATATGGACATTCAATTAAAGAACCAAAAGATTCTTTAATTTAAAGAATTCTCATTTGTTGTTTGTTCTCAATGAAAATTGATTATTAGAAACTCACTAGCTAAAGTTGAGATTTAATGTCTTGCATTTCTGAAATGAATATGGGCTCATTCATCCACCATGTGGATGATTTTGATATTATATGATTTTGGTAGATGCATCTACAAAATAATCACATATGTGTTATTAATTTGTAACTTGTCGTTTGCAAGATTGCTTGTTTAAATAATTATTTTCAGATCGTGCAATTAAGACAATTCATCTTGCTAATGTTGGTGAGTTTACATCCCAAGTTTTCAATGATTATTGCATGTCAATTGTGATAAAAGTTGAACATCCTGTAGCTCATGTTCACACACAAAATGATTTAGCTGAATTGTTTATCAAATGCCTCCAACTAATAGCTAAATCATTACTTATGAGAACAAAACTTTTTATTTCAACACGAGATTATGTTGATTTACGTGTTGTACGTATCAAGCCAATAAGTTATAAATACTCCTCATTACAGTTGGTTTTTGATCAAGAGCTAAATATTTCTCATCTTTGAATTTTTGTATGTGCGTATATGTTCCAATTGATCCACCACAACGCACAAAGATAAGTGAATCCTCAAAGAAAGTTGGAAATATATATTAATTACAAGTTTCGTTATGATTACAATTTTGATTCAATAATTTTCCCAACATTAGGGGAGAGAAATAATAACTTGTAATGAGTTAGGGGGAGAATAATTTGAACCAGAAGTTCAATAAGGGTAACTCATTTCAAGTTAACTGTTAAATGTATTTACAAACTTAGTGAGAATAACCAAGTGTGATATACCATCTAATATTTTAATTTGAATCAAAGTTCCAATAGGACAATCAGTTAGAATAAATAATAGATTGATCGATTCCAAATATGAAAATTTTTCTAGATGGTCATATAGTGGAGGCGGGTGCTTCAGAAAAGACCCAAGATATAACTAATAAGTAAAACTCCAAAAGAGATTCAGGTACCTTAAACTGGATTTTAAAATAATAAAAATAATATATCTCGATAAGTTATGTCAATTCGAGAAAATCTGGAACCGAATAATAAAAGTGGTTGACAATGATTTTGCATGCAGTATTATTATAATAAAATAAAAAGAGGATCATAAATAAATCTATTGAGAAATATAGATATAGAATAAATTGATCAAAACAGAAAGACGCAACTCAAGTACAATTAAATTTGTGGAGTTTTTGGACCAATAGTCCAAATATCTAAAGGTATAAAGCCAGTGAGGGTGCAATTAAAGTAGTTTTGCAAAAGCGGAATAAAAATATAAATTTTTTCGCTAAGTCCTGGCATTGATTATGAAAAGATATAATATTTGTAGCGACGTAAAATCTTAGCTTTGGTCGCTAATTGTGGTGATTTATTGAAAATTTGAAAATGGAATCTCGGTTTTATAAAAAAAGGGGGAGTCGCCACCGATCCTTTTTCCTAAGTGTGATCGGACACCTAATAAATTTATTTTTTTGATAAGAAAATTCATTTTCTTCTAACAAAAAAAGAAGGCCAAATTTAGGTCTACGTCAAAATCAGAGTAAAGTAGGGTTCGGGAGTCGGTTACGCGCGAGGAAGGTATTAGCACCCTCGCGACGCCCAAAATTGGTATCTTGTAAAACACGTGTTGTCTTGATTTTCAAAAATGCGAGTTCAATGTAACATTTAGTTGTGATCCGGTTGAAAAGACGAGAAGTTTTAGTTTATTCCGGTTTTTTAGAAGGACATACCGTTTTAACATGAGCCGACAAATTTCATCCAACATAGCGATAAAATTTGATGACTTAATGTTAAATCGATACATTGCCTTGGTTATTGAAATTAATTAGAAAACAAGAATATGATTTTCGAAGTAATGTAAAACAAAATTGAGATGAAATAAAAATAAATAAAAAGAAAGAGCTAGAAATATATTGAAGCAAATAATAAATGTGACAATAATATTAAAAATAATAAAGATGTATACGATATTAAGCACAATTCTAGAATTAAACACAAAATGGAAACAATGAATGTATATGTATACACATATAATAATGGTATTTAGAACATGTACACGATACATATGAAAATGTATAAATAACGTAGTATTAAGAAGTATGTATATAATGATGTTGAAAAATACGTACATAATACGGTGTTAAAAAACACACACATCATGCAGTTATTAAAATATATACCTAATAATAACATTACAAAATGTACACATAGCATTAAAAATATATATATGATGTAGTAGTATTAAAAGGAATTATATAAATATAATGGTATTTAAGAATATATATAAAGAATATACAAATAATATGGTATTAAGGGTATATACATAACATAGAATAAAAATACATATATATGTAGTACATATTAAAGGAATACATATAATATACATACATTTCAAAAAAGATAAAAAAATAGTATTAAAAGAGTAACTATTAATTATGTTACATAAAGGATATATATATGCATGTTAGAATATTTATTGAAACTAAAACTAATACTAATGGTAGTAAAACTAATTATATAATATAATATAAAAATAGATAATTAAAATACTACGATATGAATACGTATATAATAATAATGAGGATAATGTAAGTATATACTCGAAATAGTATAAAAATATAACTAATAATATTAAAATATATACATGATCATATAAAAAAAATTAGAAAATATATGTACATGATATACATATGAAAATATATACATAATATAATATAATAATACAACATATAAAACATAATATTAAAAAATATATAACGTATAAAAAATATATATAGACTATAATACATAAGTATATTAAATATATATACATATATAACAAATTATATACTAAGACATATAATAAATACAATAAATATAATAAATATAAATATTACAATTAATAAATAACAGAAAAGGAAAACAAGTAAATTTAAAATAAAACAGTAAACTAACAAAAGGATAAATTGAACATAAAACGCAATTTTGGGGCAAAATTTTAAAAAAAATAAATAGGGAAGGACTTATTAGGACACGCGAGGAACGTGAAAGGACCAAAATAGCAATATTACGCTCCCCTCAAAACGCAGCGCATGGCAGAGGACCAAATCACAAAGCGCAACAAATTGTGGGGTTAAATTGAAAATAAAAATAACTTAATTATAAAATTCTAGAAAAGCAGAAGGGTCATTCGCGCAATTAGACCCTTCCGCAAAAACACGCGGACCCCCCTAGCGGGTCGGGTCAAATCGGGTTGGCCCAGGGCAAAACGACGTCGTTTTGTGCCTTGGGTCTTTGAACTAAAACGGTGCCGTTTTTACTTAGTATAAATATCTTAAAAAATCGAAAAAAATATTTGAAACGAGATCAGAAAAAAAAAAAAGAGGGGGAGAGGGAAAGGAGAGGCGATTTCCGGCGGCGACGCCATCTGTCCGCCCCACCGACCTCGTCGTGGCCGCCACCACCGTGACACGGTGGCTGGAAAGGTAATTTCTTTCCTTTTTTTTTTGCTATTTATCTCTTTTTATTTTCCTTTTATTTTTCTGTGTTTAAATGCTTAAAATGAAAAAAAAAAGAGTCACCTTCTTTGTCACTGATCTGATTCGATTCTTGGATTTTCTCCTGTTTGCTTGAATAACGACTTATATATGTTTATTGAAATCTATAAACTCTTTCTGATTGATGTTTACAAAGAAAAAAAGAAAGAAAAAACCCCCCATAATGTTTTTGAATCGGGTTTTATAACCCCTTTACATCCCTTTTTTATTGTTTCTGTCTCTTCGTGTTTAATGTTTGCAGGTGTTGCAGGCGGTGGAGCAGAGCTGGTGGCGCCAGGGGATGGTGACCGGTGCTGGTGTCAGAGGGCAGGTGGGGGTAGGTTTGGCGCAACAGTGGCGGTAGGTAGTGGCAGAGGTCAAAAGAGTGGTTAGGGTTTCGGTTGAGAGCTGATTAGAGTTAGTGGTAATTGGGCTGTTGGGTTTTTGATGGGTTAGTGGATTTAGATATTGGGTTGTTGGGGTTTTGGGCTTCTGTAATTAGGTTTTGGGTTTAATGATTGTAATGGGTCTGGGTAATTTGTAAACGGCCCAAAATTGGCCTGTAACAATATTCTTTTGAGGTGGATGCAATAACATTTATGTATATTATTAAATTGACAATTCATAAAAGATTTAACTTGCGTCTAATGGATATTGTTGCAACATTTTATGAATCACTATATAGTAAAGTTTACATTAAAATCCTTGAAGGATTTAGAATGCTAGAAGCATATTGAAATTCTCGAAAAATTATTCATTTATATGAATTGAAATAATTTGAACATATGTGGTAAATTTAAGTAGTTGAATGAGGATTATAAAATGATTCAAAATACCTATTTGTGTTTTTATAAAAGAATCATGATTAAAGTTTATTATGATTATTGTTGAATCTCCTAAAGAAATCAAAATATATTTCCTCAAATTTTCCTCACTTATGACTTTTAAAAGAATGGTAATATAAATACTTAGAAAATACATTCAAATAGTCATTTGAAAAACTAGTATTCAAGATTGAATATGTAGAATATGAGAAAATATGTGATATTTTCATGAGGGGGAGTAAATACGCGTTGCACTCTTTTTCCCTTAATCGAGGCTTTGTCCTATTGGGTTTTCCTGGTAAGATTTTTAATGAGGCAACATATTATGCGTATTATAGATTGTGTACTCTTTTTCTTTCATTAGGTTTTTATCCCACAAGGTTTTTCCTAATAAGGTTTTAACGAGGCACATTATCTATCAATGGACATCCAAGGGGGAGTGTTATGAATATCTTGTTAAGTGGATGTGAAGTTTTAATGTACTTTAAATTCTAATAGTTATTAGAATTAGATCTCTACTTCTTTTTTACTTCTTATGCCTATAAATAGAGACTCTGATGAAGCATTGTAATCACCCATTTTGATCAATAAAGTACATTCTCTGTTACTTTCATATTTTCTTTGTTCTTTATTCTCCCCATCTCTCTTTATTTTATAATAAAATTTAAATTCATGAACAATTAATCAAATCTAAGTTTATTAACCAAATTAAAATAATTTCGATAACTAAAATTTAAAAGCAAATCATGATAAAGATATTGTTAACTAATCAAACTAATATCAAATTGACAAATTAAAGCTTAAAACAAATAAAAAGAAAGCATGAAACCTTTTAACAAGATTAAGCTTTGTTAATAATCAAACTAACATTCAAAAATCAAATTCAATTAATTCCATTAATCAAACTTAATTAATTGATATTAGAGTTCACAAATTAGTTAAGTAGTTACAGGTACTCTAGAATTCTGTTAATAACAACTCTGCAGTTAAGTTGTTATACTACAGTTAAGAAATCAAGTGTATACATGTATGTTCATCTGCAGATATGAAAATAAGAATGAATTTCAGTTTGCTTAATATTCTCTTTACCTTTCGTTGTGTTACCACAAATCCTTTCATGGTATCATTCGCCAAAGTCATGGGCACACTCTTCCACTACCTACTATGGCAAATTCAGAAAAATCTGCCACTGCTCCTCGTGATCCACAGCCAGTTCCTTTGGCTCCACTTCTAGCACCATCATTCAATGTTGATTTTGGTAAATCTCAGTTAATCCACAGCTTCCCTCGACATGATACAATTAAGCTCGATGAAAGCAATTTCATTCAATGGCAACATCACGTAAAATTGATAATTAATGGGTACGAGCTTACTAGATTTGTGAATGGAATGATGCCAAATCCACCACGGTTTGTACCAGATCAAGAAGGAAAGTTAGTTCTCAACTTTGAGGTTTTTTTTTTGTTTCATCAACAAGATAAACTACTGACGTCGTGGTTGTTATCCACGATTAGTAGTCATTTGTTGTTCTGTTTTACAAGTATGACTACTGCAAATAATGTTTGGAGCACTGCGAATCATCTCTTCACTGCTGTTACTAGAGCTAAGTTGTCCAGAATCAAACATGAGTTGCATTCAATTTAAAAAGGTACTATGACAGTTAAAGAATATATTGCTAAAATACAGAATGTTTGTGCGATACTTGAGGCTTCAAGGCACTAGACCTTAGATTCTGAAAGAGTCGTGATAGTTCTCGTGGGGCTTTCGTCAGAGTTTAACTTGGTGGTTACGCTCACATCATTCTCATTTAAACCTCTGCCCATGAGGGGATTAGTTGATATCCTTTTGGAGTACAAAAATAGACAGCAAAAGATGGTGCTAGAATCCCTGTTTCAGGTGAATTTGGTTGGATCTATGACTTCGAATCTTCTATTTTCGGGGACGACGACGACTATGAGAGGTGGCCATGCGATCCCTGGTGGTCGTGGACGAAACAATCAAAGGCGTATGCAGTGCCAAATCTGCGGTCATTTCTGGCATCTGGCAAAGCAAAGCTATTATCAGTTCGATTTTTATTATGGTGGTCCACTAGCTTCGACGGTTTCACAGAAGCCTCCCGATCAGCCAAATTATATTGAATTACTGCTTGAGCATGGCGCGGTGTTTGGTGCGCAACTTGGTGCGCCTGCCATTCCATGAGGCTGTGATTAGGCTTTTTCGGTGCCGTATGGGTTAACTAGAGGCACTTTCGTGGTCCGATGCCTGGGCAAGGAGCGACGCATAGTGCTTCTTCACTGGCGGCTGCACAAGAGGTGTTTTACCTTAATATGGATATTAATGGTGAGGGTTATTACCCAAAGAGACATATAGGTGGGCCATTTAATGGACCAAGTGTTCATAATGTTCACTTGGGTAGGCCTGTTGCGTTTAATTCCTATAATCCTATTGGGTCCCATATTGTAGCTGAAATAGATAGCCTACGGTACACAAAACCCCAAGTGAGGTATTTTCAAGGTTCAAATCATGATGTCAATGTCTGGCAGTTCTTTTCTAGTCGTGTCATCGATTCTTTCGAGTGTGTGGGTCTTCCATGAATTCTTAATGTTTCACGGTCTGAATACTCGAATGGTAGTCAGTCTAATACGGCTATGATCGATTATGGTGTTGACTCGAGTTTTAAAGCTCATACGTTTGGTTCTGACGAGTCGTACATTCTTATACATGTTAGGAATAGTAACTCGACTTTGTGGTATCCCGACTCCGGAGTGACTCATCATTGTGTAAAGAGGCGTTCGCCCTAAACAACTTTACTCCGTATTCAGGTACTATTCTACTTTTAATGGGTGATAGAACGCATGCCAAAATTGCATCTTTGGATAATTCTACTTTGGATTCATAAACTAAATTGCTGCATTTGTTACATTTGCCTCATATTTGTAAAAATTTGTTGTATGTCTCTCAATTTTCTCGAAAGAATAATGTTTATTTTGAGTTTCATCTTTTTCAATGTGTGGTGAAGGACATTCAAACTCAGGACGTTTTGCTGTGGGCCACACACATGATGGACTTTGTAGGTTTTCATCAGTTGCTTCAAATAATACCAGTGGTACTCCATCAACACATCACATTGTCGTACGATCGTGTTCCTCGACTAATGGTATATTTGAACTTTGGCACCGTCATTTGGGTCATTTTTTAGCTCAGATTGTTCAGATTATTTTGAAAGATTGTAATGTTGTCACAAATAAAAATAATCTTGTTCATGTTTGTACTGCATATCAAAAAGGAAAGTCACTTAAGTTGTTATTTCCTAATTCCACTACTGTGTATACTATGCCGTTTGAATTAGTTGTCTCAAACTTATGGGAACCTACAGCTATTGATTGTGGTGATAATTGGTACTATGTGTCCTTTATTGATGTTTTTAGTCGTTTTACCTGGTTATTTCTCATTCAATGTAAATCTCAAGCAATTGACTGTTTTATTTAGTTCCGGCAAATGGTTAAAACACAATTTAAGAAAGACATTAAACAATTTCAAAGTGATTGGGGTGGTGAGTTTCGGTCTTTCACATGTTACTCGCACAACATGGGATTATTCATCGAATTTCGTGTCTGCATACTTTGAAACAGAATGAAGTGGTTGAATGGAAACACCGGCATATTATTGAGGTCGGTCTCACATTCCTTGCTCAAGCGCACTTACCAATACGATTCTGGGTTATGCTTTTACTTATGCCATTCATCTCATAAATCGGCTACCCACTCTAATCTTGCAAGGTAATACTCCATATTCAGTACTTTATGGAAAATTGCCAACCTATGATCATTTTCGCATTTTTGGTTGTTGTTGTTTTCCATACCTTCGTCCTTTTAATAAACATAAATTGGAGTTTCGATCTCAGCCGTGCACTTTTCTCGGATATAGTCCACATCATAAAGGCTACCAATGTCTTACACTTGATGGGAAGGTTGTCATCTCTCGACATGGTATTTTTTATGAAAATAGGTTTCTGTATCTTGAGCATCCTTTATCATCTCCCACAACAAATGATTGTGTTACCACGTATGTTCCTCTTGTACAGTTACAGTCTCCTCTTTCTAGTTTTCCTTGTCAGAATACAAAAAATCTCATGGCTTTACCTTGTGATTCGTCTCGCTTAGATTATACTACTACTCCCTTACATATACCAGTGGTTCCTTCTAATATGGTCAATCCTTCTCCCAACTTGGAAACACCCATTTTCCCACACCAGAGTTTTCCACCACTGTAGTAGATCCTCCTAAACCAACTGGGAATACACATCATATGGTGACACGGTCCAAAGCTAGTATTTTCAAACCCAAAATTTTAGCTGTTGAAATCGCTGAACATGAGCCTCGTACGATTGATGAAGCTTTTGCTCATAAGATAGAAAGTAATGACTCAAGCTAAATATGATGTGTTAATTCGTAATTGCAATTAGGAGTTAGTTCCTTTGCCATTAAGAAGAAAGACAATTGGTTGCAAATGGTTGTTTAAAATTAAACGACATCTCGATGGCACTATTGGTCATCAGAAGGGAAGATTAGTAGCGAAAGGCTGTTCTCAGGTATTAGGGTGTGATTTTCAAGAAACTTTTAGTCCTGTTGTTAAACCAACTACCATCCAGACCATTCTATCGATTGTTGTGTCCCAGCAGTGGCAGCTATGGCAAGTAGATGTAAATAATACATTTCTCAATTGTGAGCTCACCGAGGAAGTCTTTATGCATCAACCTCCTAGATATGTTCAACGTGATGTTGATGGGTGACCTCTGATTTGTTGATTAATGAAAGCGTTATATGGGTTACAACAAGCTCCAAGAGCATGGTTTGATAAGTTGAAATTCTATCTTCTTTCCATAGGTTTTGTTGGGTCCAAATATGATGCTTCCTTGTTTATACGTGTTACTGATGTGGCTCGTATGTATGTGTTAGTATATGTTGATGATATTATCATTACGGGGAGTTCAGCTCTTGATATTGACGTGTTTGTTAAACAACTTCATTCTAAATTTTCCCTTAAAGACATGGGGGATCTCCATTATTTCCTGGGTGTTGAGGTCACTCGCTTGACTGGCGGAACTCTTCATCTATGTCAACGCAAGCATGTACTTGACTTTCTTGATCGTTTTCATCTAGTTCATGCTAAGGTTGTTCATACAACTATGGTTAGATCTTCTTTTCTGTCTAAAACTATGGGTACTCCAATTAGCGATCCTGGCGAATATAATAGTCTTGCCGGTGCTTTGCAATATGTCGTGATGACTCAGCCTGACATTACTTATGTTGTGAACCGTATCTGTTAGTTCATGCATGCTCCCACAGATGTTCATTTTGTGGCGCTCAAATGAGTTTTACGCTATTTGTGTGGTAAGATTGATTATGGTCTACTTGTCAAACCTTCTGAGAGGCTATCATTGGTTGGATATATTTATGCTAATTGGGGGTTAGAATTTGATGATCGACGATTTATTACAGAGTACTGTATCTATTTTGGTAATAGCCATGTCTTTTGGTGTTCTAAAAAGTAACAGGTTGTGTCTCGCTCCACCGCTGAGGCAGAGTATCGCGGGTTGACGGCCGCCACTGTGAATGTTACATGGTTGATGTCTTCGTTGTGTGAACTTCAGTATCCATCTGTTGATACACCAACAATATAGTGTGATAATTCGAGTGCTGTGGCAGTAACTGCTAATCCGATTTTACATTCAAAGTTTAAACATGTCGAACTTGATTTATTTTTTGTTCATGAGAAAGTTGTTGATGGGTCTCTTATCGCCGGAGAAGTTCCTACCTGTGATCAAATTGCTGACGTTCTTACTAAATCGTTGTCTGCTTCACAGTTTTGTCAACTTCGACAGCTCTTACGAGTTTTGAAGATTGGGTAGATGGGTGAATATTAGAGTTCACAAATTAGTTAAGTAGTCACACGTACTCTAGAATTCTATTAATAACAACTTTGCAGTTAAGCTGTTATACAACAGTTAAGAAATCAAGTGTATAAATGTATGTTCATCCACAGATATGAAAATAAGAATGAATTTTAGTTTGCTTAGTATTCTTTTTACCTTTCATTGTGTTACCACAAATCCTTTCAACTGATAACCAAATAAGCTTCTACAAGAAACTCTATTAGCTTAGTCACTCAACAAAATAAAGCATGGGCTAACCCCCCATAAAAATATGGAAGAATAAACTAGCCAATAAAGAGTGACACTTAAATTCACATAGCTTTTGACAACCCTAAAGAGATCTATAATAATTACCGAGATTATGGAGTAGATCAAGTATGACCATTTAACAACCTTGTACCATTCTTTTTGTTTTCTCTTAGACTCTTACTGACTTAAGCATAGAAGGGTGCTCTATTGTACAAACTTTGGTGCCCTCCAATGTGTTTTCTACCTTGTAGAAATACCAATTGACCCATTTCAACTATCCGTCGCATAGATAGACCTCAACATCCCTAGTCTAATTAACCTTAACCTTTAATTTATATCTTAATAAATTTCTTAATCTATATACATTTATATTTGGACCTTCCTTTGTTGATATGTGGGTCATATTTTCTTTTCTAGTTTTGCATGATATAGAAAAATGATTAAATTTCAATTTCAGTTTCTATAGTACATTGGAATATAATATTTAATTTTTATACTTTTATTTTTTGACATAATATAAAAACTTAAAATATATTTTAATCTTTAAATATTTATTCTATAATAAAATCCAAAAAAATAATTAACTCAACGTGAGATGTAATAGTAACCATAGAGTACAAAAGCTTAGATACAACAAACAAAAAATTATCTTGTTGTTAATGTATAAAATTCTTTTTTTTTTAATGTAAAAATAATTTATAACATACCAATCCTAAATTTTCCATGAATTTTAAAAAAATTATGTATTTGTTTATGTTATTTATATAAATATAATTCTATATTATGTTTTAATTATTCTGTCTCGAATTTTCGTTTTCATTGTCCAATTGCTATCAAATTTTGAATTTTTTATATTTTAATATTTTTAATAAACTACAAATATTCAAACTAATTTTGTTTATGTTTGAACTTTGAAACATGTGATTCAACTTTAAAAAGCTCATTTAGGTGCCAAATAAAATTTAAAGGCTTATTCAAGTAGCAATTATAGTATAAAGACTTGTTTAGGTATAATAAAAGTATAAAAGGTATGTTTAAATAACGTGATAGAATTCAAAGATTTATTTAATATATTTCTCAATTTATAAATTCATTTAATAAAAATATTGCAACTAGCAATATCTAAGCGGAGAACGAAGTCAGAAAATTCAAACAATAAGTAAATTCAAGCATGCATCTACGATATTTTAATAAAGTTTTTTTTCTTACAAAAACATCATTCATGTTGTCATAAATGTCTCATTAAAAAAAATTACTTACAGACTATTTTACGAATTTCTTCATAAAGAAGCTATTACTTTAAGAAAAAAATATTTTTATAATATAAACTGAAATTTCAAACAAATACTAATAATGTAGTTGGTAGTTAAAAAAAAGTCCAACTTTATGTCATTATCTTTTTTTAAATACTTTATGTCATTATCTTTAATATAAACTAAAAGAATAAAATTTTAAATCTCATTTGAATCATAAATACAATTTTCAAAAGAATATATACGACTGAGATACTAATTCAAATATGTTTTAGTTCTTAAATCATATCTGAATTCAATAAATCAATAGGTATTCAGTAAAGAAAGTTTGAAGTCATTCTTTTTTTTAATTATTTTCATAAACACTAATTATATTACTTAGTAATTTATCTATGAGCAACGTTGAGCCATGGTACGTTCTTTTTTTTCCTTTTAAGTTTTAACTCGGTGTAGGTTGACAATTTAAGGCCTTTTGAATAACTGTTTATTTCTAGTGCTGCGTTTAATTTTTTTATTGTCTCGTGCTATGATATTATTACAGTATTTAATTTTACAACTATCTGTATTTTTACACTAACTACATATAAATATATTGTTCATTTAAAAAGACACTTATTCTGTTATTATTCATATATTAATAAAATATTAAATAAATTTTATGTTTTATAACTAATTTTAAGTTTAAAATTAATTTTTATTATATCAATCAAGTTCGGGTGCAGTAAATATTCTTAACTAAAATCAGATGGACCACCCAGCATGCAAGAGCGAAGCTAATTTCCTTTTTCGGAATTATGCATCTTTCATTTTTGGAGGACGTTCGTCGCCGGCACGTAAACAGGTGCACTGCGGAGTCAAAATAATAGCTCAGCTAATAGCGATGATTGGGCGAGCGAGCCGACTTGTTAGTCCGAATCCACGGTTAAACTGTCGGCTCATAACCTAAACCCTTCAAAAATAGACTAATAAAATATGGAGAGAAAAAAACATACCCATCTCATTACACAAATCTCCAGGGTCGTTTTGCGTTATGTTGCTTAATTCTGAGAACTCCCGTCCAAAATAAATAGCGTAAGCAGTGACAAAATCACGCGCACGTGAGATGTCCACACGCACGCACTTCACTTCCACCTCCTCCACGTGTCCCTCCATGCTTTCATCACTCCATGAATTAAAACAATAAAACCTCATCACCCACGTCGATTTTAGAACCACTCTCCATCTCTCTACGCCACGTGTCCCTCCCTCTTCTCCTATAAATTCCTCCTTCTCCCTTATGTTCTAAAGTTTCAAGCGCCGTCGCCACATAAAAGATAGGAGAGAGGAGAGGAAAAAAAAAAGTGGTCAGGTATACCTGAAAGGTTAAAAACGTCAGAAAAAAAAATGGCTGCAACGGAGTTACAGTTACAGTTACAGTTACCCGCTGGCTTTCGGTTCCATCCAACGGATGAGGAACTGGTGATGCACTATCTCTGCCGTAAATGTGCGTCTCAGTCTATCGCCGTCCCTATTGTCGCTGAACTCGATCTTTACAAATACGATCCTTGGGATCTTCCTGGTAATTTTTTATCTTTGCTTTAATTTCCGTAAAACGTTTTTATTTTTCGTATGGTTTTATATTAATTTGATTTGTAATTTATAGAGTTGGCGTTGTACGGTGAGAAAGAGTGGTATTTCTTTTCACCGAGAGACAGGAAATATCCGAACGGTTCAAGGCCGAACCGTGCTGCCGGGTCTGGGTACTGGAAGGCAACCGGAGCTGATAAGCCTATTGGGCAACCAAAACCGGTCGGTATTAAAAAGGCTTTGGTGTTTTACTCCGGGAAAGCTCCGAAAGGAGAGAAAACTAATTGGATTATGCATGAGTATCGATTAGCCGACGTGGACCGGTCGGTTCGCAAGAAGAACAGCCTAAGGGTACAATACAAATACACTTTCTCACCTCAGTGGTTAAAATATTAGGGGTAAAGCGGTGATTTACATGCATGATAATTGTTTGGACTGGGACGTGAAGGCGAAGTGACCTTACCCTACTTGAACAACACAAAGAAAACGCTGGTCGTACACAGTGTGGTCCGGCAACATACAAAAACAGACGAAACAATTATAACTCCAATTAAATTAATAATAATAACAGTAGTTAGTTAATTAATCAAATGTTTTGTTTTCTTTTCCATCAGTTGGACGATTGGGTGCTGTGCCGGATTTACAATAAGAAAGGTTGCATCGAAAAACAACCAACGCGAGGAAGCGTTTCGAAAATAGCTAGCGTGACGGAGATTGAGGAGAGTAAGCCGGATATTGGTACACTAGGCGTGGAGACGTGTGAATTTCCGCCGGCAGCGACGGCGATGGGTAACGATTACGTGTATTTCGACTCGTCGGAGTCGGTCCCGAGGGTTCACACGGACTCGAGCTGTTCGGAACATGCGGTGTCTCGGGAATTCATGACTGAGGTTCAAAGCGTTCCCAAATGGAAGGAAGAATTGGGAATGGCCAACAATAATGCCCTGGATTTTGCTTATAATTACTTGGATGCCAATATGGATATCGGATTTGCTTCACAGATGCAGAGTAGTAATCAGCTGTCGCCATACCAGGATATATTTATGTATCTGCAGAAGCCGTTTTAGAGGAGAAAATAAAATTGGGCGTTGAAATTGAAGGGATACTGTGTTTTGGCGTATCGCTGGGTAACACGAGACTGAAAGTCCATGAGTGTACCGGTGGGCGTGCGCGTGCGCGTAGATTAAAAGAAGCTGCTTAAACTTTGAAATTGGTAGATAGAACGGGAAAGCCGGGGGGAGGTTGTTGATTATTTGTTTATATAAAATCATAGAGCTAAAATTTTATGATTAAAATATATTTTAGATTTTAATATTTGTATTTTCGGAATTTAGTTTCTTTTTGTTTTTACAAAATCTAAAATTTAAAATTTAAATCATAATTATTGTTGTTAAATTTTTTTATTAAATTCATTGGTGTAACATTTTGAAATAAAAAAATCACTTAATAATTAACATCAATTTAAACTTGTCATAATAAAATAAATTGATATTTTTTTAAAAAAATTTGGCATCAACATTTTAATTAATATAATTAAAAGTGGATGGACCAAATTACATAAAAACTAAAATATATGGATTAAATTCAAAGTTCAACATAATATAGAGGTCAAAACAAAAATTTGACATTTTCTTATAATGTGAAAAAAAGAATAGCAAGGCAAATTTAAAGCATATGTTAACTTTTTAAAACCTTTTAATATATTCAAATTATATTTAACAATGTAAAATATAAATTAAAAAAGTTAACCATTTAACTGTATACAAGTAAAGATTATAGAATCAAAATTATAATCAAGCATAATAAAGAGGCTACCACTTAGGTTTAACCATTTTCCTGTAATGTAAAAAAGAAAATTCAAGATAATGCATATGTGACATATTGGAAGGCCTTCATACCTTCATTTTTTATATAGTTATATTGTTATATAGTTTTTTTTTTTATTTTTTATTTTACAAAATTTAAAATATTAGTTTTTTAAAAGGAAAAAATATTTTTTTAAGAGAATGAAAAAAATATTAGTTTTTTTTAAAAATTGAATTATGTACATAAAATGTATATTTATAAGAATTGATCTAAAGAAGCAAATCGCCCTTTGGTTGAAATAGAACAATTAGAAATTTTGGAGACTATGGCTTTCTAGGATAAAGTTCAAGTGTGAGTATTTTTTTCTAAATTTATTTTGTTTTTAAATTGATTTTTATAAATTTTATGTAAAATGATAAAAAGATTTTCATAATTATATTTGTTATTTTGTAAAAAGAATGAGTTTCAATCATTTTTATTTGAATTGATATTTAATTAATTCATAACACCAATTGAGGTAAGCATTTAAATATTATTCGATTATAATACACCCATGATGTGAATGAAAAAGAAATTATATATAAAATGTATTTATAAAAAATTGCATAAAAAATAAGGTTTTGGTTGAAATAATAAAATTAAAATATCAAATATCATAGTATTTTGGGTTCAAATATCATTATGTGTATTTTTCTAATTTTATATATAAATATAAAAATCCAAAAAAATCTCATGGTATATGTAATACCCCCTACCCGTACTCATTGCCGGAATAGGGTACGAGGCATTACCGGAGTTTACGAATATTATATTTTTTTCTTTTTGAAAAATTCAATATAATCCCTTATACAGATATCTAACCTTCCCTGCAATATTAAATCGAAACCAATCCACATCAACCAAATCAATTCAACATATTTTCAAGATAAATTCATGCATATTTATAAGATAACGTCATCACATATCTAAAATCAGGTTTGTTAACCATACTAATGGCTAACTTTACATTCATTTCACGTTAACATTTACTTTGTTAGTTTATACATGCCATTGATTTCTAAAATAAAGTTTCTTTATATACCGAAATCCTGAGATTGATAGTGTGATGTGTCTCTGACCAAATCCGACCTCCGAGCTCTTAACACTACAAAACAGGGGAAAAGGAAACAGGGTAAGCACTTTGTGCTTAGTAAGCTCATGTAACAAGAATTATACTTACCTAATATTTTCAGTACAATACAATAAACATTACATATATCCATTCAATGCATCATTACCCTAACATGCACAAACTCAACATTCAAGTTAGTACAATAATTTTCATGTATCAATAATATATATATCATGATTGATGAGCTCATCAATACTATGATTTCCATTCTCTTGTTATTTTTCCATATTTATCCCGTTGAATTTCTTGGAATTTTCGATGGATTTTTAGAGGTACACTTTTAGTGTACAAATCCGGGTCCGTCAATTCATTTCATGTGCGCACATTTCCATTTCAGAGAGCACACTCATGAACCTCAACCTTGCAAATGGATTACAGTCCAGCTAAATCCTGCAATATAAACTCATAGAGTATTGTCGGGATTACCACCCGGAGCTAAATCCCTGCAACGATAATTACTCTAATGAGCTTGGATCCAATTACTATCCAAGGCTAAATTGGACCCTAATTCGGATTACTCGTCCGGGCTAAATCCATTTTCCACATATTCTTCGAGAGGGCTATATCGGGATAGGATCACCCGTCCGGGCTAGATCCTTTTACCGTCAATTCCTTTTCGAGAGATCCATCGAATTTTCCTTTCATTCAACCGGATTTCTTCCCTTTATATCAAATATATCAATGTTTCATCAATTTTCATACAATGAACTTTCAAATCATATTCACATCAATAACATACATTTCAAGTATTTAAGAATATAATTTAAGCTACATGAACTTACCTTGTTACTTGTTTGTAAACAATAAAAATCTACTAATCCCGAACTTTTTCCTTTCCTCAATCTAGCTTCGTATTTGAATCTTCCGGATCTAAATAAATAAATTTAATTATCAATTTAATACATTTCATGTTCATATGCAACATTCTCTATAATTCAACTATTATTTATAGTTTATTCAAAGCTGTCTACTTGAGTCATAGTCACTAAATTATTTATAACTTGAGCTACAGAACTCCAAATTAAGATCCGTTAATTTTCCCTGAAACTAGACTCATATGCCTTCAGAATTTTTGGTTTAGCCAATAAGTACAGTTTATTCTTTAAAGTCACCCCTGTTCTGCTGTCTGATAGTTCTGACTCTTCTTCACTAAAATTAATTATCTCCTTGTACAGAATTCAAATGATGTTCTAGTTTTTTCTATTAAAACTATACTCATTCAGGATTCTATACATATAAATTTAAACCCTAATTATTTTTCTTCATTTTTTATGATTTTTCAAAGTCGAGCAGGGGAACCCAAATTCATTCTGACCTTGTCTCACAAAATTCATTATATCTCAAAATTTACAAATCCATTGCTTGCACTATTTCTTCTATGAGAAACTAGACTCAATAAGCTTTAATTCCATATTTTTTTCATCTTCTAATTTGATTTCTACAATTTATGGTGGTTTTTCAAAGTTAGTCTACTACTGCTGTCCAAACTGTTTTAGTGCAAGCTGTTTATTACTATTTTTCCCTAAACTTTTAATAAATGATAATTTCGTCCCTACTCAATTAGCCTCTCAATTGAGCTTATTTTTCCCAATTAAAACTTTATTATATCACCTTAAAATAGTTTACAACCTTTAGGAATCAGAATTTCAGAAATATACTTTAATTCCAAACATTTTAACAATTAGGTCCTAAAAATCAATTTCCATTGAAATTACCTAATAAAATCATCTCATAAACAATTTAAAGCTTTAATTTCATTCTATTTCATCATAAACTTACATAACTCAACCATAGTGACTTTCAATTTCATCCATGAAATCAAAAACTAATGAATTTAATAGTAGGACCTAGTTGTAAAAGTCTTAGAAACACAAAAATTACAAGAAAAAGGCAAGGGTTAACTCACTTGGTGCAAAAATTATGGAATACCAGCTTAAACAACCCTCCTATGGCGTTTTTAGCTGCTGGAATTGAAGACAAATGAAGAGAAATCTAGATATTTCCTATTTAGTCCTAGCTTTATTTAGTTAATTTTGCAATATTCCAATTTTGCCCTTAATTCATCAATTTTTCTGCTATTTTCATGCCTTTGCCGTCCAGCCCAAATAAATTTTGGGTCTAATTTCCTTTTAAATCCTTTCTCATTAGACACTTAAGCTATTTAATCATCCTACTCACTTTTACACCTTTTACAATTTAGTCTTTTTCATTTAATTAACTATCCAAACATTAAAATTTACTAACGAAATTTTAATACCACATTACTAACACTTCATAAATATTTATAAAATTATTTTTGACTCGGTTTTACGAGATAGATGTCTCGATAACTTATTTTTACCTAATTTCTTCAATAATTTCTTTTTTTCTAACTAGCCACTAAATCGATAAAATTTTTCTATCAATATTTTCATACGACTTTCCTATCATATCAATTTTCATGCAAAAATATTGAAATAAATTTATCTTTAAATCAGATTTGTGGTTACGAAACCACTGTTCCGATAACCTTGAATTTAGGCCATTACAGTATATTTGTTGTTTTATAAAATGGTTTGGTATTTAATAATTTTTTGACTTAGAACCTAGTTAATGGGTGGCACTAATTCAGTCAACCACTTAATATATTGTATATGTGTGTGGATATGGGGTGAATGTTAGATAACAACTAGTAGTTAGTTGGTTTGTGAAGTTAGTTAGTCTGTTAGTAGTTAGTTGAAGTCAGTTGGTTGTTAGCTAGGTAATTATTACTCTGTTATGATAGTTACTAAATGCTGTATAAAAGGGTGCTAATGACTTGTTCTAATCAAGATAAGAAAATGATTTGTTTCTTTATGTGAGTTTCTATCATTTGTTGTTATGGTATCAGAGTCAGGTTTCGATCCTGGGACCTGTGGGTTATGGGGCCACCACGCTTGCTTTATACCAGCCAAGTAATCAAACATACTCATATCTTTCTTACAATGGTCCCTGCGGATGCTCACGCAATGTGGTTTCTGTCCAGTGCTTTGAATGTCAAAGTGTTATAATTGACAACTCATCTGCTGTTGAGGTTTGTAGCTCCTCTCCCTCTAGTGAGAGGCTTCAATATGTGGAACCTAATGATATAGATCAGACTCTCGACACTGGAGTTCAGTTCTTGCCTAAGCATGTTGCAAATGTTGAACTTGAGCATGCTGCAGGTCTTGTTGATGTTGCAGAATCTTTGCCTAGTAATGTAAATCCCATGGTCATAAGAAGTAAGGTGGGAGTGTTTAAGCCTAAGATCTATATTGCTAAATTAAGTATGATTGAACCTAAGAGTGTTCATGAAGCCATGATGATCCCTTCATGGTAAAAAGCTGTTGATGAAGAGTATCATGCTTTAATCGAGAATGGAACATGGGAGTTGGTACCTACTCTAGAGCATCGAAATTTAGTAGGATGTAAATGGTTGTTTAAAATAAAGAGGAATCCGGATGGGAGTGTTGCTAGGAATAAAGCTCGATTGGTGGCATAAGGTTTTTCTCAAACTGCTGGTTCAGATTACTATGAAACCTTCAGTCCTGTTGTTAAAGCCAACACTGCTCGCATGATGCTTACTGTAGCAGTGTCTCAGCAGTAGAAAATTCGCCAAATAGATGTGAACAACGCCTTCTTAAATGGCAAGCTTGCAACAACCCATTTATCAGTAGTGTCGGAAACAGTGGTTTTGGGGCCACCAAATCCGATGAGTAAGTTTTTAATATTTACGAGTCAAATGTGATTTTTAAATATTTTTTATTTGATAATTTATGTTATATAGGTGATTTATTAAGTTCAAGTGGTTTTAGAAAATGAGGTACCGAAACCTTGTTTTTATAAACCAAGCCATAAATATTTTTATAAATATTTACGGAGTTTTACTAAGGTGGTATTAAAATTTCGTTGAGAAATTTTAACGTTTTGATAGTTAATTAATTAAAAAGGACCAAATTTAAAAAATTGTATTTCCAGGACTTCGTTCTTGTAAATCGGACTCGTAAATATTATTAATAAATATTTACAAAGCTAGTTGTGTAGTTAATTAGATTTCGGTTAAGTAAATTTGCATAAATTAAAAGTAATTAAGTATAAGGACTAAATTGAATATAGGGTGAAAGTTGAATTATAAATTAAAGAATAATTAAAGAGACTAAAAAAACAATTTTACCATTATTTCTTTAGGGGGACGACATTAGGTAAGATATTTGTAAATTTATTATATATATTAGAATAATTAAAGTTTTCTTAAGTATTAAGTATATATATTATATAATTATAATAAAACAAAAGTAATAAAAGAAATAAAGAAAGACAAAAGCAAAACCAAAATTTGAAAGAAAAGAAAGAAAGAAAAAGAAAGAAAATGGAAGAAACAGACGCAAAGGCTTAGGGACTTCACAGTTTTCAAGTTTAATTGGTTAGTCAATTTAGCCCATTTTCTTGTAATCTTTATGTTTTTGAAATCTCAGTGTTAAGTATTACTCGATCCATGTCGAAATTTTAGTATTGATTGAGTTTTTAAATGTTGTTAATGTTGAATAATTTTAGTAATAGGGATTAAATTGATAGATTTTTAAGCTAGAAGTGAAAAAGGATTAAATTGCAGAATAAATTGTAAATTTTGAGTTTTAAGAACTAAATTATGAAAATTTTGAAATTTAGGGATTTAAGTGAAAATAGGGAGTTAAATTTAGTTTAAAGTTGAATTTTTATGAAAAATAGAATTAAATGTGAAGAATAAAAATTAGTCTCAGTACTAAATTGAAATTTAGGCAAATATTGAGTAAAAATTGAAATATTCAATATGAAATTGAATTGTGTTACATTGATGGATTTTAATTATTTTAATTCCGTAGCTAACGTCGTACCGAAATCCTCGACTAAAAAGGGGAAAGATAAAATGGACGTTGAATAGCTCGAAATTCCTGATTTGTATTTCTATAATCCGAACCTAGTTGTTAATTATTACAATTCAATTTAATGCATATGGTAAGTATTGAGGTGAGTAATTGACATTTGATAATTGATTGAAATGGATTGAATCGGTAGATACATATTGAATGTATTGATTATTGAATTGAAATGAATAATGTTTTAATGTGAAATTTGGATATTTATTATATATTGAATTTAATTCATGTGTATATATGTAATTATATGAAAAATTAGTATTGAATATTGGTTATATCTGAAATGTGAAATTAAACCCTATTAACTATATCGGGCCGAGTCGAATATAGATGGCATGCCATAGGATAGGAAGAATTCAAGGAATTCTTCGACTTCAAGTCGATGAGGCACTGGGTGCTAATTTACTTCGGTTTAACCATAAGACACTGAGTGTCAAATTTATATAGCGCTGGGCACAATTACTACTTTAGATTTATCCGATGAGGCACTGGGTGCCAAACTGGTGTGTTGGTTGGATCCGTGTATCTATTCGAGTCGGAGTCGTGTTAATAGGGGTAAATAAATAATAAAGTTCTATAATTGATATTGAAATGGCATGGTATAAGAAATGGAAGTGATATAGTGAATTGAAAATAGAATGTGAAATATGTTGTAAATACATGGAATATATGAGTTATATAATCATGAATTGAATATGGAATGGCTAATGGTATTGTTTAAATGATATGTGGATCAAATTATGAAAAGCTATTGTATAGCAAGTAATGAGAATTGAGTATGGTATGAAATGATATATTCATGAGTTAAGTATTGAATGGCTAATGTCATTGTACAAATAAATATGGTTTGAAATGTGAATAATTATTGATCTAGCAATTGTGTGAATTGAGACATTGTTCAACAAATGAAATATGATAGCATATGATAGTCATGATATTAGACATTAATATGTGCTTAAAATTCAATTGTGCATATTATATTATCTTGTCTTTAAAGATTCGGATTATAGAAATACCACTAAGTTTTACTCAGCATACGGTTTTGTTTTCCGTGCGCAGGTTAGGTACTTAACTTTTGAGCGACGATTCAGCATCCAACAACGATCCTGAACTCAAATGTGCTGATGTTTACCTTTTGTGTTGGCATGTACCTAGGGTGTCTAAATAATAGTTATTTTGTGGATGGATTGTAAATGAGGTTATAAGTTTAATATTGGTTTGGTATATATATATATATATATAATCTTGTGTTTGTTTTTGAAGCCATATTATGGCATGATAAATTGAACCAAATTTAGATATGTGCATGTGAATTTAAGTTAGTGTTTAAGTGCTTATGAACTAGGCAAAATGGATTGAATTTGGTATGTTTATAATTTGGATTTGAATGATGCTTTGATGATATGTTTTGATGATATAAATGTGATACCAATAAGGGTACATTGGTTGGGCACCTAGAATGATTGTTTTGGTATGTTTTGAATGTATTTGATCATGTTTTAAACTGGTTAAACGGATGATTTTTGAGTTGTTTAATGCTCGAGCATGTAGAAAATGGTAAATTGATTATTTAAGGCACCTTTCAAAAGGGTACACATGGCTAGCACACGGGCGTGCGAAGCCATTTTAAAAGGGTACACAGTCTAGCACACGAGCTGTGGCTTGGCCGTGTGACCCAAGTCTGAGAGTTACACGGGTAAGGACACTGTCCGAGATACGACCGTATGTCCCTATTTCGGATGCCCACACGGCCGTGTGAACCCTACAGCTTTGAAAATTTTTTTAATGTATTTTGAAAAATTCTCTGAGTTTTCGAATTAGTTTTGATTTGTTTCTAATGCGTATTTTGGGCCTCGAGGGCTCGAATAAGGGGCAGTATGTATGAGTTTGATTGGTTTCTGACCTGAATATTATATGATATGAAATATTTGAAATTTTTGTCTGTTTGATCTGTAAATTTTTGGTAATGCTCTGAAACCCTATTTTAGAGACAGATACGGGTTAGGGGTGTTACAAAGCTACTTGAACAAGTGTATATGAGGTAGCCTCCTAGGTTTGAGGTTTATGATTCTGAAGGTAATTTTCTAGTGTGTATGCTAAAAAAATAACCATATGGACTTAAGCAAGCCCCTCGTGCTTGGTTTGATACACTCAAGAACTTCTTGACTATTGCATTGGGATTTCAAAGTTGTAGAGCTGATTCCTTTTTATTTTTTAAGAAAACCTCAGTTGGATATGTGTTTTTGCTTGTGTATGTTGATGATATACTTGTCACAGAAGCCCAAGAAAAAGATATAACTGTTGTGATTCAAGCTTTGCATCAACAGTTTTCTCTTAAGGATATTGGGGATCTTCATTATTTCCTTGGTCTTGAGGTCAGCAGAGGAGTGAGTGGCATATACGTATCACAGCAGAAATATGCTCGTGAGTTGTTGGAACGGGCAAGCATGAGCAATGCTAAGCCAGTGGCTACTCTAATTGTTAATGTGCCTACATTGTCTTCACTCACTGGAACCAAGCTGTTAGATGGAACTTTGTATCAACAGGTTATGGACGGATTGCAGTATCTATGCTTAACTCGACCGGACATTTCCTTTGCTATCAACAAGGTCAGTCAGTATATGCACTCTCCTCATGATTAGCATTGGTGTGCATTACAGAGGATACTAAGATATGTTAAAGGCACTACTGATTTTGGGCTAAAGTTTCAACCACCTGCAGTTACCTTAACAGACTTCTCTTATGTAGATTGGGCAAGCTCATTGGAGGATAGGATATCAACATCTGGTTACTGTGTGTATCTTAGAGCTAATCTTGTTGGTTGGTCCTCCAAAAAGCAAATTGTTGTGTCTCGTTCTACAATAAAGGCAGAATATTGAAGTCTAGCCAATGCCACTTCCAAGCTTGCTTGGTTTCAATCTTTGTTTACAGAAATTGGAGTCATGTCTATTGGAGTGCCAATAATTTGGTGTGATAATGTGAGTGCTGTCTCATTTGTGGCAAATCCTGTTCTTCATGCTCGAGTCAAGCATATTGAGATTGACTTGCACTTTGTTTGTGATAGAGTGTTGTGTGGTCAACTACAGGTTAACTTGGTTAACTTTGTACCAGAGAATGATCAGGTTGCAGACATTCTTACTAAGCCTTTGTCTGCTGGGAGCTTTCAACGCTTTAGAGATCAATTAAGTGTTATACCTCTTACTGTTTTTGAAAAAGAGAGTAGGGAGAATGTTAGATAACAACTATCAGTTAGCTGGTTTGTCAAGTCAGTTAGTCTGTTAGTATAAAAGGGTGCTAATAACTTGTTCTAATCAAGATAAGAAAATGATTTGTTTCTTTATGTGAGTTTCTGTCATTTGCTATTAGTGAAATTTACTTACACTGGTGTATAATTAAAATGGCTTTACACCATTCCATAACTTGTTTTAATATTTATATTTTAACAATCCAACTGTCATATTTTATACTCGATTCATGTGGTTCATGTATGTCAAGATTGAAATAAAATAAAAATCTACTTGTTTTGTGTAAAAAACTCCAACTATTATACATATACATATATATATATATAGGCAATATTTTCAATTGATATAATAGAAATATCATATTGATTTAAAAAATTTATATGCATTAAAAGTACAACTATCTTAATGAATTCAACAATTGAATTGTTCAAATATTATTCATATAAAAAGTTATGGAAAGATGTAAAACTTTACAACTCTATATTAAAATTTGGTGTTAATATTTTATAAAAATTGAGAAGTTAATTCAATTGACTAACATTGTTAAATGTTGATTTAAAAATTGTAATTCAACAATTTATATGTAAATGCAAAGATTAATAAAAATAAATAATTTAATAATATATATAAATTAGTAAAAATCAATAATTTAATCATTTATATGCAATTCCTTTCAACAAAAGATGGATTAAATTTATCGACAATCAAATTTTAGTAGCAATAAAACAAAGTAAAAATAGAGTTTCATGATTGGAAATTTTGTTGTACATACATTCATTCAATTATATATTATATAAAAGGAGTTTAAAAGCCAATTAAACACAGTGATGCATCTTTCAAATATTGCAAATTCTTGTATCTAAATTCCACAAGAACATATCAAGGTTTCTAGTAACATCTATATGTGAACAAAAATTACTATTTCCTTTTTGTATCTGCCATTAATACATTTACATTTTTATACCTTGTATTACCGAACAAATATATGTATTCCCAACATACTTTTTACCCTACCTTTTACAACTCTTTTTTGGTGTTAGAGCTCTCGGTTGCGCACCCGAACATTGCTCTAGCTCGAACCTTGTGTTTTAGGATGATTCTCTTCTAAAATACCAAAATTTGCAGCATATGGTCGTTGAATATCTTCTTTGTAATTACTGTCCAAACTGTTACTGCCAGAAAGAAAAAGGGTAAGAAAATGATGAATGCAATTATAAGTGAATGCTAAGAGAATGAAAGGGTTTCAGGATTACGGAAGCCTGTTGCAATCCGCCGATATCCAACCAATCCGCTGCTTCTCATTGTCGTAGACCACCATTTTGCCAATCAACGAGATGTCTGAGGAGAAAAAACAATGAATGAGGAAGAGTTAGATAACAAAGAACCACGAAAATCGTGGAAACGATTCTTAATGTTATTTATCACCTCCTATTACGTTCAAGTCTCCCAATCCTGCTTCCGTGCCATTCAAGATTCCAAAGCAAGCATTGCCATCTTCCTGAGAACGGAAGAGCATGTTAGAAGTGTTGTTGTAAGCGTGTCCCTTAATATCATTTTGTTGGAGAACTAGGGATCTGCTTACTGTGACAATAAGATACGCTTCCGGCTGTAGCTCTAGCTGAATATTCTGGGTGTCTTTAAACTTCAGTGTCAACGTGCTGAAATAGTTCTTGACATCATGAACAGATTTGAAAGGTTTCGTTCCTTTCCAGCAGATTGGGAGAGCTTTATCCTGCACTGTGTCCAATGGCTTCTTGGTTAAGCCTTTCCTTACCTGAGACATGAAATACAAGATCTGTTCCTTAAGAAAAGCTTAAAGATTACTATCAATGGGAACACTCCCACTCGTTTACTTACCAGATTGAGCACTCCTTCATAAACTTGGAAGCCAAAGTAAGTGTACGAACTCCCACTGTCAAATACTACTTTAAGGTCCTTTATACCAGTCGGCTTTCCATCAAAGAAGACTTCTGCTGGACTTGACAAATAATGTTTACTGAAACAAAATGATCAGGGAAACAGAGATGAGAAAACAAATGTTAAGGGTACGAGGAGTGGCTGGAACTTAATAGTACTTACGAGTTGGCCGATACAGGCATCCAAGACATTCCAGAAGGGACGAGATCATCTCCTAGGAACAAAAATCCTCCACCTTTCCCACTTAAACAATGGCCTAATACATTTCTTGTGAGATCAGAGCTTCGCAGCTGTGACAATATGCTTGCTTTGCCATTGCCAAGCCCGAGGACTCCAGCTGCTGGAGGATCGTATGGGCCAGGATTTTTCAGATCATAAGCACATCTGTTGAAAAAGGATAAGAAAATACGATATTGGTTATAAGGAAATGTGCACTTCCGCAGCCATTTCAACATATCAGGAAATTATATTCATTATGGTTTACGTTTCTTATTGAGGTAAAGAGCAAAAAATACACACCCGAAAGTCAATGGGAGATGAATAAGAGAGCCATTCATAAATCTAAGAGAAAAGACATCAGCGACCACCACACCAAGAACTGAACCATGATCAACGTAGTCAATCTCAAAGTCACATTGATCATCCGGTTTCTCGCAGTGAGGACTTTCAGGGAAGTGAACCACGCCGCAGGAAGGATGCTCACAGCTTACAAGGATGTGTTTTTGGGGCTTGTAAAGATGATCGATTGGCTACAGAGACAAAGACATAGCAAGATATAATTCAGGACATGATAGGATTCAACATCTATCGAAAATTTTACCTTGGTGCAACCAGTGCAAGGCGCATCGCATTGGACCCATGTGAGGTCACTGCCAGTATCAATATCGAACTCGAAAACCTTGGGTGGATTGCCTATGGACAGTGATATAGAATAGTACCTGCACAAAAGCATGGTTTTCAATCATTTGAGACAATGGCAAAACAATAGCACTAAAGATTCTAGAGACAAACAGAGGAACTATATTTCAATGAAACTACACTCTCATAGACCCTAAGATAAAAAACCCAAGGAAAATTTTCAAGAATTTCTTCCAAAAGGTTAAATAATCTCTAAAAAGAGACCAATTTATAGCTAAATTAATATACAAGATTCAGAAAAACATGTACATATAAAGCCAAACATGCACAAAAATTAAAACTTCAGGAAACCTAATTCAAAGAAAGAGCTTACCCAAGAACTAATCAAGTTGATCAAATGGTACTAAGATTTCTCAGTAGAAAACAAAGACCGAGAAGAAAAATCAATAAAGAATCTCATTCATGCAATAAAACAAACAATTACCGGACTTAAAAAATATTTAAAAGAAACCCAAAGATCGAGCGAAGCAAACATAAACAAATTTCACATTTCAAAGAAAATGAGAACGTACCCAAGAGGATAAACATTCCCAGTGACAGGAAAAAGAAAAGATGAACGAAACCCATTATGAGGCTTAAGATGGGTTGACTTTTTATTGATGGGTTGTTGACTGGCAGCCGAGAAACACCCTGGAAAATTTACAAGAAACAACATCATGAACATCATCATCAGTGCCACTGTTGCTTTGCTTTTCTTTACATCCATCTTCTTTTTTTAAAACTTGGACAGAAAGTTGGATTCTTGGGAATCTAACAAGCTAGAAAGGTAAAAGAGAGCAAAAAAAAAAAAAAAGAAGCAAAAGGGCGTTTTGTTTGGATTAAAAAAGGGAATTTTTGTGAAGGAAAGGATTTAGGAAACAGATAAAAAAGGAATTTAATTTCTGGGTTTTAAGTGAATTTATAAATGTGAGTTTGCAGCTTCCTACAGCCTCCACGTTTCCTTTTTGCAAATAAAATATTTGTTTTTTTAGTCAGACAAATCGATTTTCGGAACTTTGTGGAAAATATACACTGTTTTATGGAAAAGCCAATTATTATTATTATTGTTATTATTATTATTATTATTATAAGAGTGATTGATAAAAAAAACTTATTAATAAACACAATTTTTTAAAAATACAAATATCTTGTTTTAGATTGGCGTGAAAGATTATGTAAATATATGTTAAATACAAATATATTTAATTTTTAGGTTCATAAAAATGTCACATAATATATCAATCATTAATACTTTTTAATATGGCAATGATGTCTTTTTATTAAAATAAATAAATAAATAATAAAAACTGATTATTGGAATATGTATCAAATGTTTATTGTTTTAGAAGTTTTTTTCACACATTCAATCAACATTTAAAAGAAATATATCAGTAGGTTTGATTCCAAATAATTTTATTTCTCTCCCTCAATTATAAAAAATATAAAAGAATAAATAATTAAAAATTATTAAAAATATGAAAAGAGTTATTTTATTCTTATAAAAATTAATGGCTAAAAAAAATAATAGTGTTGTAAAGAAAGAATAATTTTTCAACCGAAAAGAAAATCAAAATGAAATAGTGAATACTTGAGTCTTGATAGGGTTTTTTTTCTTAGAACGAGTCCTTTTTAAAAGAAAAAAAAATATTTTTAATATTATAGAATAGTTTGATTTATTATTTTTGAAAGTATTTTAGTAATTTAATTCATGACATCATCATTACTCAATTTCTTGTAAATGACCAATCTGTAAAGAAATCATGGAAATAAGAGAGGCTTCTATTACTAAACAAACACTATGTACCCTCCGGCCTCTGCTAAATGAAGAAGCTATGTATTTTTTTTTTCTGCATTTTATTTAGTTTTTTTTTTCCAAACAAGTTCCTATAGCATATTACAAGAGAAAAAGATTCAAAATCAGCCGAACTTGCGATTACAATCCGCATTAGCCCATCCTATCATCTGATTCTCGTTGTCGTATATCACCAGTTTGCCTTGCAATGAAATATCTGCACAGCAGAAACAACCCAATCTTCATATATTCCAAGTAACATGAATATATATACACATACACGCTCTTATTACCTCCAATCACATTGGTAGTTCCTAGTCCGGCTTCGGCGCCATTCAGAATTCCAAGGCAAACATTTCCTTGTTCCTGAAAGCATGAACTTGTTAAATTGGATTCTATGGATTTATTATCTTACTTCCGGTAAGTTTGATTGTTTGCGGGGGGGTTTTCAGGTACTTACAGTGACAATGAGATAATTTTCAGGTGGTAGCTGTAGCTGAACGTTACTTGAGCCTGTAAAACTCAATGCAAAGGTGCTGAAATAGTTCCGAGCATCTCGCACGGATTTGAAAGGCTTAGTGTCTTTCCAGCAGATCGGTAGAGCATTATCTTTCACATCATGTAGTTGCTTTCCACTGAGATTTTTCCTTATCTGAAAAATGAAGCGAGCAATCAAATTCCCTTAATGTGTTTGCATTCATAAGGTTTTATGCATTGATGGTTGTTGATGTCTCACCAGATTAAGTACGGTTTCATAAACTTTTAAATTCAAGTAAGTGTAAGTGGAACCAGTATCGAAGATAACATTAACGCCTTTAATACCAGTAGGCTTCTCACTGAAAAGAAGTTCTGCCGGACCGGATGAATAATGTTTACTGAAATGAAAATCAAGAAGAAAGAAACATATGTTAAGAGGCAATATGAAAGAACCAGTATATTGATTCATTGTGCTTACTCAGAGGAACTTTGTAACATCCGTGTCCAAGTCATTCCCGATTTTGGGACGAAATCAGCCCCAAAGAACAAAAACCCTCTATTATCACCGAGACAATGGCCAAACACATTTTTGGTTACACCCAAGCTACTCAATTGTGATGAGATGCTTGCTTTACTTTTGCCAAGCCCAAGGACTCCGGCAGTAGGTGTTGGAGGGTGAAGACCGCGGTTTTGAAGACGATGTCCACACCTATGGATGAGGGGAAAAAAACACAGATGGTTGAAATCACTTCCAGAATTCATAAATGAGAGGAAGAGTTCGAAATAACTACCCGAAGGCCAAATGAGGTTTAGAAAGGGTGCCATTGACAAGTCGTAGGGGAAAGGTGTCTAAGACAATGAAACCAAGAACTGAACCATGATCAGCATACTGAACTTGAAAGCAACATTTTTCATTAGGGTTCTTGCATTGAGGTGGATTAGGAGAGTTAACTGCAAGACATATGGGGTCCTTGCAGTCCACAAAATTGTTCTTAGACGGATTGTAAAGTTGATCACGAGGCTGCAAATCATGAAGATCAGAGGCATTAATCATCATAAGAACCTAGCAGTGCATATCCTCATATTTTGAGTGAGAAATTTTACCAAGGTGCAACCAGTACAAGGAGCATCACATTGGACCCAAGTGAGGTCACTGCCAGTATCGATATCAAGTTGAAATGGCTTAGGTGGGTTGCCTATACCAATTGTCACAGAATAATACCTGATGATTGATAGAAACACAAATTCCATGAAGTTCAGTAATGTTGTACTCTACAAAAAGAGCAAATTCAAGCCCAAATTATGATCAACAATCAAATTTCAAAACAATTAGAAACCCAAAAAAGCTATCAACTTATAATGGGGAATTGCTGATTTGGCCAAAGAATTCAACTTGGAAAAACAAAGGATCCAAAATGACAAATATTTAAACAAAATTAACAACATATTTATCAGATGATCAAATTCAGAACAAAAGCAGCATATTGATGAAACCAACAAAATAAATAAACTTGGAAAGATCCGAGAAACTAGAGAAAACCAACATTTCAAGAGAACAAAAAATTTACAATAATTAAAAAAAGAAAGCAGTACCCAAGAGGATAGACATTGCCAGAAACAGGAAGAAAAACAGAGGAGCGAACACCGGCCCTAGGATGGATTGAGGTAGACTTCCTAGGAGGTTGATTTTGACCGGTTGCTGCAAGACAGCCGAGAAGAGATGCAGAAAGAACCTGAAAGATCAACACCATGATCATCAATGACACTCTTATTCTCTCTTTCATTTTCTGATCAGCCATTTCAGCTATAGAATCGAAAAAAAAAATCGCAAAAAAAAAAAAGAAAAGAAAAGAAAGAATGGAATTTTGGGAATCAGAGACGAAAAGGGTACTTAAAAAACCATTGAAAAGTCTGGAAGAACTTGGCCAGGAAGGTGTGAAAGATGATTGCTTGGGTTTGACTTTTTACGCGCGCTCTTTTCAATTTCTTTTTTTTTTTTAACTAAAAAATTGTTAATATTGTAAGAAAATGGAAAATGAGAGAGGATTTAGAAAGGGGAATGGAATCTTTAGGGATGTGGTAGTTCCAATTCAATTCAATTCAACTACTATGCCTTACGCGTTTCTGTACGCGGAAGCTTATCAGATGAAAAAACATAAGTGATTGTGTAACTGGAAAATTTTTATTCCTACAGTGGTGAGAAAATAAAATAAAATAGATTTCAATAATAGTCTTTTTATTCTATTTTTATTAAATTGGCTTTAATTTTTATTTAATTATTAATTAAATTTATATTAAGTTGATATTTAAATTATACTTCATTATCTAAAGTGGCACTTAAACTATATTCATTATTCAAATTATTCCAACTGCAAAAAAAAAAATTATTAATTAATCATTTTGTGATACATGACACTTTCAATTAAAATTAAAATTAAAATTAAATTATAAAAAATCAATTTTAATTACATTAAAACTTTTATTTTTTTACGCAGTCTCCCTCCTAGTCCTCACATTCTTTCTTCTCTTTTAGGCTCCGTTTGTTTGCAGGTAAAATATTTTTCGGAAAATGATTTCTGGAAAATGATTTCCTGGAAAATAATTTCTGGAAAATGATTTACTTTTCTGGTGTTTGGATGAATCTGTGTAAAATATTTTCTGTTGTTTGGCAAATTTCCTGAAAATATTTTCCTGAAAAGCTGTTTTATACTAAAAATTTATATATTTAAAGAATTTATTATCTTTTCTTTGTTTAATTGAATTTATTTTATATATATATATATATATATATATTAATACATTTATATTTTAAATTGTTTTTAACATGTATTGCAATGATTTATTTATAAATAAATAAATCATTTTAAATATATAATAATACTCAGTTATTAAACTAGAATATTAACCGTCCTAATTGAAAACAACCAAAGTCAAATAATTATTTGTAATTGTGTTATAAAAAAAATAAAAAACAAGGATTGAATAATTATAAATTAGCTTCCAAACCACAATTAATACTAGAAATTAATAATATTATCCAAATGCATAATTAATATTACACTACATGATAACAACAACATTATCCAAGTGCATAACTAATATTACACCACATGATAACTAATATTACAGCACATTATAACAACATTGTCCAAGTGAATAACTAATATTACACCACATTATCAATATCTTCAACCTTGAGAAAATTTTTGAAGCCAAATTTTTCTATGCTTCTTTCTTTTAACTAAAAAAGCTTTTGCCTCAGATTCATGACTCACTAAATAATCAAACACAGAACAAAGGAAGCCATCATCAAATCCTTCTACCTCCATTGACATCACTTCATTGTAAAGATGTGGTGTCTTATCCGCAGTAAATTGTTTCAAAGCATTAGCAATTTCGCCAAGTTGTTCACTCACAAGTTTAATTTGTTCATCTTCGACACTTTCTTGAGCCTTTTTTCTTTTACGTTTGGATGTGCCAGATGAAGATACATTTGTTCTTACCTCTTCAGTCGCTTCATTCTCGCAGTCTATAGGCACTGAACCTATATTATCATCATCCAAATCTATGTCAGCAAATGTTCGGGCAAAACTCCCTGTTGCCTTATCTTTGCCAACAACCAAAGCCATTTCATCATAATGATCAATGCTTTTATTCAAAAATGGTTCATACTTCTTGTGTGCCTGTTGGATATTATATAAAATTAGAATAACAAGTAAAAAATAATTGAAATATACTTAACATATACATACATATATTACCATTACTGCTGCATCATATGTCGCTCTATCACATGTGATCATTTTCATGTTATCATCCCATCCAAAACCACTTTCACCCTGAATTGTGCATATAATCTGCCACTGTTTCTTTACAGTCCTCAAATGATTTTCCACATGTTTTGCATCGCATTGGACTTGAAATTTTTCAGAAATAGCTTCGACAACTCGATTAATAGAAGCTACTTTGAAAGTATTAGAAGGCTTATTTCCTTTCTGGGCCTCCTCAACTAAAATTTCAAGAAAAAGATGTTCCATCAGTTTTGTCCACCTGAATTGCTTGGAGGTTCCTCCTTGGTTGCCCTTACCCATTCTACATTAATAATTGTCATTGTCAATCATTTCAATATCCAACAAGCTTGAAACATAATAAATTCAATATCTAACAAGCTTGAAACATAATCAATATCTAACAAAATCAAGACATAATAATTTTAGAATCCAACAAACATAATAAACTAAAATTTCAGAATCCAACATTAACAAAATTTTTTTTTAATAAAACATACATAATATAGAAACTACAACCCTAAGCCCTAAACCTACATAATATTTCTAGCCATATAATCAGTCCACATAGTTTGTGCAATTTCATCTCTCTTAGCAGACCATTCTCTTGCTTCTTCTCTTTCTTCTCGCTCCGTAAGAGTTGATATTATCAAATCAGACTCAGGCTCCTCGTATAATTCTTGATTAAGTAAATCACTAGGATCAACTCCCATGATATGATTATGAATGATGCAACAAGCCAAAACTATATCTACTTGAGTTTGAAAATTCCAAAATGGTTCAGCATCTAATACACGAAACCGTTTCTTCAAAATCCCAAAAACACGTTCAATAGTGATTCGCAATGATGAATGACGAAGATTAAAGAGTTCCTTTTCATTTTCAGGCCCCTGAGCACTAAACTCTTTTAAATGATATCGAACACCACGATATGGGGTAATATATCCATTACGGATGCCATATCCAAAGATCAATAAGATAATATTTACCTACAATTTGACAAAACATAATTATTACTAATAAATTATGAGCTTAGTAGAACTATTTGGTAATTAATGTTTTATAATTCTTACCTTCCGGAATTTTTAATCCTCTTGGGCGTGAAAGTGCATCACTTAAAATACGAGAATCATGTGCACTACCTTCCCAACCATCTAGAACATAGGAAAATTTCAAATCAAATGTAATGGCAGCCAGTACATTTTGTGTCGTCCCCCCTTTACGGCTACGAAATCTTCCTTGAATGTTAAGTGGAACGGATGCACGAACATGAGTTCCATCTAATGCTCCAATACAATCTTTAAAATAAGGATAAAACCTTGGATTGTTTCTGATTTCACTAGGAGTTGACTCATCAGGTAATCTAATAACTAGCTTATACAATTTCAAAACAGCTCTCAATACAACCTTAAAGTAACGGTGAATTGTCTCAGTTAATCTATAATATCTAGATCCTATCACTCGAAACCTTACATTATGACCAATTATATGTAAAAATATAACTACTTGCTCCCTAATATTCACCGATTTAGTTGATTGTAACAAATTATTTCTACTAAGAATATCACACAAATTAAAAAATGCAACTGGTCTCATCCTTATCATATCAATACAATGCCGGTCACCACTATATAAAATACTATTAATATAATTTTCTCTTTCATAATCTCGATTTACACGAGGGTGAGAAGTAATTTCCTTCCTAGTTTTTAATATTTTTATCCAGAGAGCCCCAAAAACTAAAACTGAAGCCACGGCTCCGACAATTGCATTTTGATGTTGATTACGATCCATCTACACAAAATAATATCACACAAATATTTGATCACTACAAAAAATACATAAACTTTTCATAAGGGCACATATATGACAAAAGTTATCTTGTCTAAAGTGCATACATATATGACAAAATGACTCAAGAAATGCCTAAATTTACCATGACTAAAAAGAATAGAGTTAACTAACCAAACCCAACATAAATAATAACAAAAAAAGGCATAATTCAATACATATTTATCATAATCTGTAGTACCAAATAGAACAAATTTTGCATCCTACACATATTTGTGATTATTATATTTTATTTTCCAATTTAGTGAAAATTTTTAAATATTATAGAAAAAATATATATTTAAAAATTAAGAAAACTGATAAATAAACGATTTTATTCAATTTGGTTATATACAATATTCAATTGAACTTGATCTCTATTCTTAATAATAAGACTACATGCGTACATATGTATGTATGTTTTTTAAAGAACAATTTAAGCTACCAATAGTTGTTAGATTATGGCAAAATTATAATGGCAGTGGAAAAAAACCCAATGGACAAACAATGGCACCTACTTGGAACCTTTACTATAATATATATATGGTTTCATTTTTTGTTTCTGCTATTAACAAAATGAGATTGACAATAATTTTCAATTGAGACCATTACAAGTTAATTTTGTGATGATAACAATAGTAGACCAAAAGACAATTGAACTACCGATTGCTTAAGGCAAAAAACTACACACTTTTACATGACTTTTTTTTTAATCATAAATCATATTTTAAGGAGGTTTTTTTTTATAAAATAAGTCATAATTAAGTAACGTTATTACTTGATAATAGTGAAATACTTTATAAGCATCATGTATATAGAATAATTAGTTCATAGCACCAACAAGTTTCCAAGCTTCCAAACTGAAAGTTGTGTTCATGGAAAAGGAACTACCAAATTATTCTGCAGTAATCCTAAGAACCTACATCCTTTCCCACTATGATTTCACAGCCAACTTAACATTCACAATCTCTAATGTCATCAACCTTCATCAGGTACGAATTCTATTAGTTTCTATCTTAGGATTTGAACTTTGCACACTCTTTTTATTTATCTAACAGCATGTTGGTGGTATAAACAGTAACATCTTTCATGGAGTGAGCTATTTGCATTCAGTGCTCAGTTGAAACTTGAAAGGCTGGTACAACAAGGATGATGTGGTTGCTGAGTGGAAGAAAGTGCACTGTAATGTAGGTGGTCCGAATCTTTTGCCGTGGAGTTTAGATAACCATATTTTCTCCAAGGAACTACCTTTGCTAACGACCAACCCAAAGCTAAGAATGAGAGGTAAAAAAGTTCATAGCACCCACAACCCAAAGAAGTTTACCGAATCTTAAAACTTAAGCTTCTTTATCTTATCATTGACCTGAGGATTTCTAACTTTGTTTTTAGTAAGAAAACTCTGTTTCTTTCCGACTCTGTTAGATATAAAGAATATATAACTTACTGTTATATAGACAAATACATACTATGAAATCCTAAAGCACATAGCCCCTCAATCGTAAAATGGCAATCCTATCTCAATCTTTGACATACATCTACAAATTTGGAACTCCTCGAAGTTTATAAGGTCATATTCATGACCTGCTTTATTGCCATATCATTCTTAAATCATCTATCCAATAACCCTATTAAGTTCAATGGAAGTTGGTTTTTTTGTTAGCCTCGTCTCAACAGAATCTAAACCTATGATCTGGATCCCGGTTCTAATAGGTAAGATATTCAAAACTGAAGACATATGTCAGAAGCAAATATAAACAAAATTTCATATTGAAAGAGGAGTTTTATAATCTGTTCAGTTGCTACTTTCAACTTCACATTTCAGTCAAATATCGTGGAAGACGTATTTAGGATGTTTCTCATATTTCATAAAATTAGAAAAGTACATCTTCATCTTTCATAAAATTTGAGAAGAATGAAAATACAACACAAGATGTTACTTATTTATCAAAACAAGGGCAATTTTTCTTTACACTCGGGATGCAGTATTCATACAGTTTCATGCAAATTCCAGATAACAACTTTCCAGAAATATTCATAATATCTATATATTTTTTGTTTTGGGAGGGCATCATATAGGTTTTGTAAATCAAAGGGGGTTAAAAGACCATCGATGATAAGAGAAGCCACCAAGCATAAGTGGTACAGAGATACAATAGAGGTCCAAGCAATGGAGGCCAGAGGTCAATGTTTTATGTGAAAAAAAAATAAAAAAGGGTCTTTAAGATCTCTTAATCAATTTCATTGTGCAAGCTTCTAGCTTTCTAGATGGGACTTTCTAAATGAGTTGATTCTCTTGCAAATCCAAATTAAATGCTTTCTTGAACTCTAACTAAAATTACTTATAAAATGGGTTTTGTTTTTGGTAAGAAGGAATGCCCTAGTTTCGATTATTAGTAGAATTGCAAAGAAACAACAACAATTTGCAAAGAAACAACAAACAGAGGAAGTAGAAGGAAGCAGAGTACCTGGATGAAGAAGAAGGAAGATGAAGAACGGCTTGGCTAGGAAAGATTGGTGAGAGTTGGAACCACCGAAACGAAACAGTAGCCCTGAGAAGAAAAGATTTGTGAAAAGCTAGGAAAAAATAAAATTAAAAGATGATAGAAGAAGTAGGAACGTACCTAGATGGAGAAGAATCAAGATGAAGAACGGCGCAAGGGGGGGAGGCCTGATGAGAGTTGGAAAATATCTTACGGAAAAAAATTTCTGTAAGACATTTTCCTTAAAACCTTAGGCTTTTTTCCCGTGATTGTGAAAATATTTTCCCCATGTAAAAGCTTTTCAGTCAAACAAACACCAGAAAATCAGGAAAATATTTTCCGGAAAGTGTTTTCCTGGCAAACAAACACACCACACGATCAGAATCGAGATTTTGGCAAATAATGCTAACTGATGAATCTAAACCATTAACAGCCTTTAGTGCACCCAATGGTCATTATCAATGGAGAGTAATGCCATTTGGATTATGTAATGCACCTCAAATCTTCCAAAGATGGATGGATTCTATATTTAATAAATATAAAAAAATTTGTGTAGTTTATATAGATGATATTTTAATATTTTCAGAAACACTAGAAAAACATAGAAAACATTTAAATATTATCTCTCAAGAATTCATAAAACATGGAATTATTTTGAGTCCTAAAAAAATAGAATTAAAAAAAACAGAAATAGAATTTTTAGGTTTAAATTTATCTGCTGATGGTCTTAAACTACAAGATCATATTATAGTAAAACTAAAAGAATTTCCTAAAGAAATTAAAGATAAAAAACAACTTCAACAATTTTTAGGAATAGTTAATTATGGAAGAAACTTCTTTCCTAATTTGTCCCAAAAAATAGGTGACTTATATGAAAAATTAAAAAAGGAATAACTTTTAGTTTGGTCTAAAGAAGACTCTAAGTTATTAAAAATATAAAATCGAAATAAATTATACCCCAAAAGTCTATTTACCTAAACAAGGTGATAAATTAATTTTAGAAACTGATGCATCACAAAATTATTGGGGATATATTTTAAAAGCTAAAACAGCAAAAAATAAAGAAGAACTAATATGCGGATATAGTTCTGGAAAATTTAAACAAACGAAATTAATTATGCTATATATGAAAAGAATTATTAGCCATTAAAAGGCAATAAAAACCTTTCTTATATATCGGCATCTGAAAATTTTATTATCAAAATCGACAATCGAGCAGCTTAAACAATTTCTTACTAATAATAGTTTTAGAAGATGTACCTAGAAGAATTAGATGGTACAATGAATTATGTAGCTTTAATTTTGAAGTTTTATATATTAAAGCGACAATATTATTGCTGATTATCTTAGCAGGCCTTATGGATAGAGGTAAAAACCTCTAGAGCAAGTCGGAGAATGGACTACGGTTCATAAGAAACCCAACAAAGGGAAGCAAACAAGTCCTAATCAAGGATTTACTCTGATATTAACATCATATTATGCTAATCAAGGATATTATGTTCCTTATCCAATGGTAAGACAACCAATTGGATCTTCTCCATCTTATGCCTCAAAAATGGTAAACCAATACCCACCAAGAACAATAAGTCAATACCCTTGGTCTCGGGATCAGAACTCAAATTTTTCAAGCTAGTTTTTCCGAGGTCATAAAAGGAGCAGAAGAATTGTTGAAACAACAACAAATTTTTCCTGAAGTAAAAGACTTCTATAACCTAGGTTTACCAATGAATTTATATAATCTTATAAATGAAATATGGAAAACCCATATTACAGATCAAAGAGCAAATTTTAGAAGAGCTCTTACAAAACTCTCCCAATTTTTAGTTGAAAAAACAACTAAAGAAAATGAAGCACATGATTTATTATTAAAATCCATTTTATACAGATTGGGAAGAATTCGAAATAGAGTTTAAAAATATCAATGAGATAAATAATCTTATTGATATATTTCAATATTTTATTCATAAAGGAACAAATAGTCCCATTATGAATAAAATGTTTAGAATATGCTTATATAATAAAGCTAAGAATATGTTACCATTTGAAGTTTTTGAAAAAATCAATAGAGCTATTTGCAACAATAAGCTCAATTTAAAAAAGTCTTTTAAGTACTTTTACAATCCTTTATTTACATAAATGAAATAGGAGAAGAATTTCCTACTATAAAATTTAGGCTAGATCATGAACCATTTGATATAAGCGATTGAATGGGGTTTTGTTAGAGAAATAGTAGTACAAAATTTTTCCTTTCATCTTCTAAAAATTTCCCTACTATTATAAAAGCTATATTATCACTATTAGTATATGCGGATGATTTTTCTATTATTTTTATATCCAAATAAGTAGTCTAATTGGTATTGTTTGAAAAGAACGTTTTTATCAACCCTATCAAATATGGATTATTCAAAAATGATTGATAGTCCTTATTTATCAGCAGCCAAAGAAGACAAAAAACACTTGACAAAAACTATTGACAAGTGTTACAATGATCAAAATATCTTCAAATCAAGCGAGAATTGATTTAATGTCAACGACTCGACATGTACTTGAGGATCGGACATATACACTATATATGGATGATGGAAGAAGAATAATAGGCGATAAAAATAGTGTAATGCAGAAGTCGAGATGAAAGAATCCATACAATCGCTAAAGAAAATAGCGGATATAGAAATAGATTATTTTCCTTCGACATAACAGAAGAAATCAAAAACACGTGGAAGGCTTGGAATTCACGAGCCATCACGTAATCTTTACATCCGATGAAATTGAGACGCTAAATCTTGATAACATCCAAGAAGGATAAAGACAAAACAAAGTCACGTGGAAAGTCAAGAAGACTTTCAAGAAGATTTTCAAGATTGGCAGTAAATAAAAATTCAAGGCATCCATGTATGGACAAAGACATGACAAGACAACTGACAACATACGTGGAAGTAACAATAAATTCATCCTTATCGAAACATCGTTGGGATTAAAGAAGAAATTAAATAGAATTTGTAAATTCTACTATAAATAAGAATGTAAAGAGCCCAAAGAGGCATCGAAAAATAGTTTAGAAATCTTTTCTTTTTACTTTCAGTATTCTCTCTTTGTAAACAATCTTTCCTTGTAAAAACCTTTCCTTTATCTTTCAATATTTTATTCTCTCTTTGTAGACTATTTGTTCCTTATTTTTACAAGGAAAGATCGTTATTTTATTAAAGATAAAGGAAAGGTTTTTACAAGGAAAGATTGTTTACAAAGAGAGAATACTGAAAGTAAAAAGAAAAGATTTCTAAACTATTTTTCGATGCCTCTTTTGGGCTATTTACATTCTTATTTATAGTAGAATTTACAAATTCTATTTAATTTCTTCTTCAATCCCGAATGATGTTTCGATAAGGATGAATTTATTGTTGCTTCCACGTATGTTGTCGATTGTCTTGTCATGTCTTTGTCCATACATGGATGCCTTGAATTTTTATTTATCGCCAATCTTGAAAATCTTCTTGAAAGTCTTCTTGACTTTCCACGTGGTCTTTGTTTTGTCTTTATCCTTCTTGGATGTTGTCAAGATTTAGCGTCTCAATTTCATCTAGATGTAAAGATTCGTGATGGCTCTTGTGAATTCCAAGGCTTCCACGTGTTTTTGATTTCTTCGTTATGTCGAAGGAAAATCATCTATTTCCATATCTCGCTATTTTTTTTAGCAGCTTGTATGGATTCTTCATCTCTCGACTTGCATTACACTATTTTTATCACTATTATTCTTCTTCCATCGAGATATAGTGTATATGTCCGATCTTGAAGTACATGTCGAAATGTTGACATTAAATCAATTCTGCTTGGATTTGAAGATATTTTGATCATTGTAACACTTGTCAATAGTTTTGTCAAGTGTTTTTTGTCTTCTTTGGTCATTGATAAATAAGGACTATCAATCATTTTTTGAATAATCCATATTTGATAGGGTTGATAAAAACGTTCTTTTCAAAGCAATACCAATTAGACTACTTATTTGGATATAAAAATAATATAAAAAATCATCTGCATATACTAATAGTGATAATATAGCTTTTATAATAGCAGGGAAATTTTTTAAAAGATGAAAGGAAAAAATTTGTACTATTATTTCTCTAACAAAACCCCATTCAATACTGCTTATATCAAATGGTTCATGATTTAGCCTAAATTTTATAGTAGGAAATTCTTCTCCTATTTCATTTATGTAAATAAAAGATTGTAAAAAGTACTCAGAAAAGACTTTTTTAAATTGAGCTTGCTGGTTGCAAATAGCTCTATTGATTTTTTCAAAAACTTCAAATGGTAACATATTCTTAGCTTTATTATATAAGCATATTCTAAACATTTTATTCATAATGGGACTATTTGTTCCTTTATGAATAAAATATTGAAATATATCAATAAGATTATTTATCTCATTGATATTTTTAAACTCTATTTCGAATTCTTCCCAATCTCTGTATAAAATGGATTTTAATAATAAATCATGTGCTTCATTTTCTTTAGTTGTTTTTTCAACTAAAAATTGGGAGAGTTTTGTAAGAGCTCTTCTAAAATTTGCTCTTTGATCTGTAATATGGGTTTTCCATATTTCATTTATAAGATTATATAAATTCATTGGTAAACCTGGGTTATAGAAGTCTTTTACTTCAGGAAAAATTTGTTGTTGTTTCAACAATTCTTCTGCTCCTTTTATGACATCGGAAAAACTAGCTTGAAATGTTGAGTTCGGATCCTGAGACCAAGGGTATTGACTTATTGTTCTTGGTGGGTATTGGTTTACCATTTTTGAGGCATAAGATGGAGAAGATCCAATTGGTTGTCTTACCATTGGATAAGGAACATAATATCCTTGATTAGCATAATATGATGTTAATATCGGAGTAAATCCTTGATTAGGACTTGTTTGCTTCCCTTTGTTGGGTTTCTTATGAACCGTAGTCCGTTCTCCGACTTGTTCTAGAGGTTTTTTACCTCTATCCATAAGGCTGCTAAGATAATCAAACAATAATATTGTCAATACTTTTAATATATAAAACTTCAAAATTAAAACTACATAATTCATTGTACCATCTAATTCTTCTAGGTACATCTTCTAAACTATTATTAGTAAGAAATTGTTTAACTGCCTGATTGTCAGTTTTGATAATAAAATTTTCAGATGCCAGATATATAAGAAAGGTTTTTATTGCTTTTTTAATGGCTAATAATTCTTTTTCATATATAGCATAATTAATTTCGTTTGGTTTAAATTTTCCGAACTATATCCGCATATTAGTTCTTCTTTATTTTTGTCGTTTTAGCTTTTAAAATACATCCCCAATAATTTTGTGATGCATCAGTTTCTAAAATTAATTTATCACCTTGTTTAGGTAAATAGACTTTTGGGGTATAATTTATTTCTGATTTTATATTTTTAATAATTTCTGAGTCTTCTTTAAACCAGCTAAAAGTTATTCCTTTTTTTATTTTTTCATATAAGTCACCTATTTTTTGGGACAAATTAGGAAAGAAGTTTCTTCCATAATTAACTATTCCTAAAAATTGTTGAAGTTGTTTTTTATCTTTAATTTCTTAGGAAATTCTTTTATTTTTACTATAATATGATCTTGTAGTTTAAGACCATCAGCAGATAAATTTAAACCTAAAAATTCTATTTCTGTTTTTTCTAATTCTATTTTCTTAGGGCTCAAAATAATTCCATGTTTTATGAATTCTTGAGAGATAATATTTAAATGTTTTCTATGTTTTTCTAGTGTTTCTGAAAATATTAAAATATCATCTATATAAATTACACAAAATTTTTTATATTTATTAAATATAGAATCCATCCATCTTTGGAAGATTTGAGGTGCATTACATAATCCAAATGGCATTACTCTCCATTGATAATGACCATTGGGTGCACTAAAGGCTGTTAATGGTTTAGATTCATCAGTTAGCATTATTTGCCAAAATCTTGATTTACAGTCAAATTTACTAAAATATTTTGCTTGTTTAGCTTGATTAATCAAAACATCTTTTCTTGGTATAAAGTATCCATCAAAAATAGTATTTTGGTTTAGTCTTTTATAATTAATTACCATTCTAGCTTTTCTTCTTTTTATTTCAGCATGGTTTCTTACCATAAAGGCTGGACTTGAGTGTGGACTATTTGTTTTTTCTATTAATCCTTTTTCTAATAATTCCTTAATTTGTATTTCAAATTCATCTATATCTTGTTTAGTATAGATCATGGGTTTGATTCTAATAATTTTATTAGGATTTTTTAATTTTATCTCGCAATATCTTGGGCTATTTTCCAATAGTTTTAATGGTTCTTCACTAAAATTATTTTCTAAAATTTTAAACAACCAATGATTTGTTTCTAGTTGTTTAATTTGTTCTTTTCTTGTTGGTCTAAAACCTTTATCACATATAAATTTATGATTTTCTATTAAAGGTATTTCTACGTGAAGTTTTTCATTTGATAATATAACTAAATTTCTATCTATAGAAAACGGTAAATGATGATATATAAAATTATTTCCTAATAATATATCTCCATGCATTTCAGGAAAACATAATATTTTAGGAATTACAAATCTTACATTATTTATGTAGATTGGTATATTTCTAGCCTTAAATTGAATTATGGTTTCTTTACCATCTATTCCTATAGCTCTAATTGGGTTTTTCATTAATTCCCATTTTTCTACAGGTATCGCATTTTTTCTGCAACTACTGGTGGTAGCTCCTGTATCTAACAAAGCATGTAAAGAATATGTTTTATATTCTCTAAATTGAAATGTAATTTCTATATATGTATAATACTTTCTAGGTTGAAAGTTTGAAAATGTAATAATATCATTTTTTCCCATTTTCATTTGTTGAATAATAGTAGCTGATTGTATCTCTTTCATTCTAGTATTTCTAGAATTTCTACTAGGTTCTGTAGGAAAAATAGGTATCTGAATTGTTTTCATACCTATTGGTGTTGAATTTGTACTTATATTATCCTCATCTTCTTCTGTTTGAGAATTAGAGGGTAAAACTAAATTGTCATTCATATTTGTTATAGCATTATTTTTAAAATATAGTCTATCTCCGATGACACATATTCTATTGTACTTACTGGTTTTTGAAGTCTTCGGCTCCACTTATTCTATCTATCATCCAATCTCTTGGTATTGATAAATCTTTTAAATGTAATAATTTAGGCTGAATTTCTCAGAGTAAATTTATTAGGCTCAAATAACTCAATTATTTTATTATTAATTTCTTTAATTTCTACTTCGCCATGTTGGTATATTCATTGATAGAAGTCCAACTTATTGCTAGATCTTCAAGCTAAATCTTTAATTTCAGAATTTTTTGTCTCAATTCTTAAACATAAACATTCTTCTATTAGAGAATCAGTAATGGATATAAAATAATTTGGTTTTACTTTAAATCCTATTACTCCATTATGTAAATTAGATCAATACCTCCAATAAGTGCTTTTATTGGATTTTCAAATCTTTTATCTAATAATACTTTGCTATTATAGGTATATCATGTCCTCTTCTAAACAAAGCTCTTATTGTTATCATAATTATACCTAAATGTATATATCTAACTTGAGGGTATTTCTTTTTAATCCTCATGATTTTTCTTTAGTAAATAATGGGATTTACATTAATCCTCCTCTAGTATCTTTAGCTTTTCAGATTGCCACTAATTTTCCCTATATGTCTTTGACTCCAAATTTTAAATTTAGATATTTTATATATTATTTCTTTAGAAATATGATTTTTATTAATTTTTCTATCATTTCATCGTAAAAGTCTTTTCTTCTCCAATTAAATTTCCTAATTTAATATCTTGTTTATTCTTTTGAGGAATTTCTTCTAATTGATTTTTAGAACTACTTCCTATATTAAACATAAATATATATATTCTTCTTCATCTGAATCAGAATCTGTTTCTGATATTAGCTCATATAATATTTCTTCGAGATTTATTTCCTCTTCAAAACATATTTCTAAATCTTGTTCTTCAAGACTTTTAATTACCTTTTAGCACTTTTGCCTTTGTTAGGGACAGTTTGTTGCTATATGACCTTCTTCATCACATATAAAACATTTACATGTTTGTTTTTAGATTTTTAGAAGTTTTTCTTCTAATAAATTTTTCTTTTTCTTATTATTATTTCCAAGATATTTTTTATTTCCGGCTTCCATCTAACAAATTTATATTTTCTATTTTTCTTTCTATGTTTTTATAAGTACTAGGACGTATTGTTTTACATCCAAATTCCCATTCATTTTCTAGAATTTTTGTACAATGACTATAACTTAATTTATTTTTTACTTGTTTAGCAGCTTTGGTTTGTAAGCAATGCAAAGTTATTCTTTCTTTTGCAAAATTTATCCTATTACCTATAGAATCTATATTTTCTTTGGCTATTCCTGCTTCTTTACTATGTTTATCTAAATAAGATACATATTTCTTTATACATATCTCATCCCATGGTGGAGGTAATTTATGAAAATATTGGTTTTTCCAAAATTCTATATTTTCGTTTTTAAGCTTTTGATATTCATGAAGAAATTTTTTAGAAAATTCTTCTAAATATCTTATATCACATAATTTTATTTTTGATAAAACATAACTAGCTATACTATCTTGATCTTTTTTATCAAAATAACCACAAAATTCTGTTTTTAGAATATTTGTTAATCCTTTTAAAAGGTCTTTAGGGGTACCTATCTGATTAATTAATTGTCCTTTTTGAATTTTTCCTATATCAGATTCTTCCCATCTTGTTAAAAATTGTAAAACATCTCCTTGAAAAGTTCCAACAAAATAGTTTAAAAATTTTTCTTTTGACCAAGTACTGTTGTTGTTTACAACAATTGTCATTGACTGTGCCCAATCATCTATGGTTTTTTCATAGTCTGCTATTTGAATATTTGTTAAATCTAAATATATTCCTCTTTGGGCCACATTTCTTTTATTTAAGTCATCTATCCTATGTGGTATCGGTATAGTTTGACTAGGTTGTTGATTAGAAGATTCTCCCGTATATTCGGTTTTAATTTCATTAGTAGCTATATCTTCGGTTTGATTACCAAAAATCCTAATTGTATTATCTATTGTTTCAAAATCTTTATTTAAAGTTCTCAGATAATCATCTTTTTGAGTATCTGATTGTATTTTTCTTTTTCCATAAGGATCTGTATTTTCAATATCCATAAGTTCTGGTATTTCTATGTTTTCTTCCTCATCTGTTGAAGTGTCTTCTTCATCAGATTTATAACTAGTGACTTTTAAATCTTCTTGATTATCAGAATTACTAGAACTACTACTTTCTGTAGAGTCGTAATTTAACATATAATGATAATTAAACATAGCAAATAGATCTTTATGTTTTTCATAAAGTTCTTCTATTAATTTTAGATATTCTACTCTTTCATTTTTATCTTTATTGTTAGTAAATCTTCTTTTCCAATGTTCTATAAGTTCTTTATAGGATTGAAAATCATATTTTTGTTGAGATATAGATTTTCTTTTTTCAGATTTTTTATTTCTTTTTATAGTAGTAGATGATTCTTCTGAAGAAGTTTCTTCTTCTTCGTCTGATAAGGTTAAAATTATATTACTATTACCATAATATAAAGGACCTAGATCCATGACTGACTCTATATTATTATTTATAACTTGTTCTAATTTATTATTAACTGCTGACAATATTTCTTTAGATTTGTTGTTCAAATCTAATTCCTTAATATTTCCTAGATTATTTACTTTTTCTTCTATATTATTGACCTTATTATATATTTTATTAAAATATATAGACGTTATATCTATTAGACTATTAAATCCTTTACTAAGGGCCGAGATATTATTTTCTTGTTTAGAATCTATATGCATAATATGACTGCAGGTTTTATCTTTATATAAACAATCTGCTTTCTTCCATGTTATTCATCTTGAGTACCTAAAACCTTCATTATTATTTTTCTTAAACACACGGGCCTAACGTCTCTCTCCTAGACTTAAACAGGCAAAATCAAGACAAAATAACAGATGTATGGGTTTTAAGATAAATACCGACAGAATTAACAAAATTGTAGATTAAAAGATAAGAACTTATAGTGGATATTTTGATATAGATTTTCCAAGAATCGTTACTCCGGAGGCCTCTGATACCAGTTACAAGGGTTGAGATAGGCGCGGAAGATCGTTACTTTATTAAAGATAAAGGAAAGGTTTTTACAAGGAAAGATTGTTTACAAAGAGAGAATACTGAAAGTAAAAAGAAAAGATTTCTAAACTATTTTTCGATGCCTCTTTTGGGCTCTTTACATTCTTATTTATAGTAGAATTTACAAATTCTATTTAATTTCTTCTTCAATCCCGAACAGTGTTTCTGATAAGGATGAATTTATTGTTGCTTCCACGTATGTTGTCAGTTGTCTTGTCATGTCTTTGTCCATACATGGATGCCTTGAATTTTTATTTACTGCCAATCTTGAAAATCTTCTTGAAAGTCTTCTTGACTTTCCACGTGGTCTTTGTTTTGTCTTTATCCTTCTTGGATGTTGTCAAGATTTAGCGTCTCAATTTCATCTAGATGTAAAGATTCTGGTGATGGCTCTGGTGAGTTCCAAGGCTTCCACGTGTTTTTGATTTCTTCTGTTATGTCAGAAGGAAAATCATCTATTTTCATATCTGCTATTTTTTTTAGCAGTTGTATGGATTCTTCATCTCTCGACTTCTGCATTACACTATTTTTATCAGCTATTATTCTTCTTCCATCGGTATATAGTGTATATGTCCGATCTTGAAGTACATGTCGAGCTGTTGACATTAAATCAATTCCTGCTTGGATTTGAAGATATTGGATCATTGTAACACTTGTCAATAGTTTTTGTCAAATGTTTTTTGTCTTCTTTGGTCATTGATAAATAAGGACTATCAATCATTTTTGAATAATCCATATTTGATAGGGTTGATAAAAACGTTCTTTTCAAATAATACCAATTAGACTACTTATTTGGATATAAAAATAATAGAAAAATCATCTGCATATACTAATAGTGATAATATAGCTTTTATAATAGCAGGGAAATTTTTTAGAAGATGAAAGGAAAAATTTTGTACTACTATTTCCCTAACAAAACCCCATTCAATACTGCTTATATCAAATGGTTCATGATCTAGCCTAAATTTTATAGTAGGAAATTCTTCTCCTATTTCATTTATGTAAATAAAGGATTGTAAAAGTACTTTAAAAGACTTTTTAAATTGAGCTTGTTTGGTTGCAAATATCTCTATTGATTTTTCAAAAACTTCAAATGGTAACATATTCTTAGCTTTATTATATAAGCATATTCTAAACATTTTATTCATAATGGGACTATTTGTTCCTTTATGAATAAAATATTGAAATATATCAATAAGATTATTTATCTCATTGATATTTTTAAACTCTATTTCGAATTCTTCCCAATCTCTGTATAAAATAGATTTTAATAATAAATCATGTGCTTCATTTTCTTTAGTTGTTTTTTCAACTAAAAATTGGGAGAGTTTTGTAAGAGCTCTTCTAAAATTTGCTCTTTGATCTGTAATATGGGTTTTCCATATTTCATTTATAAGATTATATAAATTCATTGGTAAACCTGGGTTATAGAAGTCTTTTACTTCAGGAAAAATTTGTTGTTGTTTCAACAATTCTTCTGCTCCTTTTATGACCTCGGAAAACTAGCTTGAAATGCTGAGTTCGGATCCTGAGACCAAGGGTATTGACTTATTGTTCTTGGTGGGTATTGGTTTACCATTTTTGAGGCATAAGATGGAGAAGATCCAATTGGTTGTCTTACCATTGGATAAGGAACATAATATCCTTGATTAGCATAATATGATGTTAATATCGGAGTAAATCCTTGATTAGGACTTGTTTGCTTCCCTTTGTTGGGTTTCTTATGAACCGTAGTCCGTTCTCCGACTTGTTCTAGAGGTTTTTTACCTCTATCCATAAGGCCTGCTAAGATAATCAAAGAATAATATTGTCAGCGCCTTTAACATATAAAACTTCAAAATTAAAACTACATAATTCATTGTACCATCTAATTCTTCTAGGTACATCTTCTAAACTATTATTAGTAAGAAATTGTTTAATCGCCGATTGTCAGATTTTGATAATAAAATTTTCAGATGCCGATATATATAAGAAAGGTTTTTATTGCTTTTTTAATGGCTAATAATTCTTTTTCATATATAGCATAATTAATTTCGTTTGGTTTAAATTTTCCAGAACTATATCCACATATTAGTTCTTCTTTATTTTTTGCTGTTTTAGCTTTTAAAATACATCCCCAATAATTTTGTGATGCATCAGTTTCTAAAATTAATTTATCACCTTGTTTAGGTAAATAGACTTTTGGGGTATAATTTATTTCTGATTTTATATTTTTAATAACTTCTGAGTCTTCTTTAGACCAGCTAAAAGTTATTCCTTTTTTTATTTTTTCATCTAAGTCACCTATTTTTTGGAACAAATTAGGAAAGAAGTTTCTTCCATAATTAACTATTCCTAAAAATTGTTGAAGTTGTTTTTTATCTTTAATTTCTTCAGGAAATTCTTTTATTTTTACTATAATATGATCTTGTAGTTTAAGACCATCAGCAGATAAATTTAAACCTAAAAATTCTATTTCTGTTTTTCTTTATTTTATTTTCTTAGGACTCAAAATAATTCCATGTTTTATGAATTCTTGAGAGATAATATTTAAATGTTTTCTATGTTTTTCTAGTGTTTCTGAAAATATAAAAATATCATCTATATAAACTACACAAAATTTTTTATATTTATTAAATAATCCATCTTTAGAAGATTTGAGGTGCATTACATAATCCAAATGGCATTACTCTCCATTGATAATGACCATTGGGTGCAGTAAGGGTTTTAATGGTTTAGATTCATCAGTTAGCATTATTTGCCAAAATCCTGATTTACAGTCAAATTTACTAAAATATTTTGCTTGTTTAGCTTGATTAATCAAAACATCTTTTCTTGGTATAAAGTATCCATCAAAAATAGTATTTTGGTTTAGTCTTTTATAATTAATTACCATTCTAGCTTTTCCTATTTTTATTTCAGCATGGTTTCTTACCATAAAGGCTGGACTTGAGTGTGGACTATTAGTTTTTTCTATTAATCCTTTTTCTAATAATTCCTTAATTTGTATGTCAAATTCATCTATATCTTGTTTAGTATAGATCATGGGTTTGATTCTAATAATTTTATTAGGATTTTTTAATTTTATCTCGCAATATCTTGGACTATTTTCCCATAGTTTTAATGGTTCTTCACTAAAATTATTTTCTAAAATTTTAAACAACCAATGATTTGTTTCTAGTTGTTTAATTTGTTCTTTTCTTGTTGGTCTAAAACCTTTATCACATATAAATTTATGATTTTCTATTAAAGGTATTTCTACAGAAGTTTTTTCTGTGATAATATAACTAAATTTCTATCTATAGAAAACTAGAAATGATGATATATAAAATTATTTCCTAATAATATATCTCCATGCATTTCAGGAAAACATAATATTTTAGGAATTACAAATCTTACATTATTTATGTAGATTGGTATATTTCTAGCCTTAAATTGAATTATGGTTTCTTTACCATCTTTTGCTATAGCTCTAATTGGGTTTTTCATTAATTCCCATTTTTCTACAGGTATCGCATTTTTTCTGCAATTACTGGTGGTAGCTCCTGTATCTAACAAAGCATGTAAAGAATATGTTTTATATTCTCTAAATTGAAATGTAATTTCTATATATGTATAATACTTTCTAGGTTGAAAGTTTGAAAATGTAATAATATCATTTTTTCCCATTTTCATTTGTTGAATAATAGTAGGTGATTGTGTCTCTTCCATTCTAGTATTTCTAGAATTTCTACTGGTCATATCGGGATTGAACCCATTCAGCTTCATCTAACCTTATCTCCATCAAAATTCGAAGAGAATGTATTTCTACTTCAATAAGTAACACTGCTTCCATCCCATAAACTAACGAGAATGGGGTTGCCCCAGTAGAGGTTCTGACAGATATTCGACAGGCCAGGAGTGCAAACGATAACTTCTCATGCTAATCTCTATAAGTCTCAGTCATCTTCCCCACTATTTTTTTAATGTTCTTGTTGGCGGCCTCCACTGCTCCATTCATTTTTGGACGATAGGAAGAAGAATTGTGATGCTTGATCTTGAACTAGTTGCAAACCTCTGCTATCCTTTTGTTGTTCAAATTTAATGCATTGTCGGATATGATCTTCTCAGGCATTCCATACCGACAAATGATCTCCTTCTTCAAAAATCGACTTACAGCTGACTTAGTAACATTCGCATAAGAAGTGGCCTCTACCCATTTTGTAAAGTAGTCAATTACCACGAAGATAAATCGATGTCCATTTGAAGCTTTCGGTGATATTGGTCCAATGGCATCCATGTTCCACATGGAGAAGGGCCATGGAGAAGTCATAACATGCAAAGGTGAAGGTGGTATGTGAATTTTGTCCCCATAAATCTGACACTTATGGCATTTCTTAGTATAGTTGATACAGTCCCCTTCCATAGTGGCCCAATAATAGCCAAACGTCATGATTTGCCTTGCCATCGTGAACCCGTTTGCATGCGTCCCACATACTCCTTCATGAACTTCTTCTAAAATTAGCTTAGCTTCCACAGCATCAACACATCTCAAAAGTACTTGGTCTTTCCTTTTCTTGTACAGGATATCCCCGTCCAAGACATAGTCGCAAGCTAACTTTCTCAAAGTTCGTTTGTCATTTTCAGTTGCCTGTTCTGGATATTTACGATCTCTTACATATCGCAATATATCCTGATACCAAGGGTTATCATCCTTTTCTTCCTCTTCAGTGTTACAACAGCTAGCTGGAGCCTCGTAGACACTTATTTGAATTGGTTTCACCTCTTCCTCTTTATTTACCTTAATCATTAAGGCCAAGGTTGCTAAAGCATCTGCCATCTGATTTTCGTCTCGTAGGAGATAATTGAAGGTGATGTCATCGAACTCCTCAAGTAACCCCAAAATTACCTTTCCATAATTGATCAATTTAGGGTCCCTTATCTCCCATTCACCTCTAAGCTGATAAATTATCAACGCAGAATCTCCATATACTTCTAGGGTTTTTATACCTCGCTCTATAGCTACTTGAAGTCCCATGATGCATGCTTCATACTCAGCCATATTGTTCGTGCAATCAAAGTCTAACTTGCACGTGAATGGGTAATGATCACCATTCGGGGATACCAAGACTGCCCCAATTCCATTTCTGACTGCATTAGAAGCCCCATCAAAATTGAGCTTCCAAGGAGAATCTTCAGTCGTTGCTATACACATTAACTCCTCATTTGGAAAATCAAAGTTCAATGGCTCATAATCCTCTAGAGCTCTGCTGGCCAAGAAGTCTGCTACTGCACTTCCTTTTATAGCCTTCTGACTTACGTAGACTATATCAAACTCTGAAAGCAAAATTTGCCATCTCGCCATTCTCCCATTTAGAGCCGTTGGCTCCATCATGTATTTCAATGGATCAAGCTTTGAGATGAGCCAAATGGTATGGTATAGCATGTACTGTCTTAATCTCTGAGTTGTCCAAATCAGCGCACAACACAACTTTTCAATTGGTGAATATCTCATTTCACAGTCAGTAAATTTTTTACTGAGATAATAAATTGCCTTCTCCTTTTTTCCTGACTCGTCATTTTGACCAAGCACACATCCTATAGAATTACTGAACACTGACAAGTACAACATTAACGGTTTATCTGGGCTAGGTGGAGATAATACCGGAGCATTCAACAAATATTGCTTGACCTTTTCAAAAGCATTATGGCATTCCTCATCCTAAGTACCTTGATTGTGCTTTTTGAGGAGGCGAAAGATAGGGTCACATTTCTCAGTCAGTTGTGAAATGAACCGAGCGATATAATTCAACCTTCCTAGGAATCCTCGAACTTCTTTTTGAGTTTGTGGTGGAGGAAATGCTCATATTGCTCTAACTTTGTCTAAATCAACTTCTATTCCCTTTTCACTAACTACGAAACCTAATAGTTTCCCGATCTAGCTCCGAAAGTGCACTTTGCCGGATTGAGCCTTAACTGAAACTTCCTCAACCTCAAGAATAGTCTTCTCAAAACTTCAATATGCTCTTTCTCTATTTGGGACTTAGCAATCATGTCATCAACGTATACCTCAATGTCCCTATGCATCATGTCGTGGAATAAGTTCATCATGGCCCGCTGGTAAGTTGCCTGTGCGTTCTTCAGTCCAAACGGCATTACTTTGTAGCAAAAGGTGCCCTACAAGGTTATGAAGGTAGTTTTATCCATGTCCTCTGGATGCATCTTTCTTTGATTGTACCCCGAGAAACCATCCATAAAAGAAAACAACGAATGTCCCACCGTGTTATCTACCAAAGTGTCGATGTGCGGCAAAGGAAAGTTATCTTTTGGCCTAGCTTTATTCAGATCTCTGTAGTCAACGCACATTCGTACCTTTCCATTCTTCTTAGGGACTGGCACAATATTAGCTACCCATTAGGAGTACTTGACCTATTGTAAGAATCCTGCATTGAACTGCTTCTTAACCTCATCTTTTATTTTTAGAACAATATCTGGCCGCATTCTCCGCAATTTCTGCTGGAATGGTTTGCAATCTTGGCTTTATCAGAAGACGATGTACTACAATGTTGGTACTCAATCCGGGCATATCCTGATATGACCATGCGAAGGCATCTTTGAACTCTCGAAGCAACTCAATCAAGCCACGCCTTGTGTCCTCGGTAATCAGTGTTCCAATTTTCAACTTCTTCCCTTCCTCTAGGGCTATATTTTCTATTGCTTCTTTCTCATGCGGCATAATTCGTTTTTCCTCCTGTTTCACCATTCTTAACAGATCAGGAGACACATCACAATCTTGAACATTTTTAAAATCCTGAGATTCCTCTAAACACATGTCTTGTTCGCAAGAGAAATCAGGAGTTGCAGTATCAGTGCTCATATCATTGATATCTAGAGACCTGTGGGGGTATGAAAGAATATACAAAGAATGAATGAATCAAAGAATGGTTGTTTATATGCTATGAAAGAAAAAGTTTAACGATATATTCATTGATAAAAAGAAATCATATTCGTTCAAATTGATAATTATGTTTTATTAAAATAATAATAGATGATCAATAGCCTTTTCACAAACGTAATCTTATTACTCATAGGCCCTAGAGTAACATACATGTTTTGAGAATTACTCTGAAAAATTTCTAAAGACTACAGGAAGGTCCTCCGCAGTCCAATTGTTCAGAGAGCTCTCTGGTTCGTAAGGGCAAATGCCCTCGAGGATTCCTTGCTCCAATCCATCATTATGTACTTCTAGGGTTTTTATACCTCGCTCTATAGCTACTTGAAGTCCCATGATGCATGCTTTATACTCAGCCATATTGTTCGTGCAATCAAAGTCTAACTTGCACGTGAATGGGTAATGATCACCATTCGGGGATACCAAGACTGCCCCAATTCCATTTCTGACTGCATTAGAAGCCCCATCAAAATTGAGCTTCCAAGGAGAATCTTCAGTCGTTGCTATACACATTAACTCCTCATTTGGAAAATCAAAGTTCAATGGCTCATAATCCTCTGTAGCTCACTGCTGCCAAGAAGTCTCTCATCGCACTTCCTTTTATAGCCTTCTGACTTACGTAGACTATATCAAACTCTGAAAGCAAAATTTGCCATCTCGCCATTCTCCCATTTAGAGCCGTTGGCTCCATCATGTATTTCAATGGATCAAGCTTTGAGATGAGCCAAATGGTATGGTATAGCATGTACTGTCTTAATCTCTGAGTTGTCCAAATCAGCGCACAACACAACTTTTCAATTGGTGAATATCTCATTTCACAGTCAGTAAATTTTTTACTGAGATAATAAATTGCCTTCTCCTTTTTTCCTGACTCGTCATTTTGACCAAGCACACATCCTATAGAATTACTGAACACTGACAAGTACAGCATTAACGGTTTATCTGGGCTAGGTGGAGATAATACCGGAGCATTCAACAAATATTGCTTGACCTTTTCAAAAGCATTATGGCATTCCTCATCCTAAGTACCTTGATTGTGCTTTTTGAGGAGGCGAAAGATAGGATCACATTTTTCAGTCAGTTGTGAAATGAACCGAGCGATGTAATTCAACCTTCCTAGGGATCCTCGAACTTCTTTTTGAGTTTGTGGTGGAGGCAATTCTCATATTGCTCTAACTTTGTCTAAATCAACTTCTATTCCCTTTTCACTAACTACGAAACCTAATAGTTTCCTGATCTAGCTCCGAAAGTGCACTTTGCCGGATTGAGCCTTAACTGAAACTTCCTCAACCTCAAGAATAGTCTTCTCAAAACTTCAATATGCTCTTTCTCTATTTGGGACTTAGCAATCATGTCATCAACGTATACCTCAATGTCCCTATGCATCATGTCGTGGAATAAGTTCATCATGGCCATTGTAAGTAAGTTGCACATGCGTTCTTCACCAAACGGCATTACTTTGTAGCAAAAGGTGCCCTACAAGGTTATAAAGGTAGTTTTATCCATGTCCTCTGGATGCATCTTTCTTTGATTGTACCCCGAGAAACCATCCATAAAAGAAAACAACGAATGTCCCACCGTGTTATCTACCAAAGTGTCGATGTGCGGCAAAGGAAAGTTATCTTTTGGCCTAGCTTTATTCAGATCTCTGTAGTCAACGCACATTCGTACCTTTCCATTCTTCTTAGGGACTGGCACAATATTAGCTACCCATTAGGAGTACTTGACCTATTGTAAGAATCCTGCATTGAACTGCTTCTTAACCTCATCTTTTATTTTTAGAACAATATCTGGCCGCATTCTCCGCAACTTCTGCTGGAATGGTTTGCAATCTTGGCTTTATCAGAAGACGATGTACTACAATGTTGGTACTCAATCCGGGCATATCCTGATATGACCATGCGAAGGCATCTTTGAACTCTCGAAGCAACTCAATCAAGCCACGCCTTGTGTCCTCGGTAATCAGTGTTCCAATTTTCAACTTCTTCCCTTCCTCTAGGGCTATATTTTCTATTACTTCTTTCTCATGCGTCATAATTCATTTTTCCTCCTGTTTCACCATTCTTAACAGATCAGGAGACACATCACAATCTTGAACATTTTTAAAATCCTGAGATTCCTCTAAACACATGTCTTGTTCGCAAGAGAAACCAGGAGTTGCAGTATCAGTGCTCATATCATTGATATCTAGAGACCTGTGGGGGTATGAAAGAATATACAAAGAATGAATGAATCAAAGAATGGTTGTTTATATGCTATGAAAGAAAAAGTTTAACGATATATTCATTGATAAAAAGAAATCATATTCGTTCAAATTGATAATTATGTTTTATTAAAATAATAATAGATGATCAATAGCCTTTTCACCAACGTAATCTTATTACTCATAGGCCCTAGAGTAACATACATGTTTCGAGAATTACTCTGAAAAATTTCTAAAGACTACAGGAAGGTCCTCCGCAGTCCAATTGTTCAGAGAGCTCCCTGGTTCGTAAGGGCGAATGCCCTCGAGGATTCCTTGCTCCAATCCATCATTATGTACAACATTAATCTGATGACTTTCTTCTATTAATAATTCTCCTGACTTAAAGGATTTGGATATAGGTAATAATGTCATCGGTTCCCACTCCACTTCTCCTCCGTTCAAACGCGCCTTTCTTTTCGCTTGGCGCTTCTCAATTTCTTGCCGCTTGTGCTTATGGTCTGGCTTGAAGCCCAAACCAAAGCGATCTTTCTTCTCAATCAGTTTTGGGATTTGAACCCCTCCTTGCAATGGTCTTCCTAGTCCTTTTCCTTGCAATGCTCCCTTCCCCATCATCATTTGCAGGGCCATCCTTGTGGCTCTAGACATTTTGGGTACCGGCACCTCACTTCCTTCCAAAATGAAGGTTGCATTGATGATTTCTAAAGAGTGGAAAGAACACTCAATAGCCTCTTCACTCGTCTCGACATAAGAGGCCTTGTTAGTGACTGTTGCTATAATGTCCTCCTCCCCATTGATGGTTATTAACTGTCCATCTGTCACTAACTTTAATTTTTGGTGCAATGAGGACGGCACCGCTCCTACCGAGTGTATCCATGGTCTCCCCAATAAATAATTATAGGAGGGATTGATATCCATCACTAAGAAATTAACTTCATACGTATTTGGCCCAATTTCCAAAGGGATTCAATTCGCCCCATCACTCTCATTTCGGTTCCATCGAAGGCTCTTACCACATTGTGACATGTTTTCATATGCGAGCTATCAATGGGTAGTCTATTCAATATGGATAACGGAAGGACGTTCAAAGCCGACCCGTTATCAACGAGTACACTTGGAAGCGTGTATCCCTTGCACGTGATGTGCAAGACCTTGGTTGACCCTATGCCCCCAGGTGGAATTTCATCATCATTGAAGTAGATGAAATTGTCAGCACTGATATTATTCACCAACCGGTCCAACTTGTTAATGGATATGTCGTGAGTGACATATGTTTTGTTGAGTACCTTTAACAATGTATCCCGATGCACCTCAGAACTCAGAAGTAGGGCTAATACTGATATACGCGCTAGCTGCTTACATAACTGCTCGACCACACTATATTCACTATGCTTAAGGAACTTTAGAAATTCCTTAGCCTCCTCCTCTCTTACTGGTTCATTGATAGATATTTTGGTCTCTTTCTTCTTCTCAATGTCAATATCCTTTGTTTTTGTGGGCTCTACTCTGATGCCTCCCTCATCATAACCCTTCCCACTTCGTGTATGGGAACCTTCCTTTTGCACACCCCTAGACGCACTGGCTATACTCTCCCCTTCAGGTACTGTTACACTGCAGTCATAGCTCCATGGCACCCTCTTGTCATCCTTGTAAGGGAAAGGAGTGGGTTTATGGATGACGACCTTGGGCTTGGTTTGCGCCTCCACTTCATTATTCCCTAGCAATGAAATAATAATTCTTGGTCGGCTGGTTCCCTGTTGTTCACCTTCCAACGCACTTATTTCTCTTTTATAAGAGCTACCTTCAAAATTTTGTAGCTCTTTATTATCTATAAAGCCTCACACCAAGGCTCTGAATTCTTCACAATTTTGGGTCTCATGACCCTCTTTTCCATGGAACTAACAGTAGTTCCACATTTCTTCTCCACCTTTTCCAGAGGTCAACATACCTCTTTTTACCATCTCCTCCCATATTACTTTCATGGGTGTCTTCACCTTAGCAACATCTTCTTTAATTATTCCTTCCCTAATTTCGTCAAATGCATTCACTCCTTGATTGCCATGATCTGGTAACAAATTTTTAGCATTAGGGGTACTGTCAAATTTCATAACCCCCATCTTGATAAGCCTCTCTACGCCCTTCTTGAATCCGGTATAGTTTTCAATCGAATGCCCCGGTATTCCCTCATGATATTCGTATTTAGCATTTGCATCATACCATTTAGGGTACGGTGGCTGTAGCGATTTCAAATGAAATGGAGCAATGGCATGTGCATCATATAAGCTTTGATAAAGCTCACGATATGTCACAGGGATAGGCGTGAATTGCATCCTCTCTGAATTCTGTCTTGTGCCCGATTCCCATCTTTGAGTACTTTGTTGCTCGACCGCAGCTACTTTGGGTTGACCAACTGTGATTGCCCTCGAGTTAAGACTATTTATGTTATTCACCTCGTTGTCCTTTCTCCTTGGGGCTGATCTTTTAGTTTTTTCCCCCTTAATTTTACCGCCCCTTATGGCGTTCTCAATCATCTCTCCTGCCATAACTACATCCGCGAAACTTTTCATGGTGCTTCCAATCATGTGAGTGATGAATGACTCCTTCAAAGTGTTGATAAATAACATGGTAGTCTCCTTTTCTAACAATGGTGGTTGTACTTGTATTGCCACCTCCTTCCATCGTTGTGCGTATTGCCTAAAACTTTTATTAGGCTTTTTCTCCATGTTTTGAAGCGTGATCCTGTTTGGCGTCATATCAGTCATATGGTTGTACTATTGCATGAAGGCTTGTGCAAGATCTCTCCACGAACCGATTCTTGCACGGCTCAACTGATTGTACCACCTAGCTGCCGCTCCCACTAAGCTGTCTTGAAAACAATGAATCAATAGTTGATCATTGCTCACATACCCAGTCATTCTTCTACAAAACATTGTTATGTGTGCCTCTGGGCAAGTAGTCCCGTTGTACTTTTCAAACTCCGGCATCTTAAATTTGTGAGGAAGTACCAAGTCTGGGACCAAACTTAAGTCTTTGGCATCAATCCCATGATGATTGCCAGCACCTTCCAAGACCTTAAACTTCTCCTCCAACCACATGTAACGATCCTCTAATTGTTTTGAGGATTCAGTTGCCATTCTTTCCCTCTCCATCATATCCAGATCAGGAGTGATAGGGTTGATCAGGCTATCGCCCAAATTATTTCCCGATCCAGATGGAAAATTCACGGGGATTCCAGCATCAACTGGCCCAGGTCTTACAGTGACAGATGGCCTTCTAGGAGGTGCCTCGGCTTGCAGTGGCAAATGAGGTGGAGTAAAACCCGGAGGATGATCCTCACCCTCCTCCCTAGTGATAGCCATAGGGGCCTTCCCTTTGTCAGTGGCCCTTAGAAACTGAGCCATTTTAGCCATCATATTCCTTTGAGCTTCTAGCATTTGCTCCCTCATGTCATTCTGCATCTTGGCCAACTGATCTTGCAATTGGTTTTGCATATCCTTTTGCAATTGCTCGAACCTTTGATCCATACTCTTAGTTTTAGTGCGGGTGCCGTAAGGATATGTGATTTCCAGATTTTCTTTTCTATCTTTTAAAGAAACTTTAACTAATTAGGGTCTTTCTATAACCTTGAATCTATATGAAACTTTAACTAATTAGGGTCTTTCTATAACCTTGAATCTATATGATGTGATGTAATGCAAATGCATGAATGCAAATAGGCATCGATCTCGGTTTAATCTCATTTAGAAAAATTTATTTAGAAAAAGAATATCTTTACATATAAATGGATTACATATACGCCTTTGCCCTAATGCCCAAAGTTCTAACTTTATCTAATAAAAGGGCTAACTCTCGACCTTTATCAGATGCTGACTCATACATCATACTCAACACATCAGCTCGTACTGCTATGTCTCGAACATATTCAGCAATCTCTTGAATCTGGGCTATAGCCTCCCCAATAATGTAATCCTTATCCATGACTTGACCTTTAACTTGATGAAGCTCTCTTTTTATACAATCTCTTTGCGCCTCGAGCTGCTCAATCCGAAGTTCACCATCATGCAATGCCCCTTCCAAATCTTCAACCTTACTTTTTAGCTCCTCTAACTCGACCGTAAGATCATGGTTTCGGTGCCAACGAAGGGATCTTCCAAGCTTAGTTACCTTAGTCTTCAACCCTTTATTCTCTTTCTCTAAAGCCAAATTCTGCGACTGCATCTCTTGGAACTTCCTCTCCCAATACTCATGTAACACCCTTCACCCGTATCTGACTCCGGGACAGGGTTCGAGGCGTTACCAGACTTAAACATTCACAAACATATAAAATCGGGTCACCAAGTTCTGCCCAAAATTTAAAACTTACAAACCACAATGAATAAAGACCACATCTCATGGCCATATACAAAAGCTCAATGTAGGCCAATACGTAAACCAAATTATAATAATAATACATGTCATGAAACAAACTTGCTATACATGCCACTCACATGAAAATATTTAACATATACTAGCCAATACTCCAAGGATAATGGCTTGATAGTGTGATGCTGCCTCCGACGATCTCCAAAATCCCGAGCTGGCTTAATAATTATATAAAACAAGAAAAAGAAAAGATGGTAAGCATATAGCTTAGTAAGTAAGTACTAAATTGATATATAATTTATCAAAGTAAAACAATCATACTAGTATATGGTTACATATGTTGATGACAGGCTGTTTTCTAGAGTCCCGGTTAAAAGAAAAATCATATCTTGAGCTACATATCTCGAAATTCAATTCCGTAAATTTTCCTTGAAACTAGACTTATAATTATATTTATTAATTTTTTTTATAGAATTTTTTCTTGGGCCAATTAGTACAGTTTATTAGTTAAAGTCTCCCCTATTTTAGGGTATGACTACTCTGACACCTGTGCATTACGAACAAAATTTCTCCCTGTACAAGATTCTAACGACCATGCCGTTTATTTCCCTTAAAAATAGACTCAATAAGGAATCCATGCATGTATGGTATGACTCTTAATAATTTTTTTTCAACTTATGGTGAATTTCTAAATTCAGAATAGGGGATCTTAATTTCATTCAGAACCTGTTTCACAAGAATTCAATTATCACATAATATAGAAGTATTTTGTTTCCCCTGTTTCTTCTATATGAAAGTAGACCCATTAAGCTTTAATTCCATAATTTATTTGAGATTTAATTCTACTTCCATGATTTTTGGTGAATTTTCAAAATTATGCAACTGCTGCTGTCCAACATTGTTTTACTACAAAAATTCACTCTTACATATTTCGCTCAATCCTTTCCATTTTACTGAGGTTCGCTCACTTATCGAGCATATTGCTCATAAATTCAAATACACATATACTTGCACTTATTCATCACATAATCAGTTTCACATGTATCTTCATTTAAATCAATTTCCCGTGGAACTCATCTGAATAACATCGATACACCACTACTTGAACATTTTCCCATTTCCACACGTAGCCGGCTATATGATACGCATAGTAGCTTGCACTTAGTGCTACACATGCGACCAATAACTGTACACGTAGTAGCTTTGCACTTAGTACTACACACGTGACCACGCTTTTCAGCACGCATAGTAGCTCTCGCACTTAGTACTACACATGCGACCAATAATCTGTACACGTAGTAGCCTTGCACTTAGTACTACACACGTGACCACACAATAGTTCATTTGTATCGCTTTTTATTCCAAGGTTCAATAGGAAATTTCTCACTTTTCCAACATTTTACTAAATTGTTCAAATCAATTTAAATTCATAGCTTACATCAAATAACCATTTGATAGGCAGCCATATTCCACATGTTATCAAAATACAATAACATAAAAGAAATCGATGATTTATTTACGTATAAACTTACCTCTGCAAAATATAGAAATTTTGCAATTTAATCCAAAACATTTTCCTTCCCCGCTCGAGATCGATTCCACGCCTTTCTTGATCTATAATATCACATTTAGCCTAATAATTAATCACACTATTCATATGGGTCTAAAAATCATATTTTTACAAATTTGCATTTTGACCCCTAAACTTTTACATATTTGCACTTTTGCCCCAAGGCTCGGAAATTTAATTTCAACCCTTATTCTTATGTTTAATGACATGCTGATCATTTTTATCTTCTATGGAAACATCAAATTCTCACTCTAACACATAGTTATGAACAATAGATATTTTTACCGATTATGCTGCTTTACTGCTTTTTACGAAAAATCACTTAGCAAAAGTTGTTTAACACAATCTCAAACTTCATATTCTACCATAAAACATCAAAATTCATGCATATCATTCATGGGTAAATTTTTAAACATAAACCCTAACTCGAAAAAATGGGAGAAATAGGTAAACCGAGCTACGAGGATTTCAAAAATGTAAAGAACATTAAAATCGGGGCTTGAATGCACTTACTATTGAGCTTAGAAGTTGAAGAAACCCTAGCTATGGTAGCAAGTAAAATTCAGCAGCAACATGAAGAAGATGAATGGATTTTTGCTTTATTTTTCCCATTTTATTTCATTTAATATCCAAATGACCAAAATGCCCTTACTTACTAAACTTTCAAAAATTCCATCCATGTCCAATTTTTGTCCATAACTTAGAAATTGGTCAAATTGCTATTTAAGACCTCCTAATTAATATTTTAAAGCAATTTCATACTAGAAACTTCTAGAATGCAAGTTTTGCAACTTATTCAATTTAGTCCCTAACTTCAAATTAAGCACTTTATGCATATAATTTCTTCACGAAATTTTCACACAATCATGCAGTCATATCATAGACCTCAAAATAATCATAAAATAATTATTTCTATCTCAAATTTGTGGTCCCGATATCACTATTCTGACTAGGCCCAAAAGCAGGGTGTTACAACTCAGCTCTAGCGTTTTCCTCTTGAACCTCTTTCTACCACTGTTCTGAAGACTTTTCTAACCCCACTCGCTTTAAAGATACTTGTGCCTTCTTATACTCCTCTTTTAAGTCATCTCAGTCTTCCTTAACCTTCCTCTTTTCCCTTCTAACTTTTTCAACCTCCTTCTTTTGTAGGTCAACATCTAGACTCAGGTCAACCGCATCTCTTAAATTCTTGCTTTATGATATCAAGCTCCGAGGGTATCACTTGCAAGTATTCCTCTATTGGTTGAGCTTCCTTCATTTTTGTCATTGGGACATTATCATTAATCCTTCGACTCCTCCACTCGACATATTCTGGGGTCGTAGCAGGACTAATGGCCACTCCCTTCAACTGACAAGTCTTGTTCCAAGTGCTAGAAACCTCGCTAACCTTCCTCTTGTAATCGGCTCCTCTGTATACAAACTCATTTTGAGCCAACCCATGAGTTGCTGGTACGAACTGTCTCAATCCATGCTGCCTTAGCACGAGCAAAGGGGCATAACCAATGGCACCCCAAATTCCCAACAGGGGAACCCAATCAAAGCTACCGCATCGATAAAGTATCTCACCAGGAACCATCCATGGAGCACTCCACTTAACATCCCCTGACTGAAGGTTCCGAAGTAATGCTATCCAATTCTCTTCCGGCACATCCATTTTCCTAGATGAGGCCACTATATCTTTCAACGGGGAGTAGTTCTCAAAGAAAACCTGACAAACAATCCCATCAATCAATCAGAAGTGACTGTAGAACCAAGCCATGAGTAACTGAGCACACCCTATGAACCTGCCTGCACCAGCCTTCCTACACGCATCTAAGGACTTGAATATCTCCGCCAAAATTGCAGGGATGAAAGTGACCCTTTTACTGAGTCGATGAAAAAGATCCGTGGTCGCCTCGTCCACATATCCCAAAGCCCTAGGGAAAACTATCAGTCTATACAAACTTAAGGCAAAAATGTCTACCTTATTCGTCTTATCAGGGTGTGTCAAAATCAGATCTTTTAAAGCGTCCCACAAAATGTACTTGCACTCACCCTTTTCTTTAATTCTGGCTGTGATCCACTGCTCGCTCATCCGTGTAATGGTCATTAATTTCTTCCAAAAGGTAGGGACACAAGCAGCTTGAGAATAGATCTTGTCATTCTGAAACCTGGGACAACGAAGTAAGGCAGTGTACTCCTCCACGGTAGGTACCAAGTCTACTTCCCCAAAAGTGAAACAACTGTACACTGGGTTCCAAAACTAGGCAAAGGCTCGGAACAAGTGCTCATTTACCTGAATATCAAGCAAGTAAGGTAAATCTCCGTAATTATTGTAAAATAACTACTTGGTCTCATTGCCCCACTGATCCCAAATTTCCTTAAGCTCTTGGAGATTATTCTGTGTGACACTAATACAAGTATAATCTGATAGCTCCGACACATATCCCATAATTATACTGTCTCCCTTTTCTTGCTGAGTTTACTCTGACCATCTATGAACATCGGCGTTGCCCTCCACTCTATCAAGAAGTCCGTTCTCCATAACAAAACTTCCTAACTTAGAGACTGACAGTGAATCGATACCTTTGCAAATGCAAAAATGTCATGCAAACAAAAGAAAAGAAATAGTCAGTATCGCATGATATCAATAAATCTCAATGATAATTTATAAAGGTAATATCTGAAGTTTAACTCTAACTAAGTTGGGCTCTTACGGTTTTTTCTAGATGAGGTCGGTTCTAAAGTTTGAGGTACCTGAACCAGTAGATTCCTCAATCCTCACCCATTATAGGCTCATTCGAATCGAGTTCAGTTCAGGGGGATACATTTCCCTATGGCTACACGGAGATGAAAATCTCACGAAACCATAGGTACGGATGTATCTTGAAAGTGATCCACTATCTTGTACGGAGGCGAAAACCTCACGAGGGCGTAGTTTCTCACTCCCACTTAAGGGTGTGACCACAACGGTCATGCAAATGCAATGCGTATCAGAATATATAACATATGCAATAATCAAACATATGTAATGCAAAGAGGATTGGATTTTAAAATTTTTCAAATTTTCGACATTAAGACAAGAGATAATCAATTACACGGCTTGACTCTCTTATTCTTCCCTAGTGGAGTCGCCAAGCTGTCGAGACCATTTTTAAATCGAGTTTTGGAAAATAGGAATCGACTTTAAAAAAAAACGAAAACGGGAGTTGCCACCAATCTTTTTAGGTGTGATTGGATCACCTTATAAAATGTTTTGTTTTAAAACATTTATTTTGGTCTACGAAAGTTGAGAAAATGGATTCGAGTCGATTCATGCATTTATGAAGGGTTAGCACCCTCGTAACGCCCAAAAATTGGTACCTAATTGATTATCAAAATGTCTTTAATGTCGAAAATTTGAAAATTTTAAGATACAATCCTCTTTTAATATTTTTGATTTTAAAAATTATGGTTCACTTGTATCAAATGAATCAAAATATTACTTCCAATAAGTTAGGACACAATATTTTTAACATATTTGAACTATGTTAGCCATTTTGGAAATCCCTATCTTGAAACAACAAAACGCCATATCCAGTAAGTTGGGACATAACGCCTTGAAATGCCGAGACAGTTGCTTGCACTTTGAAAAACTTTAAAAACTTAGAAGGGTGTTTGATTATTTGAACCTAACGAGAGAAGTTGCAACCCAATAAGTTAGGGCATTACTTTTCTCGAAATTTCCAAACACCAAGCATGGCCTTTATTTTTGAAAACTTTAGAGTCTCGTTTTTAAAATCGATGCATGAAGGAGCATATTAACATAATATTTGAGATAACATGCTATAATAATAGATAAATAAAAGCACAATAGCATGAATATCATACATTAACTAGCATGTATATAAAAATAAAACATGGCAAATTTTAAATAAGTAAAATACACATAAAACATAATATATTTAAGAAGAATAGGTAAAAACACATAAACATGTAATTCAACATATATTTAAACGTATTAATAATAAAAAAAATGATGCATGATATACAATTTGATACATATATATAAAAAAAAGGCTAAAAATAATAATATGCCAAGCACTTATCATTTAATAAAATTATGAGACCAACATTTAATATATTGACATAATATAAAAAGGTTTAATATATATTAAAATATAAATAAATGGAGTAATTTTTAAATGTGTGAATTAAAATCAAATTTTTGACAATGTAATGACAATATAGTATACATAATAACTTTTGTTTTAGGATTATAATAAAATAAAATATAAATAATATGATATTGTACTATATAAAATATAAGATAATAAACATATTAAATAGTACATGAAAATATAGTTATTAATAATGAATTTTGAAATAGTATAATAATATATAAAATACTAATTTTATAGTTTTGGATAAATATATATATATATGGGTTTTAAAAATATAAAGGAAATAATTAATAAAATATTTAATATTAATTTGATATGAAAATAATCATGTGAATAGTAATATACAAAAATATATATATAATAGATAATAATAATATGAAATAATATATTGTTAAAAATGTAAAATAATATAATAATATAAAAATATATAAATATTATGTGACAAAAATATAATATAATAAATAATAAGTAATGATATATGTTAAAATATATATTAATATGATATTAGAAAAATATAAAGTAATATAATAATATATAAGTAAGTAATTATAAAATATATAATACGTATATTCATATTAAAATATAATAATATATGTATAAAGTTTAAAATAAAATAGGTTATAAATATGTTAAAAGGGGTAAAAGGGACTAAAATTGAACATAAATAAAAGTCAGTGGCTAATTTAATAAAAATAACTGAGATTGGACCTAATTGAAATGGCCACTAGAACCCTAGGGATTCATCAGGAAATTTTCCCTTGTTCCTAAACGGTACCGTTTTAACCTAGGCCTTAAAGTGGCCACAATTAGGATTAAATTAAAACCGAAATAAAACCTTAGGGATAATTTATAAATAATTAAAAAATGAAATTAAAAAATAAAAAAATGGAAGGACCATTAGGGAAATTAGACCTTTATTAAAAAACACGCGGATCCTTCCCAGGTTTCGGGTCGACACGCGGATCTTTGGTCTTAAAACGATGTCATTTTAGGCTTATTGATTTAAGCCAAAAAGGCACTGTTTTCAAAAGGGTATATATACCAATTAAACCCTAAAAAAAATATTATAAAACATTTCTAAAAAAAAGTTTCTGAAATGCTCTGAAGTTCTCAGAGCTCTGGCCTTCGACTGTCATGGCTCCGGTCATCGGTCCTCCGCACGCGCTCATGCGCCGTCACGAATGCCGCCAAGCACGGTGGTCGGGGGGTTAAAAACCCTCGTCCTTCCACAGGTAATCTGTTTTCCTTTTATGTTACTAGTTTTTTTAAAAAAATGATTCGTATATTCGCTTAAGAAAAAAAAACACAGTATAAGATCACCTTCTAAAATGAACCTTGCTTCTTATTTCTTCAGTGAGTAATATGTGTATATCCCTTTTTTGTATTTCCGTCAAAAAAAATCCTCCCATGTACAATGAAAGCATTCGGGCTTTATAGCCACTGTTTACAGGTTTAGTTTTATCCCTACTTGATTTCTTGCTTTGTTTGCTGCTGTTTTCTTTCCCTTTTGTAGATGTTTGCGAGAAATCCGGCGGTGACGAATGCTTGACGATGGTCTACCGGAGGCGTTGATCATGGTGTGACTCAAAGCCTAGAATCATGGCCTTGATGGTGGCGTGATCGGTGGCTAGGATTCGTGAAGACGGTGAGGCACTAGACCCTAAGATAGTGCAGTGAATGGTGGCCTCGATTCGGGGGTTGGACAGACGCTCCCCGAAGCTTCCAGAAGACGTTGCGGCCCTAGGAGGGAAAGGAAGAAACCCTAGGGTCTGATTTGGGGTCCGTGTGTTTGGGGCTCATTGGGCCTGCTAAAATTTGGGCCATGATTGTATTTGGGTTGTGGTGTATTGGGTCACTATAATGGGCTATGGGGTAGTTGGGTTTAAGTTGTAACCGGGTCTGCTGGGTAGTGCTTCTGTATTAATTGGGCTTTGTAATTGGACTTTTAAATGGACATTTTAAATAAATGAATATTTATTTAATTCTTTTATTCTGTTATCAGCCCGGTCAACTTTGGGCTACTACAGTAGTTTTCTCACTAAGTATGAAAATGACTTGAGAATTAATTTATGGTTTTTTGAATTATTAATTAATTAATTAATTAAATTTCAAAAATGGATTTAAATTAATTTGTCATTGTGAATCCAATTGAATGTAGAAAAATTAAATATATTTTCTCATAGATTCTTTTATGGTAAAGTTGTCATAATTTTAATAGAATTAGAATTTGGTTGAGAAAATTATTTAATTGATAAATTCATTTATTTAAATAAATTTTAAAAAATAATATTTAATTTGGAAATATAAAAAAAACATGTTGGAATAAATTATAACGTGCTGAGTTCATGTTAGGAAGTACATATAATTGGACCCAGTGCAGGAGAGGCCCAAACCCCCTTATATGGAATACATAGGACAACAAACCTTAGTATTCCCATATAGGATTTCCACCCCCCTCCCTAAATAATAAGGAGTTGGCTATTTTTTTCTATCAAAATAATATTATTTGTATTCTACCACTTCAACCAGGATTCTATCAACTCTCCTTAATGGCACTGGTAGGCTTCAAATCACACCAACAAAAAGAAAAAACCACAAGTTTCTCTGAAGTTTTCAATATTGCTATTCTGGGAGAAAGTAGTGGAAATTTATTTCAAGAATAAATTTTATTTTCTGGGAATTGTAATTCTATTGGTTTCTATTTAAGAGAGATTTACTTTATCGCTGAAAGTAAAGAAAATGTTTTTGGTTCTATGTTTGATTTGATTTGTTCGAGCATACACTCGGAGTAATTCGTGGTATAAGAATAGCAGAAGAGATCATTGGGTTGAAAGTTGGGAACAATAAGGATTCGCCTATTCGACAACACATGTATGAATTCGGTCCGGGATTTATTGCTATAAATATCACAAATAGGGTTGTTTTCAAAATTTTTATTTTTCGTTGTGTAAGAAAACTTTTTTCGAACTGGATTTTTTCCCAACAATTAGTATCAGAGCTTCAATTTGTGCTATGTTTATAGTGTAAACCAAGACCAAGATTAAAATTCTCTCTCTTTATCATGTATGATTATATTTGATAAGATGTGACATTCTTGTAGTTGTATGCATGTTTGAGTGAATGTATGCGAGTGTACGTATGTAATTATTTTATTGCTATGGATGATAAAGTAATTTTACAAAAGTTGTGATTCCTAGAAAATAAATGTAATTTATTATTATATTGGGAATTTATATTTTAGATCGTGGACTATCATTTTCATGCGGGATAAATTTTATTATTTTATAATAAAATATGTGAGCCAAAAACAGGCATACAAATTTTTTAATATTTTTCGATGGAATTCAAAGAACCGAGATACACCCAGATCGATCGAGATGAAGCAAATCAAACCTAACTAAATTGACAAGTGATCGATGGTGGTCCGTTGATGGCTGGCAATGGATCGGCAATGGTGGCTAGTGGCAGTTCGACGAAGAAGACATAAACGTGAACCGGTACCGCAGTAGAAGTCCGTGGTGGAAAAATTGAAGACCCAAAGTATGCTTTGGGTTGGATCTTGTAATTTTTCAATTTTTTATTTTTCTAGGATGGAATCATGGAAACTTTGGCTTGTAGAGTAATTTAAATTTTTATGTTTTTATGTTCATGAGGTAAGCTTGATGATATTTATATGACTGCGAATGTATGTTCATGTATATATAAGATAAGCATGACATATATATTAGGGAATAATGCTGCATGTACTTGTCATGCATATATTGATCATTCATGAATAAAACCAGACATTAAAAACTTTCATGTTTTTAAAATATTAAGTGGGCAAAAGGTCCCCAAAAAGACCTACGACCTCTATCAATGGTCTCTTGTGATGGCATGCCAATTTAATTACCACATGGTAGGATTGTCATGTGGATCTCACTGAGGAAATTACCTGAAAGTAAGTAGGACTCTCTTCACTCCTATGATAATGGACAGACCTCTATGGTAAGTATTATCATACAATATAGCAAGAAGTTCTGTCTTCAAATAGAACAACTAGTCACAACATGCTACTTGATGAGATTGTCCCATGACGACTCATTTGTGGTGCGTGATGTAATAGATGTTGAGTTGATGATTATACACTCAAGATCTTCTAGTTAAGTAACTCCCCATGGAGCTCTACTTATGTTAGAAAGATGACCATGTTGGAAGATTGGTTTTAGAAAACAAAACGAAAATTAGGTTTAAGGGAATACCAGAGTTTTTAAAAAAATTCAAAAACATGAACTTGGTTGTGTTATCCAAAGTAATAAACATTTAATCAAAATTCGTACCTTTTGATTCGTCTAGGATAAATGCTTCGACCAAGTGAATTTGTCGAATTAGAAATTTTTTTCACAAAATTATCAATGGGAAAATTTTAGAATTTCTCCGAACTTTTGGTGTCAAGTTGTAAATAAAAAATATCTATAAAAATATTTTGAAATAATTTCTTCAGATATTTTTATCTACAACTTTTCTTGAATTCAAGTGTGTGAGAATAATGACCCAAACTCTTCTTATATAGGGAGAGTTTAGAGAGGGTTCAACTAGGATTGAAATTACTCACATTGATATTAAATTAATAAAATAATATCAAGATAAATATTAAATTAAATTTAATATTAAAATTAAAATAATATTATTTTTTGGAAAAGTTAATTCAAAATCAAGTTACCTGGTGGTGTCTTTTTTTCTCGATTAGCGAGTCTATCTAGGCCGATCATTCGCACCAGCTGCACGAGGTGTAGCATCCCTCGACTAGTCGTTTGCACGCTTGACCAAATACTATTGATGGGGTTGGTTGAGACCCCTAGTAGGTTGTTCAAATAGTATGCTGCCATGGCCGGGGCACCATCGACTAGTCATTCTCATGCCTGGCTAGTGTGACAGTCGGTTTGGCTACTGCCAGCTTAGTGTGGGCCAATGATGGCCTGACCAATCCAATCCAATCAGTGCTTGGACTGTCGACCCAGTTTCATACATAGGTCAGGTTCAACCATTTTTAGGTCTTGGTCTCGGTTTTTGGTTATTGGTTCTAATTTTCGATCTCGGATCTAATTTTCAAGTTCAATTACCCATTTGGCCAATTGCCTGACTTAAAAATTAATTACTAAAATCATCATATTTATATTAATTAATTTGATTAATTTAATTTTACTTGATAACAATTAATTTTTCTAAAAATCACTGAGATTTTCCAAATTGATTTTTTAAGAAAATTCTTTAATAAAATTCTTTAGTTGAACAAAGTCTTACGACTGCCTAATTTAATTCCATATCAAATAAATAAACTCAATTAAATTATTTCTAAAGTCGTAGAATTTTCTTCTAATTCAAATCCAATTTGATCGAGCTTTTGTTGAGCTAGCGGAGGGACCAATCAGACATATATAATTAGGCTTGAGTAATTGCAATTTTGTCCAGAAGCATCATTATGATAATTCGCAATTTACTTAATCATGGAGTCAATCCATAAGAAGTACCATGATTGAAAACTCCTTACTGTATACTCTTTACGAAAGTAATTCATCCAACTGCTTTGTCCAATGACCTCGTCATGTGTGTGTTACCTTCATATGATATCCTTGATTTCTTTGAGTTAAATAATTTTACTCAGTACAATCTTATTTTATCTAATTGTCACCATTGTGTCTTCTTAATGATTAATATGATCACTATCAACTAATGACTATGATAAATTGCTCGTTTGAGAACAAGCAACCCGTGACAACGTTTCATATTTTATCAATCCACACAATGCCAATAAGAGGATATCATTAATTCTTTAATCGAGTTATGAATTCCATTGTTGCTAGTAAAACCATGTCATACACAAGTCATGTACCCAACATACTAGCTATCAACTCGATCTTCTTTAGAGAATAAGCATCCACTTATATCAAAGCACATGTGTTACAAACACATGGTTAGTGACTAACTCAGGATTTAGTTAAGTCACACCAAGAATGTCACAAGTGAATCAATTCACAAACGAATTCAGAATTAATTAAACTTGTGTCTAGTCCAATATATCATTCTTTCAATGGGTACATCTATGTCTCTATTTATGGATTCAACTACTTCGATAGCCGAGATTAGTTATCTCCATAATTGGAATTATAGACGACATAATCCTTCAAATTATTTGAACCAAATGTTCACTTTGATTCTTTTATGGGATTTCAGACTCGTTTAGTTTATCTAATGAAGTAAGTTGTCTTTATTGCAATGTAAACATTCTTACAGTGCCACTTATCATTGGTTTGAACTTAAACAATAAATGAGCTAATATTTGTTTGTTATAATTTCTCTATGTATGCAAAACATGCAAGACAAAAATACAAAAGATATAACAGTGAAATGTGAAATTAGATTTATCTATTTATTCATTGTTCAAATATATAGAAAACAGTTACATGTTTACTATAATATTGACAGATTTCCCTATAGGCCAAATGTTACACTACTATTAGTATATGTGAATACCTAAGGAATTAGGTTCATGTGCTAATTGGAAGGAAATCCATGTTCTTACCAGTTGATCATGATCTCCCCACGGTGGCTTGATTCGGTGTAGGAATTATCATTGTAACAACTTACAAATGTTTTTAAGGTTTAATGTAAGACACATGCATCATTTTAATGCATATCGTAATGTTGGAAAATGTTTTCAAAAATTTGCTCATACAAAGATATTAATAAATAAATATTTTATTTTTTAGTAAAAGAATGACACCTACTCCCTTATTGAACATACTCACTACAAACTGAACGAGAATAACTATAAGGAATGGAAAATGAACCTGATGATTGTCCTAAGTTATGAGAAGCTTAAAATAGTTCTTGATAATAAGTGCCCTCCGACCACTCAAGTTGAGGCTAGAAAACGCAGGGAGAATTATGATGAAATAACTTATTGCTATATGTTAGCAAGCGTAACCAACATCCTATATAAGCAATTGGAGAGCTATAAGACTGCCAAAACGATTCTAGATAAGTTAGAAGACATGTTTGGAGGGCATGTTACCTTGACTCGATAGTATACTATAACTAGCTAGATGAGTGCCTAGCAAAAGCCTGACACTTCGGTCAAAGACCATATGATTTTTCTTATGGGATATTTTTCTGAGGCTATGGATAATGAGGCCAATTTGGACCAGAACACTCAAATTAAGATGGTGTTCAAAAGTTTGTCCAAAGATTTTACAGGTTTTTAGGCTACAAATAACCTTGGGAACAAGAACCTGACGCTTACACAACTCATGAAGTAGTTACAGTCCTACGAGTTGATGTTAAATTGTGATCAGCCAGTTCAAAAAGAAAAAGCAAACATATTTTTCACTTCCTCCTCAAAAGAGAAGGGAAAACACACTAAGAAAGGTAAGACTAAGGTCTCCGAGCAACCAAAAGTGAAAAGGAAGAGAACCAGAAAGCCTAAGGACTTATCTAAGTCTAAATGCTTGTTTTGTAGTAAGAAAATGCATTTCAAGATGAAATGTAAAGAGTGGAAGGAATATCTAGCCACCAAAGGCAAAGGTATGAAACTCTCTATGATAGAAGCTTGTTTAGTAGAGGATTCAATAGACCACTGGGTCATTGATTTGGGAGCTACTAATCTTGTTTGTGTTTCTTTATAGGGTTTTGAGGAGAGTAAACTAAAAAATATATAGGATTTTTCCTATGCAATTTATCACCTTTTTACTTAAATTCGTTGTTAAAACTAAGTAATTGTTCAATAAATTAATGAAATATGTGAAAATATGAAATTAGTACATAGAAATTATTAAAATGTGATTTTATGCTTTATTATATAGTTTTCATGCATAAAATGGCTTATTTTATTTTTGTTTGAACATATTATATTTTTAAGACATAAAATGGGCCATGCATTATTAAATTAAATAATAAAATATAAAATTATATTGAATAATTCATTTTAAAATATTTCATGAATAATTTGAGTTTTAATTAATTAATTATTTTATTCTTTGATCCTTTAATTTATTGATTTATTTTGGACAGGTCTAATAGCTTTGTTGGATTACAAAAACCGTTAAAATTGAAGACCAAGTCAACCCAATTTTGGCTACACATGGCTGTTCACATAAATCACATTTTGGTTTAATTACACAAGGTCCTTGCAATGTTGAAGAAGTTAGAGATTTACCCGAAGATTTACATTTGACCGAGTCTTAGTCCTGAGTTGTTATGGCATTTAAATTACTTAAAAATCAAGCAAAATTCAACTCAAAATCCAGAAATCATGGCCGGCCACTCATTGAAGAAGCTTGAAGAGACTAAACCTCTCTATTTTTAGCAAACTAAAATCAAGCAAAATTCAACTCAAAATCCAGAAATCATGGCCGGCCACTCATTGAAGGAGCTTGAAGAGACTAAACCTCTCTATTTTTAGCAAACTACTCTCCTCTCTTCACCTATAAATAAGACATCATTTCACCATTCTAATCATCCCTTATCCATCATCCCTCATCATTCTCTCTTTTCTCTCAATTCTCTTTAGCATTTTTCATTCCCCATGGCTAGCATCATCTCTTTATAGAGATTTTAGCAATTAAGCCTCTTAAAGAGCCCTTGGTCAGCCACCTTGGAGAGCCATCAGCGAAGGAGCAAAGCGAAAGAGCGAATTAGCCTCGTCGGTCAGAGTCTTGGGTGACAGCCACTTTGATTTGGGTTTAATCTTTCTTTTCTTTGATTTAATCTAAAAATGTTTGCTATGTGTTCTTTGTTCTTGTTACAACAATGTTAGCTTAATTTTATTTGATTCATGCTTATAATGTTTGTGCCTCAATCGATCATGTTTTCAATTAAAATCAAGTCTGTATTTCATTCATACGTGACTGAAATACACTTGAATTAGCTGAATGATCCTAACCAGATGACAGCTAGTGTACACAAAATTGAAATGTGCATGCTTAATTTTGATCCTAACCCGATTAAATTACAGGTTGCATAACAACTTTAACCAATCTCTGTTATCTGTATAGTTGTTAGATTTGTGTGATTAAACTAGTTCAAATCTAACACGTCCCTATTACCTCACATGAATGCTAAGAAACCCTTAGTAAATAAGGACCAGTAAAATGCATATTTACTAAGTAAAGGATTCCGAAAGGACCTAATGTGGTTTCCAAACTCATGAAAGATCGAGTTGCCATGGAATGTTTTTCTGAATGTTATTAAGCATGATAATAAATTAAGTTTAATTAAAGTAATTGTCCTAGTTTGTTTATGTTACAATTGTTGCAAATTGTGTTTAATTTTGCTAAAATCTATTTCATTCATATACTGTGCATATTTAGGATAATTTGCATTGGGGATCATTGCATTTAGTTTAATTTAATTTTAATCATCACTTCTCAATCATATTGTGTTTTTACTTACCAAGTTGTTAATATAATTTTACAATTAAGTGATTTAACACAGATACAATCCCTGTGGAGACAATAACTCGATATTTACTTATTACATGATAACAACTGTGTACACTTGCACAAACCTACGCGTTATAAGGAGACGAAATATCTTAAAGATAAGAGTCTATCGTTGTAGATTTGAACCAAGACAACTATGGCAGCTGAAGTAGTGGGAGATGTACATCTTTATTTTGATAATTTGAGGAAGATTATTTTAAAAGATGTTTTCTATGTATCAAGTGTAACAGCTCGTTTTTGTGTCAAATCAGAATAGTGGTTTCAGGACCACAAATCCAAAGTCAAAGTATTATTTTATTATTTTAATAAGGTCTACAACATGATAGATTTATTATGTGAAAGTTTTGTAAATAAATTTTACCGTTTAAATGTTTAAAGGCATTAGATGGTTATAACTTGAAATATGGGAGTCCTTGCATGTCAAATAGACCTTTAATGACAAAGTGGAAGTTGTTGGCTTGGTAATTTTGAAGTTATCAAATGTCATAAAGGTTAATTTTGTAAATGGTTTAATAAGTTAAAATTAAAAAAAATCAAAATCACATTATTTTAGTCATCTTCCCAAACCAAAATTTAGAAAGAAAAATCATCCATAGCTAGGTTTTACATTCGGCCAAGCTTGAGGGAGCAATTAAGGTACGGTTTTGACTCAGTTTTTAATGATTTCTATGTTTTTGAGCTCGTTGCAGCTTAATCTAGCTAGCCCGTACCTTCGTTTTTGAAACTGTTATAGATTTTGAGATATGCCATTGTTGAATACTTAGGTATTTTGAAGGTTCTTGTTAGATTATTGATGGTTGCTAATAGTTATACAAGTTTTATAAAGTGATTTTTGACAAAAATAAGATTTTGGGATTAAATTGAAAAAAGATAGAAATATTGTTGTTAAAAATGTGAAATGAGTGAAAATATGGGCTATTATAAAACCATATAGAATTCGGCTAAGGTGGATTTTTGGTTAAAAATGTGTAAATTGCCATTTTATGTATAAAGGACTAAATTGCAAAATAGTTAAAATTATGGGGCAAATGTATAAATTGTCATATATGTGAATGAGGCACTAAATTGAATTGAATGAAAGTTTGAATGAGTTAATTTGGTATCATATAGATCAAGATAAGCAAATACCAGAATTAGATCGGGGGAAGCGAAAAATAGACGAGTAGACGTTAATTTTCATCCGAGTAACTCGTGGTAAGTTCGTATAATTAGAATCGAACTTTGCTATACTTGCAATGACTAAATTGAATTATTTGAGATATGAATGCTTTAATGATATATTGAATATGCTACCGAGCCTTAGTTGAACTATGTGAATTCATTGGATACGAGTGACGTGTTACTGGAATTACCAAAATGGTCAAGCTCCTGCATTTGTTGCGGACTCACCATAGCTCATATGAGCTTACTATTTCAGCTCATTGGAGCTTACTGATTCAGCTCGGAAGAGCTTACTGTTCAACTTAATAGAGCTTGCCGTTTTCAGGTCAATAGAGCTTACTGTTATCAGCTCTTGAAGAGCTTACTGCCCATGTCTAGAAAGAGCATGTATGATGATGAATTGATGGATTTATTGACACTGTTCACTCGATTATCCTTTGAAGTTCTAATAGATTCAACGAGCCTAAATAACATTATATGAACAAGCTATGGTTTATGTATTAGTTTACTGACTAACATGTGATGATTATGTGTGATTAGGTGATGGTTATATTGAATTGTTGGCATGTTATTATTGCATTTGATTAATTTGAATGGTAAGTTTAATTCTAAATTATACGGGCTTACTAAGCTTAGAAGCTTATTCTGTTTCTGTTTCTATGTCATATAGAGGTTCGTTAGCTCGCTCGTTTCAGACAAGTCTGAGTTGCACGTCATACTATCCAAATGTCCGTTTGGTATTTTGAACTTATGAACCTATGTAAATATGGCATGTATAGGGTAGTTTGATAGTAAAAGTTATGTTTTGGAATCATGTTTTGAGTATGAATTTGTATATAAGTTAAACCATGTCATTTGGCTTATTTGGTACCATATTTTGGTGGTATATATATGTGTTTGAATATAGTATGTTTTGGTATGATAATGTTTGAATGAAATTATGCAAAGGTAGTCATGATTTATGGATGTTAAATGGATGGATTGTATATATTATTGTATAAGATATATGGACATGTAAATGGTAAGTTTGGATATGGCTTATAACGTGTATTGAATTGGTTCACTTGGTTGTAAATTGAATTTTTCAAATGTGGTCAAATATTAATGTATATGCTTATGTTTTAGGATGGCAAATTTGGCTATTCAAATGGCTTGGCAGAGACACGGGCGTGTGTCTCAGCCGTGTGCGACACACAGTCACTTTACATGGCCGTGTGTCCCCTAGGGTACCCTACAAATTAAAGTCAGTATATCCTCTAGTTTTGACACGGCCTAGACACACAGGCGTGTCTATTGGTCGTGCTTGGCAAACGAGCTGGCACACAGGTGTGTGGTCAGACGTGTGGCTAAGTCAGTAGCCTCCCTAATTTTCACACGGCCTAGCACACGGGAGTGTCTTGTGGCCCTATGGACAAGTAAGTATGTATGCCCTGTTTTGCCGCGGCTTAGACACACAGGCGTGTCTAAAGCCGTGTGAGGCACATGACCTGTTCATAGGGGCGTGTGACATTTGAAAAGTTAAAATTTTTTTAAGTTTCTGAAACTTTCATATGTAATTGATTTGGTCACGAATGCATGATTTAGACCTTGTATGCTCGATTTAAGTTCATATTGAATATGAATACTTTGTATATATATTGTAATGAGATGATATTGATATATGATTGTTCTGAACTGAGTACCAAGTCTGGTAATGCCTCTTAACCTATTCAAGCGACAGTTACAGGTAAGGGGTGTCACATTTTATTGGTATCAAAGCTACGGTTTAGTCAGTTCTAGGACTAACGTAGCGTATGTAAGTCTAGCTATACATGTCATATATAAAATTGTGATAGTGTGATGACTCTTGAAGTTCTTGAATGTGTTTCTATATAGTAATGGATCCTGAACGAGCTGTAGTAGACGACATAAAAAGTAACACGCCAGCTCCCGCTCAAGGAGCAGCGCCTACTAAATCTAGACCTGTGACTAGTAGTCACAGGGGTAAGGCTAAAGAAGCATTCTTTCAGATATTAAATAAGTGGTTCACACAGTATATACGTACGAACCCGGCTATTTCACAACCTCTACCTCTACCTGTTCCCCAACCGATTCTAGTAGTTGCTCAAGGTACCGATCTTTTACGATTTAGTAAACCACCTGTTGATAGAATACAGAAACACGAGGCTGAGGAATTTAGAGCTACTGCTAATGATGACCCTGAAAAGGCTAAACTTTGGCTTGAGAACACGATTCGGGTATTTAATGAATTGTCCTGCACACCCGAAGAATGTATGAAGTGTGTGGTATCGTTATTGAGAGACATTGGGTATTAGTGGTGGAATACCTTAATATCCGTAGTTTCGCCAGAGCAAGTCACTTGGGATTTCTTCCAAGATGAATTTAGATTGAAATACATTAGTAAAAGATTCATCGACCAGAAGAGAAAAGAATTTCTTGAATTGAAGCAGGGCTGTATGTCAGTTACAGAATATGAACGAGAGTTTGTACGACTCAGCAAATATGCCCGTGAATGTGTATTGTCTGAAGCTATAATGTGTAAATGATTCGAGGATGGATTGAACGAAGAAATCAGAGTGTTGGTGGGAATTCTTGAGCTAAAAGAGTGTGTTGTTCTGTTTGATCGAGCCTGTAAAGCCGAAGATCTGTGTAAAGAGAAAGAAAAGCTAATTCTGAAGCTAGAGAGTATAAAAAATGATTTACGAGTAAATCACATCAATAGACATCAAAAAAATTTAAAGAATATCACCCTCATTCTACAGCCCCTGCGGGAATTTCTATCAAAGACAGAAATGCGAGAAAATCAAGTTCAAAACCTCAGGCAACATCTGTGGCCAATGCGGGAAGTGTTAGAAATGCTATATCTGAATGTAAACATTGGAATGAGTGACATTACGGTGAATGTAGATTAGTGAGTGGAGCTTGTTTTAAATGTGGATCTTTGGATCATTTTCTCCGTGATTGTCCAAAAAAGTTCATAGCTGAAAGAGAACAACCGGTGAAAATAAGTAAGATGGCTGCTAGAGGGAGACCGCCCAGAAACACCGAAAACTCGAGTCGTAATCGAAGTGCTACGATAGATTCGACTGTGAGATCCGAGGCATGAGCACCTGCCAAGGCTTATGTTATACGTGCACGAGAGGAAGCATCATCACCAGACGTTACACTGGTACTTTTTCTCTTTTTGATACTGATATAGTTGCGTTGATAGATCCTAGATCAACCCATTCATATATCTGTATGAATTTAGTATTTAAAAAGAGTTTACATGTTGAGTCTACAGAATTTGTAATTAATGTATCGAACCCCTTAGGCAAGTTTGTTTTAGTTGATAAAATTTGTAAGAATTGTCCTCTGATGATCTGGGGTTACTATTTTTGGGCTGATTTGATGTATCTACCGTTCGATGAGTTTGATGTGATTCTGGGTATGGACTGGCTGACTATGCACGATACAGTTGTGAATTGTAGACAGAAGATAATAGAATTGAAATGTCAAAATGGTAAGATTCTTCAGATTGATTCTAATGATTCGAAAGAATTACCTACTGTAATATCGTCTTTGTTAGCTCAGAAATACTTATGAAAGGGCTATAAAGCATATGTTGCATATATATTGGACACGAAGGTGTCAGAATCAAAGATTGAATCTGTACCTATTTTTTGTGAGTTCTCAGATGTATTTCCAGAAGAATTATCGAGATTACCGCCGATCAGAGAAGTCAAATTTGGTATTGAGTTAATACCGAGAACAACTCTGATATCGATAGCTTCGTACACAATGGCTCCAACAGAATTAAAAGAGTTGAAAGCTCAGTTGCAAGAATTAACAGACAGATGTTTTGTACAACTTGGGGTGCACCAGTACTGTTTGTGAAAAAGAAAGATGGCTCAATGCACATGTGTATTGACTATAGACAGTTGAATAAAGTGACTATAAAGAACAAATACCCTCTACCGCGAATGATAACTTATTTGATCAGTTGAAAGGGGCTACAATATTTTCAAAGATTAATCTGAGATCGGGTTACTATCAGTTGCGAGTTAAAGAGTCAGATGTGCCAAAAACCGCTTTTAGAACAAGGTATGGCCATTATGAATTCCTTGTTATGCCTTTCGATTTAATTAATGCTCCTGCCATTTTTATGGACTTGATGAATCGTATATTCAGACTATATTTAGATAGATTTGTTGTGGTATTCATTGACGATATTCTGATCTATTCACGAGATGAAATTGAGAATACCGAGCATTTGAGAATTGTGTTACAAACTTTATGTGATAAGCAGTTATTTGCTAAGTTCAGTAAATGTGAGTTCTGGCTTAAAGAGGTTGGATTTCTTGGACATATTGTTTCAGTTGACGGTAATAGAGTTGATCCGAGCAAGATTTCTACTATTGTTGATTGGAAACCTCTGAGAAACGTATCTGAAGTCCGTATCTTTTTGGGCTTAGCAGGCTATTATCGAAGATTTGTAAAAGGCTTCTCAATGATTGCAACACCAATGACTCGACTATTAGAAAAAGATGTGAAGTTTGAATGGTAAAAAAAGTGTCAGCAGAGTTTTGAACAGTTGAAAGCACTGTTAACAGAATCACCAGTTTTGGTTCAACCTGAATCGGGTAAGGAATGCATGATCTATAGTGATGCATTACTAAACGGATTGGGTTGTGTTTTGATGCAAAAGGGAAAAGTTATAGCTTATGCTTCCCGATAGCTGAAACCGCATGAAAAGAACTATCCGACACACGACTTAGATCTGGCTGCGATTGCATTTGCATTAAATATTTGGCGACACTATTTATACGGTGAAAAATGCCACATTTATACGAATTATAAGAGTTTGAAATTATCTGATGTCACAGAGGGATCTGAATTTGCGGCAACGAAGATGGCTTGAGTTATTAAAAGATTATGACTTTGTGATTGATTATCACCCGGGAAAAGCTAATGTAGTTGTTGATGCCTTGAGCCAAAAATCATTGTTTGCGTTACGAGCCATGAATACTCAGTTGATGATAGGTGATGATGGATCTATTTTAACTGAATTGAAAGCTAAACCGATATTTTTGCAACAAATTTGTGAAGCTCAGAAAAATGATTGTGGACTGCAAGCTAAACAAATTCAATGTGAGTCTATTTCTGATTCAGAATTTCATATTAGGAATGATGATTGTTTAATGTTCCGAAATAAGATTTGTGTACCGAAAATATAGAGCTTATTCAGAAAATTCTGCATAAAGCATACAATAGTCAATTTTCTGTTCATCCGGCTAGTACTAAGATGTATAATGATTTGAAACAGCTGTATTGGTGGTCGGGAATGAAACGGGATATATCAGAGTTCGTATCGAAATGTTTGATTTGTCAACAAGTGAAAGCTGAACATTAAGTACCATTGGTTTTACTGCAGCCTGTATTGATTCCTGAATGGAAATGGGATAGAGTCACTATGGATTTTGTATCGAAACTGCCCCTAACTCTGAAAAAGAAAGATGCTAACTAGGTTATCGTTGATCAACTAACAAAATCTGCTCATTTCATACCGGTACGTACAGATTACTCTTTGGATAGACTAGCCGAATTGTACTTGTCTGAAATCGTACGATTACATGGTGTACCACTATCTATTATCTCCGATAGAGATCTGAGATTTACATCAAGATTCTGGAAGAAATTAAAGGAAACTTTTGGAACGAAATTGAATTTCAGCACAGCTTTTCATCCCCAGACGGATGGTCAGTCTGAAAGAGTTATTTAGATACTTGAAGATATGTTGCGTTGTTGCATTCTCGAGTTTGAAAGTAACTAGGAGAAATACTTGCCTCTGATTGAATTTGCGTATAACAATAGTTTTTAAACGAGTATAAAGATGGCACCGTACGAAGCTTTATATGGTCGTAAATGTCGAACACCGTTATACTAGACTGAATTGAGTGAGAAAAAGATTCACGGGGTTGAATTAATCAAAGAAACAAAAGAAAAAGTGAAAACGATTCAAGATAGTTTGAAAGCAGCTTCAGATCAACAGAAATCTTATGCAGATTTGAAACATAGAGAGATTGAATTTCAAGTCGGAGACAAAGTGTTTCTAAAAGTGTCACCGTGGAAAAAGATTCTTCGATTTGGTCGTAAAGAAAAGTGAAGTCCGCGATTTATCGGGCCGTATGAGATTGTTGAAAGAATAGAACCTATAGCCTATCAACTTGTTTTATCGTCAGAACTAGAAAAGATACATAATGTTTTTCATGTTTCGATGCTACGTCGGTATAGATCAGATTCGTTACATGTGATTTCTCCCGTTGATGTAGAGATACAGTCTGATTTATCGTATAACGAAGAACTGATCAGGATTCTAGCCAAAGAAATCAAAGAATTGAGGAAGAACCATATAGATCTTGTAAAATTTCTTTGGCATAAAAACGAAATTGAGGAAGAAACGTGGGAACCTGAGGAAGCTATGCGAAAACAAAACCCTAACCTCTTTACTGATAAGATTTTCGGGGACGAAAATCCCTAAAGGGGGGAGAGTTGTAACAGCCCGTTTCTGGGTTAAATCAAAACAGTAGTTTCGGGACCACAAATCTGAAGTCAAAGTATTATTTTATTATTTTAATAAGGTCTACAACATGATAGATTTATTATGTGAAAGTTTCGTAAAGAAATTTTACCGTTTAAATGATTAATCCGGTAAAAAGGACTAAATCGCGTAACGCGAAAAAGTAGAATTCTATTGTTTAAAGGCATTAGATAGTTATAACTTGAAATATGGGAGTCCTTGCATGTCGATTAGACCTTTAATGACATAGTGGAAGTTGTTGGCTTGGTAATTTTGAAGTTATCAAATGTTATAAAGGTTAATTTTGTAAATGGTTTAATAAGTTAATAAAAAAAATCAAAATCACATTATTTTAGTTATCTTCTCAAACCAAAATTTAGAAAGAAAAATCAGCCATAGCTAGGTTTTACATTCGGCCAAGCTTGAGGGAGCAATTAAGGTACGATTTTGACTCGATTTTTAATGATTTCTATGTTTTTGAACTTATTGCAGCTTAATCTAGCTAGCCCGTACCTTCGTTTTTAAAACTGTAATAGATTTTGAGATATGCCATTGTTGAATACTTAGGCATTTTGAAGGTTCTTGTTAGATTATTGATGGTTGTTAATAGTTATACAAGTTTTATAAAGTGATTTTTGACAAAAATGAGATTTTTGGATTAAATTGAAAAAAGATAGAAATATTGTGGTTAGGAATGTGAAATGAGTGAAAATATTCGGTTAAAGTGGATTTTTGGTTAAAAATGTGTAAATTGCCATTTTATGTATAAAGAACTAAATTGCAAAATAGTTAAAATTACGGGCAAATGTGTAAATTGTCATATATGTGAATTAGGGACTAAATTGAATTGAATGAAAGTTTGAATGAGTTAATTTGATATCATATAGATCCCGATAAGCAAATATCAAAATTAGATCAGGGGAAACGAAAAATAGACGAGTAGACGCTAGTTTTCATCTGAGCAACTCGAGGTAAGTTCGTATAATTAGAATCAAATTTTACTATACTTGCAATGATTGAATTGAATCATTTGAGATATGAATGCTTTAATGATATATCGAATATGTTACCGAGCCTTAGTTGAACTATGTGAATTCATTGGATACGAGTGACATGTTACTAGAATTACCGAAATGGTCGAGCTCCTGCATTTGTTACTGACTCACCATAGCTCGTATGAGCTTACTATTTCAACTCATTAGAGCTTACTGATTCAGCTCGAAAGAGCTTACTGTTCAGCTTATTAGAGCTTACCATTTTCAGCTCAATAGAGCTTACTGTTATCAGCTCATGAAGAACTTACTACCCATTCTCGAAAGAGCATGTATGATGATGAATTGACGGATTTATTGAAATTGTTCACTCGATTATCCTTTGAAATTCTAATAGATTCAACTGGCCTAAATAACGTTATATGAACAAGCTATGGTTTATGTATTAGTTGAATGACTAACATGTGATGACTATATGTGATTAGGTGACAGTTATATTGAATTGTTAGCATGTTATTATTGCATTTGATTACTTTAAATGGTAAGTTTAATTCTGAATTATACGGGCTTACTAAGCTTAGAAGCTTACTCTGATTCTGTTTCTATGTCATATAGAGGTTCGTTAGCTCACTCATTTTGGACAAGTCGGAGTTGCGCGTCACACTATTCAAATGTCCGTTTGGTATTTTGAACTTATGAACCTATGTAAATATGGCATGTATAGGGTAGTTTGATAGTAAAAATTATGTTTTGGAATCATGTTTTGAGTATGAATTTGTATATAAGTTAAGCCATGTGATTTGACTTTCTTGGTACCATGTTTTGGTTGCATGTATATGTGTTTGAATATAGCATGTTTTGGTATGATAATGTTTGAATGAAATTATGCAAAGGTAGTCTTGATTTATTGATGTTAAATGGATGAATTGTATATATTGTTATATAAGGTATGTAGACATGTAAATGGTAAGTTTGGATATGGCTTATAATGTGTATTAAATTGGTTCACTTGGTTGTAAATTGAGTTGTTCAAATGTGGTCAAATATAAATGTATATGCTTACGTTTTAGGGTGGCAAATTTGGCTATTCAAATGGCTTGGCAGAGACACGGGCGTGTGTCTCAGCCGTGTGCGATACACGGTCACGTTACACTGCCGTGTGTCCCCTGATGTACCCTACGAATTAAAGTCAGTATATCCTCTAGTCTTGATATGGCCTAGACACAGGGGCGTGTCTATTGGTCGTGTGCGACACATGGGCTAGCACACGGGCGTGTGGTCGGATGTGTGGCCAAGTCAGTAGCCTCCCTAATTTTCACATGTCCTGGTATACGGGCGTGTCTTGTGGCCATGTAGGCAAGTCAATATGTATGCCCTGTTTTGCCACAGCTTAGACATACGGACGTGTCTAAAGTCGTGTGAGGCACACGGCCTGTTCACACGAGCGTGTGACTTTTGAAAAGTTGAAAATTTTCTAAGTTTCTGAAACTTTCATACATTATCGATTTGGTCCCGAATGCATGATTTAGACCTTGTATGCTCGATTTAAGTTCATATTGAATATGAATGATTTGTATATATATTGTAATGAGATGATATTTATATATGATTGTTCTGAACTGAGTAACAAGTCCGGTAATACCTCTTAACCTATTCCAGCGATAGTTACGAGTTAGGGGTGTTACATCAAATTTTAAACGAAACTTAATTTCGGTTGTATGTTTATATAAAGACAGTTTGACCATGACTTTTAATAATAGAATTGCAATATTTAGAAATAACAATCTTATCTGTAATGGATGGATTTCAAATCATCTCTATTTTGTAAAACCAAATATGTACACAATACTTGAGACTGAAATAAAAAAATAAAAGACTTAAAACTTCTCACTTTAATGAGACGTACCTTTGACATTTGAGACTTGGTCATATTAACCAAAGAAATAATCACTAGACTTGTGAAAGACAACATTTTAATTTTGTTTAACTAAATTGATCTTCCATAATGTGAATCTTGCTTGGAAGGTAAGATGATCGAGCGATCTTTTAATGCAAAAGAAATGAGGGCTGTAAAACCCTTAGAACTTGTGCACACTGACATATGTGACCCCATGAGTGTCAGAGCAAGAGGTGGTTATGAGTATTATGTAACCTTTATTGATAATTATCCCAGATATGAGTATGTGTACCTAATGCATCGCAAAGAGTGAAAACTTTGATAAATTTGAAGAGTTTTGTGCGAAAGTGGAGAAATAGCTAGGTTTACCATAAAGACACTTTGGTTTGGTCGAGGTGGGGAATATTTATATGATGACTTCTTAAGGTACCTCACAGAGAATGAGATTCTATCCCAGTTGAATGCTTCAGGCACTCCACAACAGAATAACATAGTAGAGAGAAGGAATCGAATGTTGTTAGACATGGTATGTTCAATGTTAAGTTATTTAAAGATACCAATCTCTTTTGGGGGATATGCAGTACAAACAACTTGCTATATTCTAAATGGTGCGCCAACTGAGGCAACATCAAAAAATTCATATGAATTATGGCATGGCAAGAAGTTGAATCTTAATCATTTAAGAATTTGGGGATGCCCAGCCCACGTATTGGATAAAGATGCAAGGATATCCAAAGGGAACAAAGGGTGGTTTATTTTATGACCCGAAAGAGCAAACTATAATAGTGTCTACTCATGCTACTTTCCTTGAAGAAAGTTACATGAATGACTTCAAACCTCAAAGTAAAGAGGTATTTAAGGAACTTTTAGGAAATATACAAAACCCTAGGGAAATGGTTCCAGAGTCAACTCATAATAGTGAACCTATAAATGATCAGCAACTGACTGCACACGCTTGTGTGCAAAAAACAAACAATTTTATAAAACAATTTAAAAGTGCGGTTTTAAGTACAAGCGTACTATGTTAGTTGTAATATTTGTAGTGTCAATGGGACACTCGAGTATCCCAAGGTTCGAACCCAAAAGATTTCCATTTGGTTAAATGTGTTTATCAAGTTAATTACAAGTAAGCAATTACTAACCTAATAAAGTTAGAAATTATTAGTGCAAGTTCAAATAAAAAATTGTTTATAAACTAAATTTAAATTATCAATTAAACTAACTAATCTAATTTTCTTCCTTGTTGTTTAGAAAATGTAAATGATAAACCGATGGTCAATTGATTCGTTAGTCGTTAACTAAGCTAATAAATCTATATCGATTATATTGATAGTCATTCTTAGATAGGAATCTCCTATCGGTCTCATCCTAAACTAAAAAATACCACTTAGGTTCTCCTCTCGGTCTCACTACTCGGCAAAATTATATCGAGCTATCTAAGGATAAACTCTCCTCTCGGTCTTGTTTATCTAGATTTTCCACTAGATGTGTCAATTCTAGTGTATTAAGCATTTTGATATAATTGAACAATCAATACATCAAACATAAATATTAACTTAACTAACAAGTAATTAATCAACCAACCATCAACAATTTTAGCACATAATCAAACTTAAATTCCTAACAAGCATTTTATCAAATACATGCTAAGCATAAATAAGAGTAAAGAGTTTATGAAATGTTCATTTAATTGATGGAACTCCAATGAAGTCCAAGAGTTTGATTATCTCCCTTTTACATAATCTTTAGCAATAAGAAAGAAAATAAAGAACAAAAATAGAGTCTAGTCTAAAAAGAAAAGAAAAAACCCAATCTAAAAATGAAAAGAAAAGAAAAGAAAACCTAACCCTAAAACTATGGAAAACTAAAGGAAACTATCAACCAACAATATCTGAAATCAGAGGCTTATAAAGTTGTATTTATAGCCTACTAACATTTAACCTAACATTGACCATTATGCCCTTAAATGAAAAATAGACTTAAGCTTGTTTGGGCATAAAATTGCTCTTACAGTTTTTTTTCACTTGCCAAGAGTGGGTGGTCTTGGGATGTCTCGGTATCACGATACCCATTACTTAGTATAGCGACATCATTGTAGCTAGCCTCGATTCTCTTCATTTCAATAGTGCCAGGGGTATCACAAATTCCATGCTTTGTTATTGTGATACCCCTCTTCTAGATGTTTTCTTCACATTTGGGCCACTATCGACTCCCTACAACACTTAATCAACTTGTTAGGTTCCCCATGGTACGATTGACCAATTTGGGTCTAAAAATAGCTTAAAACTAATAAAAATTAATGATAAAACTAAAAATAAAAAAAATAATGAAAAGACATCTAAATTGCTCGAGAATAAGATTTTTAAGTGTAATGGAGAGCCTAATTTGATGTATCAAATTACGGAAGATCAACAACATAGGGTACTTTATCGCAGTAGGAGGATCTCTTGTAGGCCTGAGTTCTTCCAATCTAGCAGAAGTGTTTTTAACATTGAGCCTGTCGAACAGGAAGATGATGACCCACTTACGTATGATGAAGTGATGCAAAGTGTTGATTCCTAGCTCTAGGAAATAACTATGAAAGCTGGGATGGATTTTATGGATTCCAACTCATTGTGGGAACTTGTAGACTTACCAGAAGGGATAAAATTTATAGGATGTAAGTGGATATACAAGAGGAGAAGAAATACAGATGAAAGAGTGGAAACTTATAAGGCCAGACTTGTAGCAAAAGGTTATACTCAAAAAGAAGGTATTGATTACGAAGAAACCTTATATCTGGTTCCCATACTCAAGTCAATCCGCATATTGCTATCCGTTGCTAAACAATAGTTTAGCATGAGTGACTGCTAATTTTTTTTTTTAGGTATTCAAATCCTAAAGGGTTGAAAGAACAAAGTGATAACACTATCTCAGACTTCATATATAAACAAGATATTAGAGTGTTATGTAATGACTGATTCGAAGGAGGGAAATCAATCCTCCATATCGAGATTTCATCTCTTTTTGGAGGACTATCCTAAGACAACAAAAGAAAGAGAGAACATGAGAAAGGTTCCTTATGCTTCGACAGTAGGAAGTCTCATGTGTGCTATGTTATGCACACGCCTAGATATTTTCTTTGTAGTGGGGTTGGTAAGTTGATATTAGGTGAATCTGAGACTAAAACATTGGCAAGCATTTAAGAATATACTCAAGTATTTACGGAGAACAATGGATTATATGCTTGTGTATTTCAGATGATATCTTTTTCCTATCAGATATACTTATTCTGACTTCTAAACGTATCAGGATTCGAGGAAATTGACATTGGGCTATGTTTTTGGCCTAGGTGGTAGATCCATTGTGTGGAGAAACGTAAAGAAGAGTTGTATTGTTGAGTCCACTATAGAGGTCGAATATGTGGTTGCTTTTGAGGCTACCAAAGAAGGAATATGACTTCGAAAGTTCCTTACGGATCTTGAAGTCGTTCCTGGTATGGAAAAAGCTATCACACTGTATTGTGACAATAGTGCGGCAATAGTTAATACCAAGGAGACAATAAATTACAAGAGGATAAAACATATTGATCGAAAGTATCATATCATAAGGGAGACAATTGCAAATGGAATCGTGGATGTTCAAGGTCACATCCGAGGACAACCTTGCAGACCTGTTTACCAAGACTCTACTAGTTAGGATTTTTGAGAAAAACATGAAAAGCATGGGAATGCAAAATATGACTCATATGCTTTACTAGGGCAAGTGAGAGACTATTGGATCTAATGACCTGAGTATAGTATATTCGTCTGTAAACTTGTAATTTTTTTGAATAGATTGGTTAATAAAACAAATTCATTGATTATGACATTGGTTAATAAAATATTTTTTTCGAAAAAATTACGAGTTTACAAACGAATATACTACACTTAGGGCACCAGATTCAACAGTATCATGGTCATCAAAGAAATAACAAATTGTGACATTGTCATCCATAGAAGTCGAATTTGTTGCAGCAACTTTATCCTCCTGTCAAGTTGTTTGGTTGAGAATATTGCGTGAGACACTTCAGTAGCATCAAAAGGAAGCAACAACTATCTACTGTGATAATATTTTAGCAATAAAGATTTCAAAAAATCTAGTTCTTAACGGGAGAAGCAAACATATAAATGTCAAATACCATTTTATATGCAATTTGTGTAATAAGGGTGTAATTGATTTAGTGTGTTGTAATAGTGAAAGTCAAGTAATTGACATCCTAACAAAGCCGTTGAAGCAAGATGTGTATGAGAAAGTTGGAAGGATGCTTGGAGTATGCTCTTCAAAAGAAGCTGCAATTGATGATTATTTGATACTCTTAAATTGATGTCTGCAGACATCAGTTTAATGGAGGATGTTAATATATTTTTTTAGAAATAGGAGATTTATTTTGGTAGTTACTATTCTTTAATGGTTTATTTCCTAATTTTAGAAGAAGTTTGTTATTAAAATTAACTATATAAATGTTACTATTTGATGAATAATGTTTACAATTTAACTTCCTCTCCTCTGAGTCTATTTTTCTTATTAAAATCCTGTATTCAATTTTAACAAAAACTCTATATTAACATGAATACACACCAATTTCTGAAGTTAACCCTTTTCCATGAACAATCTCATGGCTTTTAGTCATTACCCAAAAAAGATATTCATCAATTGATTAATTGATCCACAAATCAACAATAATACATTCCATTAAAACAATAAAATAGTTTGAACAGAAACCAACATAACTTTTAATAATAGAAAACCTGGGTTTTATATAAAACAAAAGAGAGGGAAAGGGAGAGGGAGAGGGAGAGGGACGATCGGGGGAGGGAAAGGGAGAGGGGACGGTGGGGGAGGGAGAAGAAAAGGGTGGGAGATTTTTATATTTATTTAATATTAATATTAATATAAAATTTAAATTTATTATTATATTTTTTTGAAAATATTTATTTTTATATATTTTTAAATTTATCATTATATTTTAAAAAATTTATGTATTTATATATTTTTTTAGTTTTTAGAATTAGCATCAAATTGAGAACATTTGTAATTTTGGAGGGTTAATTTTTAAAATTATGACTAAATCGATATAATATGTAAAAGTTTAGGGCTAAATTTGTTATTATACCAATCTCCTAATTACTAAATCAACTTGTCATTTGTGATTTTAACGGGATCAAAATGACCGAATTATGTAATGTGGATGCTTAAATTGTAATTTTTTATTTTAAATGCTTAAAATAAAAATTTTTAATAGTTAAATAACTATTTGTGTAGTTTACCTTAGCTAATATTACTTTTTCTCCGTTGGACAGTGAAATCTTAGATGTTAAACCGACCAATAGGAGAAAAGAAAGGACGGGGAGAGAAAAAAATAGAAATTTATTTATTTTGATGTGTTTCTGTTTTCATATATTTAAAGAATTATACTAACTTATGATAAATTTATTATATTTATTTGTGTTGATTTTATTTTTCATATAATTTTTTATATATGTTTGTATTATGTGTTAGCTCATTTAAAATTTTGCATTATTTATTTTCATTAATTAATATAGAGAAAATTATAGTTTCATGTTGTGTAGTTCTTAATGATTCAGTTTTAAATTATTTAAATAAGTTGTCATAATAATTTAATTAGAAAACATAATAATATTTGATTTTTTTAATTTAATTTTTAAAGTATGAATTTATAAAATCGGTTCACACATTGATTCGTTGGTTCATTTAAAATGCACATTTGACTAATCAAGTAAATATTCAAAACATAAAATTATTTAAATAATTATTTTATTTTAATTTTAAATTATATATTTAAAAGATTGAAATGCATGTCAACTTCTACGTAATTTTATTTAAAAACTAACTTTATGTAACTATTTATTATTTTAATTTAGATTTTGTAATTAAAGTGCTGGTTTGTTTGTCTACAATCAAGTTCTTAGGCTCAAAAATATCATGAGGGAAGATGAATTGGTATTTTTTAAAAAAATACAAACTTTTCTAAATAATGAGGGAAGGAAAGAATCTTTCCCTTTTTGAGGAGAAGATATAACATTGATAATCCTTATATTTTTCATAAGGATGAGATAGAACCTTCTCAATAGTTTTTGTGACTAAGCTAAAACCCTCTAGTTTTTATGAGGCTCAAATATAACATTTAAAAATTACTTAAGGTTTTATACCTTGAAAATTTTAAGTAGCTCTCACAATATAAAGAAAAGATGTAAACAATGAAGACCTCTCAATGTTGTGTATTTACAAGTGATAAGTGCTCTCTCTCTCGAAGAATTGAAATGAGAATGATAAAAAAAAAAATCTAACAATAAGCACCTAAGAGATATGTACAAGAGAAAATTAGAAAATGAAGGATTTAGGGCTTTTCTCTTTATTTTTTATTCATGAATCGTCATCTCTTGTGTCTTGATGTGTATATATAATAAGGAAAAATTTTGTGACTGTTTATAGCCGTTGGAAGCATTGCAAACAAACTTGTATTGATAGAACTTGTAACATCCCGATTTAGGGGCTAGTCAGAATAGTGGTTTTGGGACCACAAATCTGAAGTAGAAATATTTATTTTATGATTATTTGATGGTCTATGATATGATTACATGCTTGTGTGAAAATTTCATGAAGAAATTTTATGCCTAAAGTGTCCAATTTGAAGTTAGGGACTAAATTGAATAAGTTGCAAAACTTGAGTTCTAGAAGCTTTTAGCATGAAATTGCCATGGAGTATAAATTAGAAGGTTTTAAGTAGTAATTTGACCAAGTTCTAAGATTTTGGACAAAAATGGGCATGAATAGGAAAAATTTGAAAGAAAGGCTAAAAGGACATTTTAGTCATTTGGTTAATAAAAGAATAAAAATGAAAGGCTAAAAGGGCATTTTAGTCATATGGTTAATAAAAGAATAAAAATGGAAAAATAAGTCAAAATTGGCTCATCTTCTCCATGTACTAGCCGAAATTCTCAAGACACCATAGCTAGGATTTTCTTCAACTTTCAAGCTTGATAGTAAGTGCATCCTAGTCCTGTTTTTAATGTTCTTTGCCTTTTTGAAGCCCTTGAAGCATGATCTATTCATTTCTAGCCATATTTTGAGCTAGGGTTCATGTATGAAATTTGACCCATGTGTGACATGTTTATAATATGATGTTTAATGGAGGAATATGAAAGTTTGATGTGTGTTTAACATCTTTTACTAAGTGATTTTTCATGAAAACCCCTAAAAGGACCTTTTTGCAAAAGGTTTAAAAATGGGTGATAAAAATGTGATTTGATGAAAAATATGGGCTATTATACGAGGGAATATGAATCGGCTAGGCTTGGGTAACCAAGAAAATGCATGCATTTCATTTTACGAGCCTAGGGACTAAAGTGTAAATAAGTGAAAAGTTAGGGGTAAAATGATAATTTTACCAAAGTATGACTTTTAGGTCGATTTGAATAATGTATGTATTGAACAAGTTAAATTTGACATCATAGATCAAGAAAAACGTGATTCGGGTCTTGATCGGGGGAAAAACAAAGTTTACGAAGATTAGCCTCGTTTCTATCATTTTGTACCGAGGTAAGTTCATGTGTAAATTATGCAATATTGTATTATTTTTTAATACTTTAATTGTATGAATTTCTATGTTTAAATTGTTATGATGATTGTATGAATGACCTAATGGTCAATGAAAATAACATTGTGGACGAGTTTGCCAAGGATGTGACAGTCGAGAAAATCCCGTTTGAACTTTAGGAATAATTTAGGATACAAAGTGACATGTCACTAGGAACCATATGAATTGAGCTCGTGAAATGTATGATATGTGTTTATGTGAATCTGCGTGCTAGTCTTGTACGTTCTACTAGTGGCTAGGTAACTCGGCATGTGTTGCGGGTACTTGTCAACTTGTGTGAGCAGCACTGTGTAGTCACGTCTCGACTATCAGCTTGTGTAGGCAGGCCCGTGATTAGCTTGAGAGCGAGTGAATATATATAATTTGTGATATGAGGTAGCATGTGGCTACGTATGAAGCACTATATGCAAGTTTTCTGTGTATCCAATAATATTCCAAGTGTTCAACGGGTAAGTCAATGGGTTATTCGATGAATAAGTCAATGGTGAGAAAATATGCGAATGTGCTATGAGATGGTACATGTATGTATGTAAAACTCATAAGAAAGAACTCGATATGCTATGAACATGTGATAAGAATGTAAGTAAGAAAGATAAGCTTATGAAATTTTTCCTTTCGTTAATTGTATGAGTTGTATTGCTTATTATTTGCATATGAACTTACTAATCTTTATGCTTACTCCCCTTTCCTTTCCATTTCTTATAGTGTTGCCAAGCTAGCTCGGGAATAAAACGATGTCGGAGCTCGATTTCACACTATTAAATTAATCTCTGGGTATAGTAAATTTAAGTATTTTGAGTATGGCATGTATAGGAACATGGTCTTTTTGTCATATGTCATATTGATTTGGCCAAATGTGTTGGCTTGAAATGATGTTTGATTCATTTTGTATAAAGCCACGAGATATGGGTTGTAATGTTTATTGGGTTATAAATCTATTTATTCAAGCATGCATGTGCCGATGCAATTGTGATGTGGTTGTGTGCATGTGATGAGATGTGTTGTGGTTATGTATGTTTGTTGATATAAATGGGACTTGTTTAGAGTGATGATAATTAGGTTTTAAATGAGAATTGGTAAGTTGGGCTTAATAAAGTATGATATCTTGTGTATGTATAAGCTATCATGATAGCGCCAATATCATGATTTGTTTGAAGAGTTTCAAGTGTTCAACTATGCTAAGTTAATGGCCTTTGAGGTCATGTATGTGTTTATGCAATTAAGGGTGGCAATTGGCTTGGAAAATAGCCTCAAGTTGTCCACAGGGTTGACACACAGGCATGTGTCTAGGCCGTGTGTGACATGGGGTCAGCTCCATGGGCGTGTGGTTCGGCCGTGTGTCCTCTGCACCCTATTTAATGTAAAATAGAATGTTCGGTAGTAAACACACGGGCGTGTGCCTGGGCTGTATAACCACATTTTGTGCATGACGTCATAAACAGAGAGCTCCACGGGCTAGGGACACAGGCGTGTGTGATCACACGGCCCAATCACACGGGCATGTGGTCCTTCAAATGTGAAAAATTTCCTAAGTGTTGTAAAGGTTCCAAAAGTTCCCAGCTTAGTCCCGAATCATTCTCGATGTATGTTTCGGGCCTCGAGGCCCATATAAGGGACGCTAAGTATATGTTTGAATGATTTTAAATTGGAATGAAATGTCATGACCTAGTTTGTATGATTGGTCGTATTAAGTCCGGTAATGCCTCGTACCCTATTCCGGCGTCAAATATGAGTATAGGGTGTTACATTTAGTGGTATCAGAGCTACAATTTAGTCAATTTTCGGACTAACGTAGCATGTGTACGAGTTTAGCTATACATGGCATACATATATTGTGATAGTGTGACGACTCTTGACAATTCTCAATTATGTTTTCATATAGTAAATGGATCCCAATCAAGCCATGGAAGATGACTTAGAAAGTAACGCACCGGCTCCCACTGAAGGGGTAGTGCCGACTGATAACCGACCTCTCACGGTTAGTCAGGGAGGAGGAGAAGGGGCTCGGGAAGCCTTCCTCCACATGGTGAATGCTTGGTACACGGAGTTCGTTCGAGCGAACCCAAATGCTCACCCCCTCCACCCCCACCTATTCCTCAACCTATCCCTATAGCACCCCAAGGTATGGATTTCGTAAGTTTGAATAGACCCTCAATGGATAAGATTCGAAAATAAGGAGCCGAAGAGTTTCGCGCTAATAAAGATGATGATCCCAAACGGGCAAAATTCTGGCTTAAGAATACCATCAGGGTATTTGATGAATTATCATGCACACCTGGGGAGTGCATGAAGTGTGTCGTGTCACTTCCGAGGGACTCAGCCTATCAGTGGTGAAACACCCTTGTGTCGGTTGTACCAAAAGAGAGAGTTACTTGGGAATTCTTTCAAGAAGAGTTCCAGAAGAAGTATATTAGCCAACAATTTATCGATAAAAAATGAAAGGAATTTCTTGAGCTAAAACAAGGCTGGATGACGGTGACAGAGTATGAGCGTGAGTTCGTGAGACTTAGCAAGTATGCTCGAGAATGTGTACCGACTGAGGCCATCATGTGCAAAATATTTGAAGATGAGTTAAACGAAGACATCCGATTATTGGCTGGTGTTCTTGAACTGGGAGAATTTGTTGTGCTCGTAGAGAGGGCTTGTAAGGCCGAAAAATTGGCCAAGGAGAAAAGGAAGGCTGAAATTGAGTCTCGTGACTCGAAGAAGAGACAAATGGGTAAATCATTTTAGTCTTTATCAAAGAAATCGAAAGAGTTTAACACTCGATCAAGTGCTTCAGCTGGATTCTCAAACAGAAACCAAGGGAAACGGTATTCAGGTCATAAGGCTTAGACTACTTTGGTAGCTAGTGTGGGCAATGCTCGCCCTAATAAACCTGAGTGTCAACATTGTGGCCGACGCCACCCTAGTGAGTGCTGGATGAATAGCCGGACATGTTTTAAATGTGGTTCACATGATCATTATATCAAAGATTGTCCTAAGATGGTTGAGAAAGAGAAATCTCAGAGTGCGAGGTCTGGCAACACTACTCCTAGAGGAAGGCCACAGAGAAATTCGGGAAACAGAGCGAGTAGTAAGATTGCCCCAGCTGGGAGGCCTGAGGGTAGAGCACCTGCGAGGATGTATGCCACTCGCGCTTGTAAAGAGGCTTCATCTCCCAATTTGATTACGGGTACTTTCTCTCTCTATAATACTTTCATCTACCCATTCGTATGTTTGTGTGAAATTAGTGTCTAGTACGAATATGCTTGTTGAATCTACAGAATTTGTGATAAAAGTGTCAAACCCTCTGGGTAAGTATGTGTTAGTTGACAAGGTGTGTAAGAATTGTCCTTTGATGTTTAGAGGTTATTGTTTTCTGGCTAACCTTATCCTTTTTCCGTTTGATGAGTTTGACGTAATTCTTGGTATGGATTGGTTAACTGCTCATGATGTAGTAGGAAATTGTGGAAGAAAGTTTACTGTACTGAAATATGAAAATGGTGATGTTCTCCGGGTTGAATCAGATGAATCGGATAGCTTGCTTGTAATAATATCTTCTATGGCTGCTCGAAAATGTATAAGAAAGGGTTGTGAAGCCGATCTTGCTTTTGTGTTGAATGCAAAAGAGTCAGAGTTGAAGATCGAGTCAGTATCGGTAGTTTGTGAGTATCCGGACGTGTTTTTGAAAGAGTTACCCGGATTACCTCTAATTAAGGAAGTCGAATTTGGTATTGATTTAGTTTCGGGTACGTAACCCATTTCTATTGCTCCGTATAGGATGGCTCTGACTGAATTAAAGGAGTTAAAAGCTCAGTTGCAAGAGTTGACGGATAAAGGTTTCGCTAGACCTAGTTATTCACCATGCGGTGTGCCAGTTTTATTTGTGAAAAAGAAAGATGGTTCGATGAGGCTATGTATTGATTACAGACAACTCAACAAGGTGAAGATAAAGAACAAGTAGCCCCTACCAAGGATCGATGATTTGTTTGATCAATTGAAGGGAGCCACGGTGTTCTCCAAGATAGACTTTAGGTCTGGTTACTATCAGTTGAGGGTTAAGGACTCGAACGTGTCAAAAACTGCATTTCGGACGAGGTATGGTCATTATGAATTTTAGTGATGCCTTTTGGTTTAAAGAATGCTCCTACGAATTTCATGGATTTAATGAACTGTATCTTCCGACCTTATTTGGATAAGTTTGTTGTGGTGTTTATTGATGATATCTTGATTTATTCTCGTGATGAGTCCGAACATGCCGATCACTTGAGGACTGTGTTACAAACTTTGAGAGACAAGCAATTGTATGCTAAGTTTACTAAGAGTGAGTTTTAGCTTAAAGAAGTCAGATTTTTGGGGCATATCTATCAGGTGATGGGATCTAAGTTGATCCGAGCAAGATTTAGGCTATTATCGATTGGAAACCTCCGAGGAATGTATCCAAGGTTAGAAGCTTTTTGGGCTTAGCCAGCTATTACTGAAGGTTTATTAAAGGATTTTCCATGATTGCTACTCCAATGACGAGGCTGTTGCAGAAGGATGTCAAATTTGAATGGTCAGAAAAGTTCCAATAGAGTTTTGAGAAACTAAAGACATTGTTGATTGAGGCCCCAGTTTTAGTTCAACCTGCACCGGACAAAGAATTTGTAATTTATAGCGATGTGTCATTAAATGGTCTTAGATGTATACTGATGCAAGAAGGCAAGGTGATAGCTTATGCCTCGAGACAATTGAAACCACACGAGAAAAATCATCTGACACATGATTTGGAGTTAGCCGCCATTGTATTTGCATTGAAGATTTAGAGACACCATATGTATGGTGAGAAATGTCGGGTATTCACCGAACATAAAAGACTAAAGTACTTGATAACTCAACAGGATTTAAACTTACGGCAACAGAGGTGGCTAGAGTTGATAAAAGATTACGAGTTAGTGATCGACTACCATCCGGGAAAGGCGAATGTGGTCACTGATGCCTTGATTAGGAAATCCTTGTTTGCATTGAGAGCTATGAACACTAAGTTGGCTTTATCGGATGATGGTTCTATTCTAGCTAAGTTGAGAGCTAGACCGATATTCCTCCAAGAGATTTATGAAGCTCAAAAGTGTGACAGTGATTTGCAAGCCAAAAGAGTCCAATGTGAATCGGGTATGGAATCAGATTTTCAAATTAATTCTGATGGATGCTTGATGTTCCAAAATAGGATTTGTGTTCCTAAAGATACTGAATTGATTCAGAAGATTTTATGCGAGGCACATAGTAGTTGTTTGTCCATCCATCCGGGTAGTACAAAGATGTATAATGACCTGAAGAGATTGTATTGGTGGCAGGGTATGAAAAAAGACATCTAAGAGTTTGTTTCGAAATGCTTAATACGTCAACAAGTGAAAGCTGAGCACTAAGTACCTTCGGGTTTACTCCAACCTATGATGGTTTCCGAGTGGAAATGGGATCGGATTACTATGGATTTCGTGATGGGATTACCATTGACCCCGAGAAAGAAAGATGTTGTTTGGGCCGTAGTTGATCGATTAACGAAATTGGCTCACTTTATTCTAGTACGTACTAACAACTCACTTGATAAGCTAGCCGAGTTGTATGTTTCTGAAATTGTGAGACTTCATGGAATACCTTTGTCGATTATTTCGGATAGGGACCCGAGATTCACCTTACAGTTTTGGAAAAAGCTCTAAGAAGCTTTAGGTACAAAATTGAATTTAATATCGCTTTCCATACGTAAACCGATGGTCAATTAGAGAGAGTAATTCAGATCTTGGAAGACATGCTCCGATGTTGTGTATTAGAACTCCAAGGGAGTTAGGAAAAGTACTTACCGTTAGTGGAGTTTACTTACAATAATAGTTATCAGTCAAGTTTGAAAATGGCGCCCTATGAGGCATTGTATGGACATAAGTGCCGAACACCTTTATATTAGACTGAGCTCAAAGAGAGTCAGATTCATAGGGTTGACTTAGTCAAAGAAACAGAAGAGAAAGTGAAGATAATTTGTAATTGCTTGAAAGCTGCTTCAGATAGACAGAAGTCCTATGCAGATTTAAAAAGGAAAAAGATTGAGTTTTAAGTCGACGATAAGGTATTTGTGAAAGTATCTCCATGGAAAAAGGTGTTAAGATTTGGTAGAAAAGGCAAGTTGAGTCCTCGTTTTATAGGACCGTATGAAATCATTGAAAGAATAGGGCCGATTGTCTATCAGTTGGCTTTACCATCAGGGTTGGAAAAGATTCACGATGTGTTCCATGTATATATGTTGCACCGTTACAGATCAGATCCTTCACATGTGGTTTCACCGGCAGAAGTTGAGATTCGACCGGATATGACTTATGGTGAGGAACCGGTTAAGTTTTTGGCTTGAGAAGTCAAACAATTGAAGAACAAAAGTATCGCCCTTGTGAAGGTGCTATGGCAAAGACATGGGGTTGAAAAGGCTACATGGGAGCCTGAGGAAGCTATAAGAAACCAATACCCAAACCTCTTTATCGGTAAGATTTTCGGGAATGAAAATCCTTGAAGGAGGGGTAACATCCCGATTTAGGGTATAGTCAGAATAGTAGTTTTGAGACCACAAATCTAAAGTAGAAATATTTATTTTATGATTATTTGATGGTCTATGATATGATTGCGTGCTTGTGTGAAAATTTCATGAAGAAATTTTATGCCTAAAGTGTCCAATTTGAAGTTAGGGACTAAATTGAATAAGTTGCAAAACTTGAGTTCTAGAAGCCTTTAGCATGAAATTGCCGTGGAGTATAAATTAGAAGGTTTTAAATAGCAATTTGACCAAGTTCTAAGATTTTGGACAAAAATGGGCATGAATAGGAAAATTTTGAAAACAAGGCTAAAAAGGGCATTTCAGTCATTTGGTTAATAAAAGAATAAAAAGGGAAAAATAACTCAAAATTGGCTCATCTTCCCCATGTACCAGCCAAAATTCTCAAGACACCATAGCTAGGGTTTTTTTCAACTTTCAAGCTTGATAGTAAGTGCATCCTAGTCCCATTTTTTATGTTCTTTCCATTTTTGAAGCACTTGAAGCATGATCTATTCATTTCTAGCCATATTTTGAGCTAGGGTTCATGTATGAAATTTGACCCATGTGTGACATGTTTTTCATATGATGTTTAATGGAGGAATAAGAAAGTTTGATGTGTGTTTAACATTTTTTACTAAGTGATTTTTCATGAAAACCCCTAAAAGGACCTTTTTGCAAAAGGTGTAAAAATAGGTGATAAAAATGTGATTTGATGAAAAATGTGGGCTGTTATAAGAGGGAATATGAATCGGCTAAGCTTGGGTAACCAAGAAAATACATGCATTTCATTTTACGAGCCTAGGGACTAAAGTGTAAATAAGTGAAAAGTTAGGGGTAAAATGATAATTTTACCAAAGTATATTTTTTGGGTCGATTTGAATAATGTAAGTATTGAACAAGTTAAATTTGGCATTATAGATCAAGAAAAACGTGATTCGAGTCTTGATTGGAGGAAAAACAAAGTTTACGATGATTAGTCTCGTTTCTATCATTTTGTACCGAGGTAAGTTCATGTGTAAATTATGCAATATTGTATTATTTTTTAATACTTTAATTGTATGAATTTCTATGTTTAAATTGTTATGATGATTGTATGAATGACCTAATGGTCAATGAAAATAACATTGTGGACGAGTTTGCCAAGGATGTGACAGTCGAGAAAATCCCGTTTGAACCTTAGGAATAATTTAGGATACAAAGTGACATGTCACTAGGAACCATATGAATTGAGCTCGTGAAATGTATGATATGTGTTTATGTGAATTCGGGTGCTAGTCTTGTATGTTCTACCAGTGGCTAGGTAACCCGGCATGTGTTACGGGTACCTGTCAACTTGTGTGAGCAGCACTGTGTAGTCACGTCCCGACTATCAGTTTGTGTGAGCAGGCCCGTGATTAGCTTGAGAGCGAGCGAATATATATAATTTGTGATATGAGGTAGCATGTGGCTACGTATGAAGCACTATGTGCAAGTTTTCTGTGTATCTAATAATATTCCAAGTGTTCAACCGGGTAAGTCAATGGGTTATTCGACGAATAAGTCAATGGTGAGAAAATATGAAAATGTGCTACGAGTTGGTACAGGTATGTACGTAAAACTCATAAGTAAAGAACTCGATATGCTACGAACATGTGGTAAGAATGTAAGTAAGAAAGATAATCTTATGAAATTTTTCCTTTCGTTAATTGTATGAGTTGTATTGCTTATTATTTTCACGTGAACTTACTAAGCTTTATGCTTACTCCCCTTTCCTTTCCATTTCTTATAGTGTTGCCAAGCTAGCTCGGGAATCAAAGGACGTCGGAGCTCGATTTCACACCATCAGCTTCATCTCTAGGTATAGTGAATTTAAGTATTTTGAGTATGGCATGTATAGGAAATTGGTCTTTTTGTTATATGTCATATTGATTTGGCCAAATGTGTTGGCTTGAAATGGTGTTTGATTCATTTTGTATAAAGAAATGAGATATGGGTTGTAATGTTTATTAGGTTGTAAATCTATTTATTCAAGCATGCATGTCCCTATGCAATTGTGATGTGGTTGTGTGCATGTGATGAGATATGTTGTGGTTATGTATGTTTTTTGATATAAATTGGACTTGTTTAGAGTGATGATAATTAGGTTTTAAATGGGAATTGGTAAGTTGGGCTTAGTAAAGTATGACATCTTGTGTATGTATAAGCTATCATGATAGCGCCAATATCATGATTTATTTGACGAGTTTCAAGTGTTCCACGATGCTAAGTTAATGGCCTGTAAGGTCATGTATGTGTTTATGCAATTAAGGGTGGCAATTGGCTTAGAAAATAGCCTCAAAGTTGTCCACACGGTTAGACACACGGGCATGTGGCGTGTGGTCCGACCGTGTGTCCTTGCACCCTATTTAATGCAAAACAGAATGTCTAGTAGTAAACACACGGGCAGAGACACAGTCGTGTGTCTCAGCCGTGTGGCGGACATGGCCTCAAGACATGAGCGTGTGCCCAGGCCATGTGAAGTCTGCACCTATTTTATGAAATATTGTGGAATTTAATTGTCTACACAGCCTAAGGACATGGGCATGTGCCTCGGCCGTGTGACCATATTTTGTGCATGACGTCATAAGTAAAGAGCTCCACGGACGGGCGTGTCCTTGAGCCACATGGGCGTGTGTGATCACACAGCCCAATCACACAGGCGTGTGGCCCTTCAAATGTGAAAAATTTCTTAAGTGTTGTAAAGGTTCCGAAATTTCTTGGCTTAGTCCCGAATCATTCTCGATGTATGTTTTGGGCCTCGAGGCCCATATAAGGGACGCTAAGAATATGCTTGAATGATTTTAAATTGGAATGAAATTTCATGACCTAGTTTGTATGATTGGTCGTATTAAGTCTGGTAATGCCTCGTACCCTGTTCCAGCATCGAATATGGGTATAGGGTGTTACACAGCTTACAAGATGTACGGGTAGAAGAGGACTTGTATCGATACATTGTATAAGATGTATGGGAAAAGTCCCCAGAGTTTCACAATGTTGCTTACCGACTTAGTTGTATCATCAACTAGGTCAGGGTATTGATACTACAACCCAAACTTGTATAAAATGAGTTTAAAATACGTAAAAACAATTTGGATTGACTTAGAAACATTTAGATAAATTAAAACACTTTTGAAACATGTTTTTGAGTACTTTTACAAGTCTTTGAAATGCTTTGAAAATGTTTAACAAAACTTTCAATAATTATTTTCACCAAATGACTTAAGAAATATAACAATCTCCCCCTTTTTTATATAAAAAATTTCAAGATAAATTTATATTTTGAAAGACTCCCCCTAAATCATTTAGACATTTTCAAAGCACAACTCCCCCTTAATAAATTATTCTTTGAAAAATTGTAAACATAAACACTTAAACAATAACATTGAATTTCAATAAGAGATATGACAAATAGGCAACATTAAATAATAATCTTTTGGTATATTAAAAAGCAATTAAGTCATTTGAAGAATGATACCAATTTTAAAGATATTTTAAAAATCAAAGCTTAGGGAGAATAAAAATGGATGCAATAACATAATGAGTCATAATATATTCATGTAAGGATCATGTGAATTGCATTCTCACAAATAAACAATGAACTTCAAGAAACAATGATATAATAATGAAACATACTCTAAATTTATTCATAAAGAACATTTTATGCAAAATTCTATGGATCATACAAATAATTCCTAATTGCATAAAGTTCACCTAAATTCATGCCTAATGAAAAATATCAATTGATACTTAAACAAAGATACCAATTATTAACAAGAAATGTGAACAGCACATGAATTAAGAATAAAAGAATTGCATGCTAAGAATAATTGGATATAATCACAATCAATTCCTATTTCTATTACTTCCCCTTACAAGATGCATATCCTAATGATTTTCTCATATTTTCTAGATACCAATTATTAATGAATGAAAAATACAATGGCATCAACAAGAAGTGGATATCAAAAGCTCATCAAAGCTACAATGATACACATATGAAGAGCATAAGAAGAAGAAATTCATATAAGCATACATTATTGAATGGACAAAGCATACAGACAAACAAGAAACATTTCATTTAATAAGTATACATAGCATCACACAATTGCACCATGCTTAACATAAAATAAAGGTTCTCTAAAGCATAAAACATGCCAAAGGCAACCATTCAATATCATGGAAATGTAACCATACAATGGATACCAATGTGAGTGTTATGTAAGAGAGGTGAACATTGTTGAATTTGGTGTCCTAAGTGTAGTATTTTTGCCTATGTATACTTGTATTTTTTGAAGAAACTGGTTTAATAATAAATATCCATTAATTACATTAGTACTCTTTATATACTATCCTCAATGTTTTTTGCATGCAAAGAAAAATGGAAGAAAATGTTGGCTCAATGATTATCTAATGTTTAACTAATATTAAGCGGTATTTCGTGGACGGATCATAATACAAAAAGACAACTTGTATTAGTAGATGAACCTAAATATGTCATTAGTCTAATAAAAAATGAGGAAATCGATTGAAAGACTATTATGTAGTCTATTAAGTCCCAATTTGGGAGATGCTTTTTCTTGAGCATCAAGGCGGATGACTCCCAAGAGATAGAGATATAGATGTGATTGAATGGACTAACAGTACATCGGATAGAACCAAAGTAGAATAGATCCTAGATTTGTCTATAGATTTATTCACTTGTTACGTTCTTAATGTGGCATACCTTAAATTTTGAGTGGATGATGGACTATATATGCATGACTCGTATACTTTGATGTAAGTAAAAGCCTAAGTTCAAATATATAAGGAACTGAAAATTAATGTGTTGGGTATACGATTTCTACAGCATGTAGCATCATTCACAATAGTGGAATTCATAACCCAAGAAATGGGTAAATGATATCCTCTCATTAGAATTACATGATAGATGAAAAGTAAATATAGGCACGGGTCGTTTGTCTTTGTGATAAACTACTTGATTACTATTTAATAGTAATTGATTTTTCATGAAGGAAGATGTAATGATTATCATGAGATAAAATAGGATCATATTGGAAGAATAGATTTATCCTAAAAGGATTAAGGATATCCTATTAGAGTAACACATTTATGATAAGGTCATTGGACAAGCACTAATTGAGTAGGTTTCGTAATGGTGTGTAATTAGGGAGAACTTAGTCATGATACTATAGTGGAATGACTTCGTAACTAAGTTTATAATTAATAGGCAAAAAACTAGAACTAAATTATAAATAATTTGAACCCTAATTATATATGTCCAACTGGTCTCTCCGCTAGCTCATTGAAAACATAAATGAATTGCATATAGAATCAAATGAACGAAAATGAATGGAAATGATAAAGTTATAGAAATAGGTCACATTTGGAAATAAATGTGTTTTTTCACTAAGTTTAGAAATGACTTGAGAATTGATTTAACCTTTTCAAATTATTATTTAATTAAATAATTAAATTTCAAAACTGAAATTTAATTAATTAGTCATTGTGAATCTATTGAATATTAAAATTAAATATATTTCCTCATAGATTCTTTTACGATAAAGTTGTCATAACTTTATCAAAATTAGAATTGGGTTGAGAAAATTATTTAATTGGAATTTTAATTTACTTGATTAAATTAATTTATAAATAATATTTGTTTTAGAAAATAGAAAAGCATGTATTGAGTTGGATTAAATTATAAAGTTTTGGTTAAAAGTTCAAGAAACACATATAATTAGATCCAATACAGGAGAGACCCAAAACCCCTAATTATGTATTCTACTTAGAGTAAAATATTGTTTTCTATTAAATAAATATTATTTGTATTTTACAAATTTAACCAGGATTGTTCTATCTATTCTTATAAATAGATGGCACTAGTAGAGCTATTTACACAAGTTTCACATAACTTGTGAGATATTGTTATTCCGCCAGAAAGTAGAGATAATTTATTTTATAAGTATAAATTATATTTTCTTGGAACAACAATTTCTGTCAATTTCTATTGAGAGAGAATTATTTTCCTACCGAAAGTAATAAATCGTTTGTGGTTTTATGTTTGGTTCGTGGTTGTTCGAGCCCACACTCGAAGCATTTCATGGTACGAGAATAGTGGAAAAGGATGTTTGGTTGAAAGCTGGGGATGTTTAGGATCTGTCTCACTCAAAGCATAGGTACTTTTAGAGAAAAACTTTATTGCTATAAGTATCACAAACCGACTTGGTTTTCAAAATTTTATTTTTTTTGTTGTGAAAGAAAATCGTTTTTCAACTGGATTTTTCCAACAATCATGACATATTAGCAAAAAAAAAATTCAAATAAAAACACAAAATATGTCATGGCAAACGTATCTAAGGATATAGCATGTTAATGCAAGATACCAATGTGAAGAGTTCTAAATCCTATGTCCTAACCTAAGACTCAATCTAAACCTAAGCTTTTAAGTTTAATCCTAAGTTCGCTAATTTATGAATAATTCTAATCCTATAGGATAATTCTAATCCTAAGTCTAACCTTAAGACTCTAAACGAATTCTAAAGTATTAGCAAGTACCTTACACACAACTTAAATAATGGGGTAATCATATCATAAGAAAATATTTCAAAACTTTAATACTTTGTAAAATGGCCACCAAAGGTTCATGACATGATAAAAGTATTTTTGATCATTTTGGACATTTCCAACAAAGTTTAATGGATAAAACAAATTTGCTCAAATGACACTATGGCCTTAGTTTTAAGAAATTTAAAAAAATTATTTTTAAGCCTTATATTTTCTTGAAAAATCTAATGATTTTTAATAAAGATCAATGAGGTATAAAGTATTTTTGTTTCAATTTTATTGAAAATTTCAAGCTAAGATACTCCCCCTAAGTATATGCATACGTATGACTTAACCATATACCCTTATATGCTCCTACAAACAAAAAAATGCAATATGAACATGTTAAAAAATTCAAATATGGTTGAATCCAAGAATGCAAATATGCTCCTACAAACAAAAAAAAAAAAATACACTATGAACATGTTAAAAGTATTATAACAAATAATGAACCATAATAATACAAATATGGTTGAATCAAAGAATCACTAGGTGACCTCTTTTTATGAGCAAAAACCATCTTAAACCAAAATACTAAGTGATCAAAAAATTTTCAAATAAGGTATATGCACTTAGTACAAGGCATATTAGACACATGTCACATGTTTTGAACATACTTGCATACAAATGAACCTATATACAACCTATATTAACCTAGATCTATCTATTGACAATCAATATACTAAAATGTACACTAGATACATGGATTAAACAAGGCTTAACTTTAAAATTTAAGAACTCTTTTTTGCTTTGTAAATGACCATTAAGGAAGTCAAAACTTGATAAACATAATTTTAATCAACTTGAACCTTTCCAACAACTTTTAAAAAATGAAGCAAATTTGTTCAAGTAATCAAATGACCTAATTAACAAAGAAATAAAAAATTGAAAGCCTATTTCCTTGAATTTGAACTCAAAATGGACTGTTATACCAAAATATCATTTTAAAGCTCTTTAAACCATTTGGTGAAGTCTTATAACTCATTTAATGTGTGTCTAAATGGTTTCCCTGTTCATAAACCATTAAAATCAAAATTTAATCATTTAAGCGTCAAGGGTTCTACAAACTTGCTTTTGAAAGAATTAAAACTCAAATTATTTCAAGTTTGTCAAATTTCTTTGTCTAAGCAAGCTCAAAACCAAATTCTCAAAATGTTCAAACCATTTTATCAAAAGCCACTTGCTCAAACTAATTTTCAAATTCTTTTTGCAAAAAAATGATTTTTTTTCAATAACAAAATTATTAAGCTTTGTATGCTCCTCCTAAGGTGTGTAAAAAATGTAATGTATTCTAATATGCATACATCCTATAAACATCATCAAGTAAATCATATAAAAAAAATCAATCAATTAACCACAAATTATGCTTGAAGAACTTAAGAATATTCTAAACATGATATCAATATTATCCATCAATTAAATTTCAAATCATGTTTAGAAACAAAAGCATCAATAGGCAACCAATTTAATCATTTTCAATAAAGTATTGGTTTAGAGGTTACCCCTCCTTCCTTTGTGTGCTAAGAGCATCTAAATTTTTGTGCTTTGCTTCTCATTGCTCCAACACATCTACAGGAGACATTCACTTGGATTTTGGTATACAAATTGCTTTGGGTCCTTGGAGGTTAGTTATCATGTCTCTAATTCCTTTTGGAACCCATACTTTTCTAATTTTATATTGAATTCTTTGTTTATTGGACAAGTATGTAATGTATGACCATGGAAATGTCAATGTTCACACATTTCCATTTTTGATAAGTTTTCTAATATTTTTTTTCTTTACCCAAGATTTCAAGTTTCATTTTTAACTCAAGATTTTATTTTTCAAATGTTAACATATTTAATTTTTAAAACCTCTAAATAAATTTTCAAAATTTTATTTTCATTTTCAAACCATCTTTCTTTTTAAAAGAAAATCATTTTCTACTTTAAGTTTAGAAATAATTTTCTTGTGTTTGAAATTCATGGTCTCAAATTCCATAACTAACTTATCAAAAGCATCTTGTAACTTATAAAATGTATAAGAATTAAAATTACATGAGTTAGAATATACCTCTTGCTTTTCAAGAGCCATGAAACACATCACCTTTGGATTTGAGAGGTGGATTTCACTTGTTTGCTCGTCTTTTCTTTCCTCATCACTAGTTGAGGTTTCTTTCTCAAAATGCTTCTTAGTCTCATTTTCTTCCTTCTTGTCTCCATAGACTTCCTCAAGTCTAGTCCATATGCCTTTGGCACTTTCCCATGAGAAAACTTTGTTGAAGACTTCTTCACTCATAGCACAAGGAGTGTGTGCATAGCCTTGAAGTTGGATTGAACCTTTGCCTTGTCATTTTCATCCCGTCTTTCTTCCTCATTAGGTACCTCTAAGAGGCCTCTTAGAATAATCCTCCAAGAACCATAATCAAATGCTTAGGCAAAAAATTTCATCCTTACTTTCTATTGGGAGTGGTTGACAATATTAAGCAAGGTAGGACACATGATGGAATGATCTTCATCCATAATTGTTGACCTAGACTCAATAGCCATCTATGTAACACCCTAAACCTGGCCTAAAAGTTAGGCCCAAAGCTGGTGTGTCACATTGAAATGTTTTTTGAAAACCATGTTCTCATTGAAAACCCTTCTTACTATTTAAAACCTCTGGCCATTTTAAAACTTGTGAAAATCTCAGTTTACGTTGGTTTATTAAAAGTCATTCTCTTGCAAAACATTTTTACCTTTCAAACTTTGTTTGCCGTGGAAGCTTAATTTAAACAGTTGCGGAATTGTGATATTCAAAAAATCAGTTATTGTTTTGGAAAAATCATGTTCTACTCCAATAGCTATAAAAATGATATATAAAATTCCAAATTTAGAACCAAAAATTAAAAGAGGCCTTATTACAACCCCGATCAAATATAAGTACTTGCAACTAGGTAATTTAAAAGAAAACCGGAGGCAACAGCGGTTGTGTGGCCACCTTCGAGTCCTTCGCAGCACCGATCCTCTTAAAGCTAGGGATAACCTGCACAATTAATAAACGGGGTGAGTTTACGAAAACTCAGTGTGTACTCCACTCCTAAACTAAAACAGTTAGTAAACCAATAAAATTCAGAATCGATGCTGGCCCAGAGCCCTATTCAAGATTTGCATGCCTAGGCCTTAGCCCTTAAAAAGTAGCAGTGTGGGCCTAAGCCCAATGCAGTAACAATACAGTACGATGTAATGCAATTATGCATCCCACCCAAATCCAACCAGCACACCAGCCGTACCAACCAACACACCATGTAGGGATATAAATTGACCCACCCAACCAGCACACCAACATTATAGCAAAGCTGCCAGAAATAATGATGCAGCATAGCTGCCAGAAACAGTAAATGTGGCAAAGCCACCAGTATCAGTAATTGTGGCATAGCCACCAGTAACAGTGAATGTGACATAGTCACTAGTACAGAACTTCCTCCATATCAAAATCCCTACCCCATGCAGTATGTCGTGCCATAAATATTATGTGTATGCAAAGACATACTCAGTGCAATCATATATGTAAATCCTAAGCACATCAGTCATACGGAACATAAAGGCAAAATCGTCATTTTACCATACAGGGGTATTACAGTCACTTTACCATATAGGGGCTTTACGGCCATTTTACCCTACAGGGGCATTACGATCTTTTTACCTATTAGGGGTATTTTAGTCATTTCACCCTACAAGGGTGTTTTGGTAAATCTACAAACCAAGGGTATTTCAGTAATTTTGCAAACCAATAGTATTTCTATAATTTTTTGAAAGTTAAGGGTATTTTTGTAATTTTACAAATCGAGGGTATTTTGGTAATTTTACAAGTCGAAGGTATTTCGATAATTTTCCAAATTAGGGGTATTTCGGTAATTTTCCAAATTAGGGGTATTTTGGTAATTTTACAAATCGAGGGTATTTCGGTAATTTTATAAGTAGAAGGTATTTCAGTAATTTCACAAATCAGGGGTATTTTTTTTGATATTTTACAAATCGAGGGTATTTTAGTAATTTTACAAGTCGAGGGTATTTCAGTAATTTCACAAATTAGGGATATTTTGGTAATTTTACAAATCGAGGGTATTTCGATAATTCTACCCTACAAGGTTATTTCAGTAATACTAGCCTACAAATATGAGATTCACATAGTCCAATCCAATATTTACTACACAATCATACAATTTACCCACTTGGCCCATGGGCCCACATGGCCCAAAGCAACCTAAGCCCACGAGAGCACTCATGATGGCCTCAACCATCACGTCAAAGCTCCCACACGTGCGCTCGCACGCTCGTGTGGTTGGCCATTGCCGTGTGACCAGCATTTCGGCATTCCGGCATTTGTCATTCTACAACTAGAGTAGTGTGAAATACACACCTGTTTATGAGAACGCGCCGAAGTCCACGATCACCAACCTTGGCACATCCTGCATTTAGTCTTGCTCCCCAACTCATCTGGTTCGCTCTATTTAAAGCCAACTTCTCACCAATTCTCATGTTAGCTTCCCGATGTGGGATTATTTCAACCAATAGGAAAATTCCTCATTCTTATGACCACTTCAACCACAGAGTTTCAGTCCAACTCCACCTCCTACATAGCTCCAATCATAAAAATAAATACTCCACTACGCATCCCAAGACTCGAACGTTAGACCTCACAGTTACATAACACGCCACCTTGCCACTCCACCACATGCTCTTTCTGTGAGAAAAACGTCCATAATTAACTTTAAGACATATGTGTCAGCATCTAGATTCACTTAAGAGAAAAACCAAAATGAATTGTAAGAGCCAAGACTTGAACCTAGGCTCCCTTGCAACCTTAATGACGCCACAACCACTAGACCACATGCTTCTTTGTGTCATTTATTTCCCACGATATTATAAAAGGCCTACTTCCAAGCATCCAGGGTTTTATTCACTTAAAACCAAATTTTTGCTAAAGCCCAAGTTTGAACCCAAGATTTCTCCAACACTTCTCAAGGCCATTAACCACTAAGGCAGACATTTAATTGTGACATTTTCTTGCACAATTAATTATTTATATACAACCTCCTTATGGACCCATACTCAAGGCCCAATACTTCTAGGCCCAAATTCGGGGCGTTACAATCTAAACCTAGTATTTTCGGCTTTGAATCGCTTCTTCTGGTGGTTAAACCTTTGATGGAGATCAAGCTCTGATATCAATTTTTAGACTCCAAAATACCAAGAGAGGGGTGAATTAGTATTTTAAGAATCTTTGCAAACTTTTCTAAATAATGAGGGAAGGAAAGAAAAGCTTGGACAATTTGATTTGTAGTGGTTCGACCCCAATTACCTTTCTCTAGTACCTTGGTATAGCTCAACCAAGGACTTACCAATTCACAATACTTGAAATTATTACCTTTCAATAAGAATGTATAACCTTTACAATCTCTATCTTTTTCATAATGATCGATAGAACCTTCATCCTAGTTTTTGTGGCTAAATTAGAACCATCCAGTTTTTATAAGGCTTAACTATAATCCTTTACAAATTATTTAAGGTCTTTCAATACAAGGAAAAGATGTAAATAATGAAAACCTCTCAAAGGTGTGTGTTTACAAGTGTTAAGCTCTCTTATTCTCAAAGAATTAAAGTGAGAATGATAAAAAGATATGTACAAGAGAAAAATGAGAAAATGAATAATTTGAGGCTTTTCTCTTGACTATGTTTAGATGTTTATCTCTTGTTTCTTGAAGTGTTCTTAATGGGTATATATAACAAGGGAAAAGTTTATGACCGTTTATAGTCATTAGGGATGATTTCTAGTCGCTGGAAGCATTGTAGACAAATTTGTATCGATATAGCTCACAATTTGTATGGGTAGAAATAAACTTGTATCAGTAGAAGTGCATTGATACATCATATAGGATGTATGGGTTGAAGTCCCCAGAGTTTTACAATTTTGCTTACTAACTTAGTTGTATTGATACAACTAGGTCAATATATCGATATTACGACCCAGACTTATATAAAATGAGCTTAAAACACTTAAAAATATTTTGGATTGACTCAAAAGCAATTAGGCAAATTAAAACACATTTACAATTTTTTTTTTGGAGTACTTTTACAAGTCTTTGAAATGCTTTGAAAATATTTAACAAATTTTTAAATAATTATTTTTACCAAATGAGTTACGAAATATAAATAAAAAATTATCTTAAATGTTATTATATTAAAAAACTTGGGACTTCAAAGCTAACACAAGTCGACTTAGATACTTATTCATTTCTCTTGGAATCTTTACTTGTATATATTTAATCAAGTTATTCGAAACAACCATTTGTAAATTTATCCATATATTTAAAAGTATATTTGGGTAAATAATTGTAAAGGAAAATTAAGAGAAAAAAAGTAAATGAAAAGAAGGGAAGGCTAAGTAGAGGAAAGAATATATGTTTATTTTGTTTGGATAGTTAAAATCAATTAAGTTAAGGAAAGTCAAGGAGTTTTCACTAAATTTGTTTGATTAAATTGTGAAAGTTAAGGAAATAATTACTTATAATATTTTTTTTCAATTATACATTTCTTATAAAATAACTTACGTATCTAAAAAGTTAATAGGATAAAAATGGTATTTTGTATCTTAAAAGAAACACCACTTTCTCCCCAGCATTCTCCCCAAATTGGGGTAATTAAAAACTAAGTAAACTCAAGGAAAAGTAAATGATATTCAACTCTCTTTACTTTCCCCTTAAATAAATAAATAAATAACTATCTGAATAATCTCCCTTGCTTTTCTTTCCGTTGTTTTTATTCAATCCAAACATAGGGTAAGTTGTTTATTTTAAAATATTGATACACAATAATGTGTACACATTATTTAAAAAGTATCATAGTTGAGAAAATGAAAATTTATTGCAAATTCAATTAATAAGATTAGAAAATCATAAATTAGGATTAGAAACTTCATTTCTTAACTGGATTTTTAGAAATCAAATAAAAAATCAAGAACTATTCCTCTCTAAATTTTCATTTTGCTGCAAAAATTGAGAAAATAAAAAAAAGTGAGAAAACATATTTTGATCTTGAAAACATTAAAAATCTTGCTGGAAAATGAATTTACCTTTCAAGATTGATAATTAGAAATAAAAGCTTTGAAAATTTGTAGAGAGATTTGAAAGAATTTAGTGAAAAAAAAATGTAGAGAAAACTTAGAGCTCTTACAAATAAAATAAGAAAGAAAAACCAATTGGACACCATATTAAAAAAACTACCAAGGTCAAACTACTATTGGGGCCTTATGGGGAATTACCTTTTAAAATTCCGAAGCTTTAAAATCTAACTTTTTTAAATTACAAAATTATCCAGAATTTTTACAAATTTTACAATTTAATCTTAATATTTTTCCTATTAAATTAATTCTCATTAAAGCCTAACAATTTCACCAATTAACTATCAGTTAATAACCCACGACTACTGGACACTAATTCTAGTCAAAACTTTCAATTTGACTTCCCAGAATAGCTTGGTTCAAAAAGTCTAGCTCAAAATTGAATTTTTCGGCACAAAAAAAAATCAGATTGTTATAGAAAATCCTTGAATCTATGCAGCAACAAAGCCCTTCATACTTAAATGCAATATTACAATGTAGTTACAAACACAATTTCAAATATGCAAAAGACAACACCAATAAACATGTGATACCATAGTTACCAAAGTCAAAGAGTGTTTTAGAAGAATTAGTAACATTTTTTCTTTAATTAAAAAAATTCCCTTCATATTGAATTCGAGTCAAAATTTTGAGATACTTCTTTCAACTTCATTTTCCCCATGGAGTAGGCAACTTTTTCTTTTTCAACTTCAATAACTAGTTTATTGAATGACTCAACAACACCAACACCATTAGAACCTTTAGATCCCTCAACCTCTTCCATAGCAAATGGGAGCTAAAAGGTCCCAACTTGGGTAGTGAACAAATACCTTTGTAGTTTCTCTTATCCTGATTAAATAAATTTGAACTTAAAGCTCAAACATAACCAAAATCGAAACGACAATAATGGTTAAAAACATTATGTTGCTTACGAACTTCCTATGACAAATCTTCGGTAAGAATCAAATCAACTAGAATGACACCTCTAATACATCCAAAACAACATTTTTAGCTTTTCAATGGATTAGCTTCACAAGGATGTGATGTTGGATCTGGTGCCCTGAGTGTAAAATTTTCTTGAACAGATTGGTTAATAAAACAATTCATGGATTACATTAATATAGTTTGTACAATTCTCCTTATGTGCTTTTTGCATGCAAAGCAAAATAAAAGCAAATATTGACTCACTGGTTGTCTAATGTTTAAACTAATACCAAGCAGTATTACATGGTCGGGTCGTGATACAAAAATACAACATTTATTAGTAGGCGAACCTAAACATGTCCTTAGTCTAATCAGAAAAGAGAAAATCGATAGAAAGACTAATATATCTTCTATCAAGTCTAATTGGGGAGATGTCTTATCTTGAGCATCAGAGCAGATGGCGCACAGAAGATAGAGACATATATGTAAGTGGCTGACTGGACTTATAGTACATTGGAATGGACCCAAGAAGAATAGATCATGAATCTATTTATGGATTTATTCATTTGTGACATTTAAAGTGTGACATACCTAAATCTTGAATGGATGACGAACTATGTATGTGTGACTTGTATAATTTGATGAAAGTAAAAGCCTAAGTTCAAATAGATAAGGAACCGAAAGCTGGTGTTTTGGTATACAACTTCTGCAGTATGTAGCATCATTCACAATAGTGAAATTCATAGCCCGAGACATGGTTGAATGATATCCTCTCAACATTACATGGTTGATGAAAAGTAAACATGGTTGCGGGTTGTTCATCTTTGTGATGAATGACTTGATTACTATTTGATAGTAATTGTCTTTTCATAAAGGAAGATGTAATGTTTACCATGAGATAAAATAGGATCATATTGGGACAATGAATTTATCCCAAAGAGATTAAGGATGAAGACAACACACTTATGACAAGGTCATTGGATAAGCACTGATTGAGTTGCATTCATAATGGTATGCCATTGGGGAAAACCCATTCATGATACTATAGTGGAATAACTTTATGACTAAATGAGTTTATAATTAATAGACGAAAAGCTGAAACTAAATTATAAATCATTTGAACCATAATCATATATGTCCAATCGATTCCTCTACTACCTTGTTTAAACCATAAATGAATTGCATGTTGAATCAAATGAACTAAAATGGATAGAAATAGTAAAAATGAAGAAATGAAAAACATTTGGAAATGGATATGGTTTTCTCCAAAATGAAAATGGAGAAATAGGAAACATTTGGAAATAAATGTGGTTTTCTCCCAAATGAAAATGAAAATGGAGAAATAGGGAACACTTGAAAACAAATGTGGTTTTCTCCTAATGAAAATGAATCGAAAATGAATTTATGATTTTCAAATTAAATGAAGTTCGAAAATGGAAATAAATCATTTGGTCATAGTGAATTTGTTGAATGTAAAAATATTAAAAATATTTTCTCATAGATTCTTTTAGTGTAAATTCGTCATGATTTTAATGGAATTAGAACTGGATTGAGAAAATTATTTAATTAAAAAATCAATTTATTAATTTAAATATGCTTATGTTGGGAAATAGAATAACAAACATCGGGTTGGACCGTACTATAATGTAATGTACTGGGTTAAAAGTTCAGGAAGTACTTATAATTGGACCCGATATGGGAGAGGCCCAAAAGCCCCTCATGTTTAAGAGAGGGACAACAAACCCTAGTTTGTTTAACTAGGGTTGCTGTCCTTTATACTTCTAGTTAGACTAGAAGTTCATTTTTTTATTTGAAATAGAATTTCACAATTCAACAAGTAGTTCACTTCTTCTTATTATTATAAATAAATGGCATTGGAAGGGCTAAAAATACACAACTTTGAGATATTATTATTCTACCCGAAAATAGTTGGAGCTAATTCTCTAAGTATAATTTTATTTTCTGGAATAACAATTCTATCGGTTTCTATTTAGAAAGAATTTTGTTTTCCCACTAAAAGTAAAGTAAATAAGTTTTGAATTTGTGTTTGATTTGAATTCGTTCAAGCCAACACTTGAAGCAATTCGTTGTACAAGAATAGCGGAGAAGGTTGTTCAGTTGAAAGTTAGGAACACTAAGGATTTGTCTAGCCAAAACACAAGTGCGATTTCGATAAAATATTTATTTTTATAAATATCACAAATTGGCTTGGTTTTCAAAATTTTTATGTTTCGCTATGTAAAAAAAAACCATTTTTGAATTGGATTTTTTTCCAACATGTGAATGGTTCAAGTGGTAACTTGGCCAACTTTCTCCTTAGATACGGGTAATTTGACATTACACTTTTGCATTTTGAAATTCCAATGCACATTAAAGCCCAGCCTACACAAGAAGACTACCTTATAAAAATATGTTGATTTTATAGTACAGTCATGGTCTTTTAAACTTGTAGACATCTTTGCCCATCTGGGTTGCAAATAATACATATGGACTTCAGTTTACAATAAAATAAATGGGAATTGACTTTGATAGAAATACTCCATTTCCATTTACAACACCTAATAAAGTAAGTTACAAGGTTGACATAACCCTTGGGCAACAACTAATTAAGGTTGCCATAAAGGTTTAAAACCTCATTTAAGAAAGGGTGGAGAGTAAAGTGAAAACCCTCGCCAAATCTACAAATAAAAGCATAGTCAATTGTCATCACTTTGAAAATCGATTACAGTTTTTACCCTTAATTGTGAAATCCTCAAGGATGTCCTCAGAACCACTTATCTCGTCTTTTTTTTTAGATAATGAATAAACTTTATATCCACATTCTAGGAAAAGGTATCAGTTGCAGTAGATGGGGATGCCCTTCTAGTAGTTTTCGTTCCTGTAATGCTAGCTATAGATATGAGAAAAAGAAGAAAACAAAGCAAAGCAACAAAAGAAGTATCAAAGTAAGGAAGGAAAGCAAATTAGAGCAGTAGAAAATGGAAGAGGCAAAAAGAAAAAAAACCAACTTGGGTCATAGAAGAAACCACAAATAAAGCCTACAAATTTTTTTTACAAGAAACGTCCTTAAAAGTAGTTTTCAAAATTATAGAAGCAATGATTTTGTACCAAATGAAAAAGGCTCTATAAAAGCTATGAATGTATGAGCCGTCAATTATGGACACTTGGCACTTCCCCACCAATCTTTATAGTCTTGTAACTCTTAGTATCAACAATTGTGTCTTACTCAAGAGTAGACTTGATTATGGATTGGGCTACTCGTCTAAGCTTGAAGGCCTGCTAGAAAAGTGAGAGAGTTTAGGTAAAAATATAGGCTCAAAAAATGCGTTTGGATAAAAAATAAGGCTCATTTTCTAAATAAGTCGGGCCTTAGGTAGGATTTTTTGTCCGAACTCAGCCCAATCTAGTCCGAATAAGTTGTTTTGTTGTTGTTTTGCTACCATTTTGTTATTATATTGTTAATATTTTTTTGTTATTATTTGGATATTGTATAACTTTTGTTTTACTGTTAATTTTACTACTATTTTAGAGACATTTGTTTGTTAAGTTACAACTATCCTAGTGTTGTTTAAGTATAAAAACTTTTTTTGTATTTTCAATTTGTTGAAAAACATTTATTTTAATATTTTTAGTGTATTTGATGTATTGTATTTTTTAAATATGTTTTTTTATATAAGAATATTCTGAAAAGATTAATATGAGTGGTCTAGGTCAAAATTGAATTTAGCATTTTTAATTTGGGCCGGGCTTGGGCAAAATTTTTGGCCCATTTTTCAGGTTAGACCGAATCTAAATCTAGAAAATAGACCTAAAATTTTACATCAATCTAACTCAACCCAGTCCATGAACAAATCTACTCCAAACCATTAAAGGCACATATTCCCTCCAAAATGACAGATAAAACCACTATACCTTTTCAAATCATTACAAAGAAACGCTATGGAACAACAATAGACGTTGGTCTTCCACAGGCCACTTTAAAATCTATTTCATGCCATTGCTAAGCCACAATTAACGATACGTTTGGAATAGAGTTGTAATGGAATGCTATTCCGCAGAAATGGAATAGGGTTGTAATGGAATGAAATGAGCACAACAGTAGTTTGGTTGGGTAGAATAAAATAGAGTTGTAATAGTATTCTTGTATTCAGTTTAAGGAAGTAAGTGGTGTAATAGCATAAGAATAAATGCTTAAATAAAAAAAAAACCCTTTTAACAAAATTTCTTTTAAGTATTATTTAATACACATATTAATATTTTAACAAATATTTAAAATTGATTATAATTAATAATAGAAAATTTATTTAAAACCCAACTGATTATAAAATATTTTTAAAATTTTATAAATATTTAAATATTATTTTTACATATAAATTTCTATTGTTATTTTAATATTAACAAAAAAACCATTATTATCTTCTTTTTTTCTAAATCCTTTCCTATAACGACTCAAAGTTTACGAGTAACGGAAAAGTGTATTTTCGGGTTATTGTTTCTGTAAGATGAATTTGTAAATATTTATTAGAAATAATTACGAAGTTAGTAGTGTAGTTAATTAGATTTTTGGTTAAGTAAATTAGCTTGAATTAAGGCTAATTTAGTGAAAGGACTAAATTGAATAAAGGGTAAAAGTTGAATTATGGAATAGAAAAAAGTCAAAGGACTAAATTAGCAATTAAACCATGAGTGCCAAGTGTGTGGTAATAGTGAAATACATGTGGAGTATGTATAAAACATATATTTATAATTATTAGCATTTACTTATATAATAAGTAAATAATATTATATTATAATTATATAATATAATAAAATAAAGAATGAATAAAGAAAATAAAGAAACAAAATAGAAAAAGGAACAGAGAAGTGGAACGAAATAGGGAAAAAAAAAAGGAAGGAGAAAAGAAAAAGGGAAAATTAGGGTTTGAAGCTTGAAGCTTAATTTGCTAACGTAGTACCGGAAACGTCGACAAAGAAAGGAAAGAGAAGGTTGACGAAGAGTAATTCGAGAAAACTACGATTTGTATTTCTATAAACCGAGCTCAATAATTATTTATTTTATTTATTATTTAAATTGCATGGAAAATGAAAATGAGGTAAGTATTGTTATCTTACTGTACTGTTTTGAAATGTGAACGTTTAAATTAAAAAGAACCTGAAAATCCCTATTAACAGTGTCGAGCTAGTTGGATGTAATTGGCATGCCATAGGATTGGAAGTGTTCAGGGATATTTGACTTTGTGTCGATAAGGCACTTTGTGTGCCATACTATTACTGTTCTGGATTTGTTATGATGAGGTACCATGTACTGTACTGTTACTGTTATTTTCCGGCTTCGGCCGATGAAGCACTATGTGATTTACTAGTGTGTGGGTTGGATCCGCATATCCGTCCAGGTCTGAGTTACGTTAATAGGGGTAAACTACTGTACTGAAGACTGAATAAATACCGACTAAACTAAAAATCTTACTGGTTTTGATTTTAATAATATATGTTTAATAGAATGAAGATAATTGATTGAATATTCATGATACATTTATTTGTTAAAATCTAAGTTTTAACTATAAATGAAAATTTTAAGTATTGGTTTATAGAAATACCACTGAGTGTATACTCAGCGTACGGTTTGTTTTCGTGCGCAGGTTAGGTACAAATGCAACTAACATTTCAGCATCCAAGCCAACTCCCGAACTCAAATACATGGTGATGTAACTTATTTTGAGGAATGGCATGTACCTAGGTTGTTTTTTATGTTATTTTGAATGTAAGTGATGTTAATGAAGAATTTTAATGGATAGTTAATAAATGTAAAGTATAAGTTATAATATAGTCCATTTTGAATTGATTTGAATGGTACTTAAGTACAAATTTTGAAGTTGCTTTGTTTAATGGTTATTAAAATACATATGTTAGATTGTTGTACTGGTGGATTTAGTGTGTATTAGATGTGTTTAATCATATTTTGGACTGGTTGAAAGACTGGGTTTTAATTGCTTGATATTTAAGGTTTGCAGGGTTGGTAAACTTGAACTATAAGGTTCATTTTGAGTCCACACGGCCTGGCACACGGACGTGTGATCAGACCGTGTGAGACACACGACTTACACACAGGCATGTTGTTAGGCAGTGCGTCCCCTGCACCTAAAATATTTTAAAACAGAATGCTCAGGTATGGTCACACGGGCAAAGATATGGGCGTGTGTCTCAGCCGTGTGAGGTACACTGCCATAGTACACGGGCATGTGCTTGGTCGTGTAAAAACTGCACTAGGTTCTAATTGAAAATAATTCCACACGGGCTGAGCACACGGGCATGTGACTTGGCCGTGTGAAACTAGTTGTTAATGTGTAATAAGTCAGTGTTGTACACGGGTGTGTCTAGGCCATGTGAGCCACACGGTGTGACCACACGGGCGTGTCATGGAAATACACGGGCGTGTGGTATTGTTCATCAAAGGAAATTTTGAAACTTTAAAGAAAAATTTTATAAGTTTCTAATTGAGTCTTGGTTTAGTTCTAACATTTTTAAGTCTCAATGGCCCATTAAAGGGACAATAAAATATATTTTTATTAACTGAATTATATTTCTTTCTCTATTAATCATAATCGAACTGTAGTGACCGGTAATACTCCGTAATCCTATTCCAACTACAGGATAGGGTTAAGGGGTGTTACATCTCCCCTCTCTCTACCTTCTCTAGAACCTTCATCTTCTTTTTTAAAAAAGTATAGTAAAAAACCCTGAAAAAGCCTGAAAAATACATTGTTTTTCAGTTTAAATAGCGTCCACTGCTAGCCACTTTATTCACTGCCATCAGCCACCATGTTCTCGCGCTGAAAATTCGAGAAATTTCATCTCCTGATTTCTATCATGCTAGCTATTTCTCTTTCTTCTTTATCATCAACCTACTTTCTTCCTCTTTTAATAATGTTTTCATGCTTGAAGATCAACAACCCAAAACTCAATTTTCTCCAGTTTTCATGTTCTTTTATCTTTCTTTTTTATGATTTCTATTTTTTTTTTGTTCATTCTCATTTTTCTTAATTATTTAAGCCTTCAAAGGTTGTTTTACCTATTTATGAGTTATTGATGGTGTTGATTTTATTTTCTAAAGATCTGTTGGTGCAAGTGTGTTTTGGTCAGGAAAAGAAAATGCCTATTACGAAAGGCATTGAATTACCCATTTAGAAGGTGAAGGCTTGAATTGCTATTTAGCCCTCATTCGGGTTTCTTTGTAATAACCTATACTGTGGAATATCATTCAATGAACCAGACAAAAGAATCTTTACCCTTCAACGAATATGCCTAGAATGAACTCACAATTATAGCGAACCAAACACATTGTAAGTGTGTCCAAACCCAAATGCAATAAATGAGCCCAGACCTTAAAACACAATATATGCTCAACAAAATGAGTAGAAAAACTTACAATATTAAACCCAATAAGGTTATTTGGACCAAACAAAATGAAAATAAGCCTAAAAGCCTTATAAAAGATCTTCATCCCTCACAAGCCTGGAATAATTATACATATAATACCCTTAATGCTTCTCTATAGAATAATAGAATAAGAAAAGGTTAAATTAACAATTAGATCTGAACACCACTTTTCCTTTCCCTTCAAACCTTCCTGACTTAAGCATTGGATGGACATAGACAATTACATTAATTGAACTTGATGACGTATATTCACATGTGACATTATAAGTTTTAATTATTTTCTTTACTAAAAAATACAAACTGACATTTAATATAATAATAGAAATAATGATGTGACTAAAGCAATTGCATTATAAAACAAAGAGAAATTTAGAATGAACAAGAGAGATGAATACAATAATGAAAGGACAATTCAACTTTCACTTGGGATATCTAAAAAAGCCTATACATGCCCTCTATTTATAGGGCATCAACCGCCATAGGTTATAAAACTCAAATTTTTTAGGGGTTACAAGAGTTAGAATGAATTCTTGGGGTTATGGGAGCTACATGGACATCCATTTTACAACATCCCCTTGGATATCCATTAATGAAAAATGTGCCTCGTTAAAGCCTTATTAGGAAAAATCCTATGGGATAAAAACCTAAAGAAGAAAAAAGAGTACACAATCTTCTATTACAAGTTGCCTCATTAAAAACATTTATTAGTTAAATCTAGTGGGACAAAACCTTGGTTTAAGGAAAATAGTGCAACATGTTTCTGACTCCCCTAGTGACAACATCACATTACATCTTTGAGTCGATGCATTCTAATCTTGTGTAGTAGTATTTGAAATGTTGAAGTTGACAATGCGTTGATAAAAAGATCTGCTAAATTATCACTAGAATGAATTTTTTGAACTTCTCTATCACCTTCCTTTTCAAGATCATGGGTGAAGAATAACTTTTGTGAAATATGTTTTCTTCTGTCACCTTTGATGTAACCACCCTTCAATTGAGCTATACATGTTGCATTATCTTTGTATAAGATAGTTGATATTTTTTCCTGTAAAAGCAAGTTACATATCTTCTGGATATGTTCGATCAATAACTTTAATCAAACACACTCTATGCTTGCCTTATGCATTGCAATTATTTTTGTATGATTTGAAGAAACGATAACTAATGTCTGCTTTGTTGAATGTCATGATATGATAGTACCTCCACATGTAAATAAATATCCCGTTTGAGATTGAACTTTATGTGGATTCAATAAATTTCCAGTATCAGTATAGCTGACTACTAGGGATTTTAAATCATTTGAATAAAATAACCCCATATCAATGGTCTCTATAAGATATCTAAATAAAATTTTAATTTCATGCCAATGTCTACATGTTGGAGAAGAACTAAATCTTGCTAACAAGTTTACAGCAAAAGCTATATCAGATCTTTTGTTGTTTGCAAGATACATCAATGCTTCTATGACATTTAGATATGGTACTTCAGGACCAAAAAGGTCTTCATCATTTGAATAAATTGATCTTTATTCACATCTAACCATCATACAACCATTGGGATACTCAATGGATGTACTTTGTCCATGTAAAATTTTTTAAGATCTTTTCTGTATAAGATGACTAATGTACATGAATTCCATCTTTTAAATTCTTGATTTTCGACCCAAGAGAAAACTTTGTTTTTCCAAGATCTTTCATCTCAAATTCTTTCTTTAAACAATTTACTGCATTTTGAAGCTCTTCAGGAGTTTCAATAATATTTAGATAATAAACATAAACAAATATTATCACAAAATCGGATCCAAATCTTTTTATACAAACATATGGAAAATTTTGATCATTTTTATAACATTCTTTCAACAGATATTCACTAAGACGATTATACGATATATGCCCAGATTGTTTTAATCTATCTAAACTTTTCTTTAATCTGATTGAATAATTTTCTCAAGAAGCTCTATATCCTTCTGGGATTTTCATATAAATTTTACTATCAAGTGCACCATACAAATAGTATGTAACAACATCCATTAGACACATTTCAAGTTTTTCACATACTGTCAGACTAATAAGATATTTAAATGTGATTGCATCCACCACAGGAGAATGTCTCTCTGTAATTAATACCGGGCCTTTGTAAAAACCCTTTGTGGTACAAGTCGTGCTTTATATCTTATGACTTCATTTTTCTTATTTTTTATTCGCACGAATACCCATTTATATACTACTAGCTTTACATATTTAGTTGTTTGGGTTACAGATCCAAAAACCGCACGTTTAGAAAGTGAGTTCAATTATGCTTGAATTACGTCTTTCCAATTTGGTCAATCTAATCTATTTCTATATCCCTCAATAGATTTAGAATCAGGATCCTCATTTTATTTTACTATTTCAATAGAAACATTATAAGCAAAATTATTGTTGACAACTATATTTTTCTAGTTCTATTTTTTTTCCTGAAGTAACATAACTTATCAAGATCTCTTCGTTATCACTATTTTCAATTATCTAACCTCTTCTGGATTTTTTTTTATATCTTTGGCCTCTTTTTGCACACTTGCCTCCATAATATGACCATCTTAAATATTTTCTCATTTCCTTTGACGAGGATTTTTATCTTTGGAACGACTGATCTTCCATGCTTCAGGTGTGGATTACTTTCTTTTACACTAACAGTTTTCCTATTAGAACATTAATTCGTATTGAAATATTTTCAAATAGTATGTAAGATTTGTAATTCTCTTTAGGTTAGTAATTGAATCTGGCAGATTATTTATAAAATGAATTATCTAGTGAACTTCTGGTTCACATTGCTTAGTATGAGGATCTTAGATACTGATAATTCATTCCAAGTATTTTATTCAGTCAACTTTTTATTCTCTCCCTCTAATGTTAGGGAAACAGTCTCATAATAATTAACAAATTATGTCATAACTAAATCTCCAATTAATATCTCAAAAATATTTATTAATAGAAGAAGATTTATATCAATGTACATTTCCAACCTCTTATGAAGACTCGCTCATCTTTGTGCATTGTGGTGGAGCAATTGAAACTTATACTACACATCCAAAAATTCTAAGATGGGAAATATTTAGCTCCTCACCAAAAACCAATTGTAATGGGGAGTATTTATTATAATTTGCTAGCCTGATGCGCACAAGTGTTGTCGCGTGCAAAATAGCATATCCCCAAGTTTTAATAGGTAATTTTGTTCTTATAGGTAATCATCTAACTATTAGTTGGAGGCGTTTTGATAAACAATTTATCTAAACTATTTTGTGTGTGAACATAAGTTACATAATACTCAATTTTTATCCCAAATAATCATTAAAAACTTGAGACGTAAACTCACTAGTATTAGGAAGATGAATTGTTTAAATTGTATAATCTAAAATTAATTATTTAAACAAGCAATCTAGCAAACGATAGGTCGCGAGTTGATAACACATATGTGATTATTTTATAGATGCATCTACCAAAATCATATAATATCATAACCATTCACATGGTGGATGAATGGATTCACATTCATTTCAGAAATGCAAGACATTAAATCTCAGTTTTAGCTATTAAGTTTCTAATAATCAATTTTCATTGAGAACGAGCAACACATGAGAATTCTTTTAAATTAAAAAAACTTTTTGTTTCTTTAATTGATATTCATATGATTCTTAATTACTTTTCTCATCATATATGATCCAAGATGGTCTAATCAATTATGACAACACCAGTGAATGTTTTGTCACTATCTCATGTGTCCTTCTTGTAAATGTAATGTATTCCTTTGGGAAATATTTATAATACAAATACATGAGTATCTTTTGTCATTTTTGTATATGATTTTAATGTAAAACATATAAATATTTCCTTCAATATATATATCTTCTCAATCTAAAATAATAATATGTTTTATAATATTTTGTATCACAAGGAAGTGCAACATTAACTCTTCAAAAGATTGTAACTTATTTTAAATATTTTGCAATTTTACAATTTTTTTCAGCATGGATGATAAAAACTTCAGATTCTTTAAAAAAATTATTTATTCATATAAAAGAAAATGTATATTTGTATAAAAAATAAGTATAAATAAAATATATGTTAAACATATCAAAGAATAAATTCATGTTACTACTCAATCATTTTGACAAACATGCGGTTAGATAATTTTTTATATATCATAACACAATAAAATACAAAATATTATAAGGTCATAATAAGATATTAAAATTGCAACTATGGAGGTTTGAAATTAAAATTTTCTAACCCCTACCTCTTATAGCTTAATTTCAATTCAAATTTTATTATCATGCATTATGGAGTATCTTTTATATATATACAAGACTTTGCAAAATTTAATATTTTAGACATGCTACATGCATGTACATGATGCATTCATATTTATCATAATGTTTATTAGCATCATCCTTTTTTCTCTTTTTTTTAACCTTATACTTTTCTACAACTAGTGGAATTATAATGTTAATATAAATTGTGACAATTGATAATTTCATGGTCATTCCTTTTATTTTATATTCACTATGACATTTACTTCTGACAATGTTTAAACCAACGAGAGATTCATAATGTCACTAACTCAACAAAAGAAATATAATTTCTATAAAATTATTTGCAATACTTGCTTCAAGGAATATGTTAAAAATTTCAAATATCTAAATTGATTTAATAATCAAAAGTGATCAAATGTGATAAATCACATATGTCAAATAATTTGAGTATCACAAAAATATTTGTGTTCTCTTAAAAGGGCTATTTGGAAAACTTTAGTGATACTCTTATTTAAATTTATCAGTCCACTTTATAGGAGAGATAAAAAATTATAATCACTATAACTATAGTGATTATTATACCTATACTAGCCCATCAAAGACCATGGTCATAACCACAATTATGACTTTGTCCTTTTTTAGATTGATTATGTAATGCCACATTCACTTCAGGGAATGAAATATAACGAATGATAAATTTTTTTCATTATCATAATTTTCTTTCAAAACTAATTCATAACTTTAAATAATCTTTTACATGCTTTCTTAGTGAAGTTGTAGTAAAAACAATCCACGATTAATAACATTATATAGTCTCAAGCATGCATAAATTTGAACTCCAAACTAATCATTGTATATAATACACATTTACAATAGATGAGAAGATATAAGAACAATTATATATTTTAATCAAAATTAAAACTAAACTAATCAATTCTATAAAAATAACAAAAAAAACATATACCTCGACGTAGAAAGCCCAACAATTAAACTCAAAATTATTAAATTATTCAACTTAATTACAGCATAAAAATCAACTTAATTATTAAAAATATTTTAACTTGTACAAAACAAATTATTAACTATCACACTTTATAGCAAACAAGTGAATCCGATAAAAATATATAAACTTGTACAAAATAAATTATTAAATTGTTCAACTTAATTACAGCATAAAAATCAATTCAATGCAACCAGCAAGAACATAAAAAAATTGGCGTAAGAGACATTATAATGAGCTACAAATATCCTGGCTTGATTTAACTTACCCGGATCGGATATTACTTAAAGCCATGTCCACATTAAACCATTAAAGTCCTAATGCTTCTCCAAAAAACTTCTCTATAGCTTCCACAGTAAAGTCCTGCAAGCAGATCCCTTATGCAAAATAGCTAAATTGCAAGACAAATCAAGATTTCGGATTTTAGTGATAAGTTAAATCGATTGAACCAAAAATTAATGATTTGTTTAATTCAATAACTATAAAAATATTAGATAAATGTTCAACTAGTAAAAAGCTAGGATGTTCGAGATATGACTTTTAAAATATTACTCGTATCTAACATTTAAATCCAAATCCAAGTAACATATACAGTGAAAGAATCAGAGAGCTTACAATTGTTATCTTATTTTGAGGAATTATACCACTGGCATCTTCAGCAGACTTGATTTCAAAAGAAGCAGGACTAATTTGTTCCTTCAAATACTCCACAATATAATCAGCTCGGCGTGAGTCTCTGTATTCTTGAATCATCTGTCCTCCATTTCTGAAAATTTTAACCGTAGGATAACCCCGGATTCTATATTGCTTTGCTAAGTATTTGTTTGCTTCATCATCGGCATCAAATTTAGCTAGAATAATTGGAGGGTGGTGGTTACTCAGCACAGATGCTGCATTCTCGTACTTTACATATAGCAATTGTAATAGTTTAGAAGCCAATTAGGCGTACAAGTTATCAACTAAAATTCAATACTTAAAAGAAAATTTTATGATCTTTTGCTTACCTCTGGAGCAAGATTCTTACTGTGCGGTAAAAGGAAATTTGTTTAGTGCTTAATAAAACATAAAAGGAACCGACAAAGGATCTCAAAAATCCAGCGATGATGCTAGGAACTTCGTGCAAGGGACCCGAGATTAATATATATATATATATATATATATATAATTTTGAGGGGCAAAATTTAAATTTTCATTTAAAAAATTAAATTAAATTATTATTATTTACAAGGGATTAGAAAAGATAATTACCCATTTAACCAAATAACCCTGGCTTAGTCCCGGTAAAGAATTGAAGCATTTCAATACCAATCAGGGGCGTAGCCGGGCCTTGGCCTCCCTGGTTAAATGGTAGAATTGCTTTTTGTTTTTTGTTCGATTCAAAAATTAACACATTTATTTCAAGCTTTCTTAGCCTCAGTTAAATAGAAATTTTGGATTTTTGGTCGCTCACAAAATAAATAATTTAATTTAATTTGAAGTATTTTTTACACAAAATTTTTAGCTTTGATCCTAATCTCAATCCCCTAAACAAATTTCCTAACTTCATGTCGTACTACCAAAATTAAGTAATCAAAATATAAAACATATATCTGTCGATTATCAATAATCGTAGAATTGTTTTATGAATAATACAAATCTAAATCAACTACCAAATCAAACTCAATGCATACATTTTAACCAAAGAAGATAAGAAACACAGATTTAAGTCTAATATAAATATATAAGAAAAAGAGATGAAACAAATAAGATCCAAACAGTTTAGGGGGGAAATTGAAAGAAAAAATGAAAGGCATACCAAGGAGCGTAGAATTTGACGACGACGAAATTGTGATGAGTAACGAAGCGAGTAAAGTTAGAGTGATCCAAAGTCAAAACGAACTCTTTCGATTCACTCTCTTTGGCTGAGATCGCAATTAGAGAGCATAAGATTGCGGCCAAAGCAAACCAAACAAAAAAATTTATCGCCATTATCGCTGCTCTGCTCTGCCTTTTTTTTTTCTTTTACAGGAGGGTTTTTTTGAGTCAAAAATCGAATATTTATAGGTCACGCTTCTCGATCACGTGGTGACTTGCTACTCCCTGTTGATGTGGTGGTTTCCACGTGGATGATGTTATTGGATGATGATTATAGTGAAGGCAAGTATGTTTTAGGGATAATTAAGCATATGTGCTTGTTTTAAAAATTATTTAAGGTTTTAGTATTTTTTTTTTTTTTCTTAGAGAAATGGGTTATTTTTGCGAAATGTGGGTGCCACGTGGTCAAAGTGCACTCTGCAGTTGATTTATTTAAAAAGTAAAAAAAAAAAAAAATATATATATATATATATATATTAACGGTTAGATTGTTAAAGCTTAGAAAATCAAGTGCGAATCAATTGCTATTGAAAAAAAAATTCACAATGATTAAATTTTTTAGCTTACATGTATCCTTTACACTTTTAATTTTTTCCAGTTAGTCTTATTCATGTAATCTTTCATTTCTTATCAATTCTCTCAATTCTTTTATTCTTAATTTTCTATCATAATCTCTCAAATTTCTTTTAAATTCTTCTTCTCTCAATTTTCTATCCTAACTATTTGTAATATCTTAGATTTTATTCAATTTCCATCATCTTAAATATTTTAAAAATATCAATGCCTCTAATCCATTTAGACCACAAACACATTTTTGACATCCAATTACAAATGGTAAAAAAATATTATTATATTTTTTATTTTAATTAATATCATTATTAAGTTGTTAATATTTTTTAAAACTTTTTATGTTTATATAATCAGGACAAAGATTGGATTATCAAAACATATATATACAATTTAAGTGCGAGAGCATCGCCTGTTATTAAATAATACTTGGAAGAGACGAGATTCTTACACATGTCTTCTATGCTTGGCGGGACTAAATTAGAGCCCGCACTTATTAGTGCTTTGGAGACTCGAGACATACACATTCTATCTTTCGTGCAGTGAGTTGTACGATTACACCCGAGGATGTGACATTACAACATGGTCTATCGGTTGATTGTTGAAAAAAATTTAGTTCGAAAATAGTTTCCTTCCACAACGGAAAATAAATTTTTTGGCAACTAACCCTATTTGTTATATTTATAGTAATAAACCTTAGACTGAAATCATGCATGCGTTTTCGAATAGACGAATCCTTATCATTCCTAACTTTCAACCAAACGATCTTCTCCACTATTCTCGTACCATGAATTACTTCGGGTGTGGGCTCGCACAAATTGAATCAAAACACAGAACTAGAAATAATTTTCTTTTTCTTTAATGTGAAATCGAAAATTCTCTTCTCAAATTGAAATAGAAAAAAATGTTATTCTGGAAAAATAGATTTAATAGTTGAGAATAAATTCTCTCTAGCTTTTGGCAGGGTAATAATATCTTAAAGTTGTATTAATAGCCCTACCGGTGCCATCTATTTATAGGGAGAGAAGATAGAACCCTTGTTGGATTGTAGAAATTTATTTCAACTAGAAAAATGAAATCCTAGAATAGCTAGGATGTAAGGGCGATAACCCTAGTTAATAATTCTAGGGTTTGTCGTCCGACCTTATAACATAAGAGGCTTTTAGGCCTCTTCCATATCGAGTCAAATTACAAGTACTTCTCGAGCTTTTAACCCAATACATTATAATTTGATCCAACCCAATATTTATTTTTCTATTTCCCAAAAAATAAACTTCAATATATTTCCAATTAAATACTTTTCTCAACTCAATTCTAATTTCGTTAAAATTATGAGGACTCTATCGTAAAAGACTCTATGAGAAAATATATTTAATATTTCCGCATTCAATGGTTCACTATGACCAAATAATTCATTTCCAAATGATTCCATTTCTCCATTTTCATTTTCATTTTGGAGAAAATCATAACCATTTCCAGATGTTCCTATTTCTCTATTTCATCATTTCTATTCATTTGATTCAACATGCAATTCATTTTTGGTTTCAACGAGCTAGCGGAGGGATCGATTGGACATATGCAATTGAGGCTCAAATGATTTATAATTAAGTTCCAACTTTTCGCTTATCAATTATAAACTCATTTAGTCACGAAGTCATTCCACTATACTATCGTTACTGAGCTCTCCCCAATGACATACCATTACGTAAGCAACTTGATTAGTGCTCATCCAATGACCTTTTCATAAGTGTGTCACCCTCATATGATATCCTTAATCTCTTTGGGATAATATCGTTATCCCAATATGATCCTATTTTATCTCATGGTAACCATTACATCTTCCTTCATGAAAATTCAATTACTATCAAAGAGTAATCAAGTCATTCATCACAAAAATGAACGACTCGTGACCACCTTTACTTTTCATCAATCATATAATGTCAATGAAAGGATATCGTTTACCCATGTCTCAGCTATGAATTCCACTGTTGTAAACGATGCTACATATGCAGAAGTCATACACCCAACACACCAGCTTTCAGTTCCTTATCTGTTCGAATTAAGGCTTTTACTTACATCAAAGTGTACGAGTCACGCATACATAGTCTGTTCCACTTAGGATTTATGTATGACACACTATGAATGTCACAAGTGAATAAATCCATAAACGGATTCAGGAACTATTCTTCTTGGGTCCACTTCAATGTACTTTTAGTCCAGTCAGTCAAATCTATGTCTTTATCTTCTAGAACTCATCCACTTTGATGCCCAAGATAAGGCATCTCCCCAATTAGACTTTGATGACATATTATTCTTTCAATTGGTTTGCTCATTTCTTATTAGAATAAGACATTTTTAGGTTTGTCTACTAATATAAATTGTCTTTCTGTATTACGATCTAACCACGTAATACCACTTAGTATTAGTTTAAACATTAGACAACCAATAAGCAACATTTGCTTTCATTTTGCTTTGCATGCAAAAACCATATGAGGATAATTATACCAAGTATATATTAATGTAATCAATAAATTTTTTTTACTAACCAAACTGTTTAAAAAAAATTACAAGTTTACAAAAGAATATACTACACTTAGGGCACCAGATCCAACATTGATGGGCTAGTCGTTAGAGGGTAACCAAATAGATACGAAATGGTTAGAAAAAAATTTATCACATATTGACAACTCTTCTAGTGTGATTGAAAGACAATAATTTGCTTGAGCATTCATATTGAAGTTGACCAATGGTTTTCTAATGCTAGATAAATCTTGAAGTTAGGTACATTTAAGGTGGCTCCTTGATCTACTGCGATTCATTGTAGCAAATTAAACTATTTTCTATACTTGAGGAGCCAAAATAGGCCTAAAGTAAGGCTAACGTATTCGATGAGTGTATATGACATCATTTGGAGGCATAAGAACACAAGAATGGTTGCGATGTTGTAACATAGAGTGTCGATGCCGCAACATAGTGAGCAAAGCACTCAAAAAGAGCAAACTACCTTCAGTGTCATGACATATCCATAAGGTGTCGCCACACAGCCATGTAATCAAGCCTCAGCATGTAAACCACCATTAGTGTCGTGACATAGACCAGAGGGTGTCGCGACACCTTCTTGAATGGAGAATTAATGAGCTAAGGGCATTTTGGTCCGTATAATAAACTTTAATACAAAAACGTTATCCAAATTAGGTCAATGGGCGATGCCATCCCTAAGCCTATAAATAGACAACTCTAAACACTTCATAAATAAATTTTATTCAAGTTTTAGGTTATAGTTTTCAATTAGCTTTATTTTTATTTTCTCTTAAGCTATTTTGTACTTAGGTTATTTTCATTTGTAATTCCATTCTAGTTTTTATTTTCATTCGTTGTGGAACTTGATTTGAGGATTTATCAACTCTTCTTGAATTGTTGTTTGTGCAATTATCAATATATATTAGGATTTTTCTTCAGCTTTATTCTTGATCCATTATTTATGTTCTTTTCAATCAAATTGATGATGTTTATTAGATCTATGAGGAAATAATCCCTTAGTAAAAGATTAAGGAGTGAACGTGGGAGTAATTAACTTGTATGTAAGGTTTCTTAGTGGATCAACTGGTTGGGATAAGAAGAATTTAAAACCCTAGGCCTGACATCTCTAGGAATTCATCTAGGTGGGAATGAACCCAAAATTAGTATTGCATATCCTTGAACACCTTACCCCAATCTGGTCTAGATTGTGAGGTTAACAGGTAAGTAGTTCTTGCCGACTCATTAGATTAGTGGAAGATCGAGAGATCCTACTAGGTTAATGACTAGTTGATTAAATAGAACCCGAAATAGGAGTTAGTAATGACTACCGGAGCGAGTTAGTCCTCCTACATTAGAATTGATAAAGTCTACAAATTATTTTCACATCTTTATTTTTATGCATTTTAATTATTCTTATAAAATATGATTTTTCATCATCTTAGGATTTATCGTAGTATAGTTTAATTCAATTACTAATTAGATCTGTTAAAGTAGAAGTTAGAATTAGTTTAGTTTCGCCTCCCTAGGGTATGATCCTTAGAGTACTCCAATATTTTATTGTATAAATATATATTACAACCTGACCTGTATACTCGCGAAAACTTCCTAACGATAATATTTGGTTGTAGGATTTACACTCTAGACGTTAGTACATCTAGAGTGTAACATCCTGAAATAGGGCCTAAACGGAACAGTGGTTACGAAACCACGAATATGAAATAAAAAAGTTTAGTTTGATTAAATTTTATGATTTACCGAGTGATTAGATGCATGTGTTAGAGTACCGATCAGAAATTTCAGTGATTGCATGTCCGATTTGCATATTAGGGCCTAATTGCAAAAGTTGATAAATATGAGTTCTAAATGTTAAAGGATTAGATTGAAGTGCATAATTGAAGTAGAGGTCCTTAAATGATAATTAAATCATTATATTTTCATGGACAAAAAAAGATTTACATAGGTAGAAATAACAAAAAATTTTAATGAAGGGTATTTTAGTCAAATGATAATTAAAAGATTAAAAAAGGGAAAAAGATGGCAAAATATGATCATCTTCCTCCTTAGGACGAATATCAAGGGGTTCTCCATAGCTAGGGTTTGTTTCAAGCTTCCAAGCTCTATAGTAAGTGATTCGAAGCCCCGTTTTCAATGTTCTTTACGTTTTTGGAGTCCCGGTAACTTGCTTAAGCTTATTCTAGCAATAATTTAACTTAGGGTTTGTATTTGGAAAAATACCCATAGGTGAAATTTGTTTATTTTGATGTTTTATGATAGAATATGAAGCTTTAATTTATGTTAAACAACTTTTGCTAAGCGATTTTAAGCGAAAACGAGTAAAACGACATAATCTGTAAAAATACCTAATGTTCATAAGTACATGTTAGAGTGAGAATTTGATGTTTCCATAGAAGGGAAAAATGACCAGCATGTCATAAAACAAAAGAAAATAGGATGAAGTTTAATTTCCGAGCCTTGGGGCAAAAGTGTAAATATGTAAAAGTTTTGGGGCAAAAGTGTAATTTTTCCAAAGTTTGAGTCAAGGACTATTTAGATAAATGTGAGTATTAAATAAGCTAAATTTATTATTATAGATTAAGAAGAATGAAATACGGAGGTAGACCGGGGAAAGAAAAAGATAGAGGACTAAATTGATATTGTTGATTGTATTTTGTTTCGAGGTAAGTTTGCGGTAAATAAATACAATTTTCTATTATTTTGTGTTACTGTTGTTAATTTTCCAGCATGTGTATATTTATTTCATGAAATTATTCAGAGAAGACTCCAACATGAATTGAAGAAGAAGTAATTTCAGATAGTCCCGGTTGAACCTTAGGAATGTGTAGGATACGAATGTCATGACAATAGGGTTTAAGGATACCATGTAAGCCCGTGCCAAGGCATGGCCATTGGTAAGGTTCTATATAAGGATACCATGTCAAGACATGGCATTAATAAGTTACTATAAGGCAAAGGTCCCATGTAAGACCATGCCAAAACATGGCATTGGTGAGTTCATAAGGCAAGGATACCACGTAAGACCATGACAAGTCATGGCAATGGTAAGGTACCCGTGTATCCTTAGTATTCCAAGTGGTTCAACGGGGGAAAATTTAAAGAGAACATTAAGTTAAGGTAAGGTAAAACGAGTTATACATCAAAAGGTAAGATAAGCTAATGATAGAAGAACAAATGTAAGTATATAATGCTCATGTATGTTTGATAAGGAAATAGATAAGTAAAATAATTCTTATGAAATTTGTTATTTATCTGCTTGCAAACTTACTAAGCTTAATGCTTACCCCTTTATTTTCCTTCTCTTTTATAGTTTTGACAAGCTATCTTGAGGATCATAAAGCACGTCGAAGATCCGGACACACTATCATCAAGAATTATTTTGGTATAGCTGGCCGCTTTATTTTAAGTATGGCATGTATAGCATAGCAATCATTTTGAGTGTATAATATTATGATATCACTTATGGATGGTATGAAAATGCTTGATGATGGTTAGCTATTGGATTGGCTAATCAAAGACATGTTTGGTTTTATGTATGCCTAAATGCTAGTTATTCCATGGAAACCATGAAAAAGGGTGAATTTAGCGTTAAAACAGTATTGATCAGTAGCAATGACGTGGATTTGAAAAATCACTAAAAATAGTAGAAATGGACTTAGATAGTAAATGAGAGATAGAATTAAAGCTTATTGAATCTATTTTCATATGGAGGAATCAAAATAGGTAAATGAGTTGTATTTTATGAGATACTTTAGTTTTAGTGAAATAGGGTCAGAGTGATTTTTGAATCCCCTATTCTGAATATAGAAATTCACCATAAATTATACAAAAACAATTAGAAGTCATACTATATATTTATAGATTCCTTATTGAGTCTATTTTTAGGAGAAATAAACGGTATAATCATTGGATTTCTGTATAGGAAGAAATTCGATTTGTAGTGCACAGAGGTCAGATTAGCCGAACCCTGACAGATTTCGATTTTGAGTTTCATAACTCGAGATATGATTTTTTTTAGCAACTTTAACGCAGACGGACAGTTTATTGCGGGAAATAAAATAAATTGTTTGAACTTGATTAAGTTGTAAGGTAAGTTTAGTAACGCCTCGTGCTCGATTCTGATGACGGTCTCAGGTAAGGAGGTGTTACATTTATTGGTATCAGAGCTTAGGTTTAGTCGGTTCTCAGAATATTTAGTATGAGTAAGAGCCTAGCTATACATGCCATACTTATATGTTGATAGTGTGACGGCTCCTGATGATTTTGAAATGTTTTTTTTTATATAGTTATGGATCCCGAGCAAGTTGGTTTAGATGAGGTAAAGAGTAACGCGCCTGCTCCCGCAGAAAGGAAGACACTTGCATCAGCTGTGTCGAAAGATAGAGTCACTTGGGATTTCTTTCAGGAGGAATTCTGTAAAAAGTACATCAGTCAAAGATTTATCGACCAGAAAAGAAAATAGTTTCTAAAGTTGAAACAGGGTAATATAACAGTGACTGAATATGAACGCGAGTTTGTTAGACTCAGCAACTATGCTCAGAGTGTGTGTCTACAGAGGCTATTATGTGTAGAAGATTTAAGGATGGGCTTAATGATGATATACGATTGTCGGTTGGTGTTCTGGAAATAAAATAATTTGTTGTCCTAGTTGAGAGAGCCTGTAAGGCAGAGGAGCTGTTAAAAAAAAAGGGAAAAGTTGAAATTGAGATGCAAAACACCAGGAAAAGACCAATGAGCAAGTCATTTCAATCTACATCCAAAAGGCTAGAGAGTTCTATACTAGAACTAATTTTTTAGCTGGATATTCTAGCCGAAACAGAGGTAGAAGATTTATGAGTCTGAGAGCTCAGGCCACTTCGATTGCAAGTGTTGGCAGTGTTTAGCCTGATAGACCAGAGTGCCCTCGATGTGGTCGACGTCACCCAGGTTAGTGTCGAGCAACTCAGACAGGTTGTTTCCGATGTGGTGCACCGAAGCATTTTATTAGAGAATGTCCCGAGATGATTAAAAGAGAAGTGATACCGAGTGAAAGATCAGGTAACGCTGCTGTTAGAGGCAGACCATCGAGAAATCCGGGAGCTGGGGCAAGTAATAGAGGTGCATCTAGAGATTGGGCAATAAGGCTAGATGTTAGAGCACCTGCGAGAACCTATGCTATTCGTACACTCGAAGAGGCATCCTCCCCCGATGTAATTACGGGTACATTTTCTCTTCATGATACTAGAGTTGTTGCTTTAATTGATCCGGGTTCGACCCATTCATATGTTTGCATGAAATTGATGCCTAATATGAGTATGCCTATAGAATCTACAAAATTTGTGATTAAAGTATCAAATCCATTAGGCAAGCATGTACTAGTAGATAAAGTATGTAGAAATTACCCTTTGATGATTAGAGGTCACTGTTTCCCGGCTGATCTCATGCTATTACCGTTTGACTAATTTGATGTGATTCTTGGTATGGATTGGTTGACTACACATGGTGTGATAGTGAATTGTGGATGGAAATTTATTAAGTTGAAATGTGAAAATGGGGAAATTCTTTGGGTTAATTTAGAAGAGTTAGATAGTTTATTTTCCATGATTTCTATTGTGTCTGTTCAAAAATGTTTGAGAAAAGGGTGTGAGGCTTATCTTGCTTTTGTGTTGAACATTAAGGATCTAGAATTGAAAATTGAATCAGTACCTGTGGTATGTGAGTTTCTCGATGTGTTTCCGGAAGAACTACCAGGTTTGCCTCCTGTTAGAGAAGTTGAGTTTGGAATTGAGTTGACTTTAGGTACCACACCCATTTCTATTGCTCCTTATAGAATGGCCCGGTTGGAATTGAAAGAATTGAAAACTCAGTTGCAGGAATTAACAGATAAAGGCTTTGCAAGACCCAAAGAGTTCACCATGGGGTGCACCAAATATTATTTGTGAAGAAGAAAGATGGATCGATGAGATTGTGTATAGATTATCTCAGACTTAACAAGGTAACAGTAAAGAACAAGTATCCACTGCCTAAAATTGATGATTTGTTTGATCAATTAAAGGGAGCCACTGTGTTCTCTAAGATAGATTTGAGATCCGGATATTATTAGTTGCGAGTTAAAGATTTAGATATTCTGAAGACTGCTTTTCGGACGAGGTATGGTCATTATGAGTTCCTTGTGATCCATTCGGCTTGACTAATGCTCCTGCCATTTTCATGGACTTAATGAACCAAATTTTCAGACCGTACTTGGACAAGTTTCTAGTTGTGTTCATTGATGATATTTTGATTTATTCTCATGATGAAATTGAGCATGCAGAGGATTTGAGAACAGTTTTACAAATTCTGAGAGATAATTAGTTGTATGCCAAGTTCAGCAAAAGTGAATTCTGGGTACGAGAGGTTGGTTTTCTTGGACATATTGTCTCAGGTGAAAGTATCAAGGTTGATCCGAGCAAGATTTCAGCCATTGTTGATTGGAAGCCTCCTAGAAATGCATCAGAAGTTAGAAGTTTTCTTGGTCTTGCCAGATATTATAGACGATTTGTAGAGGGATTTCCCATGATAGCCACTCCACTGACAAGATTGCTACGAAAGAAAGTCAAATTTGAATGGACTGAGAAGTGCCAACAGAGTTTTGACAAGTTAAAGACATTGTTGACTGAAGCTCCTATTTTAGTACAACCACAACCAGGTAAGAAGTTTGTGATTTATAGTGGTGCGTCCTTGAATGGACTTGGTTGTGTACTTATGCAGAAAGGAAAGGTAATTGCATATGCCTCTAGACAACTAAAGCCACAAGAGAAAAACTATCCGACACATGATTTAGAGCTAGCTACAATTATCTTTGCACTGAAAATCTGGAGACATCATCTGTACGGTGAGAAATACCGAATATTCACTGATCACAAAAGTTTGAAATATTTGACGACTCAAAATGATTTGAATTTAAGGCAAAGAAGATGGCTAGAGTTGATTAATGATTATGAACTAGTGATCTATTATCACCCAGGTAAGGCAAACGTTGTTGCTGATGCTTTAAGTAGGAAATCTTTGTTTGTATTAAGAGCTTTGAATACTAGTCTAGCCTTATCAGATGATGGTTTTATCTTAGCTGAGTTGAGAGCTAAACAGATGTTTCTTGAAGAAATTTGTGAAGCTCAGAAAAATGACAGTGAGTTGCTAGCCAAAAGAGCTCAGTGTGAGTCAAATATAGAGTCAGATTTTCAGATCAGTTCTAACGGTTGTTTAATGTTTAGAGACAGGGTATGTGTACCAAAAAATGATGAGCTTATTCGGAAGATTTTACAGGAAGCACATAGTAGTTCCTTATCTATTCATCCAGGTAGTACAAAGATGTATAATAATTTGAAGAAAATGTACTGGTGGACAAGAATGAAAAGGGATATTTCAGAGTTTGTTTCTAGATGCTTAATCTGTTAGCAAGGAAAAACTGAACATCAGGTACCTTCAGGTTTATTGCAGCCTATGCTAGTTCCTGAGTGGAAATGGGACCGAGTTACTATGGATTTTGTGACAGGATTGCCATTGACACCGAGAAAGAAAAATGCAGTACGGGTTGTGATTGATAAGTTAACGAAGTCTGTTCATTTTATCCCCGTTTGTATGGATTATTCACTTGACAAGTTGACCGAGTTGTATATTTTAGAGATAGTCAGATTGCATGGGGTGCCATTATCGATTATTTCAGACAGAGATCCGAGATTTACTTTACGGTTTTGGAAGAAGTTACAGGAAGCTTTGGGCACAAAGTTGAGTTTTAGTATAGCTTTCCATCCTCAGACTGATGGTCAGTTAGAGAGAGTTATCCAAGTACTTGAAGATATGCTTAGATGCTGTGTATTAGAATTCTAAGGCAGTTGGGAAAAGTACTTACCATTAGTAGAATTTGCCTACAATAATAGTTATCAGTCGAGCTTAAAGATGGCACTTTATGAAGCTTTATAAGGACGTAAATGTCGCACGCCTTTGTATTGGACAGAGCTTAAAGAAAATCAGATTTACGGAGTTGATTTGGTCAAAGAAACCGAAGAGAAAGTAAAAGTCATCAGAGATTGCTTAAAAACAGCTTCAGATAGACAAAAGTCGTATGCGAATTTGAAGAGAAAATAGATTGAGTATCAAGTTAGTGACAAAGTGTTTTTGAAAGTATCCCAGTGGAAGAAAGTTCTCAGATTTGGCAAGAAAGACAAACTAAGTCCACATTTTATTGGACCGTTTGAAGTGATTGAGAGAGTCAGACCATTAGCATATCGGCTAGCTTTGCCGATTGAGCTAGAAAAGATTCATAATGTATTTCATGTGTCTATGCTACGTCGTTATCGTTTAGATCCGTCACACGTGATTTCTCAGATAGAGGTTGAGATTCAGCCAGACATGACTTACGATGAAGAACCGGTAAAGGTTCTAGCTCGAGAGGTAAAGCAATTAAGGAACAAAAGCATTGTACTTGTAAAAGTATTATGGAAAAGACATGGGATAAACGAGGCTACATGGGAGCCCGAAGAGGCTATGCGAGAACAGTACCCAAATCTCTTCACAGGTAAGGTTTTCGGGGACGAAAATCCCTAAAAGGGGGAGAAATGTAACATCTCGAAATAAGGCCTAAACGGAATAGTGGTTACGAAACCATGAATCTAAAATAGAAAAGTTTAGTTCGATTAAATTTTATGATTTACCGAGTGATGAGATGCATGTGTTAGAATACCGATCAGAAATTTCAGTGATTGCATGTTCGATTTGCATATTAGGGCCTAATTGCAAAAGTTGATAAATATGAGTTCTAAATGTTAAAGGATTAAATTGAAGTGCATAATTGAAGTAGAGGTCCTTAAATGGTAATTAAATCATTATATTTTTATGGATAAAAAAAGATATACATAGGTAGAAATAACACAAAAATTTTAATGAAGGGTATTTTAGTCATATGATAATTAAAAGATTAAAAAAGGGAAAAAGATGGAAAAATATGATCATCTTCCTCCTTAGGACGAATATCAAGGGGTTCTCCATAGCTAGGGTTTGTTTCAAGCTTCCAAGCTTTATAGTAAGTGATTCCAAGCCCCGTTTTTAATGTTCTTTACGTTTTTGGAGTCCCAGTAACTTGCTTAAGCTTATTCTAGCAATAATTTAACTTAGGGTTTGTATTTGGAAAAATACCCGAAGGTGAAATGTATTTATTTTGATGTTTTATGATAGAATATGAAGCTTGAATTTATGTTAAACAACTTTTCCTAAGCGATTTTAAGCGAAAGCGAGTAAAACGACATAATCGGTAAAAATACCTAATCTTCATACGTACATGTTAGAGTGAGAATTTGATGTTTCCATAGAAGGGAAAAATGATCAGCATGTCATAAAACATTATAAAATAGGATGAAGTTTCATTTTCGAGCCTTGGGGCAAAAGTGTAAATATGTAAAAGTTTTAGGGCAAAAGTGTGATTTTGCCAAAGTTTGAGTCAAGGACTATTTTGATAAATGTGAGTATTAAATAAGCTAAATTTATTATTATAGATCAATAAGAACAAAATACGGAGGTAGACCGGGGAAAGAAAAAGATGGAGGACTAAATCGATATAGTTGATTGTATTTTGTTTCGAGGTAAGTTTGCCGTAAATAAATACAATTTTCTATTATTTCATGTTACTGTTGTTAATTTTCCATCATGTGTATATTTATTTCATGAAATTATTCAAATAAGACTCCAACATGAATTGAAGGAGAAGTAATTTCAGATAGTCTAGGTTGAACCTTAGGAATGTGTAGGATACGAATATCATGACATTAGGGTTTAAGGATACCTTGTAAGCCCGTGACAAGGCATGGCCATTGGTAAGGTTCTAAGGCAAGGATACCATGTCAAGACATGGCATTAATAAGTTACTATAAGGCAAAGGTCCCATGTAAGACCATGCCAAAGCATGGCATTCGTGAGTTCATAAGGCAAGGATACCACGTAAGACCATGACAAGTCATGGCAATGGTAAGGTACCCGTGTATCCTTAGTATTCCAAGTGGTTCAACGGGGAAAAATTTAAAGAGAACATCAAGTTAAGGTAAGGTAAGACGAGTTATACATCAAAAGGTAAGATAAGCTAATGATAGAAGAACAAATGTAAGTATATAATGCTCATGTATGTTTGATAAGGAAAAAGATAAGTAAAATAATTCTTATGAAAGTTGTTATTTATCTGCTTGCAAACTTACTAAGCTTAATGCTTACCCCTTTATTTTCCTTCTCTTTTATAGTTTGACAAGCTAACTCGAGGATCATAAAGCACGTCGAAGATCCGGACACACTATCATCAAGAATTATTTTGGTATAGCTAGACGCTTCATTTTAAGTATGGCATGTATAGCATAGCAATCATTTTGAGTGTATAATATTATGATATCGCTTATGGATGGTAAGAAAATGCTTGATGATGGTTAGCTATTGGATTGGCTAATCAAAGACATGTTTGGTTTTATGTATGCCTAAATGCTAGTTATTCCATGGAAATAATGAAAAAGGGATAATTTAGCTTTAAAACAGTATTGATCAGTAGCAATGACGTGGATTTGAAAAATCACTAAAAATAGTAGAATGGACTTAGATAGTGAATGAGAGATAGAATTAAAGCTTATTGAGTCTATTTTCATATGGAGGAATCAAAACAGGTAAATGAGTTGTATTTTATGAGATACTTTAGTTTTAGTGAAATAGGGTCAGAGTGATTTCTGAATCCCCTATTCTCACTTTAGAAATTCACCATAAATTGTACAAAAACAATTAGAAGTCATACTATATATTTATAGATTCCTTATTGAGTCTATTTTTAAGATAAATAAACGGCATAATCATTGGATTTCTGTATAGGAACAAATTTGATTTGTAGTGTACAGAGGTCAGATTAGCCGAACCCTGACGGATTTCGATTTTGAGTTTCGTAACTCAAGATATGATTTTTATAGCAACTTTAACGCAGACGGACAGTTTATTACGGGAAATAAAATAAATTGTTTGAACTTGATTAAGTTGTAAGGTAAGTTTAGTAATGCCTCATGCTCGATTTCGACGACGGTCTCGGGTAAGGAGGTGTTACATTTATTGGTATCAGAGCTTAGGTTTAGTCGGTTCTCAGAATATTTAGTATGAGTAAGAGCCTAGCTATACATGCCATACTTATATGTTGATAGTGTGACGGCTCCTGATGATTTTGAAATGTTTTTTTTATATAGTTATGGATCCCGAGGAAGTTGGTTTAGATGAGGTAGAGAGTAACGCGCCTGCTCCCGCAGAAGGGACGGCGCCACCAGATCATAATGAAAGGCCCGCTACAGTTTGTCAGGGAGGAGGGGCTCGAGAAACCTTCTTCCAAGCTATGAATGAATGGTTTGCCGAGTTCGTTCGTACGAATCCGGCTGTTAGACCTCCACCTCCTCATGATCCTCAAACCACCCATGTAGCTTCCCAGTCACAGGTACGGTTATAAGAGAAAAGCCACCAGTTGATAAACTTAGAAAATAAGGAGTTGAAGAGTTTCGGGCTACAAAAGATGATGATGCAGAAAAGGCAAAATTTTGGCTCGAGAATACTATCAGAGTCTTTGATGAGTTATCCTGCACACCTGAGGAATGTATGGAATGTGTTGTATCACTTCTTAGAGATTCAGCCTACCATTGATGGAAGACACTTGTATCAGTTGTGTCGAAAGAGAGAGTCATTTGGGATTTCTTTCAGGAGGAATTCTGTAAAAAGTACATCAGTCAGAGATTTGTCGACCAGAAAAGAAAATAGTTTCTAGAGTTGAAACAGGGTAATATAATAGTGACTGAATATGAACGCGAGTTTGTTAGACTCAGCAACTATGCTCACAGTGTGTGTCTACAGAGGCTATTATGTGTAGAAGATTTGAGGATGGGCTTAATGATGATATACGATTGTCAGTTGGTGTCCTGGAAATAAAATAATTTGTTGTCCTAGTTGAGAGAGCCCAGTAAGCGCGAGGAGCCATAAAAAAAAAAAAGGGCAAAGTTGAAATTGAGATGCAAGACACCAGGAAAAGACCAATGAGCAAGTCATTTCAGTCTACATCCAAGAGGCCTAGAGAGTTCTATACTAGATCTAATTTTTCAGCTGGATATTCTGGCCGAAACAGAGGTAGAAGATTTATGAGTCTGAGAGCTCAGACCACTTCGATTGCAAGTGTTGGCAGTGTTCAGCCTGATAGACCAGAGTGCCCTCGATGTGGTCGACGTCACCTAGGTTAGTGTCGAGCAACTCAGACAGGTTGTTTTCGATGTGGTGCACCGGAGCATTTTATTAGAGAATATCCCGAGATGATTAAAAGAGAAGTGATACCGAGTGAAAGATCAGGTAACGCTCCTGTTAGAGGCAGACCATCAAGAAATCCGGGAGCTGGGGCAAGTAATAGAAGTGCATCTAGAGATTGGGCAATGAGGCCAGATGTTAGAGCACCTACGAGAACCTATGCTATTCGTGCACTCGAAGAGGCATCCTCCCCCGATGTGATTACGGGTACATTTTCTCTTCATGATACTAGAGTTGTTGCGTTAATTGATCCGGGTTCGACCCATTCATATGTTTGCATGAAATTGATGCCTAATATGAGTATGCCTATAGAATCTACAAAATTTGTGATTAAAGTATCAAATCCATGAGGCAACTATGTACTAGTAGATAAAGTATGTAGAAATTGCCCTTTGATGATTAGAGGTCACTGTTTCCCAGCAGATCTCATGCTATTGCCATTTGACTAATTTGATGTGATTCTTGGTATGGATTGGTTGACTACACATGATGTGATAGTGAATTGTGGAAGGAAATTTATTGAGTTGAAATGTGAAAATGGGGAAATTCTTCGGGTTAATTCAGAAGAGTCAGATAGTTCATTTGCCATGATTTCTATTATGTCTATTCAGAAATGTTTGAGAAAAGGGTATGAGGCTTATCTTGCTTTTGTGTTGAACACTAAGGATCCAGAATTGAAAATTGAATCAGTACCTGTGGTATGTGAGTTTCTCGATGTGTTTCCAGAAGAACTACCAGGTTTGCCTCCTGCTAGAGAAGTTGAGTTTGGAATTGAGTTGACTCCAGGTACCACACCCATTTCTATTGCTCCTTATAGAATGGCCTCGTTGGAATTGAAAGAATTGAAAACTCAGTTGTAGGAATTAATAGATAAAGGCTTTGCAAGACCCAGTAGTTCACCATGGGGTGCACCAGTGTTATTTGTAAAGAAAAAAGATGGATTGATGAGATTGTGTATAGATTATCGGCAGCCTAACAAGGTAACAGTAAAGAACAACTATTCGCTACCTAGAATTGATGATTTGTTTGATCAATTAGAGGGAGCCACTGTGTTCTCTAAGATAGATTTGAGATCCGGATATTATCAGCTGCGAGTTAAAGATTCAGATATTCTGAAGACTGCTTTCTGGACGAGGTATGGTCATTATGAGTTCCTTGTGATGCCATTCAGCTTGACTAATTCTCCTGCCATTTTCATGGACTTAATGAACCGAATTTTCAGACCATACTTGGACAAGTTTCTAGTTGTGTTCATTGATGATATTTTGATTTATTCTCATGATAAAACTGAGCATGCAGAGCATTTGAGAACAGTTTCACAAATTCTGAGAGATAATTAGTTGTATGCCAAGTTCAGCAAAAGTGAATTCTGGTTACGAGAGGTTGGTTTTCTTGGACATATTGTCTCAGGTGAAAGTATCAAGGTTGATCCGAGCAAGATTTCTGCCATTGTTGATTGGAAGCCTCCTAGAAATGCATCAAAAGTTAGAAGTTTTCTTGGTCTTGTCAGATATTGTAGACGATTTGTAGAGGGATTTCCCATGATAGCTAGTCCACTGACAAAATTTCTACAAAAGGATGTCAAGTTTGAATGGACTGAGAAGTGCCAACAGAGTTTTGATAAGTTAAAGACATTGTTAACTGAAGTTCCTGTTTTAGTACAACCAGAACCAGGTAAGGAGTTTGTGATTTACAGTGATGCGTCCTTGAATGGACTTGGTTGTGTACTTATGCAGGAAGGAAAGGTAATTGCGTATGCCTCTAGACAACTAAAGCCACATGAGAAAAACTATCCGACACATGATTTAGAGCTAGCTACAATTATCTTTGCGCTGAAAATCTGGAGACATCATCTGTACGGTGAGAAATGCCGAATATTCACTGATCACAAAAGTTTGAAATATTTGACGACTCAAAATGATTTGAATTTAAGGCAAAGAAGATGGCTAGAGTTGATTAAAGATTATGAACTAGTGATCGATTATCACCCAGGTAAGGCAAACGTTGTTGCTGATGCTTTAAGTAGGAAATCTTTGTTTGTATTAAGAGCTTTGAATACTAGTCTAGCCTTATCAGATGATGGTTTTATCTTAGCTGAGTTGAGAGCTAAACTGATGTTTCTTGAAGAAATTTGTAAAGATCAGAAAAATGACAGTGAGTTGCTAGCCAAAAGAGCTCAGTGTGAGTCAAATATAGAGCCAGATTTTTCGATCGCCTAACGGTTGTTTAATGTTCAGAGACAGGTATGTGTACCAAAAACGATGAGCTTATTCGAAAGATTTTACAGAAGCACATAGTAGTTCCTTATCTATTCATCCAGTAGTACAAAGATGTATAATAATTTGAAGAAAATGTACTTGGTGGGCAGAATGAAAAGGATATTTCGTAGTTTGTTTCTAGATGCTTTATCTCACCGGCAAGTAAAAGTGAACATCGTACCTTCAGTTTATTGCAAACTTGTGCTAGTTCCCGAGTGGAAATGGGACCGAGTTACTATGGATTTTGTGACAGGATTGCCATTGACACCGAAAAGAAAAATGCAAGATGGGTTGTGATTGATAAGTTAACGGGTCGGTTCATTTTATCTCCGCTTGTATGGATTATTCACTTGACAAGTTGATCGAGTTGTATATTTTAGAGATAGTCAGATTACACGGAGTGCCATTATCGATTATTTCAGACAGAGATCCGAGATTTACTTTACGGTTTTGGAAGAAGTTACAGGAAGCTTTGGGCACAAAGTTGAGTTTTAGTACAACTTTTCCATCCTCGGTGATGGATGGTCACGAAAAGAGTTATCCAAGTACTTGAAGATATGCTTAGATGCTGTGTATTAGAATTCCAAGGCAGTTGGGAAAAGTGCTTACCATTAGTAGAATTTGCCTACAATAATAGTTATCAGTCGAGTTTAAAGATGGCACCTTATGAAGCTTTATATGGACGTAAATGTTGCACACCTTTGTATTGGACAGAGCTTAAAGAAAATTAGATTTACGGAGTTGATTTGGTCAAAGAAACCGAAGAGAAAGTAAAAGTCATCAGAGATTGCTTAAAAATAGCTTGCATGCATGTAAGTCGATACGGATTTGAAGAGAAAAGAGATTGAGTATCAAGTTAGTGACAAAGTGTTTTTGAAAGTATCCCCGTGGAAGAAAGTTCTCAGATTTGGCAAGAAAGGCAAACTAAGTCCACGTTTTATTGGACCGTTTGAAGTGATTGAGAGAGTCGGACCATTAGCATATCGGCTAGCTTTGCCGATTGAGCTAGAAAAGATTCATAATGTATTTCATGTGTCTATGCTACGTCGTTATCGTTCAGATCCGTCACATGTGATTTCTCAGACAGAGGTTGAGATTCAGCCAGACATGACTTACGGTGAAGAACCGGTAAAGGTTCTAGCTCGAGAGGTAAAGCAATTAAGGTCCAAAAGTATTGCACTTGTGAAAGCATTATGGAAAAGACATGGGATAAACGAGGCTACATGGGAGCCCGAAGATGCTATGCGAGAATAGTACCCAAATCTCTTCACAGGTAAGATTTTCGGGGACAAAAATCCCTAAAAGAGGGAGAAATGTAACATATCGAAATACGGCCTAAATGGAATAGTGGTTACGAAACCACGAATCTGAAATAGAAAAGTTTAGTTCGATTAAATTTTATGATTTACCGAGTGATTAGACGCATGTGTTAGAGTACCGATCAGAAATTTTAGTGATTGCATGTTCGATTTGCATATTAGGGCCTAATTGCAAAAGTTGATAAATATGAGTTCTAAATGTTAAAGGATTAAATTTAAGTGCATAATTGAAGTAGAGGTCCTTAAATGGTAAATAAATCTGTAATATCCCGAATTAGGGCCTAATCAGAATAGTGGTTTCGTGACCACAAATCCGAGATAGAGATAATTATTTTATAATTATTTTGATTTTTATGATATGATTGCATGATTGTGTGAAAATTTCATGATGAAATCCTATGCCTAAAGTGCTTAGATTGAAATTAGAGACTAAATCGAATAACTTGTAAAACCTGCATTCTAGGAGTTTTTAGTATGAAATTGTTTTGGAATATTAATGAGGAGGTCTTAAATAGAAATTTGACCAATTTCTAAGTCTATGGAAAAAAATTAGACATGGATGGAATTTTTGGAAAGTTTAGTAGTAAGGGCATTTTGGTCATTTAGTTATTAAAATGAATTAAAAACAAAATTAAAAGCCAATTTTTGTCCATCTTCTTCATTAGGCCAAAATTTCAAGGGTTCTCCATAGCTAGGGTTTTTTTTCAAGAAGCTCCATAGTAAGTGATTCCAAGCCCCGTTTTTAATGTTCTTTACGTTTTTAGAATCCCGGTAGCTCGATTAAGCTTATGCTAGCAATAATTCAACCTAGGGTTCATATTTGGAAAAATGCCCATAGGTGAAATTTGTGTATTTTGGTGTTTTATGATAGAAAATAAGGTTTTAAATTATGTTAGACAACTTGTACTACTCTGTTTTAAGCAAAAACGAGTAAAAGGGCTTAATTAGTAAAAATACCTAATAGTCATAAGTACATGTTAGAGTGTGAATTTGATGTTACCATAGAAGGGAAAAATGATCAGCATGTCATAAAACATAAGAATAAGGGATGAAGTTTAATTCCCGAGCCTAGGGGCAAAAGTGTAATTATGTAAAAGTTTAGGGGCAAAAATGTAATTTTGCCGAAGTTTGTATTAAATGCTGTTTTGATGAATGTATGTATTAAATAAGATTAATTTGGCATTATAGATCATGAGAAACGAGATTCAAGTCACGATCGAGGGAAAAACAAAGTTTACGAAGAATAGGCTCGATTGCTAATAATTTTGTACCGGGGTAAGTTCATGTGTAAATGTAGTAACATAATTTTCATTTTAATTAAATTAATGATATTTATATGATATGATGATTATTATTATGAAATATTATGCTTTGTGGTTATTGTTGAGTAATATGCAAATTATGTTTATTACTTGTTAAATATGAATTGCTACCGAGTGTCGGTTTCGATATTCCATGGAAGACGGCAAGGATATGTGATCGAGGAAAAAGCCCATTTGAACCTTGGGAATAGATTAGAATACAAGTGACATGTCACTAGGATGGTTGAGTTCCGAACTCGTTGAGTTGAGTCCGAGTTCGTAAGATGTAACTAGGCATCCGAGCTCGTTGAGTTGAGTCCGAGTTCACTTGTGGATGCGAATGCTCAAGCTCGTTGAGTTGAGTCCGAGTTCACTTATGGGCGGGTTTCATGGTAGCTTGGCTACATAAGTTCCGCAGGCTATTGAGTTTGTCTAGCTGCGGGTATGGCTCTTATGTTCATGAGATCCGTGTATTAGAATTATATTCCGATGTGTTCAACGGGTGAATCTTAAGTGAATAAAAAGAAGGCCTAAAATGAAGGTGACATGTTGGTAGGTGTGATAAATGAGAAAATTTGACAGGTATGTGCTTAAACCCTCAGGTTGAGAACTTGGTATGATGAAATCGTAGAAAGATATTAAATACAAATGAAACATGAATGTCTTGGTGTTGTTTATGCAAATAATGTTTTTGTGGGATTGTGTGATTATGTTACTTGCTATTTGCATGTGAACTTACTAAGCATTTGTCTTACTCCCTCCTTTTCTTTCATTGTATTTTTGACAAGCCAGCTTGAGAATCGGGATAGGTCGAAGACTCGTTCACACTATCCGAAGGCCTAAATTGGTAAAATGGCTTGTGTGTTTTGAATGTGGCATGTATGGCAAAATACTCACTTTGTGTAAATGATCTTATGATATGGCCATGGTTTGGCAAGAAAAGGGTTTGTAAATGATTAGCCATTGGAATGGCCACTCTAAGTCATATTTGATGTTATGTATGTTTAAAATGATATTTAGTCCATGAAAATCCTTAGTAAAGTGAAATTTGCCATAAAGTAAAATCAAAAAGAAAGAAGTGATGTAAATTTGAAAAATCACTAAAAATAGTAGAAATGGAATTAAATGATGAGTAAGTTATGAAATTGAAGATTTATGAGTCTATTTTCATATGGATTGAACAAAACAGGTATATGAATTATATTTTATGAAATATTTGAATTTTTGTGATTTTTGGATCTCCTGTTCTGACTTTAAAAATTCATAATAAATTGTAAAAAAATAATTAGAAGTCATGCTTTATATGTACAGATTTCTTGTTGAGTCTAGTTTTAAGAGAAACAAACATCATAGACATTGAAATTCTGTACAGAGAGATATCTGATTCGTAATACACAGAGGTCAGAGCAGTTAAACCCTAAAATAGGGGAGACTTTAACTAATAAACTGTACTAATTGGCTTGACCAAAAAATTCTAGAAAAAAATTAGTAAATAGATATATGAGTTTAGTTTCAGGTAAAATTCACGGAATTTGATTTTGAGTTTTGGAACTCGAGATATGAATTTTTAAGCGACTGTGACACAGATTGCTAGCTTGACTGGAAATTTAAAAAAAAATAAATTGTTTGAGCGGTTTAAGTAATGAATTAAGTCTGTTAACACCTCGTGTTCGAATCCGACTACGGTCTCGGGTACGGGGCGTTACATTTGGTGGTATCAAAGCAGCTTTAGTCGGTTCTTGGACTAATGTGTTGTATGTTCGGGTTTTGCTATACATGCCATATATATAAATTGTGATAGTGTGACGATTTCTGACCTTTTAAATGATTTTTTTATAGTAGATGGATCCCGATCCAGTTGCGGCTGATGATGTAGAGAGTAATGCACCAGCTCTCCGGTGAAGGGGCAAGCGTGCAATCAAAAATCCACCTCTTATCGCTTTGGTCAAGGAGGAGGAGAAGGGGCTCGGGAAGCCTTTCTCCAGATGATGAGTGCCTGGTATACCGAGTTCATTCGTACGAACCCGAATGCACAACCTCCCCCACCTCTCTCGATTCCTCAACCTGTACCCTCGATGCCTCAAGGTGTAGATCTGATGAAATTTTACAGAACTCCAATTGACAAAATCCGAAAATAAGGGGCTGAAGAATTCAGGGCAAATATTGATGATGATACCGAGAAAGCAGAGTTTTGGCTCGAGAATTCTATTCGAGTATTTGATGAATTGTCTTGTACACCTGAAGAATGCTTGAAATGTGCTATATCATTGTTGAGGGATTCAGCTTATCATTGGTGGAAGACATTGACTTCAAAAGAGTACCGAAAGAGAAAGTAACTTGGGAGTTCTTTCAAGAATAATTTCGGAAGAAATATATCGATGAAAGATTTATTGATCGAAGCGTAAAGAGTTTCTTGAATTAAAGCAGGGAAATATGATTCTTCGAATACGAAAGGGAGTTTGTCGGAGTTGAGTAAGTATGCTAGAGAATATATTCCTCTGAAGCTAAAATGTGCGATTGATTTGAAGACGGACTCAATGAAGACATCAAAGTATTTGTTGGGATTCTTGAATTAAAAGAAATGGTAGTACTGGTTGATCGAGCTTGCAAGGCTGAAGAACTACTTAAAGAGAAGAAAAAGGTAGAGGCCGAGACTAGAAATTGGAAGAAAAGACCGTCGAGCGCTTCATTCTCACAAAGAATCCGTAAAATCTAGAAATATGAATCCTCGCTCACAGTGTTTCGCTGGACAATCATATGGAAATTTTAAGAAGGAAAATGTGGGTCCTAAATCTCGGACTACTTCAGACTAGTGTGGGAAATACGAGATTTGTTAAGCCCGAGTGCCGCGTGTGGCGTAAATCATTTTGGCCCATGTAGAGCGAATGAATGTTTTCGGTGTGGTTCTCCGATCATTTTATTAGAGATTGCCCAGAGAGAGTTGAGAAAGAAAAATTTCAGAGTGTAAAAGCCAACGGTGCAGACTCGAGGGAAAGATATTCGAGAAAAGCTGAAAATGAAGCAAGCAGCAAAAATGTAGCCAGAGATTCAGCAGCTAAACCTGAAGCAAGGGCTCCAGCTAGAACTTATTCTATAAAGGCACGTAAAGATACTTTATCACCCGATGTGATTACTGGTATATTTTCTCTTTATGATGTTAATGTTATTGCTTTGATTGATCCTGGTTCTACTCATTCATACGTATGCATGAAACTGGTGTTTAGTATGAATATACCTGTTGAGAACACAGAATTTATGATTAGAGTGTCGAATCCGTTAGGCAAATATGTGATAGTTGATAAAGTATGCAAGAAATTCCCTTTAATGATTCGGGGTCATTACTTTCCGGCCAACTTGATGTTGTTGCCATTTGATGAATTTGATGTTATTTTGGGTATGGATTGGTTGATATTGCATGATGCTATAATAAATTGCAAAGAAAAGGTTATAGAATTAAAGTGTGAAAGTGGTAAAATTTTGCGGGTTGAACCGCACAAATCGTAGGCATTATCTAGTATGATTTCTTCAATGTCGGCTCGTAGATATTTGAGAAAGGGTTATGAAGCTTATTTGGCGTATGTAATTAATACAAAAAGAAGTTGAAAAGAAAGTTGAATCGTGCTTGGTTGTGTGTGAATTTGTGGACGTATTTCGGAAGAATTACCGGGTTTGCCTCGAAATGGGAAGTAGAATTTGGTATTGATTTGATACCGGGAACACTCCGATCTCAATTGCTCCATATAGAATGGCACCAGTGAGTTGAAAGAATTAAAGTCGCAGCTGCAAGAGTTGGCTGATAAAGGCTTTGTGAGACCGAGTTTTTCACCTTGGGGTGCTCCTGTGTTATTTGTGAAAAAGAAGGATGGTTCTATGAGGTTGTGTGTTGACTATCGGCAGTTAAACAAGGTGACAATCAAAAACAAGTATCCGTTGCCAAGAATTGATGATTTATTTGATCAGCTAAAAGGAGTGACAAGATTTTCAAAGATTGACTTGAGATCTGGGTATTACCAGTTGCGAGTAAAAGAGTCGGATGTGCCTAAAATTACTTTTAGAACAAGGTACGGTCATTATGAATTTTTAGTTATGCCATTCGGGTTAACAAATGCTCCTGCTGTGTTTATGGATTTAATGGATCACATATTTCAGCCATACTTGGACAAATTTGTTGTGGTGTTTATAGATGATATTTTAATTTATTCAAAAGATGAGACAGAGCATGCTGAGCATTTGAGGATAGTTTTGCAAACTTTGAGAAATAAGCAGTTATATGCCAAGTTTAGTAAAAGTGAATTTTGGCTTCGGAAAGTTGGATTTTTGGGTCATATTGTTTCAGGTGATGGTATATGGGTTGGTCCTAGTAAGATTTCAGCCATTGTTGATTGGAAACCACCGAAAAATATAACCGAGGTTAGAAGTTTCTTGGGGCTAGCTGGGTATTATTGGCGGTTTGTAAATGGATTTTCTATAATTGCTGCTCCTATGACTAGACTACTGTGAAAGAATGTTAAATTTGAATGGACGAAAGAATGTCAACAAAGTTTTGAAGAATTGAAAAAGTTATTAACTGAAGCACCAGTGTTGGTACAACCCGAATCAGGTAAAGAATTTGTGGTGTATAGTGATACTTCTCGAAATGGCTTAGGATGTGTACTTATGCAAGAAGGAAAAGTGGTGGCTTATGCTTCGAGGCAGTTAAAATCTCACGAAAGAAATTATCCGACTCATGATTAGGAATTGGCTGCTATAGCGTTTGCTTTGAAGATTTGACGACATTATTTGAATGGTGAAAAGTGCCGAGTATATACCGACCACAAAAGTCTTAAATACTTAATGTCACAAAAAGATTTGAATTAGAGATAGCGAAGATGGTTGGAGTTATTGAAATATTACGAGCTTGTTATTGACTACCATCCGGGAAAAGCGAATGTGGTTGCTGATGCTTTGAGCAGAAAGTTACTGTTTGCTTTGAGAGCTATGAACACTCGGTTAAAGGTATCATATGATGGTTCGATTCTAGCAGAGTTAAGAGCAAGACCGATGTTTTTACAAGAGATTTGTGAAGCTCGGAAAAATGACCAAGATTTGTAAGCCAAGAGAAAGCAGTGTGAAGCTGATACAGGATCAGATTTCAGAATTAGTTCTGATGATTGCTTGATGTTTAAAAACTAGATTTGTGTACCGAAAAATGATGAGTTGATTCAAAATATTTTCCATGAAGCACATAATGGTTGCTTGGCAGTTCACCACCCGAGCATTGAAAAATGTATAATGACTTGAAGAAAATGTATTGGTGGAATGGAATGAAAAGAGATATCTCCGAGTTTGTATCAAAGTGCTTAAATTGTCAACAAGTGAAAGCTGAACACCAAGTACCTTCGGGATTACTCCAGCCTATCATGGTTCCTGAATGGAAATGGGATCGGATTACTATGGATTTTATATCAGGGTTGCTGTTAACTCCGGGGAAGAAAAATGCCATCTGGGTAATAGTTGACAGACTGACTAAATCGGCTCATTTTATTCCGGTACGTACGGATTATTCTCTTAATAAGTTGGCTGAATTGTATATTCGTGAGATTGTTAGACTTCATGGAACACCTTTGTCAATCATTTCGGATAGAGATCCGAGATTTACTTCACGGTTTTGGCAAAAGTTGCAAGAGGCATTAGGTACAAAGTTAAATTTTAGCACTGCCTTTCATCCACAAACTGATGGACAATCAGAGAGAGTAATTCAGATTCTTGAAGACATGCTCAGATGTTGCGTATTGGAATTTCAAGGTAGTTGGGAAAGGTATTTACCGTTGGTAGAATTTGCTTATAATAATAGTTATCAGACGAGTTTGAAGATGGCACCTTATGAAGCTTTGTATGGACGTAAATGTCGCACACCTTTTTATTGGACAGAGCTTAAGGAAAATCAGATTTACGAGGTCGATCTAGTTAAGGAAACAAAAGAGAAAGTAAAAGTCATCAGACATTGCTTGAAAGCAACTTCAGACATACAAAAATCGTGTGCAGATTTGAAGAGAAAAGAGATTGAATATCAAGTTGGTGACAAAGTGTTTTTGAAAGTATCCCAAAGGAAGAAAGTTCTCGATTTAGCAAGAAAGGCAAATTAAGTCCACGCTTTATTGGACTCATTTAAAGTGATTGAGAGAGTTGGACCAAGAGCTTATCGGTTATCATTGCCATCCGAATTACGTAAGATGCATGATGTATTCCACATATCTATGCTACGTCGGTATCGTTCGGATCCTTCACATATAATTTCACCGATGTAAATTGAGCTACACAAATGATATGACTTACGAAGAAGAACCGATTAAGATTTTAGCTCGAGAGGTTAAGCAACTAAGAAATAAAAGTGTCGCTCTCGTGAAAGTATTGTGGCAAAAGCACGGAGTAGAAGAAACTACATGGGAACCTGAAGAAACTATGAGAAACCAATATCCACACCTGTTTACTGATAAGATTTTCGAGGACGAAAATCCTTAAAGGGGGGAGAGTTGTAATATCCAGAATTAGGGCCTAATCGGAATAGTGGTTTCGTGACCACAAATTTGAGATAGAGATAATTATTTTATAATTATTTTGATGTTTATGATATGATTTCATGATTGTGTGAAAATTTCGTGATGAAATCCTATGCCCAAAGTGCTTAAATTGAAATTAGGGACTAAATCGAATAATTTGTAAAACTTGCATTCTAGGAGTTTTTAGTATGAAATTGTTTTGGAATATTAATAAAGAGGTCTTAAATAGCAATTTGACCAATTTCTAAGTCTATGGACAAAAATTGGACATGGATCGAATTTTTGGAAAGTTTAGTAGTAAGGGCATTTTGGTCATTTAGTTATTAAAATGAATTAAAAACAAAATTAAAAGCCAATTTTTGTCCATCTTCTTCATTAGGCAAAATTTCAAGGGTTCTCCATAGCTAGGGTTTGTTTCAAGCTTCCAAGCTCCATAGTAAGTGATTCCAAGCCTCGTTTTTAATGTTCTTTACGTTTTTAGAATCCCGGTATCTCGATTAAGCTTATGCTAGCAATAATTCAACCTAGGGTTCATATTTGGAAAAATACCCATAGTTTAAATTTGTGTATTTTGGTGTTTTATGATAGAAAATGAGGTTTTAAATTATGTTAGTCAACTTGTACTACTCGGTTTTAAGCAAAAACGAGTAAAAGGGCTTAATCGGTAAAAATACCTAATAGTCATAAGTACATGTTAGAGTGTGAATTTGATGTTACCATAGAAGGGAAAAATGATCAGCATGTCATAAAACATAAGAATAAGGGATGAAGTTTAATTCCCGAGCCTAGGGGCAAAAGTGTAATTATGCAAAAGTTTAGGGGCAAAAATGTAATTTTGCAAAAGTTTGTATTAAATGCTGTTTTGATAAATGTATGTATTAAATAAGATTAATTTGGCATTATAGATCAAGAGAAATGAGATTCAAGTCGCGATCGAGGGAAAAACAAAGTTTACGAAGAATAGGCTCGATTGCTAATAATTTTGTACCGAGGTAAATTCATGTGTAAATGTAGTAACATAATTGTCATTTTAATTAACTTAATGATATTTATATGATATGATGATTATTATTATGAAATATTATGCTTTGTGGTTATTGTTAAGTAATATGCAAATTATGTTTATTACTTGTTAAATATGAATTGCTACCGAGTGTCGGTTTCGATATTCCATGGAAGACTATAATGATATGTGATCGAGGAAAAGCCCGGTTTGAACCTTGGGAATAGATTAGAATACAAGTGACATGTCACTAGGATGGTTGAGTTCCGAACTCGTTGAGTTGAGTCCGAGTTCGTGAGATGTAACTAGGCATCCGAGCTCGTTGAGTTGAGTCCGAGTTCACTTATAGATGCGAACGCCCAAGCTCATTGAGTTGAGTCCGAGTTCACTTATGGGCGGGTTACATGGTAGCTTGGCTACATAAGTTCTGCAGGCTATTGAGTTTGTCTAGCTGCGGGTATGGCTCTTATGTTCATGAGATCCGCGTATTCGAATTATATTCCGATGTGTTCAACGGGTGAATCTTAAGTGAATAAAAAGAAGGCCTAAAATGAAGGTGACATGTTGGTAAGTGTGGTAAATGAGAAAATTTGACAGGTATGTGCTTAAACCCTCGGGTTGAGAACTTGGTACGATGAAATCGTAGAAAGATATTAAATACAAATGAAACATGAATGTCTTGGTGTTGTTTATGCAAATAATGTTTTTGTGGGATTGTGTGATTATGTTACTTGCTATTTGCATGTGAACTTACTAAGCACTTATGCTTACTCCCTCCTTTTATTTCATTGTAGTTTTGACAAGCCGGCTTGAGAATCGGGATAGGTCGAAGACTCGTTCACACTATCCGAAGGCCTAAATTGGTAAAATGGCTTGTGTGTTTTGAATGTGGCATGTATGGCAAAATACTCACTTTGTGTAAATGATCTTATGATATGGCTATGGTTTGGCAAGAAAAGGGTTTGTAAATGATTAGCCATTGGAATGGCCAATCTAAGTCATATTTGATGTTATGTATGTTTAAAATGATATTTAGTCCATGAAAATCCTTAGTAAAGTGAAATTTGCCATAAAACAGAATCTGGTAGCAGTAGTGATGTAAATTTGAAAAATCACTAAAAATAGTAGAAATGAAATTAAATGATTAGTAAGTTATGAAATTGAAGATTTATGAGTCTATTTTCATATGGATTGAACAAAACAGGTATATGAATTATATTTTATGAGATATTTGAATTTTTGTGAAACAGGGCTAGAGTGATTTCTAGATCCCCTGTTCTAACTTTAAAAATTCATAATAAATTGTAAAAAAATAATTAGAAGTCATACTTTAAATGTAAAGATTTATAATTGAGTATAGTTTTAAGAGAAACAAATATCATAGACATTGAAATTCTGTGAAGAGAGATATCTGATTCGTAATACACAGAGGTCAGAGCAGTCAAACCCTGAAATAGGGGAGACTTTAACTAATAAACTGCACTACTTTGCTTGACCAAAAAATCCTAGAAAAAAATTAGTAAATAGATATATGAGTTTAGTTTCAGGTAAAATTTATGGAATTGGATTTCGAGTTTCAGAACTCGAGATATGAATTTTTAAGCGACTGTGAAGCAAATTGCTAGCTTGACTGGAAATTTTTTAAAAAAATAGATTGTTTGAGCGGTTTAAGTAATGAGTTAAGTCTGTTAACACCTCGTGTTCGAATCAGGCGACGGTCTCGGGTACGGGGCGTTACAAAATCATTATATTTTCATGGACAAAAAAAGATATATATAGGTAGAAATAACAAAAAAAATTTAATGAAGGGTATTTTAGTCATATGATAATTAAAAGATTAAAAAAGGGAAAAAGATGGCAAAATATGATCATCTTCTTCCTTAGGACGAATATCAAGGGGTTGTCCATAGCTAGGGTTTGTTTCAAGCTTCCAAGCTCCATAGTAAGTGATTCCAAGCCTAGTTTTTAATGTTCTTTACGTTTTTGGAGTCCCAATAACTTGCTTAAGCTTATTCTAGCAATAATTTAACTTAGGGTTTGGAAAAATACCCGTAGGTGAAATGTTTTTATTTTGATATTTTATGATAGAATATGAAGCTTGAATTTATGTTAAACAACTTTTGCTAAGCGATTTTAAGCGAAAGCGAGTAAAATGACATAATCGGTAAAAATACCTAATGTTCATAAGTACATGTTAGAGTGAGAATTTGATGTTTCCATAGAAGGGAAAAATGATCATCATGTCATAAAACATAAGAAAATAGGATGAAGTTTCATTTTTGAGCCTTGGGGAAAAAGTGTAAATATGTAAAAGTTTTGGGGCAAAAGTGTAATTTTGCCAAAGTTTGAGTCAAGGACTATTTTGATAAATGTGAGTATTAAATAAGCTAAATTTATTATTATAGATCGAGAAGAACAAAATACGGAGGTAGACCGGGGAAAGAAAAAGATAGAGGACTAAATCGATATAGTTAATTGTATTTTGTTTCGAGGTAAGTTTGCGGTAAATAAATACAATTTTCTATTATTTTATTTACTGTTGTTAATTTTCCAGCATGTGTATATTTATTTCATGAAATTATTCAAAGAAGACTCCAACATGAATTGAAGGAGAAGTAATTTCAGATAGTCCCGGTTGAACCTTAGGAATGTGTAGGATACGAATGTCATGACATTAGGGTTTAAGGATACCATGTAAGCCCGCATGGCGGCATGACCATTGGTAAGGTTCTAAGGCAAGGATACCATGTCAAGACATGGCATTAATAAGTTACTATAAGGCAAAGGTCCCATGTAAGACCATGCCAAAGCATGGCATTCGTGAGTTCATAAGGCAAGGATACCACGTAAGACCATGACAAGTCATGGTAATGGTAAGGTACCCGTGTATCCTTAGTATTCCAAGTAGTTCAACGGGGGAAAATTTAAAGAGAACATCAGGGTAAGGTAAGGTAAGACGAGTTATACATCAAAAGGTAAGATAAGCTAATGATAGAAGAACAAAGGTAAGTATATAATGCTCATGTATGTTTGATAAGGAAAAAGATAAGTAAAATAATTCTTATGAAAGTTGTTATTTATCTGCTTGCAAACTTACTAAGCTTAATGCTTACCCCTTTATTTTCTTTCTCTTTTATAGTTTTGACAAGCTATCTCGAAGATCATAAAGCACGTCGAAGATCCGGACACACTATCATCAAGAATTATTTTGGTATAGCTAGACGCTTCATTTTAAGTATGGCATGTATAGCATAGCAATCATTTTGAGTGTAAAATATTATGATATCGCTTATGGATGGTATGAAAATGCTTGATGATGGTTAGCTATTGGATTTTCTAATCCAAGACATGTTTCGTTTTATGTATGCCTAAATGCTAGTTATTCCATAGAAATCATGAAAAAGGGTGAATTTAGCTTTAAAACAGTATTGATCAGTAGTAATGACGTGGATTTGAAAAATCACTAAAAATAGTAGAAATGGACTTAGATAGTGAATGAGAGATATAATTAAAGCTTATTGAGTCTATTTTCATATGGAGAAATCAAAATAGGTAAATGAGTTGTATGTTATGAGATAATTTAGTTTTAGTGAAGTAGGGTTAGAGTGATTTCTGAATCCCCTATTCTCACTTTAGAAATTCACCATAAATTGTACAAAAACAATTAGAAGTCATACTATATATTTATAGATTCCTTATTGAGTCTATTTTTAAGAGAAATAAATGGCATAATCATTGGATTTTTGTATAGGAAGAAATTTGATTTGTAGTACACAGAGGTCAGATTAGCCGAACCCTAACAGATTTCAATTTTGAGTTTCGTAAGTCGAGATATGATTTTTTTTAGCAACTTTAATGCAGACGGACAGTTTATTGCGGGAAATAAAATAAATTGTTTGAACTTGATTAAGTTGTAAGGTAAGTTTAGTAATGCCTCGTGCTCGATTCCGACGACGGTCTCGGGTAAGAAAGTGTTATATTTATTGGTATCAGAGCTTAGATTTAGTCTGTTCTCAGAATATTTAGCATGAGTAAGAGCCTAGCTATACATGCCATACTTATATGTTGATAGTGTGACGGCTCCTGATGATTTTGAAATGTTTTTTTTTTATATAGTTATGGATCCCAAGCAAGTTGGTTTAGATGAGGTAGAGTGTAACGCGCCTGCTCCCGCAGAAGGGACGGCGCCACCAGATTGTAATGAAAGGCCCGCTACAGTTAGTCAGGGAGGAGGGGCTCGAGAAACCTTCTTCCAAGCTATGAATGAATGGTTTACCGATTTCGTTTGTACGAATCCGGCTGTTAGACCTCCACCCCCTCATGATCCTCAAACCACCCATGTAGCTTCCCACCACAGTGGTACGGTTATAAGAGAAAAGCCACCAGTTGATAAACTCAGAAAATAAGGAGCTGAAGAGTTTCGAGCTATAAAAGATGATGATGCAGAAAAGGCAAAATTTTGGCTCGAGAATACTTCAGAGTCTTTGATGAGTTATCCTGCACACCTGAGGAATGTATGAAATGTGTTGTATCACTTCTTAGAGATTCAGCCTACCATTGGTGGAAGACAATTGTATCAGTTGTGTCGAAAGAGAGAGTCACTTGGGATTTCTTTCAGGAAGAATTCTGTAAAAAGTACATATGTCAGAGATTTGTCGACCAGAAAAGAAAATAGTTTCTAGAGTTGAAACAGGTAATATAACAGTGACTGAATATGAACGCGAGTTTGTTAGACTCAGCAATTATGCTCAAAGTGTGTGTCTACAGAGGCTATTATGTGTAGAAGATTTGAGGATGGGCTTAATGATGATATATGATTGTCGGTTGGTGTTCTGAAAATAAAATAATTTGTTGTCCTAGTTGAGAGAGCCTGTAAGGCAGACGAGCTGTTAAAAAAAAGGGCAAAGTTGAAATTGAGATGCAAGACACCAGGAAAAGACCAATGAGCAAGTCATTTAAGTCTACATCCAAGAGGCCTAGAGAGTTTTATACTAGATCTAATTTTTCAGCTGGATATTCTGGCCGAAACAGAGGTAGAAGATTTATGAGTCTGAGAGCTCAGACCACTTCGATTGCAAGTGTTGGCAGTGTTCAGCCTGATAGACCAGAGTGCCCTCGATGTGGTCGACGTCACCCAGGTTAGTGTCGAGCAACTCAGACAGGTTGTTTTCGATGTGGTGCACCGGAGTATTTTATTAGAGAATATCCCGAGATGATTAAAAGAGAAGTGATATCGAGTGAAAGATCAGGTAACGCTCCTGTTAGAGGCAGACCATCGAGAAATCCGGGAGCTGGGGCAAGTAATAGAGGTGCATCTAGAGATTGGGCAATGAGGCCAGATGTTAGAGCACCTACGAGAACCTACGCTATTCGTGCACTCGAAGAGGCATCCTCACCCAATGTGATTACGGGTACATTTTCTCTTCATGATACTAGAGTTGTTGCTTTAATTGATCCGGGTTCGACCCATTCATATGTTTGCATGAAATTGATGCCTAATATGAGTATGCCTATAGAATCTACAAAATTTGTGATTAAAGTATCAAATCCATTAGGCAACTATGTACTAGTAGATAAAGTATGTAGAAATTACCCTTTGATGATTAGAGGTTACTGTTTCCCGGCTGATCTCATGCTATTGCCATTTGACTAATTTGATGTGATTCTTGGTATGGATTGGTTGACTACACATGATGTGATAGTGAATTGTGGAAGGAAATTTATTGAGTTGAAATGTGAAAATGGGGAAATTCTTCGGGTTAATTCAGAAGAGTCAGATAGTTCATTTGCCATGATTTCTATTATGTCTATTCAGAAATGTTTGAGAAAAGGGTATGAGGCTTATCTTGCTTTTGTGTTGAACACTAAGGATCCAGAATTGAAAATTGAATTAGTACCTGTGGTATGTGAGTTTCTTGATGTGTTTCCAGAAGAACTACCAGGTTTGCCTCCTGCTAGAGAAGTTGAGTTTGGAATTGAGTTGACTCCAGGTACCACACCCATTTTTATTGCTCCTTATAGAATGGCCCCATTGGAATTGAAAGAATTGAAAACTCAGTTGCAGGAATTAATAGATAAAGGCTTTGCAAGACCCAGTAGTTCACCATGGGGTGCACCAGTGTTATTTGTAAAGAAAAAAGATGGATCGATGAGATTGTGTATAGATTATCGGCAGCTTAACAAGGTAACAGTAAAGAACAAGCATCCACTGCCTAGAATTGATGATTTGTTTGATCAATTAAAGGGAGCCACTGTGTTCTCTAAGATAGATTTGAGATCCGGATATTATCAGTTGCGAGTTAAAGATTCAGATATTCCGAAGACTGCTTTCCGGATGAGGTATGGTCATTATGAGTTCCTTGTGATGCCATTCGGCTTGACTAATGCTCCTGCCATTTTCATGGACTTAATGAACTGAATTTTCAGATCGCACTTGGACAAGTTTCTAGTTGTGTTCATTGATAATATTTTGATTTATTCTCACGATGAAACTGAGCATGCAGAGTATTTGAAAACAGTTTTACAAATTCTGAGAGATAATTAGTTGTATGCCAAGTTCAGCAAAAGTGAATTCTGGTTACGAGAGGTTGGTTTTCTTGGACATATTGTCTTAGGTGAAAGTATCAAGGTTGACCCGAGCAAGATTTCAGCCATTGTTGATTGGAAGCCTCCTAGAAATGCATCAGAAGTTAGAAGTTTTCTTGGTCTTGTCAGATATTATAGACGATTTGTAGAGGGATTTCCCATGATAGCTACTCCACTGACAAGATTGCTACAAAAGGATGTCAAGTTTGAATGGACTGAGAAGTGCCAACAGAGTTTTGACAAGTTAAAGACATTGTTGGATCAAGCTCTGCTTTAGTACAACCGTAACTGTAAGGAGTTTGTGATTTACAATGATGCGTCCTTGAATGGACTTTTTTGTGTACTTATGCAGGAAGGAAAGGTAATTGCGTATGCCTCTAGACAACTAAAGCCACATGAGAAAACCTATCCGACACATGATTTAGAGCTAGCTACAATTATCTTTGCGCTGAAAATCTGGAGACATCATCTGTACTGTGAGAAATGCCGAATATTCACTGATCACAAAAGTTTGAAATATTTGACGACTCAAAAAGATTTGAATTTAAGGCAAATAAGACGGCTAGAGTTGATTAAATATTATGAACTAGTAATCGATTATCACCCAGGTAAGGCAAACGTTGTTGCTGATGCTTTAAGTAGGAAATCTTTGTTTGTATTAAGAGCTTTGAATACTAGTCTAGCCTTATCAGATGATGGTTTTATCTTAGCTGAGTTGAGAGCTAAACTGATGTTTCTTGAAGAAATTTGTGAAGCTCAGAAAAATGACAGTGAGTTGCTAGCCAAAAGAGCTCAGTGTGAGTCAAATATAGAGTCAGATTTTCAGATCAGTTCTAACGGTTGTTTAATGTTCAGAGACAGGGTATGTGTACCAAAAAATGATAAGCTTATTCGGAAGATTTTACAGGAAGTACATAGTAGTTCCATATCTATTCATTCAGGTAGTACAAAGATGTATAATAATTTAAAGAAAATGTACTAGTGGACAGGAATGAAAAGGGATATTTCAGAGTTTGTTTCTAGATGCTTAATGCCACAGTAAAAAGTCAACATCAGTACCTTCAGGTTTATTGCAGCCTGTGCTAGTTCCTGAGTGGAAATGGGACCGAGTTACTATGGATTTTGTGACAGGATTGCCATTGACACCGAGAAAGAAAAATGCAGTATGGGTTGTGATTGATAAGTTAACGAAGTCGGTTCATTTTATCCCCGTTTGTATGGATTATTCACTTGACAAGTTGACCGAGTTGTATATTTTAGAGATAGTCAGATTACACGGAGTGCCATTATCGATTATTTCAGACAGAGATCCGAGATTTACTTTATGGTTTTGGAAGAAGTTACAGGAAGCTTTGGGCACAAAGTTGAGTTTTAGTACAGCTTTCCATCCTCAGACTGATGGTCAGTCAGAGAGAGTTATCCAAGTACTTGAAGATATGCTTAGATGCTGTGTATTAGAATTCCAAGGCAGTTGGGAAGAGTACTTACCATTAGTAGAATTTGGCTACAATAATAGTTATCAGTCGAGTTTAAAGATGGCACCTTATGAAGCTTTATATGGACGTAAATGACGTACGCCTTTGTATTGGACAGAGCTTAAAGAAAATTAGATTTACGGAGTTGATTTGGTCAAAAAAACTGAAGAGAAAGTAAAAGTCATCAGAGATTGCTTAAAAACAGCTTCAGACAGACAGAAGTCGTATGCGGATTTGAAGAGAAAAGAGATTGAGTATCAAGTTAGTGACAAAGTGTTTTTGAAAGTATCCCCGTGGAAGAAAGTTCTCAGGTTTGGCAAGAAAGGCAAACTAAGTCCACGTTTTATTGGACCGTTTGCAGTGATTGAGAGAGTCGGACCATTAGCATATCGGCTAGCTTTGCCGATTGAGCTAGAAAAGATTCATAATGTATTTCATGTGTCTATGCTACGTCATTATCGTTCAGATCTGTCACACGTGATTTCTCAAACAGAGGTTGAGATTCAGCCAACATGACTTACGGTGAAGAACCGGTAAAGGCAAAGCAATTAAGGAGCAAAAGTATTGCACTTGTGAAAGTATTATGGAAAAGACATGGGATAAATGAGGCTACATGGGAGCCCGAAGAGGCTATGCGAGAACAGTACCCAAATCTCTTCACAGGTAAGATTTTCGGGGACGAAAATCCCTAAAGGGGGAGAAATGTAACATCTCGAAATAGGGCCTAAATGGAACAGTGGTTACAAAACCACGAATCTGAAATAGAAAAGTTTAGTTCGATTAAATTTTATGATTTACTGAGTGATTAGATGCATGTGTTAGAGTACCGATCAGAAATTTCAGTGATTGCATGTACGAAGCATATTAGGGCCTAATTGCAAAAGTTGATAAATATGAGTTCTAAATGTTAAAGGATTAAATTGAAGTGCATAATTGAAGTAGAGGTCCTTAAATGGTAATTAAATCATTATATTTTCATTGACAAAAAAAGATATACATAGGTAGAAATAACAAAAAAATTTTAATAAAGGGTATTTTAGTCATATGATAATTAAAAGATTAAAAAAGGGAAAAAGATGGCAAAATATGATCATCTTCTTCCTTAGGACGAATATCAAGGGGTTGTCCATAGCTAGGGTTTGTTTCAAGCTTCCAAGCTCCATAGTAAGTGATTCGAAGCCCCGTTTTTAATGTTCTTTACGTTTTTTGAGTCCCAGTAACTTGCTTAAGCTTATTCTAGCAATAATTTAACTTAGGGTTTGTATTTGGAAAAATACCCGTAGGTGAAATGTGTTTATTTTGATGTTTTATGATAGAATATGAAGCTTGAATTTATGTTAAACAACTTTTGCTAAGCGATTTTAAGTGAAAGCGAGTAAAACGACATAATCGGTAAAAATACCTAATGTTCATAAGTACATGTTAGAGTGAGAATTTGATGTTTCCATAGAAGGAAAAAATGATCACCATGTCATAAAACATAAGAAAATAGGATGAATTTTCATTTTTGAGCCTTGGGGAAAAAGTGTAAATATATAAAAGTTTTGGGGCAAAAGTATAATTTTGCCAAAGTTTGAGTCAAGGACTATTTTGATAAATGTGAGTATTAAATAAGCTAAATTTATTATTATAGATCAAGAAGAACAAAATACGGAGGTAGACCAAGGAAAGAAAAAGATAGAGGGCTAAATCGATATAGTTGATTGTATTTTGTTTCGAGGTAAGTTTGCGGTAAATAAATACAATTTTCTATTATTTTATGTTACTGCTGTTAATTTTCCAGCATGTGTATATTTATTTCATGAAATTATTCAAAGAAGACTCCAACATGAATTGAAGGAGAAGTAATTTCAGATAGTCCCGGTTGAACCTTAGGAATGTGTAGGATACGAATGTCATGACATTAGGGTTTAAGGATACCATGTAAGCCTCTGCAAGGCATGGCCATTGGTAAGGTTCTAAGGCAAGGATACCATGTCAAGACATGGCATTAATAAGTTACTATAAGGCAAAGGTCCCATGTAAGACCATGCGAAAGCATGGCATTCGTGAGTTCATAAGGCAAGGATACCATGTGAGACCATGACAAGTCATGGCAATGGTAAGGTACCCGTGTATCCTTAGTATTCCAAGTGGTTCAACGGGGGAAAATTTAAAGAGAACATCAAGGTAAGGTAAGGTAAAATGAGTTATACATCAAAAGGTAAGATAAGCTAATGATAGAAGAACAAAGGTAAGTATATAATGCTCATGTATGTTTGATAAGGAAAAAGTTAAGTAAAATAATTCTTATGAAAGTTGTTATTTATCTGCTTGCAAACTTACTAAGCTTAGTGCTTACCCCTTTATTTTCCTTCTCTTTTATAGTTTTGACAAGCTATCTCGGGGATCATAAAGCACGTCGGAGATCCAGACACACTATCATCAAGAATTATTTTTGTATAGCTAGACGTTTCATTTTGAGTATGGCATGTATATCATAGCAATCATTTTGAGTGTATAATATTATGATATGGCTTATGGATGGTCTGAAAATGCTTGATGATGGTTAGCTATTGGATTGGATAATCAAAGACATGTTTGGTTTTATGTATTCCTAAATGCTAGTTATTCCATGGAAATCATGAAAAAGGGTGAATTTAGCTTTAAAATAGTATTGATCATTAGCAATGACGTGGATTTGAAAAATCACCAAAAATAGTAGAAATAGACTTAGATAGTGAATGAGAGATAGAATTAAATCTTATTTAGTCTATTTTCATATAGAGGAATCAAAACAGGTAAATAAGTTGTATTTTATGAGATACTTTAGTTTTAGTGAAACAGGGTCAGAGTGATTTCTGAATCCCCTATTTTGACTTTATAAATTCACCATAAATCTTTAAAAAACAATTAGAAGTTATACTATATATTTATAGATTTCTTATTGAGTCTATTTTTAATAGAAATAAACGGCATAATCATTGGATTTCTGTATAGGAAGAAATTTGATTTGTAGTGCACAGAGGTCAGATTAGCCGAACCTTAAAATAGGGGAGACTTTATCTAATAAACTGTACTAATTGTCCCGACCAAAAATTCTATAAAAAATTAGTAAGTAGATATATGAGTCTAGTTTTAGGGAAAATTTACGGATTTCGATTTTGAGTTTCGTAACTCGAGATATGATTTTTTTAGCAACTTTAACGTAGACGGACAGTTTATTGTGGGAAATAAAATAAATTGTTTGAACTTGATTAAGTTGTAAGGTAAGTTTAGTAACGCCTCGTGCTCGATTCCGGCGACGGTCTCGGGTAAGGGGGCGTTACATAGAGGTGGTCACTCCTACAAGTAATCGACCTAAAAGAAGTCAGACGACTCAACTGGAGATAAGTTTTTCTTGCTATATTGTACCAAAAGATGTGTTAGGGAATTGAAGCACAAAAAATTAAAATCAGTAGTTGTTTCCTCTTTCTTTAGGTATAGGCATGGTACCACTTACCAATTTTACGTCCCCGAGTAAACTTCCCTTTATCAATCCCCATTCGTAATAAGGTAAGATTCGTTTAATAATATAATTATCATATTATTTTTTTCCTTATTATATTTTTGGAATAACATTATTTGAACAACTAGAACAATAACGCGAGTCATGTGTGTATAGCAAAGGAGCTTGAAGATATCCGATTATTGTAAGATCCATGATTAGAAATTGAGGTTAGTTTTTCAAATTTTCAATTACATAATAATTACGTAAGGATTTGAAAGTTAATATTAGGTACATAATAAAATTTATAATTTCATGCTATAGTTTGAATGGATGTCATACTTTGACACAATAATTCAAGAATGCATCCTGGCCGAATTTGGGAGGAATCACAATATCTGGCACGTCAAAGTGTCGTTGATAGTTTTTGCAACAGTTGAGATTTTTGAATCTGATCGAATGATATGCCACTTTGGATTTGTGAGAAATATTCTGCCCTCACCTCAAAACCTCGATGAACTTCACAAGATTTACTTGCGGCGGAGAACCGAGATTAGCTTAAATTTGATGCTAAGTATATCTAATTGTGGGAACATATGTACAATTTCATACTTATAAGCGAACCAATTGTCAGACTAGATATGGAAAAGTCTTTGGATTACATGACATGGTTTAGACTTCATGGTAAGCCATATCTATTGTCGAAGGAGGAAAGAAGTAAATAAATTCATCATAGAAGGATAACGTGACTCCATATGAGGCCACAATCGAGAGTACATGCATCAAGTTTATTGTCATCAGCTCTAACCCCAAATTCTTTATTGATGGATGCAACTTTTGATCAGCATGGTTTATTTTTTTTTGGTGCATTTACTAACCCCATGTTCTTCACACAAGCACCAAATTATACACCATTATACCATGCATCGACAACTTCTTTAGGAATATTTTTGCATCACCTCTATCCGCATGAGCATATTACACGCCACTGCCATCAACAACACCAATGTATCAACCATCGCCTACAATTCCAATATTCTGAGTAGTATTTGGTTATTCAACACCATATATTTCTTCATCGATAATGTCACAAACACCATTAGAATCATTATTCTTTAGAGGTGGGCCATCTTCACAACCACATACTAATACAATCGACGATATACAATGACAACCTAGGACGCAAATGCAATCTAACATAACATAATGATAAACCATAAATGTAACATATTTTAATCCCATTCTTAATGCGTTTATGGATGATTAATGATGTAAATTAGTGAATTTGATGCTCCTAATCCTTTAAATTCATGTTTCTATACTTAGGAGAGCATTTGGGAGAAAAAAGAGCAAAAAAAAGGGGCAAAAATCAGAGTTTTCAGGATCCAGACGGGCAAGCCACACGCTTATGTGCCAGACAGTGTCAATATCGCTCCCTGTTTCCCAAACACGCGAAAAAAGCCAATTTTTAAGGTTTCTAAGCATTCAAATACATACTAAAAGAAGACCTAAGGGGACACATAGAGTAGAACGCAGAAATTACTCAAAGGGAGCCGTTGGAATCGTCTCAGAAGCAGATCCACCTCAAGATTAAAGATCTCCATTCAAATTTCTCTCGAAGTTTATTTGGGTTTTTTTATCTCTTGTTGTTTTTCCAAATTTGAGATGGTTTCCTATTACATTATGAACTAAACTCCCTATATACCTAGGGAGGATGAAACCTACGATGGATCTTATTATTTAATTATCTGAATTACACGATAAATACTTGTCCTTGTTCTTAATTATGTGTTATTAATTCTTGCCTTAATATTTTGAGGATATTAATTGAAGTTTGATGTGCTTAATCAGTGGAGCAAAAGTCCCTGTTTAAAAGTAAATCTAGCATAATTAAGCGAAGATTATTGCAATCCTAGAAATAGGACGAGATAAATCTTTCGGATTAGAGTCAAATCTAATAAGGGAATCTATAGATCGAGTTAATGCGACAATAGGGGTTTTAATTAGAAAGAGATTTCAATTAACCAACCTAGAGTCAGTTGTTCTTAGTGTTGAAAGAGATATTAACATAATTTAGGGTTTTCTACAGATCAAGACAAGTGAATAAATCGTTTGATTTAGAGTTAGAATAATAAGCGAAGTCTAGGTGGATACTTCCTTGGGTATTGTCTTTATCATTGGTTTATTCGATTATTTTTTTCACTCTCTGTTGCGTTGATTAGTTAATTAGTTTAGTTAAATTTATATTAAAACAAATCTCTTTTATTCTAGGCTAAATAATAGAAAGATAGTTAATACTAGTACTTTTAGTCCTTGTGGATACTATATTCTGGACTCATCATAGCTATACTACCATTCGATAGGTGCGCTTGCCTTTGTCTTGATCGTAGTCTAGTTCAATGAACGATAAAACAATCATCAAGTTTTTGGCGCCGTTGCCGGGGACTAAGATATTAGGAATGCTTAATTTTTATTACTTTAGCCATTTTTTATTTTATTGCAATTTATTTTCATTTTTACTTTTAATTTACTAATTTTTCTTTTATTTGCTTCTGGCAGGTTTTTATAGTTTATGACTAGAAGAAACCCGTCAGGACCTCTACTTTTTTACAGCGAAATTGAAAGCACAGCCCGCAGAAACCGTAAAGAAATACAGTCAAGTCTACAATATATAGAGGAAGAACATGAGGACGATATCAATAATACCGAGTAGATGGCTAAAAATCAAAATAATCTGCTACCTCCTGTGGTTGCCGCAAATCTTGTGAATTAGAATCCTGCTCTCGTACTATGTACAACTATGCTAAGCCTAATTTAGCAGGGGCTGAATCGAGTATTGTTAGACCTGCAATTGTTGCAAATAATTTTGGATTGAAACCTAACACTATACAATGATTCAACAGTTTGTTCAGTTTGATGGTTTGCAAGATGAAGACCCAAATATTCATTTGGCCAACTTCTTAGAGTTCTATGATACTTTCAAAATAAATGACGTTTCTGATGATGCCATTCGCCTTCGGTTATTTCCCTTTTCATTGAGGAACAAAGCTAAATGTGGTTGAACTCGTTACCACGAGGTTCCATCACTACTTGGGAACAGATGACCGAAAAGTTTTTACTAAAGTATTTTCCACCGGTTAAAACATCAAAGTTGAGGAATGATATCTCTTCTTTTGTGCAGATGGATTTAGAAACTCTTTACAATGCATGGGAGAGGTATAAGGACTTATTGAGAAGGTGCCCTCACCATGGGTTACCTTTATGGCTACAGGTTCAAACTTTCTACAACAGTTTGAACCCCTCAACTAGGCAGTTAATCAATAGAGCCGCCGGCGGAACCCTAACTAACAAAACACTTAAGGAGGCTTATGAATTTATTGAAGAGATGTCACTAAATAACTATCAGTGGCAAGTCATGAGGACAAAGCCTAATAAAGCAGCCGGTGTTTTCAACCTCGACACGGTCACTATGTTATCAAACCAGGTAGAGCTTTTAAATAAAAAGATTGATGGTTTATGTGTCTCTACGTAGGTACATCCGGTGATGCAGTGTAACACAAGTGGAGGAGGAATGAATAATACAGAATGCCTAGCCTACAACCCTAGCACTACGAGCGAACAAGTCAACTATATGGGTAATAATTCTAGACCCCAGAATAAACCTTATAGTAATACTTACAATGCAGGTTGGAAAAACCATCCCAATTTCTCTTGGGGTGGTCAAGGTAATCAAAGACCACAACCCCCTCCAGGCTTTCAACCACCTTACCAACAGAAAAAGAAACCGAACTTTAAGGAGATGCTAACAAAATTCATCTTGGTGTTAGAAACACGTTTCCAAAACACCGAAACAGTGCTTAAAAATTAGCAAGCGTCAATTCAAGGTCTCAAGACTCAAATAGGTCAACTTGCTAAGCTGATCTCAGAAAGACCATAAGGTAGCTTGCCTAGCAACACTGAGACTAACCCAAGAGAGCAACTCCATGCAATTACTGTTCGAGATGATGAAGGGTTAGTTGATTCCAAACCAAAACCAAGGCAAGAAGGCACGGTCAGTAAAGATAAGGTGGATGAAAGCCAGAATAAACAAAGACCAGTAAACAGAGAATATACACCTCACGTGCCATACCCTAATGCGACAAAGAAAGACCGCACAAACGAACAATTCGGTAAATTTCTTAACCTTTTTAAAAACTTACATATTAACTTACCGTTTATTGAAGCTCTCTCGCAGATGCCCAATTCAGTTAAGTTTTTAAAGGAGCTTCTAGTAAACAAACGGAAGTTAGATGATTCGTCGCATGTGGAATTTAACTCAGTTTTCTCGGCAATTCTACAAAATAAACTACCTAACAAGTTAAAAGATCTAGGGAGTTTTACTATTCCTTGTTTAATCGGTAATTTAAATGTTGATAATGCTTTAACCGATTTAGGGGCAAGTATAAATGTCATGCCCTACAAAATGTTTAAACAACTAGGTATTTGGAGACCTAAACAAACTAGGATGAGTATACAACTGGCAGATAAAACTATTAGATTTCCTAGGGGTATTATCGAGGATGTACTAGTAAAAATTGATAAATTCATATTCCCAGTAGACTTTGTTGTTTTAGACATGGAAGAGGACGATGACGTTCCTTTAATCTCAAGGTGACCCTTTTTAGCAACTGCCAGGACTATTATTAATGTTGGTACAGGTGAACTCACACTTCGTGCAGGTGACGAAACAGTTACTCTTCAGGCTCATGATTCAATTGAGATATCAAGTAATGAAGATAACCTTATAAATTCGGTTAATAATACTAATCATGTGATCCAATCCCCTTTGCAAGAAACATGTTCGAGCAACATAAATGAGCCACGTTCTAGTTCATGCACTAACAATGGAACCATCCATGAACGACAAATGCTACAGATAGATGAACTAGAGGAATGGCGAACTTATGGCAAGGACCAGAAGCAACACCATGATGAGTTTAATGAGAGAACCAATCGATTCAAGGTTGGGGACCAAGTCTGGTTAGACAAAAAGGACCCTCGAACTATCACTACAGAGCTCAACGCAAACGGAATGACTCCTTTTACGGTACTTAATGTCTTTCCATACGGTACAGTCGAGGTAACTCATTCTCATTTTGGCACTTTTAAGGTAAATAGTACTCGACTTAAACCTTATTTAAATAAAGGAATTGGCAGTGAGAAAGAGGAGTTTCGACTTCGTGAACCACCGTAACCATGCAAATACGAGGTAAGTCGAGCTTAGACTTTAAATAAGCACTTCTCAGGAGGCAACCCGAGTGTTAACACTTTTAATTTTCTTAACATTATTTCATGATTTTTTTTAAAAAAATTAATTAATTTTCAAAATCTAAAAAAAAATGTGTGTTTTTGAGCCACATGGCCTGGCCATACGGGTGTGTGGAGCACACGGCCTGGCCACATGGGTGTGTGGGATCTCACATGGGCGTGGGAGAAACGAAGGAAAACACAAATGGCCTGGCAACATGGCCATGTGACCCATACGGTCTGGACACAGAGGCGTGTCCTAGACCGTGTGAAACCTAGAGCTAATTTTTTTCAAAGTCAGAGAGTTACACGGCCTGGCCACACGGGTGTGTGGGATTTCACATGGCTGTGGGAGAAGCGAAGGAAAACACACACGACCTGGCGACATGGCCATGTGACCCACACGGCTTGGACACACGGACATGTTCATGGCCATGTGAAAACTGGGTTGATCACCCCAATTTTATTTTATTTATTTATTTTTAATTGTTATATTATTTATTTTTATTTTACTAATTAATTAATTAATTTGGTATTCTTATACTTATATTTTTATTTTTTTATATTTTAATTTTTTATATACTTTTATTATTTTTATTTTAATTTTGCTATTTCTATTTTTTTCTTCTTATTTTCTTTCGTATTTTTTTTATTTTTACTATTATCGTTTCAATTACCTTTTAAGTTTATTGATACTATTGAGTTTATTATTATTATTATTATTATTATTATTATCTTTCTTTTTAATTTTGTTTTAGTTGTTTTATTATTATTATTATTTTCTCTTCAAATTATTTTCATTATTATTTTTTGAAAGATTTATGGTTGTTTCTAATCGAGTTATAACCCCTTAATTTTCTTTATTATTTGTGTTTATTTTCTTGTTAGTTTGCTCAGAATCATGAGTTACATTTAAATTTGACTGCAATTCCGCTTTTCACTATTCTAAAGATTTCATCCAATATTCAAGGCAGTTTCAGTTTTCTCCCTCTCTTATGATATTCTGTTTATACTATGATTATATATGTTTGTACATTAAGGACAATGTACATCTTAAGTATGGGGAGGTTATCTATAGAATTATTAGAAAATCCATAAATTAAGTATTGTGTTTAAGTAATTTTCTCACATTACTATTAGAATTAATTCTTATTAATTTATGATTATCGTCGATGTGTTTTAGATTAAATTCATAGGTAATTGTGCATTGATTGTTTAAAATTTAAGACACTAGAGAATCAAGCATGATAAGTCTATTTTCAGAATAACAAATTTTTAGGTTGTTTCCCTAAATTGAAGTATTACCTTGAAGTTTGAAATTTGCAAGATTGACATCAAAAGCCATAATTTTTGTGAGATTTTGAGTCTTTAGAGCATACATTTTTTTTCTTGCTCACTTTATTATTGGTTATGAGTGTGTCAATATTGATTTGTTATTCTAGAACTTGCTTCGATTATACATGTCAGGGCCACACCTTTGATTTTATATACTGAGATGATAAAGGCACCTAGGTTTTAACCCACTTATCCCATAAGCCTACCTTCATAATTAACCATTAGTGCACCCCCTTTAAGCCTAATAAACCATTGATTTACCTTTTAATATTAACCCATAACTTTTTTTTTGATTCATTGAGAATTGTTTCCCATTTTATTGACTCCCTTTTTGTTGAGATTTGATTTGGTTAGTTGCTTAACTATGTTCTTTTGTTTTAGTTGTTAAATTTTCTCTTATTATCTATTGTTCTAAAAAAAATGAAAAAAAAAGTGAAAAAAGAAAATATATATACATTTATGTTGAATTATTACTAGTTCTATGTTTTTGAGCTTAAGTAGTTAATTTCATATTCTGAGAAGAAGCTAGTATTATTCTTTAATAATTTCGATTGATGTAATTATTCAGTATTAGTTTATTTTTCTAGTTAGGTAATTTATCAATTTGATCTCTATTCTAACCTTCTTTTTCAGCCTTTATCCACACTTTTAACCCACGCCCCGTTACAACCCTTTAAAGACCTTTTGATTTGTGTATCATATCATTTTATAGTGGTGGAGATTTGATTTTCATGCAAGCCTATAGTAATGACTTTTCATAATTGACTTTTGAGTGCTTCATTTTTGAACCTTAAACACTTTGAGTGATTTGAGTGAATCTTTAGTGAGGATGTAAAATCTTGTCGATTTTGAATTAAAGGTAAGTACATAGATAAGGGGAGATACCTATGTTTTCATGTCTTAAATACCTATGTTTTCATGTCTTAAAAAAAATGTGTGACTTGGATTGTTTGAATCTTTAGGGCTCTTTTAGTTGAATTTTCAATGCATGATTATTTGTGAATTATTTCGAAACATTATTGATGAGAATTATAAGTTGAGAAGAATTAATTTTAATTGTGAGTTGAGGATTTTGCTTGAGGACAAGCAAATGCTTAAGTGTGGAGATATTTGATAAACCATAAATGTAACATATTTTAATCCCATTCTTAATGTGTTTATGGATGATTAATGATGTAAATTAGTGAATTTGATGCTCCTAATCCTTTAATTCATGTTTTTATACTTAGGAGAGCATTTGAGAGCAAAAGGAGCGAAAAAAGGCCAAAATCAGAGTTTTCAGGATCCACACAGGCAGGCCACACGCCCATGTGCCAGCCCGCGTCGATATCGCTCCCTGTTTCCCAAACACGCAGAAAAAACCAATTTTTAGGTTTTCTGCATTCAAAAGTCTATAAATACATACTAGAAGAAGACTTAAGGGGACACACAGAGTAGAAAACAGAAATTACTCGAAGGGAGTCGTTGGAATCGTCTCAGAAGCATATCCACCTCAAGATTGAAGATCTCCATTCAAATTTCTCTCGAAGTTTATTTAGGTTTTTTATGTCTTGTTGTTTTTCTAAATTTGAGATATTTTCCTATTACATTATGAACTAAACTCCCTAAATACCTAGGGAGGATGAAATCTACGATGAATCTTATTATTTAATTATCTGAATTACACGATAAATACTTGTCCTTGTTCTTAATTATGTGTTATTAATTCTTGCCTTAATATTTTGAGGATATTAATTCAAGTTTGATGTACTTATTTAGTGGAGCAAAAGTCTCTGTTTAAGAGTAGATCTAGCATAATTAAGTAGAGTTGATTGCAATCCTAGAAATAGGACGACATAAATCTACTGGATTAGAGTCAAATCTAATAAGGGAATCCATAGATTGAATTAATGCGATAATAGGGGTTTTAATCAGAAAGAGATTTTAATTAATCAACCTAGAGTCAGTTTTTATTAGTCTCGAAAGAGATATTAACGTAATTTAGGGATTTCTACGGATCAAGACAAGTAAATAAATCATTTAATTCGGAGTCATAATAATAAGTGAAGTCTAGGTGGATTCTTCCTTGGGTATTGTCTTTATCATTGGTTTATTCGATTATTTTCTTCACTCTCTGTTGCGTTGATTAATTAATTACTTTAGTTAAATTTAGATTAAAACAAATCTCTTTTATTCTAGGCTAAATACTTTTAGTCCTTGTGGATATGATATTCTAGATTCATCATAGCTATACTACCATTCGATAGGTGCGCTTGCCTTTTTCATGATCGTAGTCTAGTTTAGTGAACCATAAAACGATAATCACATAACAAGATGAAGATGAAGAAGAAGATAATGTTGGAGATGGAAGTGAAGATAAAAATTAAGATGGAGGTGGAGGTGGCAATGAAGGTAGAGATGGAGGTGGAGATGGAGATGGAGATGAAGATGAAGATGACAAGGACCAGTTGAAACCCCAAGCATGACGAAATTCTCCTTGTTACCGAAACCTATCAAGTTGTGTCACACATTCAGTTTGACGAGGAGATGATTTTTTTATTTTAATTTTTTTTATGTACACCATCATTTAGTTTGTTAAGTTTTAATTTTATTTTACATAAGTAACGTTCCTTTAATTTTTGAATTGTATTTTTATATCAATAATTTACTTATTTACATTTTATCAAAAAAATTGTTTGTTTTTTGTATGTATATCAAAAAATGAATAAATTTTTTAATTAGATCTTTGCCTCAATGTTGCCCCTAAATGTGGACATGTTTTCTTACTATATCTTAGGTTCCTACAAAAATTGTATATCCTCGATTGATATATCTTCTCCTAAATATCCATATTGTTACATATCTGACTAGATTTCAGTCGACCTTTTAGGTTGCGACGCAACTCAATATGCGGTAATAATTTGAATGGAGCATTCCAAATAGACAACCATTTTCCTTCATTTAGGACTGGTAGGAATTCAGACTTCCATGCTTTATATATCTGTTTTAGTTTGTACACTTCATCAAATAATTCATGCAATCCAGATGTGCGGTAGTAATTTGTTTATTGCACACAAGTTCTTCAACATTTAATGGAATCAATGTTGGACGAACTAATACCGTGTTGAAAAAAATAAAGAATATATCCTTGAATGCAAACAGTGTGTTAAAGAATGATATAAAAAATAATATTTACTATGTACACATGTTAATAACACATCATCGCTCATCATCCATGTGAAATTGGCTCATGTAATTTGATCCGATATGACATATACAATACCTATGGTGTGCTTGATCCCATAAGCTTTCACGTCGATCAATCGCAGCCTGTATTCCTAGTGCCCTATCAGAAATGATGCACATATCAGGTTGTGGCACAACATGCCTTCTCAAGTTAATCAAGAAGATGTCCCAAGTATCAGCGGTTTCTTGTTCAACAATTGCAAAAGTTATTGGTAGAATTTTTCGATTACCATCCTGTGCAACAACCAACAACAAGTGATGCTTATATCTCTTATACATGAATGTGTTTTCAATTTGGACTAATGGCTTATAGTATCAAAATGCTTCAATCTATAGCTTGAATGTCCAAAAAAGCTGACAGAAAATTCTTTTTCCTTGGGCCATTTGATTTTTATGCTACACAAGTTCCGTTTGCAGATTGATGACGATACCTGGGACGTAGTGATTCAGTACCTTAAACCATTGCCACGAATGATGATAAGGTCAGAATCCAATTTCGGATGATCTTGTGACTTACTTGCAACGACAGAAGTATTTCACCATAGGTAAGACAATGTTAAAGATAATGTCAGAATCCAATTTTAGATGATCCTGTGTCATACTTGCAACAACACAAGTATGTGGAGTATCATATTTCATTATTGTCTAGAACCCCATCTTCTTTCTCACAGATGACATGATTTTCCATGGACATTTACTGCCATGCATTTTACACTTCGCCTCACGATTTTGTAACATGAAAATTGACCCCACGTTTTATGCTATATGGCTTTGTTGTAGCAATAATATCTTTTGAGGAAAACTTCATTCCAACTTGTAAATCGTCAAAATTTGTAGATGAACTTTCATAACCCAATCTTCTATGAGGAAGTTTTGGAAATTCTAACTTATCTTCAGCATCAATGATGACATTAAGCATGTGGGATAGAGGTTCATACACTATAAAATCTGGTTGGGTTCTTTTAACATTGTTTGGATGTTTACTGTCAGAATCACTCCCTTTTGGCTCAATAGGAATAACCTCCAGTTCAAAAAAATTGTAACAAACCATTTTTTGCGATGTCAGAAGTAGTGGTTTCAAGACCCCAATTCCGACGAGTGAGTCTATAATTATTTAATATTTATGAGACAATATTAGTGTTATATTGAATTTTTATTTGATAAATTTGCTAATTGGACAGTTAGTTAAAGTACAAGTGGTTCGACCCTAAAATCCACGGCTTTGGAAAATGAGGTATCGGGACCTTATTTTCATAAATTGAGCCTAAAAATTTTAGTGTTTGGACAGTTAATTAAGGTGCAAAAAGTAAATCATAAAAACTGTAAAAGTGGATCTGTAACACCCCAAGCTCGGCCTAGACGTTATGGCTGAACCTAAAGGAATTACGTTTGTTTGTTTAAAAAACAAAAATTAAAATCCAGCTTTAGAAATCATGTGATTCAAAAATAATACTTTTGACAATACTTTTACATGTTATTTATGTTACAGATAAGCACATAATTTGACACTAAATTTTGCAGCAGAAATCTCAGAGTTGATATTTGAATTCCGTGATCTCGATAAGTGAAAATGTATAATTTTTCTGATTGTATGTATTCTCAAACTTACATAATTTAAATTTCGTAAAACCTATTTTATACTTGTAGCAGAAAATCCTTAATTTGTTAAATTTTGGAAACCAAGCATCTATATTTAGTTTGCAGAAACCATGCGAAAATTTCTAAGGACATAACAAAAACTATCACAAAACCCAAAGCCAAAAATTAAATCTGAAAATTAGTCCAAAAAACAAAAGTCCAGAAAATTTATTTATTAACAAAACCAACCATTTTATGCAAGAAACCAATCCGAGTTCCTAGATGTCACCCAATCTTAATCCTGTCGATTACCTGAAATGGTGAAAAGAAAAGAGGTGAGCTATAAAGCTCAATGTATAACTTAACTCAAATAGGAATCACAAATAACACAATAAATAGATCAAAATGTCAGAGAGAACTCATCAAACTCGAATGAGAAAACTCTGCATGCATGGTTATGCAAATGTAATGTTTCAGAAAATTAAATGCAGTTTTTTCAAAAAGCTTCCTACCCTTCTCCGTTACACACCAAATTAGAGCTCTCCAAAACTCTTCCATCCAAAAACACACCAACAAATAATTGTAGACAATGCCACCAGAGTTGTAGTTAAAACTGCCAGATCAAATATATGTGGTGAAACCACTATTTTGCAGCCAAGCTGCTAGAAAAAATGTGTCGTCGAGCCACTATAAATGCAATCAAGCTGCCAAAGCAGAAATGTGGTTAAACCACCAGATAGTGTAGATCATTAAATTTCCAAAACTTCCTCCTACCATATTATCCCAACCCCATGTAGTGTGACATGGTATGCAAATACAAAATCTGAATGAAAAGCGTATAATGTAACACCCTTCACCCGTATCCAACTCCAGGATAGGGTTCAAGGCGTTACCAAACTTAAATGTTCACAAACATATAAAATCGAGTCACCAAGTTTTGCCCAAAATTAAAACTTACAAACCACAATGAATAAAGGTCACATCTCATGACCATATACAATAGCTCGATGTATTCCAATACGTAAGCCAAATCGTAATAATAATACATAACATGAAACAAACTTCCTATACATGCCACTCACATGAAAATATTTAACATATACTTGTCAATACTCCAAGGATAATGGCTTGATAGTGTGATGCTGCCTCCGACGATCTCCAACCCCTGAGCTGACCTGACAAACTAAAAAAACATGGAAAGGAGGAAGTAAGCTTTACGCTTAGTAAGCTCGCATGAAAATAATAAGCAATGCGATAACATGCTATTTCCATATTCTTTCTATTTATTCAAATTCCAGCTAAGCTGTTTTCCCGAGTCACAGTTATTAAATTATTTATATTCGGAGCTACGGAACTCCAATTTAAGATCCATAAATTTTTCCAGAAACTAAAATCATATCACTTATTACTAAAATTTTTCTAGAATTTTTAGTCCAGCCAATTAGTACAGTTTATTAGTTAAAGTTTCCCCTATTATACAGCTCGACTAATCTGACCTCTGTTCACTACGAATTTATTTTCTCCTGGTACAAGAGTCAAATAGCCATTAAATTTGTTTCATTTAAAATTAGACTCAATAAGGAATCCAGTAATATAAACTATATTTCTTAATTATTTTTGTACAATTTTTAAGGAGGTTTCAAAGTCAAAACAGGGGATCACGTAATCATTCTGAACAAGTCTCACAAAAATATAAATATCTCAATGTATAGAATTCCTTTACTTTCTCTGTTTCTTTTATATGAAAAAGACTCATTAAGCTTTAATTTCATATCTCATTCAACCTCTAATTAAATTCATACTATTTTTGGTGATTTTTCAAAGTCATGTCACTGCTACTGTCCAAAACAGTTTTATTGCTAATTCACTCTTTCACACTTTCTTTGTATTAACCTCATTTAACATACATATCACAAATCATTTTCACCACATTTCATACATCACAAGTATAGGCCCATGATTACAAGGTCACCATAAAATCATCCTCATGTATAACTTACTTGTTTATAACCTTACCACATCCCGGTCACTTAATGAACACATCAATCACATAACCAAGTTCCTGCATTTATTCATCACAAAACTCACAAAGCAGTACATAGTAAGTCTCCCGTTGAACACTTCGGATCAATCCTCGATACTTTGTGGTTTCAGCACATAGCTCCACCCATTATATAGTTCGGTTCTCTTGTACACATGGTGAACACTTAGTACCACCCATGTGACCTAGCCAGTTTATTGCATAGCTCTCTTGTCTACATGGTGTCCTTCACCTGGAACCACGCATGCGACCTAGCTACATATATCCCGTAGCTCTCTTGTCTATATGGTGTACGCATAGTATCACCCATGCGACCTAGCTACATCATAATGTCTCGTAGCTCTCTTGTACACATGATGTGCACTCAGCACCATACATGTGACCTAGCTACATACCATCTGTATCACCCAATCTTTCCGAAGGTTCAACCGGGATTTCTCTCTCTTCTCCAACAATTTCACCAATCAAGTAATTATCAACAAACATATTTCCAATATTATTATAAAATATCATAATACAAGTAAAATTGATGTATTACTTACATATAAACTTACATCTCGTTTAATATCAAGGCAATAACATTAAATTACACATTGCATTATTAAAAATCATATGAACTTACAATTGCTCATAATATCCATAATCATAGAAATCACATTTATGTATGATAATTCAATGCTCTTCACAGCAAGATATATTTCATGTATAACAATAATAACATGAATAATAGGCTTATTAAATCACACGAGCTTACCTCAATCCAAAAAAAAGGGCAATTTATCATTTTAGTCCATAACCTTGTATTTTCCCGATTTAAGCCCGAATCTCGATTTCCTTGATCTATAATATCACATTTAGCCTAATAATTAATCACACTATTCATATAGGTCTAAAAATTATATTTTTACAAATTTTCATTTTGACCCCTAAACTTTTGCATATTTGCACTTTTGCCCCAAGACTCGGAAATTAAACTTCATCCTATTTTCTTGTGTTTTATGACATACTGATCATTTTTCCCTTCTATGGCAACATCAAAATCTCACTCTAGCATGTATTTATGAACATTATGTATTTTTACTGATTATGTCGTTTTACTCGTTTTTACGAAAAATCACTTAGCAAAAGTTGTTTAACACAATCTCAAACTTCATATTCTACCATAAAACATCAAAATTCATACATATCATCCATGGGTAAATTTTTAAATATAAACCCTAGCTCAAAATATTGGTAGAAATAGGTAAACCGAGCTACGAGGATTTCAAAAATGTAAAGAACATTAAAAACGGGCATAGAAATCACTTACAATCAAGGCTTAAAAGTGTTGAAACCTAGATATGGTGGAGAGCAAAATTCGGCAGCAACTTATGGAGAAGATGATCATTTTTGTGTTAGATCATTTTTGTGTTATTTTTCCCATTTTATTTCATTTAATATCCAAATGACCAAAATGCCCTTATTTACTAAACTTTCAAAAATTCCATCCATGTCCAATTTTTGTCCATAAACTTAAAAATTGGTCAATTTGCTATTTAAGACCTCCTAATTAATATTTCAAAGCAATTTCATACTAGAAACTTCTAGAATGAAAGTTTTGCAACTTATTCAATTTAGTCCCTAACTTCAAATTAAGCACTTTATGCATAGAATTTCTTCACGAAATTTTCACACAATCATGCAATCATATCATAGACCTCAAAATAATCATAAAATAATTATTTCTATCTCATATTTATGGTCCCAAAACTACTATTCTGACTAGGCCCAAAATCAGGGTGTTACATATAAGACATGCAGTTGTACAATAATAGATATTAGAAGGCATGGAATTCCACACTTTGCAGAACAAATGTGTCACAAGTTCAACAAAAGCAAATCAGTTTCGCCACAGCGTCACATACATGGTCATATAGCAGATTTAAAGATATACAAATTATCGTAATCAAACATCATATGCTCATATACAAACATAGAAAAACAGAAACATACCATCAGAATTATCAATATACAGATCATGCAAATATATTTCACATACCTTTTGCACAATACTTGCAGTATCATACTATCAGATATCATGTTTTCAAGTCCTATTTATACAATATGGACCCTAGAGAGAGGCTAAATACGTATCATAGATAAATACGACCCCAGGTTAAATTTCTAAAAAATAGGCCCACAAGCTTGTGTCGCCTACACGACCCAGTTAACCTAAACCATGTGACACACACGATCGTGTGACATCGACAGTGAGTTTTTTGGCATCGCACCGATCGTTGTTTTTCAGGTTTTTTGTTACATACCTGATTACTTTCTAATGCAGATACCACAACACTCTTCTGAACTCCTAAACGACATTTGGAAAATGATTAATTAACACAAATCACTACGAATGCAATAAAAAAAATCAGCCATAACTGTTTAACTTTTATATCTTGACCAAAACGCAAATCAGCCTCTCGACATTCCAACACTTACCCAAATAGTAACAATAGTTCCCGAAACTTCCTAACTTGCCGAATGCACGTCGTGCGAATCACAACCCTCACCTAATAGATTCCAACGCAAAAGAGAATGTTACAAATACCATCAAAACCAACCAAAAGTTACCCAAACAACTTACTCACGAACATCATTCTTATGAGCAAAATTAATGAAATGAAACACCAACTTGCACGACACTTACCAAAATTCTGAAGCTCCAAAATGCACAAAGATTTAAATCAGAGCTAGGAACGGTAAACAAAAAGAATGAAGGCTAAAATATCAGAACAAACTGTTGAGGAGAAAGAAAGGAAGAAAAAAAAAACTATAATCACAAGAACAATGCAAAACCCAAAAAGAAAAATAGAGAAATTGGAGAAGAAAAGAAAAGTGGAAGAAAAAGAAAGGGAGAAACTTGAGAGAGTGTGGAGAGAAATGTGGGAGAGTTTTTAGGAAAAAATATTTTAATTTAATTTTATTATTTAAAAATAATAATAACTAACTAATCAAATTTTTTGATAACTTATTAGATTATCCCGAATTTGAATTTGACCCAACCACATTCACATGGGCAACACAATGCAAGGGAATAAAAATATTTTTATTTTGCACACACAAGGATTCGAACACAGGACCAAAGGGTAAGCTAACACCTTACCATTGAACCAGCAGGTTCATTCTATCATTAACTAAGCGAAAATAATATTTTAACAAAAAGTTCAAAGATAGGAGTTTGGACAAAAATTAACAAAATTCAAAAGGAAATGATTTCAACTCAAAACCTCAAACACACTAATACAACACTTAACCACTAAACCAAATCAATTCACATGACAAAATTTCACAATCTTAACTTAAAATTAGGATGTTACCACTCTTAGGTCACTAACCCAATTTCTACTAACTCGATTTTTGGGATGTGACAGACCACTATTGATTTTTATTAATTAAAAGGTTTAGATAATGTTATTTAAGGGACTTAAATGACAATTAGGCCATAATGAATTACCTTGGATGGTTAATGCTTCATAATTAGCCATTTATATGTTAATATTAAGGTTAAAATATTAATTAAAATGTAATAAAACATAAAGAAAAATAATCATATTTTTACTCTTCTTTTTCCATCAATTTTGTCACCATTGTTAAAGGAAAGAAAAACTTCAAACCTTCAAGGACATTTAGCCTTTGCATGTGAGTATTCCTAGGTCTCGTTTTTCATAAATTTTATGTTTTTGATATCGTTGTAACTCAAATTAGTTAAATTGTACCTCAATTTTTGAAATTGTTAATGTTTTAAAGTATTTATATAGATGGTTTTTTTATGTTTTTGATGTTAAATAGCTTGGTTGTAAGCTTATATTTGATTATGGACTAAATTATAAAATGAAATATATTAGTTTTAAGTTTAGGGGCTAAAATGCAATTATTTTAAATTTTACATGGAATTTATATAATTATTGAATTTAGAGGGCTGTAGAAGGATGAAATTGAAATCAGATTGTAAAACAAGGTTTAAATGTGAAAGATATGATAGTTTCGGTTTTAAGGACTAAATTGAATAAAATGTGAAACTTTAGGGAAATTGTGTAAGATGAAATTAAAAGGTCAATGCATGTATTTTAGTATTATAAGGTGTTTGGGCTTGATAATTTGAGATTAATTGTCATTTAGATCAAGATTTGGATCGACTAGAGAGTAATCGAGAAAAAGGAAAAAATTACTGAATAGTCCCTGAGATTCAATCCGCTAGCTGATTTTTTTTTAGGTAAGTTCATATAGTAAGTTTAGTTTTTAAGGAGTATTATTTTTTTATAGACGTTTGATTGTATGATATATTTTGAATTATTTGTAAAATTGTACACAAAGTGAGTTTTGGACTAAATTGTAAAGTTTTGCGCATGTGATAATTACAAATCATGTGAAATACTAAATGAATATGATATGTTATGATATAAAATTTGGTTCATGAAAATGCTACTGCAATGTAAAGGTTCTGAGTTCTGTATAACTACCCATTTGAACTTAGGAAACAATTAGGATATGATTAGTATGTCAATAGGGTTAGTTGTGCGCTTGTGCGGGTTTGCACTTTAGTGCCTCTTTTTGCAATACGATACCTTTGTATAGCATTGCGATACTCTTTGGTATGGTGTAGATACCCTAACATCTGAACCTTTTTGCTAATGTTCATTGAGCTAATCTGATTAAGTAAAAGGGATGAGTGATTTGGATATATACCAGGTTTTAAAATGTCTTGTAAATTAGTTGTATTTGTATATTTCTTATAATGGATTCAGGACCTCAATTCCAATGTTTGAGTCTGTAAATATTATTTATTTAATATTTAAGAAGTTATTGAAGTGTCATATTAAGATTTGGTTCAATAATTTTGACGTTTGGCTAGTAAATAAGAACTCTGTTAATAGTATCCATGTTTGATTGGTTTTAAAAATTGATGGATGGCAAAAGTGGTTTTGTTAAGGGCAAGGTGTGCACTCTACGTGTTCGAATCCTTGTATTGACTAAGGTACAAAGCGCTAAAGAAAAGCGCTTTTGCTCGAGTGAAATAAGGTGCAACATGCATGTGTATTCATTTTTGTATATCTATTAGTCTTGATGAGTATGTGCTTGTATGTATAATAATCTTAAGATTTATACTTATGATAATAAACTCTGAAAGTTGGTCGAATTTGTTTAGTGAACAAGCAAAATTTTCTTTTAATTCTGTTGGCTGATGTGCATGATTTCTTTTGGTCTTGTGCCTGTCGTTGTTTACTTAAATATTGAGAAGGGTCCCTTTTCAAAATGGTTTTTCTTTTTTGTGTGTGTGTTGCCTCACAAAAGTGCATGCCTAGGGGTGTCAAGCTTGTGCCTACTGAATGTGCCTGGCCTGAAGGGGTTTCAACTGCTTTTGTTTGATGCTAAGGCGCGATGCCTAGGTGCTTGTCTTAACAATACTGGATAAAGTTATGTCGTATGTGTATAAATAGCATATGCCACTAGGTTGATGCATGTTGCTACCTTCCCCGTGTAAATAGATTATGGGCTTTTCTATGTGACACCTCTATAAATGCAGGAGGATTAATTCTCTCATATACTATCTATCTTTATACTCCATATTCTTACAAAGCTACTTCTCCTCTATTTAGGGATGACATTGTATTCAAAGATACTCTCAATACTTTCATCCGAATCAAAAATTATAAGCCAATCTTCCAGGCACTACGATTCTATGGGAGGATATTTTTCAAAGCTCTATGGCTCGACATTGTTAGTGTATGGCAGCCAATGGAGAATGTCGTAATGGTTCGCTGGACCATCCATGGCATTCTATGAGTTCCATGGGAGAGTCGTGGTCGATTCGATAACACTTCTGAATACAAGCTCGATAAGAAGGGTAAAATATATTACCATCGAGTTGACAACATCGCACTGAATTCATCCCCTAAGTTTCAAGTGCTAGCTGTGGAAGATCGAATCTGATCTGTAGGTTGCCCCTCAACCCCAAGGCCAACTTACTTCGAGATTTCATCAGCCTCACCTCTTGAAAAAAACATAATAAAACCGCCTTAAGTTCTTTATAAATTTTGGTAAATAATGTGTTTCATGGTTTGTTGATCTATATATAGTATGAAATGAGTGCTATTAATGTGTAAAAAACTTGGTTTAGATCACAAAGCTAGCACTTAGTATTTGCTTGGGTTGTGTTCTCATATTATGATATCAAACAAGTTGTATGGTTTTGTAAAAATACAAGTATATTGAAGTTCGCTATAAAATGGAGTTATTAGCTTTGTTCAACTAAGCTCCTGTAAGTATTTTTTTAAGTGATTTAAAAAAAAAATTTGCTTGCATTTGTTGGGATTCGAACTTGGGTCTTTTGCTTGGAAGGCAATTATAATAATAAATGAGTATTTTTGTAATTTTTTTCCCTTTTCCTTGTGCAAGTTCCTTGTGTAACATGGTTATATTTATGTATGTATATGTACATGTAAAAAATTTGTGAATTCAGTCATAATGTTGTAGTTTGGTTTACACATTTTGTTTACTGAATTTAGCTAAACAATTAAATGAAAAGAAAAAGTCAAATATATGTTTGTTTCATTTAAAATAGCTTTATTAAAAGTAGTTTTTTTGAAATATTTTCAAGAAAGTGAATTTAGCTAAACAATTAAAAGACAAGAAAAATTCAAATGTATGTTTGTTTTGTTTAAAATAGCTTTTTTGAAATATTTTTAAGGAATCTACCAAGCAACAAAAAATATTTTACACAGATTCAACCAAACACCAGAAAAGTAAATCATTTCTAGAAAAGTAAATCATTTTTCGAAAAATATTTTATTGGCAAACAAACGAAGCCTTAAAGTGTAATTAAATGTGAATCTGATAAGCATGCATTGTGAACAAGTTTGTAATGTAAGCTGATGAATATGAACAGAGGTGATGTGCATTAAACCAGTAATTAAGATTGTGTAATTGTGGATATTTTGGCCTTGTGATCTCTTGAAATCGTTGGATATAGTTGGCATGCCATAGGATTGTGAGTACTCACCTATATGTATTGTATTTTTGGGCGTTGAAGCCTTGGGACAAATTGGAGAGATAAGCAAATGTGAGCTAAGCTCTATTCAACAGGACATGTTTGGTATGTTGGAGAGTGTTAGCTATATGCTACACTTTTAGGATATGTTTGACTCTACAAGTCATTTGATGTGTTAGAGATCCGTGTATCCGATGTGTGGTGATATAGCCCACTTTTATGTATCATAGCCTTAAGTTTCAAATTATTGTTTAGATGTGATCTTATCTGTTGTGATAATACGATGTGAGATGGACGCATAAACATGTGAATAATATGCTAAATGAGTTTATTTAAGTTTCATGAAAATGTTAGTATGTCCTCATGGTAAATTGTATATGTAATTGTATTTTGGGTCGTTCCCATTTAACTTGTGAATGCATGTAAACATATCAGCTAGACTTGTGAGTTATTAAAGCATGTATATGTTGTTTAGTCTTGATGAATTATTGTTAAATGAATTACATGTATAAGCGAGTTGAGTGTAATTGCATGTAGGAGTATATGTTAGTTTTATGATTTAAAGAAATGTGAATATGTTATTTTGACTTGGTTAGAATATGGTTGTGAATGTGTTGTAATATGCTTTTGTTTAACCTTGGATATTGTGTATACTTTGTGGTTACTCCAACATTCACTTTGCTTGTTTAAGCTCACCCATTCTCTCTACCCATTGTAAATATTTAGCGTTTGTAGTGTAAGCGATGCGGTGATACCAAGGAAGTGATCCAAGTTAGGCTTTAGTATTTGTTTAGGTGGTATTAATATTATTTCTTTGAACTGTGGGGATAAGGTAATGTGGTTAGACTTTAATTGATATTATAAGTTTGTTCGAAGTATGTTTGGCATGTCTTATTGATGATTAATATATGCTTGACTTACAAATTTGTAAAAAAGCTAATAAAGAGGATGACCACCTATTAATGTGACATTTTATAATGTGTGCGATGTGTGACGGTGGTGTGACATCTTGATATTCGGGCTTAGTGACCGGGCCAGGTATAGGGTGTTACACGCAAGCACCAAATAATCCCAAATACACAACTAAAAAACATTTTTGGCCAAAATATTCAATCCTCATGATTCAAACATAAAAAAAAAAACACCTTGTTTGATAGTGTACCAATGCCACATCACCTAGTACAATTAATTCAAACATTTAAATTATATGCTTAATCATTTAAGCCATGAACACATAACCATTTTGTATATTTCAACCATACATTAAACTCAATTACATATTACATTCATATGAAAAATTCTATATATATCAACTTCTAGTTCAAATGTTCACCAAAAACATATTATTATACCAAAACCGACTCTAGTTAGGTACATGCCATACATAAAACAAAAATGGAATTATGTAACTTTGATGAGTCGATGATTGCTTCTAGGATGTTATATCTACCATTTTCACTCTTGGGGATCAATTATACCTACACACGGAGAAAACAAATCGTACGTTGAACGAAAATGCTTAATGATATTTTCATGATTCAAGATAATATAAAACAATTTTATACAAATGGACACATTCAATTCATAATCTAATCTCATGCCATTTCATGTCAAACATTTTCATTTTAATATGATCATACATATAATCAATCTTACACACCAATTCATATACATATTCATGTCAAATCTACCATTACTACATAACTTGTAAATACCATTCATGTTATTCATCATTAAGTACCATTTCTTTCATTTGTAACATAATAACTAATTGTTAGATCTGGTACCCTGAGTGTAGTATATTCTTCTGTAAACTTGTACTTTTTTTGAACAGATTAGTTAATAAAAATAATTCATTCATTACATTACTATACTTTGTATGATTTTCCATAAAATGGTTTTTGCATGCAAAGCAAAATGAAAGCAAATGTTGCTCATTGGTTGTCTAAAGTTTAAACTAATACTAAGCAGTATTACGTGGTCGGATCGTGAAATGAAAAGATAACTTGTATTAGTAGACAAACCTAAACATGTCCTTAGTCTAATTGGAAATGAGCAAATAGACTAAAAGGCTAATATGTCGTCTATCAAGTCCAATTTGGGAGATACATTGTCTTAGGCATAAGAGTGGATGACTCTTAGAAGATAAAGACATATATGTAATTGACTAGATTGACAGTATATCGGACTAGACCCAAGAAGAATATATCTTAAATCCGTTTATGGATTTATTCACTTGTGACGTTTATGGTGTGACATACCTAAATCCTGAGTGGATGACAGACTATGTATGTGTGACTCATACACTTTCATGTAAGCAAAAGCCTAAGTTTGAATAGATAAGGAACTGAAAGCAAGTGCATTAGGTGTACGACTTCTGCGGTATTTAGTGTCATTCAAAATAGTAGAATTCATAGCCTAAGACATGGGTAAATGATATCTTCTCATAGACATTACATGGTTGATGAAAAGTAAATGTGGCCATGGGTGGTTCGTCTTGTGATGAATGGCTTGATTACTTTTTTATAGTAATTGACTTTTCATGAAGGAAGATGTAATGGTTATAATGAGATAAAATAGAATCCTGTGAGGGTAACACACTTATTACAAGGTCATTGGATGAACACTGATAAAAGTTTCTTTCAGATTCAATCATGAATGATTAGTTATTGATTTATTTTCGCTTGTGATGATAGTTGTAATCACGAAGGGTCGGTCGTCCAGCCATTCGGTTGATTGCTACAATTTTAGTGGTATTAGAGTCAGGTTTAGCTGATTCTCTAATAATGATTTAAGAAGGAGAACCCCGATACATGACATGTCGTTAAATGTAGTGGTCCATTCAAGTCAATTCCATACTTAAGGAGCTTACTTTCTTGGCAATTTAGGATTTTATGTTTCGTTTTCAATATTTAGGCCTTAGGATAGAAAGTTAACAAAAACTAAGTAGTTTTTACACATTTCGTAAGTGTTGTGACCCAATAAGCCAACACAGGCCTCAGGTTGTGCTAATTGGTTTAATTTAGTGTGTAGGATGGAAATATAAAGGCCCAAGATAACTCCCTGAGCCCGATCCGATTCATGGGGTCAAAATTTTGGGTGTTACTACACAAAAATTAATCATTAACAAAAACAGTTTATAATTTCTTATTTCTTTAAACATATTCTTTGACATTTTAATTGAAAACTTATTGTATGGAAACAAGAGAAGTATTTAAAATATATTTGGTTACATCAATCTTGATACAAATCTTTACAAGTTAGAAGTTTATTTAATACAGACTTGAAAGGCGTATACCTAACTACACCACGTATCCATTATATGCATATGACTGCCTCCAGACGTACTAACATCTAGAGTGTGAATACTACAATAAAATAGAGAGTTATAAGGCAGTATCTGTAGGTATACGGGTCAAGTTGTAATATAGATTTTACAACAAATTAGGTGAGTACTCCGAGGATCGTACCCAAAGGAGGTGAGTAATAAATCAATCTTAACCTAAACAATTAAATAGCTAATTAATACATTAAGTCAGTTATAGTAAGAAAGTAAAATAACATAAAAGAATTGAATTTCAAGAGACGTAACGAATAAAGTGAATCGAATCTGAGGATGGGTGATTAGCTCGTTTCAACAATCCCAATCAACTATCGTCTCGGGTTGCTCGTCAACCAACTAGCCGCTACCCTAGCAGGATCTTTCGATCTTTCACTAACACAACGGGTAAGCAAGGGCTACTTATCTTCCAACCTCACAGTCCAGACTGGCTTGGGGTAAAGGTGTTTACGAATGGGCAATACCAATTTTGGGTTAATTCCCACCTTCATGACTTCTCGTGGTTATCAGGCCTAGGGTTTGCTTCACGTTCTTCCTTTCCCAAACATTTGATCGGTTGAGTAACCCTGCAAAATAGATAAGATATCATGCTTCCACTTGCTAACCCCCTATAGAAGGATTAGTTCCTCATGGCTTTCATAAACAACATGGAATAAATGGAAGAATTAATCATAGGGAATGGATTGAAAATAGAGAATTTTCAAAAAGCCTAATTGATATTGATAATAAGCATGAATCCAAAATAGTTGATATCCTTATAAATTAGAACTCTTAAAAGAGACAAAGAAAAAATACACTAACCTAAAGAGAGAATCTAAGCTAATGGAATGTGTGCCAAAAGAGCCTATTTATATACTTCAGGTAGTCACCGTCTTTAACCCTAGGTTAGTTAACGTTCCCGAGCATTAAGTTTGATTGTACAGACCAAAATGCCCCTACTTTGTGTTTTATTCTTGTTACAGAGTCGATGTCGCAACATACCAGCACCTGTGTCGCGACATGGTAGCCATTCTGCTCCTCTGCAGTTGTCTCCAGGGGTATGTCGTGACACCCTCAACTTGTGTCACAACATTGACGACAGTTTCCTACTTTCTCTATTCTGTTCTCTATGTTGTGACATTGGATCTCTCATGTTGCGACATAACGTCCAGTATTGACCCGAAATGCCTTCTAATGGTCTCCTGCACACTCACAAAGCACGTTAACTCTCGCTTAGGCCTTATTCAACCCTTAAGGTTAATAAAAGACTCAATGTGCACATTTTATTGAGTATAAATAAAACTAAAGAAACTTAATTAAAGCATAATGAAAATGCTTGTATTCAAACTCCTTAAATGTGAAAACTAGTTTAATCTACTACACTGAATCATGACAAATCAGTATAATAGCCGACTCCGCCACCACCTTGGCATACTCCTGGTGATGTCTCTATTGGAAAATTGAGTTTGGAAAATGCAACACAAAATAAATTTAGGGAAGAACCAAAGTTTTAAATTTTTTTTCAAAACAAGAACTTGGTTGTAATAACTAAAATAATAAACACTTAACCAAAATAGTACCTTTTCAATACGTATAGGATGAATGCTTCAATCGAGTAATCTTCTCCGCTATCCTCAAGCTCACGTTTGTCAAGTGTGGGCTCGCTTCGAATCAGAAAATTTTTCACAAAAATTACCAGTGGTGTAATTTTGTAATTTCTCTAAAATTTTGGGCCAAGTTGTAAATAAGAAAAATATATCTACAAATTTTCTAAAATAATTTTTTCTGAGAATTTTTTCTCGACAACTTTCTCTTGAATTCAAGTGTGTGTAAATAATTACCCAAGGCTCTCTTTATATAGAAAGAGTTTAGAGAGTTCAACTATGATTAAACTTAATCACTTTAATATGAATTTAATATAATATTTATCAAGATAAATATTATATTAAATTTAATATTAAATCTTATTTAATTAATAGAATATTTATCTACAAGATAAATATTAAATTAAATTAAATATCAAGATAATCACTTTAATATTAAATTAATAAAATACTATTAAGATAAGTATTAAACTAAATTTAATATTATATCTATTAAAATAATATTATTTTTTGAATAGTTAATCAAAAATTAAATTCTCTAGTAGAATCCCAATAGGAGCGTAATTCTTCTACTACTCAACCATTGAAAACCCACCGCTGCCGACCACTTCCCGACCACCGGAATGCCACTGTCGCAGTCGTCGACACCTCAAGCTGGTTCAGCTTCTACCAATTCGATCTGGGCTAGTGATGACCCGACCGGTCTAGTCTAGCCATCGGTTGGACTGTCGGCCTGGTTTCACATACCAGGCCTGTTTTGACCATTTTTTGATCTTGGTCTTAGTTTCTACCTCTCGAGCCCAATTTACGATCTTAGAACCAATTTTCAAGTTCAAATACTGATAACTCTTAAAAAGAGTTATATTTCATTCCTTTATACCTAGATAATTGCTTCTACTTAGGTACATTTAATGGCGTGTTAGGAAATTTTAGTGGTATTTTTATCATTGCATTAGAGCTTAGACTGTGTTTACATGTTAGATACTTTTAATTAAGTGTAGAAGGGTTGTGTTTGGTGGTTTGGCAGGTCCAGGATGTGGAGAAAGAAATAAAGGTGTAAAGGTTTGCTGGGGGAAAAGGTTGGACAGTTTGCCACCTTGTATGCCATGAAAATTTAGGAAGATGACTGAGTCAACACTCAATGCATACTAGTTTTAGCCTAACGCTACTTGTACTAGAAAAATCTGCCTAAAAAAGAGGAGAGGATATCGTGGGCTATTGGAGGTATCCTAGGAAGAAATTCTTATAAAAATCCAAATGAGGAAACTCTAAAGGGTTTGCAGATCCGAAGGCAACAATAGAAGGTAGTGGCTGAGTAGAGATGGAAAGAGGAAGCTGAATGCAACCCTCTCAGCTATTACAGAACACTGTGCTGCTGGATTGTGAATTGGTTTGGCGACAACCATCTTCCTAAGTTCTTCCATTATTTCTTAATATGTTCTTCCTTGCATTGAATTGATTTAAATGATTTTGAATGTTATTTTGAACTTGAATTTTAATCACCAACCCATGAATTAAATCTCATAGGGTTGGGATTACATTATAAAACTTTTATTTTCTTTAATGGTTGAAGCATATATTTGATTTTGTAACGCCCCAATTTTCTTATTTATGTTTCTGTATGATTTTGACACAATTGTGTATCCGCTTCAGTGGTTAAGTGTACTGGGTATGTGTGAGAGGTCCCAAGTTCAAGCTCGACCTCTAGAAAATTTTGGTTATCTTTGGAATCAAGCCTTATATCTGTTCAATGGGCTTATATTAAATTGTCAGTAAATTCATATCAGAATGAGCCTGTTGGTTCGAGTGGTAAGGGAGGTGGTGTGTTGGAGATCTTGTGTTCGAAACCCAGCGTGAACATGGGTATTATTTTTTCTCAATTGACTGTTAGTGTTTCAGTTGTATTGGAAGTCTGAGGTAGTAGGTTAGTGGGAGAAAATCAAGGGATTAGTGTCATATCTGGATATTATCTTTTTCATCTTTTTACTTTTCTCTCACTTCCAAGAAAATCCCCAAAAGTTCTGACGTTGAATTCTTTTTCTATCTTCTGACGTTTCCTTCTTCTTTTCAGTAAACCTCTTTCATTTTTTTGAATCAGATTGTGAATCCCACGTTCTTTTGTTATTGTTACGGTTTCTGGTTCATTCTTTGATGGGTAACTAAACTTTTCATCCCCTTAAACTTATGGTTCAGTTTTAGCGATGTTAGGTAGCGATGTTAATTGGTGGATTTTGTGATCAGAAGAAGGTTGTGAGGCAGAAAACCCTACTTTAGCTGCTTAATTCGAGGTAGGGATTGTTTTCGTTAGCAGTAAGTCGGTTCTGTGTGTTTGGGTATCATTTTAGACTTATGGCTTGGTCCCTAATAGGATTGGAATACTCTGTTTTTAGGTTTCAGAAGGCTCGTGTGTGTTTTTGCATCGAAAATGTACCAAGTGTGTACCCGAAACGTAGAAAAACAAGCTTCGGTAAAAGCCAAAAATGCCACTACCGACGCCACACGGGTGTGTGTTTAGTCGTGTCCGAGACACGACCGTGTGGTCAACGAAGGCATGGCCGTACGCAAGACACAACTGTGTGGTGGCCAGAGTATGGTCGTGTGGGCCACACAGGTGTGTGGGCCCACACCGGTAAATCACACGTGTAACACCCCTTACCCATATTCAATGTCGGAATTGGGTTACAAAGCATTACCGAACTTATAAAACAATTTTAACATCCACTTAGCATACAATTTCACATTTCATGCAAACATTATTCAAACTCAAGCATAATGTCCCTATAACGAACCTATGAGGCCCTAAACATGTTTTAAGAGTGGTTCGGGACTAAACCGATAGCTCAAAATTTTTTTACGAAACTTAGAAAATTTTTCTCAAAATAAGGGACACACGCCGGTGCGGCCCGGCCTTGTGTCTCACACAGCCAACAGATACGGCCGTGTCACAAGCCGTGTGGACATTCGAAATGGGAGCACATGGTCTTGTCTCAACCCTTATCTGACCCCGTGTAACTCTCTGACTTGGGTCACACAGCCAACACACACGCCTGTGTGCCCTAAAAATGGCCATACATGCTCGTGTGCCAGACCGTGTACTGGGTCGTGCCAAAACTATAGGGTATACTGACTTATGCCACACGGTCAAGTCACACAGCCATGTATGAGGCCTTGTGGAGCATACTGACTTGGTTTCTAAAACCACACCAGGGGACACACAGCTGAGCCACACACCCGTGTCTCTGCCCGTGTGGACAAAAATAGGCTATTTACCAAGCCAATTTGCCACCCTAAAAACATGTACCTACACCACAATTCAAAGGCACCAACACAAGACATAATAGGCATTAAATCAATATCATATCAAGCATATTCCATACCATTTCACTACCCATCAGTACAAATCACAATCTACCACAATATTCCATCTAATTTTATACTTAACTCACATATGCAATTCAATTAACTATACATTCCTAAATATGCATCTTTTAGCCTAGTTTCACAAACAAAGCAATGTCCAAAAATTCATCCACAATAGTATGGGATAAAAATATGTATAAATTATGATTTATCAAATACCCCCACACTTAAGCGTTTGCTTGTCCTTAAGTAAAATCCTCAATTCACAATTAAGAATTCCTTTTTCTCAACTTATAATTCCTACCAATAATATCTCAAACTAATTCATAAGTAATCATACATTGAGGATTAAACTAAAAGAACATTAAAGTTTCAAACATTCCAAGTTAAGCATTTAATCATGAAAAATATAGGCATCTCCCCTTATCTAAGTAGTTACCATTGATTCGAAATCTCACAGAGTTTAACATCCTCACTAAAGATTTACTCAAATCACTTGAAGTGTTTAAGGATAATGAAATTAGCATTCATCAGTCAATATGAAAAGTTATTACCATAGGCATGCATGAAAATCAAATCTCCACCACTATAAATTGAGATGATACATCAATCAAAAGGTCTTTAGAGGGTTGTAACTAGGCTTGGTTAGGGGGTGTGGTCACAAGCTGAAAGAAAGGGTTAGAGTCGAGATTGAATTAAAAAATTACTTAACTAGAAAAATATTTAATCATCACTTGTGTAAAACAGAGCTTCTTCTCCGAATATGGAATTTAAATACTTAAGCTCAAAAACAAAATATTGCTACTACTAATATGTATACACACATTTTTTTTAAGAACAAGTCAAATAACATAGACTAACTACTAAGAACAAGACATAGTTAAGCAATTTATTCAAATCAAATCTCGACAAAAATAAGGATCAAATTAATTGAGGGGATTTCAACAATAATGGGTTAAGGGTTAATATTAAGGGTAATACAAGGAATGGCTTGTTAAGCTCAAAGGGGTTTACTAAGGGTTAATCGTGGAGGTAGACTTTTCATGGCATTAGTGGGTTAATCCTAAGTGCCTCTATCATCTTGACATATCAAATCAAATGGTGTGGTCTTGACATGCATAATCAAGCAAGTTCTAGAATAATAATTCGATATTGACACACTCAAAGCAATAATAAAAAGTGATCATGAAAGAATTAATAGATTCTCTTGAGGGCTCAAGATCTCACAAAAAATTATGGCTTTTTGATGTTTACATTTGTGGATTTCAATTCAAGATAATACTTAAACTTGGGGAAAAAACCTAAAATTTTAAATTCTTAAAAATCAACATATCATGCTTAATTCTCTAATGTCTTAAGGTTTAAATAATAAATGCATGAATGCCTATGTTTTAATTCAAAATATATCAATAAAAATCATAAATCAATCAAAATTCATCCTAAACATGATATGAGAGATTTATAAGAGAACAAGGCAACATTCAGGGATTTTTCTGATAATGAAATGATTCACCCCCCACACTTAAGATGTACATTGCCCTCGATGTACAAAGATAAATATATAGAAAAATATAAGTATAAGATCATAAGATAGGGAGAGAATTAAAACTTCCTGAGTGTTAAATGAATGAATGGAATCCCTAGATTAGCGAGAGCGAGGATTGGAAATAAAGCTGGAGGGAAAATATGATTCTGAGGGAGAATTAAGGGAATAATCTAATAATAATCATAAAGATAACCTATGTTTTAAAAATAATTGAGTCTTTAAAAATAAATAAACATAAAAGTAAAAATAAAATAAGAGAGATAGTCTAATTTTTTTTTCAAGTGGCACGACCGGATAACACGCCCGTGTGGATCGTGTCCAGCCCGTGTTTGTCGCGAATTGAGATATCGTCACACAGCCTTCAGACACGCCTGTGTGTCTAGGCCATGTGGCTACATAATCATATCACACGACCATGTGGGATGTGGTTTGCTTCTCCTACGGTTGTGTATCTCTGCACACGCCCGTGTTATTTTGACAGTGTCGACCATGTGTGCTAGGCACGGGCGTGTCTCCCACCCGTGTCATATTGGCAGATTTTCCCACGGCTCGTTCACACATCCGTGTCAACTTATCACGTGCCGTGTTGGGAAAGACAACTTTTACCCTATTTTTACATAGTCGTATCGCATGGCCGTGTTTCCTTTTGTGGCGTTCGCAGGGCCTAAAGCACGGCCGTGTGTCTGGCCGTGTGGATTTTGCGAACCTATGTTCAAAGACTCTATTAGCAACCTAGATGTTAAAACTTAATTAAATAACTTAAAACCGTTAGTACTCGAGTTGCCTCCTGAGAAGCGCTTATTTATAGTCTAAGCTCAACTTACCTATCCATTGAATGGTCATGGTGGTTCGAGGAGTTTATACTCCTCATTCCTGCTATCAATCTCATCAAAATAAGGTTTTAGGCGGGTATTGTTTACCTTAAAAGTGCCGAACTTGGGATGACTTACCTCGACTGTGCCAAATGGGAAAATGCTAAGTACCGTAAGAGGGATTTCTTCATTCAGTTTGGTAGTGACAATGTGAGGATCTGTGGCAGCTGATAAAACTTTCTCTCCAACCTTAAGTTGATTTGGTGAGGTATTGAGCTCGTTCTGGCGTAGTTTTGGTTTATCGTATGTTCTCAGTTTATGTGTTCGCCATTCATCTAGCTCCTCGATTTGTAGCATTCGTTCTTCATGAACAGGTCTTTTATTATGGCTTGAACATGGCTCATGTACGTCCTTCGAACTCATTTCCTGCAAAGCAGGTTACGCCATATTTTCAGTTTTAGTAGAATGGTTTATACAATCTCCTTCAATTTTCAATGTGTTTCCAGAATTGTGAGCTTGAAGGGTAATTGTTTCGCCTCCCAGACGAAGTGTGAGTTCACCTGTGCCAACATCAATAATCATTCTAACACTTGCTAAAAAGGGTCTTCCTAAAATTAGTGGAGTGTTGCTATCCTCTTCTATATCTAGAGCAACGAAGCCAACGGGAAGTATAAATTTATCGATTTTAACTAGCAAATCTTCAATAATACCCCTAGGAAATCTGATAGTTTTATCTGCTAATTGAATGCTTATCCTAGTCTGTTTGGGTTTCCCAAGACCTAGTTGCTTAAACATTTTGTAAGGCATGATGTTAATGCTAGCCCTTACATCAGCTAATTCATTATTAACATCTAAACTACCAATTAAGCAAGGAATTGTAAAACTCCCTGGATCTTTTAATTTGTTGGGTAGCTTATTATGTAGAATAACTGAGCAAACTGCGTTTAGCTCCACATGCAATGCCTCGTCCAACTTTCGCTTATTTGGTAAAATCTCCTTTAAAAATTTCATTGCGTTCGGCATCTATGATAGAGCTTCAATAAATGGTAAGTTAATATGTAATTTTTTTAAGAGTTTAAGGCATTTACCAAATTGTTTATCAGAGCGGTCTTTCCTTGTCGCTTTGGGATATGGCACGCGAGGTTTATAGTCTACACTTACCATTTTATTTTCATTGTGACCTACCTCATCTTTACTTACCATAATTTCTTCTCTCGATTCTGGCTCAGGCTCAACTGATCCTTCTTCACCTTGAACATTAATCACGTTAAGCTGTTCCCTTAGGTTAGGTTTAGTATTGCTTGGCAAACTACCTTGTGGTTGTTTGAAAATTAGTTTGGATAGCTGGCCTATCTGAGTTTTGAGCCTTTGGATCGACGCTTGTTGATTTTTAAGTGCTATCTCGATATTCTGGAAATGAATTTCTGACATCGAGATGAATTTGGATAGCATTTCCTCAAGGTTCAGTTTTTTATCTTGTTGGTAAGGTGGTTGTTGGAAGCCTGAAGGTGGTGGTGGTCTCTGATTTGCTTGACCTCCCCATGAGAAGTTTGGGTGATTCCTCCAACCTGCGTTATAAGTATTGCTATAAGGATTATTTTGAGATCGCGGATTATTACCCATGTAATTCAATTGCTCGTTCTCCATGTTGTGGCCGTAAGGTTGATACTCTGAATTGCTTGATCCACCTTCACTTGCTTCATATTGCATTACTGGATGAACTTGCATAGAACCAAGTAAACCCCTCAATCTTTTTATTTAGAAGTTTCACTTGATTTGATAGCATAGTAACCGAATCAACGTTATAAACGCCTGCTGTTTTGGTAGGCTTAGTCCTCATGACTTGCCAGTGATAGTTATTCAGTGACATTTCCTCAATAAATTCGTAAGCCTCTTCAGGTGTTTTGTTATTGATGGTTCCACCAGCGGCTGCGTCAATCATTTGTCTTGTCGAGGGATTCACACAATTGTAGAACGTTTGAACTTGCAGCCATAGAGGTAACCCATGGTGAGGGCACCTTCGCATTAGGTCCTTGTATCTCTCCCATGCATCGTTAAGTGTTTCTAAATCCATATGCACAAAAGAAGAGATATCATTTCATAATTTGGCCATCTTAGTCGGCGGAAACTATTTTAATAAAAACTTTTCGGTGATTTGTTCCCAAGTAGTGGTTGACCCTCGTGGTAATGAGTTCAACCATTGTTTAGCTTTGCTCCTTAATGAAAAAGGGAATAATTGAAGACGAATGGCATCGTCAGAAACGCCATTAATTTTAAATGTGTCGCAGAATTCCAGAAAATTTGCCAAGTGAGTGTTGGGATCCTCATCCTATAAACCATCAAACTGAACAAATTGATGTATCATTTGAATCGTGTTAGGTTTTAGTTCAAAATTATTTGCAGCAATAGCAGGCCTAACTATACTTGAATCAGTTCCTGTTAAATTATGTTTAGCATAATCATACATAGTACGAGGAGCAGGATTCTGATTTGCTAGATCAACGGGTATGCAGGAGGTAGCTGATTTTCCTAATTTTTAGCCATCTCCTCGGTTGTAGTTGAGATATTGTCCTCTTGCTCTTCCTCTTTGTATCTTAGGCTTCGCCTTATTTCTCGTCAGTTTCTACGAGTGGTGCGATCGATTTCTTCGTTAAAAAGTAATGGTCCCGATAGGTTTCCTCTAGTCATAAACTATAAGAACCTACCAAAAGAAAGTAAAAGAAAATTTAGTAAATAAAAATAAAAACAAAATTAAATTGCGATAAAAGTAAATGGTTAAAGTAATAAAAATTAAGTGTTCCTAATATCTTAATTCCCCGGCAACGACGCCAAAAACTTGATCGTGACTTTTCATGATAAGTTTTATAAATTTATAATTAATCATTCTTGAAACTAACTATTATCACGATGTAGGCAAGTGTACCTATCGAACAGTAAGATAGCTTTAGCAAGACCGGATTGTCGAACCCAAAGGAACTAAAAGTACTAGTAATGACTGTCTTTTTATTATCTAGCCTAAGAATAATAGGGTTTGTTTTAATTAACTAATTAACTAAACTAAGTAATCACAAAAAATAGAATCGGGGAATTACTTTTAGGAAAAACGATTGATTTAAGACAATACCTAAGGAAAAATCCACCTAGACTTCACTTGTTATTTTGGCTCCGAATCGGACGATTTATTCATTTAACTTGTTCCGTAGAAATCCCTAAGTTACGTTATTATCCCTATTCAAGACTAATAACGTCTAACCTTAGATTGAATAATTGAAATTTCTTTCTAATTAACACCCTAGGGTTGCATTAACTCAATCTATGGATCCCCTTATTAGGTTTCACCCTAATCTGACAAAATCTTGTCACCCTATCTTTAGGCGCGCAATCAACTCCGATTAATTATGACAAAGTCACTCTTAGACAGGGACTATTCATCCTCCAACTAAGATCATTAACTTGAATCAATATCCTGAAATACCAAAACAAGAATTAAGAACACATAATTAAGAACAAGTCAAATATTTATCATACAATTCAGAAAATAATAACAAGATTCGTCTTAGGTTTCATTCCCTTTAGGTATTTAGGGGTTTTAGTTCATAACTAAATAGGAAAACATCTCAGAAGAATAATGAATATAAAACATATAGAAAACCCAAAAACTCCTAAAGGGAAATTGAGGAGAGATCTTCAGTCTTGATGATGAATCCAGCTTCTGAGATGGATCAATAGGCTTTCTTGGAGTAATTCCTTGATCCCTATTCTCCTCTCCCTTTTAGTCCTCTTCTAGGGTGTTTAAATAGGCTTTAGAATGCCTAAGAGGCCTCCAACTTGCCCTTTTTCTGAACAGAACTTAGCTAGGGCTCGAAAGGGACAAGCCCGTGTGACACGCTCGTATGCGATTACTTCAGGTCGTGGTCAAGGCTGAGAAATCAACACACCCGTGCTGAGGTTGTTTTAGGCTGTGGTCGAGCTTGTTAGAATGGCATGGGTGTGTGTTCTGACCGTGTGAGGAAGTCCAGGCCGTGTTGTTTTCCCTCATCGGCCCATTTTCTCTATTTTTGGGCCGTTTCTTGTTCTTTTCGCTCACCTATGCTCACCTAAGTATAAAACATGAAATTAAAGGATTAGGAGCATCAAATTCACCAAATCTAAGGAGAAATCATTCATAAACGTGTAAGCATGGGACAAAAATATGTATAAATTACGGCTTATCAAAGGCCAATGTGGTGGCAGATGCATTAAGCCGTAGGGTTATGACCGATTTGAGGGCGATGTTCGCTGAGTTGCAGGTCAGACCGTCGTGGTTGGATCAGATTAAGGAAAAGCAGTTGGAAGATAAGTCTATTGAGTTGCGTTTCCATCAAGTTGAAGCTGGAACTACTTCTGATTTTGGGGTTGACAGTGATAAAGTATTGAGTTTCTGAGATAGGATCTGTGTACCTAAAGATGAGGATTTGAGGATATCGATTCTGAGGGAAGCGCATAGTAGTCCTTACGCGATGCATCCTGGTGGAAATAAGACGTATAAGGATCTTCGAGAGTTGTACTGGTGGCCAGGGTTGAAACGTGAGGTGGCAGACTTTGTTGCTCGTTGTTTGACGTGTCATCAGGTTAAGGCTGAGTATCAGTTACCTTCAGGTTTGCTACAGCCAGTAAAGATACCGATGTGGAAATGGGAGTGAGTAACGATAGACTTTATTACTGGATTGCCTTTGACAGCCACTAAGAAGGATTCTGTCTGGGTCATCGTGGACCGATTGACCAAGTTCGCACATTTTATTCCGGTTAGGACAGACTTTTCCTTGTAGAAGCTGGCTAAACTCTACATTTACGAGATAGTGAGGTTGCGTGGGGTTCCTATTTCGATCATCTCCGATAGGGATCCTCGTTTTATGTCTCGATTCTAGCAGAAACTTCATGAGGCTTTGGGTTCTCGACTTGGCTTTAGTACTGCTCTTCATCCTCAGACAGATGATCAGTCAAAGAGGGTGATTCAGATTTTGGAGGATATGTTGAGGGGTTGTGTCATGGATTTCCGTGGTAGTTGGGAGAAGTACTTGTCATTGGCAGAGTTCGCTTACAATAATAGCTATCAGTTTAGTATTCAGATGGCACCGTATGAGGCACTTTATGGACATAAGTGTCACACTCCTTTGTCCTGGACTGAGTTGGGTAAGCGGCGTGTTCTGGGTCCGGAGTTGGTTTCAGAGACTGAGGATAAGGTGTGCTTGATTCGAGATCGATTGAAAGCTACTTCTGATAGACAGAAGTCCTATACAGATTTAAAAAGGAAGGATATTAAGTATTCTGTGGGAGATATGGTTTTTCTTAAGGTCTCGCCATGAAAAAAGGTTCTAAGGTTCGGACGTAAGGGCAAGCTGAGTCCTCGATTTATTGGGCTGTATCAAATTTTGAAGCGAGTGGGGCCAGTTGCTTATCAGTTGGAGCTACCTCTAGAGTTGGATCGTACACATGACGTATTCCACGTATCGATGTTGAGACGGTATCATTCTGATCCTACTCACATTGTACCTGTGGAGGAGATTGAGGTTAGGTCAGATTTGACGTTCGAGGAGGAGCCGGTTCAGATTTTGGATCGCGACGTCAAGGTTCTGCGTAGGAAGTCTATTCCCTTAGTGAAGGTGCTGTGGTAGAATCATAGCACTGAGGAAGCTACTTGAGAACCAGAGGATTTGATGCGTCAGCAGTATCCTCACTTTTTCTGATCAGGTAAAAATTCGAGGATGAATTTTCTTTAAGGGGGTGGAGTTGTAAAACCCTAAAATTTTTGTAGTTTCAGCTTTTGTGATTGTTGGGCATGGAAGTATCTGAACTCTTTTTTTGTGATATTTTGGCTTAAAAGATTTTTGGTTTAGGTGGTTATGTGCTCTGGGGTGTGTTTGGGAGGCAAGTTCAAGCTTCAACTTGGACTAAATTTTGGTTTTTATTTGAATAAAGCTTAACTTTAGGTCAGTGGGCTTTTAGGGAATTGTTGGTAAAAATTTAACAGAATGGGCCTGCTGGTCTAATGGTTAAGAGGAGTGTCAGTCTGCTCAAGGTCCTGAGTTCGATTCTCTACAGTGGCATTAGGATTATTTTTGTTGCAAGTTTCAGTTAAGTGTTAGGTTTTATTAAAATTCTGAGCCGTGGGCTTTAGGGAAGAATTAGGGTTGCCGTTTCTTCCTCTTCCAAACCCTTGCTACTAAAATTCTTTTCTTTCTTTTTCCTTCTTCTCCGTTTTTCTTCCGTTTAGCTATGACATTTGCTAGTGGTTCTGACGATTCGGTAAGTAACGTTTAAACTAAGTTACGAGATTTCGGTTGAAGATTATTTAAAAGGATTTTGGTTACCGTTTAAGGATTAATCAAGGTTCAAAAGATCAGTAATCGAATTCTTAGCAGCGAGGAAACACCATTCTTCGTCAAAAGTAAGTAGATCTCTCGTTTTGGGATTTGTCCATTCTTAGGTAAGTCAATTTAAGTGACTGATTTGGGCTTGGTTTTGATAATCTTAGGCTTTGGAGTGCTCGTGGTTGGATTAGCAGCGGAAACGAACTAGATGTGTACTCCAATTGAGTAGAAAATAAGTTTCGGCAAAAGCTAAAAAACTGGCTGTCGACGCCACACAGCATGTGGTCTGCCCGTGTGGTAGCCTGCGTCGCGAGACACAGGCATGTGACTGACGAGCGAGGCCATGCACGCGCCACATGGGAGCAACAGACACGAGCATGTGAGGCTGGCTGGGCCGTGTGCGAGGCACAGGCTCAACCATTTGGGTCGTGTAAGCCACACGAGCGTTTGGGTCACACAGGTGAACGACACAGGCGTGTGGGGTTTTGGGCCAGGCCGTGTGATCCACACGGGCAAAGCTATTTTGGGCCGTGTGCCCACACGGGTAGGGCACACGGGCGTTTGAGCCCAATTAATTTGAAATGTTCTGTAAGGTTGCACGGGTCGCCTAAGTCGACTGTGACCTGACTGTAGGGTCGGTAAGCGTTACTTGGACCCCATACTCTGATTGATTACTGAAATGTATGTAATAGCATGTTATTATAAGCATGTATATCTGTCAGATTCTGTGTATCTGTTCTGCCATGATGTTGATGTGCTCTGATATCTGCATATAAGCCTGCCATGATATTTATGTTGCATTGCATTGGTTTGGGATTGTTGTGAAAAGAAGGAAGTCTGAAAGGCGATTAGCTTGTTATCTAGCAGCTACGCTACATTTACCTATTATGTATTGTTTTACGGTACCTTCCGGTGTGTAGGGTTGGATGGGTTGATTATATCCCCATACTTGGTGTGTAGGGTTGGGTGGGTCGATTTTATCTCCACATGGTGTGATGGGTTGGACGGAGATGGTGTGCAGGGTTAGTGGGCATGATATTTTTTATATCTGATTTGTTATGCATGCGATATCTGTATGGCTAAGGTTGAATATTTGTATTCTGTTATCTGTTGTATGCATGTTGTTCGAGGGGATGTACCCACTGAGTTTGCGAAAACTCATCCTTTTGTTTATTTGTCTGTCAGGTAATCCTTAGTAGTAGATGGATCAGTGCGACGGAGGGCTCGATGGTGACCACTGTTGGACATTTATGGATTTTTGAGTAACATTATATTTCGTCTGATTTATTTTTAAATATTTATTTTTTGGGATTAAAATGTCTTCAGACTTGAACTATTTTTAAGTTATTTTGGGATTTCAAATTATTAAGTTATTGATTTATGAAATAATGATGTTTTAACTTCCGCGATAATGAAATGTGTTCACGTAATAACCGGATTAGTGATTTCACGATTTAAGTAAAGATAATGAACTGTACGATTTTTAACTTGCTAAGGTTTTCTAAAAGCACTCTCATGTGACGCCGCCAGATTCGGCCATAACGTCTAGGCCGGGTTTGGGGTATTACAAATTTTCCACCCTAAAGGCATGTGTACCTACACCACAATTCAAAGGCACCAACACAAGACATAATAGGAATTAAATCAATCTCATATCAAGCATATTCCATACCATTTCACTACCCATCAATACAAATCACAATCTACCACAATATTCCATCTAATTTTATACCTAATTCACATATACAATTCAATTAACTATACATTCCCAAATATGCATCTTTTAGCCTAGTTTCACAAACAAAGCAATGTCTAAAAATTCATCCACAACCATCAACCAACTCATTACACAAGACATAAATATATATATACATGTTTCAACCATACCAAAATAACCCCAAATAAGCCATTAATGAAGGCTATATATACAAACCAATTCAATTGGCCAAAATCATTACCAAAACATAACCAACGCGACATAAAGACCCTATACATGCCATATACCTAAAATACCAAATTTCATAGGTACCAAAAGATAGGTGGATAGTGTGAAGCAAACTCCGACGACCCCCAAATCCAAGCTAGTTTTTAATCACTATAAAACATAAAAAAATAAACAAATTAAGCTTTATAGCTTAGTAAGCTCGTATGAAATAAATTCATTATAACCATAAACACATAATTCAACAACTGTTTATAAATACATGTATTCATATCAATTTCCAAACCTTTCAATTACTCATTCACAAAACAACATATTCTTTTCACCATTTTCTCGATTCAAAGTTAATAAGATTTATATACATACCTGTACCATCTCGTACCAATTTCATTCCCAAACTCATCATTCATTTACCTGTTGAACCATTTGGAATAGAAGTCGGATACTCAGGAGTCTTGCACACTAAGTACCTATACCATGACCTGAAGAAAAATGAAGGTAACTTATATCCAAAGTACTGATATCATGGCCCAAATCCAAATCAACCGATAATCATTGCCCGAAGCCAAATCGGTTTAACTCGCACCCGAAGTGCTAATATCATGGCTAGAAGCCATCTCAATGTATCTCCTAATGACATGTCACTAGTATCCTAAACTATTCCAAAGGTTCAACCGGGATTTCGAATGCCGAATTACCATCGAATCATTGTCAAACTTATCGAAGTCTCATATTCACAACTTATACAATATCAAAGCATTTAAAATACACTTATAATGAAATTTATCACATAAGATCTTACCTCGGATGTGAAAATGATGGAATAAGTCGATTAGTCGATAACTTTAGTTTTCGCCCTATCTAGATCCGAATTCCACTTTTCTTGATCTAAATATATTCAAAATTAACTTATTTAATAATCTCTCTATTCAATTTAATCCAAAATACTCATTTAAGCATATTTACACATTTGCCCCTATTGTTTCACCACTTTTACAATTTAGTCCTCATTCTATAAAATCACAAATTAATGAAATTGAAAATAAACCCATGCTAGCTAAATTATTATTATGCCTCTAGAAGCCCATATTTTTCATTTATTTCACATTTTAACCACAAAGTTTCAACATTTCTCAATTTAATCCCTATTTTGCATTTTCACTAAAAATCACTTAACAAAACTTGTATATCTATTAACAAACATTCATAATCTATCAAGAAACTTCAAAAAAATGCTTATTCATCAATGGAAACATTCAAAATCTTTAACATATTTGCAAAATAGTCCCTGGATTAGCTAGACATAGCTGCAACGATCTCAAAAACGTAGGAATCATTAGAAACGGGACAAAAATCGTACCTTAATTGATGGAAAAGATGTTGCCAAAATTTTAGCACAAAAATGGTTAGGTTTTCTTCTTCAATCGGTTAGAATAAAAAATAAAAGATGAACTTTTGTTTTGTTTTGTTTTGTTTTTAATTAAACATTAAAAATTAATTTACAAATTTAACCTTTAAATTACTTAATATTTACTATCATCCATTAACTCTGGAATGGGTTAATTACCACTTAAGGACCTTAAATTTAAGGTTCTATAGCTAGTAAACACCTTTAGCTAATAGAACACAAGTTTTACGCTTTGCGCGATTTAGTCCTTTTCAGCAAATTAACAAATCAAACGATAAAATTTCTAAACAAAACTTTCACACAATCATTAAATCATGCTGTAAACATTAGAATAATAATAAAATAAATATTTTGACTTCAGATTTATGGTCCCAAAACCACTGTTCTAATTTGACTAAAAACGGGCTGTTATAACACGGGCATGTGGACCCATAATTCTGAACTACTCCCTACAGTCGCACGAGTGGCTCTGACCCACAGTGGGCCTATGGTAGGGTCGTTAAGGGCTAATTTAACCCTATCTTGCATGCTATGATATTCTGATAGACTGATTTTAGTAGGATACCGATGTATGTATATCCGTTAATTATTTAAAGTATGTTGAACATGTTTATTCTGTTATATCTGTGTCTAAATCTGTTATTGGGGTGGGATATGTATATGCAGAGGAAGTATCTTGTTCGGTGTTAATCGCTTTTATTCTGGTAGCTTGGTTGTATATTATCTGATATGTGTCTTATTGGCACAATGTGGTGTGTAGGGATGGTAGGTGTTTTTAACCCCACATGGTGTGATGGGATGGTCGGAGTTGGTGTGTAGAGGATGGGGGTAGGATTTTTCATATCTGAATCTGAATCTGAAACTGAACATGTATCTATATCTGACTAAGCATATGATTCTGTGTGTTTGCATGCTTAGTTCTATTGGGTTACACATTGAGTTTACGTAAACTCACATCTGTTTGTCTGTTTTGTCAAGTAATCCACAGAATTAGGCAGATCAGTGTAACAGAGACTCAACGGTGACCACTCGAATGTAAATTGATATAACTTAATTATTTATGGGTTATTTATGAATTTGGTTTATATTTGAGAGTTTGTAAGTTATGGGACTTTCTAGAATTTTTGGGTTTTATAACTGCTGGTTTAGGTTTTATACATTGTTAAACTGCATGCTTAAACAAAACGTTTTTCTCTAAAAATGACAAATCATACGCAAACAAAGGTTTTTCTAAAACACGATTGCATTTTCAAATTATAACTATTTTAAGGTTTCCGCAGTAACAAGTTTTTGGAAAATGGACTAATTAATCGGTGTTTTCAATTAAAAATGTGAATGTTCTGACAAGAAAACTCTGTTTTCAAAAACCCTGCCTTGTGGCTTTTCCAGATTTGGTCCTAGCGACTAGGCTGGGTCTGGGGTGTTACATTTAGTGGTATCAAAGTGAGGTTGCAAAACTCAGGCTGTGAATTTTGGTTTCAAAATTATATTTCAAAAAGAATTAGTTTTCAAATATTTTTGGATAAATTGGAAAGCAAGTGGTACACCGAGTCTCCGACGCTGATCCTGTAAGTATTTTTGAATTTTTAATAGAAAACTCTGAAAACACTGTAGTTAGTACTTTCTGAAACTGTATTGAGTAGTTAGAGACAGAAACCTTCGAAAATGATTCTAAACTTCTGATAATTTATGCATAAAATATTTGCTAATAAATACTGAAACTGATGCATAAAATTTTTAATGTAGATAAAATTCGAAATAGACAATGAGCAGTCGTGAAACTCGTAGACGTGGCATTCGAGGCCGTGGTAGAGGCCGTAGGGAGGCTCGAGTTGAGTCTTCCTCTCTCGGTAGTATGTCGAACTTAGATACGAGTGAGACACCAGTTTCGCCTGCTACTGAGACTGGATCTCAAAATCGCTTGGTTGGGGACGACGCACTGTCCCAACCATGCTGAAGATTTTAGAGAGGGTCGTTGGACCCCATTCTGGAGCTGAGGGCCGAGGGTCAGTAACTAAACGACTTTGGTCTAATGGTGCTGAGTTGTTTAGGGGTGTCACTGGAGTCGCCCCTAATGTGGCCGAGTATTGGTTGGAGGCCACCGAGAGGATCATGAATGATTTAAACTATACTCCTAAGTAGAAACTGAAGGGTGCAGTCTCTTTGCTTCGTGACGAGGCATATCAGTGGTGGTTAATGATTGAGGATGGTACTCAGCCTGATCGATTGAACTAGGATTTCTTTAAGACCACCTTTTAGAGTAAGTATGTGGGGGCGAGCTATGTGGATGCTCGTAGGCGTGAGTTCATGAATCTCACGTAGGGCGATAAATCTGTGGCCGAGACCAAGTTTTTGAGGTTGAGCCACTACGTTCGAGGCATGGTGACGTTTGGGTATGAGAGATGTGTCCGGTTTGAGGATGGCTTGAGGGATAACTTGAGGGTATTGATTGCTCCGTAGAGGGATAACTTGAGGGTATTGATTGCTATGATATTTTGATAGACTGATTTGAGTAGGATACTGATATATATATATATATCGGTTAATTATTTAAAGCATGTTGAGCATGTTTATTCTGTTATATCTATGTCTGAATCTCTGAATCTATTATTGGGGTGGGATATGTATAGGCGAAAGAAGTATCATGTTGGCATTAATTGCATTTATTCTGGCAGCTTGGCTGCATATTATCTGATATGTGTCTTATTGGCACAATGTGGTGTGTAAGGATGCGTAGGTGTTTTTAATCCCACATTCTGTTGGGCTACACACTGAGTTTACGTAAACTCACATCTGTTTATCTGTTTCGTCAGGTAATCCACAGACTTTGGTAGATCGGTGCAGCAGAGACTCAGCGATGACCCCTTGAACGTAAATTGATAAACTTAATTATTTATGTATTATTTATGAATTTGGTTTATATTTGAGAGTTTGTAAATTCTGGGACTTTCTGGACTTTTGGGTTTTATAATTGCTGGTTTTGGTTTTATATGTTGTTAAACGACATGCTTAAACAAAATGTTTTCCTTTAAAAATGACAAATTATACGCAAACAAAAGATTTTCTAAAACACGACTGCATTTTCAAATTATAACTATTTTAAGGTTTCTGCTATAATAAGTTTTTGGCAAATGGACTAATTAATCAGTGTTTTCAATTAAAAATGTGAATGTTTTGACGAGACAACTCTGTTTTCAAAAGCCCTACCTTGTGGCTCTTCCGGATTCAGTCATAGCGTCTAGGCTGGATCTGGGGTGTTACAGATTTAATCTACTATTTCATTTAATTTCTTTTATTTCCAAATTGTATGCGTACATTCCCTAGACATAGATGAGTATGTAGTATACCCATAAACTGAATCTAATTTTGAAAAGTTTGGATTAGTTGGACTAAAATTGAATGATACAGCATTTGTATAGAATGAAGACAGAATAGTGCAGGGTGTCGTGCTAAGGCCTATAGACAGGCCAAGTATCTTGAGATCTTGCTCTCAAAAGAAGTAGGTCACTTTAGGTCTCTTCTAAACAGTAGGTTAAGTACGAGTTTGCTGAGGCATTATTGAAAGTAAGGGCAGATTCTTAGTAATCTCAACCTTCCAATCAACATCGTAGACCTTCTATCCTTTGCCATAGTATCTTTGCCATAGCATTCTTAGTTATTTATTTATTCGCTCACATTTTATTCAAGAAATTATTCTCATAATTTCCTTTTCATTTTTGCTCTTGCTTTGTCTTAACATTTTCCAATATTAGTCAGTATACATTTTGCACTTATCCTTATTATTTGAATTTACCACTGGAACTTATCTCAGTTTCGTCATAACTTGACCATTTTTATACCTAAATTAATCCCTGTGGAGACGATCTCACTTATCACTTTATTACTTGATTTGACGTGTATACTTGCAAAATTTTCATATCATATTCACACGCGACAAGTTTTTGGCGCCGTTGCCAGGGATCAGCAATTGCTTGTAATATGGTTTGGTTATTTTACTTAATTTCATTAGTTTATTTAAATTAGTTTAATTTAATATCTATACGTTTGCCATCAGTGCATGAGAAGAGGCATTCTTGCTAACAAACAATATCCTTTTGACCCAAAGATCGAAAGAACTTTACAAAGAAGGTGGAAAGAACTGCAAAAAATGGCTAGGAATGGGAATGATCCTAGCCTCATAATCTGAATGGTCAAGATGCTAATCCTCCTGTTCGTAGGGTGATACCTAGTTTGAATGATAATTTGAATGGCCAGGGTGCCAATCCTTATGTTCATGGGGTGATAAATAAATGAGATATTCTAATCCGAGAGCATGTTATGCCAATTTTGGATAACTTGAATCCAGGGATAGTAAGACCACAAATACATGCTCAATAGTTTGAGCTTAAATAGATAATGTTTCAGATGTTGCAAATAGTAAGACAGTTTGACGGACTACCCACTAAGATCCAAGACTGCATTTACGACTTTTTTTAAAGGTTTATGACTCGTTTAGACAACAGGGTGTTCCTGAAGACGCTCTGCTACATAAACTATTTCCATATTCTTTAAGAGATCATACGAAAGCATGGTTGTATTCTTTGCCATCGAGAACAATGGCATCATGGAATGATCCTTGTTAAAGGTTTTTGTGATGGTATAATCCCCCAAATATGAATACCAAGCTTAGAAATGGCATCACATCTTTTCAGAAATTGGAGCATGAAACACTATATAAAGTTTGGGAACAATTTAAAGACTTAATTTAGAAATATCTAACAACACTGGACTTAGATGGAGATATTCTATAATGGGTTAAATACACATACGAGGATGGTAGTTGATGCATTCGCCAATGGTGCTTTATTGGATAAATCTTATAATAAAGCATATGAGATTTTGGAAAAGATTTCCAACAATGATTATCAATATCCTACCACAAGGGTTGGGATAGGCAATAAAGCTATTGGTACTATGGACTTGGACGCAATTACTTCGTTGACAACCCATATATCTTCTTTGGCTAATATGATTAAAACAATGAACAATCCAGGAGATAAAATTAGTTGAACTATCGTATGTTTATTATGGTGAAGATCATGTGTTTGACGAATGCACATCAAGTCTAGCATCCATGTGCTACATGGGTAATTTCTATCGAAACAATAACCCCTATTCCAACACGTATAATCCTGTGTGGAAGCAACATCCAAACTTTATTTAGACTAATCAAGGTGCGGGGAATTTTAACAATATGACAAGACAGAATGCCATCAATGCACCACCTGGTTATACTCAACCTATGCCAAGGCTAAATGTCCAGCAACGTTAGGCATTGGTTTCATCATCATCATCATCATCCATTGAAACTTTACTAAAGGAATTTATGGCCAAGAATGATGTTGTAATTCAGAGTCAGGCTGTGTTTGTCTGAGCTCTTTAGAATCAAATAGGGCAAATAGCAAATGCTTTAAATTCGAGACCACAAGGAGTGTTGCTAAGTGATACTAAAAATTTGAGATTATAAGGGAAGGAGCAATGTAAGGCCATCACTCTTATAAGTATAACTCAGCTTGATGACGTTGCTCATGATGTCATGGTAGAAGAGGATGATTCAAAAAACAACTAGTTAAAGATCCCTAAGTCATCTGAAAAACATATTGAACCTAAAAATGATAAGCAGCAAAATGATGTGGCAGAATCAGAACATGTTGTCAACAAGAATGCCACAAAAAAATAATATCAGCAACCTGAAGGACAACCACCTTTACCTTTTTCTCAGTAACTTCATAATTCCAAGAAGGATATTCAGTTCAAAGGATTTTTGGAGGTTTTGAAGCAAATCCATATCAACATACCACTAGTTGAAACTTTAGAGTAAATACCCAACTACGTGAAGCGCAGATTGGGAGAATTTGAGACTATCGCTCTCACTAAAGGGTGCACAGTAATGTTGACGAATAAATTACCTCTGAAGTTGAAGGACATAGAGAGTTTCATTGGCCCATGTTCAACTGGAAATAATCATGTTGGTAAGGTGTTATGTGATCTAGAAGCGAGTATAAATCTAATGCCTATGTCTATTTTCAGGAAGTTAAGAATTGGAAAAGCAAGACCTACTAAGTTTACGTTGCAACTGGCTGATCAATCCTACGTCCATCCGGAAGGTAAAATTAAAGATTTACTGGTAAGAGTAGATAAATTTATTTTCCCTGTAGATTTCCTTATTTTGGAATGTGAAGTTGATCAAGAAGTGCTAGTTATTCTTGAAAGACCTTTTCTTGCTACTGGAAGGACTTTAACTGATGTACAAAAAGGTGAGCTAACCATGAGGATAAATGATCAGCAGGTTACCCTCAATGTGTTTACTAGTTTGAAATGTGCTAAAGTTAATGATCAATGCCAGGCCATTAGGTTGATAGAAATAGTAGTGGAGGAATTCACCAGATATTGCCATAACAAGTCCAACAGTGATGAAGACTCACTTGAGTAGAGTGATACATTAAGTTTTGAGGAATTCAATGAATTTATAAAAGCCAAGCAGATAATAGATAGACCAAGGAAGAGGTTTGAACCCTTGGATTTATCAAATCGACCTTTCAATCCTCTTAAACCTTTTACAAAGCAACCTCCAACACTAGAGTTAAAACCTTTGCCATAGGATTTGAAGTATGCATATTTGGGCTAAAATAATATTTTATCGGTAGTAATTTCTGTGGAGCTGACACCCGAACAAGAGGTAAGGTTGTTAGAAGTTCTTCGATGATTTAGGAAGGCATTAGGATGAACCCTGACTGATATAAAGGGAATTAGCCCTGCATTCTACATGCATAAGATTTTTTTGAGGATTGCCCTAGAAATTCCATTGAACAACAGAGAAGACTAAATTTGAACATGAAAAAAGTTTTCAAGAAAGAGATTATTAAGTGGCTTAACACTGGCATCATTTACCTGATTTCAGACAGCTCATGGGTGAGTCCTGTGCAGTGTGTACCCAAGAAAGGAGGTGTCACAGTGGTAAGTAATGAAAATAATGAGCTCATACCAACTTGCACTGTCACGTGATGGAAAGTATGTATGGATTATCGCAAGCTTAACAAGGCAACTAAGAAGGACAATTCTCCCCTATCATTCATTGATCAGATGTTGGATAGATTAGCTGGGAAAGCTTTCTACTATTTTTTGGATGGTTATTCAGGATAATTATATTGTCATAGCCCCCAATGACCAAGAGAAGACAACTTTCACATGTCTATATGGTACTTTTGTGTTCATACGGATGTCGTTCGAGTTATTTAATGCTTCGACAGCCTTTCAACATTGTATGATGGTCATATTCTCTGACATGGTGGAAAATTTTCTTAAAGTCTTCATGGACGATTTTTCTATGTTCGAAAATGATTTTGAATATTGTTTGAAAAATTTGGAATTGGTTCTGTGCCACTATGAAGAAACGAATCTTGTTTTAAATTGGGAGAAATGCCACTTCATGGTTCGTAAAGAATTATTCTAGGGCATAGGATATCACAAAGAGGAATTGAAGAGGACAAAGCAAAAATTGAAATGATAGAAAATTTTCTACCTCCCTCCAGTGTCAAGGTTATTACAAGTTTTTTAGGTCATGCAAGTTTTTATAGAAGATTCATTAAGGATTTTTTGAAGACATCTAAACCGTTGTGCACTTTGTTGGAGCAAGATAGACCTTTCAATTTTGATGAACATTGTTTGGTAGCCTTTGAAGAGTTAAAGAAAAAACTTATAGCAGCACCAATTGTAGTAGCTCCGAAATGGACACTACCTTTTGAACTCATGTGTGAGGCCAGTGATTATGCTGTGGGAGCCATGTTGAGGCAAAGGAAAGACAAAATACTATGGGCAATATACTATGCTTGCAAAACTTTATCGGAAGGACAACTTAACTACACCACCATAGAAAAGGAGTTGTTGCCTGCGGTGTTCGGTTCAATAAATTTCATTCTTATCTAGTTGTTATAAAGGCCATAGTCTACACAAATCATTCTGCTATTAAGTATCTATTGAACAAGAAAGATGCTAAGCCGAGGTTGATTAGGTGGATACTGTTGCTGCAGGAGTTTGATTTGGAAATTAGAGATCGGAAAGGGACTAAGAATCAAGTGGCTGATCACTTGTCAAGGCTAGAATCTAGAAGTAAAGGTGATCATGATACACTTAACTTGTATCCATCACCGAAATAGGGTTACAGAGCATTACCTGTTTTTACATTTCAAAACAAACAAAAATTTTATACATTTTATGTAACACCCTAAACCCGACCTAGACGTTATGGTTGAATTGGCAATGTCACATTGCAGTGTTTTTCAAAAAAGGGTGATATCGTCAAAAAAGCCTCTTCCTTATTTACCTCTCTCGTGAGTTCTTAGTGATAATTCTTACACATTTTATTTAGTTTCCAAAAATGAGCCTTCTGTCGAATTGTTAACCTTATTAAATTGTTATTAATTTTAAAACAATATCTTTTGCGGAAGCTTTTGAAACATGTTGTGTAACAGTGATGTTTTGAAAAGCATTTATCTTTTGAAAACCCGTGTCCTACTGCTAGTAGATATAAATCAATATAAATAAAACCCCAAATTAAAGATTTAAAAATTTAAAGAGGCCTTATTACATAAAAATACCCAAATAAATCCACTTATAAATTAAAAGTCAAATATAGAAGCGTAAGTTGTTGTGTGGCCACCTTCGAGTCCCTCGCAGCACCGATCCGTCTAAGGATTACCTGCGCAAATAAGCAGAAGGGTGAGTTTACAAAAACTCAGACTGTAATCCCTTAATAAACAAGCAGTCAAACACACAGTAAGAAAATACAGTCTGAGCCTAAGCCCATATCAGTAACAATTCAGTTTCAGTTAAGGCCTTAGTCCAATACGGTAAGAGTATCAGTGTGGGCCTTAGCCCATTTCAGTGAAAGTAACAGTACAGATATGCAATCAGAAATCCTACCTAACCAGCCTCTACACTCCACTTCGTCCAGCCCTACACTCCATGTGGGGATAAAATCAACCCACCTATCCCTACACTCCAAAATAGCATTGGTTGCGGCACTAAACAGTATTTGCAGCAGAACTGCCAGTACAGTACACTTCCTCCGATCATAATAAACCCATCCCCATGCAACATATCATAATATCATACATGTATGTAGGCAATATATATAAAATGGCATGCTCGATTACAGTCATACATCTCACAAGGGTGTAATAGTCATTTTAGCACATAGGACATAACAGTCATTTTATCAATTTGGGTCTAGGTATAGTTACTGACCCAACAGTAGGTCCACAGTCGTCTTGGGCGACCCATGCAACCTTAACAGTCAAACAGTAAAAATGGGCCCAAAGCCCATAATGCGGCCCATGTGAGCCTACACACCCGTGTGGCCCACAAAGCCCAGATATGGCCTTGGCCATGTGGATTACATGGCCTGACCGAATATTCTCCATACGTTCGTGTGGTTTTTCCGTGTGGGTCCCACACGTCCGTGGGGCCCACACTACCCATTTCGGTCCACCATGGCCCAAATCGACCTCAGGCCCTAAAATTGGTCATGGCCGATCTTAACGATTTCACACCTATGTTCAAGCATTCAGATTACCACACGAGTGAGCACACGCTCGTGTAGCGTCGATAATCACCTATTTTGGCTTTTGCCGATTTACGATTATGGCAATGTTGTTACACACTTGATTGCGAAAGTGCACAACTAGCCCACGAGTACTCTCGCCTATCACAAACAGAAGTTTCGGTTAATTGCCTAACAATCGAGTTGAAGCGAACCCTTACCAAAACACTTATTCAAATGATTACCTATCCCTTGCCTTGATCGATCGATAGAGTCTTGCACAAGAGATTGGTTGCAACCCTTAAAGATTACCTGTATTCCAATAGAAACTTGTTAGCTAATATTGTACCCGTAAGTAGTTGAACCAAATGTACATTAACCAAATGAGAGGCAGAAGTATTCAGCCAACACCCAAAAGCACACCCTTAAACCGAGGCACGAGATGGCACAATTACACCCTTGATAGTAATCAGCAGAGAAAAGAAGATGTTAAAGGGAAAGCTATTTCAACATAGAGAAAAAAAAAGGGAAAAGAACCACCGTGAACCCAAACAGAGATGGCGGCAACTGCAAGATTTAGCTATAAGCCAAGGATTCGACAACCCAAACGGAAAACCAAAAAAACAAGGGAGAAGTTTCTCAAAAGCCGAAAGAATAAAGGAAAAGAGGAGAAGAACTATTCGGCAACAATACCAATGTGAAGGGAGAAGAAACATTGAAACCCGAAAGAGTTGAGAAGGGGGAAAAGGAAAAGGGTATTCGGCCAAAAAGAGAATCAGTTGATGGAGAGGGAGAAAAGAAAAGGCAAAGATAACAATTGAGGGACCTGAAGAGGAGTGAAATCCGAAATCAACAAAAATGAATTGTACTACAAAATTTTCCTCACACTATTCGGCCTCTAGAGAACAAAAGAAAAGAACCAAAATGTTTACAAAACCTGAAATAGAGTACTCAAACTCACCAAAGCTGAAATTCCTGAGTGCCCACTGTTCAAAATCGGTAAACTACTCCCTCTCACGACACTTCCCTTGATTTTCTTCTCAAATCTCTCCTCAAATCCCTCAACTGATCACTCCTCCCTCAACTACTCAGTTTAAATTCCACACAAACACCTCAGTGTTTCGGTCAAGCCATAACACCTCTACAGCATTAGCAGTAAAACAAAACACTCCCTTGCACCAAGTAGGACTTGAACTTCAGTCCTCTGGCATAGATAACATGCCACTTACCCCCTAGACTAGCAAGCCCTTTTTGTCATAAAATACCCATATTTATTTAAGAAGCCTACTGACTAGACACAAGGTTCATTCAAGTAAAAACAAAATTTTGCACAAGCTAAGGCTTGAACCCAAAACTTCTCAAACTCCTCCCAGAACACTTAACCACTGAAGCAGACATGCATTTGTGTCACAACATACGTAAATAAATGTTTAATATTTGGGTGTTACATTTTAATTCATATCATTAATCATAGCAAAACCAAACAATAACATGCATATCATTCCTTATACGAGCCCTCGAGGCCCTAAAAACACATTGAAAATAAGTCGAGACTAAATTAGAATCATATATAATTTTTTAGGAAAAGGTAAAAATTTTCAAAACTGCAAGGGTCACACGATCGTATGGCCAAGCCTTGTGACTCACACAATTGAGAGACACGTCTGTGTCTCAGGCTGTGTGGACATTCGAAGTAGGGACACATGGTCGTGTCCCAGCTCGTGTCTTTACCTGTGTGACTTTTTGACTTGGGTCAAATGACCAAGCCATACGCCCATGTGCCATGTTGTGTAACTCTCGAAATACAACCTTTAAAAACCTACAAGGGACACACGACCATGTCGCCTGGCTGTTTGTCACACATGGCTGAGACACACGACCGTGTCTCTGACCGTATGGACGAAAAATAGGTCATTTCCAAGCTATTTTTCTCACCACATTCATGCATATTCCTATAACTAATTTACCACAAGTAATCAAGCATCCCAAGGTACACCAAACCATACAACAACAAGCTATCCAAATAGGTACATAGTCATACAACCAATATGCCCGAAAGGCACTTCAATCACAACAATTAAACATGTATAACTAAATGCTTAGTTTAGCCAAAACTTACCATTTTGTACACATATCAAATCCACACTCATATGTACCTAATTTACCATTTAATATTTAGCATCATAAGCCATAAATACCAACTACATTTTTAATACCAAAATGACCATGTTCAACTTCTGGCATCTAAGCATCCTAAAGACTATAAAGTTATCCATCAAAAGGCCACATACATATATCCACATATCAATTATTTTAATCATTCAAAATACCAAATTTATAAGCCAAAACATAATGCTAAAACATCAACCAAAAACACCTATACATTTGCATATTTATCCAATTATCAATTAAATTGTTTCCATGCCAAAACATAACATAATTGTTACATAATCACCACACCATATTAGATTAATGCTATAACTAGTTTAATACCTTTCCAAAGCATACCATATCTTGACCATGTTGAAGTCAATTCATCATATATCACTTTGGCCATTCAAACATGCTTTAACACATTATCAACAAAGCACCAAATGTACCAAGGCTACATCACCCAAAATGACATATACATGCCAAACACATCAACTAACATTCAACTATTCATCAACCATAAGTTCACCTATACATGCCATTATAACCTTAACCAATACATCAAAATTTACCGATATAATTGCTAGATAGTGTGATAGATCTCTGAAAAGTAAAGGAAAAACAACTAAGTCAGCAATGAATGCTTAGTAAGTTCGTATAAACTTTACTCATATCAACCATTTCAAATATGAAATTTATACATATCAAGAATAATCATATACCAATAGTGCAAGATTCATGAAATCATATTTAACAACTCACAAAGTGACTAAATCCACATCATCACATATACATATCATCCCTAACATAGTAGGATTTTAAATAACTTTAAATCTTTTCAAATTTTCTTATTTTCATTTGCATTTTATTACATTCCATAGCATTTACTTTCTTTAACTTAAATAACAACATCAATTCAACTCATCATTCCTTTTTTCATCATTTTACACTTCAAGTATGAACTTACATTTTATTACCTTTCCACACTTGTTTCGTATGCATAACACACAAGACATGAGCATATCATCAACCATCGCCACAAGCTAGCATAATTTAAACCTTATCACTCTTTCACGAACACAAGCATATTTCCATTTGAGCACTTACCATTTCAATGCAACTTATAAGTAAACATAATACTATTCAACCAATAGCTTGGCACATGCCTAAGCATCAAACAAAAACACATGTTAGCATACTTGAACATATTTTATATAACTTCAACATTGAAAACCATTTATTCTCAACACGTAACACTTAAGTTTATTACTCATCTTGACTTACATAATTTCCATGTATCATCATATCTGTTACAGAATACGAACGAGAATTTGTGAGATTTGAGCCAATATGCTTAGGAATGTGTATCAAATGAAGCAATAATGTGCAAAAGGTTTGAAGATGGAATTAACAAAGATATCTATTTTTTGGTGGGAATTTTAGAGATTAAAGAAATGGTGGTGCTAGTTGAGCGAGCTTGTAAGGCTGAAGAATTAAGTAAAGAAAAAAGAAAAGCTGATTCTGAAGCTAGAGATGCTAGAAAGAGATCTTTGAGTAAATTATTTCAGTCTGGGTCAAAGAAATTCCAAGATGATCATAAGAATTCAAATACTAATGTGGGACATTCGAATCGAGATCGAGCTAGAACGTATTCGAACACCAGAGCTCCTGTTACTTCTGTTGCAAGTGTTGGAAATGCCCGATCTGAGAAACCTGAATGTAAGCATTATGGTAAAAGACATCCGAGAAATTGTAGATTGAATGACCGAGCCTATTTTCGATGTGGATCTCTAGATCATTTTGTAAAAGATTGTTCTGAACCTGCTGAGCAAGAGAATGTACAAAATCCGAGACCGAGGAACACCTCAGCTAGAGGTAGGCCTTCTAGAAATATGAGAAATGCAAGTGGTGGTCAAAGAGCTACAGGGGATACTACCGTTAGATCTGAGGCCAGAGCACCTACCAGAGCCTATGCTATCTGAGCTTGTGAGGAAGCTTCATCACCAGACGTGATTACTGGTACTTTTACTCTTTATGATACTTTTGTGATTGCATTGATAGACCCTGGGTCAATGCATTCTTATATCTGTATGAATTTAGTGCACAGTAATACTTTGTCTGTAGAGTCTACTGAATTTGTAGTTAAAGTATCAAACCCTTTAGGTAAAAGTGTTTTGGTTGATAAAGTCTGCAAGAATTACCCGTTATTGATTCGAGATATCTGTTTTCCTGCTGATCTTATGCTTCTGCCTTTCGACGAATTTGATATAATTCTAGGAAAGGACTGGTTAACTTTGCACGATGCTATTGTGAATTGCAAACGAAAAGTCATTGACTTAAGATGTAAGAATGATGAGATAATTCGAATTGAGTCTAGTGTTCTGAATGGACTACCAGCTGTGATATCTGTAATAAAAGTACAGAATTATGTAAAGAAAGGTTGTGAATCCTACTTAGCTTATGTGTTAGACTCGAAAATAAATGATAAGAAACTTAAATTAGTGCTTGTTGTCTGTGAATTCTCTGATGTGTTTCCTGAAGCACTACCGGGTTTGCCTCCTATTCGAGAAGTCGAGTTTGGCATTGAATTGGTACTTGGTACTACTCCGATATCGATAGCTCCGTACAGAATGGATCCAACTGAACTAAAAGAATTGAAATCTCAATTGCAAGAATTGACCGATAAAGGATTTGCTACACTGAGTTTCTCACATTGGGGTGCTCCTGTTCTGTTTGTGAAAAAGAAAGATGGCACAATAAGAATGTGTATTGATTACCGTCAGCTTAACAAAGTGACTGTAAAGAACAAATATCCTCTGCCCTGGATTAATGACTTATTTGATCAGTTGAAAGGTGCTACTATGTTTTCAAAGATAGATCTGAGATCAGGTTACTACCAGTTGCGAGTAAAGGACTCTAACATTTCGAAAACTACTTTTAGAACAAGGTACGGGTATTATGAATTTTTAGTTATGCCTTTTGGATTAACGAATGCACCTATTATTTTTATGGATTTGATAAATAAAATTTTCTGACCGTATTTAGATCAATTTTTTGTTGTATTCATTGATGACATATTGATTTATTCACGTAATGAATCTGAACATGTCGAGCATTTGAGAATGGTGCTACAGACACTGCAAGATAAACAGTTATATGTGAAGTTCAGTAAGTGTGAATTCTGGTTGCAAGAAGTGGTTTTCTAGGTCATATTGTATCAGCCTTTGGTATTCGAGTTGACCCAAGTAAAATTTCAACTATTATAGATTGGAAACCTCCGAGAAATGTATATGAAGTCTGTAGTTTTCTAGGACTTACTGATTACTATAAAAGATTTTAAAAGGTTTCTCGATGATTGTAACTCTATTAACGAAATTACTCCAAAAATATGTGAAGTTTGAGTGGTCAGAAAAGTGTCAGAACAGTTTTGATCAGTTGAAAGCTTTGTTGACTGAAGCTCCAGTATTAATACAACCTGAATCAGGTAAAGAATTTGTTGTTTACAGTGATGCTTCGTTGAATGGACTCGGTTGTGTTTTAATGCAAGAAGGAAAGGTTATAGCTTATGCTTCGAGGCAATTAAAGCCGCATGAAAAGAATTATTTAACACACGATATTGAATTAGCTACTATTGTGTTTGCCTTGAAAATCTGGCGTTACTATCTGTTTGGTGAGAAATGTCATGTGTTTTCTGATCATAACAGTTTGAAGTATTTAATGACGTAAAAAGATTTGAATCTGCGACAGAGAAGATGGTTAGAATTGTTAAAAGACTACGATCTAGTTATTGATTATCATCCGGGCAAAGCAAATATGGTAGCAGATGCGCTGAGTCAGAAATCACTTTCTGCATTGCGTGCGATGAATGCTCATTTAGCACTGTCTGATGATACCTTGGTTTATGCCGAACTAAAAGAAAAACCCTTGTTTATACAATAGATCTGCGAGGCTCAGAAATTTGATAACAAATTGATAGCTAAACGAGCTCTGTGTGATTCTAAATTCTGGGTTAATGTTGATGATTGTTTGAGATTCAGAAATAGACTTTGTGTTCCAAGAAATTCAGAGTTAATTCAGATGATTTTGAGTGAGGCTCATAGTAGTAGATTTTCAGTACATCAGGGGAGTACTAAAATGTATAACGATTTGAAATAACTATACTGGTGGCCAGGAATGAAGAGAGATATTTCTGATTTCATTTCTAAATGTTTGATCTGTCAGCAAGTTAAAGCTGAACATCAGGTGCCATCAGGTTTGTTGTAATCGATTATGATTCCGGAATGGAAATGGGATCGAGTGACCATGGATTTTGTCTGGGTTTGCCTTTGTCTCCGAGAAAAAAAGATGTAATTTGGGTCGTAGTTGATCGGTTAATGAAATCAGCTCATTTTATTCTGATCCGATCTAAATATTCACTCGATAAACTAGCTGAGTTATACATTTCTGATATCATGAGGTTACATGGTATGCCATTATCGATAGTATCAGATAGAGATCCGAGTTTACATCGCGATTCCAGAGGAAATTGCAAGATGCTCTAGGTACTAAATTACATTTCAGCACTACTTTTCATTCGCAAACAAATGGTCAATCTGAGCGAATTATTCAAATACTCGAGGATATGTTGAGATGTTGCATTCTTGAGTTCGAAGGTACGTAGGGACAATATCTACCTTTGATTTGAATTCGCTTATAATAATAGTTTTCAATCGAGCATTAAAACGGCACCGTATGAAGCCTTATACAGTAGAATGTGTAGAACTCCATTATACTGGTTTGAGCTCAGTGAGAATAAAATTTACAGTATTGATCTGATAAAAGAAACCAAACAGAAAGTAAAAATAATCTGAGATAGTCTGAAAGCTGCCTCTGATCGTCAGAAGTATTATGCATATTTAAAACGAAAGGATATCGAATATGATATCGGTGATAGAGTGTTTTTGAAGGTATCTCCGTGGAAGAAACTGTTCCGATTTGGTAAAAAGGGTAAGCTGAGTCTGAGGTTCATCGGACCGTATGAAATCATTGAGCGAGTTGGGTCGGTTGCTTATAGATTGAGACTACCATCTGAGTTAGAAAAGATCCACAATGTATTCCACGTATCAATGCTTCGACGATACAGATCTGATCCTTCGCATGTAATTTCTCCGTCTGATATTGAAATCCATTCTGATATGACTTATGAAGAAATGCCAATTCGTATTATGACTCATGAGAAACGTAATAAGAGAATTCTGTTAGTCAAAGTGTTGTGGCATAGACACGGAGTAGAAGAGGCTACGTGGGAGCCTAAGGATGCAATGAAACAGCAATATCTGAATCTATTTAATGGTAAGATTTTTAGGGATGAAAATCCTTAAGAGGGGAGAATTGTAATAGTCCGGTTTAGACCCTAGTCGAAATAGTGGCTTCGGGACCACAAATCCAATCCAAAAAAAATATTTTAATATTATTTTATGTGCCTGTGATATGTGAATTTGCATCTGTGAAATTTCTGTGATTTAATTTATCTGCTTCAGTACTTCATTATGAAAAAAGATTAAATCGCGTAAAGTGTAAAAGTTGAGTGTTGGATGATAAAGCACCTATTTGATTTGGCTTATTTAAGTGAAGGTCCTTGCATGTCAAATTTACCATTTATGTTAATGGTGGACTAGTATGGACATGTATTTGGTAAGTTTTAATGTTAGTAGTCAAGGGCAAAATGGGAAAATGATAATTAAAGTTGTTATAATAAAATGAAAACATAAAATAATGGCCATTTTATCATTCTCTTAGCCGAGTAAAGCAAGAAAAGGACTTAAATTGGGGCTTTGATATTCGGCTAGCTTAATCCTTGATTAAGGTACGAATTTTCGTCCGTTTTTGATAATTTCTACGTTTCTGTGATTGTTGCTTCATGTTCTTCAAAGCCCATGTCTGAATTTCTATTTCTGTTAAAGATTTCATGAAATGTCATTGTCGATATCATGAGTTTTGTGATGTTTTTGGATTAATTGTGAAGGCTTGGTAGATAATTTATAAGTTTTGTCTTTGAATTTTTATGAAATAGAGCTATTTGGGCTAACTTGAGAAAATGAGTTTTGAGGGACTAAATTGTGAATTAAATGTGTTATTTAGAATTGTATGGAAGCCATGAATATTCGGCCAAGCTATAGTCTTGGTAAATTTTGCATATTTGTGATTCTGTGAAAAATAGACTAAATTGTCAAAGTGTGAAATTATAAGGGCTAAAATGCAAAGTGCCTTAAATATGTGTTCATGGATTATTTTGAATGAAATAAATGATTGAATGGTTAAATTTGGAATGTAATAGATCAAGAAAAAAGAAAATCGGACTTAGATCGAGGGAAGTCCAAAATAGTTAAATAGTCGACTAGTTCCATCCGAAATCCTTACGAGGTAAGTCAAACTACAATTACGTGTTAAGTTGATTAAATTCTGTGTATATAAACTGTTATCTGCCTTGGACAGCCTTGAGACCCTGATGAATAAACTCTGATAATATGCTAGTGTATGAGAAGTTCTATATGTTTCTGAAGGAATGTTGATATTGATCTGAGATATCGTGTATGACCATGTTTGAGACACAGGCCTCGATTTGAGATTTTGTGTAAGACCCTATCTGGGACAGAGGCCTCGATACTAAATTACATGTAAAACCACATCTGGGACATCATCATTGTACCTGTCTGTAAATCTCTATTCCGTTTCTGAATTGTCTGATGATAAAGTATGAGATATAGAATAAATATATGGAATGTATAATTCGTACAGGTACGTTTGTATCGTACTAGATTTCTGAATAGAAAAGATTATGTTTCTGTGAAGTAAGGAAATATTCTATGAGATGATTGTGAATTCTGGCCATTAACTGTTACTTATATGTTATATTAATTGAGTAATTGTATTTGACTTACTAAGCTCTTTGTAGCTTACTCTGTGTGATTTCTGTCTGTTTTACAGTTATTGTAGCTACCAAAGGCTCGAGATAGTCGAGGATTGTCACCACACTGTCAAACTCTTTTTGGTACTTTTGGAAATGTACATATTTATAAGTATGGCATGTATAGGCTAAAAGGTTTAAGAATGTAAGCTTGATATGTATATATGTTATGCCATGTCAATTGGCTAGTAAATGATAAGTTCGTGCATAGTTTTGGTGTATGTTTGCAATGTGCCATGTTCTAATGTGAAATAGTCATCTTTAAGCATAGAATTGGTTGAAAATGTTGGTATGAAGGTTGTATATTATTGCTTGTAGGATTGGACCCAAAAGGGGTGGCAAATTGGCTTAAACCAAGCCTGCATTGTGCCACACGGTCAGGTAACACGGGCGTGCCTATTGGCCATGTGAAAAAGTCAGTATAGGACCTCTTTTTGGCACGGTTGGATCACATGGTCGTGTCTTGTACCCATGTGAGTCACACGGTCTAGTCACACAGGCATGTGACTTTGTCAGTTTTGAAAAGTTTGATTAAGTTCTGAAAATTTTGAATGGGTTCGGTTCAGTCTCGACCTTTCTTAAATGTATGTTTTAGGTCTTGTAGACCATCTTAAAGGATGAATTGTGGATGAATGCTTATGTATTAATGTTATATGATATATGTGATTTTGTATTGTTCTGAAATGCTTTGTCCGTCCAGTGATGCCCCTTACCCATTTCGGCGATGGTTACGGGATAGGGGTGTTACATATGGCTATCCAGAGCTCCCCGATAATAACTCTTCGGAGTTACCTAATAAGCTCACATGAGCTTTCTATTATAAACTCTTATGATTTTTCTATTATTCAGCCCGGATATGCTTCCTGTTACATGGCTCACATGAGCATCCTGTTATATGCTCGAGAGAGTGCTTCCTGATTATGTGCTCTAATGAGTAACCTTGAATATAAGTTGACAGATTATAGATTTGTACACCTTGAGTGTACTACATATGTGTCCATCAATATTTCAAATAAATTCAACAGACAAAGTTCTGACATGGGTTATACTAAACCTGAAATGATTTGTTATGAATATATATATGTTATATGAAAATATGATAAGAAAAGTATATGAATATGAAAGTTATTACATGATGAGCTCATTCATGTTTCTTGACAATTGTGTGAATTACCATAACTAACATGTTTGATTAAAATTGGGTATTTAGGCTACTAGCCAAATTTCTTTGATGTATTTTGTATGTTCCTTTAATGGAAATGAATGGTAAGTTAAATTTCGTTATACAAATTTACTAAGCATTATATGCTTCTTTGGTTTTTTTCTTTCCTCTATTTTATAGTGCTCGGAAGCTCGTAAAGGTTGGAAATCGGTCAGAGCATCATCACACTATCCTACAACTCGTTTTGATATAAATAGCAAACTTATTTTGATATAATGGCATGTATAGGTCAAATTGGCCAAATATGGCATGTAAATGGTTAGTTGTAACTAGCCATTGGAATGGCTAGTGATAACATGCTTGATGTATATGTTTGAGGTTATAATATGATTAATATATGTGTGCTTGGTATGGTTGAATTAAATTTTGGTAAACTAGAATGTTTACACAAATAGATAAATTTGAGTACATGAACACATGTGATGATATGTTTTGCATAATGCTTAGACTTTGCTTGATTTTAATGCATTGAATTGGTTGATGTTTTTCATTTAAGTGATATTGTAAGTGGAAGACAAATTGGGTGAGAAATAAGGCTTGGAAATGACATTATTTTGTCCACATGGGCGTGTATCTCAGCCGTGTGTGACACACGGCCATGCGCACAGGCATGTGGTTTGGCCGCTTATCCCCTGCATCTTGAAAATTTAGAAATAGAATGCTTCAAATTGCTCACACAGGCAGAGAACTGGGCATGTGTCTCAGCCGTGTGACCCAAGTCAGAGAGTTACACGGGTAAGGACACAGGCTGGGACATGACCGTTTGCCTCACATCGAATGCCCACACGGCCTAGGACACGGGCATGTGGCGTGTGTCCCCTGCACCTAGGCCAAAAGTTTGAAATTTTGTGAAAATTTTTTTAAGTTCTCGATTTAGTCCCGACTTGTTTCTAACATGTATATTAGGACCCGAGGGTCCATTTAAGGGACAATATGATTGGTTTCAGACATGAATAGTAAATGACATGAATTAACTGTATTTACTCTGTAAACTCTGGAAATGCTCTGTAACCCTGTTCTGGCAATGGATATGGGTTAGGGGTGTTACAAAATCAATCTACTTTCAATTGGTATTTTGGCTTAACCTTTTTGACTCCCCAATACTCAATCACATCCTCACTTTTGACGATTGAATGTGCCCCTAAAGTCCAATATTTAGTAATTCCTGAACTCTTTCTTCTGTATCAAGGATCGTTAAAAAAAGCAAGAATACTTTTTCGATGGAAAATACCATTTATGGGTATTTTCATCGAGATACCGGAATGGGAATGCAACATTAGTTCTTTCTCTTGGTCTTGAATCAACTAAAATGGAATAATAAATCTATTTCTTCGTCTTTTTGCCAATAAATCAGCATTCTCGTGGAGAATAGCAGAATATATGAAATCACAATGCCTAGTACCTATTATTCTATTTAGATTTGATCTGCACAATGAAAATTAACACGAAATCATCAGCAAACCTAAGGTTAATGATGACGACCGACCCTAACTCTATAAGTAGGCTCAGTTAACACTTGTTAAGGATAGATTTTCAGATTCTTAGTTTTTTTCCCTGTAATTTAGGTTTCAGTTTTTCTTTCTTTTAGGCTTTAGTTTTCTTTTCAAGTTATTTTCAATTTGTGTTCTCTGGGGAACTTGATTGGTAAACGTAATCAAATGCTTGTGGATTTCTACACTTCATCAATATACAATCAGGACTTTCTTGAAATCTATTATTGATTTGTTATTCATGTTTTATTTATTTTTTAAGTTCATTATGTTTATGGATTTCATGATGAACTAATCCTCTTATGGGGGGGTTAGTGAATGGAGGTGTGACTAACTAATTACTATATAGGGTTTTCTTAGCAGATCAGCTATTTGAGAGAGGAAGAACTTAAACCCTAGACTTGACAACCCTAGAAAGTCATTTAGGTAAGAATTAACCCAAAATTGGTATGACCTATCCGTGAACACCTTAGCCCCGAACCGATCTAGACTGTGAGGTTAAGAGATAAATTGTTCTTCTCAACTCATTAGCTTAGTGTAAGATCGAGAGATCCAACTAGGGTAGTGATTAGTTGATTGAAGAGAAACCCGAAATAGGATTTAGTTATGACCACTGAAGCGAGCTAATCACCCATGTTTAGATTTTAGTCATCCGAAGTTCACTTTATTTTTATGAAAGTTTTTTTTTATTTCTTTATTATAAAAAACGAAAAATCCTCTATTTATATTTAATTGTAATATTATTTATTTAAAGTACTAATTAGATCTATATTCATTTAGGTTAAAGTTGATTTAGTACTCGCCTCCCTTGGGTGACATTGTAAACTACCTAAACTGTAAAGTTTAAATGATAGTTTTGTACTTTAATGACTTAACTAAACCAAATGTAAAATTTACTATAAAAATTAGAAATAGGAGGTCCCTAATGGGTAATGATGGAATTATAATTCAAATTGGAGTTTTAAATTGAAAGTTAGATTAGTCCCGATTTTAGGGACTAAATTGAATAAATTGAAAATTTTGTGTAAATTGATAATTGGTTATCAATTGACTATTTATTGATAGTTCTATGTGTTTATATTAATCATAGCTAACTTTGACCTGGATTTGTCGAAAGGGAAAGGAAAATCCAAAGTTGTAACGAGGAGCTTGGAATTTTTGATTTGTAATTCTATGATTCGAGAATCTTTTAATTACTACATATTTATATCATTCTTCATTATAAAGAGTTGGATGTGAGTATCGATGACTTCTTGAACTAAAATGATGCGATTCAGATCGAATATTGAAACAGGGGCTAAATTGACTAGAATAGAGAATTTCGTGACTTGTGTGATATATGTAATTGATATGAGATTTTGTTGGAACATGATAAATTATGTATTACTGATGAATTGTTAATGAATGTTGTATGATAAAGCATAAATGGAATTGTATATGAATTTTGAAATTCGATTACCCTATTAGCTATTCGGACTATGTCGAATATAGTTGGCATGCCATAGGATCAGAGTATAGAGTAAAACCATCGTTGTTGGCCAATCCGAGGTGATAGATATTATACATTGAGTTATTGTTACCGGGAAACCCGGGGTGATAAATTTATTTAGTTGAGTAAACCATTGTTCTCGGGCAATCTGAAATGGTATTATATATCATTATAGCGTCATTGTTGCCAAGCAACCCGGGGTGATGGATCTCTCAATCCATACCAAGTCCGTGTTAAGTTAATGGGGCTATAAACACAAGAATTGGTAAATGGTAAAGTAATGAAATGTGATGGAATTATGAAATGTGATATTATTTCATTTGATTTGAAAATGAGCCCTGGGGTCCGAGCATGTATAAAAGAGCCATTAGGCTTAAAAACAGTTGAAACATCAATATGAAAGGGATATATTTACTTAATTGATGAGGTTGAATACTAAACTAGTTGTTTATGAATTGAATGATAAATTTTATATTAATTTGCATATGCATATACAGTGGATTCTATGTTAACATGAATATAGGTATAATTGCATTGAATTGGCAATTGAAGTATGGAATTGTTCAAAGTAATACTCATGCTTTGATTTTGAATTGAATAAATTCATATTAGCTTATACTTGTAATCCAATATCTTGAATCATAAATTTACCATTAAACGATTTGCTCAGCATAAGGTTTTGTTTTTTTATGCTTAAGTAACTTAGATTCATAGTAGATCATGATGAGGTCTTCTTAGCATCCAGAATTCAAACTCAACTTAGCAATGTTTGTGCATCTTTTATGTTTATAGTTTGCATGCACCTAATAGGTTAAGTTTTGTTGGGATAGAATGGTATTTATAATTAAATGTTGCATTTTGATGTTTTAAAAGTCATATATGTGGTTGATGTGTATATGCATTTATTTGTATGCAACTTAGAATTCTCATAGTCTGGTTAAGGCATGAGATATGTAATGGTACCTTGAATGAAATGTAAAAATGAACATAATAAATGGTTGATATGTCATATGTCATGATATCCAATTTGGATTTGCGATGGTACTATCAGGGAATGATACATGAAATGGCAGCTTAATTATAAAGTGAAGAATGAATATGTATAGGTTTGCATCTAGAATAATAAGAATACTAGGTAAGTTAGTGAGAATGATTGGATGATTGGAAGTATTAGGTAATTAGAACATGATGTTTATATAAATTGAAAGTGTTATGGCTTATTATGGAACCTATTTTTGTAATAACCAAAATTTGTCCGGGCCCGTGAATAAAACAATAAAAAATAAATAAATTTAATGTCTGTAATGTCCAATTTAGAATAAACGGGCCTAAAGGCCTGATGACCCAAGACCCAGTTACACCCCTAAACCCAACAAATGAACACGGCTTAAAGAAGCCTAAACCCCAAACAGAGGACAGAAGACCTAGGGTTTCTGAAACCCTAAGGCGCCGCAAGCACCAGACGAAGGCCCCAACTCGCGCCGCAATCAGTGTGCCCCCGATAGACTCGTGCCATCATCGCCTCAATCAGCATGCAGGCGAGTCACCATCAACGCCCTGTTGTCGCCGGATTCCTCGCTGGTACCTGCAAAAAGGGAAGAACCACAGCAAAAAAGAGAAACAAAAATGGAAAAGAAATCAAATATTTGTTTCCAAAAATGTAACGATTCACATAAGGCTATAAAAGCCTTTTCACTGATTTGTAAAAAAAAAAAAACCTTTTTGGAATGAAATAAAAACAGACACATGCATATATTCAAAGAGATACGAGCAGTTTTTTTTAAAGGTGATTTACTGTCATACTCTGTTTTTTATTATTTAGCGTGTATACGAATCATTTCTGCAAAGAAACTGTCGATATTTAGAAAGGAGAAGGAAATACCTGCGATTCGCTAGGAAAAAAGAAGGTTTTAAACCTTCCAAACCGCCAGATACGGTGGCGCGTGGACGCGTGAGCCTGGTGACAGGAGTCTGGTCTGACGGAGGCCGGAGAAGCTCGGAAGGCTCTCCTCTTTTCCTTTTCAGAGAATTTTTCTTCGTTTTTTTTAAAAACCCAGAACTAAATGAATTTTAAAACATTTTTTTGTATTTATAGATAACCCGTACGACGCCGTTTTCGAATGACTGAATAATAACCAAAACGGTGTCGTTTCAAGGCTGAGGATCCGCATGTTGACCCGTGACCCGGGAAGGATCCGCGTGTTTTTTCCTTAAAAGGCTAATTGCCCAATTGGTCCTTTCGCATTTTCAGAATTTACAATTTCGTTCAATTTAAATTTTATTTTGTTTTAATTTGGCCCTGACCTTTTATTTTTATTCCAATGTAGTCCTATTTACTATTATAAAGCCTATTTCGGGGCAACGTCGTTTTGGGATTAGGGTCAAATTGCCCAGTGAGTCCCTTGACTTTTAACGCGTGTTTCAATTAGGTTCAAAATTTATTTTATTTATTTAAGATTAACCCTAGATTTTATTTAAATTCAATTTTAATCCTTTTTATATATACTCAATTTATTTTAAATATTTTTATATATTTTTTATTTTTTATATACGTTAGTTATATATGTAAAAAATAGTTTATATCTATTTTTATTTATATATTATTTATCATATTATCTACATTCTATTATATTTTATTTATAAATTTAATCATATATAGTATTCCTTATATTATTTTCATTATTTATTATTTATTATTTATGTATGATTTTAAAATTATAAATTATTAAATTTTATCATTATATATTATTATTAAATTTAGTATGTAATACTTTAAAATTTACTATGAACTTTTGTTCTTATTATATAATATCATTTTCATATAATATATATTAAATTATTACATTGTATGGTATGTTCTTCATATATACCGTATTTAAATTTTTTTTTATTATTTATCAATTGTTTTAAGTATTTTATTCCTTTAATACCTCATTTAATTTCAATTGTATTTAGTTTCTTATTCTTATATGTTTTTAATTTGTTTATTTATTCTTGCATCTTTTTGGATTTATTTAGTATCATTTTAATATGTTAATTTTATCTTATAAATCATTCGTTATTTTTTATTTTTTTGTGTATATTTGCATGAAAATCGATTATTTATGTTGTTATCTTAAGTTATGTTTGCATGAAATATTATTATATATGTATCATATAATTTATGTCGTCATTTATTATTTTCTATATTATATTTGCATGAAATGTTAAATTATGTATCATATAGTTTATATTGTTTGGTATTGATATCATGTAACGTGTTAATGCATCATTATGATAACAAATTTTAAGTTTCATTTAATCCAAAAGAATTTTAAAAATGAGGCAATGTTTTTGGTATTTAGGAATTCGGAAAGTAGTGCCCTAACATGTTGGGTTGCGATTTTCCGTTTGACTAAATGTTTAAAATATCCTTCTAAAATAGATTTCGTAAGTCACGAGATGATTTCAATTACGAAAGTTTAAGAATATTATGTCCAATCATGCTGGATGTAATATTTGTACCCTTTTGGATTGAAAGAATCTCGATTTTCAACTCAAATTATCTTCTTCTTTTTTTAAAATAGGATCATTTTTTAATTCTTTCAAACTTTTGACATCAAGACAGAAAACTATTTAATTTGGTACCAATTTTGGGCGTTACGAGGGTGCTAATCCTTGCTCGTATGTAATCGACTCCCGAACCTATCTTCTCATATTTTCGTGGACCAAAATGTTTTATAAGGTGATCTAATAACACCTAAAAAGGTTGGTGGCGACTCCTTTTCAAAAAATCCCGCTTTTAAAATTTGGAGGTTTCGACAGCTTGGCGACTCCACTGGGGACAATAAGAGAGTCAAGCCAAGAAATTGATTTTTTTTTCTTAATGTCAGAAGTTTGGAAAATTTTAAAAATATTGATCCTTTTTACATGTGTTTGCTGCATATGTTTGTTATCTTGTTGCCGCACACACTACATTTGCATGACCGCTGTGGTCGCACCCTTAAGTGGGAGTGAGAAGCTACGCTTTAGTGAGGTTTTCACCTCCGTATGGGCTAGTGGATTGCTTCCGGGATACATTCATACCTATGCCTTTGTGAGATTTTCATCTCCGTATGGCCATAGGGAAATATGTCCCCCTGAACCGAACTTGGTTCATATGAGCCTATAATGGGTGAGGACTAAGGAATCCGCTGGTTCAGGTACCGTCGCTTTAGAACTGAAACGCATATAGTGAACTTTAAGTGCTTACCCTAGGGAGTATAGTGATAGTCTTTAGTAAACTACCCTTATAAGTGCTTGTTTATTATACTTTTATATATGATACTAATTTATTTTATTTTTCTATCATTGCATGTCATTCAACATTTAAGGGTGTTGATTCACGGTTCGATTTCTAGATTAGAAAGTTTTGTAATTAGGAACGAATATCTTGATAAAGTGGAGGATAACGCCTCTGTCTGTACTTGGTCAGAGAAAACCCAGTTAGAGAAAGGGGATAGCGTTACCGAAGGGTATACGTCAGAGTTGTGGGACTTCACTCGTATCAGTTCGACACAGAATGAGATTCAGGAGTTGAAGGACATTTGGGCCCAATGGGATGATAAGGCTAAGCAGCTGTTCTACCAGAATTATGGAGATCTTCCCTATTTGCTAGACATCAACGTGGATAAGCATCTGTTTCGAGCTATGGTACAGTTTTGGAACCCTTCTTATAGTTGTTTTACATTTGGAGAGGTAGACGTAGTACCCACCTTGGAGGAGTATACGACCTTGCTTCGCTGTCCAAAAATTCAAGGTAACAAAGCTTATGTTAGGGCTGCAATCTCCCAACTTTCATGAAGAAATTAATGATGATTACAGGGGTAAGTGAACAGTGGGCTACAGCTCGAATCCAACAAAAGGGAGATAGTAAATGCATTCCGTGGGCAAGTTTGAAGGTTTTGATATTGGCACACCCAGATGTGAAGAAGAGGGTTGATGTCTTGGCCTTAAGTATGTATGGTTTGGTGGTTTTCCCAAAAGCTATGGGGCACATAGATGAGGCAGTTGCAGATTTATTCGATCGACTTAGTAAGCAGAATACACCAGTGCCTGCAATTCTAGCTGAGACGTTTAGATCATTGAGTGCATGTCAGAGAGCTGGTGAAGGTAGATTCATTGTATGTGCACAGTTGTTGTTAGTATGGTTCCATAGTCACTTTTGGAAAGTTGATAAGGTTCCTTGCCGAGTGTTCTTTGAGGATTATTCTCCCTTAAGGGAAGCAGCAGCTACGCCGAGGAGGGACGACATTACAGAGGAAAGATGGATGGAAATACTTCAGAATCTCCGAGAGGAGGATGTAATGTGGAAAGCCCATTGGATGGCTCCTAATGAAGTCCTTTATCATTATGGAAGTTTTGATTGGGTACCTCTTCTTGGAATTTGGGGAGTTGTTGGTTATGCACCATTACTCGTCCTAAGACAATACAAAGCGAGGCAGTTTATACCGGCAACACAAGGGTTAGCTCAGAGTGATTTCTCATATAAGGGGGATCATTATAAAAAGAAGATGCGAGAGATTTCCGAGGCTTGGAAGAAAATTTGCTGTGTGAAGATTCTGACTGAAGGTCCGATGACGACCTTTGAGTACAAAGAGTGGTTTAGCAAGAGGATCAATGATAACATCCCTAGGCCGAGTTTGGGGGCTGCTCGATCAATGGAGGAGAATTTACGAGTAATTCCATCAGAGTTAGAGGTCATAAAGCAAGAGTTCGAAAGGAAGAATTTAGAGCTCGGGAGGAAGATAGAGAGGCTTGAGGAGGAAAAGATATACCTAAGCTTAGACGTAGATGTCCAGAAAATTGAGGTCAAAAAAGTGAGGAAAGAAAAGAGGAAGATTGAGGAAGATCGAGATGACTTGAAGATGCAATATAAGAAGACACAGCTATCAATGAAGAGAGCTGGATTAGGGAAGTCTTCAGAGCAGTGGCAACAAGAGATTCAAGAAGAAGGAGCCAAAGTCGAGTATTGGGAGAAGAAGTTCCAAGAGATGCAGGTGCAGAATCAGTCCTTAGAGAAAGAGAATCAAGGATTAAAAGCTAAGGTGACTGAGCTTGGACGATCTCTTCATCATCATCAAAGTCGTAATTCTACGGTCGAGTTAAAGGCAAGCCTGAACAAGATCGAGGAAATGAAGCACAATATTGGAAGGTTGGAAGCAAAGACAGTGACAGAATCATGTGAACTACTGGATTGAGCAAAATCGAGGCAAGAGAAGGACATTGGAAGGGAGAGCCTCCCCATTTTCAGGATCAAGTCAGAGATACAGATTATCTCATGGGAGAAGCCATAGTCCAAATTCGAGAGGTTGCTGATCATTTACAAGACCTGGCAGCGCAAGCTAATGTATTAAGTACAAAGTATGAGTTAGTGTCAGATAGAGGTCTAGAGCTAGCTTTGTTATTAGATAGGATTAAAACTCTGGGCCTGAGGGTGAAGGCGTATTTGTAATCCATTTTGTGTAAAGATTTTTGTTTCTTAAATAACGTTTTCTAAAAGAAACTAAATCAGAATCGATATCTTTTACATTCATGCATTTGCATCTCATCGCATCATATGCATTCAAATTTATAGAAAGACTCTAATTAGTTAAAATTATTAGAGAGAAAGAGAGAGTGAGAGAAAAAAATCTGGAAGCAACACATCCTTACGGTACATGCGCTAAGACAAATAATATGGATCAAAGACTTGAGCAGATCCAGAAAGAAATGCAAGAGCAATTGTAGGAACAATTGGCAAAAATCCAACAGGAGATGAAGGACCAAATGTTGGAGGCTCAAAGGAATATGATGGCTGAGATGGCTCAGCTGCTAAAGGGGGCGACGGATAAAGGAAAGGCCCCTATAACCATCACTGAAGAAGATAATGAGGATCATCCTCCGGGTTTTACTCTACCTCATGTGCAAACTCAACCTAAAGCATATCCCCGAAGGCCGTCCATCACAATAAGGCCTCAACATGGGCAAGTCGATGCTGGAATACCCATGAACTTCCAAACTAGCTCGGGATCCAACCCGGGAGATAACCCTACCAATCCAGTCATCCCTGATTTAGATGTAGCTGAGAGGGAGATGAGACTCGAATCATTAAAGTAACTAGAGGAACGTTGTAGATAGTTAGAGGAGAAATTTAAGGCATTAGAAAACGCTGATAATCGTTAGGGAATTGATGCCAAGGACTTGAGTTTGGTTCCAGATTTGCTGCTTCCTCATAAGTTCAAGATGCCAGAATTTGAGAAGTACAATAAGACTACTTGCCCTGAGGCCCATATCACCATGTTCTGTAGACGGATGGCTGGTTATGTAAACAATGATCAATTATTGATCCATTATTTTCAGGATAGTTTGGTTGGGGCAGCGGCTAAGTGGTATAATTAATTGAGTCGCGCAAGGGTCGGTTCTTGGAGAGACTTAGCGCAAGCCTTTATGCAGCAATATAATCATGTGACTGACATGACTCCTGATAGAATTACTTTGCAGAACATGGAAAAGAAGCCTAATGAGAGCTTTAGGAAATATGCACAGAGGTGGAGGGAGATTGCCATGCAAGTTCAACCACCGCTCTTGGAGAAAGAAACTACCATATTGTTCATTAACACCTTGAAAGCCCCATTCATTACTCATATGATTGGAAGTACCACCAAGAGCTTTGCTGATATAGCTATGGCAGGAGAAATGATTGAAAACGCCATAAGGGGTGGCAAGATAGAGGGAGAAACTGCTAAAAGATCGGCCCCAAGAAGGAAAGATAATGAGGTGAACAATACAAGTAGTTATAATTCAAAAGCGATTACGGTGAGTCAGCCCAGAACAACTACAGTTGGGCAACAGGATTCTCAAAAGCAAGGATCTGGTTTGAGACAAAATTCTAAAAAGGTCTCATTTACGCCTATCCCGGTGACGTATCGGGAGCTTTATCAAAGTTTATTTAACGCGCATGCAATAGCTCCTTTTCATTTGAAACCACTGCAACCTCTATATCCCAAATGGTACGATGCAAACGCCAAATGTGAATACCATACAGAGATATCGGGGCATTCGACCGAAAATTGCACTGGCTTTAAAAAAGCAGTAGAAAGACTTATCAATATGAGGGTTGTAAAATTTGACGACACCCCTAGTAATGAGAACCCGTTGCCAAATCATGGTGATCAAGGGGTAAACACAATTGGGGATGCTGGTATGAGGAGGATTAAAGAGGACGTGGCTGAGATAAGAATGCCAATGAAAGTAATTTGGGAAGAAATGGTGAAAAGAGAAATGATAATCTTTGAAGAGGGAAATAAAGGAGCAAGGGACTATTGTAAGTTCCATGTAAAAAAGGGACACGAGATCCAGGAATGTGATGAGTTTAAGGCCTTGGTACAAAGCCTTATGGATAATAAGGAGCTGGAATTCTATGAAGCTGGCTTAGATGAGGGACATGTATGCACATTAGAGGGTGGACCAAAGAATCAAAGAATCAACCGGCCAAGGATCATTATTTCTCTACCAAGAAATAATGAAGTTGAAACACAAACGGCACCAAAAGTCATTATTCACAAACCTGTTTCCTTTCCTTATAAGGATAACAAGAGGGTACCCTGGAATTATGACTACAATGTGACAATGCCGAAGAAGGAGGATATAGCTAGTGCTTCTAAGGAGGTTCAAGATGAGGGTTCTTACACACGTAGTGGGAAGCGTTATGATGTAAAAGGCGTCAGAGTTGAGCCAGCAAAAGCAAAAGCCTTTGACAAAAGAAAGAGGACTAAAATACTGGTTAATGAGCCAGTGAAGGAAGAAGAAGCTAGAAAGTTTCTAAAATTCTTAAAACATAGTGAGTACAGTGTGGTTTTACAATTACGCAAACAACCAGCTCACATATCAGTGTTGGCTTTGCTTCTGAGTTCAGAGGTACATCGGGAAGCATTATTGAAGGTGCTCAATGAGACTTACGTTACTAATGATATATCCGTCAATAAGTTGGATCGATTGGTTAGTAACATAAGTGCTGACAATTTCATCTATTTCAATGATGATGAAATCCCACCTGGTGGCATGGGATCAGCCAAAGCTTTACACATCACCACTCGCTGTAAGGGGTATACATATTGATAATGGATCAGCCTTAAATGTCTTGCCATTATCCACATTGAACAGATTGCCCATAGATAGTTCTCACATGAAAACATGTCATAATGTGGTAAGAGCATTTGATGGCACGAAAAGAAAGGTCATGGGAAGAATTGATATCCCTTTGATGATTGGGCCAAATACATATGAGGTAGACTTTTTAGTGATAGACATCAAGCCTTCTTATAATTGCTTGTTGGGGAGGCCTTGAATACATTCCGCAGGAGCGGTTCCCTCATCTTTGCACCAGAAATTGAAGTTTGTAGCGGATGGACGGCTGGTCACCATAAATACGGAGGAAGACATCATAGCAACAGTTACCAGTGACACACCCTATGTAGAAGCAAACGAGGAGGCCATTGAGTGCTCTTTTCGTTCCTTAGAATTTGTTAATGCAACATTTATTTCAGAGGGGAATAAGGTGCCGGTACCTAGGATATCCAGAACTACAAGAATGGGTTTGCAGATGACAATGGGGAAAGGGGCCTTGCCAGGAAAAGGATTGGGAAGATATCTTCAAGGAAGGATTCAAGTTCCAGAACTAAAGGAGAAGAGAGACCATTTTGGCTTGGGTTTCAGGCCAAATCACAAGCAGAGGAGGAAGGAAATAGAGAAGCATCAAGAAAGAAGAAGGGCGCGTTTAAGTGGAAGGGAAGTAGAATGGGAGTTGATGACGTTCCCTCATATACCCCAAACCTTTATATCAGGAGGGATAATGCACCTTGAGAGAGGGTTGCTCGAAATAGGAAGTCATCACATCAATGCTGTACATAATGAAGAGTCTGAACGAAGAAACCTTGAGGGCATTCGCCCTCACAAACTAGGAAGTTCTTTAAACAATTGGATTGCAGAAGAACTTCATATAGTTTTTAAAGACTTTTCAGATTAATTTTCAAAACACTCTTGTCGCTCTAGAGCCTAGGAGTAATAAGATTTCATTTTTAAAATAGGCTCATGTTCGGATACTTACATTTCAATAAAACACAACTTTTTTTTTATTCGAGTGAATATTCTTCTATACATATCGATATTCTTTTGACCTTTTTTAATTCTTTCAAATTTTTTTTCCATAATTCATAAATAAACATTCTTAAATTTCATTCATTCTTTGTACATTCTTTGGTATCCCGCAGGTCCCTAGATATCAATGACATGAGTACTGATACTACAAATCCTGAATTCTCTTTTGAGCAAAACATGTGTTTGGAAGAACTTCAGGATTTTGAAGATGACAGGGACTGTGATGTGTCTCCAGATCTGTTGAGAATGGTAAAACAAGAGGAGAAACAAATCCTACCCCGTGAGAAAGAGGTAATAGAGAATGTAGCCTTGGAGAAAGGAAAAGAGGTGAAAATTGGGACACACATTGCTAAAGAAACGAGACAAGGTCTTGTTGAGCTCTATGTGAATTCAAAGACATCTTTGCATGGTCATATCAGGATATGCCAGGGTTGAATACTGATATCGTGGTACATCGTCTCCCCATAAGACAGGATTGCAGGCCAATCCAACAAAAATTGCGAAGAATGAGGCCTGATATTATGCTGAAAATAAAAGAGAAAGTCAAGAAATAGTTTAATGCTAGATTCCTACAATAAGTTAAATACTCAAAATGGGTGGCTAATATTGTGCCTGCCCCTAAGAAGGATGGGAAGGTACGAATGTGTGTTGATTACAGAGATTTAAACAAAGCTAGCCCGAAGGATAATTTTCATTTACCGCACATCGACACTTTGGTAAACAATACAGCGGGATATTCGTTGTTCTCCTTTATGGATGATTTCTCAGGGTACAATTAGATAAAGATGCATCCTGAAGACATGGATAAAACCACTTTCATAAAATTGTGGGGCACCTTTTGTTACAAGGTAATGCCCTTTAGGCTGAAGAATGCAGAAGCAACATACCAAAGAGCCATGGTGACCTTGTTCCACGATATGATGCACAAAGAGATTGAGGTGTATGTTGATGATATGATTGCCAAATCTCGAACAGAGAAAAGCATGTTAAAGTCTTGAGGAAGTTGTTCCTGAGATTGAGGAAGTTTCAGTTGAAGCTTAATCCGGCATAGTGCACCTTCGGAGCTAGGTCGGGGAAATTATTGGGCTTTGTGGTCAGCGAAAAGGGAATAGAAGTTGATTCAGACAAAGTTAGAGCCATACGAGAATGGCCTCCACCACGTACTCAGAAGGAAGTTTGGGGTTTTCTTGGAAGGTTGAATTATATTGCTCGGTTTATTTCACAATTAACCGAGAAATATGATCCTATATTTCACCTTCTTAGAAAACACAACCAAGGTACTTGGGATGAGGAATGCCAGAATGCCTTTGATAAAGTCAAGCAATACTTATTAAACGCTCCAGTACTATCTCCACCCAGTCCAGATAGACCATTAATTCTGTACTTATCGGTGTTTAGTAATTCTATGGGATGTGTGCTTGGTCAACATGACGAGTCAGGAAGAAAAGAGAAAGCGATATATTACCTCAGTAAGAAATTCACTAAGTGTGAAATGAGATATTCGCCAATTGAAAAGTTGTGTTATGCTTTGATTTGGACAACTCGAAGGTTGAGGCAATATATGCTACGTCATACGACTTGGCTAATTTCAAAACTTGATTCATTAAAGTACATAATGGAGTCAACAGCCCTAAATGGAAGAATGGCAAGGTGGCAAGTATTACTTTCAGAGTTTGATATAGTCTATGTGAGTCAAAAGGCTATAAAAGGAAGTGCGACAGCAGAATTTCTAGCTAGCAGAGCTCTAGAAGATTATGAGCCATTGAGCTTTGATTTCCCTAATGAGGAGTTGATGTATGTGGCAACTATTGAAGAATATCCATGGAAACTGAACTTTGACGACGCATCCAATGCAGTAGGAAATAGAATTGGGGCAGTCTTGATATCCTTAAATGGTGATCATTATCCATTTACATGTAAATTGGATTTTAACTGTACAAAAAATATGGCCGAGTATGAAGCGTGCATCATGGGGATTCGAACGGTTAAAGAGCGAAAAATTAGAACCTTGGAAGTATATGGAGACTCTGTGTTGGTAATTTACCAGCTTAGGGGTGAATGAGAGACAAGGGACCCCAAATTGATTAATTACCGAAGGGTAGTTTTGGCGTTACTTAAAGAGTTTGATAACGTCACTTTCAGTTATCTCCCACGGGTATGAAAATCAGATGGCGGACGCTTTGGCAACATTGGCTTCCATAATTAAAGTAAATAAAAAAGAGGATGTGAGACCAATTCAGATGAGTATTTGTGAAGTTCCAGCTCATTACTGTAACATCAAAGAAGAGGAAAAGGGTGACCATCCTTGGTATCAAGATATATTACAGTATGTGAGAAATCGTGAATATCCTGAGCAGGCAACTGAGAATGACAAAAGAACTTTGGGGAGGTTAGCCTGCGAATATGTACTAGATGGGGACATCCTTTATAAAAGAAGGAAAAATTAGGTACTTTTGAGATGCGTCGATGCTGTGGAAGCTAGACAAATCCTGGAATAAGTATACGAAGGAGTTTGTGGTACACATGCTAATGGCTTTATGATGGCAAGACAAATCATGAGGTTTGGATACTACTGGTCTACTATAGAAGGAGATTGTATCAGCTATGCTAAGAAATGTCATAAATGCCAGATATATAGGGACAAGATCCATGTACCACCTTCACCCTTACATGTTATGACTTCTTCATGGCCCTTTTTCATGTGGGGCATAGATGTCATTGGGCCAATATCACCAAAAGCTTCGAATGGGCATTGTTTCATTTTCGTGGTTATTGACTACTTCACAAAATGGGTAAAGGCAGCTTCATATGCTAGTGTTACCAAGTCGGCAGTAAGTCGATTCTTGAAAAAGGAGATTATTTATCTGTATGGAATGTCTGAGAGGATTATATCGGATAATGCATTAAACTTGAATAACAGCATGATTGCAGAAGTTTGCAGCCAATTCAAGATCAAACATCATAATTCATCTCCATATCGCCCAAAAATGAATGGGGCAGTGGAAGCTGCCAACAAAAACATCAAGAAAATAGTGGGGAAAATGACTGAAACCTACAGAGATTGGCATGAGAAATTACCATTTGCACTCTTAGCCTATCGAACGTCCGTCAGAACCTCTACTAGGGCAACTCCTTTCTCGTTGGTTTATGGGATGGAGGCAGTGTTATCCATTGAAGTAGAAATACCTTTTCTTTGAATTTTGTCAGATATAAAGCTGGATGAAGCAGAATGGATTCAATCGCGGTATGACCAATTAAACTTGATTGAAGAAAAGAGGCTAAGGGCTATTTATCATGGTCAGATGTATCATAAGCGAATGATACGAGCCTATGACAAGAAAGTTTGTCCAAGAGAATTCCACGAAGGGGACCTTGTATTGAAAAAGATTCTTTCCATACAGAAGGACTTTAGAGGAAAATGGATGCCAAATTGAAAAGGACCGTATGTTGTGAAGAAGGCTTTCTCTGGTGGTGCACTGATTTTGATAGAAATTGATGGGAAAAGTTTACCCAATCTAGTAAATTAAGACTCAGTCAAGAAGTACTTTGTCTAAAAAGAAGGAAAGCCAAGGTGAAAACCCACAAAGGGCGCTTTGAGACTTCTAAAAAACAAATGGAGAGGCCAAGGTGAAAACCCGCAAAGGGCGTCTTGAGACCAAAAGGGTTTTGAGTTGAAAACCCAAAAGGGCTGCTCAAATTTCGAGAAACATGCAGTGACTTTGTTATACCAGACTTGAAGAGAAGTGGAGTGTGTTACATACCGGAGCATCAACAAAGCACTTTGGATCTTCTAAACACATGTTAAACTCAAAACAGTCTTCATGGAATTTGTATACAGAAGCCCAAGCTGTGATATGTTGGATATCGAATCTTTGTTCTGTTTACTATCTTTGGATTCTTTTCCTTCTCAAAGATATGTTTTCAGATTAATTTCTTGTTGTATTCTGATGATTTATCTAATTATTCTCAAAGTCAAATTATTTGTCTTCTAAAGTATGTTGCATTGAAATAATGATTGATGAACTAAATATTTTTACAAACGAAGTTTTGCATATTACTCTGGAAATCTCTAGAGAATACGAGAAACTAAAATAGAACAATTGTTTGAAGAATTCCCATGGGTGAAGGTCGGAGGTATTCGAGAAAATTTCTTCTTCAGTCCAAGGGATAATTGGACAATTCAAATGATTCAATCTTAGGAGAGGGTCGTCTCCAGGAAGTCGTAACATTCGGAGAATGGTACAATAGAACCAATCTGATTCAAAACATATGAGTAGAGTATGATTGATACTTTAAGTAAAATAAAGGTGGAACTTTGATGGATGAATGAGTAAAGAGGTCCAAAATAGGAGTCATTTTCATAACATCTTGCATCATAATATGTCTATTCAGGAGCATTTGACTCACTTCGATCATGGCACCCTAATCATTAGGCATAAGTACATACGCATTCTACAGGATATGTCCCTTAGGGGATAATGTATATCACCGGTGACAGATTTGGCGTCTCTGTATTAGACGGGGAGCAGATCAAAGATGACAGATTTGGCGTCTCTGTATTAGACGGGGAGCAGATCGAAGAAGCAGATTTAGCGTCTCTGTATTGACGGAGAGCAGAAAGCACATATGGTATCTCTGTATTGACAGAGAGCAGATCGAAGATAGCCGATTTGGCGTCTCTGTATTGACGGGGAGCAGATCAAAGATGACAGATTTGGCGTCTCTGTATTGACAGAGAGCGGTCGAAGATAGCCGATTTAGCGTCTGTATTGACGGGAGCGAATCAAATATGACAGATTTAAGGCGTCTCAGATTAGACAGAGAAGCAGATCGAAGATAGCCGATTTGGCATCTCTGTATTGACGGGGAGTAGATCAAAGATGACAGATTTGGTGTCTCTATATTAGACAGAGAGCAGATCGAAGATAGCCGATTTGGCGTCTCTGTATTGACAGGGAGCAGATCAAAGATGACAGATTTGGTGTCTCTATATTAGACAGAGAGCAAATAGAAGATAGAAGATCTGACATTCGTGTGTTTACATCGAAGCAGATCGAAGATTTGGCGTCTCTGTATTGACAGAGAGCAGATCAAAGATAGCCGATTTGGCGTCTCTGTATTGATAGAGAACAGATCGAAGATGGCCGATTTGGCGTCTCTATTGACGGGGTGCGAATCAAAGATATCAACATGACGTCTCTGAGTTTGTGGAAAGTAGATTGAGGACTAGGGGGTCAGAATCTGATAAGACCGGGCAAATTTGGTCCTTTTATAATCTTTGCTCTATTCCTGTTACACGGTAATAAGCAAAGAGGGGCAGCTGTAATAGCCTAAATTTGCCCGGGCCCGTGAATAAAATAATAAAAAATAAATAAATTTAATGCTTGTAATGTCCAGTTTACAATAAACGAGCCTAAAGGCCTGATGACCCAAGACCCAGTTACACCCCTAAACCCAACAAATGAATACGGCCCAAAGAAGCCCAAACCCCAAATAGAGGACAGAAGACCTAGGGTTTCTAAAACCCTAAGGCATCGTAAGCACCAAACGAAGGCCCCAACTCGCGCCGCAATCAGTGCGCCCCCGACAGACTCGTGCCATCATCGCCTCAATCAGCTTGCAGGCAAGTCACCATCAACGCCCTGTCGTCGCCGGATTCCTCGCTGGTACTTGCAAAAAGGGAAGAACCACAGCAGAAAAGAGAAACAAACATGGAAAAGAAATCAAATATTTCTTTCCAAAAATGTAACGATTCACAGAAGGCTATAAAAGCCTCTTCACTAATTTGTAATAAAAAACAAACCCTTTTTTGGAATGAAATAAAAACAGACACACGCATATATTCAAAGAGATACGAGCAATTTTTTTTAAAGGTGATTTAGTTTCATACTCTGTTCTTTATTGTTTAGCGTGTATACGAATCATTTCTGTAAAGAAACTGTCGATATTTAGAAAGGAGAAGGAAACACCTGCGATTCGCTAGGAAAAAGGAAGGTTTTGAACCTTCCAAACTGCCGGATACGGTGGCGCGTGTGGCGCGTGGACGCGTGAGCCTGGTGACAGGAGTCTGGTCTGACGGAGGCCATAGAAGCCCGGAAGGCTCTCCTCTTTTCCTTTTCAGAGAATTTTTCTTCGTTTTTTTTAAAAACCCTGAACTAAATAAATTTTCAAACATTTTTTTGTATTTATAGATAACCCATACGATGTCGTTTTGGAGTGACTGAATAATAACCAAAACGGTGTTGTTTCAAGGCTGAGGATACGCATGTTGACCCGTGACCCGAGAAGGATTCGCGTGTTTTTTTCTTAAAGGGCTAATTGCCCAATTGGTCCTTTCGCATTTTCAGAATTTACAATTTCGTTCAATTTAAATTTTATTTTGTTTTAATTTGGCCCTGACCTTTTATTTTTATTCCAATGTAGTCCTATTTACTATTATAAAGCCTATTTCGGGGCAACGTCGTTTTGGGATTAGGGTCAAATTGCCTAATAAGTCCCTCGACTTTTAACGCTTGTTTCAATTAGGTTCAAAATTTATTTTATTTATTTAAGATTAACCCTAGATTTTATTTAAATTCAATTTTAATCCTTTTTATATATACTCAATTTATTTTAAATATTTTTATATATTATTTATTTTTTATATACATTAGTTATATATGTAAAAAATAGTTTATATCTATTTTTATTTATATATTATTTATCATATTATCTACATTCTATTATATTTTATTTATAAATTTAATCATATATAGTATTCCTTATATTATTTTGATTATTTATTATTTATTATTTATGTATGATTTTAAAATTATAAATTATTAAATTTTATCATTATATATTATTATTAAATTTAGTATGTAATACTTAAAATTTACTATGAACTTTTGTTCTTATTATATAATATCATTTTCATATAATATATATTAAATTATTACATCGTATAGCATGTTCTTCATATATACCGTTTTTAAATTTTTTTTATTATTTATCAATTGTTTTAAGTATTTTATTCCTTTATTACCTCATTTAATTTCAATTGTATTTAGTTTCTTATTCTTATATGTTTTTAATTTGTTTATTTATTCTTGCATCTTTTTGGATTTATTTAGTATCATTTTAATATGTTAATTTTATCTTATAAATCATTCGTTATTTTTTATTTTTTTTGTGTATATTTGCATGAAAATCGATTATTTATGTTGTTATCTTAAGTTATGTTTACATGAAATATTATTATATATGTATCATATAATTTATGTCGTCATTTATCATTTTCTATATTATATTTGCATGAAATGTTAAATTATGTATCATATAGTTTATATTGGTTGGTATTGATATCATGTAACGTGTTAATGCATCATTATGATAACAAATTTTAAGTTTCATTTAATCCAAAAGAATTTTAAAAATGAGGCAATGTTTTTGGTATTTAGGAATTCGGAAAGTAGTGCCCTAACATGTTGGGTTGCGATTTTCCGTTTGACTAAATGTTTAAAATATCCTTCTAAAATAGATTTCGTAAGTCACGAGATGATTTCAATTACGAAAGTTTAAGAATATTATGTCCAATCACGCTGGATGTAATATTTGTACCCTTTTGGATTGAAAGAATCTCGATTTTCAACTCAAATTATCTTGTTTTTTTTTTAAATATCCTTTTTTAATTCTTTCAAACTTTTGACATCAAGACAGAAAACTATTTAATTTGGTACCAATTTTGGGCGTTACGAGGGTGCTAATCCTTCCTCGTACGTAATCGACTCCCGAACCTATCTTCTCATATTTTCGTGGACCAAAATGTTTTATAAGGTGATCCAATCACACCTAAAAAGGTTGGTGGCGACTCCCGTTTTCAAAAAATCCCGCTTTTAAAATATGGAGGTTTCGATAATTTTTACTGTACATTTGGTCAAAAAGAAGAAAATAATAAGGTTAAATTGAATATGCATTGGTGTATCTTAAAATTGCAAGTTGTGAGTTGGTATTGCAGAAACAGTATGTGACATCGTGACGTCAAATACATGTCATCGCCACAAGAAATGGCCTATAATGTCACGTTGAGACGAGGAACACCGTCGTCTCAACAAGGCCAAACAGTGAGTGACGTCGCGGAGACTGACGTTGTGACATGATAAATTTTTTGGTGACGTTTCGATATGGTAATGATGACGTCACGACATCAACCTTGTATTTTGAAAATTTTACAATTCAGTCCTGATTTGATCTCGAGTTAAATTAAAAGCTTTCGTACGCTCGTTTAGGACCCAAGAATGATTCTATATTGTATTGTTTATTTATAATTCTTATGAATAATAGCTTGATGATGTGAATTCGTAATTAATTTGATCGTAGTTGCTCCGGTAACGAATGTGGCACACTGTAGCTCAAACCCAGCAATCGGGTCAAGTATAGGGTATTACAAACGAACCCTAGTCAGAGAGTCATGTCCCGATAAGGAGCTCCCCAAAGTCGCGACATCAATTCGAAATTTTGTATCATTTACAATTTGATCCATTTCGATCTCAAGTTAATAAAAGAGCTTTTGTAGGCTCGTCTAAGGTCTGAAAATGATATGCATTTGTTTAATTAGCATGAATTACTTGTATTTAAAGGTATATTGGCATTAAATTGGATGTTATTGATTGTAGTTGCTCTGGTAACGAATATAACACCTTGTAACTTAGACCCGACGATAGGGTCTGGTGTTGGGGTGTTACAAATAAAATGCTTACGTGTCAAGTAAAAACACTATCGACTTGTCATCATTTTAAACACGCCACATAAAATTATTTTTGAAGACCTTTAAATATAATATATTATATTTCTTCAAAAAATATATAATATATGATATGATATAATTAGTGATGAAATTGAAATGTTTTTAGCTTGATGTAATATTTATTTAAAATTAAAATTAAATTGTTAAAATATGTAAATATTGAGAATTAAATATATTATTATAATAATTATAAAATATGATATCATCATATCCAAAAACATTTTACATCAAAACAAAACCAGATGGAAAATATTAAATATTAACGGTGAAATTGAAAGTCTTTATAATTTATAATTTAGTTACCGAAAGAAAAATACACTAATAATTATTTAACTAAAGTTGGAATTTACCATCAATTTTCCTTTTTATATTTTTAAATCTTGCTTTCTTATAAAGACAAGAATTATATTGAAATTCACGTCAACTTAACATTCCAGGTATGATTTATTTACATTTTTAAATTCAAAATTAAATCTGAAAGTCCAAAGTTAAAAAGAAAAATTAATTTATCTTTTTAATCGGTTGCATAGGTCCCCATCAGAAGGTGAAGGTTTACCTTAATAGATCACAGCTGAGGAAAACGCCAGGTCACGGGCTCTTGTGCTATATATCTATATACGATTATACGCAGTTTCGTTGTTTTTGAGTATATTGGCAGGAAAAAGAAAAGGTGACGTAAGACATCATCATTATCAACGCCGGCAGAGTCCAATCAATTCAAAATCCTCATTTTGTTTTCTTGTTCTCGGCGGCTCCTTTTAAGATTCATAGTTGGAGCGTAATTTGATTGATTATTTGGACGATAATGACGAGCGAAGTGGAGAACAAGCCGGTTTTTTGTACGGAGTCGGCGAAGGAGTTGGTGAAGGAGTTGAGAGCTAGCTTCGCAACCGGAAAGACTAAAAGCTACGAATGGAGATTGACTCAGTTGAATGCCATGGTGAAGATGATGGAAGAGAAGGAGCCGCAAATCGTTGCCGCTCTTCACGATGATCTTTCCAAGCCGGAACTCGAATCCTCCATCTATGAGGTCAAACCTTTTTATTTCTTTTTAATTTTGAAAATTTATTTTCCTGTTATTCTTTCTTTTTTAAAAAAATTTGATTTTGGATTAGTTTTTCAGTTAATTAAATTTTAAAATGGATGAGAAGTAGAATTCAATGAAGTTATTTCACGTACTGAATTATAGTATTAGTTGTTTAGTATAGAGATAGGCGGCTGTAAGTCAGCTCTGCACAATTCTTGATTGGCATTTAATTATATCTAATAATAAAAACTTTTCTGTTGGACCTGGTTATTGAATGAATCTGAATTTCAATTTTAAATTATTAAAACTTTGTTATTAATTATTGACCAGTCTCCAGATTAGAATATTCATAAAATAGATTTGATGGCTTTATTTGGTTACTGATAAACAACTTCAACTACTTGTCTTTAAAGCTAACGGTGCTGTTTGGGGGGTTTATTTAGTTTTTCATGTCTAGATATACATTTGTATTAATATTATAAAATTTTATGAGAGACCCTGTTTCGTGTCAAGCTCCAACTCGAGAATCGTGAAATACATGAAGAGAACAGTTGGGAAGTTTTAGGAATCCTCTCTCTATTGCTGCTGGTGTGCAAAGGTTTTAGAAGTGTTTAAATACGTGACAGAATTGAAATCTTGATGGGCACAAGTAGCATTTATGGCATGCTAACAGTTAACTTTGTCATGAAAACGGTTGATCATTTTTCTGACTTTAAATGATTGCTAGATATATGCAGTGTTCCAAACTAGTAGAACTCAAATACTTGAATATATATTTCTAATCCAACTTGCTCACATGGTTAAAATCTCCAGCCACATGATGTAAATATCGTAAGAAATATTTTCTTTTTTGGCCCTTTTTTTTTTGTTCAGCCTCTATAGTTATTGTGGATATACTTTTATCAGTGAAGATTCTTCAAAATTATTAATTATTTGGAATATGTCTGGGCTTGGGGTAGATAGTCCCTGTGCTTGCCCATATTTAGTAGAGATCAGGATTAAGAATAATAAGTAACGGTTAAACTTCAATGCAGGAATGTATATCAGTAGGTGGACAGGATTTAGGAAAAATAAAGAGATAGAGAGATGTCTTGCTATTTACTGTTATTTTGAATAATTATAAGTTGGTGATTGGAGCTTTGGCTGAGATAGACTACTGCTGTGAGGATAATTGTAGTTTTGATTAATTAATGTGGGGATACTTAATAATGGCATGAAAGCTAGATGAACTTTGATTATCGCCAATGAATACTTAAGGAGGTTTTTGAAAATTGTCATCTGTTTATAGTCACAGTTGTTTGCCACTTGTTTGAAAGAAACATTATTTGAGCCAAATGCCTAAATTATATATATTCAGTCTCTGGATTAAATGTGGAGGTTAGTGTGGTTTACTTTAAGATAGTTATATGCATCATTTAAGTCAACCTTTTGTGTTATGTTGATTAGATTTAAGAGCTAATGATAATGAATGTTGGACAGTAAGCAAATTTTCGTTTGAGGTTTCCTAAATGGTTGTTCTTGGTTTAAGTGTCACTTTTTGGCTGAAGATAAAAGTCGGTTACTTTTAGGTTTTTAACTTGGAAAATTAATATATTAGTTTACCATTGTTCTGGAGCAATTTATTTTTGTCATACAGGCAAGTTTATTTTCAGATGTCATCCTCTTGTTAAGTTTGTGTAATTCTTGATAGTTGATATCTTTGTTTTAACCCTAAAATGTCACACTAATTAGAAAACAAGAACTATGGAGAAGGCAACAATATTTGAGTTATTTATATTTGGCCTCCCGAGTGTGCTCTTCGTTTCTATGGAACTCCCACATAAAATAAGTAATCTTTTTCCTCTGATATTGACATGGTTGACACTTCAGATAGCGATGCTAAAGAACTCATGTAGATTGGCAGTCAAGAACATGAAGCATTGGATGATGCCAGAAAAGGTAGATATTTTGGATACCTCTCAAATGGGTGGAAGCTTTCATTTAGTTTTCTTTTTGGCATTAAAGAGTTGAATATGATTAACCTGCCTTTCTTGCAGGCAAAAACTTCATTGGTTACATTTCCTTCCTCTGCTGAAATTGTATCTGAACCATTGGGTGTGGTGTTAGTAATCTCAGCTTGGAATTATCCTTTTTGTATGTTAAACTCCCTGGTGAACTTGTTTACAGTCATGTTCTCCTTTTTCTTTTAATTCCTAAATTTTATCGGAATGATGACTATAATTGTATATCTTCTATCAGTGTTGTCTCTAGATCCAATTGTTGGAGCTATTGCAGCCGGAAATGCTATAGTCTTAAAGCCGTCAGATATTGCTCCAGCCACATCATTGTTGCTTGCAAGGCTAGTAGCTGAGTATTTGGATAGCTCTTGCATAAAGGTTGTTGAAGGGGCTGTTCCTGAAACAGCAGCACTACTTGAGCAAAAGTGGGACAAAATACTGTATACAGGTCCTTGCTTATTATTCTCCTTCTCCTCCAGTTCAGTCTTTTATGTCTTAATACACTTGGGCAACTTTATTTAAGGTTCATATGTGTATGCTTCTAGAAGTTTGTGATCAAAGTGGATGTTATCTTTCTATTACTTGTTATCAAACCACAGTTTGGGTCCTATTATTTAATTTAATATTATTAAATATTGTATTAGATTGAAAAATAGGAACTTCGAATCTTTTTCTATTTACTTCATGTATATCAGAAAAAGATTCGAAGTGGATTTCTCAACTTGTGAAATGAAAAAATAGTCTCTGGAGTTTTTTTTTTTTTTTGTTTTATATTCATCTGAAGGAAATATGAGAAAGAAAACAATAAATAAAAGAAATAAAATGAAGGAAATATATATATCAGACTATAGTAATTTAATACACATAGAAATTATAAAAATACATAAAAATATTGATTTTTATCAATTTCACAAACAAGATCCAATAATAAGATTAGTTGATGGAGGAGGGGTAGATCTGGGGATCAAGCTTTGAAATCTTAAATGTCTTCTGTGTGGATTCGGGACTCTTTATCCATCATAGGTTCATGGTGAGGAGCCATATGGTGTCATGGTGACATAGATCATTTAAGATTGTTTCCTTTTTAGCATTTAGTTTAGATGTTTACCTGTAGCTTTGATCTAGTTTAGATGACTCTATGAATGAATGCAGTGTTAGACGCAAAATCAGGTCTTATTCATGTTTGGCCAGTATATAACTCGGAAATCTTTTTCAATGTCTTATCTTATAAACATTCGTTCTAGATTCTCCTGGCTAGCTTTTTCTTTCTCTAGGATTTATAGTGATGATTTGTGGTTATGATTCAGCACTGGCTCCCTGGCCAACATACTGTGACTTTTATCCTTTATCTGGTTTGGAACCTGTATGAAGCAGAAAACATCAGGGCTTAGTGAGTTTGGCTCTTTCCACTGAAATCTCTCTTCATCATGAACATTTTCAGATCCTTGGTTAGTTGATTAGACGCACACACAAACAGAAATTAATGGACATTTATAAGATAGTTGTATAGACCCTTGGTTGGCAACAGCTACTGTGTTCCCCAGATGGTGGTTATAGAGAAGTGTCATTGAGACTATCTAGACTTTACTGGAACATGTAATTCTTCACTATGGAATATGGAAAGAACTGAAGCAGGTTTTGAGGGATTTATCTGGGGTTTGCTTTGGTATTTGAATTGGATCCTCTATTGTTATGCTGTCTTCAGATTCTTTTCTCAGCCATGTAATTTCACAAGGTCTTAAATTGATTTTTTTTTTCCTTTTTCATAAAGATGAAACATATTGCAAAGTTTTAGTGCTCTCCCCAAAGTTCTAATTTTCAGTGCGTGGTTATTAATAGATGCTTTAGACATTGTTACACTGATGGTATTTCTGTTCTCATCTCAGATCTGATAAAAAGTCTTATGAACTAAAACATACTTGAATCTTTAGGCAATGGAAGAGTTGCACGCATTGTGATGGCAGCTGCTGCAAAGCACTTAACACCAGTTGTTATGGAACTTGGAGGAAAGTGTCCGGTAATTGTTGATTCAGACATAAATTTACAGGTAAGCATAGCGATATAGCGTTTAGTTTGCTACCAGGTCTGTTGACTTGCTTACTGACATGTTTTCGTGTATTGTCAGGTTGCAACTAGGCGGATAATTGCAGGAAAGTGGGGCTGTAATAATGGGCAAGCATGTATTTCCCCTGATTACATTATTACAATGAAAGATTATGCTCAGAAGCTGGTAAGGTTGCCTGTATATGTTGACATTTGTTATCCTTTTGTTCTCAATCATTCCTAAGCATTTTTCATCCTACAGATAGATTCTTTCAAGTGTGAATTGGAGCGGTTTTATGGAAAGAATCCGTTGGAGTCAAAAGACTTGTCTCGCATAGTGAATTCTAACCACTTTGCTCGCTTGTCAAAGCTCTTGGATGAGGATAAGGTTTCTAGTAAGATCGTCCATGGAGGTGAAAGAGACAAAGAAAACTTGTGAGTTCTTTCTGACAAGGGTCTTGCTTCTTTGCATTTCAAGTTCCCTGAGCGTTTTACATTGTTAATATGCATTTCTTTCTTCCAATGGCAGGAAGATCACTCCCACTATCTTGCTTGATGTCCCACGAGATTCTCTAATCATGAATGAAGAGATATTTGGTCCGTTGCTTCCAGTTTTCCTGGTAGGAACTAAAAGGAACAACATTTCGCTATTTACTTTTCAATTTTCTGTTGTTCCTGTTTGTAGCATTGTCCTTGAAAAGCCCAGTTTATGAATTTTCTAGATGAAAAATTGCCTAGCAGAAACAAACGAAATCATTTATTTCATCTGGGAAATCGAAATGAATAATTATCTCGGTACCCTTCTACTTCAATTCTAGAGATTAAATATAGGACATTTACCATAACTTTCTTGTGGTTGGTTTCTAACAGGTTGACAAAGTGGAAGACAGCTTTGATGTGATAAATTCAGGAACAAAGCCACTAGCAGCATATCTATTTACCAATAAGAAGAAGCTGAAAGAGAAGTTTGTTGCAACAGTCTCCGCAGGGGGTTTGGTCATTAACGACACTACTGTACATGTAATTATACTACTAACTTATTGACTTGATATCCACATGCATGCATTATTACAGTTTAAATTTTAGACATATTTTACGTATGTTGCTCCAACTTTTTTATTTTCTTATTTGCTGGTCAAAAGCATTGATTCATGGAAAGTTCTTTCTTTTGATACTTGTACCTTTCATAAGCTCATACATGGATTTGGTGCTCTTGAGCATTGTATTTGGCATTAGCTGATAGGTTGTACGTATGGGTTTTGGACTATAAATCTTGGACTGAATGTGAGTCTCAGATACAAGTATGCTCATTTTTTACCTAATTTTTTCATATATTTGGAAAATTATACCCCTATGCCTTTGTTGGATTATGTGTCAAATACAAGTGTTGAGCACGGGTAATTCCTAGGGACTAGTGTCTAACACTTGTGTCCTATTCATATTCTAAATATATATATATAAAATTTTACACATAATAGTATTTGACGCTCATCACAAATCCGGGTATCTTTAACTAGATTTTGATTTCAAGAATTAATGAATGTTCTAATGAAGTTCTATTAACAGCAATTACTAATTTCTTCTTTTTGATTACTCAACAATGTTGAAATCAGTTGAACACATTTGGTATGTTCCTACTTGTTGAAAAATGCACTCTGACAAATTCATTTTTATTTAATATGAGAAGTTACATATTGTGATACGTACCCAATATCATTTCAGCTGGCTGAACCCACACTACCATTCGGAGGAGTCGGGGACAGTGGAATGGGCGCATACCATGGGAAGTTCTCCTTCGATGCTTTTAGCCATAAGAAAGCTGTTCTTTATAGAGGTTTCGCTTGTGATGCATTTGTCAGATACCCACCATACACGAGGGGAAAGCTGGGATTGTTGCGGGCTCTTTTTGATGGAAGCATCTTAGGCATCATCCGCGCTTTGCTGGGATGGTCCAAGGCTTGAATGACAACAGGTATGGGTTGTTTTTGTTGTAGAATTTCATGATATAATTTAAGGCACTCAATTTCAATGTATTATACCTAAGCATCAATTCAGCTTTATCAAGGTAGGTTGTTTACAGGACAGGAAAATAAGTAAACGACCTTTTTTTTTTTTTTTTTTTAAATCAGTGTTTATGAAGGGTCTATGGATCAGACTGGGTTTAGCAGGTTTGGAATTGTATTGTTTGAATTGGATCGGATTGGTCAGTCGGATCGGTTGGATCGAGAACTAGTTGAGGTATCAATTCAAAGAGTGACTTTGAACCGGTTTGATCGGAAATTGTTACGAACTGATTAAACAAACTAACAGTTAAACCGAATTTTTTAAAAAAAATTTAAAATTTCATAACTTTTTAATCGTACCGATCGAAATCGAATTGGTGGCATCACCAGTCCACTTTAAAAACATTGGTTTGGGATTGAACTTCAAGTTTTGTATAAACGGCTACTATTGGTTTGTACCCCCTTCTATTGGGTTATTTACGACATTTTTGTGGTAGTTTATAGTGTTTCGTGATATGTAATCTATGACGTGTATGTGTATTTAGAGTAATTTATGTTCCTATTAAAGAAATAGTCTTTTATTAAAAAATGCACTCAATCCATATTTTTTTATTTAAATATTCTGTAGTTTTTTTTTCTAAAAGTAAATTAGATTATTAAACAATTAGTAAGTATATATTTTGGTCACTAAATTTTAAAAAGTTATAAAATGGTTATAGAATTATTTGAAAGTTTATTTAAGTTACTTGATTGTTAATTTTTTTTTTTTTAAATTTTGATTAATGAGGTCCAAGCTACAATTTGACAAACGAGACAATGGATTAATATTCATTGACTAGTAGAAAAATATATTTTAGATCCAAAGTCTAATTGCTAGTGTTAAATATCAGAGAAAAAAGTTATTTAAATTTCGAACCATAGATTTTGAATCACAAATTTGCGACGTTTAAAACTATTTTATAAAAGAAAATTGAATTGTAGAAAAGAGGGAAAGGGAAAGCTTTCAATTAATATAGGCAATATGAATAGAGAAGGTTATATAGCAACAATTCAACAGTCTAGTAAATTAAATGAAAACATTCAAATATTTTGTCGTGAATTTTTTTATGATGTGTAAGTGCACATAATCCATAGCAAGTAATATAGTAGTGAATACTAGAGTTATCATCTTTACAAGGATTTGTTTTAGAACATAAATTGTAGAATTAACAAATGGCAACTTAGAAAGTAAATAAAAATTCGATTGAATGCAAAGAAATATGCAAAGCAATTGAAAAACAATAATGCAAATTAATAGTAATGAAATGAAGAGTCAGAATAATTATTTCCTCTTAATATGCAACTATTGGTAGTGATGTTGCAGCATTATGACAATTTATTAATTCAGAATCGACAGTTTATAGGGTCCTCTTGAAGTCACTATGTTCAATTCTTTAACTAATTTAACATATGTCTATACCAATTTAATGTCAAGAATCCAATTGCAAGCATATTCCTATAAGATTATGCACAATGACAATAGACGTCTATATTATTACACATTTAAAATCAAAGAAATTAAACGTGAACCATTCAAGTTTTACGTCCATTAATCATAACCTTTTCAGAATTATCAATTAGCTCAATTACCCACTAATGTTGACCAGGCGATAGCAAGCAGTAAACATGAATAACACTTGAATGAATATGTAAGACCCTCATACCCGACCCGATCGCAAGGTCCAAGCTACGGGATGCCACATTCGTTGCCGGAGCAATTAAGATCATATACATTCAATTTATAACATTAAAAGGGCTACATTCAAACAAAACACGCATTAAACATGGTATTCAATAGTTATCAGGTCTTACTCAAGCTTATGAAAGCTCAAAAATCAACACCAGAATGAATAAGGACTAAAATGTAAAAATTTCAAATTTACAGAACTAACTTCATGACGTGAGGGTGTTCCTCGTCGCAATGTGGCAAACTGACTTGGCCTTATTGTGGCAACGGGGTCCTTAATCTCAACATTGTTTGGCTCAGTCCTATCCCGACGACAACCATACAACGTCGGAACATGAAACTCCCGTGGTGACATCACTCAAACGACGTCATGATGTCACATACTATTTCTGCAAAAATCATACAATCTTCACAAGTAACAAACCATAAGCTTCAAGTACTTAATATACTCATTAGATACCAATCCCACCTAAGTCAAAGCTCACTAGAACATGCCAATCTAGATCATTTACACATTTCAATTTAAACCATTCCAAATCATCACATACAACTCAATCTTTTATCAAAGTTCACACCATAATTCCAAAATTTTCCATTTGACCAACATACCATATCATGAAACACTTCTATACTAATCCAATCACAAGTAAACATAGATATTGATGACTTAAGACAACTATGATACCAATTTCATACCTAAACATTATACATAATATCTAACAAGCTTACATACCAACCCATCTACTTAGCCAACTTACATATCAAATAAAGTGACAAGCTTACACCTAAGGTTACTACCAATAATACCAAGCATAACTTATCAAACATTACATACAGTAGCTTCACATATATTTATGCACAACCAAGTTCTCATACTAACATTCATATTCGATGTCATTGACAACAAAATACCAAAATGACTTCACTAGGTACATGCCGATTTGACCAACAAAAAGAGTTCACAAACTTTATAGAGTCTGGGGTCTCAATTGAATATTGAAGTCGATACTCAAAACTTTTCTTTAAATCGAACTTGCGCATGAGAAATAAATTGTATGACAAGTATATCACTCAACAATATTCCTATAAATCTGAAACAATATAAGGATATGGTATAATTCACAACATATAGAGTTGTTATCTAAGAATCTTTTTATTTATATTTCAAGCATGAATTCATCATTCTATATACATTTCTAATACGTAAAATCTCAAATTGTGTTATCTTCTCGACGATATTCCGAGCTCGCAAGCTCATTTTCAACTCATTTATATCTGTCATCCCAGATTGCTCGGCAACAATGACCTGCCACCTTAGATTGCCTGGCAACGATGGCTTACCACCTTGGATTGCCCGGCTATAACGATTTTCTCATTCAATTTTGTCATCCTGGGTTGCTCGACAATAATGACTTACCACCTCGGATTGCCCGGCTACGATGGTTTTCTCATTCAATTCTACCATCCTGGATTGCCTGACAATGATGACTTACCACCCCGGATTGCCCGACAATGATGGTTTTCACTATTCATTTTAATTGGTCCAATTGCCTTCTTTAACTTCTAAATTCCCATAATCAAACAATCAACCTTTATCAAATCTCAATTACGCCAAGCCAATTCAAATTATTCTTACTAACTTACCTCAACAATGCACAATATAGACTAACATGAAAATGCGAAAATTATATAGGTTTTAAATCATAAAAATACATACTGGAAACTTCGAATTATTCATCAACGGCTTTAACTTTTCCTTCCCTCTCGAGAAATCTAGACCAGCTACGAATTAATATAAACACATAAAACCATCAATATACAACCAAATTCATACTCAATTGTCATTTTATACAAAATTTTTATTTTATTCAATTTAGCCCCTAAAACCGAAATTGTCATACCTTTCGAATTTGAGCTTCAATTTCGAAACTAATCTCAATTCCATCCTTCTACAGCCCAATATTATCTATAATTATAGAAATTTCATACAAATTTTGAAATATTTACACTTTAGTTCCTATGTTCAAAACTAACAATTTTCACTTTACAAATTAGTCTTTTTTCATATTTAATCTTAAAATCTAACCATTTAACACCAACTTCAAGAAATCATCAATGGAAACTTTTGAAAATTTTAACAGTTTTACGAATTGATATACGGGTTAGCTAAATCAAACTCCTAAAACCTCAAAATCATAAAAATTACAAGAAACGGGGTAGAAATTGCTTACCACTCAAAGGACTAAAGTTTGGAAAGTTTCAAACTCTTTCTCCTTTTTTGTTTTGTGAAAATGGAAGATGAACATAAGAATGTTCATGTTTTTTTTTAATTAATATATATACTTTAATTAAAATTAATTAATCATGCTTTACCTCAATTAAACTTAGTTAATTAAAGCTTAATCATACTTACCCAAGTTAATGGATGTCAACATCCATTTCCACCATCCACTTAATTGAAATTGGTCTATTTGTTCTTTTGATCCTTTAGCAATTTAAAAATATATAATGATTGGAATTTTTACAATTTAGTCCTCATACCTTAATTAATCACTAATTCAACTAAATTGTCTATCCAAAATTCAATTCACTAATATAATAGCTCCGTAAATATTTTTATTAAATATTCACGGACTCGATTTATGAAAATAGAGTCCTGAAATTACATTTTTTGATACTATTGACTTTCAGGTTGTTACAGAATAAACCTCATATTATAACAAGCATCTTTAGTAAAATACCAATAATCTTATATTAGGGTTTCATAATTATTGTAGCTAACAAACATTTAGCCCATAATCACCAAATTAAAAACAATTAAAAACAACTCAATCATGGTTCACAATAGCAAAAGAAAAAAAAAACAAAAGGCAAAGAGAAAAGTGAAGAGATTTCAAATCGAATAAGGTGGTTCTCCTCAATTCGTTCTTCTCTTTCTTTCTCTTCTTCTCTCCTTTTCCAGCTTGCTTTCTTTTGAAAATTGATGTTTTTCTTTATACATTAGACGACTCTCTCTCTATGTTCTGAAAGTGGTATTTATATCCTCCAAAAGATTGTAGGCTAGGTCAACTCCCCTTTCTATTCTATTTTTGTCCTCTTGGGAGTGTTTAGGTCTTTACATTTTTGCATAGTCATAATAATTTTGATTTTTCGTCATCATCAATACTTGCTTAAGAGAAGGGTTAAGCCCAAAAGCTAATGTGGCGTTTTTTAAACGTGAGGTCTCCAATCTATTCCCATCAAGCTCGATGTTGCAGTTTTGCTGTAACACTGGGGCTTTAAATGTCAAAATTCAACATCTTTTTTCTCCACATTTCTAATTTTCTAGTATCCCCACCTTCAAGAATAAAATTTCACATTTTCTGTGTCTCATTTGACAGAAATACATTATTAAAATAAAATTTTCAAAAGTAAACTACTTAATATAAACATAATTAAAACAACTATAAAAACACTCTAAACCACTCTAACTTGATTGAAATATAAGCTTAAAAGTAATAAAATAACTCTATATCCTAGAGTTGTCACACCCCAAACTCAATTCACTGCTCATCCCGAGTGATGACATTATCTAACCTAAGAAACACAACCCAAATAACAAATTACACACAAGAAACACATCGAGACTCAACAACAAAACGAACAAGAATAGCCAATCATAATCAACTCTCCTAAATGGTCAAGCAACAATGATATAATGCTCTCAATTCAACTTTTCAAATATCTAACTCATGTATATTTATAAGTCAAATTCCTCAAGAATTAAAATGCTAACACAACCATGATTTGAATGCGTTCCCCGTAAGTGTATGAATAGTTTTTCCTAATCAATTTTTATTCCTTAGATTAAGTTAAGCAACAATCCTAAGGTTCAATTCATGTCTTCATAAGTTGAACTCAATAACCCCTCTCCACTAATGTAGTTGGCATAGCGATATAGATTAATATGTCTTCACATGGTTGTAATGTGGCTAGGTTCAAGTTATGGATTAAGATAGAAATTTATAGGCTAAAAACCTTAGAACTTAGCTTGCCTTGGAGCTCATGAATAGTTATGCACAAACCTTTTAAAAATGGAGATATCCTTCAAAGTTACCTAATTCTTTCGAATTTCCCCAATTACAATTATATACTCAATAGTAACAATACAAAACAAACTGTTCACAACTTGTTTCCTTCTTTTGTTTTTATTTTTTTTAATAACTAAAAATAGTCAAAACTAAAGCTAAGATAATTTGAGCATATACTAGCATATGATTTAACACTAGGAACATTCAATGAGAAAAAGATATCTCTCTCTAAACTCCTCCAAATCTTTAGCAAAATGATATCCAAGACAAACTAAGTGTAAGATTTGGTAGAAAATAAACTGGAATGCTCAAAAAAGGGGAATGGCTACTTAATGTATGGTTAAGTCAATAAAAATAGGTCATTAAGCTCAAATTGGGGTTTCTGAAGATAATAATCAACAAGGTAGGCTTGAAAAGGCTCAAACAGTGCAATAAAATTGCCTAAATCCTCTCTAAATTGCTAAGCCTCCTAGGATTTCCCGTCAAGGGGATTATCACTCTAATTCTAAAGACTTAAACCTTCATGCATGTTTAGATCTCTCTAAGAAATTAAAATTTCATGGTTGAACTATGTGCATTCACTGAGGTTCACACTCGCACCATAATTCGGTTAGCATCAAAAACTCTTCAAGTACTAAAGGCTCACTTATATACAAGAGTTATCATTATTATGCAATTATTTTTATCATTGAGCTCCCTTACTGAAGAGTCAATTCCAATGCAACCTAGTCTCCATGTAAACACCAAAATCTTGGAAAATAAAGGCAATTGACAAATAAAGGAAATTTTATACACTAATGAATCGTGTGCGCACGAGCGGTCGCCCTTTTGGTTTTTTTAATTTTTCAAATTAATTATATAAATTTTTATTATATTCTTGATTCAACTCTCATTTCTTAACAACTTGTTTTTATTGGCTTTAGTTTTATGTATCATTTATTGGAAGTGTAATTTTTAATTCTTAAATTTAAAATGTTAATATTATTTATACCAAATATTAATGTAAATTAGGGTTTCAAATTTAAGATTTATAGTTCAATAACTATATTTCACTTTTTTTCCTTAGAAAAACTATATTCGGTTCAAAACAAAGGCGTTTTATTAGGTCCTTGTTTATAATCATTTAATATATATTCTCTAAACAACTTTTTAATTTTTTTCTGTTTTTTTGTCCCTAAGTCAGGGAAACGAGTCTAACATCAATGAATTAACCCCATCTAACCTCTTTCATCATTCCAAAACAATTTTTTAAAAGAAAAAAAAGGCATTAATTACTCAAATAAAAGTTATTTATACGAAAAATAACAATTGAAGTATAGTTGGGTCATGCCTGAAACTGTTAAATTAAAGTTTGGTCTTGATTTCAGATACGACAGTTATTAAATGATTATCTTGAATTAAAATCCACAATAAGCAGAGATATCAAATTATGAAACTTTTGGTTCATGAGGGCCTTAGTGTAATTTATGGAATTTTGTGAACCCATTTGGTAGATAGTTGAATTTCAATTTTGGTTCCATTGCATTTGAACTAGATAGATTGAGTGGGGAACAACATAATTACCGCTTAAATATTTTATATTTGAATGTGGGAATTAGTGAACAAAAGTGATATGGGTATAAAGAGGAGAACTGAAGATGCTAAGGGGTCATTCTCTCTTATTCTGGAAATAATCATTTTTATTTTTCTCTTCTTTTCTGGAGTAGTAAGGAATTAAGGAGCAATTTGCATGAAGGGAAAGCAGTCATATTAGCTTGAGAAAGTAAGAATCTGGCGAGTTGATAATCTTTCTAAACTTTCCTATACCTTTTTTATTAAAGATAAAAGGTAAGAAAATGATAAGCTACGGTATAATTCATGGTTGTGAACATAAACTCATTATATAGCCCATAAAAATGTTTTGCATGTTAATGGATTTCGTTTGTCTAACTTGTGAAAGTTGGTTTTGATTGATGAATGGTTATTTTGTTAGTTAACCAAGAAGGAGGCCGGAGTGACAAAGGAAAAGCTAGACTGGTGTAGGGTTTTAGCATTTGGGTGTTCTAGGGCTGAGTTTCTGAACTCCAATTTTTAGTTTTCATTTTGCATATGGCAAGGTTATGTTTGATGAAAAACTTAACTACACAATCTAGAGATATAGAACCTTATGCTGCTGTGTGAAAGTGATGTCGATGTTGTTCTATTTTGAAAGTGAATATGTAGTTTAAGTTGAAGGTTTTGGTGTGTATAACTATTGTTTAAATAAGTCGTGAAGTAATAATCGGTAATGAACTATTGTTTGTTTATAAGTTTATGGTTGTTGAATGAATTTGATTAGATGGTATATGAATTGCTCTTATGTTTGCAAACTGTAAATTTTGAAGTGGAATGCAAGTTAATTAAGGATGGTGTATGCTTTCTTAACATTTAAAGTTGTGCCCAACATTAAGATGTGTTATGAATAAAGTATCAATGTTGTGGTGGAATGTTGATTGAAAAAGGATTGGCGTTCTGGTGGGATTTGTCCTCAAGTAGCAAGTTATGACAATCAGCAAGGACTTGCTTAATGTATGTAGATATAAGATAGTCTGAAGGATTTGTCTTAAAATGTACAAGTAGTTATTTGCAAGTCTGGTTCCTTTAAATGAAATTTAGCGGGTGTGAGTCCACCAATACCATCATTCAATCAAGAGTCCACATGGATTACCATTTAGGCATGAGTTTGTCGAAATCATCCCCAATTGTGAGTTTGTAAGGACTATATTACAAGATAAGGTAGTCTGTAGGACTTGTCCTCAAGCTCCTAGACTAAGCCAATCCTCTAGGACTCTGCTATATGAAAATTAATGGAAATAAGTCCTCCAAGCAAGTCTGTGCGAAAGTTTGCGAGTCTAAGTTCTCCAAGAACGATTGCACAAGAAATATTTATTAAATGAGGTTTCGTAAGAATTATCTTTAAGAATAGATTTGTATATACGAGGGCAAGTACAAATCTAAAAACCCGAGTCAGTAGGTACGTGTCTGATAAATGATAAAACTAACATATTTTAATCCCATTCTTAATGTGTTTTTGGATTATTATTTATGCAAATTGGTGAATTTAATGCTCTTAATCCTTTGAATTCATGTTCTTATACTTAGGTGAGCATTCAGGAGCAGAATGAGTGAAAAATGAGCAAAAATCAGAGAAAAAATAGATTTCAGGAGCCACACAGGCTGGGCACATGCCCCTATGAGCCACACGGGCTGGGCACACGCCCATGTGCCAGCCCATGTCAATTTCGCACCTTGCTTCCCAAACACATGGAAAAACACGACTTTTAGGCTTTCTGAGCATTCTAAAGTTAATAAATACCAAATAAAAGAAGAGATATGAGAACCATCAAAGAAGATCGTAGAAAACACTCAAGGAACACCATTGGAGCCACTTCTAAAGTAGATTTCCATCAAGATCGAAGACCTCCTTTTAATTTCGTCTGAAGTTTTTATGAGTTTATTTGCTTCTTATGGTTTTTATAACTTTGAGATGTTTTTATTCAGAATTATGAACTAATTCCCTAGATACCTAGGAGGATAAAACCTATAATGAATTCTATTATTTAATTTCTATTTTACATGATAAATACTTGATTCTTGTTCTAAATTATGTGTGCTTATTTCTTGTTTTAATATTTTTGGGATATTAATTCATGTTTAATGTGCTTAATTCAATGGAGCAAAAGTCTCTGTTTAAAAGTAGATCTAGCATAATTGAGTGGAGTTACATGCAATCCTAGAAATATGATAACAAAAATCTACCGGATTAGAGTCAGATCTAATAGGGGAATCTATAGATCAAGTTAGTGCGACAATAGTGGTTTTAATTAGAAAGAGATTTCAATTAATCAACCTAGAGCCAGTTGCTTCTACTCTCAAAAGAGATATTAGCATAATTTAGGGATTTCCACTAATTAAGACACCAAGTGAATAAATCGTTTAAATCAGATTATTAATAATAGAAGAAGTCTAGGTGAATTCTTTCCTGGGTACTGTCTCTCTCATTGGTTATCTTTCGATTATTTTCCTGATTAGTTCTCTGTTGCGTTCTTAGTTAAATTAGTTTAGTAATTTTAGATTAAAACTCATCACTCTAAATTGTCGGCTAAATAATGAGAAAATAGTAATTACTAGTAATTCTAGTCATCATGAATACGATATCTCTACTCACCGTAGCTATACTATTGTTCGATAGTTGCGCTTGCCTTTGTCGTAAATTTTAATTAGTACAGAAAACACACATTAAGTTTTTGGCATCGTTTTTCGGGATTAAAATATTAGGAACACTTTATTTTTATTAATTTAGTCATTTTTATTTTATTTTATTTTATATTTTTGTTTTTAGTTTAATTTTTACATTCTAATTTTTTTTCTTCTGTTTGCTTTTAGCAGGTTCTTTTGGTTTATGACTAGAAGAAACCCGTCGGGACCATTACTTTTCGACTGTGAGATAGAAAGTACTACTCACAGAAATCATAGAGAAGCAAGGCAGAGTCGACAGAATTTAGTAGACGAACAAGATGACATTATTATTACTAAAGAGATAGGTGATAACTAGAATATTCAACTACCTCCTGCAGTTCCTACTCATGTTCCTATTACTATGTACGATTATGCCAAGCCTACTCTGACTGGGGCTGAATCAAGTATTGTGAGACCCACTATTACTACAAATAATTTTGAACTGAAGTCGAACGTTATTCAGTTGGTACAATAGTTTGTTTAGTTCGATGGTTTGCAAGACGAAGATCCAAATACTCATTTGGCCAATTTCTTGAAAATCTACGACACTTTCAAGATAAATGGCGCATCATTTACGATTATTCCCTTTCTCATTGAAGAACAAAGCTAAACAATGGTTAAACTCTTTACCACGAGGTTCCATCACTAATGGGCTCAAATGATCGAGAAATTTTTGCTAAAGTACTTCCCACTGGTTAAAACAACCAAGTTGATGAATGACATCTCTTCCTTTCTGCAGATCAATTTAGAGACTCTATATGATGCATGGGAGAGATACAAAGATCTATTAAGATGGTGCCCTCATCATGGGTTACTTTTATAGTCACAAGTTCAAACCTTCTACAATGGTTTGAATCCCTCAACTAGGAAATTAATCGATGCGGTAGTCGATGGAACTCTGAACAATAAAACACCGAAACGACTTATAAATTTATTGAAGAAATGGCACTGAATAATTATCAGTGGCAAGTCATGAGGACAAAGCCGATGAAAGTTGCTAGTGTTTTTAACTTAGATGCGGTCACCATGTTATCAAACTACGTAGAGGTATTAAATAAGAAAATTGATGGTTTATATCTTTCTACGTAGGTACATTCGGTGATGCAATGCGATACAAATGGAGGTGGAATAAATAGTCTAGAATATTTACCCTTCACTCTTAGCACAGAGAATGAACAAATAAATTATATGAGTAATAATTCTAGGCCTCAAAATAACTCGTATAGTAATAATTATAAAGCAGGTTGGAGGAATCATCCCAATTTCTCGTGGGGTGGTTAAGGAAGTCAAATAGCACAACCCCCCAGGCTTCCAACAACCACCTTATCAGTAAGAGAAAAAGTTGAACCTTCAGGAGATGTTTATAAAGTTTATCTCGGTGTCAGAAACTCGTTTTCAAAACACTGAGGTAGCGCTAAAAAATCAGCAAGCGTCAATTCAAGGACTCGAGAATCAATTAGGCCAACTTGCTAAATTAATTTCAGAACGACTATAAGGTAACATGCCCAGCAATACTGAAACTAACCCAAGGGAGCAGCTCCACATGATTATTGTTCGAAATGTAGATGGGTTAGTTGAATATGAACATAAAACAAGGCAAGAAAATATGGCGAACAAAAATAAGGTTGAAGAAGATAAGAAAGAAAAAAAGCCTGCTATCAAAGAATATACACCTCTAGTGTCATATCCTAACGTAACAAAGAGAGACTACACAAACGAATAATTTGGTAAATTCCTCAAGCTCTTAAAGAAATTACATATTAACTTACCATTTGTTGAATCTCTTTCGCAAATGCCAAGTTACATTAAATTTTTAGAGGAACTATTGGCAAACAAAAGGAAGATAGATGACTCGTCGACTGTGGAGCTCAACGTTGTTTGCTCGACCATTCTTCAGAATAAACTACCCAACAAACTCAAAGATCTAGGCAGTTTTACTACTCCTTGTCTCATTGGTAGTTTAAATATTGATAATGCCTTAGCTAATTTAGGGGTCAGTATTAATGTCATGCCCTGCAAAATGTTTAAACAACTAGGTCTTGGGAAACTCAAACACACTAAGATGAGTATTAAATTAGTAGATAAAACCATTAGATATCCTAGGGGTGTTGTTGAGGATGTGCTTATTAAAATAGATAAATTCATATTCTCCATTGACTTTATTGTGTTGGACATGGATGAGGGTAGTGAGATACCTTTAATTTTAGGTCACCCATTTTTAGCCACTGCCAGAACTATTATTGATGTTGGTATGGGTGAATTAGTACTTCGTGTAGGTGATGAAATGATTACTCTCCAAGCACATGATTCTGTGAAAGTCTCTAGTGAGCAAAGTGATATGAAACATTCTGTTAATGTGAGTAACCATGTGGCTCAATCTTCTTTGCAAGAAATCCCTCATGAAAACATAATGGAGCCATATTTCGGTGAAGGTAATAGAAACAACACAACATATGAAGCATGAATGGTTCAAAATGATGAACTAGATGAATGGCGAACACATGTCAAGGAGAAATCAGAAAAGCACGATGAAGAGCCAAAGCGATGCCATGTGGAGCAAGTGAATGGGAAGAACCAATTTTAGGTTGGGGACAAAGTACTGATAGATAAAACAGATCCATGAATTTCTCTTTCAGAGCTTAAGTCAAACAGATCAACCCCATTTACTGTACGAAATATCTTTTCATACGGTACAGTTGAGGTAACTCATTCTGAGTTTGACAGGTTTAAGGTAAAAAATACTCGACTCAAACCTTATTTTGGTAATGAATTGATAACAAGAAAGAGAAGCTTCGACTCTGCAAACCACCATGACCGCGTAAATATAAGGTAAGTCAAGCTTAAACTCTAAATAAGCACTTCTCAGAAGGCAACCTAAGTGTTTAACTTTTGTTAATTCTTTTAATTTTATGGAATGTTAGTTTAAAATTAAATTAAAAAATTTTTTTAACCCACACGGCCTAGACACATGGGCATGTCCCAGGTGGTGTGCACAATAGGGGAATCGACATTGAGTCACACAGCCTGGCAACAGTGTGACCTACACGACCTGGACACATGGGCGTGTCTCAGGCCGTGTGCATAAGGGAGTAATTGACAAAGAGTTACACGGTGTAAAAAATGGCCATGTGAGGCACACGGCCTAAACACTGCGTGTCCTTGGCCATTTGGGTCCTAAGACTTAAATTTTTCTAAATTTTGATTATTACACAGCCTGAGGTGGTCCACACGGCTGTGTAGCACACCAGGCCCGGACACATGGGTGTGTTCTAGGTTATGTGAGTACTGGAGCTAATTTTTCAATTTTAATTTCAAGTTAGAGAGTTACATAGGCAAGAGACACAGTCATGTGCAAGACACGGGTGGGATACACAAGCGTGTGTGAGGCCGTGTACCCCATACGACCTCTCATACGAGCGTGGGAGAAGTGAATGAGATCATACATGGCCTGGCATATGGCTGTGTGTGCCACATAACCTGGACACACGGGCATGTCCGAGGCCATGTAAAGACTGGGTTTGAAGTTTTGAATCGCACACGGGCTGAAAAGGATCCACATGGGTGTGTGACACGGCCGTGTGGCCTAACACAAGCCCTTACACGGCCGTGTCACCCTTTTTAACCCATACCATAATCCTATTTTCTTTGTACTTTGTCTTTTTCCTACCCCCAACAGCCTAGTTGCTTCGAACCCCCCATTACCCGTCTGGCCAAGTTCCCTTCCACAACCCCCGACATCACCGCCAAACCACTCCCTCACCAGCCGGCCACCGCCCCCACCCCTATCGCACAAACCCCTCGCCTTCATCCCCTTTCCCTTTCCTCTTTTTCTTTCCCCCTCTCCTCTTCCTTCCCCTTCTGGTTTCCCTTTCTCCCTCCCTCCACATTTTCATTTCCCCCCTCCGACGCCCTTCTCCATCGTTGAGCAGCCCACGTGCACAAACCGCCCCCTTATTACCATCCTCGAGCTGCCACCCCGCACGGCCCCTCCCTCTTCCACCCCGATCTTTCCCCCTCACCAATTAATCCCCCTCCTTTTTGACCACCCTCAATCCCCGTCACCATCCTTACCCCGACTGACCGTCATCCCGTCGCTAGCCAGCCGTATCCGCCATGTGTGCCATCGTCGATTCCCTATTTTGCCCTTTCTTTCTTTTTATTTTTTATTAAATTTATTTATTTATTTATTTATTTATTTTATTTATTTATTTTATTCTTATGCCTAGCTTTATTTTTCTTTTATTTTATTGATTCTAGCTAGTAATTTTATTCTTATTAGTTTTAGTATTTTTATTTATTTCTTTACTTATTTTTATTATTCTTGTTATTTATATGATTATTTTAGTTATAGTAGTATTGTTTTGGTGACTTGAATTAATATTTTCTTTCTTTTTTCTTTTAGTTTTTGTTATTTTATTATTTTCATTTATTATTATTAATTTTTATTATTACCTAGTTTGATTACCATCATGATTTTGATGACTTATTGTTTATTCTATTAGAGTTTTGTTTTTTATTCTTCTTCTTCTTCTTATTATTTTATTAGTATTATTATTACTCTTTGTATATTATTGCTGCTTATTTCATGTGCCAATTGGATACAAGTATTTAGTTGTGTGTTCGATCTTGTGACTGTGGATTTTTACACGATACGACTTTTGTTTTAAGATTATTTGAACTAATCAATTGTGTTGATTCGTATTTTTACCTTGAATATTGAAATTGTTATTGGTCCTCTTTTATTGTAGATACACCATGACCAATACACACAGCAAATCTAAGGTCGTCGTCCTCGTTTCAAAAAAATAGAAGACTCTAGGCACAAACTCCTCCTCGGGCACTTCCACCGATACTCGTCATCCAGTTTTACGACTTCCACAAGGTCCCCAAGAGGACCTATTTCAGTAGCTCCGATAGCGGCAGTTTGTATTAGGTCGATGTATTGATTGGGCCGCTTTAGAGTAGGTTCAGTTAGCTAATCAAGTTCGTGCCATCATTGCTAAACCTCCTCAGGACCAATTCTTCTTCATCGTCGAGCCCACCTACTTGGAGCTTACTCTCGAGTTTTGTTTGACATTCCTCTTACAGTAGGTGATGTTGACCCATGAAAAGTTAGGCACTATTACCTTCAGACTCAGCGATACGACGCGTCATATGAGTGTCCCAAAGTTCAGAGCTACATTAGGACTATACACTGCGGAGTTCATGGGTATTAAGAGGTTTCTCCGATTATACCGGCACATCCACTACTTGCCATCTCTTTGCTAGGTAGACTTCACGGCGAGTACGACACCTTATAACCTGAGCCGTTCGAAGGCGACTTCTCTTCCTCTAACTTTGCACTACATTTATGCCATCTTGGCTCACACATTGACCGGCAAGAGAGAGAGCACCAGATTCGTCGGTACAATCGATGCATATTTTTTGTGGAGCATGGCCACGGGGCGCACCTTTGATCTTGCTTATTTTATTTCCCTAACTATCTGCCATCAGACAAAGCACAGTAGGAAGGGCCCTATCTGCTTAGGCCCTTACGTAACTCAACTCACACATCACTTTGGTCTCCTTGACACACCAGAGCAGTCCTCCTTCCTTACACTAGTTGGATAGATGCCCCCACAGGGATTATCCAGTATCAGTCACATGATGATGATCGAGCGACTGCGTGGAGTCCCCATCCTACTATATCTGCTGCCACCTTAGCAGACCTCTCTGAGCGGTTCACTTGCTTCGAGTAGCACTGCTTTTAGCGGTTCGACAGTATTGATGCGACCTTGCAATAGATTTGTCAGCACCTCCACATTTCCTCTTCAGTGCCAGTGATTCACGAAACCGATGCCTCTGACGATAAGGATCATTGATTTTATTTGCTTTCTTTTTAGTTTTATTTTTACTTTATGTTTATGTTTATTTTTATTTTTAGTTGTTTTATTTTTATTTTCTTGGACTTATTTCGTTTATTATCTTTTGAACTATGTTTTTATTTTTTATGGTTGTTCTAATATAATTTGTAACCTTTTAATCTTCTTCACTATTTATTTTTATTTTCTTATTAGTTTTCTGGGAACCATGCACTACATTTAGATTTGTCTACAATTCTGCTTTTCACCATTTTGGTGATTTCATTCAATACTCAGGGCAGTTTTAGTTTTCTCCCTCTCTTATGATATTCTACTTATGTTGTGCATCTATTTGTACATTGAGGACAATGTACATCTTAAGTGTGGGGAGATTATTTACGTAATTATTAAAAAATCCCTAAATTATTTATTGTATTTAAGTAATTTTCTTATACTTCCATTAGAATGAATTTTTGTTGATTTAGGATTTTTGTTGATATGTTTTGGATTAATTTATAGATATTTTTGCATTGATTGATTTAAACTTTAAGACATGAGAGAATCAAATATGATAAGTTTTTTTTTTCAAAAATTAAAAAATTTAGGTTATTTCCCTAAATTGAGGTATAATCTTGAAGTTTTAAATTTGCAAGTTTGACATTAAAACCATGATTTTTTGTGAGATTTTGAGCCAATAGAGCATACATTTTTTATGCTCATTCTATTATTGGTTATGAGTATGCCAACATGATTTGTTATTCTAGAACTTGTTTCGATTATGCATGTCGAGATCACACATTTGATTTGGCATACTGAAACGATAAAGGCACTTAGGTTTTAACCCACTTATCCCATAAAAAGCCTACCTTTTTAATTAACCCTTAGTGAACCCCATTGAGCCTAGCACACCGTTTCAGGATTAACCTGTTAACTTTAACCTATGACCTATTTTTTGTCATTGTAAACCTTTCATGTTCTATTGACTCCCTTTTTATCAAAATTTGATTTGGTTAGTTGCCTAACTATTCTCTTTTGTTTGATTTGCTGAATTATTTCTTATTGTTCTAAAAAAATAAAAAAAAATGATCAAAAAAATATTGATTATTAATTAGTTATTTGTTGATTGAGTTTGAACAGTTAAATTTATATTTTGATAAGAAGCTCGTTTTTGTTCTTGAATACTATTGATTAATGCACTTTTTTTTAATTCAACATTTGTTTTTTTTTCTAGTTTTCTAATTTATCAATTCGACCTTGATTATGACCAACTTTTTTGGCCTTTCTCCACACCTTTAACTTAAGCCCTATTACAACCTTTTAAAGACTTTTTGATTGGTGTGTCATATCATTTTATAGTGGTGGAGATTTGATTTTCAAGCAAGCTTATGGTAATGACATTTCTTGTTCGACTATTGAGTGCTTATTCTTGAACCTTAAACACTTTGAGTGATTTGAGTGAATCTTTAGTAAGGATGTCAATTCTTGTCGATTTTGAATTAAAGGTAATTACTTAGATAAGAGGAGATACCTATATTTTCATGCTTTAAAAATTTCGACTTGGATTGTTTGAATCTTTAATGCTCCTTTAGTTGAATTGGCAATGCATGATTATTTGCGAATTATTTTGAAACATTATTGATGAGAATTACAAGTTGAGAAAGATTAATTTCAATGTGAGTTGAGGATTTTTCTTGAGGACAAACAAACGCTTAGTGTGGGGATATTTGATAAATGATAAAACTAACATATCTTAATCTCATTCTTAATGCGTTTTTGGATGATTATTTATGCAAATTGGTGAATTTGATGCTCCTAATCTTTTGAATTCATGTTCTTATACTTAGGTGAGTATTTGGAAGTATAAAGAGCGAAAAATGAGAAAAATTAGAGAAAAAAAGTAGATTTCAGGAGCCACGAGGGCTGGACACACGCTTATGTGCTAGCTTGTGTCGATTTCGCACCTTGCTTCTCAAACATGTGGAAAAACAAAAATTTTAGGCTTTCTGAGCATTCTAAAGTCTATAAATACCAAATAGAAGAAAATATCTGCAAGCCATTAGAGAAGATCGTAGAAAACACTCAAAGAACACCATTAGAGTCACTTCCGAAGTAGATTTGCATCAAGATTAAATACCTCCTTTTAATTTCGTCTGAAGTTTATCATGATTTTCTGATAAGTTTTATAAATTTATAATTAATCGTTCTTGAAACTAACTATTATCACGATGTAGGCAAGTGTACCTATCGAACAGCAGTATAGCTTTAGCAAGACCAGATTATCGAACCCAAAGGAACTAAAAGTACTAGTAATGACTGTCTTTTTATTGTTTAGCCTAAGAATAAAGGGGTTTGTTTTAATTAACTAATTAACTAAACTAAGAAATTTTAGAAAATAGGATTGGGAAATTACTTTTGGAAAAACGATTGATTTAGGACAATACCTAAGGAAAAATCCACCTAGACTTCACTTGTTATTTTGGCTCCGAATCGGACGATTTATTCATTTGACTTGTTCCGTAGAAATCTCCAAGTTATGTTGTTATCCCTATTCAAGACTAATAACGTCTAATCCTTAGATGAATAATTGAGACTTTTCTCTAATTAACACCCTAGGGTTGCAATAACTCGATCTATGGATCCCCTTATTAGGTTTCACCCTAATCTGGCAAAATCTTGTCACCCTATCTCTAGGCACACAATCAACTCCGCTTAATTATGACAGAGTCACTCTTAGACAGGGACTATTCATCCTCCAACTAAGAGCATTAACTTGAATCGATATCCTGAAATATCAAAACAAGAATTAAGAATACATAATTAAGAACAAGTCAAATATTTATTATATAATTCAAAAAATAATAACAAGATTCGTCTTAAGTTTCATCCCCCTTAGGTATTTAGGGGTTTTAGTTCATAACTAAATAGGAAAACATCTCAGAAGAATAAAGAATACAAAACATAAAGAAAACCCAAAACTCCTGAAGGGAAATTGAGGAGAGATCTTCAGTCCTGATGATGAATCCGGCTTCTGAGATGGATCAGTCGGCTTTCTTGGAGTAATTCATTGCTCCCTACTCTCCGTCTCCCTTTTAGTCTTCCTCTAGGGTGTTTAAATAGGCTTTAGAATGCCTAAAAGCCCTCAAACTTGCCCTTTTCCGAATGAAACTTAGCTAAGGCTCGGCAGGGACACGCCTGTGTGTGATTACTTCAGGCCGTGGTCAAGGCTGAGATATCAACACGCCCGTGCTTGGATTGTTTTAGGCCATGGTCAAGCCTGATAGAATGGCACAGGCGTGTGTTCTGCCCGTGTGATAAAGTCTAGGCCGTGTTGTTTTCCCACATCAGTTCATTTTCTCCATTTTTGGCCCGTTTCTCGTTCTTTTCGCTCTCCTATGCTCATCTAAGTATAAAACATGAAATTAAAGGATTAGGAGCATCAAATTCACTAAATCTAATGAGAAATCATTCATAAACGTGTTAAGCGAGGGATAAAAATATGTATAAATTATGGTTTATCAAATACCCACACACTTAAGCGTTTGCTTGTCCTCAAGCAAAATTCTCAATTCACAATTAAGAATTCATTTTTCTCAACTTATAATTCCTATCAATAATATCTCAAACTAATCCATAAGTAATCATACATTGAGAATTCAACTAAAAGAACATTAAAGCTTCAAACATTCCAAGTTGAGTATTTAATCACAAAAAACTTAGTCATCTCCCACCATCTAAGTAGTTATCATTGATTTGAAATCTCATAGAGTTTAACATCCTCACTTAAAGTTTCACTCAAATCACTCGAAGTGTTTAAGGATAATGAAATCAGCACTCATCAGTCAATATGAAAAGCTATTACCATAGGCTTGCACGAAAATCAAATCTCCACCACTATAAATTGAAATGATACATCAATCAAAAGGTCTTTAAAGGGTTGTAACGAGGCTTGGTTAGGGGGTGTGGTCACAAGCTGAAAGAAAAGGTTAGAATCGAGATTGGGTTGAAAAATTACTTAACTAGAAAAATATTTAATTATCACTTGCGTACAACAGAGCTTCTTCTCAAAATATGGAATTTAAATACCTAAGCTCAAAAACAAAAGATTACTACTAATATGTATACATGTATATATATATATATATATTAAAAACAAGTCAAATGACAAAGACTAACAGGACATAGCTAAGCAATTCATTCAAATCAAATCTCGACAAAAATAGGGATCAAATTAATTGAGGGGATTTCAACAATAATGGGTTAAGGTTTAATATTAAGGGTAATATAAGGAATAGCTTGTTAGGCTCCAAAGGGTTTACTAAGGTTTAATTGTGGAGCTATGCTTTTCATGGCATGAGTGAGTTAATCCTAAGTGCCTCTATCATCTTGACATATCAAATCAAATGGTGTGGTCTTGACATGCATAATCAAGCAAGTTCTAGAATAACAATTCGATATTGACGTACTCAAAGAAATAATAAAAGTGAGCATTAAAGAAATAATATATGCTCTTAAAGGCTCAATAATCTCAAAAAAATTATGGCTTTTTAATGTTTAAACTTGTGGAATTCAATTGAAGATAATACCTAGACTTGGGGAAAACAACCTAAGATTTTAAATTCTTAAAAATCAACTTATCATGCTTAATTTTCTAATGTCTTCAAGTTTAAATAAGCAATGCATGAATGCCTATGTTTTAATTCAAGATATATCAATAAAAATCATAAATCAATCAAAATTTATTCTAAACATGATATGGGAGATTTACAAGAGAATAAGGCAACATTCAGGGATTTTTCTGATAATGAAATGATTATCCCCCCACACTTAAAATGTACATTTCCCTCAATGTACAAGGATAGATATATAGAGAAATATAAATATAAGATCATAAGATGGGGAAAGAATTGAAACTTCCGGAGTGTTAAATGAATAAACTCCTTAGTTTGAAGTTCTGTAGAGTGGAAGAGGATACTCCGGTGGTGGTAGAGGTTGGGTTCCACAATTGCTGCGCCAAAAAAGTATTGTATCTCGTAATTGAACAGGACATGATAGTTGTGGAGAGCCTTTTCCAATGGAGTTTGAAGTTCCTAAGTGATTGTGAGCTTTGGGGCTCCTTATAACTGTGAGAAAATCAGGAACTTTTTGGGGATATTAGGAAGAATAATTACTCATAAAGAAAAGTCGAGATTAGAATTAATTTATAAAACCTAAATATAAAATAATATCAAAAAGGAAATAATATTTAAAATTTAAAAGTGAAAATAATAAAAACATAAAATAAAAATAAAAATAAAAATAAAGATAAAATTAAATTAAACATCATTATCGCCGGATGGTTCGCGAGGTGGTGGTGGCGATGAGATGTGGAAGTGCTGACAAATTTGCTGGAGAGTAGCATCAACGTTATCAAATCGTTGAAAACACTACTGCTCGAATCGATTGAGGCGCTCAGAGATGTCAGTATATGAAGCCGCCGCATAAACTAGACGATGGGAGCGTGGTGACTGAAACGGTGGGTCCTCGTGCTGTGGAGGGACATCATCAGTAATGTCCTTTCGGGCCTTCTCCTCAGTTGATTGGGCGAGACGATATTGGGGAGGGTAGGTTCCTCGGCGCTTCTAGATCATCCTCATGCTTAACATGCTCGAGATGCCTTGTGGGAACATCTGGCCAATGAGTGTAAGGGATGATTCTTGGGCCGCGGTGTCGAGGAGTCTGAAGTACTACACCAGTCGAGTCACGTAGGGGCCAATGGAGATGAACCCCTTCCGATGTCGCTTGGTCTGATGGCGGATGGCAAGGGCAATAAAGTAGGCAAGGTTAAAGACGTACCCGTGTGACATACACCATAAGTAGTAAACGTCATGAGTGGTGACAACGCCGGTGCTCTCTTTCTGTCCTGTCAAGGTGTGAGATAAAATAGAATGTAAGTACCTCAAGGATGGAGGGAGAGATGATGCCTTGGAGTGACTGGGGTCGTAACTGGCCGAACGTGGGACGAGGGCATACCAGCAACGTGAAGGAGAACGATGGATGTGGCGGTTGAGAGCATGTAAGTCATTCTCCTCTTTGAAATCCTCCGTATATAAGCCCAACGCAGTGCCGAATTCTGGGACGGTTAACTGGCAGACTAATCGCCTAGGCGAAACTAGACCTTGCCGGGATTATCGTAGTTCGTCATTACAGTTTGAAGATGGAATGTTGAGCATTGTTCTATCGTGAGCTTGAGGTACACCGTCTCGATGATTACAAAGAAAAGCTCCCAAGGATAGGTGGTTAGGAGGGCCCAAATCGCATCAGCTAACTAAACTTGTCCTACTGCAGCCCAGTCAATGCAGCGGCCCGCAGTTAAAGGTCGGGCCTGGAGTATTTGGAACAGTTCTTCTTGGGGCCCAATGGGGAACTGTAGGAAAGGGTGATGAATTTTCGCGGTAGGATCCGAGGAAGATGATGCTTCCTTCCTTTTCTTCGAAGCGGGGACTGCGGCTTTCTTTTCTCGTGAAGACGACATGGTGAACCTGCAATCAAAACCATTAATTCGTCTTGATGAGTGGTCAAGGTAAAATACAACTAAATTTATAGAGTAAAAAGTCATAAATAAGTTCAGCCACAACTAACAAATCTAACTAAAACAATAAGTTTAATAGCATACTTTTGTGGCATTGCATGGTAGTATGAGTAAAAATGGCAAGGAATTTTATGGAATGCACATATTATATGGATGAACAAAAATGTCAACATAAAAGGCATGAGTATTTCAACTATCCTAACCTTGAATATTCACTTTAAACTAGTCAAATGGAGTAGAGAAATCATGCAATGAGTAAGAATTTTAACATGAAAAAGATGATAACTGTTCTATAAATGAAATTTGAGTGATAAAAAGATGAAAATATCATGAAAAATATAGATTACTATGATAAATAGCATTATAAATCAGTAAAATAAAAGAGAGAAAAAAGTAAACAAACGCTAGAAAGAGGAGAATGAGCGTCAAAAATGGGGTTGGAAGCAGCGCATGGGCGTGGCAGGGAGGCCATGTAGACTTGCAGCGGCTAGGGTTAGGGTTTTTTGGGTGAAGAAGATAATAAATAGTGCAGCATATTTATAGATTTTGGGGCACACGGCCAGGGGACATGCCCATGTGCCCCAATCTTAGCCCGTGTGTTTCATGTTTTTCCTATTTTAGTGTGTCTGAAATTTGCCCCACGCCCGTGTACCTTGGGCGTGTTAGTGCACATGGCCATATCGCACGACCGTGTCTAGCTTCGTTAACGTTTTCCACGCCCGTGTATACAGGTCCACGCCCATGTTAATTTGACAAGTTTGACCACAGGTGCTAGACACGGACGTGTCACACGCCAGTGCTATTTTCTTAGGTTCAACCACAGTTCTCAGGCACAGGCGTGTCGCACGCCCGTGTTGTTTTGGCAGGTTCGCCCACGACCATGTCGCACGGCCGTAGCGAGTTACCGCAACCCGTGTTTGGGAAAAATCTTTGCCCTGTTTCCACACAGTCGTAAGCACGCCCGTGTGCTTGGCCTTGTCCATGTGGTGAACCTGTTTTCAAAAGCTCCGTTAGTAAGTTAGGTGTTAACCACTAAAATTTAAAGAAGTTAATATTGTTAGTGCTTGGGTTACCTCCCGAGAAGCGCTTATTTATAGTCCAAGCTCGACTTACCTCTCCATTAAATGGTCATAGAGGTTCGAAGAGTTTATATTCCTCATTCCTGCTATCAATCTTATCAAGATAAGGTTTTAGATGGGTGTTGTTTACCTTAAAAGTGCCGAACTTGGGATGACTTACCTCGACTATACCGAATGGGAAAATACTAAGTACCATAAGAGGGATTTCTTCATTCGGGTTAGTAGTAACAATGTGAGGATCTGTGGCATCTAATAAAACTTTATCTCCAACCTTAAGTTGATTCGGTGAGGTATTGAGCTCGTTCTGGCGTAGTTTTGGTTTATCGTATGTTCTCGGTTTATGTGTCTGCCATTCATCTAGCTCCTCTATTTGTAGCCTTCATTCTTCATGAATAGGTCCTATATTGTTGCTGGAACATGGTTCATGTATTTCCTTCAAACTCATTTCCTGCAAAGTAGGTTGCACCATATTGTCAGTTTTAGTAGAATGGTTTATATAATCACCTTCAAATTTTGATGTGTTGCTAGAATTTTGAGCTTGAAGGGTGATTGTTTCATCTCCCACACGAAGTGTGAGTTCACCTGTGCCAACATCAATAATCGTTCTAGCAGTTGCTAAAAATGGCCTTTCTAAAATAAAAGGAGTGTTGCTATCCTCCTCTATGTCTAGAACAACGAAGTCAACGGGAAATATAAACTTATCCTAGTCTGTTTAGGTTTCCCAATACCTAGTTGCTTAAACATTTTGTAAGGCATGACATTGATACTAGCCCCTAAATCAGCTAATGCATTATTAACATCTAAACTACCAATTAAGCAAGGGATTGTAAAACTCCCTGGATCTTTTAATTTGTTGGGTAGCTTATTCTGTAGAATAGCTGAGCAAACTGCGTTTAGCTCTATATGCGGTGCCTCATCCAACTTCTGCTTATTTGCTAAAAGCTCCTTTAAAAATTTCATTGCGTTTGGCATCTGCGAGAGAGCTTTAGTAAACGGTAAGTTAATATGTGATTTTTTTAAGAGTTTAAGGAATTTACCAAATTGTTCATCTGAGCGGTCTTTCCTTGTTGCATTGGGGTATGGCACACGAGGTTTGTATTCTACACTTACCGTTTTGTTTTCATTATGACCTACCTCACATTTACCTTTGCTTATCACAGTTTCTTGCCTCGGTTCTGGCTCAGCTCAACTGATCCTTCTTCACCTTGAACATTAATCGCGTTAAGCTATTCTCTTAGGTTAGGCTCAGTATTACTTGGCAAGCTACCTTGTGGTCGTTCGAAAATTAGTTTGGACAGTTGGCCTATCTGAGTTTCGAGCCCTTGGATTGATGCTTGCTGATTTTTAAGTGCTGTCTCGGTATTCTGGAAATGAGTTTCTGACACCGAGATGAATTTAGACAGCATCTCCTCAAAGTTCGATTTTTTTTCCTGTTGATAAGGTGGCTGATGAAAACCCTGCTGATTCTGTGGCATTTGATTCCCTTGACCACCCCAAGAGAAATTTGGGTGGTTCTTCCAACGTGCATTATAAGTATTACTGTAAGGATTGTTTTAAGATCGAGGATTATTACCCATGTAATTTAATTGCTCGTTCTCCATGTTGTGGCCATAGGGTTGATATTCTAAATTGCTCGATCCACTTCCGCTTGCTTCACATTGCATTACTGGATGGACCTGCGTAGAACCAAGTAAACCATCAATCTTTTTATTTAAAAGTTCTACCTGATTTGACAACATAGTAACCGAATCGACGTTATAAATGCCTGCTGTTTTAGTTGGTTTAGTCCTCATGACTTGCCACTGATAGTTATTCAGTGACATCTCCTCAATGAATTCGTAAGCCTCTTCAGGTGTTTTGTTGTTGATGGTTCCACCAGCGGCTGTGTCAATCATTTGTCTTGTCGAGGGATTCACACCATTGTAGAACATTTGAACTTGCAGCCACAGAGGTAACCCATGGTGAGGGCACCTTCGCAGTAGGTCCTTGTATCTCTCCCATGCATCGTAAAGTGTTTCTAAATCCATCTGTACAAAAGAAGAGATATCATTACGTAATTTAGCCATTTTAGTTTCGGTCGTTTGTTCCCAAGTAGTGATGGACCCTCATGGTAACGAGTTCAACCACTGTTTAGCTTTGTTCCTCAGTGAAAAAGGGAATAACTGAAGACGAATGGCATTATCAGAAACGCCATTAATTTTAAAAGTGTCGCAGAACTCTAGAAAATTTGCCAAGTGAGTGTTGGGATTCTCATCCTGCAAACCATCAAACTGAACAAATTATTGTATCATTTGAATCGTGTTAGGTTTTAGTTCAAAATTATTCGTAGCAATAGTAGGCCTAACTATACTTGACTCAGTTCCTGTTAAATTAGGTTTAGCATAATCATACATAGTATGAGAAGTAGGATTCTGATTTGCTCGGTCAGCGGGTATCGCAGGAGGTAACTGATTTTCCTGATTTTCAGTCATCTCCTCAGTTGTAGTTGAGATATCGTCCTCTTGCTCTTCCTCTGTGTATCTTAGGCTTCGCCTTATTTCTCGTCGGTTTCTACGAGCTATGCGATCGATTTCTTCGTCAAAAAGTAGTGGTCCCGACTGGTTTCTTCTAATCATAAACTATAAGAACCTGCCAGAAGAAAGAAAAAGTAAATTAGTAAATAAATAAATATAAAATTAAATTGCAAGAAAAATAAATGGCTAAAGTAATAAAAATTAAGTGTTCCTAATATCCTAGTTCCCCGGCAACAGCGCCAAAAACTTGATCGTGATTTTTCATGATAAGTTTTATAAATTTATAATTAATCATTCTTGAAACTGACTATTATCACGATGTAGGCAAGTGTACCTATCGAACAGTAGTATAGCTTTAGCAAGACCAGATTATCAAACCCAAAGGAACTAAAAGTACTAGTAATGATTATCTTTTTATTACCTAGCCTAAGAATAAAGGGGTTTGTTTTAATTAACTAATTAACTAAACTAATAAATTGCAGAAAATAGGATTGAGAAATTACTTTTGGAAAAACGATTGATTTAGGACAATACCTAAGGAAAAATCCACCTAGACTTCACTTGTTATTTTGGCTCCAAATCGGACGATTTATTCATTTAACTTGTTCCGTAGAAATCCCTAAGTTATGTTATTATCCCTATTCAAGACTAATAACGTCTAATCCCTAGATTGAATAATTGAGACTTTTCTCTAATTAACACCCTAGGGTTGCATTAACTCGACCTATGGATCCTCTTATTAGGTTTCACCCTAATCCGGCAAAATCTTGTCACCCTATCTCTAGGCGCGCAATCAACTCCGCTTAATTATGACAAAATCACTCTTAGACAGGGACTATTCATCCTCCAACTAAGAGCATTAACTTGAATCGATATCCTGAAATATCAAAACAAGAATTAAGAACACATAATTAAGAACAAGTCAAATATTTATCATACAATTTAGAAAATAATAACAAGATTCGTCTTAGGTTTCATCCCCCTTAGGTATTTAGGGGTTATAGTTCATAACTAAATAGGAAAACATCTCAGAAGAATAAAGAATACAAAACATAAAGAAAACCCAAAACTCCTGAAGGGAAATTGAGGAGAGATCTTTAGTCTTGATGATGAATCCGGCTTCTGAGATGGATCAATCGGCTCCCTACTCTCTGTCTCCCTTTTAGTCTTCTTCTAGGGTGTTTAAATAGGCTTTAGAATGCCTAAAGCCCTCAAACTTGCCCTTTTTCTGAATGGAACTTAGTTAGGGCTCGGTAGGGACACGCCCGTGTGCGATTACTTCAGGCCGTGGTCGAGGCTAAGATATCAACATGCCCGTGCTTGGATTGTTTTAGGCCGTGATGAAGCCTGTCAGAATGGCACGGGCGTGTGTTCTGCCCGTGTAATAAAGTCTAAGCCGTGTTGTTTTCCCACATCGGCCCATTTTCTCCGTTTTTGGCCCGTTTGTCGTTCTTTTCTCTCTCATATGCTCATCTAAGTATAAAACATGAAATTAAAGGATTAGGAGCATCAAATTCACCAAATCTAAGGAGTAATCATTCATAAACGTGTTAAGCGAGGGATAAAAATATATATAAATTACGGTTTATCAGAAGTTTTTATAAGTTTCTTTGTTTCTTGTGGTTTTTCTAACTTTGAGATGTTTTATTCAAAATTATGAACTAATTCCCTAGATACCTGGGAGGATGAAACCTATGATGAATTCTATTATTTAATTTATGTTTTACATGATAAATACTTTATTCTTGTTCTCAATTATGTGTGCTTATTTCTTGTTTTAATATTTTCGAGATATTAATTCATGTTTAATGTACTTAATTCAATGGAGCAGAAGTCCTTATTTAAGAGTAGATCTAGCATAATTGAGTGGAGTTACATGCAATCCTAGAAATAGGATGACATAAATCTACCAGATTAGAGTCAAATCTAATAGGGGGACAATAGGGGTTTTAATTAGAAAGAGATTTCAATTAATCAACCTAGAACCAGTTGCTTCTACTCTCGAAAGAGATATTAGCATAATTTAGGGATTTCTACGAATCAAGACACCAAGTGAATAAATCGTTTAAATTAGATTAATCGTAATAGAATAAGTCTAGGTGAATTCTTTCCCAGGTATTGTCTCTCTCATTGGTTATCTTTCGATTATTTTCCTGATTCGTTCTCCATTGTGTTTCTTAGTTAAATTAATTTAGTAATTTTAGATTAAAACTTATCACTTTAAATTGTTGGCTAAATAATAAGAAAATAGTAATTACTAATAATTTTAGTCCTAGTGGATATGATATCTCTACTCATCGTAGCTATACTATTGTTCGATAGGTGCGCTTGCCTTTGTCGTAAATTTTAGTTAGTACAGAAAACACATATTAGTGTCCATAGACATAAAACTACAAATGCGATTCCACAGGTGTGTGTCTGAGGTGTATTAGTCATGTATGACTTTGCCAAGATAATTCACCCTGTATAAGTTGCATTGGGTAAATCCACCAAGATTTATCATAACACACACGTTCACAGAGAGTTAAGGTGAATTGTTATTTGAACAATGTGTATTGTATTCGTCTCGCTTATATTCATAAGTGAACCTCTAGTTGTCTTTATGCGTAAATTATTCTCCATGCAAGTTGTATGTGTGGGCAAGTAAATAATACGTGTACTCCCTAAGTTCATCAGGAACTTACCATGTTTCTCGATTTATTTCTTCCAAGTATTAAAAGCCATTTTAAACTTCAAGGAAAAGACTAATCCAGAAGTTGCGGGTTTTAGTTGTGAGCCTTTTATTTGTATTTAGTAACATGTACATATCGGGGTGGTTCACAGGCTAGTAAATTAAGAATTTGATTTCACTGTACTTAACCGAAACTCTTTTGAATTCAAGACAGTATTTATGGTTGGATTAAATATACATTTTGTAAATTTTTAAGTTAGTGCCAACTCATGCCATTGAACATTTCAATATATTGAATATTTCAAAAACTGTTTAAGTTTCGGTTGTGACATCATCTCGTTCAGGTCTAATGATCGGACTAGACAAAGGGGTGTTACAATTTGTGTTATAAGATTTTTACTGAAACATTCTATGATGTATCACTTAAATTTAGTATGAATTGTGAGCTTTATTTGTTCATCATTGTAAAAATTTAGAGCATATCATGTGGCTTATCAAATAGTTTATCATACAATATTTAATAGATTATTAGGTTCTTGATAATTGTTATGTATCTTATGTCAATTTTATTGAATAATTGATGCAATTTTAATAGAATTGCTTAATTGTTATTTTAGGTTATATGATCATGGGAAATAAAAATTGAATCTTTTTCTATAAAGAAATGAGTAATTTACTTGGTGGCATACATTAAAAAGAATATAACTCGACAATTTTTTACTAGTTCTCCCATCAAAGACTTGAGTTTAATAAAACATCAAAAATACAAGATAGAAACAATATTATATTTTAAATTACTTCGATTTATGTTTTCTTTATAAGTATATTAACATTTAATAAATATTAAGTTTTATTATTATTGGATTATATTTTGCATTTCACCCGTTTGAATCAAATTATAGATCCCGCCCATATGCTTATATCATATTATTAATTTATAAATAATATTTCATTACTTATTGTATACATATTTTTTGGAAAGAAAAGTTATTGTAGAAATTAATCACATGCGTTTGCATGTGTCCCGGTTACTTGGTATAGAAAAAATGCAGTCACTCTGTAACGTGGTCTAACCATAATATTTTTATTGCAAACAATGATTTTAAATTGTTGGAATATATGAGATAAAAGGTTTATAATTTTATTAAATTTATCAAATTTTTTTCAATTGATTCTATCATCTTTACCTTTCTATTTTGATCTAAAAAATATTTAAAAAAATCAAGTGAGGACAAGAATCACACGCAATTAACACAATTTTGTTTTTAATAAAAAATTATCACTTTAAAATTTAAAAATATTATTGTTAAATTTTATTATTAAATTTATGATATTAATATTTTATTGAAATAGTAAATTATATTTATTTATATTATTAAATATAAATAATTAAATATGTATGTTTAATTCATTTTTTGTTAATCTATAAATTAATTTTTATTAATCAAACTGCTTTTCATAAAATAAACACAAAATATTACTTTATATAAATTATTTTCTCTGAAACAAATGCACAAATTAATTAATTCATAACAATTTAGGGTAGTAGAATTGTACTTTAATCAAGCTCTTAGATATTGCACTAAAAGATTATTGGCAATTGATTCTGTATTTAGTTTTATTTTGGTAGAAAGGAAGATATAGAATCGATTTTTGATTCCAAATTCAATGCACGTTTCAAAATCAGCAAACAGTGTATCCAAGTCAACACTCCAAGTCGTCCCCTAAGCTCCTTAATCCCCAAGTTAAAGACCAAATGCCCATCTTTGTCAATATAAAAAGAGCAAATATAATTATTAATTTCCAATAATTAATATATTTTTGTGACACGTAACATGTTATATTATAATGCTCCAATTGTAATGCCCCAATTTTCTGAATTGTTAAAATTATGTTAAGTAATTTAATTTGTTCTAGTAGTTAAGTGCCTTGGAAAAATGCTTTAGGCTCTATATTTGAATTTTTTCTCTTTAAAATTCTTTCATTAATTTTGAAAATATATCCGACTTGGTTTGTAAGAATTATCTTTAATTTTTGTAATATTACTATTAAGAATGAGTCTGATGGTTCAATGGTAAAGCTTCAGCTTACCTAGAGATCCTGTGTTTGAACTTTTAACAGCTTGTTAGGATAACAACTGATTAAATTTGATAATATTTGATTAGTTAAACATTTTTTTAGTATTATATGTTTCTTTTCAAATAGAATTTTTGGGAAAAAAAATCCTTAAAATTCATCCTTTGTTAACCGTCCAACTCCCCCCACTCCTTCCATATTCTCCATTATTCAATTTTTTTTTATTTTTCCATTTGGACTGCTTAATTTCTTTTGCTAATTTTCTCTACTGCCGATTTTTGCTCTCACTTCTCATCTCCATTTTTGTTTTGATGCAGTTGTAAACCAACTAAATATTTGACTAAGGCAAGTGCATCTATCAATTAATAGTATAGTTACGGTTAGCAAAGATATCGTTCCCACAAAGACTAAAAGTACTTGTAATCACCGTCTTTCTATTATTTAATCGATAAATTTGAGTGATTGATTAAAACTAAAATTAACTAAATTAATTAACTTTGAACACGACAAAGAATAATCCAGGAAATAACCTATTAACAACCAAGAAGCAAAATAGTACCTAGGAAAGAATTCACCTAGACTTCATCTGTTACTATCAATCTAAATTACGCAATTTCTTCACTTAGTATCTTGATCCCTAGAAATCCCTAAATTATGCTAATATCTCTCTTCAAGAATAAGAGCAACTGACTCTAGGTTGATTAATTGAAATTTCTTTCTAATTAAAACCCCTATTACTGCATTAACTCGATTTATGGATTCCCCTATTAGATTTGACTCTAATCCGGTAGATTTATGTCATCCTATTTCTAGAATTGCATGCAACTCCACTCAATTATGCTAGATCTACTCTTAAACAGGGCCTATTCCTCCTATGATTTAAACACATCAAACATGAATCAATAATCTAGAAATATCAAATCAAGAATTAAGCATACATAATTAAGAACAAAATCTAAGTATTTTTTGCATAAAATAAAAATCAAAAGACAAAATTCATCATAGGATTCATCTCCCTAGGTATTTAGAAAATTAGTTCATGTTTGAAAATAAAACCATCTAAAACACAGTATAACCAAAAGAAATAAAGAAACTCATGATGGCTTCCTAAGAAATCAACTGGGAGTCTTCAATCTTGACAGAAATCTACTTTAGAATCCGCTTCAATGGTGTTTTTCTAGTTGTTTTCTTGAATCTTCTATGTCGGCTCGCTCCTATCTTCTTATTTTTTGTCATATATAGGTCTCAGAATGCATGAAAAACCCTAAAAATCTCATTTTTCTACTGTTTGGAATGAAATTCGCGAAATCGACACGGCATGCCATATGGAGGTGTGCCTCACACGACCATGTGTACAGGCCGTGTGGAATGGTTCAGCACGTATGGCTCCTATAACTAGCTCTAATTTTCTAGTTTTCACTCCTTTTACTCCCAAATGTTCTTTTAAGTATAGAAACATGAATTTAAAGGATTAGGAGCATAAAATTCAGCCATTTACATCAAATAATCACCCAAAACCACATTAAGAATGAGATTAAAACGTGTTACTTTTAGCACTTATCAAATATCCCCACACTTAAATGTTTGATTGTCCTCAAGAAAAATTCTCAACACACAATCAAGTTAACTTCCATCAATTTATCGTTTTCACCGATAATGTCTTAGGATAATCTACAAATAATCATGCAATGAAAATTCACAGTAAAATGACACTAAACAGCACAAGCAATCCAAGCAGAGAATTTTAAGCTTTAAAAGCATTAGGTACCTCCTCTATCTTAAAAATTACTTGAAATTCAAACTCGACAAGAAATAACATCCTCACTAAGATTCACTCAAAGCACTCAAAGTGTTTAAGGTTCAAACAATGTGCACCCCACAATCAAACGAGAAATGTTATTACCATAGGCTTGCTAGAAAATCAAATATCTACCACTATAAATGAGATGACACATTAATCAAGAGGTATTTACAAGGTTGTAATGGGGCTTAGGTTAAGGATATGGAAAAGGTTAGAAAATTTGGTTTTACAAAATTGTCATTACCATAATTTTCTTTCAATTTTAACTCCATTACCATCTATTATCTATCAACAAGGTCTAATTGCCTTATAAACCCTCCCTCCTTTATTAATTAATCTATCAAGTCACCTAATTGCAATAATTGCTAAATTTTACACTTTTTACAATTTAGTCCTTTTTTATTAATTAGTTATCTAAACATTAAAATTTCTTAACCAAATTTTAATACGACTTTAATGACTTCGTAAATATTCTATAAATAATATTTACGGGCCGATACGATAAAAATTTATGGTCCCAAAACTACTATTTCGTTATCACTGAAAAACGAGCTATTACATTTGGGGTGTTATATTTGGTGGTATCAGAGCCTAGATTCTAAATTCGAGTTGTAAAACTTTGGGTTCAAATCATTTTTTTATTTTTTTGAGTATTCAGCTTTTTTTATTAAATTTGATATTTTGATTTTTGTAAAGTGAAACCGAGACTCCGGTGTCGGTCCAAGCAAGAAACTTCAAACTTTAGATACACTTTAGATACTTTTACATTAGTTACTTTAAGAAAAATTGTTTGCCTCTAGAGATTATAGCAAATTAAACATTCTCTAAACCCTGATAAATAACTTTGATAAAACTCTAAACTTAGGATTTTCAATAAACCTAAGCTAATTCATAAAAATTTGAAATTGTAGATAAGATAATGAGTACGCGGAGAACTCGAGGACGTGGTAATCATGGGCACGGTGGCCGCTGTAAGGGGTTCAAGCTAAGCTATCTTCTATGGCCAGCATGCCTAATTTAGATACAAGTGAGACTATTGGGACACCTACTGTTGAGACTGAGTCTCAGGCTCAAACTGTTGGGGACGATGCACTGTCCCGGGCTATGATAAGGATTTTAGAAAGAGTTGTTGAGGCCCAATCCGAATCAAGGGGCCGAGAGTTGGTAACTGAGCGACTTTGAGCTAACAGTGTTGAGTTGTTTTGGAGTGTCATTGGGGTCACCCCGACTGTAGCCGTGTAACACCTCTTAACCCTTATCCGTCGCCAGAATCGGGTTACGGAGCATTACTTGACTTTTCAGATCAAATATGAATATTTACATAATCATTTAGTATACACATCATAATTTAATCATATTGTCCCTCTATTGAGCCATTGAGGCCCAAAATATATGTTAGAAACAAATCGGGTACTCTAAATATTTTTCGTGAAATTTTAAAAATTTTCTTAGATGCAAGGCACACATGCCCGTGTGGTCAAGGGACGCACCCGTGTGACCATAGGACACACCCGTGCCACAAGCCGTGTCTGACCCCGTGTAACTCTCTGACTTAGGCTATACGACTAATTACACTCCCGTGTGCTAGGCCGTGTGCCTCACACGGCTGAGACACATGCCCTTGTCTCTGCCCGTGTGAAATTACCTAGGCATTCTGTTTTGAAATTCTAAGGTTCCAGGGGACACACAGCCAAAACACATGCCTGTGTGTCAGTCGTGTGGACTTAAAATGAACCTTAAGCATCAAGTTTACCGTACCTGCAATCTTAAACAACAAGCAACTCAAAAACCAATCGTTCAACCAATCCAAAACACATTCAAATACATTTAAAACATGTCAAAACTATCAACCTAATGACCTATCCAAAGTATACTCATAGGTATTTCACATATATTATCCAAACAATCCATTAAAAACACCATTCAAGCTAATTTAAATTTTCATACCATTTCAACCTAAATTTTTACCTATTTCACACTTATTTGTACATAAACTTAAAAATCACACATATATTCACTTATACAAGTAACCAATATCATCTTATAACAATATTTACATTCATTTTTCTAAAAATGACAACTTAAGACATCCTAGGTACATGCCATTACCAAAAAGAAGTATACATCGCCACGTTTTGAGATCGGGATTGTTGTGGATGCCAAATCGACGATCAACTTTAACACCTAATTGCGCACGAAAAGCAAACTGTACACTGAGTATAAACTCAGTGGTATTTTTATAATCTGAATGCTTAAAGGTAAATTAATATAACATATACATTAAATCATACAATAACCATAGTTATAAAATTTATCAATTCATAAAGATGCATTTATAACACTTTCAATTCTTATCATTTGCCATCCCAGATAGCTTTTCACAATGTAGGCTCCATTCATTTGAGCAACAAAGTTGTTCATTTGTAGCCAACTCATAAATTCATAATTCATATGTTGCTGTCCATATCTCATTTCATCATTCAATATCAATCATGTCACTGTTTAATTCAATTACCCCTATTAACATTACTCGAACTCGAACGAACACACGGATCCAATCAAACACACCATTTTGGCACTCAGTGCCTCATCAGATAATTCGAAGTAACAAGTTGACACTTAGTGTCTAATCGGCCTTGCCAAAGTAAATTGGTACCCAGTACCTCATCGAAATTATCCGAAGTAATAATGTGACACCCAGCGTCTCATTGACTCGAAGTCAAAGTATCCATAAATTCTTCCAATCCTATGGCATGCCACCTATATCCGACTCAGCCCGATACAGTTAATAGGGTTTCAATTCACTTTTCAAAAGTCACATTCATCCAAAATTCAAATATCACAAAATTACATACTTTCAATTCAATGTCATAATACTATTTACCAACCTTATTAACTTATCATAAACATTAAATCAAAAATACAACAATTAATATTTATATTCAGATTATAGAAATACAAACCGTAATTTTTGAGCTACTCCTCGTTGACTTTTTCTTTTCCTTTCTTAGCCGAGGTTTCTGGCACAACGTTAGCTATGGAATTGAAACAATTGAAAGTCATCAATACAATACATTTTCACATTGAATATTTCAATTTGTACTCAACTTTTGCCTAAATTCTAATTTAGTCCTTAAACCGATACTAACTTTATTTCTTCAAAATTAGTTTCATATTTTCATTCAATTTTCAATTTAGACTAAATTCAACTCTCTAATTTCACTTAAATCCCTAATTTTTGAAAATTTCTCAATTTAGTCCTTATAACTCAAAACTTATACTTTATTTTACAATTCAATCCCTTTTTCATTTCTAACTTAAAATTCTATCAATTTAGTCCCATATACTCAAATTATTCAACATGAACAACGTCTAAAAATCCAATAATTTCTAAAATTTCAACATAAATTAAATATTATTTGATATTAGGATCCTAAAAACATAAAAATTACAAGAAAAAGGAATAAATTGGCTTACCAATTAAACTTTGAACCTTAAACCCTAGTTTCTCATTCATTCTTTCTTTCCTTCTTCTTCTTCTCTGTTTTTCGTTTCAACTTGTTCTTTTTTTTTTCTTATTTCCTTTCTTTTATTTGTTTTATATTTAATTATAATAATATAGTAATATATTATTACTTAAATAATAAGCAATACATATATTATTTTATACATATGATTATTATTTTTACATATGTATTAATCCAACACCATCCACTTGTAAATTTATGGTTTAATTGTTTATTTAGTCTCTTTACTTTTTCTTTAATCTATAATTAAACTTTCACCCTTTATGCAATTTAATCCTTATACCTAATTAATCTTAATTCAAGCTAATTCACCTAGCTAAAACCTAACCAACCACACAACTAACTTCGTAAATATTTTTAATAAATATTTACGAATCTGTTTTTCGAAAACGGAGACCCAAAAGTACACTTTTCGATACCCGTGACTATCGAGTCATTACAGGCTGAGTATTGGTTAGAGGTTACAGAGAGGATTATGAATGATTTAGGCTACACTTTTGAGTAGAAATTAAAGGGTGCAAGATCTTTACTTCGTGATGAAGCATATTACTAGTGGCAATTAGTTGAGCGGGGCACACGGGCTGAGCGTGTGACTTGGGCTTTTTTCCAGAGTGTGTTCCAAAGAAAGTATGTGGGGGCGAGGTATATTGAGGCATGTAGGTTGAAGTTTAGTGGGCTTAAATAGTGTGAAAGGTTAGCGGCCGAGTATGAGGTCGAGTTTATTAGACTGAGCAAGTATGCTTAGAGTTTAGTAGCGATTGATTACGACAAGAGTATTTGATTTGAGGATGGTCTTTGCTACGATTTGAAAGTTTTGGTTGCTCCTCAGTAGGAGCAGTCTTCGAAGCATTAGTGGAAAATACCAAGTGGTTGAGGAGATTAAACGCGTGGCGTAAGATGAAGGAGGAGGAGAAAAATCTAAGTAATGGTAAAAGGGATTTAGATCCCTCTAGTTTAACTTTGCGGCCTAAGAAAAATGCCAGATTTGATAAATCTCAGCAGGTCGAGGCGGCTATTAGGGTTGAGCGAGTTTCGATTTAGATGTCATCCGGAAGATTTGTGGATCTACTTAGCATCAGATTAGTAAGTGTCCTTGTTTGGTTGAGTCGGTGCGAGCTTCGGTTCACAATCATGTTCAGCCTCAAAGAGCAGTTCAACAACCTACTAGGGTCATGGTCAGTTCAGTGGTGGTAATGGACAGAGGGCACCATGCAGAGATGCGATTCAGATTAAGACGAGACAACCAATTTTGGTATATGCGACGAGGCGCCACGAGGACAGAGATGTGACTTACGTGATAGTCGGTACGTTTGCTATGCACTCGTATTTTTATTTTGCTTTGATTGATAGCAGTTCTACACATTCATACATTGCTAGTAGTGTGCCTGGTAATTTGGAGATTTTGGCTGAAGATACTAGTAGTGAGATTTCAATGGTTAGTCCGTTAGGGTAGTTAGTGTAAGTCAGTAAGGTATTTAGGAGGTGTCCACTTGAGATTCAGGGGTTTGTGTTTTTTACTAATTTGATGGAGTTTTCATTTAGAGAGTTTGACTTGATATTAGGTATGGATTGGTTGGTGGAGCATCGAGTCGGTTTGAATTATATTTCTAAGAGGGTAACTCTAAAGGTCAGGAATGGAGAGGAAGTTGTGATGGTTGGCGAGCATCAAGATTATCTCTCTAATGTGATCTCTACAATGGTAGCCGAGAAGTTGCTCCAAAAATAGTGTGATACGTATTTGGCATTTGTGTATGACACGAGTGCGGTGGGTTCAGCTGTGGAAAGAATTTAAACAATTAGGGGTTTTTCTGATATCTTTTCTGAGGAGTTTCCTAGGTTAGCACTGGATAGAGAAGTTGAGATCAAAATTTAGATTTTGCATGGGACAACTCTAGTGTCCATCGCACCATACCGTATGGCACCGAATGGGCTAAAAGAATTGAAGGTACAACTTCAAGAAATTTTCAATAAATGGTTCATCAGACCTAATGTGTCCCCGTGGGGAACACTATTTTTTTTGTCAAGAAAAAAGATGCTACCGTGAAAATATATGTGGATTACCGACAGTTAAATAAGTTGATGGTAAAGAATAAGTACCCCCTTCCAAGGATCGATGAATTGTTTATTCAGTTTCATGGGGCATCTATGTTTTCAAATATTGATATCCGTTCTGGGTACCATCAGTTAAAGGTTAAGGAGTCCGATGTGCATAAGATCGCCTTAGGAATTCATTATGGTAATTCTGAGTTTGTAGTTATGCCATTTGGTCTGACTAATGCTCCAGCTGCATTCATGATGAATCAGATGTTTCATCCGTATCTGGATCAGTTCGTCGTAGTGTTTATCGATGATATTCTAGTATACTCTAAGACTAAGGCTGAGCATGATGAGCATCTTAGTGTTTATCCAATGTAAGCACTCTCTTATCCTTATCTTTTTGTCGTTCCCATCTTTTGTTACTGTCGTTTCCCTATTTTGGGTATCGGCTCATTGTGGATTGAAGTGTTGGGTTAAGGTGTTATATCACGGGTAAGAACAATGGCATTTCCTTTAGTGTGTAGTATCACTTTTGCTATTTTGTTCTAATGAAAAGTAAGTGATCTCTTAAATTAGTTATGGTGTCTGGTTTGATCGTTTTAATGTACTAATAGGAGATAATCGTGCGACGCTCAACAATCCCTCAACGAATTAAGTACGAGTTAAAGTTGTTCTTTTCCTTAAGGTGAGTGGCGAAACATCAATCTTAGAGATTGAATTTTTTGTGTTAAGCGTTGAATTCGTGTCTCGATTTCATATTAGGGTTTTTATTCATCTTAGATGTATAGGTTGTATTAGTGTCAATATTGTAGTAGCATCAAGTGTGTGTTTCTAACCCAAAAACATCAATTTAAAACTCAAAAAATTCTGGAAAATTAAGTTGTTTTTTAACTGCAGCATGCGTCACGTGGCTATATGGTAGGCCGTGTACACCATACGGGTGTATAGTTGGCCGTGTAAAGTGCACAGGCGTGTGCGATTACACTAGCAAATAAGATAGGGTGTGTGGACTACACGATCTAGCTTATTGGGTTGTGTTGGCCCATTTTGGTCAATTTGTGGGGCCCATTTTGGGTCGGGGATAAGGTTTTGAAATCAGATCTTTAAGTACTCTGTAAGTATAGAAGACTATAATTTTATGTAATTGTATGTTAGTAAGCATGGCTGTGATTAGTAACTCCGTTTAAGTTTTGTGATAAGCCTATATTAATGACATTGATGAACATGTCATATTTCTGTTTCGGTAATATTATACGTTGCATAAGATATTAGTATGATAATGCATGTACATTGGGGTGGGATAGGATATGTGTTAGAGGAAGTGTGATTTTGGTAGTATTACTGCATTTCTGGCGGCATATCCGTAATATCTATTTAGCAGCTCAACTGCATAATTTCTGAGTGGCATACGACCATGACATGGTCAGATGGATAGATGGGCTCTTGTAGTCCTAATTGGTGTGATAGGTTGGACAGAGATGATGTGTAGCGGAGGGGGTAAAATTATTATGTTCTAATATGTTATTTTGATATTTGCATATAAGCATATTTTGTATGATTTATGTATATGGGTCAATGCACTCACTGGACTTCTAGCTCACTTTGTTAATTTACCATTTTTCAGGTAATCCTCAGACTTAGGATTTGGTGACAATCTCGGAGCTCGGTTTGGTTATTTGAACTTTAATCTAGTTTTGGAACTTTATTTTGAACTTTACGGACTTTTTAAACTGTTTAATTTTGCGACATTTACTTTGGTTTTGGGCTTTGCCAAATATTCTTTTAGATGGTTATTTTTGATAAGTCGGCATGATTTATGATCGACTGAACGAGTCGAATGATTTGTTAAATTTAATGTTTTCCAAAAATAATAATTCTAAGAGATCTTTTCACTGCATATATGTATAATCAGAACTTAGTGTTTTACGAAATAAGGAATTATGGTAAAATGGTTTCAAATAACTAATTATATAAGCAAATATTTCAAAATACACTCATACGTTATTGTGACAAATACTTTTTGTTAAAATCGAAATGATCAAAGCTTTGGGTATCATTGTAACTTTCATAATTCGGTCAAGACGTCTAGGTCGGGTTTGGGGTGTAACATATATCGAGGTTGTTTGAATTGAAATGAAATGGTCGATCGAATTAGTTGGATCAAGAACCGGTTAGAATACGGTTCAAAGAAGGACATTGAAACAGTTAACTCTAGAATCTATACGGACCAGTTGAATAGAATTTTTAATTTTATTCTTTTATGAATTTTTAAATAGTCTTTTAATTGAATTGAATAGACCGGTTGAAGCGATGAATATGAATATGATTATGAATATGATTGAATTTAATGCTTTATATATTTATATAAAATTTAACAAATTAATCATTTATATAAAATTATTAACATATTCGTGTTTGTATTATTTATATAAAATTAATCAATCATTGATCTGATTATGAATATGATTGAATTTAATGTTTTATATATTTATATAAAATTTAACAAATTAATCATTTATATAAAATTATTAACATATTCGTGTTTGTATTATTTTTATCTTATATTTTTATACCTGCATTTGATTATTTATAGGTAGGTGAAATTTTGTATTAGTATCAAATTAAAATTAAATTTGTATTACTATTAAAATAAAATTATTTATATAGATTGACCGAATTAATCAAGTCTTAACTTAGTTAAAATTTTATCAAAAGTTCTTTTCTTTTATAAAATAATAAATATAATTTTGAGGGTATTTTTTTTTTGTATTTTGATAAATATATATATATAATGGGAATATTGGAGATTTGAACCCAAATCATAATATTTTTTTATTAATTCAATTTTATTATTTCAACCAAAATCATATTTAGTAAAATTATATTATTTATATATATTACAGAAAGTTTTCACCTACATTATGGAGGTATCATAATCTAATAAAATTTTTAAGATCTAAAGTTAAAATTTTTATATTAAAAGATTCAAATTATATTATTAATTTTTGAAAGTGAACAAAAATATAATTTCTTTATTTAATCAAGGATGGCGAAGGCTTCTACGTGCCTCCCGGCTTCTTCTTTAGTAGCATGTTCAAAATAATAATAATATTACGAGGGATGGAAACAATAACAATAACAAAAAAAAAAAAAAAAAAAGTCATAAAAACAATAACAATAAAGTTTAATATACATGTAATTATTAAGTAATGTTTACAGTAATTTATAATATAATTTAAAAGGCATGGAGCAAAACAATAATTTATCCAAATTAAAAATAAGTACTTCAAATGGAAGTATCGAGTGTAAAAAATAAAAATAAAAATAAAAATTGTAATGTGAGTATGCTTGTTTATTATTATTTTTATATAGAAACTTGTAATACAATATACATGTATATATGATATGCAATTTTCAAGTATTTGTTTTGCATACATAGGGTGTGTTTGTTTGCCAGGAAAACACTTTCCGGAAAATATTTTCCTGATTTTCTGGTGTTTGTTTGACTGAAAAGCTTTTACATGGGGAAAATATTTTCACAATCACGGGAAAAAAGCCTAAGGTTTTAAGGAAAATGTCTTACAGAATTTTTTTCCGTAAGACATTTTCCAACTCTCATCAGGCCTCCCCCCCTTGCGCCGTTCTTCATCTTGATTCTTCTCCATCTAGGTACGTTCCTACTTCTTCTATCATCTTTTAATTTTATTTTTTCCTAGCTTTTCACAAATCTTCTCTTCTCGTGACTCTTGCTTTAGCTTCTGGTTCCAACTCTCACCAATCTTTCCTAGCCAAGCCGTTCTTCATCTTCCTTCTTCTTCATCCAGGTACTCTGCTTCCTTCTACTTCCTCTGTTTGTTGTTTGCTGCAAATTGTTGTTGTTTGCTGCAATTCTACTAATAATCGAAACTAGGGCATTCCTTCTTACCAAAAACAAAAACCCATTTTATAAGTAATTTTAGTTAGAGTTCAAGAAAGCATTTCGGCTGGATTTGCAGGAGAATCAACTCATTTAGAAAGTCCCATCTAGAAAGCTAGAAGCTTGCACCAGCAGCCAGATTAAGAGATCCTAAAGACCCTTTTTTATCTTTTTTTTTTCACATAAAACATTGACCTCTAGCCTCTATTGCTTGGACCTCTATTGTATCTGTACCACTTATGCTTGACTGGCTTCTCTTATCATCTGATGGTCTTTTTAACCCCCTTTGATTTACAGCCTATATGATGCCCTCCCCAAAACAAAAAATATATAGATATTATGAATATTTCTGGAAAGTTGTTACCTGGAATTTGCATGAAACTGTATGAATACTGCATCCCGAGTGTAAAGAAAAATTGCCCTTATTTTGATAAATAAGTAACATCTTGTGTTGTATTTTCATTCTTCTCAAATTTTATGAAAGATGAAGATGTACTTTTCTAATTTTATGAAATATGAGAAACATCCTAGTACGTCTTCCTGATATTTGACTGAAATGTGAAGTTGAAAGTAGCAACTGAACAGATTATAAAACTCCTCTTTCAATATGAAATTTTGTTTATATTTGCTTCTGACATATGTCTTCAGTTTTGAATATCTTACCTATTAGAACCGGGATCCAGATCATAGGTTTAGATTCTGTTGAGACGAGGCTAACAAAAAAACCAACTTCCATTGAACTTAATAGGGTTATTGGATAGATGATTTAAGAATGACATGGCAATAAAGCAGGTAATGAATATGACCTTATAAACTTTCAGGGAGTTCCAAATTTGTAGACTGTATGTCAGCATTCAGATAGGATTGCCATTTTACGATTGAGGGGCTATGTGCTTTAGGATTTCATAGTATGTATTTGTCTATATAACAGTAAGTTATATATTCTTTATATCTAACAGAGTCAGAAAGAAACAGAGTTTTCTTACTAAAAACAAAGTTAGAAATCCTCAGGTCAATGATAAGATAAAGAAGCTTATGTTTTAAGATTCGGTAAACTTCTTTGGGTTGTGGGTGCTATGAACTTTTTTACCTCTCATTCTTAGCTTTGGGTTGGTCGTTAGCAAAGGCAGTTCCTTGGAGAAAATGTGGTTATCTAAACTCCACGGCAAGAGATTCGGACCACCTACATTACAGTGCACTTTCTTCCACTCAGCAACCACATCATCCTTGTTGTACCAGCCTTTCAAGTTTCAACTGAGCACTGAATGCAAATAGCTCACTCCATGAAAGATGTTACTGTTTATACCACCAACATGCTGTTAGATAAATAAAAAGAGTGTGCAAAGTTCAAATCCTAAGATAGAAACTAATAAATTGTACTGATGAAGGTTGATGACATTAGAGATTGTGAATGTTAAGTTGGCTGTGAAATCATAGTGGGAAAGGATGTAGGTTCTTAGGATTACTGCAGAATAATTTGGTAGTTCCTTTTCCATGAACACAACTTTCAGTTTGGAAGCTTGGAAACTTGTTGGTGCTATGAACTAATTATTCTATATACATGATGCTTATAAAGTATTTCACTATTATCAAGTAATAACGTTACTTAATTATGACTTATTTTATTAAAAAAAAACCTCCTTAAAATATGATTTATGATTAAAAAAAAAGTCATGTAAAAGTGTGTAGTTTTTTGCCTTAAGCAATCGGTAGTTCAATTGTTTTTTGGTCTACCATTGTTATCATCACAAAATTAACTTGTAATGGTCTCAATTGAAAATTATTGTCAATCTCATTTTGTTAATAGCAGAAACAAAAAATTAAACCATATATATATTATAGTAAAGGTTCCAAGTAGGTGCCATTGTTTGTCCATTGGGTTTTTTTCCACTGCCATTATAATTGTGCCATAATCTAACAATTATTGGTAGCTTAAATTGTTCTTTAAAAAACATACATACATATGTACGCATGTAGTCTTATTATTAAGAATAGAGATCAAGTTCAATTGAATATTGTATATAACCAAATTGAATAAAATCGTTTATTTATCAGTTTTCTTAATTTTTTTTAAAAATATATATTTTTTCTATAATATTTAAAAATTTTCACTAAATTGGAAAATAAAATATAATAATCACAAATATGTGTAGGATGCAAAATTTGTTCTATTTGGTACTATAGATTATGATAAATATGTATTGAATTATGCCTTTTTTTGTTATTATTTATGTTGGGTTTGGTTAGTTAACTCTATTCTTTTTAGTCATGGTAAATTTAGGCATTGCTTGAGTCATTTTGTCATATATGTATGCACTTTAGACAAGATAACTTTTGTCATATATGTGCCCTTATGAAAAGTTTATGTATTTTTTGTAGTGATCAAATATTTGTGTGATATTATTTTGTGTAGATGGATCGTAATCAACATCAAAATGCAATTGTCGGAGCCGTGGCTTCAGTTTTAGTTTTTGGGGCTCTCTGGATAAAAATATTAAAAACTAGGAAGGAAATTACTTCTCACCCTCGTGTAAATCGAGATTATGAAAGAGAAAATTATATTAATAGTATTTTATATAGTGGTGACCGGCATTGTATTGATATGATAAGGATGAGACCGGTTGCATTTTTTAATTTGTGTGATATTCTTAGTAGAAATAATTTGTTACAATCAACTAAATCGGTGAATATTAGGGAGCAAGTAGTTATATTTTTACATATAATTGGTCATAATGTAAGGTTTCAATGATAGGATCTAGATATTATAGATCAACCGAGACAATTCACCGTTACTTTAAAGGTTGTATTGAGAGTGTTTTGAAATTGTATAAGCTAGTTATTAGATTACCTGATGAGTCAACTCCTAGTGAAATCAGAAACAATCCAAGGTTTTATCCTTATTTTAAAGATTGTATTGGAGCATTAGATGGAACTCATGTTCATGCATCCGTTCCACTTAACATTCAAGGAAGATTTCGTGAGTCAGTAAGTAAAGGGGGACGACACAAAATGTATTGGCTGCCATTACATTTGATTTGAAATTTTCCTATGTTCTAGCTGGTTGGGAAGGTAGTGCACATGATTCTCGTATTTTAAGTGATGCACTTTCACGCCCAAGAGGATTAAAAATTCCGGAAGGTAAGAATTATAAAACATTAATTACCAAATAGTTCTACTAAGCTCATAATTTATTAGTAATAATTATGTTTTGTCAAATTGTAGGTAAATATTATCTTGCTGATGCTGGATATGGCATCCGTAATGGATATATTACCCCATATCGTGGTGTTCGATATCATTTAAAAGAGTTTAGTGCTCAGGGGCCTGAAAATGAAAAGGAACTCTTTAATCTTCGTCATTCGTCATTGCGAATCACTATTGAACGTGTTTTTGGGATTTTGAAGAAACGGTTTCGTGTATTAGATGCTGAACCATTTTGGAATTTTCAAACTCAAGTAGATATAGTTTTGGCTTGTTGCATCATTCATAATCATATCATGGGAGTTGATCCTAGTGATTTACTTAATCAAGAATTATACGAGGAGCCTGAGTCTGATTTGATAATATCAACTCTTACGGAGCGAGAAGAAAGAGAAGAAGCAAGAGAATGGTCTGCTAAGAGAGATGAAATTGCACAAACTATGTGGACTGATTATATGGCTAGAAATATTATGTAGGTTTAGGGCTTAGGGTTGTAGTTTCTATATTATGTATGTTTTATTAAAAAAAAAATTTTGTTAATGTTGGATTCTGAAATTTTAGTTTATTATGTTTGTTGGATTCTAAAATTATTATGTCTTGATTTTGTTAGATATTGATTATGTTTCAAGCTTGTTAGATATTGAATTTATTATGTTTTAAGCTTGTTGGATATTGAAATGATTGACAATGACAATTATTAATGTAGAATGGGTAAGGGCAACCAAGGAGGAACCTCCAAGAAATTCAGGTGGACAAAACCGATGGAACATCTTTTTCTTGAAATTTTAGCTGAGGAGGCCCAGAAAGGAAAAAGCCTTCTAATACTTTCAAAGCAGCTTCTATTAATCGAGTTGTCGAAGCTATTTCTGAAAAAATTTCAAGTCCAATGCGATGCAAAACATGTGGAAAATCATTTGAGGATCAGAAAGAAACAAATGGCGATTATATGCACAATTCGGGGTGAAAGTGGTTTTGGATGGGATGATAACATGAAAATGATCACATGTGATAGAGCGACATATGATGCAAAAGTGAATGGTAATATATGTATGTATATGTTAAGTATATTCAATTATTTTTTACTTGTTATTCTAATTTTATATAATATCCAATGGCACACAAAGAAGTATGAACCATTTTTGAATAAAAGCATTGATCATTATGATGAAATGGCTTTGGTTGTTGGCAAAGATATGGCAACAGGGGAGTTTTGCCCAACATTTGCTGACATAGATTTGGATGATGATAATATAGGTTCAGTGCCTATAGACTGCGAGAATGAAGCGACTGAAGAGGTAAGAACAAATGTATCTTCATCTGGCACATCCAAACGTAAAAGAAAAAAGGCTCAAGAAAGTGTCGAAGATGAACAAATTAAACTTGTGAGTGAACAACTTGGCGAAATTGCTAATGCTTTGAAACAATTTACTACGGATAAGACACCACATCTTTACAATGAAGTGATGTCAATGGAGGTAGAAGGATTTGATGATGGCTTTCTTTGTTCTGTGTTTGATTATTTAGTGAGTCATGAATCTGAGGCAAAAGCTTTTTTAGTTAAAAGAAAGAAGCATAGAAAAATTTGGCTTCAAAAATTTTCTCAAGGTTGAAGATATTGATAATGTGGTGTAATATTAGTTATGCACTTGGACAATGTTGTTATAATGTAATGTCTTTGTAATATTAGTTATCATGTGGTGTAATATTAGTTATGCACTTGGATAATGTTGTTGTTATCATGTAGTGTAATATTAATTATGCATTTGGATAATATTATTAATTTCTAGTATTAATTGTGGTTTGGAAGCTAATTTATAATTATTCAATCCTTGTTTTTTATTTTTTTATAACACAATTACAAATAATTATTTGACTTTGGTTGTTTTCAATTAGGATGGTTAATATTCTAGTTTAATAATTGAGTATTATTATATATTTAAAATGATTTATTTATAAATAAATCATTGCAATACATGTTAAAAACAATTTAAAATATAAATGTATTAATATATATATATATATATATATATATATATATATAAAATAAATTCAATTAAACAAAGAAAAGATAATAAATTCTTTAAATATATAAATTTTTATTATAAAACCGCTTTTCAGGAAAATATTTTCAGGAAATTTGCCAAATAACAGAAAATATTTTACACAGATTCATCCAAACACCAGAAAAGTAAATCATTTTCCAGAAATTATTTTCTAGGAAATCATTTTCCAGAAATCATTTTTCGAAAAATATTTTACCTGCAAACAAACGGAGCCTTACAGTCAAATTTACTAAAATATTTTGCTTGTTTAGCTTGATTAATCAAAACATCTTTTCTTGGTATAAAGTATCCATCAAAAATAGTATTTTGGTTTAGTCTTTTATAATTAATTACCATTCTAGCTTTTCTTATTTTTATTTCAGCATGGTTTCTTACCATAAAGGCTGGACTTGAGTGTGGACTATTAGTTTTTTCTATTAATCCTTTTTCTAATAATTCCTTAATTTGTATATCAAATTCATCTATATCTTGTTTAGTATAGATCATGGGTTTGATTCTACTAATTTTATTAGGATTTTTTACTTTATCTCGCAATATCTTGGACTATTTTCCCATAGTTTTAATGGTTCTTCACTAAAATTATTTTCTAAAATTTTAAACAACAAATGATTTGTTTCTAGTTGTTTAATTTGTTCTTTTCTTATTGGTCTAAAACCTTTATCACATGTAAATTAAGTGCTTTTATTGGATTTTCAAATCTTTTATCTAATAATACTGCTATTATAGGTATATCATGTCCTCTTCTAAACCAAGCTCTTATTGTTATCATAATTATACCTAAATGTATATATCTAACTTGAGGGTATTTCTTTTTAATCCTCATGATTTTTTCTTTAGTAAATAATGGGATTTAGGGTTTAAGGTTTAGGGTTTAGGGCCATTCGACATGGCCCAATATATCAGAAGCGAATGATGCGGGCTTATGATGAGAAAGTTTGACCAAGAGAGTTCCATGAGGGAGACTTGGTACTGAAAAAGATCCTTCCTATTCAAAAAGACTTTAGGGGAAAATGGATGCCGAATTGGGAGGGGCCGTATATCGTGAAGAAAGCTTTCTCTGGCGGTGCATTGGAAATGGATGGGAAAAGTTTACCCAACCCAGTGAACTCAGACTCAGTCAAAAAGTACTTTGTCTAAAGGAGAGGAGAATCCAAGGTGAAAACCCGCAAAGGGCGCCTTGAATTTACACAAAAAAAAAGGAGAGGCCAAGGTGAAAACCCACAAAGGGCACCTTGTGACCAAAGGGGTTTTGAGTTGAAAACCCGAAAAGGTAGCTCAAATTTTGAAGGGCATACAGTAATCTGATTCAACAAAGAGTGAAGCACATTGTATATTGAGGCATCAACAAAGTACTTTGGATCTTTTAAACACATGTTGAACTCAAGAAAGATTTCATGGAGCTGGTGTATAGATGCTCAAGCGGCGATATCTAGAGCATCTTTTATCCTGTTTGCTATCTTTAGATTCTATTTCTTCTCAAAGATATGCTATCAGATTTATTTCCTTTGTATTTTTGACAATTCATTTAAATCTAATTGTTCCCAAGATTGAATTCATTTTCTATTATTCTTTAAGTATGTTGCATTGAAATAATGATAGATGAATTAAATATGTTCACAACCATTACTTTGAAATTTCTAGATAATACAAGAAACTAAAACAGGACAATTGTTCGAGAAATTCACATAAGTAAGGGATGAAGGAACTCGAGGAATTTCTTTCTTCTAGTCCAAAAGGAAAATGGACAAAACCAACGATTCAATTCTAAGGAAAGATTATCTTACAGACATTCTCAATGGATTGTAGCATTTGAGGAAGGATACAGGCCTACAGGCTGAGCAAGAATAATACTTTGAGAAAAAAAAAGACAAATGAAGGAATGAGTAGTGACGTCTAGGATAGGGGTCATGTTCACAGCATTTTGCATCATAGCATGTTTAATTAGGAACATTCGACTCACTTCGATCATAGCATCCTAATTATTAGGCATAATCATTAACAACGCACTTAATCCCCTAAGGAGTAGGGTAATAAGCCGCAGCATAGCAGATCTGGTCTTCAGATGTTTATACTGAAGCAAGATCCAAGATGGTTTGGCATCCTTGTGCTTACAAGGAACAAATCGAAGACATAGCTGATTTGGCCTTCACGTGTTTACGTTGAAGCAAATATAAGATGATTTGGCATCTCTGTATTGTCAAAGTACAAATCGAAATCTGGCATCTCCATATTTGACGGAGGGCAGACACATAGCAGATCTAACCTTCAGATGATTAGGCTGAAGTAGATCCAAGATGGTTTGACATCCTTGTGCTTACAAGGAACAAATCGAAGACATAGCTGATTTGGCTTTCACGTGTTTACGTTGAAGCAAATCTAAGATGATTTTGCATCTCTGTATTGTCAGAGAACAAATCGAAGTTTAGCGTCACCATATTCGACGGAGGGCAGACACATAGCAGATCTAACCTTCAAATGTTTATACTGAAGTAGATCCAAGATGATTTGGCATTCTTGTGTTTACAAGGAACAAATCGAGGATATAGCAAATTTGACTCTCATATGTTCTCAAATATATCCAAAATGATTTGGCGTCCTTGTGCTTACAAGGAGCAAATCGAAGACATAGCTGATTTGGCTTTCGCGTGCTTACACTAAAGCAAATCTAAGATGATTTGGCATCTTTGTGTGGTCAGGGAACAAATCGAAGAAGCAGATTTGGCGTCTCTATGTTCGACGGAGAGCAGATCGAAGACATCAACATGACAGTCTTGAGTTTGCAAATGAGCAGATTAAGGACCATGATCCGATAAGGCTGGACAAATTTGGTCTTTCTATGAGTCTTTGCTTGATTCCTGTTACACAGCAATGACCAAAGAGGGGCAGCTGTAGTAGCCCAAATTTGACCGGCCTGATAACAGAATAAAAGAATCAAATAAATATTCATTTATTTAAAATGTCCATTTAAAAGTCCAATTACAAATCCCAAGTGTTTTTGGTTTAATACAGAAGCACTACCCAGCAGACACGGTTACAACTTAAACCCAACTACCCCATAGCCCGTTACAGTGACCCAATACACCATAACCCAAATACAATCATGGCCCAAATTTTAGCAGGCCCAATGAGACCCAAATACACAGACCCCAAATCAGACCCTAGGGTTTCTTCCTTTCCCTCCCAGCGCTGCAACGTCTTCTGGAAACTTCGGGGAGCGTCTATCCAACCCCTGAATCGAGGCCACCATTCACTGCACTCTCTTAGGGTCTAGTGCCTCACCGTCTTCACGAATCCTAGCCACCGATCACGCCACCATCAAGGCCACGATTCCAGGCTTTGAGTCACGCCATGATCAACGCCTCCGGTAGACCATCGTCAAGCCTTCGTCACTACCAGATTTCTCGCAAACATCTGCAAAAAGGGAAAGAAAACAGCAGCAAACAAAGTAAGAAATCAAGTAGGGATAAAACTAAACCTGTAAACAGTGGCTATGAAGCCCGAATGCTTTCATTATACATGGGAGGATTTTTTTTTACGGAAATACAAAAAAGGGATATACACATATTACTCACTGAAGAAATAAGAAGCAGGGTTCATTTTAGAAGGTGATCTTATACTGTGTTTTTTTTTCTTAAGCGAATATACGAATCATTTTTTAAAAAAAAATAGTAACATAAACGGAAAAGAGATTACCTGTGGAAGGACGAGGGTTTTTAACCCTCCGACCACCATACGTGGCGGCATTCGTGACGGCGCGTGAGCGCGTGCGGAGGACCGATGACCGGAGCCATGACAGTCGAAGGCCAGAGCTCTGAGAACTTCAGAGCATTTTAGAAACTTTTTTTTAGAAACATTTTAAAATGTTTTTTTTAGGGTTTAATTGGTATATATACCCTTTTAAAAACAGTGCCGTTTTGGCTTAAATCAATAAGCCTAAAACGACATCGTTTTAAGACCAAAGATCCACGTGTCGACCCAAAACCCGGGAAGGATCCGCGTGTTTTTTAATAAAGGTCTAATTTCCCTAATGGTCGTTCCATTTTTTATTTTTTTAATTTCATTTTTAATTATTTATAAATTATCCCTAAGGTTTTATTTCGGTTTTAATTTAATCCTAATTGTGGCCACTTTAAGGCCTAGGTTAAAACGGTACCATTTAGGACAAGGAAAAATTTCCCGATGAATTCCTAGGGTTCTAGTGGCCGTTTCAATTAGGTCCAATCTCAGTTATTTTTATTAAATTAGCCACTGACTTTTATTTATGTTCAATTTTAGTCCCTTTTACCCCTTTTAACATATTTATAACCTATTTTATTTTAAACTTTATACATATATTATTATATTTTAATATGAATATACGTATTATATATTTTATAATTACTTACTTATATATTATTATATTACTTCATATTTTTATAATATCATATTAATATATATTTTAACATATATCATTACTTATTATTTATTATATTATATTTTTGTCATATAATATTTATATATTTTTATATTATTATATTATTTTACATTTTTAACAATATATTATTTCATATTATTATTATCTATTATATATATTTTTTTGTATATTACTATTCACATGATTATTTTCATATCAAATATATATTGAATATTTTATTAATTATTTCCTTTATATTTTTAAAACCCATATATATATATATATATATATATATATATTTATCCAAAACTATAAAATTAGTATTTTATATATTATTATACTATTTCAAAATTCATTATTAATAACTATATTTTCATGTACTATTAAATATGTTTATTATCTTATATTTTATATAGTACAATATCATATTATTTATATTTTATTTTATTATAATCCTAAAACAAAAGTTATTATGTATACTATATTGTCATTACATTGCCAAAAATTTGATTTTAATTCACACATTTAAAAATTACTCCCTTTATTTATATTTTAATATATATATTAAACATTTTTATATTATGTCAATATATTAAATGTTGGTCTCATAATTTTATTAAATGATAGGTGCTTGGCATATTATTATTTTTAGCGTTTTTTTTATATATGTATCAAATTGTATATCATGCATCATTTTTTTATTATTAATATGTTTAAATATATGTTGAATTACATGTTTATGTGTTTTTACCTATTCTTCTTAAATATATTATGTTTTATGTATATTTTACTTATTTAAAATTTGCCATGTTTTATTTTTATATACATGCTAGTTAATGTATGATATTCATGCTATTGTGCTTTTATTTATCTATTATTATAGCATGTTATCTCAAATGTTATGTTAATATGCTCCTTCATGCATCGATTTTAAAAACGAGACTCGAATGTTTTCAAAAATAAAGGCAATGCTTGGTGTTTAGAAATTTCGAGAAAAGTAGTGCCTTAACTTATTGGGTTGCAACTTCTCTCGTTAGGTTCAAATAATCAAACACCCTTCTAAGTTTTTAAATTTTTTCAAAGTACAAGCAACTGTCTCGGCATTTCAAGGCGTTATGTCCTAACTTACTGGATATGGCGTTTTGTTGTTTCGAGATAGGGATTTCCAAAATGGCTAACTTAGTGTCAAATATCTTAAAAATATTGTGTCCTAACTTATTGGAAGTAATATTTTGATTCATTTGATACAAGTGAACCATAATTTTTAAAATCAAAAATATTAAAAGAGGATTGTATCTTAAAATTTTCAAATTTCTGACATTAAAGACATTTTGATAATCAATTAGGTACCAATTTTGGGGCGTTACGAGGGTACTAACCCTTCCTCGTACGTAACCGACTCCCGAATCCATTTTCTCAGCTTTCGTAGACCAAAATAAATGTTTTAAAACAAAACATTTTATAAGGTGATCCAATCACACCTAAAAAGATTGGTGGCGACTCCCGTTTTCGTTTTTTCTTAAAGTCGATTCCTATTTTCCAAAACTCGATTTAAAAATGGTCTCGACAGCTACATTCATTTTCAAATGTAACTCATTTCTCTAACTTTATCATTTCTATCCATTTATGTTCATTTAATTCATCCTGCAATTCATTTATGGTTTCAATGAGCTAGCGAAGGGACCAATTGGACATATGTAATTAAGGATGAAACGATTTATAATTAAGTTCCAACTTTTCGCCTATTAATTATAAACTCATTCAGTCATGAAGTCATTCCACTATAGTATCGTGACTGAGCTCTCCCCAATAGCATACCATTACGAAAGCAACTTGACCAGTGCTTGTCCAATGACCTTGTCATAATTGTGTTCCCCTCATAGGATATCCTTAATCTCTTTGGGATAATATTCATTCTCTCAATATGATCCTATTTTATCTCATGGTAACCATTACATTTTCCTTCATGAAATGTCAATTACTATGAAAGAGTAATCAAGTCATTCATCACAAAGATAAACCACCATTGGCCATTTTAACTTTTCATCAACCATGTAATGCCAATGAGAGGATATCATTTACCATGTCTCGGGCTATGAATTCCATTAATGTGAACAACGCTACAGACTGCAAAAGTCGTACACCCAACGCACTAGCTTTTGGTTCCTTATCTATTCGAACTCAGGCTTTTACTTACATCAAAGTGGACGAGTCACGCATACATAATTCATCATCCACTCAAGATTTAGGTATGCCACACTATGAACATCACAAGTGAATAAATCCATAAATGGATTCAGGATCTATTCTTCTTGGGTCCATTTGGATGTCCAGTCAGTCCAATCAGTCACATCTATGTCTCAATCTTTTGGGAGTCATCTATTCTGATACCCAAGATAAAAAATCTCTCCAATTAGACTTGATAGACAACATATTAGTCTTTCAATCGATTTTCTTATTTTCGGTTAGACTAAGGACATGTTTAGGTTTGTTTACTAATATAACTTGTCTTTTAAATATTATGATTTGACCACATAATACCGCTTAGTAATTAAACAATAAACAACCAATTAGCAATATTTGCTTCCATTTTACTTTGCGTGCAAAACCAATATGATGATAATTATATAAAGTGTATCAATGCATTTGTTTTATTAACCAATCTATTCAAAACAATTACAAGTTTACAAATGAATATACTATACTCAAGGCATCAAATCCAACACTAAGGAGCTTTTCACTCTAGCTTTGTACATAATACAAAAACCAGTTGTGCTTTTAAGATAACTAAAGATTCTTTTAATAGCTAACAAATGGTTCTCGCTTGGATTTTCCATATAATGACGAATTAAGCTAACACCATGCATGATGTAAGGTCTTGTAGAAGTTATATACATTAAACTTCCAACCATTTGCTTGACCAAAGTAGAACTTTTCTTCTTAGCTCCATCATCTTTTCTTAGCTTCATGCCAAACTCTATTGGAGTACAAGTTAGGTTGCAACCTTGCATTTTAAACCTGTTTAAAACCTCAAGAATGTATTTATTTTGTGAAATGAACATACTAGAATCTATTTGCACAACTTCTATGCTAATGAAGTAATGTATTAATCCCAAATCAGTCATTTTAAACTCAGTTGTCATATTTTCCTTAAAAGACTCTATCATTAGTTCATCATTGCCAATATAAATCAAATCATCAACATAGAGGCACACTACAACTAATTTTCCATTACCATATAATTTTGTGAATAGTGTGTGTTCATGCAAACACTTACAAAAACCTTCTTTTGCAAAATAAGAATCTATAAAGCTGTACCAAGCTCTTGGAGATTAGCTTGAATAGTACTTTTTTTAGCTTGTATACCTTTCTTTCATCGCCTTGCTTTATGAAACCAAGAGGTTGGTCAATGTGCACCTCTTCTTGCAATTCTTTATGAAGAAAGGCTGACTTTACATCTAATTGATAAACCTTTCACAAATTTCGAGCAGTTATGGAAAGAACCATATGAAGACTGTCCAACCGTACTTCTTATCTTCTAACTTCACAGTCCAAACCGATTCAAGGTTAAGGTGTTTATGGATAGGTCATACCAAATTTGGGTTAATTCCCACCTTGATGACTTCCTATGGTTATCAGGCCTAGGGTTTTAAATTCTTCCTTTCCTGAATAGTTGATCCGTTAAAAAATTTCTACAAAATAGTTAATTATTCATACCTCCACTCACTAATCCCCCACAAGAGGATTAGTTCCTCATGGATCTAGTAAACAATATAAACTTGAATGGAAGAATGAACATAAAGAACAATTTCAAGAGTAGAGTTTAAAAGAAGCCTGATTTGTATTGAATTTAAGTGCAGAATCCTCACAGAGTTTGAGAATAATTTTTGAATCTGATTTCTCCTAAAAAGTAAATAATAAGAACGGAAATAAAATTTAAAACCTAAAAAAAAACTAGGATCTAAATCTAAAGAGAAAATTATACAATCGTAAAAGGTGTCTATAACATGTGTTAGCTAAGCCTATTTATAGACTTAGAATGGCCGTCATCCTTAACCCTTAGGTCAGCTGACGTTCCCGAGCTTAAAGTTGAATTTTGCAGACCAAAACACCCTTGGCTTGTATTAAGTTCCATACAAAGGCGATGTTACGACATCAAGGGCAGTATGCTTAGCTTCAGGGTGACTTCAGGGGTATGTCACGACATCCTCAGGCTGTGTCACGACATTGAAGGTAGTCTTGGACTTTTCTTATCTTGCTCCCTATGTTGCAATATCGCATACTCCGTGTTCCAACCTAACGATCAGTATTGAGTTAATATGTCTTCTAATAGTCTCCTACACACTCACAAAGTATGTTAACTCATCCGTAGGCCTCATTTGGCTCTTAAGGTCAATAAAAGACTCAAATTACACATTTTATTAAATTTAACTAAACTTACTAAAATGCAATTAAAATGTAACTAAAATGCGTATGTTCAAGCTCCTAAAGTGCGAAAACTAGTTTAATCTGCTATACCAAATTACGGTAGATCAATTTCATCGTTCTTCTTAAATTTTTTTATAACCTATTTCACATCAATGGATATTTGTGTCATGCCCTATATTTTATTTATTATTTAATGCTAGTTTATGTCACAAGGAGTTAAATGGGTTAGTAGTTAAGTGTGTGATTTGTTTCAAAAATATCCCAAGTTCAAGCCCCCACAAGCACGCCTTTTTAATTAAAAATTTTGACAATTTGAGCCAAGTATAAACACACTTGTTGTCCAACTTTTGTTGCCATACTAGTGAAGATTCTTTCCTTGATTACTAGGTCAACATTCCTAATAGTTCTCCCCTTTTCTCTCATTTTCCTTCCTTTTCACCATATTGGACACCCTTTTTATCCTCATTTCTTCTCCACTCCTCCTCTACTGGTAATCAATTTTTCTAAGCATCCAATTTTGATTTTTTTTGTTTATTAAAGGGTTACTTCCCATTCTATTTTCTAATTTCTATTTTACATCTTATTATTTTCTAATAGTACCAAATCGCCCTCTTTAATCGTTCATCGTGAGAAGTTGTGAAGCCCTTATCTTTTCGATTTTACTAAAATTCATAAATCCCAGATCATTAACCTACTGTTTGGAAGAGTGCAATCTCCTCTCTTAGAGTGGAAACAAAATTGTTGCTATTGGAATTGTGAGATCAGGTGTGGGGACCTATTTGATTTAAAGAAATAATATTATAATTAATCAATATAAAATGTTTATATTGGAGAAATATTTAATTGATGCTTAAATAAGTTTCTGAAATGTGATATTAGGTGAATAAACTAAGTATTCATCAGGATTGATAAAATCTAATAAAAGAGGAATCCAAGTAAGTGTTTCTGAAACTCCAAATCTGTGTTGTTGATATGTGATTTGGTGATCTTTCTGTTAAATGTGATAATATGTGATTCCTAATATTTATGGTATGTTATATATGGAGATTTGAATATGTATGTACGATAAAAATGATATTAAACTATTGATGTTCTAATACACATGATAAACTTGATAATATTCTAATATTCTGACTCGCATGTTAAGCATTCCATATTTCTTATTTTGATTCGCATCGTAAGCATGACACTATGATAAGTCGTATTGATTTTTAAATTCGCATGTAAAGCATGTCTACTAAAAATTTGTTTTGTATGGCATATCACATGCATGGGGTTTTGAAAATATGTATGAAGAAAGTATCTGGTAGTATAATTGCAAATTTCTGGTGACTTCACCACAATATTCTGTATCTGATAGTATATCTGCAAATTATCTAGCGGCTCAACCATAATATTATGTTTCTAGCAGCTCGACTGCACTATCCAGTGGCTTGTCTACATTATTGGTGTGTTATTGGATGGATGAGTTCTAAGGAACTCATTATGGTGTGTAGCAAAGATGGGTAGTACCTTTTCTAAAAATATGCACTGATTTATGAAAAAGTGTTACATTGACATCGTCACTATGCATTCTGATAAATGTGATTTTGTGACTGAATGTTCTATATGTTTATGATATGTTTACACTGTTGTTGTTATGTGTTAAATTATGTTATTATGATTTGTAACCCACATTCGCTTTTTAAGCTCACTCCTTTAAATTCTGGTTTTTCAGATAATAACTGAGGTTAGGATGGGCTCGACTATGGAAGTGCTCTTGGTCATTTTTTAGAAAACTATATTTTTGGTATTCGTTATTTTGGGATGTGTCTAATTACTTTAGAATTTGGTTTTGGACTTGGACTTTCTTTTGGGCTTTAGATTTATTGTGGCTTTTAGATGGTTTTGCATGACGTTCAGTTTTAAACTAGTACTTACGAGGTGTTTATCAAATAATAATTAAATGATGAATTTTTCACAATAAGGTTAATCCAACTCAACGATAGTGTTTTCAAACTCGATACTCTGTTTTCAAATTTCAATACTACTTGCTCACGAAACTGATGGTTTACAAGTTATATTATATTGACATTTTTAAAATGACGAACAAGTTTTGAAATGTATAAATTGTCCACTGTGATGTTTTAACCGAAGAACTACATTTTCTGAAAACTATCAATACTTGAATTTTTATAAAAGATAGATGATTTCGATGAACTCATTTAAAAGGAAAATTATAGACAATATATGGCCTATTTTAAAACAAATCAAGACGACATTTTAAAATTAAAAACGATTATTAGAAAATAGTTAAATGGTTTTCTGTGCCATTAGCTTGGCAAATGTGATATTCGAGATTCGACCATAACGTCTAGGTCAGGTTTAAGAGGTTACATTTAGTGGTATAAAGCCCAGTTTAAAAACTCGAGCTGTGATTTATTTTCAAAAATATATGTATATTTGTGAAAAATGGTATTTTGGGTAAAATCCATGACTTAGTTAAAAAATTTTATTCTATTCTGAAAACCTGAGACTCTAAAATTGGCCCAGATAAATACTTCTTCCTTAGTGAATTCTTTTTGTGAAACTATAGAATAATATAGATTATGAAACTTAGATGTTGAAAACTATAGATACCAATACTATAGTGACTAAACTTAAGAATTGAAACATTCTGAATTGATAATAAAGGCTCATTTCTAATTGATAGATAAAATTGCATAAAACTTAAGAATTCGATAACAAAAGATGAGTACTCAAGGTGTTCGTACTAGGGGTATGAGAGCTCACGAAGAGTAGGGTCTAGGAACCTAAATTGATTTGTCTGCATCACGAGTGCGCACACCTGAGCCCATGATTGAACCCGAGCCAATGGCTAATTAGGTCGAGAATACATATACTGTAGAGGAGGATCATTTGAAGCCTGTTGACGATGTTGTATCGCAGACCATGCTTAGGGTACTACAACATGTTTTTGGGGCCTAATATGGATTTGAAAATTATGGGACAATTGCGAAATGGCTCCTAACTAACAAAGCTGAGTTGTTCAGAGGCGTTGCTAGGACGAGCCCCATCGTGGCAGGATACTGGTTAGATGCCACAGAAAGGATTCTAGATGACATGGAATTTACCTCAAAATAGAAATTGAAAGGTTTAGTGTCGCTGCTTAAGGATAAGGCTTATCGCTAGTGGCAAGCAGGGGTACCTAAGCTAAGAGACTTACTTGGGAGTATTTTCTGGAGCCTTTCCAGAATAAGTATGTGGTTAAGTGTTAAGTCGAGGCTCGTAGACTAGACTTCATTAAGCTCAAACAGAGGGATAGATCTGTGGTCAAGTATGAGGCCGAATTTCTACAACTAAGTTGCTCCGCTCTGAGATGGTTACGACGGAGCAAGACAAGTGTGTCAGATTTGAGAATGGGCTGAGATACGAGCTGATGGTGCAAATGGCCCCTTTTTAGAAAAGGATTTTCTAAATGTCAGTGGAGAAAATCGAGATAGTGGAGGAAGTAAAGTGTTTGGAATGCAAATCAAGGGATAGAGCTAGAATCCCTAAAAAGAGAGATATTGATCCTACTGTTCAGGCTCTGCGACCTAATAAGTGAGCTCGAGATGATCGACCTAGGCAGAATGTTTCTATCGCTACTGATGATGAGAGAGCCCAATATTGTACTACTTGTGGCAAGAATCATCCAAGTGAATGATGGAGGAGCTTGCATGCCTTAGATGTGGATCTTTGGATCATAAAATCAAGGATTATTCACTCTGAAATGAACAGATGCAAACATCGGATTAGAACCGTGTTCAGAATCAAAGAGTTGGACAGTAGCCTCCAAGAGGTCAAGGTCCGAATAGAGGTGGTAATGTTGGGCAGAGACAGAAAGCCCATGGTTAGGGTGCTAACCGTGCTGATGCTAGACAGCCTGTATTGGTCTACACAGTTAGATGCAGAGAAGATTGTGACACCGTTGATGTCATGGCAGGTACTTTTACTGTTAATTATGTACCATATTTTGCTTTGATTGACATTGGATCAACCTATTCATAAGTTTCATGCTTAATGGCTGATAAACTGGGAGTTGAAGTAGAGGATATTATTAGCAATGTGATTATACTTAGTCCCTTAGGATAACCTGTTTCTGTTAATAAAATGTATGAGCAGTGTTTGTTAAATATTTAAAGAGAGGTATTTCCGGCGGACTTGATGGAATTACCCTTCAGTGAATTTGATCTCATTTTTGGAATAAACTGGATGGTTGAACACCAAGTCAGTTTGGAATGTACTAAAAAAAGGGTTACATTAAAGACTCTAGTTGGGAAAGAAATAGTGATGGTTGGGGAGCATAGAGATTACTTATCTAACGTGATCTTCGCTCTAATGGTTAAAAAGTTGGTACATAAGGGATAGGAGGCATATCTGGCTTACATTCTAGATACGAGTGACAATGGGCCATCTGTTGGTAGCATCCGTACTGTGAGAGACTATCCCGATGTCTTTCTAGAAAAGTTACCTAGATTACCTCCGGAGTGTGAGGTAGAATTTGGCATTGATTTGTTGCCAGGAACAGCTCCGGTGTCCATTGCTCATTATCGCATGGCACCCAAAGAACTAGTGGAACTTAAGGCATAACTGCAAGAGCTTATGGATCGTGGATTTATTAGATCGAGTGTGTCGCCATGAGGAGCCCCAGTTCTGTTTGTTAAGAAGAAAGATAGGTTCATGAGGTTATGTATCGATTATCGATAACTAAACAAGTTGACCATTAAAAACAGATACCCTTTATTGAGGATTGATGAATTCTTTGATTAGTTCAGGGGTACAAAAGTGTTCTCTAAGATCGACTTAAGGTTTGTATATTATCAGTTAAAAGTGAAAGAGATGGACGTTCCTAAGACCGCTTTCAGGACTCGGTATGGTCACTAAGAGTTCCTTGTGATGCCCGTTGGTCTCATGATTGCTCTGCCAACCTTTATGGACCTAATGAATTAGGTTTTTCAGCCCTACCTTGATCAGTTTGTTGTGGTCTTCATCAATGACATTTTGATCTACTGCAAGTCAGAAAAAGAACATGATGAACATTTGAGCGTGGTTCTGTAGATTCTTTAAGAGAAATAGTTATATGCCAGATTGATTAAATTTGAGTTTTGGCTCCACAAAGTGATGTTTCAGGGACACGTGGTATCGGCTAAAGTTATCCATGTTGACCCAAAGAAAATTGAGGCATCTTGGACTAGAAACAACCTAAGAATGTTAGTGAGATTTGAAGTTTCTTAGGTTTGGCTGGTTACTATAGGAGGTTTGTGGAAGGATTTTTCTTATGGTGAAAAGTGTATTATCTACACGGATTACAAGAGTCTTAAGTATATCATCACCCAAAATGAGTTGAAATTGAGACAAAAGAGATGGATTGAGCTACTCAAGGATTACGATTACCATTGAGTACTATCCGAGAAAGGCAAATGTTGTTGCTGATGCACTGAGTAGAAAGTCGATGACTGATTTGAGGACAATGTTCGCAAAATTGAGCTTGACTGATGATGGAGGTTTACTTGTGGAGTTGCAAGTAAGGCCTACCTTAATGGATGAGATTCAATCAAAGTAATCTATTAATGAGTCTCTCGCACCTCGATTCAGATAGGTTGAGGAAGGTAAGAATTCTCATTTTTAGCCTTAATTCTATTAGAGTTTTATACTTCCATGAGAGATATTGTATGCCCGATGATTGAGAGTTGAGGCAGTCTATACTTTGGGAAGTGTATAGTAGCCCATACGTTATGCATCCTGGAGGAAATAAGATGTACCGAGACTTTGAGAGAATTTTATTTGTGGCCAGGGCTTAAGCATGATGTAACTGAGTATGTGAGTAAGTGTTTGACGTGCCAGCAAGTTAAGGCTGAGCATCAGTTTCCCTCGGGTTTGTTATAGCCTATGTAGATCCCTCAGTGGAAATAAGAGCGTGTGACCATAGATTTTTTTAGTGGGTTACCTTTGATGCCTACTAAAAAAGATTCAGTTTAGGTTATAGTGGATCGACTAACCAAGTCAACACATTTTCTACCTGTCCATACCGATTACTCTTTGAATAAGTTGGTGAGATTGTATATTTCCAAGATTGTGAGGCTTCATGGTGTACCATTGTCCATCATTTTTTATCGGGACCCTCGATTTACATTTCAATTTTGGAAAAAGTTGAATATGCTTTAGGAACTCGATTGAATTTTAGTATAGCTTTTCACCCCTAGTCTGATGGGCAATCCGAGATGGATATACAAATTTTGGAGAACATGTTCAAAGGTTGTGTGATTGACTTCAGTGGAAGTTGGGAAGAACACTTGTTGTTAGCCGAGTCTGCGTACAATAATAGTTTTTAGTCGAGTATCCAAATGGCTCCTTACGAAGCACTGTATGGTTGTAAGTGTCGTACACCTCTGTGTTGGACCGAATTGGGTGAAAAAAAAGTATTGGGCTCAGGTTTGGTACAAAAGATCAAGAATATGGTAAACTAATTCAGGGTCAATTGAGAGCAGCATCTGATTGACAGAAGTCTTACGCCAACTTAAGGCAGAGAGATATCAAGTTTAGTGTTGGGGACACAAGGGCAAGCTGAGCCCGAGGCCCATTAGACCATATAGAGTTCATAAGAGGGTTGGACCAGTTGCTTACAAATTAGAGTTACATTTGGAACTAGACCACATTCATGACGTGTTTCATGTTTTTATGTTGAGGGGATATCGTTCTGATCCATCCCACGTTGTTCCGATCGGTGAGGTCGAGGTGAGACCTGGTTTAACATATTAAGAAGAGCCAGTACAGATTATGGACTGCGAGGTCAAGAGATTAAGGAGAAAGCAAATTCCTCTAGTGAAAGTCTTATAGTGAAATCATGGTGTTAGCGAAGCCACTTGGGAACCCGAGGAATCGATGCATCGCCACTACCCTCACTTGTTTGGACCAGGTAAGTTTTGAGGACAAAATTTAATTTAAGGGGGGTAGAGTTGTCATACCCTAGATTTTATTTATTATTTAGTGCTAGTTTATGTCACAATGAGTTAAATGGCTTAGTGGTTAAGTGTGTCATTTTCTTCCAAAATGTCCCAAGTTTAAGCTCCCACAAGCACACTTTTTTAATTAAAAATTTTGACAATTTGAGTAATGTGAACGCTCTTGCCATCCAACTCTTATGACCATACTAGGGAAGATTCTTTCCTTGACTACAAGGTCAACATTCTCATAATACTCTCCTTTTTCTTCCTTTTTACCACCTTGGACACCCTTTTATCCTTATTTCTCCTCCACTCCAGCACCACACAAGGTCGCCGCACCTCCACCATATCATCGCCATCAGCGACCACAAAAATTTTTTGTTTTTTTTCTTTTCTCCTTCTCTACTCATAATCAATTTTTTTGAGCATCCAGTTCTGATTTTTTTTTTTTTGTCTATTAAATGGTTACTTCCCATTCTATTTTTTATTTTCTATTTTACATCTTATTATTTTCTGATAGTGCCAAACCCCCTCTTTAATCAGTTCATCATGGGAAGTTTTGAAGCCCCTATCCTTTTGATTTTACTGAAATTCGTAAATCCCAAATCTGTACCCCATTGTTTTGAAGAGAACGTTTGTTAGTTGATTGAGATTCAAGATTTGATCTCCTCCCTTAGAGTGGAAATAGAGTTGTTGCTATCGGAATTACGAATCAGGTATGGGGACCTATTTGATTTAAATAAATAATATTATAATTAATTAATATAAAATGTTTATATTGGAGAAATATTTAATTGATGTTTAAATAAGTTTCTGAAATGTGATATTGGGCGAATACATTAAGTATTCATAAGGATTGATAAAATCCAATAAAAAAGGGCTCCAAGTAAGTGTTTCCGAAACTTTAGATCTGTGTTGTTGATATGTGATTTGGTGATTTTTCTGTTAAATGTGATAATATGTGATTCTAAATACTCATGATATGTGATATATGGCGATTTGAATATGTGTGTATGATAAACATGATATTGAAATATTGATATTCTGATTCACATGATAAACATGATAATATTTTAATATTCTGACTCGCATGTTAAGCATGCCATACTTCTGATTCTGATTCGAATGTTAAGCATACCACTATGGAAATCGTATTGAGATCTGAATTTGCATGTAAAGCATGTCTACTAAAAATCTATTCTGTATGCCATATCACATGCATGGGGTTGGGAAAATACGTACCAAGGAAGTATCTGACAGTATAACTGTGAATTTCTGGTGGCTTAACCACAATATTTTGTATCTGGCAGTATATCTGCAAATTATCTAGTGTCTCAATGACAATATTCTATTTCTAGTAGCTCGAATGCACTATTCGGTGGCTTGTCCACATTATTGATGTACGAATTTTAGGGAATTCATTATGGTGTGTAGTAGAGATGGGTGGGACCTGTTTTTGAAAATCTGCACTAATTTCTAAAAAAGTGTTTCATTGACATCGCCACTATGCATTATGATAAATGTGATTTTACAACTAAATGTTCTGTATGTTCATGATATGTTTACACTATTGTTTTTATGTGTTAAATAATGTTATTATGATTTGTAACCCACACTGGGCTTTTTAAGCTCACCCATTTAAATACTGATTTTTCAAATAATAATCGAGGTTAGGATAGGCTCGGCTACGGATGTACTCTCGGTCATTTTTCAGAAAACTATATTTTTTTGTATTTGTTATTTTGGGATGTGTTTAATTGCTTTGGACTTTAGTTTTGGACTTGAACTTTCTTTTGGGCTTTGGATTTATTGTGGTTTTTGGATGGTTTTGCATGAAGTTCATTTTTAAACTAGTACTTAAGAGGTTTTTATCAAATAATAATTAAATGATGAGTTTTTCACAACAAGGTTAATCCAACTCAATGATAGTGTTTTCAAACTCAATACACTGTTTCTAAAACTCATCACTACTTGCTCATGAAATTGATGGTTTACAAGTTATATTATATCTACATTTTTAAAATGATGAAAAAGTTTTAAATTATATAAATTGTCCGCTACGATATTTTAATTGAAAAACTACATTTTATGAAAACTATCAATACTTGAATTTTTCTAAAAGATAGACAGTTTTGACGAACTCTTTCAAAAGGAAAATTATAAACAATATATGGCCTCTTTCAGAGCAAATCAAGATGACATTTTAACATTAAAGACGATAATTAGAAATTAGTTAAATGGTTTTCTGCGCCATTAACATGGCCAATGTGATCTTTGAGATTCGGCTATAACGTCTAGGTCAGGTTTAAGAGGTTACATTTTGCCCTTTTAGAAGTTCTGTTAGCTCCCAAGTGTTGTTTCTTTCTATTGAGTTGATCTCCACTTTCATGGCTTTTTGCCATTTTTGTTCTTTGATAGGTTCTTGAAATAGAAGGGGATCACAATATGTAAACAAAACAAAATGGGCAATTCGATCATCATCATCAGATAAAGTAACACCCCTTACCCGTATCCAATACCGGAACAGGGTTTGAGGCGTTACCGTACTTAAACATACACATTCAAACAAAACTGAGCCATAAAATTTTTATTTTAAATCAAATTCATCCATACATGTGCAAAACATCCCTTATATGGGCTTACGAGGCCCAAAACATACGTTGAGGGTGGTTTAGGACTAAACCGGGAACTTTCCTAACTTTTACGACACTTAGAAAATTTTCATGTTTTGGAGAGTCACACGCCCGTGTGGGTAGGTCGTGTAGTCACACACGCCCTTGTGGCTTGGGACACGCCCGTGTCCTCAGCCCGTGTAACTCTCTGACTATGACATCATCAACCAAATAAGGTCACACAGCCAAGGTACACACCCGTGTCCTTAGGCCTTGTGGCAAATTAAATTCCAAAATCAGATGCAGACTTCACATGGCCTAGGGACACGCCCAGGTTCTTAGGCCGTGTCTCTCACACGGCCGAGACACACAGTCGTATCTCTGCCCATGTGTTTACTATTGAGCATTTTGTTTTGCATTAATTAAAGTGCAGGGGACACACAGCCGGATCACACGCCCATGGGGCAAGCCGTGTGTCACACACTGTCTAGACACACGCCCATGTGTCTACCCGTGTGGACAACTTTAAGGCTATTTTCCAAGCCAATTCCACCCTTACTTTATACAGACACATATATGGCTTCAATGATACCTTAACACTCATAAACATAGCTTATGAATGACAACTTCCCCTCACATTATACTTTTTTAAGACTCCCTACTATGACAAATCGATCTTACCAACACGCACATACGAATAAGCAATATTTCTTAGGTTTGCATGCATACATTTTCATACCATCTTATACACACACGACATTCATCAACATTCAATCATCAATAACCATAGGCCATATCATAATAGAATTAGCACATACATACATAGATGAATAGATTTACAACTCAATAATCATTATAAGCCATATCTCATGGCCATACACAAAATGAATCAATCATCATTATAAGCCAACACATTTAGCTAGACTAATATGATATATAACAAAAAGAACAAGTCCCTATACATGCCATACTCAAAATGTTAAGACTAACTATACCCAAAAGATCCAATTGATAGTGTGAACGAGCCTCTGACGTCCTTTGATTCTCGAGCTAGCTTGGCGATACTATAAGAAAATGGAAAAGAGAAGGGGTAAGCATAAAGCTTAGTAAGCTTGTATGTAATTAGTAAACAATAAAAATATGCATTTTCATATATCTGCATAACATAACATAAATCACCTCATTCTTTACAATCATTGTAGTCATATCCTATCTCATTCAAATTACATATAGTTCGATAGGACTCAAGATCATAATTCTCTCCTTCTCATCTTACCGAAGTCTTATCATTTTGTAACCTCAATAACTACAAGTTTGGCGTACATACCTATACCCTTTCAACATGATCATACCTCGTCATTACTTTGACACATTTTTAGGCTACCCGTTGAACCACTTGAAATACTAAGGGATACTCGGGAAACCTCATTCACATAGTAAGATGCCAACGCCATATCGCAAATATGGTCTTACATGGGATCACAACTCGATGCCAATGCCATGTTCCGGATGTGGTCTTACATGGGATCTCATATCAATGCCATATCCCAAATATGGTCTTACATGATAACACATACCGATACCGATGTCATTTCTCAGATATGGTCTTATACGAGATCTCATCAACCTAAATGACGTGATAATTGTACCCAAAGTATTCCTACAGTTCAACCGGCTTTCATCACTTCAATTCTTTGTCGGACAACATCAACAATATTCACAAGGACAAATATACAATTCATGCAACATTAATTGCCAAATACATAATACAATGCTATATCAATTACACACAAACTTACCTCAGTGCAAAAATATGGGCAATTACTTCGATTTAGTCCAAAAGCTTTTTCTTTCCCCCGTCTAGGTCCGTACTCCATTTTTCTTGATCTAAAATATCAAATTTCTCTTATTTAATCATCAAATATTTCAAAATAGCACATAAATTATACTTTGGCAAAAATTACGTTTTACCCCTAGACTTTCACATAATTACAATTTTGCCCCTAGGTTCGTAAAAATGATTTTCATCAAATTTCTTCACTATCCAAGCCTAGCCGAACCTTTATTAAGTTTATAACAGCTCACAATTTTAGTTATTTCACACATTTACCATCTATTTTACAACTTTTACAAAAAGGTCCTTTTTAGGTGTTTTCATGAAAATCACTTAACAAAAGTTATTTATTTAACAACCAAGATTCGTTTTATTCCATAAAAATTTCAGCAAAAAAATTAATGCTCTCATGGAAAAACCCTAGACTTTCAACCATAGTGCAAAATAGTCCATCATTAGCTAGATTAAGCTATAAGGGTTCCAAAAATCAACAAAAATAACCATCAAAATGACTTACTAGCAAGGGTTGTCAGTTGCTGAAAATTTTTCAAGCTTCCATGGCTATTTTCTTGGAGAAAAATCGGTGGAGAGAAGAAAAGATGATAGCCTTTTTCTTTTTCTTTTTTTTTTATCTATTAAGTCACTAAACCACCTAACCTTGACCAATTTCAAAATTAAAAATTCCATGTCTAGTCACCACATTTTTACTTGTCTATTTACACAATAACGACCTCAACTTTAATGTTTCATAGCTATTTAACACCTTTAGCTAGTAGAACAAAACTTTTATACTTTATGTGATTTAGTCCTTTTTCACAATTTAAGCATTCAAACGATAAAAATTTCTTAACGAAATTTTTACACAATCATATTATCATGCTATTGACCTCAAAAGAATATTAAAATAAATTTTATAACTTCAGATTTGTGGTCTTGAAACCCCTGTTTTGACTAGGCCCAAAATCAAAATGTTACAGATAATATATCTCTACTTACATAATTGATCATCCAAGCTAGTCGCTTTCTTGGTTGAAGATTCATGGATGGCTACGTCATTATCTAGTTGATTTTCACAAGAAAGATGCGTGTGATGATCAATTGTATTTGAATTTGACTTTTGAGTTGCAACTTCAATTTTATCTTCATCACTATCAAAATTTGTGGGGATTTCTTATTTTTTAACATCATTTTTAGTCCAATTCCATGTAGCATTTTCATCAAAAAGGATATCTTTGCTGATGATAATCTTCTTAGTGAGCGTATTGAACAATTTGTATGCCTTGGTTGTCTCACTTACACAAAAAAGTACATTTTTTGCCCTTATCATCAAGCTTTCTACTTTTTTAATCCAAAACATGTACATACGTGACACACCCAAAAGTTTTGAAGTGATCTATGGCTGGTTTTCTACTACTCCATGCTTCATTCGGCGTCATGTTTTGAATAGAAAAGGTGGGACTTCTGTTCAAAAACATGAATGCTCCAGTTTATATCTTTTGCCTAAAAAATCTTCAAAATATTCCCCTTTTTCAACAGGCTTCTCACCATGTTGAGAATAGTTTGATTTTTCCTTTCTGATACACTGTATTGCCGTGTTGTGTATACAATGGTGAGTTCTCTTCGAATGTCTTGTCCAGTGCAAAATTTCTCAAATTCCTTTGAGTTCCTACACAATCAATTCGCAATGTCTTAATAAAACTCTTTGCTTCATTTTCAACTTAAGCTTTGAAGCTTTTAAATACCATGAGGCCTTCTAATTATACCCATTTTTTTTACTATAATCGTCAATAAAAGTAATTAGATATTGTTTTCTCCATTTGATGTTGGATTAATTGGTCCGCAAATGTTAGAGTGAATTAGGTACAACACTTTATTTGTTTTCCTTAACTTTCCTTGTGGAAACTAAGATCGATGTTGTTTGCTAACAACACATTCCTCGCATATTGGATCAACTAGAATAGTGATTTGAGGAAGTCATATCACCATATTCTTCCATTAGAGTTTTTTTAGTCCACCAAAATTTAGATGACCAAATCAAAAGTTCCATAACCATGATGGTTCATCTACTTTGGCTTGCAAACAAGTTTGAACACTTTTATCTGTAATGGAAACAATCTATTCGAGCTCATTTGAACAATGGCAATTGCACCTTTTGAAGGATCATATATTTCACAAGTTTTGTCTCGAATGGTTATAACATAACCTTTCTACTGCAACTGACCAACACTAAGCAAATTGCTTTCAAATCAGGAACATAGAAGACATTAGAGATTGTTTCTATAAAGCCATTTTAGTGTTGATTTTAATATTTCCAACTTCCATAACATTTACAGTAGATTTATCCCCAAAACAGACAGTAGTATGAAAATTTTAATTTAAATGAGAAAAAATAGATTTACTACCAGTTATATGGTTGTTACAGTCTGTGTTTACATACTAAACTTCTGTTTTACTCTTGTTCACTTTTTTATGAGCTACCATTAACAATGTTTCTTCTTCTTTTTGTGTAGCAAAACTTGATTTTGAGGTTTTCTCCTTGTCTCGAGGAAACTTGGTTTGACATTTGGCTTGATAATGTACAAGCTTGTGACATCTATAGCACTCAACTTTAGATTTGAAGAATTGATCATATCCTTTACCCCTGCCTTGAGATGAATTTTGTTCATTCATATTGTGTTGATGATATCTGCCACCATCTTTATTGCCTCGAACTCTTCCTCTAGCACCTCAAACTCTCGACTAGGCGAAAGCACGTGATTTGTAAAAGCTTTCAATGATTGATCCTCCTTGTCCTAACTATTTTCTTCTCGTGAACTAATAGAGAGCCTTACAACTGATCAAGAGAAAAAGTGTCAAGATCTTTTGATTCTTCAATAGAACAGACCACATATTTAAATTTTGGTGTCATTGATCGCATAATTTTTTTAACCACAATCACATCCTCAATCTTTTCATCATGGATTCGCATTTTGTTGATTATTGCCATTATTCTTCAGAAAAAAAATAGAAATTGATTCTCCAGTCTTCATCTGCAATGTTTCGAATTTGGATCGTAGAGCTTTAAACTATTGCCTCTTGATCCTACTTGACCCTTGGTATTTCTTCTTCAGATGGTCCCAAATGTGCTTGGAGGTGTCTTTATAAAGAATTGTCTCTAAGATTAAACATCTAATAGCTTGAAACAAGTAGTTTTTGGCCTTAAGATCCTTCAACTTCATCCCCTTTATTTCTATGTTTCACATTGTTGCTGTGGACTTTGGCACTCCATTAGAGACAATTTGCCAATACTATTTTAATCTTAGAAAATTCTCCATTAGCATGCTCTAGTGATCATAATGACTATCAAAGCGAGGTATTGCTAGTTGCACGAAATTTTTAGACTCCATTGAATACGAAGAGCTACTGCCTTATATATATATATAACTTGGTTCATATACCACTGTTAACTGAGAGTTTTTGCTAAAACTGAATAAAGGACTTTAATAAGAAAAATAGACTTGGAGGAGAGGAAGCTAACTATATATATATTATTCATCAAATAACAACCTTTATATAGGTAATTTTAATAACAAACTTCTCCTAAAATTAGGAAACAACCTACAAAAGAATAGGAACTACCAAAACAAATTTTTATTTTTAGAAAAAAATATTAACAATTCAAAGGTTGGGATCCTAGTCAGAAATTAACTAGAGTGAGCTTGGTCATTTGTATTTTGTTCATGAATTTCATTAAAACCTAGGTTTTTTACTATAGTAGCAAAAAGGGCGAGGGACTATGGTGGGAGAGAGGGAGAGCGACGGGGGTAGGGGGAGAGACGGTGAGGGAGATTTTTATTTATTTATTTAATATTAACATAATTATTTCTATTTAAATATTAATATAAAATTTAAATATATTATTATATTTTTTGAAAATGCTTATGTTTTTTTATATATTTTTAAAATTTTTTTAGAATTAGGATCAAATTGAGAATATTTGTAAATTTTGAAGGCTAATTTTCTAAAATCATGACTAAATAGACATAATATGTAAAATTCGAGGGCTAAATTTGTTATTATACTAATTTTTTAACTGCCACATCAGCTTGCCATTTGTGCTTTTAACGAGAGTGGCCAAAATGACCAAACTACGTAGCGTGGATGCTTAAATTGCAAACTTTTTATTTTAGATGCTTAAAATAAATTTTTTTTTATAGTTAGATGATTATCTATATAGTTTGCCCTATTAGTTAGTAAATGTCATGCTTGCAAGGGCAATATGTTGGCATAATGATAAGTTTAATCATTAACGTTTATATTTTTATCAATCTAGTCCTTACTTTTCTTTAAGCTAAATTTGATCTCAACTTTTTTTAAAAAAACTTGAATTTAACCATTAGCCTTTTAAAAAAAGTCAATGTTTCTAACGGAAGTATTGACTAAAACATTAAATTTTAAAACATGGTAGCCCGCATAATATTTCACGTGTACTTCATGCTATATTTTTAAAAGTTTTATCAGCTTTTTATTTTATTTTAGTTATTGAATTTTTTATATTTATAAATTGTAAATTATTTATTGATGTGACATATAAAACAAATAATATCATGTCAATATGAAGTAAACATAAACTGATACAAGGTTGCCACATCAACATTATTAAAAAGACAATGTTTTAATTAGTATTTTTGTTAAAATTAAGCAATTTAACTATTTTTAAAAGCGAAAATCAATCAAATTAAAAAAATATGTAAATATTGAAAAATAAAGATATTATGCATAATGAAGTTGACCTTTGAACCCAAATTGAATGCTGTTGATGGGGTGTGCGCCTCCTAAGTTAAAATCATTAATGAATAATAATAATAAAGAATAAAGTAGAGCTTTGATGATGTGCTATAATCGAGCTTTGCTCCATATTTCCCATTAGATTCGCCGCTGAAATCAACTTCCATAAATAAACAAATATTCACTATTTTCTAGTAAAGTTATATTTAGAATATAAATTTTATTTTTATAAGAAAAACCGATCAAATTGATGTACTTTTTTTTAAGTATTTGCCAATCAATTTCTGTAACTATTGAGAAATATTTTAAATGAAAAAAGAAAAAAGAACTTTTGTTAAAGGATACTTTATCTACATTATAGTGAAATTGTTGATCGAATTCATTCACTTAACTCCTAAAGCTGGAATAATGTAATTAAAAAACCAAAAAATTAGAAAATTATTTAAAAATTTTAAATTAAACGTATTTATTTTTAAAAAGCTACTCATATTTTATTTTATTTCTTCCTTTTTTAAGAAGTATTATTTTATTTTTTAGAGTGTAATTTTCATATTTACTCTTGTTTTTCATTTAAGCATAAAGCATTAACTTTTTTTTTTCATTTTGAACCATTATAATGTATATAATAATTTTAATTTTTTTTTTTTCATCCATCTTGTGACACATCATAATTTAGTAACGCTTTAGAACTCTCAATTTCGAAATCTGAAGTTCTTTTAGGGAATTTTAAAATCTGAAGTTAGAAACTTTAAATTGGTTTAATTCTAATGTCGGGTTTTTGCAATAAAAAAAGCTTTATATTTTATTTTTGGCATAAATATGAAATTGGCCCTTAAATCATGACCTTTTTTTTTACTCAAGTATCTAAAATTTTTCATTGTAGGTGTTATCTAAATTATCAAAATTATCTCATTTTTCCTCAAATCATAATACAAAGCAATAAGAGCATGACACGTGTTGCATTTTTATTGAATGTCATATACTAAAATGAGACTATAGTTTAGGAACCACTTTTTTAACCCTAAAACTTTAAGTCCCTAAACGAAAAAACAATATAGTTTGAGGATCAAATTTGTTGTTAAACCTTTGTTCTTATTTTTATTTTTAAAATTTTCAATGATATTTGTTAATTAGTGAAACTGCCAAAAAAAAAAAAAAAAAAGGGGGTTCTCCATTTTATCAGTAGCCAAAGCATTCGACTTTGCAAACAGAAGGGGCGTCAAAGAAACGTCTTCTCTGTCTCTACGGCAACGCTATATTACTCATACAAATTGCAAAGCAAAACCAAGAAATCCCTCACCTACAAAAATGGGTGATTCAAAGGTCGAAACCATCTCCAGATTAGCTCAATGGAGGATCGACAACTTTAGTCCTTGTTCTTACAAAAAATCCGACCCCTTCAAGGTCGGTCTTTGGAACTGGTACTTTTTATTATTATTATCTACTCCCCAGATTTTTCTTTCTCCTAAATTGTTTCTTCTTTTTTAATTTTTGCTTGATTACTTTGACTGATTTGTGGGGGAATTTGATGGACTTCAATGAAACAGGCACTTGTCTATAGAGAAGAATCGATATATGTATATTCGATTATTTCCTGAGCCATCTCGTGTGTCTAAGGAGCAGCCTCCTTATGCTAAATTCATACTCAGGATCTCTAATGTTGGTGCTAATCGTAGACTTTATATCTCCCCAGGTTTGCCTTACTTACTTTCCCTTTTTTTACATCCCCTGTTTATGTGTGTGTGTGTGTGTGTGTGTTTTACTGAAGATTTGAATACAAGTTCTTTGTCACTCCACTTGTGGTTCAGTCGATAAGTTCATCTTTTGCTTTTGTTCGTTTGGCTTGTGTTTTTTTGTATGTATAACAGAGACAATTGGTAACCAGTTTTCTAAATGCCTAAAATTGATAGGAAGGTCAAACTTTTATATTCACCATTTAATGCTATCGTTCACATCTATTCCTGGATGAATAATTTAATGGCTTCTAAATTTGGATTCAAGTTTAGAAGAAAGGTAGAAGCTGAAGATCAAGTGAAGAGTGTTGCTGGATGAATAAATGACAGAATAAAGGATAAGGCTTTTAATGATTTTAACACAATATATCAGCTCTAATTCTATCAGAAACAGATAGTTGAATGATCAATTACCCAAAAGCTTTGGAATTGGAGTTTTATCATCTAGAACATGTGACATTAGTGCCTTTGTGCCTTTGTGTGTTTGTCTGTTGTTTTTCTTTTTAATAGAACTTTTAGGATGGAAATGATAATTGAAATTGGATTGTGATTCTTGATTATGGGCAGTGTTCATTTCAGGTGTAGAATGAATAGATGAATAGATGAAATAGAAACACTCAACTTTGAATGGATAGAATTTTCATCTTCCTGGACGTGAAAAAACAGGGAAATAGAAGCACTTGACTAGTCAAAGTTGGTTACTTTGTCTTATACTGATTTGAGAACGAAGAAAGGAAATTTTGGATCTTTTGATTATTATTTCGTGTGATGAGTCCATATGCTGACGTAAATCTAACTGTCCCATGTATTGTCAGGAAAACTTCGGACTTGAGTAATCATGTTTTGGATTGTCACACTGAATGTCTATTTGTGCCTTTGATCTCTTGAACTTTCCTATAACTTTTTCATCAGTGAAACAGCAATACCTCAAATTGCTTTCTCAACATGCTTTTATGCATGTTTGTTCTGTTAAGCAGCTTTGAGAATATGTAATTGACACTTATTTGTCTACTTGGTGCTGCAGTTCATGATAGACCGCTGCGAACATGCGATGACTTTTATTGGCCTGTTGATTCTACATTCCATGGACGCTTCATTATTGATGTTGAGTTCCTGGACCTGAGGATCTGCCCCATAAATGTGAGCTTCTTTAGATTTTCACTAATGTGGTATAAGAGTAGTGTCAGTAAATATGTTCTACTTCTTTATCTCCTTCTCTCTCCTTATTGGGAAGGCATGTTAATCTGTGTTTGAAGAGCCACATCACCTCTCCAAAGAGGAAATACCTTGTCTGAAACTAAAAATAAAAGGAAAAATAACATTTTTCTTGATAAATCTTTGTATGCTTATTTCCTTCTTTTTTCTCCCTTCTGGTCTTCCTTTTAGTTGAACAAGGCAGTAGAGTACCTTCTTTTTGTAAGGGCTGAATATTTGTTCAAAACTATTGCCAGTCGTTCTTGTCTCCGGCAGGTGGCAAGTACAAATATTACAGCAGTCTGGTACTTAGCCTATCCTGTCATTACTTAAAGCCCTTCTTAAACTCATTATTGTTTTATATCAGTGAAGCTTTCCCACACAGCAAGTAACTATTCTTCTAGCTATTTTTTCTTTATTTTTTTCCTGTTATATGTCAACAGATAACTTGTTTTCTTAACCCTTTAGTTGTTAAAACCCAGGGTGGTGAAACTGTTTCAATATGGCCTATGGATGGAGCAATCCAGTCTATGTCAACTCAAACAACCCTACGCTGCCTTGCTCGCATGCTTGATGAAGATCTTCATGCGGATGTTACTATCAAGACTGCTGAAGGTACTCTAAGAGCACACAAAGCAGTTCTATCTGCAAGTTCTCCTGTTTTCGAGAGTATGTTCCATCACAACCTTAAGGAAAAGGAGTCATCCACAATCCATATAGATGACATGTCACTGGAGTCTTGCACGGCCCTTCTCAATTACTTGTATGGAACAATAAACCAAGAGAACTTTTGGAAGCATCGACTGCCATTACTGGGAGCGGCAAATAAATACGACATTGTTGATCTCAAAGATGCTTGTGAGGAAAGCCTTCTAGAAGACATCAACTCTCAGAATGTCCTTGAGAGGCTGCAGGAGGCTTGGCTTTACCAATTGACCAAGCTGAAAAAGGGGTGCATGACATACTTGTTTGATTTCGGAAAGATATACGATGTTAGAGATGAAATCAATAACTTTTTCAGGCAGGCAGACCGAGAACTGATGCTGGATATGTTTCAAGAAGTGCTGACAGTTTGGAAACCGGTATGACTTCTTTCCAGGATTTTTATTTTACCTTTTGGTTGCTGGTACATGGCAGTCCACATATAGGCCCGCTTGCTAAGGTCTTTTCATGCCAGGAATCAAGTTAACGGGTGCGTGTAGCCTTCGTATAGTAACTGATATAAAAACTTCATTTGTATTTAAGGAACGTAAGCTTGGGTTGTTGAGTGCCCATCTCTATGAAACTTTGCTGTGCAGTTTGAGATTGTATGTTTGCTTCATATTTTAACTGTTTTCATTTCTATATATAATTATTTGTAATTAAGTAGTTAGTTATTGTTAAGTGACGTTTGTCCACATTATTGAGTATACCTTACCCTTGTATTTAAGATGAGCCCTCCAACTCTAGCCAATTGGTTCTAATTTGGATGCTTAACATGGTAATAGAGCCTAGGTTAGGCTATGTTGTTCATGAGGTTGACTCCGAGAGCTACATGTGAGCGTATGAACTGCAAATCTTGGGAATTTTCATTAAAACATCAGTTACTATAATACAAAGATGTTTGCTGCTGGACAAGAGATTAACAACATTGGCTTCTAAGTTCTAAGGCCAAAATTTTCCAATCAACTGTCTGGTCGGACTCAGGGCTATCATTGGTAGATAAAAAAGAAAAAAGTGTTTTTGACTGTACACAAAAACTATAAAAGCAGTGTACAGTTTCCATAATTTTACAATGGCTGGCTTGTTTGTAGAGATCAATTCGTATCCGTGTTGGTTTATCAGAGTGTCTGCTGAATCTTCATAGTTGTCCACCTTGTGCCAATGCCAAACCTTAAAAAAGTATCTTCAATTCTGGTAGATCGCCTACTAAGCATGTTCAAGTGTGCAGAGAGTCGGTCCAAAGAATGTGAATCGGTTGCTAGAGTTGGAATTTACATTGGTTTGCTGAAGGGTAATTGTTTATCTCCCTGGTCGACAGCATTTCTCCATAATCTGTACCTCACTCCTAGTTTATCATAGGCAACAGGCAAATTCCACACGTTTGCCCCATTAATCATTCGCTCTTGCTGGCCAATTACAAGTCGCAGATCCTCATTCAAGACCTGAATTGATCATGCATTTATGCAGGAACAAATTAGCGACAAGCATGGCTGATAGATAAGACATCTATTCAAAAACCGGTAAATGATAATACAGAGAAAAGACAATATTGAAGATTTTTTTTACCTGCTCGGCGAAGTGCCTCCATAAATAATGCATAAAAGGAATGCGCTTCAACACGGGAGCAAAATCGAGTGACATTCTATATAATAATCTCGTCTTATTTCTCGATGAAGGTATGCATACATGAAGCTGGTGAAGGTGTGTTGTGCATTCCTTGGTACTTTGTCCTTCGAGTTTTCCCGGCTTTGATATCCCAATGGTTGATAGCACCATACAAGGTGGTCGAAATTCCATATCAATGGGATAAGGGTCCCAGTATCCTTGGAGACCTGATGCAGGTGTCAAAAACTTCACCAAACTGCAATTTTCAGATTACACAAAGTAATATCATATATTCAAAATCGATACCAATCATACATTTTTAGCATCTACTCAATCTGTACTACTAACGTGCAAGATATTTAGAAGTCAATATAAAAAAACAATTCATAATTACGGGGTGAAGGCAAAGCATTACAACAACGCATCTCATCCTCATGAATGTTTTTTTTTCCTAAGCATTCCGATACGATGGTAACTTTTCTGTCAAGTAAGATGTCTGGAAGTCCAGACTTTTAATCATTCATCCATCCGTACAGTTTCATGCACAAGTTAAAATAAGATCATTCTACTTCAAAACTAAAATACAACAGCAATAAACCTTTTCCCAATCTGATTGCAGAAACAAACCTTGGAACGGTCCATCCCTTTGCAAATGTGGAAGTGTGAGTAAAAGGTGCATGAGCGAGATCCAAAAGGTTATCCAAAAGTAGTCCGTGTTCAATCGGAAGTTCCATGACAATCTGGCATTTATCAGCATATAAAAGAAACTGAGGTGAGAAAGTGAGTGCTTTTGCTTAAAGTTGTCCGACTTTTCATCAAGTCACTTAAACAAAGTTCACATGATTCTTGCAATTACAGTAGTTTTTTAAAACATCTAAAGTGTACCTCAGCATGAATTACAAATCCGGAAGGAGGTTGTAAGGAAGGAAGTGTTGGCGTAGGAGGGTCATCTCCAGGCCAGATCCAGATCATTCCCTCTTGCTCTAAACATGGCAATGACCTTATCTTCACATTAAGTAATCGCGTAGACGGCATTTTTTCACATTTTCCATCCGTTGTGTATTCCCAGCCTGATATATAGAAAATGATACAAGACCAGATGTCATTCAAACCATATATAACATGTAAATCATTCATCGATCTCTATCTGGCTTTTAATATGTAAAATCCCTGAACTCATACTAACCATGGTAGGGACATTGGATACGACCCTCATTAACTGAACCAAGATGAAGAGGACATGCTCTATGTGCACAAGTGTTCTGGATGCATCCTGGATTCCCGTCTTTTCCACGAAAAAGAACCCATGGCTCTTCAAAACAATCGATCGGAATCTGGAATGAGAAGTAATATCACATTAATGTAGAGTGAGAATATGTCGATATGCTGCAGCATTGGGTGATAAAAAACTTGGTACTTTTGAATATAGCTTACCATAGTGTCATCTTTCAGATCCATGGAGAAAGCAACGGGATACCAGAAATTCTTCAAGCGCGGGTGATATGGTTTAACTGGACCTGACACATCCAAGCTTTTTTGAGGCAACTTCCTCTTCACTTCCAAAGATTGTGTTGATGTACTAGAAGAAGGGGATGCTACATCGGACCCTGTTGCATTTCTATCTTCTAAAAGCTTATCATTAACCAATTCCTCCATGTAAGCTAGTTTATCCAAAGCAGTAGCAACCCTTGCTTCAGATATATGTACCTGATATTTCTTTCTGATCAGATTCAAAATAGGCCAAAACCATACTTATGGTACTTAATGCAAGTCTTACACCAGTTATTTGTTGGAAAAAAAGAGAGCGCACGCATAACCATTGGATTGGTTAAAATATCTCCTAATTAAATTATACGAATAACAGCTTCATTAACTGCTGATTTTGCCTACCTGTTTATGAGCTTGTGCTAGTTCTCCTTGCAATTCTGCAAGCTCTCTTTTCATGGTGCCGATAGACTTGTATTCACGAGCTAGAGGATTCAACACTTCCACTACCTAAAACCACAATAAAGCAACAAAAACTTAGGTAACACAGAGTTCGGAAATGCAGGTCAAGTAGTAGATAACACAACTTTTACTAGCCAAAACACAAGTTCTAAGAACATATGAGATTGAGATTGAAGAAGGACCTTTTCATGAAGAAGCATGATTGTAAGTAAATCTTGCCGAGCTCGCCAATCACAGTACTGAATATCGTATCTAGCCACTTCCAATGCCTGATACACATCTAAGAACTTCCCTTTACATTGTGGAACTTTAGACCTTGGATCTTCAACATCAAAGAGAGTGCCCCATTGGCTCTTCTTATCCTCCAAGCTACTTTCCTCACCAAACACCGCATACACCCTAAACCCTCTTTTAATACCCTGAAACTGCATCAATCTCGATATATAAGCCATTTGGAAATTTGGATTAACCCTAAATACTCAAGCAAGATAAGCAAAACAAAGAACAACACCATCTAAGCTAACTAAAGACTTAACAAAGCAATAAGCTCATTTGAGTCGCTAAACTAGGAAACTTAGCGGAAATCTTGTACATTTACTTAGCTTAAGGTTTGTTGTCCACTAGTGCATGAAAGTGCCTATACTAAGCCTACAAGAGTGTGAAAAAGTTAAGGATCATGCAGCTTCAACAAAATCTAGAATATACCCAGAATTCTTTAGCCTAAAAACAGATAAAAGAAAACTTTAAGGCTTCAAAGCCAAAATAATAATAACAATAATAAAAGAATTAAAGGAGTACCCAGATAAAGTAATCCCATAAAAAGCGAGAAAAGGTGTACCTTTTTAGAACTAAACTTGCATGATCTGCGTAAAGAGATTGGCAAAGACAAAGCACCAGCAGTAGCTATGGCGGTCATGGCGTTTCGGAAAGGAAAAGAAACAGAAAATATGTTTGAATAGCCGTTTGAGGGCAAAGGAAGAAGGAGAGAGGGAGAGAGAGAAGAGTCAGTGTGTAAGGAAAAAACAAAATGGGATTTTGTTGGATAAGAGGTTGGTGATGCGCGCGATCTAGGCAGGCCTTCCATGGATGCCACGTGGACATATGTGTCGTACACGTGGCATGTTGGGTTTCCACAAGCTACTGACGGCTACTAGTATCTTTTGTTATATTGTAGGGCTTTGCCTTCATATCTCTGCTACTTGCCAGCCAGCTCGGATTCTCTAGATATCTTTCTCTATCTCCCTATCTCTATGTTCAAATCATTTCAGTTTTCTTTGAATTTCACATTTTATTCTTTTTACAGTTTTTACTTTCATATGCTACACATAATATGCGCGTTCACTGCGTTCCACGGTACACATAATTGCTTGATTCACCCTTCTTTCAACAATAAACTAAATTAATTGTATTTTTTTCTTACCAATTCCAAACATTTTGGTCAAGTGTCATTTAATTCTTTTACTTTACACCAATATTATGTGTCAATTTTCAATTTAATCAATTTAATTAAATAATTTGATGTACTTAAAAAACATTAAAATACATGCATATAAATCAATATTATATCATGAAGTCTTTTTTTATAAACAAAATGTTTTTTTCTCAATTTTAGGTTAAATTATTTGGGTAATTGGGTTTTATATAAGTATTGAGCATTTGTACATTGTGTTTAATATAGATGGATATGAATTTAAGGTTTATTAATAAAAAGACAATTTGTATAGTCAAGATCAAAAATCAATTACTTATATATAATAAATAAATAATCAACTTATTTCGATTAAATCAGTTGAATTTAATGGATTAATTGATTTTCTACATGCTACTAAATTTGCGACCATAGTAGCACTCCCAATAACCACTTTCACCAATATTTTAATTTCAATGTCCAGTACTTTATATTTGTTTTTGTACAAATATCAACTTAGGAAATAAATAAAATAAGGAGAGATTTAAGGCTAAATCAAGGAGGTATTCACTTCCACTTCCATTTTAGTTAGGTGATTGACTTCCTTCATAATCCTTGATGATGTTTAAATTGGATTTATATTTGCTGGAAGAGAGGGGAAATGTCCACCTTACTTCTTGTTGTGATGGCTGTCGAATTTAATAAATATAAATTGCTATATCCAAATAGAATATTAAATAATAATATAAAGAATAAGATTGATCCCATAAGGATTAGGATATCTAAAATCGTTGGTAGCTAAATTTTGTGCTCATGAGGTGTTGATTTGTATGAGAAATAAAAAGGAGAGATTAAATCTAACTATAATAAAATAATAGGAATTAAAAAATTAAAATAAATTAGCCAAACAAAATTAAAACTGAGTAAACCATGAGTCAACACTCTAACTTTAAGCACGATTTCAACTCTAGCTTCGAACTAACCTTGGACAATAGATTTTCTCCTACAATTGATAAGTCAATTATAGTAACCAAGGAACAGTCTCAGACCACCAACCTTTTCGTATGTGAATTAATTACAGCTATAGCCCAACAATTAATCCTTACCAAGTGAACAACCTTGAAATTAGCTTCCACGATTTAATTACTTGGCAGCCTTGCTAACTAAAAGGATCTGAATTGAATCAACAGCCTCAATTGCGCAGGCCAATTAAACTCGATCATTAATTCTCTTGACAGATCCAACCGCTCACTCAATTGTTTAGGTCGATTTTTCTTCGGTAGACCAAATATGACAATTACGGATCTTATTAGGTCTTCCAATTGTATGTCGCACAACATCGAATCAAAGGGCCCTTCTTAACTTGATGGTATGACAACATTGTGAGGTGACTAAATCTATGTCCTAAACTGGAGAAATAACGAATACCAAAGTGAAAGATTTAGGCATGGTTCCAAGCCTCACAGTTCTCTCTTGGATTGATTATTGGCTCAATGCCAAAATGAGATTTTAGTTACTGATAAAAAGAAAATAATCAAAGAAATAAGTAGAAGTTAATCAAAAAATAGAAAAGTAGAATTTGGTAGAATGATGTTGGTGAATTCTACCACCCTTCTTGTGCAAGGATATCCCATCCCTCTCTTAGGCTCGTTCTTGACATTTTTGGGACCCCTTTAAAAAAATTTATAAAATGTAATACAATAAAATAAAAACATATACTAGTAATTTTATTAAAATAATACGTTTTATTAACTACAAAAAGAAATTCATTCAATCTACTCCTATATCATTAACTACAAAAAATAAAAAAAATCATAAATAATGGGTTCTACAAGCATTTCAAGATGACAAATCATTAATGATAACATCAACATCAATATTGTCCAAAACTCCTTCTCAGTTGATAAAATTGCTAGACCATTCAACCATTCTTCTGACATTGACAACCTCATGTAGGTTTTGATTAACTTTAAATTTAAAAAATTTCTTTCAAATGATGCCACAGTCACAGGGATCATTAAAAAAAATTCTATAAGCGATTGAAACATTCAGATAACAATCTGCAGATTTGACAAACTCAAGAATTTCAGTGGCTGACATTAATTCATTTGGTAAAGTAAATTCACTTTCAATAAGAGAAAAAAATCATTTAAATCAACATCTGATGAATTACCATGAGAAAAGGTAGAGTGAAAAGTAGCACAACATTCTCTCAGTTCCTTTTCATCTAATGACTTTAACTTGTTTGAATCAAACAAAAACCCAAAAATACTTTCAAATGTTTTTAGTTGCTCAAATCTACTCTTCAAAGAAGTAATTGCCATGTCTACAATAAGTAAAAATATTCAACTCTAAATAATTCATCAGCCAACTAAATTTCTTCATCTTCTTGGTTATTCTCATCAAATTATTTTTTTTCTAATAACACGATACTTTGTTGGAAGGGTAGTGTAACACCCCCTACCCGTATCCGTTGCCAAAATAGGGTACAAGGCATTACCGAAATTTACTGAACATTTTCAAATAATTTCGAATCATTTATTATTCATATTCTAAAAATAATCATAGCGTCCCTCTATTGGGCCCTCGAAGCCCAAAACATACATTAGGAACCAACCGGGATTAAATCGGGATCATAAGGAATTTTTTGCAAAATCCTAAATTTTTTCTCAACTATAGGGGTCACATGCCTATGTGGTTCGGGGACACGCCTGTGTGGTCAGGCGGTGTGGCCAACATGCCCATGTGACTTACCTCGCTCCAGGCTGTGTGGCTTCACACACCCGTGTCCCTAGGCCGTGTAGTTAATTTTTATTTTTGAATTAGGTGTAGTTTTCATACGGCCATATCACATAACAAATCATTTCATAAGAAATTGCATAACTGAAACCTTTCCACTCTTTCATAAGCTCAATTATATTTTCATCTAAGCACTTACCATTTCAATGCACCTTATAATTAAACATATTACCATTCAACCAGTAATTTGGCACTTGCCTAAACTTCAAGCAACAACATTGGTTAGCGTACTTTAATATTGACAAATTTATTTTCTCGACATGTCTCACTTGAATTTATTACTCGTCTTAATATACATAATTTTCCTTGTACCACCGTATCAAAGATAGTCTCATATTTACATGTCATGATACATATCATTCTCTTGCTATTTCTTCATAAATATAAATCATTCAATTCATTATGACAATATTTCATGTACCATCATTTTCATGAGTTTAGTGTATATATATTCCAATAGCAGTTCATAATCTTGAATATGCATAATTATCAGGCAAGTTTCACATACATGTATTTTCCATGTCATATTTCAATATATCAAATAATTATCATTTCCATGTATTTCAAGTTTAATTTCATGGTTTCAAGTACTTACCATTTTCTATATTTATCCCATTGAATTCTCGGAATTTCGATGGATTTCCAGGAGTACACTTATAGTGTATAATCTCATTAACCGTCAATTCGTACACATATATACATAAGTCCTTTTCAGAGAGCACAATCCCTCGAATCTCATTTCTTACAGCAGGATTACCAGTCCAGGCTAAATCCCCTGTAACATATGCTCAAAAAGTATTTTCAGGATTACCAGTCCAGGCTAAATCTAGACTCACATTTACTTCGGATTACCCGTCCTGGTTAAATCCATTTCACACATATTCTTCGGGAGGGCTAATACCAGGATCACCCATCCAGGCTAGATCCTTTTCACACATATTCTTCGGGAGGGCTAATACCAGGATCACCCGTCCGGGGTAGATCCTTTTTACCCTCAAATCCTTTTCACTGATCCATCAAATTTGATTCCATCCAGCCAGTATTTATTTCTCTTTTTATCAAGTATTATCAACATTTCATCTATTATCATTCATTAAACATTCAATTCACATTCATGTCACATAAATATACAATTCAAGTTACACGAACTTACCTCATTGCTTGTTCGTGTTTATAATTTCACTAATACGATATCTTTTCTTTTCCACTTTCAAGTCTCGTATTTGAGTCATCTGAATGTTTATAAATAAATTTGATCATCATTTTCATCAATTTCATATTTTGATACATTCAATTAATGCTCTAGGAAAGATTACCATTTTGCCCCTAAGCTCTTAATTAATGACGATTTCATCCTTAGGCTCAGAAAAATAAAATTCTTGTAATTTAATCCTTGTTTCAAGCCTAATTATTCTCATACATATTGATAACAGCCCATAAATTCTATGAAATATCAGAATTTTCCATAATTTCAACACTTTTCAATTTAATCCCTAAAACATGTTTTCACTCGATCTTGGTATAAATTAATAATTTCATTCAATTTTATAATTTAAATAATAAAATAATCTATTTCATGCAATTTGGTCATTTCTGACATTTTTACAAAATTGCTTATAAATTTTTACTTTTATTCAATTTAGACCTTGAGCCTAAAATATGCAAATTAGCCATGCTACCTAAATATTCATATATATTTTCCTCCTCCTCTCCATTCTACATCCTTAATCTATATAACATGCTTATAAGTAACATTATCTATGATTTCACTATTTACTTATAAATTTATTCAAAGTTGTCCATTTGAGTCATAGTCACTAAATTATTTATGTCTTGAGCTACAGAATTCCAATTTAAGATCCTCTTGATGTTTTAGAAACTAGACTCAAATATTTTTCTACCATAAAAATTTCAGAATTTATAGTTTATCCAATAAGTATAGTAAAATCTTCAAATTTGACTCTGTTCTACTATTTGATAACTTCTACCTTTCTTTGCTAAAAATTAATTATCTCTTAGTACGGGATTAGATGATGTTCCTGTTTGTTTCTATTGAAAATAGACTCATTAAGAATTTAAACATATAAATTTAAGCCCCTAATTATTTTTCTTCAATTTTTGATGATTTTCCAAACTCAGAACAGGGGAACCCGAAATCATTCTAACCTTGTCTCACAAAATTTATTATAACTCATAATTTACAATTCCATTGCTTATATTACTTCTTCTATGAAAACTAGACTCAATAAAATTTAATTTCATATTTTATTTATCCTATAAATTGATTTTCACAATTTTTGGTGATTTTCTAAAGTTAGAACAATGTTGCTGTCCAAAACTGTTTTAGTGTCAAAATGTTAATTACCAAGTTTATAACACCCTCATTCCATTTCTCTATAATTTTTTCCATCACTTTCTCTTATTTCTCTTCACTAACATATCAAGAACATAGAGCCTTATATAAGAAAACTCTACCATAACATCATTTCCATGCTTTTTCAATTATATCAAACTTAAAAATATATTGAAATCTTGATGTTCTTACCTTGTTCTATTGATTTCAATTTTTAACTTGATTTTCTCTCTCCTCCAGCTTCTATTTCTTGAATCTAACTTGATACTCTAGCTCCTCATAGTTTCCTTATTATCTTTCTCTCTTGATGGCTATGGAAATTCTTTTGATTTCTAAGTGAAAATTGTAAATTTTTGGTGAAAGGACCAAATTGTAAAGAAAGTAAAACTTTCTTTCTTCTCTTCTCTTTTAACATGAAATGCATGGAAAGATGATAGAAATTCTTCATCTTTCCTTCCTTATATACTAAATAAATAATAATAAAATATCTCATTAAAATATTAATAAAATAATATATATCTAATTAAATAATTATAAAATATCATCAACATCATCATTACTTTCTAGATTTCTCTCTCTTCCAATTGACCATTTTGCCCTTTGTGATCTTTTAAAATTTCATCCTTGAATCATCACATAATTTGGTAAAATTACGATTTAGTCCCTCATAATTCTTTACCTATTCAATTTGGTCTTAATTCATCCATTTTTCTTAGTTTCTAAATCATTCCACCCTTAAATTATTTGCACTATTGGCCCTTCAACTTTTTCATGTTTACACTTTAACCCCTCAAGTTTTGAGTATTTACTCTTAGGCAACAAAACTTTTCTCTCTTTTACCATTTAGTCATTTCTTGAATTAATATATCATAATATACTTTCCAATGTTGTCATAACTCCAAAATTTCCCTTTTTGTCGCTTTATTTCCTTATTTTACTATATCAAAGATAATATCTTACTGTAAAAATTTTCGGAGTATTACAGGTAGACTCTACATTCATATCAAGTGCAATACTTTTAGCAATATTCATACTAAAAGTAAAGCCTTCATCTCTATACTTTTCAAAATATGACAATACACCTTCTAATTACTTTATGGTGGTGCCAATGCACATAAACTTAGATTGCAATTTCTTGCTCACCATATTTATAACAAATAAAATTTCATACAAAATTACCAAAACAAGCAAAAACTCAAAACTCTCAAGTGCATTGACCAAACTCTCTGCTTCACTCTTTGACTTTGCACCGTCACAAAATTCATATAATTTCGACAAAGCTAATCTTATTTGGGGAGTTTGAAATCTAATAGTTTTAACACTTTTAATTCAACTCTCCCAGCGAGTATTAGATCAAAATTTCATAGTTAATTCAAGGACATTGTCAAGAAAAAATTTTCATCTTTTTGTAGAACCCGAAAATAATGAATATATGCGTTGAACAATTCCAAAAAATGAAATAACTCTAATGCAAGAATGTGTCATATTGACCGCCTATCGTTTATAGAACAAATACAATATCAAAAATATAAGAATTGAGAATGGCGGTGTCCGTAAGTGCACGTGTCAAATTGTAATATAGTTGCATAATGAAACACCAAAAGTATTCCGAGGATCGTACCCAAGGGGCAATGAAACAAATAATGAAAATACTTTTTACAATACTAAGTCTAAGTAGTAATAGTTAATTTTTATATTATGATGGATTATAAAGTAGATTAAGAAGGTTAAAAATAATTAACAAACAAAAAGAAAGAAAGAAAAACAACTGAATTAAATCGATAAACCAATCAGGAAGATTAACTGGCTTTAGGGTTTGCGACTAACTTCAGATTAGGGTTTTAAAGTATATTAATCATCACTTCAAACAATTATTACATCCTGACTCTAATTAACTTAATCAATTAGTTGATACTCGCTTATCTCCCGACATCACTTTCTCAACCAGGATAATTACAATTTACTGGGTTCGACTTCATCTTCCAATCTCGTCTACCATAAGATAACTTATTAGGGTTGTCAAGCCTAACAGTTTAAGAATGCGTAATTTATACCAATCAACCCATCTTGAGAAATCCCAAAATCCTTTCCTAGTCACATCTTCATCCACTCGTTAATCTCTCTTAAAAGATTTAGCCACTCCTGTTATTCATAATCTCAACTTCAATTGAATAAATCATGTAAGAAACACGATCGATTTAGAGAATAAAAGAGATTTGAATAATTCTGGATTGAATATTGAATGGGGAACAGAGTAGCAAATCTCTCGATTGGGATAACGAAATAAAACAAGTGCAAGAAGAATATAAATGAAATACTTTAATTAAATAAACAAGTCATTGAATAAAAACTAATTGAAGAAGAAAAACAAAAAAGTATCAAAAAACAAACAAAAAAAAATCTAAAACTAATTCTAAACTACTATGGTTTTTGAAAGCGCTTAGGATGACTTGATTACATTCAACCCCTAACTCCTTATTTATAGATGTGTTGACAGCCCAAATTAGGTCTTCGGCATGTCCTGGTCTTCATATAAGTTTGATTGCGCGGATGAAACTAACACCAAATTACTTGGGCAGGACATCGATGTGTGTTGCGCCACACCAAGGCTATGGCATGACATGACATCCAATTCCAGTATTAGTCAATTGTTTGGTGCTTTGACAGCTCAGAAAGCTTGTGCATCACTCGTCCCTTGTTTCCACGTCAATTGGGCCTTTATATCTTCATCCTACATAATCGATTGAACACATTAGCACAACCTAAGGCTCGTGTCGGCCTATTGGGTCACAACACTTGCAAAATGTGTTAAAAATACTTATTTTTATTAACTTCTAATTCTAAGGCCTAAATACTGAAAACATAAATTAAAATCCTAAATTGCCAAGAAAATAAGCTCCTTAAGTTGGAATTGATCCAAATTGACTACTACTTTTGATGACAAGTTAAATACCCTCACACTTAAGTCTTTGCTTGTCCTTAAGCAAAATACCCAAAAACAAAATAAAAACCAAAAAACAAGAAATAAACATGCAAAGAAAATAAATTGTGCTTAAGCTAGCTTAATACACGAAATTGGGTTAGAGCATCAACACTAAGAGAAATTGCCTAAATGGGTAACTCTAGCTAGAATTTTAAATAATTTAAAGTTATTTACACCTAAATAGATTAGTTCAAAAAATTACAAAGTAAACAAGTAAAAAAAAATTAAGTATATTTCTCCATCAAAATGTATATATGATATAATATTTATTTTTGTAAAGTATAGTCAGTTTGAAATTTTTTTTCCTATTCAGTTTATTTTGGCCCATGCTTTGAACTCTAATACAGTAATATTTCCCTGATAGCCCTTATGATAAATATATATTTTTTACTTTATGTGCCAATATACTCGAGACCTATTTCTCGGGCACCTTTTATAAGAGTTACAATGGAATTTACCTAATATTTTCTATTTAATTCAAACATCCTAAATTTCTACAAATATAATTACCTATTTGTATCTACATTTATCACTTGGTATATTTAATCTCTTTTACCTATTTACATTGTAATAAACTAAACTAATTAGTCTAAATATAAACAACCTAAATTATTTAATTTTAAGCTAAATTTACAATTTAAACTAATCACTTGTATTTCTACAAGCTCAAGTACAAACATGAATTAAAAGAAATTTTAAAACTAAAAACTAAAAACAAGAAAAAGAAAATAATTGAAAAGAAAATTTTTAAAAATTTTCCTAATTCATCCCTCGCACTTTATTCGGCACATTGTCCCTAATGTGCAATTAATAATATTAAGGAAAGAGATTACTCGATTTTCTTAATTCATGCTAAATAATTTATGAGACTTATCCTTCTTCTCGGTTTTGGCTCTATAGTGTCGTGCCGTAAAATATTTGGGGCTCCTACTAAGAAAAACTAAACACACACACTATATATATATATATATATATATTAAAATATTAAAGTCTTAAATACTTAAAAACTAACTTTAGAGACATTTTGAATATTAAGTCCAAATTCTAAGAAAAACTGAGACTTAAATGAAATTGTTTAAAATTAGTTGGAGGCAGGATCCGATGTTTCATTCACTTTGCATTGTTTACCTTCCAACTCTTCTTTTGGTTCCTCCTCCGAATCTTCTTCAGGATCTTCCTCCTCTAATTCTCTCTCTTTCTTCACCTTGCTCGATTCGGTCACTACCTCGTACTTGGCTTATGGGAATTTTAGTCACTTCAACCCATTTTTCCTTGCATAGTCTTCAAAGATTGGTTCGGCTTCTTGCATCCATTGAATGATTCATTACGAATAAGGTAACACATTATCGTCTTGATGTAGTTTGGTTTTTGTTTCCCTCTTCCGTTTTTGATTCCCTTTAAGGTATTCTACACTTGGTTCTAAGATCAAAAACTTACTTGGTTGTAAGAAATGACCCAGTCGTCCCATCGGCACCTTCGCTTATCAGCATATGGATGCTACGAAGTATAAGAACAATAATTCTACTTCGTTTTTTCGTAAACAGTGGAGCATGCTCTGATATATCCACGTTTCCACACAAACATGTTTAAAATTGCATATAACAAGGTTGTCCGGAACGTGTTGATGTTGGACATGTCCATCGCTGGAAAAATTTGAGTACTAATGAATTTCAACCACATTCGCGCCATCGAGGTTAACTTCATTTGAGAGAACGATATAGGATAATCCATGCCTAAGTGGCATTTCCACTTATCCTTCCCTTTCGTTAGGAATTTAATTATGGTGTTCATATTCTCTCTCGGGAAATACATTAGGTAAGTTTTTTGAACAAAATCACAGAGATATAGTGGAACGTCATAATACCTTGCTATCTTAGGTGGTGAGATAGTCATCTCATTTCCTCAGACTGAGAACCGCATCAATGGTACCTCCATTAGCCTACTCACATCTGCCTCTTTCAAAGCGACATAAATTTTGTGCATGATTGGAAGGTACACTGGCTTGGCCAGGGTTGTGCAGAACTTTTCCCACCGGTGTTATTGGATTAACTCACGCATTTTGTTCTTCAATGTGTCTAAAGATTTGAAACTCGTTCTTGCAATGATATTTTGCGTTGAACTGCAAGAAGGTTGCTTTCGAGCTATTGTTCTTGAAGGTAGGTGTGGCTATCTACTACGAATTCACTATCAGAAAGATTACTCTGCATGGCTTGGGGTTTGGAAATAGAAGAAGAATAGGGAAATTTGAAAAATTCTGAAGAAAATGTTGGCAAACATTGATTTGGGTAGCTATGACAACTAGAATGGTTTAGTAGCTACTAAGGGAAATATATAGAAGCCATATAGGGCTTTACTTACTGTCCAATCTTGGTGAAAATCTCTGAAGATCACGTTGAATTAAGAATGGAAAGTTTCCAAAAATGGCTTATGTGTCACACCAAAGAGTGTGTATAGTGCAACACAAAAGTAATTTTTACCCCTGTGTATATGGAGTTTAAAGATGTGTTGCGCATCAATATGGTGCGGCACAACACGACAATGAATTTTGGCATGTTTAGGTTGTGTCGTGCCATGAAATCATTGTGTGTCAATACGACTTCAAATTGCCTTCTCCAGAACTTGTAGAGGGTCCTCGATTGCCCTTGCATGCGTTTTGCTAACATCTAGATCTTTCATTGCGCTTGAAAACCTGTCTCCTACTAATTCCTAACAAAATAAAAAGGTTAATTCCTAATTCTAATAATTCGAAAACACATTAATATACACTATTTACAAATAAAATTTGATGGTTAAAATTTATATTATGCTATTGAACTTGTCCGACAATTCTTTAAATTTTACCATTAACTTTAGTTGTCGGTCTTTCCCGTCCTAGGTCTTCATATCGCCTCTCTTTCCACTAAAGCCTTGCCATTTATCCTGTTTTCTTATTTTATAGGTACCTACATCTTCATGACTCAAATGATTGAGGTTGTTAGGGGTTAAATTGAATAATACATAACATTCTTCCCTAAGCAACCCCTTCTGAATCTTTATTATTAGCTCATTTTGCTCAAGATCGATTGTTGATTTAGAAATGACCAAAATTGGCCTTCTCAACATAATGGGGATTTCTCGATCTTCTTTGAAGTTGAGGACTACGAAATCGACGAGTATTATAATTCCCCGTACCTTAACCAATACATCCTCGAGTACTCCTTTTAGGTGTACTAAGGATCTATTTGCAAGTTGTAGCGTTATTGAGGTGTTTTTGATATCCTCGATCTGAGTTTCCGATAGATCGATAGGGGCATTATATTTATGCTAGCTCTTAAGTCGCAAAGGGCTTTGCTAAAATATTTGTCCCCTATCTCTATTGAGATTGTAAAACTACTCAGGCCTTTTAACTTTAGGGGTATCTTCTTTGCAATTAGTGCACTACACAAGGCATTAATGTCAATTTGCTCGTCCTTTTTCATTTTCCTATGCCTTTTCATGATTTCCTTTAAATACTTGACATATTTTTGGATTTTGTAAATAAGTTCTAATAGCAGAAAATTGGTAGTGAGGTATTTAAATAAATTCATAAAATTTATAAAATCTACCTCGTCTATCTTTTTCTTGTCCTCTAATCGTGTCAAAAATGGTACATTTGTTGTGCTTAGGTTTGACATTACCAGATCAGACATTGGTTCGGCTACCTCCTCGATCGGCTCATGGTGTTTAACCTGCTCCTCTTTCTTGGATTCGTTAGCCTCTTCGTGAACTTCCTCCTCTTCATGAATGGGCATGATTAGAGGCTCAAATGCCTTGCCTAATTGTAATGCAATCATTTTTGCGTGCTCATTCCCCTCTCTCCAAGGGTTGTTCTTTGTGTTACTTAGAAGACTCTAACCATTTTGTTTTTGGAACATTTCAACTAATTGGCTCATTTGATAACAGAGGTTACCCATCCAAGATTTGAGTCGCCCATATGTCGTTTGGACTTGTCGAATATTCGTCTTCATTATTTGCATATCCCTTCTAATTGGTCAAATCTTTAACCACATGCAGCATGGTCAATTCCTGTGAATTGTTGTTGCAATGGCGGAGGTTGATAAGAAGGGTTTTGTTGAGTTTGTGCTTGATTGGCGCCTCCTTGGTTACCTATCCACTTGAGGTTTGAATGATCCCACCAATGGAGATTGCAGGTACTTAAATAGCGATATTGACCCCTATTATTCACATAGCTCACCTCCTCTAATTAGCTTTTGCAGTGTGGCTCCGCTCACCTTCACGGCTTTTACCGTTGGTGACTTGGATTGGTACATGAACGTAACACCCCTAACCTGAATCCATCGCTAAAATAGGGTTACGAAACATTACCAGATATTACAAATCAAACAAACATAAAATGCAAACATTTCATATCATATATTATTCATGTCAGAAACCAATCGAAATCAAATATATTGTCCCTTATACGAGCCCTCGAGGTCTAAAATACGCGTTAGAAACAAGTAGGGACTAGATTGGGTACTCAAAGAATTTTTTAGAAAATATTGAAATTTTTCTAAGTTGCAGAGGTCAAACGGCTGTGTGGCCAGGCCATATGATTCACACGGCCAAAAGGCACGCCCGTGTCTTAGGCCATGTGGGCATTTGAAATAGGGATACACGGTCGTGTCCTAGCCCGTATCCGTGCCCGTGTAACTCTCTAACTTAGGTCACGTGGCCAAGCCACATGCCCATGTGCTAGGCCGTGTGAGCATACTGACTTACATTCTTAAGAAGATACAGGGGACACATGGTCGTGTAACTTGGCCGTGTGTCACACATGGCTGAGACACACGCCCGTGTCTCTACCCGTGTGGACGAAAATAGGTCATTTTCCAAGCCACATTTCTCACCCAATTTGGTACCAACCTAAACACAACAATTTGCATATAACCAAGTCATAAATAGACATCCAAAACCAGCCAAGATCAAGTTTAAAACATGCAATATCATCATATACAACCAATATGCCCTTAGGTACCATAAATGACAACTTAAAAACATGTCAACCAAGTATTCAAACTTACCTAAATAACCAAATACGTATATGTATAATCCCAAATGGTACCAAATATACCACTCTAACAAATATCAATATGATAAGACCACATATATATATACATCAAAATATACCAAACACAAGCCATTAAGTGGCTAATCTCAACAAAACACTTATATGCCAACATTGACCAAATTAACCTATACATGCCATTAAAATCGATATTAATTTACCGAAAGTGCCAAAAGAGCCGATGGATAGTGTGAAATAGCTCTGACATGCATCCAAACCGAACGAGCTTCTAAATTACTATAAAACACGAAAAGTAACACAGAGTAAACAGTTAAGCTTAGTAAGTTCGTATAACAAAGAAATTAACTTACCATTTAATCACATTTTAGGTAAGCATGAAAAACATATCCAAACCAATTTGGCCAAAAGCCTAAACACATATCCTCAACATGTTAGCCATGTAAAACACATATAATAGCCAATAAACATGGATGTACATAACCACTAAGCAAGTTTTATATACATGTATCATCCATTTCATGTTTCAAGATATATGTAATATCATTTCCATGTATTCCATGTGTTTGTCTCATAACAAAACATTGCTCGTTGAACCATTTAAAATATCGTTGGATACATGGGTAATACACACGAGGTATACTGAACTGTAATCTGTCAATTCATGTACATATATGCTCATACGAGCTATGAATCGGTATGCTCTCACAAGCTATGAATCGGTAAGCTCATATGAGCTACAAATCAGGAAGCTCATACGAGTTGTGGTGTGTCCGCAACACATGCAGGACTCCAACCAAATCGGTAACTCTAATGACATGTCATTTGTATCCTACGAATTCCTAAGGTTCAAACAGGACTTAGTAACCGTCGGATATGCGATTGGTATATATACATGGCAATTATACAAATCACATGCATATAATTCAATTTAAAACATATAAGTATACAATTTGGTTACACGAGCTTACCTCGATAAGTGTACGTAGATACGAAGGCAACTAATCTGATATTTTCTCTTTGCCTCGACTTAACTCTGTACTAGGTCTGACAGGATCTATATGAATGAATTTAACTCATTTCAATACAATTCTCATTCAATTTAATCCAGCATGGAAATTTTGGAAAAATTACCATTTTACCTTATACCTTTAATTCATTTATAATTTAGTCCTTAGGATCGAAAATGAATTTCATGCAATTTAATCCTTACTCAAGCCTAGCCAATTTTTATACATATTAATAGCAGCCCATATAATTCACAAATTCATAAATTTTTCCATAAATTTATCACCTTTTTCAATTTAGCCTCTAATTGATGATTTCACCAAAAATTTCTTTACAAAAGTTGTTTATCTAACAACAACCATTCATTTTCTATCATCAAACTTTAAAACTCAAGTATGATCATCAATAGCAAAACTCTAATACTTTAACAGTTTTGCAAATTATCCCAGGCTAGCTAGATTAAGCTACAACGATCCCAGAAACATAGAAATCATAAAAAACGGAACAAAAATACACACCTAATTGAGCAAAATAAGCTTGTTTAAATTTCAAGCTTCCATGGCTAGTTTTTTTTTTTTGGTGGAAGATAATGATAATAATTTAATTTATTTTATTTATTATAACTGTAATCACTAATTTCCAAAATTAACCTTTATAATTCATTCAAATTCCAATGATGACTATTCATGCTTATCCATTAATAACTTTAATAGCTAATTACTATATAAGGACCTCTAATTTAAAATTCTATAGCTATTTAATACCTTTAGCTATTAGAACTCAACTTTTGCACTTTACACAATTGAGTCATTTTTTTTTTCAAATTAAGTATGTAAACAGTAAAATTTCTTAATTTTATACGACATTTTTATCATGCTATAGACCATAAAATAATAATAAAATAATTATTTTCAAATTTTAGAGTTGCAGTTCACAAACCACTATTCCGATTTCACTAAAAACGGGCTGTTACAATGAATCTCTCACTAGGCCACATATACGAATTCATAGCCATGTCTTCTATGATTTTATGAGCTTGTTCGTATGTATGAAACATGAGAGATCCGTTGGATGGTCCATCTAGGCTAGATCTGATGTGTCTGTTGACATCATTATCGAATATTTGTATCTGGAGCCATGCTTGCAATCCATGATGTGCGCACTTCCTTAGCATCGTCTTAAAACGCTCTCATGCCTCGTACAAAGATTCACCTTTGTATTGTTTGAAAATTTTGATTTCCCGTCGGAGTTGAATGGTTTGACTAATTGGGAAAAAAATTATGAAGAAATTTTTTCGTGAGATCTTTCCATGTGGTAATAGAACCCGGTACTAATGAGTCTAACCAATTGGCCGCATTATCACATAATGAAAATATGAATAAACAAAGGAGTATAGCATTGTAGGATATTCTGTTATTTTTTAATGTGTCACATAGCTGAAGGAACCGCTCCAAGTGTTGATTTGGGTATTCAACTATGTTGTCTTTGAACTGCAATGTGTTTTGAATCATCTGGATTGTAGTTATGTTTATCTCAAACTTATTAACGTTGATCGTTATCCACTCAATGCTTCCTCGCATGGTATCTAAGGTAGGTAAGGCATACTCACGCAACGCCCGCTAAGCCATTGGGACTTCTTCTTGATTATTTCCTTGTGGTTTTCGTGGCTCTTCAAACAACGTATTTTCTCTAGGAAAATTTATTATCCCAGGTGGATCGTTATCCATTATTTGAAAGTTGCACTTGAGTATTCCCTCCAGATTTGAATATGGTTCAATTGAAATGCTAGAGCTTTGGGTTCAATTGGAGTGCTAGAGCTTTGGGTTCAATTGGAGTGCTGGAGCTTTGTGTCATACACAACCTAAAATAAAAATAACTAACCAAAACTTAAAATCGTATTTATAGGTCCTAACATTCCTACTTATCTTATTAATTGCAAAAATTTATTTTTAAAATCTATTACTGAAACCTCCCTAGTAATGGCGTTAACAACTTGACCGATACAACACCAAAACTATAATAATTGAGAACGGCGGTGTCCGCAAGTGCACAGGTCAAATTGTAATATAGTTGTACAACAAAATACCAGAACTATTCTGAGGATCGTACCCAAGAGGGGATGGAACAAATAATGAAAATACTTTTTTTACAATACTAACTCTAAGTAGTAATAGTTAATTCCTATATTACGATGGATAGTAAAGTAGATTAAAAAGATTAAAAATAACTAACAACAAAAAGAAAGAAAGAAAGAAATATAAACAAATGAACTAAACCAATAAACTAATCAGGAAGATTAAATCACTTCAAGGTTTGCGACTAACTTCAAATTGGGATTCTAAAGTAGATTAGTCATCGTTTAAGACTATTATTATCCGTCGACTCTAATTAACTTAACCGATTGGTTGATACTCACTTATCTCCTGACATCACTTTCTCAACCAGGATAAATTACGATTTACTCGGTTCAACTTCATCTTCCGATCTCGTCTACCTTATGATAACTTATTAGGGTTGCCAAGCCTAACATTTTAAGAATGTGTAATTTATATCAATCAATCTTCTCTAGAAATCCTAAATCCTCTGACAGTCACATCCTCATCCACTCGTTAATCTCCCCTAAGGGATTTAGCCACTCATGTTACTCATAATCTCAACTTCAATTGAATAAACAATGTAACAAACATGATCGATTTCGAGAAAAAAAGAGATTTGAATAATTGTTGATTGAATATCCAATGGGGAATGGCGTAGCAAATCTTTCGATTGGGATAACGAAATAAAACAAGTGCAAGAAGAATATAAATGAAATACTTTAATTAAATAAACAAGTCATTGAATCAAAACCGGTTCAAGAAAAAAAATATCTAAAAACCGAAAAAAATAATCTAAATAAACTATGAGGGTTTTTTAAGGCATTTAGGATGACTTGATCACATTCAACCCCTAATGCCTTATCTATAGAGGTGTTGGTAGCCCAAACTAGGTCTTCGGCATGTCCTAGGTTTTCAAATAAGTTTGATTGCAAGGACGAAAAAAACCCTAAATTACTTGGGTAGGATGTCAATGTGTGTTACACAATACTAACGCTATGGTGTGACACGACACCCAATTCTAGCCTTAGTCAATTTTTTAGTGCTTTGAGGGCTCGAGAATATTGTGCATCACTTGTCCCTTGCTTCTACATCAATTGGGCCTTTATATCTTCATCCTACACACTTAATTAAACATATTAGCACAACATAAAGCCCGTGTCGGCCTATTGGGGCACAACACTTACAAAATATGTTAAAAATACTTATTTTTATTAACTTCTAATCCAAAGGCCTAAATATTGAAAACATAAATTAAAATCCTAAATTGTCAAGAAAACAAACTCCTTAAGTGCGGAATTAACCCGAATTTACTATCACATTTGACGATAGGTCACATATCACTAAGATTAAGATTCAGACTATGACAAGCACAAGGCATATATAATGCTCTTGAGTTTATTTCAAGAAACCACTTTTGAGCACCTTGGTGCTTCCCTTTCATAGTGAAACCAGTATCATAACCTTGACCCATTACATCATCAACATTAAGAAAAAAAGACTTCAAAACATTTTCTAATTCCTTAAAAAGTCCTAATCCAGATGTATCATTCACCTTCAAAAACTTTAGAAAATTGTAACACCCCTCATTCATATTTAACGCTGGACTTACAATACATTTAAACAAACTTTTCTCATACATTCAGTCATTACAAATAATCATCCTTCAATTTCAAACAATTTATCCCTTATACGAGCCTACGAGGCCCTAAACATGCTTTAAGAGTGGTTCGGGGACTAAACCGATAACTCAAGAAACTTTCACGAAACTTTAAATTTTTTTCTCAAAATAGGGGACATACGCCCGTGTGGCTAGGTCGTGTGTCTCACATGGCCACCAGACACACCCGTGTTACAAGCTGTGTGGACATTCGAAATGGAAGCACATGGCCGTGTCCCAACCCGTGTCCGACCCCTTGTAACTCTCTGACTTGGGTCACATGGCCAACACACACGCCCGTGTGCCCTAAAAACGGCCAAACACGCCCGTATACCAGGCCGTGTACTAGGCCATGCTAATCTTGTAGGGTATACTGACTTATTTCAATTTCAACACCAGGGAACACACGGCCATGTAACATGACCGTGTGTTACACATGGCTGAGACACACGCCCGTGTCTCTGCCTATGTGGATAAAAATAGGCTATTTACCGATCCATTTTGCCACCCATTTTGCACATACCTTTACAAGCTCAAATAGTTCCATTTCAAGACACAAATAAGCAGCCAAATATCATCAACCATTCAATTCATACCAATTCATTATCAACAATACAAGTCACAAATAAGCCACAATTTACCATCTATTTACATATCTAATTCACATATACAATTCAATTAACTAAACCATTCCACACATACATTATCATTCACCCATTCACAAGTACATAGCTTCCCAAATTATCAACCTCAATCACACAATATGGGTCAATTGCCAAACTCAAAATAGAGCCATTTGCACATTTATAAACATAATCAAATTCATCATCACAAGCCAACTCAAATGGCCACAATATATTTTCATCAAACATACCAAAATGACTCAAGCCTATACATACCATATACCTTTTATACATAACTTCAAAAAGTACCAAAATAGATGTCTGATAGTGAGATAAAGTCCCTGATGATTCCCGGATCCGAGCTAGCTTCGAAATACTATAAAACATAGAAATTTAAACAAAGTAAGCTATAAAGCTTAGTAAGTTCATATGTAAAAATGAAATAATCTCATCATTCATTAACATTTCTAAATAGATGACATAAATTGCATTAAAGCATCAATCACTAAGTTAACATAAAGTTCTCAACTTCCATTAACTCGTTATTCGAATAGTTTTCCGTACATACATGTACCAACACGTATCTATTTCTCACCAATTCACTTATGAAATCACTCCGAGTTTATAAAATACTTACGGTACGAGTACATCGATTTTCTGATCCCATAGTCCAACTATGGTCTTACACATACATTGCCATAGCCCTACCGTGGTCTTACATTCACATGCTATAACCCGGTTATGGTATTATTATCCGATTACCGTAGCCCAGCTATGGTCTTATTTTGCAACTCGCCTTACTTAAATCGTACATTTAATTCAAAATCTTCCAAATTTTACCAATAAGATAAATACAATCCCAATACATCCATCAATTAAATAAATGCACATTTAAGTTCAATTATACGAACTTACCTCGTGTACGAAAATGACGAAACGGACTGATTATTCAATTACTTTGCTTTTTCCCCGATCTAAGTCCGAATTTCTCTTTTCTTGATTTATAAGCAATCAAAATTAGCTTATTTATTCTTCTAATTATTCAATTCAAACCAAAATATGCATTTGAGCTATTTTACACATTAGCCCCTAAACTTTCACATTTTAACAATTTAATCCTTATTACAAAAATCACAAAATCATGAAATTCAAGACTAACCCATGCTAGCCGAATTACCATTATACCTCTAGCAACCCATATTTTTCATGTATTTCATATTTTAACCACAAATTTTCGACATTTCTCAATATAATCCCTATTTTGCATTTTCACTAAAAATCACTTAACAAAACTTGTATATCTATCAAGAAGCATTCATAATCTATCAAGAAACTTAAAAATACACATGTATTCATCAATGGAATCATTCAAAATCTTTAACAATTTTGCATAATAGTCCCTGGGCTGCTAGACCTAGTTGCAACGATCTCAAAAACGTAAAAATCATTAAAAAGGGGACAAAATACATACCTAATTGCCAAGATTGAAGTTTCCAAATTCAAAATCATAAAAATGGCTTTCTCCAACCCTAAATTTCAGCCAAGAAAATGAATGGAAGAATAATTTCATTTGTTTTATTAAATTATACATTAATTTCTAAATACCAATTTTAACCTTAAAACTATTTAATAACTACACCAAATACCACTCCAATATCATCCATTAACTCTCAAATGGGTTAATTACCACTTAAGGACCTTTACTTTAAGGTTCCATAGTTATTTGACACCTTTAGCTAATAGAACACAAATTTTACGTTTTATGCGATTTAGTCTTTTTTTATCAAATTGACTATTCAAACGATAAAATTTCTAAACGAAACTTTCACACCATCACATATTCATGCTGTAAAAATTAAAATAATAATAAAATAAATATTTTTACCTCAAATTTGTGGTTCTGAAACCACTATTCCGATTTGACTAAAAACGGGTTGTTACAAAAGTACTCATCAATTTTTATTTTATTAGTTGACATATTCACATATCATACTATTAGAGTCATTTGTTCTTGATGACCAATATCAGGGGTACAATCAAAAATTATAGAAAAATATTTTGTCTGTAATGCCTCAAAAATTTGAATGTCGTTTGATAAATTCTGATATAATTAAGTCTCTGTGGGTAACTGCTCCGCTTGTGTGTTAGAGGTCATGGATTCAAATCTCACTTTTGGGAATTTTGTTGTTTTTCTTGATTTGACCCTTATCCTTGAATGTTAGACTTAAGTTTATTTCTGTGTGAATCTATGTCAAGAATGAGCCCGCTGGTTTGATGGTTAAACTTTTGTATATTTTCTAGTCTTGTGTTCAAGTCCCTGTGTATGCAATGAGGAAGTAATTTTTATGCCTTTGAGTAAACCATTTTAGTTTTTTTATTTATTTCATTTAGTTTTTATTTTTTAAATTTAATTAGTTAAGCTGACATTCACTTCTCCTTCTTCCCCTTTTTCTTCTCTATTTTTCTTTTTTCTCATTTCTTTCTTTTGCTTAATTGTTGTTATAATCTTGCTATCGGTGGCAATTGAGGGCTTTAGTTTGTTCATTACATTAATCAGAAGGTTTTTGTGTAAATCTGGTTGTAGTTTCTTGTTGTTTCTGCATGTTTCGCTTGTTTTTGGTTAAGTTTCATCGAAATGTGTTTTGCTTGAATTTTTTAATTGAATATTCAATTCTAGGCAAAGATCTTACGAGTGATGTTCATCCAACACGCTAGTTTTGTAATTCACTACAACGTACGAGGTAATGTGAGGTTTCTCGAATTGGGAGTTTTGTCGAAGCTTTCGACATAAGTTTAGATTGTACGCTAATCTTAGCGTTTGATGCGAATTAACTGTTGAGTTGGTCTTTGGTTGTGCGTTATTAGGTTTTGTAGTTATTCTTATTGCTTCTGCGTCAAAACTATGTCAGGTGTGTACTGAAAACCCAATTTTCTACAAGTTTTGAATATTGAAAAACATGGCTATCGACGCCACATGATCGTGTGGCAGGCTGTGTAAGTCACTATTTATGAATTGGGGTCACACGGGGCTAGGAAAACGGGCATGTGTCCAGACAGTGTAACTCATTGTTTGTATTTGGGGGTCACATAGGTTAGGGACATGGACATGTGCCCAGGTTGTTTAACTCACTATTTTAGTAGGGTCACTTGGGCCACGGATATGGGTGTGTGTACAAGCTGTGTGAGGGGTCTTGAGCTACACGGGCATATGCTTGGCCGTGTGCCAGACCGTGTAACTCACTGTTTTGAGCCACACAACCGTGTGGACCACACGGGCCAAACACTCAGGCCATGTAAATCCACACAGATATATAGTCCAAAATATTAAAATTTTCCCTAGGGCCGTAAGAGTTGGTCAAATCGAACATAGGCCTTCTTAGGGTCCGTAAGATCTAAATTGGACTGTATAACTTGATATCCAATCTTCTGAGGATGAATAATCAATTATTTGTATGTATACTTGATACGGTAATTGTTAAATGATAATGATCTGTATTATCTGATTATGAATTATATTGGATAACTGTACGTACATCCTTGATATCTAATATGTAACACTCCCTAACCCTTATCCGTCCCCGAAATAGGATTACGGGGCATTACCAGTCAGTACAGTTCAAATAATTCAAATAATTCAAATAACATATTATCAAATAATTCAAATTCATGCCAATTAAGCCAAATTCTATTATATACCATTACCAAGCCTAATTCTAAATATTTCATTAATACATTGACAATTCAAAATGACACACATAAACATTCTAGGCACATGCCATTACCAACTATTAACACGCTTTACCTCATTGAATTTGGGATTGACCTGAGATGTTGATTCAACGATCTAGCTTTAACTTAACCTGCGCACGGAAACAAACCGTACGCTGAGTATGAACTCAGTGGTATTTCTATAATCCGAACATTAAATAGTAAAACATACACTTAATATCATTTAACGATCATAAATATTCATTTATTCATTTCATGGATAATTTCTTTACAACTCATTCAATCTTTATCATCTATTAACTCAATTAGCTTTTCAAATAAATTCACAATCATTTAAATAATAATATTTTTCATTCATATGTCTCACTTATACTTCTGTTCACTATTCAATATCAGTAACTAAATTTTCAGTATCGATCAATTTATCAGTTTCATTTAGTAACATTCAATCGTTCAATAACAATTAGTCATTCAATAATATTCAGTCATTCTTTAACAGTCAGTTATTCAGTAACGATAAATTATTCAGTAACAGTCAATTATTTAGTAACAATCTTTTACTCGGTAGCGATCGATTTATCCAATAACGATCGATTATTCAAGATGTGATCGATTATCCAATAACAGTCAATTATTCAGTACCTTTATTTACCCTTATTAACATGACTTGGACTAGGACGGATACACGGATCCAACCAACACACCGAGATAGCATACAGTGTTTTATCGGCCGGAGCCGGAATACACCGTAACGGTAATAGTAATAGTAACAGTAGCGGTACACAGAGTACCTCATCGGAACAAATCTGGAACAGTAACAGTAACAGTAAGGTAAGGAGTACCTCTTCGAAATGAATCCGGAACAATAACAGTAAGGCCACACTTATAGTGTCTCATCGACACAAAGTCAGAATATCCTTAAACACTTCCAATCCTATGGCATGCCAACTATATCCGACTTAGCCTGATACTGTTAATAGGGTTTCTAATTCATTTTCCAGTTTCCAATCATTACACTTCTCAACAATCATATATACATAATTCGATATAATTCATTTCACTTTTCAATAAAAAATATTCAATTTTCACAATAACTACATATATTCGTATAAATTCAATAAATTTAATACATACCTAATCAATCCATTTCAATTATATAACACAATAATTCTCACCTCAATTACTATCATAATATTCAATCAAAAGTCAACAATAAATAAATAATTTCACTTTTCAATTCTAACTGATATATATTCTAATTCAAATATTCATCTTAAAGCACTTTCTATACATATTAAGTAATAAATTCAATAATTAAATATTAAGTTCGGATCATAGAAATACAAACCGTAATTTCTCAAATTATTCTTCGTCCACCTTTTCTTTTCCTTTCTTTGTGGATGCCTCGGGTGCGTTGTTAGCTACGAAAAATTAAGATAATTTTCATAATCATTAATACAATACTAATTTACATTTAATATTTAAATTTGTTACTCAATTTCTATTCAATTTCTACTTTAATTTTAATTTTAATCTTAACTAAATTCACTTATTTTTTTCTATCTCAATTCATACTTTGCTTCTACTAAATTTTCAACCAAACTTAGACATAACTATCTAAATTTCATCATAAAACCCTAATTTCAAAATTTTTGCAATTTAGTCCCTACTATGTAAACTAATAGCTTCTTTTACAATTTAATCCTTTAATCAATTCTAACTAAAAATTCTATCAATTTAATCCCTAATTCAATCATTTGTTCAACATGAACTATACTCAAAAACCTAAGAACTTTCAAAATGTCAACTTAATTTCTACAAAACTTTGTTCTAAAACTTCTAAAACATCAAAATTAAGTAAAAAGGGCTTGATTGACTTACCTATTAAAGTTTAAAGCTTCAAAACCTCAATTTTCCCTTTTCTCCCTTTCTTTCTTTCTTTCCTTTCTTTCTCCCATCTTCTTCTCTGTTTCGTTTGCTTTGTTTCTCTTTTTCATTTCTTTTGTTTCTTTTTCATTTATTATTTATTAAACTATAATAATAATATAATATACTTATATAATAAGTAAACATGTATGTATTTTACAAATGTATGTATAACAATTTTACATATGTAAATTATTATTACCATACATTTGTCACAATTTATTTTATTTATCATAAAAATATCTTATAATATAATTATAATAAATTAATTTAATATAATTTATTACAAATTCATATATATATATATATATATATATATTTTATAATTAAAATCTAAGTGCCGCCTCAACTTATGCTAATTGGCATATTTGCCATTTTGATCCTTTTTACTTTCTATTAATCTATAATTCAACTTGTACCCCTTATTCAATTTAATCCTTATACCTAATTAATCCCAATTTAAGCTAATTCACTTAATTAAACTCTAATTAACCACTTAATTAACTTCGTAAATATTTATTATAAATATTTACGAATCCATTTTTCAGAGGCGGTGACCCAAAAATACACTTTTTCGATAACCGTAAAAATTCGGGTCGTTATCTCATCTATAGCCTGCATTTGCATTGGGTAGGAATGGTATAAAGAAGGAAGTGTTGACAGTTTAGTGATCTACCGAACTGAGTGGCTAAGCTACAAATATGTATCTAATTCTGGCGATTTATCGCATACTGATTTGACAGCTAATCTATAATCACTTTGTAATGTGTCATACTGACACTAATTGGTGTGTAAGGTTAGATGGGTACTTAATACCCTATATGGTGTGTTGGGATGGTAGAAGATGGTGTGTAGCGGATAGGGGTAGGAAACTACATCTGATTCTGATTTGTTCTGCATCTGTATCTGATCTGTCTGCATCTTATCTGAACCGTTACGATATTACTGAGTATCATTTATTTCTGATTCTATATCAGAGTTTAAGCAAATACGATTGTACCTATATTGTTGTCATGTATTTATATATCGGTTGCACACATTGAGTTATAAACTTATTCTAATTGTTAACTGATTTGCAGGTAACCCACCGATATAGGAGGCTCGGCGTTTTAAGAGCTCGATCACATCTCTTTTCTAAATATTTTATTGTTTGTTTAAATTTGTATTGATGTATGTTTTTATTTGGGATAAAGTTTCGTAAGCTTTTCATTTTTGTTTAACTAGCTATTTGTTTTCTATATGACGAATTTTAAATTACTTAAAGGTTGGTTTTTCCCTTAAACATTTTGATGTAACCTCCAGACTTGGTCTTAACGTCTAGGTCGGGTATGGGGTGTTACATTGCCTCTTTGATGGTCTTAATTATAGAACTTTTAACACTACCGACCAAAAGGGAAATCAACTCATTTTGAATTTTATGCCCAAGATAATGATAATGAATTTCACGATTTTGAATACGTCTAACATGATCTTGCATTATCACATTAAATTCCACAATCATTTTTTATGCCCAAGATAATGATAATGAATTTCACGATTTTGAATACGTCTAACATGATCTTGCATTATCACATTAAATTCCACAATCATTTCAATCAATCCCAAGAAATTACCATTGCTATCTTGATAGATTTTTTCAGTGGATCCTCAAAAAGCCAAATTATGAGTAACAAGACATTTCACATCTGAAAATTTTCTAAGTAAAACTTGCCTCAGTCGCTCTTTCTCTTTCATAATTTGTTCTTGCAAGCTTTTATCAATTGTTTCATTTTTATCCAACCTTACTCTCATTTCATTCTAAGTATTCATATTAGTCAAATGCTCAAGACTGTTTTTATGTTGTTTGAGCCTCTTACTAATATGCCTCCAATCACTTAAACCCTCATTTGCTAACAAACATTTGATACTAATAGATTAAAACAACTTACAACAAAAACAAAATACTTTGTCAACATGTTTGGAATAAACCAACCATTTTCTATTGCTAATCTCACCATTGCTCAACTTCCTAGAAAAATAAGCATATGAAAAATGTCTATTATTATTATCGAAAGGAAAATCAAGATTCATTTCTCTTAATATAGACCCCTTTTCAACTAAAATGTTCCTTATTTTGTTATCAAGATTAGCCCATTTTTAGGATCATAAATATCCAAAGAAGGAATTGTTTTTTCTTCATCAATGCCAATATTAGGAGGAATTGTTTGTTCTTCATTAAAACCAATATTTTCAATATTGGATACATTTGGCACATCATTAGGCTCATTTGGATAATTAATTTCATCATTCTCATTGACATTATTATGCAAACTTTCATTTGATTGATCAAAATTTTCATTGGAAACTAGTTTTTTAAAAATAAATTTATCAATAGCATCATGTTGTGATTTTTTTAATCTTCAACATATTTTCTCTTTTTCTTTTTTTCACTTCCAGATAAATACTTTTTAGGTAACATTGTATATAAAAGATAAATCAAATACTGAAGTAACACAAGAAAATAAAACAATAGCACCTGATAGAAGAATTCCAAGTTGAATATTTGTTTTTACATTTGCTAATTTCAAAAGTCAAATCAAGTCACTGGAATTTTGTAAATATAATTGTAATAATCAATTACAAATAGACATGATAATTAATAATATCCAATTATTTGTGAGGGAAATGCACCTAAAAAATTAATGAGTAACACAAACAATTAAAATTTCAATCGTAAAGTCATAAAAAAAAGGGTATGCAGTAGTATACTATACTATGAGTCATCAAAAAATGAATTAGGGGAAAGAAGTTGTTTAAGTGATCAAATGATCATAATAATAAGGGAATTAAAAGTCAACTCTTAAAAATCACATATTTTCTTGAAATTTGACTTAAGATGGGTGAAAATGCTAAGGGTATATTTGGACACCAAATACTAATTAGATGAAATTATAATTACTAGTAATTACAATTTTTAAATGTGTTTGATTGTTAGAGTGTAATTACATCGTAATTCTTTATATCATATTTTGTAGTATAAATTATAATTACAAAACTACATAATTTAAAATGCTAAAAAGATATTAATTATATAAAAAGTATCAATAATACTTGATAATTTTTTTTTAAACAAGTAACAAAAACCTAACTCAAACCATCGCATATAATATGTTAGTTTAAAAAACATACTCGACAATACGATTACTAAAATAATTTAACAAGAAAAGTAAACATCCTAAGCAATTTATCTAATTACTCTAGCATTTCATATTTATTCTTTAACATCAAACATATAATCATTGTTATTGTCGATTGATTCTTGACCAAGTATAAATTATTAATAATAAATATTATATAATTAAATTAACTTTAATATAAATAATTTATAATAAATACTATATATTTTAATTAACTATTATTAAATCAGAATATATAAAAACCTATCTTTCATCAATAAAAAATTTAAATTATTTAAACAATATTAATAAATTTACACTTTACTTCTGAACTTAGTAACTTGTATTTAAATTTTTTATTATTTAAATTTAGAAATGATTAGCTAAAGTGGTTCTTCTTTTAGGTACCTGATTAATAATGTTAAGTTTTTAATACACGTGGTGTGAAATGATTGTTTGGATTGATAAAAATAAGTTGTGTTAGTCAGATACTTAAAAAAATACCACTTTAACTAACAAGTTTTCAGGTTTAAGTTAAATTCAAAAATAAATTTAAATACCAAGTAAGTATAAATTATAAAGTTGAGAGACTAAAGGGTACTTAATCCTTATAAATTATATTTTAGATTCCTAATTTATTTATTGATTAATTGTAATAAATTTTCATGTTTTTTATGAGAGTAATATAATGCACAAAAAGGTTCTTAGAACTACAAATCGATTCTCTACGTAAATAGCGAATCAACGTGAATGCAATTAAGAAGACAAATGGTAATAATTGTAGCAGCTATAGTGATAATGTCCAACAATAAAATGGTTGTCAATTGAGTTCACCTATACATCACCTCATCAGACGAATTCATTGAAATATCAGAATGCAAAATCGAAGCAATAGATAAGGAGAGATTATATCATTTTATGTGATTTGCATTTAATAACATTACTTGAGAAAAGAAATAAGCTACTTTATTACCCAACCCACGGATCCAACAAATTATTACTTGTAAGTACTTAAAAAAAAAAAAAAGAAGACAAGAAATGGAATACGTGTCGTGTCGATTAAGGAACTTTGGGGTATTCAAACAAAACTGTGGTAAATCAGATTTTTAATTATTATTATATATTTTCTTCTATTGATATAAAGTTAATACTTGTCAAAGAAATCAACGAGCAATAAATGTATCAAAAACGTACCTACAAGGTTGGACCATTTTGTGTAGAAAATTCTACAATTCTACAGTTGAATCGCTGTACAAAACCAAACATGTCTCTGTTTTTCAATTGTATCCCAAAACCATATCTTTGTTTTACTGCTCTCCGAGTTTTCCAATATGTCTGTCTTCCTTTTCATGCTCCTCGTCTCCATTTTGAACCCTGTGGTTTCTCATAAAAGCTGCGATTTCCCAGCTGTGTTTAACTTGGGTGACTCTAATTCCGACACCGGCGGATATGCTTCTGCGTTCACTCCACCCACTTCTCCTTATGGAGATACCTACTTTCACATGCCTGCTCGCCGTTTTTCCGATGGGCGGCTCATCATTGATTTCATAGGTATGTTATAACTTCATTCGCCATCGCTATTACCACATGTTTGAAAATAACAATATATATAGATACTTTAGTACACAGAAAATATATTTTTTTTAAAATAAATATTTATTGTACTTTAAAAGAATACTTCTCATCGTCTTAAGTTTATTGTGAAATTCTGTTAATCTATCAAATATATATGAAAATATATAATCCTCACGTTGAAAAAGATTAATTATGGATAAAAGTGATGTTCTTACTTTATGGTTTATTTTGGCAGCTGAGGCATTTGGTCTGCCATTTATTAATGCATATCTTGATTCAGTGGGGACCAATTTCTCGCATGGCATAAACTTTGCCACCGCAGCATCTACAATCAGATTACCTATTAGTGTTATCCCTAGTGGTGGATTCAGTCCATTCTATTTGGGGCTTCAGTACTCACAGTTTGAGCAATTCAAAGTCAGATCTCAAATGATTAGGAAACAAGGTTAGTGTATATTTCAAGTAGCATTTTATTATTTAAAAAATGACCTGGGATTGTAAATGTTAAGGTATAAACTCTAAATATGTAAGATGCATTACCTGAACCAACTGTGATCTTTTCCATGCATAGGAGGGTTGTTGGCAAGTTTAATGCCCAAGGAAGAGTATTTTTCTAAAGCTTTATACACATTTGATATTGGCCAAAACGATCTTGGAGAAGGGTTCTTTTCAAACTTGACTATACAAGAAGTCAATGCTTCTATTCCTGATATAATCAACGAGTTCTCAGCAAATATTAAGGTATTCAGAAATTTGATCCAAATACCCAAGTTAAAATTTAAATGATTTTGACCTAATAATTCTGGGGTCAACTTTTTTTTTTTTTTGCAGAATATATACAATATAGGAGCAAGATTCTTTTGGGTTCACAACACTGGACCAATCGGTTGTTTGCCTTATGTTTTGGTTGCATTTGCCTCAGCTGAAAAGGACCCTGCTGGTTGTTTAAAGCCTTACAATGAAGTGGCTCAGTATTTCAATCTGAAGCTAAAGGAATCAATAGCTCAACTCAGAAATGAATTCCCTTCAGCTGCATTTACATATGTAGACATCTTTTCTGTGAAGTATTCTCTGTTTGCTGAACCCCAAAAACATGGTAATTTGACAAAGTACTCGTGTTTGGCACTTGTGTTGGGCCTTTATCTGCCCGAGTTTGAGCTTTATATCTGATTCTGGACTAATTTTTCAGGGTTTGAACTTCCACTTGTGACATGTTGTGGCTATGGAGGTGAGTACAACTACAGTGCTGCAGTTCTATGTGGAGGAACAATTACGGTGAATGGTACAGAGATATTTGTGGGTTCATGTGATAATCCATCTGTTCGTGTGGTTTGGGATGGAATTCACTTTACTGAGGCAGCTAACAAGTTCATTTTTGATCAAATTTCGACTGGTTCGTTCTCCGATCCGGCTGTTCCATTGAAGCAGGCATGCCAGAGCTAGAGGAATTCAAAATAAACTTTCTGCTAAAGCATATAGACACGTGAATAAACCAAAATTTAACTAGCCTCTTGAATGTAATAAGTGTCTACCTCATTGCTGTAGAAGATGATGTTATTTTAGTTTTTCTATTTTTAAAACAGAAAATAAATATATAATATTTCTTTGTTTTTGTTTTTCTATTCGTTTATTTATTTCCAATTTCTTGCCTTTTTAACTTTATAATCAAGATTTTGATGTTTAGCTAAATATAAGATTTGGTAAACATCAAAACATCAATTTTGACCTATTGGAACATAAAATTAGGAACCAAAAAGCATTGAGAAGTGGTTTCTAAAAAAAAAAAAAAAACCCTTCAAAACAAGTTCCTAATATATTTAATTTTAATCTAATTTGTTGATGTCATCTAACTCAATTCATACATATTATATGCAATTGGATCAAACAAAGCCTAACGATTAAATTTAAATACCTCATGTTTGCTATAAGTAAATATGAATTAAATTTAGTAAAATTATATTGAAATAATTTAAGTTGTTTCGATAATAAATATAATGTCATATACTTAAATCTGACGATCAAACCGAATACCGGGTACCACATAAAATACCCACATAAAGCATTTTTATCATTTTTCACATTAAAATATTAAAGTTTATAAAAGTAGGTGGTGATGAGATGATAATTGGGACATAAAAACCAATTTTTTAATATTGAAAATAAATTTTGGCCGCACATTGAAACTAGATTGACCTTAAAATACTAATAATATTTTTTGAAGAAAAAAGCCCAATATGGGAAAAAAAGTTATATTAACTATGAAACATCATTTAATAGTAATTGGTGGATGAAATTTGGATAATTCAAATCGATATCTAAAACACCATTTTCATCCATCTGTTAATGTGCCAAACAATGGGTGACATAATTGGCTAAATTATGGAGAAAAAACTTACAACATCAAACATTACAACAAGCTAGGGCCTCACTAACAATACGACCATACAAAATAAATCTAGTACCTGGCTATTGAACTTATTAACAACAAACGTACAATTGGACTTTAGAAGGACTCTTAAAAAATCTTTCTCAAGGGTTTTTTTAGTGGCGCAAAATAAAGTAACCGCTTCAGCCGAAGGAGCATCAAATGCCTCCACAATCGAGCAAGTAAATCCTACCATCACTATTCCCTCATGGTCATGAACGATGGCGCCACAAAAAGTTAATCTCATCTTTGATTCCATGCCGCATCAACATTAATTTTCATTGCATCTTCACAAGGTGGAGACCATCGGGCCGCAAACAGATGTTTAAGAACCAACAGTGTATATAAGAGATTGTGCACCAAGAACTCATGTTGATAGGACCTAGCTCGTAATACCACATCTTGTGAGGAAACGCCTCTCCCTAGTTAACAATCATATTCCTAGCCTCCCGTAGTCGCTATAGGAGCACAAGAAAACTAGTAAAGGCTTCCTTGTCCAACTGCACTGTTTTGGGTCTTGAACACCTCCAATCACTTCTTAATATTTTTAAATTATTTTTAAAGCCTCAAAATATGTGTGCATTTATATGGTAGTATCTTGTATCTGAACTGATTGTCGGGACGAGTAAGGGGGTATTACACATTTTCTTTTAAAAAAATTGTGAAACTTAGACTCTTTTCACTGGAAAAGGCATTAATATCTTTTATAACTGAAAATAAAATGCCAACTGTGTAGTCATATTCTAACAAACTATAAACTGGAAAAGGCATTAATGTCATTTATAACTTGCGGTATTTTAAAATTTCTTAGTTCTATTTTTTTTAGGGTTCTCTCTGTCTTTTCCTTTGCTCGGCCTTTTTCTCAACCACACTAAGTTATTTTTGTCAAGAAAAAATGAATTTTTAGAAATGTATTGATTTTATGGGAAATTTTGTTTGGAAAATATTTTACTTTGTTCGGAAAATTTGCTTGGAAAATTTGTTCGGATGTTTTTTCAGTTAAATAAACACAATATAAATTATATTTCCTACAAAATATTATAGAAATATTTTTTTTGACAACCAAAATTTATTTTATAATATATCAACCTAATTAAATTTAAATTTAAATTTATATATTACATTCATGATAGTAGATAATGGCACATCGAAGCTCGAAGGGATACATCTAATTAACCAAGATTTAAATTATAATATATATATATATATATATATATATTCATAAATTAGTGTTTTTTACCTGTGTAATGCACGAGTTGAACGTGTGTCTTTATTTGTTTTTATTTCAATATGTTATATTAATTTGTTTAAAATTTTTTATAAAAAAATATAACTTGAAATTAGAAGCATTTTCAGAATAAAAAAACAAGTAATAAAATTTTATAGCAAAATGTGCAATTTTAATATGAAATTGTTATTTAAAACTAAATGAAATTTTTTATTATAAGTAATATAAATTATGAACCAAATAATAATATTTATATAAAACTGATCAAATATGATAAAAGTATTGAAAATAGACATTAATACATTGAAATATTTTCTTTTACAAATTTAACAACTCAAATTTGAGTAATACAATAATTAGAAAAAGTAAAGAGAAAAATATGATAACTTTAACAATACAAAATATACATTAAAATTAAATAGGCTTAATACCTCTTTTGGCCCTTTAACTATATCAAAGTTATCACTTTGATACTTTTACTATTTTTTATCAGTTGCCTTTGTACTTTATTTTTGTGATCTATTTGGCCATTTTATTTTAATGCTGTAATTTCCTTCACTAACCCAATTTTTTTAAAATTAAATATACCACCAATGACACATTGCCAAGTGTCAAGAAAATTTTTAAATAAATCACATAAAATAAGACAAAACTAAAAAAATCATTAAATATCCAAAAATATATAGAAGTAAGATAGGATGTTTTTGTGATATATATATAGATACACAATTTCGGTGTAGCAAAAATCGTTTTTGGATAAAACAAATTAACTTTTTCGTTTTAAATAAAAATTAAAGAAGTTATTTTTTTATAAGATGATGTCATTTTAAGGTTTAATGGGTTATGTTCAACTTGATTGGTTGGGTTCCAATGGCGAAGATGCCATTTGAGTATATAAAGAATCTTTATATTGAAACAGTATTTTTTTTATAAGAATTAAGAAAAAAAAGAAAAAGAGATGTTATTATATCTGGCTGTTGAATGCAATTATTGTTGAGATTTTAGTTTTAAATTTTTAATATAATTTAATGCTTAAAACTTAAATTAAAAAATGAGGCCCCCTTTAAATATAATTAAAAGAAAGGAAGTATTTTGGAATTAAAAGAACTTAAAACGCAAAATTTCAATATATGTTTCCATACCTTCTTTTATATGATATATATGATAGTAATATATATTTATTAATAAAATATTAATATAAAATATTTAAATTTAGAATTATTGTTAATATTAAAACTTATTATTAAAATAAATTATAAGATAATTAATAATTTCTTATATTTTTAAATATAAAATATGCATGTTTAATAATATTCACAATTATAATATTTTATTATTTGTAAATATATTTTAAAGTTAAAATTAAAATTAAAATTACTAACATAATAATATTTGGTTTGGTTCAATTTATTTTTTTATATAAAAATCAAGTTATTGATAAACGGATTTTTTTTAATACTCTCTTAAAAGGGGAAGTTAATTTCCAGAAAGGGATAATTTTTTATTCAACATACTATATTTCATAAAAAAAAACTGAAATTTTTTTTTTTGTAAGCCATTCTTTGTGAAATAAACTCACCCTTTGTTCCATTATTCCTTAACCACTTCTTGTAAATTCCATTTTATTTGTTTAAAATATTTTCTCTCTCCACCAAAACAACTATTTACATAATTTACTAACTTAATTGCAAATTAGTCTACTATATTTTATTTATTATATATTTATCTAAATTTAAATAAATGGATACAAATTATAAAAAAATCTAGTTGAATTTAAACTTAAACAAATTAATAAAAAGTATATTTAAATTTTATTAATTTTAATATAAATTAATATCATGCAAAATTTATTTTAAATATTTATAAATCTAAACATAAATGAAAATAATATTTAAATAAATAGTTTTGTTAATTTTTAAAATTTGCAGAATCCATATAACTAAAAGCCCAATGCTGTCTAGTCAAGGAAATGAAATATACTTAGTTTGGCTTTTGCCTACAGTGAGATGGAATATAGGAGGAGTTAAAAAATATTGTTTGGGAGACAAAACATGAGCCGCCGTTTGAGCAAATCTATTGCACTGAAGCTCTCTATTTCCGCTAGAGGGTGAAGTTCCATTTGAATAAACTCTTTTTTAATCCTTGGACACACTTTCTTTTTAGTTTTATAAATATATTTAAAATGTATTTAAAGCTAAATAAAAATATAATTAATCAAAATTTAAATAAATTACTCTAAAAAATAGATATGCTAAAAGTAAAAATATAATTAACAAATATAAATTTAATAGCAGTGTTTATTATATTGGTCATTTTTTATTTTCATCTCATCTGTCATTGCCATTTTTAACTTTTTAGGAAATAAATACATCACTCATTCAAATTAAACCTTTTTAACTTTAATGGTGATTGAAACGAGTAGAAGGAAAAAGTAGTGTGTAGCACGGTATTACTAAGTTTCCCGTTCCAAATAAACACAAACTACTTTGTTCATGTGGAGAAATGGCTAAAAATGATTTGAAATTTTGTTCTAGTATTGGGAAATTCTTGGTTTTCTATTTCTTCTGTCAGCTGATGGGAATTGTAGATGTTTGTGAATATGCGCTTCGTTTCAACTATTTGTTTCCCTACTCGCTTTTATATATTGATTATGATACAAACTGTATGAAGGTTTAATTGAAATAATTAATTTAAGATATTGAAAATTAAAATATTTTAGGTTTAAATTGTAAATTTATTTTTTTAAATTTAATATAAAAATAATAAATACAAAAATACCTTCAAACAAATGTTAATGAATTTTATTTTCACAGTTAAATTGAGGTCTCAAATGATAAAGTGATACTAAGGACTAAATATAGAAAATATTTCAAATATATTTTTTCAATATAAGAAAAATTAAAAAGTCAAATATATTCATCCAACATATATTTAATAATTGCCTTCGAATAATAGAGCCTAGTAACACTATATTTTTAAGGCAAGGAAAAGAAAATTCTAGTGACAAACTCCTTTTAAACAAATCAAATGTAGGAATGATTCATTCATTTTTTTCTTCTTCTAATAATGTGTAGAAGGAGGTGGGTGAAGATTTATGTCTTGTCGGTTTTTGTCCACTCCATTTCAGGCCCTTCCTCAACATCCACAAGGGTCCCTTTGCGCAAGAGTCAGAACTTGGGACCAATTGCCCTTGTGAGGGGTCATTCTGAACAGACCAAGGGTCCTGCAAGGTACTAACACCGGTTCGATAACTGGCTTATAGTACTTTGCTTCTTATTTTTATTTTTTACATATTCACCTCACACATCTATATCAACAATTAGTTGAATTTCCAGAAGAGGAAGAACCAACTATACAACAACCTCCGCAAGAGGTCATTAATGTTGGTTTGAGAAAAAAATTTTAAGTGAAAAATCTAATAATTTCAACTGATTATGTGGTATATTTAAAATGAGTTTTTCTTTTGGTCAGAAAAGGAACGTAATTTATTTATGAAATATTAGCATAAAGTTGAAAACCCTTCAAACATCATTTAAAAGAAGGTGATTAGAGGGATCATAATAGACATAAAATAAACCAAAAGTAAAAAGTTCATTTAAAGATAAAAACAACTAAAAACTACTACCTAAATGGGCTAAAGCATTTGCATATTTGTTCTCTTCCAAATACATGTCTCCAATAGCTAGAACTCATAGAATGGAGGAGCGTCCTGCATTCATCAATCAAATGAGATAACACATAATTCCGATTAGTCGATTTTTGCATAAAGGAAAGAACAAAAGTAGCATCTACTTCAATTTCAATGTTGAGAATATTATGGTCATGGGCAAGGGTCAATCTGTTATGGTAAGCTCCAATTACCCAAGTGATCCCGAATAAGAGCTCCTGCACCCAATTTCTCTGGATTGCCTAGAGAAGAGCCATCCATATTAAGCTTGAACCATCCCACACAAGGGGGGCTTCCAAGAGACAGGGACAAAGTCAAAGAGACCCTCTGCTTTTTAAGAGGGAGAAAGTAGTGAATTCATAAGCATTTAAAAGGACCCTTTGAACGAAGCCATTGACAGATCTATACTAATTGAAGATTAAGGCCTTTTGACATAACTAGATGTAACAACCCGTTTTTAGTGAAATCAGAACAATGGTTTCGGGACCACAAATTCGAAGTCAGAAAATTTATTTTATTATCATTTTATTGTCTACAGTATGATAGAAATACCGTATAAAAATTTCTTAAGAAATTTTACCGTTTACATGCTCAATTTGATAAAATGGACTAAATCGCGTAAAGTGCAAAAGATGAGTTCTAATAGCTAAAGGTATTAAATAGCTATAGGACTTTAAAGTGGAGGTCCTTATATGGTAATTAGACCATTAGTTTGCTAGTGGATGATAATGGCTTGGCATTTTGTATAATTATTAAAGCTTTTAAAGGTTAATTTTGGAAATAAGTAATTAAACTTAATAATAAATAAAACCAAATTAAAACATCATTTTGTATCATCTTTCCCAACCGAATATCAAACAAAAGAAAGCCATTTTCGAGAGCTAGGTTTCAGGAAGCTCATTTTGTTCAATTAGGTATGAATTTTTAACCCGTTTTTAATGATTTTTATGTTTTTGGGATCGTTGTAGCTTAATCCAGCTAGCCCGGGGACTAATCTGTGAAACTGTTAAACTATTAGGGTTTTACCATTGATGAATATATATGATTTTTGAATTTTAATGATAGAAAATGAATTGTTGTTGTTAGATAAACAACTTTTGTAAAGGGATTTTTGGTGAAATTATCAATTAGGGGCTAAATTGAAAAATGTGATAAATTTATGGTAAAATTTGTGAATTTGTTGGGTAAGGTTTAAATTTTATGAATTTCATTTTTCGAGCCTAGAGACTAAATTGCAAATAATTAAAAGTATAGGGGCAAATGGTAATTTTGCCAAAAATACGTGTTGGACTAAATTGAATGTGAAATATATTGAATTGGGTTAAATGTATCCACATAGATCCAGTCAAACCTCATATGGAGTTAGATTGAGGTAAAGAGAAAATATCGGATTAATCGCCTCCGTATCTACGTTTACTCGTTGAGGTAAGTTTGTGTAATTAAAATTGAGTATTTATATGTTTTAATTGACTTATATGTGTGTGGTTTGTATAATTGCCATGTATAAATACCGATCGCATATCCGACGACTTATGTCGATTACCGAGTCCCGTTTGAACCTTAAGAATTCATATGATACAAATGACATGTCATTAGGGTTATCGATTTGGTTGTGTTCCTGCATGTGTTGTGGACACACCACAGCTCGTATGAGCTTACTAATTTTTAGCTCGTGAGAGCTTACCGATTTTCAGCACGTATAAGCTTACAGATTTACAACTCGTGAGAGCATACCAATTCATAGCTCGTATGAGCATACATGTACATGAATTGACGAATTACAGTTTATCACACTATGTATGAGTTATCTTGAGTACCCAACGATATTCTAAATGGTTCAACAGGCAATGTTCTGATACGATATAACATGAGTTTGATACGAACTATTACAAGTATATATATGAATTACATGGAAAATGATATTATATGGTATATGGGTATATGAAATAGATGATACATGTGTATGCAATTTGATTAATTGTTGAGCTCATCCATGACTTGGTTTATATATGTGTTTACATGACTAACATGGTTGAGGTATATGTACTTAGGCATTTAGCCAATATATGTTGGGATATGCTTTGATTACTTACCTTACATGTGAATAAATGGTAAGTTAAATTCTATGCTTAAATGCTTTCTTTGTGTATTTTCCATGTTTTATAGTGAATCGGAAGCTCGTTCAAGTTGGAAGCTTGTCGGAGCTATATCATACTATCCATCGGCTCACTCGGTACTTTCGGTTGGTTTAAGTTTGATTATAATGACATGTATAGGTTATTTTGGTTAATGTTGGCCTATATGTTTTGTTGTGATTATAACCATTTGAGTTGGCTTGTGTTTTGGTATATTTTGGTATGTATATATGTGGCTTTAGTTTGGTTGATGTGTGGCTTGATTGGTGGTTGAATGATGAAAGGTAAAATGATAGTTATATGTGCATTTTGTGTGAGTGTTTTGTGAGTTGATGAATTGGATGTGAATTGGTACCTTGTTGTGTAAGACATATATGTATAATTATGTTAGAAATTGAAGGGTATGTTTAACATTAATTGGTATGTTTTGGTAAAGTGATCTATATGATATGTAATGATGCAATTATGCATATAACTTAGTTGAACATAGGCGTGTGGCTTGGCCGTGTGACCAAGTCAGAGAGTTACACGGGGTACGGACACAGGCTGGGACATGATCGTGTGTCCCTATTTCAAATGCCCACATGGCCTAAGACACGAGCGTGTCTCTTGGTCGTGTGACCCCTGCAGTTTTAAAATTTTTTAATGTTTTTCAAAAAATTTTATGAGTTTTCAATTTAGTCCCGACTTGTTTCTAATGCATATTTTGGGCCTCGAAGGCTCGTACATGGGATAATATGAATGATTTTGATTGGTTTTTTATATGAATATTGATATGTTATGAGTTATACTCTGTAACCCTGTTCTGGCGACGAATACAGGTTAAGGGTGTTACACTAGAGTTCCTATAGAGCAAAATAAAAAAAATGATAAACTAAAAAATATGGGGTGATTGTGCCCACAATTTAGAAGAGATGTTGCTTGAAGTCAATCTTCCCAATTGTCTTGATAGTGTACCGAACATGGCTATAAATAGCCTCTTATTGTGCAGTGGTGAAAGGCCAATCCTTAAGTAAATGAAGGATAGTCTCTTGAGCCGAAGAGCAAAAAGGACATCGATCATTAATAGCACGACCTGTACGGACTAAGAAGTGTTTAGTAGGTAGAGCTTTGTGACCACACTTCCAAATGAAGAATTTTATTTTAAGAGGTAGTTTGGCTTTCCAAATTGAAACCCATAAGCTATTAGTTATGTAACAACCCGTTTTTCAATAGTGTCAGAAATAGTGGTTTCAAGACTACAAATTCGATGAGTAAATTCGAATAATTAATATTTAAATTATACGAGTCAATAATAATTTTATATTAAATTTTGATTTGATGAATTTTAATTAATTGAATTAATGGTTAGTATAAGTGGTTTAGTCCAAAAGTCAAGTGATTGTTGAAAATGAGGTATTGGGGCCTCTTTTTCATAATTTAAGGTCGTAAATATTTTATTAAATATTTACAGAGTCTTATTATAGTTGAATTGAAGTTTGGTCTGGTAATTGTTACGATTAATTTCTTAATTAAGGTAAAAGGATTAAATTGTAAAAGAGGTAAAAGTTAATTGCTAGAGTTAAAATACTAAAGGGACCAAAATGGTGATTGAACCATGGTCAAAAAGTCCAAGCAGTGGTGACATGATTAAATCCACTAACTTTTGGGCCACTTGCTAATTTAGTCTTAATTAGTTTAGGGTTAAATTAACATTAAGCTTATTTAGTTAAAAATTTAAAATAATTGAAAGACCAATTATGCAATTAAACTCTCTTATTTTATGTTAAGGACATTTATGTACATGATTTAATAATTTTACAAGCTATATTAAAATGGTAATTTAATAAAAAAGTTAAAAGGTAAGTTAAATTAAAGAATTTAAAAGATTAAATTAATATTTTTTTTTCTTCTTCATGGGGAGAAAGGCCGAAACACCATTGTTAAGGCTTGGGAAACTTCATCCAAGCTTGTCTTTCAATTTGGTAAGCTGATTTTAACCAATTTCTTGTAATTTTTATGTTTTTGAGATCATTGCAACTAGGTCCAGCTAACCCGTATCTTCGTTTTCAAAACGGTTAAAGATTATGGATTATGCCAATGATGAGTTTTGGATATTCTTGAAGTTTTATGGTGGATTATTAAGCTTGGTTGATAAATAGGACTATTTTGTAAAGTAAATTTGGATAATTTTAATGATTAAGGACTAAAATGTTTAAGTAATAAAATTTTAAGGACTGATGTGAAATAACAGTAAATATGGACTGTCATAAGGTCCCAAATAATTCGACTAAGCTTGAATTTGGTTGAAAATGGGAAAATTGCATGATTTGGATTTAAGAACTAAATTGCACAAAAGTGAAATGTTAGAGGTGATTTTGTAAAAATATCCAAAAGGACTTAATTGCATAAAATGATTTTATTTTTCTGTTGATTTAGTTTTTTGAATGAGGTTATTATATATCGATCAAGAAATGGATCAACCGGTAGACAAGTGGGAAAAAGGAAAAATTATTGATTAGTCCTCGGAGTCGTGTTTGCTGTAGAATCAATTTAGGTAACAATAAAGTTATTGGTTTAGTTGTTGTTTTGTGAATTATTAAATATTTAAGTATGTTGTATTTAAATTTGCTTGTATAATAAATATTAAATTATGGAATTGAATCAAATTGAAATGAAATTATAATTGAGGGTCATGATTGAAATTGAAGAAATGATATAATTGAATTCACGTGACAAAGAAATGCTTAAATAATTCTATTGTGTTAGTTAATATTTATGTTACAAATGAATTAAATTGATTGATATATGGCAATTAGTAAATTGAACTAAATTGCATTATTAGCTAAATCGATGTTTTGTTTGATAAATAAAAACTATATGGATGTGTGCTCGTAATGGTATAATGTGAGGAAAGTTAATTGAAATGGACACGGTTTATGACTCGTATGAACCTCGTGAATACTTAGGATACAAATGACATGTAATTAGGGTTTATTACAGTTTCGGGTGCTGGTCGTGGATGTCCTACCGATGGTTGAGGTCCTATATTTATTGCGGATTCTCCATAGCTTGTGTGAGCAGGACTATTTTATAGCTCGTGTGAGCATTTACAGATATGGCTCGTGAGAGCAGTTATAATTACAGTTACAAGCAAACTTTGTGTGAGCATGGTTCCCGCGTATCCGACGCTATTTCATTTAGTTCATCGAGTGTTAAATGTATAAAATGAAATGGAATATACAAAATAGTTAAATGGTATTAAACAATGAATGAATAAATTTATATGAATTATTGAAACAAAATGTGTTGTACAGAAAGGTTAGGTGTTATTTATGTAAATGAAATGGTAAAATGAAACATTACATGAAAAAATTATATATGATTATACGACATGGTTATAAGGAATGATTACATGAAATGGTTTTGTGAAAATATATGTATGGATTGGGACATTGGATATAGATATTTTAAATGGAATGTGAGTGTTAAATGCATATATGATAGTTGGTTTATATATCAAATGTGTTTTTCATGTATAAGTTTGATATCATGATAAAGTTATATGTTTTACATATGAACTTACTAACCTTGGGAGACTTCTAATTTGTATAGGTAATTAATGAACTCATGATCATGATATTAAATTATCTTGTAAAATGTTAAAAATTTCATCATCTACGGTAAGCTAAAGTTTAAGTTTATTACAAACTTACTAAGCTTTACGTAAGCTTACTCATGTCTTTACCCTTTCCTTGTAGATACATTCTGTGGATGTCAGGAAATCAGATCAACTTTAGGAGACCACACTATCCAGAATCTTTTTGGTAGATTTTGATTTCAAACTCGACTTTGATAAGTTGTAATTTATACATATTTTTATCCCATGCTTAGCACATTTTTGGAGGAATTAACATTAGATTTATGGAATTTGATGCTCCTAATTCTTTAATTTCATATCTTATACTTAGGTGAGCATAGGAAAGTAAAAAGAACAAGAAACGGGCCAAAAAAGGAGAAAATGGGCCGACATGGGAAATCAACACGGCTTGAACTTCCTCACACGGGTAGAACACACGCCCCTGCCATTCTAGCAGGCTTGAACACGGCTTAAAACAACCTCAACACGGGCGTGTATATTTCTCAACCTTGACCATGGCCTGAAGTAATCGCACATGGGCGTGTCCCTGTCAAGCCCAAGTTGAGTTCTATTCGAAAAGGGGCAATTTTGAGGGTTGGAAAGCATTCTAAAGCCTATTTAAAAGACCCTAAAGGAGAAGAGAAAGGGGACGAAGAGTAGAAAGCAAGGAATTACTCAAAGAAAGACGATTGATCCATCTCGGAAGCCGGATTCACCTTCAAGACTGAAAATCTCCTTTCAAATTCCTTCAAAGGTTTTTGCGTTTTCTTTATGTTTTGTCATTATTCTTTTGAGATGTTTTCTTTTATAGTTATGAACTAAATCCCCTAAATACCTAAGGGGGATGAAACATAAGAAGGATCTTGTTAATATTTTTTGAATTGTATGATAAATACTTGATTTGTTCTTAATTATGACTTTAACTCTTGTTTGAATATTCCAGGATATTGATTCAAGTATTGATGTGCTTATTCAGAGGATGAATAGTCCCTGTCTAAGAGTAGATCATTCATAATTAAGCGGAGTTGCATGCAATCCTAGAGATAGGACGACATAAATTTGCCGGATTAGAGTCAAATCTAATAAGGGAATCCATAGATCGAGTTAATGCAAAACTAGGGGTTTTAATTAGAAAGAGATTTCAATTAATCAACCTAGGGTTAGACGTTATTAGTCTTGAATAGGGATAATAACATAACTTAGGGATTTTTACGAATCAAGTCAAGTGAATAAATCGTCTGGTTTAGAGTCAATTAACAAGAGAAATCTAGGTGGATTCTTCCTTGTGTGTTGTCTAAATCAATCAGTTTTCCCAAAAGTATTTCCCTAATTTACTTTCTGTGCATTCTTAGATTAGTTAATTAGTTAGATAAAACAACCTTAATTATTCTTAGGCTAGATAATAATAAAAAAGTTAATACTAGTACTCTTAGTTCCTTTGGGTTTGACATTCAGTCTTGCTAAAACTATACTACTGTTCGATAGGTACGCTTGCCTTCATCGTGATAATAGTTAGTTCAAGTACGATTAATTATAAATTTTAAAACTTATCGCGAGTGACAATCAAGTTTTTGGTGCCGTTGCTGGGGAACTAAGATATTAGGAACACTCAATTTTTATTACTTTAGCCATTTACTTTTATTGCACTTTAAATTTTGTTTTGATTTTCGTTACTAAATTCTCTTTTTCTGGCAGGTTCTTATAGTTTATGACTAGAAGAAACCCGTCAGGACCATTACTTTTTGACGGAGAGATCGATCGCACAGCTCGCAAAAACCGAAGAGAAATAAGGCGAAGCTTAAGATACACAGAGGAAGAGCAAGAGGACGATATTCCAACTACAATCGAGGAGATGGCAAATCAGGAAAATCCGCTACCTCCTGCGATTGCTGCTGATCCAGTAAATCAGAATCCTGCTCCTCGTACTATGTATGATTATGCTAAACCTACTTTAACAGGAACTGAATCGAGTATAGTTAGGCCTGTTATTGCTACAAATAACTTTGAACTGAAACCTAACACAATTCAAATGATACAATAATTTGTTCAATTTGATGGTTTGTAGGACGAAAATCCAAATACTCATTTAGCAAATTTTCTACAACTTTGCGACACATTCAAAATCAATGGCGTTTCTCACGATGCCATTCGCCTTCGGCTATTTCCTTTTTCACTAAGGAATAAAGCTAAATAGTGGTTGAACTCATTACCACGAGGGTCAATCACTACTTGGGAACAAATGACCGAAATGTTTTTACTCAAATACTTTCCACCTACTAAAACAGGTAAACTAATGAATGATATATCTTCTTTTGTGCAGATGGATTTAGAAACACTATACGATGCATGGGAGAGATAAAAGGACCTACTACGAAGGTGTCCTCACCATGGATTACCTCTGTAGCTGCAAATTCAAATATTTTACAATGGTGTGAAGCCCTTGACGAGACAGATAATTGATGCAGTTGCCGGTGGAACTATCAACAACAAAACACTTGAAGAGGCTTACGAAATTATCGAAGAAATGTCACTGAATAACTATCAGTGGCAAGTCATGAGGGCTAAGCCAACCAAAATAGCAGGCGTTTATAACGTCGGCTCGGTTAATATGCTAACAAATCAGGTAGAACTTTTGAACAAAAAGATTGACAATTTGCTTGGTTCCGTGCAGGTACATCTAGTAATGAGGTGTGATACAAGTGGAGGAGGCATGCACACAGAATATCAATCCTTCAATCCTACAACCGAGGAGGAACAAGTCCACTATATGGGTAATAATAACTTAGACCTCAAAATAATCCATACAGTAATACGTATAATGCAGGTTGGAAGAACCACCCAAATTTTTCGTGGGGTGGTCAAGAAAATCAAAGGCCACAAAATCCTCCGGGTTTACAACAACCACCCTATCAATAGGAAAAGAAGCCGAACCTTGAGGAGATGCTAACAAAATTCATCTCAGTGTCAGAAACTCGTTTCCAGAATACTGAGACAGCACTTAAAAATCAACAAGCGTCAATCCAAGGGCTCGAAACTCAAATAGGCCAGCTTTCTAAATTAATTTCAGAACGACCACAAGGTAGCTTGCCAAGTAATACTGAACCTAACCCGAAGGAACAGCTCAACGCGATTAATGTTCAAGGTGAAGAAGGATTAGTTGAGCCTGAACCAGAACCGAGGCAAGGAATTGTGGTAAGTAAAGATAAGGATAAGGTAGACCATAGAGAGCAGAAACCGATAAGTATAGAATACAAACCTCGTGTGCCATATCCCAATGCGAAAAGGAAAGACCGTTCAGATGAACAATTTGGTAAATTCCTTAAACTGCTAAAGAAATTACATTTTAAGTTACCTTTTATTGAAGCTCTTTCGCAGATGCCAAACGCAATGAAGTTTTTAAAGGAGCTTTTAGCGAAAAAGCGGAAGTTGGATGAGGTGTTGCATATGGAATTGAACGCAATTTGCTCAGCCATTCTACAAAATAAGGTGCCCAACAAGTTGAAAGACCTAGGGAGTTTTATGATTCCTTGTTTAATTGGTAGTTTAAATGTTAAAAATGCTTTGGCTGATTTAGGGGCTAGTATTAATGTCATGTCTTATAAAATATTTAAACAACTAGGTCTTGGGAAACCCAAACAAACTAGGATGAGCATTCAATTGGCAGATAAAATCATTAGATTTCCTAGGGGTATCATTGAAGATGTACTAGTAAAAATCGATAAATTTATATTCCTAGTTGATTTTGTTGTTCTAGATATAGAAGAAGACATTGACGTGCCTTTAATTTTAGGAAGGCCCTTTTTAGCGACTGCTAGAACCATTATTGATGTTGGTACAGGTGAACTCACACTTCGTGTGAGTGATGAAACAATCACTCTTCAAGCTCGTAATTCGAGCAACGAGGGTGGTAGTATAAATAATGTTACTCATACTGATCATGTGGTACAACCTTCTTCGCAGGAAACACACTTGAAGAGCGTAAATGAGCCATGTTTACGTAACAATAAAGGGCCTATCTATGAAGAACGAAGGCTACGGATCGAGGAACTAGGTGAATGGCGGACACAGAAATCGAAAGAACATGATAAACCAAAACCATGCCATGACGAACTCGATTTTTCACCAAATCAACTTAAGGTTGGGGATAAGGTACTATTAGATGTAGCAGACCCTCGTATTGCTGCTTTTGAATCGAATGGAGCAATCCCCCTTATGGTACTTAGTATTTTTCCATACGGTACAGTCGAGTTAACTCATTCCAAATTTAGCACGTTTAAGGTAAATAGTATTCGTTTAAAACCTTATGTTGATATAACTGATAGCAGAAATGAGGAGTGTAAACTCTTCGAACCACCATGACAGCGTGAAATCGAGGTAAGTCGAGCTTAGACTATAAATAAGTGCTTCTCAAGAGACAACCTGAGCACTAACGTTATTAACTTCTTTAAATTTTAGTGCTTAACACCTAACTCACTAACTGAGCTCTTGAACATAGGTTTTCCAAATCCACACGGCCAGGCACACGGGCGTGCCTTAGGCCGTGCACATAACACGAAAAGCGACACGGTTGGTCGTGCGGTACAGCCGTGTGAAAACAGAGCAAGAATTTTTCTCAAAACACGAGATACGATAAGTTGCCACGCCCGTGTGATATGGCCATGGGCAATCCTACCAAATCAACACGAACGTGCGACACGTCTGTGCCCAACTCCCATGGTCGACACTATCAAACTAACACGAGCGTGGGCCTATATACACGGGTGTGGAAGAAGCGAACGAAGTAGGACACGGTCGTGCAACACGGCCGTGTGCACCAACACGCCCAAGGAGCACGGGCGTGGACCGACTGTCAGATGAACCCAAATTTGAAAAAACGCGAAACACATATGTTAAAATCAGGGCACACGGGCGTGTCCCACGACCATGTGCCCCAAAATCTATAAAAACCCCTCACTATTCATCATCCCCTTCCTCCAAAATCCCTAACCCTAGTCGCTACAACTTCCACACGCCCTCCTGCAATGCCCATGCACCACTTTCAACATCATTTTCGACGCCCAAGCTCCTCCCTCTTACATTTGTTTACTCTTTTCTCTCTATTTTCTTCAAATATTTTACTTATTTCATGATTATTTTTGTTTCATTTTACTATTTTGAATGAATATTAATAGTAATGATAGTAATATGCTCTTTGCTAGAAAGTTACCATTTTTTTTTTTTGTCAATATATTATGCTACATTCATTCATTTTTCTTGTTTCTATGGGTTTCATGCTATCAAACCCACATGCATTCATTCTTTAGATATTTCCGTTAGCATTATTCTCATAGGCTTATTTGATATAATTGCTTTGGTTGTTTTAGTATATTTTTTCTCATCTAATACGTGAGCCCCATGAAAGTATTCTCATTCTACTTCAATTTTTCATTACAGGTATACAATGTCAACCTCACGTGGAACGAAGACAGCTGTCCCCACTTTGAAAAAATGAAAAGGAGCGTCATCTTCATTGGCTCCTACCATGGAGATCAAACACCCGTTCTTTCAGTTTCCCGTGGGACCCTAGAAAGAACTCTTCCAGATACTTCAGGCCTGAACCTTAGGTGTGGGCCGCTGCATTGACTGGGCCGTACCTGAACAAGTCCAACTGGCTGACGCAATTCAGGTCCTCCTCACCACCGACCCTTGGGGGCTTTTCTTTGAGATTGTCGAGCCGACGTATCTCGAGCTCATGATGGAAGTCTGCTCAACGTTTCATCTTCAGACTATGATGACTAACTTTGATGATCCTGGAATGGTCCAATTTTGCCTCGACAGTTTAGTCCGCCAGTTGAGCATCCTAGAGTTCGGTACCGCACTGGGCCTATACATGGAGGAGTTCATGGAGTAGAACGACCTCAACACGCTCAACCGCCACATCTATCATTCTCCTTCACGGTGTTGGAACGCTTTAGTCCTTTTCTTGGCCACTTATGATCCTAGCCGCTCCAAGGCATCAGCTCTCGCCCCATCCTTGAGGTACCTACACGCTATTTTAGCTCACACTTTGATAGGACGGCGAGAGAGCACCAGCGTCGTCAACACTCACGACGCCTACTTTCTATGATGTATGATGCATGGGTACGTCTTCGACGTCGCCTATTTCATTGCCCTCGCCATTCGCCATCCGAAGGAGCGGCATAGGAAGGGGGTCATCTCTATTGGCCCCTGTGTGACTCGATTGGCTCGGCACTTCAGGCTCCTCAACACAGCAACACAAGCATCCTCCCCCACTCTCATTGGACAGATGTCTCCACAAGGCATCTTGAGCATGCTACATATAAGGATGATCGAGAAGCGACGTGGAACTTACCCTCCTCAGTATCGCCTCGCCCAATCAACCGATGAGGAGGCCCCTGAGGACATTACTGATGATGTCCCTCCGCAACATGAGGGCCTACCATTTCAGCCACCACCCATCCATCGTCCAGTTCATGCGGCAGCTTCATACTCTGACATTTCTAAGCGCCTTACTCGATTTGAGCAGCAGTGTTTTCAGTGTTTTGATCACATTGATGCTACTCTACATCAAATTTGTTAACACTTCCATATTCATCGCCACCACCACCTCGCGAAACATTCGGTGATGACGATATTTAAATATTTTATTTATTTATTTCTTATTTATTATTATTATTCTCACTTTTATCTTTATTTATCCTCTGAAAGTACTTTTTATTTTATTTCCTTTTGATACTATTTTATTTTTAGGTTTTATAAATAATTTATAATTTCGACTGTTTTATTACGAGCAATTATTCTTCTTTATATTTTCTAAAAAGTTCCTGATTCTATCACAGTTATAAAGAGCCCCAAAGCTCACTATTACTTAGGAACTTGAAACTCCACTAGAAAAGGTTCTCCAGGACTGCCATGCCCTGCTCGGCCACGACCATAGCTACGACGAGATATAATATTCTTTTAGCGCAGCACTTGTGGAACCCAACCTCTACCACTATCGAGTCTTCTCCTCCACTCTACATAATTCCAACCTAAGGATTTCATCCATTTAACATTCAAGAAGTTTCAACTCTCTCCCTATTTTATGATCTTATGTCTATATTTGCCACTAACTTTATCTTTGTACATTGAGGGCAATGTACATCTTAAGTGTGGGGGGGTCAATTATATCACTATCAGAAAAATCCCTGAATTTTGTCTTATTCTTATGTGAATCACTCATATCATTATTAGAATGAATTTTGATTAATTTATAATTTTTATTGATATGTCTTGAATTAAAACATAGGCATTCGTGCATTAATTGTTTAAACTTTAAGACATTAGAGAATCAAGAATGATAAGTTGATTTTTGAGAATTTAAAATTTTTAGGTTGTTTTCCCAAAGTTTAGGTATTATCTTGAATTGAAATCCACATGTTTAAACATCAAAAAGCCATAATTTTTGTGAGATTTTGAGCCTTTAGAGCATCTATTATTTCTTTCATGCCACTTTTATTGTTGCTTTGAGTGCGTCAATATCGAATTGTTATTCTAGAACTTACTTGATTATGCATGTCAAGACTACACCATTTGATTTGATATGTCAAGATGATAGAGGCACTTAGGTTTAACCCACTCACTCCATAAAAGCCTAACTTCACAATTAACCCTTAGTGAACCCCTTTGAGCCTAACATCTCATTCATTGATTTACCCTCTATACTAACCCATAACTCATTATTGTTGAAATCCACTAAATTAATTTTATCCCTATTTTTGTCGAGATTTGATTTGAATAAATTACTTATCTATGTTTTATTTTTGATAGTTAGTCTATGTTATTTGATTTGTTCTTAAAAAAAAGAGAGATGATGAAATTATATAATACTTGTGTTAAAATGATGTTATCCAAAAGAAAAGCTCAATTATAGGTTATCTAAATTAGGGATGTAATTTGTCAAAGTTTTAGTATTTTTGTAGTTGAGTAATTCTTCAATTCAATCTTGATTCTAACCTTCTCTTTCAGCTTGTGACCCCCTAACCAAAGCCTCGTTACAACCCTTTAAAGACCTTTTGATTGATGTATCATCTCAATTTATAGTGGTGGAGATTTGATTTTCATGCAAGCCTATGGCAATAACTTTTTATATTGACTGTTGAGTGCTAAATTCATTGTCCTTAAACACCTCGAGTGATTTGAGTGAATCTTTAAGTGAGGATGTTAAACTCTGTGATATTTTAAATCAAAGGTGATTACTTAGATGAGGGGAGATACCTATGTTTTCCATGATAAAATGCTCAATTTGGAATGTTTGAAACTTTAATGTTCTTCTAGTTGAATTCTCAATGTATGATTGCATATGAATTATTTTGAGATATTATTGATGGGAATTATAAGTTGAGAAAAATGACTTCTTAATGGTGAAGTGAGGATTTTGCTTGAGGATAAGCAAACGCTTAAGTGTAGGGGTATTTACATAAGTTGTAATTTATACATATTTTTATCCCATGCTTAGCACATTTTTGGATGAATTGACATTAGATTTATGGAATTTGATGCTCCTAATCCTTTAATTTCATATCTTATACTTAGGTGAGCATTGGAAAGTAAAAAAAACAAGAAATAGGCCAAAAAACGGAGAAAATGGGCCGACATGGGAAATCAACACAGCCTGGACTTCCTCACACGGGTAGAACACATGCCCATGCCATTCTAGCAGGCTTGAACATGGCTTAAAACAACCTCAACACGGGCGTGTTTATTTTTCAGCCTTGACAACGGCTTGAAGTAATCGCATACAGGCATGTCATACGGGCATGTCCCTGCCGAGCCTAAGTTGAGTTCTATTCGAAAAGGGACAATTTTGAGGGTTGGAAAGCATTCTAATGCCTATTTCAAAGACCCTGAAGGAGGAGAGAAAGGGGACAGAGAGTAGGAAGTAAGGAATTACTCGAAGAAAGCCGATTGATCTATCTCGAAAGCCGGATTCACCTCCAAGACTAAAGATCTCCCTTCAAATTCCTTCAGGGGTTTTTGGGTTTTCTTTATGTTTTGTTATTATTCTTCTGAGATGTTTTCTTTTATAGTTATGAACTAAATCCCCTAAATACCTAAGGGGGATGAAACCTAAGATGGATCTTGTTAATATTTTCTGAACTGAATGATAAATACTTGATTTGTTCTTAATTATGACTTTAACTCTTATTTGAATATTCCAGGATATTGATTCAAGTATTGATGTGCTTATTTGGAGGATGAATAGTCCCTGTCTAAGAGTAGATCGTTCATAATTAAGCGGAGTTGCATCTAATCCTAGAGATAGGACGACATAAATCTACCGGATTAGAGTTAAATCTAATAAGGGAATCCATAGATCGAGTTAATGCAAAACTAGGGGTTTTAATTAGAAAGATATTTCAATTAATCAACCTAGGGTTAGACGTTATTAGTCTTGAATAGGGATAATAACATAACTTAGGGATTTCTACGGATCAAGTCAAGTGAATAAATCGTTTGGTTCAGAGTCAATTAACAAGAGAAGTCTAGGTGGATTCTTCCTTGGGTGTTGTCTAAATCAACCTGTTTTCCCAAAAGTATTTTCCCAATTTACTTTCTGTGCATTCTTAGATTAGTTAATTAGTTAGATAAAACAACCTTCATTATTCTTAGGCTAGATAATAAAAAGAAAGTTAATACTAGTAATCTTAGCTCCTTTGGGTTCGACATCCGGTCTTGCTAAAACTATACTACTGTTCGATAGGTACGCTTGCCTTCATCGTGATAATAGTTATTTAAAGAACGATCAATTATAAATGTTAAAACTTATCGTGAGTGACAATCAGACTTATATGGCATGTAATAGTAAAATGTGGTTATGTTATGTAGTAAGACCATTTGCTCATGGTTGAAATGGTTCGTATGTATGGTTGTAATATGCATGTGGGTCCTTCTAACGTTGTGAAATGAGTAGCTAATGTGGTATGTATTTATGTATCAAATGGTAAGAATGTTAACTTATATGTAAGCTAGATGTGGTCAAATGTAATAGAATGGAAGTCTAGTTAAGTCATTGAATTGCTAGTTGCTTGAGACATGGGTGACTTGCATGATATATGATTGTCACTTGCGATAAGTTTTAAAATTTATAATTGATCGTACTTGAACTAACTATTATCATGATGAAGGCAAGTGTACTTATCGAACAGTTGTATAGTTTTAGTAAGACCAGATGTCGAACCCAAAGGAACTAAAAGTACTAGTATTAACTTTCTTTTTATTATCTAGCCTAAGAATAATGAAGGATGTTTTATCTAACTAATTAACTAATCTAAGAATGCACAGAAAATAAATTGGGAAAATACTTTTGGGAAAACTGATTGATTTAGACAACATCCAAGGAAGAATCCACCTAGACTTCTCTTGTTAATTGACTCTGAACCAAACGATTTATTCACTTGACTTGATCCGTAGAAATCCCTAAGTTATGTTATTATCCCTATTCAAGACTAATAACGTCTAACCCTAGGTTGATTAATTGAAATCTCTTTCTAATTAAAACCCCTAGTTTTGCATTAACTCGATCTATGGATTCCCTTATTAGATTTGACTCTAATTCGGCAGATTTATGTCGTCCTATCTCTAGGATTGCATGCAACTCCACTTAATTATGAATGATCTACTCTTAAACAGAGACTATTCATCCTCCGAATAAGCACATCAATACTTGAATCAATATCTTGGAATATTCAAACAAGAGTTAAAATCATAATTAAGAACAAATCAAGTATTTATCATATAGTTCAGAAAATATTAACAAGATCCGTCTTAGGTTTCATCCCCCTTAGGTATTTAGGGGATTTAGTTCATAATTATAAAAGAAAACATCTCAGAAGAATAATGACAAAACATAAAGAAAACCCAAAAACCCCTGAAGGAAATCGAAGGGAGATCTTTAGTCTTGGAGGTGAATCTGGCTTCCGAGATGGATCAATCGGCTTTTTTCGAGTAATTCCTTGCTTCCTCCTCTCTGTCCTCCTTTTCCCCTCCTTTAGGGTCTTTTAAATAGGCTTTAGAATGCTTTCCAACCCTTTAAATTGCCCTTTTCCGAATAGAACTCAACTTGGGCTCGACAGGGACACGCCCGTGTGGCACGCCCTTGTGTGATTACTTTAGGCCGTGGTCAAGGCTGAGAAATAGACACGCCCGTGTTGAGGTCGTTTTAAGCCGTGTTCAAGCCTACCAGAATGGCACAGGCGTGTGTTCTACCCGTGTGAGGAAGTCCAGGCCGTGTTGATTTCCCATGTCGGCTCATTTTCTCCGTTTTTGGCCAGTTTCTTGTTCTTTTTACTTTCCTATGCTCACCTAAGTATAAGATATGAAATTAAAGGATTAGGAGCATCAAATTCCATAAATCTAATGTTAATTAATCCAAAAATGTGCTAAGTAAGAGATAAAAATATGTATAAATTACGACTTATCAATATTGAATAATGTTTACGGTTGATTGATTTAACATGATATGTTGGTTGTGAATGTGTTTGAGACTTGAAATCATGTGTCACGAGATGGTATAGGTACCTATACAATTGGATTGAAGTTAAGCTTATTTCGGGACATTTTTGGACACACGACCATGTGTCATACACAAGCAGTCCACACAAGTGTGTACCCTGAGCGTGTTTGGTGCAGGGTTCACATGGGCTGGCACATGGCCTGCGACACGGCCATGTGACCCAAGTCAGTAAGTTACACGGGTGAGCACACATTCATGTAGGTTAGCCACAAGGCCATGTTAGGAGCCACAAGGTCTGGGCTCTGTCACACGGCCTGGACACATGGCCGCATGACCCTTTAAGTGAAAATTTTTAGTTTTTCCCTAAACTTTTTGATTTGTGTCGAATTAGTCCTTGATTATTTATAAACTATCTTTAAGACTTCGTAAGCTCGATTTAAGGTTCGTAAATGTATACTTTATTCCATTTTGGATTACATACGTATTTATACAATTGATTCGATAATTGAACATTATTTGTTATAAAATGTCTGATTTGTATGGTAGTACTTTGTAATCTTATTCCGGCGATGGAAACAAGTTATGGGTGTTACAACTTAAGTAAGGGACTCCAATAATGCTTTTAAAAGCTAGCAAATATATGTTGGCTAAAATGAAGGATCCTGACCCAGACGAAACCCAACCTATAAAGTATTTTCCAAAGGCTAAGAAGGCATTCAATTACATCTCTAGGAAGCTAGAAGGAGAGGGATTAGACCCATGTTTTGACCATTTAATACAAACTTAGTCAAAGGTCCAAAAGTCATATGAGAAAGACAATAGGCCTTGAAAAATCCATCATGAGGGGTTGGTTCTGTAACACCCCTTACCTGTATTCGACACCAGAATAGGATACGAGACATTACCAGACTTAAACTCAAACAAACATTTAAAACCGAGACATGAATTTCCCCTCAAATTTAAAACTTTTCAAAAACATTCATATCGTCCCTTAAACGAGCCTACAAGGCCCAAAACATGCATTAGGAGTAGTTCGGGACTAAACTGAGAACTTTAGAAAACTTCCCAACACTTAGAAAATTTTTCATCAAAACAGGGGTCACACACCCGTATAGCTTGGGACACGCTCGTGTTGGTAGGCCGTGTGGTCACACACGCCCGTGTCCTTAACCCATGTAACTCTCTATTATGACGTCATCAATAAATTGAAGTCACACGGCCAAGTCACACGCCCATGTGCTTAAGCTGTATAGGCAATTTAATTTTTATAATTTTTCATAAAATAGGTGCAGACTTCACACGCCCATGTCCTTGGGTCGTGTCCTTCACACAGCTGAGACACATGGCCGTGTCTCTGCCCGTGTTGCCAATTCGAAGCTAAAAGTTCAAGATACAGGGGACACACGGCCAAATCATACACCTATATGGCAAGCCGTGTGTCACACATGGCCTAGACACGCGCCCGTGTGTCTACCAGTGTGGACAAAAATAAGGATATTTACCAAGCGATTTTGTCACCCTTACTTGTACCATCCTACACGACAACAAGTAACGCCAATCCAAGCATATACACACAACCAAGTCATCCACACATCAATTACATGCTATTTTCTATCACATGCAACATTTTACACTTATCATCTCAAAATCCACATTCATGAAAGACATCTTCATATTCATATATACTTAACCAATATTAGCCAATTTTAATGACCATTTACAAAATGAATCATCAACCATTATAAGCCAACACATTTGGCCAAATAGAATATGACACATAACAAAATGACCAAGCCCCTGTACATGCCATAACACAAAATATTAAAGCCATTGGTACCCAAAATGTTAAGTTGATAATGTGAATGGATCTCCGACGGTCTTCGATCCCCGAGCTGGCTTGGCGACACTATAAGACAAGGGAAAAAGAAAGGAAATATGCTTTAAAGCTTAGTAAGTTCCTATGCAAATAATAGACATCATAAACACACTTTAACATAGATTTAACATAAAGTAAATTAACATAAATGTCATTGTGAATTCATAATCAAGCTTAGCATAGATGTATTTAAAATCTTAACATCATAACTTACTCGGTCAAACCAATTTGAGGTTTCATCACAAATCAAACTCATTAAGCATGAGTTTTGTGTACATACCTTTACCAACTTGCAACTCACCATAATCTTTCACAACATACCATGGTCTTTTTCAACTTTAACATTGTCGTTAAGTTTCCTATTGAACCACTTGGAGTACTAAAGGATACTCATGATATCTCACATACATAGTACCATACCAATGTTATATCATAGATATGGTCTTGCATGGGATCTCATATCGATGCCAATAGCCTAGCTATGGTCTTACATGAAATCTCATATCGATGCATATCCCAGATATGATCTTACACATAATTTCAACTAACCCTAATGTCATGACATTTGTATCCTAACTATTCCTAAGGTTCAACCGGGATTTTCTCGCTTGTCGAACTTTGTCGAATTCATTCAAAGAGTAAATCACAATTCATACAATAACAACACAATTGAAGCATAATTAATAATGCATTATTTACATTACCTCGGTATCAAAAATAGGAGAAATGGATTTAATTGTCAAACACCTTATTTTTTCCCCGACCAAGGTCCGAACTTCATTTTTCTTGATCTATAATAGTAAATTTATCTTATTCATTATTCACATTACTCAATTTAAGTCCAAATATCATACTATGGAAAAATTATATTTTGCCCCTAAACTTTGACATATTTATAAATTAGTCCCTAGGCTCGTAAAATGAAATGTATTCAATTTCTTGGTTACCTAAGCCTAGCCAAACCATAAACATGCTCATATAAGCCCATATTATCCATCAAATCAGATTTTTACTATCCATTTTACAACTTTTTACAAATAGGTCCTTTTAGGTATTTTTATGAAAAATCACTTAGTAAAAGTTATTTATCACACCTTAAACATACAATATCTTCCATCCAACATCAAAATACATGCATGTCACACATGGGTAAATTTTTAAACATGAACCCTACTTCAAAATAATGGTAGAAATAAGTAAATCGGGTTACGAGGATTTCAAAAATATAAAGAACATTAAAAACGGGGCTAGGATACACTTACTCTCAAGCTTGAAAGTTGAAGAAACCCTAGCTATGGTGTCCTTATGAAATTTGGCCAAGGTATAAGATGATGGAAAAAATTTTGACTTGATTTTTCCCTTTTTATTCTTTTATTTACCAAATGACCAAAATGCCCTTTTTGCCAAACTTCAAAATTTTATCTCACCATGTCTGTTTTTGTCCGCTAACTCAACAAATGGTTTAATTATCATATAAGGACCTCTAATTTAAAATCTCATAGAAATTGGACACCTTTAACATGTAAAACTCAACTTTTTCACTTTTTATGATTTAGTCATTTTGACTAAATTGAGTGCCCAAACGTTAAAATTTTTGAACGAAATTTTTACGAAATCATTCAGTAAACTTGTAGACCATAAAAATATAATAAAAAAACTTTAATGCGCCATATTCGTGGTCTCAAAACCACTGTTCTGATTAGCCCCAAAATTGGGTTGTTACAGGTTCCCATCCAATTATCATGCTAGAAGTTAACAAATTTTCTATTGTGGATGATCCAAAGAAGGCCAAAATTAAGAATTGGGTTAACTTTTCTCGAAAAAGACAAGATGGGAGAGACGTTTTTCAGACTAAGGGGAATTTGAAGGTTGTGAAGGTATTTAGTGACAAAGGTTTTGGCCCATAACAGCTCAAGTTCCTGAAGGATATGTAAACCCCACTTAATAAACAGGCCCTGATTTTTTACTTTTTCAAGGGGTAAACCAAGACCACAATCCAATTTGGGACGAGTGACTGTATCCCAATTAACTAGGTGTCCATGCCAAGTATAACACCCTATACCCGACTAGATCGACAAGTCCCATGTACCAGATGTTACATCAACCCAAAAAATTTAACAACATTTCAAATCTAATGGAGTTACACACCTAAACATTATTGAATTTCAAAGTTTGACTTCTACTCTAGCTTGTAATGTACATGTGTTAATTTCTTACAGCTTCCTGTCTCAATAAATTAACATACATTTACAAACTTTATAATAAAATTATAATATAGGTGTAACTAATTAAGTCTATGAGGCGTGGCCTCTAAGGGTACCCCTCTATATACATGAAATGTCCTCCTCGCCCATCTCCAACATTGGTAGGGTCTGGCTTGGTCCCTTCTTTAGATATAAAGTATTTATCTACCTTGCACCCAAGCAGTAATTTTTTTTTTATAAGTTCTAAAGAACTTAGAGAGATCTGTACATAAAATTTGTGTAAAACTTAAGAAATTGATATTTCGGGCTTAGAATTTAACTCCCTAATTTTTTGTAAGAGAATTCGCAAACTCATTTGGCAAGGCCAATTATAGCATCCTTTCACCCATTAGGAAGACTTGGCATATATAATTCAACAAGACATACCGCCCAACGGGTTGGGGTGTTATTGACGGATTAAAAAATTCTTTGGTACAAAAATTAACAAGTGGCTCACTTGCAGACGCAACTTTGGCATAGTCCCCTTCTACTGATCTTCTACTACTCAAACACTTGAGGAAGAAAAGTAACAGAGTAAGTTCTTTTGGACTTAGTGAGTTCTAAATAAATGTAAAATGATTATTAGGTTACCAAAAATAAACCCAAAGATAAAGACAATTTCGAGACTCAGTCTTACAGACACAATATGCCAAGTTTCCAACACAGTTCTTTGGCGACAACACTTTGCCAGTATAACGCACGCAGTACCCCTTATGGATTCATACAGCCAACTTATACATACTTCTCTCAATCATGTATGTTTACTCATGACCCAACCTTGTGCTAGCCTCGGACCCATATTTCAAAAATCAGAATCACATATCAGTTATAATCATATTTATTTTCATATTCCTTGTTAAATTGAACACGTGTTCTCTTGTAAGGTCAAGCCGTGATCTGTTAGTCTGGTTTGTAATAAAATTTCCCTACCGGAGGCATCACAAATAAAGCTTTTTTCGATATTTTTACCTTGACCATGGCCATGCTCGCACACACAACACTAACTTATTACACATACATCAATACACATGACATCGACCAATCTCTAGTAGATAAAAATTACCTTACACAACCACATATCATAGAGTTTCATAACTCAAAGGAAGCAAGAAGGAAATCATTAGAGACTTTAGGACAGAATATACTTTATTGGTCCTTTGCCTCGATTGCTCGGACCTTTACTAGCTTCTTGAGCTGAATAAGAAACAATCATAATTATCAGACCATTTATCTATTAAAATTAGATTATGCAGGTACTAATGTAAAGACGTAAATCCCCTCGTCATCAACCTAAGGGTTTCTCAGAAAATTACTAATCAACTGATACTTATCAATGGCATTTTGACAAGCTTTTAAAAACCTTCCTCATCTCCTCTAGCAAAGATAACTAAAAAAAATTCTTAGAGACGTAGGGAAGAACACAAAGAAAAAACAAAGTGAAACATGTTGATTATAAGCATCCTTTTATAGCACAGACCACGGAAAATAAGCTTAGTGGGAAGGTCAGACATCCCACTATCACCCTTGAAATTTGAGATTAAATTTCCTTAACAAAGTTTGAAGTTTAATTTTTTACCAAACACAACTACTACCATTAATCAGTATGGTAAAACATTGCTTGTACACTTAAGCAACCAACTAAACAAGTCATTCGGCTACCTAAACATATCAATTTGTCATCTACAGTACTTTAGTTCAATTTCAACTAGGTCTCAACTAAACTCTAATGACACTTACCGAGCTATCGTTTTTATGTAAAACAATTCTATCGCTCCGTGAACTAACAAGTTCTCCCTGAACATCTGGGGTTAGTGGATCATCTTATAAAATAGTCTACCAAACCTTAGAGTTCGTTGAATATGAATTCCAGCAAGGCGTCCCCCAAAAGGATGTATTTTCAAATTCGCGTAATACGCCATCCAAACACTTAACGGATAATTCACCACTTTTCTACCCTAGTTTACTCAATTATACGCCAACGACATATCGATATGATCTACGTCGGATGGGATGTTACGACTCTCCCCCACTTGGAAAATTTTGTCCTCAAAATTCTTACCTACAAATAGCTAAGGATATTACTCTATCATTAAACTTTCTTTCTCCCATGTGGCTTCCTTCGTATTGTAGTTCTTCCACAATACTTTTACTAGGAGAATTCTTTTATTTCTCAATTGTGGACAAACCTCACATTGATGATTGATTTTACTAAATTGGAAGAAAAAGCTTTTTAGCCCTTTATATTGAATCAATCATATAGTACCATCCACCTTTAGCCATTTCTTAAGTGGATCCACAATATTGACTTGAATGCGAAAGCGATCATATTTACCTCTCATCTCAGAACTTATGGCATTATTAGCTCGTAATAAAGTACCTATACTACGATCGATCTTAACCAAGACCTCAAAATCATAGTATTCCAAAGGGAGTTCAATAATACGTACCCAAACCACAATCGAGTGGAAAGTTGCTTTCGAGGCGCAGAAGTTTGGATACCATCTTCGCATGGTTAGGAAACATCCATTAATAAACCAAGGTCCACCCTGGGCAATGACATCAAAATCATCGACACACATAAATTTGACCCCAAAGAAACCACATCCCAATCCAATCAGTTGCAAGGCATTCGATGGCTTCCATATTTGATTGATTTTAAAGAGTAGATATTGGTAACCAAAGGTTTTACCAAATACCTTGATAATAAGGGTTTTTTCCCATTTCCTACAGATACAAGTTTTTTCCTCTTTCGAAAACCAAATGGAAATGTTTCCATGTACATCCAATATTTGGTCTGGATTAGGAGGGTGATCAACCATATCCTCCTCCTCCATGGTGTCATTATTATCCAAGAAGAAGCTTTCGTAGTTCTTAAATTTGCTACTTACAAGGGTGTCTTTATATGTTATAACCTTACGTGGAGCAGAGGGAAATTCACTAGAGTTGGCCTTAACCTTCTTCGTGCTTCGAATAAGTTCTTCTTTCTCTTTAACAGATAAGGCAGCTGGAGATTCTGACGAGCTAGGGTTAGACATATTCATTTGTTTGTTTATGCATATAGCTTTCATATACCTATATGAGTTTGACTACATCATTGGTGTTGAAATAACCTAAATACTTTTTCACAAGATATGGAAAGTAGTAAATCTAAGGGTAAACTATACAAATGGTCCAATTATGCCCGTGTTCCTGTTCTGGTCACCCAACTTTAATATTTTTCAATTTAGGGACGAACATTTGAATTTGTCCCTGTTTTGGTCACCCATTGTTAAATTGATAACGAGAAGCCTTTTTCTATCTAGTATCATAACACATTTAGTCCTCCATACTTATATGTTCTATCAATTTAGTTCTAATTCTAAATAATTCAATAAATTTAATCCTTCACATTTACAAATTCTATCAATTTAACCCTCAAATTTCCTAACCAAAACTTTCAACTTTTAAAATAGAGACATTCCATATCTATTAATTTATTGAAAATTCTCTCAACGTACAGAGTCTACTTCAATCAAATGCTATAGTTGAAGATTAAATTGCTTCTGCATATAATTTTGATCCTAAGACAATTGTTGAAAATTTTATTGTTTACTTTTAAACTTCCATACATTTCACGAGTGTTTGTTTATTTGTTTACTTTTAAACTTCTATACATTTCACGAGTGTTTGTTTATTTAAATCTTACAATTTGTATCAATCATATTTTTTTTATGGGTGTTAAGATGCAACTCTTAGAGAATTGATTCTAAATATGTGTAAAATTAAAAGAGAAAAAAAATAAATATACACGTATTAAACATATAATAAATTGATATATTTGAATGAAACATAATTACTCGCACATGGCATGCGGCAGAGTCTCCCAGGAGCTATGATAAAAACTTTAGAACTTTCTAATTCCATGAAACATGTCACGGACAGTAGAGGGTTTGATGACACTCTAGAATATAACTCAACAGTAAGAGATTAGAATAAGGAACAGATTCACTCTCCCATCAAAACAACAATAAGACCACTTATACCACTATTTTGAGGGCACGTTGCCCCTTGGGACCCTATGAAATTATGCTCCAATTTTTCCTCACTTTTTGAAAATGCCATGGGAGTTTTGCTTTTCAACTTCTACAAATATTTCTTTTGTATAGCAATCATTTTACACCCTGTTCAGTTTATCAGAATTAAGAACAAAATACAAGAAGCCAATGAACTTTAAGCCAAAAGCTCTTTTTGGTAGCAAAAGTATATTTTGACTCTACTATATATCTCGATCGTAATACAACTTCACTATCACAAATGAGAGCCCCAACTCACAAATTGGTATGCATGGTGGAGGTTTTTAGTGTCCCTTTCTCTCCTAAAACACTCTTTATTCTTTGGTCCTCTTTGTCAGAGTCCTTATCCAGCCCTTCCCCATCAAGTTGATTCCATTTTCCTTACTTCCCATGTGGCACACATTGGCCTTGCTGGACCGCTTCCACTTGATGAGCTGGGACAGGTGACCAATCCACTTTCGCCACTTAAGCGAGGCACGTGGTTTCGCATGCTCTATCACAGTCTTATTGGTCACCTTTGGTTCCTTGGTGATCCCCTTTGTCAAGGTGGGGTTCCAGGACTTTTTGCAATGCTGAATTGAGCCCTTGGAAACTTTGCCATTTTCCCATGAACCAACACCATTCTCTTCAAACTTCATCGAGATAAAGGAGTCTGTAAAAGTAAAAATTTGAGACACAAAGATATAGAGGCGGACACAAATCTATGTATGAGAGAGCCAAGTCGGAGTAATATAGTTACATAGGTATATGGTAAGGTAAAGTAATAAGTATTCTAGTGCATCCCCAAATTTGTGCAACTAGTTAGCTACATGAATTAGTAAGTGAAAACTAAAGCAATGTATAAGGGCAGCCATCTTTACCGAAAGTTCAAATGCTGATGACATGATTGGCAAAAATTGACATGAATGGGGTCCCTCAGTGGATTCAAATTCAGATGAATTTGTATGATCTTTGATGTCTTTATTATTTTTGTTATTACTAGGTAGCTGAATGATTTGCATGATTCCAACAAAGAAATAGTAAAATGTTGATTTGATTACATCTGGAATCATACAGGAAAGTTCACAAAGTTTTCTGTTTGCATTACCTACCAAGCTTTCTGTAGATTTTGCAGATACAGATAAGAAACAAAAGCCAATTTGCATAGAATTGTGTGAAGAACTGAAATCCCTAGAAAATCATAGTATTTTCAAAGATATTATTCTTGAATTAATATAATGCTTTTTTATTTAATAATATTCGCATGGAAAAGAAACTCACACATTATCTTATATGCATGCATGTGATGCATCTCTTTTTTTCCCCTCATGTCATTTTCTGATTTATTCTTTTCCCTTATGTTGATAGAAATTCAAGTAAAAAAAAAAAACAATACTTCTGCATGAACAATAAAAGGGGGAAGAAATTAGAAAGGTAAAAATAATAAAAATACCTTCTTGACTGGTTGAAACATCAAGAACATCATCATCAGAATTTCCAGGTTTCCAATGCTTGAACTCAAGACGATTGAGCAATGAGCCTAAAGCAAAGATCTTAGGGAGCTTGTTGATAGGTGGTTTCTTTAGTGAAAAACCTTGAATAAATCCATGGCTGCCTCTGGTAGAAGATGAGGATGAAGAAGAAGAGTGTCGGGGTTGCTTTGAAGATAGGAGAAGAAGCCTATCATTTAAGCACAAAGGGCAAACCCCAATAACTTGTTGTTTAGGATGGAAATAGCAGCTGTAACTGTCATCATTATACCCATTCATGATAAAATGGCGTCGTCAGTGGTAAGTAATTTGAAGAAGAGAGAGCAACGAGAGGAAGTAAACTGTTTTAAGATAGTGGTATCTATCTATTAGCTTATATTGCGGAGAGTGTGTCGATGAATCGGGTCGGGTGAACTCATATATATATATATATATATATATATAAGATAATGTAATTTTTGGGGCACTCAACTTTTAATTCCATTCATTTTGGAACTTCGGTTTTATTTTGTTTCGGTGTGTTGCTATTTTTACATGGAAATTAGTAAATGCATAACCATAACCGTGTTTACTTTTTGGGGCAACCTTGGTCAAGTAAAAATATCAATTTGGTCCAAATAAAATGTAAGTAGCAATATTAATTAAGTGACCAAGTTCTCCAACCTTAATCATATTAATAAGTGGCCAAAGCTAGAGTTTACACATCCAAATCATGATCTCTTGCTAATGGACAATACCAAATACTAAGATCCTCTACTGGCAAGGAAACATAAGGGAAACAAGGTGCTCAGGAAACATAAGTAACTTGAACATCCAAGCATGTATACTTATAGGGTTTGATATTAGTGAGGCTATTCCTGATGAAAGCAAGGACATGGCTGCAATTCACATCATTAAGTTTTCTTTCAAACTCTATATAACTACACATAATTTCAACATACATGGGATAATTGTAGATGTGTGGCCTTCATTTTATGACACGTTTACTTTTTTCTTTTTCTTTTGAGGATGTTGTGTGGGTGAAGGGTAGAGAAAAGAGAGAAGAAATGAAGAGAATTTTAATTTTAGACTTTTAATTTTAAAAGTTAAGAGATAAATCTTAAAATTATATATGAACTTTGATTTAATGTGCAATTGTATACATAAACTTTAATTTGATGCAATTATACACGTGAAACTCTAATTGTGATTTAAAGGTATATTTGAAACTTTAATTTTGATTTAATCATACATATTTAAAGAAATAAATATATTAATTTATTTTTATACTAAAGAAATATAATTATTTATGCATGCAGTATATAAACATAAAATGATATTATATCCATAATTGTGCTAATAATTTTTTAAGAATTGGATCAAATTAAAATTTTATGTGTAAAATTGCACAAAATCAAAATTCAAGTATACAATTACACATTAAACCATAGTTCATGTATGATTTTAATATTTATATCTTAATTTTATCATATCCATTTATCTCATGTCTCACATTTAATTTTTAAATTTAGTTACCAAAAATGTTAGGTTAGTAATTATTTAATATAATTAATGATTTTAATACTGCATAGCGGGTATTGAATAAAAGTGAAAAAGTTGGAAACAAAGGCCGATTTACCTAAACCATATACAACATGATCAACTCTCTTAGCCATTGGATTCTCAAAAATGAAAATGTTATGCTTATTTTAAATGCTAGATTTAAACACAACACCAAATAAAATGAAGCTAACACCCAAACTTTCTACTTTGCTTAGGACTGATTCACAAGCCACATTAAACTTCACCATCTCTCTGTCTGTCTAGTTTTAAATCTCAAGGTTTAGAAAAACAAAACCCAAAATTAAAATAACAAAAAAAATACCCTTTGCCAGAATTACGATTAATCTGTGCATAATATCTTTCTATTCGAAAATTTGGATAATTAACAATAGAGGCATTCATGAGTCAAGTTAGATTGGCTCAAGGTTCAATTTTAAAAATTTTTAAAGTTGAGGTTCAAAGATTAGCCGCCCAAAAAATCCATATTTTTATATAAAAATATTAATATTAGTATCTTTTTATAATTAAATTTAAATAAAAATATTTTAAAAATAATTTTATTTAAATACAAGTCAAGTCGACCTGTAACAAAAATTCTTTATTCAAATTCAGTCAAGTCAAGTAGAGCTGACTAGGCTAGACAAATCATTCAACTCATGAACAGCTTTAGTTAACAAAAGAAACAAAGAAGATTACAAATTTCAATTCATCAAACTAACGGTAAAACAAAGAAGATAAATGAGAAAGTTTTATTGTAAAAATAAAAATTATGATTCTAACTGGAGTAGAAAAATATTTTGAAATGAAAGGGAAAGTGTGATGGAAATAAGAGTCTCAACTACATATTTCATTTGATTTAATGATCTAAAAAAATTGTAAAATTATTAAATTAATTAAAATATGATACAAAAGTGATGTCATAAAATAACATAAATATTATATAAATTTGTGACTGAAAATTTATTTTTTATTGTATCGCATATGGTCAAGTTTTGAAATCATATATTACAAATAATAATAAGTATAACAGAAATTTTGATTTCTTGAAGAGTTCGCATGTAATCTCAGTGTTTTCTTCTCTTTTTATTATTATTATTATTATAAAAAGTAGTTATCATTTTTAAATTATAATTTTATTAAAAATATTTAAATATTAATGTGTTCGCTATTGAAAAGTTTGGAAATATAATATAACACTCATTAATTACTATATAATATCTAATGAAAAGGTCTCCACACACCGGTGTAAAATTAATTTTATATATTTTCGTATCTTTTATATAATTAATATTTTAATGATTTAATTGTTATATTTTATATTTCATTCGCATAGATTATACATGTTTATTTTTTTATGTAAAAAATTTTCAACCATTAAAAAATATTAATATATATAATACTTTAGATCAATATGATAAAAATTAGAACGGTTTGAAAATTTATATGCATAACATATGCAATTATATCAATAGATTTAATAATTAAATCGTTAAAATATTAATTATATAAAGAAATATGAAAGAGTGAAAAATTAATAACACTTTACAACAGCGTAAGTGAAACTCTCCTATATATATATATATAATATACACAGTAGTAGGGTTTGAAAAAAACAGAAAAGAAACTTCACTCATTGTTATTTAAATCCCACTAAGAATCAACTGAGGTTCAGTCGTTCGAGCCGCCGTCCATTTTTAACAGTTATTAAATTACTAACCACGAACTGGATAAGCCAGTAAAAGAATAACACGCAAACCAAGTAACCCCAAAATGAATATAAAAAAACCCAATCTAATCAGGTGTGAAATTGATTTACTGAGCATTCAGAGAATCAGAAGCCGTCTCCATATTTTTAGAAGTGATTTAGAATAAATAAGAAGAATGAAAAGAAGATGAACCGAGAACACAAAGCTTTTTTTTTTTATATTTTTAGATTTTGAGAGATTTGGGGGGAAAAAAAAGTAAATAATGAAACTTCATCATTGGTAAAGAATATGGGTGAAAGTAAAATAAGAAAAAGAAGATGATGATGGAAGAATACAAAGAAAGGATAAGAATAGATTAAAAAAAACAATCTGGAGAATGGAGAAAAAGAGAGTTGAAACGTTGAGACATAAGAATAAAGAAGAAGATTCTTTTTAAGAATTAAAATTTGATAGTTTTAAATCATGTTGGAAGTTTGAAATTTAAATGAATAAACACGCCGGAAACAAAGAAAAAAAGAGAGGCATTTTTAAGATAAAAAGGAATGACATTTTAGTTTTATTCAAAAAAATATTTTATATTAGAGAATTTTTTGATTTAGTGATCGAATGGTTTAACCGATTTAATCACTAGTCAGCATTTAGTTCACTTTTCTGAAGCTACTCTTTTTTAGCTGTCAAAATTGAATCACCGATAATTAATATAAAAAATAGTCAAATACATATTTTGCCAAATTTAATTACCAAAATTATCTTACAATGCATAAGTTTGCAAAATAATACATTACAATGCTGATTTTTTTGAGATATGAAAAATGATTTTTTGGCGGATGAAGAATTAAAAGAATTACTAGGACGGAGGCTTTAACGGCTGCTGGCAGTTATATCATATATATAGCATAGCTTCCCTACCCATTATATCTTTATCGTAGCTTCCTAGTTATTGCAAAAGGAGTTGGCCTAATTGCATGGAGAAGAATCTAAGCACTCTTCTTTGAATGTAGAGATGAAGCATGCAAGAAAAGTTTGACAGATGTTAGTGTGGTAGAAAACAAATTTATACATGAGTTGAATGAGTTTAAAGAAAGCGACTGACAAAGCAAAATATAGGTCGTTTAAGATTTCTTCCTATCTTAAGCTAGCAATTCAACGTGTAAAGGAGGAAACTGAAATATTGGGAATGCAAAGAAGTGAGTTTGTAGGTACTCAAAGTTGATATGATACCTTTCATTCAGTTATGAAAGGTGAGAAGCATACCTTTGTCCAAGATGTCTTTCGGTATTTCCTGGGAAGGAGCAGAGGATATTGCTTCTTGTGAGGGTTGGATATTGGTAGCATTTGTGTTGGCTTCCAATGTGATAGTTGGTTTTGTGTATGGCTGGTCCAGTTTACACTCTTTAGGACCTCTTAGAGGATTGTTTTAAGATAATAATCAAGGATTTAAATTGCGGTTGCGGCTGCGTTTTTTGTCATGGTCGCGGACATAATGGATGCGGGTATAACGGTCGGCAATTTTTTTAAATTCACACAACTTATTATAAAGCATAATAATTATAATTATAATTATAAAAAGTCACTTTTAATAATTTTTAGAATGTTTTCTAAGTTATGAACTTTTTTAATATGAGAACACAAATTTTACAATCATTACTTATTCTTATATTTATTTACGAATTTTTTAAGAATATTATATTAACTAATAACAAAGTTAAAAAATAGGAAATATTAAACATTCATCATATTTAATAAGTTTGAAAGTTTTTATAGATAAAATAATTGAAAATTCATACATGAGAGAGGTCTTCAATATTTCTTAACAGCTTTGAAGATGGTGAATATATCAAAATATTCTATGCTGCAAAAGGAAAAAAAGGAATGGATAAATGTATAGGTTCTCATTAATTATTCTTATTTCCTACCACTTATTCTCACTCTCATTCTACTTTCATATATAGTTTAACATGCTTCAATTCTTAATTATCTTTTCATAAAATATACTCCATTCATTTATCTAAAGATATATTTTACATGTTTTAATATCATTAAAATTAAAAACATTAACAAAAGTTTTCTTTAAAAAAAACATACCTTACAAATAGTGGTAGTGGTACAATTTAGTTTTTACCAATTAGTGGAATGACGAGGAGGATCAGATCCTTCACCTTCACATTCACTTTGAGAGCGTTCTTGACTTTATTCTCCTGGCCTTTGTTTAAAAATATATCCAAAAAAAGTAACATTTTCACCTTGGTTTTCATATAATTGATATGGAGGATATATTCGAGGAGGAGGATACATGAGAGGTGGAGGTGGGTGATATATTGGTGGTGGATGATGCATTTGAGGCCGATATGACACACCATAATTAAGAAATGGTGGATAATAACCATATGATTGTGGATAACCATGTGAAGGTTGAAAATATAAAGGTTGTTCTGCTGGATAAAAACCTTGAGTGCTAATAGATGAATCACTATACCCAAGATTACTAGAACTCGATCTCCTACTAGATGAAGAGCTTACAGAAGTATGCTTCTTGCCTTTTCGTTTTGATGGAGCTTCAGGTTTACTTTTATCTCTCCTAGGTTCAGAAAACATATTTCCATCAGATTCTAATCTATCACAGAAATATCCACTAGTGGTACCAACCCAATATTCTGCTCCAAACCGACTAGAAGACCTAATTTCACCTCTATCACCACTATGTCCATTATCGTCATCAATTGGACTTAAACTACCACCATCGGGTCCATCGCCATTCTGACTTGGTGTTGTACTATAACTTGAATGAGACAAATTTTGTTGTTGAGATTAATCAACATTCATTTCATCATCAGAGGTATCCATAGGCAACACACCGGTATTTTAACCATCTAACAATGGATTCTCTTTCTTTTGAAGCCATTCTGACAATGGATCAACATCTTCAAAGATATGATCAAGACTGATAAGATTAAAACTAGCGTTTATATCATAAATGCTCATTCTTTTTTTTTTATGCCTTATCTGAATCCTCATATTATAGTAGGTAAACACTAGTTTCTCAAGTTTTTTATACTTCAACCTATTTTTTGCCTTGGTGTGAATATAACTAAATGTGCTCCAACTTTGTTCGCAATTTGATGTAGAAGTTATTTGACTAAGCACTTTAATTGCTAATTTTTGTAACTTAGGAACACATGTGTCGTATATTATCCACTACTCAGCTGCATAATATTATTTAAATTTCAAAATAACTTCAAAATGTACAATATAATCAAATAATATAAATTAAATTAAATATTTTAATTAAATATTATTTTCTGAAGTTTTTTAAAAATTATAAACATATTCATCTCTTTTGTTCTTCATCTAAAAACTCCAATGACGGAAAATTCAAGAACCAGTTAAAAGACTCATCCAAACCCTATTTTCAACAAGCTTATTGTTCTTTTCTAAATCTTGATTTCAATACTTTTCTTGCCCAAATTCAAAACCTATGCATTTTTTTCTTAAAAATAACTTTCTTCGTTCTTTTCTATATAGGTTGCATCTTAATTTTGAGTGATCCTCTATTATTAAAAAAAAATTGATAAAACATGAAATCTAAATACCTGGACAAGTTAAGTAGGGAAAAAAAAAAGGAGCAAGAGAATTGCAAAAAACGTTATCTAATAGTTAAAAAAAAATGCATTAAAAGATAATAAAGAATCGAGAGGAGGGAAAGAGAATAAAAAAAACATCGAAAAGTTTTAATTTAATTTAATTTTATTCTTTATAATTTAATTTATTCAATTAATTTTAATCTAAAAGTATAAGATGTTACAAAATGATTAGTTAAGAATTTCTTAACAGTTGAATTAATTAGGGTAATAGAGTATAGTTTAGATATCACTTTAAGTAATGGAATACAGTTTAGGTGCTACTTGTGACAAAAAAATAAAATACCAACTTAGAAAAAAATATAATTTAAATACCACTTTACAATTTAAACCTATATTTCAATGAATAACAAATACTTTAAAAAATACAGAATTCTCGTTTAAAACTAAAAAAAAAATAATAATTATCTTATTAAATTTCCAATGAATTATTTCTAAAATGGACAATTTCTTTTGATGGATTGTTATTTGAATTATCTCTAAAATGGGAAATTTCTTTTTTTGGATTGATATTTAAAAGGAAATATGAAACAAATAATAGAAAAGGAATAAATAAATAGCTATAAGAGATACGAATAGAGCATAAAAAGTCATAATTTTTCAGATTATGGTATAAAAGAGACATGTGGAGGTAAGGTTTTAGGATTTTATTCATATCCGAAGGAATATTTTGTCTAAAAAAAAGGGAGTAATTTAATTTTATTCTCATTTAAAAATAAAAATAAAATATAGAGTTTCATATTTGTTTACTTCTCCCTTTGAAAATAAAACGAAATGATTATAAAAGGTAAACAGATATTCATTAATAGTTTTTAAGAAACTTAATTGCATTAAAGGAGATACATTTTTACTTGCTTCACACCTAATTTCATTTTTAATTTATTGAAAAAAATAAGTAAAATTACGTGCAAAAGAGTTCATTTGTGATGTTTATAGTAATAATAAATTTAATTGACAAATGGTTTGTGATACGAGGTTTGATCAAAGTGAGACCAGTTGTATGATTAGACAATATATGGATGTAAGAGACTCTAGTCAACGTCACATGTCAAAAGAAAAGTATATTCATCGAATGGCTGCTCTTATCCCATTTTCTTATGAAGACTAGTACCCTCATTTCAAAATCATAAACGAAATTTCCATGGCAATATATAACGTTTAAACTTCAATCCAGGCAAAGAGAGAGAGAGAGAATCACATGGAAGAAGGCCTTTCTCCACCGTTACACCCTCTCTCTCAGTTTCTTTAGCTTTCTTTTTTAAACTCCCTCTATTTATATAAACCTTTCAATAATCTAAGAGCAAAATTTCTGTGCTGGGTTTCGAATTTGGTGATCTGGGTTTTTGTTCTTTCTGTGCTACAGACAGACAGACAGACAGACAGACAGAGAGAGAGAGAGAGGGGTGGGGGAGAGTGATGGAAGAAGGAAGATTTCTGCAGTGGGGTGTTTTCAGATCTCTTCTTGCGATTCTCCAATGGTGGGGTTTTAATGTTACTGTTATAATCATGAACAAATGGATCTTTCAGGTTTGTTTCTAACTTCATTTATTGATTTTGACATTGGGTTTTAGCTGAATTCTCTTATTCTTTGATCTAATTATTTCATTAGTACAGATTTCTGTTTAGTTGTGTTGCTAAGCTCAATAATTTGCTAAATAATACATTTTATAAAAGTTTTAAAATTTGAACAGGCTTCCAGGGTTAACTGTTATAATTTAATTTGTGAATTGTATAATATCAACAGTCCATCTTTATCATTTCTTTCAATTATTTATGAACTTAGATGATGCATCTTAGAAGAAAGATTCATGAGTCATGACTAGTCTACCAGTTTGTTCATGTTAGAGGAATTTGGATTCAGTTTTGAGTTCTGTCTAGGTGCATTATATCAGATCTAGGAATACAAACATACATACATATATATGCATGGTTCCTCATATATTGGTATTATAATGTTTATTTCGTTTATGTAGTGTGGATTGAACATTAACCTTCAATTTGCGTCTAGACAATTACATTTTGATTGAGTTGGTTGATTATTTTTGATACTTTAGTCGAAGGTCTGAGGACATGGTTTTTTTTCCCCCTCTTTCACAGAAATTGGATTTCAAGTTTCCCCTTTCAGTATCATGCGTTCACTTCATATGCTCGTCGATCGGAGCATATCTGGTTATCAAAGTGCTAAAGCTCAAACCTCTAATAGCGGTTGATCCTGAAGATCGCTGGAAACGGATATTTCCTATGTCTTTCGTGTTCTGTATCAACATAGTGTTGGGAAATGTTAGTTTACGCTATATCCCGGTTTCTTTCATGCAGACTATCAAATCATTCACTCCTGCAACCACCGGTGAGATATATAGATTATACACTTTGGGCACCTTACCTTGTTATAACTGACTGCATATCATCATCATATCTAATCTTTGTACATTTTACCAGTTTTTCTGCAGTGGCTAGTATGGAGAAAGTACTTTGACAGGCGAATTTGGGCCTCTTTGGTTCCTATTGTCGGAGGAATTCTTCTAACATCTGTTACAGAACTTAGTTTTAACATGTTTGGGTTTTGTGCTGCCTTATTTGGATGTTTAGCTACTTCTACAAAGACTATCCTTGCTGAATCTCTACTGCACGGATACAAGTTCGACAGGTAATTATGTTATTCTCGTGATTGTTTTTTGTCCTTTTGATCATCTTTGATAGTTTCAAAAAGGTTATATTAAGAAAAACTAGGTTGAAGTTAAGTACAGATTCAATGTATAGAGCCTTGGAAATTCTTATAAAGTTAACACATAAATTTAGATAATTCTGCATTTAACTGAGTGTTGTTTCGATATAATTTTATGATACTTCTCGGTCATCCTTTGGTCCACTGTTTGCATTTCACACAGCCATGCCTATTTTCTCATTTTGTTATGCTGTTTTGGCTAACTAATAGAATGACTGGCGTTACTTTGGCCATCATAACGACTGATAGCCCGGATTTTCCCTTATGGATGACACAACCCTTTGTCTCCCTTGATTGCAGTATAAACCCTTTGTATCTTTAAGAATCATAGCTACTCTTCTCTTATTTACTGCTGGAGAAGGTTCAGTCGAATATATTAACTCATGTTTTCTGGCCTTGGTTTTTTGTTTACTCTTGTAGCATAAACACGGTTTACTACATGGCACCTTTTGCAACCATGATCTTGGCAGTACCAGCACTGTTACTCGAAGGAAATGGGGTAATGGATTGGTTTCATGCTCACTCTGCCCCGTGGGCAGCCCTCATCATTATTTTCAGCTCAGGAGTGCTGGCTTTCTGTCTTAACTTCTCCATTTTTTATGTGATTCACTCAACTACTGCTGTCACGTTTAATGTCGCTGGAAACCTCAAGGTGAGATTTGTAGAGTGAAAATAGATCCATCTTGTGTTCTGGTTCTGTTATATTAGTCATTACTCTCACTTTATCTTTCGGGCGCATTTGTGATTGTCCTATACCGAACTTTATGCAAAATTCATTGTCTTATTGTTGCATATATCATTCAGTATCTGGAAAATCTTGTTTTGTATTATATAGTTGCATACCTCTGGCACCTCAAAGATTTCCGGTTTATCATTTCGAATTCAGCATTCAACATTCTTATGTTTTTCATACACAGGTAGCAGTTGCTGTGTTGATTTCATGGCTGATATTCCGGAACCCAATCTCGGGTCTTAATGCTGTTGGCTGTGGTATCACACTGTTGGGATGTACATTTTACGGATACGTGCGACATATGCTCTCTCAACAGACTCCAGGAACACCCCGGACACCTCGGACACCTAGGAAGAAGATGGAACTACTTCCCCTTGTAAATAATGAAAAGTTCGATGATAAGGTTTGATTATGTATGTTATGACATGGGGTTGTTGGGTTTTGGAGAAAGGGATAAAAAAAATATGGCATAGTTTGCAGAGGATGCTCTGAGTCACCATGTGAGGATTTACATTAGATTCTGATTCCTCATATAGTTGGAAAATTTTTAACATAGTTTTCATCTCAATGAACTGAAAATCATTAAGTTTCATACATCTCTTTATTTGCTTCCTTGCAAGTTTTTTGGATTTTACTCAATATAATATATATATATATATATATTTTACTGTTAAAGTTGAGTTCCAGGTTGATTTTAATACTTGACTTCGAAAGGTTTTCGAGTTTAATTGAAATTTATTATTTTGTTAAATTTTATTTTCATTATTATTTAAAAAATAATTTCAAACTAAACAAAAATAATAAAGTATGCGAATTAAATTAATTTTGTAATAAATAAGCTTAATCAAATCAACTTGTTCAGTTTAATTTGTATTTTAATCAAACTCAAACTCGAACTCAATTGAGTTTTAACTAAGACAAAGGGTTGAGTCTCACTTGTATGTATTAATTAAATTACATTTAATTATTTTTAAAAATTTTAATAAAATTTTATAACATTTCATTAATGATATAGTTACTAAATTAAAAATATAATAATTAATATTAGACTGAATTTAAATAATTGTGAACGAAAAAATAAACAATATTTTGATTTTTTAAAATATAAACATTATGTGAGTTAACTTAATTTTAATTATTAGTGAACGTAAATTATTAAATTTTTATAGTGTGAAAACATTTAAAACTTAAATCATTCTAATATATATATTATACCATAGGAGGAAAAGTCAGTGTATCAACGTGAGTAATTAGTTTAATATTTGGCATATATCTATACTATATATGAAATGGTTCACTGAGTTAGTGTCATGAATCGACTTGATATCAATTCAATTGTAAAATTATTAAAACATTCTTTATTTTAAAAGGTAATTAATATTGTTATAACGGTATTTTTGTCTTCACATACTTTCATATAATATTCGAATAAAACAATTGAAAAACATCATTTAAGAATCAAACACAAGACCAACAAATTTATATGAAAATATCATATTGAATCTAAATTACTATTTAATAATTAAAATTTATTTCATTAAATTGATTTTTTTTAATGCATCTTCCAAACAGAATCACTCAAAATTTTTTCACATTTGATCATTTCAATTAGAAATGTGATATTATATATTTCATAAAATTCATTACAATAAATAAGAAATCAGCCAATTATAAATCGTGAACAAGCTAGGAATAGTGAACATAAGCAACAAATCATATTTTATTAAGCAAACGTTGTGTGAAACTAAGCCAAGAGCCAAAAGTTGTTGAGCCACCTGGTGGTGATAAGGTAGCCACCGAGGCCATTGCTCTGCCTCCTAACCCCAATGGTAAGGCAATGCCGATCTATAGTTTTGATACATTGCTCCACAAACTCATCATTCTGCCTCCTCCCACCTAGACTGCAAACCCAACCATGAAAGATGAGAGTGAGATGGAGAGATGTGTAATTTGCAAAACAGGGGTTTATAAAGACCCACCACAAGGTTAACAATGGAGATTGCCTTCTCTGACCCACTACCAACACTGAAACCCCTAGCTTTTTCACTTGGCTCTTCACTGTCCACAGCTTCGGCCCTTGGATTATCAATACTTCTACTTCTACCTGTTTTTCATTCGTATTGGTTTCCCATGGAAAATCCAATCAATCTTCACCGAATACTATAAAAATAAATAAATTTTAGACTTGCTCTGCTCCAAATAAAGCTGGTCATTTTTTAACAATGGAGAAGGAGGGGGGGTTGTTTTTCTCAAGGCTGGTATATAAAAATATATATCGTTAATGTTTTTAAAGAATAAAATATATTTTATATAATGAAACAACACATTTTCTTCATATAATTCTATATTTATTATTTTATCCAAAAAATTATTAATTAAAAACAAGAATTATAAATAAATAAATGTGTACTCTAATTATTAAAAAAAGAAAAATCAAATTGGAGTGGAGTGGAGCGAAATAAAGATGGATGCGTTGTTGATAGTGGTTTTTAAGGATGGATATACCTATAGTTGAGCAAAGTATGGCGATACAAAGTATTTCCACTGTGGGGAAATGGTAAATTTAGTAATATCCACTTGCTTCATTTCATTGCGACCCTATTGTCTACCTTAACGAGAAGAGAAGAGAAGAGGGATGCACCCCCTTTTCTAAAAAGAAAAGAAATGAAGCAAAACAACCCAAGAAGTGAGAATAGTTTGAGGTACCTCCGGTTTACAAGCTTTGCAGAGTGAGCCAAGAGAGTTAGCAAGATAAGTAAAAGAAGAAGGGGACTGTGAACAGTTGGGGGTTGGAGGGATAACATGAAGCAAAGTAAGCAAATCACCCTTGTTAGCTACATGAGTGAGTGCCCACATCATTGCATGCCTAGTATGTGAGCTTTTGTCCACTAAAACCATCACTCTCTTCCTTAAAACCAACCCATCATCACCACTACCAGCACCAACTTTGCCGTACATGTCAAGACCTTCCATTTGATGAGCTTTTAAGCTTGTCTCACACCCACCACAAATATTGTTCTTGTTGTTCACTCCCCAACGCAAGGATTTAGATTTCCAACCTTGTTTGCCACTTAGCTGCCTAAAAAATGAAGATGAACTTGCCATCTTCCTCTCACTTCAAACACCTTAAATTGGGTGGCAATGACTAGTGATTACAAATAACAGGTCATTTCTAAGTTATAGGTGAAATTGGGGGCCTTTAATGTTGAGAGAAGATTGTTAAAGTATTTATTTATGCGCTTACTGAATTGTCTTTGGCACAATTATTATTATTGCAATCAGATATGTATACGTATTTTTCTAAAATTTCAGAGTTAAAAAAGGGATCCGTTCTTCTAACAAAACTTCTAAAAGATTACGTGTACAATTCTAATTATCTTTCTTTTTATAAATATATTAATTAATTATACATTACTATAAAGTAGACTAATATAAGTCCGAAAAATGAGTTTGGGCAAAATAATAATGCTCGTTTAGAAAATGGGCTGAGTCTCGAGTAAGGTTTTTTGTCCGGGTCTGGTCCGGCCCAGCCCGAATACGCCAAAAAAAAAACACTGCTGCTTTTCCTTGCTTTTTTTACTCTTTTTTTTATACTATTTTCTTATTATTTTTCACTATTTTGCTATCATTTCACTAATATGTTAATACTATTTTGTTGTTATTATTTAGATATTGTATAACTCTTATTTTATTGTTAATTTTGTTGCTATTTTAGAGGCATTTGCTTATTAAATTATGCATATCTTAGTATTATTTAAGTATACATATATATTTATTTTTAATTTGTTAAGAAATATTTATTTTAATATTTTTAGTATGTTTGATTTATTATATTTTTCTAAGAAAATTTGTATAATAAATAATATAAAAAAATTAATACAGGCGGGTTAGGCCTAGCAAATAGGTGTAAAATCTTGATTGAGCCCAGTCAGACTCGGCCCATGAACACCTCTAGTCTAAAGCTAATACAACTAAGATATTAATAAAAAAAAGTTAACTAGCTATTGATAAAGTGTTAAAAAATAAATTAATTGAAAATTAATATTTTAAAAAAATATGTTTGATAAACCACAATGAAAATTACTAAATAGAATTTTTTTTTTATAAAAAAAAAGTGTAGAAAATGATAAGTAGATAGGGATTTACTTATCGCTTAATAGAGAATAAATTCAATTATTTTTATTTTATTTCTTTTAAGATTGTGTTATTTTTTATTCAACAATCTAAATATATTTAAGTAATATACCGAACATATATTATAACTTAAATTCAATATTTATAAGTTACATCAAATTCTTTACATATAAAGCATTAAATTTGAAGTTGAGGATCTTGGGTTACCCGTCTTATCATTTATATAGCAAAAGGACAAAATTACACTATTTACTAAAAAATATGGACTGTCTCAACTAATTTAACTCTTTAAAGAACCTCATAAACAACATTAATTTAATCATTTCAAACCCAGTACTATAAGTAGTTTGCTTGGTTAATGACTGTTTTGTGATACATTAATTACAAATTATTTCATTATTTTTTAATATATTATATTTTGTTGAATTACAAAATAATATTTTTTTATAAATAACGTAAATCTAGTAGTTTTTTTTTTATATAAATAACCTTTATAAATTTTCTAATCCTCAAAAGAAACATTATTTTTTGTATATAAACACATGTTTATAATATGGGTGGAAAAAATTATGTAACAAATATATTTATTAAAAGTTTATATTAAAAATAAATAAAATTTTGGCTGAAATATTAGAGTTAAAAAAGTTAAAATCCATTCTGTCATGAGTTCAAATTTTACCATGATTTATTATTTATTTATTTTATATAAAAAGAAAAAAGAAAAAGAAAAACACCTTCATAATAGTGAAACTTACTTTGTATATAACAATGTATTTGATCAATTTTTGAATTGAGTTGGTGCCTAATTAATACACAAAGAAGGGCTTAATATAAGTACTAAATTCTAGCATATCCATAATGTAAGTAAAAAAAATTATGTAACAAATATAATTATTAAAAGTTTTTATAAAACCAAATGATGATTTGGTTTAAATGATAAAATTAAGGCAGTGTTTGAAAAGCCACCTAATAATTGGATTTAGGCGTAATTACATGAGAGTTACGTATTTGAGTAATTCTTGTAATTGGTGGGTCCTACCGATTTGGTGTAATTGGAGCACCCCAATTACACTTTTAAATTCTTAAGGGGAAGGTGAAAATTTAAGTAATTATGCAAGTAATTATATCCAAATCCAATTTTAAAAAAAATAATTTTATGCAAGTTATAAAAATTATATTATAAGCATGACATGAATGAATGTTTAGGATGGTTAAAATAAAAATTTCTTATATTATAAATTCTAAAAAGTATATTGTAAAAATAATATGTATTTTATAAAGTTATAACAAAAAATTTCCTTTAAATCCTAACAAATTTCTAAAATTATGACTAAAAAGTTTATTATAAAAATAATTTAAATGTTATAAAAGTATTATAATATATTTATTTATAAAAAAATTATGGCAAAGAAATATGTACATAACTTATTTATATATTCATGTTATATATTATAAAAATAATATACTTATTTAAAGAAAATCTCATAGTTTTTTTTATCATAACTTATTTATAAAAAATAATTTTATAAAGTTATGATAAAAAATTATATTATTTATAAGAAATGTTATGAAAGTTATTGGACAATTTTATAAAACCTTATTTATAAATTTTATTTTACTTTTTACTTAATTTATGTGTTATAAAAAATAATGTAATCTAGCATAACTATTTCTCCAAATTAAGTTTATATAAGTTTTTCGTAATAAAAACTACAAATTATTTGGACTGCGAACCAAAATATTAATTATAAGGTCGGTGATAATTATGCAAAATACAAAAGATTTTCTTACACCATATCATGGGATATGATACCATTTGAAAGAATGGTGCCACACACAAACACCATAGACAGCTTGCAAACTTTTTAATTTGAGATATTCAAGACCTTGAAATGTGGTTGAGAAGACATTTGTTGTTCTAAAAATATATTTCCCATATTAATATCACTTTAGTATAGCATAAAAAAAAAGGTTGGATCAAATTGACATGTTGCATATTTCATAACTTCATTATAGGTGAAATTAATATAATCCATTCTTCGAAAACTCCATGGAAGAATGAGAACATGAATATCATAATGATGCAGATTCAAATTTAGATGATGACGAACTCTATCAAAGACCAACAAATAATGATAAGGAGCATAGGCTTAATATTAAAGAGGGAATAACCCAACATGCACTAGAAAAATTAGATAAAATTGCATATCATGTTTATTTTTCTTGTTATTTTTATTAGTAATCATATTGTCAAGTATTTTTTTTAGACTAACATAATACATATGATGATTTGATTTTAATTTTTGTTACTTGTTTAAAAATAATTTTTATCGTACTAATAATTTTTATAGTAAGTAATATTTTTAAAAATATAAATTATGAAATTGTATAATTAAAATTTGTACTACCAAACATAATATAGAGAATTAAGATACAATTATACTTAATTAACTAAACACGTGGAGGAAATTATAATTTTTTATAATTACGAGAACATAATTATTTAGCCGTGAAGGTTTAATAAGCTTAATGCGATGTGTTCAAATCATATAATGATTGATTTTTTTATTAATTTATAGAATGTAAAAAGGCAAAAACAATCTCATAATTATATATCTTATTTTCTATATGTATTTTAATAATTTAAAATATCTTTACGCACTAATTTATAAAGAAAGAAACTCGTACATTTGTAAAAAAAAAAAAAAAAAATTGTAAAACGAACGAAAATTTAATTAGTATTTTTCCGGACGTCGGTCAACGGCCTATGCCGTAATTAATAAATCTAGTTTCCAATAAATTTAAAAAACAACTACTAAAATAAATTAGCAGCCATTAATTACTGTACCCTAAAAAAAAAAAAAAGAAACGCCAGAAAAAATAGGAGGATCGGACCTAGAGCTGATCATGGGCTGGGCGGCCCGGCCCGGCCCGAAGGCCCGCCCAAAAAATGGGAGGGTTTGGGTAAAAATATAGGCCCGAAAAATGGGCTTGGGCAAAAAAAAGAGGCCCGTTTAGAAAATGGGCCGGGCTCGGGTAAGAGTTTTTTTGCACGACCTGTCACCTGCCCGCCCAAATTATATATTAATATATATTTTTATTTTATTTTTAATTATTTTAAATTTTTAATGTAATTATTTTTTATTATATTGTTAATTTGTGTATTGTTTTAAGAATTGTTTTAGTATTATTTTTATTTGTTTTAATATTTATTTTTATGTTTTTAAATATATTTGATTTATTATATTTTTAAATTTTTTTATTTAATGAAATAAGAAAAAAAATTTAATATAGGCCGGGCCGGTCCGCTCCGGGCTTAGTAATTTTATTTCGGGCCGGACTTGGGCAAAATTTTAGGCCCATATTTCGGGCCGGGCCGGGCCCGAGCCTAGTAAACGGGCCTAAAATTTTGTTTGAGCCTGGCCCGGCCCGGCCCATGATCACCTCTAATCGGACCCCTCGTGAATATTCAGAGGCGAATATAGGGAAACTGGCATGGCCCTGGCCTTCCTTAAAATAGAAATTTTTAATGTAAGTTCTTGAAATTTTTTTAAAATTTTAAATTATTAAAAGTAAAATTGTACTTTGGCCCTCCTAAAATTATAAAAATTTAATTTAATCCTTTAAAATTTATAAAGAGATAGACTATAAAAAATTAAAATTTTATTCGGCCCCCTTAAAAATTTGTTCTGGCTTCGCCCCTGTGAATATTTAAGAATATGTGGTATATATTGTGTTGGTAAGTTGTTTATTAACTTAACATATTATTAGATTAGCATGAGACGTTTTAAAACATCGAAGGTATATTGATTCAAATTTCAAAAACAAGACCGAAATTTTGAATATATTTAAATGGATATTTCTCTAAAAAACGATAAGTTCTCTGAATCTCGGTTGGCTGATGACCGGGAAACGAAAAATGTCCAATTTAAAAAAGGTGATGGTGAAGATCATGCTAATATGGTCGTGGATCTGGATTCGCTACCAAAAGTATCCTGGAAACAAGTGCTAATTGGGGAAAGGGGTTCAGTTCATGAGGAAGGGTCCTGATCTTCTGCAATTGATATCGTTGAAGATTTGGAATTTTTTTCAAGGAGATGTTAAAAAATTCATAGTCAATGGAATTCCGGCGATAGAGTTTTCGGATCGTATCCAACAGCTCCTTTTCAAGGATATGGAGACAACAGTTGTGGTGAAGTTTTTGGGGAAAAATATTGGATACACCTTTTTGTATAATTGAGTCAATAACCTATGGCGTCCTTCTAAACCTTTCCATCTAATGGATATTGAGAACGGATATTTCTTGGTTAAATTTCAGTACATTGAAGATTATAGTAAAGTTCTCATGCAATGACCATGGATAATTTATGGTCAATATCTCACTGTTCAGCCATGGACAAAATTTTTCAATGCCAAGAAACCTTACCCGAGTGTATGTAACAGCCCGTTTTTCATTGGTGTCGGAAATAGTGGTTTCGGGGCCACTAAATCCAACGAGTAAGTTCGTAAATATTGTATTTAATATTTACTATTTAATTGTGATTTTGAAAAGGTTTTTGATACAGTAATTTTTATTTTATAAGCGATTTATTAAGTTTAAGTGGTAAAACCCTAAGGTCAAGTGGTTTTAGAAAATGAGGTATCGGGACCTTGTTTCTATAAACTAAGCCATATAAATATTTACGAAATGTCATTAAGGTGGTATTAAAGTTTCATTAAAAAATTTTAACGTTTTGATAGTTAATTAATTAAAAAAGACTAAATTGTAAAAGATGTAAAATTTAATCACTATTTGATTAAATGGTTAATTGAATAAAGTAAAAGGGACTTAAATGGTAATTAAACCATGGTCAAAGTTTCCAAGCAGTGGTATTATGATTGAATCCATTAGCTTTTGGATTAATTGTTCTTTTAGTCCTAATTAGTTTGTGATTAAATTGTAAATAAGTTTATTTAGTTAGAATTTAATTAAATTGAAGGACCAATTGTGAAATTAAACCTTTGATGGTAATTATGCCATATGTTTATGTGATGGACAAATATGGACATGACTTTGGTGTTTTTTTTTTATTTAATCAAAAGCAAAATTATAATTTGATAATTAAATTAAATTAAAATAAAACTAAAATGTTTGCATTTATTCTGGTGACTTCTTCTTCATGAATAAAAAGAAAAAAAAAAGAAAGAAAGAAACCATGGAAGTTTCAAGTTTCAGCCATCCTTTTTATGGTGCATATCAAGGTCGAGTGGAAAATCGAGGAGAATGTAAAATTACTAAAATGCCCCTATACTTTGAGATTTCTGCAATTTAGCTATGTAAGTTCATACTGTAAAATTTAGCATTTGTATTAATTGGTGGTTGGTATTATATATATATATATATATATATATATATATTCTATCGTTGGAAATGAATTATTATTTGAATTATAATATTGAATTGGATATTCGGTTTGAATTGAACACGAGATTTGAGTACATTCACGTTTTGGTGTATGAAGGGGGTTTGGAGTGGAGATGATATTGGAGGGAGATATCGGCATATTACCCAAGTGAACCAGTGTTCAACATTTGTTGCAAACTCTCGTATTTTACTTTCTATTTGGAGTGATTTGGGCGGATCAACTCTTACAAGCTTCTGTTCATCTCTCACGAGCTTCTGTTGGCGTGTTCTGGTGGACTAGCTCTATGAAATTCTGTTGATGATGTACTCTTATCCTAAGTCATTCTTCGAATGGAAAATCCTATTAAGGTAATTTGTTTAATGAATTTTGAAAGATTTGTTATTTATTAAATATTGATCTGAACATAAATGAATTCAATAGTTAAGATTGTGGGTGATGCTTAAGTTTATGGTAAGCTTATGGTTACATTATATCATGTTTAATATTAATGATATACAATGAAATGGTAAATGACAAAAAATGAGAATATGCTTATATTCATGAAAAGTTGGTATGATTCAAAAGGTGAATTTTCTTATAAAATGGTTTATCATGTGATTGGACTCCAAATGAGCTGTATACTTAAATGCACTAACTTGTGTATTGATGATGGTGATTAGGCTTATGTCAAGCTTGAGATCATGATTGATGTTTATACTTATATCTAATAATATACAAATGAAACGGGTAAGAAAAGGTAATGAAACTGTAAGTTCATTATTGAAATGTGATATGTCGAAAAAGGGATTGATGAATTGAATGATGTATTTATATATGAGAAATTACGTATGTTATGGATGAACTTACCTATGATGTGAATAAATATACTAATCAGTGAGTTGATGTTGTTATTTAAGTTTATGCTTACTAAATGGAATGGAAAGTAAGTAAAGGAAGTAATTCATAGTTCTATGAAAAGGTTAATGATGGTGTATAATACTTATAAAATCCTATTAAGTTAGGAATGAAAAATATATATATGATGTTGATATACTTACTCATTTATGAGTTGATGGTTATGTAGTTGACAAATCTTGAGGCATTGGTATAGGTTTATATTTAATCTATAAAGTTCACTGATGAAATAGAATGTTATGTTTAAATTTTATATGAGCTTACTAAACATTCATTGCTTACGTAGTTGTTTTTCCCTTACTTTACAGGTTATCGTAAGCTTGATCGGGTTGGATGCTTGTCGGAGCTATATCACACTACCCATATGTTCTATCGGTACTTTCGGATGTTTTGATTTTGGTTATAATGGCATATAAAGGTATTCTGGTTAATGTTAGTCTATATGTTTGAATGTTGAAATGGCCATTTGACTTGGTTGGGTTTTTGGTATCTTAATGGTATAATGGTAAAGTTTGGCATTTATGTGAGTAGCCTTATTGTGGTTAATGTTTGGCTTGTTTGTTTGAATGATAGAAGATGAAATGATAGTTGAGTATGTATATGGTATATGTGCTTTATGGTATATGCTATAACTTGATGTGATTTGGTACTATGCTATAGTAAGTGTATATGTATTTGATGCTATTGAATAAGCGGCACAATTGGTACCAAATGGTAAGTTTGGTAAATGATTTACATGTTGTGCATTAATGCAATTATATATAAAAGTTGGTTGATTACTTGGTTACATGGATTATATGGTTAAACATGTTTATATTTGTCATTTGAGGTGCCTAAGGGCATATTAGTTGTATGTGAATATACTACATGTTTAAGGCTTGATTTTATTTGTTTTGGATGCCATAATATGACTTGTTTATATGCACAATGTTAACTGTAGGCACATGCCTTGTTGGGTGAGAAAAATGGCTTGTAAAATAGCCTATTTTCGTCCATACGGGCAGAGACACAGGCGTGTGTCTCAGCCGTGTGTCCCCTGTAGCTTGTAAAGGTTTGTAAGTCAGTATGTTTACACAGCCTAGCATACGGGCGTGTGACTTGGCCATGTGACCTAAGTCAATATACTCACACGGGCTAGGACACGGCCGGGTTGGGGAGTTTACAGAAAGCTTGAAATTTAAGTACTCGTGTTGTATAGTTCAGTCATTTTGGTCATTCCATTAAAATAACAACCGACAAGCTAATGTGACAGTTAAAAAATTGGTATAATAACAAATTTAAACCTCAAATTTTACTTATTATATCAATTTAGTCATAATTTTTAAAAAAATTAACCCTCAAAATTTATAAATATTCTCAATTTGATCCTAATTCTAAATTTCTTTTAAAAAAATATTGAAATACATGAATATATTTACAAAATATAACAATAAATTTAAATTTTATATTAATATTTGTAATCATATTAATTAAATAAAATTATAATAAAATTAAATAAAAGAATATTAGTTATGTAATAGTGAATGATGGTCAATAATAGTATAATAAAATAATCATTTATAGAATTTTATTTTGATGTTTGCAATTGAAAACACGGAGTATAGACTGTATAGTGAACATTTTTACGTTGAAAAACAGAGTAAATATTCCTTTTTTATCTAATTAAAAATTAAATTAACTGATTATGATTTAAGGTGAATTGATTATATATATTTTTATTTATTCTAGATAAGAATATTGATTATTTAAAGATTACTATAAAATATTTTTGAAAAATATATGAAAATAAAATTAAAGAGAGAACCAATTAATTAAAATTCAAAAGTAAATAAATGATAAAATGTTTTTAAATATAAGACCGTCCAAATGTAAAAAAAAAAAAAAAAAAAAGAGTTATAAATCCACATAGGGTGGTTGTTTATTATTATTATTATTATTAAAGAAGCTCCTGATTTAAATATTATATATAAAATGTGGAATTTGTAGCCACTATAATCCTATTTGTGTAATTTTTTTCTTGCTAATGCACATGATGATAATATATAAATATTATTGAAAAAACTTCTTACGGAAGATTTAAGGTTAACAAGTATTTTATAAGGTATAATAAATTATTAATATATATATTTAAAAAAGAGACATATCAATTTTTTAAGATTATTTGTAGAATTAAAAAATACACTGTCAATGTATCAAATACTCACTCATGATTACTATTTCATACATCAGGGATAAAGAATTTTAACTCTGCAAGCCAACTTAAGAAACTGCCACATGTTTCAATTAAGAATATTTGGCAATTTCTTAAGTTTACTTGTGGAGTTAAAAACTCCACCACTAGAATATCAAATATTTATACTATCTCTATTCCACTAGAATTTTCAAATTTTTACTTTTGATAGTTTTTTTTTTCAATTTTAATATCTTATTCTTTAAATTTTATGATGGATAAATTTTTGAAAATTGTATATTATAAAAATATTCAATGAATTACTTTCAAAATATATTTTAATAGAATTTAATTAATTATAATTTTAAATTAGTTGAACTCAAAGTTTAGAAAGGTTGATTTCAAAATTGTTACTTATAACATTTATTGAGATGTAAATTGAAATTTATTTTAGGGAGTGATAAATTATTGAAAATTTTCATTTGATTGAAAATGAAAATTTTCAACATTTAATATTTTAAATGTATTTGATAATTGTTTTAACTTTTTATTTAATATAAAAATTTCAAAAAAAAAAAAAAACAAAGTGTTGAATAAGATAGGTAGGTAACTATTTATCACTTAATATAGAAAATATTAAGTTGATTTTATTTTATTAAAAAATTTAAATGAATTATTTTTTTGTTAAAAAATGAGATATTCAAATTAATCGTACTTATTCTTCATTCAAACTATCCAAAATAATATAAAATATTATGTTAATAAGATTAAAATTAAAAAAGAATCTTTGAAAAATCAATATTTACTTTTATCAAACAATATAATTGTACTCAATACTTATATTTACCAAAAAAAATTCCAATATAAATTTAGCAGAAAAGTTTCAATACTTAATTTTTCAGCATTTAAAATTTCAATTTATCAGACACATATTTAATTGTCACTATTGCTATTGCAACAATTAGGAGAATGTGAGTTCGAGCCTGATTAAGCATGCTTTTCTTCCGGTTTAAGGGTTAAGAAGAAATCATGGGTAAGTAGGCATGGTATAAAAAAATTATTGAGAGAGACGCAGTATTATAAACTTTAATTTTTATTGTTTAATTTGTTTTACATATTCTAGTTGTTATATAAATTTTTTTGGCATAATAATTTACTTGACCCTCCAACTTTAAAAAAAAAAAAAAAAAAGAGTCATTTTTGCACTCCATTTAAATTTCGCCTTTTTTTGTCATTGATCTTACAATATTTGTCAAATCATCCCAAAATAGATGGAAAATTTAATATCTGTTAACTTTGCTAACATGATACACACGTGAATTGCCACATCAGTAATTAATTTTTTAATATTTAAAAATTCAAGAATTATTAAATAAATTATTAACATTATTAAAAATTATAAAAACATAAAAATAATTTTAAAATTTTAAAAAATATTTTGAAGTTATTTGACAAATAATACAAATTAAAAAGGAAAAGAATTATACATTCAACCTGGCCAGGCAAGATGTCTCCCTTATTCAGTTGAATATCAATGACAGATTTTTTTAATTTTCCCCTTTTTGATAATTAACTATACTGAATTTTTTTCCTTTAATGGATTGTCTGGTCATGAGTGTAATAATATAAAAAGAATATTATTTATTACATATGTATTATAATAATTAGACATAAAATAAAAAAATAGTTAACATAAGCTTAAATTTGAAATTAGAAAAAAAAAAAAGAGTAAAAATTCTTGTAAAAACTAAGATATATTCAAAATAAGCAATATTTTTTTCTCCTCTTTGCTAAAAATAAGTTATAGGAGTGACTAAATATTACCAATTAAATTAGTTTATTGTTAACTCATATACTAAAACATATGTAGCATGAATGATTAAAAAAAATAGAATTTATATTGCATGCACCAACATTGGATATATATTTAAATGTTTTTTCCATGAACCAAATGATGTTATCTTATATTTTTAAAAATAAATATAAATAAAGTTTTCCTTTTTGATAAAGCATCGAGTCAATAAAACCATGCATGCATCAAATTAATATAAAAAACAATTTGAGAATACCTCTCATTCATTTAAAGAAAACTGAAAAGAACTGAAAAAAAAATTAATTAGTTAACTTATTATAGGGGAAGAAGAAATTAATACTGATCATTAATGGAGAAGCACTATTTAAACCATATATGAAATCAAATATCAACCCTACCCAATTAATATAAGCAACATATTGTTTCAGCTTTCAACCATCCATTCAAGCATATTTAACATGATTTAATGTTTATCTTGTTATATAAGTTTTTATCTTATCAACCCGCTGATTAGTTCATTGATCAATAGTGTTCACACTTATATTCGTACTGTGGATTTTAATTTTGAAAATTATCCGTTAGCAATGGTGCTGAAGGGAGACACCAATTTGCTCTTATTAATAGTGTGTGCGTTGTATAAAAAATTGTTCCCATCTTGTTTTAATCGTAACTTAATCAAACATATTTAGCATTATCGATACATTCTTTTTAATAGTAAACATTGTATGTACTAAGGTGTTCAATTTTGCACCAATTTCATTTGTATTAGTCATTATATACTATTTTAATAGTTAATTGACTGGTATACACCGTCACATTAATTTGTTTCACCCAATTTTAATTGTAGAGCTTATTCTTTATGTTTACAGGTAATAAATGTTTTAAATTAAATAAAATTAATATAAATAACTTTGTTTTATTTTTGAAATTGCATTCCAAGACACAATGCCAACACATATGTATATAATCAAATTTATGTATACGTTAAAATAGCCGCTTCTCTCCTGTTTATATACATAAAGAGATTTAATATATGAATATGTTTGTTTTAAAAATATCGATAAATTTAAAATAATATATTAATAGATATTTAAAGAAATGTAATGAAAAAGTTGAACATTTGTGATTAAAACTATAAATTCGATTTCTCAAAAAAAAAAAAAAAAAATGGAGGTAAAGATTAGAGAAAGAAGAAGACCCACAGCATTTATGATGAATATAAATACACCATAAAACAAAAGTCCTGTTGCTTGCCTCATTTGGGTAGCTTGTGAAGAGCAAAATATTAAATGAATGGTTAACAATTTTTATCCTCCCTTTTATATATGCTGGGTAAATGCAAGGAACAAAGAGACAGTAATTAATATTTCTGCCCTGAATTATGGTAACACTTCACTCATTACTGCCTTGTAAGTTGACTGACCGGCAACTAGATTGGTTTGCCCAGGATATCAACCCGCAACGTTCTGTTTCAGTAATAAATCAAAACAATTCATTTTAGTTTCGGTACGATGCTACGTTTTAGTCCATACCAGTATGTATTCTTTTATACCGTTTAATATTATAATTTTTTTTATTTTATTATTTATAATTACATTTAAAAATAAAAAATAATTATTTAATTGCGTTATTGAACATAATAATATTTTTATAAAATATATTTACATGTATATATAAAAAAATGTAAAAATATATTGATAAATTCAAAACAATATATCAAAACATAGTTATGTACCAATAACAAAACAAAAGTAATACATCTATTGGAAGAATACCAAGTATCTCAATAGTCCGGCCTCTAACGATTAGGTTTCAAGACGTCTTTTTTCCTCCTTTAATGGGCAACTATTTTATGTTTTCTTACTTAAATGTATGGTCTTCTTTATTCATTGACCTCTAATATTTTGTCACCTCAATATACCTTTCCTTAGTTTGAATATTCATTGTTCTAAGTCCGGTTATTCATCAAAATGTTGATCCAATATTTAGGAGGGTTTTACATAAAAATATCAACCTTAAAAAATAATTTTAGATAATAAAAAATTAGGTCCATTTAGAATATAGTAAACTTGTGCGTTAATATTCAAGCTTAATTTGGTCCGATACAATCTATTTTCATGTTTATAATATGTTGTTTTTTATTTTATATATTATATACTTCAAAATTATATGAAAAAATAGATATAATATTTAAAAATATGTTAAGTAGCTTATATTTAAAATTTTAATAAAATAATATAATAGCACTAAAAGAAATGGATATATGGTCAATCACACCATTAGGTCAGTGGCAAACTTGGGTGAATTTCAAGTTGATTGATACGAGATCTCTATTGTACCAAAAAGAATACCATACATAGGCCTAACAAAAAAACTATGATTATAACCCCAAAGGTCAAAACGCTAACTTTGAGAAGAAGAAAAATCAAAACCACTTCATATATGGCAAACTAAGTCATTATGCATCTCAATGCAAGAAACGAAAGAGGAGAAATGATATTCTTGATAAATGCTAATTAGGTTGAAGTAGATAACATAATTATTATGATTGTTTCTCAAGTCAATATTGCGACCAATATGAAAGAGAGGGTGATAGACGTTGGTGCCACTAGGCAAAGTTGTGGCAATTGAATGTTTTTTTGTTCTCCTCTCAGGCGGAGGAAAGAGAAGAAACTGTCTATCTTAGAAACTTAATGAACTGCACATGTGCTTAAAAAAGATAAAATTTTGCTTAAACTTACATTTGAAAAGACCTTAACTTTAAATAATGTATTTCTTATTCTTAATACTCGAAACAATTTGGTTTTTATTAGATTAGTGAGAAAAGTTGAGGTGAAAGTTTTCTTTGAATCTAATAAGATTATAAAGACTAAAAAATAACACTTTAATGGGAAAGGACTATTGTAACCATGGATTATTTGTACTCAATATTTCTAAAAGAATTAATGGAAATGCTAGTTTTTCTACTTACCTGATTGATTTTTATGATTTACCACATGCTAGATTAGAACATGTGGGTTTTTCTATGTTAAAAGGATTATTTAGCTTAGGTTAATTTCTAGTACTAGCAATACTTGTATGTAAAAATGTGAAAAACATGCTTAATCAAAACACATTAACAAAAATGTTTAATTCATAATGACTTAAAAGAGACTTAAAACAAACTATAACTAGAAGTGATAAAATATATTAGGAAAATTTATTAATTATTTTAAGAAAGACAAAGGTGAAACATGTTGGTCATTGACATCTTTATATAGCACAGACAATAGGGATAAAGCTTAATGGGAGGGTCAGAAAATCCCACTGTAGCCCTTGAAATCCGAGAATAGGCTTGTCTAAAATTTTGAAACCTAATCATCTACCAAACATAACCACTACCACTAATCGGATTAATGAGTAGCAAAACATTGATTGCACACTAAAACAAGTCAACTAAGCAAATCATTCATCTACCTAAACACATCAAGTTGTCATCTACAGTACTCTAGTTAAATCCTAACTAGGTCTCAACTGAACTCTAATGATACTCATCGAGCCATTTCACACTAAAACATGAAAAAAAAATCTATCGATCCGTGAACTAACAAGTTTACCCTAAAGTATCTAGGGTTGGTGGATTATCTCCCAAAAGAGTATGCCAAATGGCGAATTCCAACGAGGCGTTCCATAAATGGGCACACTGTCGAATCTACGCAATACACCACCCCAACACTTAACGAATAATTCACCAATCTCATCTTCTTCTTTTTTTCTACCTTGGCTTATTCAACTATACACCAGGCAACATATCAATACGATCTACAACGAGAAGGGCTATTACAAGCCTTTATTGTTATGAGTTTAAATTTCACCCTTCAACTAAAGTATCGTCTTCATATAGTTTAGAGGTCCTAACTTCTGTTGGCTCCTTAAAATAATATTTAAGTCATAGGATGTGTTAAAATTGCAAAATAAAAAACTTGAGTTAAATCTTTAAAAGATATATAAGCAATAAAATGTAGTTCTAACATTTTATTAACTTATAATTTTATATCTTTAAAAAAATTAAATTAATAATAATTATTTTTAAAGAAATTAAAGTATAATTTAATTTTATATTAATTTATAATTTTATAAAATTTAAAGATCCAAACATACAATTTTTCATTAGAGGTCAGGTAAACTATTACTTACTAAGAGTACTTAATGGTCAAATGAGATTGTTGATCAACAATGGTAAAAGATATTCCAAAATCATCATCACAATGAGGTTTCCATTCACTCTGATAAGGCAAATGACGGGGACACACATCTCTTGCTAATATTTAAACTGATGTCTTATAGTATAAAATAATTATATTTTGTTGTAGTCATCTCTTTTAGCTTTTGTTTTTAATTTTTTTATGTAAATACATGTTAAATATTTAACTATTTAATTGTAATATTAACTTTCTGAATTTTGTTTTGCTTTTATATTTTAATAAAATTTATTTCCATTAGAACCTTATAAATAGTAATAACTAATTAGTTCTGAATAAAATAAATTAATGAATTTATCTCAATGTTAATATACAATTGAATTAAATATACTTTTATAGCACTTCAATATATAATTTCATTATTTTACTTAAAAAATATTAAACTTATTACCATAATTTAGTTTTATATTTGGGTGACAAATAATTCACTAGAAATAGATTTTTGTTTGAACCAAACCGTATAGGATTTTGCATAAGTAAAGTAAAACCCATCTAATTATGGACTGGAAATACCGGGTCAGACTAATAATCCCGCCCTACTTATTGGGTTATATAGTAGGTATACAGCATATTGGGTTACACCAAATAGCTTTGGCCCAATGGGTTCCATTTTCATTTTGACATTTGCAATGAAAAGTAGTAATGTAACATCTAATTATGGCTATGAAAGGTGAAGAGTAAACAAAAATGTTAGTGACAATTATATTATTTTGTTTCCTAATTATGTTTTAGAGTAAAATTTGATACTATTATAATATATATTTCAAACTTTAAATTTAGACGTCTCAGGTTACTCACTTCATTCAATAAGTTCAATTTGACTCACATTATTGATTAATTATAATTTATTAGTCAATCCAAAGTCTTTTTTAAAGAAAATATTATTATTAATAAGAATTATGAAAAATATCTTTTGTATAAAAAAATTAGGAGAAAGACAAATTGATAGTAATTACCACATGAATCAAATTTTTGAAAATTTCATCTTAGTCTTGTCATCATTAAACTAACCTAATGACGAACTCCAATAAACTAGGAAACTATTGCCAAGAGCCCCCAGAGATCCATTGTATCAATTATGCACAAAAGGTCAAGTCCTAGATGACCTATCATCCGCATCATCATCTTAGAGTCCAATTTTACTAACACCGTCACCGTGCTCTATCATGATAAGGTCATTTGAGAATGATTCCTAATATATCTAGTGGCACTCTTACACTGGCAAATCCTATATATATGTCAAACATGACTAGCAACTAAAAATAAGACCACCACTACTTTCAGAGAAAACAAAGTGAACAAGAATTAAAACAGATTTTAGAAAAAATAATTAAAAAAAAAAACAAAACCATGATAGTGTGGACTAAAATAACAACCACTATAACTTTAAGATATAACAGAGTAGACTGAAAATAAAAACAAAAGAAAAAAAAATTAAGGAAAACTACTGAAAAAAACTGCAATCAATAACCAACTTAGAGACCTACGCCATTTATTGTAAGGCTAAGATTTGGTTTAAGAAAATTTAGTGGCTTAGGTCAGTCCAAACTTAACCTAATTTATACTTGAATAAAAAAAAAAATCAAACTTTGCTTAGTCCATACATCCATTTTTAACTATATATAATATTAAAATATATTCCAATATCATTTGTTGCGAGTTTAATGTATTTCACAGAATCTCACATCCTTTAGTTAAGTCCTTTAAGTTTTATTTATAAAACATTACATATTATTGGGTTTGTAAGAGCCAAAATGAGAGGATAGACTCGCGTGCACAAGAATTGAGCATGAAAGCTCAATTAAATGTAAATCGATGTATCCCCCTTGCACGATACAAAGCGAAGCTTGGTTTATTTTTACTTCATGATATTTTTTTATGAAAATCCTTGTTTTTCTCAACTATCTGATTTGATTTATCATAATTTTATTTTATTTATATTTTGGTTCAAAGTGCTTATTTGGAAATCCATAATTTTCTCTGTCCTAGATTTTCTCAAATTATTTTACTAACATTCAAATTTTTTAAAAAAACATTTTTTACTAAATTTAGCTTAATGCTTTTAATTTGTCATTCCTACTCCATGTTTTTTCTTCAAAACAGATGTGTTTGTTGAATCCTATAGGATATGCTACCTGTAAAATATCCTTAAGGACATTGTTAGTTACGCTTCAAGTAGGAAATTGATCATTTATATTCAACTATCATTCTTTACTTTCCAACAATCTTAAGGATATTATCGAATCCAACTTCAAACGTTGTTGCTAACATCCCTTCCTCTATTGATGTTGTTGCCAACAATGTCAACATTCCAAGCAATGTTGCGTATGTTGCTACTATTACTATCCCAGTTTCAATGCTGCCTACTACTTTTTATGAAAAATTATTTCCTAACATCTTCTTTGTACTTGACATATATGTAGTTGTGTTTGCACTTACAAAAATGCCAACATTTGATGCCTTAGATAAACAAAGAGAAATATGGGTACAAGCAAACAAGGTATGTAGACTCAGCATAATTTCAACTCTTTCAAATGAACATTTTTACATTTATTGTTTGCACAAGGAAGCAAAAGAAGTACGAGATAATATGATTAGTAAGTACATTACTGAGATGCTGGTAAGTAGAAAATTATCATCAGAAAGTACTATTGGTGGGAGATGTTCGATGAAAAAGATATAAATATGCAAATCAATGAGTACCACAAGCTGCTGAAAGATCTAAAGTTAAAAAATATTACCTTTCCAGAGAGTTTGTTGTTGGTTTGCAGATTGATGAGTTTGCCCCCATCATGGTATGACTATAAGCAACAACTTAAACACAAGTACAAGCAACCTTCTTTGGTGGATCTAATTACCCATATTATCATAAGAGGACACCAACTTAGTTGGTTGTAAACCTAAAAGAGGTATAATTTAAAAAAACATATTTATAACCCCCAAAACACAAAACCTTGCCTTTAAGAAAAAAAATAAGAAATTGCTTTATTTGTTGCAAATCAGGCCACCATGCATATTAATGTAACATCACGCGAAAGGGGAGAAATGATAATCCTACTAAGCCAAATGTTAATTTGGTCAAAGAAGATGACATAATTGAGTTGGTGTTGAGAATCTTTTGATTATTTGATAGCATTAATCAGTATCTTTAGAGATTCTAATTAAAAGATATTTTTTCCTTAAGTTGATTCAATCTTCATGTATATATAGTTGTTCATATTTCTAAGAAATACATAATTTGAGAGAGTTTTTTTCTCAATACCTTAGAGTATTCATCTCTAATTTCATCATGATATCATATTTTTTATTTGATTTTTGGGATTTTTTTTTCTGATTTTCAATTTTTTTTTCAAAAACCCTAGAAACACAAATTTGATACTTTCCACTCTAGCCTTATTTTTTCTCTCATTGCCCCTACCATTGGAGTCGCCAACTACTCACCGACGAAACCCTAAACTCCGGTGACCAAAAGACCTGCCCATGGGCCCCATACACCGTCGCAAACTTCTGCAACTCTGTTTCATGCGCCGTGCGTGGAGCTCACCTGCTACCGCTATGTTTTTTTGACGCCGTCGCTGTGTTATTTACTTTCTTCTGGTCATTCTCTTCTAAGTGGTGGTGCATTTTGGCTGAGTTTTTTTTTGTGGGATTTATTTGATGTTTTTGGTTCTAACTATGCAAACAGTTTTTTTTTTTGGGGTTTAGTTATTTTTTCTCCAGCATTATGTCTATAGATGAGAAGCTCGTGATTCCAACCGATAATCCTTCATTGCAAATTAGCCTTGAGAAGTTTGATGGACATAATTACCTTGCTTGGTCAATGTCCTGCTTGTTGTTTATCAGGCCTCTTGGCTTGTAGGGATACCTCACCGATAAATCGTCGAAACTTGAACTCACTTATTCAACCTTTAGTCAATGGGATTCAATGAACTCTCTTGTTATGGCATGGCTTATTAACTCTATGCAACCCCATATTTCCAAAACCTATTTGTTGTTTGATATTGCGTAAAAGATTTGGAATGTTGTTTATCTTACCTACTATTGTGTTGGGAATGATGCGCAAATTTTCAAGATTCGTAATAAGGTCCATGGTACAAAATAATGGAAGCTAATGATTTCTCAATATTTTGCTAAATTAAGGGCTTGTGGTAGGAACTTGATTATTATCAAGATTTTCAAGTGAATTGTGCCAATGATGCTGAAAAATTTTAGAAAATGGTGGAAAAGGAGCGTGTTTTTTATTTCTTAGCCGGGTTGAATACTGAGTATGATCAGATTCGGGTTCAAGTTCTTGTCAAGGCTTTATTCTTTTCTCTCCATGTGACATACTCCTATGTGCAACAGGAGGAAAGTCATCGTGTTGTTATGCTCTATAATCTACCTTTAGAGAAAGTTGGCCTTATTGCTAACTAGAATGGTCCATTGGGTGTTAAGTCTGCTAAGGATCACTTGATGTGTGACTACTGTGGTAAGCTTCGACACACTAAAGATTCATGTTGAAAGTGTATGGTCGCCCCACCTAAGGTTGTGGTGGAAAACGAGGGGGTAATTCTTGGCCTTAGGAAAATTTGTCAGACTTTGTAACAACTGAGGATAAGTCCACTTTAATTGGAAGTTTTACCTCGGACGAGATTTAATATCTTTGATGCATCTTGTCTCGATTGGACTCTACCTTGATTTCCAAGTCTAATAATGCGAAATCAGGTACTTTTTTAAATTCTCCATCTACTTCTGACTCTTAGATTATTGATTTTAATGCGAATAGACATATGACAGGGTCAAACAAAAGCTTATTTAACCATACTACTTGTCCATCTAATGATAGTGTGCGACTAGTCGATGGCTACATTACCTCTATCTCTAGAACAAGTTTTGTTGTATGTACTCCTAGTATCACTTTATCCTCTATGTCCCTAAATTTCTAGTTAACCTTTTATCTGTTAATACTATCACTAAAGCCTTAAATTGTAAACTTAAATTCTTTTTCGACAACTGTCTTTTAGGAACTCAAACATGGAAGACGATTGGTAGTGGTAGATTGTGCAATGGGTTATATCTTCTGCATTGATCATTCCGTATGTCTCAAGCATTATTTAGAGACAATAAAGATGTCAATCCAGAGATAATTCAGTGGCATAGGCAGTTAGAACATCCATCATTTACTATTCTTGCCAAGATGTTTCCTAATATATTTTCAAGAACTAAGTTAGACTCTTTAGTTTGTGATGCATGTGAGTTTGCTAAGCATACAAGAAACATTTATCCTTTGAATAATAATAAAAGTATTGTTCTTTTTGAGATTATTCATTTGGATGTTTGGGCCCCTACTTGCTTTACTTCTTTATTTAGAAATTGTTGGTTTGTTACTTTTATTGACTATTGCACTCGGATGACATGAGTATTCTTATTAAAGTCCAAAAGTGATGTTTTCTTGTGTTTTCGTTCTTTTCATAAATTTATTACTACTCAATTTGATGCTAAGGTTAAGATTTTTCCAACTAATAATGAAACCGAGTATAAATTTAATGATTATTTGGAATTATATGGGATTTTGCATCAGACCAATTGTTCAGGTACAAGTGCTCAGAACGGTGTTATCGAAAGAAAAAATCTGCATCTTTTGGAGGTTGCTAGATCACTTATGTTCACTATGAATCTCCCAAAGCCTTATTGGGGGGATGCAATTTTAGTTGCGTTTTATTTTATTAATCGGATGCCTCTTCGGGTCCTTGATTTTAAAAGTTCATAGAAACCTTACAGGCAAGACAGATTACCCAGTTTCACTGAAGGTCTTTAGTTGTGTTTGCTTTGTTCATTTTCAACATGAGAGAAAACAAGATCCTTGAACAGTCAAATGTGTTTTCACTAGATACTTTCCCACACAAAAGGGTTAGAAATGTTATCATTCGCCACCTAGAAAGTATTTTGTAAATATGGATGTAACATTTTGTGAGGATGAACCCTACTTTTTTTCATCACAACCATCTCTTCAGGGGGAGGTTATTAAATGAAGAGAAAACACCTTGTTCTGTTACTTTTCCGAGGGAGAATTTAGTTCTAGCAGAAACTTTGGTACCAAAGAAGACTAGTGGGCATTTATTGGATATGTATGATTTAATGACATGTGTTAGAAAAGGAAAGAAAGAAGATTCCATCATACAATCTACTTTATGCCCTGACTCTTCACTATCAGGTGAGTCTTCTTTACCTTCGTTTGCTACTGATTTGGAATTACCAATAGCTCAACGAACAAGTGTTATAACTTATACTTTACATCCTATCTTTCACTTTGTTTTTTATGATTCCTTATCCCATCTTATAGAGCTTTTGCTTTGTCTTTGTTTTCTATGTCTATTCCACAGGATTGGAGAGAAGCTATCACTGATCTAAGATGGAAAAATGCTATGATTGAAGAAATGAATACTTTAGCAAAAAATGAGACATGGAAACTAGTTAATCCTTCTAGGGGGCAGAAAATAGTTGGTTGCAAATAGGTGTTTCCTATCAAGTATGAGGCTGATGGTTCAATTGAAAGACTTACATTAGTTTGAAGTAAAGAATGCCTTCTTACATAGAGACCTGAAAGAAGAAGTGTATATGAAAATTTTTCCAGGATTTGAGGATAAAAATACTCAAGGGAAGGTATGTAGACTGAAAAAGGACCTATATAGACTAAAGCAATCTCCCAAAGCCTGATTTGACAGGTTTAGTAAGGCCATGGTGTCGTTTGGCTATCGAAAAAGTAATGCTGATCATAACCTCTTTATAAAACATCACAAGGGTAAGGTTACTCTTCTTATAGTTTATGTTGATGACATAATTATGACAAGGAAGAAATGGTCTAGTTTAAGAAACAATTGGCTCAGGAGTTCAAAATCAAAGACTTGGGAAAATTATAATATTTCATCAAGAATAGAAGTGGACAGATCGAAGGAGAGAATTTTTATTTCCCAAAGAAATTATGTCTTAGATCTTCTGATAGAGATTGTCATGTTAGGTTGCAAACCAGCAGAATCACCTATTAAGAGTAATTACAAGTTACAAGCAGGGATCGGTGAAATGGTGGATAAAGGGAGATATCAAAGACTTTTCAGACATTTGATTTATCTCGTTCATACTCGACTTGATATAGCCTATGTGGTTAGTTTGGTAAGACAATTTATGCATGATCCTCGCAAAACTCATATGTAGGTAGTATTTCAAATTTTTTGTTATTTAAAGTCTGCACCGGGCAAAGGTATTCTCTTCTAAAAAAATAGTCATCACAAGATAGACGTATTTATAGATGCAGATTGGGTTGGCTCTCTTGATGATAGAAGGTTTATAATGGGTTATTGTACTTTTGTGAGAGGAAACTTTGTCACTTGGACGAGTAAGAAACAAAGGGTTATGTAATAGCCTGTTTTCAGTAAAATCGGAACAATGGTTTCGCGACATAAAATCTAACATCAAAAAAATAATTTTATTATTATTTATTTCCTACAGCATGATAGTAGTACTGTATAAAAATTTTATGAAAAAATTTTACCATTTACATGCTCAATTTGATAAAAAAGACTAAATCGCGTAAAGTGCAAAACTTGAGTTCTGGTAGCTAAAAGTATTAAGTAGCTATAGAACCCTAAATTTGAGTCCTTAAATGGTAATTAGACCATTAATGGTGTTAATGGATGAACATGGTTTGCATTATGGAAATTTTGATTAATTTTTAATGTTATATATGTAAATTGGTAAATAAATGATCAAATAAATAAAACAAAATTAAGCTTTCATCTGTTACTTCTATCTTTAACCGAAACTAAAAGAGAAGAATAGACTTGGAAGCTTAAAGTTTCGGCTAGGTTATTTACCTTACTTGGTAAGTGATTTTTGTCCCGTTTTTAATAATTTCTATGTTTTCGGGATCGTTGTAGCTTAATCTAGCTAGCCCGGGGAATAATTTGTGAAACTGTTAAATTATTAGGGTTTTTCCAATAATTAACATGCATGGGTTTTGATGAGTTATGGAAGAAAATGGATAGTTTTTGTTAGATAAACAACTTTTGTTAAGTGATTTTTGATAAAAATGTCAAATAGGGATTAAATTGAAAAATACAAAATTTTACATGGTAAAACTGTGAAATAAATGAAATATAGGGCTTTCTAGAGTCCTAATTGATATTTGGCTATAGTGGGTTGTGGTGAAATTGCATAAATTTCCACTTTTATGAGATCTGGACTAAATTGTAAAGAAATTAAAAATATAGGGGAAAATGGTAATTTTACCGAAATATGATTTTGGGTTAAATTGAATAAAACATCTATTTAATTGAGTTAAATTTATCCATATAGATCAAGACAAACCTTGTACGATTTTAGATCGAGGCAAAGAGAAAGTCTCGGATTAATCGCCCCGTTTGAACCTTAGGAATTCGTAGGATACAAATGACATGTCATTAGGGTTTACATGATTCGAGTGCTGGTCCAAAATGTCCTATCGATGGCTGAGGTCCGGCATGTGTTGTGGATACTCCACAGCTCATGTGAGCAGCATCGTGTAGCTATATTCCAACCCACAACTCGTGTGAGCAGGCCCATTTTCACAGCTCGTGTGAGCATACATGTACAAGATTTGACAGATTACAATTATATGAGTTAGCATAATATGTGTGGGCTATCCTGGGTATCCACGTTATTCTAATGGTTTAATGGGCATAATTCTAATATGAAATGGTAAGGGTTCATTACAGACTATTATAGGGATACATATGAATTATATAGAAATATTGTTACATGGTATATGGAAAATTGAATTGGATGATACATGTATATGAAACTTAATCAATTGTTGTGCTCATTCATAATTATTGGTTTGTATATGTATTTACATGGCTAATATGGTTGGTGTATATGTGCTTAGGCATTTGGCTAAATTATGTTGGGATATGCCATGTTTATCTTACCTATTTTGTGATTAAATGGTAAGTTATGTTTTAAGCTATACGAATTTACTACGCTTAAATGCTTACTCTGTATTATTTTTCGTGTTTTATAATGAACTGGAAGCTTGTTCGAGTTGAAAGCTTGTCGAATCTATATCACACTATTTATCGGCTCTTTTGGTACTTTCGGTTGTTTTGATTTTGGTTATAATGGCATGTATAGGTATTTGGATAATGTTGGCTATGTGTTTTGAAGTTGAAATGACCATTTGGTTTGGCTTAAGTTATGGTATTTTGGTGTTGTAATAGGTATAGATTTGGCATGTAAATATTAGCCTTAAAATGGTTGATGCTTGGCTTGTTATGTTTGAAAAATGGATGATTAAATGATAGTAGTGAATATGCATATTATATATGTCATGTGATTTGTTGGGAATGTGGTAAATTTGGTATTTTTTTGGTAAGTGAATTCAATGGTATGAATTGATGCAAATCTAGTTGGAAGTTAGTTGATCAATTTGACCATACATGATTTTACATGTTTACATATTATCATTTGAGGTGTCTAAGGGCATATTGGTTGTATGATATTATACCATATGTATATGACTTGTTTATGCATGATTTTGATGCATTGTTATGGCTTGTGTATATGTGCAATTTTGGTTGGAAGTATATGCCAAGTTGGGTGAGGAAAATAGCTTGTAAAAATGACCTATTTTCGTCCACACGGGTAGAGACACGGGCGTGTATCTTAGCTGTGTGTGACACATGGCTAGGTGACACGACCGTGTGTCCGCTGTAGCTTCTAAAAGGTTGCAAGTTAGGTTGTTACACGGCCTAGTACACAGCCTGGCACACGGGAGTGTGGCTTAGCCGTATGACCTAGTCAGTGAGTTACATGGGCTTAGACATGGGCTGGGATACGACTGTGTGTCTTTATTTTGAATGCCCACATGGCCTAAGACACAGGAGTGTCTCTTGGCCATGTGACCCCTGCAGCTTTGAAAAATTTCAATGTTTCTGCAAAATTCTTTGAGTTTTCGATTTAGTCCTGACTTGTTTCTAATGCGTATTTAGGCCCTCGAGGGATTGTATAAGGGACAATATGTATGATTTGGATTTGTTTTAATATGATTAATGATAAGATTTGAAATGTTTAAAAATTGTATTTGTTTGATGTGAAATTTCTGGTAATGCTCTGTAACTCTGTTTTGGCAACGGATACGGGTAAGGGGTGTTACATTTATTAGTATCAGAGCTACAGTTTAGTCGATTCTCAGACTGAACGTGGCGTGTACGAGTCTAGTATACATGCCATTATATAACCTTGATAGTATGATATCTCCTAACAATTTTGAAACATGTTTTCATATAGCAATTACATCCAATCGAGCTGACTCTGATAAAGTAGAAAGCAGCGCTCAAGACTTCGTTCATGGAGTAGCATCGAGTGGTACAAGGCTAGTATTTGAGGGCCGGGGAGGAGAGGCTAAAGAAGCCTTTTTCCAGATGATGAGTGATTGGTTCACCAAGTTTGTACGGATGAACCCGACTGCTCAACAACCTCCAACCCCTCCTGCTCCCGAACTGGTTTCCGTTATTCCTTAAGGTATGGAACCATTACAAGTTAGTAAGCCACCTGTTGATAAGATTCGTAAGTACGTGGCTGAGGAATAGAGAGCTACTTTTGAAGATGACCTCAAAAGAGCAAAATTTTGGTTAGAGAATACAATCAGGGTTTTCGACAAACTGTCTTGTTCACTGGTCGAGTGTATTGAAAGATTTGGCATACCAGTGGTGAAACACATTGATTTCTATAGTGCTGAGAGAGTGGGTCACTTGGGAATTCTTTCAAATTGAGTTCCAAAAGAAATACATTAGTCAAAGATTTCTAGATAAAAATGTAAAGAATTTCTTGAGCTCAAACAAGGCCGTATGACTGTGTCAGAGTATGAAAGGGAATTTGTTAGACTGAGCAAATATGCCCAGGAGTGTATTCTGACCGAGACTCCTATGTGTAAGAGATTTGAAGAAGGGTTAAATGAACACATTAAGCCTCTAGTTGGAATTCTTGAGCTAAAAGAATTTGTTGTATTAGTTGACCGAGCACATAAAGTCGAAGAGCTGAGTAAAGAGAAAAGACATGTTGATTTTGAAGCTAAAGACTCAAGAAAGAGATCGATTGGGAAGTCATATCAGTCGACATCAAAGAGATGAAAATAACATCATAATCGTTCTACAGCTTCAGTAGGGTACTCCAATAGAGATAGAGGTAACCGGCGCTTCAGTCCCAAACCTCAAGCTAGGTCTGTAATGAGTGTGGATAGTGTCAGAGATGTCAGACCCCAGTGTAAGCAGTGTAAAAGACCACATTATGGTGATTGCCGGCTAAAGAACGGAGCATGCTTCAGGTGTGGTTCCTTCAAGCATTATCTTCGTGATTGCCTTGAGATATCCGAGAAAGAAAAAGTTTAAACTACGAGGTCGAGCAACACAACTGCGAGAGGTAAACTACCACGTAATCCTAGAAATGTGAGTAGTAGCCAAGGTGTAACGAATGATTCTGCTGTGAGATCCGAGGCACGAGTACCAACTAGGGCTTATGCTATTCGTGCACAAGAGGATGTTTCTGCGTCAGATGTCATTATCGGTATTTTCTCTATTTTTGATACTGATGTTTCTGCTTTGATTGATTCGAGATCAACCCATTCGTATGTTTGCACTTGTTGAGTCCACTGAATTCGTGGTTAAAGTATTGAACCCCTTAGGTCAGTATGTGTTAGTTGATAAAGTTTGCAAGAACTGTCCTTTGATGACTCGGGGTTATAGTTTTTCGATTGATTTGATGCTATTACCGTTTGATGAATTTGATGTGATTCTGGGCATGGATTGGCTAACTTTACATGACGCTATTGTAAATTGTAAACGAAAGCTTATTGTATTGAAATGTCAGAACGGTGAGACGCTTCGTATTGAATAAGATAGTGTGAGTGGGTTGCCTATTGTTATTTCGGCTATATCAGCGCAGTGTTTATCTATTGGATTTTAAAGTGTCTGAATCGAAGCTTGAGTCAGTACTAGTGGTTTGTAAGTATCCTGATGTGTCTCCAGAGGAGTTACCTAGATTACCGCCGATCAAATAGGTGGAATTTTCAATTGAATTAGTACCTAGGACATCACCAATATTGATATCACCTTACAGAATAGCTCCTACTGAGTTGAAAGAGTTGAAAGCATAGTTTCAAGAATTGACAGATAGGGGTTTTGCTCGACCTAGTTTCTCACCTTGGGGTGCATCAGCTCTATTTGTTAAGAAAAATGACGGATTGATGAGATTGTGTATTGATTACCGTCAACTCAACAAGGTTACAATCAAGAATATATATCCACTACCTTGAATTGACGATTTGTTTGATCAGTTGGATGTGCCAAAAACTGCATTCAGAACCAGGTACGAACACTATGAATTTCTTGTGATGCCTTTTGGTTTAACTAATGCACCTGTAGTATTTATAGATTTGATGAACAAAATCTTTAGACCGTATTTAGACAGATTTATTGTGGTATTTATTGACGACATTCTATAAACTCACGAGATGAGTCCGAGCATGCTGAACGTTAACGAATTGTGTTGAAAATTCTGTGAGACAAACAGTTGTTTGCCAAATTTAGCAAAGTGAGTTTTGGCTCCAAAAAGTCAGTTTTTTGGGACATATAGTATCGGCTGAAGGCATCAGAGTTGATTCGAGTAAAATTTTAGCAATTGTTGACTGGAAACTACCGAGAAACGTATTCAAAGTTAGAAGTTTTTTGGGATTAGCTGGTTATTACTGAAGATTTGTCAAAAGGTTCTTGATGTTAGCTACACTAATGACACGACTATTACAAAAAGATGTGAAATTTGAATCCGAGAAATGTCAACAAAGTTTTAATTAGTTGAAAGCTTGTTGACCGAGGCACTAGTTCTGGTTCAGCCTGAATCAGGTAAAAAGTTTGTAATTTTCAGCAATGCATTTTAAATGGTTTAGGATGTGTTTTGATGCAGGAAGATAAAGTGATAGCTTATGCTTCTAGACAGTTAAAGTCGCACGAAAAGAATGATCCAATGCATAATTTAGAGTTGGCAGCTATTATGTTTGCGTTGAAAATTTGGCAACGCCATTTGTTCGGTGAAAAATGTTATATATTTACAGATCATAAGAGCTTAAAGTATTTAATTTCGTAGAAAGATTTGAATATGAAACAGTGCAGATGGCTCGAACTGTTAAAAGATTATGAGTTGATCATTGATTACCGTCCGAAAAAAGCAAATGTAGTTGTTGACGCTTTGAGTGGAAAGTCTTTATTTGCTTTGTGAGCGATGAACACATGACTGAAATTATCTGACGATGGCTCGATAGCTGAGTTGAAAGCTAGACTGATATTTTTACAACAGATCTACGAAGCTTAGAAATGTGTTGTTGAGTTGCTAGCTAAATGGGCACAGTGTGAGTTGACTTCTAATTTAGAATTTCATATAGGACTCGATGATTGCCTATTGTTTAGAGGTAGAGTTTGTGTACCAAAGAGTCCAGAGCTCATTTAGAGAATCTTGCACGAAGCTCATAGTGGTAGCTTGTTTGTTCATCCGGGAAGTAATAAGATGGACAGTGATTTGAAACAATGTACTTGTGGCCGGGAATAAAACGTGAGATTTCTGACTTTGTATCGAGATGCTTAGTATGTCAGCAAGTTAAAGCTAAACATCAAGTACCTTTTGGATTGTTACAGCCAGTGATGATACCGGAGTGGAAATGAGATCGAGTTATTATGGATTTCGTATCGGGTTTACCCTTATCTCCGAGAAAGAAAGATGTTATTTGGGTTATCGTTGATTGCTTGATGAAGTCAACACATTTTATTCTGGTACATACAGCTTTCTCCCTTGAGAGATTAGCTGAATTATACATTTTTGAGATTGTCAAATTACACGGGGTGACAATTTCTATCATCTCGGATAGAAATCTGCGGTTTACATCACGATTTTGGAGAAAATTACAGGAAGCGTTAGGTGCGCGATTGCATTTTAGCACCGCATATCATCCTCAGACTGATGGTCAGTCCGAGCGAGTAATTCAAATTCTCGAGGATATGCTTCGTTGCTGTGTATTAGAGTTTGAAGGTAACTGGGAGAAATATTTACCATTGGTTGAATTTACGTATAACAATAGTTTTCAGTCGAGCATAAAGATGGCACTGTATAAAGCTTTGTATGGTCGTAAATGTTGAACTCTGTTATACTGGACTGAGCTCAGTGAGAAAAAGATACACGGGGTTGATTTGATTCGTGAGACTGAAGAAAATGTAAAAGTGATCCGAGATAGTTTGAAAATAGCTTTAGATTGTTAGAAATCTTATGTGGATCTTAAACGTAAAAATAGAGAATTTCAAGTTGGTGACATAGTATTCTTGAAAGTATCACACATGAAGAAATTCCTTCAGTTCGGTTGCAAAGGGAAGCTGATTCCGCAATTTATTGGGCCGTATGAGATTACTGAAAGAATCGGACTTGTTGCGTATCGATTAGCTTTACCGTTAGAACTAGAAAAGATTCATAATGTCTTCCACGTGTCTATGTTATGATCGTACCAATCTGACCCCTCACATGTTTCCCGATAGATGTCTAAATACAGCCTGATATGTCGTACAGTGAGGAACCAATTAGAATTTTGGCACGAGAGGTGAAACAATTGAGAAATAAGAACATAACTTTAGTAAAAATTCTCTAGAAGTGACACGAAATAGAAGAAGCCACCTAGGAACCCGAAGAATCTATAAGAAAGCAATATCCGAACTTTTTTTCTGGTAAGATTTTCGAGGACGAAAATTCCTTTAGGGGGAGAGTTGTAACAGCTCATTTTCAGTGAAATTAGAATGGTGGTTTCGGGACCACAAATTTGACGTCAAAAAATTTATTTTATTATTATTTTATTTTCTATAGTATGATAGTAGTACCGTATAAAAATTTCGTAAAGAAATTTTACCGTTTACATGCTTAATTTGATAAAAAAAAGACTAAATCACATAAAGTGCAAAAATTAATTCTAGTAGCTAAAAGTATTAAATAGCTATAGAACCCTAAACTTGAGTCCTTAAATAGTAATTAGACCATTAATGGTGTTAGTGGATGAACATGGTTTGGCATTTTGGAAATTTTGATTAATTTTTAAGGTTATATATGTAAATTGGTAAATAAATGATAAAATAAATAAAACAAAATTAAGCTTTCATCTTTTACTTCTATCTTCAACCGAAACTAAAAGAGAAGAATAGCCATGGAAGCTTGAAGTTTCTGCTAGGTCATTTACCTTTCTTGGTAAGTGATTTTTGTCCCGCTTTCAATAATTTTTATGTTTTCGGGATCGTAGCTTAATCTAGCTAGCCCGATGACTAATTTGTAAATTTGTTAAACTATTACGACTTTGCCATTAATGAACATGCATGGGTTTTGATGAGTTATGGAAGAAAATGGATAGTTGTTGTTAGATAAACAACTTTTGTTAAGTAATTTTTGATAAAAATGTCAAATAGGGATTAAATTGAAAAATAGAAAAATTTACATGGTGAAATTATGAAATAAATGAAATATAGGGCTTGCTAGAGACCTAATTGATATTCAGCTAGCATGGGTTGTGCTGAAATTGCATAAATTTCCACTTTTATGAGATATGGACTAAATTGCAAAGTAATTAAAAGTATAGAGGCAAAATGTTAATTTTACCAAAGTATGATTTTGTGTTAAATTGATAAAACATCTATTGAATTAAGTTAAATTTATCCGTATAGATCAAGACAGACCTCGTACGATTTTAGATCGGGGCAAAAAGAAAGTCTTGAATTAATCGCCTCCGTATCTACATATATTCGTCGAGGTAAGTTTGTGCAATTAAATAGTGTATATATGCTTTTGATTGAAATATACTTGCGTTGTGAATTGCTATACGTAAATACCGTTTGTATATCCAACAACATACGACTATTACCGAGCCCCATTTGAACCTTAGGAATTTGTAGGATACAAATTAGATGTCATTAGGGTTTATATGATTCAAGTGCTGGTCCTGAATGTCCTACTGATGGCTGAGGTCCGGTATGTGTTGCGGATACTCCACAGTTCGTGTGACTAGGCCTATTTTCACAGCTCGTGTGAGCATACCGATTCACAGTTCATGTGAGCATACATGTACAAGATTTGATGGATTACAGTTATATGAGTTAGCACACTATGTGTGAGCTATCTTGGGTATCCAAAGGAATTCTAATGGTTCAACGGGCATAATTCTAATATGAAATGGTAAGGGTTCATTACAGACTATTACAGGGATACATATGAATTATATGGAAATGTTGTTACATGGTATATGGAAAATTGAATTGGATGATACATATATATGAAACTTAATCAATTTTTGTGCTCATCCATTATTATTGGTTTGTATATGTATTTACATGGCTAACATGGTTGGTGTATATGTGCTTAGGCATTTGGCCATGTTTATCTTACCTATTTTGTGATTAAATGGTAAGTCATGTTTTAAGTTATACGAACTTACTAAGCTTAAATGCTTACTCTGTATTATTTTTTCGTGTTTTATAGTGAATCAGAAGCTTGTTCAGGTTGGAAGCTTGTCAAAGCTATATCCCACTATCCATCGGCTCTTTTGGTATTTTCGGTTGTTTTGATTTTGGCTATAATGGCATGTATAGGTATTTTGGCTAATGTTGGCCATGTATTTTGAAGTTGAAATGGCCATTTGGTTTAGCTTAAGTTATGGTATTTTGGTGGTGTAATAGATAGAGATTTGGCATGTAAATATTAGCCTTAAAATGGTTGATGCTTGGCTTGTTATGTTTGAAAAATGGATGATGAAATGATAGTAGTGAATATGCATATTATATATGTCATGTGACTTGTTGGGAATGTGGTGAATTGGTACTTGGTTATGAATGACATATATGAATATTGATGCTAGTAGTTGAATGGTAAATTTAGTACTATTTGGTATGTTTTGGTAAGTGAATTCGATGGTATGAATTGATGCAAATCTAGTTGAAAGTTAGTTGATCATTTTGACCAAAATGAGTACATGATTTTACATGTTTATATATTGTCATTTGAGGTGCCTAAGGGTATACTGGTTGTATGATATTATACTATATGGATATGACTTGTTTATGCATGATTTTGATACCTTGTTATGACTTGTGTATATGTGCAGTTTTGGTTGTAGGTATATGCCAAGTTGGGTGAGAAAAATGGTTTATAAAAATGGCCTATTTTTGTCCACATGGGTAGAGACACGGGCGTGTGTCTCAGCCATGTGTCACACACAGCTAGGTGACACAGTCGTGTGTCCCCTGTAGCTTTCAAAGGGTTGCAAGTCAGGCTATTACATGGTGTGGCACACGGGCGTGTGATGTTACTTCGAAAGGTACACGGCTTGGCACACGGGAGTTTGGCTTGGCCGTGTGACCCAAGTCATTGAGTTACACGGGTACGGACACAGGCTGGGACACGACCGTGTGTTCATACTTCGAACGCCTACCCGGGCATTTTTCTTGTCCGTGTGAGTCATATGGCCTGGCCACACGGTCGTGTGAGCCCTACATCTTTGAAAATTTTCAAAGTTTTCTAAAAAATTCTTCGAGTTTCTAATTTAGTCCCGACTTGTTTCTAATTCATATTTAGGGCCTCAAGGGCTTGTATAAAAGACAATATCTATGATTTGGATTTGTTTTAATATGGTTAATGATATGATTTGAAATGTTTAAAAATTGTATTCTTTTGATGTGAAATTTCTGGTAATTCTTTGTAACTCTGTTCTAACGACGGATACGGGTTAGGGGTGTTACATGTTGTAGCTTGATCGAGTGCAGAGGTTAAATATAAAGCCATGGCTCAAGATGTTTATGAGCTTTTATGGCTGCAAAAGGTATTGGAAGAGCTAAATTTTTTGAACGAAAATGGATCAACCTTGTACTGTGACAATAAGGCAGCTATCAACATAGCTCAAAATCCAGTACAGCACGATAAAACCAAGCACATCAAAATAGATCGTCATTATCAAGGAAAAAGTAGCTAGTGGTGCCTTAAGTCTATCTTATCTTACATCTGAAAAATAGTTTACGGATGTTTTTACTAAAAGGCTAAACTGTAAGACTTATCATAATCCTTTTTGCAAGTTGGGCATACGAGACATCTATGCACCAACTTGAATGGGAGTGTTGAGAATCTTTTGATTATTTGATAGCATTAATTAGTATCTTTAGAGATTACAAAAGATTTTTAGAGATTCTTATTAATAGATATTTTTTCCTTAAGTTGATTCAATCTTTATGTATATATAGTTGTACATATTTCTAAGAAATACATACTTTTAGAGAGTTTTTTTTTCTTCTCAATACCTTAGAGTATTCATCTCTAATTTCATCAGCTAGACATTTCTCAAGTCAACATTGTGGCAAATATGAAAGAGTGGATGATAAACTTTGGGGCCATTAGATACATTCGTAGCAATCGAACTGCGTTTGCCTCCTACTCCTAAGTGGAGAAAAGAGAAGAAATAGTCTATCTTGGATACTCACAAACAACAAATATGCTTAGGAAATGTATTGTCATGCTCAAATTTACTTCTAGAAAAACCCTTGTTTTAAATGATGTGCTCCATGTTCTTGGTTTTTGAACCAATCTAGTTTTTGTTGGGTTATTAGGAAAGACTGGGATAAAATTTTCCTTTGAGTATGATAAGATCATAATGACTAAAAAGAATGTTTTTGTGGGTAAATGTTATTATAATAATGGGCTGTTTGTTCTTAATGTTTGTGAAATAATAATGGACTAGCTAATTCTTTATTTGATTGATTTATATTATTTATGGCTTACTAGATTAGGTCATGTGAATATTTCTTATGTTAAAAATATGCAACCACTTTGTTTTATTTCTAATGTGAAATATGTGTTGAATCAAAGTAGACTAAGAAAACTTGTTCATCAACGCTTAGAGAAACATAACTTTTAAGCTTTATCCATACATATTTAGGAAACTTAAAACAAAACAAACTATGACCAAGGGAGGTAAAAGATATTATGTAACATTTATTAATGATTTTTTTAATATACATTAAAGTATATTTTTCCTATAAAGAAAGATGAAGCTTTTGATATGTTTCTTAAGTATAAGGCCAAAAGAGAAAATATGTTAAAACGAAAATTAAAAAAGTTAAATCAAATAGAGGAGGGGAATATGTTTTGTTTAAAAAATTTAGTGAAAAAAAAAGTAAGCATAATACATGAAGTAACTCAACCTTATTCACCTATATCAAATCATGTAGCAGGAAGAAAAATAGAACATCAAAAGAAATGATGAATTGTATGCCTGTTAGTTCTAATGCATCCAAAAATTTATAGGGAAAAGTTATTTTATCAGCATGTTACTTACAAAATCAAATCACTTATAAGAGAACTAGTAAGACTCCTTATGAACTACGGAAGAATTATCTTCCTAACCTAAAATTTTTATAGTGTGGGATGTCTAGCTAAAGTTTTGTTACTTGAGCCTAAGTAAAAAAAAAAAAAGTTTTAAAACTTTTGATTACATGTTCATTGGTTATAATGAACATAACATTGTATATAGATTTCTTGTTGTGGATAGTAAAATGTTTGATCACAGTACCATATTAAAGACAAAAAATGCTAATTTTTTTTAGCGTGTTTTCCTTTAAATTCTGATAAAATTTGTCATACACTTATTATACAAAATGATTGGGAATATTAACATTTGAGAAGACCTAAAAGACCTAGAACTAAAAAATCTTTTGTAAATCATTTTTACACTTATTTGGGTGGAAATGATCTATTAACTTATTTTGAAGCAATTTCTTCTTCTAATGCTCCTTTTTAGAATCAAATTCTATTTTATAAAACAAAACTTGGGAATTATTTGATTTGTCTCTTGGAGAAAAATGTATCGATTGCAAATGGATGCTTAAAAAGGAACTTAAACTTGATGGGTTTATTGAAAAATACAAAGTTAGACTGGTTGCACAAGATTTTACACAAAAACAAAACATAGACAATTTTGATACTTTTGCTCTAGTGACAAGAATTTCTTCAATTTGAATTTTAATTGTTTTGGCCTTTATACACAACTATTTTTTATACATCAAGTGGATGTTAAAAAAATTTAAATGGAGATTTAGAAGAAGAAATTTATATGAAACAATCTGAAGGTCGTGTAAAAAATAAAGTGTGTAAATTTCTCCAATCCTTATATAGCTTGAAACAAGCACCTAAATAGTAGCATGAGAAATTTGATCAAATATTAGTAAATGATGATTTTTCTTCTGTTGAAGTAGATGGATGTGTATATATAAAATTTGATGATAATTGTGTGATTATTTGTTTGTATGTTGAGGATATGTTAATTTTTAGAACTAATTATGACTTGGTACTTAACAGAAAGATATTTCATGCTTTCAGATTTGACATGAAAGATATATGTGAAACAAATGTTATATTGGGTATTAAAATAATAAGGAAGGTGATAACATTATGTTGTTAAAAGAACATTATGTTGAAAATTTTCTAAAAAAGTTTAGACACTTTGATGTGGAACCCAATAAGTACTTCTTATGATGCTAATACTAAAATGAGGAAAACTAAAGGCAATCCTATTGCTCAGTCTGAGTATGCACAGATTATCAGAAGTCTAATGCATTTAATAAATTTTACTCGACCAAATATAACATATGTTATATGTTGACTAAGTAGATACACACATAACCCAAATCATGAACATTGGATTGCTATAGTCAAATTTATGAAATATTTGAAGGGTACCATTAATTATGGTATTTTATTTAGTTTATTTGCTATTGTATTAGAAGGATACAATGATGCTAATTAGATTTTAGATTTAGATGAGATAAGATCCACTAGTAGTTATATATTCACCCTTGGTGGAGGTAAAATATTGTGGATATTTGCTATACAAACTATTATGGCAAAATCTACCATAAAGTCAAAGTTTATTACTCTAGAATCAGTTGGTAATGATGTTGAGTTGTTGACAAAATTCTTAGCAAGTATTCTATTAGGTATGAAGCCAATAGTTTTCTGTACATGCATTGTAATTGTCAATTATCAATATCCATTGCAAAGAATAAAACATCCAATGAAAAAAATAGCCAATCTGTCTAAGAGATGATATGATTAACTAATTCTAAAAAGATGGAATTAAATCAATTGATTACGTGAAGTTAGAAGTAAATTTGGTCAATGTAACAACCTGTTTTTTAGTGGTGCCAAAAATGGTGGTTTCAGAACCTCGTTTTCCGATGATCGAGTTAGTAAATTTTTTTATTGATATTTATGACTTTATTTTAGAATTATATTGAATTTTGGTCTAACACATTTGTTTAATGAGATAGTTAGTCAGGGTACAAGTGTTTCGATCCTAAAGTTAATGGTATCAGAAAATGAGGTATCGAGACCTCATTTTCGTAAACCAAGCTCGTAAATTTTTAATAGTTATTATATAAATGAATTAAATTTTGTCAAATTAGTGATTAATTAAGATATAAAGACTAAATTGTAAAAAGGGTAAAAATCTAATCACTATAGATTTTTCATTAGTTAATGGACTAATTTAGCAATTAGACTTTTTTTCTTTGATGGTTGGTGGAGGATGATGTATTTTTCCACTACATTAAGTTAAATATACTTATCTTTCAATAATCAAAGATTAATTATGCTAATTGAGGTTAATTAATTATTAAACTTGGTATAAAAAGAAAATGAAAGACATTCTCTCCATCTTCCCAAAATCGATTAAAAGAAGGAAAAATAGGATTTCCACCGTCCAAGCTTAGGTATTTTAATTTCTAAGGTAATTCAAGACATTTTCTTATAATTTTTATGTTTTTAAAGTTTTGGGAGCTTTATTTAGCTAACTCATTGATCAATTTCTAAAACTGTTAAAGTTTACAAAAGTTTCCATTGTTTAATTTTGAAGCTTTTGGTACTAAATTGATAGATTTTGAGCTTAGATATGAAAAAAGACTAGTTTGTAAAGTGAAACATGGTAATTTTATATGTAAGGACTTAAGTGCAATAATTTTGAATTTAGCATGCAATTTCTGTAAGTATAGGTTGTTGAGGTTTGTACAAGGATGAGATTGAGATTGATTTTGAAATCAGAGATCAAATTTGAAAGTTATAACAATTTCAGTTTTAGCAACTAAATTGAATAAAATGTAAAACTTGAGGAAATATCCAATAAATGAAATTAAACTGATATATAATTATAGTATGTTGTTAAATTACGTTTGGAATTGATAATTGAATTAAATTATGATTTAGATCAAAATTTAAACCAATCGGAAGATATTCGCAAAAAGAGAAAAATTACTGATTAGTCCCTGACATCTTATTAGTTGTCGTTTTTGCCAAGTAATTTCGTATATAACTTATTATGTTAATTTCAATTATTAAAGTGTTTTAATATCTTGTTTGTAGTTGAGTTGTTGTGGAAATGTTAAGTTTTAATACTGAGTGGATTAAATTGTAAAGTAGGTAATATAGAACGTTTTTGAATAAATACATGGCAATTGATGGTTATGAAATGTTTATACAGTAAAATGATATGTATAAATGATTATATTAGAGAGATTAAAAAGAAAGTATAAAGAATAATGCCATGATAATTTAGTAAATGTTACGATACGAATAGCAAACAGTTACTATTTTAAAGGAATTGGGTGCTGGTCAGGGACTACTTTATCGATGGTTGAGATCCAACATATGTTACGGATTCTCTATAGCTTGTGCAAGCAGCATTGAATAGAGTTAGCATAACAATCCCGACCTACAACTTGTGTGAGAAGACACGAGTTAGACAGCTTGTGTGAGCAAATTATATGTTACAACTTATGTGAGCAATTCAGTCCTGAATATCCGAAATTAAATTATCATAGTTCTCTAGCAAAGATATGGACAAGTTAATAAAGGAATGGTTAGAAAGTCTAATAAGAAACTTAGTTGACATGGTTGTAATATCGTATGAGTTGGAATGGTATAGTACTATAAGGTATATGTATATGATTTAAACACTTTAAGATTATGGTACTAATATGCTAATTTGGTGATGATTTTGTGAATTGTACAAATAGGTTTAAGGATGTTAAAGTATTATCATGTTGTGCACCTTTGAATTCCTATTGATTAAATGATATAATACTTAAGTAAGTTAAGTTAAATTTCAAATGAACTTACTAAATATTAGATATACTTAACATTGGTTTCACTTATTTGTAGATTACTGACTGCAGAGCATGACGATCGGATCACTTTGGAGTTTACCTTATTCATCTCTCATTCCAGTAGCCTTTTGATCATTTTGAACTCGGTTATATGTGGCATGTACTTAGAGTTTCAAGTTATTTGTAATGTTAAATTTGTTTGAGACATAGTTGGTTTTTGAGTGCTTATGGTGATGTTAACTTGCCCATGTTTAAAGTTTTTGTATATTAATATGCATATATGGGTAGGTATTATAATAAGTTTGAAATGCTTGAATTAATTTGTTGTTTTGAATGGATAAGTGATATGAAATGGTATAAATAGGTGGAATGGTTTGGAATGTTTCATGTATCTTTGTTATGAATTGGTGCCAATTGTGGCATATTGGTTTAGACTTTTTTGGAGTAGGTATAGGTTATGTTTAATGCACCCTTTTGGCTATTTTGAAAGATTATATGAAATAAGTGACAAATGACCTTAATATACCAAAAATAGGATTCACGTCATGATGTCGTTTGGTAGTTATCCTGACGAGAAAAGTCTTTTAATGTCACATTGAGACAAGGAACCCTGTCATCTCAATAAGGCCAAACATTGAATGACGTTGCAATGTCGACCAGATTGATGTCTTGACGTGAAAAACTATTTTGCCGACATCAAAACGAAGAACTCCCTCATGTCACAACATTGTTTTGAACATTTGAAATCTTTGCAGTTTGGTCATTGTTCGATTTCAAGTCAACTTTTGAGCTTATAAAAGTTTGTATAAAGCTGAAGAAAAGTTTAATTTTTACTGAATGACTTATATGATGGTAGTTAATGATTTCTTATTCAATTTATTTGTTAAATGTCTATAATTGTTCTGTTTTGTACTATAACATTTTGTAGCTCAGTCTCGACAATGGGAACGGACTAGGGGTGTTACATTCGATCCTCTAACTAGACCTCTAAGGAAGAAATTAATAAATGAAACATCAAGCGGAAAGGGAACTACTACCTATTTGTGATAATAATAATGATTGTAACCCAACCTATATGATTGGCAATCCCAGGAATTAGGTTCATATGGGTAATAACAAATCATTAGTTGATTCATTGAGCACTACAAAAAAAGTTATGTCCCTCTTATGGTGTTAATAGTGTTGGAACTTGCAAAGAAAATGAAAATGAGTAAAACTCTTAACCAAATTCATATCATTTATAAGTGGTGTATTGATATGAAGAATACACTTGATTGATTGACCTATAATAGTGTGAAGTGAGGCCATTTCTATGAGATTTATGGTAGTCTTTAGACCACTCATGAAAATCTAGGCACACACATGCAGTGGCGGAGCCAGGGGGTTGGCAGGGGTTTCGAGCTCCCCTAAAATGGAAAATTTTCCATTTAGGCCCTTTATAATTTATAAAATTTTAAATTAGTAATGATAAAATTACACTTTGGCCCCCTCAAAAATGATAAAAATTTGATTTAATCCTTTAAAAATCATAAAGATATAGACTATTAAAATAGTTAAATTGCATTTTTGTTATTGCAAAAATGTACAATTTAATTCCGGTCCTCCAAGAAAAGCTTTTGGCTCTGTCACTGTGCACATGGCTTATTAGTGCACAACTGCGTTAAAAAATGAATTATAGGTGTTATGTGATCAATGAGAATGTTAGTTTGGTTCATAGAAACTCGAAGTTTCATCAATTATTTAGTAAATTATATCTTATTTACCTAAGTTCTGGTTTATGGTGTAAAGGATACTAGAATCACTACAGTATATCAAAGTACTTAGCTAAAACTTTTACCATTACTCTTTGAAATATGTGGGGATTGTTGGGAGTATAATGTATTTTGAAGAGCATTACATGCTTTGGGCTTGTAAATGCCCAAATGAGAAGATAAAGATGATGAGTTGAAATCAGTTTTTTCTGCCCCTCGCATGTGTTACAAGGCGAAGTTGAGTCCGTTTTTGCTTTTCTCAATTGTCTCAACTTGTTTGACTAATGTTCAAATTTCCAAAGGCATACAATTTTTTGTCTTAAATTTAGGCATGCATGGTAATTATAAATAATATCATTACCGACCTTCTAAAATCATCTCACATTTTAGTTTCAATTTTTCTCCTCTCTCAAACGCTTCTCATATGCCTTATAGCTTAGTGCTTCTTACTCTTTGTTTTTCTTCAAAACAAATAGTGCTTTTTAAAATTGAAAGATACGCTACCCACGAAATATTCTTAACAACAGAACAGTAAACTTATGTTTGAACCTCCTTCCTTATTTTCCATCAATATCAGTTACTAAGATTCTGTTTTTGATGTTGTCTTATATCTAATTCATACGTATTTACAAACAAGCTAAAATACTCCATTTTGAGGCCAATTTTTTTCCACCATCTCTAAAGAAGGGGCAATCAGAATATGAAATCCTCCCGATTCTTGTAATGAATCGGCTGTCGAATATCAGATATGAAATACAAAATATTATATTACATATGAAATGATGAATCATTTGTCAACATCGAGTATCTCAATACGTCAACAATCTTTAATTTGATGTATTTTTTTTAAAAAAAATTAAATTAAATACACGTTTGATCATAAGTTTAAAAAAATTAATATATTTATAGCAAATAAGGGTGTAAAATAGATATCTTTTGGCTAAAAACTTTGTGAATTTAGTTCACTAGATGACTCAATTCACATATATTTTATTAGTCTTTAAAACCAAGCAATTATTTTGGGGAGCATAATTGAATTTGAAATCAGAATTAATCTTATTTTTTTTGTTAAGTAAACAAGTTTAATAGAGAGAAGTCAAACAATTTCAGTTTTATTTTAAATTAATATTCAATTGACTTGATGCAAATTTTAAGCTTTGAATTTTTATTTTAATATAAAAATACACTAGTATCTTCTACTCATATCTAAATTCATAACATAATTGTTACGTGTCATTTTCAATGCATTGCAAGATTCCGGGGATTCTTTCAGCAATTTTGACGGTAGAGAATCTACAACATAAAATCAAATAAATTAAAAGGTTTAAATATGATTCTCTCTGCAACTGTTTCATAAGGTTCATTACTCCAACCCAGGCTCATATATGTATATACTCAAATATTTTCACCACTCTTACCTCTTTCTCTTATACCTCCTATATCACTAGTTCAAAAACAATAATATAATAATAGTTGATGGTTTCTCTTTGTTTAATTCTAGTATTACTCCATGTAATTTGCAAAAGTTGTACTTTTCAAATTGATTTTTTTAATCCTTATATTTTTTAAAATTTAAAATTTTAGCCTTGACCCAAACAGTAACAATAGAATCTATTTGATTAAATTCAATTACTAGTCTTGTACTATGCGTACAATTATAAATTTAGTCTATTTTCTCAAATTGGATCATTCTAAATCTTTGTACTTTTTGAATTTCGAAATTTCATTCTTGACGCAAATGATAGACGTTAATCAATTAATTAAATTTTTAGTGAGTAATATGTGGAAATAAAAAGCTAATATGATATTACACGTATAATAATATATTTGGCCCGTTAGAATTAGAAATAACTGAAATCTATTTAATGAATTTAATAATTACTGTTTGGCGAAGACTGGAATTTTAGAATTTGTAAAGTACAAATACTAAAAATAACCAAATAATCTACAGTACATTGTAAAATTTACAGACAGAATATAACCTTTTTTTTCTTTTCATATTCTTCACATTGGCAAGTTACACGAGGAATTTGATTCTTTCCCAAGCCATTTTCAATCAAGGTATAGCTTAATGTAGCTATCAGGATGCTAAATAAAAAATATTCCAATGAATATATAAAAATTGATGAACCTGGAATAATTGAGATACCTGGAACAAATTTAGCTGCTTGATTGCTATTTTGGGTATTTGCAGTAGCATATAATGAGAACTAAGCTAAAGAACTTAAAAGTATGGAAATGAAACATTTGGACAAAGAACATAGGCAAACCACTCATGGTTTTTAATTTTTACTGCACCAAGTTCAGAAGCCTCAAGAGTACAATCAAAACATAATTACCTAAATTACATTAGATGCAGAGCAGCTTAGAGAGATAGAGAGGGGAAGGGATGGTTACATAGTGATTTTTAATTTTTTTTTTATCGGTTGGGGGAAGAGCAACTCTGCTAGGAATTTAATCAAACACCTGGAAGGGAATATTTTTTATGCTCCTTGAGTGAAGGGGGTGTTTGAAACTGGAATAGTAACAATTTTGGTAGGTCCATTAATATCATCATCAGTGATTGATTTAGCATTGCCTGTGATAGGCAATTCCTGCAGGCCATTGCATTTCACATCTGTTTCCGAGTTTTCCCCATCTTTGCTTTTACCCCACACCACTGTGTAGAGGCCTGTGACTATGATAATAGCTCCAAGAATGCTGAAATTATGAAAAAAGAAGAAAAACAATGAGAAAAACAATGGAGAATCCACTAATGAATAAGATATTTAAGTTGTTTAATGGCTAAATAAAGCAAACGAAGCTACTTGAAAAATGCATTAATTCTGTCACTATCAGCAAAATTTATTATGTTTTAATTTGTAAACTTTGTTATTATCATCCCAGGATGAATAGAATATATGCTTCTAGTGTCAATATTTATCAAAAACAAATGAAAGATCAAGTTGTTTGCACTTTGCACCATACCTTCCAAGGTGGATTTTTTCTGCTAAAATAATTGCCCCTAGTATTGCAGTGATGATCATGCATAGAGGACTGAAAGATGTTACGAAAACCGGCCCTCGTTGCCTGATCACGACTCCTTGCACGTAATACGCAATCCCGGAGTTCACTATCCCCTGATCAATCACAAATTTTGATATTAAAAGTGTTGATATATATCTGTTTCATGTGCATGATCATGGCTGCCAAGAAAAAAAGGCTATGTAGGGGGCACTTACAGAGTAGGATGCGGCGAGTAGCCTCGAGTCCCACCCGAGTTTCCACGCACTTAGGTCGCGAACCATAATGAGTGACACAATTGCATCTTCAATCATCCCCATGAAACATATCCATGCTGTAAGGGATAGCTCTGCAGGGTACTTCTTCAATGTGAAGGACTGAACCAGAAACCATAACAAAAGCATTAGATCAAACATAAGTAGTTTCAATCAACTTTAGTTTTTCTTTTTTTCATTCAAGGGTTCATCGGATTCGGACTCACTTGCAATATAAAGAAGCCTGCCCAGCTGCAGATGCTTCCAAGAAGCAGTATTGTGCCAGTAACCCAATGTTTATCTGCGGATTCGGTGGCGGTTCCTTGGTGAACAGTTCCCCCTGACTTGATGAAGTCAATAATGGGACCTTTGTATAAAGTCATCACCATTGCTCCTATGACTGTAATTGCTGTTCCAACGATCTTTGCAAAACTTCTTATTTTCTTCACATTGACCTTCTCTAACCTGAATTCGACCGATAAGTTCCTTTAATATCTTGATGGAAAATTTTAAGCTATTTGATGTGGGGTGCAATGGCATGTTTTTTCTCACCTGAAAATCATTGCCAATATGAAGGTAACAGCAGGAAGCATGTTGACAAAAGCTGATGAATATGTTGCTGTTGTTAACTTCATCCCCAGATAGTAAAAGTTTTGGTCAAGCACTGGCCTGAAACATCCCATCAATAATGTTTAATTACTTATTATATGTATGCATGAAATTATGCATTTATTTGCATGAAGATACAAAAGGAAGGGAGTTTAGAGCATCACTCTAGGAAACCAAGAGCTACAATCCTGAGGAAGACAGGGAGGGTCATCTTTGGCCTTATTTTCCTGCATAAAAGAATGGAAAGAAACGATAAGGTTAAGGGAGTTGAAGAATTGCGGTTTAAATCGTAACCGCAAGGTGGCATGACAACCTTTCGAGAACAATGGCAAAGGGTGCAATGACAATGGTGGCGACGACATGTCGGTACGTGGCGAGGATGAAATTGCTCATTCCATGCTTCAAACAAACCATGGAGACTATGTACATCCCTGCATATCCAAACTGCAGGGAGACCATTGCAAGGTATGGTTTCATTGTGTTCAACCCATTAAACAAAGCTGCAAATGGCGATCGGCCTCCCATTGGTTTTCTCTCTATTTCCTCTCTCTCTACTTTGCTCTGAGGCTGCCAACTTCACGAATGAGAAATGGTCCTTTTATAGGCAACAAAACAAAGTAACTGAAACCCATGATGAGTTTAAAGTCGGAATTTCAATATCTGTAATTTCTTTTCCAAATTTGGATACCAATAATATAAGGGCTGCACTAGCTCTCAATTTCGATTACCTTATCCTTTAAGCAAAAAGATTCAGCACTATTCTCATAACCTTTACTTTAATAATAGAATAAGAGAAAAAAATATATTTAAAAGAATAGTGAAAAAAAAGAAATATGTTTATATGGATCTTTTTGAATATGATGCTTTTTTTTTTTTTTTTTTTTTTTTTTTTTTTTAGAAGTGGGTATTTGATTCATTGACCACCAAATGATGTTTAGGTTAAGTGCGTATGATGCATGCAAAAGCTATTTGGCTTTTTATGTTTGATTGTTTGGGTGCTATGAATGTTTGGCCACCATTTCTAACTTGTTTGTATTAAAAATATAATAATAACTCTCTTTTCTTTTCCTTTTCATAAAATTTACTATGGTTCAGTGTTTTTATATTGTTTCTAATCATTTCTCAAAAATATTTTTTAATAAAATAATATTATTGCAATCATAAGTAATATTAAAATAAACAGATTTTGAAGTCAAATGTAAGAATTATAATTTCTAACTTTTTTACATTGGAAAAAGCAATTTTAAAATCAAATAACTCAAACCTTAGTAAAGTTATTACCCTCAAAGTAAAAGCAAGAATTCTATTTAGTGGCCGACTGAGTTTTAACTTAGTTGGCATCAATACTGCTGTTAGTGTAAGAAAATATGGATTCGAGTGCGTTGAAGCTCATTATTCTTTTATTGAAGGGTTGGAGGGGCTATGAACAGTTTTAGACATTATATCAAAAAAAAAAAAAAAAGAGTTAAAAATCATAATACTACACTCATATAAAAGAAAATTACTTTAAAAAATCCAATTTAGTACAAATGAATTTGACTTTTATTTATGAGAACTTTATAATGCTGAAGTCAAATTTGAGGAACTTTTGGGGAGGCATTTCATAAACCTCATGCATGAATGTGGGAATTTGAAGCTCAAAAATTATTCCTAAACATTAGGAATGATTTGGTGATTATCATTTAATCACTTAGATTAAGATTATCTCTGACTTCCAATTTATATGTGTGAAAATGAAATCAATATTCCTTTTATTTTCTTCAATAAAAAGTTCAAATGCGACAAAAGAAAAAGGGAAAATATATATATATATTCTTTACTTCCCATGGCACTGCTGGCTGCTTTTGCCTCTTCATTTTTATTTTTCGCCAAAGCCTTAAAATTTTCATTTCATTGTCTATAAATTCATTTGCTTTCTATGTAGCAAAAATTTGGAACAAACCCTTTGTTGCATCTTTTCATAATTCGCCCAAAATTTTGTCATGTCTTATCTATCAATTCCAATGCGAATAAAAGAAGAAAAAAAAAAGGGTAAATTACACCAACAGTCACCCAACTTTGGGGTAGCTAACAAAACAGTCACTTAGGCTTCATTTTAGTCACTCAACTTTTGAAAAGTTACAAAACAGTCACTAACGTTACAAAAAAGTGACAAAACAGTCACTGACTAACAGTTTCCGTTAGTATCTAAATAGAACTGTTGATGTGGCAAGTTAACTAGCTGATGTGGCCAGTTAACTTGCCACGTTGGATGAAGAAATTGAAAAAGAATTCTAAAAAAAACCCCTTTAACAGAGGAGAAAAAGAAGAAGAAGCAGCAGCAGCAGAACATGCCTTGTGGGTTTATAGAAATATCAAAACTTTCCCTCAAATGCAGGCTTGTAATGCACTTTTAGATGGGTTAATTAAGTTGCGCAGGTTTGACTCCATGTGGGATCTTTATAAGGAATTGCTTTCACGGGGGTTTTTGCCTAATGTTGTTATTTATGGGGTGTTGATAAATTGTTGTTGTTGTCAAGGTGATGTTTTAAAGGCACAACTTGTTTTATGAACTGTTGATGAAAGGAATTCCACACAATGTTAACGTCTACACTACTGTCATAAAGTTACTCTGTAATGAAAGTAAGATGTTGGAGGCAGGATGTATGTTTAGATTGATTAAAGAGGGTTATTCCTTCCAAATTTGTACACTTATAATGTTTTGATGAATGGATATTTCAAGATGGATAGAGTCGAATGAGCCTTGGAAAAAACAGGATGATGATCAGTGATAGGTTGGGACCAAATATTGTTACTTTTGGTATCTTGATTGATGGACTCTGTAAGGTGGGTAAACTGACGGTAGCTAGAAGATACTTTGTTTGTAGGGTTAAGTATGGTGTTTTCCCTAATATTTTTGTCTACAATTGTTTGATTGATGGCTACTGTAGGGCAGGCAATGTTTCTGAAGCAGTGAAGTTGAGCTTTGTTGAAGTTTAAACACACTTTAACCGGGTAAAGTAAGAATTTCAAACAGAGCACCAGTAGCAACGTATTGTACCCGGGTAAAATATGAAGGAAAAATGCTTAAAGTTCAAGCTTTTAGCTACTGTCAAGAATGAAGAATAGAACTTAGAAGTTTTAGAAGGCAAAGAAAGATGGAGCATAGAAAATTGAATGAAATCTGATAGCATTTCATTAACATGAACAATGGCATAATGCCAATACATAAATCAAGCTTTTGCTTGTCAAAATCAACATGTGGTCAACTAATCTATACCAACTACCACTAATATATTGGAACTTACAAAACTAAACTTGTACATTTAAGTAAAGTTAGTCATCAGCTCCTACATCAGCAAATTACATCAAATGTAAGCTAAACTAGGTTCAAAATGAACTAGAACACATTACATAAACTTGGTTACAAAAGAAACAAAATAACCAGCTTCAGTTACACATACTTTACCCGGGTAACTTATGTGTATGTATCTGCATGGGCTGCATGTGTTGCATAGGAACTAACTTCAACAAGCTTAGAATGGAGAAGTTGGAAATTTTGCCTGATGTTATCACATATAGCATACTGATTAAGGGTCTTTGTACTGCTGGTAAAGTGGAGGAAGGGAGCTTTTTATTGCAGAAAATGAACAAAGATGGAGTTTTGGCTAATTCTGTGACTTACAATTCCCTGATTGATCGGTACTGTAAAGTGGGGAACATGGAGAAGGCTTTCGAGATATGCTTTCAAATGAAAGAAAATGGTGTAGAACCAAATGTTATCACTTTCTCTACATTGATTAATGGTTATTGCAAGATTGGAAACATGGAAGCTACCGTGGGATTTTACTCTGAAATGGTTATCAAAAGTCTTGTTCTGGATGTGGTGGCTTTCACAGCTTTGATTAATGGGTATTGTAAAAATGGTAATATCAAGGAGGCATTTCGGCTGCATAAAGAGATGCTGGAATCAGGATTAATGCCCAATGTTTTTACGTTAAGTAGTTTAATTGATGGCCTTTGCAAAGATGGAAGAGTTTAGGAGGCTTTCAGCTTTTTCTTCTTCTTCTTCTTCCTATTCTTCTTATTCTTCTTCTCTGTTAAATGGAGGTTTTTTAGGGTTTTTTTTTCAATTTCTTCATCCAACGTGGCAAGTTAACTGGCCACATCAGCTAGTTAACTTGCCACATCAGCCGTTCTGTTAAATACTAATGGAAACTGTTAGTTAGTGACTGTTTTGTCACTTTTTGAAAGTTGAGTGACTAAAATGAAACCTAAGTGACTGTTTTGTCAGTTACCCCAAAGTTGGGTGACTGTTGATGTAATTTACCCAAAAAAAATTCTCCTTTACTACTCAAAGTTTCTTTTTTTTCTCTCTTTTCAACCAAATGGGAAAAGTAAATGAATTGGAATATTTACTAGATTATGATAACTGAGCAAATATCAATAATTAACCCCTTACTTAAATTAGTTGATTTATAGGATGGGTTTGTCTACAATAATATAACGAAAGGCAACAATATCTACTTCCATGGTTGATAGCAATCAAGTCAAGTGCAGGCATATTTTGATTTTTCTTCAATCCATATGAGGTCTAATTCTCATGCCATTAACTATCTTTTAACTCACTCGTAAATTCTAAAAAGGAGAAAAATCGTGTTACTCAATTGAAAATATTAATCATTAGAAATAAGTAGATGTAATAATGAAAGCTATATATCAAAATTAACTTTTAATTGACTTGTTATCATCACTGGAATTGAAAAATGACTAAAAGTTTAAATAATTTTTTTAATATAAGGATGTTTTTATCTTTTTATACAAAATACATTTTTAATATGGGATTTGAACATATAACATCATATTGTTAAAGTTTCGATTTAGGATCTTTTTAGATGGGCTGTGAGATTATTTGACACCCTGAACTCGGCTCAGGAGGTCCAGAAGTTTCGGAGATCACATTAGTCATTGGAGTGACATAGACTAGAAACAATACACTTACACTTAGGACCAACTATTCACTTTTCATCCAACTCAGCCTAACATAGGGGTGTTTGGTACCTCCTTCCATACACTTCTTCAAAAGGCGCCATCTGAATACGTGCTTGGTAACTATTATTATACGCGAACTCTGTCAATGTTAAGTAACGTTCCCAACTTCATGCGAACTCCAAAACACAGCTTCGCAATATGCCTTCCAACACTTGTATTACTCTATCAGATTGGTCAGCTGTTTGAGGATGATAAGCATTATTGAATTGAAGCTTCCTGTAACGCCCCAAAATTTTAATTTTTGATTTCGTGTATATGTTACACACAACTGTGTATCTGCTTCAGTGGTTAAGTGTTTTAAGTGTGTGTGAGAGGTACCAAGTTCAAACCTTACTTGGGCAAATTTTGGTATTTTTATAAATAAAGCCTTAAACTTGTGCAAAGGGATTAAATTTAATTGTTGGTAAGTTTATATTAGAATGGGCTTGTTGGTCTGGTGGTTAAGTGGAGTGTTGGAGTGTTGAAGGTCCTGTGTTCAATTCTCTATGATGGCGTGAAGATAATATTTTTGCTCCAATTTCGACCAAGAGTTGTGTTGGGGAAAAATTCTGAGTAGAGTTGTGTTTTAGTGGGTTAATAGGGAGGTGATTTTAGGAGATAACTGGGGAGAGGTTATCAAAAAATAATCTGATTATCTTTTTGTTGCAAAATAATAATAATAATAATAATAATAATAATAATAGAGTTTCGGTTTTCTCTCCAATTCCCCAAACTTTTTCTAAAGTTTTCTTCTTCTTCTTCTTTTCTCTCCTCTGTCGATTCTTTCCCCTAGTTGCTGCTGAAATTTCCATTATTTTTTTCCCTTCCATTTCTTTCTTTTTTTTCCAATTGATTTGATTGTTCATCATTGGTTGAGCATGTTCAATAAGTAACGGTTTTGTCTATTGTTAATTGTCCTTGGTTAATCTCTAAAAGGGGGATTCCTTTTTGGTTTTAGGAGTTAATCAAGGGGCTGGTGGTTTTGAATCGAAGCTGCGATTGTGCGAAGTCGTGGTTACTCAAGCGAGGTAAGGGTTTTGTTAGGTTTTTAGTCGAGTTCCTTTCAAAATTGGTTGATTAAAAACAAATTAAGTGATTAATCTAGAGATATGTTGGTCGATTTTTAGGTTCTAGAGGCTTAAGAGTGCTTACGCATCAGAAACGATACCAAGTGTGTGCCCGAAACACAGAAAACGGGATTCGGTGAAAATCCAAAATTGCTTTCTATCGAGAAATAAGAGAAAATGATGCGAAAAAAAATTGTAGAGAAAGGAAATAAGGGTGTTATAAACTTGGAAATCAACATTTTGCACTAAAATAGTTTTGGATAGCAGCAATAGTCTAACTTTGAAAAATCATCAAAATAGTGAAAATTGAGTTAGAGGTTGAATAAAATATGAAATTAAAGTTTTTTGAGTCTAGTCTTTCTTGGAAAAAACAATGTAAGCAATGGAATTGTAAATTATGAGATATAATAAATTTTGTGAGACAAGGTCAAAATGATTTCGAGTTCCCCTGTTCTGACTTTGGAAAATCATAAAAAATTGTAAAAAAAATTAATTAGGGGCTTAAATTTATATTTTTAAATCTTTAATGAGTCTATTTTCAAGAGACATAAACGGAAATATCATCCAAATTTCGTACTAAAAGATAAATAATTTTAGTAAGGAAAGGTTGAAGCTGTCAAATAGTAGAATAGGGATAAATTTGAAGATTTTACTGTACTTATTTCATAAACTATAAATTCTAAAAATTTTATGGTAGAAAGGTATTTGAGTCTAGTTTCAAAAACATCAAACGGATCTTAATTTGGAATTCTTTATCTCAAGATATAAATAATTTAGTGATAATGACTCAAGTAGATAGCTTTGAATGAACATATAAGTAAATAGTGAAAACATATATGAATATTTAGCTAGCATGGGTTACATTAAAAATGGATCACACGGCCAAGGCTAATTTGGGCCGAGTAGGCCACATGGGCATGTGGGCCCACACGGGCAGATCACATAGGCGTGTGAGCCCATTTTTACCGAAATGTTTTTAAGGTTGCATAGGTCGCCCAAGTCGACTGTGAACCTACTGTAAGGTCAGTAAGCGCTACTTAGACCCCTAAATGTGTGAAATTGACTGAATGATATCTGTACTGAGCATGTTAATATCTGAATTGAATATATGTACTGAAATTGCATAATAGCATATCATCAATTGTATGTTGCATTGCATTGGGTTGGGGGTTGTTATTCGGAGGAAGTGTACTTAAAGGTTTTAAGCCTAATTTACTGGCAGCTCAGCTGCAAACTACTATTTTGTGCCACATTCAGTACTACGTGGAGTGTAGGGATGGGTGGGTTGATTATTTCCCCACATGGAGTGTAGGGCTGGATGAAGATGGTCTGTAAAGGCTAGTTGGGTAGGATTTTGCTCTTTGCATAACCATGTTATTGCTCACGATCTTCGTGATGGGCTAAGTCCCTCTTTGTATTTTTGACATCAGATCTTGAGATTGGCTAAGGCCCGAATCATACAACGAAAGGGCTTAGGCCCAAGACTATTCAACTATGCACTGTGAATACTGATTGTTTGTTTGTTTCTACGGGATTACACACTGAGTTTACATAAACTCACCTTTTTTTGTTTAATGTGCACAGGTAATCCCCAGACTTAGACGGATCGATGTGACGGAGGACTCAGCGGTGACCACAGTAATTTTTAGACTTCATGGTTTTCAATTTATGATTTATAATTTGATTATTATTGATTATTTGGGTTGTAATTTAAGGACCCTCTAGGACTTTGGTTTTAAATTTGGGTTTTTATTTATTTATTTTACTTTATGGATTTATACCTGCTGGTCGTAGGAAATTCAGTTTTCAAAAAGTTAAAGTATTTTCTAAACGCATAATCACTTAGACTATTTTATTAAAGCTTTTGCAACGAGGGATGTTTCAAAACAAATTTTTTAAATGAATAAAGATGACTTCTTAAGTTTTAACAAAAGTTTACTAAAGATAATAACATGGAATGTTTTCATCGTAACAATGAGGTTTCAAAAACACTATCATGTGACATTGCTAGATATGACCATAACGTTTAGGCCGGGTTTAGGGTGCTATACTTCCAACCTAAAACTTATTGCAGACTCTTCCAAAATCTTAAAGTGAATTGAGGATCTCGATCAGAAGTAATGGAAACTAACACACTATGCAGTCTCACTATCTTAGCAATGTAAATCTCTGCGAGCCTTTGCAAAGTATAGCTCATACGAACAACTAGAAAATGTACACTCTTCGTAAGATGATCTATAGTCACCCAAATAACATTCTTCTTAGTCACAGTAAGTGGCAAGTTTGACACAAAATCTATGGTGATCCTTTCCCACATCCATTCTGGAATTTTGAATGGCTAAAGCAATCCTTATTTTTTGGCACACAAAATCTTTCACGGAGACATAGTATCCCTTCATTGTCAAGTGCAAAGTCCCCTCGCACTCATCGTTCCACTTAGCGAACCCTCTTCGCCAACTGTTCATTTGAGGCTTGCTTCTCTTCGATCTGTTATGACAATGTTGGTCACACTTGTAGCTCCAAAAGCAATCCTTCATCACTTGTTACACTTAGTTGTGCAAACAAAGCTTGCTCACTCATTGACTTCCTGCTCAGTGCGTCTGCTACCACATTGGCCTTGTAGGGTGATACTCTATCATACAGTTGTAAATTCAACTCCTTATGAGTAAGTAAATACTTGATACTTTTGTGATTAGTGTAAATGGTACACTTCTCACCGTACAAGTAGTGTCGCCAAATCTTAAATGTGAACACCACCATTGCTAACTCCAAATCATAGGTTGGGTAGTTATGCTCATGAGCCTTTAGTTTTCTGGAAGCATAAGCTACCACATTCCCTTCTTAATCAACTAACCATCAAAGATAAGTTTCCTATTCCTAATATTGAAGAACTTTTGGATGAGTTGAGACATGTAAATGTCTTTTTCAAGCCAAACTTAAGATCAAGGTATCACCAAATCAAAATGTGTGAGGCTGACATTCACAAGACAACCTTCAAAACTCATAAAGGCCATTACGAGTTTTTAATGATGCCCTTTGGGCTCATCAATGCTCCTTCTAGCTTCCAGGCCCTCATGAATGCCATTTTTAAGCCATTATTGAAGAAGACAGTTCTAGAACTTTTTTTTTATGATATACTGGTGTATTCCACTACTTGGCCTAAGCACATTGCCCACATTAAAGAAGTTTTCTTGATATTAAGGCAGTATTAACTTTATGCCAAGTAAAGTAAATACTTTTTTGGCACTGTCCAAGTAGAGTATCTTGGCCACATCATTTCTTAAGTAACAATGGCCATAGACCAAGCCAAGGTGGAACGTGTGGGCAAGTGAGCAATTCCTACTTTCATTAAAGAATTGAAGAGTTTCTTACGCCTCTCAGGATACTATCGCAAATTCATTAGGCACTCTGCCATAATGACAAGACCTTTGACCAATCTGTTTAAGAAAAATGCTTAGGGATAGAGTTATCAAGTTACTGCTACATTATGTTTAACATCGGTCTTTGTACGCCCTGATTTCTAACTTGAATTCTGTGTGGATACTAATGCATCAAGGTATAGAGTAAGAGTAGTGCTTCAACAAAAAGAAAGACTAATGGCTTTCTTTAGCAAGGGCCTTGGGGTTAGGCACCAATCTCTGTCTATATATGAGAAGGAAATGCTTGTTGTATAGTTGGTTGTCAAGAAGTGACATAAATACTTGGTGGGAAGACACTTTAAAAGAAGAACTGTCTACCAAAGTTTGCATTTTCTGTTTGACTAGCTTGTAATTACCCCTTTCTAATAGCGTTGAGTGGCTAAAATGTTGGGCTACGACTACGAAGTGGTGTATATGTAGGGCTCGAGCAATGCTGCAGCTAATGCACTATCTAGAAACTAGTATTTATTGCATGGGCAGTTACTGTAATTTTTTGGCATTACCATTAGTTCTAGTTTATTATCTAGGGTGAAAACATATTATCAGTCTAATGTTAAGGTTAACAAACTTTGTCTGGAGGTTCAACACCGTAGCACCAAGCACCCTAAATACTCCTAGGAAGGGAATTTTCTAAGAAGAAAAAGGGAAGATTGTGGTGGGAAATGTTAAAGAGCTCAAGAAAGAGTTGTCCTAGCACTTTTATACTAGTGTCATTGGGGGACATTTTGGGGTTCATGCTTTAAGGAATAGAATGGCAAGCTTATTGTATTGGAAAATGGATGACTAGATATGTCAAAAAGTGGTTAAGAGTAAGCCCTACATGTCAAAGGTGCAAATATGTAAATGTGGCCAAGCCACGGTTGTTGCAACCTCTACCAGTACCTGGTAGGGCTGGCCATCTATCAACATAGATTTTATAGAAAGCCTCTATTGTTCCAAATGCAAAAATGCCATCTTTTTTGTAGTAGACTGTCTCACCAAGTATGGTCATTTCTTGGCTCTCTCCTATCATTTCATTGCTATCGCAATAGCATGGGGGTACATGAACCACATTCATAAACTGCATGGAATTCCTGATTTAATTGTCTTAGATAGGAAAAAAATTTATCAGCAACTTTTGGTAGGATCTGTTCAAGAGGCTGGGAACCGAGTTACAACTTTTCACTACTTATCATCCTGAGACAGGTGTCCAAACCGAGGTGTTGAATCAATGTCTTGAAGGATATTTAAGGTGCATGTTTGGGGAGAGGCCCAGTGACTGGCAGTATTGGCTTCTATTGGTTGAATGGTAATACAACTCCACTTTCCACTCAGCCATCCAAGTCACTCCCTATGAGGCCTTGTATGGTCAACCTCTACCTCACCACATGCCTTACCTTGCTGGAGCATCACTAGTAGCCACTTTGGACAAAAGCCTCCAACACTGATAAGTTACTAGAAAATTGTTGCAATTCCATTTGAAGCGTGCCCATGATAGGATGAAACAACAGAAAAATAGACACATAAGTGATAAACAATTTAGTGTGGGAGAGTTAGTTTATCTGAAGTTACAACTATATCAACATTATTTTGTTAGGAGGGTGTTGAATTAGAAGCTCTCTCCTAAATACTTTGGCCCTTTTGTTATTGAAGCTCGAGTAGGAAAGGTAGTTTATCGACTACAATTACCATAGGGATCTCGAGTGCACCCCACCTTTCATGTTCCACAGCTTAAGAAACATGTAGGAGCAGCCCTAGTCCAAGTTGTTTTACTGATGGTTAATATCCATGGAACTTGGGCTAAAGAACCTGTTTGGATTTTCGATCATCAAATGATTAAAAGACAGAACAATGCAATCACGGAGGTGTTGGTGGAGTGAGACAACTTGTTTCCAAATGATGCCACCAGAGAATCCTTGCAACAATTAAGAGATACATTCCCTCATATTAATCCTTGAGGACAAAGATCGTTTGAATGAGGTAATTATTATGGGTCAAAACTGAAATAAGAAAACTAAAACAAATAGGTGGAACCAACGTTGTTGATATAATTAAGTGAAGAATAAAATTTCATAGTTAAAAGATATATATGACCACTAGTCCTGTAACACAACCACTATATGCGTTCGACAAAAAAAATCACTATATGGGTGACAAATATAAATAAGGTAAATGATTAATTAATATTTTGAAAAATATAATAATTATAGATAAAATAAAATAAAAATGTTGCACAATTATTGATAAAAAATACATGAAAAAAAGGAGTAGTTACTTTTATTTTAAAAAATTTTTTTTAAATAAAATTAATTTTCATTTATTAAAACTAAGACTCCTCTATTTATTTTGTTGTTATTATTTTACTAATTGAGTTAATATGGATACTATTTAATTATATAATAATAATGATAATGATGAATAAGGAGCATAAAACCACATTTGGGGAATGCAAAGTTGGATGCATGGTTTTGGCGTTCGGATTCCATACCCAAGAATCAAATTGGGTTGGTCGAATCCCATGTCCTAGAGATTCCATACGCATATGTCAATTATAGTTGTTCGAGGGTTGGCAACACATTTGTAGTTGTCTTACACTATTCCGTTCACCCAGAGTTAATATTCACACGTAATAAGAATACATTCGCATCACATATATACACCCACTGCATTTAAAGAAAACTATCTAAATAAAAATTTATCACTTACTTCCACTGAATTTGTAAATATTATTATTGCTTTTTAACATATTGTTCAATGTCTTCACAACAATCAACTAGCAAGGAACCCCATGGAAATTGTTACCTAAAACTTTGAGTTTGATTTTCAAAATCCACTCTTGTATCTTACCTCAACATTTATGAGAAAAATTCGATTCAATTCGATTTTTTTTTAATTTTGAGTTAACTGAATCAAGTTATTCAATTTTTTTTAGTTAACTCGAAAAAGTAATCTGATTTTTTGAGTTCGATTCAAGCTAAATTTAAATCTTGAATAACGCGATAACATATTGGTATAAATATCCCTTTGGTCCTTGTAAATTTCGAAAATGAGTAAATTGATCTTTCTTAACAAAAATTACAAAAAAAAATTAATAATTTTGAGGACCTAACCCAATAAATTGCCAATTCAAGTTTTACATATCAAAGTATCTTTTTTTTTTTTCTTATTTTTCTTTGAAACAGTTTATATATATATATATATATATATATATATATATATATATATATTATTCCAAATTTATGTTCTCTAACTTGGAATTAGTTAATTGTAACAATATTTTAATTTGACAAGTTTAAAATTTTTAATTTAATTTAAATTGAACAATTTCACTCAACTCGATTCGAAAAATTTCAAATCAAGTTAGGAGATAAGATGAGACTCTTCAATTAAACTAACTCAAAATTTTTACCCTCAATTTGATTCAACGTTTACCCTAAATGAGGCTGCTAGGTCAATGACAAAATTTATATAGGCTTCAAATTAATTGGCATAAAATTTAGGGTTGGATCCAGTCTTTAAAAACTCATTCCTCCCCGTAACAATATAATTGCTTGTAACTTGTAAAAAAAAAAAAAAAAACACTCAGCATTTCCAGCTCAAGCATATTTTATGGTCGACTCGACCGACTTGACAACTCATTTAATTGTTCAAAATTAATAAAATGTTAAAAATATATATTACTGTTTATATATATTTAATTAAATTTAATTATTCTATTATTTAAGTTGAATTTGAAACAAATCAAACCGATTCAATACATAAAAAAATATTTATTTAAATTTGTTCAAACAATTTACTTGATCAATGAATAGATTTAATCTAAAATTTGAGTTGAAAATGATTCTAGCTAGGGTTTAGAGTTCCAATTAAGAAAAAACTGTGACGTTATTGTGATTGTAAAGTACTATGAATAATGTATACGTGGTATATTATGAATAAGGTATACATTAGAGGAAAGTAAATTAATTTTTCTGTTAAAAATTTTATCTATTTTTACTATTAAAAACTAATAATTATATATCAGAATAAGGTATATGTGGCACACTATGTGTAACTGTATGGTTATTTCACTAGGCATTCAACTTTTTAACAGTAAAAATAAATAAAAATTTTAACATAAAGAACTAGTTTGCTATTTAATCTAATGCATAGGAATTAATTTACATAACTCTTTAATAAAAGAATAAAATATAATTTAATTCTTAATATATGGACTTGAGTGATCATTTACCCACCAGCTTGCTGCTTGATATATATTCTGATGCATCAAAAAGAAACGTAAATATTATTCGAATTCACCCGACCCTAACGGCATGCACAGAATACCATATCATATGTCTACACCAACATCAAATCAAGATTGGCTGCCACAACGTATCACCATATGTCAATGCTTTGTTCCAAAAAGAATATATATATATATAGATTCCACAGCTTTCGTCATAGGTTCTCTTTAGATATGAATTTTGACAGCGATTTTCAATCTTCTTGTTCGAATATATATATATACTGTACTCACTCAACCTTGTTCGGGCAGTGCAATTTCATGACGTAAATGGAATCTTAATATTTGGTTGGGTGGTGATATTAATTTTAGTAAGATTTAAAGGAGTTGAAGAGATAAAAATTAGTAATGAGATATATTTGGATTTAAACATAAGGTTAACATAATATTATTATAAAAAATAGTCATTAAAGATATTAGTTTACAATGAGTTTACAATAATTATACTATAATCTATATTATGATAAAGATTTTAATTGAGTTGATATAAACTATCAAGTCGTTCTAACCTGAGATCAAAATTAGTAGTGAGATATATTTGGATTTAAACACAATGGTAAAATAATATTACAACAAAAAATAGTCATTAAAGACATTAGTTTACAACGAGCTTACAATATCTATACTATGATCAAGTCCCTAATTGAGTTGGTATTAAATATCAACTTAGTTCTAACCCAGTTGAAAAATGATCAAAAACCATTACAAAAAAAGTTATATCATTATGAAGGTGATCATTTTTAAAAAAAAAAAAATTAAGTTATATCATTATGAAGGTGATGCGGTTTAAACCAACGACACTTTTCAACTAGACCAGCATATGATTTTTATATAAACTATTAATAATATTTATTATATAAATTATTTCACCCACATTATGGTGCGTCATAATCTAATAATAAATAATTAAAATTATACTATTTATATTAAATAATAAAACATAAATTAAAATTATATTTTCATTCAATAATAACTAACATCATATTTATAATAAATCTTAAATTAAATAATAAAATATATTTAAATTATTAAATATTAATACTAATTAAAAATATATTTATGGATAATAAATTTATTAATGTATTAGATTGTTATATAAAAAGAAAATTTTATATAATTATCATATGATAATGAGATTTATAATATATTTACTTTCTATAAATATTAAACTTATCTTATATAATTGTTATATGCAATATTAACGAGGCCGAAGGAAGAGGAAGGAGTGTAGTGATGTTGATGAAGGCTAATTCACCCATGTCAGGATCGAGAGTAGAAAAAGTCAAAGAGTGTTGAGGTGAATGGAGAGGAGAGAGGAGAGAGGAGAGAGATGAGAGATGAGGGTTTAGCCTCTTGGCATTTGTTGGGAGGAAAAGAGAGCAAGGTCCCCTTTCTATGTTGAGCTTTGGGGGTATTTATAGGTGGGTGATAGTTCCCGGGCGGTCCTTTTGAGAAGACTGCACCCGTTAGAAACAAATGGCTTAACAAAGGATTCGATCAAGTGGCTAAGGACGAACGAACCACTCGTAAAGGGTACGAGGCACGCGGGTAGTCAATCACAGAGTGACCATCCAACAGTTCAAGGTAAGGGTTGCCTATAGGTCTCTTTTGTAACGACCCGATAGTCACGAGTGTTGGAAAGTGCATTTCCAAGACTCCATTACTGTAAATCGGACAAGCTAGTTGTGTGGTTAATTAGGTTTTGGTTAGGTGAATTTGCATGAATTAAGGGTAATTAGGTATAAGGACTGAATTGCATAAAGGGTGAAGGTTGAATTATATATTAAAGAAAAATTAAAGGGACTAAAGAAGCAATTATGCCATTGTCTTAAAATGAGGTGGCATAAGGTGAAAATTAATATAAAATTTAAAGTTAAAATATATATTATAATAGATTTACTTAAATGTTAAGTATATATATTACATATTATAATAAGTAAATGAATAAAGAAAGAAAAAGAAATAGAAAGAATAAACGAACAGAAAGGAAAAGGAAAGAAAATGAGAAAGAAACAGATGCACCTAGGGGCTTCAATTGTTCAAAGTTCAATTGGTTAGTCAATTTAGTCCATTTTTCTTGTAATTTTTATGTTTTTGGAATCCCGTATTAAATACTACCCGAATCATGTTGAAATTTTAGAAATTATTGAGTTTTTAAGTGTTGTATATGTTGAATAATTTTAGTATTAGGGAGTAAATTGATAGACTTTTAAGTTAGAAATGAAAAAGGATTAAATTGTAGAATAAATTGTAAATTTTGAGTAATAGGGACTAAATTGTGAAAAATTCAAAATTTAGGAATTTAAGTGAAAATAGGGAGTTATGTTTAGTTTAAAGTGGGATTTGTATGAAAATATAAGATTAATTGTGAAGAAATAAATTTAGTCTCGATTTAGGGACTAAATTGAAATTTAGGCAAATATTTAGTAAAAATTGAAATTTTCAATATGAAAATAAATTGTGTTGTATTGATCAATTTTAATTGTTTTAATTTCGTAGTTAATGTCGTACCGGAATCCTTAACTAAAAAGGGGAAATATAAAGTCGACATCGAATAGCTCGGAATTTATGGTTTGCATTTCTATAATCCGAACTTAGTTATTAATTATTGTATTTTGATTAAATGTTTATGGTAAGTGATTGAGGTGAGTATTTGGCATTTTGATATTGAATTGAATTTATATGTATACGTGATTATATGAAAAATTGATATTGGATATTGATTGTTTTTGAATTGTGAAATTAAACCCCATTAACTGTATCGAACTGAGTCGGATATAGATGGCATGCCATAGGATTGAAAGAGTTCAGGGATTTTTTCAACTTCTAGTCTATGAGACATCGGGTGTCCATTTACTACTTTGGATTAATTTGATGAGGCACTGGGTGCCAATTTACTTCGGTTTAGCCGATGAGACACTGGGTGTCAAATTATTACTTCGAATTATCCGATGAGCCACTAAGTGCCAAACTGGTGTGTTTTGGTTGGATCCGTGTATCCGTCCAAGTCTGAGTCGTGTTAGTAGGTGTAATTAAATGAAATGGCACTATAATTGTTATTGGATGATATTGTATGTGGAATGAAAATGGGACAGGGAATTGAAATATAGATTGAGACACATGAATTGTGTATTCATGAATTGGATATGGAATGAACAATATTGTTGTTTAAATGATATGTGTATCATATTGTGAAAAGCCATTATATAGCAAATGATGAGAATTGAGTATGGTATGAATGATGTATTTATGAATTGAATAATTGAATGACTAATGTCATTGTATGAATAAATGTGGTTTTTAATATTCAATTGTGCTTATAATTAAAATGTGCATATTATATTATCTTGTTTTTAAATATTCGGATTATAGAAATACCACTGAGTTTTACTCAGCATACAGTTTTGTTTTCCGTGCACAGATTAAGTACAATGATCTTGAAGAGTTGTAATTGAGGTTGTAAGCATCCATCTCATCACAACTTCAAGTGCCAATAGGGTATGTTTCAAAATTTTGAATAGAGTGGCATGTACTTGGGAAGATCAAGTGTGTTTCAAGTATTAGGGACTAAAATATAAGTAATAAAAATTTATTTTTTTTAATGTTCAAATATATTAGTGATTAGCCAAAATCACTTTGGCACCAAATGTACTATTCCTATATCAGGTTCCTTAGGTCGAACCGGGTATAGGGGTGTTATATTTAGTGGTATCAAAGCTTTGATTTTTTGATTTCTAGTAAAGAACGAGTCTAGAAGTACATGCCATATAGGATATATTGATGTGATAAGATGTGATATCAATATTAAAAGTATTGATAAGTTTGAAAATCTGAATTGTTACTGATAAGAAAATGATTTTGAATTAGTTAGGAATGACTCAAAAGGGAAATAGATAAATCTAAAATTTGATAAAAACTTATTTTTTGTCATAGATATTGGAAGAAATGACAATAAATCTGATATTGTCTGATGATATAACAACTTCAGCACAGAAGAAGAAAGTTGATAGGATGATGAGAGAAGTGCAAGATTATAGAATAAAACCAGAAGAAGACAACACCTTATTATTGTAAACCAAAAGATGCAAGAAGTGTTATGGAAGGGTCATGAACTGATTAGAAAGAATAAAGTGCAATACTTGACCCTTAGAGAGACATTAATAGAATAAGAGTATCAAATGATTTTAGACCAACTTTGGAAGACATTGGTACCACGAACTTATTGGAATATAGTTATATACTACATGAAGTTTATAATCTCTCATGGAGCAAGAAAAATAGCGAGACAAAGTGTAGATTCACGAAAGTTGATTGGGAAGCAAAATGTCTTTGACATGCCATAGATGGAAAAATTAGTTGTTAGGAAATTACCAAGAGAATTTATAGATTCAATACTCATTATAAAGATAGAAGAGGAAGAAGATCCTAAGGAATTTCAAAATTGGATCGTAGAAGATAAATTTGAAGAGAATTTATAACTTAATATAGAGAATTTTTTGGGGAAAGATACAGAATCAGAGATGGAAGAAAATGTAAAAATGGATTTAAGTAGTTAAAAGTAAAGACAAAGTAAAAGTTAGGGACTAGTGAATGTGAAGGAAAATGAGTATATATATATAGTTGTACATGTACAGAATGAGAGCTTAGAAAGTCATAGCTTTTGAATGAAAAGTTTGGTATATTAATATAATGTTAGTCTTTTGGAAATAGAAGAGACAATAGAAATATGAGTAGTGGAATAGAATAGTAATATTTTCCAAATTTGAAGATCAAAAACTGAATTTTTTTTAAGAAAGAAGTATAGAAAGAAATAAAGACCTGAGTTAAGTAAATAATCAATATGAATAAGAGAATAAGAGAAAAGAATTAAGTAAAAGAGTGATGACAAGTTTAATTCTATCACAATCAACTAAGAAAGGTAAGAAAGCTTGAGAATTTGTATTTGTATACAAATATAAAGAGCAAGATAAAATAGGGTCTTAGGTTATCTCCAAGGCAAGTATTAAAGGTTTAAGGAAAAGAACTATTTGACCTTGTGATAAATGAGAAAAAGAAAATCTCATTGAGGTGAATATTGGATATTTTCTGAAAGATGCTTTAAGTATGACTCTAAAAGATATGGAATAAAGGATTGTTCATAATTTTTGAGAAAACCAAGAAATAATCTGTAATAGGTATTAATAAGAGGATAAATTGAATATAAAAAAAAAATTTCAAAATAGATTATAGAAGATAAGAATAGAATTAACCATGAAAAATAGTGTAAGTACTTTAGAGAACATAAAAAGGTAGTGAAATGATTTTAAGAATTAGTGAATAAAGAACGATTTAAAGTGTGAAAAGAAGAATAAGAAGAAGAAAAAATAGCAAAGCTGTAAATTATGTAATAAAATAGGAAAACTTTGGAAAGAACAGTTACCTCGAGGAGACTATTGGTAGCGGACGGGCCAATAGATTTCTAAGAGGTTGGATTAAGAGTAATAACTCTGATCCATAATGAAAATGACAAACCAATATTCATGTATCAAGTTTCTTAGGTCGAATCGAGTATAGGGGTGTTATATCTTTAGTTGGTTCTTGTGTTGTCATTTGCCCCAATCGAGGTAAGGGTATAACAATAGTCCCCCCCAATCGAGAGGTAGGTTATAAATTAGCTTGCCTCAAGACCATTTCCAAGTTGCTTCCGCTGGTGGTAGGTCTATTGGATTGAGAATCTAAGAATGTATAATGTATACTCAAGTGATGTAGTTGTCGATTAAATGATATGGAGTTATCCAATAGAGACGAGACGTATATATATCATGGATGTGACTATTGGAAATGTAAAATAAAATAGGTGTGCTCATTGTTTACAAGCGATATAAAATGTAAACTGTGTGAATTATTCCTTGATGATATAAAATGAAAAAAATGTGCGATCGTTGGCAATGTAAAATGTAAAATGAGCAAACTATCAATTGAAATATAATAATTGTAGTGAATATAACTTTTGGCTTCAGCTTTTAACAAGTAAAAATTGAATAAGTGTTGAGTGTGCATGCTCATAGTTATAAAATTTATACATTAACCCAATTTGGAGGTCAATCGCTACTACTGCACTTGGAGGAAGGCTTATGGGAATCCTGCTCCCACACATGGGGGGAGGCTTACAAAAGGTACCTTATGTCATTCACACTACCGTTGGCTCATGCAAGTTGAAACTACGTAGAAAGTAACGAATGTCCTGTTCCCGCACATGAAGGAAGGCTTATAGGGGGTCTTGCTCCCACAGGGCAGGCTTACAGGAGTCCTGCTCCCACACATGAGGAAGGCTTACGAGGGTCTTGCTCCCACACATGGGGAACACTTATAGTAGGTATCGTATGTTGATCACACTATCATTGACTATCACAAATCAAAATTGTTGAAAAAAAATCCAGTTCGAAAACGATTTTCTTACACAGTAAAAAATTAAAAATTTGAAAACCAAACTGATTTGTGATATTTATAACAATAAACTTTTCCCAAAATCGCACCTGTTTTTTTTTGTTAAACGGATCTTTGTCGTTCTCGGCTTTCAATCGAATGACCTTCTCCGCTATTCTCGTACCACAAACTAGTTTGAGTGTAGGCTTGAACGAATACGAATCAAATATAGAGCCAAAAATTATTTACTTTACTTTCAACGGGAAAGCATAAATCTCTCTCGATAGAAATCGGTAGAATTTTTATTCCAAAAAATAGAATTTATACTTACAAAATAAATTCTCACTATTTTCGAGTAGAATAACAATATCTTAAAGTTGTGTAAAACTGTTGTGTATTTAGCCTTATTGGTTCCACCTATTTATAGGGAGAAGAAGTGAAACTTTTATTGAATTAGTAGAAGTATATTTAAATAGAAAAAACAACTTCCTAGTTGAACTAGGAGAGAGAGGGGCAGCAACCCTTGTTAAATATACTAGGGTTTGTTGTTCCTTGTAAATAATATAAAGGGCTTTTGGCCCTTTCCAGTATTGGGTTCAATTATAAGTTTTTCCTAGACTTTTTAACTGAACACTTTATAATTCAATCCAACCCAATACATGTCTTTCTATTTTTCAAAATAAAAATTTTAAATTAAATTAATTAATTAATTAATTTCCCAATTAAATCATTTTCTCAACCCGATTCTGATGCCGTTAAAATAATGGCAACTTTACCGTAAAAAATCTGAGAAAATATATTTAATTTTTCTACATTCAACGGATTCACTATGACTAATTAATTTAATCTCATTTTCTAACTTCAATTAATTGATTAATTAATAATTCAAAAAATCATAAATTAATTCTCAGTTAATTTCCTTACTTAGTGAGAAAACCACATTCATTTCTGAATGTTTCCCATTTCTCTAAGTTTACCATTTTTATCCATTTCTGTTTATTTGATTCCACATGCAGTTCATTTCCGATTTCAATGAGCTAGCGAAGGGACCGATTGGACATATGTGCGTTTGGCTCAAATGATTTATAATTAAGTTCCAACGTTCGCCTATTAAGTATAAACTTATTTAGTCATGAATTCATTCCACCATAGTATCGTAACTGAGCTCTCCCTAATGACATACCATTATGAAAGCAACTCGATCAATGCTCGTCTAATAACCTTGTCATAAGTGTGTTACCTTCATAGGATATCTTTAATCTCTTTGGGATAAATTCACTCTCCCAATATGATCCTATTTTATCTCATGGTAACCATTACATCTTCCTTCATGAATAGTCAATTACTATCAAATAGTAATTAAATCATTCATAAAAAAAACACAACCCGTGGCCACTTTTAGTTTTTGTCTACCATGTAATTCCAATGAGAGAATATCATTTACCCATATCTTAGGCTATGAATTCCACTATTGTGAATGATGCTACATATTGCAGAAGCAGTATACCTAATGCACCAATTATCAGTTCCTTATCTATTAAAACTTGGGCTTTTACTTACATCAAAGTATACAAGTCACTCATAAATAGTTCATCATCCACTCAGGATTAAGGTATGTCACATTATAAGTGTCACAAGTGAATTAATTCATAAACATATTCAGGATCTATTCTACTTGGGTCCAGTCCGATGTATTGTTAGTCTATCTAGTCACATCTATGTCGCTATCTTTTGGAAGTCATTGCTTCAATGCCTAGATGAAAAATCTCCCTAATTAGACTTGATAAATGTATTAGTCTTTAAATCGATTTTCTCATTTTCGATTAGACTTAGGGCATGTTTAGGTTCGTCTATTAATATAAGTTGTATTTATGTATTACGATCTGACCACGTAATATTGCTTAGTATTAGTTAAACATTAGATAACTAGTGATTTAATATTTGTTTCTATTTAGCTTTACTTCTAAAAACCCCGTGAAGACAACATACAAAGAATAATAATGTAATTCATGAATAATTTTATTAAGCAATATGTTCAAAAAATTACAAGTGTACAAATGAATATACTACACTTAGGGCATCAGATCAAACAATCTCCTACTTTCCCTTGTAAAGTAGATGATTTATATTCCGTATTCACATGCTCTCCACGTGTTTCTCAAAACCCTCTAGCTAGTAGAGTCTTAGTACACGAGTCCACAAGGCTGTCCTCTGATGTGACTTTTGACTTCATCCACGATTTTCTCTACGACAGCCTCTATTATGATACTTTCTATCAATGTGTTTTGTCCTCATGTGGTTTCTTTAGGGTTTAGTTATATCTATATTGTTATATTGCCATAGTTTTTTCCATATCTTATATTCGACACTTCATAGTGAAGTTAATAGTCTAACCCTACTTGACACTTATTAACACTACAGACCTATCATCTAAGACAAAAATATAGTCCAATATTGGTTTTCTCAAATATCGACATGTTTTGAAGTCATAATCAGTATATCTAACAAAATTAAGATCTCCTCCGAAATACAAAAAACATATAATCTCTCATTCTTCATAAATATTTGAATATATGCTTAACCACTTGCTAGTGTCTTAGACCTGGATTTATCTAATATCGACTCACCAACCCCACTGCAAAACAAATGTCTGGATGTGTGCATAACATAGCATATTTGAGACTTCCTATTGCAAAAGCATAAGGAACCTTTCTCATATTTTCTCTTTCTTTTGTTGTCTTAGGACAGTCCTCCAAAGAAAGATAAAATCTCGATACAAAATTTTGAGTTACTTTCTTTGAATTGGTTATTGCATAATGTTTCAATATCTTGTCTGTAACACCCCTTAACCCGTATCCATCACTGGAATAGGGTTATGGAGTATTACTGTAACACCTCTAACCCGTCTCTGTCGCTAAAATAGGGTTATGAGGTATTACCAAACAAAGCACAACATATATTATACATTTCTCATACATAATTCTAATTCACATAATTATCAATCTAATACATCCATATTGTCCCTTATAAGGCTTTACGAGGCCCTAAAACATGCTTAGAAGAGGTTCGGGACTAAACCGATCACATACAAAAATTTTTGAAACTTAAAAAATTATCTTGCATTCAAGGGTCACACACCCGTGTGAACAGGCCGTGTGCCTCGCACGGCTACCAGGCACACTCGTGTCACAAACCATGTGAAAATAGGGTATACATACTGATTTGGGTCACATGGCCGACCACATGCCCATGCGTCTAGCCCGTGTACCCTTCGAAATGGCCACACATGCCCGTATGCTAGGCCATGTGACATTTAAGGGGTATACTGACTTATGTCACACGGTCAGTCACACACCCGTGAGTGAGCCTGTATGACACATACGACCAATAAAAATGCTTGTGTGGCTAGGTCATGCCAAACATGTAGGGTATACTGACTTAATTCGTAGGGCTACCTCAGGGGACACACGGCCATATAGCATGACCGTATGTCACACACGGCTGAGACACACGTCCGTGTCTCTTCCCGTGTGGACAAAAATAGGCTATTTGCAAAGCCAATTTGCCACCCTTTTCACATGCTCTCCTTGCAACCAAAATGAAACCATTTCAACACATTTATAGGCAGCCAAAACATGTCAATTCATATACTATTCTGCCATCTAGTCCCAACCATTACAACTACTCAATTCCATAATCAAAACATACTAAGTCATTATGCTAAAAATCATCAAAACTTACATAGCTTCTAAATGCATTGATTCAACAATTTGTTATCTATTTTATGCCTCAAAATCAATCTACAACATATCATCTTTCAAGCATGAACTTACCAAATGGCAACTAGCTACTTAAGCAACCATATAATCATATCAAAACATAAGGCAATTTATACATCATATATTATTCATCTAACACTTAATTCAAGCCAACTTAAATGGCTAAAAACACGTTAACATTTACATCATTAACAAGGCAAATCACAAGGCTAATTTCATAGCTCAAAACATACCAAAATGACACTAGCCTATACATGCCATATACCATATATACAAGCTTCAAAAGTACCAACAAATTGATCGATAGTGTGACAATGCTCCTGATGATCCCTGAGTCCGAGCTAACTTTGATTATCTATAAAACATTGAAAATAACACACAGTAAGCTTCATAGCTTAGTAAGTTCATAAATGAGTAACTCAATTCATCATACAAATTTAGCACAAGCATTTACACATTACCAAATCAACATCTCATTTTCACAAACCTTTCTCATGTCTCAAAACATGATTAAATACCATCTCATTGAACTTTTTAATATAATACTCAAGTTGGTTCCATACGTACCTATAGCACATCATACTAACCTCTTTCTCAACCACATCATTCTTTTACCCGTTGAACCATTCGAAATAGAAGTAAAATTCTCAAGGATCTCAATCGATAAGTACCTATACCATGACCCAAAGCCAAATCAAGGTAATTTATCTCGGAATACTTATATCATAGCCCGTAGCTAAATCAAGGTAACTCCTTTATGAATACCTATACCATGGCCTGTAGCCAAATCAAGGTATTATTCGCACTTGAAGTGTCGATATTATGGCCTGAAGCCAATACATTAACCTAATGACATTTTATTATCATTCTATCTATTTCTAAGGTTCGACCGGGAAGTTTTACGTGTTGATTTCATCTTCGAACACCTCCGTAAAGTCGTAATCACACTTCAAACATTATCCGAAATCTCATAATCACAGTTTATGTGATATCAAAGAATTTAACATGTATTTATAATGAAACTACCACATATGAACTTACCTCGGGTATGAAAACAGAGAAATGAGTAAATTACTCGATAAGCTTGCCTTAAGAAACATTAGGAAATTTTAGGAAAAAGTTGAAAATTTTGGACTATAGTGGTCATACGGTTGTGTGGCTAGGCGTGTGACTCACAAGGTTGAGACACATGGCCGTGTCTTAGCCCTTGTTAGTACCCGTATAACTCTTTGACTTGGGTTACACAACAAAGCCACACGCTCGTGTGCCAGGCCGTGTAATGCCTGACTTGCAACCCTTCAAAACCTACAAGGGATACACAGCCGTTTCACATGGCCATGTGTCACACACGGCTAAGACACACCGTGTGGACAAGAAAATGGCCAAAGCAAGCCATTCCTTTCACCCTTCACAAGCATAAGCCTAAGTACACTTGCACACATGACCAAGGCTTCAAAACATGCTTAAAACCTGCATAAAATTACCCATACAATAAGCTAATAATCCATATAACCAGTATGCCATATAGGCACATCAAACATATACATTAAACATACTTAAACATGAGTATTCTTAACTATTCATCAACTAACTTTTTACCAACCATACCATTCTAGATTCAATACCATATCTTAGCTATATTATAATCAATTCATAGCATACTAATTTGGTCATCTTAACATGCATCACATAGCCACTTAATACATATTTTTAAGATATCAAAAGTAACAAAAAAATGTCATCCAAACAACTTACATAACCAAGTTCATACTTAACTCTTTACATATCCAAAACATGAATATTAACATTCAAACCTATTACATGCCATATAATCTGAAATAAATGTTTCAAAAACTACCGAATTAAGCTGGATAGTGTGACTTAAGTGTTGATCCGATCGTCTAACCTTCCAAGTATCTAGAAAATAAAAGATCAAAACTAGTAAGCTCAATGAAGCTTAGTAATTTTGACGTATTAAAACGATAAATCTTACCGAAGTAAGTATAACAATTCAAAAGTATAACAACCATGAAAGTTTCCTGTCATTCACAATCCCAATTGGTAAATCATAAACGATCAATTCAAAGCTCAGATATATATATATTTCATCAAAATTACTCAACAAGTTTTCTTACCGAGATTTTCAATCTAACGAACGACTTACGAATAAGAGTACATTGTCAAATCAACCAAAACACACCGATGCTTATAAAAGCAAGTCCAACCGAAACACACCAAATAGAGAGTATAGCACGAGAGTTCGCAACAAATGTTGAACCTCGGTTTACTCATGAAATATGCAAATATATCCCTCCAATACCGTCTCCACTCCAATCCCCCGTAACACACCAAATCATATTGTACTCTATCTCGCGTTCAATCCAAATTGAGCATCAAAATTAATAATATATCTCAAATAACCATTCATTATCAACAATTAAAATATATATATATTATCATGCTAATCTACTCAAAAATTCATATAAATATTAAATTTTAAACCATACAAACTTACTTTTTTAGAATTGTAGTAGTTGTAGAAGTTTAAGGACTATTCTGCTATTTTTCCCTTTTCACAAGTATATATGGGATCTTGATCTAAAATATAAAATTTCTCAATTATCAGCTTACATTTCACATTCCAATCCATTTTACAACTAATACCCTTTTATTTTTTAAATTTACTAATTACCCCAAACTTTTATAATTTTTACAATTTAGTCCCTCAACCCCAAATTCATCAAATTAACTATTGTTCTCAAGCAAATATTTCATCCACAACCACTTGGCCCTTAAAAAGCCCCCAATGAATCCTAAATTCACTTCCAAACCCTAGAATTTTGTCATTTCCACAATTTAATCTTAAAATCAAAATTTAACAAAAATCACTTTATAAAATCATTAAACAACACAATCAAAGGTTCAAATACATGGTATTCATAAAAAAAATTCAATATTTATCAATGGAAACTTTCAAAAATTTTAACAGAATCAAAAACGAAGGTACGGGCTAGCTAGACCTAGTCGCAATGATCTCAAAAATATAAAAATTACAAGAAACGAGATTAAAAAGGACTTACATACGAGGTTCCTATGCTAGCCCAATATAAAGCTTCCAAAAATGGTGAAATGCCTTAGGCTTTTTGGCAAGAACATGAAAATGATGATTTTGGCTTTTGTTTAATTAAACTTTAATTTATTTACCAAATTACATAATTACCCTTAATTAAAGCCTTATAAAACCACCATTTAGAAAACCTATTATGGTCCATTAATATTCAATTGGACTAATTATTATTTAAGTCTCTTTTTATTTCAAAATTAAACTATCAAATTAATAGCAATTCAAGATTTACTAAATTTTTACCTTTTTTCAGTTTAGTCCTTTTTATTCAATTAACTATCTAAATGTTAAAATTTCTTAACCAAGTTTCAATACGATTCTAATGACTCTATAAATATTCTAAAACTAATATTTACGAGTTGATATGATAGAAATTTGTGGTCCCGAAACCACCATTCTGTCACCACTGAAACTCAAGTTGTTACATTGTCTATGTATGAAACTTGTGATAATGCTTTCACTTTGTTCTTTCAATCTCTTAGCATTCGATTACCTAGAAAAAGTTAGTTTCTCCCTAGTACTTCATGCTAAACTATTGAGTTAACCGCAATTTAACCAATGACAATGTTCCTAAATAATTTCCAATGAGTAGATTGTCATCAACATATAGAACGAGAAAGACCATGTTTTCATCCCCAATATGTTTATAAACACAAGGTTCATCTACATTTTGCTCAAATCTAAAAGTTTTGATTACTTGATCAAACCTTTGATTCAATGAGCAAGATGCTTGCTTAAATTCAGATATAGATCTAAGCAATTTGCAAACTTTATGCTCGTTTCCTTTAGTTATATCTGGTGGGTTACATCATATAGATGCTCTCTTTAAGATATTTGTTCAAGAATGATGGCTTAACATCCATTTACCAGATCTTGTAATCGAGATTTATCGCAATGGATAACAATATGCGGATTGACTTTAGCATAGCAAACGGAGAGAAGGTTTATTCATAATCGATACTTTCTTTTTGAGTATAACCTTTTGCTACAAGTCTTGCCTTGTAAGTTTCCACTTTTCCATCTGCATTTCTTTTCTACTTATGAATCCACTTACACCTTATGGGTTTTATCCCTTTCGGTAAGTCTATAAGTTCTCACATTAAGTTGGAATGCATTGAACCCATCTCAGCTTTCATAGCTATTTCCCAGAGTTTGGAATCAACACTCTACATCACTTCATCATATATGAATGGGTCATCATCTTTATGTTTGACAGACTTAGTGTTTAGAACACTTCAGCTAAATTAGAATAAATCATGCTTGTTTGGTTAAGTAATTTAACTTAGAAATTAGTTAATTAAAATTTAGTGACTAAATTGTAAAAATTCAATCGCTATTGAGATTTAGAAATGGCTTGAGGACCTAGATAACAAATATTTGAATGATCAAAATGGTTAATTAACCATTTTCCATCATTAGATAGTGGAAATTGATGGTGTCTTCCCCTTATTTTTAATTATGTAAATAAATAAATAAATAAGCTTTAATAAATTAACTAAGCATAATTTGTTAGGTTAGTTAAGCACTAAACAAGCTATAAATACCAACCTTAGAGGGAACAAAGAGAAATCATCATCTTCTTCTTCATTGCTTAGTCGTCCCACCTTACAAAGAAAAATAGAAAACCATTCTCCTATTTCAGCATTTGGCCACCAACATTTGAAAGGTAATTAAACTAATTTCATGTAATTTTTATACATGACAGCTTGATTTATCTAGCCCATGTATCAATTTTTCCAATTGTTAAGTTTTTAGCAAGATGCAATTATAGAGAAATTGATGAATTAGGCTTGGAATTGATATATATTAAGCTTATATCATGATAAGGACTAAATTGTAAAGTTAATTTAACTTGTTTTATAACATTGAAACATTAGGGACTAAATTGAATAAATAGAAACTATGCCATGAAATTATGTTGTAAATAGAAAGTATAGGGTCTCTAATAAAATAAGGTGAAATTGGATTTTGATCTGATGCTAAATATTGAAAAATATGCATATCTCGAGTATAGGGACTAAAATGAATAAAATGAAAAATACGAGTGTATTAAAAAAATGATTAATTAGGGTCATGCATCTCATGGCATCATTGTTGGCGAGTATTATATGTTAATTTATGATATTGATTTGGTATGTATATACATATTTGTATAGAGCAAGAATTGGAAAGTGGAGCTTGTAAAAGAAAGGTTAAATTTGTGGAATAAGCCTCGAAAGATCTACTCATTTTGTATTTTGAAAGGTAAGTTCTTATGGAACTTACTACCCTTCCTTGTTTGATAGGTATGTTTGTGTTTATTTTCATTTCATCTATGGTTAAACCTATGCTAAAATTATAGTGTAAAATGACATATTTGGCTAGGATACATAAATGAATAGAGGTGAGTTGTGATTAGTTGAATAATGCTATGGCTATTGATTTGTAATGAGAAGAATGGAAAAAGATCTTTAAAGGTATCACTAGTTGCATGTGTGATTCGTACTTAGATACAATCGATGAATTTCAGAAATTGAAATGTGATGGTCACAACTTATGTCTATTCATATATGAATGGTTGATGCACATGTAAACTTAATAGAAAGGCGAGGATATAGTTGGCATGCCAATAGGGTTATCCATGCACTTTTGTATGAGTTTGTTGACGATGTGGAGATTATGATATGTCATTTAGTATCCAGTATTTATTGCGGACCATCGATTATTCATTGTCTGTTCAGAGACCTTGGTATGGTGGAGAGATGTATTTTCATATGAATATCCATTTGGTACCTACGGGCTTGGCACTTTTGTGCTTTGGTGTGGTGTAGTCTATGCTTATATGAGTTATTGTGGTGTGGCGTAGTTAACCTACGTGTCCGAGTCCATATTTACTAAGGGTGAATTAGGTGAAACATTAAATTGAATCTTGAAATCAAGTAACAAAATATGAACTTGATTTGCTATATTGTATAAGCATGTAAATATAAATGTAATGGTATGAGTGAGTAGCTTAGTGAATGAAATTGAGAATATGATGATCTTATAAGAATTAGTACACTTTTATGATGTTTTGGTAATGGTTATAATGCTTGATACACTTGGATATAACATATATGTTTCCTATGCTCACAATGTTGTAATATTACGTGCCTTGTTTTAGCTAGATGTGTGTCTAGTTCATTTGGTATATAGCATACTCACTTATGACCAAGGTAAGTGTAGTAAATTCTATTTGAATTTACTAAGCATTGAATGCTTACCCATCATTAGTTTTCTTACATGTAGATTCCCTAGCTATCGAAAATCTCAAAGTCAACTTTGTATAGATACCATACTATTAACAAGACGAAAAAAATATGTTCATTTTGATACCTATTATTGTGGCATGTATATAGGGTGTCTCTTTATGTAATAGTCAGTTATGAGATGAATATTAAGGTAGATATTGTAAGATAAGATTGGAAGATATTGTAAGATAAGATTGGAAAGGCCTAGTTATACCTAGTTTATGGTCTTGTGTTTAATGTCATCTAAACTCTTTGATTTCAAAAGATTTATGAGCTTTAAGTGCATAAGTTCATATGATGTGATTACTTGTTGAAATTGGGTTGAAACATTATATGGAAATATGGTTTACATTGTAAGTATTGAACTTGTACCAAAATGATTAATGCACCAACAAGGGGTATCGCCATAACGAACAAGTCCCTAACGTCACGACTTAAATCAATAGAGAGTGGCATCGTGACCTCAAGCTTTTGAAGTCACAACAACACTCACTGTTTTGTTAAGGTTGCAGCGTGATACCCATGGTATCATGACGAGGGAAGTCAATGAGTTACGTCGCGACCTGGAATCTCCAAATTCGCAACATCAACCTGATAGTTTGAAAATCTTACAATTTGGTCATGATTCAACCTCGAGTTAGTAGAAGAGTTTTTGTAATCTCGTATAAGACCCAAAAATGATTATGTAGCATATTATGAATGTGTATTATACTTACAAGCATGCAGGACTTGTTAAATGGTGTTGTAATTGGTTGTGGTTGTTCTAGTAATGAATGTGGCATCCTGAGGCTTGGACTCGACATCGGGTCAGATATGGGGCGTTATAACATATTTTTTCTATTTTACTTATTGATGAGGTGATTTAATATGATTTACCAACGATGCATGGAATTTATGTATTAACAGTACATCAAATATAATTTCTATATATATTAGAATTTATATATTTTATAATTAAATAATTTTTATTAATAAATATTTTTCAAAAAATAACTTTTATTAAAGAATAGTAATTTAAAAATTAAAGAAAATTCTCTCTAAGCTTGAGCGTAAAAAGTGATGTTCTATCAAGCGTAAATCTGAGTACTCAACACTAAGTGTCAAATCAAATTAGATCTCAAGTTTATCACTATTTGAACTCAGCTCCACTCAATTCTACCTTAACACATTATCCATGTCTTGTTTCCACAATTTTTTGGGGTAACAAGTTGCAGAGAAGACCCTAATTAAAAGGCTTTTTGCACTCTTGACAAAAGTTTGGCAAGTTTTCCTGCTATCTTTTTTCCGGTGAAATTCATGTAATAAAAACACTTGTTTTACAGCTTTCCATCACTATTCATTAGAATTACATAAAAATCAAGTATAAAAAGGTATAGCTTAAACTAATAAACAAGTCCTTAAAGTTTACTAGATTATTTTAAAAAGTCCTCATATTTTTTGTGCATCTAGACGAACCCTTAAAATTTTAACTGTAATGAACCTTTAACCTTTTACTTATATCTAAACTAGTATGATTATCCGTGCTTTGCATTGGGTTAAATATTTATTTGTGCTAAACTTGGAGTAAAAATTTGGAGGTTCAAATATGCTCTAAATCTCTATACACTTCGTACGTTTAAAATTTTATTTCTTCACTTTTATTTTCAAAAATTTAACTTCTCTACTTTTCAAATTTAAAAATTTAGGTCCACTTGTTACCACCATTAAAAGTCGTCTGTTAAATTCATTGATGTGACATTTTAAAATTAAAAAAATATCTCTTACTAGTGATGTAACAAAAGAATTGCGCTTGAAAATGTTGATGTGAATTTTAAAAAAAAAAGAGTCCATTTGAACATGTCATGATGAAATAAATATTTTTTCGGAATAGCGTTCTTTAAGAAAAGACTTAGCATTATAATTGAAATATTTAATAATATTAACTATTTAGACTAATTAATGACATCATATAAGTAGAGGGATTAAATCATGTCAAAAATTAAAGTATATGTATTTAATCTAAAGTTCACCATAGTATAGGGGCCAAAATTAAAATTTGACCATTGTCTTTTAATGTAATAAAAAGGCAATGCGAACCTAAAAGATGTGTCACTCTCTAAAACCTTTGGAGCATTCAAATTATATATAATTATGTAGAGTTTTAATAAAAAATGTTAATTATTTATGCTAACTAATAACATCATAAAACATAATGACCAAACTATGTTAGAAATTAAAGTATAGGAATTAAATATTAAGTTGATGCATAATAGAAAGATTACAACTGAAATTTAACCTTTCCTTATAATGTAAAGAAAACAATAAGAGAATCGCACATATGTCAACAAAAGGAAGGACCAAAATAAATGAAATTATCATATAAGAGGTAAATCCCACATATGATTATAGCAAAGGGATTAGATTGAAATTTGACCATTTATCTTAGAAGGACAAAAAGAAAAAGAAAAGAGAAGTGGATGGCACGTGTCATGAAGGAAGGCCCTAAGACCTTTCTTTTAAATATAGCCCCACTCTTTAAGTTATACGTAAATAGATCCCTTTTACTTGAAACTTAATTACAAATCAAAGAATAAGAATCTATTCAGGGATAAGAAAATAGAAGGACTGGTATAGCTAAAGTAGTATAGTGCAGGGACTTATTAATATTTCAGTCAAAGATATTAGGATCCTTCAAAACATTAACTCCATTTATTCTCACCAAGATTTACTGGGAATCTTGGAATTTTTTGTTAAATTATGTATTAGAGCATTTAGTTGAAGCTGATATCTTACAAAACATTAATAGAATATACTTGTCCAAATGTCAGGTGGCCCCCTTGCTTAGGTTTGCAAAATATATTTTATCCTCCACTTTGCCCAAATCTAAATTAAATAATTTAAAACATTATATAAATTTAATTATAAAAATATATTAGTATAAAATAATACATTTTTATTTTTTTAAAATTATGAAATAGGTTTTTTTTGTAAGTTAGAATCAATCTCGAGTTTGAGCCTCAATTTTTTTAAATTAAGTCTTGATCCAATTTGATTTATGAACACATTTACAATAAAAACAATATGAGTGAAACATATGTCATTTTCATGTAATCACATTTTTTAGAGAAAAGCCAATTGTTTATTAATTCAATCATTAATAAATTGCTAAATTGTTTTTACCATTTTTTTCTATAATTGTAATCCGAATCCAAGTTCTTGTTAAGGAAAGTGAACACCCGACCAATAGGCTATAACTTAGGGTTTAATTATTTTTTATCATTTAATTATCACATGTGATGTGTAATATAATTGATTTTTTTAAAAAAATGTGATCATATTAAGGTGGTGTTTGGAAAGCCACTTAATAATTAGATTTAGGTATAATTGCTTGTAATTACACAAAGGAGACATATTTGGGTAACTATTATAATTGGTGAGTCCCACTGAATTAGGTGTAATTGGAGCACCCTAATCAAACTTTCCAATTCTTATGGTTGAAAATTAAAGTAATTACGCAAGTAATTACACCCAAATTCAATTTTAAAAAATTATCTTTTTATAAGTAGACATGTCCATGGGCCAAATCAGGTCAAACCTTGACAACATTTTAGGCCCGTTTGAAGGTTCGAGCCTGGCCCAAAAAATAGGCCTAAAATTTTATATTATTATCTTTAAATATAATACAATAAAAATACTAAAAATATTAAAATAAATGTTTCCTAACAAATTAAAAATAAATTAAAATAAATATTTATACTTAAATAACACTAAGATAGGTGTAACTTAACAAGTAATTGCCTCTAAAATAGTAGGAAAATTAACAATAAAATAAGAGTTATATAACACTAAAACAATAACAACAAAATAGCAGCAACATAATAATGAAATGACAGCAAAATAGTGAGAAAACAACAGCAAAACTGTGAGAAAATGGCAAGAAAATAACAAATTTTTTTTCTTTTTACAAAATTCGGGCACTTGTCCGAGGCCTTTTTTTTCCTCAAACTCATTTTTTGGACTTATTTTTTTGCCCAAACCCTCCCACTTTTCGAGCGAGCCTTGGGGCCAGGCCATGGACAGGTCTATATATAAGTTTAAGTTATAAAATTTTATATTATAAGCATGAACACATATAAATGTTTGGGATGGTTGAGGTCTTAAAAAGTTATATTATAAAAATAATTTGTGCATTTTATAAAGTTATAACAAAAAGTTATACCATCTAAATCCTAATTTTTTTAAATTATGACAAAATATTTTTATTATAAAAAATAATTTACATGTTATAAAATTGTTGTAGTATATTTATTTATAAAAAAATTATGATCAAGAAATATGGACACAAATTATTTATGCATATAAATATGCTTAGTCCTAAGAAAATGGTATAATTTTTCTTTAATCATAACTTATTTGGAAAAAAAAAATAACTTTTTAAAGTTAAAGCTATAACAAAAAAAATTATATTATTTATAAGAAGTGTTATGAAAGTTATTGAACACTTTATAAAATTTTTTTATAAAGGTTATATATTATAAATTTTATATTATTTTTTACTTAATTTACATATTATAAAAAAGGGTTATAAGTTATAATCTAACATAAGTCTTTCTCCAAAGTAAGTTTATATAAGTTTTTATGATTTAAGCTACAAGCTATTTGTTCCGTGAACCCAAATATTAAACGGTAGGTGTTAATTATGCAAATATAAAAGGTTTTTTTGCACCATATCATGAGGTATGATATCATTTGAGAGAATAGAGCTAGACATAAGTACAAACGTACCAGAGATAGCTCACATATTCTTTAATTTAAAACATTCAAGGCTTTCATTTAATTACTCCTAAATGATTTAAATGAAAGTGAAATATGGGGGGAATCCTCTCTTGAAAGGAAACTAAAAGTTACAACTATTTTTCCTTTTCTTTGTTAATTAGATTATAGTACACCCATAGTATAAGTAAAAAGTAAAATTATGTAATAAATATATTTATTAAAATTTATTGAAATGGTAAAATAAACACAGCATTTTTCTATTTTTATATAAAATATTAAAAAAATAAAAATACTTTGAAAAAATATTAATTATTTTATAAAATAAAAATATTTTAGTAATTATCCGCCTTAATATAAGCCTAGATTCAAAAAGCTTAATTGACGCTGGTAGATATAGGATGAGAACTCCTAAAAGAGGGCTTGTTTTTGTCAGATATTAAACACCAAAATTTTCTTCTTTAACTAATGGATGAATTATTTATAAAAAACTGCTTTAATAATTGGGAATTAGGTAGGCTAAATGGACCCAATATGTACTTGATTCTATTTATTTTGAATGGGGGACTAATAATTTTCCATTACTAGTACAATATTATTTAAACTTTTCATGTTATTTAAGTTGCCGTATATGGAATTCTACGTTCAAAGCAAATGCTAATACCACACGTATCTTCCTCAGCTGAAATTATTATCATATCATTATCTACACTTCATTAATCTAATTTAGTTCAATTTCGTCTGAAATCACCCAACACCCTTATATTATCATTTTACACCTTATATTCTATTAAGTTTTTTATTGACTTAGTGTCACCTATCAATTAGGGAATAAAAATATGTCTTAAATTATATGATAATTTGGGTGTTTTATCTTTTTATATATTTATAAATTAATAAAAAAATATCCATAATGAAACTTGAACCAATGACATCATATATATACAACTTTTTCATTTACCATTTAAACTAAAGCAATTCTTAATTTTTATATGAAATATAAATTTTTATGTATTTGTATATATCAATAATATTAATAATGTTGTTGATTGAGTTAGAGTCACAAATTAACTCAACAACAACTCAAGATTGATGACAAAAAATTTATAAACAATTGTGTTCATTTAATATTATTAATTCTATGTGTTTTTTATTTATTTAAATTTCGTTTCAAATACATTATTTTCACACACATACGCGTGTGATAAAGTTTTTAGTTTTTATTAAATGGTTGATTAAGTTGGTGTCACAAGTCAACTCGACACCAACTCTATTGCGAAATTACTAAAATACTTTTATTTTAAAGGGTAATTACTGTTATTATAATGGTATTTTTATTTTTTCATACTTTTATATAGTCTTCAAATAAAATAACTATAAAATATTGTTTGAGAATCAAACCCAAAACCAACAAATTTATATAAAATTTGTCACACATTAAAAACGGTGGATCCAAAAAGGTGAGGAAGTATATATGTAAACTATTTGGCGCATTAGGATTATATAATCCACCACCCTGCCAGCTTGATGGTGAGTCAAAATATTGGCGCATACTACCGTTAAAGTATCCGTCCGTGAGCAATATCTAAGGATTTAGTTTCAGGGTATCTTTAAGTGAAATAAGAGTACACCCTAGAGTTTTGGTTGAGCACTAAGAGCCTATCAAGCGTATGAGAAAGTTGTAGGAGAATTGATTGTCTTTAAGACCACGCTATACACGAGTTACCACCAATGTATAGTACGCCTGGTTTACATGAGCATTATTCTAGTTGGTTTTCATAACGAGATTAGCTGGGAGTCAATTGTATTGATTAGACCCTCTCTGTAACTAGTCAAACAGTAACGAAGATCTTTGCCGGATTCTTTTTACTTCCACTAGATTTTTTTGTGGGAAATTAAGGGATTTGGGTTAGACAAGCATCGTCACTTGTCAAAGTCCATAGTAAAGGGACAAGGAGTTTATATCTAGTAAGGGATAAGACATCCCAAATGACTTTACTTTCTACTTTACGTTCTGGTTCTTTTTTGTACCTAAATGTTCTTTTCTTTTTCATTAAGATAGGGCTAAATGGATGATTCAACTTTCTGGTAAGTCTTGTAGCCTTGTATGTTATGATTATTAATGAGTAAGGATGTTAAAAGGTGTAAGAACAATAGTGTGTGAGTGAAAGGCCCTGCATGGGAGTCGCACATAGTTGAAACGTTGGTAAACTATCTGTAAATGGGAATTATAATGGAAATTTCATGATCTTGTAAGCAATTGCTTCTATTGGATAGGGAAAGATAATCGAAACAAAAACTCTAGGTCGAAGAAAAGGTAGGTCTTTGGTAAGTCTTTAAACTTGACTTCTGCATGATATGTTATAATGATTCCTTGCACTATCAATGCTCATATTAATGCGCATATCTTCTTGAGAAGTTGTTGTATGTATGTATGGTTGTGTGTGTTCTCTATGAAGCATTTGTATGTATGTATGTATTGAAGTGTACAATGTGTTACATGAATATGACAACGTGTGGTAAGCATGCATGAGAATTTATGTGTTAGGAAGTATGATTCTATTAAGATTATGAGTGAAATATGTATAAATGTGTTCATTATGTTTTTTGAGTGATGCATGACTAAGTATGGTTGGCGATAAGGGGGTTAAGGTGATTTTTGAGAAATTTTGTGACACGATAACGGACTCCGAGGTGGTGCTTTGATGACATCCGATGGGATAGTAAACACGAAGGCTAGTATAGCGAAATGTAGTCTACAAAGACCATAAACACAAGATTTATTGGGATAGTGAAAAACGAGAAAAGGTTAGTGTGGTAGATATATGAAAAGACCATGGCCATAACACATTCTAAGAATGATGAATGAGTCGCATAAAGGACATTGTGAGAATCCACCCAAAGTAAAAGATCATTCACCCAATGATTGTTTGGAGTGAGCCCTTGTAAGCAGTATTGGAAGACATTCCATATAGTAACAATATCCCCTAATTCTAAGATATTCCCCTTCCTTAACTGTTTAAATTATTTCCAAGCAATCTCCGAATCAACGTACTGGCTTTGTAGACAGGTGTCCTCTTAGGGTATATACTATAATGTGGGAAAGCCAAAACTAGTTTCGAGCTTGCACGTAACCCTTACGAACTTGTTTTTTTTTAGATAGAGTTTTAAGGCCCAATTTTAGATAATGGACTCATAACTCTGGCGTGTACTAAAGTGAGTCATCCCAGCCAAGGCACTATGCCTTTTGATCTTCAGTTAATAGATCTTTTGGAATACGTCGAGAATAGACTACTCGTTGTACAAGAAATAGTCAATAAAATAAGCCACCGATGTCCACCAGGAAAGGGCAAAGAGCTGTCCTAGTGCAATGTCATATTCATTGAGCATCAAGTAGAAGAAGGCGTGAAGAAGCAAATGAAAGTCAGCCTCGAGTAGAAAGAAGGGAAGAATAAAGCCCTCATTGTTGTCACTCTAGTGACACTCCCCTCAGACTAAATAGAAGTTGTAAGTAAAGTTTGGTTGGAAGATGGCTCTGGCCACTAGATATCGAGTCAATTCCTCATCGGTGGTGTTGCATTCATACATGGGAGCAAGTACACAATGAAAACCATTGAGACCTCTAGGTCCGATCACCGTAGTGTTTTTAGGGCTGTCACTTATGCTATTTTGGGCATGACCTCTTCCACGTCTGGCAGTTCTAACCATTTTGAATAATATGAGAAAGAAAAAGAAATTAGATTACCTTTGAAGAAAATTTTGGACTGAATGTGAAAAGAAGCAAAAAGACTTTAGTAAAGAAAGAAATTAGGGCTCCAATAATTTAGTGAAATAGTTTGGGGGAAGTGTTGAACAGCTAGTATTTAGAAAATGTAACGCCCCCTTACCCGAGACCGTCGCCGGAGTCGAGCAAAAGGCAATACTAAACTTATTTGAGCACTTAACCGAATTCAGACAATTTATATCATACTTTTCAAACAAGCTGTCCAACTGCATCACAGTCGCTAAAAAAATCATATCTCGAGTTACAAAACTCAAAATCCAAATCCATAAATTTTCCCCGAATCTAGACTCATATGTCTACTTACTAATTTTTTTCTAGAATTTTTGGTTGGGCAAATTAGTACAGTTTATTAGTTAAAATCTCCCCTATTTTAGGGTTCGGCTACTCTATCCCCTATACACTACAAACCAAATTTGTCCCTGTACAGAATTCAAATAACCATGTCGTTTGTTTCTATTAAAAATAGACTCAATAAGGAATCCATACATATATAGTATGACTCCTAATTATTTTTTTACAATTTTTAATGATTTTTACAAATCAAAACAGGGGAGCTCAAAATTACTCTGACCTTGTCTGACAAAAGTTATTATATCTCATGATTTACAATTCCATTTCTTACATAATTTATTTTATAAGAAACTAGACTCAATAAGCTTTAATTTCATATTTCATTCAACCTCTAATTAGATTTTCATAATTTATGGTGAATTTTCAAAGTCAAACTATTGCTACTAACCAAAAACTGTTTTAGTACAAAATATTGTTAACTAGTTTATAACATCTTTACTTCAATTCCTTTAAACTCTATACATGCCATATAAATCTTTAAACATAAAACAAAAGCTACCGGAATTGATCTGGATAGTGTGCCTTGTTGTGTTGATCCGATCTACCAGCTTCACTTTAATTCAATCTACATAAAAATATCAAACATACACAAGTAACCTTATTGAAGCTTAGTAAGCTCATAGGCATAAAAACACAAATCTTACCGAACATTGTACACAATTATATATCTTTTAATTTAACTACTTTACCCTGTAAATCACAAATCCATTATTAAGCTCCTTTGAATAATTTTCATATTCCTATTCATAAATTTAATTTCTTTGGGCCCCTTTTTTTTTTCTCATTTATTTCCATTGACAAATTATGGAGAACTAATGGAATTGAGTGCTTCATTAACACATTGTCATAGAAAACTATGGACTTGCACATTGTCACATATCACACACCGAAGCCATAGTCCTGCTATGGTCTTACACGGATTACATCACATGCCGATGCCATATCCCAGATATGGTCTTATACGGAATCACATTATCACATCTCACCGATGCCATAGCCCAGCTATGGTCTTAAACGGGCGCACTTATCACATCTTTTCCGTCAATCATGGTCACAGAATAAAAGCACTCAAATCCATGGTTCCAACTAATGTGTACTTTTATTTAACTATTGTTTCATACTTATTACAAATTGATAGTATTCATCTACAATAATATACTTAAAAATCATAATATCTTCATAATAAAACATTAAATTTGCCATATGAACTTACCTGGGCTAATTTGCAAAAGTCGTAGAAATTCAGGGACTATTCTTGAATTTTCTTCTTTCCACGATTCACTTCGTTTTCTTGATCTATAATTATAAAATCATTCCTTCATTAGCATCCATTACAATTCTATTCTATTTCACAAATTATGCCCTTAAAATTTTGAAATTACACTATTACCCCAAACTTTTTAATTTTTTACAATTTAGTCCCTACTTAATTTATTCATCAATTGAACTAATTCTTCTCAAATAACACTTTATTTAAACATTATAAACTATTTCACAGCCTTTGACATTCAAAGTTTCATCACAAAACCCTAATTTTATAACTTTCACAATTAGGTCCTAAATAATGATTTCTATAAAAATCTCTTCAAAAGATCATCATATAATAAAATTAAAACCTCAATTCCATAATAAATCATCATATAATTTCAGCACTTGTTCATGGTAACTTTCAAAATATCAAAAACTAATGAATTAAACATATGGACCTAGTTGTAAAAGTCTCAAAAATACAAAAATTACAAGAAATAATCAAGAGTTGAACTTACTTGCTGTAGGATATAAAAACCAGCTTCTTAAAAACTCTCTAATGTGTTTTTATCTGATGAAGATGAAGAAAAATGAAGAAAACTCTAGATTTTACCTAATATATCATATTTTACAATTAAATTATTACCTTATTTCCAATTTTGCCCCTTGTTCACACTTGATTTTTAATTTTCCTGCACACACATGCCGTCCAGCCCAATAATAGGTGTCTAATTGCCTATTTAGTCCTCTTTTAATTATTACTAGAGCTATTTAATCACATCTCACAATTTTGCACTTAGTTCAATTTAGTCATTTTCACCTAATTAACTATCGAAACCTTAAGATTTCTTGACGAAACTTTAATACTAACTTATTTACACTCCATAAATATTTTTAAAAATATTTATGGCTCGGTTTATGAATTCGAGGTCTCGATACCTCGTTTTTATTCCGTTTTATCTACAATTTCCTGCACTACATAATTTCACTAATTCAAAATTATTTCTAAAACCACACTTAACATTTACTTACTAATATCTAAGCTCACATGTCGGATTTAGTGATTTCAAATCACTGCTTACGGTATCATCAAATTTGGGCCGTTACAACTCTCCCCCTTAGGAAATTTCGTCCTCGAAATTTCGTGCTGAGAAAACAAATGCAGAATCTTTGTGATCTCATAGGTTCTTCCGTTTCCCAAGTTGCCTCCTCCAATCCATGTCGATGCCATAACACTTTTACTAAGGTACTCGTTTATTCCGTAGTTCTTTAACTTCCCGAGCTAATATTTTCACTGGTTCCTCCGAATAAGTCATATCTGATTGTAGTTCTATCTCAGTATGAGGAATCATATGTGAAAGGTCTGATCTATATCGTCTCAACATAGATACATGAAATACATTATGGATTTTCTCAAGTTCTGGAGGCAAGACCAATCTATAAGCTACCGGACCGATCCTCTCAATGATTTCGTATGGTCCGATAAATCGTGGACTAAGCTTTCCTTTTCTACCAAACCGTAAAACTTTCTTCCACGGAGAAACTTTCAAAAGCACACGATCACCCACATTGAACTCTATATCCCTTCTTTTCAAATCTGCATATGACTTTTGACGATCGGAAGCAGCTTTCAAACTGTCTCGAATAATCTAAACTTTCTCTTCAGTTTCCCGAATTAAATCCACTCAACTAATTTCGATTCACTTAATTCGACCAATACAACGGGGTTACGCTTCCCTTCGTCTGAGCTTCAAACGGTGCCATTTTGATACTAGCTTGATAACTATTATTATAAGCAAATTCAGCTAAAGGTAAGTACCTTTCCCAGCTGCCACTGAACTCGAGTATACAGCACCTTAACATATCTTCCAAAATCTGAATCACTCGCTCTGATTGCCCGTCAGTCTGAGGGTGAAAAGCTGTACTAAATTTTAACTTAGTCCCTAAAGCTTCCTGTAGTTTATTCCAAAATCTCGAAGTAAGCCTCGGATCTCGATCAGAAATAATTGATGTCGGCACCCCATGTAATCTCACAATTTCTGACACATATAATTCTGCTAACTTATCAAGCGAAAAATCTGTTCTGACAGAATAAAATGCGCCGATTTAGTTAATCTGTCTACTATCACCCAAATCGAATCTTTCTTCTTCGGAGTCACTGGCAACCCAGATACAAAATCCATCGTCACATGTTCCCACTTCCATTCTGGAATCATTACGGGTTGTAACAAACCTGTAGGCACTTGATGTTCAGCTTTTACCTGTTGACAGATTAAACATTTTGCCACAAATTCACAAATTTCCCGTTTCATACCAGGCCACCAATACATTTTCTTCAAATCACAATACATCTTCGTACTACCCGGATGAATTGAGTACATACTACTATGATCCTCTGATAAGATATCCTTCTTCAATTCTAAATTATTCGGGACACAAATTCTATTACGATGGTATAACATACCACTTTTATCAATAGAGTACTCTAAGTTCAAAGTATCCCGAACCATTTGTCGTTTCAACACCAACTTCGGATCTTCATCTTGAAACTCCCGAATTCGTTGAAAGAATACTGGTTTTTTATTTAATTTAACTAACACAAAACCATCTTCATTAACAGACAAATGAGCATTTAACGCCCGAAGAGCAAATAATGACGATTTCCGACTAAGTGCATCTGCCACTACATTTGCCTTACCCGGATGATAATCAATGACAAGATCGTAATCTTTCAACAGCTCTAACCATCGCCTCTGTCTCAAGTTCAGCTCTTTCTGCGACATTAAATATTTCAAACTTTTATGATTTGTATACACATAACATTTCTCTCCATATAGGTAGTGTCTCCAAATTTTTAAAGCAAATACTATGGCAGCTAATTCAAGATCATGTGTAGGGTAGTTCCTCTCATGTGGTTTCAAATGTCGAAAAGCATATGCTACAACTTTTCCTGACTGCATCAGTACACAACCTAAGCCATTCAGAGACGCATCACTATATACTACATATGGCACACCTGATTCAGGCTGAGTTAACACTGGAGCCTCTGTCAACATTTTCTTTAATTGATCAAAACTTCGTTGGCAATCATCAGACCATACAAATTCAACATTTTTCTGTAATAATCGGGTTATCAGTGAAGCAATCAGTGAAAAGTCTTTCATAAATCGACGATAGTAACCAGCTAATCCAAGAAAACTTCGTACTTCCGTAACATTTTTGGAGTTTTCTAATTAATCACCGCTGACACCTTACTCAGATATACCCGTATACCATCAACTGACACAATGTGACCCAAGAATCCCACTTCATGAAGCAAAAATTCACATTTACTAAATTTTGCATATAACTGTTTTTCCCTCAAAATCTGTAGCACAATTCTCAAGTGCTGAGCATGCTCAGATTCTGTCTTTGAATAGATTAGTATATCGTCAATAAACACAACCACAAATCTATCCAGGTAAGACTGAAAAATTCGATTCATTAAATCTATAAAAACAGCAGGAGCATTTGTCAAATCGAATGGCATAACTAAGAACTCATAATGACCATACAGAATTCTAAAAGCTATTTTCGGCACATCACATTCCTTTACCTTTAACTGATAATACCCAGATCTGAGATCTATTTTTGAAAACACTGCAGCATCCTTAAGCTGATCAAATAAATCATCAATACGAGGCAAAGGATATTTATTTTTAACCGTTACCTTATTCAGCTGCCTGTAATCTATGCACAGCCTCAATGAACCATCCTTCTTTTTCACAAATAAGACAGGTGCACCCCATGGTGACATACTCGGTCTAATAAACCCTTTGCCTAATAGCTCTTGCAACTGCGTTTTTAACTCTCTTAATTCTGCTGAAGCCATTCTATACGGTGCCACTGATATGGGAGCTGTTCCGGGAAGCACATCTATCACGAACTCAACTTCTCTATCGGGTGGTAAACCTGGTAATTCTTCAGGAAATACATCCATGAATTCATTCACAACAGATAGTTGCTCTAACTTTGATTCAGAACTTCGAGTATCAAGAATATAGGCTAAATAAGCCTCATTTCCTTTACGCAACAATTTCTGAGCAGACATAGAGGAAATCATTCTAACCGTATCATCCAAATTTCCAGACTCAACCAAAATAATATCTCCTGCTTGACATTTCAAACTAATTGCGTTTTTCTCGACAATTCACTATCGTCATGTTTCATTAACCACCCATGCCCAAGATAATATCAAATTCCGAAAGGGTAGCAACATCAAATCAATGGGGAAATCATAACCCTTAACTTTCAAAGGGACGGTTATGACATATTAAATTAACTACCACACTTTGACCTAACGGATATGTAACTTGTACATCATAATCAGTGAGGCTCAACAAATAAATTCTTTTCGATGCTAACATAGTACAAATATATGAATGAGTAGACCCGGGTCTATTAAAGCATACAGGAACATCATAAAGATAGAAAGTACCAGCAATTACATCCGAATCATGCTTCTTCTCTTGCTCGAATGGCATAAGCACGAGCAGGGGCCCTAACTTCTGATCGACTAGCAGTATCTTTCATACCCGAACAAGTAGCCCCTGTAGCACTGCTCTAACCAGAGCGTCTTCCTTTTTGAGGAGGAGTTTTCTGTTTCTCCTTCTGTTCCACTTCTTCTACTTGTAATTGAGGACAATCACGAATAAAGTGATCAGTGGCCCCACATTTATAACAAGCCCCTAACTTACTTCTACATTCACCAGGGTGACTTCTTCCACAATGTTGACACTTAGGCCTTTGGGTATTTTGTACACTACCCACACTAACAGCAGGTCTGTCAGATGCCTTGTAATCAGATTGTCTTAGTCTACTCTTTCCTGATCTTTCCGGTGCTGAAGTGGCTCGACTGAATTCCTCTTTAGATTTCTTCACCGGTAAAGTCGAAAATGACTTAGATGCGCTTCTTTTGAAAGTTTCTTTACTTCTTCTATCTCGTTACATCTTTCTATTATATACTTCTTCAAGCTTTTGAGCACGATCTGATAGAACAACAAATTCTCGTATCTCAGTGCCCCCTATCATCATTCTAATCTCATCATTAAGCCCTTTTTCAAATCTGATACACATTTCTTCTTCAGTGGGTACTATATCTCAAGCATATTTGCTCAGATAAACAAATTCTCTTTCATATTCAGCCACTGACTTGTTTCCCTGTCGCAAGTCGGGAAATTCTCTTTTCTTCTTATCCAGATATCTTTTACCGACATATTTCTTCTTAAATTCATTTTGAAAAAATTCCCAAGTGATCTTCTCAGCCGATACAACAGCTTATATTGTTTCCCACCAGTTATAAGCTTCTTCTTTCAATAATGACACGGCACATATTAAGTAATCATCTGGTGAGCACGCCATTTGCTTAAAAACCCTCATTATACTTTGTAACCAATATTCAGCTTTTACAGGATCATCATCTGTTCTTCCCCGAAATTCTTCAGCCCCATGTTTTCTGAGCTTTTCAAATGGAGAACGTTTACCAGATTCAGTTATCGGAGGAGGTGGAGGAGCAACCGGGGGTACTACCGATGTTAAAATAGGGGGAGGAGGTTGCGGAGTCTGATTTCTTTCTCGTACATTCTCATTATACCACTGATTCATGAAGCTATAAATCATATTTTTGAGTTCTTGTTCTCGCATCAATGAAATTGGAACTTCACTACTTGTTCCTTGTTCAGAGGTTTGTACTCTGCTGTTAACTTCTTCTTGCTCAGTTTGTTCTGGTCTATCTAACATCTTTTAAATCGAAGATAATCTATAATAAAAGCAAGGATTAGATCGGATCATACACATCACACTATCACAGATTTATATCGCATGTAATTCTAGACACTTTTCACATCATTCATATTCCAAGAATCGGCTAAACCTGGCTCTGATACCAATAAATGTAATGCCCCCTTACCCGAGACCGTCGCCGGAGTCGAGCAAAAGGCAATACTAAACTTATTTGAGCACTTAACAGAATTCAGACAATTTATATCATACTTTTTAGACAAGCTACTGCATCACAGTCGCTAAAAAAATCATATCTCGAGTTAAAAAACTCAAAATCCAAATCCATAAATTTTTCCCGAATCTAGACTCATATATCTACTTACTAATTTTTTTCTAGAATTTTTGGTTGGTCCAATTAGTACAGTTTATTAGTTAAAATCTCCCCTGTTTCAGGGTTTGGCTACTCTGACCCCTGTGCACTACAAACCAAATTTCTTCCTGTACAGAATTCAAATAACTATACAGTTTGTTTCTATTAAAAATAGACTCAATAAGGAATCCATACATATACAGTATGACTCCTAATTATTTTTTTACAATTTTTAATTATTTTTACAAATCAAAATAGGGGAGCTCAAAATCACTCTGACCTTGTCTGACAAAAGTTATTATATCTCATGATTTACAATTCCATTTCTTACATAATTTCTTTTATAAGAAACTAGACTCAATAAGCTTTAATTTCATATTTCATTCAACCTATAATTAGATTTTCATAATTTATGGTGAATTTTCAAAGTCAAACTATTGCTACTAACCAAAAACTGTTTTAGTACAAAATATTGTTAACTAGTTTATAACATCTTTACTTCAATTCCTTTAAACTCTATACATGCCATATAAATCTTTAAACATAAAACAAAAGCTACCGGAATTAATCTGGATAGTGTGCCTTGTTGTGTTGATCCGTTCTACCAGCTTCACTTTAATTCAATCTACATAAAAATATCAAACATACACAAGTAAGCTTATTGAAGCTTAGTAAGCTCATAGGCATAAAAACACAAATCTTACGAAACATTGTACACAATCATATATCTTTTAATTTGACTACTTTACCCTGTAAATCACAAATCCATTATTAAGCTCCTTTGAATAATTTTCATATTCCTATTCACAAATTTAACAATTCTATTACAATTCTATTCTATTTCAAAAATTATGCCCTTAAATTTTTGAAATTACACTATTACCCTAAACTTTTAAATTTTTTACAATTTAGTCCCTACTTAATTTATTCATCAATTGAACTAATTCTTCTCAAATAACACTTTATTTAAACATTATAAACTATTTCACAGCCTTTGACATTCAAAGTTTCATCACAAAACCCTAATTTCACAACTTTCACAATTAGGTCCTAAATAATGATTTCTATAAAAATCTCTTCACAAAATCATCATATAATAAAATTAAAACCTCAATTCCATAATAAATCATCATATAATTTCAGCACTTGTTCATGGCAACTTTCAAAATTATCAAAAACAAATGAATTAAACATATGGACCTAGTTGTAAAAGTCTCAAAAATACAAAAATTACAAGAAATAATCAAGATTTGAACTTACATGCTGTAGGATATAAAAACCAGCTTCTTAAAAACTCTCTAATGGTGTTTTTATCTGATGAAGATGAAGAAAAATGAAGAAAACTCTAGATTTTACCTAATATATCATATTTTACAATTAAATTATTACCTTATTTCCAATTTTGCCTCTTGTTCACACTTGATTTTTAATTTTCCTGCACACACATGCCGTCCAGCCAATAATAGGTGTCTAATTACCTATTTAGTCCTCTTTTAATTATTACTAGAGCTATTTAATCACATCTCACAATTTTGCACTTAGTTCAATTTAGTCCTTTTCACCTAATTAACTATCGAAACCTTAAGATTTCTTGACGAAACTTTAATACTAACTTATTTACACTCCATAAATATTTTTAAAAATATTTATGGCTCGGTTTATGAATTCGAGGTCTCGATACCTCGTTTTTATTCTGTTTTATCTTCAACTTCCTACACTACATAATTTCACTAATTCAAAATTATATCTAAAACCACACTTAACATTTACTTACTAATATCTAAGCTCACATGTTGGATTTAGTGATTTCAAATCACTGTTCCGGTATCACTGAAATTTGGGCCGTTACCGAAATAATCAAGCGTCCGTGAGAAGTTTCAAATTTAAAACCAAGTGCTCGAATTCTTTAATCACAGCTCGACACTTGTCAAGACAAAGGTTACAAGATGTTTAAAAAAAACACTGGAGTAACTGCCAACTATTCCCACGAGTCTAGAATTCACCAATTGAGACTGTCTGTCTACTTTAGCACCAATTGAAATCTTCTGAGTATATGCCCAAACGAGAAGTTTGTTGTGACTATGTGTGGGCATTTTGCCAAGCAGTATTCTATGGTTGACTCAGAAAGTTGGACATGCATCCTTGGTAATGAGGTTACTAGGTTTATAAAATTTTCAATGATGAAATTTTCTTTAAGGAAGGGAGTGTTGTCACACCCCAAAAATGGCAGATCAAAAAATGTGAGTATGTATGTAAATTGTTTGGCGTATTGGGATAACATAATCCGCCACCATGTTGGTTTGATGGTGAGTCAAAATATTAGCGCATACTAGTGTTAAAGTATCAGTCCATTAGTAGTATCTAAGGATTTAGTTACAGGGCATCCTCAAGTGAAGAAAAAGTACACCCTAGAGTTTTGGTTGAGCATTAAGAGTTTGTCAAGTGTATGAGAAAGTTGTAGGAGAACTGATTGTCATTAAAACCATGCCATACATAAGCCACTACCAAGGTATAGTACGCTCGATTTTCATGAGCACTATTCTAGTTGGTTTTCATAACGAGATTAATTGGGAGTCAATTAGATCGATTAGACCCTCGTCGTTATTATTCTGTTACTGGTCAAACAATAACGATGATCTTCGCCAAATTCTCTTTACCTTTCCTTAGATTTTTTGTTGCAAATCAAGAGATTTGGGTTAGGTAAGCATCGTCGCTTGTCAATGTCCACAGTAGGAGGACAGGGAGTTTATATCTAGTAAAGGAGAAGACATCCCAAATGACTTCACTTTCTACTTTATGTTCTGGTTCTTCTTTCTAACCTAAGTGTTCTATTCTTCTTCGTTAAGATAGGGTTAAGACCTCGTTTAATCAATGGATAATTCAACCTTCTAGTAAGTTTTATAGCATTGTATGTTATGATTGTTGATGAGTAAGGATGTTAAAAGTTGTAAGAATAATAGGCTGTAAGTGAAATGCCCTGCATGAGGGTCGCACGTAGTTGAAACGTTAGTAAACTGTCTGTCAATGGGGATTTTGTTAAGATTCTGAGTTGTACGAATATAACGATATGTGGTAAGCATGCATGGGAAATTATGTGTTAGGAAGTATGATTCTATTAAGATTATGAGTGAAATCTGTGTAAATGCTTTCATTATGTTATTTGACTAATGCATAACCAAGTATGGTTAGTGATAAAGGGGTTTGGGTAGAGTGTCGGGAAAGTATGTGACATGATAACGGACCCCACGGTGGTGCTTTGATGACGTCTGCCACGAAGTAAACACAAAGACCAGTATAGAGAAATGAAGTCTGTTGGAACTGTAAACACGAGGTCTGTCGGTACAATAATAAATGAGAAAAAGCCAATGTGGCAAATATGTGAAAAGACCATGGTCATGGTACATTTTGAGAATGGCGGATGTGCCGCATTTATCTACTAGGGTTTCTACGTGACCCAGGAGAAATGATAGGTAAACTCCGGGTGATGTTGAGTTTAGGCAAATTCATATCGTCAAATGCGACAGTTTATGTGGTGCCTTGATGGCAAACCAAACCAAGCCTTTGTAAAGAATTGTTTGGGAAACCTTTATAGGGATTTATTTGAGAAGCCTTTGTGGTGATTTATTTAGGGAAGCCTTTGTGGCGAGTCACCTGTAAATCCTTTGTGGTGATTTATTTGGGGAAGCCTTCGTGGCAAGTCACCTGTACAACCTTTGTGGCAATTTATTTGGGAAGCCTTTGTGGCTGGTTATCTGTAACGTCTTTGTGGCAGGTTACCTGTAAAGCCTATGTGGTGTAATGTTTGGAAAGCCTATCAGGCAAATTTTTTAACGCCCAAGTAACGAGTTGTTAATTCGCCTTTGTGGAGAGATCTAAGTATGCCTTTGAGGCATTTTTTGAAAGAGTCCTCGATAGTGTACTCGACTAAGGAATCTGCCATAGTAACTCACTAAGTCAAAAAAAGAGCTTGACATATATGTAATTATGGGTGATACAAATGCCCGCCAAATCTAGAAGTTTTCTTATTTTCTATTAAAGTTATTTGAATTTTTATTGGGTGATCTAAAATATTACCTTTATCGAGCCAAATTCGTTTTCTAGATTGACGAGAAGTTGTGGCATGATTGGTGTTTCGACAGTTGCCAGAGCCAGTATATGAATCCGCCGAAAGTAGTGTCTGTAGGTATATCATCCTAAGGAATGCATCAAATTTCTATCTTCAAGTGATTGCAAAATGGGATCCGCTGTAAGGTGGGAAGTCTGTAATCTGCCAATCGAGTGTAACGTGTACAAGGTGGTCAAGTTAGAGGTTGACGTATTGTTATCTGCCAGGAATCAGAAAAGTATCCTCCAAAATCTGAAAGGAAGTCTAAAATTCTTAAGTCAAGAAATTCAACATCAACGGTTAAAGGTAAAACTGGTTGAGACTCATTAAGTTCCATTGAACTTATAGGTGTTTATTTGTAATACAGGTTCTTGAGTTGAACTAGTTCGGCAGAAGAGAACAAGCCAGGAATGCGCCAAAGTGGTTGATCGTAGTGCGAGGTTATGCATACAAAGGGATACTTTTGGGAATATGTTTTCAGATGATGAGCAATATTATATGCCACAAATATGTTTTGTCTTATAAAAAATTTAAGTTGTAATACTTTATACTGCTTTTAAAAGTCTGTTACAAATGATAAACGGTTAATTCAAATCTTTCGACTTAGAAAGGATTTTAAATAAATAAGAAGTATATCTAGTATGATTTTTGTCACTTGAAAATTTTTGTTAAGTATATAAGTATTGTGATATCCTATCCTCGGATCCAGTAAATCAAGTCGGGTATAGGGTGTCACAAAATCCCTTACCACTCCACCAATAATCTTTTACTAAAATATTTTCATGAATATATTTTTAATATAAAATAATTTCGTTCACTCTCATTGTGGGTGTGATAAAATCTAGATTATTTATTAAAAAAACTCTCATTCTTTAATATATCATATGGTAATGCTGAATGTTGATCAGTAGAAAAAGCTAAAAAGGAGTAATGATTGAACAAGGGAAATGCAATTTATATCGACTTTGTAGGCACTGATCCATTAGAATAGAAATGCAAAACTCAAGTGAAGGTATACAGTTGGATAGTGGAACACTACGCCAGCAAATTGCAAAATCATGGATTCCATTTACACATGAGAAAATTAGGTTTATTCAGGGGAGGAAAAAAAGTACAAAAGGCAGTGTAAGATTTTCCAGGAAAATAATTTACCTGTTAAAATATGAGCTTTTTGTTGTTTTGGTTTCACTAATGCTTTGTCTCATCATTTCTTGAAACATCTTCTGCTTTATCCGTAATTCACGTTACGATGCTGAAAACTAGTAGTAATTACTGGGAATTCTCGTCATAAACTTGTTAAGATAAAAGAATATAAGAGGCACATCACATGATTCTTTCCATCCTTAAACAACTCCTATATAAAATAAAATAAAATAAAGTCTTATTTTGCTCTTACTCCTTGTACTTTTCATCAGGGTTTTAAATATGGACAAAATCAGGATCATTTTTTAGGGGTCAGAATTAAGTTGTATATAAAAGTTAAAATGCAATTTTACGATTTTAATTATTTATATCTTTATAATTTTTAAAGAATTAAATAAGAATTTTATCACTTTAGGAAGTCAAAATGTAAATTTACTCATTATTAAATTAAAAAATTGTAGAACTTAAAAAGGCCAAAAGTGAAATCTTATATTTTATGGGGCCATGGCCATGCTAGACCCCCGGGTGTTGCCTCTGATTTTAAATCATATTTAAGGTCGCATTTTTAGTTAGATTGCGTTTATTGTCATTGTGAATTTAACGGAAGTTCCCCTCCCCTTTCAAAAATAAAGGAAGTCTTGGCTCCGTAATAACAGCAATAGTGGACTGGTATGATCGCTATTTTCCGTTATGCCACTGTTAGCAGCCACAAGCTCATTGCTATTAGTGTGAACCACCACTCACACCTCGATGTGGTTGATATCCGCAACCACTACCAATAAATAGAGATCTAATTCCGCATCCTCGTTATTTTTCACATATTTAAAATTTGATCTCTAAATTTTTAATTTTTAACTTTTAATTTAATAATTGAAATCTAGTTGATAACATTATTAAAAGGTATCTATTAAATTAGATTACACAATATTTTTAAAATAAAAATTTTTAGTTAAGTGATCGATATTATAAAAATAAAAAGTTTAAAAATCAAATAAAAATGTTGAGTGTAAGATAGTAAAGTTTCGTGATTTGGATTTAGAATTATAACCTTCCTCAATAGACAGGTTACTAAAAACTTAACAAAATTTGTTTTACAATGTTATGAATTATATTCCGATCAAAAGTATTCCTAAAATTAAAAGTGAGCTAAATTTTAAATATGCAAAAAGTATAAGGACCGGGAACATAAATTAGACCTTGTATTTATTCCTATAACAAAACCAATAGAATCCAAGATTTCAGCAATCGTGTACTAGTTCCTTCAAAGAAAGAAACAACAGATAAACATGATGTATACTCAATGTGATAAGTTTGGCAAATATTATAGATCATGATAATAAAAGCAGTCCAAAAATGGAAAGAAAAAATGTCATTTCAAGCTTGATGTGGAGTAAAGGAAGAAGAAGCTATGATAGCAAATCAATCTCTCTCATCCAAATGCAAAATCAATCCAATCTTAGCTTTGTTAGTGGGAATAGTAGATGAGGCAGCAAATTGCAAATCACCAATGCAGAATGATATTTAACGAAATGAAAATATTCCAGAGTTTCCAGAAAAGGTGACAAATCGCTTGTTCCAGTACATTGACATGAAAAGATGGCAAATCAGATACACCAAACCATATATACATAGAATTACAATATTCATGAAGAGTAACTTGTGCATATTCAACGGGAGGGGTGGGGGGAATGTATATGAAAAAGTTCCCTTTGGAGTGGTTTTTTTTTTTTTTTTTTTTTGCTAAACCATTCATTATTATTCAATTAAAAGGAAGGTGGTACAAACAAGATCAGTACGACATAAATATGACACTGAACCAACAAGCAAAAGTGGCAACAAACCCAATAGAACTTTGGGTTCAGTATTGAACAAATTAAACACCTTGTAGAATTATTGGTATTGTGTAGGTCAGTTAAATATTGAGACAGTGATGACACATGTTTAGAGTAATGATTGAAGTTTATGTGATTCAGTTTCACACCCATCATTCTTTATTCATCTCCTCTTTAATATTGTAGTGATCACAATATATATTAAGATTTTAATACTCTCATGAGACATTTCTAGCAAGAATGAATGAGTTTTTTATTTTTATTTTTTACAAAAAATGTCAAAATATAAAGATGTTGATAGATTGTGTTGTGTTGTGTTAGTTTCAGGTTGGGGGTATTACTGTTGGGCTCAAATTATAAACCTTAAATAAGTTTTTATGTTTTTCTTTCTATTAAAACTTTAAACAATGTTTGCATTATAAAATTATATATTATTATAACTTTAAATTTTATGTGATATCAATTACCTAATATATAAAAGTAAAAGTAAAATAATATATTTTAATATAAAATTTGAACAGGCTACATTATGCTTGGCTCGAGGCTTTAATGTTAAAACTCAAGTAAAATCCATATTTTAAACATGCTCAATTTTCTTATCTAAACTTATTTTTCATGCATAATATTCATGTCCAAGATCTCACAAATGTTGGGCTAGACTTTAAATTTGAACAAATAACCCAATACTTGAATGGATCTATACTAAAATCTGAATGTTACATTCGTTAGATCTTACTTTTAAGAGTAGACCTAGATTCTCTTGAATTGAACTTTAGGTTATGATAGTTAAATCAAATGAATGATTTATTTATATTCTTAAAGAAAATAAATCTTGTCAATTGTGTCTTAGTTCAATTGACACAATGAAGAAGACAATAGTTAGAGCGCGTTTCAATGCATATTTCCTTTAATTTAATGATTAGAAATGAGTTATGAGTAAAATGAGGTATTATACAAATAAGGGTACAAAAGTATATGATATTAATTATAAGCTTAAACTATAATACATTTTCCATTTAGATATCTTTTTTCGAGGATAAAAAGTGATAGGGTAAATTATAATTTCATTACTCAAAATGCTCCAATCAATTGCTCTGCTAAAAAGCAATTCCTTTAATCAATTACATCATAACATGTAGTACTGTTTTACTAAAATAAAAGCTAAAAGAAAAAAATAAATTAGTCAATTATATTATTAAATTAATTTTTTATCAAGTGGGGCACAAATTTAATTATATGTATCAATTAAAATATTTTATGATTGATATCATAAATAAATTTAAACCAATTAATAATATTTTGTAATTCAATATTTTTTATTTGATAAAAATAGTGTCTGAAATTATTATATGATGTATATAAACATATATGAAAAAGTGTTTATAGAATCCATTAATTTAATATTTATGAAATCTATTTATAACAAATGTTTTAAAAATCTTATAAATAATTAGCATAAATTATAACATAATAAGCTTTATTTTTTAAAAAACTGTTTCACAATTTAACTTTTTAAAAATTATATTTAATATAAGTAAGAATGAATTTTCATGTCAACAAGAATTACAATTAGAATAAAGAAATAATGTAGCATGAATTATAATGAAATCAACCTTTCATTTTATTAGTTAAAAGAAACATTTTTATTTAAAAATTTTTGAATTGTGGAACAAATTTTAAAAAATTAAAATGAGTCCAAAATCTATTAAAAACAAAAAATTTACAGCTTAAAAATTTTTTAAAACATTTTTAATTTAAAAAATTAGCCAAAAAGTCAAGTAATAATTAAACTTTATTAACTTCTTAACATTATCTTAAAATTTTAAAATATGTTTTAACAATATTTTTATTTTCTAAATTATTATTTAAATAATTTTAAATAATTGGGTTATTTAGTAAAAAAAATGGTTAGCTCTAGCCTTGCCTAGTACACTCCAAGCTTTATACCACGGAGAAAGGTGGATAGTTCAGTGTCTATATTTTGAATCATTCCACCATTGCTGTCAAGCAATTATTCACTTTCACTTTAATGGACTCTCCAAAGATATTCTGAAACCATTACTTCTGTTGATTATATTACTTTTATGGTGCTTATTGTTTTTTTCTTTATTTTTTAAATTTGATTTTGTATTTTTAATTAAGTAAAAATATTCATTTAAATCATGTTCAAATTTATTAATATTATGATGTTTCAGTAAAAAAATAATTTATTATAACTCATTAATAATATTTTGATAGATGAAATATAAAATTTAAATAAATAATATTAATTTATTTGTGAAATTTAATTTAGATATATAAACTTTATTTTAAATACAACGCGTGGATAGGATTGAAGTGAATTGAACTTACTGGTTTTGTGGCAGTGGAGGGACGTGGGACGACTAGGGTGTTGGGGAGGAGGGAAAAAAAGACTAATTCATTCATATTTTATGTTAATTACATTAATAATAAAGAGGTGAATTTTGCATGTAAACCTAAACATAAAAAGAATGGTGTAGTCATGATTGGCTGCCAAAATTGAAATCCACCCACAATTTAGTAGTTAATAAAACATATGGAAGAGTTTTGTCGTTTTAGTTGAAAGCAGAATGGCAAATTCAAAGTGCAAAAAGCACTTTTATTATGTGTGAAGTTTGATGTCATTTTGAATGAAAAGCAAGACATGCTCCATCCCTTCGACTTCCAGGCCAACTCATTATCTATATCTACTCCCTCAACCTTTGGGATTCCCGACTTTAATCCTGAAATTTTCTATTTTCATTCTTTTTTTCAATAATGAAAACAACTATAGAAATAAAATAAAACTTTTACATTTATATGGATTTGAACCAAGACCAATTCATTTAAAGTTAAAACCTTTTTTTTTTTTTTTTTATTTTCACTTTTACAAAATATTTTTAATGAAAATAATAAAATATTATTAAATGGATATTATCATAACCCCGACCCACCATCTTCCTTTAAAAAAAACCAATCGTGACGCTTAAGATGGTATTCACAATATTTGGAAAACAATCGGCAGTTTTCGTCAGAAAAGAAACTTTATAACATGATCCCGATTGGAGGAGAAAAGAAAGCAGAAATCACAAGCAAAACGATTCAAACTTGCTCTCTTTGACATTAGCCACTCTTCAACTTTTAAATTTATTGCGCAAAACAACTTTTTAAACTTATTTATTAATATCTAATCAAATTTATTCATTTCAGGATTGACATCAAATTTATTTTTTAAGGATATAGACACAAGATATGGGATTTGGAGGAAATTTTTATTTTAAATATTTTATTTCTTCATTTACTTTATTTTTAATTTTAATTCATGATTAATTATAATCAGTTTGATTAATTCGTTTTATTTTTATCTTTCCAATGATGGTGAAAGATTTGATCTTAACATTGATTTTGATTACTGATTTCGGATTTATCGAGCAATATTTAAATTGGTAAGGGGCTTCGAAATATTTTTAATTAAGGTATGTTTGTGATTATTAATATTACTTGTTTTTAATATGATTGAATTATCACAATAAACTTTTGCGATATTGATTCCCTTTAAATAAAGAATTTATTGTGACATTTAGAAATTTATCATATTAGATTTATTACATTTTCCGAAGTGAATGCAATCAAAAAAATTAAGGATATAATCATTGATGTGATAAGTGACATAATAATAATCACTAGAAGTGAAAACATAGTAATAAATAAGGATCCGTTTGTTTACATGTAAAAGGTTTTACGAAAAATATTTTCTGTATTTTCCTATGTTTGTTTTACAGAAAATAACTTACAGATTAACGTAAAAGAAGCCTTTTTTCCTGTAAAATGACGTAAAAGAAGCCTTTTTTCTGTAAAATGATTTATCCTTTTAAAAAGTGTAAGTCATTTTCTGGACAAGAGCTCATCTAAAGGTAATTTTATTTTTATATAAAAATTAACTTAAATAAAATTTAATATTATTATATTGATAATGAATTTTATTTATATTTTTAAAAAATTTAAAATTATTAAAATACTAACATAAAATATTATATTTTTCAATATTACTAAACATACATATTTAGTTATTTATATTTAGTCATAAAATAAATTATTAATATAATTTATTATTTTAATAATTTATTTAATATTTCAATTTTATTTTAATAATAAATTTTAAAAATAATAATTTTAAATAATATTCTTCACATATTATTGAAAATATTAAATATTAATATTTTAATAATAAATATTTTTTACAATTATAAATATATTAATAATAAATTTTTTGTAGTATAAAGGTTAAAATATGTCATAAGTCTATATACTCTTCACAAATTTGTAATTTAGTCTATGTGCTTTTATTTTCAAGAATTTAGTCTCTTTACTTTTCAAATTTGAAAATTAAGTCCAATTGTTGACATTGATATTTTTTTGTCAATTTTGTTTATGTCACATTTTTAATTAAAAAATACTCACTTGGTAGTCATGTAACCAAAAAATGACGTTGTAATGAACTTGAATTTTACAAAATATTTTTAATATATGCAAAAACAATGTAAATATATATATATATATATAATAAACTCAATTAAACAATTAAAAGATAAGAAAATCTCAAACGTATGTTTGTTTCATTGAAAACAACTTTTATGAAATATTTTTAAGAAATCTGTCAAATAACAGAAAATATTTTACACAAATTTATCTAAACACCAGAAAACATTAACTTTTTTTAAAAAAAGTAAGTCATTTTTCAAAAATCATTTTCTAAAAGCTATTTTCAATGAAACAAACAAACCCTAAGAGGAAAATAAGAGTTCTCAAGATAACCCTTTGAAAGGTAGAGATAACTTATGTTATCAATGTGATATGAAAGATTATTGACCATGTACCTATCGTCCGCCCAAATATTATACTATTATTGTAGCGACGTAAAAATTTTGGTTTCGGGCCGCTAAATTGTGGCGATTTATTAGAAAATTGGAAATTGGAATTTGGTTTTAAAAATAAACCGGGAGTCGCCACCGATCTTTTTTTTCTAGGTGTGATCGGACACCTATAGATTTTTCTTTAAAAAACAAATAAAGGCTAGGTTTAGGTTTACGTTAAAATCCAGAGAAAAATTAGGGTTCGGGAGTCATTTACGCGCGAGGAAGGTATTAGCGCCCTCGCGACGCCCAAAATTGGTATCTTACAAACACTTGTTGCCTTGATTTTTAGAAATAAGAGTTCAATGCAAACTTTAGTCGTGATCCGATTAAAAGAATACGAGAAATTTTAGTTTATTTTTTAGAAGGATATACCGTCTTAACACGAGTCGATTGACGTTCACCCAACATAGCGATGAAATCAACGACATGGTGTTAAATCGATATATTGCCTTATGTATTGAAATTAATAAAGCACGAATAAATATTTTAAAATAATGGATAACGGGGAAATATATAAAAATGGGCAGGAAACGAAAGATGATAGTCGGAAATACATTAAGGCATATAATTTATACAACACTAATATTATAGACAATGACAATACGCGGTATTAAACGTAATAAGAATTAAACATGAAATAGAAACAGTGAATATATATAAATATAATAATAGTAAGTATGGCGACGAAAACATAATTTTTAAGATACGTACATGGAAATATATAAGCAATATACATAACTAATACTATCGAAAAATATACATTGTAATATATATAAAAATATGAATATAATACAATATATGTAATATAATATAATAATATATTAATATAACATTAAAAACATGATACATATAAAGTATGGTATAAAAAAAACATATATATAATACACGAAGAATATATGTAATACTAAAACCTTTAGATAATATATACACATGAAAAAACTAACAATAACGTTACTTAGGTATACAAATGTATTAAACATGTACACGTATTTATGAAGATATAAATATATGCCAAAGCATGAACTAATAATAATAATATAGAAATTTGAAAAAAGTAAACATAATATAATACTAAAATAAAATAATTTAAAAAAATATTATGTAAATATAAACATATACGTGTGTAAATAAAATATACACTAATATAATAATAATGATAATAATAATATTAAATCACAATTGCAAGTATACTAAAATAAAAGTGTCAAAGTAAAGTAATAAAATAATACCATATATAACACATATATATACACGTACATGTATAGGTAAATAAATAAATAAATAAATATACATACTAATACAAATATAATAATAACAATATTGGAATGCAGAAATAAATAATATTTAATAAAGAAACACAAAAAAAAACAAAATGGAAGGGACTAAAATTAAATTAGTTACAAAGTTTTGGGCGAAATTAAAATAAAAATAAAAGGAAAGGACTATATTGAACACGCGCGGAAACAGCGAGGACCCACGGAGCAATTTTCCCACGCATTTAAAATGGTGCGCATCGTGGGGGACCAAGATGAAATCAGGGCAAAACAGTGGGGCCGAATTTAAAATATAAAAGAAAACCTGATTCTAAGATCCCAGAAAAGCGGAAGGGCCAAACGCGCAATTTACCCTTCCGCAAAAAAAACACGGGGATCCTTACTGGGGCGGGTCGGGTCGACCCGACCCACCTTTGAAACGGCGTCGTTTCGCGTATTATGGGGGGGGGACCAAAACGCACCGTTTTGGTCCCCTATATAAGTTAAAAAATTAAAAAAAAACTCATTTGGTGATAGCAAAAGAAAAAAAAAGTGAGAGAGAAGGGGAGAGGGAGAGAGGGAGAGAAGAGAGGGGGCTCCGCGAGAAGGGAGCACCGTCCGATCGTCGCACGGCGTCGCCGGACGGTCACACGCGCGGCGCGCCACATCGCGACGATGGCGGAAAAGGTAAAAATTTCCTTTTTTTTTCTTTTTATATTGTGATTAATATATGTTTTTTGATGTATTATGATGAATATTGAGGATTTAAAAAAAAGAAATTACAAAATCACCTTACGGTTTCCTTTTTCCGATCATTAATGCTTCTTGCCCCGATTTCGATCGATTTCTCTGCTCTATATACTGTTTTCTTTGAAAGTCTCTGTGTGTATTCAAATATCTGAAAAGAGAACCCCCTTTTTACAAAGTTCTATTCGGGTCTTTATACCCATTTTACATCTATTTTATATTGTTACTGTCTTTTCTGGTTTAATTCCTTGCAGTGCGAGGGCGGTGGAGCGAGAAGCGTGCTTGCGGGAGATGTGGCCAAAGTGGTGGGATTAGGTGATTTAGGCTAGGGTTTTAGGGTTTGTATTGGGTCTTAATTGGGTTAGGCTAATTGGGTTTCTGTTTGGGTATAGGATTTGGGGTTTTGGGCTAGGTTAGTTAATGTATTGTAATGTATTTGGGTTAGAGGTAAAGGCCCAAATTGGCCTGTACAGCTGCCCCTCTTTGCTCATTGTCGTGCAACGAGAATAGAGCAAAGATATAATGAAAGGCCAATTTGGCTCTGTCTTGCGAGTCTTGGCTTCTTTGGTGCTCCTCTTGTTCAGGTAGTCTCCTTTCAGTATCTTGTAGCTTTGGTCCAATCCAATGTATCTTCTGACATATGCCTTGCAGCTTCGATCTTCTCCAATGTAACTTCGAGGATATGAAGTTTGTGGTTTCGATCTGCTTCCACGCAGCTTCATAAAGATTAGATCTATAACTTCAATCTGATTCTCTATCACTTCAGGGGGATAGGGTTTGTGATCTTCTCTTCTGCAACTCTAAAAGGCAAGCTTTGACATCTTCAATCAGCTCCACTGCAACTCCAGGGAGGCCAAATCTGGTGTCTTTAATCAATTCCAATCTTTATTCTTTACTCAGCCTGTGATCTTGAGCTCAACTCATTTCTCGCGATATGGGTTGATTTTTGAAACATAGAAATTAAAAGCAGAGATTAAAAGGCTCAACTCACCTCTCGCAATATGAGTTGATAATTTGAAAAGTAAATTTCGAAAAACAAGAGTTAAAGGTTCAACTCACCTCTCGCAATATGAACAGACATTAAAAATGAAAATACCTCAGCATGTTAACTGAGGCTCAACTCATTTCTTGCGATATGGGTTGATTTTTGAAAAATAGAAATTAAAAGGCTCAACTCACCTCTTGCAATATGAGTCGATTTTTGAAAAATATAAATTAAAAAGGCACAACTCACCTCTTGCAGTATGAGTTAATTTTTAGAAGACAGAAATAAAAAGACTCAACTCACTTCTTGCAATATTAGTTGATCTTTTTGAAAAACAGAAATTAAAAGCAGAAATTGAAAATACCTCAGCGTGCCCCGAGGCTCAACTCACTTCTCGCAATATGAGTTGATTTTTGACAAACAGAAATTAAAAAGACCTCAGTGTGACCTGAGGTTTGACTCACCTCTCGCAATATGAGTCAATTTTTGAAACATAAACTAAAAATACCTCAGTGTGTGGCCTAAGGCTCAACTCACCTCTCGCAATATGAGTTGATTTTTTTGAAAAGCATAAATTGAAGATACCTCGGCGTGCCCCGAGGCTCAACTCACTTCTCGCAATATGAGTTGATTTTTGAAACATAAATTGGAATTACCTCAACATGTCTTTAGGCTCAACTCACCTCTCGCAATATGAGTTGATTTTTTTGAAAAGCATAAATTGAAAATACCTCAACGTGCCCTGAGGCTCAACTCACCTCTAGCAATATGAGTTGATTTTCGAAACATAATAAAAAGGCTCAACTCACTTCTCGCAATATGAGTTGATCTTTTTGAAAAACAGAAATTAAAAGCAGGAATTGAAAATACCTCAGTGTCTTGAGGCTCAACTCACCTCTCGCAATATGAGTTGATTTTCCTTGAAAAGCGTAAATTTAAAAAAATATCAAAATATCGAAACCTGTCATCTGGTAGAACTCGTGTGTCTCTTCACTTGATTCAATGCGACTCTCATTCCAGATTTCTTGCTCTGCTGGAATACCTGTATATGCCATGCATGAGGTTATCATGATATGCATATGTTTGTCTTAAATGCCTTTATGTCTACATGATTATGCAGTGCTCTTTAAGCATGTTTGTCGTTTGTCCTTTTTGGTCACGAATTTTCATGATCTGCGTCTGTTGCTTTGGCTCTTGACTTCCTTTTTTAAGCCATGTACCCATTTTCAAGCTTTACAAGTAATCGACGCGTTTCTGGATATCACTCTTTTGCCTCTGGTTGAGCTCCGTTCTTGCCTTGAAGTTCTTGTACTTATCAAATTTTCATCCAGGTAATGCTTAACATTTCTTTTGTTTAGAGCATGTCATTTCACCATTTATCATGTAAACAAACACATAATGAGATGCATGAAAACAAAAAAAAGGTCAAGTAGGGACAAAAATGATATCTCGTATTCATTTATTTCAAGTGTGGCAAACAAAGGAAGTTAACCAATGAGAGTAAAAAATGTCAAAAAGAAAGAAAGGATCGTATTCAACGGATACAAATGCTCTAGATATTCAACACATGAACTCTGCCACGTTCCTCAATCAAGAATCTTTTCGAGTCTGGCTCCTTGCGTAGAAGATTTTGAGCTTTCAGAGATGCTTCAAATACTGTAGTCTCACTGTTTGTCGTACAGTTTAAAACACCTTGCCTTGTAAGCCGAATGTTTGCTTCATTATAATGCCCTCTCGGGTTTTCATCCTAATCCTTTTTTAATCAAAGCGCCCTTTTTGGGTTTTCGCTCTGATCCCTTTTTTTTTTATATATATATATATATATATTTTTTTAAGATGCCCTTTTCGAGTTTTCATCTTGACTTTCTTCTTTCAGGCATAGTACTTCTTCACTGCATCTGAGTTCACTGGATTCGGTAGCTCTTTGCCGTCCATCTCGGTAAGGATCAAAGCTCCACCTGAAAATGCCTTCTTTACGACGTATGGTCCTTCCCAGTTCGGTGCCCATTTTCCTCGCAGGTCTTTTTGTATCGGGAGAATCTTTCTCAGCACGAGTTCTCCTTCATGGAATTCTCTTGGTCGTACCTTCTTGTCATGGGCCGCAATCATTCTTTTCTGGTACATCTGCCCGTGACAAATTGCCTTTAGACGCTTTTCTTCGATGAGGTTCAACTGATCATATCGAGCTCGCACCCATTCTGCTTCTTCTAACTTTGATTCCATTAAGACTCGCAGAGAGGGGATCTCAACTTCGATAAGTAGCACAGCTTCCATTCCATAGACTAGAGAGAAAGGAGTTGCTCCCGTAGATGTTCGCACAGATGTGCGATATGCAAACAAAGCAAATGGAAGTTTCTCGTGCCAATCTTTATACGTCTCAGTCATTTTCCCAATGATCCTTTTAATGTTCTTGTTAGCTGCCTCAACGGCCCCGTTCATCTTTGGGCGATAGGGCGAGGAATTATGATGCTTTATTTGGAACTGCTCGCACACTTCTTTCATCATCTTGTTGTTCAGATTCGTGGCATTATCTGAAATGATTCTTTCGAACAAGCGCGTCACAGGCAAATGATTTCCTTTTTCAAAAACCTGCAAACTGTAGTTCTCGTCACATTGGCAAACGAAGCGGCTTCTATCCATTTTGTGAAGTAATCAATGACCACAAAAATGAATCGATGTCCATTTGATGCTTTTGGAGAAATTGGCCCTATAACATCCATGCCCCACATAGAAAAAGGCCACGGAGAAGTCATGACATGAAGGGGCAAAGGGGCTATATGAATTTTATCGCCATAGATTTGACACTTGTGGCATCTTCTGGCAAAGTTGATGCAGTCACTTTCCATTGTCAACCAATAATAACCGAGTCTCATGATCTTTCTGGCCATATTGAAACCATTGGCATGTGTTCCACAGATTCCTTCATGGACCTCTTCGAGTATCTTCTTAGCTTCAACATCATCCACACATCTCAAGAGCATCTGATCCTTTCCTTTTTTGTATAGGATGTCCCCGTCAAGAACAAATCCCGCTGCCATTCTTCTAATCGTTCTTTTATCGTTCTCATTCACTTGTTCGGGATACTTTTGATTCTTGATGTATTCTAATATATCATGGAACCATGGACGTCCGTCTATCTCTTTTTCAATGTTACAACAGTGTGCAGGAACCTCGTATATGCTCATTTTGAGGGGCATTATTTCTGCTTCTTTATTTGCTTTGAACATTGAAGCCAAAGTGGCCAGGGCATCAGCCAGTTGGTTTTCTTCTCGTGGGAAATAGTGAAAAGTTACTTCTTTGAATTCCTTGATCAATTCAGCCACTAAATCGCTGTACTTAATCAATTTTGGATCCCTCACTTCCCATTCTCCGCGGATTTGGTAAATCACTAGAGCTGAGTCTCCGTACACCTCTAGGATTTTGATGTCTCGATCAATAGCTGCACGAAGCCCCATGATACAAGCCTCATATTCTGCGATATTATTGGTACAAAAGAAGTTCAGTCTTGTAGTGAACGGATAATGATTCCCCTCTGGTGATACCAAGATGGCTCTGATTCCATGCCCGAAAGCATTCGACGCACCATCAAAGCACATCTTCCATGACTTCTCGTTTGATGATCCTGGTTCCATTTCTGTGATGCACATTAAGTCTTCGTCTGGGAAATCAAATCTTAAAGGCTCATATTCCTCTGTCGTTCGAGTTGCTAGAAAGTCGGCTATTGCGCTTCCTTTTATTGACTTCTGACTTACATAGGCAATGTCATATTCCGAAAGGAGAATCTGCCATCGGGCCATCCTTCCTGATAGTGCCGGTGATTCCATCATGTATTTTATTGGGTCTAGCTTTGAAATTAGCCATGTCGTATGGTACAACATGTATTGTCTGAGTCTCCGAGCTACCCAAACTAGAGCGCAACAAAATTTTTCAATGGACGAATACTTTACCTCATATTCAGTGAACTTTTTACTGAGGTAGTAGATCGCCTTTTCTTTCTTTCCCGTCTCGTCGTGTTGCCCCAGTACGCAACCTATTGAATTTTCGAACACCGTCAAATACAAAATCAAAGGTCTTCCCGGAGTTGGCGGTACTAGCACTGGAGGACTAGACAAATATTGCTTTATCTTATCAAAGGCCACTTGGCATTCCTCATTCCATTCTCTAGGGTTATGTTTTCGCAGAAGTCGAAAGATCGGGTCACATTGGTTGGTAAGTTGAGCGATAAATCGAGCGATATAGTTTAATCTCCCTAAAAATCCTCTAACTTCTTTTTGCGTGCGCGGGGGTGGTAACTCTTGAATGGCCTTTATTTTATCTGGATCAACCTCGATACCTTTTTCACTGACAATGAAGCCTAGCAACTTTCCTGAGGTAGCCCCGAACGTACATTTGGCTGGATTGAGCTTTAACTGGAATTTTCTCAGCCTGTCAAACAACTTCTTCAAGTTCACTACATGCTCTTCTTCCCCTCGGGATTTAGCAATCATGTCGTCGACGTAGACCTCTATTTCTTTATGCATCATGTCATGGAATAACGTTACCATAGCCCTCTGATATGTTGCCCCAGCATTCTTTAACCCGAATGGCATCACCTTGTAGCAGAATGTTCCCCACATTGTTATGAAGGTAGTTTTCTCCATGTCTTCAGGGGCCATCTTGATCTGATTATACCCCGAGAATCCATCCATGAAAGAAAACAATGAATGCTTTGCTGTGTTGTCCACCAACGTATCAATATGTGGTAAGGGAAAATTATCCTTTGGGCTGGCTCGATTCAAGTCACGGTAGTCCACACACATTCGTACCTTGCCATCTTTCTTTGGTACCGGAACTATATTAGCCACCCATTCTGGATATTTGGAGGCTTGTAGGAAACCAAATACAAATTGCTTCTTGACTTCCTCTTTTATTTTGAGCAGCATTTCGGGTCTCAACCGTCTTAATTTTTGCTGGATGGGCTTGCATTCTGGCTTTAATGGGAGCTTGTGGACCACTAAATCTTTATCTAGCCCTGGCATGTCCTGGTATGACCATGAGAAAACATCTTTGTATTCGCAGAGTAGAGCGATCAAATTATGCACAGTGCTCTCTCGAAATAGAAGTCCCAATCTTCACTTCTTGTTTCCTTTCTTCAGTGCCCAAGTTTATTGTTTCCACAGATTCTTCATAAGGCAAAATCTGTTTATCCTCTTGTTCCACCATTCTTAACAATTCAGGAGACGAGACGTAATATTCAACATTTTCTTCGGCTTCAAATTCCCCTAAACAAACAGCCTTCTCAAAATCAATTTCAAGACTCATGCTTGGGTTTGTTCATGTCATCGATATCTGAGCACCTGAAAGTTGAATGGAAAAGGAAGCTATAGAGGGGTATCCAAGTATTGGAATCAACAAAGGAATGTTATGGCATGGAATGTGGCAAATGTGAATATGGGCTATGAAATGAGAAAATGATTATGAAATTAGCGATAATGCGAAAAAATCGTGACAAAATGCATCTTCATTGATATTCATTTAAATGATAAAGAGCGAATGCACGCTCTAACAAAAGAATTCTATTATATCTAAAGACATAATAGAAAGTTAATGTTTGGCATTACTCTGAAGACTTATAAACTACAAGAAGCTCATCGGAAGTCTAATTGTTCAACATGAAACCAGGAGGGCAAGGGCGTATCCTTGAGACATCTTTACTTGTACCAGCCCCTTTGTCAATGACATTTATACTGACATTCTGAAAACCCCTTTCAATTATCCTCATCATGTTTCGTGGATCATCTTGTCCAGGGTATATCATTCCCGCAGACGTAAATGTTTTTGACAAAGGAGGGTATTCTATGGGCTCCCATTCTGGTTCTCGGCCGAAAGTTCTTGCAATCCTTCTTTCCTGATCTTTTTTCCACTGTCTTCTTCTTTGACGCATATCAGGCTGGAACCCCAAACCGTATCGGGCCTTATGGTGCACCGGCTTTAAAGCCCTGACTATTCCTTACAGATATCTGCCTAAACCTCTTCTTGCTCGAGCTCCTCTTCCTACGGTCAACTTGACACCCATTCTGGTATTTCTCGACGGTTTAAAGCTTTGGAATTCTGCTTTCCTCAAAGAACAAAAGTGGCATTGACGAATTCGAGGGATCAGAAGGAACACTCCACTGCGTCTTTGCTTACTTCAAGATATGGTGCATCTGCAGAGATAGATGCGACGATGTCTTCTTCTCCCTCAACCGTGACCAGACAGCCATCCATGATAAATTTCATTTTTTGATGGAGGGATGATGGGACCGCTCCAGCAGAATGGATCCAGGGTCTTCCCAAAAGGCAGTTATAAGAGGGTGTAATGTCCATGACTTGAAACTCGACATCATAAATGTACGGGCCCACCTCCAGAGGGATCTCAATCTTTCCTATAACTTCACGCCTCGTCCCGTCAAATGCCCTTACTGTGGCATGACAGGGCCTTAAGTAGGACAAATCCATCGGTATTGTGGAAAGTGTAGCCAATGGCATAACATTGAGTGCTGACCCATTGTCGATGAGCATGTTCGGTATTATGAAGCCCTTGCAGCGAGTCGTGATATGCAGCGCTTTCACCGAGCCTCTACCATTAGGCGGTATTTCATCATCACTAAAAGAGATAAAGTTGTCCGCATTCAGATTGTTTACCCACCTATCAAGCTTTTCAACAGATATGTCGCTGGCCATATAAGCTTGATTTAACACCTTCAATAAAGCATTCCGGTGTGGCTCTGAATTTAACAAAGAGATAGAATCGAGATTCGCACCGGTCGCTTGCTCAATTGTTCCACCACACTATACTCACTGTGCTTGATAAACTTCAAGAATTCTTGAGCTTCTTCCTCATTCACAGGCTTTTTAGTTTCTTGCACGGGTGGAATTTCTTGCTCGACTTCGACTTCGTGCATCACTGCTTTCCCTTTTTGCTTCAAATCTCTACTTTTCTTTGCCGGTTCAACTTCCTTGGAATAGCACCGTCCACTTCGGGTAAAATGACCTACCTCCCCAACATCTTCAATTATGGCTTTGGACTTTCCAACTTCCGGTGTGACGATATTGACATCATATCTCCACGGTACTGTTTTGTTGTCCTTATAAGGGAAAGGAGATGGTATTTCGATTATCATCTTTGGTTTCACCGGTTCCTTCTTCGCGTCATAATAGATCACCAATGGCCGATCAGCGCTATAAGGGGGACCTGATGATTGATTGTCAGAGGCACATATTTCTCCACTATAGGCCTCTTCAACTTTACAAAAAATCCTGATCTCCTTGTTATCCATCATACTTTGCAATAATCTTCTGAATTCATCACAGGACTGAATGTCGTGTCCTTTGATGCCATGAAACTCGCAAAAACTGTGACTCTTTGTATCCCTTCCTTCGAATACTCCGTTGAAACGACAAAGCAACCCTTTTTCAATTAGCACCTCCCAAATTCTCTGCAGAGGTGTTCTTACTTCAGAAACCCATCTTTTACTTCGTCGTTTATCCTCCTCTCCTACTGCGCTCACATTCCCTTCGGTGTGATTTGGGAATGGATTCCCAGCCGTGCCGCCAGTACCATCAAATCGTAAAATGCCCGCGTCGATGAGCCCTTGAACTCTTCTTTTGAAAGCGAGACAATTCTCAGTAGAATGCCCCTGGTTCCCGGTATGGTATGCACAACTAGCGTTTGGATCGTACCATTTTGGGTATGGAGGTTTAAGGGGTGCCATGTAATGGGGAGAGATCAGTTGTTTCTCTAAGAGCTTTGGGTATAGCTCCCCATATGACACAGGGATGGGAGTAAATTGAGGTCTCTTGGGATTAGGCCTTGTAGGTCTTGGTTCGTTTCTGGGTTGGTTTTGAACGGATGCAGTGTTTTGTGAGAAAGTGGTGACAGGTCTTTGGTTGTTCATGGCGTATACGGGATAGGAGGGGGGTAGTGTTTGGTAGTAAGGGGTTTGAGGAGGATAATGGAAATTTGAAGGTGGATAATGTCGGGGTCGAGGTTGGTTAGGATATGAATTGGGAATATAACGATTTCTAGTTCCCACCATGTGGACTTCTGACTCTTTCTTTTTTATAGGCGCTGCCCTTTTCGAACCCTCTGAACCTTCCATTCTACCGCTCTTAACGGCGTTCTCTATGAGCTCCCCAGATATTACAATATCTGCAAACTCCTTCGTGGCACTTCCCACTAGTTTGTCATAAAACGGCGCCTTTAAGGTGTTGATAAAGAGAACGGTTATCTCCGTTTTTGTTAGTGGAGGTTCCACTTGGGCTGATACGTCTCTCCATCTCTGCGCATACTGTCTAAAGGTCTCTGACGGCTTTTTCTCCATCATTTGTAAGGTCATCCGGTCTGGCACCATGTCTGATACATGTTTGTATTGCTCGCAAAATGCAGATGCCAAGTCTTTCCAGGATCTAATCTTTTCCCTGCTGAGTTGGTTGTACCAACGGAGGGCTGACCCTGTTAGACTATCCTGGAAGCAATGTATAAGTAACTTATCATCGTTCACGTAACCAGTCATTTTTCGACAGAACATGATGAGATGTGCTTTTGGGCACCTAGTCCTATCATACTTCTCAAAATCAGGCGCCTTGAACTTCGGAGGCAAAATTAGATCAGGTACTAGACTGAGTTCCTTGGCACCTAGGGCGGAGAAGACCTCAGTGCCTTCTATTACTTTGAGTCTTTCCTCCAGACTCCTATATTTTACGTCATGGTTATCCAATTTTAATTTGGCTACTTCTGCGGGGTCGTCTAAATCTGGAACTAGCGAATCAGCAGGGCTGGCCCCTGGGTTCGACGCAAATATTCCTTGTCCCAAATTAGTGGGTGGAGCAGGTGGCATAGGTCGATGTTCCAAGCCTGTGGGTTCTTCTTAAGTATACCCTCTCTGTGTTGTATATGCGGGTGGTGGAGTGAATCCCGGGGGATAGAATGGATCTTGATCGTGGTGAATTCTTGATCGGGGTTCTATAACATCGGGGTTCTACATGGGTCCCTTTCCTTTGACCAAAGTTGTCATCATCTCCATAATTTTGGCCATCTGATCTCTTTGCTCGAGTGAATCCTCTCGAGATCTTACCATTAGATCTCTCGTCTCTTGTTGCGATTTAGCCAGTTGCTCTTGTAATTCCTTTTGAACCCTTTCCATCCTTTCGATTCTCTCATTGAACTCAGCTTCCATTGCCCTAGTTTGTCGACGCGCGTTACTCAGATAAATGTCGTGATTCCAGTCTTGAAGTCTTGCAACTGTGGATTATATGGTTCTTTTAGTTTCGGTGGATGATAATGGTGATATGTACATGCGATGAATGAATGAATGGATGAATGTCTAAAGAATAAATGATGCATAAATGTTAGTTATGAGTAAATATGCAAGAATTTGGTGTTGATTTCAAGATAGCCCCATATGTAGGCATTTCATTTATCAGAAGAGTACGTTACAAAAAGTTTTCATTTTTCCAACAGTTACATAAATTTCCTAGCCACATTGCCTTGTTTCTTCACTTGTTCTAGAAATTCTGATATACTCGATCTTTGGCTCGGAGGGAATTGGCAACTGAGAACTTCGGCTTCATCTGATAATTGAACAACTTGCATAGCCGCTTGGCGAATTTCATTGATCAAGAAGTTGAGTTGCATTTCTCTTTCTTAGAGAGTTCCTTCATACGCGTGCATGTCCCTATCGTACTGATCATTCTTTTCTTCTAGAGCCTTCAGGAGGTTATCTAATTGTTGTTGATGAGATTGTAGCATGTTTTCTAAATCTCGTACTCTCCTTTTTAATTCTTGATGTTCAGACTGACTATTCGCAAATTCTGCAGTCACCATTTCATACTCGGCATTCTTCCTTCTCAACTCTATTACAGCGCGCACGGCCTTTTCCTCTTCTCTCTTTGCTTTTCCCTTCCAAAACTCCATTCCTCCTTTGATGTTGCTAATTTCTTCTTTCCACTCAGCTGTTGACTTGCCCAATCCACTATTCTTTATAGTGCTTCTTAATTTCTTGTTTTCCAAATGAAGGTCCCTTAAGTCGTTTCTCACAATCTCGGCCTCCCTTTGTACTTTTTCAGTCCTGGACTTTTCAACCTGAACTTCAATCTTCAGCTGATAGTTTTCTTCTCGAAGGGTACTGAGGTCCCTAGACATCTTAGCTTTTTCTCGCTCGAATTCTTGTCTAGCTATTTCCAATTCGGATGGCATTTCCTCTAAAAAGGGATTCTGGGCAGTGTAATTTGTTCATGATATTTGCTGACTACTTACCCGTTGCCTTCTCCATATGTCATAGTCTTGGGTAAGGGTATCAGCATACAAGGCTAATTCCATGAAATGAATTTCCTTCCAAGACTTTGCAATGTCTCGGACTCTCTTCATATATCCCTCACCCGCGAACACGAACTCGAATTACGCTAATCCTCCAGTTGCGGGTATAAATTGTCGCGAAGAAAATTGCCTTTGGACTAATAGCGGAGTGTATCCAACTCCTCCCCATAACCCGAGTAAAGGTACAAAATCTTGGCCTCCACATTTGTATAGCAGGACTGAAGGACGGATCCAGGGTGCTCTCCACGTTATATCCTCGGCGCGAAGATTCTGAAAGACTGATACCCAATGTTGCTCGGTGACTTCTCTCGGCCATTCTTTCTTGAGGTAAGCTTCTAGCGGGGCGAATGTTTTTGAAAACATGTGGAATGGAGTGCGCTCTACTTTCCAAAAATGACTCAAAATCCAAACATTGAGCAGCTGTGCACACCCGATAAATCGTCCATTTCCTACCCTTCGACAAGTACTCAAGGACACAATGTCTCAAATAAGATAGTTGGGACAGGGGTTGACTCCTTGTTTTAGCCTTTCGAAGAAATCAAATACTGCAACCTCAATATGTCCGAGAACTCTCGGGAAAATGACCAAACCGTAAATGGCCAAGGCGAATAGATTAACTCTCTTCAGTATGTCCGGATGACTCAGAACCAATTCTCGTAGGCTAGACCATGGAATGCAAACGGTTTCATTCTTCTTTTTTATTTGCTTTTCGGCCCAGGCATCAGTCATGTCTGTCAGTCTTACTAATTTTTTCCTAAAGGTCAAGGGCTTAGGCTCCTTCACGTATATCTTGCCGAATTGCACATTATCGATGCGGAGTAAAGCAGCATACTCTTCTATGGTTGGAGTCATGTCCTCTTGATTGAATGTAAAGCACTGATAAGCTGGGTCCCAGAATCGAACCATGGCTTGAATCAACTGTTCGTCTACACGAATGGTGATCAAGTGAGCTATATCTCCATACCTCTAGGTGAAAATGCCCCTAGCATCTGAATCCCATTGATTCCAAACTCGCACCAAATCCTCAAGGTTATTTTGGCGAACATTCACAGATGTATGTTCGGGCAAATTGGCAACACACCCTTCCACTAGGTTGTCCCCCTTTTCTCTCTGAGTTTTTAGAGACCACTCTCGAACCACGGCATTCTTCTCGGTTATTTGTGTAATTGACTCCTCCATCAGAAACCCGTTCTTTGGCAACTATCCTTTAATCAACACCTTCCTAACGTGATGCCTATGATGCATGATGAAAATAAAAATAAAAACAAACAAATTTGGTTAGTAAACACAACGCATATGATTTGAGAAACAAATTAAACTGTCCAAACCAAATCTCTTTGTATGAACAATGTAAATGAAAGGCAAAAAGGCATTATCCCCGTGTACTTATTTTGGTGGCTATAAGCGGACAAAGGTTCGGTATGGCTCTAATTGGATGGCTCGTATGGTTCGTTATATGCGGTTTTGGTTCTAGATAGGTACTCGAATTGCCCGTACTATCATCTGCTAAGATTAGTACGGAACCTCGGTCATAGCCCATCACAGGCTCACGAGTTCAATTCGAGGGATTACATTTACTTATGCCTATACGGAGGGACAAGTTAACTCACGAAAGCATAAGTCATATGTAACCCGAAAGTATTCACTAGCCTGTGCGGAGGGACGAGTTAACTCACGAAGGCGTAGCGTTTACTTTCACTTAAACGGACGGAGCTCGGGTATAGAGCTCATGTTATGCAAAATGCAAGTGCACGGTGTGTGGGGGAAAACTCATAAACCTTTATGTTTTATTTAAAGAAACTAAACCTAATTAAAACCATAAAGATGAAAAAAACAAACAAATAACAAGTTAGAAGAAATATTTACAACACGATACAAATGCATGAATTTTGAAAACGAGATTTTCGGATCACGACCAAATATTTACTTTGAACAAGGAAATTTGAAAACTTTTGACAAAATGTGTTTATTCAACTCGACTCTCAAAACCGGGTCCCAGTGAGTCGCCAAATATGCTTGACGTAAAAATTTTTGGTTTCGAATTCGCTAAATTGTGGCGATTTATTAGAAAATTGGAAATTGGAATTTGGTTTTAAAAATAAACCGGGAGTCGCCACCGATCTTTTTTTCTAGGTGTGATCGGACACCTATAGATTTTTCTTTAAAAAACAAATAAAGGCTAGGTTAGGTTTACGTTAAAATCCAGAGAAAAATTAGGGTTCGGGAGTCATTTACGCGCGAGGAAGGTATTAGCGCCCTCGCGACGCCCAAAATTGGTATCTTACAAACACTTGTTGCCTTGATTTTCAGAAATAAGAGTTCAATGCAAACTTTAGTCGTGATCTAATTAAAAGAATACGAGAAATTTTAGTTTATTTTTTAGAAGGATATACCGTCTTAACACGAGTCGATTGACGTTCACCCAACATAGCGATGAAATCAACGACATGGTGTTAAATCGATATATTGCCTTATGTATTGAAATTAATAAAGCACGAATAAATATTTTAAAATAATGGATAACGGGGAAATATATAAAAATGGGCAGGAAACGAAAGATGATAGTCGGAAATACATTAAGGCATATAATTTATACAACACTAATATTATAGACAATGACAATACGCGGTATTAAACGTAATAAGAATTAAACATGAAATAGAAACAGTGAATATATATAAATATAATAATAGTAAGAATGGCGACGAAAACATAATTTTTAAGATACGTACATGGAAATATATAAGCAATATACATAACTAATACTATCGAAAAATATACATTGTAATATATATAAAAATATGAATATAATACAATATATGTAATATAATATAATAATATAATAATATAACATTAAAAACATGATACATATAAAGTATGGTATAAAAAAACATATATATATATACACTAAGAATATATGTAATACTAAAACCTTTAGATAATATATACACATGAAAAAACTAACAATAACGTTACTTAGGTATACAAATGTATTAAACATGTACACGTATTTATGAAGATATAAATATATGCCAAAGCATGAACTAATAATAATAATATAGAAATTTGAAAAAAGTAAACATAATATAATACTAAAATAAAATAATTTAAAAAAAATATTATGTAAATATAAACATATACGTGTGTAAATAAAATATACACTAATATAATAATAATGATAATAATAATTTTAAATCACAATTGCAAGTATACTAAAATAAAAGTGTCAAAGTAAAGTAATAAAATAATACCATATATAACACATATATATACACGTACATGTATAGGTAAATAAATAAATAAATAAATATACATACTAATACAAATATAATAATAACAATATTGGAATGCAGAAATAAATAATATTTAATAAAGAAACACAAAAAAAAAAAAAACAAAATGGAAGGGACTAAAATTAAATTAGTTACAAAGTTTTGGGCGAAATTAAAATAAAAATAAAAGGAAAGGACTATATTGAACACGCGCGGAAACAGCGAGGACCCACGGAGCAATTTTCCCACGCATTTAAAACGGTGCGCATCGTGGGGGACCAAGATGAAATCAGGGCAAAACAGTGGGGCCGAATTTAAAATATAAAAGAAAACCTGATTGTAAGATCCCAAAAAAGCGGAAGGGCCAAACGCGCAATTTGCCCTTCCGCAAAAAAAACACGCGGATCCTTACTGGGGCGGGTCGGGTCGACCCGACCCACCTTTGAAACGGCGTCGTTTCGCGTATTATGGGGGGGGACCAAAACGCACCGTTTTGGTCCCCTATAAGTTAAAAAAAAAAACTCATTTGGTGATAGCAAAAGAAAAAAAAGTGAGAGAGAAGGGGAGAGGAGAGAGAGAGAGAGAGAGAGGGGGCTCCGTGAGGAAGGGAGCACTTGGTCCGATCGTCGGCGGTCACGGACGGTCATCATTATTACGCGTAACCACACGCCACGCAGGTAAAAAAAAAGGTAAAATTTCCTTTTTTTTTCTTTTTATATTGTGATTAATATATGTTTTTGATGTATTATGATGAATATTGAGGATTTAAAAAAAGAAATTACGAAATCACCTTCGGTTTCCTTTTTTTATTTTATTAATGCTTGGTTTCAGATTTCGATCGATTTCTCTGCTCTATATACTGTTTTCTTTGAAAGTCTCTGTGTGTATTCAAATATCTGAAAAGAGAACCCCCTTTTTACAAAGTTCTATTCGGGTCTTTATACCCATTTTACATCTATTTTATATTGTTACTGTCTTTTCTGGTTTAATTCCTTGCAGGTGCAGGGGCGGTGGAGCAGAGGCGGTGCTTGCAGGAGATGTGGTCAGGCGGTGGGATTAGGTGATTTAGGCTGGGGTTTTAGGGTTTGTATTGGGTCTTAATTGGGTTAGGTTAATTGGGTTTCTGTTTGGGTATAGGATTTGGGGTTTTGGGCTAGGTTAGTTAATGTATTGTAATGTATTTGGGTTAGGGGTAAAGGCCCAAATTGGCCTGTACAATTATTACAGATAGAAAGTATTTATCTTATTTGGTACTAAAACAAACCAATATTATTGCAATATTTAGTTGTACAAAATTAGTTGAAAGCTCTAAAATAGCTAATATATCAGTATATTTATTTGAAGTAGGTGTTTGCTAATGGAGCACTGAGAAATTATATATATTTGTGATATTATTATGTGATTTAATTATAATTTCTGGTTATGATTGGATAAAGAAAGATGATCATTAGAATATGATAAGTATATCAAAAGCTCGTTATAATTGGATGCACATGAAGTTACATTATTTTAAAATTGTGAGTGAGTATAACTCAACAGTATTTAAAACAAGTTCTCAATTAAAATTATGTGGAGAGAATATTATTAATGAGAACTTGTTAGAGAACTTTCACAATTTTTCATGCTTCAAATATGCTCCTACAATAGCAATATTGTGGAAAAGACTTTAATCAATATTCTGAACTTATATCATGTTACTTGGTTAAATAAAATAACGAACCATTAAATGAAAAGTCATAAAGTCCACCCTATTAGATCTTCTCCATTCCCTAAAGAGAATGTAGCAACACATAATAAAGACATAATCATGGATGTGGTAAATTGCACTATATAATTGTCAAAGGGTGACCATAATAATTCTTTTCACCACAAAAATTGAAAAAATGAAGATAATTAGCAAGAGATGAACAAGAATTCCAAGAGAACCCTTCAAGGAGTGGAGATAACTTATGTTATCGAAGGTCATTGGTCGCTTACCTATCGTACGCTTAAACATTTAGTTGAATTCTATTAAGATTCTATCGCACAGAAGGGACACAATACGGAAAGGAATAATAAGAATGATGTTGAATCAAATTTGGCATATCAGACTGATGGTCGTGACAGATCTAAATAATAAAGGGATATTGACATTGTCTCTATGATAGTGATTATCTTAAATGCTAGCATGTCAATTTTTAAGATTTCTATCATCTATATTGAGGAACTTGTTGCTATAATTTATTTGCTATCTGTTAATAAACTTCAATTCTATGATTTGATTTTGATATTTATATACAATCTTATGGTTATATTTTTTAGGATTGTATGTATTTGTTAAAGATAAGATTTTTAGAAGTATGAGTTGTATCTTTTTTGTGAATTGTGGGACTCATTACTTGATTCTTGGATATCTTTTTAGTAATAAATTTTCTTACCACAAGAAGTGGAAACATAAAGATAAATAAGAGAACAACAAGAGTTCTCAATATAACCTTTCAAAGAAGAGAGACAACTTAAGAAAATTTGTTGGTTATGTACATGTCGTACACTTGATTATCTTATTTTTCAATTAATATTCCTCAAAAGGAAGGAAATATATGCCTTGTAGACAATACAACAGTGCATACTATCCTTAGGAATAAAAAAAATATATTTTTTCTTGTTTGGTAATGAACGAACCAATCTTTGGTGGTACAAAATTAATTTAAGGCTCCAAAAAAGCTAATATATTGTTACACTATGTTCAATGTGGTAATGGAACATGTTAATCTTTCATAGTAAAAAATTAATTCAATGCTCCAGAAGAGCTAATACATTGTTATCCAAAGACACAAAGGGATAATTAATGATGCACTATGTTCTAGTCAGTCTCAAATAAAATTATTTTGTTTTAAAAGGATATACATTGTAACAATTATCTTACTGAAATTGTGGATGAAGAGACGATTGATTTCTATACATTAAATCCATTATATTGATTTCCATCAACAAATATCTTACTTTGTACTATGCATATATTTGTATGGTTAAATCACGTGCAATGATAAAGCTTGATTCATTCAAACCAAGTATCAACATCATAACATAAGGTATCATTTAAGCCATATGATTCCTTCAAAACATGCTCAACTAACCAATATAAGGATACACGAAATTAACATACCATTTCCCCGAATCAAATCGATTGATTCATTTCATTTTTACATCAATTCTTCAGACTTATAAATTCGATTCTCATACATTGTCACATTGGCAATTCAATTCATATAACATTATCAACCTTTCATTTTAAACCTCTACTTGGCACCAATTTAGCTACGTAGATCCAACAAACACACCAATTTGACACCCACTATCTTATCAGAAAATATGAAATATATAAGTTTGCACCCAGAGCTCATCAGTATAATTGGAGTAAATATTGTGCCCAGCACTCATCGACCTATAGTCGAAGTAACCCATACTCAATCTATCCTATAGTATGCCAACTATATCTGACTTTACCCGAACAATTAATAGGGTAATCAATTATCCAACTTATAATATAACTCAATTTAAATTTCATCATTTTCAATTCATCCATCAATCCAACATTATATACATAACATAACATGAATAAACTCAATTCAAACTAAATTTTACAATTTCATCAGGTTACACTATTTTCAATTTAGTCATTTATCTTGATAATCAAATATAATCATACTAATTCAATTCAACCAACCAATCTTAGCTTACCTTCACATAACCATGCTAAATAATAGAATTATGCAATAATTAAAGTGATTTAAATTATGGAAATACAAACTGAACACTCGAGTTACTCATTGTTGACTCTCATCTTTCCTTTCCCTCTCAATGTTCCCGCGTTGTCTTCAGCTACAAATTATAATCCAATAATACATAACATTAAATTCCAATCCAAATCACAACCAATTACAAAAAAAAAACACACATTTTATAATTTATTCAATATAGTCCCTAAAACTGGGACTAGCATAACTTTCAAATTCGATTTCACTATTATTCATTAAGGACCTCCTAATTATTATTCCTACTATAAATTTTAAATTTTATTCACTTTAGTACTTAATGTACAAAACTATCAATTACCTTTACAATTTAGTCCTTTTTCACACCTAACCTTAAAATCTATCAATTTAACACCTAAAAATTTCAATTCTCAACAATGACATATTTCAAAACTTTAACAAGTTTACAAAATTGGCACATGGGCTAGCTAAATCAAGCTCTCATGACCTCAAAAATATAAAAATTACAAGAAAAAGACTTAATTGCACTAACCAATTTATGGATTGAAGATGTATTTCTCTCCCTTCCTACCGAACATGCATATATTATATTAAGTTTAAATTATTAATTATATAATTATACCATCCACTAACATGGTGTAATTGCTATTTTAAACCTTGGGTTAATTACAATTTAAGTCCTTAAGCCATTTACTAATTAAACATCTATAAACTTTACGATTTAGTCCCTAGACCTCAATTAAGCCCTAATTCGGCTAAATTACTTGTCCAAAATTCAATTCGTTTATAAAACAACTTCATAAATATTTTTATTAAAATTTAATAAAAATATGTACATGCTCAATTTACAAAAAGGGGTCTGGAAATTTCTTTTTTCGGCACTACTAGAAATCAGGTCGTTACAATATAACTAATTATTAAAACTATGAAAGAGATTCAAGTACCTGAATATGGAAACTATGAAAAAAAAAAGAGAGATCTCAATCAGTTATGTCAACATCAGAAATATGGAATAGTAGAAAATAGAAAGTTGTGAACAACTATTTTGCATGCAATATTATTATTGAGATAATGAAAGAAAATGAGGATCTTGAATAAATCCATTGAGAAATATAGAAATGGAAAAGCTTGGTCAAAATGGAAATACGCAATTCAAGTAGAATTAAATTCGTGAAGTCTCTGGACTAATAGGCCAAACATCTAAAGATATAAAGCCAATGGGGTACTAATTGAGTAGTTCTACAAAAGCGAAATAAGAAAAATGCAGTTTTTCACTAATCCTAACATTGAAAAGATATTCTTTGTTGTGGATGCAATAACGTTTAGTCTGGTAGTTTATGAAAGATTTTTCATACGTCTAATCATTGTTGTTATAGACTTTTATATGAATCACTATATAGTGGAAGTTTATATTAAAATCCTTGAAGGATTTAGAATGCTGGAAGCATACAGAAATTCTCAGGAAATTGTTCAATACAACTGTGTAAATATTTACTTGAATTGATTTGAACATATGTGTTGGAATAGAATTATCATGATCAAAGTTATGTTAAGATTATTGTTGGAACTCTTGAAGAGATCAAAATATATTTCGCCAAAATTTTTCTTCACTCATGATGTTTAAAAGAATGATGATATAAATGTTTAGCAAATCCGTTCAAGTGATTGTATGAAAAGATTGAATACGTAAAATATGAGATATTATATGATGTTGTCATGAGGGGGAGTAAATACACCTTGTACTCTTTTTTCTTTAATTGAGGTTTTATCACATTGAGTTTTCTTGGCAAGGTTTTTAATGAGCCAACATGTTTTGTGTATTATAGATATGTGTACTCTTTTTCTTTCACTAAGAAATTTTTTCCAACATAGTTTTTATCTTGGTAAGGTTTTAACAAGGTACATTATTTACCAATAGACATCTAAGAGGGAGTGTTATAAATATTTTATTGTTAAGTGGATGTTCATTAAGATCAAGAAAGTTTTATGTATTTTAGTATTTTAATAGTTATTAGAAATAGAGTTTTATTCCATTTATACTTCATATGTCTATTAATGAATAAAAGTAGGGTTTTTTTCGCCAATTTCTCCTCTTCTTTACCCACTTTATTATTTATTTCATAACATAAAACAGCTTTGATTTTGTTTTCTAGCTTTCACATATTTTCATTTTACTTTTCAAAATTTATTTTTAAAATTTTCAACTAAACAAATTTCTTTAATCTTTTCTATTTTCTAACAAAACAAAAACTAAAACAAAAGTGACCTCTATTTCCGGGCTAAGATTTTGAAGTATTTTCCTATTGCCACTAATGTTTGTCATATGCAATGATTAAGGGTAATTATGGTAATAAAAAAAACCTACTACTTGAGTAACTTAGCTTAGTAATCAAAAGAAGTAATAAATGAATATTAAATTTTGGAGCGTAATTCTTTTAGATAATAATTAATATATGATATAAACTTGGTTTGAAAATAAAAATAATATCAACATAATACGTATCCTTAAAATCTATATTATAAAATTATGATATATATATATATTATTAAGAAACATGAAATTAAACTATCCATATATATGTAAAGTTATTAGGTAGATACAGATAAACTTCAAACTATACACCAAAATATATTGATATTGATAATTTTTATTAAAATAAAATAATTAATCAAAGTTTTTTTAATTACGCAATCATTTTTTTTTATTTTTTGTGGTAGATTTGAGTTATTATGGATATATTATGAGTTCTGAGTTTGGGCATATCTTTGATTTTTTTTTATTAGGTTGAGTATGAATTAATTTGAGTTTAAATTTATTTTAAGCGTATTGTTGTCTCCTTTCAAATATAAATTTGTCATAAATTTAATATTCTTTGATGTTCGAAAGGATAGATGACCATTCTTTTTATTACTTTTTACTTTTGTTTAATTCATTTTCTTTTGAATGCATGCATTGAGTTATGAAATTTTCTTTGTTAAGGTAAGTAACTAATGGTTTTTTTTTTTTTAATAATAAAATGCAACATATCAATTTATTATTTTAAAAAAAGATTTATATTTTATAGATGATTGAATCAGATGAAACCACTTCATTAAAAATTTATAAAATAAAATTAATAAATATTACTTTTAATGAAACATGATTCAAGTATATAATATATAAAATTATACAATACATTAAAATGTGCCCAATTTTTTTATAGGTTGTTCACGTAAGAGTAAAGTTTTTTAAATAGCTAAATAATGACTAAACCTTTTTTAAATATGTTGAAATAAAGGTTAAATCTTTCAAATAGTTAAATATTATTTTCAAAAGTGTTCAAATAAAGAAGGGTATTCAAATGCCGTATATCATGTTTTAAAATTATGTTTATAATTTTTTCTTTTTAAGTAGTTGTTGCGCGTTCTATTCTAAACACGTAAGAGTTTAATGTATGAAAAGTCTTTATTTAAACTCTTTCGTTAAGGTTTAACCCTTATGAGCAACTCTGAAAGATTAAACCTTAATTTAAACATTTTACCTAAATAATCAACTTCCATAAAATCTTATAAATGCAAGGGTTTGTATAAATAATTCATTTACTTGGGAATTAAGGACCCGTTGACTCATCAAAGGATGCATGGTAGGGCACTTGAGCCAATCAAGGATGCTTCTAAATCCAGTCAATCGAAAGAATGGTAGCCTTATCTCTGTATATATTATAAAGCCAACTTCTAAGGGAGCTATGAGGAGTAAATAGGGGTATTATAGTAATTTACCGACATTGAGAATTAATGGGGGCAAAATAGGTAAATTATCAACACCCTTTTGTCATAGAAATTTAAGAACAATAATATTTTTAAATCACTTATTTTTATATAATATCAAGCTGGACCTTTCATTTTTCATTAAAAATAATAATAATTTTCATATGTCATATAAAACCACCTCCTCTCCTGAGGAATCTTATGGATTAAATAGAGGAAAAATACGCTTCTAAACTTAAATTTATTATTAAATAAATAATCGAAATGAAATTATTTTTACTAAATATCAGTATATTTTTTTTAAGATAATATTATTATATCCTTAATTACCCCACAACGAGCATGTAATTTTTTATTTTAATATTTTGTAACTATTAACATCAACTTTTTCTACATCCCTAAAAAAATTAATAAACTTCTTACAAGTTTTTTTAAATTATTATATGCTTTATAGTTTCGAATAATAATTTTATATTATAAATCATAATTCTAATATTGTTGAAATAAAGAATGATATATAGTATTCATTCTATAGTTACATTTTTTAAATGCTTCATAAATACTTTAATTTGTCCTTTATTTTTTTTTCTCTTACATTTTTTAAAAATTTATGCTCTTAATTTTGGTAAATGTTACAATATTTCTTTTACATATACTTGGGTTAGGAAAGAGAGCGTTTGCCTTGAAATGGTGTTGTCCCAACGTGTTGAAGTTGACGTTTGACACTCTGATTCAATGTTTTGAGAGGGAAATGGTGAGTGAGTAAGGAATCAACATTGTTGAAAGGCAGTGGCTCACCATGCTTAAAGTTGAACCATTAGAACTGTTTAGTTTATAAAATTTGTTTTGTATTTGTTGACTTCTTTATTTCAAGTTTGCTTTTTAGTTTTTGTAATTTTTCATAAAGAATGTTAACTATGATTTTCATTATCTTCTACTATAAGAGAACCTGCATGGATGAAAGATTGTACATTGATATTCCTTAATTTGGTGACAAATTTTAACAAGGAATTGAGCTAGGATATGGAAGTTCATGTTATCAAGATTATGTTTCTTGGAGTTGTATTTTGATATATCATGTAAGATGTTGCCTAAATTTTGACAAATTTAAATATATTTATGCAAGTTCTTAGAGGACAATTCTCGGCAAATAGTATAGTTGATTGCTCAAGCGAATAAAAAATGATTTATTTGACCATATATATATATATATATATATATATATAAGATAAAGTGAGACAAAATTGATAATTTAAGTATTATTTCTAATAAAAAAATACTTTAAAATACTAGTTTGAAAATGAAAATATAATTTAAGGGCTAATTTTGAAATAAACCAAAATTATATTACTAAAATCCATCTTAAACGATCTAAAATTTTATTACTTAAATTTAGTATAAAATATTACTATAGACATTAAAGAATCATAAATTATATCAATTTATAATTTTTCGTACAAATAGACTAAACATATTTAGTATATACAAAGAAAGATAAATCTTCTTATGTATTCTTAAAAATTCGCCATTCAAACTTTGATTATGTTCGCAAAAGTTAATTTTAGAATCTTCAATGTTAAATCTGAACCACAATAAATTATTAAAAATCCTTTAGAAAAATCATGATTATATAATAAAACCACACGCTTTATTTAATATAGAAGGAAATAATAAAGGCATAAGAAAATGAAAGCAAAGACAAATCAACCAATTGCTGCAATAACTCTCATCATTTTGATTTAAGCTTGTATTCAATGACGGTATCACCAACCACTTCCAATAAAATATTGATCCAACTCTTCAAATTTCTCTCTTAGAAAAATCATGTCTAAGACATATTTAAATACTGATTTCTAAAATAAAATATGAGTAAATATTAAAAATAAAAATACTTGTATTGAGTGGTTTTGCCCTTTGAGGACAAACCCAAACGTGCACCATAGAAAGGCAGGAGTTTAATATCAATATAAACAATACAATTGCATGGATTGCTTGGGGGAAAAGAAAACCATGATTGACCCAATCCTTCATCGTTTTCCATTGAAGTGGCATCTTTTTGTTTGCATGGAATTAATCATGCTGGATCTATTAAAACTTTGTGAATTTAGATATTTGTGTAAGATGTTTTGCACCTTATAATCCCATGTGTATATTAATAAGGTTGGGGATTTGTTAATAAGACTGTTTGGAATATTTTTATAAGATATATATGTTTACAATCCCTGATTTTGCTCTGAATGTACTGCATGAACACTTTAACGGTTTATTTATTCTTTAATTAATTGTTATGTAATAGTCTGTACTACTCTTTTTTAAAACAAAAGGAAGCAAATACTATTAAATTTAAGATAATCTTACTTATCACAATTTAGGGAAAACAAAAAATCATGATATTTTTAGCATTGTATTTTTAAATTCGAGATAATTTTAATTACCAAAATTTAGATACTCATTATTAAATACTATGTAATTTAGTATAAATAATTTATAATAAATACCATTTAATTTAGTTATTTAGTATGTTAAAATGTATAGATAATTATCTCTCATCAATAAAATTATCAAATTATTTAAATGAGATGGACAATTAATATATATTTAGATTTTAAAATCAACTATATATCTTCAAAAATATTATTATTGTTGTATAAAAATAAATTTTTTAAATTTAAATCATGTATGGACATATTTGGAAAGCAATAGGAAAATTTGGATTCGAGTGTAATTATTTTTAATTACCCGCGTAATTGCTTTTATCCTCAATTTTCCCTAAAAATTAGAGAGTGTAATAAGGGTGCTCTAGTTACATCCAATTCAATAAGACCCACTAATTACAATAATTAGCCAAACATATTACCTATATGTAATCACAAATAATTACACTCAACTAAAACTTTATTTTAATATTTTTATATATTTCAATTTTTATTATGCACACTTTATTACCTCAATCAATTTTGTGTGTGTGTATTGTGGTATTAATATGTTGTATTTATATGTTTAAATTTCGTTTTGCTTACACTTTAATCTATTTTTTTTATTTTTAATTTCGTACATATTTCATGTGTTATTATGATTAATTAGATTCAAACCATGCGTTACATTATTTATTATGTGTTATTTTTAAATAAACATTTATATTCTAAACTTATAGTTTTCACACGTATACGTGTATAATAGGATTTCTAATAATAATTAAATATGAATAACAGAACCCCATATTTAATTCTTTTGAAATAACTTGGCCCAATAGAAAATTACAAATTCAATGGGGCTTTTGCTAAAATCAAACAGAATGGCCCAAAGACCAGCATTCTTACAACTTAAACTATAGGATGAAATAAAAACATTTTCTATTTATTTAGGCCTGTTGTTTTGAGTTAATCGGGTTTTTTTAAATATTTTTTTTATTTTTATATCATATTTTTAATTTCTAGTAAAATATATTAAATTATATTTTTTACTCTTACAATGCACGAGAAATTATTGTTTTAAAAATTTTGAGTGTTATATAATGATAATTATGAATTTTGTAATTTTTGAAATTTATAATATACATAATAAATATATATGGTTGCAAATGAATTTGTTTATTTTAATTAGGTTTTAATGTGAAAGATCTAAACATCAACAATATATTCAACCCAAAATTGTGATTAAAAAGGAAAAAAGTTTAAATATGAAGAGAAGTATATTAAGAATGATTGTATATTTGGTGACAAAAAAAAGTAGTTCAATTCAACGGCGAATCTAGGGGACTTGGCAGTGGCCTCAGTCCTCCTAAAATAGAAAATTTTTCATTTTAACTTTTTAAAATTTTTAAAATTTTAAATTAGTAAAGGTAAAATTGCATTTTGTCCCCCCTGAAAATGATAAAATTTTGATTTAATCTTTTTTTACTATCGTAAATATTACAATTTAATTTCGGCCCCAAAAAAATCTTTTTAGCTTCATCCTTACTGAACTCATTTCTTCATAGATTGAGGTTAGAATTTATAAGAGAATATGTAAAGCATTAACATTTGAGTGTTGTAAATATTTAAAGCAGTACAAGTTGAGATTGTAGGCACATATTAATTCCTTTTTGTGATAGTATATTTATGTTGTTAATTTTCATCAAGCATCCTCTCCATTCATTTATCTCTTGTACATCTATTATTATCTTCAACAATCTTTTCTTTTTCCTTGTCAATAAAAGATGTTAATAAATTGCAAAATAAATTTGATTATGTAGATCAATGTATACTTTTCAAACAAACTTCTAAATGTAACTTCTTAATGCATTCAAGAACAAATTTTGATTCATCATTATAATAAACTTTGTGCATCCATAAAACAGTCAACTTATTGCTTTTCGGTCTGAAGTTGAAATTAGTTTATTACAATTGGAAGATATAAGTTCGAGAGGATAACTCATCAATAATGTTCTCCAGTTTATTGTATTCATCTTCCTATTAAAAAGATTTTGTTAGTATATCATATCATATGTATTTATTAAGAAAAAGTATAGAATGCATAAACAAATAACTATAACAAAAATGTGACACCCAAGTCGTGACATTCACCTATTATGGTTTGAAAACATTGCATTTTGGTTCTTTTTTGACCTCGAGATGGTATTGAGCTTTCGTAAGCGCGTATTTGACTTGGAAATGATTATTTATTGTGTTTGATGCATGTAATACCCGAATATGAATGTTTAATGATGGTATTGGAATATAGTTGATTGTAGTTGCTCCGATAACGAATGTGACATCCTATAGTGCGGACCCGATGATCGGGTCAAGTATGGAGTGTTACAAAAGCATTTTAGGAATTGGGAATGACTAGCCATGTATTGGACAAAGACACGGGGAAGTTGAATTCATGGACAAAATTGTGCATGTTTGTGGGATATCCTAAAAGAACAAATGGGAGGGTCTCTCATAGGTCCGGATTCTTCCAGTCTGGTAGAATGTTTTTAACACCAAGTCTGTTGAAAGGAAAATGATGACTCACGCAAATTTGACTCATATGTTTTGATGTAAGTGAAAGCCTAAGTTCAAATAGATAAAGAACCGAAAGCTAGTACGTTAAGTATACGACTTCTGCAGTATGTAGCATCGTTCCACAATAGTGAACTTCATAGCCCAACTAAAATGTAAATGTTATCCTCTCATCAACATTACATGATAGATGGAAAGTAAACATGGCCACTAGTCATTTGCCTTTGTGTTAAATGGCTTGATTACTATTTGATAGTAACTGATTTTTCATGAAGGAAGATCTAATGGTTACCATAGATAAAATAGGATCATATTGGGAGAACATATTTATCCCAAAAAGATTAATGATATCCTATAAGGGTACCACACTCATGACAAGTTAATTGAACGAGCACTTATTAAGTAGTTTTTGTAATGATATATAATAAGGGGGAGCTTAGTCAAGATATTTCAGTGGAATGACTTTATGGCTAAATATGTTTATAATTAATAGTTGAAAAGCTAGAATTTAATTACAAATTATTTGATCCCTAATTATATATCTTCAATCAATTCCTTCACTAACTCATTGATATCAGAAATAAATTGCATGTAGAACTAAATGAATGGAAATAATGAAGTAAGAGAAATGAATCGTATTCGCAGAGAATGTATTTTCTCACTAAGTATAGAAATGACTTGAGTATTAATTTAAAGTTTTTTGAATTATTATTTAATCAATTATAATTAAATAATTAAAGTTCGAAAATTAAATTAAATTAATTAGCCATTGTGAATCTATTAAGTAAGGAAATTAAATATATTTACAAATATATTCTATTACAGTAAAGTTGTTATAACTTTAACGGAATTAGAATTTGGTTGAGAAAATTATTTAATTAAGAAAATGATTTAGTTAATTTAATTAATTGATTAGATAATATTTATATTGGGAAAAAAAATAAATATTGGGTTAGTTTAAATTATAAACTGATGGGTCAAAAGTCCAAGAATTGGGTTTTTTATCTAAATAATTTAAAAAAAAATTAAATACTGAAATAGGTTATCATCTGGATTATATACAAAAATGATAATTTTTTGGGTCGCGCCTATCTGACATGCACAATTACTTTTTTTATATTAAAATATTTTTTTACTTTAAATAAATAAAATATTATTATTTTATTTTTATTAAAAATATTTAAATATATATACAGGTCAAAATACAGTCAACGTATCAAAATACGGGTTAAAAATACCCGAGACAAGTCGGGCCTGTCAGATAGGCGCAACTGGTCACGCCTGAGACTAATTTTTTTATATAATTATTTTAAAATTAATTTGTTAGTAATTTAGGATTATGTTATAAATTCTTATGTTTTTAATTATTTTAAAATTAATTTATTAGTAATTTAGGATTATGTTATAAATTGTTGTGTTTAGTTTAGTAGTTGGTGAGTTTTTAGTAATGTAAAATTATTTTGTTAAATATTTTGTTAGTAATTTATTATAAATTGTTGTGTTTTGTGAGTTTTTAGTAATGTAAATTCTAAAAAATAATAATTTTATAGTTATTTTGTTAGTAGTTTATGATTAGGTTATAAATTGTTAGTGTTTTGTGTTTTGTTATAGTTATTTTGTTAGTAATTTATGATTAGGTTATATAAATTGTTAGTGTTTAGTTTAGTGTTTAGTGTTTAGTGATTTTTTTATGTAATTTTTATATAATGTAATTTTATTTGATTTTTATTTATTTGATAATTTTTATTGATTTATTAAAATGTTGATTAAATTTGTTGTTATATATAATTTTATAGGTTGTTTAAAAGAAACTAATTAGGTATGTTTCTATTTCTATTTTTATTTTTTTAATTCGTATGTTTTTTATATTTAGATAGTTTATATTTATTTTAATTATATTATTATTGTAAACCAACATAATTTTTTTTTATTGTAGGTAGATTATGAAAAATTATGAGATATTTACCGTGTTTTTTTTTTTTTGAAATTATGAGATATTTTAATCAGTCGCGCCAACAGATAGGCGCCACTTACCCCATACCATTTTCGTATCTCTACACAAGTCATATACTGATCCGGGAAAAAAATATAAAATAATAAATTTTTAAAAAAACAAAAATATTGTTTTAATATAAAAAAAGGTGTTGCGCCTGTTAGACAGGCGCGACCCAAAAAAAATACTAGTTTTATATATAATCCAGCTGACAACTTATTTTAGTATTTAATTTTTTAAAATTTATTTAGGTAAACCCCCCAAGAATTACATATAATTCAACCCAGTACATGATAGGCACAATTTATCCTTCATGTGATGTGAGGGGCGACAACCCTAAGGGAAAATAAAAGGATGTGCCGCCCTCGTTTCTCTTAATTAGACTAGGAGAGTGTTTTCTATTAAATAATATTATTTATCAAGTTTTTATTCAACCATAACTCTTGTACTTCCCTCTATAAATAGAAAGCACCGATTGACCTAAAAACACACTTCAGAAACATTACATTTATTGTTATTCTACCAAAAAATAGTGAGAATTTATTGACTAAGAATGAATTTTATTTTTTGGGAATTACGATCCTTACTAATTTTTATAGAGAGAAACTATTTTCCTATTGGAAGTAATTAATTCGTATATTTTCTGAGATTTAGCTCATGTTGCTCAAGCTCACACTCGACACAATTCGTTGTACGAGGATAGCAAAAAAAGTTGTTCAGTTGAAAGCTAGGGTCGACTTAAAATCGTCTCGCATAAAGCACAGGTAATATTCAGTTGGGGTTTATTACTATAAATATCACAAAATACCTCAGTTTTGAAAATTTTAAATCTTATGATGTAATTGTAAAAACATTTTCTTAACTTATTTTTCCGACATTCAATCGTTCAATCTTCTCCGCTATCCTCGAACCAGTGTGGGCTCAAAATAAATTGAATCAGTACAATAAATAGAAACTTTATTTAACTTTAAGTAGGAAAGTTAATTCTCTCTATAAACTGGAAACTATGAGTATTATTGCGAAAAATAGAATTCATTATTAAAATAAATTACCACTATTTTTTGACAGAATATTGGTGCTCAAAAGTGTATGTCCATAGGTTAACTTATAGTTCCTATTTATAGAAAAATAATATAAGAGTTCTGTTCGAATAAGGTCTAATTAAATAATAATAATTTAATAGAAAATATGAGTTCAACTTGAAGTAGAACTAGGGGGTAGTGGCATGCTCTAGTGTCACAGACTTAGAAATTTCGCCTCACAATCCGTGCGACCTTAGGCAGTTTTTTGCTCCCAAAAACGCCTAAGTCAGCCTAACTCCCACAATATGAGGATTCAATAGAACTCCTCAAAAACCAACACAAATGAAAGCAACTCAAAGTCAAGCGAAGATGAATGAAGAACGAAATAGGAACAAGCCACAGAAAACTAAGAACACAAGAGACAAAATTTTTTGAGTGAATGCTCTCAAGAATTCTTATTGCCCAAAACTCAAGTGATTTACAATGAGGGGAAAGGCCATTATTTATAGCTGAGCCTCTCCAAATCCAACGGTACAGATCAAGTATATCAACTGCTAAGATTAAAAGGTTTCTACAAATCAAATCTCTAATATTACAAAATCATATCTTCTAAGATTACATATCATATCTAAGATTGCATATCCTTGAAGATTATGTTTCCATATGTGTCAAGCTTATAGATGGACCTTTAATCTCTTCAAGCAACGAGCCAGTCCGATCAGGCCAAATGACCTCCTTCCCACTTGTTGGATAGCACAAATGTGTCATGGTTGTGGGCTCCTATGCACAACCCATGACATTCTCCCCTGCCGATTCCAGCGACGTCCTCGTCGCGTCCTCCGCATGGTACCTATCTACTTGTCTTGGAATTACCACAAGGCTTCAGCGGGTTCCCAACTTGTCTCACTATCGAGAAATCCCTTCCATCAGACTAGGTGTTACAGGCCAATTTTGACCCACCAAACCCCAAACCCAAATTGAATCAAACCAAACCAAATCAAATCCAACAACCCATTAAAACCCAATACCCAAACCCAACAGATTTAACCCAACTAGACCTAAACGCATCAGCCAATTAACCTATCCTAACCCAAACGAAAAAATCCAAATAACTAAAAACCCTAAGCCCACTAAACTAGCCTAAGACCTTAACACACAAAACAAATCAAAAAAAAAAAAACCCTAGCCCCCCTAGCCGCCGCCTCTGTCCCATCGCCCATGCCTCTGCCACCACCTGCTCCACCGTTCAACCACCACCTGCACAGCAAACAGAACATGCAACAGCAACAAATAATAGAAAAAAATAACTTGTAAACAGGCTATAAAAGCCGATTGAAAAACCATTGGGGGGGGTTCCTCTTGAATATCAAAAAATATATATATAGATCAAAAAGAAAGAGATTCAAAGATCACAATCGCAGCAAGAAACACAAGAAACCGAATCAAAGGTTGATTTACTTTCTTTTTCATTTTTTTCTTTCTTTTTCGAAATTATTTATACATCTAACCTCTTTTTTTATTTAAAAAAATAGCATATACATTTAGTCAAAAAAATAAAAAAAGAAAAAAAAAGGTTTTACCTTTTCCGGCCACCGTGGATCATTGCAGTAGCGGTGGTGGCCTGTCACGGCGGCGACATGCGCCCTCTGGCGAGCGGAGAGGCCGAGTTCAGAGAGAATTCTCTCTTCTCTCTCTTATTTTTTTCTCTCAAGCTCACAAATGAATTTTTTTTCTCAAAAACTTAATTTTTATAGCCCCCAAAACGATGTCGTTTTGGGGGCTGCCTTTTAACCCCAAAACGACGTCGTTTTACCTTGGATCGGGTCGACCCGACCCAACCTACTAAGGATCTGCTTGTTTTTCCGACGGAAGGGCTATTTGCGCGTTTAGCCCTTCCGCATTTTCATACTTTACAATCAAGTACTTTTTTAGTTTTTAATTTGGCCCCAAAGTATTTACCGCTTTACTATTTAGTCCCTCTTGCTGTGTTGCATTTTGAGGGGAGGAATAATTCCATTTTTAGTCCTCCCTTGTTTTGCACGCATCCAAATCGGTCCAAATTTCCTTTATTTCTTTTTAAATTACCCTAAAATATGGTTTTAATTTAAATTTCATCCTTTTTCACTCTCTTTTACGTATTTTATTTTATTTTAATATCATTTATACTATTATATTTTATTAATATCATCATTATATTTATTATCAATATTTTGTTATTATTATTATACTATATTTAGTTATATATATACGTATATTTATTTTAAAATGTCTCATTTTTTTACTATTATATACATATGTATTTATTATTATTATTATTATTATATTTATTATTATATTATTTACTTTCACTATTATTATTATTTTTATCATTATTATACATATATGCGTATAGATATTTTTAAGTACTTATTATAAATATATTATTTTCTTATTATATTATTATGTATATTATTTTACTCATTTCTTCATTATTTTTATTTTAATACTCTTATATTAGGTATTTTTAAATATTATATTTTTCATATATTATGTGTTTTTTTATATATTATATTATTCGTATATTTTATTATATTATTTTTTAAAAATAATTATATTATGTATATATTTGTAAATATCATACTATTCGTATATTTTTATGTTATTTCATATATATATTTTTATATTATTAATTATATACATTTTTATATTATTTCATGTATGTATTTTTCTATAGTATCCTTATTATTGTTATTAATATTAGTATATGTTTTATTATATATGTATATATCTTTAATATATATATAGGTACATATTTATGTGACATTATTAATAGATGTTTTCAACATTATTATTATGTATGTATATATTATGTAAATATTTTAACATTATATTATATATGCATTTTTATATATTATGTATATATATACCTTTTAGTATTATATTTTTATATATATCATGTATATATTTCAATATTATATTATATTTTTTCTTACATATTATCTTATATATATATATTTTTAATAACTCTATATTACGTATGTATTTTTAACATTATACTATGTATATACTTTATAATACTATTATCATTTCTAATATAGGTATATATTGTATATATTTTATATATATATTATGTACATATTTTTAATGTTTTCATGTATATATTTCTTAATTATACTATTCCATGTACATATTTTGATCATCTTATGTACATATTTATTATTAATATATATTTCCTTTCTTATGTTTTTATTATTTCTAATGTATTGTATATGTTCATTTTATATATATTATATACATCTATTATGTATATGCTTTAATATTATTATTATGTATACACTTTTCATTTCTATTATTACATATATTTTAACATATATATATCTATCATTATTAGTGTTTTTTTAATATTAAGTTTACGTCACCTTACTTATTATTCTTATATGTTTATATATATGTTCGTTCTTATTTCGTGTTTAATAATATTGTCATCATGTTTAATATCGCATATGTTGTTATTGTTTTAATATTATTATCGTAGTTATTATTTGTTTCGACGTATTTCTAACTCTGTTATGTTTTGTTACCTCCCATTTTTGTATCATCTCGTTGTTCACCGCTTAAAAGATTTTTACTCATGTTTTTTTATTTTCAATAAATAAGGCAATGTACCGATTTAACATTAAACCATCGATTTCATCGCTATGTTGGGTGAAATTCGTCGGCTCGTGTTAAAGACAGAACACCCTTCTAAAAAAACCCAAAAACTAAAAATTCTCATTTTTTAATTAGATCACGATTAAATGTTAAATTAAATTCGTACTTTTGAAAATCAAGACAACACGAGTTTAATAAAGATACCAATTTTGGGCGTCGCGAGGGTGCTAATACCTTTCTCGTGCGTAACCGACTCCCGAACCTTATTTTTCTCTAGATTTTCGCGTAGACCCAAGTTTGGCCTTCATTTTTGTTCAAGAATAAATTTTCTTTTCTAAAAAAGATGATTTATTAGGTGTCCGATCACACCTAGAAAAAAGATCGGTGCCGACTCCCTCTTTTAATAAAACCGAAAGTTGATTTTTAAATTTTCAAATAACCGCCTCAACTAGCGACCGAAAGCAAAAATTTTATGTCGCTACAGCTGGCGACTCCACTGGGAACGTATTTTTGAGAGTCGAGTCGAATTAAACGCGTGTTGTCAAAATTTTCGAATTTCCTTTTTCAAATTAATATTTAGTCATGATCCCAAAATTATGTTTTTGAAAAGTCATGTATTTGCATCGTGTTGTATATATTCTTCTAACTTGTTTTATCTGGTTGTTTTTCAGCTTTAAATTTTTATGGTTTTAGTATTGGTTTAGTTTTTAAATAAAAAAGGTTTGTGAGTTTCTCCCCACACACCGTGCACTTGCATTTTGCATAACATGAGCTCTCTACCTGGGCTCCATCCATTTAAGTGGAAGTAAACGCTATGCCTTCCTGAGTTAACTCGTCCCTCCGCACAGGCTAGTGAATACTTCCAGGTTACATATGACTTATGCTTTTGTGAGTTAACTTGTCCCTCCGCATAGGCATAAGTAAATGTAATCCCTCGAATTGAACTCGTGAGCCTGTGATGGGCTACGACCGAGGCTTCGTATTAGTCTTAGTAGACGATACTACGAAAAATTCGAGTACCTGCCTAGAACTAAAACTGAATATAGTGAACCGCATGAGCTACCTAATTAGAGCCAAGCCGAACCTCTGTCCGTTAATAGTCACCAAAATAAGTACACAGGAGAAACGCCTCTTGTCTTTCATTTTCTTTACATTTACACCGTTTATGCAAAGAAATTGAATCGGGTAGCTTAATTTGTTGGAATTTCTATAGTTTTTCTCAGTGCTCATTTGTTGCGATTACTAACCAAGTTTGTTTGTCTTTATTTTTATCTTTTTCATCATGCATCATAGGCATCTTGATTAGGGAGGTGTTGATTAGAGATTGGTTGCCAAAAATGGGTTTCTAATGGAAGGGTCGATTATACAAACAACCGAGAAAAACACTGTGGTCCGAGATTAGCCTCTAAGAAGCCAGAAAGAAAAAGGGGACAGTCTAATGAAAGGATGTATTCCCAACCTAACCAAGCACGTAACTGTGAACGTTCATCAGAATAACCTTGATGACTTGACTCGGATTTGGAGATAGTGGGATTCAGACACTAGAGGCATCTTCACTGAAAGGTACGGGGATATAGCCAGCCTGATCGCCGTCAACATAGATGAAAGATTGATTCAGGCCATAATCAGATTATGGGATCCGGCTTACCAGTGTTTCATTTTAAATCAAGAAGATATGACCCCAACCGTGGAAGAGTACGCTGCTTTACTTCGTATTGATAATGTGCAATTCTACAAGATTTATGTGAAGGAGCCCAAGCCGATGACTTTCAAGAAAAAGCTAATGAGGTTGACCGGAATGACCGATATATGAGCTGAAAAATAGATAAAGAAAAAGAATGAAATCAGTTGTATTCCGTGGTTTTCTCTACTAGATTTGGTTCAAAACCATCCAGATGTTGTGAAGAGGATTGATTTGTTTACTTTGGCTATTTATGGATTGATTGTCTTCCCAAAAGTTCTCGGGTATATAGAAGTCGCGGTAGTGGATTTCTTCGAAAGATTGAAGCAAGGGATCAACCCTGTCCCGGTTATCTTGGCTGAGACTTTTAGATCTCTGAGTTGTTGTACGAGGAAAGGGGAAGGACGTTTTATTGGATGCGCACAGTTACTTAATGTTTGGATTCTAAGCCATTTCTAGAAAGTGGAGCGTACACCCTTCCAAATGTTTTTAAAAATATTCGTTCCATTGAAAGCTTACCTTGAGAAAGATTGGCCGAAAGAGGTCACCGAGCAGCACTGGGTTTCAGTTTTTCAGAACCTTCGTACTGAAGATATAACCTGGAGAGCACCATGGATCCGTCCTTCAATTCTGATATATAAATACGGAAGCCAAGATTGAGTGCCTTTACTCAGATTATGGGGAGGAATCGGATACGCTCCGTTAATGATTCAAAGGCAGTTTGCTTCACGACAGTTCATACCCGCCACCGGAGGGTTGGCACAGTCAGTATTTGCCTTTACGGGTGAAAATTACATGAAAAGAGTCTGGGATGCTGCAAAGGCTTGGAAAGAAATTCACCTAATAGAGTTAGCTCTTTATGCTGATACTATCACTCAAGATTATGACATATGGAGAAAACTACGAGTGAATAGTCAACAAGTCTCATCGATGAATTACACTTTTCAGAATCTTTTTCAGAAGAAATGCCATCCGAGCTGGAAGTAAGAAGACACGAATTTGAACGTGAAAAGGCTAAGTTGTTACGGGATATCAACTCTCTTCAAGAGGAAAATTACCAGCTAAAGATCAATGTTCAGACTGAAAAGTCCCAAACCGTGAAAATCTAAAGAGAAGTTGAGATCGTTAGAAACGACTTAAGGGACCTTCATTTGGAAAATAAGAAATTAAGAAGCACTATAAAAAATAGTAGGTTGGGAAAATCGTCTGCAGAATGGAAAGAAGAGCTAAGCAACGTCAAAAGTGGGATGAAATTCTAGAAAGGGAAAGCAAAGAAAGAAGAGGAAAAAGCTATGCGTGCCATGATAGAGTTAAGAAAGAAGAATGCTGAGTATGAAATTACCACTGCAGAAATTGTGATTAGTCGGTCCGAACGCCAAGAGCTAAGAAGGAAAATACGAGATCTAGAAAATATGCTGTAATCTCGTCAGCAACAGTTAGATACTCTTCTAAAAGCTCTAGAAGAAAAGAATGATCAATACAATAGAGACACTCGCATTTATGAAAGAGCTCTCCAAGAAAAAGAAATGCAACTTGGCTTTTTGATCAATGAAGTTCGCCAGGCGGCTATGCAAGTTGTGCAATTATCAGATGAAGCCGAAGCTCTCGGTTGCCAATTCCCTCCGAGCCAAAGATCAAGCATGTCAGAGTTCTTAGAGCGAGTGAAGAAACAAGGCAATGTGGCTAGGAAATTTGTGTAACTATTGAATAAAAAAAATGGCGAAATGTTTTGTAATAGACTCTTTTGATAAATGAAATGCCTAAATAGGGGCTATCTTGAAATCAACACCAAATTCTTGCATATGCATTCATGAGTAACATTCACTTGACATTTATTCATTCATTCATTCATTACATGTACATATCACCTTAATCATTCACTGAGGCTAAAACTGTATAATCCGCAACTGCTATACTACAAGCCTGGAATCACGTCACTCATATAGGACGCGTCGACAAGTTAGAGTGATGGAGGTTGAATTTAACGAAAGGATTGAGAGGATGAAAAAATACAAAAGGAATTACAGGAACAGTTGGCAAAGTCACAACAAGAAACTAGAGATCTGATGGTGAAATCTCGAGAAGAATCACTCGAACAAAGGGACCAAATGGCCAGGATGATAGAAATGATATCGGCTCTGGTAAAAGGAAAGGGACCTATGAACCCTGACGTTGTGGAACCACAGTCAAGGGGTAACCTCGATCAAGATCCGCCTCATCCTTCAGGATTTACTCCACCGCACGCCCACGCAACACAAAGAGGGTACGCTCAATGAGAACCTACAGGCCTGGAGCAACAACCTGCGCCACCTGCTAATCTAGGGCAAGGAATGTTCATATCAAACCCGGGGGCTAGTCCTGCTGATCCACTCTTTTCAGATTTGGACGATCCAGCAGAGATAGCTAGGTTGAAATTGGATGATCACGATGCAAACGAGAAATTTAGGAGCCTAGAGGAAAGGCTCAAGGCAATAGAAGGCACTGAACTCTTCTCTGCACTGAGCGCTAAAGAGCTCAGTTTGGTACCCGATTTAGTTTTACGTACAAAGTTTAAGGTACCGGACTTTGAAAAGTACGATGGGACAAGATGCCAAAAGCACATCTCATCATGTTTTGCCGGAAGATGACCGGCTGTATGAATAAAGATAAGCTGCTCATACATTGCTTTCAGGATAGCTTAGTCGGATCAGCTCTTCGATGGTATAATCAGCTTAATAGAGAAAAGATCTGATCATGGAAGGATTTAGCGTCGCTTCGTGAATAAAGATACAAACACGTATCCGATATGGTGCCTGACCGAATGACTCTGCAAATGATGGAGAAGTAACCAACGGAGACCTTCAGGCAATACGTTCAAAGGTGGAGAGATATCTCGGCCCAAGTGGAGCCTCCACTGACTAAGATTGAGATAACGGTCCTTTTCATCAACACGTTGAAAGTGCCATTCTATGACAACTTGGTAGGGAGTGCCACAAAGGACTTTACGGATATTGTGATATCTAGGGAACTTATTGACAATGCCATCAAGAGTAGAAGGATGGAAGGTTCTGACAGTTCAAGAAGGGCAGCACCCATAAAGAAAAGAGAGCCAGAAACCCATATGGTGGGAGCTGGAAACCACTATACTCCAAACCCATACTCAAACCAACCACGACCGCAATATCACCCATCTCCAAATGTCTATTACCCTCCTTAAAACCCTTACTATCAAACACCACCTCCTTACCCATCCTACCCTGTATATGCCACGGACAACCAAAGACTAGTCATTGCGTTCCCACAAAATACTATACCCTCCCAGGACCAGCCTAAAAACGAATAAAGGCCAACAAGACCCAATTCTGAAAAACCGTAATTTACTCCTATTCTTGTGTCATATGGGGAACTGTACCCAAAACTCTTGGAGAAGCAATTAATATCTCCCCATTACATGGTACCCCTTAAGCCTCCATGCCAGGAACCAGGGGCACTCTACGAAAAACTACCTTGCCTTTAAAAGGAGAGTTCAAGGACTCATCGATGCGGGCATTCTGCGATTTGATGGTACTGACGGTACGGCCGAGAACCCATTCCCAAACCATACCGAAAGAAATGTGACGCAGTGGGAAAGGAGGACAAACGGCAAAGTAGAAGACGGGTTTCTGAAATAAGAACACCTCTGCAGAAAATCTGGGAGGTACTAGTTGAAAAGGGGTTACTCTGTCATCTTAACAGAGTATTCGAAGGAAGAAATGCAAAAGGTCAAAGTTTTTACGAATTCCATGGTATTGAAGGGCACGACATTCAGTCCTGCGAGGAGTTCAGGAGATTACTGCAAAATATGATAGATAATAAGGAGATTGGGATTTTTTATAAAGGCGAAGAGGCCGATAGAGGAGAAATATGCGCCTCTGACAATCAATCGTCAGGTTTTCCGTATAGCGCCAACCGACCTTTAATTATTTATTACGACGCGAAGAATGAGCCGGTAAAACCAAGGATGATCATTGAAGTACCATCTCCTTTCCCTTACAAGGACGACAAGGCGGTACCGTGGAAATACGATATCAACATCGTCACACTTGAAGGTGAAAAATTCGAAACCACAACTGGAGATGTTGAGGAGGTAGGCCATTTTACCCGTAGTGGGCGGTGTTATTCTAAAGATATTGAGCCTATAAAGAAGAACAGTGACTGGAAGCAAAAAGGAAAGACAGTGATGTATGAGGCCGAAGTCGAGCAGAAAACTCCACCCGTGCAAGAAACTAAAAAGCCTGTGGATGAGGAGGAAGCATAGGAGTTCTTGAAATTTATCAAGCACAGTGAATATAATGTGGTGGAACAATTGAATAAGCAACCAGCATGAATCTCGATTTTATCTCTACTGTTAAATTCAGAGCCACACCGGAATGCTTTGCTGAAGGTGTTAAATCAAGCTTACGTAGCAAACAACATATCTGTTGAGAAGCTTTATAGGTGGGTGAATAATCTGAACACAGACAATTTCATCTCTTTTAGTGATGATGAGATACCGCCAAACGGTAGAGGCTTAATGAAAGCACTGCATATTACGACTCGCTGCAAGGGCTACATAATACCGAACATGCTCATCGATAATGGGTCAGCACTCAACTCACGCTTTTCAGAATTCCGATAGATCTGTCCTATTTAAGGCCCTGTTATTCCACGGTAAGGACATTCGATGAGATAAGGCGTGAAGTCATGGGAAAGATTGGGATCCCTCTAGAAGTGGGCCTTATATATACGATGTTGAATTTCAAGTCCTGGACATTACACTATCATACAATTGCCTCTTGGAAGGACCTTGGATCCATTCCGCTAGAGCAGTCCCATCATCCCTCCACCAAAAAATGAAATTTATCATGGATGGCTGTTTGGTCACAGTCGAGGGCGAAGAAGACATTATCGCATCTATCTCTGCTGATGCGCCATACCTTAAAGTAAGCAAAGACACAGTGGAATGTTCCTTCCGATCTCTCAAATTTTTCAATGCTACATTTGTTTCCGAGGGAAACAGAATTCCCGTGCCTAAGCTGTCGAGAAATACCAAGATGGGTATCAAGCTGACTGCAGGGAAAGGAGCCTGAGCGAGGAAATGTTTGGAAAAATTTCAGCAAGAAATAGTCAGGGCTCTGAGTCCAGTGCATCATAAGGCTCGATACGGTTTAGGTTTCCAGCCAGACGCATGTCAAAGAAGAAAACAGCGGAAGAAAGATCAAGAAAGAAGGATCGCAAGAACCTTAGGCCGAGAACCAGAATGGGAGCCCATGGAATTCCCTTCTTTGTCAAGAACATTTACGTCTGTGGGAATAATATACCCGGGGCAGGATAATACACAAAGCACGATGTTAATGATAGAAAATGGTTTTCAAAATATCAGTATAAATGTCATTGACAAAAGAGCTGACGCAAGTAAAGACGTCTTAAGGATACGCCCTTGTCCCCCGGGTTTCATGTTGAACAATTGGACTACCGAGGAACTTCTTGTAGTTTATAAGTCTTCAGAGTAATGCTCAAACATTAACCCTCTATCGTGTCCTTAGATATAATAGAATTCTTTTTTAAGAGCTTGCATTCACTTTTTATCATTCAAATGAATATCAATAAAGATGCATTTTGTCACGATCTTTCGCATTATCACTAATTTCATAATTATTTTCTAATTTCATAGCATATCCTTACATTTGCCTCATGTCATGCCATAACATTTCGTTTTTTGGTTCCAATACTTGGATGCCCCTCTATAGTTTCCTTTTCCATTCAACTTTCAGGTGCTCAGATATCAACGGTATGAACAAACCCGTTATGAGTCTTGAAATTGATTTTGAGAAGGCTGTTTGTTTAGGAGAATTCGAAGCCGAAGAAAATGCTGAAGACTATGCCTCGTCTCCTGACTTGTTAAGAATGGTGGAACAAGAGGATAAACAGATTTTACCTTATCAAGAATTTGTTGAAACAATAAATTTGGGAACTGAAGAAAGGAAGCAAGAAGTGAAGATTGGGACCTCTATTTCAGGGGGCACCAGGCATAATTTGATTGCTTTGCTCCGCGAGTACAAAGATGTATTCGCATGGTCATATCAGGACATGCTAGGATTGGATGAAGATGTAGTGGTCCATAAGCTCCCATTAAAGCCAGAATGCAAACCCATTCAACAAAAGCTAAGACGGATGAGACCTGAGATGTTGTTGAAAATAAAAGAGGAAGTCAAGAAGCAATTTGATGCTGGCTTCCTACTAGCCTCCAAATATCCAGGATGGGTGGCTAACATAGTCCCGGTACCAAAAAAAGACGACAAAGTACGAATGTGCGTAGATTATCGTGACCTGAGTCGAGCAAGTCCTAAAGATAATTTTCCCTTACCACACATTGATACGTTGGTGGATAACACAGCAAAACATTCATCGTTTTCTTTCATGGATGGATTCTCAGGGTATAATCAGATCAAGATGGCCCCTGAGGATATGGAGAAAACTACTTTCGTAACAATGTGGGGAACATTCTGCTATAAAGTGATGCCGTTCGGATTAAAGAACACTGGGGCAAGATATCAGAGGCCTATGGTGATGTTGTTTCATGACATGATGTACAAAGAAATAGAAGTCTACGTCGATGATATGATCGCCAAATCCAAGGGGGAAAGAGAGCATGTTAAGAACCTCAGGAAGTTGTTCGAAAGACTGAGAAAGTTCCAGCTGAAGCTCAATCTGGCCAAATGTACGTTTGGGGCTACCTCAGGAAAATTGCTAGGCTTTATCGTCAGCAAGAGAGGCATTGAAGTTGATCTAGATAAGATGAAAGCCATACAAGAACTACCACCTCCGCGCACACAAAAAGAAGTCAGAGGATTTTTAGGGAGGTTGAACTACATCGCTTGGTTCATTGCTCAATTTATCAACCAGTGCGACCTAATTTTTCGACTCCTTCGAAAATATAATCTGGGAGAATGGAACGAAGAATGCCAAATGGCTTTTGACAAGATAAAATAGTATTTGTCTAGTCCCCCGGTGCTAGTACCGCCAACTCTAGAAAGACCGTTAATATTGTATCTGACTGTGTTCGAAAATTCAATGGGTTGCTTACTGGGGCAATATGATGAGTCAGGAAAAAAAGAAAATGCGATTTACTATCTCAGCAAAAAGTTCACAGAATATAAGGCAAAGTACTCGTCAATTGAAAAATTCTGTTGCGCATTGATTTGGGTAGTTAATTTCAAAGTTAGACCCAATAAAGTACATGATAGAATCACCTGCACTCTCAGGAAGAATGGCACGATGGCAGATCCTACTATCAAAATACGACATTATCTATGTGAGCCAAAAGTCGATAAAAGGGAGTACAATAGCTGATTTCTTAGCAACTCGAACAACGGAGGAATACGATCCATTGAGGTTTGATTTCCCAGACGAAGACTTGATGTGCATTACGGGAAAAGAATGTGAGTCCTCCAAAGAGAAGTCATGGAAGATGAGTTTTGATGGTGCATCGAATACATTGGGGCATGAGATTGGAGCAGTCTTAGTATCACCAGAAGGGAACCATTATCCGCTCACTGCCCGGCTGAATTTATTCTGTACCAATAACATAGCGGAACATGAGGCCTGTATCATGGAACTTCGTGCAGCTATTGAACGAAACATCGAAATCTTAGAGGTGTACGGGGACTCAGCATTGGTGATATACCAAATCCGTGGAGATTGGGAAGTGAGAGATTCGAAATTAGTCAAATACAGTGATCTAGTGGCAGGATTGATTAAAGAATTCAAAGAAATAACTTTTAATTATTTTCCACGAGAAGAAAACCAATTGGCTGATGCCTTGGCCACTTTGGCTTCAATGTTTAAAGCAAACAGAGAAACAGAAATAATGCCTCTGCAAATGAGAATATATGAAGTCCTTGCACATTGTTTCAGCATTAAGAAAGAGCCAGATGGACGGCCATGGTTCCATGATGTCTTAGAATATATCAAGAATCAAAGGTATCCCGAATAAGCAAATGAGAACGACAAAAGAACAATCAAAAGAATGGCAGCGGGATTTGTTCTTGATGGGGACATCATGTACAAAAGAGGAAAAGATCAGGTGCTCTTGAGATGCGTGGATGCTGTTGAAGCTAGAAAAATACTTGAAGATGTCCATGAGGGAATCTGTGGGACACATGCCAATGGTTTCACTATGGCCAGGAAGATTATGAGACTCGGTTATTACTGGCTGACGATGGAAAGTGACTGCATTAGTTTTGCATGAAAATGCCACAAATGTCAAATTTATGGTGATAAAATTCATGTAGCCCCTTTGCCTCTTCATGACATGACTTCTCCGTGGCCTTTTTCTATGTGGGGCATGGATGTTATAGGGCCAATTTCCTCAAAAGCTTCTAATGGACACCGGTTTATTTTTGTGGTTATTGATTACTTCACAAAATGGATAGAAGCCGCTTCGTTTGCCAATTGACGAAGACTGCAGTTTGCAGGTTTTTGAAAAAGGAAATCATTTGTCGATATGGTTTGCCTGAAAGAATCATTTCAGATAATGCTTTGAATCTGAACAACAAGATGATGAAGGAAGTGTGTGAGAAATTTTAAATAAAGCATCATAAATCATCACCCTATCGCCCGAAAATGAACGGAGCTGTTGAAACGGCCAACAAGAATATTAAGAAGATTATTGGGAAAATGACTGAGACATATAAAGATTGGCACGAGAAGCTACCATTTGCTTTGTATGCATATCACACATCTGTGCGGACATCTACAGGAGTAACTCCTTTCTCTCTGGTTTATGGAATGGAAGCTGTGTTACGTATCGAAGTTGAGACCTCTTCTCTACGAGTCTTAATGGAGTCAAAATTAGAGGAAGCAGAATGGGTTCGAGCTCGATATGACCAGTTAAACCTCATCGAATAAAAACGTCTAAAGGCAATTTGTCACGGACAGATGTACCAGAAGAGAATGATCGTGGCTCATGACAAGAAAGTACGGCCAAGAGAATTCCACGAAGGAGAACTCGTGCTGAGAAAGATTCTCCCAATACAAAAAGACCTGCGAGGAAAATGGGCACCAAATTGGGAAGGACCATACGTCGTAAAGAAAGCATTCTCGGGTGGAGCTTTGATTCTCACAGAGATGGATGGAAAGGAGTTACCTAATCCAGTGAATTCAGATGCTGTGAAGAAATATTATGCTTGAAAAAAGAAAACCAAGATGAAAACCCGAAAAAGGGCATCTTAAAAAAAAAGATCAAGGTGAACACCCGAAAAGGGCGTCTTGATTAACACAAAGGATTAGGATGAAAACCCAAAAGGGCGTTCTAATGAAGCAAACACTCGGCTTAAAAAAGCAAGGCGTTTCGAACGGTGGGTCAAACAGCGAGACTACAGTATTTGAAGCATTTCTGAAAGCTCCAAAATCTTCTACGCAAGAAGCCATGCTCGAAAAGATTCTTGATTGATGAACGTGGAATAGTTCATGCGTTGAATATCTAGAGCATTTGTATCCGTTGAATGCGATCCCTTTTCTCTTATATGACATTTTTTACTATAATTGGTTAACTTTCTTTGTTTGCTACATTGAAATAAATAAATGTGAGGTATCCCTTTGTCCCTACCTGACCATTTTCATGCATCTCATTATGTCGTTTATTTACATGATAAATAGTGAAATGGCATACTCTAAACAAAAGAAATGTTAAGCATTACCCGGATAAGAATTCGATAAGTACAAGAGCCTCAAAGCAAGGACAAAGTTCAACCAGGGGCAAAAGAGTGATATCTGAGAAACACGGATTGTTCGTAAAGCTTGAGGACGGGTACAGGGCCTAAAGAGAAAGTCAAAAACTGAAGAAATGAATGCAGATCATCACAAAAATCGTAACGAAAAAGGACATACGAAAAATATACCTAAGGTGCATAGCATAATCATGTAGGCATAAAAGCATTTAAGACAAACATGTGCATATCATGATAACATCATGCATGACATATACAGGTACTCTAGTAGAGCAAGAGGATGTGATGATAGCTGTATTGAATCAAAGGAAAAGCCACTTGAATTCCACCAGATGACAGGTTTTGATATTTTGATGTTTTTATTTCTGTTTTCAAAAATCAACTCATATTGCGAGAGGTAAGTTGAGCCTCAAGACATGCCGAGTAATTTTCAATTTCTGCCTTTCAAAAAAATCAACTCATATTGCGAGAGGTGAGTTGAGCCTCAGGACACGCTGAGGTAATTTCAATTTCTATTTGTCAAAATCAACTCATATTGTGAGAGGTGAGTTGAGCCTCAAGGCACGCTGAGGAATTTTCAATTTCTGCTTTTCAAAAAAAAAAATCAACTCATATTGCGAGAGGTGAGTTGAGTCTCAGGACACGCTAAGGTATTTTCAATTAATGTTTTTCAATTTATATTTTTTTAAAAAAATCAACTTATATTGCGAAAGGTGAGTTGAGCCTCAGGAAACGCTGAGGTATTTTTAACTTCTATTTTTTTTTCAATTTATATTTTTCAAAAATCAACTCATATTGCGAGAGGTGAGTTGAGCCTCAGGTCACATGTCGAGGTATTTTCAAAATCTGCTTTTCAAATTAAGTTTCAAAAACCAACTCATATTGGGAGAGGTGAGTTGAGCCTTGGCTCACGTGCTGAGCTATTCTCAATTTCTGTTTTTAAAGAGTTAATTCATATTGCAAGAAATGAGTTGAGCTCAAGATCACATGCCGAGTAAAGAATAAAAATTGGAGCTGATTGAAGACATCAGATTTTGTCTCCCTGAAGTTCCCGTGGAGCAGATCGAAGTTGCAAGTCTTATTTTCCTGAAGTTGCAGTGGAGCTGATCGAAGATATCAGATCTTACCTTTCTGAAGTCGCAGAAGAAAAGACCACAAATCTTATCTCACTAAAGCGATAGAAGAGCAGATTGAAGTTGTAGATCTCATTTTTCTGAAGTTACAATGAAGCAGATCGAAGCCACAAGTCTCATATAATTGAAGTCATATTGGAGTAGATCGAAGCTACAAAGCATATATCAGAAGATGTAGTGGATTGAACCAAAGCTACAGGATGCGATGGACTAGAAAGAGACTACCTGGATGAGACGAACACCAAAGAAGTCAAAACTCGGCAAGACCGGGCAAAATTGGTCTTTCTTTGTGTCTTTGCTCTATTCTCGTTACACGACAATGAGCAAAGAGGGGCAGCTGTTACAGGCCAATTTTGACCCACCAAACCCCAAACCCAAATTGAATCAAACCAAACCAAATCAAACCCAACAACCCATTAAAACCCAATACCAAAACCCAACAGATTTAACCCAACTAGACCTAAACCCATCAGCTAATTAACCTATCCTAACCCAAACTAAAAAACCCAAATAACTAAAAACCCTAAGCCCACTAAACTAGCCCAATACCTTAACACACAAAACAAATCAAAAAAAAAAAACCCTAGCCCCCCTAGCCGCCGCCTCTGTCCCATCGCCCATGCCTCTGCCACCACCTGCTCCACCGTTCAACCACCACTTACACAGTAAACAGAACACGCAACAGCAACAAATAATAGAAAAAAATAACTTGTAAACAGGCTATAAAAGCCGATTGAAAAACCATTGTGGGGGTCCCTCTTGAATATCAAAAAATATATATATAGAACAAAAAGAAAGAGATTCAAAAATTACAATCGCAACAAGAAACACAAGAAACCGAATCAAAGGTTGATTTACTTTCTTTTTCATTTTTTTTCTTTCTTTTTCGAAATTATTTATACACCTAACCTCTTTTTTTATTTAAAAAAATAGCATATACATTTAGTCAAAAAAATAAAAAAAGAAAAAAAATGGTTTTACCTATTCCGGCCACCGTGGATTGCGGCCGGCGGTGGTTGGTGGTGGCAGACCGACGGTGGCGACGGCGGCCCTCCTGGCCAGAGCAGAGGCCTAGTTCAGAGAGAATTCTCTCTTCTCTCTCTTATTTTTTTTCCCTCAAGCTCACAAATGAATTTTTTTCTCAAAAACTTAATTTTTATAGCCCCCCAAAACGATGTCGTTTTGGGGGCTGCCTTTTAACCACGAAACGACGTCGTTTTGCCTTGGATCGGGTCGACCCGACCCAACCCACTAAGGATCCGCGTGTTTTTCCAACGGAAGGGCTGTTTGCGCGTTTAACCCTTCCACATTTTCATACTTTACAATCAAGTACTTTTTCAGTTTTTAATTTGGCCCCAAAGTATATATCGCTTTGCGATTTAGTCCCTCTTACTGTGTTGCATTTTTAGGGGAGGAATAATTGCATTTTTAGTCCTCCCTTGTTTTGCACGCATCCAAATCGGTCCAAATTTCCTTTATTTCTTTTTAAATTACCCTAAAATATGGTTTTAATTTAAATTTCATCCTTTTTCACTCTCTTTTACGTATTTTATTTTATTTTAATATCATTTATACTATTATATTTTATTAATATCATCATTATATTTATTATCAATATTTTGTTATTATTATTATATTATATTTAGTTATATATATACGTATATTTATTTTAAAATGTCTCATTTTTTTACTATTATATACATATGTATTTATTATTATTATATTTATTATTATATTATTTACTTTCACTATTATTATTATTATTTTTTATCATTATTATACATATATGCATATAGATATTTTTAAGTACTTATTATAAATATATTATTTTCTTATTATATTATTATGTATATTATTTTACTCATTTCTTCATTATTTTTTATTTTAATACTCTTATATTAGGTATTTTTTAAATATTATATTTTTCATATATTATGTATTTTTTTATATATTATATTATTCGTATATTTTATTATATTATTTTTAAAAATAATTATATTATGTATATATTTGTAAATATCATACTATTCAGATATTTTTATGTTATTTCATATATATATATTTTTATATTATTAGTTATATATATTTTTATACTATTTCATGTATGTATTTTTCTATAGTATCCTTATTATTGTTATTAATATTAGTATATGTTTTATTATATATGTATATATCTTTAATATATATATAGGTACATATTTATGTGACATTATTAATAGATGTTTTCAACATTATTATTATGTATGTATATATTATGTAAATATTTTAACATTATATTATATATGCATTTTTATATATTATGTATATATATACCTTTTTAGTATTGTATTTTTATATATATCATGTATATATTTCAAATATTATATTATATTTTTTCTTACATATTATCTTATATATATATATATATATATATATATATATTTTTAATAATTCTATATTACGCATGTATTTTTAACATTACACTATGTATATACTTTGTAATACTATTATCATTTCTAATATAGGTATATATTTTATATATTTTATATATATATATATATTATGTACATATTTTTAATGTTTTCATGTATATATTTCTTATACTATTCCATGTACGTATTTTGATAATCTTATGTACATATTTATTATTAATATATATTTCCTTTCTTATGTTTATTATTATTTCTAATGTATTGTATATGTTCATTTTATATATATTATATACATCTATTATGTATATGCTTTAATATTATTATTATGTATACACTTTTCATTTCTATTATTACATATATTTTAACATATATATATCTATCATTATTAGTGTTTTTTTAATATTAAGTTTACGTCACCTTACTTATTATTCTTATATGTTTATATATATGTTCGTTCTTATTTCGTGTTTAATAATATTGTCATCATGTTTAATATCACATACGTTGTTATTGTTTTAATATTATTATCGTAGTAATTATTTATTTCGACGTATTTCTAACTCTGTCATGTTTTGTTACCTCCCATTTTTGTATCATCTCGCTGTTCACTGCTTAAAAGATTTTTACTCATGTTTTTTTATTTTCAATAAATAAGGCAATGTACCGATTTAACATTAAGCCATCGATTTAATCGCTATGTTGGGTGAAATTCGTCGGCTCGTGTTAAAGACGGAACACCCCTTCTAAAAAAATCCGAAAACTAAAAATTCTCATTTTTTAATTAGATCACGATTAAATGTTAAATTGAATTCGTACTTTTGAAAATCAAGACAACACGACTTCAATAAAGATACCAATTTTGGGCGTCGCGAGGGTGCTAATACCTTCCTCGTGCGTAACCGACTCCCGAACCCTATTTTTCTCTGGATTTTCATGTAGACCCAAGTTTGGCCTTCATTTTTGTTCAAGAATAAATTTTCTTTTCTAAAAAAGATGATTTATTAGGTGTCCGATCACACCTAGAAAAAAGATCTGTAGCGACTCCCTCTTTTAATAAAACCGAAAGTCGGTTTTAAAATTTTCAAATAACTGCCTCAACTAGCGACCGAAAGCAAAAATTTTACGTCGCTACACTAGGTATTCATACCGCAGTCGGTAGTACTTTCGTCTGATCACAGGATCCGCCTTAATATTTTCAACCTCTTGATCATAGGCGACTTTTACCCCGATTGGTGCTCATTCGGACTTGCTTCGATTTGGGTCTTCTCCATCTTCATGGAATGGCTTAAGCATATTTACATGGAATACTGGATGGACTTTGAGCTTTTCAAGCAACTCAAGCTTGTAGGCCACCCTGCTTACCTTCTTCAGAACTCGAAATGGCCCCTCATATTGTCGTACAAGCCCCTTATGCAAACCATTATGTCGCAAAATTAGGTGTAGTTTAGCAAGGACTGAGTCACCAACTTGAAATTGCACATCCCTTCAATTCTGATCCGCCAACTTCTTGTTGCGCTTACTTGCCTTGTGTAGACAAACTCTAGCTAAATCATTTTGCTCTTGCCAATCTCTCGCAAATCGATAACCTGTTGGATTTGGTCCCGTATAACAAGTTGCAATAGCATTGGGTGTAAGTGGCTGTTGCCCCGTCACTATCTCGAATGGACTTTGGTTTGTCGCCCCACTTCGTTGTAAGTTGTACAAAAATTGAGCCACATCCAACAACTTTGACTAGTTCATTTGTGTGGCACTCATATAATGCCGAAGATACGTCTCCAACAATGCATTCACTCGTTCAGTTTACCCATCGGTTTGTGGATGTATGCTAGTTGAAAAGTTCAAGTTTGAGTCCATTAACAACTTCGTCCAGAACCGGCCCGTGAATCGCCCATCTCGATCACTGATGATAGACTGTGGTACTCCCCAATATTTTACCACATGTATAAGAAACAAACGAGCTGCCTCTTCAGCAGGACACTCCTTGGTTGCGAGGATAAAAGTTGCATACTTCGAAAACCTGCCCAGCAGAATAAAAATGCTTGCAAATCTATCAGATTAGGCAAATCAACAATAAATTCCATGGATAAACTCTCCCATGGGCGCTCCAGAATTGGCAAAGGTTGTAATAAACTAGCAGGAGCATTCTACTCAACTTTATCTTGTTGGCACACCAAAAAAGTTTTCACATAGGTCTCCACATCATCACCCATGTGAGGCCAATAAAACTAATCCTCCAAGAGAGCCAAAGTGCGATGCATACCTGGATGGCCAACCCATCTTTAATCATGACATTTTTTCATGACTTCCTTTCACAAATTCCCATTTTGAGGCACATATAGACGTTTCCCCTGAGTGTATAACAATTCTCCCTCGAGCCAAAACCGCCTCGTTTTTCCATCTTTAGCAAGCTCAATCAAATTCTTGGTTGTGGGATCGTGGGACAATCCTTCTTGAATACGCTCTAATAAAAGACTATCTGGTTTGCTTATCGTTACAAATTCCATTTTTTGGCTAAGCGCATCAGCCACAGTGTTGGCACTTCCCAATTTGTATTCCATGCTAAAATCAAACTCCATTAGAAAAACTTGCCAACGAGCCTACTTGGGGAACAACTTTTTTTGGGTTAGGAAATAACTATTTGCAACATTATTAGTGAATACCACGAACCTGGAACCCAGCAAATAGTGCCTCCATGTGCGCAAACAATGCACCATAGTAGTCATCTCTTTTTCTTGGACTGTGTATCTTTATTCCGTCTCATTAAGCTTTCGACTCTCGAAAGTAATTGGATACCTATCTTGCATCAATACTCCCCCAATCACATGGTCTGAAGCATCCGTGCGTACCTAAAATGCTTTTGAAAAGTCTGGCAAAGCAAAATGCTCACTCATTATTGCTTGCTTCACTTGGTTGAAGGCTTTCTCGCACTGAAGGTTCCAATCCCACACTTTACCCTTTTTCAACAAGTCCGTTAAGGGTGCAGTGACCTTGGAGTAACCTTCAATGAAGTGTCGGTAGTAATTTGCTAACCCAAGGAAAGACCGCAACTCCATCACCTTGGTTGATGGCTCCCAATCGACAATTGCTGGAACTTTGCTTGCATCCATTCGAATAGTGCCACTTCCCACAATATGGCATAGAAATGACACCTCTCATTGGTCAAATGAGTATTTCTCCTCTTTGACATATAACTCATTTTCTCGTAGAGATTGGATCACCTCCCTCAAATGTCCTACATGCTCCTCAAGCGTCTTACTATACACCACAATGTCGTCAAGATAAACAACCACAAAACGATCTGAGAAGGGTTGTAATACCTTAGTTATTAGGGTACAAAAGGTGGTTGGAGCATTTGTCAACCTGAACGGCATCACAAGAAATCCAAAAGAACCGTACCGAGTCACACAGGCTATCTTGAACTCATCCCCTTCGACTACTCTCACTTGGTGGTACCCCGATCTCAAATCCAACTTAGTAAATCATTTCGCGCTACCAAGTTGATCGAACAAATCTGCAATAAGAGGAATGCGATACATGTTCTTCACAGTGATCTTGTTTAAGGCCCTATAGTTGATGCACAATCTCAAGGACCCATCATGCTTCTTTTGGAACAACACTGGCGCACCGAATAGGGCTTTAGACGGTCTAATAAACCCAACATCTAAAAGCTCCATTAACTATTTCTACAATTCCTCCAACTCGGGCGGAGACATCCAATATGATGCCCTTACCGACGGTTCAATATTGGGTAACAACTCAATCTTGTGATTTACCTTCCTCTTAGGTGGCAACTTTTTGGGCAACTTCATAGGCATTATATCTTGAAATGACTTCAACAACTGTTTCACTTCCTTTAGAATTTCCCCCTCGAATTTCTTATCCACATTGTCCCTCAAGGTGGCTAAATAGGAGACTTTATTTCTACGTACTCCTTTGGCAACTGCCGATAATATTTTTCCCTGCATGCTTCCCTTTCTTTTCATTCGTACCATATATTGATGGTTTGAATCGAAGATCTTTATGTAGTTCTTAAAAGGATGAATACCCGCATTAAATCGGTCAAGTAAGGTTAATCCAACTACAAAATCATAATCATCAAGTGAGATTACCTTAATAGTTGCTTTACCGGTCCACTCGCTAAGCCTGAGTTCTATTCCTTTAGCCATACCGTTATGGGAATGATTTTCAAGTTCACCGTTTTGATTCGGCCTGAATCTTTCTTCATTTTGAGATCGAGTTCTTTTGCCATCTCTTCAAACATAAATAAATTAGACGCACCAGTTTCAATAAGGGCATTCAATCTTCTGCCTGCCACGATGATATCCACAAACATCAATCCATTACTTGCCTTGTCTTCGACACCACCCAATATCACACTAAGATTTTTGGTGTCGTATTCGACCTCTTACGGGCTTCCATGGCTTGGAAAACAGCTTTTTTCGGACAATCCCTCATCCTATATGGGCCTTGACAAAGATAACATCTCTTTGGCCTATTCTTATCGAATGGTCTACCTTGACTAGCCCTTGGGCTTTTGCCATTCTTTTCTACTTGATCTTTGTCTCCCCCACCATTGTTTTTGGGTCTTGGCTTGGGCTTGGAAGACTCACTATTATCAAACTTTCTTCCTTTAACATCGTAGAAATTTTCTATCTCAGCCATGGCTACGATCAAATCAGTGATACCTAGGCGACGCAACTATTACTTATCCCATATTTTTAGCCCATCCTCGAACCAATAAAATGCTTCCTTCTTGTTCAATTCTAAGATCTGAAGCATCAACTCACTGAATTCCCGAAAATAATCTTGAACGGTGCCTTATTGCGTAAGCCGGCGCAACTTAGCACAAGCCTCTTTCTTAGTATGCTACTGATAAAATTGCTTCTTCAACTCTCTTTGGAACTCCTCCCAAGTCCCAATAGCCGTTCCTCCACATTTCTCATCCGTGGACCTACGTCACCACCACAAAAGAGCAACATCAGTAAAGTAAATCGAAGCAGTGTTTACCTTAGTGGCATCACCCTTAATGCCAATTGCTCAAAAATATTACTCCAATTCCCATAAGAAGTTATCCACTTCTCTCCCGGACCTAGCCCCCTTGAACTTCTCTATTTTTGAAACATCTACATGGCGTTGCTTCGGTCTCGAAGGCAACATTCCACTTCCCAAGGCAGCCTTATAGATTGTGAGCTCCCCCTTAAGCTTAGCAATCTCCTATTTCATGGTAGTCACTAGGGCCTCAAGAGCTTCGGCCCTTACCGTCAATTTATTCGAAATGAATCTGAGAGTGTCCAACACAAATTCCTTGCAATCTTTCCTCAGTTCCTCTATACGGGTCAGGACCATTTCAAGTGTCTCCTTCATGTCACCAACAAACTTCTCGAGATTGACCACTCAATTTTCCAAGCTCAACAGCATGTCCCTCGATCGACTAGCCATTCTGGCCCTCTCATGGGTCTCCATTGGCTCATTCTCACAAACTTCTTTCGACATCCTTCAACAGTGCTTTCGCAAACCTGACTCGGATACCAACTGTCACGGACTTAAAAATTTTGCCTCACAATCCGTGCGGCCTTAGGTAGTTTCTTACTCCCAAAAATGCCTAAGTCAGCTTAACTCCCACAATATGATGATTCAACAGAACTCCTCAAAAACCAACACAAATGAAAGCAACTCAAAGCCAAACAAAGATGAACTAAGAACACAAGAGAGAGAGAAATTTGAGTGAATGCTCTCAAGAATTCTTATTGCTCAAAAATCAAGTGATTTAAAATGAGGGGAGAGGCCACTATTTATATTTGAGCCTCCCCAAATCCAACGGTACAAATCAAGTACATCAACGGCTAAGATTAAAAGGGATCTACAAATCAAATCTCTAAGATTACAAAATCATATCTTCTAAGATTACATATCATATCTAAGATTGCATATCCTCGAAGATCATGTTTCCATATGTGTCAAGCTTGTAGATGGACCTTCAATCTCTTCAGACAACGAGCCAGTCTGATCGGGCCAAATAACCTCCTTCCCACTTGATGGATCGCACAAATGTGTCATGGTTGCGGGCTCTCATGCGCAACCGATGACACTAGTATACACTAGGGTTTGTCATCCCTTAATATTATTCAAGTGTATATGGGCTTTTCGTATATTAGGTCTAATTATATGTGTTATTCGGATTTTTATCCAACACTTATAATTTATCCAACCTAATAACTATTTTTTATTACCCAAAATATTAATTAATGAATTAATTAACTTAACTAAATTTTTTTTAACTCAATTCTAATTCCATTAAAGTAATAGCAACTTTATTGTACTAGAATCTATGAGGAAACTTAATTTAACTGTCTTATTCAACAAATATGATGACAAATTAATTTAATTCTCAATTTGAACTTCAATTATTTAATAATAATTTGAAGAAATTAAATTATTTTCTGAATTATTTTATGTACTTAGCGAGAAAACGTATTCACTGCAGATAGTGATATATGCGATTTATTTCTCTTATTGTTTTTATTCATTCCAAATTCTATCATTCTATATGCAATTCGTTTCAGGTAATCTGAGCTAGCAGAGGGGTTGATTGCAAATATATAACTAAGGCTCAAATAATTTGTAATTAAGTTCCTACTTTTCACCTATTTATTATAACTTATTTAATCATATAGTCATTCCACTATAGTACCATGCCTGAACCCTCCCTTATTATATATCATTACGAAAGCTACTTTATTAAGTGTGGGGGTGAGTGTTCGATCGAATCGAGTCAAATTGAGTGAAAAAATTTTGAGTTAGTTGAGTTGATGTGTCTCATTTCAACATTGTAACTCGATTTAAAATTTTCAAATTAAGTCAAGTGAAATGAAATTCGAGTCAAGTTGATTGAGGGAAATTATTCGAGTTAAATTAAAATTTTATTACAAGGTAATTATTTCCATGTTAGAGCACATAAATTTGAAACCACATATATTTTAAATCTCTTTCAAAGAAAAATAAGAGAAAACTAAAATACTTTAGAATGATAAACTTGAATAGGTAATTAACTTGTTTAGGTCCTTAAAATTATTATTTTGAATTTTTTTAAATTTAATTTTTCCATATATTCTTTAATTTTTTTTAGAATTTTTAATTTTTTATATTTTCAAAAATATGAAATCTAGATTTTTTATAAATATTTTGAAATTTTGAAAATTATTTTGATTTATTTTTGTTGAGAGAGACCAATTTGCTCATTTTCGAAATCAACAGGGACTAAAGGGGTAATTACATTAATCTGTTATTTGAATTATTCGAGTTATTCGATTTGTAAAATTCAACTCGACTTGAACTTGAAAGAATGAATTACTTATTCGAGTTGACTTGAATAACTCAAATAACTCGATTCAATTAACTCAAAATTTGAAAAAATTGATTTTATCAAGTTGAATCAAGTTTTGCTCACCCCTAACTAAGTGCTTGTCCGATGACTTTGTCATAAGCGTGTTACCCTCATAAGATATCATTAATCTCTTTGATATAAAATCTGTTCTCCCAATATGGTCTTATTTTATCTCATGGTTCCATTACATCTTCCGATATGAAAAAGTTAATTACTAATATATAGTAATTAAATCATTTGTCTTATGACAAATGACCCATGACCACATTCCTTTTTCATCAATCATGTAATATCAATGAGAGAATATCATTTATCCTTTATTAGGCTATAAATTTCACTGCTGTGGAATGGTGCTACATCATGCAAAAGCCATATACCTAACTTACTAGGTTTCAATTACTTGTATATTTTAACTTGAGCTTATGTTTACATCAAAGTATATGAGTCACACATACATGGTTCATCATCCACTTAGGAATAAGGTATGTCATACTATAAACGTCACAAGTGAATAAGTCTATAAAGGGATTTAGGATAAATTCAACTTGGGTCCTGTCTAATGTATTTTCAATCGAGATAATGACATCTATCTCTATGTTTTAAGAGTTATTCGCTCTGATACCCAAGATAAAACATTTCCCCAATCAGACTTAATAGACGACATAATAGTCTTTCAATCGATTTTCTCAGTTTCAATTAGGCTATGGATTGTTTAGATTATCTACTAATATAAGTTGTCTTCCACATTATGATTTGACCACATAATTTAAGTTAATATTAGCTAAACATTAAATGAGACAATATTTGCTTATATTTTGTTTTGCATGCAAAAACCATTAAAGACATATATACAAATTATATTAATGTATAATGGAATTTCATCTAAACCAATCTACTCGAAAAATTACAATTATAAAATGATGAATGTACTACACTAAGGGCACCAAAACCCAACAATGTGATCATATGTAATTAATAGTAAAAATTAGAAATTTTAAAGATAATTTAATTAATAGTGATGAAGTATAGATAAAACAAGTTAATTAAATTTTTTTTAGTTACAATTTCATCTAATATTATCAATCCAATGCCAATGAATTCGTTATTTTGTCGCACATTAACCGCATCTTACATTCTAATGATGCGAACCTTCAATTTCCAAATCTCGTCTACAGCTTCAAGTTAGGGAAAGAAGTTGTAGCTCTGCATCATATCATTTGGAAAAAAAATAGAAAAAGATTAAAATAGTCATATGAATATAAGTATAATTAATTAATTGATATGTATTTGTCTTATAATGTTTTTGAAATAAATCATAGTCATAAAAACCTTTTGTGTATACGACATTGTTAATATAAGAATATGACATTTGATTACTTTCTAAAAGAAATTTAGAACCATCAGGCGAGGTAACTCATGAAGCAACAACATATAATTGTCCATACATGACAACCAAACTCCAACATGTTTGAATGTCTACCCTTGACTTTCATTTATGATCATTGCAAAACATATCTTGATGGGAAACTATCTTCGTGAATAGTCATTTTATATAAGATGGACAAATTTGCATTTGAATAAAAAATTGTTAACCAATATGAGTATATCTCTGCTTCAATCAGTGGTAAGCCCATTTTGTTACAATCAACCTAGTGTCATTATATAGTCCAAAACTTTGGTTTATATTTATAAGAAGCATAATCGAAACACCAACTTTCAACTGAATTTTATGGTTGGGAATTCCGATGAATTTCAATGAGTTTAAGAATTTAGGAGGATATAATACAAAGGGCAATGCTAAAAAAACCCCCCAAAAAACACCCTAATAAATAACACACCTTTACTATAATTAATAATTAGTTATTAATTAATGTTCTTTTACTTTATTTATTGGTTAGTAATTAACATATTTTTCGGTATTATTGTATTATTATTAAATATTATAAGTATTATTATTATTATTAAAGATATAAGTATTATTATTATTCAACATATTTTTTTTATTATAGGATTATTGTTAAACATATATATGAATACATAAATACAAAAATATGAGCAAAATGCTAAAATATAATAAATTAATATTATTCAACAGTAATCCTCTATAGTTATAACAGGTGTTTTGAGATTACAAGGTTTCAGTTGTCTATAAAATTCTAGATGTGACATATACATGGTTTGCCATCCAGCTGTAGACGGGGCTCTATGGCTGATCCAATAAGCCGAAATGGTAACCATTGGGTAATCTCTTTCTAATTGTACCATCACATTATGATTATCATATACATATGCAATTGTAATAGCATGACGGTATTGAAAATGTACCGGACCTCTCCAAAGAGGAAAGAAAGTTGTGTCACCTCGCTTGGTTAAATAATTGAGGATCACCCCAAAGCTGTTGGCAATCAAGACACCTGTTATAGGCATAACCATCCAGTGTTCTACTGGTGCAGGCGATTGTGAGAAACACAGTGAATTACGTAATTCATCGATTCCATCAGTGAAAACTCTAGCATAGACATCATATGAACTCAATAACTCGTCTAGCAGTTGATGTCGAACATAGAGCCACTGATCTTCGCCATAACCAAAACAAACAGATATTGCTCGGAATCCGCAATTTTCATCACCCCTGACATCTTGTACATGTGTGATGTAAGGGTGGAACATATCTGGAAATTCTTTCATTAGTGGATGAGTGTCACATGGTTCAGGCATCTAGTTTAAGTCTATGAAGTCTGAAACTTGCTCTGATAGCTCCTGGTTTAAGTCTGGAATTTCGGTTACGTATGAACTATGTCTTGCAGGTTCTTTGTTCAACTCTACCAGATCCAACCCAACAGATTTTGACGTGGTTGAATGGCTACGTCTTCTAGGAGCTTGACTTATAGAATTGACTCATTTTTGTTGTTGTTTCTTCAAGGTTGGTCGTTCATGCGTATTTTTTTAAATTGTAGATTCTTTAATGAGTGTTTTACTCGGTTGGAATATATCTCTTAACTTTCTTAACAGACTTTTTTCTCGACTTTTTACTGCTTAGTGAAGTTTTCTTTGAACGTTTCTAACTCACCGTCACAACAAATATCCTCATTTTTCACAGAAGTTGATGGTGATAAGTCAAGCTTCCTCCAGAATACATCTATTGAATCCAACGGAATATACTCACCTGCATTAAAATGCCATTAGTTTATAAAAATTCAATATATAAATAAAATTTAGAAAATAATTGTTAAATATAGCACCTGAATTCAAGTAGACTGATAGCATGCAAGCGCATGGTAACCCACAACTATGACGTAGTTTACAACCATAGTTTGAAGAGTCAAGTTGATCTCTACTCAACCGCTGAAGTTCCCCTTCTAGGATATCTAGAGCTTCAAGTGCCACAAAACCCCGCAATAATCTGAAACACGATAAGTTGTGTCTGTGTTTGAGGACAATTCTACTCTTTTCAAAACTTTCATATATCGATGTAAGTTGAGACTTCACAATCTGATCGATATAACCAACAAATTTATCTAGAGAAGAATTTTTTGCACAAAGGTATTTCTTTAGCTTTACATGCTGGCTCTCAACTCTATTCGTAGTTCATTCTCCAAAGTTGAGATGCCGATCAATCCAGACCGACACAAACATTTTCTTATATTTGCTTAACCACACTTGATCTAGATATTTTAAAACACCTGAATTTATATAAATGTTAGTTATGTATAAAAAGTCTTCTAAAACTATAAACAATTATTTATAGAATAACGAGGCTTGTACCTAGATATTCGCTCAACATTGATTGGAGTTTTCTGTAGTTTTTGGTGTACAATATCCAAGTTGGAGATTCAACGAGTACAGTCCACATAGCACGAAAGGAGTCCCTCTCATGTTGCAGCTTGATAGACTGCCTACAATGCTTTTTAATATTTTCAGTAATGTGCCATCTGCATAGTAACTGAGTGGTATCGGGAAACTTCTCGGCATGCATTCATCAGAGCCAACTCTCTATCCGTCACAATAACACGTATGTACATGCACTCCTCTAGTGTCAACTTTAGACATGTTGATGCCCAAGTATAGTTCTTCTCCTTTTCGTTAATGATAAAGGCAAAAGCTATACTAAATGTCTTGTTGGTTGAAGTCACGCCAACAATTTGAACAAAAAGCAGATCATATTTGTTCGTTTTGTACGTTTCGTCTACAATCAAAATGTGCGGAAATGCACGCCATATATCCAATGATCGTGGATGAATGAAGAATAGATTTTCCAATTCATTTGAAATATTATTTACTGAAAACTCAGTAAAAAAATTGTTTACCATTCAAAAGCAACATAAGAACCTATATTAGAGTTTTACCGACACTCTGGGACGAGCGAAGCTTTTGCCGCGCATTGTATATGGTTTTTAGTGTAGAAACGTTATTCTCGTCCTCCTTCTTCAGTGTCGATAATATGTCACGTGGTGTAACATTCTTACTCTTCAAATCAACCAACATTTTTTTTTTCGTTTTCTTTCAATCGCCTTGCATAAGCATGTCCCTCCATATGTTGTGCAGGTGGATGGTTATGTTGATCACATATTACCCTCAACGTCCACCCATCATATTGTTTTAAATACAAACCTACCAATCGGAATTTACAGTTAGTCTTTTTGGTGCCAGACTTTTTACTTGATTCTTTAAATTTGTATTCATCGCCATGGTCACAAATAAGTGTGACGTAAGACACCACACCATATTCCTTTGCTTTTGATCTTCTCGTGACGATGATATTACCAAGAGAGAATGTCGTGTTTTGCACCCATTGCATTAGGTCTTCACAAGACTCGAACACCTAAAATTTAAATAATTTTGTTAACAAATATTAAATGTTATAAAGATAAAAAAAATATTAACATCATGATAAATATTATACTCGATCGGTAAAAAATGGTGATGTCGCCATAGAGATCTCATTGCCTTCATTTAAGTTACTTCCGTAAAAATTCGACATCTTTTGTTGAACACTACAAATTATGACGAAAAAAGTAATAGTTATAAAAATTTAAAACAGATTTTAATTTATACAATAATTAATAAATAAAAAAGAAAAAAAATTAGAAAAACAAATTTTTATAAAAAACAGTTTAGAACAAATTTATAAAAAATAAAATTACAAATAATAGAGTGTAGTGAGAAGGACTTACTTAATTTTGTTAATAATAATATGAGTTTACGTTAGGGTGTTGTTAATGTTCTTCAAAATAAACATATATATATATATATATATATATATATAGCTCTGCCTATTTATTGTATTAATTACAACAAAATTAATTTTTCCCCTTTTTTAAGATGTTGACCCTAATTTTTTAGACTAAATTTATTACACTAATTAATTTAAGATGTGGAAAATGAAGATATTTGAAAATTGTACTAATTAATTTTTTGGACCACATTAATTTAAGATCTTGACTCTAATTATTGTATTAATAAAAAGACTCATTGGGAAAGACACTCATCCAATAAAATGAGAAATGCTGTAATCAATTACACAGAAAAGGAGAATTAGGGTGTTTTTTTAGTATGTTGGGGGTGTTTTTTTAGCCAACCCCTAATACAAATTGTTGTTCAATATTTGTTGAAATTGGTGAGATTTTGATTGAATTTTATTAACCCTATCACCAACCTTATTAGACGGTGATAAAATAGCTCTATCTTTTATAAACGTCGAATTCTTTAAGTTTCTTTCCAAATTGGGATAAGAGGATTCAACAATGTCACAAAATGAACCAGATTCATGTGGAATTATTTGCGACATATCATCCCCATCATGTGTTTGATAGTAGGTAATTTACCATCACCATATTCAACAGCCACTTATTGAAAGCAGAGATAGAAGAAGTTGTTGAATTCATATGAAATCACATGTTTATGGTTAATTGGAAAAGGTCACAGTGATCCCATATTAGAGACTTGGTAATATAGAAGTTGAAATAATACCACTGCGCACTGCGCCTGCCCCAAGGAACATGTAATATTTGTCTGAAATCCCCTCCCAACAACATAGTTACCCCATCGAATTAACTTATTTTCTGATGAATGATCATTGCATCGCAGAATATCCTACAACATGTATATCAGCCATTGGTGCTTCATTCATCCCATTTAATCAGACTTGTCTTCCTTAGTAATTCAGCTAATGATGTACCTTACGTAACTTCGCAAGAAGAATTATTGCTTAATTTCAATGGGATCTTAACATCACGGTATGTTTTATTTGAGTGAGAATAAAATTTACCTTAAATTGAGATCGCACTGTAGGCCCAGTGCAACGGAGTTTCTGTAAATGATCCAACGAGTTTAAGCCCAAACCACAATCCACCTCAGTACCTCAGTACCAAATAAACCTATTCCAAACTCATCGCTGATTTCTATATTGTTTGCTTTTATCTCCTTAACTTCAGTCTTCAGCTTCGACACAGGAACAATGGGTTATTCCAAGCATCAGCTGCTTGCTCGTTTAAAGGTTTCCTCTTTTTGATTTCTGGATAGCTTTTAGTTCTAATCTTTGTACAGTTAGTACCTAATTCGCAATATCCATTCAGTTATTGGGAAATGATTCATTATTTAAACTACAATTCTGATTTGGGTTTTCATTATTTTTATTTAAATTCATTTATTTTCAGGGCAAGAATGGAGCAAATAAAGTGTCAAAACACAAATTAGGCTGTTACAATATGGTTTTCTCTGCTAAAATTATGAACTTTTATAGATATTTACACTATGAATTGGTGGAAATATTGTGAATTGTAACCAGTGGCCGGTCTTGCCATTTGATTTTGGGGGCCAATTAGGAAACTAAGTATGTAGTTTGACCAATAGCTTAAAGCTGTGATCTTAAAGATGAAAATAGAAGAACACAAGGTGACAGATACCAATTTAAATTTATAATGCACAAAATTAAATTATAAACAAAATAAATAAATATAAATATATACTTTTTTTTTTTTTTTTTGGGGGTGGGGTGGGGTAACAAGTTAATTTAGTTTAGCGCACACACTCACAAAAGATGTTTCCAAAATGGCCCGTGACTCCCATGGCAATTCACCATTGATTGCAATCCTTCTAATTATATAGTTTTGATTCAGTACTATTCTCTGTTTGTATCTGTTTATGATTGAATTCAAGAATTTATGGCCTTGCTTCAGTTTATGGTTGCTTTTCTTCTTGTGCGTCTCTAGTGACTGGTATGTGCATTGGATTTTTTTCAGGAGCTTCAAATTGATTTTTCCCAGTATGAACATCCTGTTGTTTTGACTGTTGAAGCTCAGGTAAAAGAAGAGTGCTAAACTTAGCTGATGAGTCCCTTTTGAGTAGACAAACTCATGCGTGTCATGGATTCTAAAATTTTTCTTCTCACCAGGCAAAATATGTTGGAAATGTGGGAGGTGCACTGAGTAAAAATCTGTTCTTGAAGGTATACACTGAATGAATATTGGCATTGTTTCTGATGGATTATTCGTAACTTTCTGAGTGATTGCAAATGGTTATCCATGCAGGACAAAAAACATAGGTACTATGTTGTGTCTGCCCTTGCAGATACGAAAGTAGATATGAAAGGTACATACTTTCTTTCCTGCTTTATTTTTTGTATAATGCATGGAAATAGTTTATTGGTCTCACATGTTGGTCTCAATATGGAAATTTTGAAGCAACTTTGAGATGTTAATGTGAGTTTCACGTGGCTTTCAAAGCTGTGCAGTTTTATCTCAGAGGCTTGGTTTAGGAAAAGGTGGTCTAAGAATGGCTCCAGAAGAGGCATTGGGTGAGATACTTAAGGTGGGCGAATATATAAGTTTTTTTACACTTGTTTGTTACCAAATTTTTGGAGGTCATGTTATTGTTAATGGATTTAGTTAAAGAAAAAATGACAAGCTACTTCTTTTCTTAGAAGGTAAATAAATTTGGTAATCAATGTTTATGCATATTAATGGTTGCCAAATATATGATTAGAAGATTATAGTTCACTATTTTATATTGTTGCTTTTGTTTCCTCGCCCTCCCCCCCTTCAATAATGATTGTTATATATATTTGCATTTCATTATTTTATGTTGCTTCTGTTTTCTATTTTTTAAGGTGCCACTTGGATGTGTTACTCCATTTGCTCTAGTAAATGAATCTGCAAGGTATTTAAGTTTTATTTCCTTCAAGCTTTGAATTTACGTTCATTTTAGTGCTGAATGGTACATGGAGAATTATCTTCCTAGGATCTTGCATTTAAGTAAATTCTGTTGGCTTATATATTAGAAGGGAAGTCCTTAAAGCTTTTGTAGCTTTTTCCTTTGCCAAATTGTATAGAAAGTCCTTGTATTATACTTTTTTGGTGGATTTAGTCAATTTTTTTGTCTTCTTTAAATGTGCAAAATTTGTCTAATTGTACAAAAATGACAATGTCACATGTTTTAAAAAATAAGCTACGGAATTAACAAAAAAAAAGTAGCCATAGGACTGAAAAAACACATTTTGAGAAGTAGAGGGATATAAATGATCAATTATAGTAGAGGGATTAAATCTGAAAAAATACATAGTACAAGGGCCTCTTACCCAATTTGATCTTTTTTCTTTTTGCATTCGTGTGTGCATGAAAGTGTCTGTGCCAATGTGAAAACCAAAGAAAAATAATGTATTGAGCACTGCAAAACCTTCTGCAATAGAAGATGACTCTAGTGTTAATGATCATTAGGCCTAAATTCTAGTGCAGTTTCTTCTCCCTTGTTTCTCCTTCTCCTTCCCCTTTCTCTTATCTCTCTATTATGGATTCTGTGCTTAATAGTTTATCTGTAAAGATTTGCTTTTTTGGCGATTTTCTTCGTTGTATTTCTAGTGTTAATTTTCTGTTCCTTTTTTTTTTTTTTTCCCATTTAAAGTCATGTCTCGCTATTGTTGGATAAAGGATTCAAAACTCAAGAGCGTTGCATCTTTCACCCACTTTCCAATGACATGTCAATCTGTAAGTTGGAATATATATATACACCTTTTTTTCACCTTTTTGCAGAAAGATATATTCATGTCCTTGTTTTCCGTATTCATTTCCATGCTTTATTTTGTTACCTAAAATGATTGGAGTGGTTGTAGGCGATTATTTCAAGATGGAATATGTTGAGAAGTAAATATCTTATGCTTTAGCATTGTTTTAACCTATTGCCTTTTTATATGGACAACATAAGCAAAAATGCTGGTTACGCTGAACCATCAATTCGATTCTTAGTGTCCTATTTTTAATTCTTCCTATCAATTATTTGTTACGAGTATGAATGCTATGTGTCATGGTGTATACAATTTGGGTTACTCAGGCATAGAACTCTTATGATAGAAAAAAGGGACTGATTTACTAGGCTTTGGCTTAATATAACTGGAAATCAATGAGGAAACTTAGTCGTTATAGCTCTATATACCTTGGTGTCAGAACTTTTTATCTTTTTGGTATCTGTTTAAACTAACTCCCAATAATTTATTTCCAGCTCTTAATGCCTTTGGTCTTGACAAGTTTCTTAAATCAATTGGGAGAGACCCAACTTATATTGATATGGAGGTGATTTTACTTTTTCCTTGATGTGTCCCATGTCACTGGTAATGACTTGTCAATTCAGCTAATCTAATATCCATTTACTGTTGGTAGGCTAACCCTCCTGTAGGAAAAGATCAACCTCCCGATCTAGCTTCTTTAGTTCCATCAGGTTCCACAGTTCTGCCTGATCTTCCCGAGAAAACTCCTTCACAAGATTCATCTGGAAATCATCCTAGTGCTGGTAATAATTCTACAGCAGTTACAGGTAATTTATTCATAAGAATTGTCATTTACCACTCTGTTTTCTACTGTAAGATTCTCACTTTCTTGCCCCAGTTACAACTTCCTAAATTTTGTTCCTATTGTAATATTTCAAGAAAATCAAAACTAAGTTTTATCTATTGCTTTATTTAAATGAATTGTTGACATTGTTTTTAAGAATTTGACATGCTTGAAGTCTAGATCACCATTCCCCTGTTTCTATTTGATCCTGAGACCAACACTTGTTTTGGGTTCCAAGGATTAGCCTACCATTTGTTCTTATAGCTGTAGCTTTTATACTAATCACTTTATTGTGTCGCACAACTTGGGCACAAAGATGCTGAATTTAATAGTTTCAACTTAGGATTGTGATAAATATGACAAAATTTTGCATCTAGCTAGCAGTAATGGGCTTTGTTGACAGTTTGTCAAGGTTAAGTGAATTTTATTTTTCTTTTGATCGAGGTGGTGATTTAATGTCAATGGTTGCAAAACAATGGTGCCAATCTTACATTAGGAATCTGTTTCTCGTCTGGATTAACACTGATTGTCATTTCATCTGTTAATAAAAAACAATATTGTTTGTATCTGAAATTCGAGAAGAACTGTAATGTTGTTTGCATGATAATTGAGTTTCTAGCTCTGCTGTTGATTACCTACATAGTGATGTAGGAATCAATTTGGTCTAAACAATATAACCCTTTCTCTTCTCTCTATGTAGCAAAAGCTGATAAGCCATCTAGTGCTGTGCAAAATGTTAAGGAGAAATCTGTCAATGGTGTTCAACCATCGATTCCTTCCACAGATGCTGGGAATTTTGTGGAGGAGCTTCTGGATAGAACATCTACCTTACTGCTATCAGAAGTAAGCTAATTCTAATACTTCTGTCAACCTGATATTTTTCCTTCTTTATTTTCCCCCTTAGACTTATGAACTGAATACAGATTTCCGAAGATTCCATCAAGCGACATGGTGGACAATTAGGAGCTGAAGTAGCGAATAATATTAAAAAATGTCTTAGAGAAGATCTAAAGAATCTCGCTGTAAGTATTATGCAGTAACAGTTAAATATTTCCTTCATTATTTAGTATATAACTCTTGGTGATTCTTTTGAATAAACCTAAAGAAACTGTTCAGGTTTTGTAATAGTTTTTTGTTTTGCTTCAACCCACAAGTGCACTGTTTATTTTAGTTTTCAAGTTTATTCTAACAGAAATGATGGGCTTCCATTGCAGACAATATTCAAGAACACGGCATACACAGAAGGGTTTTATGCCGGTACTCACTATCAACCCAAGCGTCTTTGATCTTATTTATGACTGCTTATCTCCCTTGGACCATTTTCCTTACCAGAATACGATTTCTAAGCTGAAAAACAACAATCAAACACAGAATTTTCATCATGATGTTCATTCTTTTTATTATGTATTTTTATCTGCATTTAGACATTTAATCGAAACTATGCATGCCTCTGTTTTTAGAATCATATAAAATTGCTTGTATTGTTCAGAGACATTTAATTGAAACTATGTATTACCCTGTTTTTTAGAATCATATGGCTATTTAACTGCCATTTACTTGATTTTGATAATTGCCATGCTATTTTCCTAGAAAATTGATTGTTTGAAGATGCACCTAATGTACTTGAAATAGATAAATAGGCTGTTTACGCAGCATTTCGAGATTTTAGAGATCCTGCAGTTTAAATTATATAATAGGATTAGAGAGTGGCAAGCCATGGTAGCTGCTGCTTAGGTTTCTGTCTCAGGGTCTCGGTTGCACATTAATGATCGATATTGTTATGCTCAATTTTTTATTTTGTGATGTTACATCTGAGTTCTGGATGACATACATGTAAAAACCATGGTAAATTACTGAAATTTAAATCAAGTAGTTAGCACACTTTACATCTGAAACACATTTTGCAACAAAGTTTTGCATACGTCTGCATGTAAAAGGCCTAGAGAAAACAGCATCGATTCGACCTTGATTCAACTGCTGGGGGGAAATAAATTTAAAGATGAATTTCTGTGTAACAGGTTAATTGTCAATGAACAGAGAGATTATAAAGCGAGTCCATGTTATGTTCTATTTTGAATTGCATAAATTGTTTCATGTCATAAAATCTGTTTCATCTTTGCAGAATATGAAATTACAATTTATAAATAAATTAGAATTTTTTATAATATTAAAATAAAAAAGTGAAATGAGGCAACATGAAGTAATATAGCAGAGTTATTGATATAGTCGGCATTGGCATGATGGAGGAGACTCGCCTGTTCCATTGGCATTGCTAGTTGGTTCAAAGATAAACACAATATATAAATCACATTGAATCATGAGGACAAGGTAATCATTGAAAATCAATTTTCATTACCAGGAGAACTCTGATGCCTTCTATGGAAAGGACATAGGTTACTAGCCAACTGCCTAAGCCTCTGATATCGTCCACGATCTCCAGAAGAAACCTCGGACTCTGAGAAATGACGATTACTGGATTCTGCATCACTGCTAACAGGCAATTCTTGGCGACAAACAGGGCAAGAATTGTGAAGCCTTAGCCAAGGAACAATGCAGTCATTGTGGTAGATATGTTTACAAGGAAGCTCCCTTGCTTCTCCACCAACAGTGAATTCCTCCTTGCAAACTGGACATTGCGAATTGTCAATCAGGTGCATTTCAGTGATCTTCACGGTTGGAATCGTGTTGATTTTTGATTCTGGAGCTGGAGGTACTCCTGGACGGTCATTTTGAGTTATTTGATCGATAAAATCATCGAGTCCTGGCCCAAAAAATAAGTTTCTCGGATCAATACCAGACCGTACAAGGTTTTCTTGTGGCAAACTCCTTTCAGCTATGCTTGGACCATAAGGGCCCGCAGGTCTTAAGGATAATCCAAGTCCTAGGGCGATGTGCAGCTTCAAATTCTTGTTCTCTAATTTCATTTTCATCGGAACTAAGGCTTCTATGCCTTCCACAATGCTCAAAGGGATCACTTACAGATCTAGCTCCCAATAAATGATGCCTGAGAAGAGGCCAGCCGAAAGGTTCTTGATTTTCATTTTGACCGGAACTATGGAAGCTACACCTTTGACGATGCTCAAGGGGATTACTTACAGATTCAGCTCCCAGAAAATGACGCCTGAGGAAAGGCTGGCCTAAAGATTCTAGAATTTCATTTCCATTGGAACCATGGCTTCTACTCCTTTGACGATGCTCAAGGTGATTACTTATAGATTCTGCTCCCAAGAAATGACGCCCG